>OV884002.1:123083324-125938324 GCA_930367185.1 Myathropa florea | reverse complement strand
GATAAAGAAGGAGAAGAAGAAGAAGGAGAAGTCTGTTCGGGAGCGCTCAAGGATAAGGAATTCCTTTTTGAATTTCCCCCCAGTGGAATGAAAGTGTCGCGCGGGAGTGTTGGGGGTTTTTGAAGGTTGCCCCGAACGGGCGTGGCCGCCGGGTGCGGGTGGAATCACTGTCGGGTTCAAGTTCATGAAGTTTTACTTGAAAAACGAGCGTTTTTTTAATTAAATTCCCCCTCAAGGACGAGTGGCCCGGAGCACTGGTGTGGATGTAAATTGTGTTATCTTTGTAAACTGTTCGCTTTAGTTTTCGGAATTTCGTGAGGAAAATATTCGAATTTCGTGGCAAAGTTTTGCCGAGGTTCGCGTGGTCATGAAGTGAAGATGAGTTGAGGGATGGATTCCTGAAGACTGGGGGGAAGTTTAGGAATTTCTACTGTTTGTCTGAGAGATACTTTAATTGTCTGTTGTAATGTCTCTGTTGTCTGAGGTGGAGTGGAAGACGCGATTTAATGCAAGGGTTTTGTGAGAGATTTGTGTTAACAGTTTGAAATTGAAGTCGGGGGTAATCCCATGACGCACGGTGTGGGTCATCACGGATGTACGAGCATTTGGGGGATCAAATTTTGACTCAAAACACTTTTTGAAAGCAAGCTAGTAGCTGCATTTTGTTTCATGCTAAACAGTTGCAACTTTTTTTTTAAATTACGTTGGGTATCTGAGACGCCGTCAAATATCGGGTGTAACCAGAGAAACGAAGGAACTCTGTAATGTATACTTTCCAGGCATTGGCGTTAACAACATTTGATTGCCTTGGCCCACGGATATCAAGACAGTGGCCGAACCTACCATAGACTACGTGATGCAGGCAACCGAAAATGCGCAACAAAATGCATCGAAATGGAATACAAGATAGGACTTGGAAAGTGTTGCCTTATAGACTTCGTGCTTTGCTGCATGTGCCTGCCTGCAGTCGTTGTCAGGAGGTTTTTCTTAGTGGAGTCTTAAAACCTAACACATTAGTAGCGGCTTTTCAGATGGCTTTCTTGACAACGTATTCATCCGAGAAGAAGAAGCGAGACCATAGTAATTTAAGCTTACTTAGCGGGCTCCCGACCCATGAAGGGCCTCTGCCTGAGACACGGCAGCCTTCCATGCCCTACGGTCCCGGACCACTTATCCAGACCAAGCGCTCTGGCATCCGCGATAGCTTGGTCCTTGAAACGGAGGTTCGGTCTTCCTTCCCTTCCCGAACCTGTGGGCTGTGATTCGAAGATCCTCTTTGCCAAAGCGTTATTGTCCATTCGCTCGTGGCCGGACCAGTGTAGTCGTCGTTTTTTTCGGCTTTTTGGACTACATCCACACTTTTGTACAGCTCGTAGAGTTCGCGGTTCTATCTTCTCCTCCATTCACCCTCCTCGCATAATAATAATAATAATGGCGGCGCTACAGTCCGAGGTGGACCTGGGCCTAGCTCCCCAGCCACCACTCGTATTGTGCGTGCTATTGTTCTCCCACGAGTGGAGGGGACCTACAGTTTATTGGCGACTTCGAACGCCGAACGGCCCTCCTCACATACGGGACCGGAAATTCGACGGGGAATTTTTCTCTCAAAGGTGTTCTGGCAAACCATTCGCCGGCTCAGAGGGAGGAAATACAACACCATCGAAGGAGTCAAATCCAAAGATGGCGTGTTGCTTTCCAATGAGGTGGACATCTTGCGCAGATGGAGCGATCACTTTTCGGAGCTGCTCAATCCCGAACAGGGCACTGAGGGTGACAGACCTGTAGTCTTGAGTAGAGCGGAGAATAGTCCAACGGTGGAAGAAGTCATTTTGGCGATTGAATCGCTAAAAGTTGGCAAATCCGCCGGTGTGGATGAAATCGGGCCAGAAATGCTTAGGGCTATGGGTAAAGAGGGAGTTTTATGGCTCTCTCGTGTCATTAAGGTGGCTTGGGAACGCGGTGAAACACCTGGTGATTGACAGACTGGGGTGATTGTCCCTCTCTTCAAAAAGGGGGACAAAAAAGAATGCTCCAATTACAGGGGCATATCTCTTTTAAGTCTCCCAGGTAAAGTCTACGCTAAGGTGTTGGAGGCGCGTTCTAGAGCTATGGTCGAATCCAGGATGGGGGATGAACAGTGCGGTTTTCGTCCCGGCAGAAGTTCAACCGACCAGCTTTTCACTCTAAGAATGGTACTTGAGAAGGCTTGGGAGTACGCCAAACCGATCTACAGCTGTTTTGTAGATTTGGAAAAGGCATACGACCGAGTTCCTCGAGGTAAACTCTGGAGTGTTCTGCAGGAGTATGGGATTGATGGTTCTTTGTTGAGGGCCATTCAGTCTCTATACACAAACTGTAGTAGCTGTGTTCGGGTTAACGGCAGTAAATCAACACCTTTCACCGTGGGCGTTGGACTTCGCCAAGGGTGCGTTTTGTCACCTCTTCTTTTTCATTATATATATGGACTGGATGTTACAGCGCAGTCGAGGCGAGGAATGTTTCACATTGGGAGAGTTGAGGGTAAGTCATCTTCTTTTTGCAGATGACTTAGTCATCCTCACATCCTCCCAGATGGAACTCCTAGATAGGTTTGTGGCCGTATGTGCTGATGCTGGGATGAGGGTTAACGTGGACAAATCCGAGGTTATGGTAGTTTCCAGAACCCCTGTTCAATGCACTCTACATGTTAGTGGAGTCCCATTGAAACAGGTGGAGAAGTTCAAGTATCTCGGGGTCTTCTTCACGAGTGATGGGAGGAATAATGCTGAACTTTCCTGTAGGATTGGTCAAGCTGGGTCAGTTTTGAATCAGCTTGGTCGATCTGTAATCAGTAAGGCCGAGCTTGGTGTCAAAGCCAAGTTAGCGGTTTTTAACGCAGTATTTGTTCCAGCTCTCACCTATGGTCATGAAATTTGGGTAATGACCGAAAGAATAAGATCGCGAATACAAGCTGCCGAGATGAGATTTCTTCGTGCTGTTGTGGGAATTACTCGCCGGGATAGGGTGAGAAACACGACAGTGCGCGGGGAACTCAATGTTGGGCAGCTGCTTCTTCGAACGGAAAGGGCTGTACTTCGTTGGTTTGGTCACGTGGCACGAATGTCCCCATCATCACGACTTCCGAGGCGTGCCTTGAATGCGATTCCATCAGGTAGGCGACCGCTTGGCAGACCTAGGATGAGATGGTTGGACCAAGTCCAAACACTCGCCTGGTTGCGCTTGGGCATAGCTCCTGATGAGTTAGAGTCGATGGCGGAGGATCGAGTGGCCTGGAGATCTCTTGTGCATGCATTGCCCCCTCGACCCCTTTAGTGGAACATGCGGGTCATTGAAAGTGAGATGCGATAAGAATTTTTCTCTCAAAAGTACCCAAATTGTGCTCTGCTTTCCTGCTTATCGTCCAACACTCGGTTACGTACAGTAGAACTGGCAGGATTAACGTTTTGTAGAGCATGCATTTTGTCTTTCGAGTTAGGAGTTTTGAACCCATTTGTTTTGCTGCCAACACTGACGTTCTGTCTTAGGCGATGGATCGATAATCCTTTGTTTGCTGACAGCAAATACTTGGTTTTGTCCTCATTAACTTTAGGACCAACTCGTTTCACCTCTTCTTCAATGGCCGTGAAGGCTTCTATAACGGCTCGCTGGGAGCCAGCCGAGCCAACCTAGCCAGCCTAGCCAGCCTAGCCAGCCTAGCCAGCCTAGCCAGCCTAGCCAGCCTAGCCAGCCTAGCCAGCCTAGCCAGCCTAGCCAGCCTAGCCAGCCTAGCCAGCCTAGCCAGCCTAGCCAGCCTAGCCAGCCTAGCCAGCCTAGCCAGCCTAGCCAGCCTAGCCAGCCTAGCCAGCCTAGCCAGCCTAGCCAGCCTAGCCAGCCTAGCCAGCCTAGCCAGCCTAGCCAGCCTAGCCAGCCTAGCCAGCCTAGCCAGCCTAGCCAGCCTAGCCAGCCTAGCCAGCCTAGCCAGCCTAGCCAGCCTAGCCAGCCTAGCCAGCCTAGCCAGCCTAGCCAGCCTAGCCAGCCAAGCCAGCCTAACCAGCATAACCAGCCTAGCCAGCCTAACCAGCCTAGCCAGCCTAGCCTAGCCTAGCCAGCCTAGCCAGCCTAGCCAGCCTAGCCAGCCTAGCCAGCCTAGCCAGCCCAGCCAGCCTAGCCAGCCTAGCCAGCCTAGCCAGCCTAGCCAGCCCAGCCAGCCTAGCCAGCCCAGCCAGCCTAGCCAGCCCAGCCAGCCCAGCCAGCCTATCCAGCCTAGCCAGCCCAGCCAGCACAGCCAGCCTAGCCAGCCTAGCCAGCCGAGCCAGCCCAGCCAGCCGAGCCAGCCTAGCCAGCCTAGCCAGCCCAGCCAGCCTAGCCAGCCTATCCAGCCTAGGCAGCCGAGCCAGCCTAGCCAGCCTAGCCAGCCTAGCCAGCCTAGCCAGCCTAGCCAGCCTAGCCAGCCTAGCCAGCCTAGCCAGCCTAGCCAGCCTAGATAGCCGAGCCAGCCGAGCCAGCCTAGCCAGCCTAGCCAGCCTAGCCAGCCGAGCCAGCCGAGCCAGCCTAGCCAGCCTAGCCAGCCCAGCCAGCCTAGCCAGCCCAGCCAGCCTAGCCAGCCTAGCCAGCCTAGCCAGCCTAGCCAGCCTAGCCAGCCTAGCCAGCCCAGCCAGCCTAGCCAGCCTAGCCAGCCTAGCCAGCCTAGCCAGCCCAGCCAGCCTAGCCAGCCCAGCCAGCCTAGCCAGCCTAGCCAGCCGAGCCAGCCGAGCCAACCTAGCCAGCCTAGCCAGCCTAGCCAGCTTAGCCAGCCTAGCCAGCCTAGCCAGCCTAGCCAGCCTAGCCAGCCTAGCCAGCCGAGCCAGCCTAGCCAGCCTAGCCAGCCTAGCCAGCCTAGCCAGCCTAGCCAGCCTAGCCAGCCTAGCCAGCCTAGCCAGCCTAGCCAGCCTAGCCAGCCTAGCCAGCCTAGCCAGCCTAGCCAGCCTAGCCCGCCTAGCCTAGCCTAGCCTAGCCTAGCCAGCCTAGCCAGCCTAGCCAGCCTAGCCAGCCTAGCCAGCCTAACCAGCCTAGCCAGCCTAGCCAGCCAGCCAGCCTAGCCAGCCTAGCCAGCCTAGCCAGCCTAGCCAGCCTAGCCAGCCTAGCCAGCCTAGCCAGCCTAGCCAGCCTAGCCAGCCTAGCCAGCCTAGCCAGCCTAGCCAGCCTAGCCAGCCTAGCCAGCCTAGCCAGCCTAGCCAGCCTAGCCAGCCTAGCCAGCCGAGCCAGCCGAGCCAGCCTAGCCAGCCTAGCCAGCCTAGCCAGCCTAGCCAGCCGAGCCAGCCTAGCCAGCCTAGCCAGCCTAGCCAGCCTAGCCAGCCTAGCCAGCCTAGCCAGCCTAGCCAGCCTAGCCAGCCCAGCCAGCCTAGCCAGCCCAGCCAGCCTATCCAGCCCAGCCAGACCAGCCAGCCCAGCCAGCCTATCCAGCCCAGCCAGCCCAGCCAGCCTAGCCAGCCTAGCCAGCCTAGCCAGCCTAGCCAGCCTAGCCAGCCTAGCCAGCCTAGCCAGCCTAGCCAGCCTAGCCAGCCTAGCCAGCCTAGCCAGCCTAGCCAGCCTAGCCAGCCTAGCCAGCCTAGCCAGCCTAGCCAGCCTAGCCAGCCTAGCCAGCCTAGCCAGCCTAGCCAGCCTAGCCAGCCTAGCCAGCCTAGCCAGCCTAGCCAGCCTAGATAGCCGAGCCAGCCTAGCCAGCCGAGCCAGCCTAGCCAGCCTAGCCAGCCTAGCCAGCCTAGCCAGCCTAGCCAGCCCAGCCAGCCGAGCCAGCTTAGCCAGCCTAGCCAGCCTAGCCAGCCTAGCCAGCCTAGCCAGCCTAGCCAGCCTAGCCAGCCTAGCCAGCCTAGCCAGCCTAGCCAGCCTAGCCAGCCTAGCCAGCCTAGCCAGCCTAGCCAGCCTAGCCAGCCTAGCCAGCCGAGCCAGCCGAGCCAGCCGAGCCAGCCTAGCCAGCCTAGCCAGCCTAGCCAGCCTAGCCAGCCTAGCCAGCCTAGCCAGCCGAGCCAGCCTAGCCAGCCTAGCCAGCCTAGCCAGCCTAGCCAGCCTAGCCAGCCTAGCCAGCCTAGCCAGCCTAGCCAGCCCAGCCAGCCTAGCCAGCCTAGCCAGCCTAGCCAGCCTAGCCAGCCCAGCCAGCCTAGCCAGCCCAGCCAGCCTAGCCAGCCTAGCCAGCCGAGCCAGCCGAGCCAGCTTAGCCAGCCTTAGCCAGCCTAGCCAGCTTAGCCAGCCTAGCCAGCCTAGCCAGCCTAGCCAGCCTAGCCAGCCTAGCCAGCCGAGCCAACCTAGCCAGCCTAGCCAGCCTAGCCAGCCTAGCCAGCCTAGCCAGCCTAGCCAGCCTAGCCAGCCTAGCCAGCCTAGCCAGCCTAGCCAGCCTAGCCAGCCTAGCCAGCCTAGCCAGCCTAGCCAGCCTAGCCAGCCTAGCCAGCCTAGCCAGCCTAGCCAGCCTAGCCAGCCTAGCCAGCCGAGCCAGCCTAGCCAGCCTAGATAGCCGAGCCAGCCGAGCCAGCCTAGCCAGCCCAGCCAGCCTAGCCAGCCCAGCCAGCCTAGCCAGCCTATCCAGCCTAGCCAGCCGAGCCAGCCTAGCCAGCCTAGCCAGCCTAGCCAGCCTAGCCAGCCTAGCCAGCCGAGCCAGCCTAGCCAGCCTAGCCAGCCTAGCCAGCCTAGCCAGCCTAGCCAGCCTAGCCAGCCTAGCCAGCCTAGCCAGCCTAGCCAGCCGAGCCAGCCGAGCCAGCCGAGCCAGCCTAGCCAGCCTAGCCAGCCTAGCCAGCCTAGCCAGCCTAGCCAGCCTAGCCAGCCTAGCCAGCCGAGCCAGCCTAGCCAGCCTAGCCAGCCTAGCCAGCCTAGCCAGCCTAGCCAGCCTAGCCAGCCTAGCCAGCCCAGCCAGCCTAGCCAGCCTAGCCAGCCTAGCCAGCCTAGCCAGCCCAGCCAGCCTAGCCAGCCCAGCCA
The DNA here is from genome assembly GCA_930367185.1 of Myathropa florea. NCBI lineage: Eukaryota > Metazoa > Arthropoda > Insecta > Diptera > Syrphidae > Myathropa > Myathropa florea. The sequence goes on along the minus strand of OV884002.1, from coordinate 125,931,400 downwards.
GCCTAGCCAGCCTAGCCAGCCGAGCCAGCCTAGCCAGCCTAGCCAGCCTAGCCAGCCTAGCCAGCCTAGCCAGCCTAGCCAGCCTAGCCAGCCGAGCCAGCCTAGCCAGCCTAGCCAGCCTAGCCAGCCTAGCCAGCCTAGCCAGCCTAGCCAGCCTAGCCAGCCCAGCCAGCCTAGCCAGCCTAGCCAGCCTAGCCAGCCTAGCCAGCCCAGCCAGCCTAGCCAGCCCAGCCAGCCTAGCCAGCCTAGCCAGCCGAGCCAGCCGAGCCAACCTAGCCAGCCTAGCCAGCCTAGCCAGCCTAGCCAGCCTAGCCAGCCAGCCAGCCTAGCCAGCCTAGCCAGCCCAGCCAGCCTAGCCAGCTTAGCCAGCCTAGCCAGCCTAGCCAGCCTAGCCAGCCTAGCCAGCCTAGCCAGCCTAGCCAGCCTAGCCAGCCTAGCCAGCCTAGCCAGCCTAGCCAGCCTAGCCAGCCGAGCCAGCCTAGCCAGCCTAGCCAGCCTAGCCAGCCTAGCCAGCCTAGCCAGCCTAGCCAGCCTAGCCAGCCTAGCCAGCCTAGCCAGCCTAGCCAGCCTAGCCAGCCTAGCCAGCCTAGCCAGCCTAGCCAGCCTAGCCTAGCCTGGCCTAGCCTAGCCAGCCTAGCCAGCCTAGCCAGCCTAGCCAGCCTAGCCAGCCTAACCAGCCTAGCCAGCCTAGCCAGCCAGCCAGCCTAGCCAGCCTAGCCAGCCTAGCCAGCCTAGCCAGCATAGCCAGCCTAGCCAGCCTAGCCAGCCTAGCCAGCCTAGCCAGCCTAGCCAGCCTAGCCAGCCTAGCCAGCCTAGCCAGCCTAGCCAGCCTAGCCAGCCTAGCCAGCCTAGCCAGCCTAGCCAGCCTAGCCAGCCTAGCCAGCCTAGCCAGCCTAGCCAGCCTAGCCAGCCTAGCCAGCCTAGATAGCCGAGCCAGCCTAGCCAGCCGAGCCAGCCTAGCCAGCCTAGCCAGCCTAGCCAGCCTAGCCAGCCTAGCCAGCCCAGCCAGCCGAGCCAGCTTATCCAGCCTAGCCAGCCTAGCCAGCCTAGCCAGCCTAGCCAGCCTAGCCAGCCTAGCCAGCCTAGCCAGCCTAGCCAGCCTAGCCAGCCTAGCCAGCCTACCCAGCCTAGCCAGCCTAGCCAGCCTAGCCAGCCTAGCCAGCCGAGCCAGCCGAGCCAGCCGAGCCAGCCTAGCCAGCCTAGCCAGCCTAGCCAGCCTAGCCAGCCTAGCCAGCCTAGCCAGCCTAGCCAGCCGAGCCAGCCTAGCCAGCCTAGCCAGCCTAGCCAGCCTAGCCAGCCTAGCCAGCCTAGCCAGCCTAGCCAGCCTAGCCAGCCTAGCCAGCCCAGCCAGCCTAGCCAGCCTAGCCAGCCTAGCCAGCCTAGCCAGCCCAGCCAGCCTAGCCAGCCCAGCCAGCCTAGCCAGCCTAGCCAGCCGAGCCAGCCGAGCCAGCTTAGCCAGCCTTAGCCAGCCTAGCCAGCTTAGCCAGCCTAGCCAGCCTAGCCAGCCTAGCCAGCCTAGCCAGCCTAGCCAGCCGAGCCAGCCTAGCCAGCCTAGCCAGCCTAGCCAGCCTAGCCAGCCTAGCCAGCCTAGCCAGCCTAGCCAGCCTAGCCAGCCTAGCCAGCCTAGCCAGCCTAGCCAGCCTAGCCAGCCTAGCCAGCCTAGCCAGCCTAGCCAGCCTAGCCAGCCTAGCCAGCCTAGCCAGCCTAGCCAGCCTAGCCAGCCTAGCCAGCCTAGCCAGCCTAGATAGCCGAGCCAGCCGAGCCAGCCTAGCCAGCCCAGCCAGCCTAGCCAGCCCAGCCAGCCTAGCCAGCCTATCCAGCCTAGCCAGCCGAGCCAGCCTAGCCAGCCTAGCCAGCCTAGCCAGCCTAGCCAGCCTAGCCAGCCGAGCCAGCCTAGCCAGCCTAGCCAGCCTAGCCAGCCTAGCCAGCCTAGCCAGCCTAGCCAGCCTAGCCAGCCGAGCCAGCCTAGCCAGCCGAGCCAGCCGAGCCAGCCGAGCCAGCCTAGCCAGCCTAGCCAGCCTAGCCAGCCTAGCCAGCCTAGCCAGCCTAGCCAGCCTAGCCAGCCGAGCCAGCCTAGCCAGCCTAGCCAGCCTAGCCAGCCTAGCCAGCCTAGCCAGCCTAGCCAGCCTAGCCAGCCCAGCCAGCCTAGCCAGCCTAGCCAGCCTAGCCAGCCTAGCCAGCCTAGCCAGCCTAGCCAGCCTAGCCAGCCCAGCCAGCCTAGCCAGCCGAGCCAGCCTAGCCAGCCTAGCCAGCCTAGCCAGCCTAGCCAGCCTAGCCAGCCAGCCAGCCTAGCCAGCCTAGCCAGCCCAGCCAGCCGAGCCAGCTTAGCCAGCCTAGCCAGCCTAGCCAGCCTAGCCAGCCTAGCCAGCCTAGCCAGCCTAGCCAGCCTAGCCAGCCTAGCCAGCCGAGCCAGCCTAGCCAGCCTAGCCAGCCTAGCCAGCCTAGCCAGCCTAGCCAGCCTAGCCAGCCTAGCCAGCCCAGCCAGCCTAGCCAGCCTAGCCAGCCTAGCCAGCCTAGCCAGCCCAGCCAGCCTAGCCAGCCCAGCCAGCCTAGCCAGCCTAGCCAGCCGAGCCAGCCGAGCCAACCTAGCCAGCCTAGCCAGCCTAGCCAGCCTAGCCAGCCTAGCCAGCCAGCCAGCCTAGCCAGCCTAGCCAGCCCAGCCAGCCGAGCCAGCTTAGCCAGCCTAGCCAGCCTAGCCAGCCTAGCCAGCCTAGCCAGCCTAGCCAGCCTAGCCAGCCTAGCCAGCCTAGCCAGCCTAGCCAGCCTAGCCAGCCTAGCCAGCCTAGCCAGCCTAGCCAGCCGAGCCAGCCGAGCCAGCCGAGCCAGCCTAGCCAGCCTAGCCAGCCCAGCCAGCCTAGCCAGCCCAGCCAGCCTAGCCAGCCTAGCCAGCCGAGCCAGCCGAGCCAGCCTAGCCAGCCTTAGCCAGCCTAGCCAGCTTAGCCAGCCTAGCCAGCCTAGCCAGCCTAGCCAGCCTAGCCAGCCTAGCCAGCCGAGCCAGCCTAGCCAGCCTAGCCAGCCTAGCCAGCCTAGCCAGCCTAGCCAGCCTAGCCAGCCTAGCCAGCCTAGCCAGCCTAGCCAGCCTAGCCAGCCTAGCCAGCCTAGCCAGCCTAGCCAGCCTAGCCAGCCTAGCCAGCCTAGCCAGCCTAGCCAGCCGAGCCAGCCGAGCCAGCCGAGCCAGCCTAGCCAGCCTAGCCAGCCTAGCCAGCCTAGCCAGCCTAGCCAGCCTAGCCAGCCTAGCCAGCCAGCCAGCCTAGCCAGCCCAGCCAGCCCAGCCAGCCTATCCAGCCAGCCTAGCCAGCCCAGCCAGCCCAGCCAGCCTATCCAGCCAGCCTAGCCAGCCCAGCCAGCCCAGCCAGCCTATCCAGCCTAGCCAGCCCAGCCAGCACAGCCAGCCTAGCCAGCCTAGCCAGCCGAGCCAGCCGAGCCAGCCGAGCCAGCCAGCCAGCCTAGCCAGCCCAGCCAGCCCAGCCAGCCTATCCAGCCAGCCTAGCCAGCCCAGCCAGCCCAGCCAGCCTATCCAGCCAGCCTAGCCAGCCCAGCCAGCCCAGCCAGCCTATCCAGCCTAGCCAGCCAGCCAGCCTAGCCAGCCCAGCCAGCCCAGCTAGCCTATCCAGCCAGCCTAGCCAGCCCAGCCAGCCCAGCCAGCCTATCCAGCCAGCCTAGCCAGCCCAGCCAGCCCAGCCAGCCTATCCAGCCTAGCCAGCCCAGCCAGCACAGCCAGCCTAGCCAGCCTAGCCAGCCGAGCCAGCCGAGCCAGCCGAGCCAGCCTAGCCAGCCTAGCCAGCCCAGCCAGCCTAGCCAGCCTATCCAGCCTAGGCAGCCGAGCCAGCCTAGCCAGCCTAGCCAGCCCAGCCAGCCTAGCCAGCCTATCCAGCCTAGCCAGCCGAGCCAGCCTAGCCAGCCCAGCCAGCCTAGGCAGCCGAGCCAGCCTAGCCAGCCCAGCCAGCCTATCCAGCCCAGCCAGACCAGCCAGCCCAGCCAGCCTATCCAGCCCAGCCAGCCCAGCCAGCCCAGCCAGCCTAGCCAGCCTAGCCAGCCGAGCCAGCCTAGTCAGCCTAGCCAGCCTAGCCAGCCTAGGCAGCCCAGCCAGCCTAGCCAGCCCAGCCAGCCTATCCAGCCCAGCCAGACCAGCCAGCCCAGCCAGCCTATCCAGCCCAGCCAGCCCAGCCAGCCTAGCCAGCCTAGCCAGCCTAGCCAGCCTAGCCAGCCTAGCCAGCCTAGCCAGCCTAGCCAGCCTAGCCAGCCTAGCCAGCCTAGCCAGCCTAGCCAGCCAAGCCAGCCTAACCAGCCTAGCCAGCCTAGCCAGCCGAGCCAGCCGAGCCAGCCTAGCCAGCCCAGCCAGCCTAGCCAGCCCAGCCAGACCAGCCAGCCCAGCCAGCCTATCCAGCCCAGCCAGACCAGCCAGCCCAGCCAGCCTATCCAGCCCAGCCAGCCCAGCCAGCCTAGCCAGCCTAGCCAGCCTAGCCAGCCTAGCCAGCCTAGCCAGCCTAGCCAGCCTAGCCAGCCTAGCCAGCCGAGCCAGCCGAGCCAGCCTAGCCAGCCTAGCCAGCCTATCCAGCCTAGCCAGCCCAGCCAGCCTAGCCAGCCTAGCCAGCCTAGCCAGCCTAGCCAGCCTAGCCAGCCTAGCCAGCCTAGCCAGCCTAGCCAGCTTAGCCAGCCTAGCCAGCCTAGCCAGCCTAGCCAGCTTATCCAGCCTAGCCAGCCTAGCCAGCCTAGCCAGCCTAGCCAGCCTAGCCAGCCTAGCCAGCCTAGCCAGCCTAGCCAGCCTAGCCAGCCTAGCCAGCCAGCCAGCCTAGCCAGCCTAGCCAGCCTAGCCAGCCTAGCCAGCCAGCCAGCCTAGCCAGCCCAGCCAGCCCAGCCAGCCTATCCAGCCAGCCTAGCCAGCCCAGCCAGCCCAGCCAGCCTATCCAGCCAGCCTAGCCAGCCCAGCCAGCCCAGCCAGCCTATCCAGCCTAGCCAGCCCAGCCAGCACAGCCAGCCTAGCCAGCCTAGCCAGCCGAGCCAGCCGAGCCAGCCGAGCCAGCCTAGCCAGCCTAGCCAGCCCAGCCAGCCTAGCCAGCCTATCCAGCCTAGCCAGCCGAGCCAGCCTAGCCAGCCTATCCAGCCTAGGCAGCCGAGCCAGCCTAGCCAGCCTAGCCAGCCCAGCCAGCCTAGCCAGCCTATCCAGCCTAGCCAGCCGAGCCAGCCTAGCCAGCCCAGCCAGCCTAGGCAGCCGAGCCAGCCTAGCCAGCCCAGCCAGCCTATCCAGCCCAGCCAGACCAGCCAGCCCAGCCAGCCTATCCAGCCCAGCCAGCCCAGCCAGCCCAGCCAGCCTAGCCAGCCTAGCCAGCCGAGCCAGCCTAGTCAGCCTAGCCAGCCTAGCCAGCCTAGGCAGCCCAGCCAGCCTAGCCAGCCCAGCCAGCCTATCCAGCCCAGCCAGACCAGCCAGCCTATCCAGCCCAGCCAGCCCAGCCAGCCTAGCCAGCCTAGCCAGCCTAGCCAGCCTAGCCAGCCTAGCCAGCCTAGCCAGCCTAGCCAGCCTAGCCAGCCTAGCCAGCCTGGCCAGCCAAGCCAGCCTAACCAGCCTAGCCAGCCTAGCCAGCCGAGCCAGCCGAGCCAGCCTAGCCAGCCCAGCCAGCCTATCCAGCCCAGCCAGACCAGCCAGCCCAGCCAGCCTATCCAGCCCAGCCAGCCCAGCCAGCCTAGCCAGCCTAGCCAGCCTAGCCAGCCTAGCCAGCCTAGCCAGCCTAGCCAGCCTAGCCAGCCTAGCCAGCCGAGCCAGCCGAGCCAGCCTAGCCAGCCTAGCCAGCCTATCCAGCCTAGCCAGCCCAGCCAGCCTAGCCAGCCTAGCCAGCCTATCCAGCCTAGCCAGCCCAGCCAGCCTAGCCAGCCCAGCCAGCCTAGCCAGCCTAGCCAGCCGAGCCAGCCTAGCCAGCCTAGCCAGCCTAGCCAGCCTAGCCAGCCGAGCCAGCCGAGCCAGCCTAGCCAGCCTAGCCAGCCTAGCCAGCCTAGCCAGCCTAGCCAGCCCAGCCAGCCCAGCCAGCCTAGCCAGCCTAGCCAGCCTAGCCAGCCTAGCCAGCCTAGCCAGCCTAGCCAGCCTAGCCAGCCTAGCCAGCCTAGCCAGCCTAGCCAGCCTAGCCAGCCTAGCCAGCCTAGCCAGCCTAGCCAGCCTAGCCAGCCTAGCCAGCCTAGCCAGCCTAGCCAGCCTAGCCAGCCTAGATAGCCGAGCCAGCCGAGCCAGCCTAGCCAGCCTAGCCAGCCGAGCCAGCCGAGCCAGCCTAGCCAGCCTAGCCAGCCGAGCCAGCCTAGCCAGCCTAGCCAGCCTAGCCAGCCTAGCCAGCCTAGCCAACCTAGCCAGCTTAGCCATCCTAGCCAGCCTAGCCAGCCTAGCCAGCCTAGCCAGCCTAGCCAGCCTAGCCAGCCTAGCCAGCCTAGCCAGCCTAGCCAGCCTAGCCAGCCTAGCCAGCCTAGCCAGCCTAGCCAGCCTAGCCAGCCTAGCCAGCCTAGCCAGCCTAGCCAGCCTAGCCAGCCTAGCCAGCCTAGCCAGCCTAGCCAGCCTAGCCAGCCTAGCCAGCCTAGCCAGCCTAGCCAGCCTAGCCAGCCTAGCCAGCCTAGCCAGCCTAGCCAGCCTAGCCAGCCTAGCCTAGCCTAGCCAGCCTAGCCAGCCTAGCCAGCCTAGCCAGCCTAACCAGCCTAGCCAGCCTAGCCAGCCTAGCCAGCCTAGCCAGCCTAGCCAGCCTAGCCAGCCTAGCCAGCCTAGCCAGCCTAGCCAGCCAGCCAGAAAGCCAGCCAGCCAGCCAGAAAGCCAGCCAGCCAGCCTAGCCAGCCCAGCCAGCCCAGCCAGCCTATCCAGCCTAGCCAGCCCAGCCAGCACAGCCAGCCTAGCCAGCCTAGCCAGCCGAGCCAGCCGAGCCAGCCTAGCCAGCCTAGCCAGCCCAGCCAGCCTAGCCAGCCTATCCAGCCTAGGCAGCCGAGCCAGCCTAGCCAGCCCAGCCAGCCTAGGCAGCCGAGCCAGCCTAGCCAGCCCAGCCAGCCTATCCAGGACAGCCAGACCAGCCAGCCCAGCCAGCCTATCCAGCCCAGCCAGCCCAGCCAGCCCAGCCAGCCTAGCCAGCCTAGCCAGCCGAGCCAGCCTAGTCAGCCTAGCCAGCCTAGCCAGCCTAGGCAGCCCAGCCAGCCTAGCCAGCCCAGCCAGCCTATCCAGGACAGCCAGACCAGCCAGCCCAGCCAGCCTATCCAGCCCAGCCAGCCCAGCCAGCCCAGCCAGCCTAGCCAGCCTAGCCAGCCGAGCCAGCCTAGTCAGCCTAGCCAGCCTAGCCAGCCTAGGCAGCCCAGCCAGCCCAGCCAGCCTAGCCAGCCTAGCCAGCCTAGCCAGCCTAGCCAGCCTAGCCAGCCTAGCCAGCCTAGCCAGCCTAGCCAGCCAAGCCAGCCAAGCCAGCCTAACTAGCCTAGCCAGCCTAGCCAGCCGAGCCAGCCGAGCCAGCCTAGCCAGCCCAGCCAGCCTATCCAGCCCAGCCAGCCCAGCCAGCCCAGCCAGCCTATCCAGCCCAGCCAGCCCAGCCAGCCTAGCCAGCCTAGCCAGCCTAGCCAGCCTAGCCAGCCTATCCAGCCTAGCCAGCCCAGCCAGCCTAGCCAGCCTAGCCAGCCTATCCAGCCTAGCCAGCCCAGCCAGCCTAGCCAGCCCAGCCAGCCTAGCCAGCCGAGCCAGCCTAGCCAGCCGAGCCAGCCGAGCCAGCCTAGCCAGCCTAGCCAGCCCAGCCAGCCGAGCCAGCCGAGCCAGCCGAGCCAGCCGAGCCAGCCGAGCCAGCCCAGCCAGCACAGCCAGCCTCGCCAGCCCAGCCAGCACAGCCAGCCTAGCCAGCCCAGCCAGCCTAGCCAGCCTAGCCAGCCCAGCCAGCCGAGCCAGCTTAGCCAGCCTAGCCAGCCTAGCCAGCCGAGCCAGCCTAGCCAGCCTAGCCAGCCTAGCCAGCCTAGCCAGCCGAGCCAGCCTAGCCAGCCTAGCCAGCCTAGCCAGCCTAGCCAGCCCAGCCAGCCTAGCCAGCCTAGCCAGCCTAGCCAGCCTAGCCAGCCTAGCCAGCCTAGCCAGCCTAGCCAGCCTAGCCAGCCGAGCCAGCCGAGCCAGCCGAGCCAGCCGAGCCAGCCGAGCCAGCCTAGCCAGAATAGCCAGCCTAGCCAGCCTAGCCAGCCTAGCCAGCCTAGCCAGCCTAGCCAGCCTAGCCAGCCGAGCCAGCCGAGCCAGCCGAGCCAGCCGAGCCAGCCGAGCCAGCCGAGCCAGCCTAGCCAGCATAGCCAGCCTAGCCAGCCTAGCCAGCCGAGCCAGCCGAGGCAGCCTAGCCAGCCTAGCCAGGCCAGCCAGCCTATCCAGCCTAGCCAGCCCAGCCAGCCTAGCCAGCCTAGCCAGCCTAGCCAGCCCAGCCAGCCTAGCCAGCCTAGCCAGCCCAGCCAGCCTAGCCAGCCTAGCCAGCCCAGCCAGCCTAGCCAGCCTAGCCAGCCGAGCCAGCCGAGCCAGCCTAGCCAGCCTAGTCAGCCTAGCCAGCCTAGCCAGCCTAGGCAGCCCAGCCAGCCCAGCCAGCCTAGCCAGCCTAGCCAGCCGAGCCAGCCTAGCCAGCCTAGCCAGCCTAGCCAGCCTAGCCAGCCTAGCCAGCCAAGCCAGCCAAGCCAGCCTAACTAGCCTAGCCAGCCTAGCCAGCCGAGCCAGCCGAGCCAGCCTAGCCAGCCCAGCCAGCCTATCCAGCCCAGCCAGCCCAGCCAGCCCAGCCAGCCTAGCCAGCCTAGCCAGCCCAGCCAGCCTAGCCAGCCTAGCCAGCCTAGCCAGCCTAGCCAGCCTATCCAGCCTAGCCAGCCCAGCCAGCCTAGCCAGCCTAGCCAGCCTATCCAGCCTAGCCAGCCCAGCCAGCCTAGCCAGCCCAGCCAGCCTAGCCAGCCGAGCCAGCCTAGCCAGCCGAGCCAGCCGAGCCAACCTAGCCAGCCTAGCCAGCCCAGCCAGCCGAGCCAGCCGAGCCAGCCGAGCCAGCCGAGCCAGCCGAGCCAGCCCAGCCAGCACAGCCAGCCTCGCCAGCCCAGCCAGCACAGCCAGCCTAGCCAGCCAAGCCAGCCTAGCCAGCCTAGCCAGCCCAGCCATCCTAGCCAGCCCAGCCAGCCTAGCCAGCCTAGCCAGCCCAGCCAGCCGAGCCAGCTTAGCCAGCCTAGCCAGCCTAGCCAGCCGAGCCAGCCTAGCCAGCCTAGCCAGCCTAGCCAGCCTAGCCAGCCCAGCCAGCCTAGCCAGCCTAGCCAGCCTAGCCAGCCTAGCCAGCCTAGCCAGCCTAGCCAGCCTAGCCAGCCTAGCCAGCCGAGCCAGCCGAGCCAGCCGAGCCAGCCGAGCCAGCCGAGCCAGCCGAGCCAGCCTAGCCAGAATAGCCAGCCTAGCCAGCCTAGCCAGCCTAGCCAGCCTAGCCAGCCTAGCCAGCCTAGCCAGCCGAGCCAGCCGAGCCAGCCGAGCCAGCCGAGCCAGCCGAGCCAGCCGAGCCAGCCTAGCCAGAATAGCCAGCCTACCCAGCCTAGCCAGCCTAGCCAGCCGAGGCAGCCTAGCCAGCCTAGCCAGCCCAGCCAGCCTATCCAGCCTAGCCAGCCCAGCCAGCCTAGCCAGCCTAGCCAGCCTAGCCAGCCCAGCCAGCCTAGCCAGCCTAGCCAGCCCAGCCAGCCTAGCCAGCCTAGCCAGCCTAGCCAGCCTAGCCAGCCAAGCCAGCCTAACCAGCCTAGCCAGCCTAGCCAGCCGAGCCAGCCGAGCCAGCCCAGCCAGCCTATCCAGCCCAGCCAGACCAGCCAGCCCAGCCAGCCTATCCAGCCTAGCCAGCCTAGCCAGCCTAGCCAGCCTAGCCAGCCTAGCCAGCCTAGCCAGCCTATCCAGCCTAGCCAGCCCAGCCAGCCTAGCCAGCCTAGCCAGCCTAGCCAGCCCAGCCAGCCTAGCCAGCCCAGCCAGCCTAGCCAGCCGAGCCAGCCTAGCCAGCCCAGCCAGCCGAGCCAGCCGAGCCAGCTTAGCCAGCCTAGCCAGCCTAGCCAGCCTAGCCAGCCTAGCCAGCCTAGCCAGCCTAGCCAGCCTAGCCAGCCTAGCCAGCCTAGCCAGCCTAGCCAGCCTAGCCAGCCTAGCCAGCCTAGCCAGCCTAGCCAGCCCAGCCAGCCTAGCCAGCCTAGCCAGCCTAGCCAGCCTAGCCAGCCTAGCCAGCCTAGCCAGCCTAGCCAGCCTAGCCAGCCTAGATAGCCGAGCCAGCCGAGCCAGCCTAGCCAGCCTAGCCAGCCTAGCCAGCCTAGCCAGCCTAGCCAGCCTAGCCAGCCGAGCCAGCCGAGACAGCCTAGCCAGCCTAGCCAGCCCAGCCAGCCTAGCCAGCCCAGCCAGCCTATCCAGCCTAGCCAGCCCAGCCAGCCGAGCCAGCTTAGCCAGCCTAGCCAGCCTAGCCAGCCTAGCCAGCCTAGCCAGCCCAGCCAGCCCAGCCAGCCTAGTCAGCCTAGCCAGCCGAGCCAGCCTAGTCAGCCTAGCCAGCCTAGCCAGCCTAGGCAGCCCAGCCAGCCTAGCCAGCCCAGCCAGCCTATCCAGCCCAGCCAGACCAGCCAGCCCAGCCAGCCTATCCAGCCCAGCCAGCCCAGCCAGCCCAGCCAGCCCAGCCAGCCTAGCCAGCCTAGCCAGCCTAGCCAGCCTAGCCAGCCTAGCCAGCCTAGCCAGCCAAGCCAGCCTAACCAGCCTAGCCAGCCTAGCCAGCCGAGCCAGCCTAACCAGCCTAGCCAGCCTAGCCAGCCGAGCCAGCCGAGCCAGCCTAGCCAGCCCAGCCAGCCTATCCAGCCCAGCCAGACCAGCCAGCCCAGCCAGCCTATCCAGCCCAGCCAGCCCAGCCAGCCTAGCCAGCCTAGCCAGCCTAGCCAGCCTAGCCAGCCTAGCCAGCCTAGCCAGCCTAGCCAGCCTAGCCAGCCTAGCCAGCCTAGCCAGCCGAGCCAGCCTAGCCAGCCTATCCAGCCTAGCCAGCCCAGCCAGCCTAGCCAGCCTAGCCAGCCTATCCAGCCTAGCCAGCCCAGCCAGCCTAGCCAGCCCAGCCAGCCTAGCCAGCCGAGCCAGCCTAGCCAGCCTAGCCAGCCTAGCCAGCCTAGCCAGCCTAGCCAGCCTAGCCAGCCTAGCCAGCCTAGCCAGCCTAGCCAGCCTAGCCAGCCTAGTCAGCCTAGCCAGCCTAGCCAGCCTAGCCAGCCTAGCCAGCCTAGCCAGCCTAGCCAGCCTAGCCAGCCTAGCCAGCCTAGCCAGCCTAGCCAGCCTAGCCAGCCTAGCCAGCCTAGCCAGCCTAGCCAGCCTAGCCAGCCTAGCCAGCCTAGCCAGCCTAGCCAGCCTAGCCAGCCTAGCCAGCCGAGCCAGCCGAGCCAGCCTAGCCAGCCTAGCCAGCCTAGCCAGCCTAGCCAGCCTAGCCAGCCTAGCCAGCCTAGCCAGCCTAGCCAGCCTAGCCAGCCTAGCCAGCCTAGCCAGCCTAGGCAGCCCAGCCAGCCTAGCCAGCCCAGCCAGCCTATCCAGCCCAGCCAGACCAGCCAGCCCAGCCAGCCTAGCCAGCCTAGCCAGCCTAGCCAGCCTAGCCAGCCTAGCCAGCCGAGCCAGCCGAGCCAGCCTAGCCAGCCTAGCCAGCCTATCCAGCCTAGCCAGCCTAGGCAGCCCAGCCAGCCTAGCCAGCCCAGCCAGCCTATCCAGCCCAGCCAGACCAGCCAGCCCAGCCAGCCTAGCCAGCCTAGCCAGCCTAGCCAGCCTAGCCAGCCTAGCCAGCCGAGCCAGCCGAGCCAGCCTAGCCAGCCTAGCCAGCCTATCCAGCCTAGCCAGCCTAGCCAGCCTAGCCAGCCTAGCCAGCCTAGCCAGCCTAGCCAGCCTAGCCAGCCTAGCCAGCCTAGCCAGCCGAGCCAGCCGAGCCAGCCGAGCCAGCCGAGCCAGCCGAGCCAGCCTAGCCAGCCTAGCCAGCCTAGCCAGCCTAGCCAGCCTAGTCAGCCTAGCCAGCCTAGCCAGCCTAGCCAGCCGAGCCAGCCTAGCCAGCCTAGCCAGCCTAGCCAGCCTAGCCAGCCTAGCCAGCCTAGCCAGCCTAGCCAGCCTAGCCAGCCTAGCCAGCCTAGCCAGCCTAGCCAGCCTAGCCAGCCGAGCCAGCCTAGCCAGCCTAGCCAGCCTAGCCAGCCTAGCCAGCCTAGCCAGCCGAGCCAGCCGAGCCAGCCCAGCCAGCCTAGCCAGCCGAGCCAGCCGAGACAGCTTAGCCAGCCTAGCCAGCCTAGCCAGCCTAGCCAGCCTAGCCAGCCTAGCCAGCCTAGCCAGCCTAGCCAGCCTAGCCAGCCTAGCCAGCCTAGCCAGCCTAGCCAGCCTAGCCAGCCTAGCCAGCCTAGCCAGCCTAGCCAGCCTAGCCAGCCTAGGCAGCCCAGCCAGCCTAGCCAGCCCAGCCAGCCTATCCAGCCCAGCCAGCCCAGCCAGCCTAGCCAGCCTAGCCAGCCTAGCCAGCCGAGCCAGCCGAGCCAGCCGAGCCAGCCGAGCCAGCCTAGCCAGCCTAGCCAGCCTAGCCAGCCTAGCCAGCCTAGCCAGCCTAGCCAGCCTAGCCAGCCTAGCCAGCCGAGCCAGCCGAGCCAGCCGAGCCAGCCGAGCCAGCCGAGCCAGCCTAGCCAGCCTAGCCAGCTTAGCCAGCCTAGCCAGCCTAGTCAGCCTAGCCAGCCGAGCCAGCCTAGCCAGCCTAGCCAGCCGAGCCAGCCGAGCCAGCCCAGCCAGCCTAGCCAGCCGAGCCAGCCGAGACAGCTTAGCCAGCCTAGCCAGCCTAGCCAGCCTAGCCAGCCTAGCCAGCCTAGCCAGCCTAGCCAGCCTAGCCAGCCTATCCAGCCCAGCCAGACCAGCCAGCCCAGCCAGCCTATCCAGCCCAGCCAGCCCAGCCAGCCTAGCCAGCCTAGCCAGCCTAGCCAGCCGAGCCAGCCGAGCCAGCCGAGCCAGCCGAGCCAGCCTAGCCAGCCTAGCCAGCCTAGCCAGCCTAGCCAGCCTAGCCAGCCTAGCCAGCCTAGCCAGCCTAGCCAGCCTAGCCAGCCTAGCCAGCCTAGCCAGCCTAGCCAGCCTAGCCAGCCTAGCCAGCCGAGCCAGCCTAGCCAGCCTAGCCAGCCTAGCCAGCCTAGCCAGCCTAGCCAGCCGAGCCAGCCGAGCCAGCCCAGCCAGCCTAGCCAGCCGAGCCAGCCGAGACAGCTTAGCCAGCCTAGCCAGCCTAGCCAGCCTAGCCAGCCTAGCCAGCCTAGCCAGCCTAGCCAGCCCAGCCAGCCTAGCCAGCCTAGCCAGCCTAGCCAGCCTAGCCAGCCTAGCCAGCCTAGCCAGCCTAGCCAGCCTAGCCAGCCTAGCCAGCCTAGGCAGCCCAGCCAGCCTAGCCAGCCCAGCCAGCCTATCCAGCCCAGCCAGCCCAGCCAGCCCAGCCAGCCTATCCAGCCCAGCCAGCCCAGCCAGCCCAGCCAGCCCAGCCAGCCTAGCCAGCCTAGCCAGCCTAGCCAGCCTAGCCAGCCTAGCCAGCCTAGCCAGCCAAGCCAGCCTAACCAGCCTAGCCAGCCTAGCCAGCCGAGCCAGCCTAGCCAGCCTAGCCAGCCTAGCCAGCCGAGCCAGCCGAGCCAGCCTAGCCAGCCCAGCCAGCCTATCCAGCCCAGCCAGACCAGCCAGCCCAGCCAGCCTATCCAGCCCAGCCAGCCCAGCCAGCCTAGCCAGCCTAGCCAGCCTAGCCAGCCTAGCCAGCCTAGCCAGCCTAGCCAGCCTAGCCAGCCGAGCCAGCCGAGCCAGCCTAGCCAGCCTAGCCAGCCTATCCAGCCTAGCCAGCCCAGCCAGCCTAGCCAGCCTAGCCAGCCTATCCAGCCTAGCCAGCCCAGCCAGCCTAGCCAGCCCAGCCAGCCTAGCCAGCCGAGCCAGCCGAGACAGCCGAGCCAGCCGAGCCAGCCTAGCCAGCCTAGCCAGCCTAGCCAGCCTAGCCAGCCTAGCCAGCCTAGCCAGCCCAGCCAGCCTAGCCAGCCCAGCCAGCCTAGCCAGCCTAGCCAGCCTAGCCAGCCTAGCCAGCCTAGCCAGCCTAGCCAGCCTAGGCAGCCCAGCCAGCCTAGCCAGCCCAGCCAGCCTATCCAGCCCAGCCAGACCAGCCAGCCCAGCCAGCCTATCCAGCCCAGCCAGCCCAGCCAGCCCAGCCAGCCCAGCCAGCCTAGCCAGCCTAGCCAGCCTAGCCAGCCTAGCCAGCCTAGCCAGCCTAGCCAGCCAAGCCAGCCTAGCCAGCCTAGCCAGCCTAGCCAGCCGAGCCAGCCTAGCCAGCCTAGCCAGCCTAGCCAGCCGAGCCAGCCGAGCCAGCCTAGCCAGCCCAGCCAGCCTATCCAGCCCAGCCAGACCAGCCAGCCCAGCCAGCCTATCCAGCCCAGCCAGCCCAGCCAGCCTAGCCAGCCTAGCCAGCCTAGCCAGCCTAGCCAGCCTAGCCAGCCTAGCCAGCCTAGCCAGCCGAGCCAGCCGAGCCAGCCTAGCCAGCCTAGCCAGCCTATCCAGCCTAGCCAGCCCAGCCAGCCTAGCCAGCCTAGCCAGCCTATCCAGCCTAGCCAGCCCAGCCAGCCTAGCCAGCCCAGCCAGCCTAGCCAGCCGAGCCAGCCGAGACAGCCGAGCCAGCCGAGCCAGCCTAGCCAGCCTAGCCAGCCTAGCCAGCCTAGCCAGCCTAGCCAGCCTAGCCAGCCTAGCCAGCCTAGCCAGCCGAGCCAGCCGAGCCAGCCGAGCCAGCCGAGCCAGCCGAGCCAGCCTAGCCAGCCTAGCCAGCTTAGCCAGCCTAGCCAGCCTAGTCAGCCTAGCCAGCCTAGCCAGCCTAGCCAGCCGAGCCAGCCTAGCCAGCCTAGCCAGCCTAGCCAGCCTAGCCAGCCTAGCCAGCCTAGCCAGCCTAGCCAGCCTAGCCAGCCTAGCCAGCCTAGCCAGCCTAGCCAGCCCAGCCAGCCTAGCCAGCCTAGCCAGCCTAGCCAGCCTAGCCAGCCGAGCCAGCCTAGCCAGCCTAGCCAGCCTAGCCAGCCTAGCCAGCCTAGCCAGCCGAGCCAGCCGAGCCAGCCTAGCCAGCCTAGCCAGCCCAGCCAGCCTAGCCAGCCTATCCAGCCTAGGCAGCCGAGCCAGCCTAGCCAGCCCAGCCAGCCTAGGCAGCCGAGCCAGCCTAGCCAGCCCAGCCAGCCTATCCAGCCCAGCCAGCCCAGCCAGCCCAGCCAGCCTAGTCAGCCTAGCCAGCCGAGCCAGCCTAGTCAGCCTAGCCAGCCTAGCCAGCCTAGGCAGCCCAGCCAGCCTAACCAGCCTAGCCAGCCTAGCCAGCCGAGCCAGCCGAGCCAGCCTAGCCAGCCCAGCCAGCCTATCCAGCCCAGCCAGACCAGCCAGCCCAGCCAGCCTATCCAGCCCAGCCAGCCCAGCCAGCCTAGCCAGCCTAGCCAGCCTAGCCAGCCTAGCCAGCCTAGCCAGCCTAGCCAGCCTAGCCAGCCGAGCCAGCCGAGCCAGCCTAGCCAGCCTAGCCAGCCTATCCAGCCTAGCCAGCCCAGCCAGCCTAGCCAGCCTAGCCAGCCTAGCCAGCCTAGCCAGCCAAGCCAGCCTAACCAGCCTAGCCAGCCTAGCCAGCCGAGCCAGCCTAACCAGCCTAGCCAGCCTAGCCAGCCGAGCCAGCCGAGCCAGCCTAGCCAGCCCAGCCAGCCTATCCAACCCAGCCAGACCAGCCAGCCCAGCCAGCCTATCCAGCCCAGCCAGCCCAGCCAGCCTAGCCAGCCTAGCCAGCCTAGCCAGCCTAGCCAGCCTAGGCAGCCTAGCCAGCCTAGCCAGCCTAGCCAGCCTAGCCAGCCTAGCCAGCCTAGCCAGCCTAGCCAGCCTAGCCAGCCTAGCCAGCCTAGCCAGCCTAGCCAGCCTAGCCAGCCTAGCCAGCCTAGCCAGCCGAGCCAGCCGAGCCAGCCGAGCCAGCCTAGCCAGCCTAGCCAGCCTAGCCAGCCTAACCAGCCTAGCCAGCCGAGCCAGCCGAGCCAGCCTAGCCAGCCCAGCCAGCCTAGCCAGCCGAGCCAGCCTAACCAGCCTAGCCAGCCTAGCCAGCCGAGCCAGCCGAGCCAGCCTAGCCAGCCCAGCCAGCCTAGCCAGCCGAGCCAGCCTAACCAGCCTAGCCAGCCTAGCCAGCCGAGCCAGCCGAGCCAGCCTAGCCAGCCCAGCCAGCCTATCCAACCCAGCCAGACCAGCCAGCCCAGCCAGCCTATCCAGCCCAGCCAGCCCAGCCAGCCTAGCCAGCCTAGCCAGCCTAGCCAGCCTAGCCAGCCTAGGCAGCCTAGCCAGCCTAGCCAGCCTAGCCAGCCGAGCCAGCCGAGCCAGCCGAGCCAGCCTAGCCAGCCTAGCCAGCCTAGCCAGCCTAGGCAGCCTAGCCAGCCTAGCCAGCCTAGCCAGCCCAGCCAGCCTAGCCTAGCTAGCCAGCCTAGCCAGCCTAGCCAGCCTTGCCAGCCTAGCCAGCCGAGCCAGCCGAGACAGCCTAGCCAGCCTAGCCAGCCCAGCCAGCCTAGCCAGCCCAGCCAGCCTAGCCAGCCTAGCCAGCCCAGCCAGCCGAGCCAGCTTAGCCAGCCTAGCCAGCCTAGCCAGCCTAGCCAGCCTAGCCAGCCTAGCCAGCCTAGCCAGCCTAGCCAGCCTAGCCAGCCTAGCCAGCCGAGCCAGCCGAGCCAGCCGAGCCAGCCGAGCCAGCCTAGCCAGAATAGCCAGCCTAGCCAGCCTAGCCAGCCTAGCCAGCCTAGCCAGCCCAGCCAGCCTAGCCAGCCTAGATAGCCTAGCCAGCCTAGCCAGCCTAGCCAGCCTAGCCAGCCTAGCCAGCCTAGCCAGCCTAGCCAGCCTAGCCAGCCTAGCCAGCCTAGCCAGCCTAGCCAGCCGAGCCAGCCGAGCCAGCCGAGCCAGCCGAGCCAGCCTAGCCAGAATAGCCAGCCTAGCCAGCCTAGCCAGCCGAGCCAGCCGAGACAGCCTAGCCAGCCTAGCCAGCCCAGCCAGCCTATCCAGCCTAGCCAGCCCAGCCAGCCTAGCCAGCCTAGCCAGCCCAGCCAGCCTAGCCAGCCTAGCCAGCCCAGCCAGCCTAGCCAGCCTAGCCAGCCGAGCCAGCCGAGCCAGCCGAGCCAGCCGAGCCAGCCCAGCCAGCACAGCCAGCCTCGCCAGCCCAGCCAGCACAGCCAGCCTAGCCAGCCTAGCCAGCCTAGCCAGCCTAGCCAGCCAAGCCAGCCTAACCAGCCTAGCCAGCCTAGCCAGCCGAGCCAGCCGAGCCAGCCGAGCCAGCCGAGCCAGCCGAGCCAGCTTAGCCAGCCTAGCCAGCCGAGCCAGCCGAGCCAGCTTAGCCAGCCTAGCCAGCTTAGCCAGCCTAGCCAGCCTAGTCAGCCTAGCCAGCCTAGCCAGCCTAGCCAGCCGAGCCAGCCTAGCCAGCCTAGCCAGCCTAGCCAGCCCAGCCAGCCTAGCCAGCCTAGCCAGCCTAGCCAGCCGAGCCAGCCTAGCCAGCCTAGCCAGCCTAGCCAGCCTAGCCAGCCTAGATAGCCGAGCCAGCCGAGCCAGCCCAGCCAGCCCAGCCAGCCTCGCCAGCCCAGCCAGCACAGCCAGCCTAGCCAGCCTAGCCAGCCTAGCCAGCCTAGCCAGCCAAGCCAGCCTAACCAGCCTAGCCAGCCTAGCCAGCCGAGCCAGCCGAGCCAGCCGAGCCAGCCGAGCCAGCCGAGCCAGCTTAGCCAGCCTAGCCAGCCGAGCCAGCCGAGCCAGCTTAGCCAGCCTAGCCAGCTTAGCCAGCCTAGCCAGCCTAGTCAGCCTAGCCAGCCTAGCCAGCCTAGCCAGCCGAGCCAGCCGAGCCAGCCGAGCCAGCCTAGCCAGCCTAGCCAGCCTAGCCAGCCTAGCCAGCCTAGCCAGCCTAGCCAGCCTAGCCAGCCTAGCCAGCCGAGCCAGCCTAGCCAGCCTAGCCAGCCGAGCCAGCCGAGCCAGCTTAGCCAGCCTAGCCAGCCGAGCCAGCCGAGCCAGCTTAGCCAGCCTAGCCAGCTTAGCCAGCCTAGCCAGCCTAGTCAGCCTAGCCAGCCTAGCCAGCCTAGCCAGCCGAGCCAGCCTAGCCAGCCTAGCCAGCCTAGCCAGCCCAGCCAGCCTAGCCAGCCTAGCCAGCCTAGCCAGCCTAGCCAGCCTAGCCAGCCTAGCCAGCCTAACCAGCCTAGCCAGCCTAGCCAGCCGAGCCAGCCGAGCCAGCCTAGCCAGCCCAGCCAGCCTATCCAGCCCAGCCAGACCAGCCAGCCCAGCCAGCCTATCCAGCCTAGCCAGCCTAGCCAGCCTATCCAGCCTAGCCAGCCCAGCCAGCCTAGCCAGCCTAGCCAGCCTATCCAGCCCAGCCAGCCTAGCCAGCCGAGCCAGCCGAGCCAGCCTAGCCAGCCGAGCCAGCCGAGCCAGCTTAGCCAGCCTAGCCAGCCTAGCCAGCCTAGCCAGCCTAGCCAGCCTAGCCAGCCTAGCCGGCCTAGCCAGCCTAGCCAGCCTAGCCAGCCTAGCCAGCCTAGCCAGCCTAGCCAGCCTAGCCAGCCTAGCCAGCCGAGCCAGCTTAGCCAGCCTAGCCAGCCTAGCCAGCCTAGCCAGCCTAGCCAGCCTAGCCAGCCTCGCCAGCCTAGCCAGCCTAGCCAGCCTAGCCAGCCTAGCCAGCCTAGCCAGCCTAGCCAGCCTAGCCAGCCTAGCCAGCCTAGCCAGCCTAGCCAGCCTAGCCAGCCTAGCCAGCCTAGATAGCCGAGCCAGCCGAGCCAGCCTAGCCAGCCCAGCCAGCCTAGCCAGCCGAGCCAGCCGAGCCAGCCTAGCCAGCCGAGCCAGCCGAGCCAGCCTAGCCAGCCTAGCCAGCCTAGCCAGCCTAGCCAGCCTAGCCAGCCTAGCCAGCCTAGCCAGCCTAGCCAGCCTAGCCAGCCTAGCCAGCCTAGCCAGCCTAGCCAGCCTAGCCAGCCTAGCCAGCCTAGATAGCCGAGCCAGCCGAGCCAGCCTAGCCAGCCTAGCCAGCCTAGCCAGCCTAGCCAGCCTAGCCAGCCTAGCCAGCCGAGCCAGCCGAGCCAGCCGAGCCAGCCGAGCCAGCCTAGCCAGAATAGCCAGCCTAGCCAGCCTAGCCAGCCGAGCCAGCCGAGACAGCCTAGCCAGCCTAGCCAGCCCAGCCAGCCTATCCAGCCCAGCCAGCCCAGCCAGCCTAGCCAGCCTAGCCAGCCCAGCCAGCCTAGCCAGCCTAGCCAGCCTAGCCAGCCTAGCCAGCCTAGCCAGCCGAGCCAGCCGAGCCAGCCGAGCCAGCCGAGCCAGCCGAGCCAGCCCAGCCAGCACAGCCAGCCTAGCCAGCCTAGCCAGCCCAGCCAGCACAGCCAGCCTAGCCAGCCTAGCCAGCCTAGCCAGCCTAGCCAGCCGAGCCAGCCTAACCAGCCTAGCCAGCCTAGCCAGCCGAGCCAGCCGAGCCAGCCTAGCCAGCCCAGCCAGCCTAGCCAGCCCAGCCAGACCAGCCAGCCCAGCCAGCCTATCCAGCCCAGCCAGCCCAGCCAGCCTAGCCAGCCTAGCCAGCCTAGCCAGCCTAGCCAGCCTAGCCAGCCGAGCCAGCCGAGCCAGCTTAGCCAGCCTAGCCAGCCTAGCCAGCCTAGCCAGCCTAGCCAGCCTAGCCAGCCTAGCCAGCCTAGCCAGCCTAGCCAGCCTAGCCAGCCTAGCCAGCCTAGCCAGCCTAGCCAGCCTAGCCAGCCTAGCCAGCCGAGCCAGCTTAGCCAGCCTAGCCAGCCTAGCCAGCCTAGCCAGCCTAGCCCGCCTAGCCAGCCTAGCCAGCCTAGCCAGCCTAGCCAGCCTAGCCAGCCTAGCCAGCCTAGCCAGCCTAGCCAGCCTAGCCAGCCTAGCCAGCCTAGCCAGCCTAGCCAGCCTAGCCAGCCTAGCCAGCCTAGATAGCCGAGCCAGCCGAGCCAGCCTAGCCAGCCCAGCCAGCCTAGCCAGCCGAGCCAGCCGAGCCAGCCTAGCCAGCCGAGCCAGCCGAGCCAGCCTAGCCAGCCTAGCCAGCCTAGCCAGCCTAGCCAGCCTAGCCAGCCTAGCCAGCCTAGCCAGCCTAGCCAGCCTAGCCAGCCTAGCCAGCCTAGCCAGCCTAGCCAGCCTAGCCAGCCTAGCCAGCCTAGCCAGCCTAGCCAGCCTAGCCAGCCGAGCCAGCCGAGCCAGCCTAGCCAGCCTAGCCAGCCTAGCCAGCCTAGCCAGCCTAGCCAGCCTAGCCAGCCGAGCCAGCCGAGCCAGCCGAGCCAGCCGAGCCAGCCTAGCCAGAATAGCCAGCCTAGCCAGCCTAGCCAGCCGAGCCAGCCGAGACAGCCTAGCCAGCCTAGCCAGCCCAGCCAGCCTATCCAGCCTAGCCAGCCCAGCCAGCCTAGCCAGCCTAGCCAGCCCAGCCAGCCTAGCCAGCCTAGCCAGCCCAGCCAGCCTAGCCAGCCTAGCCAGCCGAGCCAGCCGAGCCAGCCGAGCCAGCCGAGCCAGCCGAGCCAGCCCAGCCAGCACAGCCAGCCTAGCCAGCCTAGCCAGCCCAGCCAGCACAGCCAGCCTAGCCAGCCTAGCCAGCCTAGCCAGCCTAGCCAGCCGAGCCAGCCTAACCAGCCTAGCCAGCCTAGCCAGCCGAGCCAGCCGAGCCAGCCTAGCCAGCCCAGCCAGCCTATCCAGCCCAGCCAGACCAGCCAGCCCAGCCAGCCTATCCAGCCCCGCCAGCCCAGCCAGCCTAGCCAGCCTAGCCAGCCTAGCCAGCCTAGCCAGCCTAGCCAGCCTAGCCAGCCTAGCCAGCCGAGCCAGCCTAGCCAGCCCAGCCAGCCTATCCAGCCCAGCCAGACCAGCCAGCCCAGCCAGCCTATCCAGCCCAGCCAGCCCAGCCAGCCTAGCCAGCCTAGCCAGCCTAGCCAGCCTAGCCAGCCTAGCCAGCCGAGCCAGCCTAGCCAGCCTAGCCAGCCTAGCCAGCCGAGCCAGCCGAGCCAGCCTAGCCAGCCTAGCCAGCCCAGCCAGCCTAGCCAGCCTATCCAGCCTAGGCAGCCGAGCCAGCCTAGCCAGCCCAGCCAGCCTAGGCAGCCGAGCCAGCCTAGCCAGCCCAGCCAGCCTATCCAGCCCAGCCAGACCAGCCAGCCCAGCCAGCCTATCCAGCCCAGCCAGCCCAGCCAGCCCAGCCAGCCTAGCCAGCCTAGCCAGCCGAGCCAGCCTAGTCAGCCTAGCCAGCCTAGCCAGCCTAGGCAGCCCAGCCAGCCTAGCCAGCCCAGCCAGCCTATCCAGCCCAGCCAGCCCAGCCAGCCCAGCCAGCCTATCCAGCCCAGCCAGCCCAGCCAGCCTAGCCAGCCTAGCCAGCCTAGCCAGCCTAGCCAGCCTAGCCAGCCTAGCCAGCCAAGCCAGCCTAACCAGCCTAGCCAGCCTAGCCAGCCGAGCCAGCCTAACCAGCCTAGCCAGCCTAGCCAGCCGAGCCAGCCGAGCCAGCCTAGCCAGCCCAGCCAGCCGAGCCAGCTTAGCCAGCCCAGCCAGCCTAGCCAGCCGAGCCAGCCGAGCCAGCCTAGCCAGCCGAGCCAGCCGAGCCAGCTTAGCCAGCCTAGCCAGCCTAGCCAGCCTAGCCAGCCTAGCCAGCCTAGCCAGCCTAGCCAGCCTAGCCAGCCTAGCCAGCCTAGCCAGCCTAGCCAGCCTAGCCAGCCTAGCCAGCCTAGCCAGCCTAGCCAGCCTAGATAGCCGAGCCAGCCGAGCCAGCCTAGCCAGCCTAGCCAGCCTAGCCAGCCTAGCCAGCCTAGCCAGCCGAGCCAGCCGAGCCAGCCGAGCCAGCCGAGCCAGCCTAGCCAGAATAGCCAGCCTAGCCAGCCTAGCCAGCCGAGCCAGCCGAGCCAGCCTAGCCAGCCTAGCCAGCCCAGCCAGCCTATCCAGCCTAGCCAGCCCAGCCAGCCTAGCCAGCCCAGCCAGCCCAGCCAGCCCAGCCAGCCTAGCCAGCCCAGCCAGCCTAGCCAGCCTAGCCAGCCTAGCCAGCCGAGCCAGCCGAGCCAGCCGAGCCAGCCGAGCCAGCCCAGCCAGCCCAGCCAGCCTAGCCAGCCTAGCCAGCCCAGCCAGCCCAGCCAGCCTAGCCAGCCTAGCCAGCCTAGCCAGCCTAGCCAGCCGAGCCAGCCTAACCAGCCTAGCCAGCCTAGCCAGCCGAGCCAGCCGAGCCAGCCTAGCCAGCCCAGCCAGCCTATCCAGCCCAGCCAGACCAGCCAGCCCAGCCAGCCTATCCAGCCCAGCCAGCCCAGCCAGCCTAGCCAGCCTAGCCAGCCTAGCCAGCCTAGCCAGCCTAGCCAGCCTAGCCAGCCTAGCCAGCCGAGCCAGCCTAGCCAGCCCAGCCAGCCTATCCAGCCCAGCCAGCCCAGCCAGCCCAGCCAGCCTATCCAGCCCAGCCAGCCCAGCCAGCCTAGCCAGCCTAGCCAGCCTAGCCAGCCTAGCCAGCCTAGCCAGCCGAGCCAGCCTAGCCAGCCTAGCCAGCCTAGCCAGCCGAGCCAGCCGAGCCAGCCTAGCCAGCCTAGCCAGCCCAGCCAGCCTAGCCAGCCTATCCAGCCTAGGCAGCCGAGCCAGCCTAGCCAGCCCAGCCAGCCTAGGCAGCCGAGCCAGCCTAGCCAGCCCAGCCAGCCTATCCAGCCCAGCCAGACCAGCCAGCCCAGCCAGCCTATCCAGCCCAGCCAGCCCAGCCAGCCCAGCCAGCCTAGTCAGCCTAGCCAGCCGAGCCAGCCTAGTCAGCCTAGCCAGCCTAGCCAGCCTAGGCAGCCCAGCCAGCCTAGCCAGCCCAGCCAGCCTATCCAGCCCAGCCAGACCAGCCAGCCCAGCCAGCCTATCCAGCCTAGCCAGCCCAGCCAGCCTAGCCAGCCTAGCCAGCCTAGCCAGCCTAGCCAGCCTAGCCAGCCTAGCCAGCCAAGCCAGCCTAGCCAGCCCAGCCAGCCTAGCCAGCCGAGCCAGCCTAACCAGCCTAGCCAGCCTAGCCAGCCGAGCCAGCCGAGCCAGCCTAGCCAGCCCAGCCAGCCTATCCAGCCCAGCCAGACCAGCCAGCCCAGCCAGCCTATCCAGCCCAGCCAGCCCAGCCAGCCTAGCCAGCCTAGCCAGCCTAGCCAGCCTAGCCAGCCTAGCCAGCCTAGCCAGCCTAGCCAGCCGAGCCAGCCGAGCCAGCCTAGCCAGCCTAGCCAGCCTATCCAGCCTAGCCAGCCCAGCCAGCCTATCCAGCCAGCCTAGCCAGCCTAGCCAGCCTAGCCAGCCGAGCCAGCCGAGCCAGCCGAGCCAGCCGAGCCAGCCTAGCCAGAATAGCCAGCCTAGCCAGCCTAGCCAGCCTAGCCAGCCTAGCCAGCCCAGCCAGCCTAGCCAGCCTAGCCAGCCTAGCCAGCCTAGCCAGCCTAGCCAGCCTAGCCAGCCTAGCCAGCCTAGCCAGCCTAGCCAGCCTAGCCAGCCTAGCCAGCCTAGCCAGCCTAGCCAGCCTAGCCAGCCTAGCCAGCCTAGCCAGCCTAGCCAGCCGAGCCAGCCGAGCCAGCCGAGCCAGCCGAGCCAGCCTAGCCAGAATAGCCAGCCTAGCCAGCCTAGCCAGCCGAGCCAGCCGAGACAGCCTAGCCAGCCTAGCCAGCCCAGCCAGCCTATCCAGCCTAGCCAGCCCAGCCAGCCTAGCCAGCCTAGCCAGCCCAGCCAGCCTAGCCAGCCTAGCCAGCCCAGCCAGCCTAGCCAGCCTAGCCAGCCGAGCCAGCCGAGCCAGCCGAGCCAGCCGAGCCAGCCCAGCCAGCACAGCCAGCCTAGCCAGCCCAGCCAGCACAGCCAGCCTAGCCAGCCTAGCCAGCCTAGCCAGCCTAGCCAGCCAAGCCAGCCTAACCAGCCTAGCCAGCCTAGCCAGCCGAGCCAGCCGAGCCAGCCGAGCCAGCCGAGCCAGCCTAGCCAGCCTAGCCAGCCCAGCCAGCCTAGCCAGCCTATCCAGCCTAGGCAGCCGAGCCAGCCTAGCCAGCCCAGCCAGCCTAGGCAGCCGAGCCAGCCTAGCCAGCCCAGCCAGCCTATCCAGCCCAGCCAGACCAGCCAGCCCAGCCAGCCTATCCAGCCCAGCCAGCCCAGCCAGCCCAGCCAGCCTAGTCAGCCTAGCCAGCCGAGCCAGCCTAGTCAGCCTAGCCAGCCTAGCCAGCCTAGCCAGCCTATCCAGCCCAGCCAGACCAGCCAGCCCAGCCAGCCTATCCAGCCCAGCCAGCCCAGCCAGCCCAGCCAGCCCAGCCAGCCTAGCCAGCCTAGCCAGCCTAGCCAGCCTAGCCAGCCTAGCCAGCCTAGCCAGCCTAGCCAGCCAAGCCAGCCTAACCAGCCTAGCCAGCCTAGCCAGCCGAGCCAGCCTAACCAGCCTAGCCAGCCTAGCCAGCCGAGCCAGCCGAGCCAGCCTAGCCAGCCCAGCCAGCCTATCCAGCCCAGCCAGACCAGCCAGCCCAGCCAGCCTATCCAGCCCAGCCAGCCCAGCCAGCCTAGCCAGCCTAGCCAGCCTAGCCAGCCTAGCCAGCCTAGCCAGCCTAGCCAGCCTAGCCAGCCTAGCCAGCCTAGCCAGCCTAGCCAGCCTAGCCAGCCTAGCCAGCCGAGCCAGCCGAGCCAGCCTAGCCAGCCTAGCCAGTCTATCCAGCCTAGCCAGCCCAGCCAGCCTAGCCAGCCTAGCCAGCCTATCCAGCCTAGCCAGCCCAGCCAGCCTAGCCAGCCCAGCCAGCCTAGCCAGCCGAGCCAGCCGAGCCAGCTTAGCCAGCCTAGCCAGCCGAGCCAGCCGAGCCAGCTTAGCCAGCCTAGCCAGCCTAGCCAGCCTAGCCAGCCTAGCCAGCCTAGCCAGCCTAGCCAGCCTAGCCAGCCTAGCCAGCCTAGCCAGCCTAGCCAGCCTAGCCAGCCTAGCCAGCCGAGCCAGCCGAGCCAGCCGAGCCAGCCGAGCCAGCCTAGCCAGCCTAGCCAGCCTAGCCAGCCTAGCCAGCCTAGTCAGCCTAGCCAGCCTAGCCAGCCTAGCCAGCCTAGCCAGCCTAGCCAGCCTAGCCAGCCTAGCCAGCCGAGCCAGCCTAGCCAGCCTAGCCAGCCGAGCCAGCCGAGCCAGCTTAGCCAGCCTAGCCAGCCGAGCCAGCCGAGCCAGCTTAGCCAGCCTAGCCAGCTTAGCCAGCCTAGCCAGCCTAGTCAGCCTAGCCAGCCTAGCCAGCCTAGCCAGCCGAGCCAGCCTAGCCAGCCTAGCCAGCCTAGCCAGCCCAGCCAGCCTAGCCAGCCCAGCCAGCCTATCCAGCCCAGCCAGACCAGCCAGCCCAGCCAGCCTATCCAGCCTAGCCAGCCTAGCCAGCCGAGCCAGCTTAGCCAGCCTAGCCAGCCGAGCCAGCCTAGCCAGCCTAGCCAGCCTAGCCAGCCCAGCCAGCCTATCCAGCCCAGCCAGACCAGCCAGCCCAGCCAGCCTATCCAGCCTAGCCAGCCTAGCCAGCCTAGCCAGCCTAGCCAGCCTAGCCAGCCTAGCCAGCCTAGCCAGCCTAGCCAGCCTAGATAGCCGAGCCAGCCTAGCCAGCCTAGCCAGCCTAGCCAGCCTAGCCAGCCTAGCCAGCCTAGCCAGCCTAGCCAGCCTAGCCAGCCTAGCCAGCCTAGATAGCCGAGCCAGCCGAGCCAGCCTAGCCAGCCTAGCCAGCCTAGCCAGCCTAGCCAGCCTAGCCAGCCTAGCCAGCCTAGCCAGCCTAGCCAGCCTAGCCAGCCTAGCCAGCCTAGCCAGCCGAGCCAGCCGAGCCAGCCGAGCCAGCCGAGCCAGCCTAGCCAGAATAGCCAGCCTAGCCAGCCTAGCCAGCCGAGCCAGCCGAGACAGCCTAGCCAGCCTAGCCAGCCCAGCCAGCCTATCCAGCCTAGCCAGCCCAGCCAGCCTAGCCAGCCTAGCCAGCCCAGCCAGCCTAGCCAGCCTAGCCAGCCCAGCCAGCCTAGCCAGCCTAGCCAGCCGAGCCAGCCGAGCCAGCCGAGCCAGCCGAGCCAGCCGAGCCAGCCCAGCCAGCCCAGCCAGCCTAGCCAGCCCAGCCAGCACAGCCAGCCTAGCCAGCCTAGCCAGCCTAGCCAGCCTAGCCAGCCAAGCCAGCCTAACCAGCCTAGCCAGCCTAGCCAGCCGAGCCAGCCGAGCCAGCCTAGCCAGCCTAGCCAGCCCAGCCAGCCTAGGCAGCCGAGCCAGCCTAGCCAGCCCAGCCAGCCTAGGCAGCCGAGCCAGCCTAGCCAGCCCAGCCAGCCTATCCAGCCCAGCCAGACCAGCCAGCCCAGCCAGCCTATCCAGCCCAGCCAGCCCAGCCAGCCCAGCCAGCCTAGTCAGCCTAGCCAGCCGAGCCAGCCTAGTCAGCCTAGCCAGCCTAGCCAGCCTAGGCAGCCCAGCCAGCCTAGCCAGCCCAGCCAGCCTATCCAGCCCAGCCAGACCAGCCAGCCCAGCCAGCCTATCCAGCCCAGCCAGCCCAGCCAGCCTAGCCAGCCTAGCCAGCCTAGCCAGCCTAGCCAGCCTAGCCAGCCTAGCCAGCCAAGCCAGCCTAACCAGCCTAGCCAGCCTAGCCAGCCGAGCCAGCCTAACCAGCCCAGCCAGCCTAGCCAGCCGAGCCAGCCGAGCCAGCCTAGCCAGCCCAGCCAGCCTATCCAGCCCAGCCAGACCAGCCAGCCCAGCCAGCCTATCCAGCCCAGCCAGCCCAGCCAGCCTAGCCAGCCTAGCCAGCCTAGCCAGCCTAGCCAGCCTAGCCAGCCTAGCCAGCCTAGCCAGCCGAGCCAGCCGAGCCAGCCTAGCCAGCCTAGCCAGCCTATCCAGCCTAGCCAGCCCAGCCAGCCTAGCCAGCCTAGCCAGCCTATCCAGCCTAGCCAGCCCAGCCAGCCTAGCCAGCCCAGCCAGCCTAGCCAGCCGAGCCAGCCGAGCCAGCTTAGCCAGCCTAGCCAGCCTAGCCAGCCTAGCCAGCCTAGCCAGCCTAGCCAGCCTAGCCAGCCTAGCCAGCCTAGCCAGCCTAGATAGCCTAGCCAGCCTAGCCAGCCTAGCCAGCCTAGCCAGCCGAGCCAGCCGAGCCAGCCTAGCCAGCCTAGCCAGCCTAGCCAGCCTAGCCAGCCGAGCCAGCCGAGACAGCCTAGCCAGCCTAGCCAGCCCAGCCAGCCTAGCCAGCCCAGCCAGCCTAGCCAGCCTAGCCAGCCCAGCCAGCCGAGCCAGCTTAGCCAGCCTAGCCAGCCTAGCCAGCCGAGCCAGCCTAGCCAGCCTAGCCAGCCTAGCCAGCCGAGCCAGCCTAGCCAGCCTAGCCAGCCTAGCCAGCCTAGCCAGCCTAGCCAGCCTAGCCAGCCTAGCCAGCCTAGCCAGCCTAGCCAGCCTAGCCAGCCGAGCCAGCCGAGCCAGCCGAGCCAGCCGAGCCAGCCTAGCCAGCCTAGCCAGCCTAGCCAGCCTAGCCAGCCTAGCCAGCCTAGCCAGCCGAGCCAGCCTAGCCAGCCTAGCCAGCCGAGCCAGCCGAGCCAGCTTAGCCAGCCTAGCCAGCCGAGCCAGCCGAGCCAGCTTAGCCAGCCTAGCCAGCTTAGCCAGCCTAGCCAGCCTAGTCAGCCTAGCCAGCCTAGCCAGCCTAGCCAGCCGAGCCAGCCTAGCCAGCCTAGCCAGCCTAGCCAGCCCAGCCAGCCTAGCCAGCCTAGCCAGCCGAGCCAGCCGAGCCAGCTTAGCCAGCCTAGCCAGCCGAGCCAGCCGAGCCAGCTTAGCCAGCCTAGCCAGCTTAGCCAGCCTAGCCAGCCTAGTCAGCCTAGCCAGCCTAGCCAGCCTAGCCAGCCGAGCCAGCCTAGCCAGCCTAGCCAGCCTAGCCAGCCTAGCCAGCCTAGCCAGCCTAGCCAGCCTAGCCAGCCTAGCCAGCCTAGCCAGCCTAGCCAGCCTAGCCAGCCTAGCCAGCCGAGCCAGCCGAGCCAGCCGAGCCAGCCGAGCCAGCCGAGCCAGCCGAGCCAGCCTAGCCAGCCTAGCCAGCCTAGCCAGCCTAGCCAGCCGAACCAGCCGAGACAGCCTAGCCAGCCTAGCCAGCCCAGCCAGCCTATCCAGCCTAGCCAGCCCAGCCAGCCTAGCCAGCCTAGCCAGCCCAGCCAGCCTAGCCAGCCTAGCCAGCCTAGCCAGCCGAGCCAGCCGAGCCAACCTAGCCAGCCTAGCAAGACAGCGTAGCCGGGCTAGAATTTTACTGCTATAAATCTATGGCTAGAAATTAGGCTATAATCTATAAATCTAGGGCTAGAATTATAAGGCTGTAAATCTAGGGCTAGAATTATAGGGCTATAAATCTAGGGCTAGAATTTTATGGCTGTAAATCTAGGGCTAGAAATTTAGGGCTGTAAATCTAGGGCTAGAATCTTAGGGCCGTAAATCTAGGGCTAGAATTTTAGGGCTGTAAATCTAGGGCTAGAATTATAGGGCTAGAAATTTAGGGCTGTAAATCTAGGGCTAGAATTTTAGGGCTAGAATTCTAGGGCTGTAAATCTAGGGCTAGAATTTTAGGGCTAGAAATTTAGGGCTGTAAATCTAGGGCTAGAATTATAAGGCTGTAAATCTAGGGCTAGAATTATAGGGCTATAAATCTAGGGCTAGAATTTTAGGGCTGTAAATCTAGGGCTAGAATTTTAGGGCTAGAAATTTAGGGCCGTAAATCTAGGGCTAGAATTTTAGGGCTGTAAATCTAGGGCTAGAATCTTAGGGCTGTGAATCTAGGGCTAGAATTTTAGGGCCGTAAATCTAGGGCTAGAATTATAAGGCTATAAATCTAGGGCTAGAATTTTAGGGCTGTAAATCTAGGGCTAGAATTTTAGGGCTAGAAATTTTGGGCTGTAAATCTAGGGCTAGAATTATAAGGCTGTAAATCTAGGGCTAGAATTATAGGGCTATAAATCTAGGGCTAGAATTTTATGGCTGTAAATCTAGGGCTAGAAATTTAGGGCTGTAAATCTAGGGCTAGAATTATAAGGCTATAAATCTAGGGCTAGAATTTTAGGGCTGTAAATCTAGGGCTAGAATTTTAGGGCTGTAAATCTAGGGCTAGAATTTTAGGGCTATAAATCTAGGGCTAGAATTTTGGGGCTGTAAACCTAGGGCTAGAATTCTAGGGCTGTAAATCTAGGGCTAGAATCTTAGGGCCGTAAATCTAGGGCTAGAATTTTAGGGCTGTAAATCTAGGGCTAGAATTATAAGGCTATAAATCTAGGGCTAGAATTTTAGGGCTAGAAATTTAGGGCTGTAAATCTAGGGCTAGAATTATAAGGCTGTAAATCTAGGGCTAGAATTATAGGGCTAGAAATTTAGGGCTGTAAATCTAGGGCTAGAATTATAAGGCTGTAAATCTAGGGCTAGAATTATAGGGCTATAAATCTAGGGCTAGAATTTTAGGGCTGTAAATCTAGGGCTAGATTTTTAGGGCTGTAAATCTAGGGCTAGAATTTCAGGGCTAGAAATTTAGGGCCGTAAATCTAGGGCTAGAATTTTAAGGCTGTAAATCTAGGGCTAGAATTTTAGGGCTGTAAATCTAGGGCTAGAATTATAAGGCTATAAATCTAGGGCTAGAATTATAGGGCTAGAAATTTAGGGCCGTAAATCTAGTTCTAGAATTTTAGGGCTAGAATTCTAGGGCTGTAAATCTAGGGCTAGAATTTTAGGGCTAGAAATTTATGGCTGTAAATCTAGGGCTAGAATTATAGGGCTATAAATCTAGGGCTAGAATTTTAGGGCTAGAAATTTAGGGCCGTAAATCTAGGGCTAGAATTTTAAGGCTGTAAATCTAGGGCTAGATTTTTAGGGCTGTAAATCTAGGGCTAGAATTTCAGGGCTAGAAATTTAGGGCTGTAAATCTAGGGCTAGAATCTTAGGGCCGTAAATCTAGGGCTAGAATTTTAGGGCTGTAAATCTAGGGCTAGAATTTTAGGGCTAGAAATTTAGGGCTGTAAATCTAGGGCTAGAATTATAAGGCTGTAAATCTAGGGCTAGAATTATAGGGCTATAAATCTAGGGCTAGAATTTTAGGGCTGTAAATCTAGGGCTAGAATTTTAGGGCTAGAAATTTAGGGCCGTAAATCTAGGGCTAGAATTTTAGGGCTGTAAATCTAGGGCTAGAATCTTAGGGCTGTGAATCTAGGGCTAGAATTTTAGGGCCGTAAATCTAGGGCTAGAATTATAAGGCTATAAATCTAGGGCTAGAATTTTAGGGCTGTAAATCTAGGGCTAGAATTTTAGGGCTAGAAATTTTGGGCTGTAAATCTAGGGCTAGAATTCTAGGGCTGTAAATCTAGGGCTAGAATTTTAGGGCTGTAAATCTAGGGCTAGAATTCTAGGGCCGTAAATCTAGGGCTAGAATTTTAGGGCTGTAAATCTAGGGCTAGATTTTTAGGGCTGTAAATCTAGGGCTAGAATTTCAGGGCTAGAAATTTAGGGCCGTAAATCTAGGGCTAGAATCTTAGGGCCGTAAATCTAGGGCTAGAATTTTAGGGCTGTAAATCTAGGGCTAGAATTATAAGGCTATAAATCTAGGGCTAGAATTTTAGGGCTAGAAATTTAGGGCTGTAAATCTAGGGCTAGAATTTTAGGGCTAGAATTCTAGGGCTGTAAATCTAGGGCTAGAGTTTTAGGGCTAGAAATTTAGGGCTGTAAATCTAGGGCTAGAATTATAAAGCTGTAAATCTAGGGCTAGAATTATAGGGCTATAAATCTAGGGCTAGAATTTTAGGGCTGTAAATCTAGGGCTAGAATTTTAGGACTGTAAAAAGCTAACCAGCCAGCCAGCCAGTCTAGCCAGCGTAGTCAACCTAGCCAGCCTAGCCAGCCTAGCCAGCCTAGCCAACCAGCCAGACTAGCCAGCCTAGCCAGCCTAGCCAGCCTAGCCAGCCTAGCCAGCCTAGCCAGCCAGCCAGCCAGACTAGACAGCCTAGCCAGCCTAGCCAGCCTAGCCAGCCTAGCCAGCCTAGCCAGCCAGCCAGCCAGCCTAGCCAGCCTAGCCAGCCTAGCCAGCCTAGCCAGCCAGCCAGCCAGCCTAGCCAGCCTAGCCAGCCAGCCAGCCAGTCTAGCCAGCCAGCCAGTCTAGCCAGCCTAGCCAGCCTAGCCAGCCAGCCAGTCAGCCTAGCCAGCCTAGCCAGCCAGCCAGTCAGCCTAGCCAGCCTAGCCAGCCAGCCAGTCTAGCCAGACTAGCCAGCCTAGCCAGCCTAGCCAGCCTAGCCAGCCTAGCCAGCCTAGCCAGCCTAGCCAGCCTAGCCAGCCTAGCCAGCCTAGCCAGCCTAGCCAGACTAGCCAGACTAGCCAGACTAGCCAGCCTAGCCAGCCTAGCCAGCCTAGCCAGCCTAGCCAGCTAGCCAGCCTAGTCAGCCAACCAGTCTAGCCAGCCTAGGCAGCCTAGCCAGCCCAGCCAGACTAGCCAGCCTGGCCAGCCTAACCAGCCTAACCAGCCTAGCCAGCCTGGCCAGCCTAACCAGCCTGGCCAGCCTAACCAGCCTAACCAGCCTAGCCAGCCTAACCAGCCTAGCCAGCTTCGCCAGCCTAGCCAACCAGCCAGCCAGCCAGCCTAGCCAGCCAGCCAACCAGCCAGCCTAGCCAGCCAGCCAACCAGCCAGCCTAGCCAGCCTAGCCAGACTAGCCAGCCTAGCCAGCCTAGCCAGCCTAGCCAGCCTAGCCAGAATAGCCAGCCTAGCCAGTTTAGTCAGTCTAGATAGCCTAGTCAGACTAGAAAACCAGGCAGCTTAGCCAGCCAGCCAGCCAGCCAGCCTAGC
The DNA here is from genome assembly GCA_930367185.1 of Myathropa florea. NCBI lineage: Eukaryota > Metazoa > Arthropoda > Insecta > Diptera > Syrphidae > Myathropa > Myathropa florea. Next base: position 125,899,749 of record OV884002.1, on the reverse strand, counting down.
CAGCCAGCCAGCCAGCCAGCCTAGCCAGCCTAGCCAGTATAGCCAGCCTAGAAAGCCTAGCCAGACTAGCCAGCCTAGCCAGCCTAGCCAGCCAGCCAGCCAGCCAGCCTAGCCAGCCAGAAAGCCAGCCAACCTAGCCAGCCAGCCAGCCTAGCCAGCCTAGCCAGCCAGCCAGCCAGCCAGCCAACCAGCCAGCCAGCCAGCCTAGCCAGACTAGCCAACCAGCCAGCCTAGCCAGCCTAGCCAGCCAGCCAGCCCAGCCAGCCTAGCCAGCCAGACAGCCTAGCCAGCCTAGCCAGCCTAGCCAGCCTAGCCAGCCTAGCCAGCCTAGCCAGCCAGCCAGCCTAGCCAGCCTAGCCAGAATAGCCAGCCTAGCCAGTTTAGTCAGTCTAGATAGCCTAGTCAGACTAGAAAACCAGGCAGCTTAGCCAGCCAGCCAGCCAGATAGCCAGCCAGCCAGCCTAGCCAGCCAGCCAGCCAGCCAGCCTAGCCAGCCAGCCAGCCAGCCAGCCTAGCCAGCCTAGCCAGCCTAGCCAGCCAGCCAGCCAGCCAGCCTAGCCAGCCAGAAAGCCAGCCAACCTAGCCAGCCAGCCAGCCTAGCCAGCCTAGCCAGCCAGCCAGCCAGCCAGCCAACCAGCCAGCCTAGCCAGACTAGCCAACCAGCCAGCCAGCCAGCCAGCCAGCCAGCCAGCCAGCCAGCCAGCCAGCCAGCCAGCCAGCCAGCCTAGCCAGCCTAGCCAGCCTAGCCAGCCTAGCCAGCCTAGCCAGCCTAGCCAGCCTAGCCAGCCTAGCCAGCCTAGCCAGTTTAGTCAGTCTAGATAGCCTAGTCAGACTAGAAAACCAGGCAGCTTAGCCAGCCAGCCAGCCAGCCAGCCAGCCAGCCAGCCTAGCCAGCCAGCCAGCCAGCCTAGCCAGCCTAGCCAGCCTAGCCAGCCTAGCCAGCCTAGCCAGAATAGCCAGCCTAGCCAGTTTAGTCAGTCTAGATAGCCTAGTCAGACTAGAAAACCAGGCAGCTTAGCCAGCCAGCCAGCCAGCCAGCCAGCCAGCCAGCCAGCCAGCCAGCCTAGCCAGCCAGCCAGCCAGCCAGCCTAGCCAGCCTAGCCAGTATAGCCAGCCTAGCCAGCCAGCCAGCCAGCCAGCCTAGCCAGCCAGCCCGCCAGCCAACCTAGCCAGCCAGCCAGCCTAGCCAGCCTAGCCAGCCAGCCAGCCAGCCAGCCAACCAGCCAGCCAGCCAGCCTAGCCAGACTAGCCAACCAGCCAGCCTAGCCAGCCTAGCCAGCCTAACCAGCCTAGCCAGAATAGCCAGCCTAGCCAGTTTAGTCAGTCTAGATAGCCTAGTCAGACTAGCAAACCAGGCAGCTTAGCCAGCCAGCCAGCCAGCCAGCCAGCCAGCCAGCCAGCCCAGCCAGCCTAGCCAGCCAGCCAGCCTAGCCAGCCTAGCCAGCCTAGCCAGCCTAGCCAGCCAGCCAGCCTAGCCAGCCTAGCCAGCCAGCCAGCCAGCCAGCCTAGCCAGCCTAGCCAGACTAGCCAACCAGCCAGCCTAGCCAGCCTAGCCAGCCTAGCCAGCCTAGCCAGAATAGCCAGCCTAGCCAGTTTAGTCAGTCTAGATAGCCTAGTCAGACTAGAAAACCAGGCAGCTTAGCCAGCCAGCCAGCCAGCCAGCCAGCCAGCCAGCCAGCCAGCCAGCCAGCCAGCCAGCCAGCCAGCCAGCCAGCCAGCCAGCCCAGCCAGCCTAGCCAGCCAGCCAGCCTAGCCAGCCAGCCAGCCAGCCAGCCAGCCAGCCCAGCCAGCCTAGCCAGCCAGCCAGCCTAGCCAGCCTAGCCAGCCTAGCCAGCCAGCCAGCCTAGCCAGCCTAGCCAGCCAGCCAGCCAGCCAGCCAGCCAGCCAGCCAGCCAGCCTAGCCAGACTAGCCAACCAGCCAGCCTAGCCAGCCTAGCCAGCCTAGCCAGCCTAGCCAGCCTAGCCAGAATAGCCAGCCTAGCCAGTTTAGTCAGTCTAGATAGCCTAGTCAGACTAGAAAACCAGGCAGCTTAGCCAGCCAGCCAGCCAGCCTAGCCAGCCTAGCCAGCCAGCCAGCCAGCCAGCCAACCAGCCAGCCAGCCAGCCTAGCCAGACTAGCCAACCAGCCAGCCTAGCCAGCCTAGCCAGCCTAGCCAGCCTAGCCAGAATAGCCAGCCTAGCCAGTTTAGTCAGTCTAGATAGCCTAGTCAGACTAGAAAACCAGGCAGCTTAGCCAGCCAGCCAGCCAGCCAGCCAGCCAGCCAGCCAGCCAGCCAGCCAGCCTAGCCAGCCAGAAAGCCAGCCAACCTAGCCAGCCAGCCAGCCTAGCCAGCCTAGCCAGCCAGCCAGCCAGCCAGCCAACCAGCCAGCCAGCCAGCCTAGCCAGACTAGCCAACCAGCCAGCCTAGCCAGCCTAGCCAGACTAGCCAACCAGCCAGCCAGCCAGCCAGCCAGCCTAGCCAGCCTAGCCAGCCGAGCCAGCCGAGCCAGCCTAGCCAGCCTAGCCAGCCGAGCCAGCCGAGACAGCCTAGCCAGCCTAGCCAGCCCAGCCAGCCTATCCAGCCTAGCCAGCCCAGCCAGCCTAGCCAGCCTAGCCAGCCCAGCCAGCCTATCCAGCCTAGCCAGCCCAGCCAGCCTAGCCAGCCTAGCCAGCCGAGCCAGCCGAGACAGCCTAGCCAGCCTAGCCAGCCCAGCCAGCCTATCCAGCCTAGCCAGCCCAGCCAGCCTAGCCAGCCTAGCCAGCCCAGCCAGCCTATCCAGCCTAGCCAGCCCAGCCAGCCTAGCCAGCCTAGCCAGCCCAGCCAGCCGAGCCAGCCGAGCCAGCCGAGCCAGCCGAGCCAGCCTAGCCAGCCTAGCCAGCCTAGCCAGCCTAGCCAGCCTAGCCAGCCTAGCCAGCCTAGCCAGCCTAGCCAGCCGAGACAGCCTAGCCAGCCTAGCCAGCCCAGCCAGCCTATCCAGCCTAGCCAGCCCAGCCAGCCTAGCCAGCCTAGCCAGCCCAGCCAGCCGAGCCAGCCTAGCCAGCCCAGCCAGCCGAGCCAGCCGAGCCAGCCGAGCCAGCCGAGCCAGCCTAGCCAGCCTAGCCAGCCTAGCCAGCCTAGCCAGCCTAGCCAGCCTAGCCAGCCTAGCCAGCCAGCCAGCCTAGCCAGCCTAGCCAGTTTAGTCAGTCTAGATAGCCTAGTCAGACTAGAAAACCAGCCAGCCAGCCAGCCAGCCAGCCAGCCAGCCAGCCAGCCAGCCAGCCAGCCAGCCAGCCAGCCAGCCAGCCAGCCAGCCAGCCAGCCAGCCAGCCAGCCAGCCAGCCAGCCAGCCAGCCAGCCAGCCAGCCAGCCAGCCAGCCAGCCAGCCAGCCAGCCAGCCAGCCAGCCAGCCAGCCAGCCAGCCAGCCAGCCAGCCAGCCAGCCAGCCAGCCAGCCAGCCAGCCAGCCAGCCAGCCAGCCAGCCAGCCAGCCAGCCAGCCAGCCAGCCAGCCAGCCAGCCAGCCAGCCAGCCAGCCAGCCAGCCAGCCAGCCAGCCAGCCAGCCAGCCAGCCAGCCAGCCAGCCAGCCAGCCAGCCAGCCAGCCAGCCAGCCAGCCAGCCAGCCAGCCAGCCAGCCAGCCAGCCAGCCAGCCAGCTATAATATAGATGAAATTTATATGTCGCAACGGGTACCAGCCAGCTAAAGTATATTTGTATGAACCAGCCACCCCATATATGGTATATATATGTATGATACCAACCTTTGATACTATAGTATGGTTGAAATCGCTTGATTTGTGTCGAATTTCTGGGAAAATGACTTTAGTTTTTGGAAAAAACGCCATATCTCGGAAACGGTGCGTCGGATCGCAATTTTGCCTTTTGATTAAGTTTTTTTTTCAAACATACACGACCGGATGGCACAACTTTTAAGCCAAAAATCACGGCTCTAGCTATTATAGAACCCGTATTATGGTCAAAAATAGGATCGATCAAAAAACCAACCCTTTTTTGCAAGGCTCTTTGACTATGAATATCTCGGGAACAGAGGGACGCAGGAAAAAAGTAATGATGTGGGGTTGTAGGTAATTATTTCGTCTTTAAAGCATGCAAAGTTAGAAATCGGAAATCGCTTAATTTGTGTCGAATTTCTGGGAAAATGACTTTAGTTTTTGGAAAAAACGCCATATCTCGGAAACGGTGCGTCGGATCGCAATTTTGCCTTTTGGTTAAGTTTTTTTTTCAAACATACACGACCGGATGGCACAACTTTTAAGCCAAAAATCACGGCTCTAGCTATTATAGAACCCGTATTATGGTCAAAAATAGGATCGATCAAAAAACCAACCCTTTTTTGCAAGGCTCTTTGACTATGAATATCTCGGGAACAGAGGGACGCAGGAAAAAAGTAATGATGTGGGGTTGTAGGTAATTATTTCGTCTTTAAAGCATGCAAAGTTAGAAATCGGAAATCGCTTAATTTGTGTCGAATTTCTGGGAAAATGACTTTAGTTTTTGGAAAAAACGCCATATCTCGGAAACGGTGCGTCGGATCGCAATTTTGCCTTTTGGTTAAGTTTTTTTTTCAAACATACACGACCGGATGGCACAACTTTTAAGCCAAAAATCACGGCTCTAGCTATTATAGAACCCGTATTATGGTCAAAAATAGGATCGATCAAAAAACCAACCCTTTTTGCAAGGCTCTTTGACTATGAATATCTCGGGAACAGAGGGACGCAGGAAAAAAGTAATGATGTGGGGTTGTAGGTAATTATTTCGTCTTTAAAGCATGCAAAGTTAGAAATCGGAAATCGCTTAATTTGTGTCGAATTTCTGGGAAAATGACTTTAGTTTTTGGAAAAAACGCCATATCTCGGAAACGGTGCGTCGGATCGCAATTTTGCCTTTTAGTTAAGTTTTTTTTTCAAACATACACGACCGGATGGCACAACTTTTAAGCCAAAAATCACGGCTCTAGCTATTATAGAACCCGTATTATGGTCAAAAATAGGATCGATCAAAAAACCAACCCTTTTTGCAAGGCTCTTTGACTATGAATATCTCGGGAACAGAGGGACGCAGGAAAAAAGTAATGATGTGGGGTTGTAGGTAATTATTTCGTCTTTAAAGCATGCAAAGTTAGAAATCGGAAATCGCTTAATTTGTGTCGAATTTCTGGGAAAATGACTTTAGTTTTTGGAAAAAACGCCATATCTCGGAAACGGTGCGTCGGATCGCAATTTTGCCTTTTAGTTAAGTTTTTTTTTCAAACATACACGACCGGATGGCACAACTTTTTAGCCAAAAATCACGGCTCTAGCTATTATAGAACCCGTCTTTTGGTCAAAAATAAGTGCAACAAAAAAAACAACTCTTTTTGCAAGGCTCTGGAGGTGTATAATTTGACTTTGAATATTTCGGGAACGGGGGGACGCTCGATCCTCCGATCCTGGGCCTAGCTGCGGTCGACGCACGAACCCACACGGCTGTATAACTGTCTAAAAAAAAAGCAATATCGCCGTTGGGAGTCGGCATTAAACTGTAGGTTCCCTCTATATACAAAAAATATTTATCCATACAATATTTATAAAAATATTTATCCAACGGAACCATCCCCATGCGATTGCCAGTTTATTTCCTTAATTTTCGATTTAAATTCAGATTCACTCGAAAACATTCCGACACACTTCGATTTATTTATGAAGGAAGGGACCAGAGTTTCCCCTGACTCATATGCATGTATGAGTGTATGCATGTATGTGTATATGAATGTTATGCATGTTGTCTGATGGCTAGTTTTTGCTATTGCTATACTATAGAATATACCAGCCAGCCAGCCAGCCAGCCAGCCAGCCAGCCAGCCAGCCAGCCAGCCAGCCAGCCAGCCAGCCAGCCAGCCAGCCAGCCAGCCAGCCAGCCAGCCAGCCAGCCAGCCAGCCAGCCAGCCAGCCAGCCAGCCAGCCAGCCAGCCAGCCAGCCAGCCAGCCAGCCAGCCAGCCAGCCAGCCAGCCAGCCAGCCAGCCAGCCAGCCAGCCAGCCAGCCAGCCAGCCAGCCAGCCAGCCAGCCAGCCAGCCAGCCAGCCAGCCAGCCAGCCAGCCAGCCAGCCAGCCAGCCAGCCAGCCAGCCAGCCAGCCAGCCAGCCAGCCAGCCAGCCAGCCAGCCAGCCAGCCAGCCAGCCAGCCAGCCAGCCAGCCAGCCAGCCAGCCAGCCAGCCAGCCAGCCAGCCAGCCAGCCAGCCAGCCAGCCAGCCAGCCAGCCAGCCAGCCAGCCAGCCAGCCAGCCAGCCAGCCAGCCAGCCAGCCAGCCAGCCAGCCAGCCAGCCAGCCAGCCAGCCAGCCAGCCAGCCAGCCAGCCAGCCAGCCAGCCAGCCAGCCAGCCAGCTATATTATAGATGAAATTTATATGTCGCAACGGGTACCAGCCAGCTAAAGTATATTTGTATGAACCAGCCACCCCATATATGGTATATATATGTATGATACCAACCTTTGATACTATAGTATGGTTGAAATCGCTTGATTTGTGTCGAATTTCTGGGAAAATGACTTTAGTTTTTGGAAAAAACGCCATATCTCGGAAACGGTGCGTCGGATCGCAATTTTGCCTTTTGATTAAGTTTTTTTTTCAAACATACACGACCGGATGGCACAACTTTTAAGCCAAAAATCACGGCTCTAGCTATTATAGAACCCGTATTATGGTCAAAAATAGGATCGATCAAAAAACCAACCCTTTTTTGCAAGGCTCTTTGACTATGAATATCTCGGGAACAGAGGGACGCAGGAAAAAAGTAATGATGTGGGGTTGTAGGTAATTATTTCGTCTTTAAAGCATGCAAAGTTAGAAATCGGAAATCGCTTAATTTGTGTCGAATTTCTGGGAAAATGACTTTAGTTTTTGGAAAAAACGCCATATCTCGGAAACGGTGCGTCGGATCGCAATTTTGCCTTTTGGTTAAGTTTTTTTTTCAAACATACACGACCGGATGGCACAACTTTTAAGCCAAAAATCACGGCTCTAGCTATTATAGAACCCGTATTATGGTCAAAAATAGGATCGATCAAAAAACCAACCCTTTTTGCAAGGCTCTTTGACTATGAATATCTCGGGAACAGAGGGACGCAGGAAAAAAGTAATGATGTGGGGTTGTAGGTAATTATTTCGTCTTTAAAGCATGCAAAGTTAGAAATCGGAAATCGCTTAATTTGTGTCGAATTTCTGGGAAAATGACTTTAGTTTTTGGAAAAAACGCCATATCTCGGAAACGGTGCGTCGGATCGCAATTTTGCCTTTTAGTTAAGTTTTTTTTTCAAACATACACGACCGGATGGCACAACTTTTAAGCCAAAAATCACGGCTCTAGCTATTATAGAACCCGTATTATGGTCAAAAATAGGATCGATCAAAAAACCAACCCTTTTTGCAAGGCTCTTTGACTATGAATATCTCGGGAACAGAGGGACACAGGAAAAAAGTAATGATGTGGGGTTGTAGGTAATTATTTCGTCTTTAAAGCATGCAAAGTTAGAAATCGGAAATCGCTTAATTTGTGTCGAATTTCTGGGAAAATGACTTTAGTTTTTGGAAAAAACGCCATATCTCGGAAACGGTGCGTCGGATCGCAATTTTGCCTTTTAGTTAAGTTTTTTTTTCAAACATACACGACCGGATGGCACAACTTTTTAGCCAAAAATCACGGCTCTAGCTATTATAGAACCCGTCTTTTGGTCAAAAATAAGTGCAACAAAAAAAACAACTCTTTTTGCAAGGCTCTGGAGGTGTATAATTTGACTTTGAATATTTCGGGAACGGGGGGACGCTCGATCCTCCGATCCTGGGCCTAGCTGCGGTCGACGCACGAACCCACACGGCTGTATAACTGTCTAAAAAAAAAGCAATATCGCCGTTGGGAGTCGGCATTAAACTGTAGGTTCCCTCTATATACAAAAAATATTTATCCATACAATATTTATAAAAATATTTATCCAACGGAACCATCCCCATGCGATTGCCAGTTTATTTCCTTAATTTTCGATTTAAATTCAGATTCACTCGAAAACATTCCGACACACTTCGATTTATTTATGAAGGAAGGGACCAGAGTTTCCCCTGACTCATATGCATGTATGAGTGTATGCATGTATGTGTATATGAATGTTATGCATGTTGTCTGGTGGCTAGTTTTTGCTATTGCTATACTATAGAATATACCAGCCAGCCAGCCAGCCAGCCAGCCAGCCAGCCAGCCAGCCAGCCAGCCAGCCAGCCAGCCAGCCAGCCAGCCAGCCAGCCAGCCAGCCAGCCAGCCAGCCAGCCAGCCAGCCAGCCAGCCAGCCAGCCAGCCAGCCAGCCAGCCAGCCAGCCAGCCAGCCAGCCAGCCAGCCAGCCAGCCAGCCAGCCAGCCAGCCAGCCAGCCAGCCAGCCAGCCAGCCAGCCAGCCAGCCAGCCAGCCAGCCAGCCAGCCAGCCAGCCAGCCAGCCAGCCAGCCAGCCAGCCAGCCAGCCAGCCAGCCAGCCAGCCAGCCAGCCAGCCAGCCAGCCAGCCAGCCAGCCAGCCAGCCAGCCAGCCAGCCAGCCAGCCAGCCAGCCAGCCAGCCAGCCAGCCAGCCAGCTATAATATAGATGAAATTTATATGTCGCAACGGGTACCAGCCAGCTAAAGTATATTTGTATGAACCAGCCACCCCATATATGGTATATATATGTATGATACCAACCTTTGATACTATAGTATGGTTGAAATCGCTTGATTTGTGTCGAATTTCTGGGAAAATGACTTTAGTTTTTGGAAAAAACGCCATATCTCGGAAACGGTGCGTCGGATCGCAATTTTGCCTTTTGATTAAGTTTTTTTTTCAAACATACACGACCGGATGGCACAACTTTTAAGCCAAAAATCACGGCTCTAGCTATTATAGAACCCGTATTATGGTCAAAAATAGGATCGATCAAAAAACCAACCCTTTTTTGCAAGGCTCTTTGACTATGAATATCTCGGGAACAGAGGGACGCAGGAAAAAAGTAATGATGTGGGGTTGTAGGTAATTATTTCGTCTTTAAAGCATGCAAAGTTAGAAATCGGAAATCGCTTAATTTGTGTCGAATTTCTGGGAAAATGACTTTAGTTTTTGGAAAAAACGCCATATCTCGGAAACGGTGCGTCGGATCGCAATTTTGCCTTTTGGTTAAGTTTTTTTTTCAAACATACACGACCGGATGGCACAACTTTTAAGCCAAAAATCACGGCTCTAGCTATTATAGAACCCGTATTATGGTCAAAAATAGGATCGATCAAAAAACCAACCCTTTTTGCAAGGCTCTTTGACTATGAATATCTCGGGAACAGAGGGACGCAGGAAAAAAGTAATGATGTGGGGTTGTAGGTAATTATTTCGTCTTTAAAGCATGCAAAGTTAGAAATCGGAAATCGCTTAATTTGTGTCGAATTTCTGGGAAAATGACTTTAGTTTTTGGAAAAAACGCCATATCTCGGAAACGGTGCGTCGGATCGCAATTTTGCCTTTTAGTTAAGTTTTTTTTTCAAACATACACGACCGGATGGCACAACTTTTAAGCCAAAAATCACGGCTCTAGCTATTATAGAACCCGTATTATGGTCAAAAATAGGATCGATCAAAAAACCAACCCTTTTTGCAAGGCTCTTTGACTATGAATATCTCGGGAACAGAGGGACACAGGAAAAAAGTAATGATGTGGGGTTGTAGGTAATTATTTCGTCTTTAAAGCATGCAAAGTTAGAAATCGGAAATCGCTTAATTTGTGTCGAATTTCTGGGAAAATGACTTTAGTTTTTGGAAAAAACGCCATATCTCGGAAACGGTGCGTCGGATCGCAATTTTGCCTTTTAGTTAAGTTTTTTTTTCAAACATACACGACCGGATGGCACAACTTTTTAGCCAAAAATCACGGCTCTAGCTATTATAGAACCCGTCTTTTGGTCAAAAATAAGTGCAACAAAAAAAACAACTCTTTTTGCAAGGCTCTGGAGGTGTATAATTTGACTTTGAATATTTCGGGAACGGGGGGACGCTCGATCCTCCGATCCTGGGCCTAGCTGCGGTCGACGCACGAACCCACACGGCTGTATAACTGTCTAAAAAAAAAGCAATATCGCCGTTGGGAGTCGGCATTAAACTGTAGGTTCCCTCTATATACAAAAAATATTTATCCATACAATATTTATAAAAATATTTATCCAACGGAACCATCCCCATGCGATTGCCAGTTTATTTCCTTAATTTTCGATTTAAATTCAGATTCACTCGAAAACATTCCGACACACTTCGATTTATTTATGAAGGAAGGGACCAGAGTTTCCCCTGACTCATATGCATGTATGAGTGTATGCATGTATGTGTATATGAATGTTATGCATGTTGTCTGATGGCTAGTTTTTGCTATTGCTATACTATAGAATATACCAGCCAGCCAGCCAGCCAGCCAGCCAGCCAGCCAGCCAGCCAGCCAGCCAGCCAGCCAGCCAGCCAGCCAGCCAGCCAGCCAGCCAGCCAGCCAGCCAGCCAGCCAGCCAGCCAGCCAGCCAGCCAGCCAGCCAGCCAGCCAGCCAGCCAGCCAGCCAGCCAGCCAGCCAGCCAGCCAGCCAGCCAGCCAGCCAGCCAGCCAGCCAGCCAGCCAGCCAGCCAGCCAGCCAGCCAGCCAGCCAGCCAGCCAGCCAGCCAGCCAGCCAGCCAGCCAGCCAGCCAGCCAGCCAGCCAGCCAGCCAGCCAGCCAGCCAGCCAGCCAGCCAGCCAGCCAGCCAGCCAGCCAGCCAGCCAGCCAGCCAGCCAGCCAGCCAGCCAGCCAGCCAGCCAGCCAGCCAGCCAGCCAGCCAGCCAGCCAGCCAGCCAGCCAGCCAGCCAGCCAGCCAGCCAGCCAGCCAGCCAGCCAGCCAGCCAGCCAGCCAGCCAGCCAGCCAGCCAGCCAGCCAGCCAGCCAGCCAGCCAGCCAGCCAGCCAGCCAGCCAGCCAGCCAGCCAGCCAGCCAGCCAGCCAGCCAGCCAGCCAGCCAGCCAGCCAGCCAGCCAGCCAGCCAGCCAGCCAGCCAGCCAGCCAGCCAGCCAGCCAGCCAGCCAGCCAGCCAGCCAGCCAGCCAGCCAGCCAGCCAGCCAGCCAGCCAGCCAGCCAGCCAGCCAGCCAGCCAGCCAGCCAGCCAGCCAGCCAGCCAGCCAGCCAGCCAGCCAGCCAGCCAGCCAGCCAGCCAGCCAGCCAGCCAGCCAGCCAGCCAGCCAGCCAGCCAGCCAGCCAGCCAGCCAGCCAGCCAGCCAGCCAGCCAGCCAGCCAGCCAGCCAGCCAGCCAGCCAGCCAGCCAGCCAGCCAGCCAGCCAGCCAGCCAGCCAGCCAGCCAGCCAGCCAGCCAGCCAGCCAGCCAGCCAGCCAGCCAGCCAGCCAGCCAGCCAGCCAGCCAGCCAGCCAGCCAGCCAGCCAGCCAGCCAGCCAGCCAGCCAGCCAGCCAGCCAGCCAGCCAGCCAGCCAGCCAGCCAGCCAGCCAGCCAGCCAGCCAGCCAGCCAGCCAGCCAGCCAGCCAGCCAGCCAGCCAGCCAGCCAGCCAGCCAGCCAGCCAGCCAGCCAGCCAGCCAGCCAGCCAGCCAGCCAGCCAGCCAGCCAGCCAGCCAGCCAGCCAGCCAGCCAGCCAGCCAGCCAGCCAGCCAGCCAGCCAGCCAGCCAGCCAGCCAGCCAGCCAGCCAGCCAGCCAGCCAGCCAGCCAGCCAGCCAGCCAGCCAGCCAGCCAGCCAGCCAGCCAGCCAGCCAGCCAGCCAGCCAGCCAGCCAGCCAGCCAGCCAGCCAGCCAGCCAGCCAGCCAGCCAGCCAGCCAGCCAGCCAGCCAGCCAGCCAGCCAGCCAGCCAGCCAGCCAGCGAGCCAGCCAGCCAGCCAGCCAGCCAGCCAGCCAGCCAGCCAGCCAGCCAGCCAGCCAGCCAGCCAGCCAGCCAGCCAGCCAGCCAGCCAGCCAGCCAGCCAGCCAGCCAGCCAGCCAGCCAGCCAGCCAGCCAGCCAGCCAGCCAGCCAGCCAGCCAGCCAGCCAGCCAGCCAGCCAGCCAGCCAGCCAGCCAGCCAGCCAGCCAGCCAGCCAGCCAGCCAGCCAGCCAGCCAGCCAGCCAGCCAGCCAGCCAGCCAGCCAGCCAGCCAGCCAGCCAGCCAGCCAGCCAGCTATAATATAGATGAAATTTATATGTCGCAACGGGTACCAGCCAGCTAAAGTATATTTGTATGAACCAGCCACCCCATATATGGTATATATATGTATGATACCAACCTTTGATACTATAGTATGGTTGAAATCGCTTAATTTGTGTCGAATTTCTGGGAAAATGACTTTAGTTTTTGGAAAAAACGCCATATCTCGGAAACGGTGCGTCGGATCGCAATTTTGCCTTTTGGTTAAGTTTTTTTTTCAAACATACACGACCGGATGGCACAACTTTTAAGCCAAAAATCACGGCTCTAGCTATTATAGAACCCGTATTATGGTCAAAAATAGGATCGATCAAAAAACCAACCCTTTTTTGCAAGGCTCTTTGACTATGAATATCTCGGGAACAGAGGGACGCAGGAAAAAAGTAATGATGTGGGGTTGTAGGTAATTATTTCGTCTTTAAAGCATGCAAAGTTAGAAATCGGAAATCGCTTAATTTGTGTCGAATTTCTGGGAAAATGACTTTAGTTTTTGGAAAAAACGCCATATCTCGGAAACGGTGCGTCGGATCGCAATTTTGCCTTTTGGTTAAGTTTTTTTTTCAAACATACACGACCGGATGGCACAACTTTTAAGCCAAAAATCACGGCTCTAGCTATTATAGAACCCGTATTATGGTCAAAAATAGGATCGATCAAAAAACCAACCCTTTTTGCAAGGCTCTTTGACTATGAATATCTCGGGAACAGAGGGACGCAGGAAAAAAGTAATGATGTGGGGTTGTAGGTAATTATTTCGTCTTTAAAGCATGCAAAGTTAGAAATCGGAAATCGCTTAATTTGTGTCGAATTTCTGGGAAAATGACTTTAGTTTTTGGAAAAAACGCCATATCTCGGAAACGGTGCGTCGGATCGCAATTTTGCCTTTTAGTTAAGTTTTTTTTTCAAACATACACGACCGGATGGCACAACTTTTAAGCCAAAAATCACGGCTCTAGCTATTATAGAACCCGTATTATGGTCAAAAATAGGATCGATCAAAAAACCAACCCTTTTTGCAAGGCTCTTTGACTATGAATATCTCGGGAACAGAGGGACACAGGAAAAAAGTAATGATGTGGGGTTGTAGGTAATTATTTCGTCTTTAAAGCATGCAAAGTTAGAAATCGGAAATCGCTTAATTTGTGTCGAATTTCTGGGAAAATGACTTTAGTTTTTGGAAAAAACGCCATATCTCGGAAACGGTGCGTCGGATCGCAATTTTGCCTTTTAGTTAAGTTTTTTTTTCAAACATACACGACCGGATGGCACAACTTTTTAGCCAAAAATCACGGCTCTAGCTATTATAGAACCCGTCTTTTGGTCAAAAATAAGTGCAACAAAAAAAACAACTCTTTTTGCAAGGCTCTGGAGGTGTATAATTTGACTTTGAATATTTCGGGAACGGGGGGACGCTCGATCCTCCGATCCTGGGCCTAGCTGCGGTCGACGCACGAACCCACACGGCTGTATAACTGTCTAAAAAAAAAGCAATATCGCCGTTGGGAGTCGGCATTAAACTGTAGGTTCCCTCTATATACAAAAAATATTTATCCATACAATATTTATAAAAATATTTATCCAACGGAACCATCCCCATGCGATTGCCAGTTTATTTCCTTAATTTTCGATTTAAATTCAGATTCACTCGAAAACATTCCGACACACTTCGATTTATTTATGAAGGAAGGGACCAGAGTTTCCCCTGACTCATATGCATGTATGAGTGTATGCATGTATGTGTATATGAATGTTATGCATGTTGTCTGATGGCTAGTTTTTGCTATTGCTATACTATAGAATATACCAGCCAGCCAGCCAGCCAGCCAGCCAGCCAGCCAGCCAGCCAGCCAGCCAGCCAGCCAGCCAGCCAGCCAGCCAGCCAGCCAGCCAGCCAGCCAGCCAGCCAGCCAGCCAGCCAGCCAGCCAGCCAGCCAGCCAGCCAGCCAGCCAGCCAGCCAGCCAGCCAGCCAGCCAGCCAGCCAGCCAGCCAGCCAGCCAGCCAGCCAGCCAGCCAGCCAGCCAGCCAGCCAGCCAGCCAGCCAGCCAGCCAGCCAGCCAGCCAGCCAGCCAGCCAGCCAGCCAGCCAGCCAGCCAGCCAGCCAGCCAGCCAGCCAGCCAGCCAGCCAGCCAGCCAGCCAGCCAGCCAGCCAGCCAGCCAGCCAGCCAGCCAGCCAGCCAGCCAGCCAGCCAGCCAGCCAGCCAGCCAGCCAGCCAGCCAGCCAGCCAGCCAGCCAGCCAGCCAGCCAGCCAGCCAGCCAGCCAGCCAGCCAGCCAGCCAGCCAGCCAGCCAGCCAGCCAGCCAGCCAGCCAGCCAGCCAGCCAGCCAGCCAGCCAGCCAGCCAGCCAGCCAGCCAGCCAGCCAGCCAGCCAGCCAGCCAGCCAGCCAGCCAGCCAGCCAGCCAGCCAGCCAGCCAGCCAGCCAGCCAGCCAGCCAGCCAGCCAGCCAGCCAGCCAGCCAGCCAGCCAGCCAGCCAGCCAGCCAGCCAGCCAGCCAGCCAGCCAGCCAGCCAGCCAGCCAGCCAGCCAGCCAGCCAGCCAGCCAGCCAGCCAGCCAGCCAGCCAGCCAGCCAGCCAGCCAGCCAGCCAGCCAGCCAGCCAGCCAGCCAGCCAGCCAGCCAGCCAGCCAGCCAGCCAGCCAGCCAGCCAGCCAGCCAGCCAGCCAGCCAGCCAGCCAGCCAGCCAGCCAGCCAGCCAGCCAGCCAGCCAGCCAGCCAGCCAGCCAGCCAGCCAGCCAGCCAGCCAGCCAGCCAGCCAGCCAGCCAGCCAGCCAGCCAGCCAGCCAGCCAGCCAGCCAGCCAGCCAGCCAGCCAGCCAGCCAGCCAGCCAGCCAGCCAGCCAGCCAGCCAGCCAGCCAGCCAGCCAGCCAGCCAGCCAGCCAGCCAGCCAGCCAGCCAGCCAGCCAGCCAGCCAGCCAGCCAGCCAGCCAGCCAGCCAGCCAGCCAGCCAGCCAGCCAGCCAGCCAGCCAGCCAGCCAGCCAGCCAGCCAGCCAGCCAGCCAGCCAGCCAGCCAGCCAGCCAGCCAGCCAGCCAGCCAGCCAGCCAGCCAGCCAGCCAGCCAGCCAGCCAGCCAGCCAGCCAGCCAGCCAGCCAGCCAGCCAGCCAGCCAGCCAGCCAGCCAGCCAGCCAGCCAGCCAGCCAGCCAGCCAGCCAGCCAGCCAGCCAGCCAGCCAGCCAGCCAGCCAGCCAGCCAGCCAGCCAGCCAGCCAGCCAGCCAGCCAGCCAGCTATAATATAGATGAAATTTATATGTCGCAACGGGTACCAGCCAGCTAAAGTATATTTGTATGAACCAGCCACCCCATATATGGTATATATATGTATGATACCAACCTTTGATACTATAGTATGGTTGAAATCGCTTGATTTGTGTCGAATTTCTGGGAAAATGACTTTAGTTTTTGGAAAAAACGCCATATCTCGGAAACGGTGCGTCGGATCGCAATTTTGCCTTTTGGTTAAGTTTTTTTTTCAAACATACACGACCGGATGGCACAACTTTTAAGCCAAAAATCACGGCTCTAGCTATTATAGAACCCGTATTATGGTCAAAAATAGGATCGATCAAAAAACCAACCCTTTTTTGCAAGGCTCTTTGACTATGAATATCTCGGGAACAGAGGGACGCAGGAAAAAAGTAATGATGTGGGGTTGTAGGTAATTATTTCGTCTTTAAAGCATGCAAAGTTAGAAATCGGAAATCGCTTAATTTGTGTCGAATTTCTGGGAAAATGACTTTAGTTTTTGGAAAAAACGCCATATCTCGGAAACGGTGCGTCGGATCGCAATTTTGCCTTTTGGTTAAGTTTTTTTTTCAAACATACACGACCGGATGGCACAACTTTTAAGCCAAAAATCACGGCTCTAGCTATTATAGAACCCGTATTATGGTCAAAAATAGGATCGATCAAAAAACCAACCCTTTTTTGCAAGGCTCTTTGACTATGAATATCTCGGGAACAGAGGGACGCAGGAAAAAAGTAATGATGTGGGGTTGTAGGTAATTATTTCGTCTTTAAAGCATGCAAAGTTAGAAATCGGAAATCGCTTAATTTGTGTCGAATTTCTGGGAAAATGACTTTAGTTTTTGGAAAAAACGCCATATCTCGGAAACGGTGCGTCGGATCGCAATTTTGCCTTTTGGTTAAGTTTTTTTTTCAAACATACACGACCGGATGGCACAACTTTTAAGCCAAAAATCACGGCTCTAGCTATTATAGAACCCGTATTATGGTCAAAAATAGGATCGATCAAAAAACCAACCCTTTTTTGCAAGGCTCTTTGACTATGAATATCTCGGGAACAGAGGGACGCAGGAAAAAAGTAATGATGTGGGGTTGTAGGTAATTATTTCGTCTTTAAAGCATGCAAAGTTAGAAATCGGAAATCGCTTAATTTGTGTCGAATTTCTGGGAAAATGACTTTAGTTTTTGGAAAAAACGCCATATCTCGGAAACGGTGCGTCGGATCGCAATTTTGCCTTTTGGTTAAGTTTTTTTTTCAAACATACACGACCGGATGGCACAACTTTTAAGCCAAAAATCACGGCTCTAGCTATTATAGAACCCGTATTTTTAAGCCAAAAATCACGGCTCTAGCTATTATAGAACCCGTATTATGGTCAAAAATAGGATCGATCAAAAAACCAACCCTTTTTTGCAAGGCTCTTTGACTATGAATATCTCGGGAACAGAGGGACGCAGGAAAAAAGTAATGATGTGGGGTTGTAGGTAATTATTTCGTCTTTAAAGCATGCAAAGTTAGAAATCGGAAATCGCTTAATTTGTGTCGAATTTCTGGGAAAATGACTTTAGTTTTTGGAAAAAACGCCATATCTCGGAAACGGTGCGTCGGATCGCAATTTTGCCTTTTGGTTAAGTTTTTTTTTCAAACATACACGACCGGATGGCACAACTTTTAAGCCAAAAATCACGGCTCTAGCTATTATAGAACCCGTATTATGGTCAAAAATAGGATCGATCAAAAAACCAACCCTTTTTGCAAGGCTCTTTGACTATGAATATCTCGGGAACAGAGGGACGCAGGAAAAAAGTAATGATGTGGGGTTGTAGGTAATTATTTCGTCTTTAAAGCATGCAAAGTTAGAAATCGGAAATCGCTTAATTTGTGTCGAATTTCTGGGAAAATGACTTTAGTTTTTGGAAAAAACGCCATATCTCGGAAACGGTGCGTCGGATCGCAATTTTGCCTTTTAGTTAAGTTTTTTTTTCAAACATACACGACCGGATGGCACAACTTTTAAGCCAAAAATCACGGCTCTAGCTATTATAGAACCCGTATTATGGTCAAAAATAGGATCGATCAAAAAACCAACCCTTTTTGCAAGGCTCTTTGACTATGAATATCTCGGGAACAGAGGGACACAGGAAAAAAGTAATGATGTGGGGTTGTAGGTAATTATTTCGTCTTTAAAGCATGCAAAGTTAGAAATCGGAAATCGCTTAATTTGTGTCGAATTTCTGGGAAAATGACTTTAGTTTTTGGAAAAAACGCCATATCTCGGAAACGGTGCGTCGGATCGCAATTTTGCCTTTTAGTTAAGTTTTTTTTTCAAACATACACGACCGGATGGCACAACTTTTTAGCCAAAAATCACGGCTCTAGCTATTATAGAACCCGTCTTTTGGTCAAAAATAAGTGCAACAAAAAAAACAACTCTTTTTGCAAGGCTCTGGAGGTGTATAATTTGACTTTGAATATTTCGGGAACGGGGGGACGCTCGATCCTCCGATCCTGGGCCTAGCTGCGGTCGACGCACGAACCCACACGGCTGTATAACTGTCTAAAATCGCCGTTGGGAGTCGGCATTAAACTGTAGGTTCCCTCTATATACAAAAAATATTTATCCATACAATATTTATAAAAATATTTATCCAACGGAACCATCCCCATGCGATTGCCAGTTTATTTCCTTAATTTTCGATTTAAATTCAGATTCACTCGAAAACATTCCGACACACTTCGATTTATTTATGAAGGAAGGGACCAGAGTTTCCCCTGACTCATATGCATGTATGAGTGTATGCATGTATGTGTATATGAATGTTATGCATGTTGTCTGATGGCTAGTTTTTGCTATTGCTATACTATAGAATATACCAGCCAGCCAGCCAGCCAGCCAGCCAGCCAGCCAGCCAGCCAGCCAGCCAGCCAGCCAGCCAGCCAGCCAGCCAGCCAGCCAGCCAGCCAGCCAGCCAGCCAGCCAGCCAGCCAGCCAGCCAGCCAGCCAGCCAGCCAGCCAGCCAGCCAGCCAGCCAGCCAGCCAGCCAGCCAGCCAGCCAGCCAGCCAGATGAAATGAAATTTATATGTCGCAACGGGTACCAGCCAGCTAAAGTATATTTGTATGAACCAGCCACCCCATATATGGTATATATATGTATGATACCAACCTTTGATACTATAGTATGGTTGAAATCGCTTGATTTGTGTCGAATTTCTGGGAAAATGACTTTAGTTTTTGGAAAAAACGCCATATCTCGGAAACGGTGCGTCGGATCGCAATTTTGCCTTTTGGTTAAGTTTTTTTTTCAAACATACACGACCGGATGGCACAACTTTTAAGCCAAAAATCACGGCTCTAGCTATTATAGAACCCGTATTATGGTCAAAAATAGGATCGATCAAAAAACCAACCCTTTTTTGCAAGGCTCTTTGACTATGAATATCTCGGGAACAGAGGGACGCAGGAAAAAAGTAATGATGTGGGGTTGTAGGTAATTATTTCGTCTTTAAAGCATGCAAAGTTAGAAATCGGAAATCGCTTAATTTGTGTCGAATTTCTGGGAAAATGACTTTAGTTTTTGGAAAAAACGCCATATCTCGGAAACGGTGCGTCGGATCGCAATTTTGCCTTTTAGTTAAGTTTTTTTTTCAAACATACACGACCGGATGGCACAACTTTTAAGCCAAAAATCACGGCTCTAGCTATTATAGAACCCGTATTATGGTCAAAAATAGGATCGATCAAAAAACCAACCCTTTTTGCAAGGCTCTTTGACTATGAATATCTCGGGAACAGAGGGACACAGGAAAAAAGTAATGATGTGGGGTTGTAGGTAATTATTTCGTCTTTAAAGCATGCAAAGTTAGAAATCGGAAATCGCTTAATTTGTGTCGAATTTCTGGGAAAATGACTTTAGTTTTTGGAAAAAACGCCATATCTCGGAAACGGTGCGTCGGATCGCAATTTTGCCTTTTAGTTAAGTTTTTTTTTCAAACATACACGACCGGATGGCACAACTTTTTAGCCAAAAATCACGGCTCTAGCTATTATAGAACCCGTCTTTTGGTCAAAAATAAGTGCAACAAAAAAAACAACTCTTTTTGCAAGGCTCTGGAGGTGTATAATTTGACTTTGAATATTTCGGGAACGGGGGGACGCTCGATCCTCCGATCCTGGGCCTAGCTGCGGTCGACGCACGAACCCACACGGCTGTATAACTGTCTAAAAAAAAAGCAATATCGCCGTTGGGAGTCGGCATTAAACTGTAGGTTCCCTCTATATACAAAAAATATTTATCCATACAATATTTATAAAAATATTTATCCAACGGAACCATCCCCATGCGATTGCCAGTTTATTTCCTTAATTTTCGATTTAAATTCAGATTCACTCGAAAACATTCCGACACACTTCGATTTATTTATGAAGGAAGGGACCAGAGTTTCCCCTGACTCATATGCATGTATGAGTGTATGCATGTATGTGTATATGAATGTTATGCATGTTGTCTGATGGCTAGTTTTTGCTATTGCTATACTATAGAATATACCAGCCAGCCAGCCAGCCAGCCAGCCAGCCAGCCAGCCAGCCAGCCAGCCAGCCAGCCAGCCAGCCAGCCAGCCAGCCAGCCAGCCAGCCAGCCAGCCAGCCAGCCAGCCAGCCAGCCAGCCAGCCAGCCAGCCAGCCAGCCAGCCAGCCAGCCAGCCAGCCAGCCAGCCAGCCAGCCAGCCAGCCAGCCAGCCAGCCAGCCAGCCAGCCAGCCAGCCAGCCAGCCAGCCAGCCAGCCAGCCAGCCAGCCAGCCAGCCAGCCAGCCAGCCAGCCAGCCAGCCAGCCAGCCAGCCAGCCAGCCAGCCAGCCAGCCAGCCAGCCAGCCAGCCAGCCAGCCAGCCAGCCAGCCAGCCAGCCAGCCAGCCAGCCAGCCAGCCAGCCAGCCAGCCAGCCAGCCAGCCAGCCAGCCAGCCAGCCAGCCAGCCAGCCAGCCAGCCAGCCAGCCAGCCAGCCAGCCAGCCAGCCAGCCAGCCAGCCAGCCAGCCAGCCAGCCAGCCAGCCAGCCAGCCAGCCAGCCAGCCAGCCAGCCAGCCAGCCAGCCAGCCAGCCAGCCAGCCAGCCAGCCAGCCAGCCAGCCAGCCAGCCAGCCAGCCAGCCAGCCAGCCAGCCAGCCAGCCAGCCAGCCAGCCAGCCAGCCAGCCAGCCAGCCAGCCAGCCAGCCAGCCAGCCAGCCAGCCAGCCAGCCAGCCAGCCAGCCAGCCAGCCAGCCAGCCAGCCAGCCAGCCAGCCAGCCAGCCAGCCAGCCAGCCAGCCAGCCAGCCAGCCAGCCAGCCAGCCAGCCAGCCAGCCAGCCAGCCAGCCAGCCAGCCAGCCAGCCAGCCAGCCAGCCAGCCAGCCAGCCAGCCAGCCAGCCAGCCAGCCAGCCAGCCAGCCAGCCAGCCAGCCAGCCAGCCAGCCAGCCAGCCAGCCAGCCAGCCAGCCAGCCAGCCAGCCAGCCAGCCAGCCAGCCAGCCAGCCAGCCAGCCAGCCAGCCAGCCAGCCAGCCAGCCAGCCAGCCAGCCAGCCAGCCAGCCAGCCAGCCAGCCAGCCAGCCAGCCAGCCAGCCAGCCAGCCAGCCAGCCAGCCAGCCAGCCAGCCAGCCAGCCAGCCAGCCAGCCAGCCAGCCAGCCAGCCAGCCAGCCAGCCAGCCAGCCAGCCAGCCAGCCAGCCAGCCAGCCAGCCAGCCAGCCAGCCAGCCAGCCAGCCAGCCAGCCAGCCAGCCAGCCAGCCAGCCAGCCAGCCAGCCAGCCAGCCAGCCAGCCAGCCAGCCAGCCAGCCAGCCAGCCAGCCAGCCAGCCAGCCAGCCAGCCAGCCAGCCAGCCAGCCAGCCAGCCAGCCAGCCAGCCAGCCAGCCAGCCAGCCAGCCAGCCAGCCAGCCAGCCAGCCAGCCAGCCAGCCAGCCAGCCAGCCAGCCAGCCAGCCAGCCAGCCAGCCAGCCAGCCAGCCAGCCAGCCAGCCAGCCAGCCAGCCAGCCAGCCAGCCAGCCAGCCAGCCAGCCAGCCAGCCAGCCAGCCAGCCAGCCAGCCAGCCAGCCAGCCAGCCAGCCAGCCAGCCAGCCAGCCAGCCAGCCAGCCAGCCAGCCAGCCAGCCAGCCAGCCAGCCAGCCAGCCAGCCAGCCAGCCAGCCAGCCAGCCAGCCAGCCAGCCAGCCAGCCAGCCAGCCAGCCAGCCAGCCAGCCAGCCAGCCAGCCAGCCAGCCAGCCAGCCAGCCAGCCAGCCAGCCAGCCAGCCAGCCAGCCAGCCAGCCAGCCAGCCAGCCAGCCAGCCAGCCAGCCAGCCAGCCAGCCAGCCAGCCAGCCAGCCAGCCAGCCAGCCAGCCAGCCAGCCAGCCAGCCAGCCAGCCAGCCAGCCAGCCAGCCAGCCAGCCAGCCAGCCAGCCAGCCAGCCAGCCAGCCAGCCAGCCAGCCAGCCAGCCAGCCAGCCAGCCAGCCAGCCAGCCAGCCAGCCAGCCAGCCAGCCAGCCAGCCAGCCAGCCAGCCAGCCAGCCAGCCAGCCAGCCAGCCAGCCAGCCAGCCAGCCAGCCAGCCAGCCAGCCAGCCAGCCAGCCAGCCAGCCAGCCAGCCAGCCAGCCAGCCAGCCAGCCAGCCAGCCAGCCAGCCAGCCAGCCAGCCAGCCAGCCAGCCAGCCAGCCAGCCAGCCAGCCAGCCAGCCAGCCAGCCAGCCAGCCAGCCAGCCAGCCAGCCAGCCAGCCAGCCAGCCAGCCAGCCAGCCAGCCAGCCAGCCAGCCAGCCAGCCAGCCAGCCAGCCAGCCAGCCAGCCAGCCAGCCAGCCAGCCAGCCAGCCAGCCAGCCAGCCAGCCAGCCAGCCAGCCAGCCAGCCAGCCAGCCAGCCAGCCAGCCAGCCAGCCAGCCAGCCAGCCAGCCAGCCAGCCAGCCAGCCAGCCAGCCAGCCAGCCAGCCAGCCAGCCAGCCAGCCAGCCAGCCAGCCAGCCAGCCAGCCAGCCAGCCAGCCAGCCAGCCAGCCAGCCAGCCAGCCAGCCAGCCAGCCAGCCAGCCAGCCAGCCAGCCAGCCAGCCAGCCAGCCAGCCAGCCAGCCAGCCAGCCAGCCAGCCAGCCAGCCAGCCAGCCAGCCAGCCAGCCAGCCAGCCAGCCAGCCAGCCAGCCAGCCAGCCAGCCAGCCAGCCAGCCAGCCAGCCAGCCAGCCAGCCAGCCAGCCAGCCAGCCAGCCAGCCAGCCAGCCAGCCAGCCAGCCAGCCAGCCAGCCA
The DNA here is from genome assembly GCA_930367185.1 of Myathropa florea. Classification (NCBI taxonomy): domain Eukaryota; kingdom Metazoa; phylum Arthropoda; class Insecta; order Diptera; family Syrphidae; genus Myathropa; species Myathropa florea. Next base: position 125,877,126 of record OV884002.1, on the reverse strand, counting down.
GCCAGCCAGCCAGCCAGCCAGCCAGCCAGCCAGCCAGCCAGCCAGCCAGCCAGCCAGCCAGCCAGCCAGCCAGCCAGCCAGCCAGCCAGCCAGCCAGCCAGCCAGCCAGCCAGCCAGCCAGCCAGCCAGCCAGCCAGCCAGCCAGCCAGCCAGCCAGCCAGCCAGCCAGCCAGCCAGCCAGCCAGCCAGCCAGCCAGCCAGCCAGCCAGCCAGCCAGCCAGCCAGCCAGCCAGCCAGCCAGCCAGCCAGCCAGCCAGCCAGCCAGCCAGCCAGCCAGCCAGCCAGCCAGCCAGCCAGCCAGCCAGCCAGCCAGCCAGCCAGCCAGCCAGCCAGCCAGCCAGCCAGCCAGCCAGCCAGCCAGCCAGCCAGCTATAATATAGATGAAATTTATATGTCGCAACGGGTACCAGCCAGCTAAAGTATATTTGTATGAACCAGCCACCCCATATATGGTATATATATGTATGATACCAACCTTTGATACTATAGTATGGTTGAAATCGCTTGATTTGTGTCGAATTTCTGGGAAAATGACTTTAGTTTTTGGAAAAAACGCCATATCTCGGAAACGGTGCGTCGGATCGCAATTTTGCCTTTTGGTTAAGTTTTTTTTCAAACATACACGACCGGATGGCACAACTTTTAAGCCAAAAATCACGGCTCTAGCTATTATAGAACCCGTATTATGGTCAAAAATAGGATCGATCAAAAAACCAACCCTTTTTTGCAAGGCTCTTTGACTATGAATATCTCGGGAACAGAGGGACGCAGGAAAAAAGTAATGATGTGGGGTTGTAGGTAATTATTTCGTCTTTAAAGCATGCAAAGTTAGAAATCGGAAATCGCTTAATTTGTGTCGAATTTCTGGGAAAATGACTTTAGTTTTTGGAAAAAACGCCATATCTCGGAAACGGTGCGTCGGATCGCAATTTTGCCTTTTGGTTAAGTTTTTTTTTCAAACATACACGACCGGATGGCACAACTTTTAAGCCAAAAATCACGGCTCTAGCTATTATAGAACCCGTATTATGGTCAAAAATAGGATCGATCAAAAAACCAACCCTTTTTTGCAAGGCTCTTTGACTATGAATATCTCGGGAACAGAGGGACGCAGGAAAAAAGTAATGATGTGGGGTTGTAGGTAATTATTTCGTCTTTAAAGCATGCAAAGTTAGAAATCGGAAATCGCTTAATTTGTGTCGAATTTCTGGGAAAATGACTTTAGTTTTTGGAAAAAACGCCATATCTCGGAAACGGTGCGTCGGATCGCAATTTTGCCTTTTGGTTAAGTTTTTTTTTCAAACATACACGACCGGATGGCACAACTTTTAAGCCAAAAATCACGGCTCTAGCTATTATAGAACCCGTATTATGGTCAAAAATAGGATCGATCAAAAAACCAACCCTTTTTTGCAAGGCTCTTTGACTATGAATATCTCGGGAACAGAGGGACGCAGGAAAAAAGTAATGATGTGGGGTTGTAGGTAATTATTTCGTCTTTAAAGCATGCAAAGTTAGAAATCGGAAATCGCTTAATTTGTGTCGAATTTCTGGGAAAATGACTTTAGTTTTTGGAAAAAACGCCATATCTCGGAAACGGTGCGTCGGATCGCAATTTTGCCTTTTGGTTAAGTTTTTTTTTCAAACATACACGACCGGATGGCACAACTTTTAAGCCAAAAATCACGGCTCTAGCTATTATAGAACCCGTATTATGGTCAAAAATAGGATCGATCAAAAAACCAACCCTTTTTGCAAGGCTCTTTGACTATGAATATCTCGGGAACAGAGGGACGCAGGAAAAAAGTAATGATGTGGGGTTGTAGGTAATTATTTCGTCTTTAAAGCATGCAAAGTTAGAAATCGGAAATCGCTTAATTTGTGTCGAATTTCTGGGAAAATGACTTTAGTTTTTGGAAAAAACGCCATATCTCGGAAACGGTGCGTCGGATCGCAATTTTGCCTTTTAGTTAAGTTTTTTTTTCAAACATACACGACCGGATGGCACAACTTTTAAGCCAAAAATCACGGCTCTAGCTATTATAGAACCCGTATTATGGTCAAAAATAGGATCGATCAAAAAACCAACCCTTTTTTGCAAGGCTCTTTGACTATGAATATCTCGGGAACAGAGGGACGCAGGAAAAAAGTAATGATGTGGGGTTGTAGGTAATTATTTCGTCTTTAAAGCATGCAAAGTTAGAAATCGGAAATCGCTTAATTTGTGTCGAATTTCTGGGAAAATGACTTTAGTTTTTGGAAAAAACGCCATATCTCGGAAACGGTGCGTCGGATCGCAATTTTGCCTTTTGGTTAAGTTTTTTTTTCAAACATACACGACCGGATGGCACAACTTTTAAGCCAAAAATCACGGCTCTAGCTATTATAGAACCCGTATTATGGTCAAAAATAGGATCGATCAAAAAACCAACCCTTTTTTGCAAGGCTCTTTGACTATGAATATCTCGGGAACAGAGGGACGCAGGAAAAAAGTAATGATGTGGGGTTGTAGGTAATTATTTCGTCTTTAAAGCATGCAAAGTTAGACATCGGAAATCGCTTAATTTGTGTCGAATTTCTGGGAAAATGACTTTAGTTTTTGGAAAAAACGCCATATCTCGGAAACGGTGCGTCGGATCGCAATTTTGCCTTTTGGTTAAGTTTTTTTTTCAAACATACACGACCGGATGGCACAACTTTTAAGCCAAAAATCACGGCTCTAGCTATTATAGAACCCGTATTATGGTCAAAAATAGGATCGATCAAAAAACCAACCCTTTTTTGCAAGGCTCTTTGACTATGAATATCTCGGGAACAGAGGGACGCAGGAAAAAAGTAATGATGTGGGGTTGTAGGTAATTATTTCGTCTTTAAAGCATGCAAAGTTAGAAATCGGAAATCGCTTAATTTGTGTCGAATTTCTGGGAAAATGACTTTAGTTTTTGGAAAAAACGCCATATCTCGGAAACGGTGCGTCGGATCGCAATTTTGCCTTTTGGTTAAGTTTTTTTTTCAAACATACACGACCGGATGGCACAACTTTTAAGCCAAAAATCACGGCTCTAGCTATTATAGAACCCGTATTATGGTCAAAAATAGGATCGATCAAAAAACCAACCCTTTTTGCAAGGCTCTTTGACTATGAATATCTCGGGAACAGAGGGACGCAGGAAAAAAGTAATGATGTGGGGTTGTAGGTAATTATTTCGTCTTTAAGGCATGCAAAGTTAGAAATCGGAAATCGCTTAATTTGTGTCGAATTTCTGGGAAAATGACTTTAGTTTTTGGAAAAAACGCCATATCTCGGAAACGGTGCGTCGGATCGCAATTTTGCCTTTTGGTTAAGTTTTTTTTTCAAACATACACGACCGGATGGCACAACTTTTAAGCCAAAAATCACGGCTCTAGCTATTATAGAACCCGTATTATGGTCAAAAATAGGATCGATCAAAAAACCAACCCTTTTTTGCAAGGCTCTTTGACTATGAATATCTCGGGAACAGAGGGACGCAGGAAAAAAGTAATGATGTGGGGTTGTAGGTAATTATTTCGTCTTTAAAGCATGCAAAGTTAGAAATCGGAAATCGCTTAATTTGTGTCGAATTTCTGGGAAAATGACTTTAGTTTTTGGAAAAAACGCCATATCTCGGAAACGGTGCGTCGGATCGCAATTTTGCCTTTTAGTTAAGTTTTTTTTTCAAACATACACGACCGGATGGCACAACTTTTAAGCCAAAAATCACGGCTCTAGCTATTATAGAACCCGTATTATGGTCAAAAATAGGATCGATCAAAAAACCAACCCTTTTTGCAAGGCTCTTTGACTATGAATATCTCGGGAACAGAGGGACGCAGGAAAAAAGTAATGATGTGGGGTTGTAGGTAATTATTTCGTCTTTAAAGCATGCAAAGTTAGAAATCGGAAATCGCTTAATTTGTGTTGAATTTCTGGGAAAATGACTTTAGTTTTTGGAAAAAACGCCATATCTCGGAAACGGTGCGTCGGATCGCAATTTTGCCTTTTAGTTAAGTTTTTTTTTCAAACATACACGACCGGATGGCACAACTTTTTAGCCAAAAATCACGGCTCTAGCTATTATAGAACCCGTCTTTTGGTCAAAAATAAGTGCAACAAAAAAAACAACTCTTTTTGCAAGGCTCTGGAGGTGCATAATTTGACTTTGAATATTTCGGGAACGGGGGGACGCTCGATCCTCCGATCCTGGGCCTAGCTGCGGTCGACGCACGAACCCACACGGCTGTATAACTGTCTAAAAAAAAAGCAATATCGCCGTTGGGAGTCGGCATTAAACTGTAGGTTCCCTCTATATACAAAAAATATTTATCCATACAATATTTATAAAAATATTTATCCAACGGAACCATCCCCATGCGATTGCCAGTTTATTTCCTTAATTTTCGATTTAAATTCAGATTCACTCGAAAACATTCCGACACACTTCGATTTATTTATGAAGGAAGGGACCAGAGTTTCCCCTGACTCATATGCATGTATGAGTGTATGCATGTATGTGTATATGAATGTTATGCATGTTGTCTGATGGCTAGTTTTTGCTATTGCTATACTATAGAATATACCAGCCAGCCAGCCAGCCAGCCAGCCAGCCAGCCAGCCAGCCAGCCAGCCAGCCAGCCAGCCAGCCAGCCAGCCAGCCAGCCAGCCAGCCAGCCAGCCAGCCAGCCAGCCAGCCAGCCAGCCAGCCAGCCAGCCAGCCAGCCAGCCAGCCAGCCAGCCAGCCAGCCAGCCAGCCAGCCAGCCAGCCAGCCAGCCAGCCAGCCAGCCAGCCAGCCAGCCAGCCAGCCAGCCAGCCAGCCAGCCAGCCAGCCAGCCAGCCAGCCAGCCAGCCAGCCAGCCAGCCAGCCAGCCAGCCAGCCAGCCAGCCAGCCAGCCAGCCAGCCAGCCAGCCAGCCAGCCAGCCAGCCAGCCAGCCAGCCAGCCAGCCAGCCAGCCAGCCAGCCAGCCAGCCAGCCAGCCAGCCAGCCAGCCAGCCAGCCAGCCAGCCAGCCAGCCAGCCAGCCAGCCAGCCAGCCAGCCAGCCAGCCAGCCAGCCAGCCAGCCAGCCAGCCAGCCAGCCAGCCAGCCAGCCAGCCAGCCAGCCAGCCAGCCAGCCAGCCAGCCAGCCAGCCAGCCAGCCAGCCAGCCAGCCAGCCAGCCAGCCAGCCAGCCAGCCAGCCAGCCAGCCAGCCAGCCAGCCAGCCAGCCAGCCAGCCAGCCAGCCAGCCAGCCAGCCAGCCAGCCAGCCAGCCAGCCAGCCAGCCAGCCAGCCAGCCAGCCAGCCAGCCAGCCAGCCAGCCAGCCAGCCAGCCAGCCAGCCAGCCAGCCAGCCAGCCAGCCAGCCAGCCAGCCAGCCAGCCAGCCAGCCAGCCAGCCAGCCAGCCAGCCAGCCAGCCAGCCAGCCAGCCAGCCAGCCAGCCAGCCAGCCAGCCAGCCAGCCAGCCAGCCAGCCAGCCAGCCAGCCAGCCAGCCAGCCAGCCAGCCAGCCAGCCAGCCAGCCAGCCAGCCAGCCAGCCAGCCAGCCAGCCAGCCAGCCAGCCAGCCAGCCAGCCAGCCAGCCAGCCAGCCAGCCAGCCAGCCAGCCAGCCAGCCAGCCAGCCAGCCAGCCAGCCAGCCAGCCAGCCAGCCAGCCAGCCAGCCAGCCAGCCAGCCAGCCAGCCAGCCAGCCAGCCAGCCAGCCAGCCAGCCAGCCAGCCAGCCAGCCAGCCAGCCAGCCAGCCAGCCAGCCAGCCAGCCAGCCAGCCAGCCAGCCAGCCAGCCAGCCAGCCAGCCAGCCAGCCAGCCAGCCAGCCAGCCAGCCAGCCAGCCAGCCAGCCAGCCAGCCAGCCAGCCAGCCAGCCAGCCAGCCAGCCAGCCAGCCAGCCAGCCAGCCAGCCAGCCAGCCAGCCAGCCAGCCAGCCAGCCAGCCAGCCAGCCAGCCAGCCAGCCAGCCAGCCAGCCAGCCAGCCAGCCAGCCAGCCAGCCAGCCAGCCAGCCAGCCAGCCAGCCAGCCAGCCAGCCAGCCAGCCAGCCAGCCAGCCAGCCAGCCAGCCAGCCAGCCAGCCAGCCAGCCAGCCAGCCAGCCAGCCAGCCAGCCAGCCAGCCAGCCAGCCAGCCAGCCAGCCAGCCAGCCAGCCAGCCAGCCAGCCAGCCAGCCAGCCAGCCAGCCAGCCAGCCAGCCAGCCAGCCAGCCAGCCAGCCAGCCAGCCAGCCAGCCAGCCAGCCAGCCAGCCAGCCAGCCAGCCAGCCAGCCAGCCAGCCAGCCAGCCAGCCAGCCAGCCAGCCAGCCAGCCAGCCAGCCAGCCAGCCAGCCAGCCAGCCAGCCAGCCAGCCAGCCAGCCAGCCAGCCAGCCAGCCAGCCAGCCAGCCAGCCAGCCAGCCAGCCAGCCAGCCAGCCAGCCAGCCAGCCAGCCAGCCAGCCAGCCAGCCAGCCAGCCAGCCAGCCAGCCAGCCAGCCAGCCAGCCAGCCAGCCAGCCAGCCAGCCAGCCAGCCAGCCAGCCAGCCAGCCAGCCAGCCAGCCAGCCAGCCAGCCAGCCAGCCAGCCAGCCAGCCAGCCAGCCAGCCAGCCAGCCAGCCAGCCAGCCAGCCAGCCAGCCAGCCAGCCAGCCAGCCAGCCAGCCAGCCAGCCAGCCAGCCAGCCAGCCAGCCAGCCAGCCAGCCAGCCAGCCAGCCAGCCAGCCAGCCAGCCAGCCAGCCAGCCAGCCAGCCAGCCAGCCAGCCAGCCAGCCAGCCAGCCAGCCAGCCAGCCAGCCAGCCAGCCAGCCAGCCAGCCAGCCAGCCAGCCAGCCAGCCAGCCAGCCAGCCAGCCAGCCAGCCAGCCAGCCAGCCAGCCAGCCAGCCAGCCAGCCAGCCAGCCAGCCAGCCAGCCAGCCAGCCAGCCAGCCAGCCAGCCAGCCAGCCAGCCAGCCAGCCAGCCAGCCAGCCAGCCAGCCAGCCAGCCAGCCAGCCAGCCAGCCAGCCAGCCAGCCAGCCAGATGATGAATGTCGTCTGCGTAGCCCAGCAACTGTACGGATTTGTTGAAGATAGTGCCTTCTGTATTGACGTCTGCCTTGCGCCCTATCTGTTCCAGTACAAGGTTGAAGAAGTCACACGACAGCGCATCTCCTTGCCGAAATCCGGTGCATGTTTCGAATAGTTCGGAGGAACTGTTACCAAATTAAGCATTGCACCGCGTGTTTTCCAGCGTGACACGACACAGTTGGTTAAGTTTTCCCGGGAACTCGAATTCGGCCATCGCCTTGTAGAGCTCGAGACGATGGATGCTGTCGTATGCGGCTTTGAAGTCGATAAATAGGTGATGAGTCTCGACTTGAAACTCGTTGGTCCTTTCCAGGATTTGTCTCAGTGTGAAAATTTGGTCGATTGTCGATCTGCCGGGCCGGATCCCACACTGGTACGTTCCGATTAGTGTGTTGCAGAAAGGTTTTAGACGTTCGCACAGCGCCTTGGATAGAATCTTGTATGCGACATTCAGCAGGGCTATGCTTTAGTAGTTCTTGCAAGACATAGGATCACCTTTCTTGAAGATGGGGCATACAGAGCTGATAGTCCAGTCATCGGGCGTGGCTTCATTCACCCATACTTGGTCGATGATTTGGTACATGCACCCTATCAAAACATCACCACCATGTTTGAAAAGTTCCGCTGGGAGGCCATCAGAGCCGGCGGCTTTGTTGTTCTTCAGCTTTTTGATGGCCGAGCTGACCTCTTCAAAACTGGGAGGGGGGATGGCTTCTTCATCGAATGGAGGTGGGTCCTCTTTTTGCCATATCACTCTCTCTACTTGATGCCCATTAAGAAGCTCCTGGAAATGCTCCTTAAATTCATCTATTATTCCCTGCGCTTCGATGACTAGATTTTCTTCACTATTTCCAAGAGCCTGCATTCCGGCTTTAAAGCAAGCTGCCAGCTGCTTCTTTTTCTTCTTCTTCTTCTTCTTAGGGCGCTACAGTCCAAGGTGGACCAGGGCCTCACTTAACAATAAGTTGCCAGCTGCTTGGCTCTTCTTAAAATCAACCGGATGTCGTTTCTATCGTGAGACTCCACGATATCCTTGAGCTGGGAGGCTGCGTAGGCCTTTTTCTTCTTACGCAGGATCTTTTTTCCTCCCGTCTTCTGTTTTGGTACTCTTCCCTTGCTGGTCTTGTTTTGCGCTGCAGCGTTAGCAAGTGTGCATGTTCTGTCACCTTTTTCCGACGCACGCATTCATCATCATACCAAGGACTCTTTCTAGGGGTTGGTTGGTAGCCTTTTGGCTACCTCTTTGATGACGTCGTGGTACTGGTTCCACATATTGTTGACGTTTGTGGATGGTGAATGCGCATGGGAGAGTCTTTCACTCAGGCGCTTTCTGTCGGCTCTGTCGACTCCAGTCGTGCTAAGACTTCCGACGTTGAATTTCTTTTTTTGGGCGGCTCGCAGCTTAGTAATTAGTAATTTAAGCAGCACAACTTTATCGGAGATTCTGAAGAAAGGTAAAAAGTACGTGCTTCTTGTAAGAACAAGTTCACACGGCAAAGAAGACTTCGAATTTCCTTGAGGAAACACGGCACAGATCCGCAAGAAACATTTAATGTATTCAAGAAGCATAGAGGACAAAAAGGCTACAGTTTTGAGCAACTTAATGCCAGAGTTCTATAAAATATTCGGCGATACTGTCGTAGGAAGCACGTCCCTGACCATGTGCAAAATTTGGGCCATTGTTTCGCCATTCGAACATGATCGACATACACGTCAAGGAGTCCTTAGCAACTACCGAAAAATGTACCTATTCAATATTAGACCGTGTTCAGTCCTATCCTCTGAATTGTACGGATTTTTGGATGCTAGCAAACTGACAGTGAGCCTCCTGAGCAAATAAATCGACTTTAACAAGTCAAGACTTGTTGAAAGAGAAAAAATGAGTTTTGCAATCAACCAGTTCAGTGGAATCAACTCAAGTCTCTGGCCTTGACTTCGGAAAGCAACAGACCACCATCAACTTTGCCGATGGAGTCTCCCTCAGTTTCTGTGAGAGTTCGACACCGCCTACACAAATAACGTAGTCAAAAACTTGGGACAAGACACTCAATTGACAATGAGAGCAGGTAGGCACACGCAGCAAAGCAAGAAGCCTATTAGGCGACGCTGCATCGATCTACAAGTGCTGTTCGTGAGCTCTACGAACCGAAAGAAGGAGTAAACTCAGCTTCTTGGAAAAAGGAAGAGAACGAGAAGCAAGCGATCGGGAAAATGGAGAGGTGCTATGTCAGACTTCGTCTACCACGATTACGTGATAATGACTATAAATAACTTATTGAACGCTGAATAACCCTAACCCAAGTTGATTTCGATCATCCCAGTCCTACTTTATGGCACAAAGGCATGGACAATATTCAAAACCGGATGGAGAAACTCTTAGTAATTTCGAGAGAAAATGTTTGGGTTTGAACTTTAGTCCCGCTTGGGTTATGGTTAAATTTCAACAACAAACTTCATGAACCTTTCAGCGACATGTAGTTAGCCAAGCATCTGTGAATCCAACACCTAAGATGACTAGGTCATGTAGAGTGCAAGCAAATCTTAGCTTCAGCTTGAAGATTGATTTGAAGCAGAAACGACTGCATTTGGCGAAGAAAAAAGTGCTGTTCTGTCAAGACAAAGCACGGATACACACAATTGTGCTACGAACTGCTTCATCCAGCATATTCTTCACGTATCGCTCAGCGCACGTGGCTATTACCTGTTTTCAAACCTGAAGTAATGGCTGCAAGAGATTTGGGTCAAATGAAGAGGATACATCATTGATCCTGTCGCGATTCAGACGCGATATCCCAACGCGGATTTGACGCGTTGTCCAGACGCATTTTTCATGGGCTTCAGACGCTTTATCCCGACGCGTTTCCGACGCCTTATCCCGACGCGTTTTTGACGCGATATCTTGACGCGTTCTTCATTTGTTTTCGACGCTTTAATACCGATGCGTTTTTAACGCGAAATACCGATGCGTTTTTGACATTTTTTTTTTTTTATAATTTGCGCGCGCAAAAGGGGTTACGAATACCCTTAAATGTCCGGAATCAAGGCACAGCACGGGCCGAACGTGGTGTCTCGACGCGTTTTTCAAAGCCCGCGTTTAAATAAAACAATTGACAGATAGGGCATCAAATCAACCTTGACCCGACGTCTTAAAAACTGAAGGCTTTTGTTAAGAATTTGCACAAGCTCCAAGTTTATCAGGAATTTGTTGATAAATCCCTGCGAGTGTTTCTTTCCTTAGCCAAGAACGTGTAGCTCCTCTTCAACTAAAGCAAAGCACTCTTCACAAGTCGCCGATCCAAGGCATTCAATTGAAACGCTGGAGTTTTGAAGAAGAATTTAGGTCAAATCCCCACGTAAAACGTCTCCTCTTCAATCGTTCATTAACTCGGTTTGTCCAACGACCACTCCCCCAAGCGATTGGTCAGTTGGTCTCTGCGATGAATGCCCCTCATTTGCGGTGCTGTTGTGTAATCACATGGAAATCCCATCTCAGTCCATTCACAGAAACATCTTGAGGTATGTTCAACCGATTGTCCCGCTCCGCTGGCGTTAAGCCCTGCTCTGTGCTGGGACTCCTAGTCCTCCTTCCATCTGTGCTCTATTCACTCCCTGCTCAGTCGCCTGGCATTTTATAATTGAACTCTATGTTGTGCTTCTGCATCCACCTTCAGTCCCGTTTGCATTCCACACGCCTTTGTACGTCTAGAAATACATTTCGCATTCAGATCGAACCTGGGGCCACATTCACCTCCAACAATATCTGTAATCCTTGCATGCACACCTCCGCACACTGGTGCATCTATCCATCAATGGATTATTGCAGTTTTCAAGTTCAACCACTCGAGTGAATCGGTTCGAGTGATTGCTTGCATTCGGGCGCAATGTGACGGAAGACCGTCATGCAAAAATTGGGGTAGAAAAAAACCTGCCTTCGGGACGCTTAAGTGGATGATTCCCGGAGGGAACCTTCGTTGACATCATTTCGTGTCATCGCCTTCGTTATTTGCGGAGTCGGCGAACGGGTGAGAGGACTGCTGCTGACGTGTTTTGCTCAACAAGAGTCCTTCAAACTTGCATTCAAGTGCCATTCCGATGGGTGAACGCTTCGATGGATGTTTCGCAAATTTTAACGAAAATTGCCATCCGAGGGTGTTGTGTTGGCCCATTCGAAGTGATACATTTGTTTGGAGATGTTTGTGTTGTCTTGATGGTGTGGGGAGAGGTGTGCGAGTAGTTGCTTAGTTGCAGTGAGTGCATGTTCTCTGTGGGATCTTCATTGATTTGTTTGTCCTAAAATGTGGGACATGTGGGAATGATGACGTACTTCACAATGAATTCGATGGATTTGTTAAAACAAATTAATCCTGGTGTCCTGTTTCCGCAGCACATTGTGAGACTCATTGTGGAACAACATGTTGGCACGAGTAGACATGACTGTCAGGAAGGGGAAATGTTTCGATGTCCAGAGGTCTTGAAAAAACAGTCGGAGTTGGGAGGAATCAGCATTAAGAACCATCTTCCAAAGAGTTGCGACTGAAATAATGAGTTCAAAGAGGCTTAAGATTCTCCTGAAGAAGCGTCACGAAAAAAGTGTGGCGGAGCCAAAAATATTCGTAATGAAATGTGTGTACATACAGGGGAGTGCAGATCATGTGATATCGATGAATCATGCCTCTTGTAGTTTGTTGCTCTTTTTAAGTAACGTAACGAAAAATTTGTGACGGAGGGAAAAGTGTATACTATCAATTCCTGTGTCATGAAATACTTGAATTTGGCCTAAAATAAATTGAAGAATACAACTTTTTTGTGAAACACGAGTTCGCCCATCATGTTCATGTAACGTTACGATTGTCACATTTTTTTAAGTCGCAATCAGTAAGGCTTATGGTCTGAGACTTATATTCCTTCGTAAAATCAATTGACTCTATGATATTCATTTGAATGTCAGTGACGTTAAGTCAAGCGTCACGAAAAAATGTGACGCATTCAACGAAAGAAAGGGTATTTAGCTCTTAGTTCTCATTTTTAAAGCTTTACATTTCTAAGCAAACGAATTTCATATGTGAAATTCTTATTTTACGCTTGTCGGGTGTTTGATATCAATGTTAGTGTAAATAATTTGTTGTCTCCCTCCGGACAAGAACAATTTTTACCATCAGCTGTCACAAAATGGTGTGAAGCAAAAATCAAATATAGTCTATTTAAATTTGTGATTTTTAATCATGTACTGCATACTGTTGTTGGCTTTGTTAAGAAAGGGTGCGTGGAATCTATTTTACTTCTTCTTCTTCTTAGCAGTCATACGAACCATGGGGGGACTGAACCTGAGCTATTGCTGCCTTCCATCGTTGACGGTCCTGGGCACGCTGCTTCCAGTCGTCAAGACCAAGCTGTCTTACGTCCACGATGACTTGGTCTTTGTACCGGAGATTCGGTCTTCCTCTCTCTCAGGAGACTCGGATTCGAAGACCCTCTTAGCTGGAGCGTTGTTATCCATGCGCTCGATGTGGCCGAACCAGTGCAGTCGACGGATTTTTGCCTTCCGGACTACATCCACATCTCCTTTCACACTACGTCACGAAAAAAATGTGACATACGTGATATTTTACATTGAATACATACTTCAGATGCAGGGTCTTTTAAGAATGTGTCTGTTTAAAGACGTTTTTTACTCACAGCGTCACGAAAAAATTGTGACGACCGTGTGAGACTTTTGACGCATGAAGAATTTAAAGTGTTTTAGCTTAGCGTCACGAATTTTATGTGACGAGGAACGAAATAAATTGAAAAATTCCATTTTTTCTAGGCACACCTTCCTGAATTGCTATTGCCGAAAAGAATAGTAAATGTTAAGTCGAATATTCGCATATCCTGTTATTATCTTGTGTCACGAAAAGTATGTGACGGAAGATTTAAAAATAAAATGCTGGCTGTATGCCGTCTAAAGTTATCTTTTCTGAGAGCGTCTCATCTCTTGAGCCATAAGAAACTTTTCATTTTATCGTAATGTGTCAAGTTCGCGTTACGAAAATTACGTGACGGCAAATTTTGTTTGTTTATATGGACGTTCCTTGATTTTTTCCTTCTAATATTTTCACTTTTTGGTGAGATTCATCTTTGAATCGCGGACAATTCAATATTTGGACGTAATGTGTCAAGTTCACGTTACAAAAATTACATGACGATTTTTTTTTTGCTTTTTTTTGTACAGACGTTCCTCGAACTTTTCTTTCTAATATCACAACTTCTGAGAGAGTCTCATTTCTTGAATCACAAAAAATTTAACATTTGAACGTAATATGTCAAGTTGGCGTCACAAAAATTACGTGACGGTAAATTTTCTTTATTTATATGGACGTTCCTTGATGTTTTCCTTCTAATATCTTCACTTTTAGATTAGTTTCATCTCTTGAATATTGGAAAATTCAACATTCTAAAGTAATTTGTCACATAATCATCACAAAAATTACGTGACGGTGATTTTTTTCTGTTTAGTAGGACGTTACTCAATCTGTTCCTTCTAATATTGTAACTTCTGACCGAGTTTCATCTCCTGAATCACGGAAAATTCAACATATTAAAGTAATTTGCCACGTTATCATCACTAAAATTATGTGACGGTTAAATTAATTTATGCTAACGTTCTTGGATTTTTTACTCGTCACTTCTGGGAGAGATTTGTCTCTTGAATCACGGACAATTTTAACGTTATGTGTCCACTTACCGTCACAAAAATTACGTGACGGTTAATTTTATTTTTTGCAATCACGTTCCGCAATTTTTTCCTTCCTTTTAGGTGAGTTGCAGCTTTTGAATCACGGAAAATTCAAGATTTGAACGTAATATGTCAAGTTCGTGTCACAAAAAATACGTGACGGTTAATTTTCTTAGGTTATGTGGACGTTGCTAAATTTTCGCTTCTAATATTGTTCTTTCTGCGAGAATTTCATTTGCTGAATTACAGAAAATTCAACTTTGAACGTTATTTGTCACGTTACCATCACAAAAATTAAGTGACGGTTAAATTAATTTATGCTAACGTTCCTGGATTTTTCACTCGTCATTTCTGGGAGAGATTCGTCTCTTGAATCACCGACAATTTTAACGTTATTTGTCCACATAGCGTCACAAAAATTATATGACGGTTAATCTTCTTTTTTTGTAATCAATTTTTTCTTTCTAACATTTTTACTTTTGGGTGAGTTTCAGCTTTTGAATCACAAAAAAACCCAAGATTTGAACATAATATGTCAAGTTCATGTCACAAAAAATTCGTGATGGTTAATTTTCTTAGGTTATATGGACGTTGCTCAATTTTTGCTTCTAATAATGTTCTTTCTGGGAGAGTTTCATCTCTTGAATAATCGAAAATTCAACTTTGAACGTAATTTGTCACGTTATCATCACAAAAATTAAGTGACGGTTAAATTAATTTATGCTAATGTTCCTGAATTTTTCACTCTTCACTTATGGAAGAGATTCGTCTCTTGAATCACCGGCAATTTTAACGTTATGTGTCCACTTAGTGTCACAAAAATCAAGTGACGGTTAAGTTTATTTTTTTTGTAATCACGTTCCGCAATTTTTTCCTTCTAATATTTTGACTTTTGGATGAGTTTCAGCTTTTGAATCACGAAAAATCCAAGAATTGAAAGTAATATGTCAAGTTCGTGTCACAAAAAATACGTGACGGTTAATTTTCTTAGGTTATGTGGACGTTGCTAAATTTTCGCTTCTAATATTGTTCTTTCTGCAAGAATTTCATTTGCTGAATTACAGAAAATTCAACTTTGAACGTTATTTGTCACGTTACCATCACAAAAATTACGTGACGGTTAAATTAATTTATGCTAACGTTCCTGGATTTTTCACTCGTCATTTCTGGGAGAGATTCGTCTCTTGAATCACCGGCAATTTGAACGTTATGTGTCCACTTAGTGTCACAAAAATTACGTGACGATTAAAAAATATTCTCATTCTTATTTTGACGTGCATGAAAATCGTTCCATATCTATAGCTCTTTTTCGAAAACGCCACGAAACATTAGATTTAGACATGAATTGAAATTCGTTCAAAGGATATCTTTTACGACAGTAGGAGTGACTGATTTTGTCAATGAGATCCGCAAATTGTTCCATTATTTGTCCACCTGTGCGTTTCTGTGTCCGCATCACGAACATACCCCGCCTTTCTTCTCCTGTCACATTTCAGGCAGCGCAATAAATTTCAAACAAAAGATTTCGATTAAGGACACCCACTCCAGTCAAGCCCTAATCCCTTTCGGGAACAATAAACAAAAACACGCACTTCATTAGAACAGGGTCTTCGTGTTTTGCTTTCGCTCTTACGAAGGATAACGCTTTCTCACCGCTTCTGTCAATAACATGCCAGCAATCCATGAAGACGATAACGAAGAATCCTTTTTCGTCCCGTAACCGATTTTCAAGGATTCCTGGCTAAAGCTGGAGAAATCCATTTCACACACGGTTTATGAAAGTTCCCCAGAATGAGAACTTATCCATGGCATGGGAGGTGGACTCTGTGGCGAGTTGGGGGGGATGAAGTTATTTGGAAAAGGATTTTTGCTTATGTGAAAGTTGGCTCTTTTTTGGGGAGAGATACGTTCAGGAGCAGAGAAGGGGAAGGTGTACGCCAACCTGGATGGGATAACAGGGATTAAGTCGTACTTTGTGGTTTGAGATGAACGCGATATGAGGAGTGTAGGTGTGTCTGGGAAAAGTTTGCGCTCTACCGTCAGACGTCTGGCTTCAAATCATCCTTCTCCCAAGCGGAGGCGTTAATATGTGAAGCAAAACCAAATACTCGAAGGGATTAGGGGCATTTTTTCATCGGAATTAGGAAAAGTAATGAAGATTGGATTTGGGAAATATGCGAGGGGATTGTTTGTTGGAGGGGTGCGATATGAGTGAAGTGGAACGAATTCTGTTCGCTCTGGAACACTGAACGTCTATTGCGTCCACTTGTCGTTGCATTGAGCAGTGAAGCGATAAGGAAAACAAGAACGGAGGTGGAAAGATGCGACATAGCTGCTCCCCTTCAAGCTAAAGCCGCCAAATGCGATACCCACTCACTGCTTCGACGTTTTATCTAAACGCCTTCATGGCTCGGAGACCCATAAGCTCACTTCGCAACGTTCAAACAATCCATACTCATCGTGGTTCCTCTCCCTCGAAACTATGCAATTTACCCCACCTGAGGTATAATTCACTCTATCTGATGAACACACAAAAAAAACATCGAAAAAGAAATATGTACTCAGATAAGTCGCTCAAACTCCATTGAAACTCTCAATTGACTGCTATCACGAAGAACAACACCACGTTCCGCTTCTTTACCCAGCCAATGATACCCGAAGAGTTCAACTCGTGGCTGGTGCTGATGATGCCACCCAACACACACACACACACGACACCTTCATCCGGCTCGAAGGACCAAGTGCCTCACAGGAAAATCATGTTCCCGAGCTCGTGTGCAAACAAACCGACGACGTGAGGGCCCACCCCGTTGCACATTCACCGTCGGATGGTGACGAAAAGAGAAGCACCGAATCACAGAGTACGTGAGCAGGAGCTGAGACTCGCATTCATCCGTGAAGTTCATCCAGTCGACATCACAAGCAGGCCATCGATTTAACGAACAAAATTAACAAACTCACAGCTACTCGTATGCACATCAGCTGCAGAGTATGTCTCGTTAGTTTTTCGAGCTTTTCGCAACTCGAGATCGGGATGCACGAGATCCGAAAGGACCTGCACGCGATGAATAACAATCGAGAAACTGGAGTTCGCTGCAAGCGAAAGAGTTAACTTTTTCAATAAAAATTCCCGAATGAAACTGCAGCTTTATGCTCCGGTGCGCCTTGTATCTGAGAGATACATCTGGGTGGGGGCTCGATACTTTATTGCCGAAACTTGAGCTGTTACGCTTGAATTAGTCTCTCCACTTGGCCGTATCTTTACATCCCGAATTGATTTAAGATTGCCCCCCCACCCCCAGCTACCGTGTGCCATTGGGTTGGTATCTATCAGATACAGCACGGTGCTCTGTCTTGTCGGCAGATAAATTGAAAAACTTTTGCGCTTATTACTCTCCCAAGCAGCATGGATTTAACTTACTTTCTCCAGCCAACCATTTTTGCATGCAAAAGTCGATGTATCTGTGTATCTTTGTATCTGTGAATCGAAAACCCTCTGCATATGGTCCCCAAATGAACCATTAGATGTGAAACTTGCGCACCGACTGCAGCTGCCAGAGCAGCCTGAGATGTGTGCCCGTGATGGACCACAGCCGCAGGACTACAATTAAAAGGAGGATTTCATGAAAAACTTTTTCCCAACAGAACCGGACTGATTTGAGGGAGGCAGAGCTTGCGGTTGGGTGAAGATACGTTACATGAGTCCTTTACATGTGAAGGGTGCATGCCTTTGGAGCGTAAGGAGCTTGTGGGCTGTCTTTGAGATCTGACTTTTGGTTCACGCTGCGGTGACTTTGACAGATTGTCTGTCCGTAACTAAGTACGGTGGCTTATCCGATGAAGGACTTTGAGGACTCTCGGAAAGATAAATGAACACACTGAGCTTCTGCACAAAAAGGGAACAAATTCAACCCGCATGACCAGGGTCTTTATCCCCTGCAGATTCATTGCGAGAGTTTTGCAAAGGAGACCTCAAAGGAATTTCAGAAATTCAAATGAGATCTCTCAGATGGACGAATGTAATGAAAATTTCAACGAGACATCATTGGCTCGTTAGCTTCCTCGTCGGGCGCCAGAAGGCATTCGACTTAAAGTTTGGACAGACTTTGTGAATGCGACTCACACAAGGTGTCACAAGGGCTTTAAGATACGTAATCAGGGGTGAGACATGGTTGAGGAATTGTCACCACAATGATTCTTGGAAATTTCCTTAAATACGAGGCGTAGGCTTAAATTAGAGATGAAATCAAAATCAATGCATTAGAAGGACTCTAACGACGATGGACTTATTTCGCAATGAATTCGCAATGGAGTTCCATCCCTCGTTAAGACAGTACAGTTGAGCGGAGAATTAATATGACCAAAAAAGAAATTCGTGGTCTTTTGAAAACCCAAGTTCATGTAAAAGTTGGCTTGTTGGGAATGTAGAAAAATTTTGGAGAGCCCAGAAACCCTTGTTTCCGGGCGACGCCTAAGCAGAACTTGATGTACGCAACGGAATTGAAAAAATAAATGATGTGCGTCAAGCGATGCGAAGTCAGTATACTGTTTTCCAAGTACGTAGAAAAAGTGATTAATGCCGTGACTCGAAGGTGGAGACTGTCCATGTTTCCATGCCATCGTACTTTATATGTGGACGGAGCTGCAATTTAAATGAACATCCCTTGTAGAGAGTCTGTCGCACAAATTAAACAGATGAAGAGGCATTGGATTGACCCAATTGGAGCGAATGGTATGTCTGCTGAAATCTTTAAAGCAGATGGAGATGATCACGTCGAGCGAATGCATGAACTCATCTATAAAATATGATCGGAAGCATATCCGATGAGTAAAATCTCAGTATTGTTTGTCCGATCCACGACGACTGGATGGCGCAGTTGGTTAAGTGCCTGCCCTAAGTTAGAGGGGTCCCAGGTTCAAATCCTAGTGCAAGCAAAGTTAATACGTTTTTATCCGGTTTTTCAAATCTGTTTTTCAAAGATGTCTCCTTTTTTGTGGATTGGTTAAGGTTAGGTTTGGTTAGGGATCTGCTAGTGAATTCACCACAACACCAAGCCCATGTTGGTCCATTGTGATACCCACAGTCAGTCTACTACCACTGATCGACCGCTCCCGTGATAGTGCCGTTAATTTGATCCCAACAGCAAATGGTGACTGGGCCAGATTTAAAAAACCGTATAAAAGCGTATTAACTTTGCTTTCAATGGGATTTGAACTTGGGACCCCTCTAACTTAGGGCATCCAGTCGTTAGTGGATCTGAGATAACACTCATGATTCTTTCGAGTCAGGAATTTATGTGTGAAAATGCTAACCTGTGAAATCTTAAATCTTTGATATCTCAAAATTTACACATAAACCAACATTTTGATATCTAAATGCTTACGCCAAGGTCTTCAAAAATGCGTTTTCAAATCTTCAAAATTCGCATGTCGATGTATTGGTATTTGGTCAAGATCTCTAAAACTATTTGGGCCAGAATCTCCGAACTCGTACTCATTGAAGTCAAGTTTCTGTGATTTTTCCAGATTTTGAAACACTTTTAGAAATGGGAGGGAGAAACTTTGGAACTCCATATTTTTCAAATGGAAATTTGGATCAAAAAGTGTGGGAGCAAATGTTCACATAATTTCTAAAGATCTATCGATTGATATATCACTCAGTGGGGTGCGTCAATGCTTCAAAATCCATGGCAACTTCACCTATAAGTACGGTGACCATCCGTCCTCTTTTTTAGAGGACAGTCCTCTTTTTCGGTATCGTGTCCTTTTTTTGTTTTCTTGAAGAGGGCAGTTATTTGTCCCCTTCTTCTAAAATTGTCATTTTTTTCTTTGAAAGCTTTTTTTATGATCTACACAGTAAAGTACTTTCTTCAGGACCAAATTAGTCAAACACAAAAAGTAGACAGCACTGGTTTGAATAATTCAGTTCTGTCATCTGATTTTTTTTCCTATTGTGAATGAATCGCAAACTGTCATCGAACACCCTTCTATGCATTTTTATGACATTCTTTCCGCTTTTTGTTTGTTTCTTGAAAATGATAGGATTGTCCTCTTTTTTTCATCTGCAGAAATGGTCACCGTACCCATAAGAGACACTTTCACAAATGGTCCGTTTTTGTAGACGGAAAAAGAAAAGGTTATAGTGAGTCAATCTTAAAGAATAGACATATATTGTCGAGGACTTTTTTTTAGAACTTTTAAAGAGGAACAATTCCATCATACATGATTTTTACATAACATGAACCGTTTACGCAGCTCGTTGAACGGAAGCTCTCAAAAAGGAATATTTTTTTCGGTTTTTGCAACATTTTTCATTGATGCTTCGCTTCTATTAGTCACAGCGTGATGTTATAAAGCCTTAAACCTTCCTCGCTAAAGGAACTATCTAACACAAAAATACTTTTTCAATTCAAACCAGTAGTTTCTGAGATCATAGCGTTCAACCAAACAAACAAACTCTTCAGCTTTATAATATTAGTAAAGATAAGAGAGAAAAGTACAAGTATACGTACAAGGTGCACACAAAAGGTGAGGGGGACCTCGGCCGGCTTGGTGTACGAAACTGGAGACAGCTGGCGAAAGATCGTGCTGGCTGGAGAGGCATGTTGAGTGAGGCCCAGGTCCACCTCGGACTATAGCACCCTAAGAAGAAGAAGAAGAAGAGAGAGAAAAGAGTGACAGACATGACAGATGGACGGATGGACGAACACATCGAAATTATAGAGGGTACGTTTTTGTAGACCGAACCTTAAAAATAGGATCATATAAAAAAACTTAGGAATTGTTTGAAATTGAATTGAATTGAAAAATAACCTATTTAGACGTTTTTCATAAAAACAGCAGACTATCGCCTGGAAAAAAAATGGAAAAAAATCGTTCATCTTGTTCAT
This sequence comes from Myathropa florea, assembly GCA_930367185.1. Lineage (NCBI taxonomy): Eukaryota > Metazoa > Arthropoda > Insecta > Diptera > Syrphidae > Myathropa > Myathropa florea. Next base: position 125,856,504 of record OV884002.1, on the reverse strand, counting down.
AATATAGAACCGATTCGAGATTCTACGTTTTCGAGATTCTGCTGTACTTAAATTCACTTAGGAAACAATGTTTTTTTTTTTTTTTTTTTTAGCGAGGGTAGGTGAAAATCTTCAAAAGACACTATGGGGACCGTTCCCTCATAGCGAAAGGGATTTTTACCCAGTAAAAACACCTCCCTTCAAATAAAATAAAATGTGTTCATACTACAACTAAGTTTGACACTTATCCAGCAGTTTTATTTTCTCGATTTTGACGCGTTTTACAAGAGATTCTCCACTGAGAGTTCCTGCTAATAGCGCAACTAAGCGCGGGATGAATTCACCGTGCTAGGTCAAGGGGTTTAGTCCTTTGAAGACGGCGCAATAGATTACTTTCGTCAAGAATTGGAAGGACAGCTGGGTTTATGTGCTCTTCCAGACGACGCTTATGCTTACGAGCAATGTTCTTCGTTTCATCCTGGATTGATGCAATTCCGAGATCTCTGTGGATATCGTCGTTCCGTATGTACCACGGTGCGTTGACGATGGTTCTTAGTACTTTATTTTGGAAAGTTTGTAGTATATTTTTATTACTTTCTTTGGTACAACCCCATAGTTGTATACCATATGTCCAGACGGGTTTTAGCAGTTGCTTGTATATAAGCAATTTGTTTTCAGTACTTAGTTTGGAATATTTTCCAATAAGCCAGTACATGTCTTTATATTTTATTTGGAGCTCTTCACGTTTCTTTTTGACGTGTTCTTTCCACTTGAGCTTTACATCGAGAGTCATCCCGAGGTATTTCGCTTCATTTCCAAAGGGTACTTGAACACCATTTATAAACACGGGCAAATTATTCACGTTGTTATATGTAAAATTAATATGAACGGATTTAGCTTCATTGAGTTCAATTCTCCAAGTGTTTGTCCATTCGTGTACCCGATCTAAAGCACGTTGCAGTTTTCTAGTTGACTCTTCGACCGTTTTGGCAGTTACCAAAATGGCAGTGTCGTCAGCAAATGTGCATAGTACAGTGCCAAAATTTTGTGGCATATCGCTACTAAAAAGTAAGTTGAGGAGAGGACCAAGAACACTTTCTTGGGGTACTCCAGCTTCTATAGATTTAAATACCGAGTATTCTTTTCCATATTTTACACGGAAGATTCTGTCAGAAAGGTAATTTGATAATATTACGTAAAGTTTTCCCGGGAAGAACTGTCTCAGTTTGTGTTTCAAACCCTTGTGCCAAACCTTGTCAAAGGCCTGCGAAACATCGAGAAATACAGCTGAGCAGACTTGCTTTTGTTCAAACGATTTTTCTATAACATCAGTTATTCGATGTATTTGGTCAATAGTCGAATGCTTATTTCTAATTATTTGATTGGTGATTAGGAATAAGTCGTCTTTCTTCCACAATCGGGCTTAAACGCCTAAGTAAAATTCTTTCAAACACCTTAGACATTTTCGGAAGAAGTGAAAGCGGTCTGTAAGACTTTTTTTCTGTTGGGGGTTTACCCGGCTTGAGTACCATTATTACTTTCGCCACTTTCCACTGACTAGGGACATGTTCTAATCTAAAGGCTGCATTAATGAGGTAGAGAAACTTCAGAAGCGCTTTCTTAGGTAATTCTTTTAGAACTTCTCCTGTGATTAGGTCATAACCAGGAGCTTTTTTGGGTTTGAGCTTGTGTAATTCTACTTTAAGCTCTGTCAGAGTAGCATTTCTTATAGAATAATTGTCAAAGTGTATGTCCGAACCGTAGGAGTTTACAGGAAGTGTTTGTCCACTGTGCGATTTAAACGTCGCTTCCAAGTGATCTGCGAAGAGATCCGCTTTCTCTTTATCTTCTTTTGCCCACTCGAATTGATTTTTTCGAATTGGGGCCGTATGTGGTTCGGGTTTTTTAAAACCTGTAGCTGCTTTCCAGAGTGAGTAGTTGGTATCCTTTTTCGCGGACAAGCCTCTTAAGTAGGTACTTAGGTTATTATTTTCAAACGACTTAATTTTCGCCTTTAGCAAATTACACAATTGATTAAGACACGTTTTATGTTCTGGCGCACGGGACTGTTGCCATTTCTTACGAGCTTTACGTTTTTCTCTTACTAATTCTCGTATTTCCGGTGGATATCGCAATACACTTTTTATTGTCGTTTTTCTAACGAGGGGTGTATTGCTCCACGCAGCGCACTGTATTACATCTATAAATTTATCGACTTCTATTTCAAAATCATATCGGGTTCTCAGCGGTACCGCAAGTTCGATATTGTCTTGTAAGTAATTGTTGAATGCTTGCCAATTCGTTCGTTGGTTAGTTAACGTAGGTGGTACTTCCTTTCTTACGAGGTTATAGTACAATGGGAGAATGATCTGAACTAAGATCAAAGCTTTCTTCAACTCTTAAGTAGTTTCGAGATATGCCTTTTATGACAAAGAAATCAACAACGTCAGGTATTTTTGTAATATCCGAAGGCCAGTAGGTCGGTTTTCCTGTCGAGAAAAATTCACAACTTAGATTCATACGAGCTCTGTACAATTTTCTGCCTTTTTGTGAGATACATCTTGACCCCCAAAAAGTGTGCTTCGCGTTAAAATCTCCACCAATTACGAAATTTGGGCCAAGAGTGTGGAAAATACTTTCAAGCTCGTTTTGATCAATTATACTACGCGGAGGGCAGTAAATTGACGAGACGTTAAATGAATAATGTTTGTTTTTTACATGAACCGTAGTTAATTGTATTGGATTGGATTCTATATTTAGTCCTACTAAGTGCTCTATATTATCGCGTATAAACAGAGATGATCCGCCTCTTGCCCTCTCTGACGGATGGCAGGCATGGTAACCACAGTATCCTTTTAAATTTACACGCGATTGCTTCGTTAAATGTGTCTCAGAGATCAGACAAATATCGATATCTTTTTCTCTGATATATATTTCTAGTTCGTCAAGTTTTTGCAATAGACCATTTGCATTCCAATTCAAAATTTTAATTGTCATATTCATGTTAAGGCACGCTTGTTGTTAATCTTACTTTCGAGGTCGAGTAGCCTTTCGAAAATAAGTTTGTTCGTCAAGTTTTTCTAAGATGATATTGAATATTTTTGAGACGGGATCTGGTTGTTCGCACATTTTCACACTTGTGGTTGCTACTGTTTGGGCAAAGGTTTTTGCTCCGGCGTGCAATGATTTCGCATTAGCTGTTTTCATGTTTTCTGTTATTGGAGATGTAGTTTGAGTCTGCGTTTTTGTTCCAAGAATTTTTGATCGTGTTGTTATTGGCTTCGACACGGCTTTTACAACAATATCCTTTGTTGCCGATTTTGGTTGTTGGCGGAGCTTCGCTTTGATTTGATCACGTCTTTTCTGAAGCTCTTTTGCCACTTCGCAGCCACGGTAGTTAGCTGGATGCTTTCCTTTACAGAGGAAACAATGTGAAGACTTAGAGAAGTGTTTGCAACACGTCTCTGAATGAGCAACACAAGCACACATTGGACCATCTGAGATGACTTCGTGACTTCATTAGTCTCTTCTTCTTAATAGATTTACAGTCTTCGTCAGCTATGTCAAACACTTGGGTCCTATCAAGTAGCATCAAGTACCAACATAGCACACTGTGATCCTTTTGACTTGATGTCAACTTGATGACTTGATGACAGCTTCAAAATTTTGTGCATGTAAATTCCCATCTTCTGATTTTCAGTGATTAACGAAATAAGAGCATATTTTCCGAGTTTTTTTTTGTCGAACGTTTTGTAGCATTACACTGGAGCACCCAGACTCAAAAACTGCTCCATTGTACTACCAGGCAGCAACCTACTTCTGCTGGAATTTCTTGGTCTTCCGGAGGAGACCAGCAGGCGCTTCTGTGATGAGGAGCCTACATCATTAGCTCTCACCTCATTAGCACCGAATAACTGCCACCTGATGCGAGCAAAGGCGGGACAATGGCAGAGGAAGTGCTCTGCAGTGTCATCGTCTTCTCCACAGGGGTCGCAGAGATTTTCGTCGCTTAGGCCAAGTACATTCAGATGTTTGGCGAAGGTTTTGAGGCCCGTTAGTTTAGGGGGCTACTTGTGATTTCACCAGAACACTAAGCCCATGTTGGTCCATTGTGACACCCACAGTCGGGCTTCTACCACTGCTCCAGTAACAGTGCCTTTAACTTGATCGTAACGACAAATGGTGACTGGAGCAAATTTGATTTTTTAACTTTACTTTCACTGGATTCGAACCTGGGACCCCTCTAAATTAGGGCAGGCACCTACTACAGGCACCAACTGCACTTCCCAGTTAGTGCGCCGGTAAGTTGTCTGCAGAAGCGACTGGATGGCGCAGTTGGTTAAGTGCCTAGGTCCCAGGTTCGAATCCCAGTGAAATCAAATCTGGTCTAGTCACCATTCGCCGTTGGGATAAAATTAATGGCACTGGAGTAGGTTGTTACCTGGCAGTACAGTGGACCAGTTTTGAGTTTGAGTACTCCAGCGTAGTGTTTCAGAAAAAAAATCCGAAAAAAAAGTTGTCTGCATTCTTTTCTGTTAAGAGACAACAAGAATGCCGCGGATTTCTTACAGACGTTGGGGAGCATGCGCTTGGTCTGTCTACATCTTGGAGAGTCATGCCACCTGCGGTTGTGCTCTCGAGAAGTCCAACCATCGATGCAAGCCCTAACCAAGGACGCAGGCAGTCCCAGCGTAGGTTCAAGTCCTGAGAATGCCTCATCTGATCCTCGCCTAGCAAGTTCATCGACGATCTCATTTCCTGTGTTCCCGTGATGCCGGTCAAATTCAGACAAGATCTGAACAACCTTGGAAGTGGTTAAAGGGTTAAGTAAGGCCTTAAGCACAGCTTGGCTGTTGCTACAGACCCAAAAATTTCTCCCCTTCCACCTGTTCTTCACAATATAGTTCGGGACAATTAGGATCGAATAGGTTTCCGCTTGGGAAACCGACGCAAATTTATCTAACGAGGTGTGCAGTCTAAAGTTGACGCTCTCCATGAAGGCACCAGCACCAGATCCTTCATTGGTCTTCAATCAATCTTCATCCGTCCTTGAAGATTCGACTGCATTCCTTTCCTGGCTCAGATTCTGACCAGAGCCAGTCCTGGTGTTACAAGCTAGGTTGGCTGGGCCACGGTGACGGTGAGTAGGACGGCGGCACGCTTGCGGTTGCACGGCTTAGCTCGTCGGACGGGGCGGTTCTTGTCCTCCCACTCGTACACCACCAGTTGCAAACAAAAAAATATCGTGCCTGTAGCTAGCTAAGAGAAGATAGAAAGAGGAGAAAAGATAGCGAGAGATGAAAGCCTAATACCCTAACAGACCGCGGACGGACAACTAAAAGATAGGACAGAGAAGAGAAAGAAGAGACAGGAAAGAGGAAAAGAAAGGTGTTCAAGGTCTATGCCTTTACCACCAAAAGAGACCGGAAGGGAGTTCGCGGAGCTAAGCTAACTTACCTAATCTACGCCTAAACTAACCTACCTAACTTAAAGCTATACCTAAACTAAACCTAATCTATCTTAAAACTACCTAGCTTAGCCCTAATACGAAACAACACCCTTCCAGTGTCGTTTGGCGATGCAGGTTGGTCAAGAACCCGAGTGTGCCTGTTGTTGTTGGCACAAGTCCGCCTGCCCACCCCATTATGTCAATCGACATGACCTTCGCTATCTCCCTAGGCGAAATATTGTGGGAGATAGCCCCTTAGCGGAGACGTTAGCCACAGCCTAACGGTCCACTCTGTCAACTACCCCGAAGAAGGACGGCCTTCCCTCACCCTACACACACATAATGGCAAAGAAACAAGCTTACGCCATTAAATAAAACATCTTGAATTCACCTTACAATTATAAAATTCATTTTATTAATAAATAAAAAAATGGAAAATCAAATAAAATCAAAGTTTAACCTAACCTATAATAAGAAAATTAAAATTCAGAAAAATAACAAAAGAAAATTCAATTAACCAAAAGGGTTTTAACCCTGGCTAAAGCTACGGACGGCACACCACAGAAAGAGGCTTCCAATAAATGAAACCTGCACTTACGGTTCTCTTCGATCCCCCGACGTCCTGCGCGCAGCACGATGAAGGACGACACCTGTGGAAAGAATCGAAAATTTTGGGGAGAAATCCCTCTTTTCGCGCACACTCACGATCACTAGCACTAAAGCCAGAACTATTTTAGTTATTATTATTTATATTTAAGAAAAAAACTAGAAGCTAGATCTAACACAATTTAAACTTAAAACAAAACAAATCTTATAAATCGTAAAAGGAACTTCATTAAATTCAAAAGAAAAATTCAAAATAACAAAACAAAAAAAATCAGCTTTAACTCCAGCACAGCACTCTGGCTCTTTCTGCACACTCCTGTTTCACCCGGCGCTTCGAGTTCGGTTCAAAATTTGGCACGCACTTCCTCCTCAGCTTCCTCGGATGGCTATGTCGTTGTAGCGTTTAAGTTTCGTGTAAAGTCTAATCGGCACGTATATGTATGTAAATATGTTTTAATACCGGCCGCGATTATAGCACTTAGTGCAAATACACTTCAGTTTTCCTTTTTCTTTTCTTCGTTTTCTTTGTTTGTTAATTTGTCACACGTATATCTATGTATACTTTATGTACAGTATTAAGCACTTGTATTAGTTTTATCTTTTTTGTGTTGTTGAATGTTGCAAGGAAATTTTTTTAGTTTATATATATATATGTGCATATGCACGTTTATATTTCCTTTATTACACGCAGCCTGAATTGGCTCAACAATTGTTCTCTTTTTTGACAGGATCGCAGGCGCACCTTTATAAATTTATATATATAAATATCTTAACAATTTATATATGTTATTTTCTGAGTTTATTTCGCCCTTTTTTCAAACACTGCCGATCTATATCACTTTCTGACCAAGAATCTTCATTTCTCCTCTCTTTTCTTAAAATTTTCCAAATTGGTCGTGGGCTTAACTTCCAAGCCACTCATTTCCTATTTTCCATGTTCACACCGCAAAATGCATCGTGTGAAGACTTCCATTATCTGGTTTATTATGTGCTGAATTCTCCAGCATATGTATGTCTGTCCTTGTCAGTATGAAATTCGAATATATGTCCGTCCTTGTCAGTTTGACAGATCTCAACACCTGCAGATCAAAACAAACTTGTTTTGATCTGTGTTAATATTAAAAGTATTAATCTAACCTGATTGGTGGTAAGTATTAATTTAATATATAATATATTATATAGATAAACATATTCTACACTATTTGTATATTACAGGACAATGAAGGACTGGACGGGGAGGAATCGCGGGATCACGGGAATTTGTCTGGTAAAATACAAATATACTTAAAGATCTTTAACCCAAATACTTTTATTTTATTTTCAGTTGAACTGCTGCATGTGCAGCCTGCCGCAACACTGGGTACAGGGAAAGTAGACTTTGTACGTTCGTCGCAGCTGGAGAACAGGTGTCCGTGCGTCAGACGACGTACCCATAAGACTGGGGTCAAAGGAAGGTCATCGAAACTCCAGTACGAGTTGTACCAAAAACCACCTCTTTTTAAACGGAAGATGGCCTTGAGGGTGCCCCACATGATGTGTATATCTAGGAGGGGGGAGGGGATTCAGCGGTACATCAAGAGCAGAGCCAGGCGTACTAGGGAAGGCGCCTATGCAGCCGAAACAGACCGTTCTTTGAAGCTTGATGAAAGCAGCAGTTACGTATCCACGCGAAAGCTTATTCCACCAAACGACCGATGCATAGGAGAGAAGGGGCCTAATCAGAGCCGTGTAGATCCAAACGGATCTTTTTGGTGATAGCCCCAGGATTTGCCGAGAATTCCCTTACGCTGCCGAAAAACTGACAGTGCCTTCGCAATTTTCGTTTCGATGTGTTTTTTTTCACAGTAGCTTCCTATCTAGGATGACACCCAGATATTTAGCTTCATCAGAAAAGCGGACCTTTAAGTACTAGTTGAGTCAAACCGGTCAATCCGGTCCTCCTCCTCGCGAAGAGAACAATCTCGACTCAACAACTAATGGAACATGTCCAAGCTGGTTGGAGTCAGACCTGACTCCAGGAACGGAAGTTCCTGTCGCAACTTTGACAAATCAATCCAGTCTGCAAATTGCTTACAGCTCCAAGCTCTGTTAAGCCGATTAACTGAATTCCCATTTCCGTCCAATTAAAGACAAATACACCGCGCCCCATCGCAGCAAAGTGAATTAATAATGACTCTGGCATGTTCTCAGTAACCCCAAGTGTCAACTCAGAGCTATCGAATATAAATCACCTTCAAATTGATCACCCGGCGGCACCGTGTCTTCCCGACAAATTTTCAAAACCATAATTGCCTGTCGCACTTGTCAAGTGAAAATTCATTGCCGGCCCATCAATCAAAGCACCCCCTCCCAGGATAATTGAGGATTAAATAAAATTCCACGTAATCGAAGCTCCGGCCCTGGACAAGCAATCCCCCCCTCCCCTCCCCACAAAGATTCGCCCAGACGCACACACAAACCCGCTGCGCCTCCATTCACATCAAAGCTTCATTAAATTCTGCCTTCAGTCCTGCACTGTGATGGGATTTTGGCTTTAATGCCTTTCCAAGAACCCAAAGACTCGTTTGCGAGTTTCCCAACTTTCCACTGAGGGATCCAAGACGTCCTCAGCAGCCGGGGGAGTCGTTGTGGTAACTAATGAAGAAGGATTCGAATCAAAACGACGTCCACTCTGTGTATCCCTGAGATGACACAAGACGACGACTGGGCAGGGTTTTATTTGCTCCTCAGTATCCCCGGTCCATTGCCACTCATCATCAATTCTGTTTACTGGGAAGAGGAATTGCTGCTTTCCGGACAACGGAATCGAAATGGAATTTTGTATCCATTCTCCTCTTGATAATTCAGAAAATTTTAAATTGAACATGTTTCTGTGGAAGCGGATTGAAAGTGGAGGCGGAGAGGGACAGACAGAGAAGGACGGCGAGTTGATAAAGAAAACAGCAAATTTGTCCAGAGCAATCTGTGAAAGTTGCAACTCAATAAAATGAAGTGACATCTTCCTGTTTGCCCGCAAACGTGATTACGAGGAAATCAGAAACCAATTAAGATTTTATGGATTTTCGTATCCGTACGCCCACAAAGTTATCGCCAGACACCAGTTGAGTTCAGTCCAGCGGGGAGCAACTGTGATCGAATGAAGCAGCATTCAAATGAAAGCATGTTCTGAAGTGGAAAACTGAGTTAAGAGATGTCGAGTTTTGGATTGTCGATGGTCTTTGGATAATTAAAAGGCCCGTATGCTTGGTAACATGAGGAGTAATCAAGCTTTGAAAAGTGAATAGACGGCAGACTCAATTTTGAATACCTCTCCTGAGTATTTTGACACAAACTCAATCATCGTTTGACAGATGACAGCTCTACTTTGGGTAAACTTAGGTATCAGAAAGACGATGACCCGAAGTACTATGAAGATTCAGCTAGCGTCCCTCAGGGGTTAGTCCTTGGGTCTCTCTTGTGGAACGAAATGTACGACGGAGTGCTGCAATCGAGGCTACCACAAGAATTCAAGGTCATCGACTTTGCCGACGATATAGCCATTTGTCACCGTGGCCAAGCCGCCACAAATACAGCTATCGCTACAAGCGAGAACCTACTGACCTACAACTAGCTGACCACAAGACCGAAGCTGTTTTAAAAAGCCGCAAGGAATACGCAAACTTACGGTTTTTTTTGTCGCATGTTTTTTGAAACTCTACACTGGAGCACTCAGACACAAAAACTACTCCAGTGCTGTTAATTTAATCCCAACCGCAAATGGTTACTAGACCAGATTCGATTTCACTGTGATTCGAACCTAGGATCCCTCTTATTTGGGGCAGGCACTTAACCAACTGCGCCATCCAATCGTCAACTTCCGGGTTGGTTCACGTTTGAGCTTTAAAAGGCACGTCGAGTAATGCAGCACAAAAGCGAATGCAGGCAGCGCTTTCCGTAATGTTACCGAACATCGAAGGACCTGGATACGCGAGAAGGGTCCTGCTTTCCAGAGTGGTTAGTTCAATCCTTCTATACGATGCACCAGTCTGGGCGGGAACCCCTTCGTAGCCAAGGCAGCAAACAAGCTTTCGCAACATACTGGCTCTGCACAATAAGGACAATAGCCAAACAATTTTGGGTACGTCATTGCGGGTATGGTCCCTATCGACATACTCGCCAATGAAATGCAAAGGGTCGACCTAAGGCGAACGGCAAAGCGCTTAGAGACTAGCTTAAACAGTTTGAAAAAGGAACAAAGGGCAACATCTGCGGCGCTGTGGTAAGCCAGATGGGACACCACAACCAAAGGCAGATGGACCCACAAACTGATTTCCGCAACTGAAGTCATCCGAAGTTCCCTCATGAACACGTAGTTCCTGTCGGGTCATTGCGCCTATCGAAAATATCTCCTTTAGGCAGCGGGCGTTATATTTTACAAATAAAACACTTTTACTTTAACCCTTTGGTATAATTTACCTCTTTCCTCATTGGCGAACGATTACATAGTGATCTAAATTAAATTATCCTACTCTATCCTAACCGGCAGTCGTCCCGTAATGTTGTCTCTCTTTTTCCATTTTGTCCCTACTTCTCAATATTCTACTACACTTCATAGATTTGGATACGATGGCTCACTCTTCTGTCTAGAATGTGCAGACGAAGAGGAAGACACAGAGCACACAATATTTCATTGCAGTCACTAGGTCAGATCTAGAATATAGTCGCCGACCCCAGAGCCCATAGTTAGCTACATGACATCCAATGTTTGACTGTAAGCAAGACGGGAATGAATTAGGTAAATGCGCTGACTCATACTCCGAAAGTCCGTGGTTCGATACCAGGCACAACAAAACTTATATTCGAAGCACATTCTCCCTCGTCCGTTCTACCCTCCGCAAGTGCACTTGTATTTTGCAAATCTCTTCGCTGTTTACGTTCACATGCATTGGAGAACTCGGTCACTTACCTTGGTACAGAGGCACCTCCATTTTACACCGTGACTTTTGATTTTCTCAACTCTTCATTTGGTTTTGGCCACACGCATGGTTGACCAGGGGATCCGAATAAACCACATTTACTCTCATCTGATAATAAGTGCAAAACTCACTGGCCAACACAAGAGGCACGATCTTCCAAAAGTCCATCCAACTGCTAGCTTACGCGGATGACATTGACGTGATTGGGAGAACACAGCGAGCCGTCAATGATGCGTTTGCTGGCATTGAAACGGAAGCGGCTAAAATGGGTCTGGCGGTACACGAGGGCAAAACCAAGTATATGCTGTCATCGGGAAAGGACGCACAACATCGACGAATTGGCCAGAACGTCACCATAGGCAGCTATAACTTTGAGGTAGTTAAGGACTTCGTCTACCTTGGCTCCGCGGGAAACAGTACAAACAACATCAGTACCGAGATCAAACGCAGAATAACTCTTGCCAACCGCTGTTTTTTTGAGCTGAAAATCAATTGAGTGGTAGAGCCCTCTCTCGGAAGACTAAGCTAACTCTATACAAGACCTTGATCATCCCAATCTTGCTGTACGCCGCAGAGGCATGGACAATATCCCAAGCGGATGAACAGTCTCTTGGTCTTTTCGAGAGAAAAGTTCTGCGCGCAATCTTTGGTCCTGTTTGCGTTGATGGCATTTGGAGGAGAAGATTCAACCACGAACTGTATGGGCTGTACAGCGACATGAGTCTAGCCAGGCGTCTACGGATCCAACGCCTAAGATGGCTAGGCCATGTAGAGCGTATGGACAACTTAGCTCCGGCCCGAAGAGTCTCCGACTCTGAGCCTGTGGGACAACGCAACAGAGGACGTCCACGAACAAGGTGGCGCACACAAGTCGAGAGGGACCTGTACCGCCCTAAGAAGAAGAAGAAGTTCCGCAAGGTTCTATTTTTTCTCCGATTATCTTTCTCATTTTTACAAATGATCTACTTTCGGCTGCCCCTAATTCAATCCACTCCTTCGCTGTTGACAGTACTCTCAGCTGTTCATATTCGTACGGCATACACCAGCGTATGTTAAGCACATTGGTTCCGACCTTGACAGCATAATCAATTGGAGTAAAAATAATAATAATCTCAACACTGTCTACTGTCACTTAAGCGAACCCTTAATAATCAGGCATTACCCATGGATGGTGATTGTGTCGATGAAACCGAAAGACTTTCCATCCTTGGTATGTGATGCATGTCAATACAACACTCCTCAACACTCAAGGGTCCTCGTAACCCTTTTTTCGTGCGAAAATTATAAAAAAAACAGACAATGCTCAGACAGTATAAGGTCCACAAAAACTTATCAAACTTCGCCATTCGGAGTAGGGGAAAATATTTAGGTCCTCGTCATTCGCACGCACAAAACTAGTGATTTCTGCAAAATATAGGCCCAAATCCACTTAAAACTTTAGCGCCACCGAAAGAAGAAGACACAAGATGTAGAAATGTAGGAGAGAGCAACGCGGTGAAGGTAGGATAATTGAACTAAAGTTCATCTGTAGACGGAGTAATAAAGAACTTGGGGAGGGGGTCATCAGCATTCCTCTTTCAGAAGATTGCAATGAAGTCTTCTGTAGGGAAATTTGATACTTTTTGAACACTTTTGTACACCACTGTTATGCATATTGGAAATATGTTCTAACTCAGTTAGCTAGCTGCAATTGACAATGTATGTTCGATCATCCGATCAGGTGAACGACCTGATAACTCTCCACTCCTTTTTGCACATAACAAGTGTATAACAGATCTCATAAGCGGCACTCATTAAACGGATTTTCACGCTCGCAGTTGTTGTTTCCCTTTTAAAACACTCCTACACTTCCTATTTCCGGAACATCAGACCGTTCTCGTACCTCTCATCTTTAAAAGTGCACATCTACCTCACGCACCCAACCCGTATCGTTCCCCATCAAAGACCCCGATAGATCTCATTTAATCCAATGACCTCCTGAACCAGATCACACATCGAACAAAGCTCCAATCAGAATCAAGTAACACAAATCCCCCCCCGTCCCCCCACAAACACTGACCCATTCGACCATCAAATGAAAGTTCCGATGACACGGCATGCACACATCACAAGTCAACCGGTTTGCGGCATCGGCAGCAATCACCTTCTGACCTCGTTACGGATTCAAATTGCAGTTCCATCCGCACGTCGTCGTCGCTCCCCTTTGGTGGATTAATTAAGCAACGAACCCCGACGAAGGGGATCCCTGTCATTTGAAATTTTTGAACGAAATTGATTTGCTCTCACTTTTGATTAAAAACCAACCCCCTCGCCCGGCCGACGCACAGCGATGGGAAACGTCACCTGCTCCACATACCGCACGACGCATGCTGTCATATTGATTTGCTGAATCCGAAAATAGCAAGATGGCAGCGGGATATATTTAGAAAAGGTGCTGTCGTCGAAGGACGCGAATCGGTGGAGGGGCACGGAAGGGAACTAGGAAGCGAAAGGAGCGACTGTTTGCTTCATATTTGGCTCTTCCGGGGTTTCTCCGGCAGAAGGTTTGTTTGGATAGGCACGGGAAGCGTAATTGAATTTTTAATTATAACGGGACTTCATTTTGAGTTGACGCTTGCTAAGGGCTCTGTCTTTATGCAACCGGTCTGAAGAAAACAACTGCAATCCTACGCAAAAACGAAATCATTACGGAGCACAAACGGAGAATAACCCTTTGGTTGTTCTTGTTTTAATTGATTTTTAGCGCGTAAATTGGACCGATTTTGCTTTACAGCCCAGAGGCGAGGACCTTTTGACAATCTAAAGAAGAAGCCTTTCGGGTTTTCAGTTGCTTATGACTTTCTACCCCGTCTTGAATGGTTCTTGGAAGAGATGATTTGACCAAAAGGCCTCCATCCAAAGAGTTTATACAAATTGAGACGACCTGTAAAAATGCACTGATTTTGTCATGAAGCCTGAAGGATCAGCTACGTAGAGTGCGTGAACTGCAAAGTATCAGCCAAGAGGGTCTTTAACACGTTGAGTGCTACATGATACCACTTTGGTCTCACACGAATTTGGGCTTGCTGTACCGCGTGAGACCAGAAGTGTCAATAAAAAAAATCCGTGGCCTGTGGGAACAGTTTTTCGGATTGTATGGTGGCACTTAACGTGTAAAATCCCAGCCTCCTGGTTCGAAAAGAAAAGGGTCTTATAAATCGCTTTGTCATAGCAGATGCAAGAAAGCCTGACTCAGATAACTGGTAGCACTCCGCTTAGGGCCGGTTATCAGACAGTCTTAGTCCAAACTCAGAGACTTCATGAGTCGATGGCGGTTACCATGCCTGCCATCCGTCAGAGAGGGCAAGAGGCGGATCATCTCTGTTTATACGCGATAATATAGAGCACTTAGTAGGACTAAATATAGAATCCAATCCAATACAATTAACTACGGTTCATGTAAAAAACAAACATTATTCATTTAACGTCTCGTCAATTTACTGCCCTCCGCGTGGTATAATTGATCAAAACGAGCTTGAAAGTATTTTCCACACTCTTGGCCCAAATTTCGTAATTGGTGGAGATTTTAACGCGAAGCACACTTTTTGGGGGTCAAGATGTATCTCACAAAAAGGCAGAAAATTGTACAGAGCTGGTATGAATCTAAGTTGTGAATTTTTCTCGACAGGAAAACCGACCTACTGGCCTTCGGATATTACAAAAATACCTGACGTTGTTGATTTCTTTGTCATAAAAGGCATATCTCGAAACTACTTAAGAGTTGAAGAAAGCTTTGATCTTAGTTCAGATCATTCTCCCATTGTACTATAACCTCGTAAGAAAGGAAGTACCACCTACGTTAACTAACCAACGAACGAATTGGCAAGCATTCAAAAATTACTTACAAGACAATATCGAACTTGCGGTACCGCTGAGAACCCGATATGATTTTGAAATAGAAGTCGATAAATTTATAGATGTAATACAGTGCGCTGCGTGGAGCAATACACCCCTCGTTAGAAAAACGACAATAAAAAGTGTATTGCGATATCCACCGGAAATACGAGAATTAGTAAGAGAAAAACGTAAAGCTCGTAAGAAATGGCAACAGTCCCGTGCGCCAGAACATAAAACGTGTCTTAATCAATTGTGTAATTTGCTAAAGGCGAAAATTAAGTCGTTTAAAAATAATAACCTAAGTACCTACTTAAGAGGCTTGTCCGCGAAAAAGGATACCAACTACTCACTCTGGAAAGCAGCTACAGGTTTTAAAAAACCCGAACCACATACGGCCCCAATTCGAAAAAATCAATTCGAGTGGGCAAAAGAAGATAAAGAGAAAGCTGATCTCTTCGCAGATCACTTGGAAGCGACGTTTAAATCGCACAGTGGACAAACACTTCCTGTAAACTCCTACGGTTCGGACATACACTTTGACAATTATTCTATAAGAAATGCTACTCTGACAGAGCTTAAAGAAGAATTACACAAGCTCAAACCCAAAAAAGCTCCTGGTTATGACCTAATCACAGGAGAAGTTCTAAAAGAATTACCTAAGAAAGCGCTTCTGAAGTTTCTCTACCTCATTAATGCAGCCTTTAGATTAGAACATGTCCCTAGTCAGTGGAAAGTGGCGGAAGTAATAATGGTACTCAAGCCGGGTAAACCCCCAACAGAAAAAAAGTCTTACAGACCGATTTCACTACTTCCGATAATGTCTAAGGTATTTGAAAGAATTTTACTCAGGCGTTTAAGCCCGATTGTGGAAGAAAGACGACTTATTCCTAATCACCAATTTGGTTTTAGAAATAAGCATTCGACTATTGACCAAATACATCGAATAACTGATGTTATAGAAAAATCGTTTGAACAAAAGCAAGTCTGCTCAGCTGTATTTCTCGATGTTTCGCAGGCCTTTGACAAGGTTTGGCACAAGGGTTTGAAACACAAACTGAGACAGTTCTTCCCGGGAAAACTTTACGTAATATTATCAAATTACCTTTCTGACAGAATCTTCCGTGTAAAATATGGAAAAGAATACTCGGTATTTAAATCTATAGAAGCTGGAGTACCCCAAGGAAGTGTTCTTGGTCCTCTCCTCTACTTACTTTTTAGTAGCGATATGCCACAAAATTTTGGCACTGTACTATGCACATTTGCTGACGACACTGCCATTTTGGTAACTGCCAAAACGGTCGAAGAGTTAACTAGAAAACTGCAACGCGTCGTCTGGAAGAGCACATAAACCCAGCTGTCCTTCCAATTCTTGACGAAAGTAATCTATTGCGCCGTCTTCAAAGGACTAAACCCCTTGACCTAGCACGGTGAATTCATCCCGCGCTTAGTTGCGCTATTAGCAGGAACTCTCAGTGGAGAATCTCTTGTAAAACGCGTCAAAATCAAGAAAATAAAACTGCTGGATAAGTGTCAAACTTAGTTGCAGTATGAATATATTTTATTTTATTTTATTTGAGGGAGGTGTTTTTACTTGGTAAAAATCCCTTTCGCTATGAGGGAACGGTTCGCATAGTGTCTTTTGAAGATTTTCACCTACCACCGCTAAAAAAAAAAAAAAAATGAGTCGATGGCATAGTAAAGAACGACTCTTAGGTCATAACAAAACAACTTCGCCTATAAAAGTCCTCGAAGCAATCACCAAATACAGTCAGCAAATGACAATCAAATCTAAGGCAGCCCATTCATAACGACTTCAATCTTGAAAAAATATGGCGTACAACATCACCAGCTTCTACTGATTAAAGCTCAACTCCAACCCAGACTGTAGTGCCTTGCCTAGCCCTCCTTACCCATCAATCATCTGCTGGTACTTGTGTTCACACAGGAAACCTCTAAGCCATGTAATGTTGATGTCGAATAGGATATCCACAGCTGAAGACGAGTGGGTGATCGGTCAGTTTATGATCAAGTGACAGTCAAATGAGCTAAAAATGACAACAGGAGGTTCCATCCGGATTCAAATCTTACTGCTGGATAATTAGTTTCGTGGATCATTTAAGGGACCTGGTCGATGCGACGTTCATAAACAATAATAATAATATTATGGCGGCGCTACAGTCCGAGGTGGACCTGGGTCTAGCTTCTCAGCAACCACTCGTGTTGTGCTTTCACGAGTGGAGGGGACCTACAGTTTAATGCCGACCCCGAACGGCGAGATTGAGAAGCTTTTTCTAGACAGTTATACTCTTTGAGCATTATCAGTGACTCGAAAGAGGTGGAGCCATGATGTTTGATGTTTTTTTCGAGATTCGAACCAACGACCTCGAGCGTAGGAGTCGACTCACCTACCCCCTACTATGCGACGTTCATAAACGATTTTCCAAATAGCGACGAGAAGATTTTAACAGTTCATGGCGGCCACGTTGTTTTAGACACTTGTCAACAACCAAGTCGTTGTTTGATGTGGTTGTGGGCCGGCTCTATTATCGGTCTGTATTTCTTCGAAAATGACGATGGAGTTGCCATCAACAAATTGGATGTCAATGACATGTGGTTCAAACAGAACGGCCAAAAATCCCGTACAGCTGATGCCACAATGGACATTCTGCACGAACGATTTGAGGGGATAGTTATTTCATGCAAAAACGTCTTGAACTGATCACCGAGATCGTGCGAATTGACCCCGTTAGACGTTTTTTTTTTTTCATATTTTAAAATTTATATTGTTGTCTATGGCGTTAATTGTACCTAGACTTTCAGCGCAGGATTCGATACACTTACCCAGTACGTTACGGCGGCGCAGCACTTCTCTGTGCTCATTCTTCACTGATTTTCGAATTCATTTTAAGTCATAGAACAAAAAAGGAGATCCCTTTGACTGCGCCAACTATCGCGGGATAAGTCTCCTTAACATGGCCTGCAAGATCTTTTCTGCCATTCTGTGTGAACGCCTGAAACCTTTCGTCACTAAACTGATAGGTCCTTACCAGTGTGGTTTCAGGCCCGGGAAGTCCACCATCAATCAAATTTTCACACTGCGGCAGATCCGGGGAAGACCCAGGAAATGCAGATCGACACACACCATCTATTTGTCGATTTCAAGGCCGCATATGACAGCGTGCATAGAGACGAGCTATACAGCGCCATGTCTAGTTTTGACATTCCTGCCAAACTCGTCAGACTGAGCAGGATGACGATGGAGAACTCTCGCTGCTCCATCAGGGTCGGTAACGAACTCACCGAGACCTTCAATGTCAAAAAAGACTTTAGACAAGGCGACGCGCTGTCATGTGACTTCTTTAACATCGTTCTTGAGAAGATCGTGCCAATCTCACTGGCCAACACAAGAGGCACGATCTTCCAAAAGTCCTTTCAACTGCTAGCTTACGCGGATGACATTGACGTGATTGGGCGAACACAGCGAGCCGTCAATGATGCGTTTGCTGGCATTGAAACGGAAGCGGCTAAAATGGGTCTGGCGGTAAACGAGGGCACAACCAATTATATGCTGTCATCGAGAAAGGACGCACAACATCGACGACTTGGCCAGAACGTCACCATAGGCAGCTATAACTTTGAGGTAGTAAAGGACTTCGTCTACCTCGGCTCCGCGGTAAACAGTACAAACAACATCAGTACCGAGATCAAACGCAGAATAACTCTTGCCAACCGCTGTTTTTATGGGCTCAAAAGGCAATTGAGTAGTAGAGCCCTCTCTCGGAAGACCAAGTTGACTTTATACAAGACCTTGATCATCCCAGTCCTGCTGTACGGCGCAGAGGCATGGACAATATCCCAAGCCGATGAACAGTCTCTTGGCCTTTTCGAGAGAAAACCGATCTTTGGTCCTGTTTGCGTTGATGGCATTTGGAGGAGAAGGTTCCACCACGAACTATATGGGCTGTTCATCGACATGTCATTTCATTTTCATTTATTTGTTACTAAGTATCGCTGTACAATAAGATTATTCTATTCTTTAAGTGTTGTACGTTTACGTTCGATGTTGCTCATCAGTCCGTAGTCCGACTACATTGTTGAGGTCTCCCATGTTGCGAATAAGAATCGATGGTTGCTCGGGTGATTTTCTTATATAAATTTGTCCATTGGTGGTGAAGACAGATTTTAGGAGACCATTTCGCTTTGATTTTAGCGCTTCTCTTTGTAGTTGGTAATTTCTAGCTGTTAAGCTTTCGTTTACATAAAAGCTTTTTGACGAGTTTAGTCCCACATCGGAGAGTTTCAGCGTGGTCCTCTTGTTTTTGCGGTAAAGGGCTACCGCTCTCATCAAACGTTGCCTCTCTCGCTCGTCCGACATCTTCAGAATGATGCTAGCATCAGCCCGTTGTGTTGTGTTGGAGGGGCGTGCCTTAGCTCGATGTATGTTCTTCAGAGTAGGAGGCGGGATATTGATGACAGAGCAGATGTTGCTGAAGAGAGTCCCCAGGTTCTCGTCCGCAATTTCAGGCACTCCGAGGATAACAGCATCCGAGCATGAGTCTAGCCAGACGTTTACGGATCCAACGCCTAATATGATTGGGCCATATAGAGCGTTAGGACAACTTAGCTCCGGCCCGAAGAGTCTTCGACTCTGAGCCTGTGGGACAACGCAACAGAGGACGTCCACGTACAAGGTGGCGCACACAAGTCGAGGGGGACCTCGTCCGGCTTGGTGTGCGAAACTGGAGACGTGCTGGCTGAAGAGGCATGTTGAGTGAGGCCCAGGCCCACCTCAGACTGTAGCGCCCTAAGACGAAGAAGAAGAAGAAGAAGAAGAAGAAGAAGAAGAAGAAGAAGAAGAAGTAGAAGAAGAAGAAGAAGAAGAAGAAGAAGAAGAAGAATAAGAAGAAGAAGATACTTAAGAAGAAAGTCCGGCGGGCAGGTGTAAACACAGAAGAGAATATCTTGTATAAACCTGTCTGGCTACAACGAAATAAGTAGCCGGGTTGACTCTCTGACGATGCCAAGTTAGACATTTATGGACCTTATTCGATACTGGCTGCTATGGTGGCTACGTTTTCTTCATTTCCCAAAAATCTCTGTCTGGTTCGTAGCTTAAGATTGAAAAGAGTGTACTCCAACTTTTCCACGGTGCGACAAATTGCCTTCACATTGAACCCATGACGATGACCGACCTCACGATTAAATTGACATTCACGTTTCGTATTGACAACTGAGCCGGAATTTCAAAAGAATTTTTTCAATCATTTTTGCATTTTCCGCAAACGTGAAGCAATGCATGATAAAATGGAAAATCCTACGGAATATTTTGACAGTTGGACATCGGTGGTAACTTTGACAGCTGCTGAAACATGATAATTGGAAAAACTATCATCGCTATCTGGTCACCTTCCAGAAATGCTTTGCGAGAGGAATCTAACCTCAAAAGTCGGCTTTCTAATTGAAGTTCACATCCACCTGCCCCCGTATTGTGCTCCAAATTGTATCCCAGACTATCGATTGTAATCGAACCTTGGTTTAAGGGAATCGAAGAATCCACTCATTAAAAGTTCAGAACAAAAGAAACGCTTTCAAAGGTTGTACAAAACTTATTTGGCTACACCTCTGGCTCCTTTCAATCCCTTTCATCCCTTTTGTCTCAAATTCCCATCAACTCGCGTCAAAAAATAGCATTCCCAGAACTAACGCTCCCCAACTGTCATTCACCGTGAAAGCCTTTAGCTTGTCATTCTTCCACAACAAGGTGCTTCATGTTTCACCGTAATTGTGACAAAATACTCAAAGTATCCCTCTAGTTTCCCCCCCTCCCGATCCACCCACTTGCTGTCACAATTTATTTGACATAAATATAACGCGCACTAATGCCGCCCCATTACGGGCGCCCCATATGAGAGTGGCTCCCCAAATGTATGCCACTGAGTGGTTTCGAGGACCCCCTCACCACATCACCGTTAGCGCCGCCGTCGAGGATGTTCGACAAATTCTCCAATTTGTTGAATTAAATCCTCTTGTCGCTGGGAAAGCTGGCGAAAGAGGCGAACAGGAAAAAAAATCGAAACAAAATGACGACACTAAGTGGAGCGAGTTATGCGACCAATAAGGCCCTTTGGAGCAGAAAATCAATAGCGCGGCACAAAGTGGGAGCTATTAATTCACTTAACAAGAGTTCCGTGGTTTTTTTCCTTGTTCTGCCAACCCTATCGGGAAATTGCTCGTGGCGGGGAATCTCGACGCTCGGCGGTCTTATTTAATTTATGCTTGTTTCGTTCGACTGAAGTGAGGCCTCGCTGCTGGAGCCACGGCGGATGTGGTGCATCTGTACGTGAATGCATTATGCAGCTTGGTGTAGGATTTTTTATGATAGGACTTGGAGTGCTTCGGAGCATTGAAGGATGACGAGTTATTGACGTCTTCCGGTCTTCCGGTGAAATTGAATGAACGAGTGCGTGACAATAGAAGGACCGGGTGACCGGGATGTCTTTGGAGAATCATATTCATGTTCACGTCCATGTTCATGTTCATGTTCACGTTCAAGTTCAAGATCAAGTTCAAGTTCAAGTTCAAGTTCAAGTTCAAGTTCAAGTTCAAGTTCAAGTCAAGTTCAAGTTCAAGTTCAAGTTCAAGTTCAAGTTCAAGTTCAAGTTCAAGTTCAAGTTCAAGTTCAAGTTCAAGTTCAAGTTCAAGTTCAAGTTCAAGTTCAAGTTCAAGTTCAAGTTCAAGTTCAAGTTCAAGTTCAAGTTCAAGTTCAAGTTCAAGTTCAAGTTCAAGTTCAAGTTCAAGTTCAAGTTCAAGTTCAAGTTCAAGTCAAGTTCAAGTTCAAGTCAAGTTCAAGTTCAACCTCAAGTTCAAGTTCAAGTTCAAGTTCAAGTTCAAGTTCAAGTTCAAACTCAAGTTCAAGTTCAAGTTCAAGTTCAAGTTCATGTTCATGTTCACGTCCAAGTTCATGTTCATGTTCAAGTTCAAGTTCAAATTCAAGTTCAAGTTCAAGTTCAAGTTCAAGTTCAAGTTCAAGTTCAAGTTCAAGTTCAAGTTCAAGTTCAAGTTCAAGTTCAAGTTCAAGTTCAAATTCAAGTTCATGTTCAAGTTCAAGTTCAAGTTCAAGTTCAAGTTCAAGTTCAAGTTCAAGTTCAAATTCAAGTTCATGTTCATGTTCAAGTTCAAGTTCAAGTTCAAGTTCAAGTTCAAGTTCAAGTTCAAGTTCAAGTTCAAGTTCAAGTTCAAGTTCAAGTTCAAGTTCAAGTTCAAGTTCAAGTTCAAGTTCAAGTTCAAGTTCAAGTTCAAGTTCAAGTTCAAGTTCAAGTTCAAGTTCAAGTTCAAGTTCAAGTTCAAATTCAAGTTCATGTTCATGTTCAAGTTCAAGTTCAAGTTCAAGTTCAAGTTCAAGTTCAAGTTCAAGTTCAAGTTCAAGTTCAAGTTCAAGTTCAAGTTCAAGTTCAAGTTCATGTTCATGTTCACGTCCAAGTTCATGTTCATGTTCAAGTTCATGTTCATTTAGCTTCATGTGAACGCATTTTCGTTGTAGGCAGTGTGGGAGGATCGGCAACATCGTCATCTGTTGCCACTAACCACAAGAGGTGTTACCGATGTTAAAGGCACAGCAACAGTTTTCTTCGATTTGAGAGTAATTGTCGGTGGAGAAACCTCAGCAAAGTCAATGCAGACCTGAGCCACCCGTCGCCCTTACCGTCCATTCGCTTTGAGGGAAAACACTTTGCTATCCAAAAACCACCTCCGACCACAAGTCTCGTCATACTTGTGGCTCCAGCAAGGTACACAAATACTCCTCTCCCAATTGACAGCAGGAGTCATGACCCTTGTTGACTGCAATGTTCTGCGGGGGCAGTGGTACCCGTCTGCAGACCACATCACACATTCGCATTCGACCAGAATCATTACCCGAGAGCACTTAAGCAGGAGCTCCTGTGCCCTAGGTCGGTGATTGCCAACAAGATCCTGGGCCACCCCCCCTCTCAAGCACCCCTGCCGACGGCGCACTCTCTGGGATTAATTATATCACTGACACACACCAACCATGTCATTAGTGCCATGAAGTCGATTCCTCTGGAGTGGAGTGGTTTATTGCCATCCCTCTGCAGTGCCGTGTGTGTCCCTTCGTGAATAGTGTTCCCGACCTAGTTTCCGACGCCATCCATGACGACAAGGTACATCAACAAAGTAACCAAACAGAGCGACGAGTGCGTCGTCGTTGCTGTTGTCCGGACGGGGGATTAACATACTCAAGGAAATTAGTAAGCGTTTTACAGCAAGCCAGTCACTGTCTGACTTGCTCTCACGGAAGTTAAGTGGAAGATTGAACGGGATTAGAAACCTGTGAACAGAAGGATTTCAGATTAACGAGCAGGGAGTGGGGTGGTTGTTGCAGTCGCTTCGGTTTAGTGGGTAATTCATTGCAGAGGATAAAGTGGTGCGTAGGATGTGCCGAGAGATGGAATTGATAGATGAGCTAAACGGCATTCCTTTGAGAAATTAAAGAGTTTTGACAGATTGCAGGAAATGGGTGATTCAACAGAGGTTACAATTTCATTGTATCGCGAAACAGGCAGTGTTTGAGATATTCGGCTACAGTTTAGCTTTTGTAATAGAAAAAATCGTGACATTTTTTAAAATGAACAACTTTTTGGTCCAAAAATTCTTCTGTGCTGACATTTCAACACCCACCCTTACCACCCAGAATCAGTCTTTTATCAAAATTACAAAGGGATTACAATTTTTTGAGTTTTTTCTAGTCGTCTCACTCCTTGTCTTAGCACAAGTGACCTATAAACCCCAAGACGTAATCCCTAATCAGGATTCATGCACACCCACTCACCGTCGTCGCACAATCGATTGGACGAAAGTATTTGTTTAAAAATAACCTCCCCACTCCACCATAGCCTTGCAATCCACTGGGCAATAAGCCCCTCCGAGGGATCACCTCCCACCGGTTCCAGGATGAATAAACACGATTTCATGCGGGGCCTCTTATTCCCTTAAACCGTCCGCACGTCGATCGATTGTCGATGCCTCTCAAGAAGTACTCTCTGCGACGTCGATTGATGTGGTTTATGTCAAAATGTCAAGCAGACCTTTTTCTTTTTCCCATTACCCGTGTATTCGATTTTTTCCCTTGATGCGGGGGAAGTCCCTGAAGTCTTTTACCTCACGACTGTCAAGGGACAAACGTTTTCAAAAGTGATTCCAAATGAGTGAGTTCAGAGTCGCTTTTGTGTGGGCGCCGACAAGCAAGTGTCATTGTTGCTGGGTAATTGTCACGGAGAATGCCTGGTCTTTCATGGATTCATTCACCGAAATGGTCGATACCGATGTGATTGCGGGACGGGCCGGGATACACGAGAAGTCTAATTTTATCATCACTTATTTACGCACGTTGTCGAAGTCTTTGTATGAATATCCACGTATCTGTTAGTGACAGGAAAGCAGAAGCCGATGAAAGTTGGGAAAATTTGTGGGGGGAGCACAACTTTGAAGTGTACTCTGGTGGGAGGGAAATGGAATGTGGATGTGAAGAGTCACTTCGAGTGAGTTTTTGCCTCACAAGTTTGGGATTCATTAACAGTTTCTTTGTAATGCTTTGTCGATAAGTCGGGAGGAGGAGAAGGAGAGACTCTTAGCTTGTGGGTGGATGCTGGGAAAAGTAAGTCATTCTCGGATGAAGGTACTTGCCGAAGAATGTTTGTGCGATGGGAGAAAGATTTCACAGTGAAACTGGAGATTTGTGATCGTACCTCTTTGCCTATTGATCTTCTTCTTTAAGATCACGTTGCTGGATGGATGCTATGGACAACATTTGTGTCTCCAGAGGAAATGATCTTGTCTCGATCGGCTCTGCCGTTTTGGCAGAAGTCACCGATCGCAAAAATTAAAAAAATTGATCTGGAATACAAATTCACGAGGATCACTGATGAAACAGTCTCGATGATAATAAGGACAGAGTCTGCTATCCGATGTTTCAGTGATGTACTACGATAAGGCAGAGTAGCCAGCGTGCCATAGAGGCACAGATCGCAGTCGGGATCACTAGAATTTCGTGCCACCGATCTTTCTTCTCTTTTTAAACTAAAGGGTATTTCATTAAGTGCTTCCTATCTTTAAATTTAAATAAAACAAAGTTTGGGTGAGATATCATTAACATTTTTTTGTTCATTTAAAAGGCCTGTTGATGCCATTATCTATACATATATGCATGGAATATAATATAGTTTAAATATACGCCGCGGGTTTCCCTTGGTAGCGTGCTTCCTAAATGTCAAATTTTCCATGACTCTGGCGCATAAATCGGGCTGAATTTGAATGATGGCATAGGTTATGTTGGCTTTGAGGGCTGCTGTGGTTTGTGACTCATTCGCATAGACCTCCGACTTCAAAAAACCTCACAAGAAAAAGCCTAACAGGGTCAAATTGCAAGACCTCAGTGGTCAGTTCACATCACCAGCACTTGAGAAGACCATGTCCTCGAAACTATGTGGAGCGTAGCATCTTCCTGTTGAAACCACATGTCATTGATACTCATGTCATCAAATTCAAAGAAATGTGGGCCAATCACGCTACCAGTACGACTAGATGGCGCAGTTGGTTAAGTGCCTACCCCAAGTTAGAGGGGTCCCAGGTTCGAATCCAAGTGATATCGAATCTTGTCCAGTCACCATTTGCCGTTGGGACCAAATTAACGGTACTGGAGTAGGTTGCTACCTGGCAGTACAATGGACCAGTTGTGAGTCTGAGTGCTCCAGTAGCGTTTCAAAAATCCTCCGAAAAAAAATAAGCACGCCGCCAGCCCAAAACCCCCACCAAAGAGTGATTTTTTCGGGATACATTGGACGCTCTTGATTCCCATGTTGAGTGGTATCGTCCCAAATTCGACAGTTTTTTGTTGACGTACCTATTCATCCAGAAGTGGGCCTCATCGCTGTAGATGATCTTAGGGTCAGCAGTTAGAGTTGCTCCAGAGCGCATTCAGCGAACACACGTCGCTGCCTCAGCTCTTGGATCCGTCGAATTTTGTACGGGTACAGGCCCAAGTCACAACGCAAAATTGTGGTCTGCGAGAGGCCGAGTTCTTGTGAGCGACGTGAAATCGATTTCCTCGGATTCTCCTGCACACTCTCACAGACAGCGGATGTATTTTCGGCAGATCTTGCGTTTTGTCGACGTACGGGTGTTAGGTAGGGTAGATAAGTAAATGGGTAGACGGGCGTAAGCCACGCCTCACTTAGGTTCCTGGGGACCCATTGTAATGCCCCATTGGGGATTAGTGTCCCCTTATAACCCTTGTCGCACTCATGGTCCTTCGTTGTGCCGGAGCCATCCCGATTTCCTTATGAACCTGCAAAGAGATCTTACGGGTACGTTTATCGTACGGGTGTTGGTTTATCGTTTACTTAACCAATGGACTCAAATTTATCCACCATTCTGCGATTAGTCCTCGCGGTAGGACTATTATGGCGACCGTAAAATGGACAAAGCCCTCGGAATGTTGCGGAAAAGGCGCTACAGTCCGAGGTGGACCTGGGCCTCACTCAACATGCCTCTCCAGCCAGCACGATCTATCGCCAGCTGTCTCCAGTTTCGCACACCAAACCGGCCGAGGTCCCCCTCGACTTGTGTGCGCCACCTTGTTTGTGGACGTCCTCTGTTGCGTAGTCCCACAGGCTCAGAGTCGAAGACTCTTCGGACCGGAGCTAAGTTGTCCATACGCTTTACATGGCCTAGCCATCTTAGGCGTTGGATCCGTAGACATCTAGCTAGACTCATGTCGATGGACAGCCCATATAGTTAGTGGTTGAACCTTCTCCTCCAAATGCCATTAACGCAAACAGAACCAAAGACCGCGCGCAGAACTTTTCTCTCGAAAAAGCCAAGCGACTGTTCATCCTCTTGGGATATTGTCCATGCCTCTGCGCCGTACAGCAGGACTGGGATGATCAAGGTCTTGTATAGAGTCAGCTTGGTCTTCTGAGAGAGGGCTCTACTACTCAATTGCCTTTTGAGCCCATAAAAACAGCGGTTGGCAGGAGTTATTCTGATCTCGGTACTGATGTTGTTTGTACTGTTTACCGCGGAGCCAAGGTAGGCGAAGTCCTTTACTACCTTAAAGTTATAGCTGCCTATGCTGACGTTCTGGCCAAGTCGTCGATGTTGTGCGTCCTTTCTCGATGACAGCATATACTTGGTTTTGCCCTCGTTTACCGCCAGACCCATTTTAGCCGCTTCCGTTTCAATGCCAGCGAACGCATCATTGGCGGATCGCTGTGCTCGCTCAATCATGTCAATGTCGTCTGTGTAGGCTAGCAGTTGAACGGACTTTTGGAAGATCGTGCCTCTTGTGTTGGCCAGTGAGTTTTGCACGATCTTCTCAAGAACGATGTTGCGAAGATTAGAAACTTTAAAAAGAGCCAAAGAGGCTGATCGAGCGAATGGGGCTGTTAGCAGAGCATTTCTTTTTTTTCGAGAATTTTTTGAGACACTACACTGGAGCACTCAAACTGGTCCATTGTACTGCCAGGTGGCAACCTACTCCAGTGCCGTTAATTTAATTCCAACGGCAAATGGTGACTGGACCAGATTCGATTTCACTGGGATTCGAACCTGGGACCCCTCTAACTTTGAGCAGGCACTTAACCAACTGCGCCATCCAGTCGTTGGCAGATTATACTTACCTATCACGCCCGCGAACCTTGGGGGGTCTGACTCTGAGCAATCGTCACCTTCCATCGCTGACGGCACTCTGCTTCCAGTCATCAGTGACCAGTTGTCTTCCGTCCGCAATCACTTGGTCTGTTTACCAGAGGTTCAGTCTTCCTCTCGTTTTCGAACCGGTAGGCTCACACTCGAAGACTCTCTTGGCTGGAGCATTGGTGTTCATTCGGTGGATGTGGCCTAGTCAGTTTAGTTGCCTTCTGGACTATTACCACATCCAATTGTATTGGTAACATTTTGGTTTGGCAATTCTTCTGCCAATTCAGTTCCGCCTGCAGTCCCGGACAGAACTCCCGAGATAGGAGTCGAGGTAATGTGGTCCCTTATTCTCTGCCCGACGATGAGCCGCTCTATCTCTGCCTTTGATGTCACTTCCGCTAGAAAGGCTTATCACTCCATCCAAACCGAAATTCGAGTCATCGTTTCTGCTTCCGACACACCCCACGCACACACGTTCCTTTGTGCCGCAATCCCGCAGCCTGCCTCAATCCATTACATTTGTTATTTCCCATTTTTGCGATGCTCCGCATTTTCAAAGGATTCCACAAGACAGCCCTGATTACGCCGAATCAGCATGCCTCCTCCTCCGCACATTCGCCGCCCGAGGCCCGCCGCGCTCGACTGCGTTACAGTATACATCACTGGCTCCGCTCGCTCGTTCGCCTACTGAATTCCAAATACGATCTCGTATGTATCTTGCATTCATTTCGATAATTAATGAATCCGCATGCCGCCAGCGGACCGTTAATCATCCTTTAACAAGCCGTATCTCAGCGCCTCGCAAGACCTGACCTACCTACGGAGATGTGTGTGTATCTGAAATCGATTCGCAGTCGAATTCACGTCGGAGATAGCAGCAATTTTTTCGCCTCACTTGGCAGTCGTCCCTCCTCGTCACTCCGCCACGCCACGCAGATAGATAATGTCCTGCGATGACAGTGGTGGCTTTTTGCCGTACGAGATACATTTATCGAATTCGTCGCACACGAATTTTATCGAATTTTTCCCAGATTGCTTTGCGGGAGGTACATCTGCTTGTGTGCTCGTAGACCAGTCTGAGGGCACTTTCCCCAGTGCCATCGATTGTTCTTTGGAGTCGTTCCCTCTCGGCAGACTGTTCCCTATCTCGATGGCATTATACCCGAAAGAGGTAGACGGCAGACAGGTTGACAAAAGGAGCGGAGCAGCCGTAAGATTGCATCCAGATGCACGCGATACCCGTCTGCCCGTCTGTACCACTTGAATAACAATGCGCCCATCTAACGGGGAAAAAACTGAAATGAGCAGAGAGCACGGAGAAGGAGCGAGGAACAAGCTATTTCAGAGCACCTTTCCTTCCTCGCCGTGCTCCGGTCTGATTCCGTGGGATTCACGTAAAAGATTAACGACAAATTGCTGGAATCTAGAACTTTTGATTCGAACGCCCGTTCCGATGGTCCACCAGCGCCATCCTTCCGGAGTCCTTTAATTAAACCGAGCGCCACCAGCCGCAGACTCGTTAACACACGTCCTGCAGTTGCAGTTGCAGTTGCCACCGTGTGCAGTTGGTAAGCCTGTCGCTGATGGAACGAGTGACTTCCCAGCGCGCCGCACGACGTGGCTAGCAAACACCTCACGCTTCCGGTTGAATCCCCGTGTCAGCAGGGCGGAGGAGACCTATTTTCATGCAAATGGATGTTGCAGCCACTATTTGGGGCGTTCATGAAATTTATGCAGATTGCATCCAAAAACCGACGACGACGACGACGACTAGGCTTCCATCGATTTCCAGGTCGGGCGCCCTCTGCGAGAAGGATGATCTTCAGCAACGTGACCAAGCGCACACCACATTACCCGTTGGATTTATGTCTCGCAAATGCTCGGAGGGCTTATGCTCTGCCAGCAAACCGTCTCATAACCATCACCGACAGTCATCACTTAAGGGATCAACTTGCCTCAGCACTTTGGGCTATTTATGGCCCTTCATGGGATGGGCTCCCTTATGGGTGTGTGCTCTCTGGAGGAGAGTTGATGTGTGAGTCTGAAAGAGGTGACTCCGTGATGTGGCAGCAAATTGCTGTCGGTCATCTCTTGAGCAGCTGTCCTCAATTACCCCCACACATCAGATTTTCCCTCCAATCAGCATCCGACTGTAATTTCCTGAAACTGTTCGATTCCTCCGCCGACAGGAAGTGCACCCCCACCGGGCGCACCTTGTATCGGGTTCGCTAAATGTCATCCCCGCGGGCGCCTTGTTTAGTCAAACGACTCCAATTAGACACCACATCTGACATCACCGGCGGAGGCAAATGCCAATGAAGATGCACAGCTGGGTATTGTCTCCCATTCGCCGATTCGCCGTGATTTTCCTTTCACCATCCCGAGTGTGGCTTCGGGCAGCAGATGCTTCGTGGAATGTGAGCCACGTTGGCTGGCGTAATCGTGCAGAACTGGTTGGATGGGAAAATGCTCTCTTGTTTTGCTTGATTGCATCTGACACTTAACGGTAAGTGTATTTTTTATGGAAGTTTGATATTTGACTACTTGAGTGGAAAATGAGAGTCATGCGATTGAGCGCGATAGTGGAAAAATTTGCATGACATTTTGCACTTATTTTCACTTATCTCACATCAAACACGTTCGTCTTAAAATGGATCCCGTTGTGTCGCGCGATGCACAGTGCGGCCCAATTTCATCGAACAAGCAAAGACACAAAAGCGACTATCGTCTGGTTTTCGCAGATGATTGAGACATCTTCGCACAATTCCAGTGTACCACTGGAAAAGCTTCAACAGCGATTAAAGAGCAAGGGAAACGAGAATAAAACGAAGTACAAAGGACTCCACCTAAGCCGAATCTTCACGGGATATCAGCATTGGTTCGAGTTAGAGGGAGTTCGACTTACGGAGAGTTCGATTTACGGGGAGTTCGATTTACGGAGAGTTCAACTTAGGGGGAGTCCACTATATATGCTCTCGATCCACGACTTGGGACAAAACATCACAAGCGACACCCACAAAACTGAGTTAGAAAAGGGGTTTGTCTTGCTCGTGACTAAAGTGAACTCTGCAAACGACATCCTGGTGGAAATCCGACGTAGAATCGCCCTTGGCAACCGCTGGTTAACTCTGGGGTGTTTTAGGGCACGATTTTGGTCCTTCGAGCCGGGAGTCCTAACACGAGAGCATCAACTCTCGATACAACTTGTGTTAAGACTCCCGGCTCGAAGGACCATCAGCCGGAGGACAAAGATGACGATAGCAAGGATGACTTCTATGATCTCCTAGGAAGAAAGTACGATCAATGCCCTAGCTACGACACCAAGATCGTTCAGGGAGATTTTAACGCTAAGCTGGGTAAAGAGGACATCTTTGCTAGAGTCATCGGTAAACACAGCCTGCACACCACGTCCGAAAACGGACTCAGGCTGGTGGACTTTGTTACGGGGCGAAACCTCTTTGTAGCTAGCACGCGGTCTCCACACCCCAACATCCATAAAGGGACCTGGAGGTCCCCTGATCATTCAACCGTCAACCAGATTGATCACGTTGCGATCGACGTCAGACACTCCTCCAGTAGATTCTTGATGTCCGAACGTTCCGAGGCGCCAACATCGACTCGGACCATTTCCTTGTTGTAGCCAAGGTAAGGAGACGGATATCGAGAGAAGAACGGAGTCGAGGAAGACAACCACGGTTTGACGTCGAGAAGCTACAATCGCAACAGACTGCCAGGAATTCTGTACATTTTTTGACCAGACCCAAAATAACTTATGATTCAAAAAGAATTCAACAGATGGTCATTCGGGTACATAAATAATCACGTATTTAGCATTCTAAGCATTGATTGCAACAAACTCCCCATTCACAAGAAGCTTATCGTATCCACACACCGATTGTCCAATTTTTATCGACCACATCAGAATGTGAAGTGCTTTCCTGCAACCCCATAGCCTGCTCCAATTCGTTATCCCTTCCTCCAAATGCACGAATGGATCGTCTTCCATTTCAGATGGTCCATCTCCTGAGACTCGCTAAAAGAGATAAACCACTACAATCTGCTTTTGATTAATTTTTCAGTGAGTAACGTCCGACATCCTGCGACTGCATCCTCCTGTGCAGTATGTCAAAGGATGTCTCCCGTCCTCCGTCCTCCCTCATGCAGTCCTTCTTGAAATCTATCGAGTTTTAAGGAACTTATGCGATTCCGAGATATGCACATCCCCATCCCGGAGTCGACTGCATCTGCCGTAAGGATGTGAATCGAAGAAACCAGTTCCGAGATAATGTATGTATCCCAAAAGATTTCTTCGGCGTATCCGTGCTTACATATGAATTTCACGGGGCACAGAAAGATTTATTACTTCAGACTGGAATAATGGAGTAAGACAAGTCCTCTTGGGGATGAGATGATGGTGGCGGTGGGGCGGGGGGGGGGAAATTGTGAAAGAAGGCTTTTTGAAGATTCTCTGTGTGAAGGTGGCTTGGTTCCTGGAATACCGGTTGATGTGTGAGCTGGAGATGGGCGTAAAGGCAGGAAGTGGAGAAGTATTCAACAAACGGAATATTTGCTGTCAAATGGGGTTCCTAATGTATGCGCCTTGGATGGATGACTTACCACCGGAAGAGGGTTTGCTGAGGACTCAGGAGGAATCTGAGGAACTATTTTTTTTTTTTTTTTTTTCCTCTTGTACAACCCTGCCGTAAAGGCTGCGACACTGCGACCTAAAAAGATCTATTGTATCGACGGGCTGGAGTTAATCCAAAAGATTTACCACTTTCCTTATGAAAGATAGTATATCTTTTGTAGTGGAGTTTTTCAATTCCACTGAAGTCAGTATTTCCCTGTGGAGAATACGTTTCCTTAACCAATGTAGTGCCGGACATTCACATAAGATGTGCTGAGATGTTTCGTCTTCTTCAAGACAGAACCTACATTCCGTGTTTTGACACAAGTTCATTTTGTTAAGGTGGTAATACAAGCCGCAGTGGCCAGTAAGAAAGCCCGTTAGTTTTCTTATGCTCTCCTTATCTAAGCTAAGGATTTCCTTGTAGGAATAGGGTCTGATTAATCTTTTGGATTGCCTGAGACCTGACCCATTGGTCCAATCATCTAGGCGAAGTTTGTTTTCCCATTCATTAATCAGCGCTGCAGCCGTCGCCCAATTGACACTGCAGTATGGTTCAGGGCCTATGAACGCAGTACTTGAACCCGCTCTAGCGAGTTCATCTGCTGATTCGTTACCTGCAATCCCTTTGTGTCCAGGGACCCAGCCAAGTTTCACTTTGTTGTGTTTGGCTAGGGATTGCAGAGCATCGTGGCAACATTTGTCGGCTTTGGAGTCTATTTGACTGGACGATAAGGCCTTAAGTGCTGCCTGGCTATCAGAAAAGATTTTTATAATTGCGCCCTTGATACCTTTACCAAGATTATGTCTCGCGCAGATCTCAATGGCATGGATTTCGGCTTGGAACACAGTGGGACTAGACCCCATCGGTACAGAG
This sequence comes from Myathropa florea, assembly GCA_930367185.1. Lineage (NCBI taxonomy): Eukaryota > Metazoa > Arthropoda > Insecta > Diptera > Syrphidae > Myathropa > Myathropa florea. The sequence continues at coordinate 125,823,421 of OV884002.1, read as the reverse complement.
ATCCCAGTGTTGGGTCCACAGACACCAGCTCCGACTCCAGAATCCATTTTCGATCCATCTGTGTACCAAACTAGACTTCTGGGGTTTAGTGTTGCGGCACCATTGGACCAGTCTACCCGGTCCAATATTTCAACTTCAAATAACCTGCCGAAACAGTTCTGCCTGACCATAGTGTCCGGCATTGTACAAAACATGTCTCTATTAGGGATTGAGTTGAGTATCCTAAGGTGACCCACTAGGTCACCTGGTTTGAATTGATATTCTAGCTGCAGTTTAATGGCATAAGTGGCAGCTATCTTCCTAACGAAGATGGGTAAAGGTGTCAGCCCGATAATAGCTTCGAGAGCTGTTGTGGGGCAGGTGCGCATGGCACCTGTTATGCCAAGACAGGCAACCCTTTGCAGTTTTTGCAGTTTGTTTGCCGATGACTGTTGAAGGGTTTTTGGCCACCATACGATGGCCGCATATGTGATAATGGGTCTCGCCATCATCATCACCCAAGTCCTACCGTAAAGACGTCTACTGGCCCACAGTGCTCTGGTAGCTCGCTCTATGGCGGACTTAATATGTGAATTCCAGTTAAGTCGTCTGTCCAGGATTACTCCGAGATATTTTACCTCGCTGGAATAAACTAGTGTGGTGTTGCCGATTATTATGGGTTCAAGGTTGATACGAGTCCTCCTTGAGAAGGGCACTAGAACGGTCTTGCAGGGATTGATCGATAAACCCTCTGCGTTGCACCATTCCACGACTTGTAGTAGCGCACTTTGCATCATATTGCAAATAGTCGTGTCGTGCTTACCCCTTATAACAATCGCCAGGTCATCAGCATAACCAATTGTGGTGTAGCCTGATCCTTGAAGATCTACTAACAGTTTGTCGATAACTAGTGACCATAATAAGGGGGAAAGAACCCCCCCTTGTGGGCAACCTTTTGCCGCGGTTACAGAAACCGACACTCCTCCGGAAGAAGATGTAATCGAACGACTTTCCAACATGGCTCTGATCCATTTGTTAGTCGATTCTTCGATACCTCTGCTACTGATCGCTCTTGCGATCGAGTCGTAGCCAGTGTTATCGAAAGCGCCCTCGATGTCGAGGAATGCACATAGGGCTATTTCTTTGGAAGCAAGTGCACCTTCTATCTTTTTGACGAGATAATGAAGGGCACCTATGGTGGATTTACCTTTCCTATATGCATACTGGTTCGAGTTTAGAGGGTTAGACAACTCTAATCGTTCTCTAATGTAAACATCAATTAGTCTCTCCATCGTTTTGAGTACAAATGATGTTAGACTTATAGGTCTGTATGATTTAGGCAGCTCACTAGGTCTATTACCCGGTTTGGGAATGAATATTACGTTGACCTTTCTCCAGGAGATTGGTATGTAACCCCAGTTGTAGCTGGCTCTAAATAAAGCTGTCAGTTCCGGTAGGATGAGGTCTATTGATCTTTGCAATAGTGCAGGGAATATACCGTCACCACCGGGAGCTTTGAAGGGATCGAAAGTGCCAACAGCCCATTCAACCTTATCTGTACTGAAAATTTTTCCAGATAAACTTTTAACTCTACTTTTAACAAAGTCCCTATGGTCTCTTGTGTTAGAGTGCACTTGAGAGGTGCTATAAGACGAGCCTGGGAAGTGCACCTGAAGCAACGTTTTAAGTGTTTCTTCTCTGCCCGTCGTGTAGGTACCGTCGCTTTTCTTTAAAAACCCTACACAGTTTGCCTGATCTTTTGCGAGCGATTTATGGATGCGTGCTGCTACTGGCATGTTCGCAATGTTTTCACAGCATTTCCTCCAAGTGGCCCGCTTGGATCGTCTAAGTTCAGAATTGTATTCTGTGAGAACGGACCTATATTCGTTCCACCTCTTCGTTTTCTTGGCAGAATTGAAGAGTTTTCTGACTTTACTCCTGAGTTTTGTCAGATGATCATTCCACCAAGGCACTTTGCGATTATTTGAAGTGGTCTTGGGGACACAACTGTCGTGATAGGAATTGATCATTACATTGTTTAATTGGAAGGCTGCTTCATCCAGGTCCCCTATGGACTCAATAGACGTAAGAAGCATCCCTTTTTGTGAGAGAACTAGTTCTGAGGAACTAAGGGAGCGACCTTATTGCTTTGGTTCAAGGTCTAGATTTTAAAATTTAAACTAAAACTTGAAAGTGGAATGGACTTCAACGACAACGAAGGCATTTGACGTACATGACTCCTTTTTTTTCGGAGGATTTTTGAAGCACTACTGGAGCACTCAGACTCAAAACTGGTCCATTGTACTGCCAGGTAGCAACCTACTCCAGTGCCGTTACTGTGATTCAAACGGGAAATGGTGACTGGGCCAGATTTGATTTCACTGGGATTCGAACCTGGGAACCCTCGAATTTGGGGCGCCAACCAACTGCGCCATCCTGTCGTATACATGGCTCCCTTAGGCCTGAAATCTTTCGCAATCCTTTTCGCGGTAAGGGGTTGAGATCGGGTGGTAAATTGAGTTCCAGAGATGATCGGGAGTAGGTACCTTTGTGACTAGGGTCGTGACTCACTTAGACCAGCAGTTGGGTCCATTGACAATCTTCTCAGTACCCACTTCCCAGGATGCGAAGAGGTGTCGGTGGAGAACACTGACACTGGCACTCATGAGACAGTACGGGGCATGGCTACTGTCAAGATGACATGGGCGATTAGAACATTCTCCCCAGTTAAGGCACCAGGTGTAGACAACATACGCCCAATTATGCTTCAACAGTCAGAAGAACCTATTGTTCCTTGGCTAAACAGCATCTACAAGTGTTGCCTTAGGCTAGGCTATGTTCCAAGGAAATGGCGAGAGGTAAGAGTAATTTTTATTCCGAAAGCGGGGAGGCCAAGTCATACCACAGCCAAGGACTACAGGCCCATTAGCCTGTCATCCCTCCTCCTGAAAACATTGGAACGACCCGTCCTCGTAGAGCTTGACAATCACTGAGCAGGTGGCGGACGGACTCTATTTCTTCCTCGTCCCTGCAACTTCTACAATAGTCGCTATGGGGGATACTTAGCCTCCTCCTACTTAGCCTGGCATGGGTGCCTATCGGACAATGTTCGGTGAAGACTTCCACCATCATCCGAATATCCTTGCGACTGATATTTATCATTGATATTGATTTATTCCTGCACCGGCCATAGGGCACTCGTCGTTGACCCAATGTCCAGATCAATCCATTGTTCATTTGTTTTCTTTAAGGCTTCGTCCTCTATTGCTGTCCTTGCGAAACGTTATGAGTGGGATAACCAAGATGTCTTAACTACCTCAAATGCTTTAGTAAAATTTACGGGCATCGTTCCTGCCATAACACCTCTCCATTTCCTCGATCGCGCGCTTCTCGTGCTCTTTCTTTTTCTTCCTGAGAAGCCTGTTCTCCTCCCTTCTTCTCTGTTCGTAGAGCTCACGAACAGCTCTCGTGGTTCGATGTTGCCTGGTAGACTTCTTGCTTAGCTGCATGTTCCTGCTTGCACTCGTTGTCAAACCATGGGTTTTTCCTAGGTGGTGTTTTAAAACCCAGCACATCAGTAGCGGCTTCTCTGATGGCTCTTTGACAACGTTTCCATTCTTCGTCTATTGTTAGTGTAGGCGACGTCGAACTTTCGGAGAGTTTCACATGCATTAAAATGATTAGTCTCAAATTTCCTTATCCTAGTTTCCCAGACCCACAGCTTAGCCGTTAAGATGAACCACTAGTCAAATGAGTGCAACCGACCTAACCGATGCCTGCACTAACATCATGCCCAACCTTACAAACAAAACGTCCGGCCATTGTTTTGCACATCAATCAAATCCCTTGCTCACATTTCACCCGTTTCGATAGTCCAAATATCAGCCAAGCAAAGGAATGGTTTGATGACGACTTAATTATCAGATTTGTGTCAATAATCTGGGCATTCGACTAGACTGGTGGGCGTAAATGTTTAACTATTCAATTGGTTGGAGTTTCACTTGCAGACCCCGTTGCGTCGGGTCTGCTGAAATAATCAATCAATTGGTTGTCTGTCCCAAGTGTTCACATGTTGGCCGGTGTGTGTGTGCGGAATTCGCATAAATTCAGTGAGAACGCACAGAACGAGTGCCTAAATGCCAATCGATTGGAGATGCACTCGCAAAGCGTGTGAGATTTTGCGTTTTTTTTTTTATGAAATTCCTCCTCGAATCTAGGCCGCGCTGCATGTGAATGGACTGAGACGAACTAGAAGGCCTTTGGAAAAATCGAATTGCAACGCTGCTAGACTGGACTGCTTTCACTTTTTTTGTTTTTTGAAAATTTTTTGATGGAGAAGCGAAAAAATCTGATGTCACTATAGGGGGGAATGGGAATGGGGACATTTGATTGAAAGAGCAGTGAATTTAGCCCGACCGTGCGTCATCCTGCAATGTTGGGTTGATGGTTAGCTTCACCACAATCAAACGAAGTCACATGTTTTTAGGCAGAATACTTTCTCTCAGGGTCTCAGGGTCTCATTGTCTCAGGGTCTCAGGATCTCGGATGTCAGGGTCTTAGGGTCTCAGGGTCTCAGGGTCTCAGAGTCTCAGGCTCTCAGGGTTTCAGGATTTCAATGTCCCAGGGTCCAGGGTCTCAGGGTCTCAGGGTCTCGGAGTCTCAGGGTCTCATTGTCTCAGGGTCTCAGGGTCTCAGGGTCTCTGGGTCCGAGGTTTTCACGGTCTCAGAGTCTCAGGGTCTCAGGGTCTCAGGGTCTCAGGGTCTCAGGGTCTCAAGGTCTCAAGGTCTCAGGGTCTCAGGGTCTCATTGTCTCAGGGTCTCTGGAGCACTCAGACTCAAAACTGGTCCATTGTACTGCCAAATAGCAACCTACTCCAGTGTCGTTAATTTGATGCCAACGACAAATGGTGACTGGACCAGATTCGATTTCGGTGGGATTCGAACCTGGGACCCCTCTAATTTGGGGCAGGCACTTAACCAACTCCGCCATCCAGTCGTATAGATGTTTACTTTACATCGGCATTAGTCATACGGGTGGGTTTTAGGATCCCTCAGAAAGTCAAATGTGCCTGGTGGTGAATCATTTGTGTCAGAGGTCTCAAATAGAGCGTCTCCTCACAAGAAACAAGAAACATTTCCCATAAACTCTTTGGAACTTTTTTGGCCATACACTCCACGCATTCTGTCATTCAAGTCCAACACACGTTCTAAGGTTACTCCACCTGAAAATAGCTTCACTTCCAGACTCACTTAACCCCAGTTTCATTCTCCCAACCCATCAATCTTCAAAATTAGAGCCCATCCATGGCAATGACTCCGAGAACATCAAAAACAATTGCCACCACCTGACGAGCAATTAATATTCTCCACTCATCACTCGCCACACGCTAATCACTTGACTAAGCGGTTGAGAACTTTTTACGGCAGCCAATTGATTTCCGCTTAAGAGCTTCTTCTGCCGTCGCCATGCCTCTGCGGGATTGCAGTGCCCAGCAGAAGCGTGAAATTTGCGGTGAAGACGAGATACAGCCAACCTTCCATGGCGAGCACATGTTTGCAACTGAAAATGTTGCCAAACACCACTGGCACTGGCTGGCAATCAAATGCCAGCGAAACCCCGTTAACACAGACTGAGAGTTTTTCCATTGAGCCATGCGCGTGAGAGAGCCAGCTCTGGGTTGGATATATCATGCGAGACTGGCAAGAAGAGATGAGAGATGACGTCATGGTATGGATTTAATGGAGTAAGAGAAAGAGAGAAAGAGTGTTGCCAATTGAATTTGAAAAGAGAGCGATGGAAATTGTCGGGAGTGTTAAATGAAATTATACTGAAGCAGTTTTCTTGGGTCTAGAAAATAAGCTTGACCTAGGTGTCGGCAAAATCATTCATTTTCACGATTTTCTTGTTGTTTTAGACAAATTTTTGTGTCTTTGAAGGAAAATGGTTGGCAGTCAGGGCGGACTTTTAATTGTGTTTTCTAGACTTCCAGAAGCTAAAATCGTCCGTCTCTTTCGTGAGATATGGCATAAAAAAAATTGGTCCAAAATTGAAGCTCCAGCATGCAATTCCCCTGAAAATCTTTAGTGAAAGTAATTTGCTCGAAAGCATACATAGTCAACATAAGCGGCCCTACGTCATCGTGGAGTTGCTGGAGTCGCTGGCCGTCAGTGGTACTTACATATTCTCTCATCAATTCGATCTGATTCTTAGATGTCCAAAAAAAGGGGTCACTAATCATGGAGATCATCGCCCATGTTCTGCATTCCACTTTTTATGAATTCGAGCTGTTAAAGTGAAAATTCGGGTTCTGCAATCCGATCGAAATGGTGGTGGTGAATTTGAATTTCGAAAATGAAAATCGGTGTTCTGCAATTCGATTTACTCGTGTTATTACTCGAATTGAATTCACTGCTAAGCTGCGCTATGAATTTACAGTGAAATTGGATTAAATACGTGAACTATTCAGATTTTTCATCTTCTTTTTACTGATTTTATTTTTCATTTTAGGGGATAACACAAAAATTCAAGGGGGGTGGTATTTCTGTGAAATTTATGGAGGCAAATCCCGATTTGTAAGGAACTCTTCATTCTGCCATTCTTCTATGAGACTATAGAATAAAATTGCTTTCCTGGAAAAATATAAAAACTGCCAGCTGGTGGTTCTATTTCTCTCAAGATGTACAAGAAGGTTCCTTTTGTATGCCAAAGCCTTGTTTAGAAATGAAAAAGATGATTCAACTAATCTACAGGAATATTCTCTGAGGATTCTTCTTTTCATTTTACTTCGAAATACGAAAAAGTATTCAAAACAACAGCCAACTCCGTGTCAAAACAACGAAAACTAAGTCAAAAGAAAAACCAACCAACGTTTGTTTTTTTCCGAAAGTGAATTCGAAAAATTCGAAATCAATCGAAATGCAGAACGTGGAAATTCACTTCGGGTGAAATGGAAATTCGATTTCAAATTCATTTCACTCGAAATGCAGAACATGGGCGATGATTCCTAGCAAAAAAACATAGCAAAGCAAAAAAACGAAAAGACAGAGAAAAACAAGGTTGAACTGTCAAAATTTATATTTGATTGCGTGTAAACAGAATAGTAATTCGTCCCGGAAAATATTTTATCAATTTACTAGAGTATCTAGCGTGCTTCGCTACCCCCTCTCTGGTGGACGTGTCCCATTCTTTTTCTAGGGGATCTAATTTTTCCCGGAGTTCTTTACATGTGTGCAACATTTCATAATTCTCCGTCGAATGTTTGCTGAGAGACAGGGCCGGTCCTACCATATGTGCAGAATGTGCAAATGCACAATGCGTCAAGTGCCTCAATCCTCAGTTCCTATGGATTCATTTGAGTGGGGGTACTAAACACATGCCTTGCACAGGGCGCTCATCTAGCTAGAACCGGGCCTGCTGAGAGATACGAATTTCTGTTTTTCCTATAGCCTATGGGCGGAGTGGCGTAGTGGGTAGGTGCGTCGACTCCTACGCTCGAGGTCATCGGTTTGAATCTCGAAAAAAACATCAAACATTTTTTTCACGGCTCCACCTCTTTCGAGTCACTGACAATGCTCGATCTGTGCTAATTGTGTCAAAAATTGCATAAGGATCGGTGCAATTATTTAGAAATTTATCCCATACATACAAATTAACCTTCAATGTTATATTTATAGATACAAATGGTAAAATAATAATTAAAAACTTAGGTTGGCTCACGACTCTTAGAACGCCTCTTAGAACTTGCACATTCATGACTTATGGCTGAAACACAATAGTGCGTCAGCGTCAGCGTTGTCTTTGAACGCACACAATTCAATGGACATGCACGAAATACTGCGTCGACCTACGTAAGTGAAAAATGAGAGAGATGAGAGGATCGTATAAAAACGTAAAACGTAATCCCAACGCACGTCATTATTCAACATGTTGGATATTTTTTTGTAAGAGGGATGCGCGGTGAGATCGAAATTGAGAAATGTTTTCCAAAATGAGAACATTTTGTGGCAACAATTTGATAAATGAAAGGTAGGTAGGTAGGTAAAAGTGGCGGTGGACATACAGATCCTGTTTTCGCACCCAATTAGCGCCATGAAAGCGCCGTTTTGATACCACATCCTATGGGATACCTAATTTGTGAGATGGGGGTGAAAAAGAGTGTGTATTCACTCAGATTAGCCTAATTTTGAAACCACTTCGTGGAATTTATGAGGGCTAGCAGACTGTGAATGTTTGCTTCTGAGAGATTTTTAGGGGTGTTAAAGAAGGCTTTGCCCAGAGTGCGTTGCCTGACTCTAGCTACAGCCGGACATTTGCACAGAAAGTGCTCGGGGGTTTCTGACTCAGTTTCCATCCGGCAGCTGCGGCAGTGTGAGTTGAATGGTATGCCTAGTCTTTCAGCATGCCTGCCAACAGCCCAGTGTCCAGTGCAGACCGCTGTGATTCTGGATATATTTCTTCTACTGTTGTTAAGCAGGTCTTTTGTTTTCTTTTGGTTGTAGTTGGGCCATAAGCTTCTGGATAGGACACATGTGTCCAGCTTGGTCCATCTTTCGTTGGCGATCTTGAGGAAGTGATTGTAGATGTTGTTTTTTACGAAGCCTAGTGGAGCCTGGATTTGTTCCACAACGAGGCTATCGAGTTTGGATCCCTGTCTGGCTAGCTCGTCTGCTGCTTCGTTTCCTATTACACCCGTGTGCCCGGGAACCCAGATCAAAAAGACCGGGCTCCGTTCACCTATAATAGATAGTTCCTTGCAGCAGCAATCCACTCGTTTTGACGTTGTGGTTATGGATGTTAGAGCCTTGATAGCAGCTTGACTATCTGATGCTTGCAAAGCTTGGTAGCTTGAGTGACTTTGATGTCTTGAGGGCTTCGGAGAAGATTCCAGCGCCCACTCCAGAGTCCATCTTCGAACCGTCTGTGAAGATGGCTATGTCATGGTTTTGGAAGACTCTATCGCTTTTCAACTCAATTCTGGTTGGAAAAAAAGCCCTATAGTTTTTATTGAAATTTTGCTTTGGGATAAGGTAGTCAGTATGACTCAGTATCGCCTGTTGTGGTAGTGAGTTAAGGATGTTACCATGTCCATAAGTTCTGCTATTCCAGCAGTTTGACTCTCTGAGTCTAAGTGCACTACATGTGGCCATGAACATTGCGTGTAGATCCGGAGGTAGAAGGTGCAAAATAACTGTAAGCGCATCTGTGGCAGTCGTTCTTAAGGCGCCAGTGACACCTATACATGCAGTTCTTTGTACCTTGTTCAGTTTTGTAATATTGTATGCTTTGGCTAAAGCTGGCCACCAGACTAAGGAGCCGTAGGTAAGAATAGGACGTATTACTGCAGTATACATCCAAAGTGTTATCTTCGGTCGAAGTCCCCGGCTTTTGCCAAGAGTTTTGTTGCAAGCGTATAAGGCTATGCATGCCTTTTTAACTCTTTGCTCTATGTTAGTTTTCCAATTTAGTTTTGGGTCAAGAATGGTGCCTAAGTACCTGGCAGTTGAAGACAGAGTGAGGGTTTGATTGGCTAGTCTAGGAAGAGGAAAGTTTGGTATTTTGGTTTTCGTCGTAAAAAGCATCAGTTCGGTTTTGCTAGGGTTCGTGTTTAGGCCACAACTGGTAGCCCACCTATTAACCTTTTGCAACGCCCCCTCCATGATTTCACTAATCACTGAGAGAAACTGACCTGATACTAAGATCACAACGTCATCCGCATACGCAACAACTTTGATTCCTTCCCGGTCTAGCTCTTCTAATAGGTTGTTAATGACTAGTATCCATAACAATGGGGAAATAACCCCTCCCTGAGGAGTTCTCCTAGTTACATACTTTGTTTGTTGGCTATTTCCTGGCGTGGATTGTATAATTCTAGTTTTGAGCATAGCATAGTATCTCCTCTACCCCCTGGGCGATAAGAGATTCTTGGATAGCTTCTCTGTGGACGTTATTGAAGGCCCCTTTTATGTCTAGAAAGGCGGCCATGGTATATTGTCTGTAGTGAATGGTTTTCTCAATGATGCCGACCACCTCGTGCAGAGCTGTATCAGTGGATTTACTCTTGATGTAGGCATGATAAATGAAAACAGCCGACTAAAATTATTTTAACGACAAAACTAATTTGAAATCCGTGTATGCTTGGAATCATACGTCAAACTAGCAACAAGAAGAACTTTTTTATTTTTTTTTTAATTTCTTAGCATTTATTTTCCGCAATTCATTTCTTTAACGTTCAATTGTTTGACCATAATATTTTTTGATTTGACATTTAAGAAATGAAAACAGCTGACGGAATATTTTTCATTTGGTATTTGAGAGAAAGACTGAAAAGCTGATTAACGGAGTGCGTCAACGCACACCCTCCGTAACATGAAGTCGGCTAGCGCAATGCACTATTGTGTTTCAGCCATTAACGTGGCTGTGTGTAAGTCTACTTTCACTTGGGCATTGTGAATATGAAACTCTGAATAATGACATATGTAGGTTGCATAGCTCAAATTCTTAAAAGCCAAAAACGCATAAAATGACCCAGGTCACACTCTTCACTCTTCTCTTCATACCTGCAAAATTTCATTGAAATCGGTCCAGCCGTTTCGGAGATTAGCCCGAACAATCCGACAGAAAATCAATACGATTTTATAAACATAGATTTGCATACACACTATATTAATCACCATTGCCTCAATCATTCAATTATTCTCATACCAAAAACAACAAAACAACAACGCGCCGACAAGCTCATCCTTTAGCTCTTGAATTGTACTCGGCTTATTTACGTACAGTTATAGTGTTACAGCCATTGTTTCGTTGGCTGTGTGACAAGTGGCACCATCCTGTTGGAAGCACATGTCGTCCAGGTCCATATCCTCAATTTCTGGCCACAAGAAGTGCGTTATCATCTCGCGATAGCGAACACCATTCACGGTAACTGCTTGGCCGACCTCATTTTCGAAGAAGTACAGCCCGATGATGCCGCCAACCCATTAACCGCACGAAACAGTCACTCTTTGTGGATGCACAGGTATTTTCACACTTTCTACAGACCCGGTTTGCTGAAATTTGCACACAATTCTACCGATTGTGGACACATTTGGTCGATTATGCTGACCAAATAAATCACGAAGTGCACGAAATGCATTTTGATTTGAACGCCCATTTTTGTAAAAGGTTTAAATAATCTTAACGCGCTGCTCAATTGTGTACCTCTCCATGGCTCAATATGTCAAACACTGACACAAAGAAATGTCAAATTAGGCTGGGCAAATAAACTTGACGTTAAGGTGTGACTCACAATCAACATCGTGCATAATGGTTGGACCACCCTTTAATAATAATAATGGCGGCGCTACAGTCCGAGGTGGACCTGGGCCTAGCTTCTCAGAAACCACTCGTGTTGTGCCCGCTATTTTTCTCTTCCGAGTGGAGGGGACCTACAGTTTAATGCCGACTCCGAACGGCGAGATTGAGAAGCCTTTTCCTAGACAGTTATACTCCTTGAGCATTGTCAGTGACTCGAAAGAGGTGGAGCCGTGAAAAAATGTTTGATGTTTTTTTTCGAGATTCGAACCGACGACGTTCGACTCGAGCGTAGGAGTCGACGCACCTACCCACGACGCTACGGCGCCCACAAACGACTAGTAAAGAGGCTTAAGTAAGCCGAAGTAGAAAACGACTGGATGGCGCAGTTGGTTAAGTGCCTGCCCCAAGTTAGAGGGGTCCCAGGTTCGAATCCCACCGAAATCGAATCTGGTCCAATCACCATTTGTCGTTTGGATCAAATTAACGGCACTAAAGTAGATTGCTACCTGGCAGTACCGTGGACCAGTTTTGAGTCCGAGTGTGTTTAGTATTTCAAAAACTCCGAAAAAAGGCCGCTACAGACCCTCCAGGCGAAGACGCATTTTTATAAATCGTTTCCAATTCGGGTCTAGTCGAAAATTTGCCTAAAGTTGAAACTTATCCCCGATTCCATGGACGCTTCGTTTCAATTATGGCTCCTGATCGATGCAACTTAGAAAACTCCAAAGGAAATGGCCTCAGAAATGTCTTCCCTTGTCTTCCCCGCCGTTTCTTGAAAATAATAAACCCCCTTGCCACCCATCTCCTGTGCACAAAACACAATCAACTGCCTCTCCCTCCCTCCACAAAGCAGTTCCAAGGATTGATCGCCATCTTGTGGCCAAGTGCTGAGTCACCTGGCCAATCAACTTCTCGATCAGGATATTCCCTCTCTCTCAGAAGGTTTAAAACAGACTTCTCACACCTCTCGGTATCGCACCAAACTTCCGTTTAGAAACCACAACAGACTACAAAAGAACTTCTCGAAATACCTTGCCAGCCCCCCGTCCCCCTGCCGCAATAAAACGGAGTGAAATAGTTTCTCAACAATTCACCCGCAAAGTCAAAAGGTGGTGGAGAGCATTTAATCCTTCGTAATCCCAAAGCGCTTAGGTCCAATGGAGTGCACCGGAGTGAAGGGCGGCTGTGCTTACGTGTGTGTGAGTGTGAGTGCTGTGGTGCAGAAGTTTGCCAAAACAAACGCCGAGACTAAAAAGGATTTGTGAGTCTCTTTTGGTGTTTCTTGTGTTATTGCTTACCAAACACGTGCGGTGTGAAGCCAGGGAAGAGGAGACAAGGACAAGACACTTTACGGCTTCCTCCTGTGCATCATCACGTGTGGAGAGGTGTCCCGAAGAAGTTGTTTTCCGGTTCATTGCTTCGGGGTGAAATTTATCAGGATGTGGGGTTAAATGTGGTTTTCGGAGCTAAGACAATGAGCCTTCTCGCACGAAATTGATAGTTTGTGTGTGCAATCTTTGGCTTTTGGGAAACCGAAATGGTGAAGATGACCTTATCCCCTACGGCCGTGACGAATGAAGTTTCTGTTTGTGACTCTGACTTTTGGTTTCGGAAAATCTTCAAGTCGTCAACACGGAGAGAGACCTCTCAGCGGCATTGATTTGTGGGGGAAACTATGTAAGCTAACATTTTAGAAGTTCATGTTTGTCCTTTAGTTGGCTTTACTATTTGCCTTTGACTCCGCGCCTGTGAATCAAGAAAATAGAGGACCCTCATGGTTTCGTGAGGCGCACATAAGTGGAAAAGGACCTCAGCTAACTTAGAGTGCGTAAAAGGATAAAAAGATGGTACTATCTGGAGAAGCTTGTTGGTTGAGGGCCAGGACCATGCCGGACTGTGGAGCCATCAGAAGATGTCTCGGTCCACATCAGTTTAGTTGCCAGTTTTTAGGAGTACCTTTCAGTTTATTCTCGAGAACAAACAGGCGACATGTTTGTTTAGCACAGAGCACGTTTCACATAGTTGATCCGCTAAGTTTGGTTTTTCCGAGGATATTTGAAACGCTACTGGAGCACTCAGACTCAAAACTGGTCCATGGTACTGCCAGGTAGCAATCTACTCCAGTGCCGTTAATTTGATCCCAACGACAAATGGTGACTGGACCCGATTCGATTTCACTGGGATTCGAACCGAGGACATCGAGCTTAGGAGTCAACGCACTTACCCACTAAGCTACGGCGCCCCTCTACCAACTGCGCCATCCAGCGCCCTTTTTTTAGTTTTAGACAGATTTTTCGAATTTTTTTTCTGTGAGCCTCCGGTAATCCCTCTTCGCCACTTCGTCTCATGTTTTCCTCCTCACATAGCTCCCCCACCACTTACGAGCAATTAAAGCCTGCCAGCAATCATCTCATCCAATTGCCCACATCACTTCAACCTTCCAAAACTGCGTCCACCGACCACAAAATCCCATTGAGACATCACACATCCCATTGAGCCATACCTCTGGCGTTCCTCGCACCACACACCCTTGAGTTCTGCTTCAGCCGGTGACAAGTTTACGCGTCCCAACCACAAGTGCAAACATAATTAACTCGCAACCAATTTCGCAAGCAGTCCTCCGCAATTTACATCGCTCCTCTAACCCAACCGCTGACGTCTTTACGAGATCTGCAGGTACTTCGCAATGACAAATGGCCAATCATTCAATTACCCTCGATGCATATGCGAAAATTACCTCTTCAAGGTGATTTACGAGCCGTGAATCCCTTCAAGTCGCCCACAGACGCGCAGGTGAAGACGGTTGTCAGCCATTGTCGTTGCGCAAGACCTGAAGTGGACCCTGCAGCTAATGATGACATTATCGGTGTTTTGACACGCAAATGTTGTGAAGTAAGGGTCAGCTTTCCTTTATTGCTTTTCTGAAGGCAGCTTACTCAAAGGGTGCAAGTGAATGTAGGAGTTTATGGCGGGAGTTTATGGTTTATGTACAGCGGTTGTGATGCGTATTTATTTTTTAAATATTGCACGTGGAGACGGATTAAGGTAGCCCTAAACGACGAACATGCTCGCCGAACTTGCTCGTTTGCGTTATCCCCTACAAGGCGAACGCATTTGGCGAACATTCATTTTGTGTTGTTTCTTCAAACCGTCAACATGTGTGATAGGGAAGCGCAAGTGGTGAATTCCTCGATAAAATCGTGGCTGACTGTTGACATTGTGCTTAATCCGCGATATGCACTGGGCGACATTCACATCAAAAATGAGGTTTGCCCGCAAAGATGGCCCTACACGGCGAACATCAAAGCCAACGAACACGGCAAAATCTGAATTTTTCTCAAACAGTGAGCGACTCGCGAACCAGCCCATACACGACGAAAATGCGGCGAGCACGAGCAAATTCGGAGAGCATGTTCGTCGTTTAGGGCTACCTTTAGGCATCAAAGAATGTCGTGTGTTATAATACGAGTTATAGGACAGTCTCATTTCGTTCAGTGTTGTGGAAGTTAATTGACTAGGATGTGGTCGAGTGTTTATATCGAAGCAAGACAACATTTATTCTCCATGAGCTGGATATGCATGCATGTCGTAAAAGATGTGCTGCGGTTTTTAAGGTTCCGTCTACAAAAAAGTCGTGTCTGTCAGACTTGTTTATCTCCGAAGTTTATGAAGATATCGGCATGAAATTTTGGAATTAGGTACTTCAGACCTAGATGTCATGCACCCAAATTTAAAAAGTGGAGCCATTTGGGGGTGGCTCCAGTACAGGTGAAGTTGCCATTGATTTTGAATCATTTTCGCACCCCCTAGAGCGATAGATCAATCGACAGATCTTTTGAAACGAGAGGTTTGCTTCAACAGTTTTTGACCAAAAGTACCATTTTAAAAATATAGTGCTCAACAGTTTTTTTTTATGCGCCCTCCCTGCCATTTCTAAACCAGAGAGTTTAAAAATCGGAAAAAATGACAAAAACTTGGCTTCATTGAGTACTTTCACTTAAAATAATTTCAAGCATTCTGGCCCTAATAGTCTTCGAGATATTGGCCAAAAACGGTCAACCATGCACAAGCGAATTTTGCAGATCTGAAAACGCAGTTTTGAAGACATCGGCGTAAGCATTAAGAAATGATAAATTTCAAAATATCAATTTATGTTGAAATTTTGAGATATCTAAGATTTAAAATGATAACAATTTTCATTTTCACACATAAATTTCATGTTCGACAACCCTATTCGTTGATGAGTGTTATCTTTTCGATCTCACCCCTAAATGCCCAACAGAAATGAACACACACACACCGCAGGCATGAGCAGTGATTGGGTATGTGTGTGATGAAAGGGATTTTCTGTGTTGGATAAACTTGGATAGAGGTATAGATATGTGTATGGATGAATGTTTGTTTGTTTGGATGCATGAATGTATGAATGAAGGGTTGATGTCAGAAGAAAATTCAACTGAAATAGTTTGGAAATGTCGTTTGATATTCAGAAATCATCCATCAATATTATGCGACGGAACCTTCCCCGTGCGAGATCAACTCGCACTTGCCCAGTTTATTCTAAGTTGAGGATCAACTTTCAGTCATGGCAAAAACGCTGGATCTCATCGTAGTCACCCTGCAAGAGATTAGTAATGTCGTCAATTTTGGGCCCTGATCTGTACGCTATCAAATCGTCCGCGTACGCATTCGCATGCTGAAGGGATATTATCAGATCAGCCGTGTAAATATTGAATAGTATCGGCGAATTGACCGCACCTTGTTGTAGACCATTTTTTATTTTAAAAACACCCGCCGAAGTTACATTGCCATTTTTCACAACGAACGTTCTTCCGGTTAGCATATTGAGCAATATGTACAGGAGTGATTAATTAAGTCCCAGACTGTATCAAAAACCTTTTCCAAGTCAACCAGCAGAGCACTTATGCACTGTTTTTTGCTTTTGCTCCATTGGATATCGGTTACCAGTTTCGACGCGGCATGTATTGTATCAGGCCCCGCCTTGAAATCGAAGTGATTATCCGGAACTATGCGATTGTTTCCGGGGAAGGTTTTCCATGAGGTCATCGAATTCGTGGTCCGGATTTGACATCCCTGTTTCAATTACATACCTCCGATCGAACTGTCATCTGAGACTGTTTGTTTTTCGATACAGATTTGCCATTTTGCAATATGGGTCGAACGAGCAGAGAATCGTTCTGTTCTCCCCAACTTTTCTGCATCTGACTCACTTCACTTTAAGCCTAAGTTTTTTTGGAACGCCAGGTCATCTGCCACTCTGTGCTAAAGGTTACATTGCATAGCATGATTACCACCAATCCACGACATCCGCCCCTTCTTTCGTTGTATGTTGGTGCCTATTGTTTCCTGACGCATTCCCTGGTAAAGATGTTCGTTAAGTCGTGAAGGGCTCTAGACAACTGTGAACCAGTCATTAGATGTACTCATTGATGGACCCGTGACTACAGAATGCCAAACGATTGTCACAAAAGCCGACACAAGGTTACAGACTCATATGACTCATATGTAGTATTGTTTGTTATTCTTCTTCTTCTTCTTCTTCTTCTTCTTCTTCTTCTTCTTAGGGCGCTACAGTCCGAGGTGGACCTGGGCCTCACTCAACATGCCTCTCCAGCCAGCACGATCTTTCGCCAGCTGTCTCCAGTTTCGCACACCAAGCCGGCCGAGGTCCCCCTCGACTTGTGTGCGCCACCTTGTTCGTGGACGTCCTCTGTTGCGTTGTCCCACAGGCTCAGAGTCGAAGACTCTTCGGGCTGGAGCTAAGTTGTCCATACGCTCTACATGGCCTGGCCATCTTAGGCGTTGGATCCGTAGACGCCTGGCTAGACTCATGTCGCTGTACAGCCCATACAGTTCGTGGTTGAATCTTCTCCTCCAAATGCCATCAACGCAAACAGGACCAAAGACCGCGCGCAGAACTTTTCTCTCGAAAAGACCCAGAGACTGTTCATCCGCTTGTGATATTGTCCATGCCTCTGCGCCGTACAGCAGAACTGGGATGATCAAGGTCTTGTCGAGTCAGCTTGGTCTTCCGAGAGAGGGCTCTACTACTCAATTGCCGTGTTAATAATGCCGAAAGCGGAATGAAACCAAGGGCTTAAACTAATGCAACATCATTTTGGTTTGTGTCATGAATAAATTTAGAACTGTCATTCCACACACTACTTTGGTGAATTGTCACTGTCAAATAAAGAGTTGAAGTTAAGAAAACGTGATTCTCTGCAGATGTCTTTTTTTCGATTTCTAATTGGATCTAATTTAGAGCTTTCTTTTTCCTACTTTTTAAACATGCCGTTCGAGCCCAAAAAATCGCGGTTGGCAAGAGTTATTCTGCGTTTGATCTCGGTACTGATGTTGTGTGTACTGTTTACTGCGGAACCGAGGTAGACAAAGTCCTTCACTACCTCAAAGTTATAGCTGCCTATGGTGACGTTCTGGTCAAGTCGTCGATGTTGTGCGTCCTTTCTCGATGCTACTTGGTTTTGCCCTCGTTTACCGCCAGACCCATTTTAGCCGCTTCCGTTTCAATGCCAGCAAACGCATCATTGACGGCTCGCTGTGTTCGCCCAATCACGTCAATGTCATCCGCGTAGGCTAGCAGTTGAACGAACTTTTGGAAGATCGTGCCTCTTGTGTTGGCCAGTGAGTTTTGCACGATCTTCTCAAGAACGATGTTAAAGAAGTCACATGACAGCGCGTCACCCTGTCTAAAAACGCTTCTCAAATTGCTATCTATCAATCCAAATGGCTAGGATTCTGCAGGCACAATAAAAGTGATTGCTGTAGAAGCGAAGCACAAGTCTACTTCGGATTGTACAGGGTGGGCCAAATACAACTTTCTTTTTAAAAATGCAATAAAATGAACAAAATTAAATGTTTTCCAGTTAACTTTATTATTAATATTATATTAATATTACGGCTTTAATAAGTAAGAACAAACATTCCCATTAATTCTGAAATACAACGTCGTTCAAGTGGCTGCCTCGCCTCGCTTCGCAGGATCGCATTCTGTCACCCCAATTTTCCAAGACCTTGTTGATGATTTCTGACTGTAGCTCACGAATTGCTTGGATGATGTTGGCTTTAAGTGCTTGAATCGTTTCCGGATTGTTGGCATAAAATCGGCCCTTCACGGTTCCCCACAAAAAAAGTCTAAAGGTTGACTCCTTCGCAGCTCAATTGACATCGCCAAGACGGCTGATAACACGATTTGGGAATTTGGTCACAAAGGATCGATTGTGGCATGGGCTGTGTGGCATGGCGTGCCATCCTGCATGAACTAGAGGTCGTCCAAATCCATGTCTTCAATTTCAGTAAAAAAATAAGTCGGTTAACGTGGCTCTGTAACGCCCACCGTTGACAGAACCATTGTTCCCAGCCTCATCTTCGTAGAAAAATGGTCCAATGATGCCACCACTCCACAATCCGCTGTCTGTCCACAAGAACTGTCACTCTCTGTGGATGCATTGGCTGCTCGACAATAACTTGCAAGTTTCCGAGCCCGAGTTGAGCTGTTGAGATCGATGGCGAGTTGATGTTCGTGAATTGAGTCTCACACTCTCCGCCACAGCAGCCACATTCTTATCTGTGCACACCATACGACGACGGAGACCATGAGTGTTGTCCACAAGCACACCAGTCTCACGAACTTTTTGCACAAACTTGCGTCGCGGTGGGTGCTTCATTTCGGGCAAAAACTTCTTTTCAAAAACCGCACTGCTTGGGCTACACAACACTCACTTTGGAAATAAGTTTTCAGTATTTTCCAACGTTGTTCAAGTCTGAAGAGACTCATTTTCTGCGGAGGTATAATACTGACTTTCTGTCATTTCGAGCTTGAAACAGCTGTCAGTGTCAAAATAACCAAAGATTTTAAAAAAATGCACTATATGGCCCAGTGGAGCGACGTTGCGTTCGATCGGCGGTTAATAAGTAACTCGTTTTCTCATTGCCGACTGAATACAAATTAAGTCGAAACAAAGACGTTAGTTCATTAATTCATCACTTTTTCGTTAAAGCAACTTTATTAGATTCCTTATTCAACCCATAAACTTCCCCTTGTGGCAAGACGACAATCAAGAGTTTTATATTTGAACGGCGTTGTCCATAAGCCCGATTCTCGCCATATTCTTTGAACTCTCATTACTTTTCCCGCCCAATGACTCCCAACCTTGAATTCAGACAAATCACAGATTGAACTCTCGTCACTCTATTCAAATCATCATCCCTAGGCGTCCATCGACCTCAATTGAATTCAAGATTCCACGGAATCCCCTTAAATTAATTTGATTTTCAATTCAAATCCTTCGCCAACACTAAGGGTATTAGTACATTTGTCATTTTGACCCTTGAGTCGTGTCTTTACATGAAAACGTCGTTTCAAATCAAAAAGGAAAGGCACTCAATGTTGAAAGTGCTCCATTTGCAAGGAATTTGTTTTTTTTTTTTTTCGATCTCAACTGCTCTCCGCCGTCGAGGACTCTCCAGCCTCTCGGCGAGGGAAAGAGCACTCGAAGAGAAACGCCACCACTACCCAATTACGATGTCAAGCTCATTTAACGCAAACGACCTATTGTCTTCGAATTTAATGAGGACGAACCTATTAAGGGGAAAAAAAACTGGAGCAAAGTCTGGGCAAGAGACACAGCACGAGACGAGGCACAGCGCAGAACAGAGTCAAGCAGAGTGCAAGGAACAACTTAAACAGCTTTCATTACGGTATTCATTATGCTGATGAACACGCATAGATTGGTCCTTAATTGGCTCGAGTATAAGGTCCTCCTTAATGAAACTTTACCTGGAATTGAATTTCTTGAATGGCCTCAAATGTTGGACGATCCTTTGAGAAATTAAATTAAGTTAAGCGCTTTGTCACTGCAAAGTGCGCTGGGATGCAAGGTTTCAGTGCATCGCTAGTGATAGTGAGTAGAAGAATTCACGTCACAACTGTTTGATTGGAAACCAGGAGGAAGATTAATGTCCTTAAACAGAGTGCTCATAGTACTCAATCAGAAATCCGTCCTTAGCTGGAAGCCATCCGTCCATCTTGACTCATCAGCACATTCCGATGCCAACTGTCTCCAGTCCTAAATCCTTTCCAATGATCTTTCCTTACTCGTCTTACAAGTCTCTTGTGGTAAA
Organism: Myathropa florea; assembly: GCA_930367185.1. Classification (NCBI taxonomy): domain Eukaryota; kingdom Metazoa; phylum Arthropoda; class Insecta; order Diptera; family Syrphidae; genus Myathropa; species Myathropa florea. Next base: position 125,802,984 of record OV884002.1, on the reverse strand, counting down.
GTCTTCTGTCATCCGTCATCTGTCCTCTGTTTTCTGTCTTCTGTCATCTGTCATAAAAAGTCATAAAAAATAGAAGAAAACATAACCCATGGATGTCCCCCAACTTAATCGCCAAATGCAAAAAAGGGATGAACTCTACCGAAGGTGGAAAAATAATAGATTAAGCATCTCCGAGATGTTTAACATTATCAACTCGCTTGGCGAAAACAAGTCGCCAGGAATCGATGGAATACGTGCGATGGACGTTAAGAGACACGCGGACGTTTTTGCTCCAATCTTGTGCAAATTTGTGAATTTGAGTCTGATGCAAGCAAAAATTCCTGATATTTTAAAAACAGCTGTGGTAAGACCAATATACAAGGGAGGTGTCAAAAATCAACTGAAGAATTACAGACCGATTTCAATTTTACCGGTCATAGAAAAGTGCCTCGAAGAAGTAATCGTAAACAGGCTGCAGAGTTTTATTGAGAAACATTCTCTCATTCATGAAAGTCAGTACGGCTTTCAGAAAAATAAAAGCACTGGTAAACTGCTAGGTGAGTTCGCAAATTGTATCAACGAGAGTTTAAACAAAAGTCATCATGTCCTAGTCTTATTTATGGATTTTAGCAAAGCTTTTGACACGCTTTACCATACAAAGCTAATTGAATCGCTTGAACGCATTGGCATTCGAGGTTTAATGGCGAATTGGTTAAAAGAATACCTTAGCAATCGATATTTTTGTATCAAAATTAACGAGACATACAGTCAAAAAGAACATGCTGAATATGGAGTCCCTCAAGGCTCAAAGCTAGGTCCAATCCTGTTTATACTTTATACGAACGAGCTTCTTCGCGTATTCAAACAGAGCATCCCATTTGCTTATGCCGATGACACTGCTACAGTGGTGCGACACAGGTCTCTGCAGACAGCGTCAACAATAATGCAGGAGGAATTCGATTTGGCAGTGAAATGGTGCCATGACCACGGATTAACGATCAACGCCTCGAAAACAAAGATGATGCACATTAGAAGTCCTCAATTTAAAGCTACCCAACAGCAAATATTCTTTAGGAATGATACCTGCAATAGCTCAACCAGCTGCCTAATGGATATAGTAGACAGTTACAAGTATCTTGGAGTTATTATTGATAGTAATCTTTTATGGGACAAACACATAAATCAGTTGCGCATGAGCCTCAAAAGAGCGGTATATGCACTGACCCATTTACAGTATCATGCCACAACATCAGTGCTTAAACAGGTGTACTTCGCACTAGTGGAGTCGAACGGAATACTGGCATGCGGCAATGCATCGAAAACCCATATTCTGAAACTTCGGAAACTTCAAAATTCAGCATTGAAGCAAATGGAGAGAAACTATGTTCCTGAACAAGGAAGACTGAAAGTTCTGCAAGTTGAAGATATTTTTATATCTTATACTGGAGTATTACGACGACACACGATTTATTACGCCAATCAACCATGATATAAACACAAGAAGACGTGCCCAAGCTATGCTAGAAGTACCGCGATACTATAATAATTATGGAAAAAAACAGCTTAAATGCAGCGTGCCTGAAGTACTAAACACACTCCCTCAAGAGTTAAGAAATATAGCAAATTTGAAAACTAGGAAAAAAAACATAAAACAGTTTTTTCTAAATTTGAATTCAAACAGCTAAATCTATTTTCTATTTCTATTTTTCTATTTTCTATCTATCTATTTTAAATTTAACTCTCTATCATTAAAAGTATATCAAATGTATTAAAAACTAAGCTCACTTGTCTGAAATTAATTTATAACCTTGAGACACAACCTTCTGCAGATAAGCCGCCAAGGCTTCGCGGAAAAGTATAACCATTGTTAAGTTTTATTGAAAATAAAAATTGAATTGAATTGAATCATCTGTCATCTGTCACCTGTCATCTGTCATCTGTCCTCTATCCTCTGTCCTCTCTCCTCTCTCCTCAGTCCTCTGTCCTCTGTCCTCTGTCCTCTGTCCTCCGTCCTCTGTCCTCTATCCTCTGTCCTCTGTCCTCTGTCCTCTGTCCTCTGTCCTCTGTCCTCTGTCCTCTGTCCACTGTCCACTGTCCTCTGTCCTCTGTCCTCTGTCCTCTGTCCTCTATCCTCTATCCTCTGTCCTCTGTCCTCTGTCCTCTGTCCTCTGTCCTCTGTCCTCTGTCCTCTGTCCTCTGTCCTCTGTCCTCTGTCCTCTATCCTCTGTCCTCTGTCCTCTGTCCTCTGTCCTCTGTCCTCTGTCCTCTGTCCTCTGTCCTCTGTCCTCTGTCCTCTGTCCTCAGTCCTCTGTCCTCTGTCCTCTGTCCACTGTCCTCTGTCCTCTGTCCTCTGTCCTCTGTCCTCTGTCCTCTGTCCTCTGTCCTCTGTCCTCTGTCCTCTGTCCTCTGTCCTCTGTCCTCTGTCCTCTGTCCTTTGTCCTCTGTCCTCTGTCCTCTGTCCTCTGTCCTCTGTTCTCTGTCCTCTGTCCTCTGTCCTCTGTCCTCTGTCCTCTGTCCTCTGTCCTCTGTCCTCTGTCCTCTGTCCTCTGTCCTCTGTCCTCTGTCCTCTGTCCTCTGTCCTCTGTCCTTTGTGCTCTGTCCTCTGTCCTCTGTTCTCTGTCCTCTGTCCTCTGTTCTCTGTCCTCTATCCTCTATCCTCTATCCTCTGTCCTCTGTCCTCTGTCCTCTGTCCTCTGTCCTCTGTCCACTGTCCACTGTCCTCTGTCCTCTGTCCTCTGTCCTCTGTCCTCTGTCCTCTGTCCTCTGTCCACTGTCCACTGTCCTCTGTCCTCTGTCCTCTGTCCTCTGTCCTCTGTCCTCTGTCCTTTGTGCTCTGTCCTCTGTCCTCTGTTCTCTGTCCTCTGTCCTCTGTTCTCTGTCCTCTATCCTCTATCCTCTATCCTCTGTCCTCTGTCCTCTGTCCTCTGTCCTCTGTCCTCTGTCCTCTGTCCTCTGTCCTCTGTCCTCTGTCCTTTGTGCTCTGTCCTCTGTCCTCTGTTCTCTGTCCTCTGTCCTCTGTTCTCTGTCCTCTATCCTCTATCCTCTATCCTCTGTCCTCTGTCCTCTGTCCTCTGTCCTCTGTCCTCTGTCCTCTGTCCACTGTCCACTGTCCTCTGTCCTCTGTCCTCTGTCCTCTGTCCTCTGTCCTCTGTCCTCTGTCCTCTGTCCTCTGTCCTTTGTGCTCTGTCCTCTGTCCTCTGTTCTCTGTCCTCTGTCCTCTGTTCTCTGTCCTCTATCCTCTATCCTCTATCCTCTGTCCTCTGTCCTCTGTCCTCTGTCCTCTGTCCTCTGTCCTCTGTCCTCGTCCTCTGTCCTCGTCCTCTGTCCTCTGTCCTCTGTCCTCTGTCCTCTGTCCTCTGTCCTCTGTCCTCTGTCCTCTGTCCTCTGTCCTCTGTCTTCTGTCATCTGTCATCTGTCATCTGTCATCTGCCTTCTGTCTTCTGTCTTCTATTCCCTTAAGTCACCTCTTGTCACCCATTTGGAGCTGTCACTTCTAAAAATGACCTCATCTGTGGTCAATGGCAAGTGTCATCGACTGGGTGAGGGCTCCGTCAATATTCCATCAGTCCATTCACTCAGAAGCCTGCAAGCTCCCTTAATAACCATTGTGGCAAATCCTACAGTACGGTTCCAATTTGAATAAATTTCAACACTTACCGTTACATTTGTCACCACTCACCAGACACGTTGTTTATTTATTTGACACATAGGCTCGCATTGCCCTGCAAGCTGTTGCTGATGACGTCCCCTCGAATTTCCTGGACTTGCGTCAACTTAAGATGAAAGCCGCTCCTTCCCATCGCTTGTCAGGTAGCACTCACTCCATCTTCGTGTCATGACACACATTTAATCACAAAGCACGTGGATTCGGCCACAGCATCCCTTTCGTCCCCGTCAACGCGTGGAGAAAATAACCTCAAATCTTTTGACAGCGAATTCAATTTAACAAAATGACAAGTTAATGCACTCGACAATCCCGTGACCCTACTCAAAAAGTTATTGACGATGCGAATTAACAAAGGACACGGAGTACACAAGCTCATTTCGGTTATTTACTCGCCCTGTCACCGGGCGCGAGAGGGTGGCGTTTTTTTGTGCTTTCCTTCCGCCCGCAAAATCTGAAATGTCTGAAATGTCGGCCAATGGACTGAATTAATTCGAGGACCATAACTTTTCGGGCCGTTTCCCCTCATTTACTCCGGATTGCCCGGGAAAGAGTTGTTAATGCTCCTGCACTTCAATTAATACGGTGTCGTCGGTGGCGGAGTACACAATCATTATTAACCCACAAGTGGGTTTTGTGTCCGTCATGCGTGCGCCCCACCCCCCGCAGCCAGGACCGGGCAATTTATCGGATGGATTTTCAATTAAGATTGTAATAAAATTTAACGCGCTTGGTATCGGTGGGAGTGATTACGGGATACAGTTAATTGAGTTATTGCCGTGTGTCAATTCGAACAGTGCTGCCCAGACATCTGTCATTGAGGGCGTGTGTGAAGTCTGATATAATTGGGTTCGTGTGAAGCATTTTTAAGGCTTTTTCTTTACAAATTGCTTTTTCAGTTCACTTGACGGTTTGTTTTTTCCACCGGCAACGAGGCTAACGGTTGTTGGCAGTTGAGTAGCGGGTCGATGATGGATGATTTTTTCATAACTGTGTGGTACTCTGTGCGAGTATAAGGGTTTTAAGAGACGTCTGCTGTCAGATCGGTGTCGAACAAAGTGTCATTTTTTTAAGTGTCGATGTTGGAATGCCATGGAATGGAACAGTGACACTTTCAAAAGCGTCATTATAGCAATTTGGCACAATGTCGCGGCACCGCGTGTTCTTCTCAAAGAGGTAAGAAATTGTTGGAAATTATTTTTGAACTCGGCAATAAGAAGAGTGAACGGTGTTATGGGCGAGAAAAGTCCTCCATATCGGTGTGCTTTTCGTCGGACTTTGGATAGATTTCGAACAAATTGCTTACTACATGAGATAAGGCCAACAGAAGAATTAAAACTAGAACTTTCTGAGGAAAAAACGCTTCAGTTGTAAATTAAAAGGTGATCATATAGAAGTGAAGCAAGAGTTAGATGCGTCAAAACAGCAGCAGAGCTCTCACAAATTTCTGACGGGTTTTCAAAGAAATGTGTGACTGTGCGGCGCTATCGTGGTAAACGATAGCCAGATAGCAATGAGAGTTTTTCCAATTGTTATGTTTCAGATGTCAAAGTTGCCCATGACATCCAGTTGTCAAAATATTCTTTAGGGTTTTCCATTCTATCACGCATCATTCATTCTTGCAGAACGTGGGACCTTCATAATACAGGGTGGGCCAAATACAAGTTTCTTTTTAAAAATACAATAAAATGAACAAAAATAAATTTTTTCCTTGTATTATGGCCTCATTAGTAAGTACAAACATTCCCATTAATTATGTAATACAACGTCGATCAAGTTTCTGCCTCGCCTCGTTTCGCAGCATCGCATTCTGTCACCCCAATTTTCCAAGACCTTGTTAATGGTTTCGGGCTGTAGCTCACGGATTGCTTGGATGATATTAGCCTTAAGTGCTTGAATCGTTTCTGGATTATTAGCATAACATCGCTCCTTCGAGGCTCCCCCACGAAAAAAAGTCCAAAGGGGTTAAATCGCAGCTCCGAGGCGTCCAAGACGGCTGATAACACGATTTGGGAATCTGGTGCGCAAAAGATGGATTGTGGCATGGGCTGTGAGGCATGGCGCGTCATCCTGCATGAAATTGAGGTCGTCCAAATCCATGTCTTCAATTTCAGTAAAAAAATAAGTCGGTTAACGTGGCTCTGTAACGCCCACCGTTGACAGAACCATTGTTCCCAGCCTCACCTTCGTAGAAAAATGGTCCAATGATGCCACCACTCCACAAAAACTGTCACTCTCTGTGGATGCATTGGCTGCTCGACAATAACGTGCGGGATTTCCGAGTCCCAGATTCGGCAATTTGTATAAGACCTTGATCGTCCCAGTCCTGCTGTACGGCGCAGAGGCATGGACAATATCCCATGCGGATGAACAGTCTCTTGGTCTTTTCGAGAGAAAAGTTCTGCGCGCGATCTTTGGTCCTGTTTGCGTTGATGGCAGATGAGAAGAGATGATTCAACCACGAACTGTATGGGCTGTACAGCGACATGAATCTAGCCAGGCGTCTACGGATCCAACGCCTAAGATGGCTAGGCCATGTAGAGCGTATGGACAACTTAGCTCCGGCCCGAAGAGTCTTCGACTCTGAGCCTGTGGGACAACTCAACAGAGGACGTCCACGTACAAGGTGGCGTACACAAGTCGAGGGGGACCTCGGCCGGCTTGGTGTGCGAAACTGGAGACAGCTGGCGAAAGATCGTGCTGGCTGGAGAGGCATGTTGAGTGAGGCCCAGGCCCACCTCGGACTGTAACGCCCTAAGAAGAAGAAGAAGAAGAAGATGCGACAATTTTGTTCGTTAAGTTAGCCGCCGAGATAAAAATGCGCCTCGTCAGAAAATATGTTTTTTCGCCCAAAACCGTTTTCAAATTCAAGCTGCTCTAAAGCTCAAACTGTGAAGCGATAACGAAGCGATGGTCGCGCGCCTTTAACTGCTGAGTCAATTGGACTTTGTAAGCGAAGAATGCAAGATCTTTGTGCAGAATTCTCCTCAGGCTAGTGTGTGAAATGTTGAGCTCTTGAGATGGCGAGTTGATGTTCGTGAATTGAGTCTCACTCTCGGCCACAGCAGCCACATTCTTACTTTCTACGATGATGACATAACTATACTAGCTAGTGATGTACGTCCAAGTATCGCTTTGAATAAGATCAAAGTAAAACTCCCTCATGTCGAAAATTATTTCAAGAAGTGGAGGCTGAAAATAAATACTGCAAAGTGCGAGTTGATATGTTTTAGAAATTCCAGCGGTAAAGGACACTATCTTGCCGTCAAAGAAAGTAAATCACTGTTTTTAAAAATAAATGATACACCAATAAAGTTGTGTACTGAAATTAAACTACTGGGTATAAACTTCCATAGCAGATTCTTATTTAATAAGCATGCTAGAAAAGTTCTTAACAGATCGAAAATGGTCTCTGTGATGTTAAAGCCATTGTTCAGCTCCAGACACATCTCAATGAAAACAAAATGTGTTATGTACAAGACGTTGATAAGACCAATACTCACATACGGGTTTCCCATTTGGTTTACTATATCACCTACAGTCGCCAAGGAAATGGAAAACTTTGAAAGAAAACTCTTAAGGTATTGCTGTGGCAAATTCAGAAAACCCGACAAGAAATTCTTTTCCAATAAAGTAATTTATGATGCAACACTTATAACCCCTTTAATGATTTACCAAATCCAACAACTTCTAAAAAAGTTGGAACGAATACATACGCACCCAAATCCACTTGTTAGATCTTTAATTGATTCTCGTAACATGAGTTTAAATGATTCTTATTACTTGTCGCCGTTTAATCTATTAAACGATCAATCTGTACCGCTAATAAGACCACATACAGACGGAGCTTTGTCCGTGCCTTTCTATGAAAAAGTCTCCGCAACAAATCTCAGAGGATAAAAAGTTTAAAAAACAATCATGACATAAACTTTCGTCTAAGATGCATGTAGTTTTGGTTTCCTTTTGCACAGTATAAGATTATTATACTAAGCTTTAAGGATATTTAAAACTCATGCTACAAATGAACGTAGGACTATTTTTTTTTTCTCCTACTCTTAATTTAGGTCCCCCTAATCATAGGGTTATGTTTTAGTTTTAATTTAGTTCTTAAGATCTAGTCATAAGTTAAGATGCCTCATAGAGCAAAGTTGATATTGTACACCGGGAGCAAGTGGACAACAAAACAAATTGAAATGAATTTATAAAATTTTAGATATCACTGAGTTAAATGTTACCTGCATTTAATATATTTACATTCTGTTCAAGTCAGACATATCATGAAGTCGACCAAAATGTTAAGTTATAGTAGTAAGTTAAGTATCTGATACATATATTGCCTCAATAAAAACAAACTGAACTGAAAACTGAACTGCAGCCACATTCTTATCTGTGCGCACCGTACGACGACGAGGACCATGAGTGTTGTCCACCAGCATACCAGAGTCACGAACTTTTTGCACAAATTTGTGTACAACAGTCACCGTGGGTGCTTCATTTCGGCCAAAACTTATTTTTAAGAAACGCACTGCTTGGGCTACACAGCACTCACTTTGGAAATAAATTTTCAATATTTCCCAACGTTGTTCAAGCGTAGAGCTACTCATTTCGTTCCGTGGAGGTATGGTACTGACTTTTTGTCAAGATTTCGAGTGGGAAATAGCTGTCAGTGTCAAAATAACCTATGATTTAAAAAACACCACTAGATGGCTCACCCTTTATGTCTTGAGGCATGAAATAAAAAATGGTGGAAACCCATGAGCCTTAAGTTTAAGATAGATAATGACTTTGTGAAAGAACTTACTGTAATCGGTGGTAATAAGATCGACTTCATTCCCTTCATCAAATACCTGAAGAGTGCTTGAAATAACGTGGTTGAAGTGGATCTACCTTTGAAGCCGTGCTGCTTTTCTTTGTCGGACTGGGGTGGAGAAAAAGAGAAATTCTTCTGAGGGCCATAAGGGACCGCCTGTAAGAGGCAGTTAAAAATTGAAAGGTCACGCGACTTGATACCACTCGATTATTTTCTCTGCGGTTACGGCAAGTTATTTTTTTTTTCGGAGGATTTTTTTGAAACACTTCACTAGAGCACTCAGACTCAAATCTGGTCCATTGTACTGCCAGGTAGCAACCTACTCCAGCGCCGTTAATTTGATCCCAACGGCAAATGGTGACTGAACCAGATTCGATTTCACTGGGATTCGAACCTGGGACCCCTCTAACTTGGGACAGGCACTTAACCAGCTGCGCCAACTAGTCCTTTTTCGGCAAGTCCTTACTCTACGCTAAGAAACCAAGATTCAAGGTGCTATTGCCGGAATAATGTTTCACACGTTGGACCAAGTCATCAAAAACTGGACCAAGCGCTTGAAGCACTCCCAATGAAGGCGAGGTGGCCATTCAAATGATGTGCCATTCATAGTGGCAGGAAAGTAGCTTCAAAATAAAGTCAGAAAGAATTTGCATATCTCACACCATTGTTGGTGTATTTAAATTTATTTTCCTGGTCATCCTGTATCAGCTCCTCTGGTTGCAAGTTGCAGGTTTGGTAACCTGCTTCATTTTCGTTTGAGTTGTTTTAGAAGAGGTGGAACGACGCACACTTGACACTCTCTGATTGCGTCTTTCTATAGTTGTTCACTCATCCAGCTCAAGGTAGGTCCTTTGCTTTTTAACTTGCTATCTCCAGACTCTGACAGCTTCTGGTTTCGAAATCACGAATCCCTGTTCACTCCAACCTGCACCAGCTCAGGACACATACCTTTCCATTTGTGATTTGGTTGCTTGACACCATCTGATAGTTGCGTTGCAGAACGTCATGCACAAACCTCCTCCGGCACTATTCAGCTTGATATGTGGTTTCTCCCCCCTCGCATCCATCCAATTTCAACTTCAGTTGACTAAGCTATCAAGGACTCATCCAGTAACTCATCCAGCATCTTGGGCAATTAACTGCGGTGCCATCAGCTGCTCGCTCATCCACAGAATCCATCCAATCCACTCGTCCTCGCAAGGATCCTTTGCATAGATACGCCTCATGTGCATATCTCAAAGATTCGAGTCGAGTGTGGTGAATTGATTCTCTTGCCGCAAGCAAATGCGAAACATGAAACTCCTGATTAGACGTCAGCATGCCATATGGTCCTCGCTGCGCAAAACACAGAAAGCACCCACACTCCGAGCGACGGCGGAAGAGCAGCCACTCTCGCCCCCAGGAACGAGGAGCACAGTCAGACTGAAGTATCATATCTGGGACCTAACGATTCAATTGGATTTTATTCTACTAATTGACTTTGTCTGGGTGGCGTCCCCCCTCGACACTGTTGGAGGAGCGGGCGGGAGGGGAGGCTGAATGTTTATGTAAATTCTGGGGCAACTTTGCCGGGTAATTTCTTCAAAATTATTTATGTTATCTTAAAGTTTTGGGCCACAGCTCTAGACTGCCTGGCTAACTGAATGAAATTGCGGCGTGTCGGTAGTTGTGATGCTTATGCTGATGCTTATGGTGATGGTGATGGTAATTTGATTCCTCCGCACTAAGCCTTCCTGGTGTCGACGTCGTTCGAAGAGATGGAGGGGCTGAGAGCAAGACCGACGTGTGTGTACTCAGGCAGCACTTGTGTATGGTAATGCGAAATTTTGTTTTGATGTCCTCTGCGCCTGGGGTTGCTTAAATAGAGACTGTTGGCAGCCATTTTAGTTCTGTTGACATTTGATTGGGAAGCAATGAGGTGGCGGTAGGAAAATAGAAAATTCCAACTGCAACTGGTTGTTGGACAACATGGACAAGGAGCTCTTGGAATGCACTTCGAATTTTGACAAGGACTGAAGAGGATGTCGGGTGTTGGGTCATAGAAGTACTTGTGTCTTCACCAGGCTTTGGCCTGGAATGGCAAAGTTGGTGAGGGATAGGTCTTTTTGCCTGATTGAGGCGTTATTTATAGTTGAGATGTTATTTTTGTCGGTTGGGGCTTAGGGAAACTTCGTGGGTGTCATTTAGTAAACAAGGAAACCAACTGGTGACATGGACATTTCTGCAGACGGCACCGATGAAGATACCACTGACAGATTTAGTCTGAGCGATGATCAACGATCACCGCTGAATCAGCCGTGACTCACTTAGATCCTGAATGGATCCATTATGCTGCGGAGCGATTATCAAACTTCACGGTTGTTGCAGCAGGCTTGGCTTGGCCACGGTGACGGTGAGTAGGACGCTAGCGGTTGCACGGCTTTTGGTGGTAAAGGCAAAGACCTTGAACACCTTTCTTTTCCTCTTTCCTGTCTCTTCTTTCTCTTCTCTTTCCTATCTTTTAGTTGTCCGTCCGTGGTCTGTTAGGGTATTAGGCTTTCATCTCTCTCTATCTTCTCACCTCTTTCTATCTTCTCTTAGCTAGCTACAGGCACGATATTTTTTTTTGCAAACTGGTGGTGTACGAATGGGAGGACAAGAACCGCCCTGTCCGACGAGCTAAGCCGTGCAACCGCAAACGTGCTGCCGTCCTACTTACCGTTACCGTGGCTCAGCCAAGCCTAGCGTAAATTAATTCCAGGCAAATCTCCTGGAAGCAGATCTCCGTAAAGTCAATTTTGCATTTATTTAAAGCAGCAGCATGAGTACAAGAGCTCCTGATACCCGGATATCCGGGTTATTTCCCGGGTACCCGAGTACCTGCATTTTCGGTTATTACTCGGGTACCCCAATGTTGGGCTACACCTTCGGGTACCCGCTTATGCAATTTGTTCTTGTCAGTAAGTGTTGTCATCGTCGTCGTTTTTTTTTTGAGGAACCTCCCTTCTGCTACTGTTCCTGCGGCTGATCCTGAGGCCAAGTTTTAAAATTTGGCCTTATGTCGCTTGGCATTATGTCATGGCACTTATTTGGGATGCTAAGATGTCTAAAATTAATAACAGGGTGTAGCAAAATTTAATGATTTGAACTTCATAAAAATATTGTTTCAAGCAGAGTGTAGAACTTTGCATGCAGCCAGTGATATAAGAAACTTAAAAAATTGAACACCAAGTTATTCCAAGAAATGGTGATTTACATCTTAATCAACAAGGCGACGCACTGTCATGTGATTTCTTGAGAAGATCGTGCAAAATTCACTGGCCAACATAAGAGGCAGGATCTTCTGTTTAACTGCTAGCTTATGCGGATGACACTGACGTGATTGGGCGAAAACAGCGAGGCGTCAGGGATGCGTTCGCTGGCATTGAAACGGAAGCGGCTAAAATGGGTCTGGCGGTAAACGAGGGCTCTCAAACGATTGGATGGCGCAGTTGGTTAGGTGCCTTCCCCAAGTTAGAGGGGTCCCAGGTTCGAATCCCAGTGATATCGAATCTGGTCCAGTCACCATTTGCCGTTGGGATCAAATTAACGACACTGGAGTAGGTTGCTACCTGGCAGTACAAAGAAAAACATCCATCGGCTTACCGAAACTAAAACAGGGAAAACCATTCACAACAAACCGTTGTTTCCAGGAAACCAGATTACAACTGTTTGCAAACGGAAATCTGATCTAACACATCAACCCCCTTCGGACAGCTATTGGTCTGCAAAAGAAAATAGCTCATTAAAGCGAACATCTGCAGCAATGCGTCACAAAAACCTCGTTCAAATTCATTCTCTGCGGATATTTGAACAAATTCCAGGAAAGAACTCATGCCTCGGTCCTCATGCATGGTCTCCGCGATCTGCTCGACTGAAGGACGTTTCATTTTAAGCGATGCAAAGCAGGGGATCCCTAGAAAAAATAAATTATGATGGTGCTGGACATTCTGCATCCCTGCAGCGGCCTCATTCAGACTCTGTCCTGACTTCTCTTTCCGAATGCACTTTTGGGGCCACCCGCAGCAGCCTCATTCAGACTCCTCCTTCCGAATGCACATTTGCGGTTGCAGTCGCTGTAATTTTATAAATTATTGCATTCCGAGGTGTCTCCATATCTCGTGCTCCATAAATAGCGGCTCATATCGCTGTTTAATTCACGTCTCACTGGTTCGGTGCTCGTCCATGTTGGGGAGCAATTTGCTGCACATCCCCCGACGGGATGTTCAAGAATTCATGGGGATTCCGTGAAATTTATGCAAATGATTCGGAAAGTCGATGAATTGAAGTTGTGGCCACGAGCTGCAGATAAACGTTTCGAAAGTAATCCAAGTCATTGTTCCTTCTTCTGTCCCCATCCTTCCTCCTCTGGCCAGTGAGCTGTTTGTCCTTCAGCCATACTCTTGTTTTTGTTTCAACAGGGAGTGCCCATGAGTCCAATCGTCGCCGAAGACCCCTATGGACTTTACTGGCGACAGCTTGAGCGCTAAACCCCTTCACAAAAAAATCCATTAACCCTTAGCTGCAAACGGGATTGATGAAATCGATAAATAAATAAATAAACAACAGCCCCTCCCTCCCCCCGGTGTAAGCAGCCTGCCACTAAATAGGTCGCTCCGCATTCCCCATAAATTTCGAAATTCCCCGGCAAATCTGTTGAAATTGAACTTTCCACAAAAACTCCCCCGTCAGCGGCTGCCTCTAGGCCGCACCGAAGGGTATTCAATATGGAAAACTCCACCCGCCCCCCGTCCATTGGTGGTGAACAACCGGCAAACAGGGCCAACAAAAAACTATCGCCAACACGACACCAACTGGTGCCACCGAGAATGGTTTGCCACCCAGAGGGGGAGTGGGGAAAATGGGAAACGGGGACACGAGCGTATCGGGAGTAAGTTTCTGTTTTCTGTTAGGTTAAGCACAAATGCAGGTAATCATGCAGATTTCCGCGAATCAGTACACTTCCCCCCCCCTGAAATGCAGCACGGTCACGGCACTGCGCGCGTGAGTGAGGAGGAGTGGGAGCAGGTCTCCCCCGAATCGATTTGCTGCCATTCGAGGTGGAATTCCAACACTTGTTGATCCTTTGTTCGGTTATCAGCGCTAAGACGCTGTCATAGTTCGCTCCTGACAATCGGAGAAATGATGCCTTCCCCGGCGGAGTTCCATCCACGTTCGGTTGTTATGTTTTCCAATCTAAAGTTTGCAGCTGATTTCAAATCCTTTTAGTCGGGCGTCAGGACGAATGGAATTGTTATTGGCTCGCTGCTGACACAGATGTTTGTGCTTTCTGTTGTGCGAGTGCTTGTGCTGGAAGGGAAGGGGGCGAGGCGGCACGTCGTTTAATGTAATCTTTACGAACTGAGCTCCGGGCGGCGTTGTTTGCGAAGAAAACACACACTAAATGGCTTAGACGTCAAGGCAGCAGATATTGTGTGTGGAAATAGGAAAACTGCGAAACTTCCGCACGGGAGATGGGGGGCACACCCTGTTTCTGTCAAATCAAATGAGAATAAAGGAATAGTTTCCGTGGACTAAGGACAACAGTTTGCTTACGATGCAGCAGGCGATGTGGAATCGGAAACACCATGCGGAAGGGATGACTCACTGGCTGACTGTAAGGGGGCAAGTTGTTTTTTTGGGAAACGACTATCATCTCACTTGGCCATCCTGTGCAAGGTTAATGCTTGGTTTCCACTGATTGCGATTCTGCGCACCGTTTTGGACTACATCATACGCCGGGGAAAACGTTTTTGGTCGTTTGTTAGTAAAATTCAACTGATTTTTAGGGAAATATGTCAACGAGCTTCTCAGCAGAAGAAGCGCGGGATCAAGGCGATGGAGAGGTGGTATGACAGGAATGATGTCCAAAAGTTTGGTGAAATAGCTAGCGGAAGACCATACCAATAGGAGAGGCTTGTGGGCTCAACCCCAAGTTCACCCCGAATAAAAAGAAATCGTAAATTTATTCAAACGATTAATATAATGGCGGCGCTAAAGTCCGAAGTGAACCTGTGCCTAGCTTCTCAGCAAACACTCTTGTTGTGCGTGCTTTTGTTCTCTCACGAGTGGAGGGGACCTACTGTTTAATGCCGACTCCGTACGGCGAGATTGAGAAGCTTGTTCTAGACAGTTATACTCTTTGAGCATTGTCAGTGACTCGAAAGGGTGGTGGGAGGAGGAGGGAGGTGGAGCCGTGAAAATTTTTTTGAAAAATTGTTTGTCTAAACTGGGATTCGAACCTATACTGTGAAAGTCTAGTACGTATGGGTCGACGCACAAATCCACACGACCACGGCGCCCACGATTACATTCCATAATTTGCGGGCATGGGTCAGTGCATCCAAGATAAAGTTGTTGATTGCTCTCTCACTGGTGAGATGTCAGCGACGATCTGTGTAAATACACAGGTCAAGTTGACGTACAACCCTCGTGGCGCCCTCTGAATATACTCTACAACAACCTCTTAGATGTGAGCCAATATATGGAGCGCCCCGTTCCTCCAGGTTTGGGGGTTGCGCGCGGGGTTTACTTCCTCACGGGGTAAAAAAACTCGAGTTCAGAAACAACGAGTTGCCTTGGACGAATACCCCAGCGAGCGGAATAAGGACAACGGCTTTCGGTTCTGCACTTAGAACGTGAGATCCCTTAAAAGACCACGCGCTGCCGATGAACTCGAGGAGGCCCTAGATCGGAATAAAGTAGACATTACCGCAATCCAGGAAGTGCAATGGGATGGGCCGGTGAAAAATAGGATGAAAAAATTGTGACATC
Organism: Myathropa florea; assembly: GCA_930367185.1. NCBI lineage: Eukaryota > Metazoa > Arthropoda > Insecta > Diptera > Syrphidae > Myathropa > Myathropa florea. Next base: position 125,787,739 of record OV884002.1, on the reverse strand, counting down.
TACTTCGGTGATTGCTACAGAAAGCGAAGGCAGCGATTATTTGAACGCGGATTTGTTGTTCGAGGCAAGTAAACGAATGCTTTATAACAATCCGCATCAGGGCTAAATTCGATAACATCAGACTAATCTGCTCCCAAGCCCAAAGATGACGATAGCAAAGGATGACTTCTATAATCATGAACTTACGGTCAATCTACGAGTACATACGATCAATGCCCCAGCAAAAACGCCAAGATCATTCTAGGTGATTTTAATTCTAAACTGGGTAAAGATGGCATCTTCGCTAGAGTCATAGGTAAGCACAGCCTGCAGGACACCACGTCATCGGACTCAGGCTGTGTGGACTTTTCACGGTTCCCAAACCTCAACATCCATAAAGGGGTCTTGCGGTCCTCTGATCATTCAACCGTCAACCATATTGTACTCTCATTAGGTTGTGTAGGATGAATATGGAGAACTTTTGCTGCTCCATTATGGTTGGTAAAGAACCTGACCTTTAGCTTTAATGTCAAAACAGAACGTAGGCAAGGCTAGACGCCTTCATGTGAATAAGATCGTGTAGAACTTACTGGTCGAAACTAGAGGCATTATCTTCTTTTATCACGTAGTAGTGCCCTGGAAAGACCACTTAAGTTGTATGCAAGATCTTGATCATCCCGAATAAAGAAGCGCTTGGTCTCTTTGAGAAAAAAGTTCAACGTGTTATGTTTGATGTTGTTTACATTGGCAATTGGTGGAGGAGATTCACCCACGAAGTGTACACGATTCTAGCCAGGAGTCTACGGATCCAAGGCCGAAGACGTCTAGGCCATGTATAGCGAATAGACTATTTATGTCCGGTCCAAAGAATCTTCCACTCTGGACTTCTGTTATAGCGCAGCAGAAAACGTTCGCGCTAAAGACGGTGCACACAAATAGAGAGAGACCTCAACAAACTTTATGCTCACACTTAGAAACAACTGGCAAAAGATCGTGCTAGCTGTTGAGGCTATTGGTTGAGTCGCAAGTTCACCCCTGGCTTCACCCCGAATAAGAAGAAATCGTAAATTAATTCAAATGATTACTTGAGGTACAACTGGATGACGCAGTTGGTTAAGTGCCTGCCTTAAGTTAGAGGGGTCCCAGGTTCGAATCCCAGTGAAAGCAAAGTTAATACGCTTCTATCCGATTTTTCAGATCTGGTCCAGTCATTTGCCATTCGGATCAAATTAACGGCACTATCACTGTAGCGGTCGATCAGTCGAAGTAGTCTGACTGTGGATATCACAATAGATCAACGTGGTCTAAGTGTGCTGGTGAATTCACTATTAGCTCACTAACCTAACCTATATAGCTGAGGACCGCCTTTGATTTTTAGTTAAACACTTACGCCAAATAGCTTTTTCATGCCAACATAATACAGACTCAATAGGCAGAGGATGTTATATTTGAAGTAAGAGCTAGAGGCGTCAAAACTTTGCAGCAGAGCTTGCGTAAAATTTCTTACGGTTCCTTACGATTACGGTTCTTACAGTCGGCGCTATCGTCGTAAACGGTGACCAGATAGCAATGACAGTTTTTCAAAATGTTACGTTTCAGCAACTGTCAAAGTTACCAATTGCTTTCAGCTGTAAAAATATTCTATAGGGTTTGTCATCTCGTCATACATCCCGAAAGTGCAGAAATCATTACAAAATATCATCGAACGTCTGGCTCAGTCGTAAATACTCGTACGCAACGTGAGTTTTGTCGTAAATTCGGTGGTCATCATGGCTTCCAAGTGCAGGCAATTCCCCTCTCCAATAAAAAGTTTTGTGGGTGAATATACTCTTTGGACATTAAGCCATCAACCAGACAGATAGTGGCGCGATATGAAGAAAACCTAGCCGCCGTAGCGGCCACTATCACAGGAGACCCAGCAATGTTAATTCGGCGTCACTCAACTAAATTGGACAACTCAAAAAATGTGATCCCGGTTTATTTTGCGGCTTGATTTAAGTATACATGCGTATAAGATAGTACTGACGAGCGATAATTGAAGCCGGACGAACTTGTGTATGGCCAGTCGCCGTCAGTCCGTTAGTTGTGCGCTGGAAATGTTAGCCAAAAATCTGAATTTTGCCCATATAGTCAACTTCCCGGACTAGGTAAATTTTTGGCTCAGCGGTTATGTTAACAAATTAAATTACCGTTATAGGAAGGAACACTATCCACAACTTTTCGACCAAGCATCAATGCATCCACAAAGATTGACTGTTTGGTGCGGCTTATGGCAAGGTGGCATCTTTGGACCTTATTTCTTTCGAAATAGGGACGAAGACACCATTATCGTCAATGGTCTCAGGTCTAGAGCGATTTTAACCGACCTTCTGTAGGCAGAGATGGACAACATCGATCTATCCGAGATATGGTTCCAACAAGACGCCACTACATGATGTACAATAGCAAGCGAGATAACGCTCAAAGAAATTTTTCGACTAGGTCAGCGTTCATCAATTTGTCTCCGCAATCAAGCGACTTGACACCGCTCAATTATTTTCTACGGGGCTACGTCAAAAACTTGTTTTTTGTCTGAGGTTTTTTTGAACCTCTACTCTGGAGCACTCAGACTCAAAAACTGGTCCATTGTACTCCCAGGTAGCAACCTACTCCAGTGCCGTTAATTTGATCCCAACGGCAAATGGTGACTTGACAAGATTCGTTTTCACTGGGATTCGAACCTGGGACCCTTCTAACTTGGGGCAGGCTCTTAACCAACTGCGTCATCCAGTCGTATTTACGTCTAATCCTTAGTTTACGCTAACAAGCCAACTACTTTGGATGAGCTCGAGGCCAACACTCGAGACACTATTGCCGGAATAACGCCGCACATGTTACAATATGTCAAAGTCATCAAAAATTTTACCAATCGCTTGAAGCACAGCCAGAGAAGCGAAAGCGGCCATTTGAATGATGTTCTTTTTCGTACACAATGGCATGAATGTAGCCTAAATATGAAGCCAGAAACAATTTTATATCTCACACTGTTGATGGTTTATTTAAATCTCTTTTCCTATTGTTATTATCTGGTCACCCTGTATCAGCTGCTCTGCTTGCGAGTTTCAAGTTTGGTAACCAGCTTCATTTTCGTTTGAAGTTTGAGTTGTTTTAAAAGAGGTGGAACGACGCACACTTGACGCCATCTGATTGCATCTTTCTGTAGTTGTTCACTCCTCCAGCTCAAGGTAGGTCCTTTGCTTTTTAACTTTCTCTCTCCTTGATCTGACACCTTCTGGTTTCTTATTCTTATCTGGTCACACTGTACTAAGTCAGGCCAGGTTCTAGTCGCTTAGACCCAATCAGCCACATCAGTCGATCAAACTGAGCTAATTGATGCTAGTGTCAGGTCACTTAGGCCACCAAAAAAGTAAAACGGTACTGGGTGTCAATTTGCCCAAACATCTAACACTGGCCTCCACTTCATCAAAAGGTTCCTTGACACCAAACACGTCAGAGGGTCAAATGAGTACCAGAGTTCTTCATTGAACGCAAATTATCCTACACGACTGACAGTTGTCCTGTCACTTGAACTCCATTCAAATTGGATTACCCAACTTCACACATGTGCATTTGTTGTCCCGTGTAGCGGTGCTAATTGCGAATCTCGTTAGCACGTATTTGTGAATTCCACAGAACACATCGGGGATTATCAACCGAATAATCTGCACGAGAGCCGAGCTACACGAAAACTTCTCCAAGTGAACACTCGCCAACTTTGGCACATCGGTTTTTCAAAACTTTCCCACACACAATCAGACGGAATCAGCAAGGCGATCCGAAAATAGGATTCCAAATCCCACTCACAACAGAACGTGTCCTGTGAAAAGAATTCTCCTCGAAAAGAAAGCAAACTATTCATTCGAAGCGTTTTGACACAGTCTCTAAGTTCTAAGGGGACGTGGAGAGGAGAATTCAACTTCCGGCTCGGCGGTTGGAGGGGATTGGATACGGAGAAGGAACTCTTGGAGGGTTTCCGAAAGGATACGTGCGTGGAAAAGTTTCTCCATTCAGTTGAATTGTGGCGGTTCTGTGAGAGGGCGCCCTTTCATAAGTTGGCAGCGGGATTATTGATCTTCGCGCGAAGATAGACAAAAGGGTTTCGCCGACGACGGATCAGAGTTCGGCAAGAACAACGAACTGGAGGTCACCACGTGAGATGTGAAATTGAGAGGGGGGCAACGGTTAAACTGTTGCTAACGAAAGACGTGAGCAAATTTTAATGGAAACTTAAAGAAGTCAAAATGTTTCAATGGTTTGAGGCCATTTTGTGATGAATAATGCCGTTATTCTCGTCTGACCGATGGCGAACGGCTGTTGTTTTGACACTTGTGTTGCACAGGGTGTTCCCTGAGAGGGTTTTCAAGGGATTTTTGTACAACTTAAGGGAAAATTAATCCAAATCCAAGAAGTAGATGAGAAAAGAAAGAAAAAAAGATGAGATGAGATATGCGTCATGGAATGTTCACAATTACTTATGGAACACAATGTCAGGTGGATGCCCGCTTTTGAAGGTCTTAGAGGATGTGGAGGAGTCAAACAAATATTGAGAACCCTCTGAAGAGTTCTAGTGGTTTGAGTGGTTTGAGGTCTCACAGAAGGAACACCTAGCTGCGAACCTGATTCAGGTGGCAAACCGAGATCAACGATGAAAAAACATTCATCTTACAGCTCAGCTCAACAAGAATAGAAGCAAATTTGACCACAAAGAGAAAAGAGAACAGCCAAAAATGAATGAAAATCAAAAACAAACAGAAATGCAGTCAAAGTTATTTATTCATTTTTCGTTTCCTTTTTCAAAACAAAGAGTGTGTCTCAAGTTCTTTTGAACAACCACACTTCGGGTTTGCTGTAAAATTTGTTTCGGGTCCTAGTTACATCCTTCGCCGTTCTGCGCCTGGAGTACGGTGGAAAACTGATGCAGCAATGGGCTTCTTATCCACGATAAACGGCGGCGGTGGTGGCGATGAAGGCCAACGTGGGGCCGCCATGTACCGTGCCACTTCCATATCTTCTGGGCTGTACTCCTCCTCGGAACTCTCCCCGTTGCTTCCAGAGGAGATCTTTAGTGCGGCAAATTCCCCGAGGGCAGGCACAATCGGTTGAGGCCCCTCGAACTTGTAACAGTTGCTGGCAGTGTTCCCTGGATTCCAAAGTCCATTGCCAGGCCCAGGGCTCGGCGTGTTGTTGTTAGGCTTCAACTCGAAGAACTCCTCGTATGCTGCATACAGCAGTGGGACGTACTGTTCTTGTGTCCTCGTGGTGGCACGGAATCCTTGCGTCCCCTCCCTCGGCTTGATCTTGCACTCCAGCCCATACTTCCGGGAGATCTTCGAGATCACCCCCTTGTCCTCTTCGTCGTCTATGTCGATCACCAGTTCCACCGGGTAGTGGCCAACGATCCTCTTTTTGGCCTCGTGTATTGCGAAGGACGTGCCCGTGACCACAACTGTGTACAGTTGCTTCCCTTCCACTGGCATGATGGTTATGTTCGTCTGGGTGTTGCGCCCGATTACTTTGAGGATGGCATGGGCGTTCTCGGCGAGTGTGACGCGGACCTCGGGGGCGATGTTGAATTCCAAAAAGACTGACTTCGCCTCAAAGCTCTTGAGATGGAACTGGATGAAGGTGTTTACTGCTCTGTGTACGTCTTGGCTCGCTTGTTCCGTGCCCTTCACGGTGATCAGGTACACGTTGTCCACTCTCGCTCTGATGGACGTGATCTCTACTCCATAGCATCCTCCCAACTTGTCCAAGTCCTCCTCAAAGCCGCGTCTGTAGACGTTCTTCTTGAGCTGCACCCTCAGCTTCACTGTTAGCGGCGTTGCTGCCCGAAGTTGGGCGCGCGCTTCCTCCAGGCTCGCCAGTGTCCCGAGGATGGCGACGTGGTAGTTGTTCGACTGGTCCAGTTTGTCGAAATCCGCCAAGTGGATCCGGGTGTCAGTTGACTTCATGATCGCGTTGATGTTGGTTCCACGGCGACCAATGATCTTCGGGTGGTCAGCTTTGGAGACGTGGATTTTCAACCGGAGCATGGTTCCTCTGGATGCCAGGGTTTGCATGATAATTGCCCTGGCCCAGGCAATGTTGGCCGGCATCCCGTATATTTTGACGAAGACATCTTTTTGAGATCTGCCACTTGCCTTCAAGTAACGTGGCCATTCCACGGTGGTGTTGGTTGAAGTCATGGTCCTTGAGAAGAACGCAACGGCAGCGTTTATTTCCGCCATTCCGGTTTCTCCTGCTATGAGTCCTTCCAGCTTGCGGCGGTCGATTCTGAGCTGCTCCACCTCAAAGTGGGGATTTTTGGCGAGGACAGTTTGGTCCACAAGGCCGTATGATGAATGCCTCGTTGGCGGGGGTTGTGCTCGATCTAGAGCAATTCCAGTTGGTGAGCGACGGTGGGAGGATCTCCAGGAACCAGACGCTGGCAGGGATGATGATGTGCTCGGTCCGTTGACTCTCCAGGATGTTGACCTTTGGTAACGGCGATTCTTCTTTTGTCCAGGATTCATACTGAATTTGAAAATTGTCGATAGGTTTTCAATTGACTCAGAAATAGATTCGATCTTCGGCTGCACTTGAAGTGTTCGTTCACTATAAGGACTTCTGAATGTGACTGAGTCTGAATCTCTTATTCTGCGCTGATAATACTCGAGGAATATGTCTCTCTGATGATACTTACTAGCTCTGCTAATAATGCTGAATTGATTAGTGCTCGGACAATGCTCGGCTTTTATTCCGAAGGATGACGTAGTTTCGTGTCAGTCATTAGCGAGGATCCATAAGTATTTCCGCGAAAATATGATTTACTTGTTTTATGGCCCGCCCTAAAGTCCTTTCTGGAGACTGTATCGCCCACAATGCGAGGTATAAAATGTGGGAAATTGTTTTAGGGATTTCCTAGGAATTATTACGGAGCGGAGTTTTTTAATTTAATTACCCTTTGGCACAATGGATCAATCCTGGTCTACACTTCAGCCACCTCTAATCTTACCTAACCTAACCTCATTTAATTACTTTTTGAGGTGTGCACTTTGGACATTGCAACAAAATCAGTTTGTTGAAACCTTGCATTTTGAGATGTGGGCATAAGAGTCGCAAATTTCTGAGGAATTGAGATGATTTCAAATTTGTTTGGCTTCAAAAAACTGAGAGAATACTAACTCTATTTTTTTCTATGGTAGGCTCATAAATTGTCCTCCCATTGAGAGAAAATTCTGGCAACATGGACAGGAATCTTATTATCTAGATATTCTTGTATCCCCAGTGAGCCTGTGTATAGAAGGAATAGCTAGATGATTGCTTTATTTCTCGATGCAGGACGTTTACTTCCTTTTACACGGATGTTGCTTAGAAGCTAGGCCCAAATCCCCCTGGGACTGTAGCGCCATCATTGTTATTGATGCCGTTGACGTGGACGACGCCACATATCACACTGCAGTGAAACAAAGTGGTATTGAAGTTTTCTGGAGAAAATATTGACTTCAATTACACTCTTTCCTTTGAGACTATTTGGCCAAACCATTTGAAAGGTATTCTACTCCATTTCTTACCTCAGAATTTGTACTTTCGACTAAAATAAAGTTGTCACCAATTTTCGGAAAAATGTTGCATTTTTCTGTGGACTTGAAATTACACCTCATGTTGGATGATCATACTCAAGACTCTCGCTTGGCCTGTTCAATCATTTTCAAATTCAACCACAGTTTCCCAAAATGAAACCGGATTTTAGCTTCGTTTAATTACCGTTATGGTGCAGTGGAATCTATGAGAAGAATGAGTTAAATAATGAAGAACGCAAAGCCAAACATTTTGCACAGTATGGTCACATTGGCAGCAGAAAAGTTGTTGAAGCTTGTACCACTGAGCTTTAAAGCTTTTGGTGAGCTTTTTAAGGAACGATACTTGCATCTTATAGTTCAACCATCTCTGGATTGGAAATTGAACGAATCTTATACTTTCTTGGTTTCAAAGCACACAAAGGAGAGATATGAACAGGTTTGGAAAAGCTTTTAGAAGAAGGGAACTTCTGTTGAATAAATCCTTGAGGCTCAAATATTTCTTCAAAGTCCGTTCATGATTTCATGTTCGCTTTATGGTTGTGAGACATGGAGGCCACGTGCTTTTAGCAGAAAATGGGCACTGGACAACTGTGAGACATCGTTGGCACCTACAAGAAGAAAGTGAAAAAAATAAATAAACTTTCAGAATATGTACACCAATTCAAGACAGACTTTTTGAATATAAAAAAGCCGCTAGAAAAGCTTGGAGAAAAATGAACGAAAGGACTGCCTTACTGCCATGAAGTACAGATGATTTGATGCGATGGAAAATTTGGGCAAAAGGTTGACATATTGCTAGATGACTAGATGGCGCAGTTGGTTAAGTGTCTGCCCTAAGGTAGAGGGGTCCCAGGTTCGAATCCCAGTCAAAACAAAGTAAATACGCTTTTATCCGGTTTTTCAAATCTGGTCCAGTCACAATTTGCCGTTGGGATCAAATTAACGGCTCTGTTACTGGAGCCGTCGATCAGTGGAAGTAGTCTGACTACGGATATCACAATGGACCAACATGGTCTAAGTGTGCTGGTGAATTCACTAGCAGCCCCCTAACCTTGACATGTTGCTAAGCGGCTTGAAAGAAATTTTCCAGCATCCAGCGTCTCTACATGGAATAAGGCGAAGAAGAAGGCTTTGTTGATTGAAAACTATCCATTTATTCTACAGTTTCTATAGCCTCTGTTTATCGTCTTTAAGCATTTCTTCGAAAGGATTTAACTTTGTAAAGTCGAATAACTTTTGAAGAACTGCTTCACTTCGATTGCAGTGACTCCAAACCCAGGATCGATGACAAGTGAATGGGATCCAGAATCCAGATGTTCAGCGTGTAAACTCTTGTTTAAGCTGCATGGTTCAGTGAACAATGGTTTCTCTCACTTTTGAAGAATTTCAGTTATGAAGTGTTACGAAGAAGGTCAAGATACACATGCAAAGTCGCCACTTAAACAAATAATTATTTCCATTAGATGTCACTGCTGTCATTGCCTACACATATGCAATGCGATTGGAATTTTCCGATCGAGTCTCCCTTAACATCTCTCACAAAGTCTTTTCGTCGCTGACATCAAGTGCAGAAAACCAGTGGCAATACTGTCAAGAAGTCATCAGAAAATCCGCAACTGATGCGGTAGGCTTCATTCCGCCATCAAGAAGAAACCCCTGGTTCGATGACGATTATCAGCGAGCACATGCAGCCAATCATAGTGCACAGGAAGCCCACAAAGCGGCGCTGCAAAGAAGAACAAGGGATATCTGCAAGCTCTACGAGCAAAAAAGAAGGACAGAGCACCGGCTTTTTCCGAATAATAAGATGGATCATGAGATCGCTTGAAATTGAGAGATGTTACTGCAGAAATGATGTTCGGAAGCTCTATCAACAGGTTCCATGAACGTGCTAAGTTCATAAAACCCGAACAGATGCTTGCAAGGGTAGGGATGGGAACTTAGAAGTGGAATCACAGTTGGTCCTGAGAATATGGAAAGACCACTTCTGCAGACTGCATAACGACGATGAAGACCAAAACCCCGCTGTCAGGCAGAATAATCCATAGGCATGATAATCAAGGATTCCGACCTGAGCAAAGATACGACACCAATCACCAAACAAGGCTGCTGGTGCTTGCAGAACTTTTCAAAGCAGCTGGCGATGATTTGGTAAGGTGTGTACACCAGAACATTTGTAAGATCTGGCAGAATGAAATCATGCCCGACGGATGGAATCTCAGCACCCCGATCATCCCGACTGAGTGTGACCCAGGTCCACCTCGGACTGAAGCGCCCTAAGAAGAAGAAGAGGAAGAAGAAGATCATAGCCGTGACAATTGAAATAACCGGGTCTAAAGCATTTAATTTTTCAGAAATTCCTGAATTTGCTAAGCACATCTCATTAACTTCATTGCACGACTGGATGGCGCAGTTGGTTAAGTGCCTGCCCCAGGTTCGAATCCCAGTGAAATCGAATCTGGTCCAGTCACCATTTGCCGTTGGGATCAAATTAACGTCACTGGAGTAGGCTGCTACCTGGCAGTACAATGGACCAGTTTTGAGTCTGAGTGCTCTAGTAGGGTTTCAAAAATCCTCCGAAAAAAAAAACTTCATTGCAATGTAGAAAAAATCTGCACCACCTTTCATCCTTTCAAAAGTAATTAATTCTTCGGGAATTCTTGAAAACAATTTGCCACATTTTATGCCTCGCATTGTGGGCGGTGCAGTCTCCAGAAAGGACTTTAGGGCGGCCAATAAAACAAGTAAATCATATTTTCGCGGAATTACTTATGGACCTTCGCTAATGACTGACGCAAAATTACGCCATCCTTCGGAATAAAAGCCGAGCATTGTCCGAGCACTAATCAATTGAGTAGTATTAGCAGAGCTAGTAAGTATCGTCAGACAGACATATTCCTCGAGTATTATCAGCGCAGAATAAGAGACTCAGTCACATTCAAAAGTCCTTATAGTGAACGAACACTTCAAGTGCAGCCGAAGATCGCATCTATTTCTGAGTCAATTGAAAACCTATCGACAATTTTCAAATTCAATATGAATCCTGGACAAAACAAGAATCGCCGCTACCAAAGGTCAACATCCTGGAGAGTCAACGGACCGAGCACATCATCATCCCTGCCAGCGTCTGGTTCCTGGAGATCCTCCCACCGTCGCTCACCAACTGGAGTTGCTCTAGATCGAGCACAACCCCCGCCAACAAGGCATTCATCATACGGCCTTGTGGACCAAACTGTCCTCGCCAAAAATCCCCACTTTGAGGTGGAGCAGCTCAGAATCGACCGCCGCAAGCTGGAAGGACTCATAGCAGGAGAAACCGGAATGGCGGAAATAAACGCTGCCGTTGCGTTCTTCTCAAGGACCATGAGTTCAACCAACACCACCGTGGAATGGCCACGTTACTTGAAGGCAAGTGGCAGATCTCAAAAAGATGTCTTCGTCAAAATATACGGGATGCCGGCCAACATTGCCTGGGCCAGGGCAATTATCATGCAAACCCTGGCATCCAGAGGAACCATGCTCCGGTTGAAAATCCACGTCTCCAAAGCTGACCACCCGAAGATCATTGGTCGCCGTGGAACCAACATCAACGCGATCATGAAGTCAACTGACACCCGGATCCACTTGGCGGATTTCGACAAACTGGACCAGTCGAACAACTACCACGTCGCCATCCTCGGAACACTGGCGAGCCTGGAGGAAGCGCGCGCCAAACTTCGGGCAGCAACGCCGCTAACAGTGAAGCTGAGGGTGCAGCTCAAGAAGAACGTCTACAGACGCGGCTTTGAGGAGGACTTGGACAAGTTGGGAGGATGCTATGGAGTAGAGATCACATCCATCAGAGCGAGAGTGGACAACGTGTACCTGATCACCGTGAAGGGCACGGAACAAGCGAGCCAAGACGTACACAGAGCAGTAAACACCTTCATCCAGTTCCATCTCAAGAGCTTTGAGGCGAAGTCAGTCTTTTTGGAATTCAACATCGCCCCCGAGGTCCGCGTCACACTCGCCGAGAACGCCCATGCCATCCTCAAAGTAATCGGGCGCAACACCCAGACGAACATAACCATCATGCCAGTGGAAGGGAAGCAACTGTACACAGTTGTGGTCACGGGCACGTCCTTCGCAATACACGAGGCCAAAAAGAGGATCGTTGGCCACTACCCGGTGGAACTGGTGATCGACATAGACGACGAAGAGGACAAGGGGGTGATCTCGAAGATCTCCCGGAAGTATGGGCTGGAGTGCAAGATCAAGCCGAGGGAGGGGACGCAAGGATTCCGTGCCACCACGAGGACACAAGAACAGTACGTCCCACTGCTGTATGCAGCATACGAAGAGTTCTTCGAGTTGAAGCCTAACAACAACACGCCGAGCCCTGGGCCTGGCAATGGACTTTGGAATCCAGGGAACACTGCCAGCAACTGTTACAAGTTCGAGGGGCCTCAACCGATTGTGCCTGCCCTCGGGGAATTTGCCGCACTAAAGATCTCCTCTGGAAGCAACGGGGAGAGTTCCGAGGAGGAGTACAGCCCAGAAGATATGGAAGTGGCACGGTACATGGCGGCCCCACGTTGCCCTTCATCGCCACCACCGCCGCCGTTTATCGTGGATAAGAAGCCGATCGCGGCAACAGTTTTCCACCGTACTCCAGGCGCAGAACGGCGAAGGATGTAACTAGGACCCGGCACAAATTGTACAGCGAACCCGAGGTGTAGTAGTTCAAAAGAACTTGAGACACACTCTTTGTTTTGAAAAAGGAAACGAAAAATGAATAAACAACTTTGACTGCATTTCTGTTTGTTTTTGATTTTCATTCCTTTTTGGTTCTTCTCTTTTCTCTTTGCTTCTCTTCTTGTTGGTATATCTAAACCATTATCTCCTAGATAGTCTCTTGAGAAATCTCAAATTTGCTTCATCTTGTGTTACTTATTGTCTAACATAAAGATTTCAATTGATTTCTACACAGTCAAATGGGACAGGTTTACTGAATTTTCTTTTACGGAAAATTTAATTTTTAATTTTGTCTTTGTTTGTTGTCATAGTCTAGGCAATAAGAATTACGTTGTTGTCCCTTTTAACGATTTTTCCTTTTGTTCCTTTTTGAATCTACGGGCGATAACAGACGATCGTCCAAAGACAGAGCTTAGTTTCACTATCACTCACCAGAGGGGCATGTCGAATTTTTATCTGTCATAAGATGTGGTCGTTCTATTCTGCCTTGTTCTACTGGTCTGAGCTCGAATACAGGGCTGCTCTTTTAGATTTCATTCTTTACGTTATGCCAACGTTATCGTTGAAATATTTTGTCTAATCCTTAAGTTCATCTTTAACTTTTGTTAAGTGCCCGCCCAATTGCAGACTGACTGTAGCACCTGTGATTATATATTATCCACTATACTTGTTATTTCCAGGAACTCGCTTGACCCCATTCCTACAAAAATCTCGAGACGTTTGGTGAGCCTAAACACGGCTGATAAGAGAAAAAAAAATAAACTTGGATTTCTGAATATCGGGCAACGAATTCTAATTATTTCAGTTCAATTTTGTTCCTATCTTAAACCAGATAAAAACAAACATCCCTATATATGTATCTTTGTCCAAATTTTCTAACACAGAAAATCCCTTGCATCATGCCCAACTAGTGCTTATGCCTTCTGCGCGTACATTTTTGCTGGACATTTAGGGGTTTCAATGAATGTGAGAGATACCGCTGAGACTCCTGTGGAGTTGTCGATCTCAGGATGGTATGCGATGCGAAAGTGGTAATTTTTAATATCACATAGGTGATGTTAAATAGATGGTTAAGACTGGCTTAAAGAATATAAGAGGTTAATTCGGATATCGAAAAGTGCCTCCTATAGGGATTTTTGTGGAAAGATCGAAACACTCGGTGAAACCAGCAGACTGGTTAAAGTTCTTAAAAGGGACAAACCAACCAAGCTGGAAACACTCAGAAGACCAGACGGTACCTACACTGAGTCAAAAGCTGAAACGCTTAGTCTCATGCTAGAGACTCATTTTCCAGGTAACCGGATTACAACCGGCTCAAAACCAGTTCCTATTCCTGGAACTGAGGATGAGCTGATAAATGTAACACGACGATGCTGGTTTGTTTCATTGCTCGTGGTGACAGATGAAGCTATCAAATACGCAGTCGCGTCCTTAGATGGTTTCAAGTCGCCTGGTACCGATGGCATATATCCAGCCTTGTTGCAAAAGGGTATAGACAAGTTGCTGCCGGTTCTGAAAAGAATCTTCACAGCCAGTCTGGCACTGGCCTATATCCCGACCCCTTGGCGTACAGTTAGGGTAGCCTTCATACCAAAGATCGGTAAGGGGGACTACTCACTCGCCAAGAACTTTAGACCAATCAGTCTAACATCTTTCCTGCTGAAAAGCATGGAAAGGCTGGTTGAGCTTCATGTGCGCAAAACCGCGTTGCGATTTCATCCTCTGTCTCAGATGCACTTCAAAATCTCGTTGGCAGAATTGAATGTGCACTCGACAGGAAAGAGTACGCGCTGGGCATTTTCATTGATATAGAGGGTGCCTTTGACAATGCGACTTTTGATGGCATGTGCAACTCGGCCAGAGAACACGGTGTAGATGAATCATTAGTGCTTTGGATTAAAGCAATGCTGATGAACAGAACTATTATTGCGGACGCGGACTGTGGCCAGTATGTTATGGCGGGGGTAAACAGGGGCTGCCCGCAGGGTGGTGTCTTGTCTCCTCTGCTATGGTGCATGCTGGTTGACTCTCTGCTCGATGCTCTTAATAGTTCCAACATCTACGTCCAGGCCTATGCGGATGATGTAGCTGTTCTGTCTGTCGGATCATGCCTAGACGTGATCGACGATTGGTGTACCAGAAATGTGCTTTCAGTCAACCCTCTTAAAACCAAGGTTGTCCTCTTTACGAGGAGGAGGAAATTGACTGGTTCGACTCAACTGGTACTAAAAGGTGTCACTATCCGCTTTTCCGATGAAGCTAAGTATCTGGGTGTCATTCTAGATAGGAAGCTTCTGTGGAAAAAACACATTGAAACGAAAATTGCGAAGGCACTGTCAGTTTTCTGGCAGTGTCAGGGATTTTTCGGCAAACCCTGGGGTCTATCATTTGGATCAACACGGCTATGATTAGGCCCCTTCTCTCCTATGCATCGGTCGTTTGGTGGAATAAGCTTTCGCGTAAATACGTAACTGCTGCTCTCACCAAGCTTCAAAGAACGGTCTGTCTCGGCTGCATGGGGGCCTTCCCTAGCACGCCTGGCTCTGCTCTTGATGCCCTGCTGAATCTCCCCGCCCTAGATGTCCATATCATGGGGTGCACTCTCAAGGCCATCTTTCGTTTAAAAAGAAGTGGTTATTGGTACAACTCGCACTGGAGTTTCGATGACCTTGCGCACCGCATCTCCTTTGACCCCAGTCTTATGGATATGCCGTCTGACGCACGGACACCAGTACTCCAGCTGCGACGAACATACAAAGTCGACTTTCCCTGTACTCAGGACTGACTCTGGCCAGAATCTGAGCCAGGAAAGGAATGTAGTCGAATCTTCACGGACGGCTCCAAGACCAGTGAAGGATCTGGTGCTGGTGCCTTCGTGGAGAGCGACAACTTTAGACTGCACACCTCGTTAGGCAAATTTGCGTCGGTTTTCCAAGCGGAAACCTATGCGATCCTAATGGCTACGAGCTATATTGTGAAGAATAGGTGGAAGGGGCGAAGTATTTGTGTCTGCAGCGACAGCCAAGCTGTGCTTAAGGCCTTGCTCAACCCTTTAACCACTTCCAGAATAGTTCAGGAATGCAAGTCTTCTCTGAATTTGATCGGTAGATTGAATTCGGTAAGACTTGTCTGGGTTCCCGGGCACCACGGGATCACGGGAAATGAGATCGCTGATGAATTTGCTAGGCGAGGATCAGATGAGACTTTCTCAGGACCTGAACCTACGCTGGGACTGCCCGCGTCCTCGGTTAGGGCTTCCATCGATGGTTGGACTTTTCGAGAGCACAACCGCAGGTGGCATGACTCTCCAGGATGTAGACAGAAGCGCATGCTCCCCAACGTCTGTAAGAAATCCGCGGCTTTCTTGTTATCTCTTTACAGAAAAGACTGCAGACAACTTATTGGCGTACTAACGGGGCACTACACTTTCGCCAAACACCTAAGTGTGCTTGGCCTAAGTGACGAAACCCTCTGCGACGCCTGTGGAGAAGACGATGACACTACAGAGCACTTCCTCTGCCATTGTCCCGCCTTTGCTCGGATCAGGTGGCAGTTATTCGGCGCTGATGAGGTGAGAGCTGATGATGTAGGCTCCTCATCACAGAAGCGCCTGCTGGTTGCTGCCTGGTAGTACAATGGACCAGTTTTGAGTCTGAGTGCTCCAGTGTAGTGTGACAAAAACCTACGACAAAAAAAAAAAAAAAGACTGGGTTTCCAAGCATCGAAATTTGCTTAAAGAACAACGTACATAAAAACACTTTATATATCAAAACAACAATTAATTTAATTTTTAAAAAACAAAAAATAAAAAAATTAAATTTTTTTCTTAAAAAAAATGTTCTAGTCTGGGAAAAAAGTCTTTCATCTTTCCAAATTGTTCAGGTTATAGAACCGTTCATGTTTTCGAGATTTTACTGTATTATTTTTTATTTTTTTCTTAATTTTATTAAAAGTGGGGGTTTAAATAATTTATATACATTGTATTAAGTATTCGATTTGTTGCATTTGGGGCTAGAAAAAGAAAGTTATTGAATTACTCCGTTTTACCGCGAGATTTATTGGCAAGGAACGATTCGCCCACATAAAAGTATGACGACGAATAATGTTATTGGCGCACGGTGAAATTTTAACAACTATTCGAGGGAATCCAGTGACAGTGGTGACGGTTCTAATTTTGGCGTGAATTTGTGCTTGTAGTTAATCCGAAGCATTAAATGTTCTACTGCATCTCCCTCCACTTGACTTGTTTGCCAGACAAGTAGCAGCCTGCACAGCGGTAAGACTCAGAACACTATACCTGTAGAATAACCACTATACAGGTCATTCCACCATTCTAGATAACCTCGAGTTTCTACCGCACGACACCGACCTCATTGAGAAAAACTTCTCTACCAGCATACCCTCCAGGTCAGACTGGAAGTCTGATACTCAGACGCTGGACGGTCCTCTACGTATTTTCACAGATGGATCCAAGACGGACGAGGGAGTAGGAATAGCTGTCTACTCCAAGGATCTCCATTTTAGTATATCCCTCCACCTTCCAGAATATTGTAGCGTTTTCCAGGCTGAGACAATGGCAATAAAAGAAGCTCTGTCCTGGCTCAAGAACAACGTGATATCCAAGAAGGACATCACCATCTGTTCAGACAGCCAGGCAGCAATCAAATCCCTGAACTCGGTCACTTTTCTCTCTAAGACCTCCCTAAATGGCCGCCTATCTCTTAACGAGATGGCTGAGCATTTTAACATTCACCTCATGTGGGTGCCGGGACAGAGTGACATTCCAGGGAATTGTGAAGCTGATTATCTCGCCAGGAGCGGTACGATCTCCACAAACCTCCCTAGTGGGGATCCTCCGCCTATGCCATTCGCTACAGCCAGACTTCTTTTAAAGAATCATACCATTAAAAACACCAACTCAAGATGGTCAGATGGCACTACGTGCCTCATTACAAAGCAAATCTGGCCTAAACTTGATCTAAAACGTTCACTCTATCTTCTTAGAATGAACAGGTCATCCTTAAGGATTCTCATTGGCGTCATCACAGGACACTGTGCCATTGGCACTCACGCCTCAAGAATGGGACTCCCTCATAATGATTTCTGCAGAAGCTGCAGAGACGACGAAGAAGAAGAAAGCATAACGCATCTTCTCTGCACTTGTAGCGCTCTCTCCTCTCGCAGGATGACACACCTTGGAGCCTACTTCTTTAACGACTTGAGCGAATTGCACAACGTCGGCATCAATCAATTAAAGAGCTTCGTTGAAAGCGCTAAATGGTTTTTCGGATAAAGGAACACAAGATCCGCGTGGTATCACAATGGGCCTAATTTGGCCTAAGTGTGACTGTTTTCTACAGTCAGCCACTTCAACCTAACCTAACCTGTGCTTGTAGTTGAAATCGCTCATCGAATTGGCTTTCCGTATTCGTTCGAAAAATTCGACTTTGTAGTAACAAAATGCGACTATGATCGAATTCGACTGTCGGATACGACTTGCGTAATTGGGGTGATTGCTATTCATATGCTCGATGTGGCAAATAATTTATTCCCTTTCCTATATTGGCGAATTTAGCCTGGATGCGAATTGTCGTAAGGCGTTCGTTCACACATCTGAACGATAAGACTTCTTGCCTAAGTCTGCCCCTAACGACGAATCCACATCCAAACAAGCGCTGCTTTTGCTGCCTGTAGCAATCACCGTAGTAAATGTCACAGTTTGTCATCCTCTTTTTGTCCGGCCCATCCTATCGCACTTCTTGGATGGCGGTAATGTCTGCTTTGTAGCAGTAAAGGGCTTCCGCTAATTCTTCGGCTGCACGTGGCCTATAAAGGGACCTTACATTCCACGTGCAGATCCGAAGATCGTTGTCCTTAATTCGTTTGCGGGGTTCGTCATCAGTAATTCCGTCCGTTTCCGAGGCTTGTTGTTGCTTCGTAACTTCTCCTTTTTTAGTGTGGCCGGGCCCAACCTGGAGGACCAGTTCCTTTTTTTTTACCCCTAGGACAAGAGGTCGCACTTATAAGTTTAGCAGGTTGAGTTCGGGTGAACTACAACCAGTACCCGATGGCTACCACTTGGAGGTAAAATAAGCACAATTGATGTATAGGAAAAGTTACAACACTGGGCATCGCCAGGTTGACGCCAATCAGTGCCTACCCGATTCCTACAACATCCAGCCATCATTCCCTTCGATTATCTGCGACAAATTTAACCTAGCGAGCGTTGAAACTGCAATTTTTCAATTCATTGATAGCTCTCTCCAGTTGTGCACACAAATTTGCTGAAAGTCCTTTTCTAGGTCAATGCGTCACCTTGAACATTCACATTTAGTGTGTGGTTTTGTACCACGTTTGTTTTCGTTTCATTCGTTTTGCAAAAAGCAGTATTTTCCGAAGCAATAGGCATTCAAGGAATGGGGGTAGGTATCAGAAAAAAGTCGTCTAGGCTGCTTGTCACCATTCTTAGATGACAAAACCTTTGTTAGTGTTGTATAGCGACTAACAGTTTCAGATCAAGAAGCCAAACACCAAATAATTCTCTGATCTTTTCATAAGATTATTATTCACAGACTTACTTTACAATTTACACGCATGCGATTGAGATCGACTATATGGCGCAGTTGGTTAATTTCCTGCCCAAGTTAAAGGGGTCCCCGGTTCGAACCCTAATGAAAAAACCAAAGTTAATACCCTTTTATCCGGTTTTTCAAATCTGGTCCAGTCATTATTCGCGCTGGAATAAAGTTAACGGCACTATCACTAGAGCGGTCGATCAGTGGTTGTAGTTTGACTGTGGGTATCACAATGGACCAACATGGTCTAAGTTTGCTGCTGAATTCACTAGCAGTCCCCTAACCTAACATAACCTAATCTGCATGCGGGGCTGCAGGCACTACTCGGTTTCGGTTTTGAAAGCAGTTTTATGCTGTTTTTAGGCATAACCGAATACATTACTTACCAAGGGAGAAATTTATTTGGGCCAGTTAACGTCTAATAAAAATACAACGTGAACGATCAACAACCCTATACAGGGCGGGCCAAATACAAGTTTCTTTTTAAAAATGCAATAAAATGAACAAAATTAAATTTGTTTTCACGTTTTGTGGCTTTATTAGTAAGAACAAACAAATTATAAAATACAATGTCGTTCAAGTGAATGAAGTGAAATGTTGAGCTGTTGGGATCGATGGTGAGTTGATGTTCGTGAATTAAGTCTCACACAATCGGCCTCAGAATTCTCATCCGTGCGCACTTTACAACGACGGGGACCATGAGTGTTGTCCAAATTTGGACAGAGATACATATATAGGGATGTTTGTTTTTATCTGGTTTAAGATAGGAACAAAATTGAACTGAAATAATTAGAATTCGTTGCCCGATGTTCAGAAATCCAAGTTTATTTTTTTTTCTCTTATCAGCCGTGTTTAGGCTCACCAAACGTCTCGAGATTTTTGTAGGAATGGGGTTAGGTGCAAATTTAGGTTTCGACAGCATGTTGTCTAGGTCAAGCGAGTTCCTGGAAATAACAAGTATAGTGGATAATATATAATCACAGGTGCTACAGTCAGTCTGCAATTGGGCGGGCACTTAACAAAAGTTAAAGATGAACTTAAGGATTAGACAAAATATTTCAACGATAACGTTGGCATAACGTAAAGAATGAAATCTAAAAGAGCGGCCCTGTATTCGAGCTCAGACCAGTAGAACAAGGCAGAATAGAACGACCACATCTTATGACAGATAAAAATTCGACATGCCCCTCTGGTGAGTGATAGTGAAACTAAGCGCTGTCTTTCGACGATCGTCTGTTATCGTCCGTAGATTCAAAAAGGAACAAAAGGAAAAATGGTTAAAAGGGACAACAACGTAATTCTTATTGCCTTGACGATGACAACAAACAAAGACAAAATTAAAAATTAAATTTTCCGTAAAAGAAAATTCAGTAAACCTGTCCCATTTCACTGTGTAGAAATCAATTGAAATCTTTATTTTAGACAGTAAGTAACACAAGATGAAGCAAATTTGAGATTTCTCAAGAGACTATCTAGGAGATAATGGTTTAGATATACCAACAAGAAGAGAAGCAAAGAGAAAAGAGAAGAACCAAAAAGGAATGAAAATCAAAAACAAACAGGAATGCAGTCAAAGTTGTTTATTCATTTTTCGTTTCCTTTTTCAAAACAAAGAGTGTGTCTCAAGTTCTTTTGAACTACTACACCTCGGGTTCGCTGTACAATTTGTGCCGGGTCCTAGTTACATCCTCCGCCTTTCTGCGCCTGGAGTACGGTGGAAAACTGTTGCCGCGATCGGCTTCTTATCCACGATAAACGGCGGCGGTGGTGGCGATGAAGGGCAACGTGGGGCCGCCATGTACCGTGCCACTTCCATATCTTCTGGGCTGTACTCCTCCTCGGAACTCTCCCCGTTGCTTCCAGAGGAGATCTTTAGTGCGGCAAATTCCCCGAGGGCAGGCACAATCGGTTGAGGCCCCTCGAACTTGTAACAGTTGCTGGCAGTGTTCCCTGGATTCCAAAGTCCATTGCCAGGCCCAGGGCTCGGCGTGTTGTTGTTAGGCTTCAACTCGAAGAACTCTTCGTATGCTGCATACAGCAGTGGGACGTACTGTTCTTGTGTCCTCGTGGTGGCACGGAATCCTTGCGTCCCCTCCCTCGGCTTGATCTTGCACTCCAGCCCATACTTCCGGGAGATCTTCGAGATCACCCCCTTGTCCTCTTCGTCGTCTATGTCGATCACCAGTTCCACCGGGTAGTGGCCAACGATCCTCTTTTTGGCCTCGTGTATTGCGAAGGACGTGCCCGTGACCACAACTGTGTACAGTTGCTTCCCTTCCACTGGCATGATGGTTATGTTCGTCTGGGTGTTGCGCCCGATTACTTTGAGGATGGCATGGGCGTTCTCGGCGAGTGTGACGCGGACCTCGGGGGCGATGTTGAATTCCAAAAAGACTGACTTCGCCTCAAAGCTCTTGAGATGGAACTGGATGAAGGTGTTTACTGCTCTGTGTACGTCTTGGCTCGCTTGTTCCGTGCCCTTCACGGTGATCAGGTACACGTTGTCCACTCTCGCTCTGATGGACGTGATCTCTACTCCATAGCATCCTCCCAACTTGTCCAAGTCCTCCTCAAAGCCGCGTCTGTAGACGTTCTTCTTGAGTTGCACCCTCAACTTCACTGTTAGCGGTGTCGCTGCCCGAAGTTGGGCGCGTGCTTCCTCCAGGCTCGCCAGTGTCCCGAGGATGGCGACGTGGTAGTTGTTCGACTGGTCCAGTTTGTCGAAATCCGCCAAATGGATCCGGGTGTCAGTTGACTTCATGATCGCGTTGATGTTGGTTCCACTGCGACCAATGATCTTCGGGTGGTCAGCTTTGGAGACGTGGATTTTCAACCGGAGCATGGTTCCTCTGGATGCCAGGGTTTGCATGATAATTGCCCTGGCCCAGGCAATGTTGGCCGGCATCCCGTATATTTTGACGAAGACATCTTTTTGAGATCTGCCACTTGCCTTCAAGTAACGTGGCCATTCGACGGTGGTGTTGGTTGAAGTCATGGTCCTTGAGAAGAACGCAACGGCAGCGTTTATTTCCGCCATTCCGGTTTCTCCTGCTATGAGTCCTTCCAGCTTGCGGCGGTCGATTCTGAGCTGCTCCACCTCAAAGTGGGGATTTTTGGCGAGGACAGTTTGGTCCACAAGGCCGTATGATGAATGCCTCGTTGGCGGGGGTTGTGCTCGATCTAGAGCAACTCCAGTTGGTGAGGCTTGTGCTCGACCTAGAACCACTTCAGTTGGAGAGCGATAGTGGGAGGATCTCCAGGAACCAGACGCTGGCAGGGATGATGATGTGCTCGGTCCGTTGACTCTCCAGGATGTTGACCTTTGGTAACGACGATTCTTGTTTTGTCCAGGATTCATATTGAATTTGAAAATTGTCGATAGGTTTTCAATTGACTCAGAAATAGATTCGATCTTCGGCTGCACTTGAAGTGTTCGTTCACTATAAGGACTTCTGAATGTGACTGAGTCTGAATCTCTTATTCTGCGCTGATAATAATCGAGGAATATGTGTCTCTGACGATACTTACTAGCTCTGCTAATACTACTCAATTGATTAGTGCTCGGACAATGCTCGGCTTTTATTCTGAAGGATGGCGTAATTTTGCGTCAGTCATTAGCGAAGGTCCATAAGTAATTTCCGCGAAAATATGATTTACATGTTTTATTGACCGCCCTAAAGTCCTTTCCGGAGACTGCATCGCCCACAATGCTAGGTGTAATGTGGGAAATTCTTTTAGGGATTTTCAAAGAATTATTACCCAGCAAAGTGCTAATTTAATTGCTCTTTGGCACAATGGATCAATCCTGGTCTGAGTGCACACTTCACAGTTCAGTCACCTCTAATCTAACCTAAGCTAACCTCACTTAATTACTTTTTGAGGTGTGCACTTTGGACATTGCAATAAAATCAATTTGTTTACACCCTGCATTTTGAGATGTGGGCAGGCAAGTCGGAGATTTCTCAGGGATTGAGGTGACTCCAAATTTGTTTGGCTTGAAAAAAATTAGAGAATACTAACTCTTTCTTTTTCTTTGGTAGGCTCATAAATTGTCAATTGGCCATTCAAATGCTGTGATCGAACAGGTTAAACGCTTTGTATTGTATTGTATCCATTCCTAACCTCAGAATTTATACTTTCGAATATAAAAAAGTTGTCGCCAATTTTCGGAAGAATATTGCATTTTTTTATTGATTTGAAATGACACCTCATGTTGGATAACCCTACTCAAGGCTTTCTCGCTTGGCCTGTTCATTTTGAAGTTTTAGCTTCGTTTAATTACCGCTATGGTGCAGTGGAATCTATGAGAAGAATGAGTTAAATAATGAAGAACGCAAAGGCAAACATTTTGCACAGTATGGCCACATTGGCAGCAGAAAAGTTGTTGAAGCTTGTACCACTGAGCTTTAATGCTTTTGGTGAGCTTTTTAAGAAAAAATACTTGTATCTCACAGTTCATGTATCTCATAGCAATTTACACCCACTTCTTGAATAGAATTTGAACGAGTCCTTAAATATTTTGAAGTTTCAGAGCACTTCTAGGACCCACAATGAAGACCCAGGGGCTAGTTTGAAAATATTCCCAATAAAAGCTTTTAAGTTCCTTCTATTGAATAAATTCTTAAAGCCAGATACTCAAACATCCCTTACAAATTTGTTCACGATTTAATGTCTCCTTTGTGGTTGTGAAACATAGAGACCAAGTAGAAGATGGGATAGCACTCAATTTCAAACATCATTGGTGGTTGCAAGCAAAAAATGAGAAGAAAATACAAAAAATCTCTTCAAAGAATAATGCAACGACTAGAACGGGGCATCAGAATGGGCCTTTCTAGAAAATTAAGTTTTACCTGATGTCAATTACGACAAAATCTCATCAGGTTTCGGAAAATGTTTGCTTTCACTTTTATGAATACAACATATTTTAGTACAGAGACGGCTCGATGTTTGAAACGGCTTGATGTTCGAAACAAATGCCCCCGGAATTGAATTTAAGGCCTTTCAGTATTATTATTATTATTGTTGAGCGTATATTGCACCGCAACCTTTAAGATCTATTGTGCCCTCTTTCAAGACCTTAGCACAATTACGAGTTCCCCTCAAATATAGTTCTTTTCAGAATTGTATTGAGAGTAATAGACTTCTATTGCGCATAGGTGAAGAAATCTGTTCTAGAGTATTCTCTCTAAGCCAGTTTCCTTCAGGAATCTGAGAATGAGAGATAGTTCCAGTGATTGAATTTTTTTTTCTGATAGTAGGTACTTGCCCAGACTTATTTTTCTTTTGTGGGCCAGTGCCTCACAAAATCCCAGTATGTTCTGGAATTTCATTTCTGCAGAGACATTCTTCTGATATCCCTAGTTTCCTTAGATGCTCCCTGAGTCTACAGTGCCCCGTTAGGAAGCCTGTTAGTTCCTTCTTTCTAATTCCCTGAATTCTTCTCTGAGGAGATGGATCTCCTGATAGCTCTTCTCCAGTTTCGCACACAAATTTCCACGTGTAAGTGCCACCTAGCAGATAGTCTGCCCGCTGAAATGTTTAAGGCAGCTGGAGGTGATCTGGTAGGGCGCATGCACCAGCTCATCTGTAAGATATGGTCGGAGGAAAGCATGCCCGATGAGTGGAATCTCAGTATCGTTTGCCCGATCCACAAGAAAGGAGACCCCTTTGACTGCGCCAACTATCGAGGGATAAGTCTCCTTAACATCGCCTACAAAATCTTCTCTGCCGTTTTGTGTGAACGCCTGAAACCATTCGTGAACAAACTGATAGGTCCTTACCAGTGTGGTTTCAGGCCCGGGAAGTCCACCATCAATCAAATTTTCACACTGCGGCAGATCCGGGGAAGACCCAGGAAATGCAGATCGACACACACCATCTATTTGTCGATTTCAAGGCCGCATATGACAGCGTGCATAGAGACGAGCTATACAGCGCCATGTCTAGTTTTGACATTCCTGCTAAACTCGTCAGACTGAGCAGGATGACGATGGAGAACTCTCGCTGCTCCATCAAGATCACCGAGACCTTCAATATCAAAAAAGACTTTAGACAAGGCGACGTACTGTCATGTGACTATTTCAACATCGTCCTTGAGAAGATCGTGTAAAATTCAATGGCCAACACAAGAGGCACGATCTTCCAAAAGTCCGTTCAACTGCTAGCTTACGCGGATGACTTTGACGTGATTGGGCGAACACAGCGAGCCGTCAATGATGCGTTTGCTGGCATTGAAACGGAAGCGGCTGAAATGGGTCTGGCGGTTAACGAGGGCAAAACCAAATATATTCTGTCATCCAGAAGGGACGCACAACATCGACGACTTGGCCAGAACGTCACCATAGGCAGCTATAACTTTGAGGTAGTTAAGGACTTCGTTTACCTTGGCTCCGCGGTTAACAGTACAAACAACATCAGTACCGAGATCAAACGCAGAATAACTCCTGCCAACCGCTGTTTTTTGGGCTCAAAAGGCAATTGAGTAGTAGAGCCCTCTCTCGGAAGACCAAGTTGACTTTGTATAAGACCTTGATCATCCCAGTCCTGCTGTTCGGCGCAGAGGCATGGACAATATCGCAAGCGGATGAACAGTCTCTTGGTCTTTTCGAGAGAAAAGTTCTGCGCGCGATCTTTGGTCCTGTTTGCGTTGATGGCATTTGGAGGAGAAGATTCAACCACGAACTGTATGGGCTGTTCAGCGACATGAGTCTAGCCAGGCGTCTACGGATCCAACGCCTAAGATGGCTAGGCCATGTAGAGCGTATGGACAACTTAGCTCCGGCCCGAAGAGTCTTCGACTCTGAGCCTGTGGGACAACGCAACAGAGGACGTCCACGTACAAGCTGGCGCACACAAGTCGAGGGGGACCTCGGCCGGCTTGGTGTGCGAAACTGGAGACAGCTGGCGATAGATCGTGCTGGCTGGAGAGGCATGTTGAGTGAGGCCCAGGTCCACCTCGGACTGTAGCGCCCTAAGAAGAAGAAGAAGAAGAAGAAGTGCCACCTTGGAAGTCGACATATAATCTGTTGTGCTGTACCACTGTCCATGAGTTCTGCGTGGCACGTTCCTTAAGGTAAACCTAAACCACGAATGCTCACCGAACTTGCTCGTGCTCGCCGCATTTTCGTCGTGTTTGGGCTGGTTCGCGAGCCGCTCGCTGTTGGCGAAAAATTGCGATTTTGTCGTGTTCGTTGGCTTTAATGTTCGCCGTGTAGGGCCATGTTCGCAAGCAAACCTCAATTTTGCTGTGAACGTCGCCGAGTGCATATCGCGGATTAAGCACAATATCAACAGTCAGCCACGATTTTATCGAGGAATTCACCACTTGCGCTTCCCTATCACACATGTTGACGGTTTGAAGAAGCAACACGAAATTAATGTTCGCAAAATGTGCCGTGGGATAACGCAAATGAGCAAGTTCTGTGAGCATGTTCGTCGTTTAGGGCTACCTTTAGCTAGCTGCCTCCAGTTGCGCGCTCCAAGTCGGTTGAGTTCCCCATCAACTTGAGTGCGACACCTAAGGCTAGGTCCTTCTGGGTTAGAAAGCGGTCGGAGCATGGTTCCGAATATTTTCTTCTTTTAGAGAAGCAGATGTTCTTCCCGTCTCTTTCGCTAGTGATGCTCACGAGCAGCTCTCGTCCTTCTTTGTAGCGACGCTTTATATGCCTCTTGTTTAGCTGCATATGCTTGCCGGTATTCTGTGTCAAACCAGGGGTTTCTTGGTGGTGGTCGGGTGAAAACCAACACATCAGCCAGGATTCGTAGAGAATTTTCGGGATACACGTTCGGCGAAGATTCAAATCCGTTTCCGGACGTGATGTCGTGTAGATTATGTTTTCTGTCTGACTGTCCTCCTTGCCTATCTTAGCGTTAAAATATCCTAGCGCGATTTTAATGTCATATTTAATCTTTTCAAGGAGCTCGTAGAAACAATCTCTGGTGGCGTCGTCCTAGATTTCTGTGGGGCATAAGCAAATTTAGCCTTGATGCGGATTGTCATAAGACGTTCGCTTACGTGTCGAAAGCTCAAGACTTGTTGTCTAAGTCTGCCACGTATGACAAATCCGCATCCTTTTAAGCTCGTCTTCTGCTGCCTGTAGCAATCACCGTGGTTAATGTCAGTTTTCCATTCTCTTTTTGCCCGGCCCATCCCACCGCACTTCCCGAATGGTGTTAATATTTGCTTTCTAGCAGTCTAGTCCCTCTGCTGATTCTTCGTCTGCAAGCTGCCGAACATTCCACGTGTAGATCCGAAGATGATTGTCCTCTGCACGTTTGCCAGGGACGTCAACAGTTGAATCATCCATTTTCGAGACTTGTAGTCGTTTCGGAACCAGTACTTTTTTACATGGAAGGGAGGTTACCACGACGCAAAACCCCCAACCTGTCCAGGTCCTTGGTTTTAACCCCTAGAACAAGGGGCCACAAAAAATCCGATGTCAGTAAACCACTTCGCACTGCCGTTAGCCCATTAAGGGCCCATCGCTTTTTCAACACCCTGATGCCCTTAATGACCTCTGCTCCAGACATGTCGAGCAAACCCTTGTAAGGTGTCTGTCATCCTGACTGTCAATGACACCGTCGATGCAATCTGTTGAATTCATCCTTGCACTCTCTTTCTGAGGGGCTCATACTTAACTTTTGAGACTCATCAGCCAGTCATTTTGACAGAGCATTATAGTGTAGCTATTTCCTTACTCTTCAACGTTCGCGCTTAAAAAGTTTAGCGAGTCACGTCCGATTGGTTATCACGGGCAAGTAAAATAAGCACAGTTGATGTGTATTCACAGTTACAACACTTTGTTTGACGCCGATCAGTGCCTACTCTGTTCCTACAACAACCAACTACCGAAGAATAAATTACAGAACTTAAAATAAATTGTCAAACTTATTTCTTCTTATTTCGTCTCATATAAGTCGGAGAGACTTGGTCGAATGAACTCAAATCCAATAGTCGCAAGAACGCAAGAACGACAGTCAAATAATTTCGAACACACTTATCTAATGACAATATCTGACATGGAGAAGGTTTCATTTCTGGAAAATGATTCAAGCCGTGCGGTTGTTCACGTAAAATAAAGGTGGCTCAAATAGTTCCTAAAACATGGCTAAAATCTACAGTTGATGCCTAATTTATGTATTACATGCCATTACTTTACGTTGCTACGAGTCCATCCATAATTTCAAAAAATTCCTTAAAATCTAAATTCCACGGTAAGACTCTCCATGTAAACGCAGATGATTTCAATCTGTCATCCAAGCAAGTCTGTTCGACTTGTTGAACCATGTAAACCCCCTGTTGTCAGATATGGAAAATGAACCGCAAGTGACATTCATTCTGCCACATTGACAGAAGTCTCAGTCTTTTGCAAATAAATGAAACTATAGAATGAGTATCAATAGTTGATCAAAAACGTCAACAAAAACATTGATTCAGATGTGAAAGCCACATAAAATTTAGTTTAAATGAATTCTTCCCACATCCACCAAACGAACATACCCCGTCAAACCCAGCAAACATTTTGTCGATTCCGCTTTGATTTTCCATTTCATTCCGGTCGAAGCACAACGACTTCACGCAGTTGCTGTTGCCAGTTCGTCTCTCATTTCTTCGGTCTGCCTGCTGCTTCTGCTGGCCACTTGGAGAGGTACATTCACGAAACGAAACATTGTGTGAACGAGTTTAGCAAGTTGTTGAGTTGGTTGACATATTGCGATGTAGTGATTGATTTTCTTAAACATCTCCTCCTTTTCGAATCAAAACCAAGTTCAATCCACTATCAAAAAGCAAATCGCCAAGTTCTACCGAAGTGATCCACCACAAGTGCCCCCCGAGAGTGAGGTGTGCGAGTGTGCAAAACGAAGAAATAAATAGATATACAAAATTATCAGTCTCCCGCGGCGGTCGCAGTCATCGTCGACGACGTTGTAGTGTATATAATATCGCTTTCCAAGAAATCGGAATAAAGTATATTTTTTACTCATCGGCGACGGTGTGTAGTCAGTTTTCTGGTGCTATCAAAAGTGTGAATCCGATAAAAGAGTGCATTAAGAAACCAATCGTATAAGTAATCAGCATCACGAATAAAATCGAAGCAGATTAAACCGAACAGCACAAGAAGGGAGAGGAGGAGACATACAAAAAAGAAGAGAAAAAAAAATAAAATAAAAAGAAATACACACCAGGCAAGCAATTGTGGGAAGGAAAAAGGAAAGGGAGAAAAATCGCATTCCTCTTTGCATGCAACACTTGTGCTCGGCGAATCCGCCCATTGGATAAAAATTTGAAATTGAAATTCTGCTCTCATCGGGCAATCTTCCTGCGTCATCTCCTTTATCAGTGTTCGTGGTATTCTACCACCGTTCTACCATAAAAACAAAACTCTCGCAGCTCCTTGCCAGACGAAGACCGTTACGTAGTTCAGGAGCAGAAGCAGAAGCAGGGATTCCTGTGTTAGATTATTTTTTTTTTCGTTTCCAGCTTCACTCAGTGAACACCGTGAACAGTGTTGTCACTTTAACACAATCGTGAAACCATCTAATACTTCGTAAGTAGTACTTTTGTTTATTTGAGTGTCGTGTTGACTGATTTGAAATTTATGATTAGGTGGTGTTGACGAGTTTGATGGGTGATAAGTGTCGATGGAAATATGTGTGTTAGTCATAGGCGATTCCTAGTCATTTCGATGGCTTTGATATCGATGTGAGTTCGTTTTTAGTTCTCTCTTCTCCTTTTATTTGGTGATTCCATGGATGCTTCTCAATGTGTACAGTGTTGCGCAAGAGTTGTCTGACATGAAAATTATGATTTCTATCAGAATTTAAGATGTCTGCATGGTTTCAAGTGGCGTCGGAATTCACAACAGATGTTGTTTGGGTCAGGTATTGGTCGTTGGAGTGTTTGCTACCTGCTACTTGTTTTTTTCCTCTTCTTTTTGAAGAGCAGATGTCTAAGATGAATCAAAAGTCATTTTGTATTGATTTAGTCGCAAGAGAACGCTCATGTTTTCGGAGAAGGAGTCAAATTGTTGTGCCCTCGAGTGGCTTATGGTAAATGTCAATCCCTTCTGACTAGACGGTCTAAGGTGTCGAGTTTAATACGTCGTATGCGATGGCATAAAATCGTAAGTCAATCTTTCTGCATTGAATCGGTTCAAGGCACCAGCTTGTCAGGATTATATTCCAAATTTCTGTACGTCAAAACATGCGGACAAATGGTTGAACCAGCTTGTCATTCGTTTCTGTTCTCAGACGCCAGACGAGCATGTCAGGGCGCAGGTTCGCATCTAGTAAGATTTCAACCATTTGTCCGCATCTTTTGGCGTACAGAACTTTAGAATGGACTCCTGTTGACTTTTGCAAATTGCAGACTTGAATGCCTGCGTAAAGACTGAACAGGCAACGTTTGCCTCGGAGGGTTCCAGCGAGAAAGTGGTTGGCAATATTCGAAATTTCTTTTTTTTTTTTGCTCTCACGAGTGGAGGAGGTTTAATACAGACTCCGAACGGTTGTCTTACGAGTGGAGGAGAGTTTAATGCCGACTCCGGACAGCGCGATTGAGAAACTTTTTCTTTATGCTCTTTGAGCATTGTCGGTGTCTCGTAGAGAAGTGGAGCCGTGAAAACTTGAAAAATTGTTGCCTCTTCTGGGATTTGAGCCTAGACTGAAAGTCTACTGCATAGGGGTCGACGCGCATGCCCACAACCCCACAGCGCCCACGAAAAGCAAAACTCCGCCTAACAGAAGCAAACTTTCTGCAATTTTTTGTTTTAGTTAAGTGGAGTCGACTGCATTATATCACGATCATCGCTTGCGTTTGACTCGTTTTCTATCCTGACGAGGCATACTTCATCTACGGAGTCACGCAGAGTGGCGAATCTATGTCCAGCAAGGAGCACTGAGGCTAGTTCTTTTCCATTTGTTTGCCCGACTTGCAACTGCTGAATCATGTAAGACCTTTTCGTTTCTAAGAACTGACCATGATTGGTATTTTGCAATCTTGAACTAAAATAACCGCCGTGAGTGACTTCACATGTCGGTTACTTGGAATAGATAAACTCGAGATCATTTCGACATTTTTGGATCTTTCTTGTCATTCGTTTATGTTTCGTCTTTATTCAATCTGTCATCTTTTATTTCGGCTGAATTTTTTTTCTCTTCATCGTTTTTACGTTTTAAAGGCTTCTCCATTGAGTTCAGCGGATGTGCATATTTTAAATCTCTAACCTTGGCAAACGCGAAGAAACTGATCAATTCCATTGCTTTGAGCGGTATCGGTATTTTTTTTTTTTCTTGCACGACCCAGCCGTTAAGGCAGCGAATCGGCGATCTGGAGAGATCTATTCTATCAACGGGCTTCAATTAATCCGGACGTATCGTTTCTCTTATGAAAGAGAATATGTCTTTTGTAGTGGAGTTGTTTAATTCCACTGAAGTAAGTCTTTCCCTGTGGAAAATAGGTTTCCTTAACCAGTGTAGAGCCGGCCATTCACATGCAATGTGTTCGGATTTCCTTATCTGGGCAAAGGATTTCCTTATAGGAATAGAGTCTGATTAATCGCTCGGATTGCCCAAGACCTGCCCCATTGGTCCAATGGTCTAAGCGAAGTTTTTTTTTTTTTTTTTTTTTTGTCGTAGGTTTTTGTCACACTACACTGGAGCACTCAGACTCAAAACTGGTCCATTGTACTACCAGGCAGCAACCTACTTTTACTGAAATTCTTCCGAAGGAAGACCAGCAGGCGCTTCTGTGATGAGGAGCCTACATCATCAGCTCTCACCTCATCAGCGCCGAATAACTGCCACCTGATCCGAGCAAAGGCGGGACAATGGCAGAGGAAGTGCTCTGCAGTGTCATCGTCTTCTCCACAGGCGTCGCAGAGGGTTTCGTCACTTAGGCCAAGCACACTTAGGTGTTTGGCGAAAGTGTAGTGCCCCGTTAGTACGCCAATAAGTTGTCTGCAGTCTTTTCTGTTAAGAGATAACAAGAAAGCCGCGGATTTCTTACAGACGTTGGGGAGCATGCGCTTGGTTTGTCTACATCCTGGAGAGTCATGCCACCTGCGGTTGTGCTCTCGAAAAGCCCAACCATCGATGGAAGCCCTAACCGAGGACGCGGGCAGTCCCAGCGTAGGTTCAGGTCCTGAGAAAGCCTCATCTGATCCTCGCCTAGCAAGTTCATCGGCGATCTCATTTCCCGTGATCCCGTGGTGCCCGGGAACCCAGACAAGTCTTACCGAATTCAATCTACCGATCAAATTCAGAGAAGACTTGCATTCCTGAACTATTCTGGAAGTGGTTAAAGGGTTGAGCAAGGCCTTAAGCACAGCTTGGCTGTCGCTACAGACACAAATACTTCGCCCCTTCCACCTATTCTTCACAATATAGCTCGTAGCCATTAGGATCGCATAGGTTTCCGCTTGGAAAACCGACGCAAATTTGCCTAACGAGGTGTGCAGTCTAAAGTTGTCGCTCTCCACGAAGGCACCAGCACCAGATCGAAGCGAAGTTTATTTTCCCATTCGTTAATCAGCGTTGTAGCTGTTGTCCAATGGACACTACAGTACGGTCTAAGAGTTCAGGAGCGGGTTCATCTGCAGATTCGTGTTGATCTAAAAAGTTCACGTTAAAACGTTCTTCCTAGAATGAACAGGTCATCCCTAAGGACTCTCATTGGCGTTATCACTGGACACTGTGCCATTGGAACTCACGCCTCAAGAATGGGACTCCCTCACAATGATTTCAGCAGAAGCTGCAGAGACGCATCTCCTCTGCACTTGTAGCGCTCTCTCCTCTCACAGAAAGAAACACCTTGGAGCCTACTTCTTGAGGCTATCTTGACTTGAGCGAATTGCACAACGTCAGCATTAATCAACTAAAGAGCATCGTTGAAAGCACCAAATGGTTTTTTTTGGATAGGTCACATCAGATCCGCGTGGTATCACAATGGGCCCTAATTGGCCTAAGTGTGACTGCTATGTACAGTCAGCCACTTCAACCTAACCTAATCCCCTTGTGTCCAGTCCTGGGACCCAGTCAAGTTTCACTTTGTTGTGTTTGGCAAAGGGACTGCAGTGCATCGCAGCAACATTTGACGGTTTCGGAGTCTAGGTTGACCGATAAAGCCTTGAGTGCTACCTGGGTATCCGAAAAAATGTGTACTTTTGCGCCCTTGATGCCGTTAATGAGACTGTGTCTAGCGTAGATCTCAATGGCATGGATTTCAGTTTGAAAACAGTAAGACTCGACCCCATAGGTACAGAGATCATAGTGTTGGGTCTAAAAACTCCAACTCTAGAATCCATTTTCGATCCATCTGTGTAGCATGCTAGACTTCTTGGGTCCATTGTTGGAACACCATTGGATCTCCTTCACGATCACCAATATTTCAACATCAAATAATCTGCCGAAGCAATGTTGCCTGACCATAATGTCCGGCATTGAAGATGCCTTTCTTAGGTATTGAGTGACCCACCATATCGCCTGGCTTGAATTTATATTCTAGCTACAGTTTTATGGCATCAAATGTCTTTCCAAATCAATCAATCAATCAAACCGGGCTTCGCATAAGAAGAGTGTGCCATTTTCTTGTTTTTTTTTTTTTCGACTAATTCCGTAATTTTTCCCTGAGTCACATCTAATCAGTCGGTCGTCGTCGTCTATCTTGAATAAAGTCTTGTCTTGCAGTTTGTTTTCGTCTGGAGAAGATACTGTATTTTATCCATGTTTACACGTGCCGTTTGGGTTAGTCACCAATTTTGTTCGTTATCATGGTAGAACTTCTATTCCTCGGTCTTGTTTCAGATTCGTATTCGTATACCTTTGTGAGTTGACACTTCTCTATCTTCTGATGGCGCTAAAGTCTGGGATGGACTTGATTTCTTATTACGAGCGAATTCGCGGATTCACGGGCATACATTGAATGTTGTTCTCGTACGTCAAATTTGGCACTACCGATGTTACCAGAAATGGGTGACCGACTTATCACAAGCAATTTAAAGGATCAAACCGCCCTTCTGCGAGTTCTGCGAGAAACAGGTGGACACTAAGATTCTAGAGATCTCATGTCATCTCATTTTCAATGACCCGCATGTTCCACTAAAGGGGTCGCGGGGGCAATGCATGCACGAGAGATCTCCAGGCCACTCGATCCTCCGCCATCGACTCTAACTCATCAGGAGCTATGCCAAAGCGCAACCAGGCGAGTGTTTAGACTTGGTCCAACCATCTCGTCTTGAGTCTGCCAAGCGGTCGCCTACCTGATGGAATCGCATTCAAGGCACGCCTCAGAAGTCGTGATGATGGGGACATTCGTGCCACGTGACCAAACCAACGAAGTACAGCCCTTTCCGTTCGAAGAAGCTGCTGGCCAACATTGAGTTCCTCGCGCACTGCCGTGCTTCTCACCCTATCCCGGCGAGTAATTCCCACAACAGCACGAAGAAATCTCATCTCGGCAGCTTGTATTACGCGATCGCGATCGCGATTGGGTAATGACCGAAAGAATAAGATCGCGAAAGATTCTAGAGATAGCAAACAGATAGCCCGTCCTAACTACATGCGAGACCTCTCGGACATTATGGCCGGGGTATGATCAAGCTAAAATCTACCAAATCCTTCAGTGCGAGAAAAGGTTGTTTACAATTGTAGTTGGAGCTCTCACCGGTCATACCCATCTTAGAAATCATGGCATATGTGGAGTCTATTGGATTAAAGACGAACGAGAGGAACTCCTCGCCAAGAGGAGAATACTCTTTCCAAGATCTTAAGGAAATCACAAACAAACCTTCTTTCATGTAACTGCCTATCTGATCTAACCATTCTCGTGATTAGTTATTGCAAATCTTTACATCCTGTTCTAGAAGGTTGTCAGGAATTTTACAAAACAGGCAGCAGCCATTCACCAAGATCCTTATACCTAAGACTCATCTTAGAAAGAATATATGTTGCCCATGAAATAGTCTTCTTCTAATGACGCGACCACCCTGCCATTATTATTGAAACACAGCAACACGGGTATGCCTTTTACGACTTGTAAATTGTTGCTAGCAGCAAAAGAAACTCAAAAAACGAAAAACAAATGGGCATGAGGCACTACGTGCCGCACCTCCAGAATCGATCTGGCCCAAACTAGACCTCAAAAGATCTAAAAAACGAATCTCCCTCGATAGATCCAATATCAGTAAATTCGTCGGAGTCATAACAGGACACTGGCTCATAGGAAATCACGGCAGAAGACTAGGAATTTTGACTAACGATTTCTGCAGAAGTGAAGTGAACATCTCCTCTGGACCTGCCGGGCCCTGGCGTCCCTTCGACGCCAAACTCTGGGTGCCTACTTCTTTGATAGCATTTGCAAACTTAGTGAGGTTACGATAAGCAATCTATTGCGGTATGTCATTAGCTTCAAATGGTTTCCCGCAACCGAACAATTGGGTTGACCTCAGTCAACCCTGTGGCAGCACAATGGATAAATACTGGTCTAAGTGCACACTTTAGCCACTTCTAACCTAAGCTAATGACGTGATAATCCGGAGTGGATCTGGACCTTAACCAAAATCCTTTCCAGCTGACACGATCTTTAACCAGTTGCTTCTAATAACGCACGTCAAGTTGGCTGAGGTCCTTCTCCACTTGTTTGACGCATCGGTTCGTGGGCGTCCTCTATTATGTTAGGAGATGAATCAAAGACTCTTTGGGCTGGAGCAGTGTTGTCCTTGCGCTCTACATGGCCTAGACAGGCATTGAATCTGTAAATGCCTAGCTACACTCATGTCGCTATACTCTATATCTTTAAAATTGAAATTGAAAACGTTTGCATTCTCCTACTCATGCAATCATCATCTTAGGATCGTTCAGAAGTTGGTCATAGCTAAATATCCCTACTCCACACCTATCCCTTCTTTCTAACGGGAACTTGCATACCTGAAATATTTGACGCAAGACCTGGAAAAATTAGAGGCGAAAAAAAGAGAGACCGCAGAAGAGGACGTAGTGACACCGGTTAGGATAGTTCTTCATATAATACATCACTTTTTGCACCAGGAATTCCAAGGGAAAATCAGATCAATAACGGCCTATGGCATAAACTTCAGCTGGCACAATATTTAACCAGCAGACTCTAATTACGGGCGCCAAGTTGGTTGAGATCCTGCTCTACTTGTGTGCGCCATCGATTTCGTGGCCCCTCTCTATTGAGTTGCCCCACAAGCACGGAGTCGGAGAGGCCCAGGTCCACATCGGGCTTTAGCGCTATCAGAAGAAGAAGTCTATAGCAAACTCAGTTTCATGAATTCCCTTCCCTTGCATCGGCTTGATTGATCGGTAAAGTTAGGTTAGGTTAGTAAGACTGTCACCGAAAAGATCACACGTAAATCCTTGTTAGACCCTTTGTGCTGTCACTATCCGATATTTGTAACATCAGTTCCTTTTTCTTCTTGTGGCGCTATAGTCTCGGGAGGAAACTAGTCCTCAACCAACAAACCTCTCCAGCTATCACAATCTTTTGCTAGCTGTCGCCAATTGCACACACCAAGTTGGTTGAAATCAATCTCCACTTGGGTGCGCCACCTTAGACATTGACCTCCTCTGTTGCGTTGCCCCACTGGTTCCTCGTTAGCCAAAAAACTAGTAACAACTGAGAACACCCACTGGGGCCTGATGGTTTGTAGTTAAACTGCGTTTCTGGATCACAGCCAATTTATTGCCTTTATGAACTTAAACATGTCCTTGATTTTGGTTTTTGACAATTCTTCTAATGGAAGCTTAGTATTGTTCTTCTTATAAATCCTACAAGGGATGCACAAGTGCCGTGCTAATGTAGTGTTGCCTCCTTCTCTTCGTCATTACTGCAGCTCCTACGGAGTCATTGTATGCAACTCTTATTCTTCTTGCATCTGTGCCTGGTAGGCAGTGATCTGTGACCTGACCATATTTGTGCGTGTTGGCCTGGTAGGCAGTGACCGGTTATTATGCCTACGGCATTTCTGATTTATTTGCTGTTAATTGTTAGGAGTGTAGCTCAAGATGACCATTGTCCCATCGACAGTCCCCAGTTGATTTCAGCAAAAATATATTTTCTCATTAGCATGCTAAGTTTGTTGCCATTTAGATCTTTGTATCTGTTCCTAAGCCTCTCTCTCTCTACCTGTGCGACTTCTTGTCACCTAACATTTCCCTCCTCGTTTCTTTCTTCCAATCACTTTTGCTTTCAACCCCTCGATATGTTTTCAAATCCCCTACTTTGCCCCACATGTGCATCGATCCGTCTAGACCCGATTTAGTCATCAGTTGCTCGTGTGTTTTTTTTTTTCACTCCATCACCGCATCTATTAGATGAGACATTCCATATCTCCGTGTGCTCTCTCGCAATAATCTAATCTACGTTTGATTACGTTTGCAAATCATGTTAGAAATTCCCACTGACGATAAGCATCAATTAAGAGTCATTTAAAGCAGTACAATCCATCACGTTTGTCTTAGCACTTAACGCAGAGAAAAAAGCGGAAAAAAAACTCACTCAGCGCTCAGACTTGAAGCACTTTAGATACTTGTCATAAACCACTACATCATTTGATGCAGGCTCGTTTTCCTTGTTCGATGCAACAAAGTAAAAGTCTTACACAAGCTGGTTTGTTGATATTAGATTGCACTTGTGAAGGAGACACACTATCGGGTGCCGTAGACGCAATTAATGTGCTGCAGTGTATTTAATCTTTCCACTTGGAAATGGAGTGCAGGTAACAACTGGAACTGCATTCAGAGCCACGATGGGGCTGAGTATTCAGATCATTCGAATAAAAATTGGAGCGTGGTCCTACTTTCCAGATATAACTTCCCGATGCAGGATGCTCCCACATTTGACTGGAGGTAAATAAACTCTTCGACATCGCGCCTGTGAGGCATCGTAGTACACGACGCCCACAAAACCGATGGCGCACATAAGTGGAGAAGTACCTCAGCCAACTTGGCGTTCGTAATTGAAGGCAGTTGGGTAAAGATTGTGGCAGCTGGAGAGACTTATTGGTTGAGGTTCAGAAGACGAAGAAAAAATAAACCGCGCCCGAAAAACTACTAAGAAACAAAGCCACCTTACCTACATTTCTTTTTCTAAACTTCGTGTGGTCAACAAGATTACATTTCATGACATGACAATGACTCCCCACTAGTTAAGAGTGATGAGATAATTCCACGCCTGCCGAGCTCATCGAATTCGCAATTCCTTGTGGTGTCACTGTGTCCAGGCACCCACAGAATACTCAGCCATCTCCAAGAGATCGGCGGCAGTTCAGGGAGGTCTTTGAGTAAATAGTGATTGTATTCAGGGAATTAATATAGGCCTTCTACAGTCCGAAGTGAACCTGGGCCTCAGTCAACAAACCTGTCCCACAGACTCAGAGTCGAGAATTCTCTGGACCGGAGCCGTTCGTGGTCTATATTGTGACGCCGCAGTTCGAATTGACCTTGGGTCTAATTCCTACTGTGGTCACTCGTGTTGTACATGCCGAAGGGGTCTATAATTTTATACCGGCTGTGAACGACGAAGTTTTAGAAGCTTTTGCTTAGCAGTTATTGTGTATTTTCATAAACGTCCAATTAACAAAGGACTGCGTTACCCATGCCGATTTACAATCGAACTAACTTAGCTGAACTACATTACCTACTGTTCATAAACGTCAAAATATCATCGATGTCGGGCAGATTGTGCAGTCATTATTTTTTGACTGCAAAAAAAGCGCGATTGGAAGAAAACATTGTTTTGTGACAATTGTACTGAAGCCTGATGACATTCTGCAGCGTTGGTGTGTTCAACAACGTATGAAAAAAGAAATGCGATTGGACTAATAGTACGTTTACACCGCACCCAAATTCAACATTTCAGGAAAAAAATTGAAATGCAATTTTGCGTTCCCACTGCAACTTCAGCATTTCAACTGACAGCTAGTGTTAGAATTGATTATTAATATTTTTTCCTGATTGGAAATCAGAAGTGGTTGAACCATTTAGGTTATATATCATTTTAAGAAGAATATAAATGCTTATTCATACATATATATTCCATTTTTATTGCAATGATCACTTGAAATGATTTGTTTTGTTGACAGCTGTTTTTTGTTATGTCAGTGGGCTGAAATGTCATTGTATGACGTGCTGAATGGTGCTGAATTTGTAAAGAGGATTGTTCGATTTGACGAACTTACAAATGCAGCGACGAAATTCTGCATTTCGCTGGAATGCAACATTCCAGAATGCAAGAAATGTATGGCGAAATGCAATGTATTTGGGCCGAAATGCAGAAACTAGCTGAAAAATTGAATTTAGGTGCGGTGTAAACGTACTATAACGCAGATTTCCGACGTTTATGAAAACCATACTCTGAGCATTGTCAGTGACTCGAAAAAAGTGGTAGTCGTGAATTATGAAAATTAGAGTCTCTGTCGAGAATAAAATGGACTTTGAGCGTAGTCGGCTCTGAACGGCGAAATTTGAGACATTTTTGCTGGAAAATTTTATTCTGTCAGAGTCTGCGTCGAGAGGTTAACCTGGACTTTGAGCGTAGAATTCGACGTTCTTACCCACTATGCCACGGCAACCGCATTGTGGTTCATTATCTCGAAAAATTTGTATAATTCCCCTCCGATAGATTTTAGGACCAACTTTCGGCGAGAGATTTCGTCGTACTTACCCCCTTCGTCACGGCGACCACATTGTGGTTCATTATCTCGAAGAAATTGTATAACTACGAATTGAACCTAGACTTTGAGCCTAAGAGTCGATGTATTTACCCATTACGCCACGGCGAACGCATTGTGGTACATTATCTAAAGAATTTGCATAATTCCCTAAAGAGAAATGAAACGGTCAACTCTGTGCCGAGAATTGAAACTAAGCTTTGAGACCAGGAGTCGCCGCAGTTACGTCTGTCCATTGTCATTCATTATCTCGAAGAATTTGTATAACTCCCCTCTCACAGATTGAAAAGGCCAACTCTGTGTCCAGAATTAACCTAGACTTTCATCGTAGTCGACACTGAACATGAAGTTTGAGAAACTTTTGCTTAACAGTGCCACCATACAATCCAAAAAAAACTGTCCCCACAGGACACGGATTTTTTTTTTATTAACACTTCGAATACACTCTGGTCTCACGCGGCACAGCAAGCCCAAATTCGTGTGAGATCAAGGTGGTCTCATGTGGCACTCAGCTTGTTAATGGTTGTACTTTTTAAAGGGTCTAAAGGTCTAGATTTTGATCGTAGGAATCGAGGCACTTACCCACTATCCCACGGCGACCACATTGTGGCGTACTATTTCGAAAAAATGCGTGTAATTCTTCTCTGAAAGATTGAAAAGGCCAACTTTTCCTAATCGCAAACAACAGGCAGTTCCCTTTAGAACCCAAAACTCTGATCGAGGGAGATCCGCATGTCATCCTCCATTGAACACCGCTCTGCAGAATATACAGTGCGACCTCAATGAAAGCAACCCTCGATACGTGGAACTCCTCAATAAAAGCAACACCTTAAATCTTACCATTGCTGACTCAGTAATTGCAACTCTTCAAAAAATGGAAACTCAATAAAAGCAACTATTGTTTCATGAACTCATCAATACATACTTTTATAAGGGACCAAATCCTAAAAGAACCCAAAATAATATCATCGATTAACGATTTGTTTCAAGAGTTGACAGTTCCCAGGACATAATTGATTCGATTGCCGAAAATGAATCCAATTTGAAACCGACTAGTAGTAATTCGAAATCAGAAGTCGAAAGTGATGACGAAAAAGAATTTGAAGCAGAGGCTGCAATTCGATCACTAAACATTTGCCTACAATGAGCTGAAGAAAATGATGCTTCACATTTTAGCTCTGGAAAATATACGACAGTCTGCTGTGGAAAAGAATTCTGCGTCGAATAAGACATAATCAAAAGTGTCCCAATTTAAAAAAAAAAAACAATTAAAGTTTGAATTTTTTTATTGTTATGAATTAAATTAAATTATCAGTTTTGGTCTGCTTACCAATGGAAAACACGTTCTTTTTACAATACTATTCTGAGGTTTTTAACTTTTTGTCTCATTTTTGGCACCTACAATTTTTTGAATCGATTATTGCAACAAACTCATTAAAAGCAACTGCTCTAATTTCTATTAGTTGCTTTTATTGAGGTCGCACTGTATCTTGATTCAAATGAGTAAGTATTTCAAAGAATATTGACTCTAAGTTGGAGCATATTGTTTCAAGTCTTATTCTTAGAACAAACATTTTTTTACTTAACCTCTCGAAAGTCACTGAAGGGAACCTCAACGTGCGAGATAACATCTTCTCCCTGATTACACATGTCCTTCTATGCATACACAAGCCGCAGACTTTCCGAGATTCCACTTCGCTTGATGGGTTGCTGTCAAATGTTATTCTTTCTCAAGAAATTCCATTTTCCTCTTGATGTATTGTCTTAACCTTAAATTATCTCAGAGTGAGATACGCTGTTTCTTTTAAAGGAACACCACGACCGTGTCCGTGTCCAATTCATTTGTATTTCTGTTTCTCAACATACCCTACCATCATTCTCATTCGAATCACCATTCAAGCCGTCACTCCGCCAATTTCCAATTCAAAATACCCTCATGTTTAGATATCTTATCCAATAAATACTTTCATTGATGGAAATTCATTCTAACTCAGCAACACTTAAATCACTCCCCTTATTTGGGGGGTCAATTCTACTCCACAGAACAAAGACTGAAGTGACAGCGCCGGCGAGGAATGTATCTACCAACAAAATTTCTAGTTACACCTTAAAAACCGAAGAGAGCACACGCAAAATAAAAGAACACAACACACAAAATTCTGTGCGTGCGTAAGAGAGTGAAGAGGTGAAAGATAATACAAAAAGGGAGCCCAACAAAAAAAAACGAGTATAATCAACCAGCAGCAACCACTAAAAAAAAACGGAAAACAACACGAGAGAGAGAGAGAGAGGAAAAAAGCAAAAGCAACAAAAAAAGAACGAAATAATATCGTCGCTAAGAAATCCTTCAGCAAGATATTTTCGTACCGAGTCATATTATATATATTTTTTTCGTTGTTGCCTTTTTTTCACCCTCATCGTCTTGGTCGCTGTCGTTGTCGTTGGTCGTCGTCGTCGTCGTCGTTGCCGTCGTCTCATCAGTTTCCGCCTTTTGTCTTTTCTTTTACCTCCAAGCACACACGGTGTGGGAATAATTATTAAAGGCAGCGGTGAGGAAGAAAACGCACCCAAGAAACAGACGGCGATAAAAAAGAATCAGGAACAGAAAAAACGAAAAGAAAAAAAAGAAAATCAAAGGTGCCATCGGCTCTTCACCACCACCACCCACCATCTGGTCGTTCTGTCTCACTCTCACTTGACTCTCTTGGTAGTTCTCTCTTACCGTGCTGCGGTGCTGTCTGTGGATACAAAATAATCGAAAGAAGAAAGTGAAACTAAAGACGCGCCCCACACGACACACAGGACCTGTTGGTGCTGCTACTGAAATTCTATCGAGTGCTTGATAGTGTGTCGTAGTTGCTGTGCTTATCGTGATTTTCACCCCCTATTATAATCTCAATTCATCACACCTACTTCATCTACTCTTCAATCTAATATCGAGTGCAATTGCACTGGTCTGAGAAGCATTCAAATAAATAAAAGACCACAACAAGCAGGGAAAAGAAAAAGACAACAGACAGAAGAAGAAAAATAACAGCACTATCATGGCAGAAGCATGTGCGACAGCAGCAGCAGCGGCAGCGGCAAACAACACAAACAACAATGGTGTTGCCGCAACATCAAATCCAAACGCCGAAGTGATTAGAGGTCAAGTGTTTGAAGTCGGCCCTCGATATAAGGATCTGGCATATATCGGCGAAGGAGCATACGGCATGGTAGTGTAAGTATCAAATTTATAAAAATAAAGTTCCCATTTTGCTGTTGCGCTGCTATTCTCTTCCGCCACTCCCCCGAAACAATAATAAAGGTCAGATGTTCATTTAATTAGATCTGCTCTGGACACTTTGACAAGCACCAAGGTGGCAATTAAGAAAATCTCCCCATTCGAACATCAGACTTACTGTCAGAGGACATTGCGAGAGATAAAGATTTTAACACGCTTTAGGCATGAGAATGTAAGTTAATCAGAAGGCTGGTGGTTGGTGGTGTAGTGTAAATATTCACAGGCATTACCAACCCCAGTCGGTCGGCTCCTTGGGAGGTATTTTGAGAAGCAACACCAAACAACAAAAAAAAAACATTCTCTTCTCATTTTCAGATAATCGATATACGAGACATCCTGCGGGTAGATAGTATAGAACAAATGAAAGATGTATATATTGTACAGTGTTTAATGGAGACTGATCTATATAAACTACTCAAAACTCAGGTGAGTGATTGTTTAATTTGTGTGCGTGTGTGCGTGGTGAGTGAGGGTTCATCGGGTGGGATGGGCAGTGTTTTTCTGTTAGGGGGCAACACATAACCGATGCAGCACACTGGCATGGGATGTGGATTAATATCCGGTTATATAAATTGAAACGCTTTTGCGCGTTGTGACGACAGCGAAGAAGGAGCACATGGACGTGCACACAAACACAAGATGCAGCCTCAGACGTCATTCGGTGGAGAGCGTGGGGATTCACTTATCGACCTGTTGAATCGATTTTGACACCGTGCGGTGGTGTGAAGTTTTATCTGCTTTCCGCTCACCTTTCCACTTCAATGTCATTGTCGCACACCCTAAAAATAAATGTCTGCAGTTATTAAATACTCGCTTGATGGATTGATTGATCGGCAATTGTTTGGTGGAATTTTATTTGACGAGGCAGTTGTGTACGCACATACCCACGGTATATTCGATTTGATTTTGTGTGGATGATTGCTCTCAAAGTCAATGACAGCAGCGCCGGCTGGGTGCTGCATTGGGAGGAGGCGGCAGAACTTTGTGCAATTCGACTCGTTCGCCCACTTTTACTCCTGTTGCACGCGTCTTTAATTTGAAAGCAGTTGAAAATTCTATTTTCGTACCGCATTATATCCCCAAACAAGTTCGTCGTATGTTCTTCAGATGAAATTACATGTGGGACCTTGACAGCATCCTACGACAAATGTGTGTATCCAGATACCCTTGGGTGCATGGTTTGGGGTGTCATAGTCATGGATAAACTGGAATGATTCAGCGAAGAATGTAAGAGACTCTCCGCAGGAGGAGAGGAGCCCTGTGGGAGTTTGCTTGGAAATCATTTCGATCTTAATTACAATTTCACTTACATTTGTCGGGTTTTTATCGAGAAAATACAATATATTCGCATTCATCCAAAATCATGCGGTTCGATTTGTGTTAAAGGAATTTCCTCGGAACAGACGATTACTCATGGTTTGGGCGGCATTCGTCGAAAGATAATCATGTTCTATTTACACAATGGATCGGAATTTTCAGGGGAAATTCCCTTCTTTTCGACAAGTGAGAGTAACAATTTTTTTATTAAATTTTCACAGAATTCAGCTCGTGCAATATTCGTTCCTTTGGACGTTCAAAATTAATTCAAATCTTTTCCTGTGTAGACACACACACCAGTTTCCTCCCTT
This sequence comes from Myathropa florea, assembly GCA_930367185.1. Lineage (NCBI taxonomy): Eukaryota > Metazoa > Arthropoda > Insecta > Diptera > Syrphidae > Myathropa > Myathropa florea. Next base: position 125,743,249 of record OV884002.1, on the reverse strand, counting down.
GAGGGGGAACTAATTGATTTATTTTCTTCAATGTTTCCGTGACTAGAATCCAGTAGAGTGGCACATGTTTTGTTTGTTCTTATCCACTCGGTTTGGGCTCTGGTGAGCACAGACATGGATTTGATGACTCGGACATCGAGGGCATTAATAATTCTTTGACAGTGGCATGTTTTCGATGTCTCAACTCCGAGGAATTGATGGGACATCTTGAATTATCTATTTTATGGCTATATTCAGATTCATAAAAGACATCATTCATTCAGAGCTTCAACGGTCTGACTGAAGCGAAAGTGAAGCGTGAGTGCAGACGATTTGACAAAAACAAAAAATTGCCGAAGGTCGTCGAGAAAAGACGCACAACATTGACGACATCGCCAGGGCGCCAAAATGGGCAGCTATAACTTCGAGGTGGAGAAGGATTTCGTCTACCTCGGTTCAGCTGTGAATATTGCCAACAGCGTCTGTACCGATATCTAACACGGATTAACCTTGCTCTTCTTTGAAGAAGAGGCGAAACGAGTTGGTCTTGAAGTAAATGAGGACAAAACCAAATATTTGCTGTCAACAATCAAAGAATCATCGGTCCACCGGACAAAACGTCACTGTTGGCAGCAATAACTTCGAGGTGGCAAAGGAGTTTACATAATAATAACAATAATGGCGGCGCTACAGTCCGAGGTGGACCTGGGCCTAGCTTCTCAACAACAACTCGTGTTGTCCGTGCTGTTGTTCTGTCACGAGCGGAGGGGACCTATAGTTTAAAGCCGACTTCTAACGGCGAGATTGAGAAGCTTTTTCTAGACAGTTATACCCTTTGAGCATTGTTAGTGACTCGAAAGAGGTGGAGTCGTGAAAAAATGTTTGATGTTTTTTTCGAGATTCGAACCGACGACCTCGAGCGTAGGAGCCGACGCACCTAGCCACGGCGCCCACAAGGAGTTTACATAACTCGGAGTAAATATCAACCCCACGAATGACACCCTAGTGGAGATTCGACGAAGACTTACCCTAGGAACCCGCTGCTACTTCGGTTTGGCGAAACAAATGGGTTCAAAACTCTTAACTCGAAAGGCAAAATGCATGCTCTACAAAACGCTAATCCTGCCAGTTCTACTGTATGGAGCCAATTGTTGGACGATAAGCAGGAAAGCCGAGCACATTTTGGGTACTTTTTAGAAAAATATTCTCCGTCGCATTTTCGGTCCCATAAGCGAGGAGGGCCGTTCGGTGTTCAAAGTCGGAAATAAACTTTAGGTGAGACAACAATAGCACGCACAACACGCGTGGTTGGTGAGAAGCTAGGCCCAGGTCCACCTCGGACTGTAGCGCCGCCATGTTATTATTATTATGCGAGAAGGGCGAATGGAGGAGAAGATACAACCGCGAACTCTACGTACAAAGATGTGGATGCAGTCCAAAAAGCAACAAAACGACGACTACACTGACTCGGCCACATCGAGCGACAATAACGCATCAGCCAAGAGGATCTTCGAATCACAGCCCACAGGTTCGAGAAGAAAAGGAAGACCAAACCTCCGTTTCAAGGACCAAGCTATCGCGGATACCAGAGTGCTTGGTCTGGATAACTGGGAGCAGCGTGGCGGGACCACAGGGCATGGAAGGCTGTCGTGTCTCAGGCAGAGACCCTTCACGGGTCTGGAGCCCGCTAAGTAAGTAAATAGTGTTAACTCTTGCTAACCGCTGTTTTTTTGGGGCTCAAAAGACAAGTGAGTAAAAGATCCCGCTCGAAGGAATAAGCTGACTTCGTATAACACATTGATCATCCCAGGCCTACTTTACGGCGCAGAGGCATGGACAATATCGAAAACTCTTGGTCTTTTCGGGAAAAAAGTTCTGCGTTCGATCTATGGGCCTGCTTGCGTTGATGGCGTTTGGAGAGGAAGATTCAATTCCTAACTGTATCAGCTGTTCGGTGACATGAGACCAACGTGGCATCTACGGATCTAGCGCCTATAATTGCTGGGCAATTTAGAGCGCATAATAAATTGTTCATCCGAATCTTCGGCTTTGCAGAAGTGATACAATGCAACAGAGGACGTCCACGTCTAATGTGGTGCATATTACTGAAAAGTTATCTCAGTCAACTTGGGGTGCGATATTGGAGACAGATCGTGGCAGCTGAAAAAACTTGTTGGTTGAGGCCCTCAACGTACCAGGGGACGTCCACATTTAAGGTTGCGCCTTCAATTGGAAAAATACCTTAACTAACTTGGTGTGCGCAACTAGAGGCAGCTGGCAAGAGATGAACTATGTAAGCAAGCTGGAGAGGCTTGTTGGTAGAGACTACGCTCAGGCCCAAACGAATTGTGGCGCAAAATATTGGGTAATATAAAATGTCTCCGCGGGTTTTTGTCACTTGATGATTTTGGTATCTATGTATATGTCTGGAAACACTCATCTGATTGTGTCAAACGAAAACGTGTTTGAAAGGTGACAAGTCAGGCTACTTTTTTTTATGAAGACAGCTGTACAATTCGTTGCTCATTTTAAAAGTTATACTGATTTGAATATGAGTGAAATTTCTGAAGTAATACGCAATGTGTTGCTCTTTTACTATAGTAATCCCCGAATAATTGGCGTTCGCTTAATTACGTTCTCCGTTTAATTAATAGAAAAACTAAGCAAATAAGAAATTCCATAAGAAATGTACATAACTTTTCCCGTTTAAATCCGTACTCTCTTAACTGCGCTACCCAGTTAATTGCATTGAATAACGTTAAGTTTTTCGTAAAACTCCATACAAAATCTGTACAACTCGTGGTTGTATTTTCTCCTCCATTCGCCCTCTTTGCATACGGGCCCAGAAAATAATAAAAAAAAAAAAGCTTTTGTGTTTTCACCTTAAATAAAATCAAGAAGAGTTGACATTGTGTTTACGGCTTAAAAAAATCAAGAAGAATTGTTAAGTCAAATGTCAAATTTGATATTAAAAAACGCTTTATTGCGTTTTCAGGGTATTAAAGCGGGGTTTTCTTTATAGCGTCTGCAAAGCAATCAAGCGGGGTTCTTGTAATTGCGTTCCTCGGTTAAATGCGTCAAAAAGCGTGCAATTTAGCAACTGGAGATTACTGTATACAAAAGGGGAAAACATGCCGAAAAATGTGTGCAGTTCACGGTGAGAATGCTGTAAGTGAACGCCGGACCCAGGAGTGGTGTGCTCGATTCAGTTCCAGAAATTGATAAATTATTGAACAAGGCCAATATTTAGCACCGAACTGAGATATTAAATATTGATACTGATCAGTATTTTCACTGGACTATTGGATCAAAAGAACAGTGTATAAAGTTGGAAGCTACGGCTTAGAACAACCTTTGCATAGTTTCTACAGCAACCAAGTGTTATGTTCACACACACAACCCAGTCAATGTGAAATTTTCGGAAGATTTCCACGACAGTTAAATTGTGTGTCTCGGATCATTGTTAATAACCAGCCGGAGGTGGTTCCTGGAAAGTTTTTGTTTTATTCCCTTCAGGAAACGAACTACGGACGTTGTAGGGAGAAGTCGATGAATGAAATTCCGTTGAGAGGAACCACAATGACAAATGCAGAAATATTACGAAGCATTTTGTTGTGCAAATAAAATAAAGTGGCGCCCGATGCGAAAGTTACAAAGAACTTCATTTAAAGGGTAATCACCATCATCATCATTTTCAGTGACCCGCATGTTTCACTAAAAGGGTCGTGGGGGCAATGCATACACGAGAGATTTCCAGGCCACTCTATCCTCCGCCATCGACTCTAAGCCGATGCCGTCGTCCTTTACCTTTAAATCCCCGCACGCAATGGTTAGTGCATGGCGTGATCCCTCTCCCACTCCTGTAGTGGCTCACGAGGCCACTGCCGGGTTGCTCGTAACTGCTTCGGGCTGAGCCCGACCGGCCGCCAAGCGGAACTGGCCGGCCATCAGACTCTCGTATTCTGTCACCATTCAGGCCTGGCTCCGAATGGGGTCCTGGCACACCAGCGTAGACGATATCCGACGCTGTCTTCGATCTTTTCCTGATCTGAGGGGATTGCGCTTAGTTAGCCAGACTTGTGGCGTACAATATGCACACCATAAAAATGCTTTCGAGGCTTGTCATTTACTTTTAAAAGATTATTTCGGGTAAAACTTGGTTCCGACTACGTTTTAAGTGCTCCGCACAGAGAGTCCAATTTTGAGTCAGTTTTGCCTGGCATGTCCCTAATAACACGTGCAACCTTGTCCTTCAAGGACGTAATTGGCGATGGCTTATTGGCATAGACGAGTGATTTGACGCATCGCCATAAGAACTGTTCAAATCGCACGATCCAGACGGTCAAAACGTGAGGTAAATTGCTCACCGATCTCATTTTTCGACATCGATTCGCGTGCTGTAGGACATGTCTTGCTAAAACCACATGTCGACCAGGTTTCGTTCGAAATCGTTAAACTATAGCAGACGCCATTGACCGGAACATTGTTATCATAACTTGTAAGCGTTATTGAGTGTGGGCGCTGTGGCCGTCTGGGTTTGTGCGTCGACCCATATCCACTAGACTTCAAATGTTCAAATCCCAGCACAAGCAACATTTCAAACACAAAATGTGTTCATCCAAAGACAATAATAGAAGTTTTCCTTTGAAAATGACTGTGTGAAAACTTTTGTCCACCACTGCAAGTTTATCCGTGATGAAATGGTAATGCCAACTGGTCATGATGGGCTCCGACACTTGTGTTGAATCACGCGTGAGCTGTGAAAAATAAAACCGAAAGGACTCCAGAAACAAATCAAAATTACAGGTTAAATTGTCCGTCTTCAGTCGTCTTTATGCAGTTCAGAAGTTTCTCCGCCTCGAGGGAAACGTGAAGTTTACAAACGACATTTTAGTGGAGACCCAACATCAAATCGCTCATGGCAAACGCTGCTACTTCGGTCTGTTCAAACAATTTGGGTCTAAACTCAAAGGACTCTAGTTGTGCTAGTCTTGCGGTATAGTGCCAAAAGCTGGACGATAACATCGTGCACGACAAAAATTAATGAAGAACTTATAATAATATAAAAAAATCAATTGTACTGGTTTATTTTGTTTATTTACTTGAATGCTTTTCAATTAATATGTTGTCCACTCTCCTCCATTATCAATAATTGCTTGGAGTCTTCGAGGCATGCTTTCTACTAATCTTATAGCATAATCTTGAAGCAAAGATCTCCATAAAACTCGTATTTTTCGTGATATTTGTTTGACCGTCGAGATCTTCCTTCCTTGGTGATTTAGCTTGATGAATGCCCAAACATTTTCAATGAGATTTACATCCGGTGATGTGATGGCCAATCTAAAACATCGACGTCATTTTCTTGTTTCCACGCACTGCACAAACGACTGCGATGTTTCGGGTCATTATCTTCTTGCAGTAACCAATTCTCATTCCTTCTTTTATACCACCTTTGGGCAGATGATAATAAAGCCTTCTTATAAATTTTGACCATGTTGGATGCGTTTAAGTTATTTGTAAACATGAACAAATTGCCAAATCCTTGTTTTGAGAAGCATCCCCAAACGTGCACCTTTGCAGGGTGTTTAACGGTCCGCTGGATTAATTTATTGGATTATGTACACCAGGTATGAGTGATAGGAGACCATGCCCAAAAAGAAGCTTCATCCGAAAAAATAACGTTGTTCCAATCTCTGTCCAAATTCTCCTTGGGCCAACTGAGTCGTTTTTCTACGTGTTTTTTTGACAGTAGTGGTAAACGTCTTCGTATCGTATCACTACACACATATAGACCCCTTTTACGTAAAATCCCTTGTCCTCCACATAACGATAGAAGAGGATTTTCTTCAAACACGCGTAGAATCATTTTATCCACGATCCGGCAAATCATCTACATTTTTAACTTGGGAATAACGGTGTACCCTTGCTAAGTCAGAGTTGTGTTAAATATTACCCCAAGGTTTCTGGCGGAGTTCACCCATTCTATCTGACCGTCGCCTATGTACAAATTATCAAGCGAAGTGTAGTCTTGCGTTTGTTTGTATATCACCATGGCTTTGGATTTTCTTGCATTAAGTGAAAGATTATGTTTAAGGGCCCATAGGTTTATTGACGCTAGGTCTTCGTTGATTAGACGAATGGCTACGCGGCTTTCAGTTTTTGGCCTATTTAAAATTAATTGTACGTCATCCGCATACATGTGCACACTACAGTTCTTAACACAGCTTGGGAGTTCATTTACATATAAAATAAACAGAAGAGGTCCTAATATAGATCCTTGAGGGACGCCAGAGCTTACACTTAGGAATGACGACATAGAATTACCATTTACTACGCTTTGACTTCTACCGGACAGATAAGAATATAATAGTTTGATAGCCGTTGTGGAAAACCTAAATTCCTTATCCAATTTTTCGTATAAGGTAGTATGATTGACGGTATCAAATGCCTTGGAAAAATCTAACAGGGTAAGAAAAGCTAAAACTTTGTTGTCCAGAGCTTTGCGAATTTCGTCTGTGACAGAAAGGAGCGTTGTAACACAGCTCCTATTGGATCGAAACCCAGATTGGTTAGAACAAAGTAGCCTTTTTTCATTTAGGTATTTTTTAAGTTGGGATGCTAGAAGCTTTTCGAAAACTTTGGACAAGTATGGTAAGATGGCGATCGGTCTGTATTCAGGGTTTCTACAGGATGATTTCGGAATCGGGATTATTTTTATTTTCTTCCAAGCCTCGGGAAACGTTGACGTGGTGAGAATATTATTGAAGATGTACGTTAAGTGTTTACTGATAAAAGGCAGTAATAATAATGCAAACCTGCGATCAATACCATCGAATCCAATTGCATTCGAATTAATTGAAAGGCATGCTTGTATGACGTCGCATTCATTCACTCCAACAAAATCAAAAGTGCCTTCACTATTAGCGCAGTTCAAATGAGGACTGGAGGATGATCTGAAACCTGACAGACCAGCGGAGGCAAATGACAAATTTAGTTGCTCACAGTCAATCTCATCAGGGAGTTGCTCTAGGGAATTACAACATCCGAGTTGCTTAAGCTGCTTCCAAAAGGACTTACCATCCGACGGATTTAGTTTATTTTGAAAATGTGCCATCTTTGCAGCTCTTATTTTCGTTACTACTTTATTTCTTAACGTTCGGTAGCTTGAGTAGAAGGTATCAAGCCGGTTTTTAGCAGGTATTTAGCAGCTGTTCCGTATGACATTTTCGGTCCTTTTGGATGCGTGCACAAGAATACTGCTTCATAACGTGATGCAAACGCGACACTCATTTTAAAATATTTCCGTCTCTGACAAAAATTGAACACTCTTTAAATTTTTTTATTCAGGCATCTTAGCTGAAGTATTTTTCTTATCTGCTAAAGCCACTTCCAAACCGGTTTTCATAAACGAGTTTTGCCGTATACGATCTTATCAAACGGACTGTATAGTATGTTCCACGTAAACTTTCGACAAAATACTATGAGTTTCAGTAGGACTGTTTTCGAATTCAAAGCAAAACATCCCGCAAATGCGATGTTTTGCCACGTACCAATGTTGACAGATTTGAACAAGAAATATATTACAATATCTACACCTTCGGCGAATCTGTAAATACTGACGCCTAAGGTCTTTCGATGAGCCAGTAAAATGAAAAGATTTGCAATATGGTTCTGAGCTATGTAGTAAAACTTACGCTATTCCTTCTCAATCCCTCATTATCAAGTTTAAGAGCACATAAATCAAACCCTTTTGTATCATTGCTTATGGCTGTGAGCCTCTTAACAATGGAAGTTGACTTTGACTTTCATCGACAAGAAATTTTAGCCGAAAGGCTCATGGCCAAAAAGACGGAGGAGGCTTAAAAATTTTCAATCAACTTTTTGCATCATCAACCACAACAGCATTACACTTTCACGGCGAATTCTAATTAGAAATTTGCAAAAATTAAAAACCCACACAGGCATTTGCATATATCCCCTCTATTTTTGAGGTTATACCACGAACCGCATTCATTCAAATTTTGCAATGTGCTAAGGGGTTTAAAGACGAAATTCAGCAGATATGTATGATTTTACGATGAGACAAACACTGGAGTGTACGAAAGGCTAAAAATATGTTCGGTCCACCACGTGTACGTAAAGTATTTTTGCTTTAATGCCTGCAGGGATTTTATTGCTCTGCCTGGCTGCCGTCAGGAAGGCAGGTATGATCACATTAACAAACACGCCAAAGGCACACAGAAGAACGGTTATGAGTTGGTTTTAATTTATTTACGTTTCCATAAGGAAATTGCTTTAAATGCATGGAAACCACGAGCAGCAAACATCTTCCTTCCACTTCACATTCGTCACAGCTATTTGAGGAATTTCAAATTCCGGATACAGATGACACCACCTCTTTAACTCATTCCTGCCTGTTTGTTGTACACAAGTTAAGCTAATTGCAATAAAAAAAACGTCTTACTCATTTAATTACCCCTACAGCTCACGTGGTTGACGAAATGACTAACCCACCGACATCATAGCCAAGGAATGAAGCGTGAAAAACTGGATTTTCAAATCAGATACACAAAAAACACGTTTGCCTAGTCCAAATCAGGGCGTGACTTTCCTCCCTTAACCCAGAGGACGCAAGTTGGGGGAGGAAATAATCAAAAAGCGTTTAGCATAAATTTCCCTTCTTTTCTTGTCCCGAAAACAATCCGATTCAATCATTCCAATCATTTCTGCTATCCATTAACAGAAAGCCCAACTTGAAAAAAAAAATAAAAAACAAGTCCCCAGAAATTACTCAATTAGATCGTTTGTAAATAATAAATATGGACCCGGGTCTCCTGCCCTCCCCCGTCGGTCGGACTGGTCGGGGCAGGCGGCAAACGTACGTACGTAAGCGTTTTCTTCGTTTGACGAGCCTGTTTGACGATAATAAAGCAATTCCAATACAAGATAAATAAACACCGAATGATGCGCGAAGAAAAGTACAAAACGATTCAGTTTCCTCGTGAATCACGTCCAATGAACTATGCGCTATCATCTTTTCGCCCTCCTCCCCCGCCCCTAATTTGTGTCTCTCCACAAAAAAAGACGAATAAAAAGACGTAAAGTAATGAAACGAAACAGTGTGATGTCATATTTTAAATTAAGTAATTATAAAATATTCATATTTTCTGTACGTGATGACGATGGGAAGCGAACGACGCACGTTGGTGATAACAGCGCTGCATTGTATCGGTATCTATGCTATGTGTGTGCATATGTCGCAACGGCTTCGTGTGTACCTGGGGGTTTAAATGCGCGTTCAGGTGCTATGTGCGGATATGTATACACAAAATAGATAGATAGCTTATTCTGATAAGTAAAAGCGTTCGCTGATGTTTACAGAGCTACACAAACCTTCAATCTCGACTGGGTGGTGAGTGATTGTGTATAAAGGTGGTCTCTCTTTGGTTCTTGTTTATTTTAAAGCCCCATGGCGCTTTTCTTCTAGATAAGCACTGGAATCGGTGAGGAATTTCGATGATAACGTTATACGACAAACGATACACGACACACGTACGTACGTATATATCGCAAATCGCTAGCGAAATGTTTATATAACAAGGAGTGATTGAGTGTGGAAAAAAATAGACCGCCGAAGGTGATGAAAGCAGAATTAGTGAGTGAGGCAAATATCCAATGGCATCCTGACATTTTCGACTTGCCTCCCTTCGTTTTTTCCCCCCACCTTTTGCTGTACAAGAAACGAACAACTCTTTAGCCGTCTTATCTGGTTCCGGCTTGTCAAAATTTTAATCTAAAACTACAAGAACGGGTGATTATGACTTGAAGAACATGCACGACAACGTGTTGACTTGATTTTTGGTTTAGACTCAGAGATTTCTTGGGAAACAGCCTCTTTTTAATTGCTTCATGCTTATTTCTCTTTTTATGTGTGGCAATCAGCATCACACGCTGCGCCTATAATAAGAATTCAGATAATTTCTTGTCCAATGCTCTGACAGACTCGCTGTGTATGTCAAGCCACGCTGTCTAGTTTGTGTATCAACAGAACGCTGGCTAGACTTCTAGACTGTTCCGCATCCGGTGTACCGAAGTCTTGTCATAAAGTATGGTTTGGTTTTTGTTTTGTGTTGAAGCCTGCAATCTGGATTTTCCACAACTCGTTTACGATCATTCTTTTGTTTATGGATTTTTTCTCTTTCAAAACGATGGTGGGTAAGTTGAAGAGGCTTTTTTTCGGAGGATTTTTGAAACACTACTGGAGCACTCAGTCTCAAAACTGGTCCATTCCATTGCAACCTACTACAGTGCCATTAATTTGATCCCAACGGCAAATTGTGACTGGACCAGATTCGATTTCACTGGGATTCGAACCTGGGACCGCTCTAACTTGGGACAGGCACTTAACCAACTGCGCCATCCAGTCATATTGAAGTGGCTTAATAGTGCACTAAGACCTTTACTGCCCAAGTCGTCGCCGATGCAAGACAACTTGGTGTTAATGACTAAAAGCAGCGCGGGCGGTACCATCAGCGACGGGAGGTGGCTAAGGATGAGACCCTTCATGGGTCACAGGCTTGATAAATAAGTAAGTTAGTAAGTCACACCTGTGCTGCCACGAGGGTTGCCCACAAGCTAACCCATTTGTTCACTTGTGGTAAGCCATTTGGGCCTTTTTATGAAGCGCAGTAGACTGCTAATGAATACATCACTAAAGCCGCAAGTGTTGTCCAAAAAGTTTTTTTTTTCGGAGAATTTTTGAAACTCTGCACTGGAGCACTCAAAACTGGTCCATTGTACAGCCAGGTAGCAACCTACTCCAGTGCCGTTAATTTGATCCCAACGGCAAATGGTGACTGGACCAGATTCGATTTCACAGGGATTGGAAACTGGGACACCTTTTACTTGGGGCAGGCACTTAACAAACTGCGCCATCCAATCGCTTTCGAAAAAGATAGTTCCCAAGTGTGTACGTCTAAGCGACACCAGAGTCGTACTTATGCAGAGAAGGTGTAGTACATTTTCCACCTCCCTCTCGCCCCGACAGCTTCTTCTTCTTCCCTGATCAATGAACCGTCAACCAGATTCATCACGTCAGACACTCCTCCAGTATTCTTGATGTCCGAACGTTCCGAGGATCCAAAATCGAATCGCATAATTTCTTTTTGTAGCCGGGGTAAGAACACGGATATCGAAAGACCAACATTCAGGGAGAACGTGAAGGTTTAACGTCGGAAGGCCACAATAGTAACAGACTGCTAAGAACTTCGCCGATCGAGTCTCCCTGAAACTCTCCGAAAGTTCGACGCTACCTGCACAAACAATAGAAGAAGAATGGAAACGTTGTCAAAATGCCATCAGCGAAACCGTTACTGATGTGCTGGGTTCTACGACACCACCTACAATAAACTCCTGCTTTGACGACGAGGTCTGGCAGTCATGCAGCAAAGCAAGAAGCCTACAAGGCAACGCTGCATCGAACTACAAGAGCTTGTCCTGACTACGAACAGAAACGAAGGGAAGAGACCCGACTTCTCAGGAAGGCTTCTGTCCGAAATTCATATCCATTGATAGCCTTACCCTCTAGCAAAACTTTCGAACTTCATTCCTGCCATAGGAACCCTCCGACGCAGTAAGAAGCGCGCGATCAAGGAAATGAAGGATGTTCGAAAGTTTTGCCAAAAAGTGAAGGTACTGTCAATGGATATAAATTTCGGACAAGATCCTGCCGGGATGATGATGAGGAACGGAGAGTCGAGTCGCAGTCGACACTGAGAAATTGCTGGAACCATTTTTGCAGACAAACGGTGGCAAGCACACAAATAACGCTATCTGGCGTTATGTTCCACTCAATCTGGACGATGATGGGCGAGAATTCTGTCACGCCCATGTAAATGAAGTCCGGATAGCAATATCGAGACTAAATGGTCGCTGGAACAGATTTTCTGCCTTCTAAAATCTTTACAGCAGCTGGAGATGATCACTTTGAGCATATGCACCAGCTCATCTGTAAGATATAGCCGGAGGAAAGCATGTCCAACGGGTGGAATCTCAGTGTTGTTTGCACGGTCCACAAGAAAGGAGACCCCTTTTGACTCAGCCAATTATCGACGGATGAGTCTCCGTAACATCCCGTGTAAGATATTTTCTACCGTTTTGTGTGAACGCCTGAAACCTTTCGTCACCAATCGGTCGTTATCGACGTAGTTTCAGGCCAGGGAAGTCCAAAATAAACTAGATATTCACACTACGACAGAACCTGGAGAAGATCCAAGAAATGCAAATTGACACACACCATCTTTTCGTCGATTTCAAGGCCGCATATGACAGCGTGCAGCGTGTGAGACGAGCATTACAGCGCCATGTCTAGTTTTGACATTCCTGCCAAACCAAGACCAAGCTGTATTACGTCCGTGATGACTTGGTCTTTGTACCGGATTTTCGGTCATCCTCTCCTTCTCGAGGAGGCTCGAATTTAAAGACTCTCTTAGCTGGAGCGTTGGTTATCCATGCGCTCGACGTGGTCGAGTCAGTGTAGTCGATGGACTACATCCACATCCTGTCACAGCTCTGTGTTCGCGGTTGTGTCTTCTCCTCCATTCGCCTTCCTCGCAGACGGGACCATATATTCGACTTAGAATTTTTCTTTCGATGGCACCAAGAATCAGCTCTGAAGTTCTGTTTAGTGTCCAGCTTTCGGCTCCATACTGCAGGACTGGCAGAATAAGACTTTTGTGGAGCATGGTTTTGGTCCTTCGAGTCAGGAGTTTTGAGCCCAGTTGTTTTGACAGACCGAAATAGCATACAACTTTACGTTGGTTCTCCACTGTGATGTCGTTCGTGGAGTTCACGTTTGCCCCGAGGTAGACAAACTCCTTCACTACCTCAAAATTGTAGCTGCCGATTGTGATGTTTTGCCCTAGGTGGGGTGCCGCGGATCGTTTCTTGCTCGACATCATATACTTTGTCTTGTCCTCATTGACCTTAAGACCAGCTCGTTTCGCCTGTGTTTCATTCGCCGTGAAAGCTTCCACTACACCGATGTCATTGACGTGATTTGACGAACACAATGAGTCGTTAATTAGGTGTTTAGTGGCATTACAACGGAGGGTATGATATCGCCTGATCTGTATGGTATCACCGTGGGCTTAAGGTGGAGTAAGTGTGACTGCAGTCTACAACTCGTGCCTTTTTCAGTGATCAGTCAGGGGGTTTACCAACTCTGATTATAAGACCCAAGCCAGTGGTTGGCACCTACTTATGTACTTACGGCAACTTATCATTCACCAAAAACTTCAGATCTATGGCAGACAAGTTTAATTTAAAGAGTTCGTCAATGTAGCTCAAATTCGTTTCAGCAAAACTTGTTGCTTCTGCAGAAGTGGTGTTTGAGGAATTCCCATTAATCAGCTACTCGTTTTAGCAACGCTTAGGAATTATTTAAATTCGGCAATAAAATTTGCGGTTGATTCGACAGACGTTTTGAGATTTACTAGAAATTTATGTTCAGAAATTTGGAAAAACCAAATAAATTAACGCCCGTGGCTAATCAAGATACTCGTTCAGAGAATAATACCTGCACCATAGCGAAAGCAAAAGCACACTCAATTTCATGTCGTTTCCAAGAATTTTGTCACTCTTAACTGGAGGAAGGCGACCGGCATTTGAATGTTAAAGGAATTCAACTGAATAGTGAAGTAAATCCAGAAGAAGACCATTTGTCGCACTATCTTGCAGAAGGGCTTACCACATATAACCTCCGTACGGAAACTTAAGAGAACTGAAGCAACCGAGTGAATAAACAGAAGCAATACACTGTGACTATAGTAACCTCTTCGCTCAGTTTCGTTAAGTTCGATGACTTTTATCTATTTACCTGGGAGTCAAATGAATCGCTGTCTACGTACCCGAATGTCAGTTAACAGCTGAATTTTCCCTAAATTTCTATAGAAAATTATGAACACTTCGAAATTTGACCCTGCTTCTTTGCCACAAGTTTAAGCTTTCGGCCAGCTAGTATAGTTGGCCTTTCGACGCCGTGGCGTAGTGGGTAGATGCGTCGACTCCTACGCTGGCGGTCGTCCGTTCGAATCTCGAAAAATGTGGGATGTGGGATATCAGAATGGAAAGGAAATTGATCGGAGAAGCATAATAAGTTGAGATTTTGTAAACAATACACGGATGCCTTTTTAGAAGCGAAGTTATGAGTATCCTATCCTGAGTAAGACAAGCTGTATTACGTCCGCGATGACTTGGTATTTGTACCGGAGGTTAGGTTTTCCTCTCTTTCTCGAACCAGGAGGTTCGGATTCGAAGACCCTCTTAGCTGGAGCGTTGTCCATGCGCTCGATCGATGGATTTTTGTCTTCCGGGCTACATCCACATCCTGGTACAACTCGTAGAGTTCGCGGACGACACGATGTTTTCTGAAATGATTTTCTCGATAATTAAGACGAGTTGAAGGATGCGGGATATCAGTATGGATAGGAAATTGATTGTAGAAGCGTAACACGCTGAGATTTTGTAAAGGAAGTGACTTAGTTGGTTATTTCGAGGCGAAGTTCGAGGGATGCAACTGTCACATGAAATTGAGGAATTCGAAAAGATTTCGGAACAATTTTGTTGTTAAATGTTTGAAAATTGAAAATGAAAATTGAAAAAACAGGTAGGCGACCGCTTGGCAGACCTAGGATGAGATGGTTGGACCAAGTCCAAACACTCGCCTGGTTGCGCTTGAGCATAGCTCCTGATGAGTTAGAGTCGATGGCGGAGGATCGAGTGGCCTGGAGATCACTCGCGCATGCATTGCCCCCGCGACCCCTTTAGTGGAACATGCGGGTCATTGAAAATGAGATGAGATGAGAGATGTTTGAAAATACAGTCGACTCCCTCTAACTCGAATTTTTTCGCCATATTTTTATTTGGCATTCCACTCAATTCCCCTCAATTTTCCATACAAAAAATCATCCTCTAAGTCAAACTCTCTCTAACCAGCGTTGCCGATGTGGTAAGATCGTGCCATTCTGGCACTTTTTCATTGAAATGGCACAGTGGCACTTTAAGATTGAGTATGGTACTCTGGTAAAAATTTAAAAAATGAATATATTTACGTCAGCGTTTATAAAACAATAGCTGCATCCACCTTCCGAAATAGTTGAACGCATTCATTCTCAGCAACGTTGAACACACCTCGGAAAAAACTGTCACCTGTTATCTGTCATAATTCGCGTTTGCTCTGAAATGTAAACAATGAGCAAGAGCAGGCTAGCTATTTAAATATTATAATTGAAAAAAAAGCTATACATCTAAGTATATTATAGCGGACCTTGTGCATTTCATTGCATATATTATGGCATATTTCCGTTTATAGCACCCAAGGGCTTAAAATGGCACTTTTTGGTAACACTGGTGGCACTTTGAAAAATATTTTTCCGACAACGCTGTGTCTAACTCGAACTAATTTTGATATTTCGTTAAAATTCGACTTAGGGGGTACTGTATACCAGAAATGACGGCCATTGCTGGGCAAACACAAACAAGTTCAGCTGACACCTTGACGTGGTCAAAGACTTGGTTTGTTGTTGGCGCAACAATCAATGTACATGTTTTCTCCTCGAATATTCCACATATGCATTAACGTCTAAACAAGGATGATGTCCTCCTTTTGTTTCGGTCAAAATTAGCAACCCTAGCGCCACCGTTAATTCTCCACTGTCGCCTGTATCGAAGGAAGAAGTGTCATCTCCCCACCTCTTCCGTTAGCTCCCGCCAAGATCATCCTTAAAGAACAAGTCCCTATCTCATAATCAAGGAATTCTCCGCATAAAACTGAGAGTTGAAGTTGGTAGACAGAAGTTAGAGTGTGTTCATAAAACGCTTAGCTACCATTTGAAACTTTAACATCCATTAACCAGAAGAGCACGATGTGAATAGAAGAAAATCTTAAGATGACTTATCCCTCGAAGGAAATGCTCACATGTGTTACTTTCTACGAAACGAATCCACGTAAGAGGCTCCCTCCTTGTTGAAGATTACTACTCAAATCTTTCTTTGAAAACTACATCCTCTCGTCGTCAATCCAATTTTAAGTGGGTTGCTAATCCAAAGTGACTTACAAAGAACAGCACATGACTGCAACCACCTGTTAGTTGCAAACACATTCGCGCATTTCGTACCACCTCATTTCTTCACACACCGTTTTTGAAGTGCAAGTTTTTATTTACCCCCTCAGGGTTACTATTAAACAGTTTTCTTTCCACGAAAACATGCGAATTCGTTGCCTTCACAATCTGCGTAGCACATGACCTGCCCATCTAAACAAACATGTGTTTGCAAGCAAAACAATCGTAACCAAATTTTATTTCGATTAAAAATACGCTCCAAATGTTGTTCTTTGAACGAAAACTCACAAGACGCGGGGCAATTAAATGCTTTAAACAAATTGGTCATGCGGTCGTGGGTCATCGTATTCGTCGGTTACTATTTCAATTTATCGCAAAAAAAAAAGACTTAATGTCTAACACGTGGTTATCCAAATGTGTGTCCATGTGAGTAAACAGATTAGTCGGCTTCTAATGCCACATGTTTGGAGAGAGGTGTGCTTGTGATTAGTTCAGGTTCTCAGGGAGTTTAATTGTGGTTTATGACCGTTAATCTTTTCACAAAGACTGCTCGTAGATATGCATCTTTGGGCTTTAAGTGCCCCAGAGTTCATGGCGCGTACGATTAGCTACGGCAGGGGATTATCTTTATTAAGTTCCTTAAGCTATAAATATTTTCACCCGACCATGGAGAGGAGATTATGCATGTGTGTGTCGTTTGTGAGAACAAATACCCATCTTCAGATGGAGGAATAAAATCTTTAATGTCCCATTCCCCCTCCTCCCAATCCAAACAAAATGAGAATTTATTCCAAACATTTTTTTTGAATTTCTTTCTTTGCAGAGGCTAAGTAATGATCACATATGTTATTTTCTGTACCAAATTCTACGTGGCTTAAAATATATCCATTCGGCAAATGTCTTACATCGGGACTTGAAACCCAGCAACCTTCTGCTAAACACGACGTGCGATCTTAAGGTGAGTACTTGTCTCAATTCCCTTGTGTAGAATTCATTTTTGATGAGGTGTGTGTTCGCAGATTTGTGATTTTGGTCTGGCACGTGTAGCTGATCCAGAGCACGATCACACAGGGTTCTTAACGGAATATGTTGCTACTCGATGGTATAGAGCACCAGAAATTATGTTGAATTCAAAGGTAAGACACAATATCTTGGGTTTTTTTTATTTTTCCCTGTTCACATTTGCTTATCTCCTTCGCAGGGTTATACGAAATCAATTGATATGTGGTCGGTTGGTTGCATATTGGCCGAGATGTTGAGTAATCGACCAATATTCCCTGGCAAACATTATCTCGATCAATTAAACCACATTCTGGGTGTCCTAGGATCACCATCACAAGAGGATTTGGAATGTATTGTCAATGACAAGGTAAGCCGTTATCAAATAATCTCAAAATGAATCTACGATAAGAGTCGACGAAAGCGCCTTTTGTTGCAATGTGAGCAGCAGATGGTTCAAAGAATTGTTATCGACGATTTTATTGTTATCGGCCGTGAATGTGAAGCGAACACTTTGTTTTCGCGTGCTCACGTATGTGCGGGTTTTTGGACGAAATGAAATGATGGATGCTAATGCGGGTACCACGTGGACTGAACTCATTTTCACGTGCTGTTTGTTTTCAGTCGAATTTATGCGGGAATTCTTTTGCAGACTGATGCATTAGCTTGAGATCTGAGTGTCTGTCAACCGCAAAAGGGGGACACACTTGAATCAAGGAAGGTCCGTTGTGCTGGATGCAATAACTCTGGAGATTGTGCTGGATGCTACAACTCTGGAGATTGTGCAGACTCTTCTTCACTTAAAAAGAAAAAGAATCGAATTATATCCAAGTCCCTCCAAGTGGTGTCATATTTTTTGCAAGATTGAATCATCACGTCAGATAACGACTTCCTTAATTCCGAAGTATTTTTAGACCTTTAAATCCCTCAGTCAGACTGAATGTCCTGGTGTATGTGTACATTGTTATACGCAAGAGTTGAATGTCATCGATTCAGAAAGATAATTGATTGATTTTCAATGAGATTGGATTTAATAAAGGTGGCGCTACACTTCGAAGTGAACTTCAGTAACTGGATAGAATTAAATACATTTAAAACCCGTGGTCCGTTATGACATATGTAACTGATGCACAGCATCATAAATTTTGTTCAAATTTAGACATCCACTCCTGAGTCATTGTGTTAGTTCACAATATCACTGATTGGAGACGATATCAAATTTTAAGAACTCATTCTTATGAAAACGCAAAACGTGATAACCTAGAAAGGAGAGTTAGTCATTGGCAACCGATAGTCAGTTCGTTATCAAATAAATACAGTTTATGATGTTATTTTTTCTTCTTTGTATGGCGCTACAGTCCGGGTGAATTTGGGCCCCAACCAACAAGCCAACTAGCACGATCTTTCGTTAGCTGTTTCCAATTTCACACAGCAGGTTAATTGAGGTCTGTCTCAACTTGTGTGTGCCCCCTTAGGTGTGGGCGTTCTCTTTTGCGTTGTCCGACAGGTTCAGAGTAGAAGATTCTTCGGGCCGGAGCTAAGTTAGCCATGCGGTCTTATTGGCATAGCCATCCTAAGCGTTAGATCCGTAGACGCTTATCATGGTATTGCCCGTACAGTTCCTGATTGAATTCTCCTCTTCAATTGCTATCAACTCATAAGACCATAGATCTCACGCAGAAGTGTTTCTCTCAAAAAGACCAAGAGCTCCTTCTTTCGCGTTTGATATTGTAAATGCTTCTGCGCCAAAGAGCAGGACTGATATGTTTAACACAACAAAGAAATTATCCGGCTCGAAGGACCAAAAAATGTGTGAAATATTCGATTAAATAAAAAACAATAGGATCTTGAAATAATTCGAGCAATTTATTCTAAGTAAAATCGCAACAAGAAATATATACAAAAAACAAATGTAATGGCCAGTGCGTCCAGAATACAAATGTCCAAGATTCAAGATCATCAGCAGCCGATCGTCACAGAGCACTGAACACACATGCATGTACTCTCCAAGCTTGGTCGCGATTCGTGTGGTCTTCTTTGGTACTGCTCTTTAAGCTGCATTCATGTATATGTATGTGTGTGCAGTGTGCGTTAAGCCAGATCACCTGGTACATGGCGTGATGGTAGCTTAGTGTGTCCGTCGCTAATCTTTTTTCGATTGCTAGATGTGTCAACATTAAATCCGTCCGAATCCGTAGCATATTGTTGTCTCTGAACTAAAAGTTTTTTAAGTAGTGAAGAAGTTAACATCACGCACAATCCCCAACTAGGAGGTCAGATCCATTTCATTACCTCCTGGACAAATGGGTTGGTAGTCTCTTGCAGATTGTAAGCGCGGCGTTGGCCCTAGGAAAAATGGCAATTAAAATAAACTATAAAAAATAAATAAAAATAACTATTCCAGAGTTACGATCTAGCCCTGGAAAAAATCCTTTTAGACATAGGCTTCTTTTTTTTTAAAAGTAGCTCTAAAAGGATTGTGAACCAAGAAGTCTCTGTTGACTGAACTTGCAGCGTTTCGAGACAAGCGTCATACTTGGATAATGGCTGATGAGTAAGGGTTCGCTTTACTGACAGTAGACAGGATTGAGTTTTAAAAGAAGAAGAACAAAATTCCACTCTATTACTGTTATCCCAATTGATAACGCTGTCAAGGTCAGAATTCTCCTTGTTTAACATAAGCTACCGTTCCAATTCTACGGCCGAAGGACAGGTTCGTAGTCCTGGAACAAATATGAAAAGCTGAGAGTTCTGTGATTAGAAAAGAATTGGATTGGATTGGAAGTAGCAGACAGGATATCATTTATAAAAATGAGAAAGAGAATCGTGATCTTTCTTTAAATAATATTTGCACTTTTAGTTTAGGTTATGTTAAAAAAAACAATTGAATTGAAGATAAGGTTGACAAGGATTGTCTTCATGTTAACCAATTTATTTACCTGAAATGATTTCGTAAGTAATACATTTTTATTTTTTCTTTTAGGCTCGTAATTACTTGGAATCATTGCCATTCAAACCAAAAGTACCCTGGGCACGGTTATTCCATAACGCCGACCAGTTAGCACTTGATCTCTTAGGCAAAATGCTTACATTCAATCCCCACAATAGAATTACAGTAGAAGAAGCGCTTGCACATCCCTACTTGGAGCAATACTACGATCCTGGTGATGAGGTAAGACAACTTTATTCAACCGAAAAGAAAAAGAAAGATGCTAAATATTTTTGATTACAAAATTTCAGCCCGTTGCCGATGAACCATTCCGCATTAGCATGGAACTCGACGATCTTCCACGGGAAAACCTGAAAACGTTAATTTTCGAAGAAACCCTTAAATTTAAAGAACAACTGCCGGACAAAGCAGTGTAGACAAAAAACATAATTTAACCCGCAAATTATAATAAATAATTCCAAAATCTATTTTCTTCTTAATTTTCATTCTAACATACAACAGTTCTTTTAAAATATGTACTGTATGTGAAAACAAAAACAAAAATAACAAAGAAAATTTTAATGATTCTGCTACGTACAAGAGAAAAAATATGCAAAAAAAAAAACACAAAAACAAAAAACGTTCGCAAACAGAAATTTATGTATTTATTATCCAAACTCCTCACACTTACCCGCCCACTTTTCATCAGTCAACGGATAGAGTCCAGTTTCCCAATGAGAAAACGAGAAATCAATGAAATATAGCAAACAAAAGTCACAGCTGACAACACAGCAAAAGGCTTTAGTTTTGTTTTTTTTTTTTTTTTGAAAATGTTGAAAGAACATTGAACCAGCTTCATTCAAACACAACAAGTTGCTGAAGCCGAGGCATACGAGTATTTATAAACAAAAAAAAAGAATCATAAAAAGAAAGAAAACAAACAAATTCTTCTTCTTTTTTAGAACTACATTTATATATCTCATATAATTGTTATCAATTTACCTCTTTCAATTTATTAAATGTGTACTAATTATTGAGAGATAATGTGATTTACTTAAAAAAACAAAACAAAAAATTATACACCCTTATATAGTATATATAGAAGATATATCAAAAAAGCAACAATAAAAAACAAAAACAAATGAGAAAAAGAAAAACACAAAAAACAAAATTGAACATGAAAAAGCAAAGCAAACAAAAAGCAAGGGAAAAAAGTATTCCAATTTATTTGTATGTGTGTGTGTATCCTTCCACAAATTTTTAAGTGTTTCTATGCAACAAAATGGTGTTTTTTAGGAATTTAAAGAGAAAAACAAAAAAAGAACTAAATTATTATGATTCATTCAAATTTTATGAGAAACAAAATATTAAATCAATACTTTTGTCAATCGAATTTCGAGAGAAACGAGAGAAGGAGCCGGAGATAAATTAGAGCGAGAGAGAGAGAGAGAGAGAGAGGATTATTGTCTTCTTTTGCATATGTATTTGTAAATTATTTCTTTCTTCTAAGTGTGTTTCAAAAGACGTTGATAGTAGATTGTTAAGTGTTCTCACATAAATTTCTTTTTTTAAATTCGTTTGGTTTTATTTTTTGTTTCCTTCTGAGATGATTGAGAGATTGCATGGAATTTTACTTAGGAAATGAAATGCCCTCATGCATGGAATGACATGCAAGGAGTGAAAATCCAAAATCCAGAGACCGTGGACTGGAAGCTCGGTTTAGTTAGTGAATGATATCAATACAATTAAAAATGTGATTCAAGCTGCAAATAAGCTGAAAAATCCCTTAATTCTATCAATTTGCAATTCAGGTGAATACGGACGGTTGTAGACTGAGAGAAGGTACCGATGATAAAAAAATGTTAGACTCAAGTTATCAGACTTAACCTAATTCTGATCTGGGCCAGTGTTGTCAGTATGTGGGCATTTTCGGTTGTTTCTAGCCCGTTAGCAGCCTATGAATGGTTAGACCATGCCCTAGCAAATTCTGTCTTCAAGACTTGGACGTCCTAGGCAAGGTTAGGTTAGGAAGGGGAGTGTGATGTTGAAAAAGAAAAACATCACTTCCACTCGGAGGCCATAGAGCCCATTGTGAATCCCTTCTTTTGTTGGGTACACAAACTAAAAACCTACGCTGTCACGTGGTAGCTGTAACCACCCCGTGCTCTATGGATTTCTGGAGATCCGATATATCTGCATTCACTAAGTCTGCAGTCTCTGTGAAGAATCTATGGCCCAGTGAGACTAGGCGCCGATTTTGTAGAGCTGAACCGATCGACTCGGTCTCTTTTTCATCGCCACAGCTCATACAGCGACAAAGTACTGCTAAAACTCACCTTGTCTTGAGATATGAATGACATTATCTTAAACTCAGGCTTCTCAAAATTAACTCAATTCTAATCTGTGGGGCAGTCTCGTGAGTATTTATTTTTTATTTTTTTATTGATTTCTTCCTGTTTAGGTAAGTGGTCAGATAATGATCTGAGCCCGAATTAAGTCGCCCTTCAAGATATGGAAGCCCTCGAACTGATAAACCTCTCCGTGTATTGATATAAGGTCCTCCTAGAAACAAGACACGGCTTTTTATCATCTATTCAGTTTTTTCGCAAGCATCCCCTGAATCCGACAAATAGTCTAACTTTGGAAGCAACACAAAATCAGCTTATCACCCAACGTTCGGCTCCATAATGCAGGATTGGCAAAAAACAAGTTGAATGTAGAACACCACCTTTTTTACTACAAAGCATCAGCCGTTGGAAGAGATCCGTTTGAGTTATTGTCTTCAAAAACGTTGTATATTACATCACTGTCAAAATGGTGCATTGTCCCCTGGCTACATCAACATTTTCTTCCATTGCTGCAGCTAATGCTATTAACATTCCTTTAAAATGGATAAAAACACATGAAAATATAATGTCTAAGTACATCTACTCGCATGTTTTTCTTTTTTTTTATAATCTATGTATTGTCCATCGAGTCGCAACCAAATTATTATGCTTACAAGACACGATACAAATATGTACGACAATAAAAGTGGCTGTTTACAAACGACTGGGAAATCCGACTGGGCAGGCAAGATTTTCTGCGTGTGGAACACGCGAATCGGTTCAATTGCATCATGTTTTCACTCAGTAATGTTTTACCGCGAATTGAGTAATGCTCTTCTTTAAATTCGTATTTTTCATGAATGACGGATAAACACAATTTTTGTTTAGGTGCAGCAGCAATGTTTGCATGTAGCATTATATGTATGCAGTAAAAAAAAACTTTAAAATTGCATTTATATAGTCCCTGTAATCAATTTTCCTAAAGTGAGGTGTTACTCTATAAGCGATCACCAGAAAATTAGGAAAACACGTCGAAATCGGAACGAATCCGTTTCGCAAGTGGATTTTCGATGGAAGAAGGCCGATTTTCGGCGCATCCAACCCATCTCCCTCACGCTTGCGAAAATCGTATATTGTATCCTGCCTTCTTCCGCTCATGTAATCAGCCACAAACGGCCTTTACCGTAATGGCAAATGAGAACGAGAGATGCGTTGGTACACTCGTATGTCAAAAATTAGAGACGGGTGCGTTCATAAAATAAGACTTTGTAATAATAAAATGCTGCTGTAGTCGAATACGACTGTTTTATTGAGGGTAATCGGGGTGATTGACTCAGATGTTAGTTGACCGATCTATTTTTCCTTCTTTACGTCATGGACTTCACGACCAGATCTTTCGTTTGGACGTTCGATCATCCATCTGTTCAGTACAAACATTCGACACAAGCTAATAACTCATTCTCCTGATACTGTATGATGAAATTAAAGGGAACATTCTTCATTTCTATACCATTGTGTATTTTTCGGGAAAGACAGAACAAAAAAGGTTTGTCGTCTAAATTCGTACAAGCATCCATTTAAAACGACGTCAATGATATCAAAAGTTGGGATCAAGTGCACAAGTAGCACAAACTTGCTATTACTTCTTTTTCTGATGGGCCTGGGCCTCGACCAACAAGCTACTTTAGCTGGCACGATCTTCAGTGTAACTGCCTCCAATTGTGTTGTGCATATATCTAAGGCCTAACTACAATCAAAATCGGTTATAACGACCTTCAAGGGTCTGACGAATTTGGTCGTTGTAAGCGATATGTCGTAGACGATTTGCTATGCTGTTAGATTACATATAATCAGGCAGGACCTAAGAATTTTGTTGTTATAACGGATACAATATCGTTGTAAGCGATTTTGACTGTATATTTTTTCTAGAAGAATAAGTTTAGTAAATCAGCAATCCTCAATATCACGAGTATACGCAGAGAAAGGTGTTAAAATACTTCCTCGTCTACAGGAGAGATGGTCGACAGTTAGAAACAGAGAAAGAGTTAAAGTTAAAAATAGTGTAAAGCCTAGAACAGATGTATGCATCAATGCATTGATGAAATGCACAGCGAAACAGACGTGCAGTAAGTTTTGACATCTCGTCGCATTTATTTGCTGTAAGTGTGAAAAGTGAAAATTGATTCCGGGAAAACAATTCTGTTTGCCGTGGATGTGGAAAGGCGTAGTAGATTAAGGAAAATACATTTTTTATTATTACTAAATGCTATGTGAAAGCATATTGTGTGTCAAATTCCAAACTTGTACCAAACTGTACTATCTTGCTGATCTACTACATGTAGATTGCATCAAAATGAGAAATAGAGACAAATTGCGTCGATGCTTGGCAGTGCTGTAAAGACATGTGTCTACTTCCATATAAAGACATATTCTTTATTTCTTTTTTTGAATGCACGTCTGTTTCAATCATTAGGCTATCTGAAGAGATCTTATACCCCAATTTTTTTCATTTGAGCCCACTGATATGTATGCATTAGGTTGTAATACATGAAATGTCGGATTTTCTTGTAAAAAGAAATTAGAAGTCAATATTTTTTTTTATAAAAATGTATTTAGTCAATATGAACCATTGACATCTATCTATCCACCGTGGTTCAAGGTGCATTATTCTCTTTTTTTGGGGGCTCCATTTTTGACGATAAAAGTTTTCAAAGGCTTCTTTGACCTCTACTCGGTTTTGGAACACCTTTTTGCCAAAAAAAATGACGCCAGACTGCGGAAAAGGTGATAATCCGTTGAAAAAATATCAGGAGTACTGTGGATGGGGAGGAATTTCGAATCCCAACTGTAGTAGCTTTTTCACCGTTACGTGTGAGGTATGGGGTTTAGTATTGTCATGCAACAGGTTCGTACCATGCCAGCGCAGACTGCTTTTTAGCGAATTTCGTATGCATTATGTCGATTTCCTCACAATATTTGACTGCATTTATCATTTCTCCTGGTTAAAGAAATGAAAAGTGAATTGGTTCTTTCGATGTCCACCAAATTGTCACCATAGCCTTTTCTGGGTGAAGACCAAGTTGGGGGTGTGCTTTGGGTTTTCGTCTGCATCCAACTACTGTCCAGATCTTTTACGGTTCTCATACAAAATCAATTTTTCATCACATGTGATTATACAGTGCAAAAAACGGTGCACTTCGGTGCCTTAGACTCAGCGATGCACAGGTTTCTAAACGGCGTAGTTTTTCGGCTTCGTTCAAATCATGGGGTTCCAACTTGCCTTTTCCTTTTTGAGATAAATGTCGACTTATTGTTATGGGGGATACTTCCATGTTGTTTGCAATGCCCCGCACCGTTTTTGTTGGGTCTGGATCCACCGTTTCTCGTAAAATGGGGTCGTCAGTTACCATTTCCGGTTTCCCATGCAGTTCGTTTTCGAGGCGTAGATCTCCTAAACGGAACTTACCAAACGAATGCCGAATGATGCGTTCGTTCACCGCTATTCTCAAATGCGTCATTTATGTTTTTGGCTTCCAGAAACGCATTATGTCCCAGTTTGAATTCGTAAAGGAAAAGAGTACGAATTTTAACCGTTGACAGCATGATATACAAATTTCTAGAAATAAATAACTGTACTTGAAACGGACCTTAAAAGTCGCACACATCAAACATACATACCAACTACAAAAATCCGACATTTTATGTGGTTAACCTAGTATTTAGTTCTAATACAATATAAATTAGTTTTATCAGAATACTTATAGGCTTTATTCGGGTTATAAACCATTCTCCTCTTCAAGAGGTATACTTTCTGTCAATCTACACCATCCATTTAGGCAGTTCCGATCGAAATCGAATCGAATCAAAATTTTGATTTTTCATTTTTTTTTTATGATAATAACCAATTATTTTTGTCTTTGTCATTGCCACTGTTTAACAGCATTCTCAGAAATAATTGATGATCCGACCTATCAATTCTGTACAAACAACAGCGTCGTGGCGTCAATCAATTTCAGTTCTCTGCCACAAATTATCTGATTGCAATTTTTGAAAGCAGACATGGCTTTCCTATAAATTTCCATTACTCCGCGGATGGATTAAGGTCCAAAGAAGACTATGTAACGTGCCTCATTTGACCAACCAAAGTCGCATCTTTGGTGTGTCATTTGAAAACCGGAATCTTATGCTGAACCACTAAAAAATGTTCCAAAAATATATCGCTTACCTCAGTGCGAATGTTTACAAAATTGAATGATTGATTCACCATCTGCTAAGCAATTATCATATTTTGATCAGAAATATGAACTGAATTGAATTTGTTTTTGTGCATAAAAGGACTCACACTTGAAATAAGGAAAGGGAAATGTACTTCTAATGCACTTCTAATGCACTTGTCATTCATTTACAAAAGAAACAGAATGTAGATTCATTGAACACAACCAGAAATCAGTCAAAAGTCAAAAGTTAGCTAATTTCTGAACACAACATTTAAAAGATATCATTCAAAGAGAGTAATCAATTTGGCCAAAAGGAATTAATCTAATCAGAAAGTTAAGAGAAAAATATGTAACAAAACAAACCTACATACATGTGTACAATTAATCGTAGATGTTAGCGTATATTTTTCGTTTCTTCTCTAGAGTTTAGTTTTTGTGATATCTACTCATTTTTGGAATACATACATATGTATAGTTTATTCTTGTAAATCATACATAAATCATGCATGCATGCAATTAGACGTAATGTTATGAACACATTTATTTAGGCAAAGAGCATTTATTTGTATTAACAGCCGCAATAAGAAAGTGTTTTGTCACAGAATAGCTATTTCTTTCGATCGTAGTTCAGAGAGCAATGTAAACATACACTAATTAAGGAAATAATCAAACAAAATGGTGAAGGAACTGTTAGTTCGAAAATCAAATACAGTAGACGCTCGATATAGTGAACTAATAAAAACCGAGCCTGTTCACTGGAGCGAGATTGTTCATTCTAACGAGTGTGGACTGTTTGGAGCAATTTTCATCAAAATGCGTATGTTTGGAAGTACAATTCATCAAAAATAGAATTTAACTACAAATTTTTTTTGAATAACTAAAAAAGAAGCTAATATTTATAAAAAAGAATATTTTGTTTTTAACAATAACAACAAGCAACACGCACTTTTTTTTTCGTAGGTTTTTGTCACACTACACTGGAGCACTCAGACTCAAAAATTGGTCCATTGTACTACCAGGCAGCAACCTACTTTTGCTGAAATTTCATGATCTTCCGAAGAGGTGCTTCTGTGATGAGGAGGAGGAGCGCCGAATAACTGCCACCTGATCTGAGCAAAGGCGGGACAATGGCAGAGGAAGTGCTCTGCAGTGTCATCGTCTTCTCCACAGGCGTCGCAGAGGGTTTCGTCACTTAGGCCAAGCACACTTAGGTGTTTGGCGAAGGTGTAGTGCCCCGTTATTACGCCAATAAGTTGTCTGCAGTCTTTTCTGTTAAGAGATAACAAGAAAGCCGCGGATTTCTTACAGACGTTGGGAGCATGCGCTTGGTCTGTTTACATCCTGGAGAGTCATGCCACCTGCGGTTGTGCTCTCGAAAAGTCCAACCATCGATGGAAGCCCTAACCAAGGACGCGGGGAGTCCCAAACACGCACTTGGTATTTGCTTTAAACAACCCCAAACTGTGTACCATATACATAACATAACTAATCGTGCAGTGGGCGCCGTGGTGTAGTGGGTAAGTGCGTCGACTCCTACGCTCGAGATCTAAAGTTCGAATCTCGAAAAAACGTCAAATATTTTTTTACGGCTCCACCTCTTTCGAGTCACTGACAATACTCAAAGAGTATAACTGTCAAGAAAAAACTTCTCAAAATCGCCGTTCGGAGTCGGCATTAAGCTGTACTGTAGGTCTCCTCCTATCGCGAGAGAACCATAGCACGCACAACACTAGTGATTGCTGAGAGGCTAGGCCCAGGTCCACCTCGGACTGTAGCGCCGCCTTTATTATTATTATTATTATTAACTAATCGTGCAAGATTTTCGCACAACACGATGAGTAAAACAAACGGTATGAAATTTTGTGTGTTTACTATATTGGATAGTTCACTATATCGAGCGTCCACTGTATGCTGTTTTAAAAAAATAGGTGGGCCATATTGTACCTGATCGATGGCTTCTGCACATCGTCATGTGTGCTGTGAATTGAAGAAGCCTACGAAGGAAGAACAGCTAGTGACCTAATGTAAAATTCGGCGCATTTTCAGTTGGCTTCAACGGTGTATGATCCAATAATATCGAGGTGCTACGTGATCGTCTTTACTCATAGTGGTCTAAGTGAGCCGTTGACATGTCTTTATGTCAGTAAGGGTACCCATCTACCTAATCTAACCTAATAGTACGACAGGCCTCTAGCATAGTCCGAAAGTCTGAAGAAAATGGATAAGCTTCGGAGTAAACACCCACCTCGACTCCGCAGTCCGTTTTTAAGACGTCAGAATATACGCCAAAATCTGGGACGAGCCCGAGAAGTCTTCTTGCCCATGCATCTCTGGTTGCGTAGAATGCAAGCCAAGTCAAGTTTGGGAGAAGGTTATAACCAACTATGAGCCCTGCCAGTTGCAGGCCCAAAACACTACTGCGGGCAGGGTAAATAGGTAGGTAGGGTGCCCTTGCGACTGGGTCGCTGCTTACTGAGACCAACAGTTGGGTCCATTGTGCCATGAGTGTGGGGGGAGGGTGTACCCCGTGAGACCTACACTTCTACTGATGATTAGAACCACCCCGATTGCTGTATATATCTCAGGAGGTGCTTCGGCTCTATTTTATTCGGATCCTCCAGCTCGTCGAAGAAGTTACTGCCTCGTGTTAGCAGTCTCCTTCCCCACAGGGCTGGACAATCGCATAGCAGGTGGTGGACGGATTCTTTTTCCTCCTGCATTGTGACTGTGTATACGTGTAGGAGAGCGTTTGTAAAACATGACCTTAGAGCGCATATTATACCGAAAGTAAGACTTATATGTAAAACATTTCTAAAAAGTTCGTACGCAGTCGAGACAAATTTAAAGACCGCCCATCGGTATACGAATGTCAGACCACGAATGTCTTCTTCGAGTGGTGCCACAGTTTGGTGGCCCAAGGCCTAGCTTTTTTATCCACCCATTGTTCTCTGCGTGTTAATTTCCCATGACGAGTCGAGCCGACGTATAGTTCTGCGCCGAATTTGAAGGACGAATTGTAAGAAGTTTTCATTGACAGAACTTCTTACAAGTCATCAATTTCATAGACAGAACTCCTTACAATTCGGACGGATATTTTCGTGGCCTTCTACCAAAAAGTTCGTGGCTAATAAACCTCCTTCTAATTGTTGGCGTGGCTTAACCCAGACTCACGTGAACCGATGTGGCAACTGACTCGTTTTTAGCAAGCAAGCGATCGATGTTAGATGTCGTTTTTGTGTCAATTTGACTTTTCACGCATTTTATTGATAAGATTTTGCACCACTTTGTATGGCAATGCGCTTTGCGACCAGTTTGTATATCTTTAATGTCTACCTTTTATTTATATTGGATAAGCGAGCCAAAATACTGACAATTTCCAGTGTGATTCAACACAATTTAATAACAATTTTAAACAACGCATCTATTTCTTTGCATACTTAGACTTTATAGCGGGAGCGGAAAACCGAAGTAGCGGGCTGAGTTCGTAAACGTCAACAAAATGCGCGTCTAGTAAGCATCGCTGCCTATGTGATGCGACCCAAAGATTTTTTGATGTTGCGATGCATCTCAATACTTTAATTTTTTGGGCGTTTCTGAACGGCTTATTCTTTTGTGTGACAATTGTTTCTTTTTTTGTAAAAATGTCAGAAATGCTGACGACGTTTTTTCTAAAAAAAAATTGGTTAATAATGTTGACAATTATAATGTCAGTATGCTTAAATATATTTTAGATATGAAAATTAGACAACTGAGTCGGAAAGTTAAAAAAAAATGTAATCGCGCCACAAAAATCTATGATGTGCTGGTTGCTTTTGTTTGCGCAGCGGTTGCTTTCATGTTACATTTTAGAATGCGATGCAAAGCATCTGTGGCGACCTCGCTTAACGACGGATGATGTCACATTCACCAGAAAGCATTATAACTGTTCTGTCTCAATAAAATCAGAAAAATAGCTATTGTTACACTACATAATAATGAAATTGAAATGAGGTTAAATGCACAATTAAAATTAACTAAACTGCACAGTAGTTTACTTGGTGAAATACGGAACGCGACTGCCAACGAATGCGTTGTATTTTGCAGAAATTTTGACTGTCCATGACTTGGGATGTCCGATAATGTTTTCTGGTGAATGTGGCGTCATCTATACATCCCACACAGGAAACCTTACTTCTGTTGATCAAAGTCGCTGCATGAGGACGCCACAGTACTTTTGGCAGGAGTCGTTGGGCGAGGTGGCCACACATCACTGCCAAATGTTTGCAATTAAGAACGCTTGACGTTGCAGTACTACGCTGATACTGCCAATATGAACTCACCGGCGGTTGTTAATTTTGATAACGGATCAAAAAATTCGTATTTCGCAAATTGGTTTGCATTTCGCAAATTGGTTCTTTACAAGTTTTCAGAAAAAATTGTGGTTATAAAATAAAGGTTTCGCAACTATTATTTTGAACACCACTGTATACTAGATAAGTATGTATAGTCAAGTATAGACAAGGTTAGACCTTAACAACATTCCTTCTCTGACTGAATAAGAACTTTACCTTTTTATTGCTCTCTGAACTGTGATTAAAACGAACATTTTTTAGTTAATATGTATACATAATTTTTAGCCTGCCTGTGAAATCAATCATTAGTTTCTGTAATACTTTCGTTAGAATACAAATGCGATATGTATATGCGATTAATCATATTTAGTTGGAATTAAGAGAATAAGCAAAGCATACACATAAAGTACAATTAACAGAAAGCAAACGCAAAAGAAATATATAAATTCTAAAATGAAAAAAAAAAACAAACAAAAAAAACACACAAATCAATTATTAGGAGAAAAAGATATTATTCACGTTATATACATCTTCTGTGTGAACTTGTGAATTTTGTAAAGAAAATAAATTGTATTATAGTCGGTTTTGTTGACACCATGGCGCCAATACCTGCAAGCATAAATTTAAATTGAATAATTCATTGCAAATTAATAGGTAGACTAAGGCAGGCGTATGAAATTATTTCAGATCATAAACGTAATGGATGTGTCGATTCGCATAATGGGTAAAAAAATGGTAACGCCTTAAGTTAGGTTATATAAGGACTGGATGGCGCAGTTGGTTAGGTGCCTGCCCCAAGTTAGAGGGGTCCCAGGTTCGAATCCCAGTAAAATCGAATCTGGTCCAGTCACCATTTGCCGTTGGGATCAAATTAGAGGCACTGGAGTAGGTTGCTACCTGGCAGTACAATGGACCAGTTTTGAGTCTGAGTGCTCCAGTAGAGTTCCAAAAATACTCAGAAAAAAAAAGTTAGGTTATCACAATGGGGCTATCTTGGCCTAAGCGGGACTGCTTCCTTGTAGTCGAACATTGAAACTTAGGTTAGGTTAGGTTAAAATGGCTGACTGCTGATTAACAGTCTCACTTAGGCCACTATCACTATCACTCCTATCGAAAGGAACCAATTGGCGCTTGCTATAAGGCGTTTAAGCTGACTGATGCTAAGCTGATGACAGCTGCTCATTCAAGTCGTCAAAAAAGAAGGCTATTAAAAAGTAAGCTATTAGTAATTGGCTGAACGCACCCGAGTGAGCGCCCTCTTTGTCTCACTCAATTAAATGAACCGGACGATCGGGGATCGCAGCCAACTTCGGGCAGATCCTCAATCGTCCAGTCCCTTTCCTTTGATTCTTTCCCTTTTCTGACGGACTCTGGAGCTAGACGGACGATAAGAACGCCAATAGAAAAAAAGCTTTGCCAATTTACTTATTTTTTAAATAAAGAATTAAAGTTTAAACTCACAGAACTTTCATGTGGATAGAGAGGGCACCACCATCGCAGAGGAGATGTGTTGCAGTTTCCTCCTGCCTGTCGTCTCTGTAGCTTCTGCAGAAGTCTTTATAAGGGAGTCCCAAACATTGCGGCGTGTGTGGCGATGGCACAGTGTCCTGTAATGACAACGATGAGAATTCTGATTTAATTCCGATTACAGAGAATAGGTGCTTAAAGTTTAGGTCAGATTTGCTTTGCGGAAGCCCATTGTACCTTCGGATCTGGACATGGCCTCTTTTATCGCCATTGTCATATGGAAGATGGCAGATCCTAGTTAGATCTGGAGGGAATGCTGTTGTGAAGTTTTTGTCAAGGAAAGAGAGTTGTAGGAAAATAGTATCTTTGGGAAACAACTCCCGAAAATAGTGGTGTGTCCAGTGTGCAAGTGATTTAACCGCTGGCTGCTTCCTGTGGTGGACCAAACAAATCCAGTGGTGGAAGGTAGAGGATTTTGTTCAGTGCAGCTCGTGGTGATGTTCTTATAGCCCCACTGACGTAAATGCTGGCCGATCTTTGCGCACGGTTAAGAAAGCTGTCAACCTTTGTCAAAAACTATCCACCATACTGCAATTTAAGGTCAGGATGCTATTTGCATCCTAATTTACATCCAATTGCTTTTTTGCAGCTGTAGAGTGCCTTAGAGGTTTTCTTCGTACAGTCGATGATGTTGAGTTTCTAGCTTCTTTTGTAGTCTAGATGAGACTTAAAATGTTGTGTAGTGAGAGGGGTAGAAGGTTGGAATTTTGTATTTCCTCGCAAAGAGTACAAATTCAGTTTTATTGTGGAATGATTCCAAGTCCGCATACTTTGGTCTATAAAATTGGTTTGTAAAAAGTATACTGGTGCCTCTTAGCGTAGGTAGGTAAGTAAAAGTGGCGGTAGATAAACAGATCCTGTTTGTCGCACCCAATTAGCGCCGTTTTGATACCACATCTAATGGGATACCTAATTTGTGAGAAGGTGATAAAAAGGAGTGTGTATTCACTCAGATTAGCCTAATTTTGAAACCACTTTGTGGAATTTGTGAAACCTAGCAGACTATGAAAGTTTGCCTCCGAGAGGTTTTTTGGGGTGTTAAAGAAGGCTTACCCCAGAGTGCGTTGTCTGACTCTAGCTAGAGCCGGACATTTGCACAGAAAGTGCTCGGGAGTTTCTGGCTCGATTTCCATCCGGCAGCTGCGGCAGTGCGAGTTAAATGATATGCCTAGCCTTTCAGCATGCCAAAAGCCCAGTATCCAGTACAGACCGCCTCTTAGGCTCTTAGCGTAGGGGCACATTTTCCTGATATTGCTATAGCAACATCCCCGCATAAGTAACCACTTTGCATCCTACTCCCTCTAATATTAATAGCAGTTTGATTACTGCAACGTTTAATAGGAGGAGAGAGAGTTCACCGCCTTGTGGCGGTCCTGTATTATCCGCTCTGTGGATTTTACTGTCACCAAGCTTAGAGTTTATCACCTTTCTAACAAGTAGCTGGTAAATAAAGGCTACAAGGGAATTTTCGATATCCAGATCGAAAAGTTCAAGCGTGATTGGTCTGGGTTCGATGTTGTTAAAGGCTCCTCCTATACCAGGTTCCTCTAAAAGCTAGGACATTTATCTCTGCCTGAGAAACGGTGTAATGATCAGGAAAGCGTAGTTTCTGACTACTGATCATTACAGTCCGAAACTACGCCTTAGTCTTCCTACGCCTTCCTGATCATCACACCGTTTCTAATATTTATTTGATTGGAGGAGACGCCGCTAACCGCTGTAATTTGGCATAGAAATAAAATTCTTCCCGAGCCCATTTCCAGCAGTCTAAAGATTAAGTGTCATAATTGACTCAATTTTGATCTCTATCTTAACACTTTAATTCAATAAATTCGCCAAAAAAGGTTAGTTTACTCTAAAAGTCTTCAGATACCACATGGACCCAACTCATCCTAAATCCATTTCATCTTCTTCTTCTTCTTAGGGCACTACAGTCCGAGGTGGACCTGGGCCTCACTAAACATGCCTCTCCAGCCAGCACAATCTTTCGCCTGCTGTCTCCAGTTTCGCACACCAAGCCGGCCGAGGTCCCCCTCGACTTGTGTACGCCACCTTGTACGCGGACGTCCTCTGTTGCGTTGTCCCACAGGCTCAGAGTCGAAGACTCTTCGGGCCGGAGCTAAGTTGTCCCTACGCTCTACATGGCCTAGCCATCTTAGGCGTTGGATCCGTAGACGCCTGGCTAGACCCATGTCGCTGTACAGCCTATACAGTTCGTGGTTGAACCTTCTCTTCCAAATGCCATCAACGCACACAAACCAAATCCATTTCGTCACTTAACTTAATATCATGCATATAATCACATCCATTCTGCTGAAACCATCCCCAATTCGAAACCATTGGTTCAAAATTTGCAAAACAAACTCTCTTCTTGCGTATGTATACATTGGTGGCCAAGGTGTTTGTTTGAATTTGTTGAATCAAACTAAAATTGTTAACATTTATTTAATTAAACAAAAAGAAACCTATACTGGAATTTAATTGAATATTCGTGTGACATTCTAGAGTATCTACGTACATGTTTTCCTCTCACTGGCATGTGTACTTAATAAACACAAAAAAATTAAAAGAATTTATTTAAATCATTAGACAAACCAAAAAAAAATTAAAAAAGAAAAACATTAGCAAAATAAAATCGTGTTTAACCTAAAAGAAAGAAAGAAAACATAATATCGCGAAGGAAAACGAAGGGAAGTGAATATCATTCTTTGATTAAGATTAATTGTGAACATTTTTATGAATTTTTATTCTCAAATATTCATTTTGTTTTGAACAAATTTACCGCATGTTTATGATATCGATATATTATAGATTCAATTATACAAGGAAAATGGCGGAAAAATACCGTGAATGAGTGTGGTGATTGAATTAAATTTACAAAACTATTTGAATAATAATTAGATTTGCGACAAGAACGGTTGCTCTCAATTGCACGGACAACAAACGAGGAAGGGAGAAAGCCGAATAGATATTTTTTATTTCCAAAATTTAAAAAAAAAAATCGAAGTCATGTGTGTATAGGGCAAAGCAGAAGAAAAGATGAAAACATTTTTAATCATTCTCCAAGTGGGTAACTTTTAACGAAAACAAAAACTATTTTTAATTTTGAAAAGCAAAAAATTAAATTACTTTAAACAAATGAAAAAACAAATTATGAGAACGTAAAAAACAGAATATAGACTGTTTTACAATTTTATTCTTTAATGATAAAACAAAAACAAAAGAAAATCGAAACATATATTATGAAATGAACAAAATGTTTGAATGTTGTTTACAAACATTATTATTGTATTTTAATCTATATGTAATGTTATTTTATTCACATAAATAAAATACAAAGCATCCATAAGTTGTTTATGTGATTTTGAGCCAACACCGGATCAGAAGATGGTCATATTTGTTTTTTTAAGGAGGAAGGTTTGGGAACGTCAATTAATGTTTTCAGAGAGACAGAAATAAAGGTTTTCCATGGCCTTCCTGATAGGGTATCGAAGGTTCGAGCGGCAAACAGCAAATACAGGCCTTTTGCAAAATTCTGGCAGCAGGCTTTAGAAAAGACTTTTCGCAGTTGTGAGAGTGGTCTTTTTAGGAACCCATGAGGAATTGGAGATTAACTGAAGTACTATTTCTAGCAGCTTCTTAATGAGCATGAACAAGAGGAAGTAAGTATGTAAGAAACGAAGAACTCCCAACTACAGCCGATGAAATATTTCTTCCCCCCAGCGGGACAGAAGGGCGCCGTGGCCGTGTGGGTTTGCGCGTCGACCCATAGGCACTAGACTTTAAAGCTTCAAATCCCAGCACAAGCAACAATATTTCAAACACAAAATTGTTCGCTGCTCCACCTCTTTCGAGTCTTAGGCGGTATTGGTCCACTGGGCGGAGGTCATAAGACGAACAGCAGTGTTTTTTGCTAGTAGTCGGCCAAAGATGTCGATTGGAGTTAGGTTCAGTATAACGTCCAGGGCGCCTGAAGGCGTAGTTCTCAAAACAGGCTTGACGTTGAACTTTCCTAAGGTGATTGTAGTGAATGGCTTTGTCTAGTATGGGCCACCAGACATGCACTCCATACAACAGAATGGGTCTAACGATGGCTATGTAGATCCAATGGATCATGTTCAATTTTATTTCAATTTTATTTCAATATTTTCAATATAAAATCAACATTGGTTATACGTTTCCGCGAAGCCTTAGTGGCTTTTCTGCAGAATGTTGTGTTTCTAACATCAATAATTCAGATTAAGTAAGCTTAATTTAATATACATTGTATTTTTATATACATAATAAAAATATATGTACATCATAAAGTGGCAACACGGGTTTCCCTTCGTTAAGTATCCTTTTCCTTATCTTTAATTATTCTTTGTGTTCTTATCTCTTTGTATTCTTATCCCTTTGTATCCTTATCCCTTTCCTTGAAATAAATTGTATTCCTTGAAGTTCATCCAGAAAGATCGGACGTGTCTCTTTATTCGCTACAACAGGTTATGGGCCCAGGCGTCATAACGGTGTGTTAGATATACAGTATAGTTTTATTAAGTGCGTATAAAGTTTTGAAAAGAAGTAAATATGTCTGGGCAAGTTTTTCATATCGAAAAACTAAATAAAGAAAATTTTGATACGTGGAAGCTGCAGATGGCAGCTATTTGAATTAAAAATGACTGTTGGACATACGTCGTTGGAACATTCCGGAAGCCTGTTGAGGTTATTGTTGAAGACGTCAAGCACAAATCAACGCCTGGGAAGTAGCAGATCAAAAAGCAAGAGCCGACATCATTTTGGCGATGTCACCATCTGAGCTGTGCCATATTAAGCATTGTGCTACATCCAACCACGTTTGGGCGAAATTGGAAGAGGTATATCACTCCAGAGGACCTGCGCGTAAGGCTACGCTTCTAAAACAATTACTTTTCACAAAAATGAAGGAAGGGGAAAGTATGATGGATCATCTAAACAATTTCTTCGGAACAGTCGACAAATTATCGGAGATGGAAATAGGAGTCGCAGAGGATCTACTGCGATTTTACTTTTATATAGCATCCCGGAGAGTTACGAGAATTTTAGGTGTGCCATTGAAGCAAGCGATGATTTACCAGCACCGGAAGCGTTAAAAATCAAACTTTTGGAGGAATTCGGCGCAAGGAAAGAAAATGAATCCCAGGCCAAACAGCATTCCCAGGAAGCATTCGCTGCGAAGTCATTTTCGAGAAATAACCGTAATTATGAACAACGGAAGAAAGAAACGAATACAACATACATTCAATAAAAGTTTTAAAGTTTACGAGAAAATTAAACAATTTAAGTATTATCCGTATAAAATTTCTTGAAATTCATATTTAAATTAATGTTAAGATTTTACTTTTTAATATTTGTCTCTAGATTTAAGTTTCAATTGCGGGAATTTTGATTTAAGAGAAAGTTTTTTATGCACTTTTTCCGAGTTTTAAAATTTCTAATGTGTCTAAGTTCTTGCGGAATTGTATTGAGAGCTTCAGGAACACTGCATTTAAACTGTCTTCTTCCATAATTGTTGTAAAACCGATTTTGAAATCTTGAAGCATACCTTGTGAACGCCTTCTTGTATTTATCCCATGGTATGGTGAATCGTGGATCGTCGTAGTATTCTAATATGAGCGTCATTTTGAAGATGTCTTCCACTTGAAGGACATTAAACCATTCTCGCTCAGCAAAATTTCGATGAGAGAATACGTTAATTTTTTTCAGTGCGGCATTTTGGAGTTTTTGTAGCTTTCTTATATGTCTGACTGATGCATTACCCCAGGCAAGTATTCCACTAGCGCAAAGTACACGTTCCGTAGCACTGATGTTGGTGCATGGTATTGCAGATGAGTTAGTGCGTATAGTGCTCTTTTAAGACTCGATCGCAATTGATCGATATGAGTATCCCACAAGAAGTTACTGTCGATTGTGACTTCTAGATACTTATAGCTTTCTACTATGTCTATAGGACAGCTAGTAGAGGTACGACAGGAATCATTCCTACAGTATATTTGCTGTTCGGTGGCCTTGAATTGCGGGTTTCTGATGTGCATCATTTTTGTTTTGAAAGCGTTAATCACTAGACCGCTATCATGACACCATTTTACTGCATCATCGAACTCCTCCCGCATTAGTGTTGTTGCCGTCTGCAGGGATCTATGACATACCACTACGGCTGTATCGTCGGCATAAGCAAAAGGTTTGGCTCGCTTAAGTATGGGAAGAAGCTCATTGGCGTATAATATGAAAAGGAGTGGGCCCAGTTTCGATCCTTGTGGGACTCCGTATTGTGCGTGTTCCTTTTGGCTAAAGGTCTCGCTGATCTTGACACAATAATATCTGTTGTGCAGATATTCCTTTAGCCAGTCAGCTATTACTCCTCCTATTCCAATACGTTCCAGAGCATCTATTAGCTTTGAATGATTAAGCGTGTCAAAGGCTTTACTAAAGTCCATAAATATGACCAGAATGTGGTAACTTTTGTTCAGGCTATCATCGATGTTGTTAGCGAACTCCCCTAATAGTTCACGCGTGCTTTTCTTTTTTTGGAAACCTTACTGACTTTTGTGGATGATGGAGTGTTTGTCAATAAAATTCTGCAATCTGCCTGCACTTTTCGATTACTGGCAATATTGATATTGGCCTGTAATTCTTGAGTTGATTTTTTGTACCTCCTTTGTATATTGGCCTGACAACCGCAGTTTTTAAGATTTCAGGAATGCTTGCTTGTGTAAGACTCAAATTAACAAATTTGCATAAAATGGATGCAAAAATTTCCACGTGTGTTTTTATTTCCACAGCTCGAATTCCATCAATGCCCGGTGACTTATTTTTTCCAAGCAGACCAATTATTTTTGACATTTCAAATACATTTGTTGCTTGAATAAAGATTGATCTGTTTAATGTTTTGTTCAGTGGTTGAAGACCCAATTTCTTGCCTATGGCTCTTTTACATACGTAGAGAGCAAGCGTAGCCTTGCGGGCACGCTCCATTATATTTAGCTTCCAGTTTAGTCTCTTGTCTAGGATGAGTCCTAGATATTTGGCAGACTCAGAGAATCTACAACTGGTGCCGTCAATGGTAAGGGGGGTCGATTGAAGGGATTTTATATTTCTGTGTGGAGAGGACGATTTCCGTTTTAAGAGCGTTGTTGCCAAGACCGTTTTCTTTGGTCCACGATGATAGTTTAGAGAGAGCATTTTGCATAAAGATCTACACATGCAGCACTTTTGAAAAAATGTCTGCTCCAACTCCGTAGCTCTCTATCCGTAGTATCTATAGATAATAGTGTCAGTCTTCTTTCATATCTTTCAGGAAATTTAACAAACATGGTATTTCCAAAGTTTAAGGTATGTACGATTTAATCGATCAAACACTACTACAGTACTCGCTATCGACTGCAAAAACTTACCGTAACCGTTGTGTCTATTAATCCAGCAGTGCTTCAAACTGTAACCTATTTCGAGTGGGTTCTCTCGAGACCCGTGAATCTAAATCAAATAAGAAAAACAAACCAACCATCTTAAGTATTTATAACTTTTTGTTTGTTTCTTTATTATTAATTTTTCTTTACTTATTTATTACTTAAAATGAAATATATTCACATATTACATACACAGTAATACATATTCAATTATAGAAAGTAAAAATTATTCCTCAAGAAGCTTTCAGTTACGACTTAAATCTGGCGCTGCAGATACACATGTATCTAGATATTGGCTTTTCAAACCTCTCATTTTCACATGTGAAAGCCTTTGGTGATCCCGAGAACAAACAAAAATCTATCCAAACCGCATCTCGCATCTCACTACATCTAGAGTCACTTAATACATAAATTCTTTATGTCTATCCTAAGGTGTAGAGCGATGAAAAAATGTAACTTCAATTTCGTACATTACACAAATCGTTTTCTCTTCAATAAAACAACTCTCCAACTCGAGGGACATGTCCGGTGCGTGTGAGTGTCGGGTGATTGGGTGTGTGTTTAAGTTGTTGTGGTCTTTTATATACCTAGTCGTTAATTGATGTTGCATTTCTTTCGTTTCTGTCACATCTCTGAATATATTACACAAGAATATCATGTTTAAATTATATTTAATACAGGGGGTTATAATTTAAATTAAAAGGGAAACAAATAAAATACAAATGTAACATTTTATGTACGAGTAAGATATTCGACCGAGGCTGGTCCGGTCCGTCTTCGATTTCATTAAATTTGTTTGCTTTGTTTCTCATGTTTGTTTTGATTTGTTTTAACGTAAGAAAAATACATCTATATATATTTACTTTATTTCTTTTTGTTTTGTTTTTGCTTTAGAATTATTTTAACTTATTGCGCGTACTTGCAGGCATGAGTTTCCGTCACGTGGTCTCGGAGCCCGCGCTTTTAATCGACCTTAACCACACTGTAGATCTTGCGGATGAACCAGAAGCATGCGAAGAATCCAATTGTTCCTGTGAGCAGGAAGAAAAGGAACACCATGATGGCGGTGTAGCCGAAATACAAAAATGTCGATGCACCATCTTTGATTGAGAGTTTTGTGGCGAAATAATGACAGCAGTAGATGAACAGATAGGCGGCGGTGAAACCCGATGTCAGGAAGGAACGCCACCACCAGTGATAGTCCTCCGCACAAAGGTGGAAGTAGCAGAGGAGAATTGTGGTTTCTGAGCAGGTGATCACCAGAATGAGGAATACAAGGAAGAGGAAACCAAACATGTAGTACATTTGGTTTGACCA
The DNA here is from genome assembly GCA_930367185.1 of Myathropa florea. Taxonomy (NCBI): domain Eukaryota; kingdom Metazoa; phylum Arthropoda; class Insecta; order Diptera; family Syrphidae; genus Myathropa; species Myathropa florea. The sequence goes on along the minus strand of OV884002.1, from coordinate 125,702,078 downwards.
AATCGAGTTGAGAATGAAGAACAGCTGAATGAAGATGCAGCCAAAGGGAAGAACACCACCCATGATGATTCCGGGGATTGGTTGTGTGTAGATCGATTGGTCGGGGATTTGTCGGGGAATTTGATTCGTTCGTACTGGATGCTCCAAGGCCTGTTGGCGATACACTACGTTAGAAGCGTAACTGCACTCAGAAGAAAATACTTACGCGTTTCCTGAATCCAAAGTATGCGCCAACAAAAGTCAATGGAACTGATACACCGAACCAGAGTGCCAGGAGGGCCACCAACGTGCTGAAGGGCACAGCACCAGAGCTGCCCTCACCCCAAAGAACGAGATTCATCACGAAGAACAAACAGAAAACGATACTGCAACGAAAAAGTGAGTACATCAAGCCACACCATGCTGGATTATGCCACATTCCCACTCACCCAGGGCACACTATCGAAGTGAGCATGACATTGCTCTTCCATTTGATGCCGCCGAAGCTCTTGTAGATCCTAGCTGAGACATATCCCGCTGGAGTGCCAAGTGAGACGTACAAAACCATAGCGCAAGTCATCAAAGCACCTCGATTGGCTGGAGACAGGAATCCCAGACAGGCAAACGCCAACGTAATCAATGTCATGCAAGTAACTTGCACACCAGACCCCAAAAACACAGACAACAGCATTCCCTTGCGTGGTGGACGGAAAACATCACCATGAACCAGCTTCCAACCGAACTCCTCCTGTGCATCCTCCCCACTCTCCATTTGATTGTAGCGGGCGATGTCCTTGTGCAGAGTTCTAAGCATGATCATGGCCACCATGCCCGAGAGGAAGAGCACGATCACAAGCGAATTCAATATGCTGAACCACTGGATGTTTGTGTGTGGCATGGACTCCAGAATATAATCCCAGCGCGACGACCATTTCACAGTGTTGTTCAGGACGAACTTAACAGAGTACGTGTAGGTGATTTGAATTTTGGCGTTTCGCGGCAAGGTGTTGGCTGGAATTTCGATTGGATCACGTGCGGTGCAATCCGGCGAATCGGGATTTTTGTGATTAATCGAACTAGGCACCACCTTCACCGATATGATACGTCCGCCATTGGCTCCAAAACCTACACCCCACTCTTCGGTCGCCCCACTGTGATAGGTTATGGTCAAGTCCACATGATTGAAGGGATAGTAGATTCCTGGTTTGTTGTAACTCGGGTTGATGGGGCAACTCTCATCGCCTTCGGTCAAATGTCTAACCAGGCAGCCCATGGGGAAGCCAGTGCTGCAGTATTGTTTATCGTTCTCCAAGGGATAGCACCAGGTGACTGGCATGTTGTCCACAATCCAATGATGTTGGTAGTTGAGGCTCATGCCCTTCTTGAGCACCATCATTCTGCGGTCGCTGTCGGGGTCACCGCCTGTGTAGGTTTTTGTGCAAACCTGAAATATTCAAAGGGGATCTCGTTAATCGGGAAATTGTGCGTGGAAAAAATGCGGTCGTACCTTCGCGCATGTGACATCCTTGAGGAATTCAATCTTATACGGTCCAGGACGTATTCTTTCACCGAACACGACTTGTCCGAGATTTTCCACCGGCGAATTCCGCTCATCGATTGTGCAGAAATCGAAGTGATGATACTCATATGGAATCACTGACTCTTCTGTGTTCAAACGGTTCACGTAGAGAACTACTTCTGACTGAAATTTAAAAAGTAATAATTTGATAATTGACTGTTGACATGGAAATGTAGGATACAATTTCTGAGTTCAAAGACTAAGACGATTTACTTTTTTTACGAGCACTTAGGCGTGTGTTGCGGGGAACAACTTGAAATTCAAGAGCTAAAGTATTTTTTAGGTGTTGTTCGATGTGTACGAGCACTTGGCGGTAATGTTCACCGAGTGGCAACGTCTGGAGTTGCACGAAGCGTGCACGATTGTAAATGACACAGGAAACCATTGCGAAAATAGTGATTTGTTGCGATAGATAAACTTTCTTATGTCTATTGCTGGTATCAGTTGTGACACTCTTTATATTTTGTCGTGTGTGATAAAGAAACAGTTGAGTATATTGTCTTTAGGCAAAACATTTGTTAAATTCGTATCTCGATGAGGTAAAAAAAAATTATCATCCAATCGTTGTCTGCAGCAAATACTTTTTTTTCAAGTCTCAATTCTCTTTCAGTGAAAAAATATGAAATCGTAAATTGTGCGTCGACCCATACGCACTTGACTTTCACATCCTAGGTTCAAATCCCAGCACAAGCAACAATTTTTCAAAAAAGAAAATTGTTCGCCTCTCCCCCTCTTTCGAGTCACTGACAATGGTGAGAGAGTATAGCTGTCTAGGAAAAGCTTCTCAATCTCGCCGTTCGGAGTCGGCATTAGACTCTAGGTCCCCTCCACTCGTGAGAGAACAAAAGCACGCACAACAAGAGTGTTTGGTGAGGAGCTAGGCCCAGGTCCACCACGGACTGTAACGCCGCCATTATTATTATTATTAAGATAGTTGACATGTTCACAATGCAATCCGCGAAGCACTGGCCAAAGTGGAATATAATATCTGCTCGCGATATTTGCATTTTCGCAGATAGCCAGACAGCTCTTAAAAGCCTAGAGGTAGTCTCTATAAACTGAAAAGTAGTATCAAGCTGCCGCTTATCATTGATAAGATGGCTGAGCAGTAACATTCACCTGTGCCGGGTGGCAGGCCATGGAGACATCATAGGTAATTGCAAAGCGGACGAAGTAGTCAAACATGCAGCCACATAGCAACGATTAGATGACGTATACAAATCGGCATGCCCTTGCTACGTGCAAGCTGTTGTTATGAGATGCTACAGCTTGAATGACCAACACCAGATGGGTAAAAGACACAACATGCCACACCTCTAGAATGAACTAGCCTAAGCTAGACCCCAAACAATATAAAAATTGCACCTCTCTTGACAAATCAAAAATTGACATTATGTGTTATTACGGTACACTGCCTACTTAATGACCATGCAAAAAAAAAACTCAAAGTTCTGTCTAATGACTTCTATAGAAGCTGTATGGACAAGGAAGAATTGGAAAATGTGCTTAACCTTCTCTGCACATGCCCGGTTCTGGCGTCACTTCGACACATACATTTGCACGCATTCTTTTCAGCAACATAATGACCCGAGTGATATGCACATTAAAAGCCTACTACGCTTCAGAAATGGCTTCAAATGATTTACCACAAGTAGGTAACCCGCGTGGTAGCACAATGGTCCTGCGCAGGTCTTACTGCGCTATTAAACCACTTCAACCTATCTAGGTAGGTAAGTAAAGTGGCTAAGGTGTGCACTTAGACCAGAATTGATCCACTGTGCAGCCACATGGTTTAACTGAGGTCAATCCAATAGAGTGTTAGTGGGAAACCATTTGGAGCCTGTAATAAAGCGTAGTAGATTACTAATGGGAACCACACTGAGTTCGCATAAGTTTTCAAAGAATTAGGCCGTCGAAGAGACGCCAGGGCCGGACAGGAACAGAGGAGGTGTGAAACGCTCCTCGTCTAAGCAGCTTCTACAGAAATCATTGGCCGCGGCGCTTAGTCTGCTGGGATGATTTCCAATGAGGCAGTGTCCTGTGATGACGCCGACGATTGTACTTATATTAGATATTAAATCCTAGATCAGTCTGGAGGTGTGACACGTAGTGTCACTCGCCCATCTGTTGTTTATTTCATGAGTTGCCTCTACTAAAAGCAAAAATTTATAAGTTGTGAGGGGCATACCCAAGTTGCTGTGTTTAGGTAGCAATGGCTGTGAAGTATCGAACTTGGTAAGCTCATCCGCTTTGCAGTTACCCGGAATGTCTCTAGCCAATCTAAGAACCTGTGGATTGAACCGTACTATTAAACCATTTGAACCTATCTAAGAACCTGTAGAGAACATAACTCCGCCCTGTAGAATCTTGAAAATGGACAACAATGCAGTGAAGTTTAGGTTAGATTAGGTTCTAGTGGCAGGCTGCATTGAAAACAATCACACTTAGGAACGCAACAAAATACCACTAAGACTAAGATGGCCTATACGACTCAACGAGGAATTCAATTAAGTATTGCTAACTGAGAAGGGTTGTTGGTGGAAGGATCACTGTAAGATCATCTAAAAACAGAAGAGTGAGATTAACTGACGTAGCAAGGTGACATTCTCATTCGAAGATCGGAAGAATGATCATACCTGTTTTTTAAGACCGGTAATGGATATAATTTAAATCACAATCAAATCAAGAAAGAACAGGATGAACGAGCAAATTTTTTTCTTTTTTTTTTGTCGGAGGTGATGAAACACAACCCTGGAGCACTCAAACTGGCCCATTGTCCTGCCAGGTAGCAACCTACTCCAGCAACCTACTACCAACAACACCAGCACCAGCACCAATCGCACTAACAACAAAAGAACCAGCGGCATCAACAGAAGATTAGACCCAAGCCCACCACGAACTGTAGTATACCCCCGCAGCTTATATATTTGGTTTCGTTTCATCGTTCGGTTATAAAGAAATAAGTTGCTCGTTGGCGACTGGATGGCGCAGTTGGTTAAGTGCCTACTCCAAGTTAGAGCGGTCCCAGGTTCGAATCCCAGTGAAATCGAATCTGGTCCAGTCACCATTTGACGTTGGGATCAAATTAACGGCTCTGGAGTAGGTTGCAGTACAATGGACCAGCTTTGAGTCTGAGTGCTCCAGTAGGGTTTCAAAAATACTCCGAAAAAACAAGTGGTTTCTGAACAGATCGAACGAAAGAGTATTAGACCTTCTCGTCGATCTGAATAAAAACAATGCATAGACTTCACCTGAAAAAGGTTGACTCTGGGAAACACTTTTTTATTAGTAACTATTAAGTTTTGGAATGTACACTGGTTGTCATTTTGCTTGAACTTCCAGAAACAGTTGCATTAAAATGATAATAACGGGAAAAGAACTAGAACCGATATTTTCTGAATGTAGTCCGATAAGAAGTCCCTTGATTATGTCCGTGCAGCAAAACTGTTATTTAAGTGATTCACCGTATATCCCTTGCAGGGAAGCAACACAATTCAGTAATTTCTTCCTTTTCCCTTAATTTGAAGTAGACAAACATCAGAGATCAGAAATGTGACTAAATGTCTCATGAATCTAGATTCCTTGCTCGAAAAATGATTCCTACGCGTGTAGACAAACCTCGCTAATTGTTAACAGAGTTATCCAACATAACAAAAGCACACCTTATCTCTTCATCCGGGCGATAATATCGCCAAGGTAATAAAGCAGCCAACACCCGGTTTGGGAAATGCTTGGTCATTTATTGCTCTCAAAACATTCCCCTCCATTATTTCAACAGAGCTGACCAATTAATGCTACCTACAAAAGCGCAAAACTTTGAAGAACTATATAGGCTTTAATCTGAATGGCAACTATTCTCTAGATATAAAAAGAACAACTTCTCCAATTAGACGTAATTCTTATTGGATATCAAAGCGACTTCCAAACTGTTGGTGTTCCCTCAAAAAAAAAAAAGCTGATAATGAAAATAGAGCAACACAACATTTGTTGATTGCAAAACTGACTGAAAGAAAAAGCAATCGCACGCCTGTATCAAATTCATTTTATGAACTTAATGAGAACTTGCAATTTGCACTGTGCAATCGGAATGCTCATTCCTTTTTATGTCCGTTCAATTAATGATTGCATCTTGTGATTTCCATTACGATATCAACAACCCCCGCTACGAGTTGGGCTAGGAACGGCGGGAGTGAAGTTGCATAATTTGTTTACAGTCCTTTGCATTACAATCACATTGCGTTGTGCCAATTAAGGGATTGAAATCGAAGCAAATCTTTAAAATGTAGAGTTGAGGCTGGGTTGACAGCAGAGAATCCAGAACAACAGGCCAGAAGAGGAACATTATGATAAAGCAAAACGACTCTGCGCCCGTGGGACAACACTTGTGTGCACTCACGAAACCGATGGCGCATACAAGTAAGGAACAACTTCAGCCAACTTGGCGTGCATACTAGAGGCAGCTGGCCAAAGGTCGTGCCAGCTGAAGAAGCTTGCTGTTTGAGTCCTGGATCCATCGCAGATTGTAGCGCCAACGGAAAAAAATATGGCTCAGTATCCAAATTAATCTAGGAAATGATTAGCAATCCTTTGGCAAATAGTTTCAGTGCTTTATTTAGTTGGGTAGTCTCTTCAGAACCGGTTGCTTACAAAGCCATAAGCGACTGGATGGCGCAGTTGGTTAAAAGCCTGCCTCAAGTTAGAGGGGTCCCAGGTTCGAATCCCAGTGAAATCGAATCTTGTCCAGTCACCATTTGCCGGGATCCAGTCACCATTTGGAATCAAATTAACGGCACTAGAGTAGCACTGCTACCTGGCAGTACAATGGAGCAGTTTTGAGTCTGAGTGCTCCAGTGTAGAGTTTCAAAAACTCCGAAAAAAAGCCATAAGCTAATTATACATCTGGAGACGATCGGAGTTCCAAAAGATGAAGTTGAGAAAAATAAAGAAGAATAATAATAATGGCGGCGCTACAGTCCGAGGTGGACATGGGCCTAGCTTCTCAGCAACCACTCGTGTTGTGCGTGCTATTGTTCTCTCACGAGTGGATGGGACCTACAGTTTAATGCCGACTCCGAACGGCGAGATTGAGAAGCTTTTTTCTAGACAGTTATACTCTTTGAGCATTGTCAGTGACTCGAAAGAGGTGGAGCCGTGAAAAAAATGTTTGATGTTTTTTTTCGAGAATCGAACTGATGACCTCGAGCGTAGGAGTCGACGCACCTACCCACTACGCCACGGCGCCCACAAAAAATAAAGAAGAATCCATCCCAAATATCCTAACCCAATGAAAAACTCTTTCTACTTTCTTCCAAGATTGAAAACAATTAGTCCAAAATGAAGGCAAATGAAACAGCTCCATCAAAAGCGTCAAATTCGATTGCGTTGTTCCGATAAATTGAAGACAAGCTTTGTAGACATGTTTCGTGTTGCCTTCTGGCACACTATCAAGAAGGGAACAAGCAAAACAGAAAACAAAACGAGAGCGATAAGAACACAATTTGCCACGTGTGTCGGTATCAGTTTCAGAAGTCCGGACATGAATTCGAAAAGGAGTGTATTTGCGACAGGATATGACACCCTTCATTTGCAAAAGCAAGTCATGCCAAATTGATCTTTCGCTGCCTAAGCAAAGTGGAAAGAAACACGTGTCACAAAATGAAAGTAAACGTTCCGGTGCCACTAAACTTCGTGCAGCTAAAACTTCCGGTCATAGTGCTTTAGCACATACGTAAATAGATCAAGATGTAAAAATAGAAACAAAAGCATAACAAAGCTTCCCACTGGAACAGTGATAGGTGGCACACGACGCAAATGATTATTTCCAAATAACATCCCCTGCACCAGACCGACATGAATTTAGTGTCGATTTGACTAGATAAACTGTACACTCAGAAGTTACTTACCGACAAACCTACGAAAAACTTCCAAGACTTACGACATGCGTCACAGCTGACACGCACCAATTTCCCAACGTTCAGTTGTGGTTTCATTGCTTAAAACACGAGTGCAGTTTGGTCTACAAATCATTGGCTTGTGCTTGACAGTCATAGATGTTTATTGATGTCGTTTCTCAGAACGAAATTGTGCTCAATCAAACAATTGTCAATAAAGATTTAAACGGAAATCTAATAAGTATTTCATATCAACCGTTTGGAACAGAAGTATACCAACATTTTGATGTATTGTATATCCACTACCGGCGAGTAACGATTATTCTCTGATAAGACCACCATTGAGTGATAACACACCAATCGTATCTGAAGCATTGACAAACTACGAGTGAGTTCGCTTCGAGTACGACAAAATGGGAAACACCAAGTCCAAGTCTACAAATACTGTTCCTACTATCAACATCGCCTAAAACGTGTAACGAGATTTCTTCACCCCTTCTCAAGAGCTAAGCCCAGCTTAGAGACCTATGCAAATAAGGTTCAACCAAATGTCGGCATGTTGCGCGATAAACTCCCCAGGGCATTGTACCGAACTTAAACGGTACACAAGCTTACTCCCCCCACAATCAAAAGAGGGGAACAAAAAAAATACCTAATAATCATTTTGTTTGATTACATCTACTGCTGTAGAAGTACACTTGATTGATTACTCCACAGGCTATTCGGCAAACATTTAGGCAAATAGAAAGCTTTTTTCCTCGTCCGTTTGAATAAAACACTTGACACGATGAAGAGGCAGGTTTTTGGGAACAAATTTATGCCATGGTGATGATTCTTACCTTACACGGGCCAGATGAATCGGATTTCCTGCAGTAATTGACGGGGGCCAATCCTGGCAAATAGAATTGATGACTAAATCCGATGAGATGCAGGAGTGCTATCAACAAAATGGAATACGGCAACGAATTCCATTTTTGTGTCATTTTTGCTGAACAAAAGAATAACGAAAAAGTACACGTTGTTATCACAAGTTGGAGAGTGCTGAATTTACGTAGGCTATGTAGGGATTTATTTGCGGATTGTATGGAATTGATTTTCACTAAAAACGTGTAAACAAATTATGAACTTTTGCACAAAATTCCATTAACGACATGACAGGAACGTCACCACCTCGAGTTTTTTTCTTGTCGTCGTATTTTTTTTAGTTTCGTTTCCCTTTTGATTTTTCTTTTCTACTTTGCTTGATTTTACGTTGGATTTGCGAACGAGGTACCAATTGGGAATGAATGCGTTCAGCTACGAAGTGACATTGTGTATTTGGCAGTGACTCAGAGTGCTGTTCGATTTTGAAATTGGTGTGGGCATATTGATAAAAAATATATTAAATGGGAGTCAGGAAGATTTCATGTGGGACTCTATGAATATTAGACTAAATGATGAGAGGACTATATAATAAGTCAGAAATTGTTCCTAAACAAGAAAAAAGGAAGGAAATTATTTAGTTTCAAAGCCTGGAACTCTGACTGGTGATAGAGACAGCTTTGTTAAGATAACTTAAGCTTTATCGATAACCAAGTAGAAAAGGGACCCCCTTTAGCGTGGTCCATCCATACTGAGAATTGAACCTGCACTCGCCAAACTTGGTTCATGCCTGTTCCGCTCGCTGTTTAACCCTTTCGCCCGTCACTGGGCAAATCTCAGCATGTTAGACTTGTCCCTTGCGGGAAGGTTTTTCTTTGGATGCTTTTGATATTCCATTTTTTCCTTGTGCTTCTAATTTTCAAATTTGTTTCATTCCATTTTTGTTTCTAGTACTATTCTGTATCGAATTTAAACCTCGAAAATAGAATGAAGGAGAATCGTCAAGTTGTGTAACAACGTTTACAAAACTGAATGACAATTAAAAAGAAAATCACCGAAATATGCTCAACACAAACATGCCAGTCTAAGCAATCAATCGGTAATTAGACTTAAAAAATGCAAGCCTCTTGTACACGAAACCCGAGTATTTAGTTGGATCTCGTTTGATGTCAGCACTGATTGCATCAACTAAGCCAAAGAATCCAAGGTCTGTCTTTGTTAGTATTCTGTCCGCGTTGTCGACGAAGTGACCCCGTTCTTTAAGGTTGCATTTATTTTATTTTTCCCCTCATTTACTGTCACACATTTTTGCCGAAAGTCACGTTATTCCCTGTCTGAAATTCGGGCAGAATTAAAATCACAGTCGTGTTCACAAGGGTTGCACTACATGTTTCCCAGTATTTTCACGTTGAAAAGGTAAGAAACTTAGATTTAGCAAATGTAGTGCATTTGCTTAGCTTATTCAGGAACCATTCTTGCGCACGATACGTAAAATCCCATTGCTTTCACACCAATGCAGCGATTAGATTTGGAGTACAAAAACAAATTCTTTTGCCTTAAGAGCTCAACAACTGTAAAAAAACGGCAGTGAAGTACAGTGTGTTCTTATTATTTTGTGCAACACTGTATGTAGAGGTTAAAGGGCTATTCACTTAAGTGGCAAACTGCGAAATTCGCGAGTTTTGACACTTCATTCACATGGAATTCGCTGGTAGTCGCGAATTGTTAGCTAGTGAAATGTAAAGTTTCAAATGTTCGTGCCCAGAGATTTTGTTAATTTTTTGTTCATGAATTTGTGGATCGTGAATTCAGTTTGACAATTCGTAAAGAGAATGAAAAATTCGCAGAAAAAATAAGCGAAATCGATAATTTTTTTCATTTAAACAATATTTTTCGAGTTTTATCCTCATGAAATAACTCGATAATTCAAAATATACATTCTGGAATACCAAAAAGTGTACATTTTTGTTGATATTTCCTAAAATATGATTAACTCGAAAGATTCGGGTTGACAGCTCGCAGCCTCATATGAAAGCCCGTTAAGTGTTGTACACATGATACGTCGGATGTCGTCGTAGGAATCTGCGACCTGTAACCTGCGAAACCGCAAGTTTTGACATTTCATTTGCATGAGTATTACGTTAGTCTGGTAACTGTGATGAATATGAATGTGTGGATCGTGACCGGACGTTGTGGATCCCAATTCAGTCAACAAGTCGCAAGGGGAATGTTTGAATCACAGAAAAAAGTAAAGTTTTTTATTTTGATATTTAAATTAAATTTTTAGAGTTTTTATTCGATAACAAGTTATGGACGCACTGTTTGACAAAACGATCCACACATTTCAGAAAAAATATCACAGATTTGCTCCCCATGAAAAATTCAAGTGTCAAGTCGTTACCGGACAGACTTGAGCGACAACCAGATTGGGCGCACAAAAACTTAAGGGCACTAAAGCAATCAAGCGAATACACAAAAATGATACAATGCGACCATAGCAAATTTTTGCGTTTACATAGTAAGACTTGTCGACAGACTTCATTTTTAAATGAAAACTTATGACAGATATGCGTTTACATCCCCAGTTAAGTCTGTCCGGCTTCAAAAATATCAAAAATATTTGAAAATCATCCAGTGGACAGACTGACATTTTTGCGTTTATGCTACAATCAACTGGGAACCTTCTTCACCTTAGAATATTTTGACATGAGGTGTGACCTGCTTTGCATTGCTTCAAAGCAAACCTCTGTCAACAGCGAATAAGAAAGTGTCCTTAAAATATGTAATCATATTTTAGGAAATATCAGCAAAAATGTTGTAGCATATGCATTTTTTAATGGATGCGTGGGAATTAACTGCTGATGTGTAAACCACCAGATTTGAGTTCATCCGACCAAGTCGGATTATGCAAACGCTCTCATACTGACAATGACAACCTTTTATTGATATTTCCTGTAAATTTTGAAAATGCTCATAACCTTAAACGCCAGCAAATTTCTAATTGAAAAAATGCAGACTTTGAGTTATCACATCTCATTTCTTTACAAACTGCTTTTTGCCGAAGGAATTTCACAGCTGGACTTAATTTAAAAATATTTTCCATTTTGGGTCCAATAAAATATATTTTTTTTGTTATCAGCGAAATATATTATTAAATGGAAAAATTTCATCAAGCAAATCCATTGAAATTATTTGAATATATCGTTGAACGCATTCATTTTGGTGATGGAATTCCATTGCGTTCACTGATTGTGGCAAGCTGCTGCATGGAAATTCGCCTTCAAATTCCCCCAATCACAGAAATAGACGTTAAAAGGCGATCATCAAATTTGCTTCGAATTTTTTCTCTGTAGCTTCCATGTGGAAGTAGTATAGCCGGTCCTCAGTAAAGAAAAATTACAAAAAGTCTAATTTTAACCGACGTATTACAAATAAACTAATTACAAAACGCATCGCTACATCAGTGATTAACTAGAAATTTAAGAATCGAACAAATTAATTCGCAATAAATTGTCCATATCGACGCCACCAAATATTTCACACACAAGAAAATGAATATGCAAGTGAACCTGCAACTCATACAGATATTGGAGAAAACCGTATCGCCTGGTAAGTGATTGGCAATTGAATTTTGATTGAGAGAAATTAATTTTGATTCGCAAATGAAAATGGAAAATCGTGTAAAACCGCAGCAGGAAAAGGGGTTTCTTTTTCTTTTCTTTTTTTTTTTCCTCCTAAACTCTCAATTCTAAGTTGTCTCCCTCTATCGTCCTCCCCGTCGTTTTGCACAACAATGACATTTTGAGCCACCACCACCACCACTACCATCATCATCATCATCATCATCATGGCCATCACCACCTCCGACATCGTCGTGTCATTCAGAGAAAAATTCGAGATTTTAAATGGCCAACCGAATTTAAGATTTGTTTCTTGTCGTTAAGTGAAAAGTTGCAAGAAAAAAATGTGTGTGGTAGGTTAGCAAAGGCCGTAGCAATTTTGTAAAGAACAAAGAATTTCACTAGAAAAGGGGGTGAGGAGAGAGGGTGGGTTCGCAAAAAGCGGGATGCTTGATGGAAGTGCGAATGCGTTTGTCGATGATTTGTGCGCCGCCCTTTGCATGATTATCCATCAGAAATATAAATCCATTTCGCGTGCAGATTACCTCTTATCATGCGTTATGTAAAGAAAATGCTTTTCTCAAATTTCATGTGAGTCAACGACATATCATTTAGACGACTCACGGGTACATGCCATATATGGATGCACTTTAGTAATTATTAGTTTTTTTTTGTGCTTAATAGTGAGAGGGGATGTAACGTGCTCGTTTGATGTTCCAGCACACGCATGTACAGTTTGTTGTTTATGTCAAATTGACATGCTTTGAAAAATTAAAAAGTTGCTGTTGGTGAGTTCCTTGATGTTGACTGCCAATAAGGTGGACCGATTCTAGGCAAAATCAATGTTGGAAGGGATTGAATTGGAGTGAAGCTGCTCGTAAGCGTGATTGTATATATTATTAATTATTTGGAAATGTAGACAGTAACCTAATGAATGGTTTAGCAGTTTTCTGGAGTATGTGGACAGAAAGTCGGTTCACTTGAATTGTTTTTTCTGTAGTTTGTATGCAATGAAATAGAGAAGAAAACGAGTTAACCCCAATTTGAGTGAAAAATTTGGAAAATAAAATAAAAAGAAATTATGTTTGTTCTACTTTTGGGGAATTATAAACTCAGGCAGTGGTGTCACGAAAATGGAACCAACTTGCAACACTTTGGCGCTTGAAATTGATTTGTCTGATAGATGTGACATTATGGTCTGAAATCTCATTATTTTCTTTAACAACTGCTACCTACTACGCTTGCACCATGTCCTTAACCATTTTTCTGTCGATACTTTATCCTTAAAAATCACATGTAGGTGCTATATATCTCGACTACCTAATGAAAGATCCAGTAACACCGCCTTGTCATTAGAGAAACCAATCCTGTTCTCCTTCGAAAACATATTTCTGGATTTTCTTTTTATTCGATTATTGCTCACTCAATCGCAAGGATTACTTATGCTTATTCTACGTATTGTCTGTTGACCATCCTGTTTTGTTGTCAGGTAGGCATTATTGAGATACTACATGAATAGGAAACATTGTCATTCGTTTGCCCCTTGCAGTTGTCAAGTTTATGACGTACTGCATCGTAAGGATTCTTTGAGTGATCTGTTGCTTTCCTTGCCTGTTTCCATGCCATTGTTAGAAACTGCAGGTCTACATTGATTTGTTAATGGTAGGTATGAGAAAGCAAAAGCAGCTGGGGTTTCAACCAGAAAAAAACAACTAACTTGTGTACAACAAGACTTATTCATATGTAACGTGAGGAGCATTGTTGAAAAAGGTAATAAGTATTGAGCTTTAAATTGTGTACTGGTTTTGTTTGAGATCCAGACGTTCTTTAAAATTGTATGCTAGTCTGGAACACAAATGTCATATCATGGTGCACATTTAGGCGCGTAAAACTTTCTTTGTGAGTCATGTTTCAGCCTCCTTTATAATCACTTTTCCGAGACATTGCTTCCTTCTTAGCAAAGGTTGCTTGAAGTGACACACTCGTCTTTCGATTTATGCTACTGGATTCGATTGAATGAAGTACTTTGTGTCTGAGACTTCGTTCGTCCTAAGTCTACCCATATACAGCACACTTGTTTCGGTGGGCTCAAATGTGTGCCATGTGTGGACTAATACGCCGATTTCTAGGTGCGCCACAATATGCGCGGAAAATCATAGTGCGATTATCCAAACTAATTTCGACCGAGGTTGGTTCGGATAATCAAATTTGATGAAAAAATTCGGATAATCGAACACATAAGTGAACCGAATAAAAGTCACGTGTGTAGTCGGTCCTCAAATGTCATGTAGCTGAAACTATCTTTGTTCCGATTTAAAAAAAAACTTTTCGCTTCCTTTTTCTTGTTGACGATATCTTAAAAACTGACTTTCTTAACCGAAACACAATTCACGAATAAAATTAACAATGTTCACGTGGATACGTATGCATGTGTAATAGTGGATCGTTAAATTAGGAACACTGCTTGTTTTCGTTTTCTCCTCTAAAGGTCTAGTTCGGATAATTGACTGCGGCTCGAATGGCTGACATCCATTTGCTTCCGCGCCCGTGGTACAACGCAGTAGAAATCGATAAGGCACCACCAGTAGACCTCAGCCAATTTGGCCTTCGTAATTGGGGGCAGTTGTCTAAAAATCTTGACAGCTGGAAAGATTTGTGAGTTTACCCGTCCCGGTCTGCCATCAGAAGAAGAAAAGTCTCTAGAAGTGTAACGTGTGTGGGGAAGAGTGTGCACTAGCTTCTTAAATATCGATTACTTTGTATGTTGTAGAGTTAGGTTAGGTTAGTTTTCGGAAGGGGAGTGTGATGGTTAAAGCATGACTTCCACTCTGAGGCCACGGGCCCATTGTGAATCCCTTCAATGTTGTAGAGTTAAGTGGTCGCCTTTAGCAGGCCACGCTACCGTACGGCGATTAAAATGGAATTCTCTACTAAATTCAAGAATTTTAGACATGTGGAAGCATCCCATTCTTAGGAAATGTTGAAATTCGTCCGATGAGCTATGGCGTCTCTTCGTCGTCAAAATTCAATATATAAATTAAGTGTAGGAATTTGTGTTGCGTGTGTCGCGACACTCATGTCCACATAAAAGTGCATGGCGGTTTTCAAATACCTCAGCACGGAAATCTTGAAAAGAAAACTTTTATCTTAAGGAAAATGTTTTAAATGTTGCGTGTATGACACATTCTAGTATCCAGCCTTTTCTGTCCCAAATAAGATTCCACCATCAGGTCTTAATCGGTTGCGGATTGAGACACCACTTAAAGAATCGATTAAATGTCGGTTGCGGATTGATACACCGCTTAAGGAAATGTCCAACAAAATTCCAGAAAGGTTTACGTCGGTGTTGGCTTTCGAGAAACCAAAAATGTTAAGCTAAACTTAGAACTTGTCTTCAAAAGAAAAGCAAAACATTTACATTTCAAAATTTCGGAGATTGCGTTTCTATTCCACAGAAAGTGGAACGATTTAGCATATGACATAATATCTAAAATCTATTGTATGACTGTATGAACATCTTGACAAAGATTGTGTAATTCCTCGGTTTGGGACTAGTTGCTTACGTTGTTAAATGTTTAAAATCCATTCTAAATTTTAGAAGAGTGTTAACATACTTAAAATGCTTAGCTGCTGTTATTTTGTGTTTGGTTTGCTTACTACATACTGCCTGTGCATGTTCTCAAGACCTTAAAAATCAAATACATGCCCGGAGGAACTCAGTGGGAGACACTTCGTATTTTGTATTGTTTGTAAAAAACAACATTTTACATTGAACCAAGTTGGTTAGGTTAGGCTAGGTTGAAGTAGCAGGAGTGTGCACTCCATTGTGGTATCAAGCGGATTGACTGAGCAACCAAGTTGCTTAGTGTGTGCGCCGTGTTGTAGTGGGTAAATGCTCCGGTCCATAGAATACTTTATGGCTGAAACACAATAGTGCGTTGCGCTAGTCGACTTCATGTTACGGAGGGTGTGCGTTGACGCACTGCGTTAATAAGCTCCTCCCTCTCTCTTTCAAATACCAAATAAAAAATATTCCCTCAGCTGTTTTAATTTCTGAAATGTCAAATCAAAAAATATTCTGGTCAAACAATTCAACGTTAAAGAAATTAATTGCGGAAAATGAATGCCAAAAAAGTTAAAAAAATTAAAAAAGTGATTCTTGTTGCTAATTTGGCGTATTCATTCAAATTAGTTTTGTCGTTGAAATAATTATAGTCAGCTGTTTTCATTTCTCAAATATCATTTGCCACAAAATGTTCTCAATTTGGGAAGCATTTCTCAATTTCGCTCTCACAGCGCATCCCTCTGTCAAAAGAATATTCAACATGTTGAATAATGACGTGCGTTGGGATTACGTTTTACGTTTTATTACGATCCTCTCATCTCTCTCATTTTTCATTTTTCATTTACGTAGGTTGCTGCAGTATTTCGTGCATGTCCATTGAATTGTGTGCGTTGAAAAACAGCGCTGACGCTGACGCACTATTATGTTTCAGCCATTACTTGTGTTGCGTTAAAACATCTCAAAACAAAAACAACACAAAACAAAACCGCAATCATATAGAAAACAAATATAAAACGTTACGAGAAAAAATAGAGAAAAGTTAAAAATTCAGCAACTATATCTACCGCGTCAGCGTCACTGTTGGTCTATGAGTCACCTTCCATGTGTATTTAGTATATCTGCCAAAGTATCATTGAAACTGGCGCATGTAAATTGTGCGCCGACTCCTACTCCTAAAGCCTAGGTTCGATTCCCCCAAAAAAAAACATTGCATTTTCAATTCACGCCTTAGCATTTTTTGACCTTAAAAAAAAGCTTCAGAAAAAGTTTCACCGTTCGGAGCTGGTTTGAGGTCCCTCTCCAATTGTGTGCGTTATCTTAAACGAGTCTTTTGTTGCGTTGTCCCTCAGACTCATAAGTCTCTGAGTTTTTCGAATCGGATTCCATTTTTTGAGCTCCTAGTTCAGATTTGCATTATTGCTCATCTTTGTACAATCGGTTACTCTAAGATCCAAGACATGATTACGTTCCTAATAAGAACAAACGAACTTTAACCCAGATGTTTGCCACAGTGGAACACCATGACACGAACCACTAAGACACGAGTTGGAACTCTAAAGTTTGGTTTTGTCAGTCGAGGATCTGGTGTCTCAACTACTGGTTAGTGACAGCACAATGAATCTAATCAGGGCCTAAGTGGGTCACGTTATTTTCCTAACCGTGACCATCACTCTAACCTAACCTAACTTGTTTTTTAGCACAAATTTTGCTGATCAATTGTTTGTCTTTTCATTAGAGCGCAAAATCGATATCCTCTAATCTTATCTTATATATCCCCTCTTATCACTTTGAAGGTTTTGTAAGCAGATCACAATTGTGTGACGTTGTGCTTAAAAGGGAAAGTACCAGTTTGTGATATTTCAAAGTTAAAGTTAAATGATTCGTCAAATCTGACTGAATTGGCATTGTGTGTGCACGTACATACAGTTAGTCACAAGTTCTAAGATGATTTAAAACAAACAAGTCACATCCTTGTATCAAAATGCTCTACACACAGCTGCATTTTAGACACAAAAGTGTGCAAAGATGTTTTGAGTATCTAATCTTTTGCAGAGCTATGCCAATTGATGCAAAATATGCGGGCGTAATCTACTAATTTTAAACATCACCATTTTAAACATCACATGTTCATTACCACACATCAGTCATACATACAGCCTTGGCCAAATATATTAGGCACCCTTTAAGATTCGTCATATCTTTAAAAAGCAAAAAAAAATTATTGAAATGAGAGGAAAAAATAAAAATCGTTTACAACCTCATAGTGTCGCCGAAAATTATAAAATTCAAACTAATTACTTCCGAATAATGATTTGGCAGCAAAGATACGGGTGCCTAATGCAGTTGGCCAAGGCTGTAGATGCTCAACTCTTATCCTCTTTGCCCCTGAAAATGTTTTGTTTGTAGCGTCTGTGTATCGCACGTGTAAATTAGGAAACCTAAAACGGCAAGTACGGTAGTATGCGTATTTCGCGATGGACGAGGGCAATTAGCAGCTGTTAAGTTAAAGATCTTGTAGATGATTTCTGCTCATTACTGTCCTTTTGATATTATATCCTGGTTTGTCGTTTCCCACACTTCTCCCATCACCGGTTGCGGGATGTTTAAAATGATTTTGTGAATATCTTGGTCTTGCGGCATGAAGGAAGTGGAGCAACTTGCAAAGCAAACAGTCCCAATCTCTACATCGCAGCTTTAATTCGTTCGATTTTCACCGAAATTGATGCTAAGTATCGAAAAATGTCTAGCAATACATGGAATTACTGACTTCTGGCCTAACTGTGACATTCACAAAAACAAATATTTAACCACGTTACGAGAGCGCACTGCAGCGGGCTGGCTGGTATCTTCGTATCGAGCCAAATTGGTCTATGTGAGACTTCGCAACCTCTCCTAACCTAACCTAACCTTCGATCAGAAGGGATTTACAGACTCGTTATTTCACTGAGGATATGTTTGAGATAACAACCAAGGCAACTCTGTACAAGACCTTAATCGTCCCAGTCCTGCTATATGGCGCAGAAGCATGGACTTTGTCAAAAGCGGATGAGGTTGCTCATGGCTGCTTTGACAGGAAAATTCTTCGGGTGATTTTCGGTCCCGTCTGCATAGAGTGTGAGTGAAGGAGAAGATATAACAACGAACTGTACGAGCTGTTCAGCGACATTGACTTAGCCAGAAGGGTGAAGATGGCATTTCTGATGGCAAACGGAAGACAAAAAAAAACATGGAGTGCCAATCTGAGAGAATGGCTTAATCTCTCAACACCGCAAATATTAAGAGGAGTAACAAATAAGCAAACGTTAAAAATTATGATTTCCAACCTCCGAAGCGGAGAGGAACCTTAAGAAGAAGAATATATCTGTATTTAGACTTTCTGTGACTGCATGTGCCAGCTTCTTACATGTACGTGAAGTGCATGACGAATATGACGAGATTTTGTTGTTTCGATGTGTCTTCGACAATTCTTATTTATGCAATGTATGTTTACAGATAGCCATAGCGGCAGCCAAGCTGTGCTTAAGGCCTTGCTCAACTCTTTAACCACTTCCAGGATAGTTCAGGAATGCAAGTCTTCTCTGAATTTGATCGGTAGCTTGAATTTGCTAAGACTTGTCTGGGTTCCGGGGCACCACGGGATCACGGGAAATGAGATCGCTGATGAACTTGCTAGGCGAGGATCAGGTGACGCATTCTCAGGACATGAACCTACGCTTGGACTGCCCGCGTCCTTGGTCAGGGCTTCCATCTATGGCTGGACTTTTCGAGAGCATAACCGACAGACCAAGCGCATGCTCCCAAACGTCTGTAAGAAATCCGCGGCTTTCTTGTTATCTCTTAACAGGAAGGACTGCAGACAACTTATTGGCGTACTAACGGGGCACTACACCTTCGCCAAACACCTAAGTGTGCTTGGCCTAAGTGACCAAACCCTCTGCGACGCCTGTGGAGAAGACGATGACACTGCAGAGCACTTCCTCTGCCATTGTCCCGCCTTTCCTCGGATCAGGTGGCAGTTATTCGGCGCTGATGAGGTGAGAGCTGATGATGTAGGTTCCTCATCACAGAAGCGCCTGAAGATAGGAACACAGCTCCCGATTCTTGAAACCCAGGTATTACTGTCCCGGGTATAACCCAAAGTCAATAAGCGTCTTGTCCTTAGCATTCTTTGAACTCTTCATTAAATTTGCACTCCATCGACACATGACCTAGTTCTCCCAGTCGAAAACATCATTATTGCAAGTTGTAAACAAACTTGTTAAGTTTCTAAGAACTATAACCACAATCAAAATGTTCTTCCGCACTTGTCCAAGGAGAAAGTTATTCTTTCCGCGAAAAATCAACTTCGTTTTCATCTCATAGTCAGCCCGATTTAATTTCTTTACAAACACAAATGATTCTCATATTTCTGCAAATCACAGCAGACGTAAACGATTGAAAAGCTCAGAAATCTATTTCAATAAAAGGGGGAGACCCACAATAACATTTTCAGATGTGCAATTTCACCGAGTAAAGATAATAAGCAGCGAGTCCATTTGCATACGTAAACGCGGGCATGTCTGCGTGGTTTCATTAATAATTACTTTAAGTATGATTTGAGTTCTATTATTTTATCAACTGGCTGCCTGTTGACGTTTATGAAGACGCTTACGACAATGCGATCGCACAATGAAAGAGAATTCAATCAATTAGTGTGATACTTTCGACATTGGCTGCGATAAAGTTTTGAATTGTTTTTTTGGGAGGGAATGTGGATTGTTGTGAAGGGAAACTAATTCCCAATGAACTACTGAATGTGTGTATGTTACTGAAGAGAGTATTAAATTTGTTGTGGTTGTGTTCATTTTCCAACGATGTGGTGTCCTTATCGGGAGGACTGACTGCTAATTATCTTAAGTAATTCAATTAGCTCAATGTTTCCTTCTGAGTTTGTCGGCAACACTTAGACAGATAATAGGGACTGAGAGGGTGTTAGCAATAGGCGAAGGGTTACTTAAGGGGTTTCTTGAAAACATATACTGTATTAAATACAAATATGAGACCCTAGATTGGTTTCACTTTCAATATGAGATGTTTTCGTTGGTGCCCGTATCCTCATGGAAAGCATTTACTGTTTCGAAGGAATTAAATTGACAAAACAGTTAAACCTCCTGAATGGGGCACAAGGGATTAAAAAGATGCAAACCAAATTAGATCCACAAGAAAGGAGACCCCTTTGACTGCGCCAACTATCGAGGGATAAGTCTCCTTAACATCGCCTATAAGATCTCTGCCGTTTTGTGTGAACGCCTGAAACTATTCGTGAACAAACTGATAGGTCCTTATCAGTGTGGTTTCAGGCCCTGGAAGTCCACCATCGATCAAATCTTCACACTGCGGCAGATCCTGGAGAAGACCCAAGAAATGCAGATCGACACACACCATCTATTTGTCGATTTCAACGCCGCATAGGACAACGGGCATTGAGACGAGCTATACACCGCTTTGTCTAGTTTTGACATTCCTGTCAGACTGATCAGGATGACGATGGAGAACTCTCGCTGCTCCATCAAGGTTAGTAACGAACTCACCGAGACCTTCAATGGCAAAAAAGGTTTTAGACAAGGCGACGCGCTGTCATGTGATTTCTTTAACATCATTCTTGAGAAGATCGTGCAAAACTCACGGGCCAACACAAGAGGCACGATCTTCCAGTCTGTTCTGTTCAACTGCTAGCTTACGAGGATGACATTAACGTGATTGGGCGAACACAGCGAGCCGTCAATGATGCGATTGCTGGCATTCAAACGGAAGAGACTAAAATGGGTGTGGCGGTAAACGAGGGCAAAACCAAGTATATGCTGTCATCGAGAAAGGACGCACAACATCGACGACTTGGCCAGAACGTCACCATAGGCAGCTATAATTTTGAGGTAGTGAAGGACTTCGTCTACCTCGGCTCCGCGGTAAACAGTACAAACAACATCAGTACCGAGATCAAACGCAAAACAACTCTTGCCAACCGCTGTTTTTATGGGCTCAAAAGGCAATTGAGTAGTAGAACCCTCTCTCGGAAGACCAAGTTGACTTTGTATAAGACCTTGATCATCCCAGTCCTGCTTTACGGCGCAGAGGCATGGACAATATCCCAAGCGGATGAAGAGTTTCTTGGTCTTTTCGAAAGAAAAGTTCTGCGCGCGGTCTTTGGTCCTGTTTGCGTTGATGGCATTTGGAGGAGAAGGTTCAACCACAAACTGTATGGGCTGTACAGCGACATGAGTCTAGCCAGGCGTCTACGGATCCAACGCCTAAGATGGCTAGGCCATGTAGAGCGTACGGACAACTTAGCTCCGGCCCGAAGAGTCTTCGACTCTGAGCCTGTGGGACAACGCAACAGAGGACGTCCACGTACATGGTGGCGCACATAAGTCGAGGGGGCCCTCGGTCAGCTTGGTGTGCGAAACTGGAGACAGCTGGTGAAAGATCGTGCTGGCGAAAGATCGTGCTGGCTGGAGAGGCATGTTGAGTGAGGCCCAGGTCCACTTCGGACTGTAGCGCCCTAAGAAGAAGAAGAAGAAGAAGAACCAAATTAGAGTTGCCCCGATATAAAAGGGCCCTCTAGGTTAGGTTAGGTTGAGGTGGGTGACTGCTGATAGTCGTACTTGGACCCACTTAGGCGCATTGTGATACCACGCGGATCTTATGTCACTTATCCAAAAAGCCACTTGGTGCTTTCTACAAAACTCTTTAGTTGATGCATGCCGACGTTGTGCAATTCGCTCATGTCGTTGAAAAAGTAGGCTCAAAGGTGTTTCTTTCTGCCGGAGGAGAGAGCGCTACAAGTGCAGAGGAGATGCGTTATGCTTTCCTCTTCTTCTTCGTCTCTGCAGAAGCTCAACGTTTCCGTAGGCCATTGCCAACTTGATGCCAGCATTGATAGAATAAACCAGATCAAAGCTGCTTGTTACGGCTGAAATTTAGAGCAGTCTCGTTCTTAAAATCGTGTTCCTGAATTACCATTTACTTTTTTGACACCCTATACGCGATGCTAATGATGTGCAGCTGCTTACACAGCGGTCTTGCAAATTTCCATGTTCCAAATCTGAATCAAAATTCCACTTAATTTCTATCAACCCCCCCGCAATCTGCCTGCGTAGCAAAATTCTGATCAAACATCTCCCTCCTCTCTCTCTAGACAAAAATGAACTACTTTCGGCGAAAAATTTCTTGGAGCACGCGGCTGAGACGAATCTTCCTGAATTCCTGAAGGCACTGTCAGACATTCTAGCCACAGTATCCAACAGTGCAGTGGCACGTATGGCTGCTGGTTTGCAGTTAAAGAATCACCTAACCAGCAAAGATGAAGCCATCAACGTGCAGTACCAGGAAAGATGGCTACAGTTCCCCGAAGATACCCGTGAATATATTAAGAAAAATGTAAGTACACCTCAGACCCATTTCCCTTTAGATTTCCACTGTAATTTTGCGGTTACTTCGTGTAGATTCTGGGTTCTTTGGGCACGGAGAATACTCGACCATCGTGTGCGGCGCAGTGCGTTGCATATGTGGCAGTTACCGAACTTGCAAACGGCCGATGGGGCATACTTATCAACACTCTGGTGAGTAAGGTTGTCACCGAAGGATCGAATGAAATGGACCGTGAGGCAGCACTTGAGGCGATTGGTAAGGTTTGAGGTTAGTTTCGATCAGACGTGGTCACTCAACAGCGTGGTTGTTCTGTAGGTTACATCTGTCAAGATATCCGTCCCGGAGTGCTCGAACACCAGGCTAACCAGATACTCACCGCTATTATCCATGGAATGCGCAAACAGGAACCAAGCAACCACGTTCGTCTGGCCGCTACCACTGCGCTCCTCAACTCGCTGGAGTTCACCAAGGCAAACTTTGAAAAGGACACCGAACGGAATTTCATCATGGAAGTGGTGTGCGAGGCTACACAGTCGCAAGACACCCAAATCTGCGTTGCTGCGCTGCAGTGTCTCGTGAAGATCCTGTCGCTGTATTACCAATACATGGAACCGTACATGGGCCAGGCTCTGTTCCCGATCACCTTGGAGGCTATGAAGTCGGAACACGATCAGATCGCTCTGCAGGGCATTGAGTTCTGGTCGAACGTTTGCGATGAGGAGGTCGATTTGGCGATAGAGAGCCAAGAGGCCATTGATGCTGGCCGAACACCGGCACGATCATCGAAGCACTACGCTCGCGGTGCCCTGCAATACTTGACTCCTGTCCTGATGGAGAAACTGACGAAACAAGATGAATGCGACGACGAGGACAGTTGGAGTCCGTCGAAGGCCGCCAGTGTGTGCTTGATGCTTCTGGCCACCTGCTGCGAAGATGAAATCGTTCCCCATGTCCTTCCATTTATCAAGGACAACATTGAATCACCGAACTGGAGGTTGCGTGATGCCGCCGTGATGGCGTTCGGCTCGATATTGAGCGGCGTCGAGACGACAACTCTGAAGACACTGGTCGAACAGGCCATGCCAACTCTGATCCGATTGATGTACGACTCAAGCGTGATTGTGAGGGACACCACCGCCTGGACCTTCGGCAGGATTTGTGACGTAAGTCTTGAATACCATAAGCCTTAGTCTCTGCCTAACGCAACGTATTTTTGACTTTACAGATAATTCCGGAAGCAGCTATCAACAAGACGTACTTGAACACACTTCTGGAGTGCTTCATCAAGGGCTTGAAGGCCGAGCCAAGGGTTGCCGCGAACGTCTGCTGGGCGTTCATCGGTCTGTCAGACGCTGCCTATGACGCGGCAGAGACCGCCGACGGGGAGACCCCACAAACATACTGCTTGTCTCCGTACTTCGAATACATCATCACTCAGCTCTTGGAGACCACAGACCGCCAGGACGGTGCCCAGGCAAACCTCCGCGCCGCTGCCTACGAAGCCCTGATGGACATGATCAAGAACTCGCCAGTTGATTGCTACTTAATCGTCCAGAAGACAACCATCGTCATCTTGGACAGGCTGAACCAAGTCCTGCAGATGGAAGCACACATGTCCAACCACAGCGACCGAAACCAGTTCAACGACATTCAGTCGTTGTTGTGCGCAACCCTACAGTCGGTTCTGCGCAAGGTCCGCGAGGAGGACGCACCCAAGATCTCTGATGCCATCATGACTGCAATTCTGACGATGTTCAGCTCCTCCTCCAGCAAAGTTGGAGGTGTTCAGGAAGACGCTTTCATCGCCGTCTCGACTCTGGCAGAGCTGTTGGGACTCAAATTCCTTAAGTACATGGATGTCTTCAAGCCGTACCTATTCATGGGTCTGAAGAACTACCAGGAGTACCAAGTTTGCTGCGCAGCCGTCGGTCTCACAGGCGACATCTGTCGTGCTCTAAAAGCCCACGTTCTTCCATACTGCGACGAAATCATGGCCACCCTCTGCGAGAACCTCAGCCAGCCATCACTTCACCGCTCGGTCAAGCCGCAAATCCTCTCCGTGTTCGGTGACATGGCGCTCAGCATTGGCACCGAGTTTGTCAAATATCTGCCAGTTGTGTTGGAAATGCTGCTGCATGCCTCCCGCGTACAAGTCGATCAAAACAGCTATGATATGCTTGAGTATCTGAACGGGCTGCGCGAGAGTGTCCTCGAGGCGTACACCGGCATTCTGCAAGGACTTAAGGGAGCCGATGCGAAGCCAAATCCCGAAGTGCGTCACATGGAATCTCACATTATTCACATAATAACCTTCATCAAAACAATCGCACAAGAGGGCGAAGTGTCCGATTCCATTGTGGCAATATCCGCCGGTCTCATCGGTGATCTATGCGGCGCCTTTGGGCCGCAGCTTTATCCTCTGCTCGAAGATATCACCATTAGTCAATTCCTTGCCGACGGTAAGCGCTGCAAGGCGGCACGCACAAAAACGCTTTGCAATTGGGCCACCAAAGAGATCAAGAAACTTCGCGAGTAATCGTTGTTCATGGTGAATTGGTGAGTAGACATGCATTTTATACATTTCCGTTTTTTTTTTTGTTCAGCTCAAGGCAAGCAACAAGATCATTTTGTTAATTTAAGCATGAAGTTCAGTCAGCTCGGGGGAGATTTGGATGGATTTCAGACTTGTTATGAAAATCCGCAAATGAAATACATATTATTGAAGTAAATGCCTCGGTCTGTAGTTTTTGATCGATGAATTCAGTTTTAGTTCAGTTCGCTTCCATTTTTAATTGGCGGATCCAATTATCAGTTTACTTTCATTATAAGAGTTCTCTTTGGAATTAACTTAATTGCTTTCTAGTTCGTTCGGCAAACCCCACAGGCGGACTAGTAGGGATGCAGTAAAGTGGGAAGGTTATGATCCTTTTATTCCGAATCATAACCTCGCCGTAAAGAAAGAAGAAGAAGAAGTTCGTTTGTGTACGGGCGACTTAAGGACAAGAATTGCTCGTTCACATCGATCTTTATCAAATTTAGACAAATTGTGCGCTATTTGTTCGATTATTTTGTTCCCATAATCAGTTCCATAATCTCAATCTCGTAGGAACCCTTCGCCCTAAATTCCGACAACCACTTTTCGCAACTCTCTTTTGTAGGCAACTGTATAATGGACAAAGCACCATGGCCCAACACAGTTGTAGTCGATTATCCAGCCCGAACATCCCAAACTCTCTAAGGATCTGGAGGATCACTATAGACGCCTGTGTCCTGTCGTTATTTTGATAGAACATGATGCTCTTCCATCTCCAGTTCCAGTCGCCAGCTTCAAGCGGTCCAGTTGTTCACAGAAAAGACCCCAATTAATTGTCTACCCATACGGCAGCAACTCATAGTGGATGATTCCCTTCCAATCCCACCAAACGCATAGAAAAATCTTCCTGGCTTTCAAATGCTCTCAACATTAATTTATGAACTCGGGTGCAACTTAAGCCTAAATCAACAATGTAGGTTAGGTCAAGTGTCCGATAGCAGGTTAGCAGTTAGATAGCAGGCCAACGTAGATCCACGCGGATCAGGTTTCTCCTATCCATTAAAACAAAAAAATAAGGTCCGATGATGCCGCCATGCCATAAACCGCACCAAAACAGTCACTCTTTGTGGATGCATTGATGGTTGGTCGAACACTTGTGGATTGTGTTCCCTCCAAAAACGGCAATTTTGCTTGTTGTCGTTTAATGTAGCCGTTAAACAAAAAATGTGCCTTGTTCGAGAAAATGATTTTTTGTCCAAAATTCAAATCCGGCCAACATTTCCAGCGCCCAGCCCAATTAACGAATTCACGGTGTTGTCTATGGTCATTCGGCCTCAATTCTTCCAGCAACACAATCTTGTGTGGATGTAGTCCCAAATACAACCGCAAAGTTAACCGGATTGACTTTCCGGTGATGCTCAATTTAGATGGTGGGCGCCGAAAAGATGTTTCTGGGTCTTTTGCGATACTGGCTCCTACGGCGGCTATTTTTGTTCTTCATTTCGCACCAATATTTTGGCTAAAGTACCAGAAGAGTGTGACGAATTTCCTGAAGCCATGATGACGACTGACCTCACGACGAAATTTACGTTGCGTATATGCAACTAAGCCGGAATATCGGTACTTTTTAATAATTTCCTCTAATTCGACCAACATGAAGCGATGCTTTATAAAATGGCAAATCTTATACTCAAATCGTAACAGCGCGTTCGCGCGAGTTACGTTCCCACACTCCACGAAACCGAAGTTTGACGGAAACAATGTTGATACGATACTTCAGACAAACTGTCCCAGACCTGAAGTCATCAACTTTGTTGAAAACTTACACCGTTCACGACTCAGTCTGGCAGCGGAAATGAACTCGGTGTGTGAAACACCTGAGTAAGCAATTTCCGCGAATTGCAGTTTGTCTGAAAGTGTAATGAATGAACAAGTTTTACTTCAAGCTTCAGACGGGACGGTATATATCGTAAATAAAACATTCTTAAAAAACAAAGGAAATTACATGTGTAAGTAATTTATTTTTGTAGGGAATTTATTTATATTAACTGCATATTTTTTCTTGTAAAATATGTTTTATATTTTGAATATTTTGACAGCTCGATGTCATTGGTAACTTTCACAGCTGCTGAAGCTTCCACAGCTACTGGTCACCCTTTATGATCCTAGACACACACTAGTGTCGATAATGCAGTAGTTTTATAAAAAACTGGAAAATTGTATGCCTGGTCATATATTTTTTTCCTTCATATAGCGCTAATGTCCTTTTTTCGTGATCTATTCAATAGAAGGCATAAGACATGATCGTCGATAAATTCAAAGTTCTGTCGATTTGGAATTGTAACCTCCTATTGAATCACACGTTTTGAACGACCAATCTCGGCAGAAAAGTTAGTGATTGATTGTGTATTTAGCGGCAAAAATAATCCAGTTACCTTTGCAAAGTTTCTAGATTTCATTTTCCATATTCTAGAACCTAAAATCTGTCTGAATTCTCGTCCATTGGAACCTTTGAATGAAGGTTGAAGGTTGAAGAACCCTTGCACAGTGACTTGACTATTTTCTTTGGTGGTTTGGCCACCTGTTTCCTGTGCTGCTTATCCTTTAGTTCCGGATTTCTTTTTAATTTACTTTTTAAATCCGCATACTTTGGTTCATAAGTTTAGTTTATGAAACACTGTAGGAAGAGTGTAACCTGTCTTATAGTCGAAATGTCTTTTGCAGCGGTTATCTCCTCAGGGACCTTTGGAAGTTGTAAATACAGTCGATTCCCTCTAAGTCGAATTTCCCTCTAACTCGAATTTTTTCGCCATATTTATTTTGACATTCCCCTCATTTTCCATACAAAACTCATCCCCTAAGTCAAACTCTCTCTAACTCGAACTAATTTTGATATCCCGTGTAAATTCGACTTAGAGGGAGTCGAATGTATTTCGCGATTAACTAACAAACGGTAAATGACTGAACATTGAAACTGTTAACAATTTATAAAAGCCTCTTTTCAAAACGCAACCCCCTAGCTGACTGTACTTTAAAAGCCTCTCACAATTTCTTGTAAAGAAAAACAACAAAATTTATAATTTTTCTTTCAGATTTCTTCAGATATTTATTTAACAAAAAAAAACAAAAAACGAACTAAGAAAAAAATCGCGGATGCATTACGAAAAAAAAACTCACGACATGCATCTCTCAAACACACTTGTTTACTTTCTACGTAACATCAGAAAAAAAGAAACATTAAAAAAAGGATAAAGCTGGTTTGATCTTTTAGTTATAAATAAATAAACTATTGTATTTAGATTTGTAGTGCAACACATCCCCCTCGTCATAAGATCGACGATATTATTATTTTTTTTTATTTACACAGTAATTATTGTTTAGTTTTTTTTTATCTATACATATTTTGTTCTTTTCATTTTGCAACTGTTGCAAGTGTTAGCCGAATGGTCCTAAAGATTTCCATTTCTCCACTTCAACTTTTGCTTCAGCAAATCATAACAAAAAAAGAGAAAAACAAAAAACACTTGAAAACAAAAAAGTAATAGAGTATTTAAACAGTCCCCGAACAACAAGAACCCCCCCTCGAAAACACTGACTAGAAATCAAAATTGTACATGTATACCTAAAAGAACAACGTGTAACCTAACTGTCTCCCTAAAATTAACGAAAACAAAAAAGAAAAAGCAAAAAAAAAATAATCAAGCGCTGGAAAAAGCTGCACATATATTTTTTTTTTTAATTATTACTGATTACTGATTAATTTTTCATTATTTTCAAAGAAACCAAACAAAAGAAAAGAAAAATAACATAGAAAAGAACGAAGAATACATAACAATTATATAGATGAACATTACATTTAAATATTTAAGCAAAGTTTTAAGAAAAACAATATAATCAATATTAACACGTTTTGTGTGAATGTTATTACCGTGCGAATTTGTCTACCATTTTCTTTCATTCTTCATATGGTTTGGTTCCTCTTTTTGAGATGCGAAAGAGAGAGAGAGAGAGAGAGAAAGAAGGACGAGCGAGCGAATTTTCGTATGCTGCTGCTGCGGATGATGGTGGTGATGATGATGATGATGATGATGAGTTAGTTATCCAAGGTGTATGCAATTTTTGAACTGTTTTATTTTGCACGAGTGTTTGAGTTGATTCATTTCGAATTTTCCAAAGGTGTGTTTGAGGTTCTGATGGTTTTTTCCCCCCCATAAATTCTTATCATCAATTCTCATTCAAAATGTGAGAATGTATTCATGTGGTTTACAAGAACTATTATTATGATGAATGTGAGACTGATTCTTTACAATTTTTGTATGCATATTTATGAGTGTCGATTGTGTGAATGGGAGTTGCGTGAATGTGATGAGTGCGTGCGTGTGTGAATGTTTATTTTGCGATATTTTCTAGTTTTATGTGAGTGTATCTAGAGTATGATGTAGTGTGTAAGTTTATGAATCCTATGTGAGTGAAGGTGTGCGTACGAACTTGTGTCTTACAGGAGATGATGGAGGACATGACTGCGAGTGTGATTATACGAAATTCTTCGAAGGAAATGCATATGACAAAATGGAATGAGGTCTCTTATGACGGCTTTTGTTGGTTAAGACCCAGGTCCACCTCAGACGGTAGTGCCATCAGAGGAAAGACGAGTGACGGATTTTATACGAGTATTCCTTATTCGTGTGACTGGCACAGCAAAGATTAGACGTAACCTATGACGGCTTTTGTTGCTTGAGGCCCAGATCCACCCCAGACTGGAGTGTCATCAGAAGAAAGACGAGTATTCCCTATTCCTTATTCGTGTGACTGTCACAGCAAAGATTAGACGTGATCTATGATGGCTTTTGTTGGTTGAGACCCAGATCTACTCAGACTGTAGCGCCATCCCAAGAAAGACACGAGTATTCCTTATTCGTGTGATTAGCAAAGAGTGTCAAAGTCACAACAAGTTTCGTCTCTTCGTCAAAACAGCGTCAGGTTGATGTCCTTGTAGACCCCGTCAAGTTCGTCGTCGATTTTCCTCTCGAAACGACCAACAATTTCCTCGTCCGCATTTCTTCTGCGCCATACGGCAGGACTGGGACTATCAAGCTCTCATATAGCGATATCTTGATTCTTCGAAAGAGGTGTTATTTCGGCGAACAAAAACCATCTCTCCGGCGGTGTCTTTATTTGAATTTACACCGGAGCCTAAGTAGAGATAGTCTTTCATAACCTCAAAGTTATGTGACGATGGTTATAGTGACATTTTGTGCAAGGCGTCGGTGTTGGTAGACCTTTCGTAGACTTTGTCTTACCCCTTACCCCCATTCACCGCAAGACCTGTTTTAGCCGCTTCCGCTACTCCATCGGAGCTGTGGTCTTTCGTTACCGAGTTGTCCCCTTAGGGTTGGAATCGAAGACTTTGAGGGCCAGAGCATCGGTATGCATTCGCTCTACACGACCTAGGCATCCTTGAAAGCTGTTGAATTTGATGCGCCGATGATTGGTTCACCCCGGACCGTAGCTGTGTGACGCTGGGTATAGTGACATTTTGTCCAAGACGTTTGTGTTGGTGGACTTTTGTGGAAGGCATACACTTTGTC
This sequence comes from Myathropa florea, assembly GCA_930367185.1. Lineage (NCBI taxonomy): Eukaryota > Metazoa > Arthropoda > Insecta > Diptera > Syrphidae > Myathropa > Myathropa florea. The sequence continues at coordinate 125,671,055 of OV884002.1, read as the reverse complement.
CTTCCCTCATTCAACGCAATTCAAGGCAACGCAATGCCTTTTTTACCCGCTTCCGACACGTCACCGGATGTATCTTCCGTTGGCTCTCGGGGTTGTAATCAAAAACTTTGAGGACCAGAGCATCGATCTGCATTCGCTCTACACGATCTAGCCATCTTAGTTTAATGATGGTTTGATTTGACGTGCTGATGATTGCTTGACGCCTAGGTCTACCCGTCTGTAGGGTAGGTTAGGTTACAGACGACACCACCCGTCTGTAGCATTCATACAAAGAAGAAGAGGAGGGATTTGATGCGCTAAATTCCCCAGAACGAAAGGTCTGAGGTGTTTTTTTTATAATACCGTTCAATTTCTGCCTGATATACAGCACAGTTTCAAATATTCGTCTATCGTGCTCCTTGATAAACTCTCTAATCTGTATCAGCTGTCATTCCTTGTCAATTCAAAGGATTTCTGTTTAGCTGTGCTTCTGAATGAGCTCTCTAACCTATACCAGCTGTCATTCCCTGTACAATTGCTCCCCATTCTACGGATTTCTGCTTGACTCAACGATTGCATATGCATTTCCAGACTAATGCTCAATTACTCGACATATAATTTTTCTCGATTCTGCTAACTGTGTAATCACTTAGTCTCGCCCTCCATCTTCTCACATGTCACATTGATTGAGACACATTTTTCAGTGCGTGTCCTTCATCCAACCCGAACATGTGCTTTGAGTGCGTGTGTGACTGACTTCCGAATGCCTGCCTGCTGAGTGTCGAGTGTGAACTTCTAGTGATAGTGAGTTGAACAAATGTTTCTCTTAACTAATTCATCAAATGAATGATTGCTTGTGACAAACATTTACATGTTTGCCTGCGAGGGTGAATGAATGTGTCTGTGAAAGAGTGTTACATAAAATATATATATTTTTCCTTTTGATTTACCCTTCAATTGTATTTTCGATCTGCTTTTTTTTTTGTATGTCTGATCCACATAGAGAGAGAGAGCTGTTGTCTTTCATTTATTTTATCGATTGTTATTGCGAATGTTTACACGAAATCAAATAAGAGACCCCAAGTTGTTTAGAGTGTTTCTAGAGAAGTCAAGAGAGAACATATGGAATAAGTGCTGTGAAACTGAAATAAACGTAGAAAGTATGGGTGTGCAGTAGTTTTATTGAAAATTAATTATATAATAAAAAAACAACAACAAAACTTTAAAGATTTTAAACGGAATTGATGAATTCAAAGACAAACATTCAATAAAGATTTTCATACAGAAAAAAAAAAACACAAAACAAAACCGAGAGAAATGATCTTTTTTTTAAATACAAACATAGTATATTCCAATAAAATGAATACGCTTATATTTAATACCGTTTAGGTAACCAAATACAAAACAAACACATATACAAATGAATACAATAAATTTAACATAGCGAGAGTAAAGAACACGAGAAAGAAAACAAACATTCACTGAAATGAAACCAAACAAAGATACAAAGTCAAAGGTGACCAAATTTCTTAGCCGTTTAAGATCTTTTTTCTTTTCTACTTTTTTTTTTCATCGGTGTGTGAGAGCGTTTATTCTGAATCTGACATTGAGAAGGGAAATGGTTTATTGTCCAAGGGCGTTCCATCGTATCCCGAAAGTGCTTGGTGATTCTACTTCTCATTGGTACTCTGCACAAAATTAGGATCGAGTGTAAGTAGCTGAGAAATCCACTTAGACCAGAGTTGGCCATTGTGCCGCCATATAGATTGACATGGGTCAATCCAATTGTGGGAAATCATTTGGAGCTTTGCAGCAGCGTGGTCGATTGCTAATTGGTGACTTATTAACGCCACAAAAACTCTCAAAGAAGTAGCCCTCCCAAAAAAGAACGACTGGATGGCGCAGTTGGTTAAGTGCCTACCCTAAGTTAGAGGGGTCCCAGGTTCGAATTCCAGTGAAAGTAAAGTTAATACGCTTTTATCCAGTTTTTCAAATCTACTCCACTAACCATTTGCCGTTGGGATCAAATTAATGGCACTATCATTGGAGCGGTCAATCAGTGGTAGTTGTCTGACTGTGGGTATCACAATGGACCAACATGGTCTAAGTGTGCAGGTGAATTCACTAGCAGCCCCTAACCTAACCTAACCTAGCCCTCCAAAAAAGGGGCGCCAGGGCCTAAACTAAGCTAATAAGCGCCGTGAGATCCTAAAAAAACAGGCACAAAAAGGAAGCTCTTGCTAGTTTCTGGTGGGGAGCTGATCTTTTACTTTTATACAATAACTGGTGCGTGTGGTGGCGTTTCTGACAGAAACCCAATAAGTATTCTGAGTCGTTTTGACACCACATTTCAGAAAGGAAAAGGAAATGGAGATTGTAAGGTTGGTTTTCGTTTAGTTAGAAGCGCCTTGAAGAGTTTGGGAACATAACTAATTCTTTGATGGTCGTATTGGATATTTCTTCAAGAGATTCGAGTCTCCACAGAGCTCGATATCTGGTTCTAGCCATTGCTGACTAGGTGCAAAGAATGTGGACCTTACATTCTATTGCGGTTGTCGATTGTCGATCAAATCAACGATCGCTCGATCGATTGATTTCAGTTTTGATATTGTGTAACTCAATCGACAAAGGATAGTGTTATTGTGAATAACTTCATGCATATTGTGACGTTTGATAGTTCCAAATTTCAGATCCTTTGGACTGTGTTTGTATGAGCCCTAGAATGCAGAAAATACATCGAATACTATCGACAATTGTCGATAATTGACAACAGAAGTAGGGGCCTAAGACAGGGTTTGACCCTCCGTCACAGCTACGGCAGTGATCATTAAAGGCGATGCACAATTTGACTGTGTGTTTGCCTGTTGGCCAATGATCCGTGATGACCGTGCTATTCTTGCGACATCGGTCCGAGTTCTGTAAAGGAATGTTTCTACATAGGCTAAATTTTACTAGATGTTGTACAGTGGTTTAAGTGTCGAGTGTAGTATGTTATCATTTCATTACCCTGCGGCGCTAGAGGAACGGATTCGGGGTCAATCTTCAGACCAAACTGAGATCTTATTCGCCAAAGGCTCTTTTTTCAAGAATGGGAGATGTTGCGCCTTGGCGTAATGGGTAAGTGCGTCCACTCTTACACACTTGATTGACCTCAGTCAATCCGTGTGGCAGCACAATGGATCAACACTGGCCTAAGTGCATACCCCAGCCACCTCAACCTAAACCTACACACTTAAAGTATAGGTTCAATTCCCAAATTCCAGGGCTCCACCTCTTTCGAATCACTGGTAATGCTCAGAAAATATGAGTCAGGAGAAAGCTTCTGAAACTTCGACTTTCAGAGTCTGATAAAACTGTAGGTCCTCTTTACTCATAAAAGAACAGTATCACGTGGTTGTTGAGATATGAGACTCCATTCCACTGCCCTGGCTGTGAGTATGTAGAAAACAAAACCGTCGCTAAGAAAATTCAAGGCAAATAGTGGAACAACCTCTACATTCACAATGGGTGACAGTTTGGCGCGGTTTCTCGATTAGTCATTGGTCCTCACTTTTTTCAAAAACTAATGCTGTTGCGACCATTCCGCCGAATAATGTTGACTGACATTTTTTGTCTAGAATGAGGATGATGCCTTATGGCCAGTTTTCCTTGTGCTCACCGACTGAAGTAGCACACCTAGTCATCGGTTCCGTGGGCGTCCCCTTTTGCTTTATCCCATTGGCGCGGAATCTGTGCCCAGTTAGGTTAGGTTAGGTAGATGCATGCCCTTGCTGACATGAAGAACATGTCAACGGCTCACTTAGACAACTATGAGTCCACTGTGCCCAGTTACACCAGACAATTTCTTTAAAATTGTGTGCTTATTCAAGAGGTGCTAAAGCCAGGGAGGATTTGCGACTTAAATCTCCTCCAATCGCCATCAAGGCAAGAATTAATTTCTACATCGCATAGCCACCTAAGGCATTGGATTCGTAAATGCATGTCGATGTCGTTGTACAGCCAATAGAGGTTGTGGTTAAGTATTCCTTAAATCATCATCAAGACAAACACGGAACCAAAGACCGAGCACAGAACCTTCATCTCAAACCGACCAAAGATTTCCTCACCCTTGTTGCCCAGGTCCATGCTTCTAGAATACACAGCATTACCGGGATGATAAGCGTTTCATATAAAGCTAGTTTGGTTCAGAAAGGGAGGGTTTTCTGGTTGTACCCAAAAGATAGCGATTGGTAAGAGCAAGGGCCTGTGCAAAGCAAGAGCAACATAGCAAATGCAACTCGATTTTAACGCAAAAGAATTACGGGTTTTTTTTTAGCAAAGGAAAAAGTTTGAGATATGAATTGCCGAATACTGTCTTGCAGAATTTCCACAAAGTTTGTATTTCTGAATAGGCTCTTATTATGCGCTTGATGTCTGTGCTTATGTAGGGGTTCAATGAGACAATTTTTCTTCCGTCAGTACTCCCAGTTTCAATTTAAAAACTACTCAGCTTCAGGAAAACGCTCTTTTAACACCTAACATTTTTTGTTGAATATTTTCGATTATTTACTTTTAGTTTAAATTGAAAAGAATTCTGATGAGTGTATGATTTTTTTTTCACTTTTGTGTATTTTCATGGATTTTTGTCGGATTCAAAAAGGTATGCTTGTTATGAGAGGTGTTGACAGATTTTGAAAGTATTTTGTGATAAAATTGATGATGATGATGAACAAAACGATAACAATAACGATTACGTCAAATCTACATAATTTTCTTTTAGATTAATTCAATCGGCTAACTTCACTTCAGAGGAAGAAAAGTGGAACAAGTTCTTTAAAAAATCATAGTTTGAACAGAAAAAAAAAATCAAATTTGCGGGCTTAAACAGAATATCAATTCCGAAACTCGAAATAAATAATTTCAGAGATTATTTTCCGGTTTATTTTTAAATTTAATGGGTTTAGAATGTTTGTATGGTCCTTAGGCAGATTGGACTTGTTTGGGTTCGATGATCATAGCCAAGAAAAATACCCACTTTTATTAGGATTGACGATTGGGGGTAAAGTGAACTTTACTTCGCTTTTGAAACAAATTTTGAGGCACCAATCAATTGATAGTAAACGAGGGCTTAGTGCTTTTGATTGCACTCGATTTGCTGTACCAAATTTGCATATCCATGCACTTATTTGTATGGATGCTCAACGCGAAAAAGGCTCCAATCCACGATGGTCAGATATCTACAACGAGAAATTCAATTATACAGAAAAAAAATCCTCTCGCTTACTGCGAAATACGCAACCTGTAAGCCATTTTTAGGCACTATTTCTCAGGCAGTGTTGTCTTGAAGCATGTACCTTTACCCAGAGGTTACAAGTACAACAAGTTGTCAACAAATTTCGCGACCACGAGTTAAAAATGTCTATAATATATAATAAAAGTTACTGCGCCGTGGCCATGTAGGTTCGTGCGTCGACCCATGCGCATTAGACTTTCACAGTCTAGGTTCGAAGCCAAGTTCAGAGAAACAATTTTTCAAAAAAAATTGTTCGCGGCTCCACCTCTTTCGAGTCACTGACAATGCTCAAAGGGTATAACTGTCTAGAAAAAGCTTCTCATTCTCGCCGTTCAGAGTCGGGATTAAACTGTAGGACCCCTCCATTCGTGAGAGAACAATAGCACGCACAACACGAGTGGTTGTTGAGAAGCTAGGCCCAGGTCCACCTCGGATTATAGCGCCGCCATTATTATATTATTATAATATTATTATATACTGTGTGGTGGCTTATTAAACATACTTCGTATGTTAAGGTAGCTGACTGCAGACTAACAGTTTCACTTAGGCCAACGTATGCCGTATGCCTCCAATTCATAAATCCAGTTGGTGCTTACTATAAAGCGTTAATGCTTCCTCCTTGTATCCTTGTTATTTGGGAGTCCCAAACTAGAGGCATATGTGCACGTGTTCTGTAATGGGTGAGTGCTAGAGTATGAGAGCGAAGTAATACTTAACGGCAGTTCCGCGGGGAGAGTGGTAGAAGAGTGCAGGGTGTGGGCTAGTACGTAGGCGTATTCCCTAAATCGAATACTTGGGTTTGCGAATCGTGCATGCTGATAGCTCGGGCTATTAGTATCTTTCGAAGATTGCCACATCCTTGGACGTAACCAAAAAAAAAAAGAATATGAGAGCTTTAAGTTAAATTTAGGCAATAATGCTCCTCCGCAGCTCTTCCTTTGAGAATGCAAATTTTCGGATGTGCAATAACCTACATGTTTAGCGCCCGTAACGTTATGGAGAAGAGCGTCGACCGAGAAAGTTTCTCACAAACTTTACAGTTTCGAGTTGGCACCAAGCTCTAGGTCTCTTCCATTCCTGAGGAAACAACAGCACACACAACACGAGTGGCCGCTGTAGAGGTTAGGCCCAAGTCCACATCGAACCCAGGGTCACGACCCGTTTTTCAACCACGAACTGTATGGCGACATGAGTCTAGCCAGTCGTCTACGGATCCAACGCCTAAGATGGCTAGGCCATGTAGAGCGTATAGACAACTTAGCTCCGGCCCGAAGAGTCTTCGACTCTGAGCCTGTAAGGACAGAGGACGTCCACGAATAAGGTGGCGCACACAAGGGGGACCTCGGCCGGCTTGTGCGAAACTGGAGACAGCTGGTGAAAGATCGTGCTGGCTGGAGATGCATGTTGAGTGAGGCCCAAGTCGACCTCGGACTGTAGCGCTCAAAGAAGAAGAAATGACCCGTTTTTAACAAGCTTTACAATTTGGGGATCGGGTGTTAGATGTCGTTTTGTGTAGCCTGCCTCGTGTTTGAATGGAACTACTGGGACCTTGCTGATTTGAAACAGGTGAAGAACATGCTAAACAAGGAATCCTAATCTCTACAGAATTAATAAACATCTCAGCTCCGACTGCTTCGGCTAAGTAGGGTAGGTAGGTAAAAGTGGCAGTAGGCATAAAGATCTTGTTTTCGCACCCAATTAGCGCCATGAAAGCGCCGTTTTGATACCACATCCTATGGGATACCTAATTTGTGAGATGGGGGTGGACAGGAGTGTGTATTCACTCAGATTAGCCTAATTTTGAAACCACTTTGTGGAATTTATAAAGGCTAGCACACTATGCTTCGGCTTCGGCTATTTTTCAACGAAATTGATGCTGAGTCACAAAAAATGACTGGCCATGCATGGAACAGGAGCAATTCCTGGTTTCTGGCCTGACTATGACATCAATAAAACCAAATATTTGACCTCGTTGCTAAGAGTACACTGCAGCACGGTTGTCATCGTCACGGTTCCACTGCCTCTGCGTTACCATGCTCGTAAACTTGCCCTAGTCTCCATCGACATGTGGAGGAACTGCGATGAGCCAGCGGTTAGCGAAACTTTCGAGCAATCTGCTCTGCTTTTGGCCGACCCTGGCCAAAATTTGACAAAAAATGCTAGGACAGTTATTTTTCAAATTATCAAATGATGTGGCTTTTGTGAAACGACATCTAATTAAACTCCCACTTGCCTCCAAATCGTTCTGCCGCATTAAAGGCTAACACATAGGTTAACTCTGTGAAATGGTATCACTGTGGACAAAACTGGTCTATCTGAGGCTCGCCACCACCTGCATTCTGACCTAATCTTACCATCAATTCATGTGAATTCACAAGTCATTCCTGATGATGATCAAAGACTTGTGCTTTATGCTTGAATAATGGTTTCTATTTTGGCTACTGCATCGAAGGACCATGCAAACCTATAGAATTGATAGCCTAAGGCAGCCCCACATTAGGTAGAAGACAAGGACTTGAGTCGATTGAATAACAATGATCTAATTAATTAATATAAACATTTTGATAGCTTGGCACAAACAATTCAAAAATGTTGCCGAAAAACGCCGAAATATGATATGTATGATGATGATGAGACTATAACGACGTGGACAACACAAAACGACAAGACCGTGTGATATGATGATGCAAATGTAAGTATCCAGTGATGAAATCATCAAAAAAAAAATATTTAACATTCTTTAAACTAAAAAAAAAAACTTGAAATTGATAAACAAATCAAAAACATTTACACATCAAGGATACTCATGAATTTTTCAAAATTTTTTACAGGTTTTTTATGCGATGTTGTGTTTTTGTGAAAGAAAGAGAAAGAGAAAGAGAGAGGGAGAGAAAGAGAAATTAATTTATAAGTAGCTGTGGTATCATTCCAAGTGTGACCAAACTCTGTGAGCGAAAGAAGTCGTTGTGAACGAATTTAGACTTAACCTAGAATAAAAATTAAAAAACAAAAAAAAAATACGATCATTTGTTTTTGACTATTCTTTTGGAATCTAGACCAACTCTCTAGTTTCAATTCAATAGCTGAAAGGAAATGTAACCACAAAAAAAAATGAATAAATAAATAAAAAAATAGTACGATTGTTAAAATGAAATGTGTCTGTGATTACGAGAAAGTTTCTTGCAGCTTAAGTTTAAAGTTAACTAAACAAAAGATAAGTAAAACATTTTTTTCTTTTTTTACACTATTTACTAAAGCAAAAAAAACACAAATCAACTACTATTAGGATATTCAATATTTTGTAATAAACGAAACAAAACAAAAAACAAAAATGCAAGGAACTTTTTCAAAAACTCTAGTATGTAAACTAAAAGAAAAACAAAACAAAAACAAAACAAAGCAAAAATGTTGTTTTGTGCGTGTGTATCTCTGTGACTCTGCGCGCGCGTATATTATGTGTGTGTGAGAGGGTGAATGTGTTCTGTCTCTGCGAGCGCTATGGGCGTGAGTGATCATGAAGAAACAAAACAAAAAATGAAATCAATTTCAAATAAATTAAGCACACAAACATATGAAACATAAATTGATCTTGAGCGAAGAGGAAGAAAAACAAAGTATAATAAAGGACACAATACATGTAACATTAAGGATTATGTATGAAAAATGAACATCAACCTAGAGAAATGCGATTCAATAAAAGACAAAAAATGGACGGGGCACTTAGGGTGTTTAAGTGTACCTCACCAAAAACAAACCAAAACACACAAGCGCATCTCTTCGTTGAGCAAGGATTAAGAATTGAAAATGAAACACTTAAACTAAGAGTGACACTGTATATTCCTTAATCATTACTTGTGAGGTACGATAGAAGAATAATAATGAACATTTTTTGTATGACTGATAGTTTGTACGAATTTTGATGTGTGAATAAAATTTTTTTTTTGAATGGCGAACCAAAAAAATTACCGCTGTGGGTTTGTTTCAATTTTATTTTGGCTTTGTTTTCGGAGACTGTGGTTTGATGAAGTGAGTTTCAGTTGATTGGTGTTGAATGTAAGTATGCGCACTGCCTATGAATTGAAATCACTTTAATCATTTCACTAGATTTTGACTCAAGACACTCTTGTGTTCTCTGTTAGAATAAGTTAGTGTAAGTATGAATTATTTTTTTATGAGAACTGAGAAATATATTATTTTTTACATCAAAAGAGGTTGCTTTATTTTCTTTACATTTTCATCGCTGATCAATCATACAATTTTGTGCTGGAAGCTACGGAACTATGAAAATATTATGGCTTTAGTGAATGAAGAGTCGTTTTTGGGCGAACACTGTTATCTCATGAAATCCAAGCAGGCTGTTCCCCAAGGCTCAACATTATAAATGAAATAAAAATGAAAATGATGTCCAAATCTCTTCTGTATGTTCATTAACGGTCTCACATCAATGTGCAGGCACTTTCCAGTACAAATGTACGCTGCTGACGTTTAATTCCAACTACCGTTTTCTACTACCGTTTTCTCACCTCAATGGACTTGTCTCATGAATAACGACATGAAAAGAATTAATGGGTGGTCAGTTACAAGTGGATTACAATTGTGACTGACCACCCATGTCACAAGTCCCAGAACGGAAGTTTAACCTAGAGCTCCTTGACCCCTTACCTCGTAATTGCAGAAGTCTTACATCTTATAAATATACGCTCAATTCAATCTGCTGTAGAAGCTACTGATGGCTTTTAACTGTCGTACGTTGCATACAGGGCATTCGTTGATACAAACATATTTCCGCATACTCTACAGAATTGCTAGTTTCGAGTTTCGAACAGTACCTACATCAATGTAAGGAACTGTATTTTTCTGTACAAAATAATTTACAGTCAGTTATTTTACGGATTTAGGTTTACTAGCTCCAATAGGACAATCGACCTGATTTTTTATCGAAGTAACATTCTACAAATCCAAATTGAAGACTACGAAGTGAAGATCCTAGAGAGTCTTCTGTAGTAAAATCGAAAAAGTATACAAACCTTCCAGGCTTAGAAAAATCCTCTCCACCTGTCCAACAATACTTAAAGATGATACTCTAGTACTAAATCCCTAGAGACTCTTGAAAATTGACTTCTCAGGTTGTACGGAAGAACCACCTGACATTTGATACTTCGAGTGTGACCGCCCCTAACAGCTTCTTCAGAATCACGTCATAAAAGATCCTTTGAGCTATACAGAACTTCACCTGGTCCCGACGGTATTATACCCGCGGGAAGTCACTTCTCCCTCAAGATACCAATTCTATTCCCCGACAGAGACAAGTGGTTATCGAATGCCGTTATAAACGACCACGAAATAACTCTTCACCGACGGATCAAAAATGGACACAGGTACGGGGGCCGGATTCTACTCGGACACTTTGCAGAAACAAGAATCATTTAGACTCCCTAACTTGTGCAGTGTCTTCCAAGCAGAAATCCTGGCAATAGAGAAAGCAGCTAAACACATACAAGCAACCGATATCCCACCATCGGATATCACCATTTTTGTAGACAGCCAGGCTGCACTGAAGTCGATAGGATCCTGTACAACGAAATCAAAGGCTGTCATGAATTGCCGCATTTCACTGAAGTCCATCAGCCAACATAAGGTCAAACTCTGCTGGGTCCCGAGCCACAGCTTAATCGCAGGGAACGAGAGAGCGGACGAATTGGCCAGACAAGGATCTGAAATGAACATCAGCGAAGCGGATACGTCATTACGACCACCGATCAGTGCATTGTACCGGATCATAAGCGAAACGATACAAAAAGAGGCCAATTCGATTTGGCTTACAAGAAATGATTGTCACACGTCAAGATCAACGTGGCCAAAGCTTAATTACGGCAAAACAAAGAAGCTTTTGGCATTGGACAGAAACTCGATCCGTATGCTCGTCGGAGTGATCACAGGACACTGCCCCATAGGAGCAATGCTCCGGAAATGGAATGCGGAGTCCAGCGACCTCTGCAGGAGCTGCGGCGACGAGGAAGAGACCGAGACGATCCAACATCTGCTTTGCCACTGCCCAGCTCTCCAGAATCGGCGAATGGCTTCGTTGGGCCAGAGATTCTTCACAGAGACTGCGGACTTAGCGAATGCAGACATATCGGATCTGCTAAAATTCATAAAGAGCACGGGGTGGTTCCAGCCATCGCGTGACAGAATAGGTTATTAGATTACATACTCCGCATTTGAAGGGATTTACAATGGGCCCCATGGCCTCCGAGTGGAAGTGATGCCTTAACCATCACACTCCCCTTCCAAAACCTAACCTAACCATACCCGCGGGAACTACAAAGAAACTCGGACATAATCCTTTCCTGGGTAGAAATTATTTTTAAAGGATGCCTTACACTGTCCTTCATCTGACAAAGAGCGAAAGCAGGTCGTAGCTCACAAGTGCAACTCAAAGATCTGAGACCCATTAGCTTATCATCCTTTCTACATAAACCTTTAGAAAGGTTCACTGACATCCACCTTCGCTGCATCACACATCAATATAAGTTGTCAGACTCTCAACATGCATACTGTAATAAAACTGCCTTGAACTCACTGATTCGACCTACCCAGAAATCACTCTACTTTAAAGAATTCACTTTGGTAGCATTTCTTGACATCGAAGCTACCCGTGCGCCGTTAAAATAGACTAACGAGCCTTGAAGTGGATAACGACAAGCAGGGAAATCAACTCCACGCTGTGATCTACAACTGTCACGAGATTCGCCAGCAGATAATCAAGGTGGAATTCTTTCTCCCCTGCTATGGAACATAGTAGTCAACGAACTACTTATGTTGCTATAAATCGCAGGTGCCTGGTAAAATTATATGCTGATGAAATTGCTACAGCACTCTCAGGCAAACATCCGTCCAAATTAAGACATACATAAGTTGCAAAACGCTCTTTTACAACGGTATCAGCTTAAGTCCTCTTCACTAGGAAATATAAAATTCCTCACATTGACCCTCCAACCATCAATGGTACAAACAGTATCTTCATAAACACCGCTAAATACGTGATTTATCATTGATAAGAAGGGCTGAGTTCGTAATCGCAGTATTAGCGCAGTACTGCAACGTCAAGCGTTCTTAATTGCAAACATTTGGCAATGGTGCTTTGCATCACGTTCTAAAATGCAACATGAAAGCCACCACTGCGCAAACAAAAGCAACCACCGCATCATAGATTATAGTGATGCGATGAAATGTTTTCTTTATTTTTCGACTCAGCCGTCTCTTTTTCATGTCTAAATATATTTGTGTATGCTGGCATTGTAATTGGCAACATTATCAATCAAGTTATTTATAAAAAACGTCGCCAATTTTTTTTACATTTTTACAAAAAATTAAACATGGCACATAAATCAATGAACCGTTCAGAAATACAAACAAAATTAAAGCATCGTAATGCATCGAAACATCAAAAAATCGTTGCCCGCATCGCATAGGCAGTGATGCTTACGTGATGTGATGTGATGCGATGTGCATTTTGTTGACGTTTACGAACTCGGCCAAGCTCAGTCGGAAACTGGTTATACTCGAACGAGTCCACAAAGCCATACTGGCTGTTTACATGAATAGGAAAGCCATTTGCAAAAAATGGGGTCTAAAACCGTGAATGAATACCGTATCAACGAGTCGGTTGTTAAAGTATGGCGTGGTCGTCTGGTAGGCCATAAACGCCCACATAAGGTTTCCAAAATAGGTCTGTATCTTTGTAGGTCGCGTGCCTAGAACCATCCCCTCTTATTCACATGACATCATCTTTTATCTGATTGGATTTACTTGACAAGGAGATGGCAGCAAGAACAGCAGATCGCAGATCATACTGGGCCTCAACCAACAAGTTTCTCCAGTGCGATCCTTCGCTATCTGTCTCCAATTTGGCACATCAAGTTGATTAAGTTCCATCTCAATTTGTGTCCGCGACCATAGACATGGGCGTCCTCTGTTGCCTTGTTCCACAGATTCAGCGTTGAAGATTCTTCGGTCCAAAGCTGAGTTGTCGCTCTACATGGCCTATTCCCCTTATGAATCCGTAGACACCCGTATTCTTCTCCAGTTGCCATTAACGCAAACAGGACCAAAGATCGCATGCAGACATTTTCTTTCTTTCGATATTGTCTATGCCTCTGCGTTTTTTTTTACCCTACTTTAGCCACTTCCGTCCAAATGCCAGCAAAACCCTCATTGATGGCCCACTGCATCCGATTAATCACGAAAATGTCATCCGCGTGTCGTAGCAGCTGTACGCACTTTTTTTTGTGACCAAAAATGAAATTGACATAATCAAATGACCGCACGTCGCCTTGTCTAAATTGATATTGAATTGAATTGAAGAACACGGGGTGTGTCAAGTATGTAACACTAGTACTGCGACCATAAAGATCTATTGTACCCCCTTCCTTTGATCTAGGATTTTAGTGCTGCCTTTAAAAATTTTACAACTTCTCTAGATGGGATTTCTTGAAAGTCTTTCCCTGTTACATTTGTTTGGTGTGTCATTTTAAATCTCTCTCGGGCAACACTTGGGCAGACGGTCAGTATGTGTTCCATAGTTTCTTTGGCCTGTCCACATCGCCTACAGATTTCTGTGCTGCTAAGACCCAATTTGTGAAGGTGGTAGTTGCATGCCCCATGTCCTGTTAGTGCTTCACATAGAACTTTAAGGTCTGCTTTATTAAGTTCTAGAGCTTCTTTGGCTCTTTTGGGATTGTGATTTTGTTCCATGAACGTTCTTGAGTGTTTAATACCCTCTTGGTTGTTCCAGAACTGATTCTTTTGTTTTATAACCCATTTGTTTAGGTGTACGTTTGTGTCCGTGTTATTGAATCCATAAAGGGGTGAAGGCCCTGTAAAAGGTACCTGAGCACCTTTCTTGGCTTGTATGTCAGCCTTTTCATTCCCTTCATGGCTTTCATGGCCTGGCACCCAGATCAATTTTAACCTGTTGTTACCTGCCACTTTGTTTAGTATATTGTGGCATTCCCAGACAGCCTTAGAGTTGAATGTGTAGCCCTTTAGCGCTTTAAGAAGCGCTTGACTGTCTGAGAATATGTATATTTTGGTATTTGTGGGTTTTCTGTCGTTAATGCGGTGTGCTGCTTCATTTATTGCGAACAGCTCGGCTTGAAATATTGTTGACTCGTTACAGAGAGAAATGTGTAGGCTGCATCTTGGTCCTATCACTCCAGCCCCTACCTTGTTTTCCGATTTCGACCCATCTGTATACCATTTTTGGGCTCCATCATTCATCCACGAGGGGTTGTTGTTCCATTCTTCTCTGCTTGGTATGAGTACTTTGTAGTGTATTTTGAAATTCAACTTTGGGACCATCAGATCACTCACTCGTGTCAACTCCCAGATATTATCTACTTTCCTGAGAATCTCTAGATGCCCCACAAGGTCTCCTTCTTTGTATTTATAGTTTCTTAGTACTGTTAAGGCTTGTTTTGCAGCTTCAACCTTTATAACAGTGTGTAATGGGGGAATGTTTAATAAAGCCTCCATTCCTGCAGTTGGAGTCGTTCTCATTGCACCAATAGTGCAAATGCACGCTAGCCTTTGAACTTTATTAAGTTTGTTCATGGCACATGTTCACATTTTTTCCACCATACGGCAGCGCCATAAAGTATGGTTGGTTTAATCATTTGATTATAGATCCACAGGCTCATTTTTGGGTTTAGTTCCCATGTTTTGCCTACGAGTTGTTTTAAGGACCAGAGAGCTTTAATAGCCTTTGAGTATGTTTTGTTTATGTGTGCATTCCATGTGAGTTTTTGATCCAGTGTTATGCCCAGAAACTTTACCTCCTCCTTTAATGAAATGCAGGTCTCTTTGATTTTTAGGGTTTGAAGTTTGTTAGTCCTTTTCTTTGTGAAGCGAATTATGTTTGTTTTGCTGGGATTGATGGAGAGTCCCTCTTCATCGCACCAGTTCCAAGTTATTTCTAGGGCTCTTTGCATAAGGCTTCCTATAGTATCTTCATGTTTACCTCTTATAATTATGGTTATATCGTCAGCAGAACCGATGGCTGTGAAGCCATTATTATTAAGTACGTGGAGAAGTTCATCTACTAGAATTGACCATAGAAGTGGGGATAGGACACCTCCCTGAGGACAACCTCTAATAGTTTTTATAACTACCTCTGATGTACCTAATTTGGCTGTTATTTGCCTTTGTTTTAGCATGACGTTAATCCATTTGATTATAAGGGGATCGACCTTTTTTCTGCTAAGTGCATTTGTTAGCGATGAATGATTTGCATTATCAAATGCTCCTTCTATGTCCATAAAGGCGCCAATCGCGACCTCTTTTGCTTTCAGTGATTTTTCTATTATATCCGTTACTTTATGGAGGGCGGTAATTGTAGATTTACGCTTTTGGTAAGCAAATTGTAGTTTATGGAGTGGTACTTTTTCCAATGTTGATCTTATGACCAGTTCTATTAGTTTTTCCGTCATTTTTAATAGAAATGAGGAAAGACTGATTGGTCGGTAGGACTTTGGGTTTTCGGGAGGTTTGTTACCCCCTTTGGGTATAAATATTACCCTTACCATTCTCCATTTACTTGGAATGTATTTATTTATTAGGCTGGTTCGGATGATTTTGACTAATAATGCCTTTAACTTGTTGGGTGAATGTATTAGGAGAGCGGGAAAGATACCATCTGGTCCAGGGTTTGAAGCTATTAATTGCCCAGTCGACTCTTTCATATGTAATGTAGTCATTGACGTTAGTGTTTCTGCCTTTGTGGAAGAAGGCATTAGCCCGTATGTCGTCTGTAGTGTTTGTTTTTATAATACACCCGGGAAAGTGAGTCTTTAATAGTACTTCTAGGGTGTCAGTAAAATTGATATTGGTCCAGGTGAGTTCATTACTGACAGGGAAAGCTCTTCATCACCATCCTTCGCAAATTGACGAGTTTGGCAGAAATGTCAAAACAAGATATGGTGCTGAATAGCTTGTTTCTATGTAAGCTGACAATCGATGAATATGTAGTGGGTGTCGATCCAAAGTGCCAGGGGCCTTATTTTGTATTGCTATAGTATCGGAAATCTATTCGAAAATCGGAAATTGGTATTTTGTACCTCTATAGCAAATACACACAATCCGCATTCGAAAACAAAAAGTTATGCCAACTTGTTTACGGAAATTTGGTATTTTGTATTCCGAAAGCGGATGTCAAAACCGTCCTCACTTACGGATTTTCATTCGATAACTATTTTGCTATCGGATTGTGTGTGCTAAAGTTGTTTTGATTGATTTATTTAATTTTATCACGCAAAATAGAAACATATTAAGACATTAATAATAAATTTGAGCAGTTATTGTCCAAATATGCAGGTCTTGCCAAAGGATTTCTTCAATCTGCAGATGCAAGCCAGAAATCCAATCAGCTTTGGCATCGACCGATGCGGGATATAAACGGCGGGGGGAGGTCGAAGCAAATATGTACCGCTGATGCCACTGGAATTTAAGTGATATTAGATATATTACATCTCACTTTTGCAATAATTGGCACTCCAAATGAATTTTGTTTTGTTTGTTTTGATTATCACCCGCCCAACCACATAAATCCTTGAAATATACTGGCGAATCGAAAATTTCAACTTAGCAATGTGAGACAATGAAGAATCATCCTGCTCTGAACCATCTTCAAACAAAAAACAACAACTAAACGATATGTTACACTGTGAAAGAATGAAATTGAAATAAATTAATTTGCAACTGGCTTCTATTTGAATGATTATTTTCTGATTTGACAGTTTCATTTTCGGAAATTATTGATAAAAATTTGGCAGCATTCAAACCCAATCCGAAAGTGATACAAAATACGAATTGATTTGAGTATCGGATTTGATTTCCGAATCCGAATCCGAATCCGAAAGTGATACAAAATAAGGCCCCAGGATCTGCCGTTGTGTGGAAATCTAGTCGAACTTTGGAAATTCTCATTTTTAATCTTGTTCTTGACAATCATTGATTCTACCTCGTTTGGCAAATGTGAACTATGAAACCAACATGAAAAATAACGCGTGAGCACGCAAATTTGTAAGCAAGATGATTGAAGAGTATAGTGGATCGCCTGCCATCGTCAATGAAATATCAAAAAACTGTGTAGATGCTGATTGATTGAGGCTTTCAGTGCATTAGGCTACACCACCTCAGACGTCTCATAATTGATTTTATATCGGAAAATATGTCACTCCCTGCATTGTTCAGATGCCAACACAACGACCTAACCCAATTCAGTCTATTTAAGGGTAATGAGACCGAAAGCAGAAACAGAAAAGAACCTGTGAATGAAATTCCTGATTTGCTACGCGTTCACTCCACCGTGAAATGCAAATTAGTCGAACTACAAAGTCAGGCCGGAACGTCCCTGAACAGTTATATCCCCGTCCATTCATCGAATGAGGTGAGAAATAGAAATTGCAAAGGGTTGCAACTTGTCCGCACACACACACACACACAAACATCCAACGCACTCAACACCTGAAGGGTTTCATCTCTTCACCCAGTGACCGAATGCGGCACCAGTTGCGACAAACCACTGACGGGGTAGAAGCAGTGTCTTCGCAGTGATCCCTCGCGATGCAAGACAACGGTGACCACTTTGAAACGGACGACTCTGACAGTGCGGATAATGACGTAAACCCAATTAATCACTCCTCACGGACCAGGGATTGTTCTAAAATAAGGATAACCATTTCTACCGCAGGAACCCTTCGATCTAGACGACTTCCTGCCCGCAATCGGAGAGTTTGGAAAGTATCAGAAACTTCTCGTTTTCGGAATATGTTTGCCTGCGTGCATTCCCTGTGGATTTTGTGCATTCAATCAGCTCTTCATGTCCGATGCGCCGGATGACTACTGGTGCAAGGTTCCAGAGCTAATGGATTTCCCCCTGGAACAGAGGAAGTTTCTCGCTATTCCACAGATCATGGTAAGCGCCAGCAATTCTGGATTTTTAGTTCAAAGAGAAGCCATATCCGTGTGTGTTTTTTTTTCGCTCAGACAATATCGATTCTTGTGCTGTTGTTGACGAGTGGTGTGCTATTTTGTTGGTTATGTGCAACTTACAATCTCGAAATTTCTTTGCGTAGTTCCGTATTGCGTTCTATAAAATTAGTGGTTCCAAAAGAATACATTTAAGTTCGTTGTTAGCCATATTAGACTAATTTAAAAGAAATTTTCAAAAATATGTCTCGCATTATCAACGACAGATTTATTTTTTAACCAGGAAGAAACCGAACATTTTTGGAGTGACTCCTCCCCCTTCTTTCATAGAAAACTACGTTTTCGGTGAACTTTTCGAACTCAATTTTGTGCAAAATAAATTTAAGACCCGCAAAATATTTGAGCCTTGTTCAGTGAGTAAAAAATTAGGCCAACATGACCGTACAGATTTCGGAAAAAATGCCAGAATAAGTTAGAACAGAAAAGTGCAACCAAGTGATATCTGTCATAAGTTGCTTGCAATGAACTAGAACCCTTTTTAGTTTTTTTTTTCAATGCTTGTACTTTCCTTGCAAACTTGTTGATTCAAAAAAGGTTAAAAAAGACGTACTTCTGAGAGAGAAGACTCAGTTTCCTGCTGTTGTAGACGAATAAAAAACATTGGAAAACGGAATTTTGGTTATTGAATTTAGATCCATTGGAAAGGTTAACATTTATTCCGTATTTTGTTAAAAAGAAAAAAAGTCCAACGGCCTTAAATCGCATGATTTGAGCGACTTTATCTGATCGCTAAAGTGGAGAGTTACACGACCAGGAAATGCAATAATTAAATTGGGGTGTATGACACGCGTCACTGTCTTCTTAAAACCATGTCTCGTCCGCATCCCCTGCACCGTTAACTATTATTGTCTCACCAGCTTTCAATGAGAATGTTCCGATGGAGCCTGCAGCTCTAAATTCGAAACTCCCAGCAATGATACGTTGTGGATGCTTGCTCCATAACAATCACTTGTTGACTTTTTTGAACCCCAAAGTCCACAATTTAAATTTATCGACTTGTTGAATGACGGCCAGACTGTCTAAGATCACTTTTTCATACAGTTTCTCCGCATTTTTAAAGTTCCGTCTACAAAAACGGAACCTTTATAATTTCTGTGTGTCCATCCGTCCGTCCGTCGTGTCTGTCACACATTTTTATCTCCGAAGTTTATAAAGATATCGGCATGAAATTTTGGAATTAGGTACTTCAGGCCTAGATGTCATTGTCCATGCACCCAAATTTAAAAAGTGGGGCCATTTGGTGTTGACTCCAGTATAGGTGAAGTTGCCATTAATTTTGAAACATTGTCGCACCCCATCGAGTTATATATCAATCGACAGATGATTTTTGAAATGAGGTAGTGGTTTGCTTCAACAGTTTTCTATCCAAAGTACCGTTTGGAAAATATGGAGCCCCAAAGTTTTTTTTAATACTTTCCCCCCTGCCATTTCTAAACCAAAGTGTTTAAAAATCTGAAAAAATCACAAAAACTTGGCTTCATTGAATATTTTCTTTTAAAAAAATTTCAAGCATTCTGGCCTTAATAGTTTTCGAGATATTGGCCAAAAACGGTCAACCATCGACATGCGAATTTTGAAGATCTGAAAACGCAGTTTTGAGGACATCAATGTAAGCATTAAAAAATGATAAATTTCAAAATGTCAATTTATGTTGAAATTTTGAGATAAAAGATTTAAAATGATAACTATTTTCATTTTCACACATAAATTTCATGCTGTGTTCGACCACTCTATTCGTTGATGAGTGTTATCTTTTGGATCTCAACCCCTAAATGCCTAACAGGAATGAACACACACACCGCAGGCATGAGCAGTGATTGGGTATGTGTATAATGGAAGGGATTTTGTGTTGGATAAACTTGGTATATGTATGGATGAATGCTTGTTTGTTTGAATGTATGAATGTTTGAATGAATAGTTGATTTGGGTTGAAGTTAGAAGAAAATTCAACTGATACAGCTTGGAAACGTCGTTTGATATTCAGAAATCATTCGTCAATATTATGCGACGGAACCTTCCCCGTACGAGTACAACTCGCACTTGCCCAGTTTAAATTTTATTAATCTCCTGTCAGCTGATAAAGTTGAAATTATGTATGTTACAGCAAATATTAGCCGTGACCCACTTAGATCCTAGTTGGGATCTGCTTCCAATTACTCCAGAACTTAGTTAACGAATACACAGCGTTGTCTATGATCGTTTTCCTTCAGCTCCTCAGCCTGTAGGTACAAATTTTGACGGAGGATTCGCCAATTTGATGACCGGAATGCGTATTGCCAAACTGTATACCAGTACAGACATCGGATGCTCTACAAACATACAACAAAGTGCTCATTTAAATAAAGAGCAGAATGTATACCGTGTGAGAGTTTGTGTAGTTTTGTCTGAGTTGGTATACATTTTGCGACTACAGACCCTTCAGTAAGATTCGAGTGATTTTAACGTATCTATACGCTACATTCTATATGTTTGTATGTGTGGATCTTTTCCAGTGCGTTTATCGTTATTATGCTGTTATTTTTTATGGTTATGTAGGTCTGTGACCTACAATGAAAGTAAATTTGGTAAGCAGAAAATATTTCAGCACAAACTATGTGTCTGTGCTGATATACAGTTTGGCAATTCGCGTCCAGAACTCATATACGCGACCCGAAATTGGGATTCTCCTGCACACTTTCATAGACATCAGCAATATTTTCGGCAGTTCTTGGATTTTGTTGACGTACGTTTGTTTATCCACTGAATTGGCTGACTCGAATTTAGCCACAAAATGTTGAATATACGACCTAAAAGAACAAGAGAACATTCATATTGATTATACAGTTTTATCATTTGCACGAGTTGTTTGACCCGGTAACTTGTTATTGTGCATTATCTTTAGTGTCTGTAAAATAAACGGGAAAGTTAAGAACATGGTCGCAATGAACTGTCAAAATCTACACGTCCCAATTGGAAAACTTTTTAACTTTTTAAAATTGAAGCTATTTCAATAGCTAAAAAGGCTTATTGCTCTTGTTTTCTTCTAAAAGAGTTAAGAAATGAACCGTTTTCTGACTGACTTCTTCGAATCGTATATCTAACACGAGAAGTTTGCATATTTGAAACTATCCATATATAGTAGCCAAACTTAGGAAACCGTTAAGACTTAATATGGGAGCTGTTCCATAAGTCGGTGACTTTAAAAGAAATACTTGTTCCTTCTGTCAAAATCGAATTAATTTTTTGACGTTATCTCCTTTCAGCCCGATCGATTTCCCAGCGATATTTTTGTTAAACCCTCCCAAAAAATGTGATTATCAAACCCTGTTCAAGTGCGGAAGTCCACCATTTTGATTGTTCCTTAATTTCTGGTATGTATTGGTTGATCTAGGATTCATCAACTGTTCCGAAACCCTGTTAAAATTCACTCGAATTGTTTTGAAATGTTCCTACAATTTTGGTTTTGATACGCCTTTCAGCAAACGGGGCACCCATCTTACCGATCATTTGTTCATGCTCAAATGTTCATGCAGGACTCGAATGACGATATCATTTCAAATAAGCTATCTCACAAATCTTGAGCCAGCGATCCTCCAACACAATATGTATCGTGGATTTTGTTGACTATTTATTCCTTTGTGTTATTGTTTGAACATCCTGAACGCGCAGCATCTTTTGTGCTTATGAGACCTAAACGAAATTGAACCATTTTTGCAGTCTTCTATTCGAACACGAAATGTCATTTTTGTAATTTTTTGTCATTTTTTTGCCAAATCTCACAAACGAAAGTTCTTTCGATCACTGTAAAAAGCTAAGTGAAAAGTTAAGTGCTTGACAGATATACTTGATTTTTGTCTATAGGTACTTAAAAACAAACAAAGGTGTCAGAAAAAATCCTCTATGCAATCTGAACGCCATCTTGCATCACAGTCACTGACTTATCGAACAGCCCTCGTAAACCACAGCGTTCTTCAGCTTTTTGTTTACGATTTTGTCACATAGGCGTGCATCGCCAATTCTAACTCCTTTCCTGACATTAATTTTCTCGGTCAGTTCTTTACTGATTTTTTGAGTTTGTCTTCAACACAAAGCAGGAATGTAACAAATTTCAGACAGACATTGGATACATTCTAGAGCAACTTGCTTATAAGACTATAAAAGACTGTTTTCCACTTAACAAACAAACATTCGTGCTGTTTACAACTCACAAATATTCTGGCCAAAAAGTCAAACAGTGGCGGTTTGTACAGGGAGTTTGTTGAGTTTTGGAACACTTTCTTTTCAACTTCTATTTAAACTCATACCAAAGCCTTACTTCAAATTTGTCTTAGAGTTTTTCGACAACATTCTCTTCCAACCCAAGTATGGCCAGAAGTTGCTATACGCCAAAAACTTGCCTCGGTTTCTTCGAATTTTCCTGCTGATAGTGTTCAAACGGGGAGGAAGAGCTTGATGTCGTTCGCAATGTTGCGACTTTGCTGCAATTCCAATAGATCTACTACTTATTTTTTTTAGAAACTGATAGTACGTTTGCACCGCACCCAAATTCAGCATTTCGGCTAGTTTCTGCATTTCAGTCCAAATGCATTGCATTTCGCCATACATTTCCCGTATTCTCGAATGTTGTATTTCAGCGAAATGCAGAATTTCGTCGCTGCATTTCTAAGTTCGTCAAATCGAACAATCCTCTTTACAAATCCAGCACCATTCAACACGTCATGCAATGACATTTCAGTCCGCTGTCATAAACAAAAAAGCAGCTGTCAACAAAACAATAAATCATTTCAAGTGATCATTGCAATAAAAATGGAATATATATGTCTGAATTAGCATTTAAATTCATCTTTAAATTAATATAACAAGCTAAATGGTTCATGGGTGGGCGCCGTGGCGTAGTGGGTAGGTGCGTCGACTCCTACGCTCGAGGTCTGAGGTTCGAATCTCAAAGAAAACATCAAACATTTTTTCGCGGCTCCACCTCTTTCGAGTCACTGACAATGCTCAAAGAGTATAACTGTCTAGAAAAGCTTCTCAATCTCGCCGTTCGGAGTCGGCATTAAAACTGTAGGTCCCCTCCACTCGTGAGAGAACAATAGCACGCACAACACGAGTGGTGGCTGAGAAGCTAGGCCCAGGTCCGCCTCGGACTGTAGCGCCGCCAATATTATTATTATTAAATGGTTCATCCACTTCTGATTTCCAATCAGGAAAAAATATCAATAATCAGTTCTAACACTAGCTGTCATTTGAAATGCTGAAGTTGCAGTGCGAACGCTAAATTGGATTCTGAAATTTTTTTCCTGAAATGCTGAATTTTGGTGCGGTCCAAACGTACTATAAAATCTCATTTTAAAAATACAAATCTACTACATTTTTGAAGTATGATTGCAAAACAGAACAAAACTATTCGAAAAATTTGTATTGTGACATTAGCTAAGGGCTGCCACTGTGTTTTGCCAAGACAATTTACCATATCGTTTATTTTTTAATGCCTCAATTTTTGTAACTCCATTTAATTATTGCAAAGAAATATTCCTAGAGTGGCAGTGTTGGTCGATTCTATTGCAGTTAATTTAATTCAATGTTTTTTGGTTAGGGAACCACTAGGTTTTATAATCTTGAGGGAAGGCACGGAAAGAAGCCTTTGATTTATAGCTTTTTACTGACCATTTCGGATACATTTTCCATGAACTGATTTCGCCACATTCTGCAGCTCATCTGAAGTTGATGTTTGCCAAAACCCTGAACATCAATAGTGCCTCCGCCCCTATCTAAGTAACTGATGGTGTTTCGGAGAACCCGTTCGGGCCTAAGTTCGGAACTACCTTAGACAAGAGTTAAAATTAATAAAATTATAATATTGGCTAAGTCTACTTTTTAGACACGGAATAAGTTTAGCCTGTGGAGGGAATTACTGCCAACCAAAGCTTCTTTAGCATCCACCCATCTTGTGCTTATTCTTCTTACGTGAATGGCTTCTCTTCCGATATCCAAATATTTTTTCCTCATCTCTCGATGATATCGCCTGTGATTCCAGGAGGACGGCGTTGAAGTGTTTAGCAAGTGCAGCCGCTACGCCGTGGACTGGTATGCCATACTGAAGAGCGCAAACATTAGCAACCTAGCTCCCGACCCCGAATGGCCAGTGGAGAAGTGCCGCGAGGGCTGGGAATACAACATGACAACAGTGAACTCATCCATCGTCATAGATGTACGTAGCGGATCCCACCCTTTCGCACACAGTAGGCTTTAAATTCATTTGCCAGCAGCGCTCAGCTAGCATCACAAATCCCCCCTCACACGCTTCGTTCTCATTGCAAATCACCATCGGAATCATTTCATCCCACCTAGCAGCGGATATGTACATCTCCTTTAGTTCGATTTAGTGTGCGACCAAGACATTTATCCCACCATCGGCCTGGCCGCCCTGAACACCGGTGGCCCCGTTGGCGTCTATCTGTTTGGGCTGCTCAACGACAGAGCCGGTCGAAGGTTGTCCTACTTCACGTGTCTCGGCACACTGCTCCTGGGCAGTCTGATCACCTCGCTCAGCACCGATTTCTGGATGTGGGCCTTCAGCCGGGTGATAGTTGGACTCACCATTCCAGCGGTCTACCAGATACCGTTCATTATATGTGAGTATCGGCGGTGGATGCGAGTGGACCATGATTTTGTTTCTCCTCCTCTCTCCCTCTCTGTGATTGCAGCCCTGGAGCTTGTTGGGCCCAACTATAGGTCTTTTGTGACGGTAATGACGTGCACCTTCTACACCTGCGGCATTATGATGTTGGCCGGCGTGACGTACATGATCAGAGATTGGGTGCTGATGTCTTACTACACTTCGATGCCGTTCCTGGCGTATTTCCTGTACTTGATCGTCATGCCGGAGTCGCCGCGGTGGTTGCTCATGCGCGGCCGTCTGGAGGAGGCGCTGACCATTCTGCAGGAGATGGCACGGGTCAATGGGAAGACATTCCCGCCGGCATTCAAGTCGAAGCTGGAAGCAAGGATATTGCGGGAGAAGTCCAAGGCAAAGAAGAAGCAGATCAACGTGGGAGTCTTTGATCTTTGCAAGTAAGTCGAGCTGGAACCCCGTGAACCTTGTGAACTTTGTGCTCTCCTTAGGACGCCCAACATGCGGCTGAAAACGATCCTCATCACGTTGAGTTGGTTCGCCAACGAGACCGTCTACTTGGGCCTCAGCTACTACGGGCCGTCGCTGGGCAGCAACCAGTACCTCAGCTTCCTGCTGTCAGCTCTAGTGGAGATCCCAAGCTACTTGTGTTGCTGGGTCCTGATGGACTCGTGGGGTCGACGCTGGCCACTTAGTCTGTCGATGATCCTCGGCGGAGTGTTCTGCGTCATCACAGTCCTCATCCCCGACGACGCAGTCACAGAGACCTTGGTCCTCTTCCTGATCTCCAAGGCCCTTCTGTCCGCGTCGTTCCTCATCATCTACCCCTTCGCCGGAGAGCTGTACCCAACCCAGGTCCGAGGAATTGGCATCGGAGCTTCGAGCTACATCGGAGGACTGGGACTCATTGTAATTCCATTCGTCACTTACTTGGTAAGTCTTCCCTTTCAGTCCTAAGTCTAGACTTGTCATTGATTCCTTTTCAGGGGAAAGAGAACCTTAAGCTTCCGCTGGTGATCATGGGCTTCGTGTCGATGCTCGGAGGCTTGACAGGCTTGCGTCTACCAGAGACCCTACACCACCGTCTGCCGCAGACGCTCGAGGAAGGAGAGGAATTCGGCAAGGACTGGACGATGCACGATTGCTTACATTGCCTGCCGCAGAAGTGGGTGCGTTCAGTACGGATCTTGATTTCCCAAACTAATACCGTTGCCTTTTCAGAGGACCCTCATCGGAGAATGCGTCCTATGAAAATCTGGACATAACATCGAATGCTTCGGATGTTGCGCTGAACCTGAATGAATCGAAGCCAACCGACGCACCAGGTCGCTCGACCGACATCGGACTCTCGGAGCGCACACCCTTGGACTCGAGCCGCCCGCGGAGGCCTTCAATGAAGCGACTCGTACGTCAGATGAGTGTGATGGACACGCAAAAGATGCACGATGGTAGTATTCAGTTGACATATTGGTTCTAGATTGCGTATGAAGTGTGACCAATTCGAGGCAAGGACGCCCAAGGAGTTCTCTCTCGGTTTATGTGTTTGATGTCTCAGTATTCAATAGATTCATGCATGTATGCGTGTGTGATGTAGTCTTTGTTCATTGTAAGGAAGTTAGAAATACATTTTTTAAAACAGACTACACATGGCTTTCGGTGTTTTTCTGATATA
Organism: Myathropa florea; assembly: GCA_930367185.1. NCBI lineage: Eukaryota > Metazoa > Arthropoda > Insecta > Diptera > Syrphidae > Myathropa > Myathropa florea. Next base: position 125,644,469 of record OV884002.1, on the reverse strand, counting down.
ATCAATTTCTCGTACTCCGCCGATGAAACAGAGAACGACCAAGATGGGGGTGGTACACAGACATTGATATTCCGACTTGGCGTCAGAAACTGTACTGAGATGATGGCTGATCGTTTTAGCTAGAGAAGTTTCTTGGGTTTGACCTATGTCCATGCTATACAGGAATGTCAGACAGGAAGGCGGGCAATTAGTCACAGTAAAGGTTGCCGCTAAAATGGTAGCACCAACCGACTGTCGGTGGATCAAAGACTTCACTCTTCTCTCATGGCATTTTGTTCTTGAATACACAATGCCAAAGGAATTCGCTGAGCCAAACAAGAATTAAACATCGAAGAATGAAGAAGCCAGTGCTGAAGGAGTGACTCCTGTTTTCTAATTTAATACTTAAAGAAAAAGCGCCACTAGTTAAGGGAAGGTAATTAAGAAGGTGAAGGTATTCTGAATAAAATATTGCACGCAGTAGGCGACCCTTTATCAAGAGACGACAACTATTCACGAGCTTCATCAGAAGAGGATGTTGACCAAAAGTTATTTTTTTCAAGGAACCAATGCTGGAGAGACGTCTCTAGCTCTACCCTATGGGTACCCCTGTGACGATCTCCAATGAACCTGTTCGTCTGCTGTTTGACATTACCTTCATTTTTGGTCAACAGGAATAGCTAGATCCTTTATTGATTAGAATAGGAAGGTATGACGCAAGTGGTTTTGAACCATTCAAAGATCCAAGAAGTTGATGATTGCTTCACATTTGTCATTAATGACTGGAACAGATCTACAATTTAATACGTACATATTCAATCTCTGCCACCATGTTTCGAAGAACTCCATCAGTGGATCTCTTGGCAGTGGTACGTATTTTACTAAGGACCTTCTTCAAAGGTTGAACTAATCTTTTCCAGCTACCGCTACCGGGAAGACAGTGTTGATATAAATGTCCATTTGGTATCAATGTGCATAAGCTCTTCGACAATATTATTATGTTTAGTGATCGGACAAGAAGAGTAGGAGTAGGAGTTCGTTAATAGAGGCTAGGTGCAGACGCTTGTGTCTGCATGGTTCGCGTATTAACGCTTCGAAATCCTCCTACTCCTACTCTCACCTCCCCGTGGTGAAATCCGGGAGCCGAGTACCCTTGACAGAAGATGGGGTAACCAACCCCCGTGGGACGTCTGGGCGGCTGCAAACGAGAGAGGGAGGAGTGTGAGTCTACCAGGGCTCATCACTCTTGTTAGGATGGTGGCGGAGGAGCTGGTCAACTGATTGGCCAATGGCGGCATCCACAACTCCAGTCAGCAGGAGCTACCTGGTTTCCATGGTAAGGTCGGGACCCTGGAATAGAGATGGCGGCGGCTGAGCCCTTCTTTTAGGGCCAACGGCGGCGCTCACAGCCTGCAAAAGGCTACCGACACCGGACCCCTTTGTCCGGGGGCTAAACAAATGAACCTGTCCTCCCAGTTGGAGGTTGTGCGTGGGGTTAACTTCCTCACCACATAAAAAACTATCGAGTTCAGAAAGCACAAACTTCCTCGGATATGGACGGATTTACTGTTGACGACCCCAGCAAACGAAAAAAGGACAATGACTTTCGGTTTTGCACGTGGAATGTGAGGTCCCTGAATAGACCACGTGCAGCCGATGAACTCGCGGAGGCCCTAGACTGCTATAAAGCAAACGTTACCGCAATCCAGGAAGTGCGATGGGATGGGCCGGTCAAAAAGAGGATGAAAAACTGCGATATCTATTACGGCGATTGTTACAGAGAGCGAAGGCAGCGATTATTTGGATGTGGATTTGTTGTTCGAGGCAGACTTAGGCAAAAAGTCTTAGGCTTTAAGTACATAAGCGAGCGCCTCATAACAATCCGCATCAAGGCTAAATTCGGCAACATCAGCCTAATCTGCGCCCACGCCCCAACAGAGGACAAAGATGACGATAGCAAAGATGACTTCTATGATCTCCTAGAAAGAACGTACGATCAATGCCCCAGCTACGACACCAAGATCGTTCTAGGAGATTTTAACGCTAAGCTGGGTAAAGAGGACATCTTTGCTAGAGTCATCGGTAAACACAGCCTGCACGACACCACGTCCGAAAACGGACTCAGGCTGGTGGACTTTGTTACGGGGCGAAACCTCTCTGTAGCTAGCACGTGGTTCCCACACCTCAACATCCATAAAGGGACCTGGCGGTCCCCTGATCATTCAACCGTCAACCAGATTGATCACGTTGCGATCGACGTCAGACACTCCTCCAGTATTCTTGATGTCCGAACGTTCCGAGGCGCCAACATCGACTCGGACCATTTCCTTGTTGTAGCCAAGGTAAGGACCCGGATATCGAGAGAACAACGGAGTCGAGGAAGACAACCACGGTTTGACGTCGAAAAGCTACAATCGCAACAGACTGCCAGGAACTTTGCCGATCGAGTCTCCCTGAAACTCTCCGAAAGTTCGACGTCGCCTGCACTAACAATAGACGAAGAATGGAAACGTTGTCAAAGAGCCATCAGAGAAGCCGCTACTGATGTGCTGGGTTTTAAAACGCCAACAAGAAAAAACCCCTGGTTTGACAACGAGTGCAGGCAGGCACATGCAGCAAAGCAAGAAGCCTACCGGGCAACGCTGCATCGAACCACGAGAGCTGTTCGTGAGCTCTACGAACAGAAACGAAGGGAAGAGAACCGGCTTCTCAGGAAGAAAAAGAAAGAGCACGAGAAGCGCGCGATCGAGGAGATGGAGAGGTGTTATGGCAGGAATGATGTCCGAAAGTTTTACCAAAGGGTAAAACTTTTATCGAATGGATATAAAGTTCGGACAGAAGCCTGCCGGGACGAGAATGGACAGCTAGTAGTAGATTCGCAGTCGATGCTGACAATTTGGAAAAATCATTTCTGCAGACTGTTGAACTGCGATGAGGACACAAATACCGCTGTCAGGCAGAATGTTCCACTCAACACAACGGACGAGAATACCGTCCCCCCGACCTAGACGAAGTCAAGTTAGCGATATCGAGACTGAAGTCTAATAAAGCTGCTGGTGCAGGTAGTCTGCCCGCCGAAATGTTTAAAGCAGCTGGAGGTGATCTGGTAGGGCGCATGCACCAGCTCATCTGTAAGATATGGTCGGAGGAAAGCATGCCCGATGAGTGGAATCTCAGTATCGTTTGCCCGATCCACAAGAAAGGAGACCCCTTTGACTGCGCCAACTATCGAGGGATAAGTCTCCTTAACATCGCCTACAAAATCTTCTCTGCCGTTTTGTGTGAACGCCTGAAACCATTCGTGAACAAACTGATAGGTCCTTATCAGTGTGGTTTCAGGCCCGGGAAGTCCACCATCGATCAAATCTTCACACTGCGGCAGATCCTGGAGAAGACCCAAGAAATGCAGATCGACACACACCACCTATTTGTCGATTTCAAGGCCGCATATGTCAGCTTGTATAGAGACGAGCTACACAGCGCCATGTCTAGTTTTGACATTCCTGTCAAACTCGTCAGACTGAGCAGGATGACGATGGAGAACTCTCGCTGCTCCATGAAGGTCGGTAACGAATTCACCGAGACCTTCAATGTCAAAAAAGGTTTTAGACAAGACGACGCGCTGTCATGTGATTTCTTTAATATCGTTCTTGAGAAGATCGTGCCAATCTCACAGGTCAACACAAGAGGCACGATCTTCCAAAAGTCCGTTCAACTGCTAGCTTACGCGGATGACATTGACGTGATTGGGCGAACACAGCGAGCCGTCAATGATGCGTTTGCTGGCATTGAAACGGAAGCGGCTAAAATGGGTCTGGCGGTAAACGAGGGCAAAACCAAGTATATGCTGTCATCGAGAAAGGACGCACAACATCGACGACTTGGCCAGTACGTCTGCATAGGCAGCTATAACTTTGAGGTAGTTGAGGACTTCGTCTATCTTGGCTCCGCGGTAAACAGTACAAACAACATCAGTACCGAGATCAAACGCAGAATAACTCGTGCCAACCGCTGTTTTTTTGGGCTCAAAAGGTAATTGAGTAGTAGAGCCCTCTCTGACTCTACACAAGACCTTGATCATCCCAGTCCTGCTGTACGGCGCAGAGGCATGGACAATATCCCAAGCGGATGAACAGTCTCTTGGTCTTTTCGAGAGAAAAGTTCTGCGCGCGGTCTTTGGTCCTGTTTGCGTTGATGGCAGTTGGAGGAGAAGGTTCAACCATGAACTGTATGGGCTGTACAGCGACATGAGTCTAGCCAGGCGTCTACGGATCCAATGCCTAAGATGGCTAGGCCATGTAGAGCGTACGGACAACTTAGCTCCGGCCCGAAGAGTCTTCGACTCTGAGCCTGTGGGAAAACGCAACAGAGGATGTCCACGTACAATGTGGCGCACACAAGTCGAGGGGGACCTCGGCCGGCTTGGTGTGCGAAATTGAAGACAGCTAGCGTGAGATCGTGCTGGCGGGAGAGGCATGTTGGGTGAGGCCCAGGTCCATCTCGTACTGTAGCGCTCTGAGAAAAAAAGACCTGATTGGTTAGATGAAAGTGAAGTTTGGGGGATCAGCTTACAATGGAGGGATTGAAGAGGTGTCAAGAAGGATTTTGTTATAAAATCTCTTGAAAATATGCCTGACATACACTTGTGTCATTGGAGGTGGGGCGAACACAAAAATTAAGAAAACAAACAGAAACATGTGTGAAGGCAGGCAGCGGTTTCAAGGAGTAACTTCAGAAATGCAAACTATAACAGTAGTCAAGACCTGTGCTTTCATTGATCTATGCATAGGGCCCCTGCAAAGGATCCGAAATCGACAAATCTCAAGCAATCCATGGTGGTCGCCATGGCGTAGTGGATAAGTGCGTCGACTCCTACGCTCGAAGTCTACGAGTAGGTTTGATTCCCGAAAAAGACGAAATGGGTTCCAATGCGTTCACACGGACCTTAATATGCTGTGGCTTCCATTTCATCTACTCGCTTGTCTATCTACGTACCTCCTTTTCTGTTTACTTCAAAGACTATTGGGTGAGAAGGTTCAATGATAAACTGTGCTACAGACTTCACAGTAACAAGAGAATCCATGTGTGGATCAAGAATTGAGCACTGGCTCGAAATACCTCAAATCCAAACTGTCATTGCCCTGTCTAACTACAAAATGGTGGTGAGGCCGAGGTCCACCTCGGACTGTAGCGCCCTAAGAAGAAGAACTACAAAATGGAAGAAAATGTTTTTATTTTTTGACAGATCTCTAGCCACGATTTTTTTGGATGCCGCTACAGTCCGGGGTAGACCTTGGGCTAGTTTTTACAGCAATCACTCGTGTTGTGCGTGCTTTTTCTCTTTCACGAGTTTTAACTAAAATTTTTGTCAACTTCGAACAGCCAAGTTCGAAAAGCTTTACTGGCTGTTATAATCTCTGCGCATTGTCAACGATTCGAGAGAGGTGGTATCGTGAAATTGGGAGTTGGTCTATCCGGCGTTGAACAATGGTATTTCGGGGTAGATCGACGCTTTTAATTACTACGCCATGGCAGCCATACGATGACAGAGCTTTACAAAATGCCATTTCCATCGAATCCCCATTGAATGGAGCATACAATTTAGTCTCTAATTCTTTACAAGATCTCTTTTAAATGATTTCTTCTCCAAGTCATTTTGACAACTTGCTACATCTCATCTCTAATCCTGTTGACTAATGCGGACTGAATGTCAAATCAAATCAATGTCCTAAACTAAGTACAAACCATCTCTCTTTCGTCGCCTTCCGAGAAAATATCTAATTTCTGAATAAAACATGAAAATGACATAGGCCTTGACAGCGCGAAACACTTTACACACATAATTACCGCAAATTACAAGCGTCAACACTCATGTGTCACATTGGACTTCAAAACAAACAGTTTTTTTTTCATGTTTCCTACTTCCCCGAGCGCCTCAAGGCCCAAGAAAGCTGCTGCGCTACGTATCGCATCGACTTCTGTAACAAATTATCTGCCAAACTGAATTATTTATCTCAATCCGCTTGCTGCGCTGAATGATTAATGAGCAACATTTCCTGCAGCATTGAGCTCGTCGCAGTGATTTAAGGAAGCCATCAGCACCGACACCAAAACGCTGGGGAATTTAAGCGGAATTTAATTGCTCCACACGCCAGAAATTCCAAAGACCGCATCTGGCCACCGGCTGCGGCGAGAGAGGGAGGTTCTCGGTTCTCGCGCCCAATTAGACGATTCTCAATCTTCGACTGCCGCGTGGTGAGTAAGAGCAAAGCCAAGTGCAAAGCATCTGGAGCATGTTCGCCGCGCAACGCAAAGACCTTGCGACTTCCTTAAACAGACCTGCGTCGCCTGACCTCGGGGATTAGCGATTTTTTGCGTTTAATTGGTTTCCGAATGGGTGACGTGGCAATCGCAATCGATCCGCCGACAGTCGGTTGGTGCTACCATTTCAGCGGCAACCTTTACTGTGACTAATTGGCCGCCGCGGCAGTGGCCGACAGGGGACCCGAGACTGTAGGTGATCTTTATTCGCTGGCAGCATAGTGCCGCATCATAAATTAATCAATTATGTCGACGTCGTCGTCGTTGTCGGTCGTCTTGATCGATAGCGGTGACTCCAGTGGCGGCGGCGGCCGCGGTGCAAAGTGCCCCGCAATCACGATCGGACCTAATCGATCGGTGATCGGTGGTGACGATTGCTTCTCTTTAGCGGGCTTGTTGGCATTCTAATGATGAGATGACCATCTACGTGAACTGGAGCTTTACAGTCTGTGGGTCTTTGTCTTTCGCGGCCAAGATGATGTATGGCTTGACTTTCGGTATTCAAAACCTTGCTCACCGGATCTGGGGCTCTGAGGATCAGTCAGACGGTGGTGTGTGGTGCCATCTGCGGCATGTGATCTAGTTCTGATGGCCGGTGGAGATGCAGCACTTAATCGTGCTGAAAGTGGAGCAGCGCTGTTCTGAAGAGTGCTCGCGCGGTGGCGTGGAGTGTGTGCGTCCCTTGGATTGAGCACTCCTCGAAAGTCCATTCATGGAGAGGTGACATTTACGCTGGTGAGGTTTTTCTTAAGAGATGCATGGCAAGTTTAATTGGCATCGGCTGGCGCTGGGTCTTATATAATTCACACTTGCTGTGGGAGATCCGCTTGCTCGTGACCCGTGGAATGCCGCGAGATGGTGTGAACTGGATAAGTAATGAGGCTGCGCTGTGGCTGAGGGAGCGCCATCGATTCGGTAAAGGGTACTGCAGTCCTTTTTTGGGATCTTTCACAGGGAACCTGTGGTGCAGGGAGGTTTTTTTTGGTTAAGACTGCAGTTCCAATTGAATGTGCATAAGTTGTCGATTAATGGATTTCGATTAGGACTCAGACGATGAGAGGTGGAAGAAATGATATTTCAACTAGTTTCCTGAACAACGAAAAGCGAAATGGGGCAGCAGACGATTGCATGTGATAACCGACATAAGACTTCGAATATGAGTACCTCGTGGGCTGGTCTGTGGCATATAGGGTAAAGAAAGATCGCCGAATGAGTGCGAACTGGCTTTTCTAAAGGAACCGAATTAGCACCAGTACAGCTCTGAAAAGAGTCTGTAAGAGGTTTGCAGTCGATCCTAGTGAAACCATCGTTTGGCGTTTAGGAACATCACTAGTTTTTTTTATGGTCTTCTTGGAGATCTCTTGAAGAGATTCGATAAAGATTTAACCAAATGGCGGTTGTCTGGTTAAAGCACTTGCCACATATGCAGAATAAAGTGTATCCGAGGTTCTCCTTCTGTTGTGTCACCGCAGCTTCGGCAGTGTCCGCCATGAGTGTTACTCATCTGTATGACTTATACGAGCTCTCTCAGTACAGAAGCCAAGGAGCAACTGTGATCATATGGTTTTGAGCTTCACACTCGAGTTTTTCTGAGTCTGATTTTGCAATGCCCTGCAATGTTTTGTATTTGTAGATCGACAGGCAAAAGATGTCGACGTAAAATGTTCTGAGGAAGCTTACGTTAGGGCGCCTATGGTGTCACGAATGTAATTTGTTATACTCTGTTAGATTTTGCTACATTGTATTTTTTTTTTATATAGTATAGCCCAGACTTCTTATGCGTTGAATTCGCAAGCGTTTCGCTTAGGCCATGACTCAAAACATCTCCTTAGATTCGTGGACCCTCATCTCATCTCATCTCATCTCATTTTCAATGACCCGCATGTTCCACTAAAGGGGTCGCGGGGGCAATGCATGCACGAGAGATCTCCAGGCCACTCGATCCTCCGCCATCGACTCTAACTCATCAGGAGCTATGCCCAAGCGCAACCAGGCGAGTGTTTGGACTTGGTCCAACCATCTCATCCTAGGTCTGCCAAGCGGTCGCCTACCTGACGGAATCGCATTCAAGGCACGCCTTGGAAGTCGTGATGATGGGGACATTCGTGCCACGTGACCAAACCAACGAAGTACAGCCCTTTCCGTTCGAAGAAGCAGCTGCCCAACATTGAGTTCCCCGCGCACTGTCGTGTTTCTCACCCTATCCCGGCGAGTAATTCCCACAACAGCACGAAGAAATCTCATCTCGGCAGCTTGTATTCGCGATCTTATTCTTTCGGTCATTACCCAAATTTCATGACCATACGTGAGAGTTGGAACAAATACTGCGTTAAAAAGCGCTAACTTCGCTTTGACACCAAGCTCGGCCTTCCTGATTTCAGATCGACAAAGCTGTTTCAAAATTGACCCAGCTTGACCAATCCTACAGGAAAGCTCAGCATTATTCCTGCCATCACTCGTGAAGAAGACCCCGAGATACTTGAACTTCTCCACCTGTTTCAATGGGACTCCACTAACATGTAGAGTGCATTGAACAGGGGTTCTGGAAATAACCATAACCTCGGATTTGTCCACGTTAACCCTCATCCCAGCATCAGCACATACGGCCACAAACCTATCTAGCGCGCGCTGGAGTTCCATCTGGGAGGATGTGAGGATGACTAAGTCATCTGCAAGAAGAAGATGACTTACCCTCAACTCTCCCAATGTGAAACATTCCTCGCCTCGACTGCGCTGTAACATCCAGTCCATATATATAATGAAAAGGAGAGGTGACAAAACGCACCCTTGGCGAAGTCCAACGCCCACGGTGAAAGGTGTTGATTTACTACCGTTAACCCGAACACAGCTACTACAGTTTGTGTATAGAGACTGAATGGCCCTCAACAAAGAACCATCAATCCCATACTCCTGCAGTTTACCTCGCGGAACTCGGTCGTATGCCTTTTCCAAATCTACACAACAACTGTAGGACCCTATCCTTGCAAAGGAGGCAAAAAGATTTCAAAAATGTCTTCCCTTTTTTTTCTTAAATCGCATATGCGCACAGTGATGGGGATAAGGCTGACGTAGTCTTATGAAATTTGATTCTATCACGTAATTGCCTCAAATTTTCACGGTATGACCGAGTTAATCTGGAGGTTAACTGATGTGTATTCGCAGAAAGGGGAGTACATATTAAGTGTTCAGTTCTAAGGGGAACAAGGCAATGCACTTCGGTGTTTCAAGGAAAATGTTTCTGTCCCGAGATTAGATCACGTCTATATTTTTGACCCACATGCGACAGAGATGGGAGTTGTATTCAACACTTTTAGCGGAAAAGCCTTCAAAAAATGTATGTTAGAAGAGATTAAATTTACACAAATATTTCCTTCAAGAAAGCTTTAGCAACTCGCAGTTCGCTCTATCGTTTGTACCACATTGAAATATGCCACCAAGAGAAGCTTTACGGATATTGAAGTACATGTACATAAAGTACAAGCATAATTTATGTACAGTTGCGGTCAAAATATCAGCAGTGCTGCTGTATATTTTTGAGTATAATGTGAGTAATCTATTACTCATTAACTCAAGTAATTTCAAATCTTCACCATTTTAAAATTATTTTTGGTAGTGGAAGATTATGTCCAAGTTCCCAAGAAAAAAAAATGTTCTCTCATATAACGGTTTCTTTCCAAATGTCACTCAATGCATTCATAGCGTGGTGGATCCAGCATAATGGTATGGGCTTCTCCTACTATGGTGTAGGTCCCATATTTCGCACAAATAGTTTGATGGATCAACATGCTTACGTGAATATACTGCAGGGAACTATGCTACCTTGCGCAGAGGAGGAAATGCCACTGAAATGGGTCTTTCAACAAGCCAACGACCCCAAGCATACCAGCAAAAAAAGCTAAGGAATGGTTTCGGATCAACAACATTAATGTTATTGACTGGTCTTCCCAATCACCTGATCTCAATACAATAGAGAATCTTTGAGCGAATGTAAAAAAAGTGGTTGCAGCTTCAAAGCCCCGGAATAGTAATGAACTTTGGGTCACAATGAAGAGAGCATGGCAAAACAGATGTCAGGCTTTGGTGGCTTCTATGAAACGGCGATGTGAAGCAGTTCTAAAGAATAAAGGGTCTACAACAAAATACTAACTAATTTTAGTACACATTTTCTAAAAATATTCGTTCATTTTGTAATATTATTTAAAAAATATGAATACTGCTATTTTTTTGACCGCCCTTTTTCAGTACATTGAAAATATCATTATCTTTCTTATTTATTTTTGTTAATTGAAATAAATCTCTTTAGCTTAAATTTAGTTTTCTTCGTCCACAATTTCAGTATTATTAAATTTAATCAATAAATAAAAATATTTTAAAACGATTTATGGATGGTATATATTTATGTTATTCAGTTGCTTCGTTTTTTGTGTCGTACTGCTATTATTTTGACCGCAGCTGTATATACACTACATCAAAAAATTGTACATACACCGCATAAAATCGAGTGCAGTTTTTAATATTTTATAAGTTGCAACAAATAGGTCATACCTGCCTTTTGTTTGGTAATTTTTTCCGATTATTACTATCATGTAGAAGATATAAAACAAACCATAAAACACTTTTACACAGAAATAATATTTTTATTTAATTTAAATGGATCCCTATCCACGCCAAAAAATTGCACATACAGTGCATGGAATTGTATGATAACAGTAAATTATCAGTACAAAATGGTAAAATTTTGTTGTGTGCTTTTACGATAAGGATATTCAAATCCTTCAGTTCAGTTCATATCAGTCCTTTGATGTGTAAAAAGATCAGTGTTTCTTAAATTCGGTTAGTTTGTGCTAAAGTGTCTGTATCACACAAAAAGGTTCCAGTAGACATAAAAAAAAAATTATCGTAATTGTGAATAGACCGCGTGCAACCACACAAAGCGTTATAAAAAATTATAGAAAAAATAAGAGTTTCCATATCGCACCGGGAAGAGATCGTAAAAAAGTGTTCGACAGTTACGTAGAACGAAAAATTTGAAGAATAGTTAAGAACAACCCCACAACCTTCTTCTTCTTCTTCTTCTTAGGGCGCTACAGTCCGAGGTGGACATGGGCCTCACTTAACATGCCTCTCCAGCTAGCACGATCTTTCGCCAGCTGTCTCCAGTTTCGCACACCAAGCCAGCCGAGGTCCCCCTCGACTTGTGTGCGCCACCTTGTACGTGGACGTCCTCTGTTGCGTTGTCCCACAGGCTCAGAGTCGAAGACTCTTCGGGCTGGAGCTAAGTTGTCCATACGCTCTACATGGCCTAGCCATCTTAGGCGTTAGATCCGCAGACGCCTGGCTAGACTCATGCTGCTGTACAGCCCATACAGTTCGTGGTTGAACCTTTTCCTCCAAATGCGATCAACGCAAACAGGACCAAAGACCGCGCGCAGAACTTTTCTCTCGAAAAGACCAAGAGACTGTTCATCCGCTTGGGATATTGTCCATGCCTCTGCGCCGTAAAGCAGAACTGGGACGATCAAGGTCTTATACAGAGTGAACTTGGTCTTCCGAGAGAGGGCTCTACTATTCAATTGCCTTTTGAGCCCATAAAAAGCGGTTGGCAAGAGTTATTCTGCGTTTGATCTCGGTACTGACGTTGTTTGTACTGTTTACCGCGGAGCCGAGGTAGACGAAGTCCTTCACTACCTCAAAGTTATAGCTGCCTATGCAGACGTACTGGCCAAGTCGTCGATGTTGTGCGTCCTTTCTCGATGACAGCATATACTTTGTTTTGCCCTCGTTTACCGCCACACCCATTTCAGCCGCTTCCGTTTCAATGCCAGCAAACGCATCATTGACGGCTCGCTCTGTTCGCCCAATCACGTCAATGTCATCCGCGTAAGCTAGCAGTTGAACGGACTTTTGGAAGATCGTGCCTCTTGTGTTGACCTGTGAGATTGGCACGATCTTCTCAAGAACGATATTAAAGAAATCACATGACAGCGCGTCGCCTTGACTAAAACCTTTTTTGACATTGAAGGTCTCGGTGAGTTCGTTACCGACCTTCATGGAGCAGCGAGAATTGTCCATCGTCATACTGCTCAGCCTGACGAGTTTGACAGGAATGTCAAAACTAGACAAAGCGGTGTATAGCTCGTCTCAATGCCCGTTGTCCTATGCGGCGTTGAAATCGACAAATAGATGGTGTGTGTCGATCTGCATTTCTTGGGTCTTCTCCAGGATCTGCCGCAGTGTGAAAATTTGATCGACGGTGGACTTCCCTGGCCTGAAACCACACTGATAAGGACCTATCAGTTTGTTCACGAATGGTTTCAGGCGTTCACACAGAACGGCAGAGAAGATTTTGTAGGCGATGTTAAGGAGACTTATCCCTCGATAGTTGGCGCAGTCAAAGGGGTCTCCTTTCTTGTGGATCGGGCAAACGATACTGAGATTCCACTCATCGGGCATGCTTTCCTCCGACCATATCTTACAGATGAGCTGGTGCATGCGCCCTACCAGATCACCTCCAGCTGCTTTAAACATTTCGGCGGGCAGACTATCTGCACCAGCAGCTTTATTAGACTTCAGTCTCGATATCGCTATCTTGACTTCGTCTAGGTCGGGGGGACGGTATTCTCGTCCGTTGTGTTGAGTGGAACATTCTGCCTGACAGCGGTATTTGTGTCCTCATCGCAGTTCAACAGTCTGCAGAAATGATTTTTCCAAATTCTCAGTATCGACTGCGAATCTACTACTAGCTGTCCATTTTCGTCCCGGCAAGCTTCTGTCCGAACTTCATATCCATTCGATAAAAGTTTTACCCTTTGGTAAAACTTTCGGACATCATTCCTGCCATAACACCTCTCCATCTCCTCGATCGCGCGCTTCTCGTGCTCTTTCTTTTTCTTCCTGAGAAGCCGGTTCTCTTCCCTTCTTCTCTGTTCGTAGAGCTCACGAACAGCTCTCGTGGTTCGATGCAGCGTTGCCCGGTAGGCTTCTTGCTTTGCTGCATGTGCCTGCCTGCACTCGTTGTCAAACCAGGGGTTTTCCGTGGTGGTGTTTTAAAACCCAGCACATCAGTAGCGGCTTCTCTGATGGCTCTTTGACAACGTTTCCATTCTTCGTCTATTGTTAGTGCAGGCGGCGTCGAACTTTCGGAGAGTTTCAGGGAGACTCGATCGGCAAAGTTCCTGGCAGTCTGTTGCGATTGTAGCTTTTCGACGTCAAACCGTGGTTGTCTTCCTCGACTCCGTTGTTCTCTCGATATCCGGGTCCTTACCTTGGCTACAACAAGGAAATGGTCCGAGTCGATGTTGGCGCCTCGGAACGTTCGGACATCAAGAATACTGGAGGAGTGTCTGACGTCGATCGCAACGTGATCAATCTGGTTGACGGTTGAATGATCAGGGGACCGCCAGGTCCCTTTATGGATGTTGAGGTGTGGGATCCGCGTGCTAGCTACAGAGAGGTTTCGCCCCGTAACAAAGTCCACCAGCCTGAGTCCGTTTTCGGACGTGGTGTCGTGCAGGCTGTGTTTACCGATGACTCTAGCAAAGATGTCCTCTTTACCCAGCTTAGCGTTAAAATCTCCTAGAACGATCTTGGTGTCGTAGCTGGGGCATTGATCGTACGTTCTTTCTAGGAGATCATAGAAGTCATTTTTGCTATCGTCATCTTTGTCCTCCGTTGGGGCGTGGGCGCAGATTAGGCTGATGTTGCCGAATTTAGCCTTGATGCGGATTGTTATGAGGCGCTCGCTTATGTACTTAAAGCCTAAGACTTTTTGCCTGAGTCTGCCTCGAACAACAAATCCACATCCAAATAATCGCTGCCTTCGCTCTCTGTAACAGTCGCCGTAGTAGATATCGCAGTTTTTCATCCTCTTTTTGCCCGGCCCATCCCATCGCACTTCCTGGATTGCGGTAACGTCTGCTTTATAGCAGTCTAGGGCCTCCGCGAGTTCATCGGCTGCACGTGGTCTATTCAGGGACCTCACATTCCACGTGCAGAACCGAAAGTCATTGTCCTTATTCCGTTTGCTGGGGTCGTCAACAGTAAATCCGTCCATATCCGAGGCAGTTTGTGTTTTCTGAACTCAGAGTTTTTTTACGTGGTGAGGAAGTTAACCCCACGCACCCCAGAACCATTGCTCCAAAAATAGCTGCGGAACTTGCCAAAGATGATGGAGTAACGGTAAACGCACAAAACGTACGGAATTTTCTGCATACAAAGGAATACCATGGAAGAGTGGCAAGGAAAAAATCGTACATATCCAAGGCCAATATAACCAAGCGTTTAGCGTACGCAAATGAATTTGTTAAGAAATCTGATGGCTTTTGGGAAAAAGTTATATTTGTAGACGAAAGCAAATTTACTGCCTTTTGGGTCTGACGGTCGTCGATTTGTGTGGCGGAAGGCTAATACAGCTTTGGAAGTAAAAAGTTTAAAATCAACTCTCAAGAATGGCGTGGGATATATTTTGGAGAGCTATGGGAGCTAATGATTTGTGCGTTTACCGTTATTCTATCATCTTTGGCAAGTTCCGCAGCTATTTTTGGAGCACTGGTTTTGGGGTTGTTCTGAACTATTCTTTAAATTTTTCGTTCTAAGTAAAAGTCGAACACTTTTTTACGATCTCTTCCCGGTGCGATATGGAAACTCTTATTTTTTCTATAATTTTTTATAACGCTTTGTGTGGTTGTATTCACAATCTCTGATATTTCAGCATAACTTTTTCCTTCACCTTTATGGCTGAAACACAATAGTGCGTTGCGCTAGTCGACTTCACGTTACGGAGGGTGTGCGTTGACGCACTGCGTTAATAAGCTCCTCCCTCTCTCTCTCAAATACCAAATAAAAAATATTCCCTCAGCTGTTTTAATTTTTGAAATGTCAAATCAAAAAATATTCTGGTCAAACAATTCAACGTTAAAGAAAAAAATCATTGCGGAAAATGAATGCCAAAAAAGTTAAAAAAAAATTAAAAAAGTGATTCTTGTTGCTAATTTGGCGTATTCATTCAAATTAGTTTTGTCGTTGAAATAATTTTAGTCAGCTGTTTTCATTTCTCAAATGTCAGTTGCCACAAAATGTTCTCAATTTGGGAAAAAACTCTCAATTTGGGAAGCATTTCTCAATTTCGCTCTCACAGCGCATCCCTCTGTCAAAAAAATATCCAACATGTTGAATAATGACGTGCGTTGGGATTACGTTTTACGTTTTATTACGATCCTCTCATCTCTCTCATTTTTCATTTACGTAGCTTGCTGCAGTATTTTGTGCATGTCCATTGAATTGTGTGCGTTGAAAGACAGCGCTGACGCTGACGCACTATTGTGTTTCAGCCATTAAGCTTTACGATCATTTTTTTTATGTCTACTGGAACCTTTTTGTGTGATACAGACACTTTAGCACAAACTAACCGAATTTAAGAAACACTGATCTTTTTACACATCAAAGGACTGCTACGAACTGAACTGAAGGATTTGAATATCCTTATCGTAAAAGCACACAACAAAATTTTACCATTTTGTACTGATAATTTACTGTTATCATACCATACTGGAAAACCGGAGGAGTTTGGTAAAAATGTCAGAAAGACGCTGTAAAGCTTGTACGTTGGCAAATTGGATATATACAGCCTTGGCCAAATGAATTAGGCACGCTTATCTTTCTGTCTCTGCTGCCGAATCACTTATCGGAAGTAATTAGTTTGAATTTAATGGTTTTCGGCGACACTATCAGAAGTTGTAAACGATTTTTGTTTTTTCCTCTCATTTCATTATTTTTCTTACTTTTTGGAGATATAACGAATCTTAAAGTGTGCCTAATACATTTGGTCAAGGCTGTACTGTGGAAAAGTAGCAACCAGCACATGCGTTAGATCCAACGCACTCCATAGGTGGTGCTAACTCGGCACCAGAGACCCGATTCTCGATAAATTTGATTTCTTTCCTCAGGACACCACACCAACCCAACCCGACATCTCTCTACCTCAGACTGCGTTTAAATCCTTGGATTCAGTCACATTCCACTCCAAAACTATCTGTAACTACTGAATGTTATAATTTTCATCTTGTGTGAGTGCCGTTACACTGTTACACCGTTACACTACACAAAAAATTGCGAAACTTCGCAGGCATGGGAAGTTCTCATCACATTCTTCCAGTGGGGAGCCAAACGTCTTTTAAGACCCAAAATGCTTAATTCGACTAATCGGAGATGGTTCGAAGGCACCACGTTTCTCATTACAAAGCAAATCTGGCTCATAACAAACCCTGAAAGTTCACTTTGCATATTAAGAATGAGCTGTCAGCACTAAGGACACTTATCGGCGTCATAACGACGATCCATGTGGACCTATTCTGCAATAAGTGTGACTGTTCTCTGCATTCAGCCACTGAAACCTAACGTAGGCAGCTGGCAGAAGACAGACTTGAAGATGAAGCTCTCGAACTTTAACGTCAACGAGACCGATATTGAGTATTGAGCTGTATAATCTCTTTTAAACACAGCTTTCCGGGACAGAATTTGAAGATTAGTTCGTGTCAATCACTTTTCTTTAAAATACCTAAGACCACGTAAGGAAAATAAGGTGTGCTCTTCGTTGAAAACTAGTAAAGTGAACTGCAGGAAGATTACATAGGATATGAGGGATATTCCAACATTTGCTTAAATTGTGGTTGTTGAAAGCGAACTTACCCGAAACTGGTAGCAGACTGTAAACATTTAAATCCCGTTTCACTTGAACAAGTAATTAAATCCGAATTTTGACCCAAGTCAAGCCCCTTTGTCTACGTCCATCAACCGCAGCTTCACCAAGCGCATGCGCACTGTTGGTTTAAGCGAACAATTGACCTACAATCGAGGCAAAATGACAGTCACCAAGCATGGGTGTGAATGCCTGCTGGTTCGGATTACAGTCGTGTGCTGGCAAAGCATATCCGGCAATGGGGATCAAGTTCTCCATGGTTATCCACTTCCATTCAAATCAATCTCGCCTGACACATCCCTTGAAGCTACATTCACTAGGCGCTCAGCAACCCTCTCAAGTTTCCCACGCAACGAGCGCACTCGGAACAAAGCATTGTCACCACTCCGCGGGACCTCAGGCGCTTCCAAGTCCTGTCATCTTGACCCACTTGCTAACGGCCGGCACTTATCCCAACCAACAGTTTTGCTGTAATCCAAATAAAGTCGCACAAATCAAACGGACCTACCAGCTCGTTACCGTTCCCCACGCTTGCGCCCCCGCTCCCATCGATTTCATTCTAAACAAGCAAATTAGCTGCACCTCTACAATGCGAGGCCTCCCATTATCGATTGTTACGATCTGCAAAAGCCTCAAGCCGGAGTTATTTATGGACATGTTACCCGAGAAGAGAAGCATCACCAGACCCCATCTGCAGTCGTCCCCATCACCCACAATCGCCCCGGCACCTGGTCAGACACGGATCCGTTCTCGAGAACCAGAAGCCGCTCACTCATGCACCTCTCCACGTACCTTGACATGCCTCCAATGATCCGGAGCAGCACACTGCTGCACGCCGCTGTGTGTAGGACCATTGCGAAATACTTGCAAACCAATGTGAGACAATTAAATGAGATGTGCACCTAATAACATTTTGTTTGTTCGCTTCGAGTGCATCCAGTCGCTGGCAGCGGTCCGGCGCAGCGCCGCGCCGATCCGCGGTGTCTTCGTGGAGAAGAAGATCGATGGTCGAGAATGTGCATCAGCGCCATGTGCGCCGGAGGTTGAGATTATCTCTCCCAGCGACTGCACCGAGAATGCCTCATTCTTAAGGTCTAAGTTTATGATTTAATTTAGTATGAAACAGGTCTCTCGGGGGCTCGTTGAACGGGGAACTGGCCGAGGAGTCTTGCTGGTGATTCCAATCGATTGCTGGCTGCTACGTGTTCGATGTGAATCGTGCGCGCTGGAATTACAAATTCAAATGTCGCCGACGATTGAGATGAGTCTGGAGTGCGCGCAGCACCAGAGCCGCGTGTGTGCGCATGTCGCCCGTAATGATGCTCACCTGCGGATTCATTTTCGATTAATCAGTGCATTCGGTCATAAACTTCTGCTAACCGCTTAATGCCTGCCGCACTTGATGGCTTCCCGATCGCTGGGTGGTTCGCCAATTAGCCGGCAATGTGTTGTCCAACAGATTGCGAGCCATTCCTCATCCACTGACAGCGAACATGAATCGTCATTCATCCGGCACGTCACTGCGATCGATTTCCGCTGACGTTTGCTGTGCCAATTGCCTCCTAACCTGCGTCTTCTCTTAATGAGCGTCTTCCAAGCACGAGGAAAAGTGAATCTGTTTTCCTGCAACTCCGAGCGAAGACCTCGTCGAATGCATTCGATGACATTGATTCGCAGACACGTTGCTCAATGTTGACAAGAATGCGTCAAAGTGGCTCGCCGCATGCATTTCCGATTGACAATGCGCCACGACACGACCGCTCTTAGTCATAGATGCCGTGTGCGCTTGCGGTTCTAGGACTTCTTTCACTTTTTTGTCAACTTGTGTTTGGGAAATAATTTAATTGATTATGTTGAAACGACAGCGACCGAGATTGACGTGGGAGATTTGTCAAATTGTTGTGAGCATGGAATTGAATCGATAGATCGTTGCGTTGGCGGGTGATTGCAAGAATGCACCGCGCGACAAGAGAATGTCGCTGCTTTGGAACTGTTTGCTTTTGGAGAAATAGACGCTGTTTAACACTTTCGGTGCTTAAAAGATTGGAGCAAAAGTCCTTTGTTCAGCTTTTGACAGATGATCGGAAAACGTCTCGCTGGGAAGTGGGTAGATTTGGTTTTCTGGTCAATTCAAATAAAAGGCAGATGGCTTATATTAATGTGGCTCGCATTACCGGGTGGTTCTTCTCACTCTCTTGGAAGCTATCCGTGAATTCACAAAGAATTGACATGGAATCAAATTTGACTCGTCAGATTGTGATGATGGATAATTAGGTAACTATTTTGGATCAGATTTGAGTTTTTTAGTTTTCCATTAATACCTGCTATACTGACATGGCTTAACGAAAACGGGGAACTATCAAAAAGACGCTTATTCCAAATTAGGCACACCCATAAAGAGAAAACAAAATATAAGGAATGGATACAATGCTGAATACTTGGCCAGAATAAAAGTATGAAGGACCAAATATGTATAATGACCGTGACCGTAAGGAATGAGAGAATGCACAGAAATGATACAATGTGACTATAGTGCCCGCTTCGCTTGGTAAGTTTTGTTAAGTTCGTTCACTTATGCCTTATCCGGGAGCAAAATAAATCGCTCTTTACATATGCAAATGTCACTTTACAGCTGAGTTCTCCTTAGGATTCTTTAAGCTATCGAAAACACTTTAAAATTTTACGATGCTTCTGGTTATTTCTCGTTTCGGTTTAACATAAGCTTATGTTTTCGTAGTTCTATTATAATTGACCCCTAATTAAAAGCTTGTAGCAGTTACTGCATTGTAACATGCGCTACCGAGGCGTTGCTTCTTCGAATGGATCAGACAGAAGAACCCCCGCTGGAGAAAGAGAATTTATTCCGTGATTTTCGAAGACAGACCTTGCGCCTTCTTTACACTGACACTGGCAGAGGTAAGATAAACAGGAAATTGAAGGTGGTTAGTATCAGATGGCAAGATATTGAAATTCGGAGAAACAAAATGTTTCTGCCTTTGTTGCTTTAATTACATAGTTTCTTAGCCGCCTACCTGTGGTTAACTATTGCGACGCGTAATAATTGTTGTTCCAAGTCTTAATTGTACCGGGCACGGTACTTCCTGTCATCAAACGAAGTTCTCTTGTGTGACACAAGATATATCAGCTGTATCATCGATTATTTGGTCTTTGTACCACAATCTCGGTCTTTCTCTCCTTCTAAAACCAGTAGGTTTGGATTCAAAGTCTCTCTTATCCGATGCTGATGCATGCACTCGATGTGGCCGAGTTCCAGTCTATTCGACGCATCTTTGCTTTCCGGACTGAATCCATCCTTATGTCAAAGCAAGATATCGCGGTTATCTCTTCTCCTCTATTCGCCTTCCTCACAGAAAGGGCCAAATACTCTATGTAAAATTCTTCTTTCCAATGCACCAATAATAAGCTCTGCAGTCCTCCTTTCCTTTAGCATTCGGCTCCATATACAGGACTGCCAGGATTAAGGTTTTGTATTAGACTACGATTTTTCTCCTTGCTGGCAGAAGTTTTATTAGTATCAAGATGTCGTTTGTGGAGATAAGGCTTTTCCCAAGGTAAACAAACTCCTTCACCACCACACAATTTTAGTTGCCGATTACGACGTTTTGTGCCAGATGATGAATGACTGATAGATTTTTGTTCGACATTGGATATTCTGTCTTCTCCTCATTTGACTTAGGACCAGTATGTTTTCATACGATCTCTCTCCGCCGTTTCCGCCGTCTTCCACTCATGTCACTTCCACTAAGATGGCGTTTGTCTTAGTCTTAGACGAGGAGTTTTTTCGACGCGGAATCCGATGGACAATATTTCGATTAAAGTACATTGTACCAATTTCTTCGAAGCAATCTTCGAAGTTACAAAAAAACCCTCAAAACTAATTTATCCCCAATTCATGTCGAATTGATGTCCTATATCCTCACCCGTGCGACTTCTTCAACTGCAGATATAGTGCAACAGGAAGGTGTAAGTAAAGAAAGAATTATCTTCTAAGAATCGAAGTACGAGTATGTACACACACAGGGTTGGATGATGGTGTGTGGTTGCGCTTATCTGATTGCACAGGCTCTCATTCTATATTCACAAAATATTGAACAGTTGATTTTCTTCGTGTGTGAACTGAAATTGCAAATATAATATAATAATAATAATGGCGGCGCTACAGTCGGAGGTGGAACTGGGCCTATCTTCTCAGCAAACACTCGCGTTGTGCGTGCTATTGTTCTCTCACGAGAGGAGGGGACCTACAGTTTTAATGCCGACTCCGAACAGCGATTTTGAGAAGCTCTTTGAGCATTGTCAGTGACTTAGAGGTGAGGAGGAGCCGTGAGGAAATTACATTACGTTGCTGTACCTAAAATATAGTTTTACATTAAAGGTCCTGGTTGGAATCTACCTAACCTCTAAAAACACAGTTGATCAAAACAATTTTTTCTTATGTGATATTCTTCAGATGGAGTTCAATGGAGTGGTCTCTTTGAACGGTAAGGGTTTCATGAAAATCATACCCTCAAGGCATTTTTAGCCTCGATATTTTTTTTTGAGAACATTTAAAATTCTATACCAAAATTCAGTTAATAAACTTGAAATTATACATCTACCAATACTCCAATTCCAAGGGCAAAGGGCGATTTCTACGCCAGATCTCGAGCAAGATGTCCTTTGTGGAGTTCACGTTTGCCCCGAGGTAGACAAACTCAGTAACTATCTCAAAATTGTAGCTGTCGATTGTGACGTATGCGACGGATATATTTTTACCCGACAGCATATAGCATTCATCAATTCAGCATTACAAGCAGAACACGTCAGATTTGAAACCGTTCCTCACTTTCATAGAACTATGTGTATTCTTGAGTCGAATTCTCTGAACGTTAGTCAACCATCATCCACCAACTGACTTAGATTCTACGCAACACTCAAGTCATAACAGTGAGCAAGCAAGTTGAAGTTAGATCACAAAAACCTGCACATTTTCTTTCAAAAGAGAATGAATACTTACCGTTGATTACAGCAATTAACATGAACCCAGGATAAGACGAGAAGCGCAGCCACAAGGCCACCCAAAGATCAGGAGCCAATAAGCATAATGCCACTCACCTGATTCAAGTGGTTATAGCGACGACTGGGTGGTGCGGGATTCCAACGAGATTTGAATGTTTTGACAGCGAAACACGGTTCTTGTGCGAAAAGCAAATTAAGAATATTCTCCGCAATTCTCCTTAATATTGCATTAAATTTAATGGTGGACCACTGTGACAAGATTTGAATGGGCAGAATTCACAAAAGTGGAGCCCAAACAAACTCCACAAACAAGACATTTAACTTAGCAGGATCGCACATAGGCCATCCTCGTGTGCACCCTCGCATGGCATGTGAACTGCTTGTCAATAACGACCTTTCCTTTGGAGTGCTTCAGATTCGATTGATGCCGCGTCATGAACGTCATCCGACAACATGCCATCTCTGCATCGTCCGACGGCTCAAGTCTGCATGTCCACGTGACACCCAAAAAAACCATCATAACCCCTTGATCTATACCATCCCCAAAGGTTGGTAGCATTTTGAGTCTCCCTCCAATTGCCCGCGGCATCGCTGATGCTCTAATGCCTTCCCCCTGCCCACGTTCACAAAAATTCCAAATCAATAGAATTTTCATCCACGCTGATACCCGGCGAGGACGGGATCGGCATGGGGAATCAGCATCACCTGTTACGGAGGAGAGTCAAAAGCCAATACCTGCACGTACTTTCATTTTCGGTAAGACATCCACCGCGTTGCGCCCATATTTCTGCAGCTCCTTTGTTTTAATTCGTACGCCTTCAAACCCCAAGACCAAGCGAGTCTTGGAAGTTATATAACAACATCCGCTGTACACGGCGGTGCTCCGGCGGCGGCTTCGGCGGCCGGCTCCCTTCACCCAGTTCCAACGGAGGGAATATCGAATCCATCCACAATCCACAATGAATTAGATACACGAAAATTGCATTGTAATTCATTTCACTCATGCAAACGTACGGAGGAGCGTGGTCGTCATCGCGATCGTCGTAGTCGTAGTCGTCGTCGTAGTCGTCGCCGTCGTTGTTGTCGTTGTAGTTGCGAAGGACGCGAATTGGAGGCGATACCATCACGCCTAAATTGTTTGAATTGTTTTCCTTAGAGATCTTCATTGGAGCGGAGGCCAGGATGAGGGGAGACGGCGTTTGGGGGCCGGCAACAATGGCACAATGCCCCATAAGCAAACAACTAAATCTGTGGCAGACAAAAGTGAAGACGACGACAACAGTCACTTCCAACAGCGTGAATGCACTCGTACTGTGGCGGCTGTAACGACGGACGACCTGCAAGTTCCATAACTGAAATTCGATATCTCTGCGGAGCATCTATCTATCGGATCGCGATCTATTCATCCGCCTCATCATGCGCTTCTCTCTTTGCTCCCTCGTTGCGAGCTTTGCTTTTGACAATCCCAAGAAGTTGAGCGTAACTGAAGTGTACGTAGCTACCAGAACAGGGACGGAATTTGTAAGAATTAGGGAGAAGGCGCATCGGTTCGTGGGAAAGTTTATTTCTTGTGATGTTTTTCTGGCAAAGGACATGATTTGAGAAAAGATGGTATGCATCAGAATGTGAGCTTTAGAGAGTATTCATAGAGAATTTTTGGCAAAAGGAATTCCAAAATGGCTGATGAAGTATATTCATGCAAATGCAGCAAATTCTAGAGGTACCGCTAAATTCTTTTGTTGAATGTGCACGGTATCCTCTTCGGGATTATTTCTGCAATAGTTCTTGTAGCTAGTTCAGCTCTGAACTGAAAAGCTCAATCAAAAATTTCAACCTAAATGGTTCAAAATTTGGAAATAGTGCAAAATTTTCCAAAAAAAAACTGCTTACAAAATTTTTCAATTTTTCAAACATTACGGCTGAAATTGTTGATTCAATTGACTTAATTCATCGTTTTACCACTCAGCACCATCAATTTGTGTTGAAATTTTTGAAAACAAACAAAAAAAACGACTTAAAGAAAACATACAATTAATTAATGAATTTTGGTCGAAATAGATTTATGGTTGCAAAGTTTTGTGAAAGGATTTTTCAATAAGTAGGTCGAATAGAAGGATGTGGGATAACAGAATGGATAGGAAATTGATTGTAGAAGCGCTATAAGGTGAGATTTGTTAACGGAATTGTTGGAGAGAAAACTATTTATGAATATTTTGGCGAGTTTCTCACACCACTACACACCACTACTTACTTTTCAATACTATGCCTGTATATATAACTTCCTCATAGGTTAGGTTAGGTAGATAGGTGCCCGTGCTCACATGAAGAGCATGTCAACGGCTCACTTAGACCACTACGAGTACATTGTGCCCAAAAAAAAAAGTTTAAAACCGTGGAAACCTAAAACTTCGATGTTAAGATAAACCACCCAGATATACGAGTAGATATGTATCTCAGGAGTTTGCTTAGCTTTATTTTCCCTAGATCATCCAGCTCCGAAAAGAAGAAACTTCTTAACTTAAATATTCTTAAGAAAATCCTTTATTTTTAATCACATTCAGTAAACTTGATAATGTTGAGAAAGTGAACGAGTACGGCTTGCAGCGACTGTGTGCAGTATTTTCTGCAAAGATGCATATCTTCAGATGGTGATTGTCTTCAATTTCATTCATGATGAGCGATTCAGACGAAAACAAGTGAATACTTCAATAAGCTTAGACCTTTAATTTTGCTTTAATTTTGGGCGTGAAGAAGCATTTATTTTTACTTTTAAAGTGATGACAGCACAACGGTTCGAAGTAGTGAGTCTTCTTCTTCTTCTTAGGGCGCTAAAGTCCGAGGTGGACCTGAGCCTCACTCAACATGCCTCTCCAGCTAGCACGATCTTTCGCCAGTTGTCTCCAGTTTCGCACACCAAGCCGGCCGAGGTCCCCCTCGACTTGTGTGCGCCACCTTGTACGTGGACGTCCTCTGTTGCGTTTTCCCACAGGCTCAGAGTCAAAGACTCTTCGGGCCGGAGCTAAGTTGTCCATACGCTCTACATGGCCTAGCCATCTTAGGCGTTGGATCCGTAGACGCTTGGCTAGTCTCATATCGCTGTACAGCCCATACAGTTCGTGGTTGAACCTTCTTCTCCAAATGCCATCAATGCAAGCAGGACTAAAGATCGCGCGCAGAACTTTTCTCTCGAAAAGACCAAGAGACTGTTCATCCGCTTGGGATATTGTCCATGCCTCTGGGCCGTAAAGCAGGACTGGGATGATCAAGGTCTTGTATAGAGTCAGAGAGGGCTCTACTACTCAATTGCATTTTGAGCCCATAAAAACAGCGGTTGGCACGAGTTATTCTGCGTTTGATCTCGGTACTGATGTTGTTTGTACTGTTTACCGCGGAGCCGAGGTAGACGAAGTCCTTCACTACCTCAAAGTTATAGCTGCCTATGCAGACGTTCTGGCCAAGTCGTCGATGTTGTGCGTCCTTTCTCGATAACAGCATATACTTTGTTTTGCCCTCGTTTACCGCCAGACCCATTTCAGCCGCTTCCGTTTCAATGCCAGCAAACGCACCATTGACGGCTCGCTGTGTTCGCCCAATCAGATCAATGTCATCCGCGTAAGCCAGCAGTTGAACAGACTTTTGGAAGATCGTGCCTCTTGTGTTGTCCAGTGAGTTGTGCACGATCTTCTCAAGAACGATGTTAAAGAAGTCACATAACAGCGCGTCGTGGCCGTGTGGGTTCGTGCGTCGACCCAGACGCATTAGACTTTCACAGTCTAGGTTCGAATCCAAGTTCAGACGAAAAATTTTTAAAAAAAAAATTGTTCACGGCTCTACCTCTTTCGAGTCACTGGCAATGCTCAAAGAGTATAACTGTCTAGAAAAAGCTTCCCAATCTCGCCGTTCGGAGTCGGCATTAAACTGTAGGTCCCCTTCACTCGTGAGAGAACAATAGGACGCTCAACACGAGTGGTTGCTGAGAAGCTAGGCTCAGGTCCACCTCGGACTGTACTGCCTCCATTATTATTATGATTATTATATAACAGCCTTGTCTAAAACCGTTTTTGACATTGAAGGTCTTGGTGAGTTCGTTACCGACCGTGATGGAGCAGCGAGAGTTATCCATCGTCATACTGCTCAGTCTGACGAGTTTAGCAGGAATGTCAAAACTAGACATTGCGCTGTATAGCTCGTCTCTATACAAGCTGTCATATGCGGCCTTGAAATCGACAAATAGGTGGTGTTTGTTGATCTGCATTTCATGGGTCTTCTCCAGGATCTGCCGCAGTGTTAAGATTTGATCGATGGTGGATTTCCCTGGCCTGAAACCCCACTGATAGGAACCTATCAGTTGGATTTCAAAGCGTGAACAGGCGAACCATGCAGACACAAGCGCCTGCATCTAGCCTCTGCTAACGGCCTCCTACTCTCACCTCCCCGTGGTGAAATCCGGGAGCCGGGTACCCTCGACAGAAGATGGGGTAACCAACCCTCGTGGGACCTATGGGCGGCTGCAAACGAGAGAGGGGGGAGTGTGAGTCTACCAGGGCTCATCATTCTTTCTAGGATGGCGACGGAGGAGCTGGTCAACTGATTGGCCAACTGCGGCATCCACAACTCCAGTCAGCAGGAGCTACCTGATTTCCATGGTATGGTCGGGACGCTGGAATAGAGATGGCGGCGGATGAGCCCTTTTTTTAGGGCCAACGGCGGCGCTTACAGCCTGCAAGACGCTACCGACACCGGATCCTTCCGGACCCCTATATCAAGGGGCTAAACTAATGGGCCTGCCCTCCAGTTGGAGGTTGTGGGGTTAACTTCCTCACCACGTAAAAAATCGACGAGTTCAGAAAGCACAAACTGCCTCGGATATGGACGGATTTACTGTTAATGGCCCCAGCAAATGGAATAAGGACAATGACTTCGGTTCTGCATGTTGAATGTGAGGTTCCTAAAAAGACTACGTGCAGCCGAAGAACTCGCGAAGAACACACAGACGTTACCGCAATCCAGGAAGTGCGGTGGGATGGGCCGGGCAAAAAGAGGATGAATATACAGTTTATCAAACTAAAACTAGTACAACACAATCTTTCTTTTTTTTCACAGCCCTTGTAAAGTGTAACTTAGCGCTTTGGACTTTTATATTATTTATTTTTTTACACAGGCAAAGGTTAAGCTTGTACGCAACTTTTTTCTGAGCTTTTAAAAAAAAATTTTATTTAAACTTTATTTTAATTTAGTGTAGCTGCAAAAATTCAATCTTTTTTCCTCAGAATTGCCGCTTTGAAACTCTAAATTTTGACAACGTTTTTAGTTTCAATTTATTTCAATATTTTCAATATAAAATCAACATTGGTTATACGTTTCCGCGAAGCCTTAGTGGCTTTTCTGCAGAATGTTGTGCTTCTAACATCAATAATTCAGATTAAGTAAGCTTAGTTTAATATACATTCAATTAAAGTTTAAAAGTTTATGAGAAAATTAAACAATTTAAGTATTATCCGTATAAAATTTCTTGAAATTCATATTTAAATTATTGTTAAGATTTTACGTTTTAATATTTGTCTTTAGATTTAAGTTTCAATTGCGGGAATTTTTATTTAAAAGAAAGTTTTTTATGCACTTTTTCCGAGTTTTAAAATTTCTAATCTGTCTAAGTTCTTGCGGAATTTCGTTGAGAGCTTCAGGAACACTGCATTTAAACTGTCTCTTCCATAATTGTTGTGAAATCGTGGTTCTTGAAGCATACCTTGTGCACGTCTTCTTGTATTTATCCCATGGTTGATTGGTATGGTGAATCGTGGATCGTCGTAGTATTCTAAAACGAGCGTCATTTTGAAAATGTCTTCCACTTGAAGGACATTGAACCTTTCTCGCTCAGCAAAATGTCGATGAGAGAATACGTTAATTTTTTTCAGTGCGGCATTTTGGAGTTTTTGTAGCTTTCTTATATGTGTGACTGATGCATTACCCCAGGCAAGTATTCCATATCTCAATTTGGATTCCACTAGCGCAAAGTACACGTTCCTTAGCACTGATGTTGGTGCATGGTACTGCAGATGAGTTAGTGCGTATAGTGCTCTTTTAAGACTCGATCGCAATTGATCGATATGAGTATCCCATAAAAAGTTACTGTCGATTGTGACTCCTAGATACTTATAGCTTTCTACTATATCTATAGGACAGCTAGTAGAGGTACGACATGTATCATTCCTACAGTATATTTGCTGTTCGGTGGCCTTGAATTGCGGGTTTCTGATGTGCATCATTTTTGTTTTGGAAGCGTTAATCACTAGACCATTATCATGACACCATTTTACTGCATCATCGAACTCCTCCTGCATTATTGTTGTTGCCGTCTGCAGGGATCTATGACATACCACTACCGCAGTATCGTCAGCATAAGCAAAAGGTTTGGCTCGTTTAAATATGCGAAGGAGCTCATTGGCGTATAATATGAATAGGAGTGGGCCCAGTTTCGATCCTTGTGGGACTCCGTATTGTGCGTGTTCCTTTTGGCTAAAGGTCTCGCTGATCTTGACACAGTAATATCTGTTGTGCAGGTATTCCTTTAGCCAATCAGCTATTACTCCCCGTATTCCAATACGTTCCAGGGCATCTATTAGCTTTGAATGATTAAGCGTGTCAAAAGCTTTACTAAAGTCCATAAATATGACCAGAACGTGGTAACTTTTGTTTAGGCTTTCATCGATATAGTTAGCGAACTCCCCTAACAGCTTACCCGTGCTTTTCTTTTTTTGGAAACCGTACTGACTTTCGTGGATGATGGAGTGTTTATCAATAAAATTCTGCAATCTGCTTGCTACTACTTCTTCAAGGCACTTTTCGATTACTGGCAATATTGATATTGGCCTGTAATTCTTGAGTTGATTTTTTGTACCTCCTTTGTATATTGGCCTGACTACAGCAGTTTTTAAGATTTGAGGAATGCTTGCTTGTGTAAGACTCAAATTAACAAATTTGCATAAAATGGGTGCGAAAATTTCCACGTGTGTTTTTATTTCCACAGCTCGAATTCCATCAATGCCCGGTGATTTATTTTCTCCAAGCAGACCAATTATTTTTGACATTTCAAATACATTTGTTGGTTGAATAAAGATTGATCTGTCTAATGTTCTGTTCAGTGGAGACGATGTAATCGAGTCACAATGGTGCACGATGTTTACAATCTGTTCACTAAAGTTTTTTGCACATTCGCTAGCGAGACTATTCAGACACATTTGACCACTAAAATTTTTTATTATTGTTTCATCAACACTTGGCTTTTTCCTTCCCATTATGTCATTTATTAGGCTCCATGTCTTTCGGGGATCTGATTTTACCTGGTTGAACTTGGTTTTATAAAAAAGAGCTTTTTGCATTGTTATTTCCTTGTTTAGTTGTTAACTACTATCATCAAAACTCCATTCTTTTGCAGTATTTTGAGATCATTTTTAGACCACAACCATTTCCTTTAAATCCAACAAGATCGCCAAAGTTGTTTGGATTTCAACCAAAGCTTAGCTTTGGTGGATGTGGATAGAACATCATTTCATTTGAACATTTATAGGTTGAATTAAAGATACGGAGTCCATACCTGCAAAGGTTACCCTGCGATCTGGACGACAAAAGAGGCACGAAATCTAACCTCAACAGTGAAAGAAAACAAACCATCTCACCCTTAATCCGCTCCTGCCACCAATTCAGTCTCTTCCACTGGCAAAATCTTATGACTAGACTGACGAAAAAAAGCGAAAAAGAATAACTCATATTACGAGCACATTACCGGCATTTGCTTCATAATAACAATAATAAGCAATTTGCCCGCCTCCTTCAACTATGACGTGCGGGCAGAGGGATGAATTACCGATATGCAGCGCTGCCGGCTGTCTTGTCTTGTCTTTCGCTGCAATTACACCGTTGCACCGCCTCCCAACAACGAGGGTACCCCACTAACCAAACCCATAACCTGTGCTCGGGCCATAACCAGCAACGACGGCAACGACGACGATGACAGCACCGCAGCAACGACACCACGACCGAACCCATATGAAATGAAAAACCGTATTTTTTTCGTCTTATAAATTTTTTTTTTTAATAATTTTCGAAGCGTTTTCCCTCGGATTTCCGAAAGCCGCGCCGCCATCGCCGCGGTGGACGGGACCGTTGATGGTTTTTCTAAATAAGTTGTCACGATCTGTACAATTAAGTTGAATAACGATACGAAAACGATGTGTTTTGGACGTCAGTTCACGTCGTCGCTGGATACACGACGACCCCAGCGCCTCGCTGACAGACAGCACCGAATTAGAGTGCAGCCCGCAAGAACGCCGAACCCGGTGCAAGAAAGGCGGCTGAATGAAGACGCGCTCCATGGGATGGCCGTGCTCTGCGCCTTAAATGATAGTTAATAGGTATCTCGTTTAATGGGTGGTTAAGATGGAAGATTTTCGAAACGGTCATGTGAATCGGTACAGGGAGAGGCGGCTGGCGGCGGCTGGCGGCGGCGATGCGAGCGTGTGAGCGGTGATCTTCAGGCACGAGAAGAAGACTGTCGATTGTTGCGAGATCCGTTCGGAACAGAACTTGACCAGGTCTGAAGCGCTGGCTGCTGGACAAAAGCATTCCTAGAACTGAAACTTAATACCGACCGAATCGGTAATACCGAGGCGGTGACGGTAGTGGCGCGGCGGTGTCAGAGCAGCGGCGGCGGTAGAGGCAGACCGGCGGAGCGGCAAAACGTGCTGAAAGCATCGTCTAACCACTGGGAGGCGATGTGTGTGCCCGGGCGATGTGTCATGGAACAACAATCGGTGTGTTCCAGTGCGCGGTCCGACAACAAACCGTGAAATTGAAGCTTTGAAGCAATTTATAACGATTTATGATGAAATTGAATGGCGGACATGGGAGATCATGACTGGCAGCGGTGGGGGGGGATCTAATGATTGTGTTGCCGTGGAACAAGGTGTTGGAAGCACATTGTTCCGCCGGAGGATCGAATTGAAATTCCATAGGTTAAAGTGGAATCTTTCGATTTGTGTTCTACGGTGACCTTAGAATTCCATTGTCCACCTGCTACTGTGCCACTGTGCGGGAATGAGGAATGATTCTGAATGAATACCGCTGACACTTTGTGTTATGGGATCTCTTCGGCTGAGAAGGTCGTTGTGTGGCTCTGGAGGAGAGCGTTCGTTTGAAGAGAAGAGGCTTGGTGCGTTGCCCGTTTTTTTTTTTTGCGGGTGCAACAATGTCTGCCGATGACAAATACAATCGACCTGAGGTTTTGATTTGTTTGCAGTTCACTTTGAAACGATTTTTTCGTGACTTTTGTCACGACCCTGTCAGAGGAGGAGCACAATGAAGGACGGCGAGGCAATTCTGGAAAGGGGGGAACTAATTTTGAAAATGTGGTACTTAAGGAAGGAATCGTAGGTAGGTAAAAGTGGCGGTGGATATAGAGATCCGCACCCAATTAGCGCCATGAAAGCGCCGGTTTGATATAAGGAAGGAATCACTTACCATAAAAACGATAACAAAAGAAAATCCAATAAAACCACAACGGTGTCAGATACAAAATTGATTCTAGCTTTGTTTTGAAGCCAGACTCATGCCATATCTCTGGAATACTACCGTCAAGGGTTCAAGTCCTTTGAAGACGGCGAAAAACGTTACTTTCATCAAGAATTGGAAGGACAGCAGAGTTTATGTTGTCTTCCAGACGACGCTTATGCTTATGAGCAAAATTCTTAGTTTCATCTTGGGTTGATGAAATTCCAAGATCTCTGTGGATATCATCGTCGTGCGTTGACGATGGTCAGAATCTGTTGTATGTGTTCATACTTGGTTAACGTGCGTCCAGACAGGTTTAAGTACTTGCTTGTGCAAGGTGGTGCAAAATTAATCATCCTATCGGAAGATGTTATAATTTTTGCAAATGGCGTCGTACGTCAATCATATTTGACATTTGTGATCTAGACAGCTATAATATACAAACAGTATACAAATGTCAAGCCATCCTCAATCTCAACAAGGGAGAAAACGATTTCGTGTCGAAAATCATCATGAGCGACGAGGCAGATTTCCACTTAAGCGGTTACGTCAATAAACAAAATCTTCGTTCCTGGGCCACTGAAAATCCGCGTGTGATGCGCAAACAGCCATTACATCCACTCAAAGCCACTTTATGGTGCGGCGTTCACGCGGGAGCAGTGATTGGGCCGTATTTTTTTTGAGATCTTGTGGAAAGTCATGGAAAAAGCGATAAAGGATTAAGGTCGTCAAGGCTTAAATTTCTAATGATATCCAGTACGGACATCAAGTTGCAATAAAATCTCTGGATTCTCTTTCATCGCACTCGAAGTAGGCCCTTTAATGACGCCTTTATCTTAACCATGAGTTGACCAAGAGTTGGGTCCCGGAAGAGCCAACGACGGATTGAAGGGAAATTTACAGGAAAGAGTTGGGTCCCAAAAGGGAGATTGGACAAAGGATGAAGGGAAATAGTTGGGTCCTAGAAGAGCCAGCAACAACGCAGATTGGACAAAGAATAAGGAGGAAAGAGTTAGGTCCGATAAAAGGCAGATGCACAACAATTTAGATCCCTAACTTCTTCTTTTTGCGGCAGTTTATTCCGGGACGGACCTGGGCCTCAACCAATATGCCTCTCCAGCTAGCTGTCTCCAATTGCGCACATTTAGTTGGTTGAGCTCCCCCTCCACTTGGATGCGTCACCTTGGACGTGGAAGTCCTCTGTTGCATTGTTGTTGCAGCCACTTGGCGGATATCATCTTTTTTACTTAGCAGAAAAAATTGTGAACGTCCAGATAAAGATTTCCATCACTCAAAATCTCAAAAAAAGGGGGCGCCGTGGCGTAGTGGATAGGTGCTTCGACTCCTACGCTCGAGGTCGTCAGTTCGAATCTCGAAAAAAAACATCAAACATTTTTTCACGGCTCCACCTCATTCAAGTCACTGACAATGCTGAAAATGTATAACTGTCTAGAAAAAGTGCCTACCCCAAGTAATAGGGGGCCCAAGTTCGAATCCCAGTGAAATCGAATCTGGCTCAGTCACCATTTACCATTGGGACCAAATTAACGGCACTGGAGTAGGTTGCCTGGCAGTAAAATGAACCAGTTTTGAGTCTTCGAAATCCTTCGAAAAAAAAGACTTTATATAGACCTAGAGAAAATAATCGAGTGATGTCAAGTCGCTTGATCGCGATTCATGGCGGCCCATTGATGAAGGCTCGCCGTGAGATGATCCTGTCGTCAAATTCCTCCTTCTCCTTCACAACTTCAAAACTCGCGTCGCTTATATGTCATGTAGCGCCGTCTTGTTGGAACCACGGCTCGGGTATATCGATTTTGTCTATCTCTGACCACAGAAAGTCAATTAACATCGCTCAATTCAATTAAATACCATTGACGATAACGATGTCACTTTCCTCATTTCGGAAAAAATGTAGGTCCGATGATGCTCTCCTGCATGAGACCATTGACGGTAAGAGTGTCTCCCTCCTCATTTCGAAAGAAATAAGGACCGATGATGCCGCCTTGCCATAAACCCTAACAGTCAATCCTGATGGATGCATTTATGTTTGGTTGAACGCTTGTGGATTCTGCTCGCTTCAATAACGGCAATTTTGCTTGTTGACAAAGCTGATGAGTCAATAATGAGCATCGTCCACGAATATGATTTTTTGGCCAAAATTAGGATCCCCGGCGAATATTTTCAAAGCCCTGTAGTCGTCTGCCTTCAATTTTTGCACAAGCACGATCTTATTCGGATGTAGGCCCAAATCCAACGGTAAAATAAGCCGCGTTGACTCTCTGGCGATGCCCAACTCAGGTGATCGGCGCCGAATCGACATTTCTGGATCTTCGTCGATACTAGCCGCTCCGGCGGCTATGGTTTCTTCATTTCGCACCAATCTCTGTCTGGTTGGTGGTTTCAGACCCAAAAGAGCGTACTTGCGTTCAAACTTTTCCACGGTGCGACAAATTGTCATGTGAGCGACCGACCTCACGACGAAATTCACGCGTTTACAACTGAGTCGGAATTTCGATAACCTTTTTTAATAATTTCCGCAAGTTTGGCAGGCGTGAAACGACACATGATAACGTAGTAAACCTTAGTGAATATTTTGACGACTGCTGCTGAAACAAAATAATTAGAAAAACCTTCGTTACAATTTAGATGAAGTTATGTGGCTCGCAACAAAAGTTCCCCCCGTTCTTCGGCCCAAGTTAAGCCCTATCTCTTCCACATCATTCGTCACAGAGGCTTTGTGCATGACCTGGCAAAGTGACAAATGAGAAATGTGCGCTTGAAGTTCTTCAACAACGTTGCGACGTTGTGACGAGAGAGGCAAAGGCTTAGGGTTGATTTCAAGGATATTAGCCATCGCCAACGATTTTTTTGCACTATGTTGTCCCCTGTTAGGGCTTTCTGCCATTAGAATCACGTAACTGACCATTATCCTAACCTCAAAGTCATCATTCAACTTCCTAGCTCATCCTTAGCCTTGTCATCCCAAAAGTCCGCTAAATCTTAGAATTCCCCCCTTTGTGCCCATTCAAGAGGCAATTAAAACGCATGCGAAGCAAATTTCCTCGAAATCGACCAGAAACTCTTGCCTCCTTCATCACAACCTCTGCCGAAGAGTTTCCCTCGCAGATTTCTCGTTTGTCACCTTGCCAGTCATCTTCTGGTCATGCACAATGCCTGCGTGCCCATTTAAATGAATCCCCATTAATGGCGTCTTGCATAAGACATCACTTGCCCGGTCATTAAATGCTTGATGCTTAAGCTTTTACGATCGGATTATATTTGGAACGCCTCTGTTTTGAGAGATGTGAGAGACGCCAGCCTGCTGCTGACTGGTTGGCCGATCTCACACCAACAAGTCATGCCAATCCAAACTAATCCACGGTCTATGTCAAGCTCATTCGGCAATCAGTGGTGGACTGGTGAACTGAAGCTGCTTGGCCGGGTGTCCAAGTGTTGATTGGAATTCGATAATTGCGGCGACTGACTCGTGTTCTGGTGTGAATTGCAATGCAGTGACCTCGATACTGTCCGTTGGTTGATTCGTATTTGATTGCGATTTCAAAATATCAACTGCTTTTTGTGACTCAATTTGGACTGATAGTTGGGATGGGATGGACCGTTATTGAGTTTCCAAGGGCAGAACATTGTGAGTCAAAATACTAAAAAAAGATTGCTATTGGAGTGCAACAAGGCGCAAACAATTTTCAATTGTAAGATCAGGGAGTGGAAGAATTTCAAGACAGGAGCTTTTAGTTTAGTTATAGAGCTTATTGGCATAGTCCTCGTAAGCACAAACAAATCTCAAAAAGTGCAAGTTAAACTGGTGCGACTAAGAGCCAGCTCATGCAGGCATTACAGGAGGAAAGTTTAAAGAAGTCGGTGTAAACGCGACCATTTGGAGAAGCTGAATCTCTTCCAAACAGACCCGTCTACCGATTCGCCGAAATGCTTAAAAATTGATATATGTGCAAATTTTGAGACATCAAAGATTTAAAATTTCAATTATTATCATTTTCAGACATAAATTCCATGCTGTGATCGACAACTCCGTATGACGAGCAGCGATAACTCTTACATACATCCATTTCAACCCCTAAATTCGTAATGTGTGTATGGAGGTTTGTTTGCTTGCATGTATGAATGTAGTAATGAATAGTTGATTGATTGATTTGCATTGGAATGAAGAGGAGGTTGTCAAAAGTGTCTTCGGCTTTTTTATGCGTTTTTGGTTTATAAGAAATCGAGCTATGCAACCGATGTCATTATTCAGAGATTTGTATTTATCATCATGCATAAGCTAAAGTAGACGACACAGAGTCACCTGAAGTCACAAATGTGCAAGTTCTAAGAGAAGTGGGCCGACCTTAATTTTTAATTATTATTTTTCATTTGTATCATTGAAGGTTCGTTTGTATGTATGGGATAAATTTCTAAAAAATTGCACCGATCCTTATGCAATTGTTGGTACTATTAGCAGCGATCGATTAGGAATCGGTCATAGGCTATAGGAAAAACAGAAATTCGCATCTTTTCGCATACATTCGCCGAAGAATTATGAAATGTTGTACACATGTAAAGAACACCGGGGAAAATTAGACGCCCACCAGAGAGGGCGTAGCGAAACACTATGTATGTATGTGTATGTATGCATATGAATGTGAACCACTCCTGCAGACTGTATAACGGTGATGAAGAACCGAATTCCGTTGTCAGGCAGTTTGAACCATTCAACCCGAATGAAATGGACGATGTAGATCAACAATTCCGTCCCCCCGATCTGAACGAAGTGAAGATAGCCATATCTAAACTAAAGTCCAACAAAGCTGCTGAACGGCCTAGCGGCTGAGCTTTTCAAAGCAGCAGGCGATGACTTGGTAAGGAGCATGCACCAACTCATCTGTAAAATATGGTCGGAAGAAAGCATGCCCGATGAATGGAACCTCAGCATTGTTTGCCCGATCCACAAAAAAGGGGACCCTCTAAACTGCGCCAACTATAGAGGCATCAGTCTTCTAAATATCGCTTATAAGATCCTATCTGCCGTGTTGTGTGAACGCCTAAAGCCATTCGTCAACAACCTGGTCGGTCCATACCAGTGTGGCTTTAGGCCTGGAAAATCCACCATCGACCAAATATTCACGCTGCGGCAGATCTTGGAAAAAACCCAGGAACAACAAATCGATACCCACCACCTTTTCATCGATTTTAAGGCCGCGTATGACAGCATCTATAGAGACGAGCTATACAGAGCAATGTCTAGTTTTGGCATCCCTACCAAACTCGTCCGTTTGTGTAGGATGACGATGGAGAATGCACGCTGCTCCATCAAGGTCGGTAAAGACCTAACCGAGACCTTTGATGTCAAAAAAGGATTCAGACAAGGCGACGCGCTGTCATGCGACTTCTTCAACATCATACTTGAAAGAATTGTGCAAAACTCGCACGCCAACACCAGAGGCACAATCTTTCAGAAGTCCGTCCAACTACTCGCATATGCCGACGATATTGACATAATCGGAAGAACACAGCGTGATGTCAATGGCACTTTTGTGAGGATTGCGACGAAGATGGGTTTACCGGTAAATGAGGGCAAGACCAAGTAAATGCTGTCAACCAGAAAGGACACCCAACACCGACGTCTCGGACAGAACATCACAGCAGACAGATATAACTTTGAGGTAGTCAAGGATTTTGCCTACCTAGGCACCGCTATTAACTCAGACAACGACACCAGCGCTGAAATCAAACGAAGAATAACTCTTGCTAATCGTTGCTTCTTTGGGCTAAGAAAGCAATTGATAAACAAAGCCCTCTCTCGAACAACCAAAGTAGCCCTGTACAAGACCCTAATCGTCCCAGTCCTGCTATATGGCGCAGAAGCATGGACTTTGTCAAAAGCGGATGAGGTTGCTCTTGGTTGCTTCCAGAGGAAAATTCTTCGGGTGATTTTTGGTCCAGTCTGCATAGAGGGTGAGTGGAGGAGAAGATATAACAACGAACTGTTCAGCGACATTGACTTAGCCAGAAGGATGAAGATACAACGATTGAGATGGCTAGGTCATGCAGAGCGAATGGAAACCAATGCTCCGACCCGGAGCTTTGAATGCAACCCCGAGGGACGGCGCAGTAGAGGAAGACCGCGACTCAGGTGGCGCACGCAAGTGGAAAGGGGCCTCGACCAACTGTGCGTGCGAAACTGGAGGCAGCTAGCGAAAGATCGAGCTGCCTGGAGACGCTTGTTGGTTGAGGCCCAGGTCCACCCCGGACTGTAGCGCCACGTTAAAGTAAGGCTTGAAAATATGGACAATTCGAAAAGATGAACGGAATCTGTTTTATATCTGTTCATCTTTTCGATATTCTACTGTAGTTTCTTTTTAAGGTTCCGTCTACAAAAACGGAACCTTTATAATTTCGGTGTGTCCGTCCGTCCGTCCGTCCGTCCGTCCGTCCGTCCGTCCGTCCGTCCGTCGTGTCTGTCACACTTTTTTATCTCCGAAGTTTATGAAGATATCGGCATGAAATTTTGGAATTAGGTACTTCAGATCTAGATGTCATTGCCTATGCAGCGATTTTAAAAAGTGGGGCCATTTGGGGGTGGCTCCAGTACAGGTGAAGTTGACACTAATTTTGAAAAATTGTCGCACCCCA
The DNA here is from genome assembly GCA_930367185.1 of Myathropa florea. NCBI lineage: Eukaryota > Metazoa > Arthropoda > Insecta > Diptera > Syrphidae > Myathropa > Myathropa florea. The sequence goes on along the minus strand of OV884002.1, from coordinate 125,606,257 downwards.
TCGATATATATATCAATCGACAGATCTTTCGAAATGAGGTGGAGGTTTCTTTCAACACTTTTTTATCAAAAGTACCGTTTCGAAAATATGGAGCTCCAAAGATTTTCCCCCCCTGCCATTTCTAAACCAAAGTGTTTAAAAATCTGAAAAAATCACAAAAACTTGGCTTCATTGAGTACTTTCATTTAAAACCATTGCGAGCATTCTGGCCCTAATAGTTTTGGAGATATTGGCCAAAAACGGTCAATCATCGACATGTGAATTTTGAAGATCTGAAAACGCAGTTTTGAAGACATTAATGTAAGCATTAAGAAATGATAAATTTCAAAATATCGATTTATGTTGAAATTTTGAGATATCTAAGATTTAAAATGAGAACCAATTTCATTTTCACACATAATTTCATGCTTTGTTCGGCCACTCTATTCGTTGATGAGCGTTATCTTTTCGATCTCACCCCTAAATGCCCAACAGAAATGAACACACACATACCACAGGCATGAGCAGTGAATAGATAGGTATGTATGTATGTGTGATGGAAGGGATTTTCTGTGTTGGATAAACTTGGATAGAGACATAGGTATATGTAGGGATGAACATTTGTTTGTTTGGATGTATGAATTTATTAATAAATGGTTGATTTGAGTTGAAGTTAGAAGAAAATTCAACTGAAATAGTTTGGAAACGTCGTTTGATATTCAGAAATCATCCATCAATATTATGCGACGGAACCTCCCCCGTGCGAGTACAACTCGCACTTGCCCGGTTTATTTTATTTTAATTACCTATAGGTGTCCCTTCCGAAGAAGCATTGGAAGCTGGGCATAATGAAAGCAGAACGGCCAGGCTGCATCAGTGTAGAAAATGCTTCAGTATTTGTACAACGGCTGATTTGATTAGTAATTTGTTAATAACATCATATCCTTCTTTATCAAGAATGCGCTCCAAAAGCTCATGCGTTCAAGATCAGTACAGATATTGAGCCGTATCTCATTAACAACCTTTATCGGGAATAACGCATACAGATTTGAACGGTTTTGAAGGCAGATTGGAGAGCTAAAGTGATTTATTTTAAACCTTGTTTTATTTCTTATTATTATAACAGGCTCGAGCTTCTGTATGTAAATTTAGGTTTATATCGCAGAAATAAAGGTAATGAATCGCTAGTAGCGAAATAACGAGGTTTCATTCATTAGAAGTATATAAATATACATATATTTTGCTGTAAGTTGAAGTGTGTAAGTGAATAAGTGCTCGAAGTCTGAGTTCCATTCTCGAGAAGCATTTTTCGTATTTTCACGACTCCGCCACTTTCGAGTCACTGACAATGCTCAAAGAGTAAAACAAAGGTTTCCAAAATTCGCTGGAGTCGGCATATAAATGTAGGTCCCATCCACTCGTGAGAGAAGCGAACAACACAAATGGCAGCTGTAGAAGCAAAGCCCAGGTTCACCCAGGTTGTAGCGCTACAATTATCTCCTTCAATTGCCTTTATATCATTATACGGTACTGTTCCATGTTCGCCTGTTTTGTTTTAGATTGCTAAAGTTGTTTCAGTGCAATGGTTTTCTTGGTTCATTTCGCATTTTGTATAATCATTTCGTACTATATCGTCACTATTCTGTTCGTTATTCATCAATGTTCATCAATGAATGAAATGAATGAATGAAAGCCCCAAAAATATCAAAAAGAAAAGCAGTGCAGACGCTTATGTTTTGTCGCAAACACAAAACAGCATCGAATCATTCACTTCAATCTCCACATATTCACTTCAAACCATTCCGAATCTTCAAAGATTCCTACTCAAAAGAAATCAATAAAGAAACGTATGTATTTAGTGGGAAAAGAATATTGCTCAAAACGGTCTTTTTGTTCCAGGAAGATTGCTGAGGTCTGCATCTTCTGTACAACTCCACCAACTGAGTGTATATCACTCTCAGCAATCACTCTCGAATTTCCACTCTGGAAGCAGCAATTTTCACTTCACTCAACTCCTCTGTCACTCAACAGAAAAACAATTCTACCTCCTCAGAGACACACAATCGATCCTGATCCGCATTCTTTTGACAACAAGAATCCGTGTAATAATCTCTGTTAAAATTTCCCCAAATAACTTAAACTGATTAATCCCCCATCGTATTCCCTTCCCTGCGAGGCGTAGTCCACGAGGGGGTGTGTAAGATGCGGGTAACTCTACGCCCACATCCCGCATCGAAGCACCCACCAGCACGTCGGGAAAACAAACACAACAGATACATCTTCAAATTAAGCCGCTTCATTCTCCCCCTTAAGCGGATTTCCATCTCCATGTCGGATGGCGGATTATTGCCACGGTGCAACGCCCACAACCAAAATTCAAGTTCATTCCATAAATTTGCAGAAATATCTCCCCGCTCCCCGGGAAATTTCTCCTCAATTCGTTGCCTAACAATTGCACTGCACTCCCCTCACATTTCCCTCGTAACGCCCACGTGATGTGCAACTTTAAATACACTTCCCTCGCAATCAGCCTGCCTCCCATGTGACAATCAATTAGCCCTCCCACCCCCCCCCGCCCGGACAGTGCTCAAAGGTTACCACTGTACATCACTGCAAACCGAATCCGTTGAGGCCTGCATAATTCCCTCCCATAAACTTACGGCCACAAACCCCAAGTAACAGCAGAAAATAGACCGACACCGTGTCCACTTCCACAGCGCAACCCCCACCCTCGGGAGCGGGGGTGCAATTAAATGAATTGCTGCTGCCGTGCTGCCGATTAGATTCAACCGCCCCCCCCCCCCCCCCACCGACCCACCGACTGCTCATGACCGTAAACAAACTTTCACGGCCGTCACGTCGGAGGGAGTGATGTCCGCACACACGTCGGTTCCGACTTTATCGTCCTTTGTCGTCACAAGAATACCATTGTGCGCCTTTGAGGTGAAAACGCGCCTACTCTCGCATGAATGTGCCATCCGCACGCTACGAGGCGCATATGGGTCTCACACGACGAAAAAAAAAAAAAAAAAAACAACAAACGCCCCGACCGAGAACTCCATGATGTAATGGATACACTCCTGGCAGGCGGGAGTGGTGGGCGGCGGGTGGCACAAAAGCGTTATTCAACCGTACTTTTCAGCTCGCTCACTGTTATAGCCGGCTCTTTCTCAATGACGTCATAGTTGCACACCGCATTCTGTGTACAGAAAGATATCGTTGACGTCATTGCGGCACACGTGCTATTCTTGGATACACCGATACACGGCGTAGCCCACCCCCGCTGCGCTGGTCTGCCATCTGCCGGAACGCCGCCGCAAAATGAGCGCGCTTCTACACCGCCCATCCGCATCGGGTCCGCCTCATCCCCACCCCCCCCCCCACACACACACGTAGGTACACATGTCGCCGCGCTCCGTAGAACAGCTGCTACTCATTCATTCATTCATTCATTCAGCTGCCCGTAGTATTTCTAGAAAAGTTCGCCTGCGAGAGTGAGGGAAGCTTCAACGCGTGCGCGTTCACTTGTTGCGAGGGGTTACGCTTACGAAAGCTTCGGCCCACGTTCGGATGGCACCCCACAATCAATGACGTCACTGTTGGATGAAATTAAACATTTATAGCGTATCCAGATGTGGTTCCGGCAGGAGACGACAGAGACGGTGGCGCACAAAGAGTGGGGCCATAATCCGGTGTGGGTACCGTCCCCCCGTTTTGAACCGACGCTATTAACGATGGCGTCATTGTTCCTTGCAGTTGCGCGCTGCTTCCGGCTTCATCTGCTCTGTGCTGAGTGGGCAGATGCTGGTGGCACGGTGAGAGGAGACTGACTCTGCCTCCCATGCAGTGGAGTCTGTTGCTGCTCGCACGGGGGGGTGTGGGTGAACCTTAAACTTGGATAATGCCAGCGATTGCTAAGATTGACTGTGTCGTTTGTGCAGTTTCAAGCCCTTTTTTGAAGCTGATTTCAGTGAATGCGCGGATTCGTGGAGCCCTTGCCGGTTGGCTTGAGTCGGCAGATGACAGACGGGCTGCCAGTTGGCTCGTTAGGCAAGAACGGGTGGTGGGACAGGACTTCATGAGTGAAAAATTATCGATTTTCGTGTTCAAATGGAAGACTGTTGCGTGTATGTTCCGCTTGTTCATCACGTCACTTGGCTCTCTCTTCTTCCCTGTGAAGTAGGCAGCAACACCGATTGAGACTTAGAAAGAGGGGGGGGAGTCATTGCATAACTTGGGCATTTGTGCAGGCTTCTAATGGGGTTTGCATTGAATTGGAGATTTTCTTTTTCCCTTGGTGGCGCGGAATTGCGAGGACGTCGAGAAGATTCTTAGAAGAGATGCACTTCTCCCACAAGCTCTACCACTCGATAAGAAGTGCAACCGGTGCAAATTTTCAATTTCGCCGGACTTGCCTGTCGTCACAGCTTGTGGAGAGACACTAAAGCAAAGGCTCCATTATCCCTGATTGATCTCGAAGTCTACTTTGGTTCATTTAAGTTGGACACAGCGGTTCAGGTTGTGGACCATTCTAGTCTGAAACCAGGAGATACTCGTCGTTTACTCTCGTTTTTAAACGTTTTGTGCGTCTCCTCCAATGTTGCTCGTAGTCCTGGAAAAGGATGACTGTTTGGTGACTGCCTATAAGGGGGACGCTCCTTAAACCTTTTCTCGCGACCCAATTTACTCGACGTCATTATACCGTGGCCTCTGTCAATGGTTTTGAAATTGACTATGCTGTGACCTAAGTCCTCTGCTTCGTACATTTCCGTTCTGCCCCTTTGAAATTATCCCACACCAAGTCATTCCTCGACATCGAGGGCGCTTTCGATAACACTGGCTACGACTCGATCGCAAGAGCGATCAGTAGCAGAGGTATCGAAGAATCGACTAACAAATGGATCAGAGCCATGTTGGAAAGTCGTTCGATTACATCTTCTTCCGGAGGAGTGTCGGTTTCTGTAACCGCGGCAAAAGGTTGCCCACAAGGGGGGGTTCTTTCCCCCTTATTATGGTCACTAGTTATCGACAAACTGTTAGTAGATCTTCAAGGATCAGGCTACACCACAATTGGTTATGCTGATGACCTGGCGATTGTTATAAGGGGTAAGCACTATTTGCAATATGATGCAAAGTGCGCTACTACAAGTCGTGGAATGGTGCAACGCAGAGGGTTTATCGATCAATCCCTGCAAGACCGTTCTAGTGCCCTTCTCAAGGAGGACTCGTATCAACCTTGAACCCATAATAATCGGCAACACCACACTGTTTATTCCAGCGTAGTAAAATATCTCGGAGTAATCCTGGACAGACGACTTAACTGGAATTCACATATTAAGTCCGCCATAGAGCGAGCCACCAGAGCACTGTGGGCCAGTAGACGTCTTTACGGTAGGACTTAAGGTCTCTCTCCCAAAATTATTCATTGGTTGTACACAATGATGGCGAGACCCATTATCACATATGCGGCCATCGTATGGTGGCCAAAAACCCTTTAACAGTCATCGGCAAACAAACTGCAAAAACTGCAAAGGGTTGCCTGTCTTGGCATAACAGGTGCCATGCGCACCTGCCCCACAACAGCTCTCGAAGCTATTATCGGGCTGACACCTTTACCCATCTTCGTTAGGAAGATAGCTGCCACTTATGCCATTAAACTGCAGCTAGAATATCAATTCAAACCAGGTGACCTAGTGGGTCACCTTAGGATACTCAACTCAATCCCTAATAGAGACATGTTTTGTACAATGCCGGACACTATGGTCAGGCAGAACTGTTTCGGCAGGTTATTTGAAGTTGAAATATTGGACCGGGTAGACTGGTCCAATGGTGTCCCAACACTAGACCCCAGAAGTCTAGTTTGGTACACAGATGGATCGAAAATGGATTCTGGAGTCGGAGCTGGTGTCTGTGGACCCAACACTGGGATCTCTGTACCGATGGGGTCTAGAGGAACACAGTGGGTTCCAAGCCGAAATCCATGCCATTGAGATCTGCGCGAGACATAATCTTGGTAAAGGTATCAAGGGCGCAATTATACAAATCTTTTCAGATAGCCAGGCAGCACTTAAGGCCTTATCGTCCAATCAAATAGACTCCAAAGCCGTCAAATGTTGCCACGATGCTCTGCAATCTCTAGCCAAACACAACAAAGTGAAACTTGGCTTGGTCCCTGGACACAAAGGGATTGCAGGTAACGAATCCGCAGATGAACTCGCTAGAGCGGGTTCAAGTACTGCGTTCATAGGCCCTGAACCATACTGCAGTGTCAATTGGGCGACGGCTGCAGCGCTGATTAATGAATGGGAAAACAAACTTCGCCTAGATCATTGGACCAATGGGTCAGGTCTCAGGCAATCCAAAAGATTAATCAGACCCTATTCCTACAAGGAAATCCTTAGCTTAGATAAGGAGAGCATAAGAAAGCTAACGGGCTTTCTTACTGGCCACTGCGGCTTGTGTTACCACCTTAACAAAATGAACTTGTGTCAAATCACGGAATGTAGGTTCTGTCTTGAAGAAGACGAAACATCCCAGCACATTTTATGTGAATGTCCGGCACTACATTGGTTAAGGAAACGTATTCTCCACAGGGAAATACTGACTTCAGTGGAATTGGAAAACTCCACTACAAAAGATATACTATCTTTCATAAGGAAAGTGGTAAATCTTTTGGATTAGCTCCAGCCCGTCGATACAATAGATCTTTTTAGGTCGCAGTGTCGCTGCCTTTACGGCAGGGCTGTACAAGAGGAAAACAAAAAAAAAGTCATTGGGTGCTCACCTAACATCCGAAAGCGTGATAAGTACGTCCGTACTCTAGGCAAAAAAGCAATAAGATCTTGATGGTGTACCTCTCACGTACCACATGGTGGCTCATCAATACTGCAACTAATGGTTTGGCTGACATCCTTCCATAAATGCGTCCACCAAAACCCATTCAACGTTCTTTCTGGAGCACTCAAACTCGCATCTATTGCTGCTCTGAATATCCTAGCCTACATGTGTCCCATTTTTAGACGTCAGCAACAAACAATTGTTTGCCATGCAATTTGTATTAGGACCACATTTCCATGGTCCAGGATAGAACAGCTTGAATTTGAAGAGTCCTTGAAACTAGCTCCGCAAATAGATCTGGTTGATGTCACCGTGTGGCATTAAGGATTTCACTACACAATCCGGTTGGTGGTTTTCTTTATTCACAAGTTCTCCATACGTATCCATACGCCAATGTTTTGAGAATATAATTGCCATGAGAAGCTCCTCCAAATCGCTGTTCGGTATCGAGTTCGTCGAAATCGTTGCTGATTAAATAGGGGAAAGGCTATGTATTTTTTTTTCGGAGAATTTTTGAAACACTACTGTAGCACTCAGACTTAAAGCTGATCCATTGTACTGCCAGGTAGCAACCTGCTTCAGTGCCGTTAATTTGATCCCAACGGCAAATGATGACTGGACCAGATTCGATTTCACTGGGACTCGAACCTGGGACCCCTCGAACTTGGGGCAGGCACCTAACCAACTGCACCATTCAGTCGTATCATAGGCATATTTAAACTACATTTTAATGGGAAGAAATAATAAAACAAAAAAACAGTGGAGATATTGAAAGGACAGGGTGGGCCATCTAGTGTTTTTTTTTTAAATCATAGGTTTTTTTTTGACACTGACAGCTGTTTCCCGCTCGAAATCTTGACAGAAAGTCAGTATCATACCTCCGCGGAACAAAATAAGTCGCTTTACGCTTGAACAACGTTGGGAAATATTAGAAACTTATTTCCAAAGTGAGTGTTGTGTAGCCCAAACAGTGGGTTTTTGGAAAAGAAGTTTTGGCCGAAATGAAGCACATGCCGCGATTGCTGTGCGCAAGTTTGTGCAAAAAGTTCGTGAGACTGGTATACTAGTGGACAACACTCATGGTCTACGTCGTCGTACGGATGAGAATGTGACTGCTGTGGCTGAGTGTGAGAGACTAAATTCACGAACATCATCGATCTCAACAACTCAACGTTTTACGCACCAGCCTGAGGAGAATTCTGCATAAAGATCTCGGATTATTCGCTTACGAGGTCCAATTGACTCGTAAGACACTAGAGCAGCTTCAATTGGACAACGTTTTTGGGCGGAAAATCATCTTTTCTTTCGAACGAGGCGCATTTTCATCTCGGCGGTTACGTTAACGAACAAAATTGGCGCATTTGGGGATTGGAAAACCCAAACCCACACGTTATTATCAAGAAGCCGATGCATCCACAGAGAGTGACAGTTTGGTGCGGATTGTGGAGTGGTGGCATCATGGGACATCATGGGAAAGGTTTAACTTTGTTAATTTTGTTGCATTTTTAAAAAGAAACTTGTATTTGGCCCTCCCTGTATGTATGTTCGAATTAATCAATCGAGAACAGAACGACTATAACGTCGAGGTAGTGAAGGATTTCGTCTAACTTGGCGTCCCATTGGCATAGAAGAAACATGTATCTTGTCAATTTCGGATACTTTTGTGATAATGGTGAAGGAAGAAGAAGATTCTAACACGGACTGTACAGCCTGGTCAGGCTTCCTCGGATTCAAAGTAGTTAGTCCATGTAGAGTTCCATCTACAAAAACGAAAGAATTCGTAGTGGTATCCCAGAAGGGGTTCGAAGCAAAAAACGCCGAGCACGCTCGTTAGAGGATATAGAGTCTGTCCGCCACATGCTCTTGAATTGTCCAGCTCTACAGGGAAAGAGACAACTAACACTGGGCAGTAACTTCTTCGACGAGCTGGAAGATTTTAACAAAATAGAGCTGAGGCGCCTCCTGAGATACATACAAAGATCTGGATGGTTTTATTAAAAAGCGGTAATGTATGTATGTAGGTCTTACGGGATATATCCCATACCCTGGGCACAATGGACCGAAACTGTTGGTCCAAGTGGATGATTACATGAGCGGAAGAAGGCAGGATTGAGAGAGACACAATATCTATTTGGGATGGATGCGGCTAAAATACGCCTCAGCACTAATCTAAAATAAACTGGGAAAGTGCAAGTTGAACTCGCACGGGGAAGTTTCCGTCGCATAAAATTGATGAATGAGTTCTGAATATCAAACGATGTTCGACGTGGTCGAACACAGCATGAAATTTATGTGTAAAAATGAAAATAGTTGTCACTTTAAATCTTAAATATCTCAAAATTTCAACATAAATCGATATTTTGAAATTTAACATTTCCTAATGCTTACGCCGAGGTAGTCAAAACTGCGTTTTCAGATCTTCAAAATTCGCATGTCGATGGTTGACCGTTTTTGGCCAATATCTCGAAAACTATAAGACCAGAATGCTTGAAATTATTTTAAATGAAAGTACTCAATGAAGCCAAGTTTTTGTGATTTTTTCAGATTTTTAAACACTTTAGTTTAGGAAAAAAGGTGTTCTGGCAAACCATTCGCCGGCTCAGAGGGAGGAAAGACAACACCATCGAAGGAGTCAAATCCAAAGATGGCGTGTTGCTTTCCAATGAGGTGGACATCTTGCGCAGATGGAGCGAGCACTTTTCGGAGCTGCTCAATCCCGAACAAGGCACTGAGGGTGACAGACCTATAGTCTTGAGTAGGGCGGAGAATAGTCCAACGGTGGAGGAAGTCATTTTGGCGATTGAATCGCTAAAAGTTGGCAAATCCGCCGGTGTGGATGAAATCCGGCCAGAAATGCTTAAGGCTATGGGTAAAGAGGGAGTTTTATGGCTCTCTCGTGTCATTAAGGTGGCTTGGGAACGCGGTGAAACACCTGGTGATTGGCAGACTGGGGTGATTGTCCCTCTCTTCAAAAAGGGGGACAAGAAAGAGTGCTCCAACTACAGGGGCATATCTCTTTTAAGTCTCCCAGGTAAAGTCTACGCTAAGGTGTTGAAGGCGCGTTCTAGAGCTATGGTCGAATCCAGGATGGGAGATGAACAGTGCGGTTTTCGTCCCGGCAGAAGTACAACCGACCAGCTTTTCACTCTAAGAATGGTACTTGAGAAGGCTTGGGAGTACGCCAAACCGATCTACAGTTGTTTTGTAGATTTGGAAAAGGCATACGACCGAGTTCCTCGAGGTAAACTCTGGAGTGTTCTGCAGGAGTATGGGATTGATGGTTCTTTGTTGAGGGCCATTCAGTTTTTATACACAAACTGTAGTAGCTGTGTTCGGGTTAACGGTAGTAAATCAACACCTTTCACCGTGGGCGTTGGACTTCGCCAAGGGTGCGTTTTGTCACCTCTCCTTTTCATTATATATATGGACTGGATGTTGCAGCGCAGTCGAGGAGAGGAATGTTTCACATTGGGAGAGTTGAGGGTAAGTCATCTTCTTTTTGCAGATGACTAAGTCATCCTCACATCCTCCCAGATGGAACTCCAGCGCGCGCTAGATAGGTTTGTGGCCGTATGTGCTGATGCTGGGATGAGGGTTAACGTGGACAAATCCGAGGTTATGGTTATTTCCAGAACCCCTGTTCAATGCACTCTACATGTTAGTGGAGTCCCATTGAAACAGGTGGAGAAGTTCAAGTATCTCGGGGTCTTCTTCACGAGTGATGGCAGGAATAATGCTGAGCTTTCCTGTAGGATTGGTCAAGCTGGGTCAATTTTGAAACAGCTTGTTCGATCTGTAATCAGGAAGGCCGAGCTTGGTGTCAAAGCGAAGTTAGCGCTTTTTAACGCAGTATTTGTTCTAACTCTCACCTATGGTCATGAACTTTGGGTAATGACCGAAAGAATAAGATCGCGAATACAAGCTGCCGAGATGAGATTTCTTCGTGCTGTTGTGGGAATTACTCGCCGGGATAGGGTGAGAAACACGACAGTGCGCGGGGAACTCAATGTTGGGCAGCTGCTTCTTCGAACGGAAAGGGCTGTACTTCGTTGGTTTGGTCACGTGGCACGAATGTCCCCATCATCACGACTTCCGAGGCGTGCCTTGAATGCGATTCCATCAGGTAGGCGACCGCTTGGCAGACCTAGGATGAGATGGTTGGACCAAGTCCAAACACTCACCTGGTTGCGCTTGGGCATAGCTCCTGATGAGTTAGAGTCGATGGCGGAGGATCGAGTGGCCTGGAGATCTCTCGTGCATGCATTGCCCCCGCGACCCCTTTAGTGGAACATGCGGGTCATTGAAAATGAGATGAGATGAGATCTCTCTCTCTCGAACAACCAAGGTAACCCTATATAAGACCTTATTCGTCCCAGACCTGCTATGAAACGAATGAGGTTGCTCTTGGCTGCTTTGAGAGGAAAATTATTCGGGTGATTTTCGGTCCCGTCTGCATAGAGGATGAGTGGAGGAGAAGATTTAACAACTGATCAGCGACGAACTGATCGACTTAGCCAGAAGGATGAAGGTCCAACGGTATTCCGGCACGGAAAGTCTTCAAATCCATCCCCAAGGACGGCGGAGTAGAGGAAGACTGCAATTCAGGTGGCGCACATAAGTGGAAAGGGACCTCAATCAACTGTGCGTGCGAAACTGGAGGCAGCTAGCTACAGATCAAGTTGGCTGAAGACGCTTGTTGGTTGAGGCCCAGGTCCACCCCAGATTGTAGCGCCATCTTAAGTAAGTAAAAGCTTACCTGACAACACTTACCTTGCATGCAAATCGAGTAAAATACTTAAGACAACCTTTTTCATAATTTACCGAGAAAAAATCAAAGAAAAATGTTCTTAATTTGATGAAAGAAATATTTTAGCATTTAATCGAAGTCTATTTTTTAAGATTCACCATCGCACAGTGTCCCAAGATGCGAATCTTGGTGAAGAAATGTCATTTTTCGAGTTGGTTCGTACCGTTAAAAAAAAGTAAAAATGTGTTTTGTTATAATAAAAAAAAAATAAAAAAGAATTGTCCACAAGTACGAGAATATACTTTTGAAGACAATTCTTGCGAGGCAGTCAGACAGTGCATCAAAGACGCTACGTAGAATTCCTATCAAAGTTAGGTCTCATAGAAATAAATCAGGAGCGGTGTCAGTACTCGAAATGTATGCCTCATGAATTTGAAGTCCAATTTGGAGCAAAAGTCATAATCTGATTGGCCATGGTAAGCTATTTGTTTACATTTGCAACGACGCTGAAGTAAAAAGAGAGTTTTTGTATTCAAACAATTTTTTTTATCTGAAGGACACGTGGTAACTTAACCACGATTCACAAAGTCCCCCACTTGTACCAACAAGTAGATAAGTAGAACGATCGCCTTTCAAGCCATCGCCGCACGAGCCTACGGATATCGCATCTATTCCTCAGTTTTCCTCCAAAATTCACAAAACACCCTTAGAAAGCCACACCTCTGTCCCCGAAAACGATGGAAAAAACCCAAAATTCTCAGTCTGTTGTTGCTCTTGAAACTGCTGTGTCATCACGTATGTCCTCCTCCCACCACCACTCCTCCTTGTTTTTGATATTCAACACCCAGAATCAATTTATTCATTCTCAAAATGTCAGTTTTGTTTTCAATTTCAGTCTCTCTTCGAGAATTTTCCCCCCGACGCGACGTACACAAAAACTCAAAAACAAAGTCCCCTTTCGCACTCAACCCCATCGCAACCCTGATCTGCCCCACTGTGTCGCCGCTGGCCACAGCTGACGACGAGTAGTACGTAGTTCAAAAATAGTCCAGCAGTCGATCAATTCCTTGCCGAGGCACTGTGCTCATGGACGGACTGCTCGTGTTGACAAAGAACGGATTATTCCTGAGCCAACATAAAATTTGTTTCCATCAGCGCGCGCTTCCACCCCTCGCCCGCCACCAGTGTGCTTTAATTTATAGCAAAGTCTATTTAAAGCTAGAAACGGGTGGCTGTGCCCTCCCCCCGGCCCCATGCCAGCGCCTGAGCGCTCGCTCGTATGTGTGGAAGACACCAGCAGTGTGCCTGTATCCTTGAATAGAGTCACTGCTGGCGGTGAGGGTTAAGGTCAGGGTGGTGGTGTGGTGTGGTCTTGTGTACGCTTGCACCGCTCTCTGCTTCAGCTCCCGCGCCGCCATGGCCTCGGCTTCCTGCTTGCGTGCTGCGATGTCGGTCGGCATCCACCCCCCAAGGACACACACAGAAGTTTGCTCGTAAAAAGCAAAAGGAATTCCCCCCCGTCGATGTGTTGGTGCGCGCATGTGTGTGTGTGAGTGAGTGATTCTATCGGAATTCGGATCGATGACAGCACCACACTTGCACTCTCGGTGTGTTGTAACCGGAACGTGGGCGCGGGCGACACAGAGCTGACCCACCCTAAGCCGCTGTTGCTGGCGCTGCTGCGGGGTGGCTGGGGCGGATAACGTCATCGATTTATCGTATCGGCAGCGATTCATCATCATCATGGGATTATCTAATGCTCACGTACGCGTGTCTTTGACCTGTAATCCAGATGCGTCAGATGCGTCAGATGCTCCCAGCTGGCAGAGGGTGGTGGCTTCGATCAAGCGGCCTGCTGTTTCTGTTACGTGAGCCGTGGGGATGGATTTCTCGGGTGTCCTTTGAGACGTGCTCTGTGTTGCGAGTGTTGTTTTGAGTTCCTCCATGACGGCGCCCACTTATGCGGTTCGCCGGCGACCCCAGTCGTGGGCGGACGGGGATGCCAGCAGCACTGTTTACCTGCTCCGAGCCGCAGCAGTGGGCTTTCGGGAGCAGAAGCGTATAAATACAATGCGAGTAGTTTATAATTAGTTATCGGACATATGATGCGAGTGCGTATCGGTGAATAATTTACGAGCGACTGGTCGTATTGTGGCACGCAATCTGGAAGTCTGTTTATCTGCTTATCAGGTGCCCCACGGAATGGTGACGTATCTGTTGCGATGGGAGCCGGTTGCTCGGCGGTTACACGGTTGCCCACTTACGTACGTACACATTGGTTGCGATTATTATTTTGTGTCTGATTGCTGCTCGCATGTCACAGGGAGCACGTACGTAGGCAAGGATGGAGTGCGTAGATGTTGATGTTTTCAAATAAATGACGACTCAAGTCTCATGGACAAACTCGGCATGGGGTCGTTGCAGGTGGACTCGGTTGCAAATGTAGTCTGGCACATGTTTAGCTGAATCGATTGGTGGATCAGTGCAGTGAGGAGTAGGCAAGAATTGGGATTTAAAAGATTTGAAAGGTGCAAGGATTAATGGGGTGACTTGGGGATTCTCTTTTGAATTGTGAAAACGTGGAAGATACTCTTTGCTGGCTGAAGTTTGGAAAGGCGTCGCCTTTCACATTTGATGGCCGAGAGTTGTTTGTTTGTAACTGATTTTTGGTGATAAGGGTTGCAACTAACTTCAGTTTCTAAACGAAAATTAGTGGAACGGAGTTTCATGGAGAAAAGTTGACTATTCAAAGTCTTGAAATCGATTTAGTTTTCTTAAGTTTTATGGTCGTTCTGTAAGAGATGACTGCACGGAGTGGGAGAGAAGGATATTTTTTGTTCCAACACGAGAGTTAGGGAAACAACATTTCAAAGCTGCTTATCTAGCACGGGTAGAAGGCTTGAAGGATTTTTATGCAAGATTTTTTTGATAAATACGTACAAAGGTGCATGGCCCAAGTCTCAAGGGTTCACAGAAGTAATGTAAATTTTCTCCAAAGGCCAAGCTGATTATTCTTTCTGTCGTGCTCTATGGCGAGGTGATATGGAATCTCAAGAGCAGATGAAGTTTTTCCGAGTGAAAGGTTTTGTGTTCAATATTTGTTCCAGCTTGCGTTGATTGCATTTGTAGAAGAAGAAGATTAAACGGCTATACAGTGACTTGAGTTTAACCAGACGTCTATGAATTTCAAACCTGTAATGGCTAGGTCACATGTAGAGCACATAGACAACACTGCTCAAGCCCAAAGAGCCTTCGACTCAGCCCCCGTAGTTATGTTTAAGAAATCAAATAAATTAAACAAAAGAATTGTTTTACAAAATGTGACTTTATTGGTTGCACGCCAAAACACGAATGAATACTCAATTTTTACATTTTTATTCTTATAACATATACTTAACATAACGTTAACAGTTCACTCACAGATAACACAAATGTAGAGAGAGCACAGCACAGAGCACAGAGACAGAGAGTATCACAAAGGACGCCAGATCATCCCATATTGCGGGATCTTGTTTTTGTCGATCGCGCTTGATTACAGTTTGTTCACTCTCTGGTCTAGGCATTCATTCCAAGCTATGTAGACTGTACTCTGCATGAAAACAGCATGTTTGTTTTTTACGTATCATGCATGAACTCAGTGATCGGCATGAGTACATATGTATATATGTACGCATGTTTGGGCATACATACATATTCATGGTTAAACGCTGACAGGCTGCTATTGCAGAACATGTCACTCCGTGGGACAACGTAATAGAGGACTTCCAAGAAACAGATGATCCAATCAAATGGAGAGGAACCTCAGCCAACTTGGCGTGTTCAATTTGACGCAGCTGGCCAAATATCTTGCTAGCTGGCGAGGTTTGTTGATTGAGGCACAGGTCAATGCCAGACTTGTAGTTACAAGCGTAGTTTTAGAAATTTTAGAAACATAACTGTTATCAAGTGGATAAAGGATGAGAAAAACATGTAGTGGAGGAGTTCATTTCGATGGTTACAATTTAATAAAATCACTTCATGGGATGTCTAAATGGCGAAAAGACTTGTACCTCAAAGACCAGTGGAACCTTGAAAATGTCGAAGAAGCCAACAGACCAAAGTTTAAAGTTAAATAAACTGGGCAAGTGCGAGTTGTACTCGCACAGGTAAGGTTCCGTCGCATAATATTGATGGATGATTTCTGAATATCAAACGACGTTTCCAAACTATTTCAGTTGAATTTTCTTCTAACTTCAACCTAAATCAACTATTCATTCATACATTTATACATCCGAAAAAACAAACGTTCATCCCTACATACACCTATATCTCTATCCAAGTTTATCCAACACAGAAAATCCCTTCCATCATACATACATACATACCTATCTAATCACTGCTCATGCCTGCGGTGTGTGTGTGTTCATTTCTGTTGGGCATTTAGGGGTGAGATCGAAAAGATAACGCTCATCAACGAATAGAGTGGCCGAACACAGCATGAAATTATGTGTGAAAATGAAAATTGTTCTCGTTTTTAAATCTTAGATATCTCAAAATTTCAACATAAATCGATACTTTGAAATGTATCATTTCTTAATGCTTACATTTATTGTCTTCAAAACTGCGTTTTCAGATCTTCAAAATTCGCATGTCGATGATTGACCGTTTTTGGCCAATATCTCCAAAACCATTAGGGCCAGAATGCTCGCAATGGTTTTAAATGAAAGTACTCAGTGAAGCCAAGTTTTTGTGATTTTTTCAGATTTTTAAACACTTTGGTTTAGAAATGGCAGGGGGGGGGAAATCTTTGGAGCTCCATATTTTCCAAACGGTACTTTCGATAAAAAAGTCTTGAAAGAAACCTAAACCTCATTTCGAAAGATCTGTCGATTGATATATATTTGGATGGGGTGCGACTATTTTTCAAAATTAGTGTCAACTTCACCTGTACTGGAGCCACCCCCAAATGGCCCCACTTTTTAAAATCGCTGCATAGGCAATGACATCTAGGTCTGAAGTACCTAATTCCAAAATTTCATGCCGATATCTTCATAAACTTCAGAGATAAAAAAGTGTGACAGACACGGACGGACGGACGGACGGACACACCGAAATTATAAAGGTTCCGTTTTTGTAGACGGAATCTTAAAAAAGCATGTTTTAAGATCTTGACAGAAGTTGTAGATGTCAGATGAGCACGTCGTCAGCCTTGTCGCTTAAGGCCCAGGTCCAGCCTGGACAATAGCGCCATCAAAAGAAGAAGAAGAAATTATAGTTACAAACGTAGTTTTTGAAGTTTTAGAAACTCACCCAAAAAATGTGAACAAGACCATCAATTTTTATTGGACGAATAGTCCGAAGAGTATATAATAATATTATAATGGCGGCGCTGCAGTCCGAGGTGGACCTGGGCCTAGCTTCTCAGCAACCACTCGTGTTGTGCGTGCTATTGTTCTCTCACGAGTGTCCCCTTCACTCACACTTCACTACAGTTTAATGCCGACTCCGAACGGCGAGATTGAGAAGCTTTTTTCTACACAGTTATACTCTTTGAGCATTGTCAGTGACTCAAAAGAGTTGAAGCCGTGAAAAAAATGCTTGATGTTTTTTTTCGAGATTCGAATCGACGACCTCGAGCGAAGGAGTCGACGCACCTACCTACATTTTTATGCGGAAATGAAAATCCTAGAAAGAAAGTATATCATTAAACGAAACCCATTCCAAATGACTGATCGGGAAGTAAAGGAAGCCTAGTCCATACACAGTCGCGAAACTTAATGCTGCTGATTTTGCTAATTGCGGTTAAAAACAAAGGTCTGAGCTGAACGTTCGTATTTAGAAGACTGAAAATTTTGGCCTTTTATTGATTTTCAGGTCTGGTCTGCATAATTCTGCCTCTAAACCACAGATCATTTGGTTAAACTTTACATTTCTATGCAGAAGCAACAACGTTCTCTAGTTGCTTCCAAGTTGGTTTTTGAAATCTAAGTCCACTTAAGTCATCGGCATATTAACTCTGTTTCGTCCATCAAAATCGTCTGAAGAACGTGGCTATATGTTCCCCTTATTTGGGGGATACAATGAAGGCTGACAATTTGCAAAAAATACCACCCCCGTACAAGGAATTTATTTTTTTCAATCAGTACAATCAAATTTATTCGTTAGCGCCTTAAGTTGCTCTCTAAAACGGCCATTGTTTGGACCACGCAGGAAATTCATTCCCTCCCCTCATTGAATGTGTGGTTCGTAAACCAAACTGTATTTTCAATTTAAAGAACCTTTACTTAACTGCCTGATGTTGACAACGTACTGAAAAACGCTGTACTTGCTGCAAGGCTTTCCATAATAGCGTTGCCATTTTTAGTCGATGAATGAAGCACGAATTCTCAGTCTCCAAACTTTGTCAAAACAAATAACTCATGTTCAAATTGATGAACCACCAGCTCGCAACTCGCCATGAAGTTACAGCTGATAATTTAATAAACCGGACGGGTTTACTTAAGATTTTCATCAAAACCTGTCTCTCATTCTTCTGCTCCTCTGTACAACTAACAAAGCACATGTTCTTCTCGAAAATCCAATTCCCTTAAAGACTTCTTCCCCTTTAACCTCAAATTATCGACAACGCCCTGACAGATGGGAGAATCCCGAAGCCACCCTTGAACATCAATGCACTCACCTTGAAGGCATCCCACACACAAATTAACCGCACATCTTCCCTTGAATAATTTCATTCATGAACCGCATTAAATTCCTGACTCTCGAGCCTTTCTTGAAATCACAAAGAAACAAAACACAAGAAAAGCAAAAAAACAAAGTGAAACGAACTTACACACAAGTCCTTCACAGACGAGGGTACACTACATAGTATAAACTTTTGATCTTACCGTTAAACCAATTTTCAAATTAATTGCCTAAAAAGAAAACTTTACTCCCACGCTGCAACGGCGTGGGCAGCAATTCCAAGAATCAAACGAAAATTCACATCCTCCCTTTCAGCGAGAGTGTGTGTGTGTGTGGGGGGATACAGACACGTACCGTAAATGGGGCTGTACATACGAGTACATATTTCGATTCAATAAATCGATGGTCTTATTATTTTCTAATCACAAAATCCAATGAATCACTCTAATTTCCGATACATGAGTATGTATCTGCCGTAACGGCACATTCATCCCTTGTTTGATTTTTGTTGGGACGTAGAGCGACGTGGTGCTGTTCCGGAGTAGACGTAACCACTTATCGTCATCATCTAGCTATCTACTCACGTAAAAGCGATTTTTTTTCTTGTGTTCCGCAACAGCACTTGTCGGTAATTACTGAACACAGCCGGCATTGGAATGGAATTCTAATAATCCCGCACATTGGACTGATTACGATTGGAATCCCCCCGCTCACCGCCGACGGTGGTCAACAGTTTTGATTACATCGAAAACAACCCCCAACTTGAATTCTAATCCACCTGCAACCACAGAGGGCATGTGTGGGTGCAGGGGGAAAAAGAATATGGTTCTTCCGGAAGAGAGGAGAGCAAAATAACAACCCACCCACCCGAAATAATGAACAAAAAAAAAAATTCACACAATCCCATCCCACACCCACAACATTCACTCCACGATTCGATGGGATCTCTCAAGACTGCCTGAGTGAAGTGGTACCGAACTTTTCTTCCACACACCACACAACAAACACAACAAACCCTACCCTACCCTACTCTATCGTCGTTCCCACCAGCAATCGCAGCACCGAGAGCAGCCAAAGCACAAGCATCGTGTGTTTCTCACCTGTAGGCTAACACGCGGCGCTTAACGATTAAACAGCCAACAGTAACAGTACCAAAATGTGCATCTTAAAGCCTGCCCTGCTCACCCCAATTCATCGGTAAAACGGCGCACAACAAAATGCATTCAATGCAGAGATACACAAAAGAGGTGCCGCCACTGCACCGTTATATGAGTACTAAGTCTCAATACAGCACAAAACAGTTGAATGTGGTGGAGTGTGAGAGGGGGAGAGAGAGGGAGAGGGGGAGGAGGAGGAGGAGGAGGAGCGAGGAGTGAAAAGTGCGATGAGGGGGTAAATCGCACGACAGTGATGCCAGATGAATATAGGAGTGCCCCGTTTTACCGCCACCGTCACCGCCGTGGGGAGGTCAAGTCGTTCAATTGTTTCGAACTAACTAACAACAACAACAACAACAATAAAACACCGATAGAAAAGCAGTTCTAACCGAAACCGAGAGGAAGCCGAGGAAGAAGTGGAAGAAGAAGAAGAAAAAATAGGAAACTCTAGAGCATTGTGGGAAAAACAATCGAAAGGAAGAGTCAACACACACACACACACACATCGGCACCTCGCACACACGACATGCATTCGGCGGAACCACGACAACGAGAGACGGTAATAATTTTTTACCGGTTTTTCTTTTGCACACACAGTTCACCTCTTCTCCCACACTCACCTCAACTCACTCTCAGGTTTTTTGTTATTTTTTTTTTGCTTGAAGACCGAAGAGCTTTTCTATGACGCAAAACAAACGGGGAATGCTTTATGGCATAATAATAGTAACAGCACACACAAACACACACACAGAGACACACACAGCCACAGACACAGATTCGACATCAGACCAGAATTGGCCCACAATGTTGTGCGCCGACTCTTAAACTTGAGGACGTCATTGATTCATTTCACCACACTTCACCTCACTTCACCAACAGCACCCTCTCAGCAGCAACAGCAGCAGCATGTGGGTTCACAATGTCTGTGTGTGGATGAATGAGAGTGTATGTCAAACGAGAGTGAGGCCAAAAAAGTATGACGTAACTCTCTTCCAACACAATCTCACCACACAGGGGGTAGTTACAATACGCACACAAAATGCAGCCCCCTTAAAGCCAAGACAACACACAAAACCAAGCCAAAAAAGCAAGAAAAACGCCATCATCGTGTGTATCCTACCATCATTCCGTCACTGGTGGTGTATGGTGTATGTCACAGTTTTGTGTGTGTGTCAGAGTGATGTGTGCTTTCGGTGTATACTGTATACTGGCAAAAAAAACACAATATAGTCGCGTGAAACGGTAAAGATAAGTTCAGTCGCGTCACAGACGCCGCATTGTTAACGAATAAAAGTTTATTCGCAAAGTGAGTGCAGAGCAGATAACCGACAAGCCGCTCTAAGGATAACCATCCAATAAAATTTTCAACCGTTACATCTGAAAAAATAAATCAAATCAAATAGTTTTGTGTGTGAAGTGCAGAAAGAAAAGAATTTTCTTGTGGTTTCCCTGCTTCAGAAACAACGGTTCTGTGTCAGAGTTCTGTCTCGTGGAAAAGAGATGCAAGCATAACAAGTGCACTGTGACGTATACGTGATAAAAATCTTGCTTCAAATTCTTCAAAAAAGTGTGTTTTCTTCTTCCGTGTGTGTCAGCCAGTGTGTCAAAAAAAAATCCTCTCTCTCTCTCTCTCTCTTTAAAAATTTGAAGAGTTTTGTTCAATTTTGTCCAATTTGATGGCAGATTTCGCGTTGAATTGTGTGCGTGTAAATCCTTCAATCGTTCGTTCAAAAAGAAAGGACTCTACAAGGAAGTAGAAAGGACATTCTGTGCTTCAAAAAAAAAACACCGTCATTCTCGTGCATTCAACAGCAACAACAAAAAGTGAGACAGGAAGTGAGAGAGAAACGAAAAAACAAAAGACTTTCATAGTGAAATTCACAGTCGTGCTGGAGGATCAAACAAACCCGCACCAGAGGGTTTCAGAACCTTCCACAGGTGTTTATTAGGTGTTTTCTTAAATACAGTTTATTCATGCCCTCAAACTTCACACAATTTTACTTCCGTTGTTTTTATGCTGCTTCCTTTTCATTTTGAGTTTCTTCTTCAATTTTTTTTTCTGTTCTGCTTGTTTGCATCATGTCCTTGTGAAACTCAACAATTTTGCAAAAAAAAAAAAAACTGTGAAACGTGTTGTGTCGCTTTTGAACCTTACTTTAGTTTTGTTTCTTTTCATAATTTTTTGTGTTAAAAAAAAACCTCGTTTAGAACACAATTTTTTTGAATTCGAAATGGATACCAATTTGGTATCACTTAATCACTTGACAGTTACACATTTTATTATGTAACCGTTATATGTAAAAAACTCTTTTAAAATCTCTTTTGATTGAACCCATATTTTGTACTTGGATCTGTTCGAAAGTGTATTTTTTTGTGCGAAATGCGAAATCGTCTTGCCTCGTTGATTATTGTTAAGCAAGAGCCACAGTCAAGTGATGAACTTAGTGTAACAACCACCTTATTCACCGGTGAACAAATATTAAGTGAGGATAACAACAACAACAACAACAACAACGACACCCATACAACAGTTAGTTCAAATTATCTTGAAAACGATAATCTCATACATTGCGGTAATTTTGAGAAGACATTCACAACGGTATTGAGTGGATTCTATTCATCAACACAAGCTGCAGCAGCAACAGCAGTAGCAAACTCAACACTATCGATACCGGCAAATCGAACGGCATTAGCAACAGCATTGAACAGTTATGGTGGTGATGATGAACATTATGTGCCATTGGAATATAAGTCCTCAGTTAACGGTATATGTGATAGTTTTATAAATAGCAGTAATTACAGTGGGTGTCTTGAAATCAATCAGAGAAGATTATTTAAGTGTGAGAACGATGATGATGATGATGGTGTTGTTGTAGGAGTGGATGATGAGCATGATGATGAAAAGAAGATAAACAACAACAACAACAACAATGACGATGATGAAAATAACGATGAAAATGATGGTGGTGATGATTTAAATCAACAGGACATTAAGTGTATGTATTCTAGATTTTTTTTTTGTCTGTGTTTGGTGATGGTGGCAACACTGATGACTCTAACAAAAGCGACTAACAAAACAATTTGATTATGATATGCTAACTAAACTAACACCCGGTTTGCGAGGGATGCCGTCTTAGTTTTGGGGCAGGATTTGTTGATGTTCGGTCGTAAAAATAAATCATCGTGAATGGTGTTGGTTTTGACGATCTAACGGTTGTGCTCTATAGAGAGGTTATTTTGGAAACAGTTATTTTTGGATACGTTTGCTGTTAGAAAGGTGTCTATCTGTGTCGCCATTTTGGGAGTAGTTTAGGGGCGATGTTCACTTGTTGTGTTATTTTCTTTTGGTTTTTTTTTTTTTGGTGATTGCCTTTGGCGTGTGGGAGTTTTTCTTTTTTAGGGTACGGGGGTTTTAAGGCAAGGTAAAGGATATAATTTAAAGGGATGGCGATGAAAATTGAATTGTTCTGAATTAAATTTGTTCCTGTGAAGCACGATTAGACTGTATGCTTAGGTAAAGAGGAAGTTTCAAGACTATACCTGCGAAGCAGCGTTAAACTGCTTAGTTAAGAATAGATGACATTTTCCCACGATTTTTGGATCCTAAACAAGTCAAATAAATCAGTCCTAACGGAGGCAAAAATCTAAATCCTATGTCTGCCTTCATCTTGAAAGATTCATTTTGAGAATCCCGAAAAAATATGTACGACTTCAGATAGCCTCCCGCTTAAAATCAAAATTTAATTGAATAGAGTCATTCTTGCCCATGCCTCGTTTCAGTGCTGTTTGCAATAAGCTAAGAAACAGGAAAAGAGCTTGAAGGCTCTTGGAATCAAGTTTTCAGAGATGAAAAACTGCTTGGATTTAGAGAACTATTCCTTGAAGCATGTCATTTTTAATGCAAAGCGATCCATGATCCACATTGGTTGAAGCCCCAGAGGGTGGTGGGCTGGAGCCTATCTTTTTTACCAAAAATCTTTCGGTTTGTTCTTACAAACGGCAAAGATGTTTCGCTTCTTTCGACTGATGTACTCTCTGAGCATTGTTATTGACTCGAAAGAGATTGCTGTGGAAATGAAAGTTGTTGTCTCCGAGATCAAATTACGGGCCAACGTAAGACACTTACTCACAAGGCCACAGCGGCTATTGGATGAAGCCTTCCTTGACCTGTGTCCTCTCTGAGTATTGTGAGTGCCTTTAGAGAACTGGTGCCGTGAATATGTGAGTTGTTCGTAAGTGTCAACATATTTACTCACAAGGTAACCGCGGCTTTAAGGGATGAACCTTTTCTTGACGTGTGTCATCTCTGAGCATTGTGAGTGCCTTGAGAGAGCTTGTCCTGTGAAAATGTGAGTTGTTGTGTTCGAAATCAAACCTTGAACCTTTCGTAAGAGTCAACATACTAACTCACAAGGCCACAGCGGCTCTAGGGGGTGAAGCTTTTCTTGACGTGTGTCCTCCCTGACCATTTTCAGTGACTTGAAAGAGCTGGTGCCGACAAAATGAAAGTTGGTGTGTTCGGGATCGTACCATGGACCTAACCACAAGGACGCGGCCCTACCTGAACCCATCACACCGCTTAGCACCTTGCACAGGGAAAAAGAGGCAGCTAATAAACGGTGGTGTCGATTAGACAAATGCGCTACAGCTAAATCGTTATGACCAGTCTACGACAAGAGGAGATCTACCGATCTCATGAAACTAAGTCGACGGAACAGCCGTTGAGGTCGTGACAAGGCAATGCGGCCCAGATCGAACCATAGGCCAAAGAAAGATTCAGCACACTTAACCACAAGGCCACACCGGCTGATGATTGCAGATGTTGCAATCTACTCTAGACTGAGGCTATCAGTGTTTTTGGGTCACAGTCTCTTAAAGCCACAGGGTCTCAGAACATCAGGGCCAGAGAGTTTCAGAGTCATTTGGTTTGAGAGTCTCACAGTCGAAGGTCTTTGAGTCTCAGGGCTCTGATGCCCTCAGTTTCTCTGAGACTCGGGGTTCCATTGTCTCAGAATCTTAAGGCCTCAGACTTTCAGCGTCTCAATGTTCCCGAGTTTTAGAGTTAGAGAGTCTCAGAGTCTCATGATCTCTTTGTTTAAGATTCTCGGGGTTTCAGAGTCTCATGATCTTTTTGTTTAAGATTCTCGAGATTTCAGAGTTTCAAGGTCTCAGAGTCTCAGGTTTTCAGCGTCTCAATGTCCCAGAATCTTAGACCTAGAGAGTCTCAGAGTCTCATGATCTCCAAGTTTACGGGTCTCAGAGTCTCAGAACCCCAAGGACTCAGGGTTTCAGAAACACATTGCCAGAAGGTCTCAGGGTCTCAATTAGTCAGTGTCCCAGAATCTCAGGGTCTAAGATACTCTTTGTTTCAAATTCTCGGGGTTTCAGACTCTTAGGGTCTAAGAGTCTAAAGATTTTAGAGTCTCACCGCCTCAGAGTCTCAGCAGCTCAGGATCTCTTGATCTCACAGTTCCAAGGTCCCAAAGTCTCAAGTTTCAAGGTCTCAGAGTCTCAGGTTTTCAGCGTCTCAATGTCCCAGAATCATAGACCTAGAGAGTCTCAGAGTCTCATGATCTCCAAGGTTACCGGTCTCAGAGTCTCAGAACCCCAAGGACTCAGGGTTTCAGAAACACATTGCCAGAAGGTCTCAGGGTCTCAATGAGTCAGTGTTCCAGAATCTCAGGGTCTAAGATACTCTTTGTTTCAAATTCTCGGGGTTTCAGACTCTTAGGGTCTAAGAGTCTAAAGATCTTAGAGTCTCACCGCCTCAGAGTCTCAGCAGCTCAGGATCTCTTGATGGGAGGGTCTCACAGTTCCAAGGTCCCAAAGTCTCAGGTTTTCAGACTGTGAAAACAGTGTACCAGAATCTCAGGGCTTGGCAGTCTCAGAGTTTCAGGGTTTTAGAGTCTTAGGGTGCTCAGTGCCTCAGTGCCTTAGGGTCTCAGTGCCTCAGTGTTTCAGAGTTCCAAGGATTCAGGGTTTCAGAGACTCAATGCCACTTATTGCCTCAAAGAGTTAGTGTCCCAGAATCTTAGGGTCTAAGATACTGTTTGTTTTAGATTCTCAATGTTTCAGAGTCTCAGCGTCTTAGAGTCTCAGCGCCTCAGGGTCTCAGCACCTCAGGATCTCTTGGTATGAGGGTCTCACAGTTCCAGGATCTCAGAGTCTCAGGTTTTCAGCGTCTCGATGTCGCAGTATCTCAGGGTTTGAGGGTCTCAGAGTAGCACGATCTGCAAGTCTCAGGATCTTAGAGTCTTGGGGTCCCAAGTCTCAGGACTTCAGAGTCTCGTTGTGTCACAGAGAGTCAGTCTCAAAATCCCAGTGCCTAAAAGGCTCTTCGTCTCAGAGTCTGACCAATTGCGCTAAGTTGGTTGAGGTCCCTCTCCACT
This sequence comes from Myathropa florea, assembly GCA_930367185.1. Taxonomy (NCBI): domain Eukaryota; kingdom Metazoa; phylum Arthropoda; class Insecta; order Diptera; family Syrphidae; genus Myathropa; species Myathropa florea. The sequence continues at coordinate 125,580,485 of OV884002.1, read as the reverse complement.
TGGGTGCGTCACATTTGACGTGGGCGTCGTCAAATCCTCTGTTGCGTTGTTTCACTTTCTTAGAGTCTTAGTTTCTTTGAATCAATTCTCTTTAAATCACTTGAAATTCTGCGAGTTTAAATTGTTTCGGGGCTAGTTGTTTGTTAGTTCATTGCGATTGGAACGCAATGAAGTTCCTTTTCAGAAGGATCCAATGAAATGAACGTTAAACTAGCCGTAACTCTGATTTAGCCGGCCGTGGTATAGTTCCTTTGGTTGCTGCACTCTAAGTCCCTGGTTTTGGTTCCCAGAAAGAGCGTTGTTCCTGCTTCGCAGCACCAGATCCCACTGTGAATTGTTCAAAAGTGCAACGATCCTTAGAACCTTCTTAGAAACTGATCGTCGGGGATTGACATGAAACTGCAAGTTCCACAATTTGAACGATAAAACATCACGCATCGGATGTGGTGTCCACTTTTCGAAAACACCCCGACGACATTTTACACCTCGTCTTCATCTAATCCCTGCCCGCACCACAAACTGGGCTCTGGCTTAGCTTACATCCATCGTTCGAGCTTCATTTCGATAGCACACCACATGCCCTGCATGAAATCACCTCCAACCGAAGCGAAAAACAAACAAACAATCTTCCGAGTCTATGAGTGCGATTCTAGAAGCATGAATCACTCACACGGCGAGTACCCCCACCGCCGAACTGTTTCTCCCCGTTTGCTCCACACACAACGTCCATCGGCAGTCCTATTTTTGACACATACGTTGGCACCCCGTTCCTCCATTCTTCGGATCAATCATCAGTAAATGTCCTTGAAGTCTACGTCATTCTCATGACACGATACGGAAGGTCTTCAAATTTATTTCACTGTCTTTCTCCGTTTCATGCCTAGCGGTGATTCCCCCCGCGAACGAAATTAATTCACTCACCCCTCAGGTCACCCCCATGGGAGTTGCGAGCAGATTACAAGACCTTAACCCCTTCACTGTATCCTGTTCATAACTCATTCGAGAAAGAAAACAGAAAAAAAAAAACATCCAACCCAGGAATATAATTAAAACAAACGTGCAGCTCTCTCGCACACACTCGCGCATACAGCGAAGCGCCAAGTCGAGAACTCGCATGAATCGCTCGAGAAAAGAAAAGGAAAACGAGCGCAAAAATATAACAAAACACGAGAAATGTTTGACGTAAGAGAAGAGACCCCATCATCCATCCTCATCGCCAAGCCTAGACAAAACCCGCGGCGGGGCGGGCAAACGATGAGGAATTAGGATACACAATAAACTGGGCCACGAGTAAGAGTGAACGCCAGATGCGGAGCGACAGAGAGGGCGACAGCGACAGCGAAAGAGGTAAGGCAAGCCGCAGCAAAACAACGAAAGCCCCAACCCCGACCGATAGTCATATGAACTTGAACGTAATAACTCGGGCAAAGTGTCTGGCGAGTGCCAAAGATGACGAAAGCCTTTAAAGAGCGCGCGTATCTCGTCCCGTGCACCCGCCGCGCGGCTGACCATCGAGCTGGTGCTACTGCACAGCCAGCGCACCAGCATCGCCGCGCGGTGTATCTGCATTTATCGCGCTGCATCTGTCATATTTGCGATTGCACTTGGCAGCCGCGATAGTTCCAATGCTGGTCGCGGCACTGGCGGCGGTGGTGGCGGTTTGGCAGCGCTGCTGCTCGTTTGGAAATTATGGCAATGACGACGTCAGAGTGCAGAACTCAAAAATATCCCATCTCGGTCGTCCCACCTTCGCCCGTTTCCTTGCACTTGCTTTGGACCCATCTGGCCGACTGGCCTGCACCAAGGCGATGTGTCTTCGGCTTCCTGGTCGAATTTGTTCATCTCGAAATTGATTAGTAAAGATCGTATTTATAGACGCAAAACAGATAATTGGGCGCGCATTCGCTGCGACACCGGTGGGGTTATGTAAGATGCAGGCGCTACGATGCAGCGCGTCTCGTACCTCGAAGGTGTGTCCGTGTGTGGTGTGCTGTGGTGTGTTGTTGCGGGGGGGGATCTCTGCACCGAGAAACGATTAATCACATGAGGATTTCTCGAAAAAATAAAATTGTTTTCTTTTTTGTCGAATTTGATTAATTGTCAGTTGTGGTTGGCTTTTGGAGGCGAGGGGGAGGGCAAGTCTTGGGTAATTCAAGCCGCCTTTTGGGTTCTTGGTCGCTTCGGTCTCGATGGGATGAACGGCAGAAACTGGCTTGCGACATTGAAAAGTCAAAACATTGAAATGAATCATTTGTGCGGTAAGTAGGCGACGTGATGCTGAGGAGAGGGGCTGGCAGACAGTTCAAATTTTCTGAGCATCTGAGTGGGAATAACCTTGACACTAAATGTTAGTTCTTCTAAGGAATCTGTTTTGGGCTAAAGTTAAGTACAGTCTGACTTTTGGATCAGGGCATGGGCAAAAATTGGTCCATTGTGGTGTGGATCAAAGCACACGTTCTAGCTTTTTCGATTCAGCCTAAAATTGATTTTTTGATCGAAAATGTCAGCATGCTTCCCAGACTTTCCTTTGGGTAGCAGTGAAAGAATTTATGCCCTCGACAGTTCTACCATTTCTTGACCTAAGTCGTTCTAGAATATTTCTTGAGCTGAATTTGAGCACTGCTTTTTTGGTTCATTCTAAAACTGAATTTTTGATCTAAATTTTCAGCCGAATTTATGTTGTCCATATTCGCAATGGGTCCTATGGCTCTCCTTCCAAAACAGAAGTCCTTGACAGGTCTACCATTTCTTGGCTTAAGACGTTTTTGCGCTGAATTTAAGTAGAATCTGCCTTTTGGATTAGGAAGACGGAGCTTGAATTTATTCTCTTTGTCTGCTTTTCTGGCTCAGCCTAAAGCCGAGTTTTGATCCAAATTTTCAGCAGACCTTTTGGCTAGAAAGAACGTATGTCTTCGTCAGCCCTGACACTTTTTGGTCGAAGATGTTTTTTGGGCTGAATTTGAGTACAGTTTGCCTTTTGGATTAGGCAGACTGAGCTTCAATTTATTCTCTTGTTCTGCTTCTTTGAGTTTAGCCTAAATCTGACTTTTTAGTACACATTTTTATCATTTTCACCAGATTTTTTTGTAGCCAACAATAAAGGAACTTATGCCGTCGACAACTCCGGCATTCTTTGGTCTGAAACATTCAGCTTGGACTGAATTATGTTTCGGGCCTCTGAGTCGAACATTTTGGAACCTTGGTTTAAATTAGTTCTTGGCAAGGATGTCAAAATTATTTTTTGGTACATTGTGCCTTCAAATTTTGGTCAAAAATTTGCAATTTCTATTCTTGTTAATTTGGGACACTGAACTTTAGAAAATGTAAGGACGTCAATCTTTGGTCCTCAAGACATTTTCTTCCAATCATTCTGACGTTGTCTATAAGAAATTGTTTACCATTAATTCTAACGTTGCAACATTTTCGACGTCTGCTTCCTTTGGGCCAAAAAGATCCAATTTCTGTTCTTCTTAATTTTGAACACAGAGTTTTTGCTCAGAAAGTGTGGGGATGTCCATTGTGGGTTCATAAGACATTTTTTTCTATTCATTTTGACATTGCAACATTTTTGACATTTATTCCGTTTTGGAAATTTCAAAAATGTCCAATTTCTGTTCTTGTGAATTTAGGAAATGGAGTTTAGCTCAGAATGTGTAAAAATGTCAGTCTTTGGTCCACAAGAGGTCTAATCTGTTTCGATTAGATCAAATATTTTCAATTTCTGTACACGATAATTTCGGACATAGGGCATCTTTGGTCCGCAGCGCCTGTCCATAAATTCTGATGCAACATTTTTGACATCTGCTTAGTTTAGCTCAAAAATGTCCAGTTTGTGTACTTGTTAATTAAAGAAACAGGACCTAGCCCAGAAAGTATGAGGAAATCAATCTTTTTTTTTGTCCATAAATTCTGACGTTGCAAAATTTTCGACGTCTGCTTTCTTTGGGTCGAAAAGTTTCAATTTTAGTCCTTCTTAATTTAGGACACAGAGTTAGTTCAGAAAGAGTGAGCAAGTCAATCTTTGGTCCGTAACTTTTGTCTACTTATTCTACCGTTCAAAAATTGTTGACATTTGCTCAAAAATACAAAATTTATTGACATGTCTGCCAGTAGAATGGTGTAGAAAAGTCCAAACAACGAAGAGGTCATCGTGGTCGTAGAAATTTGGGCCTCTTCATTTAGTCATGGATGTGCTTCATAGAAATCACAGAAGCCATCGATTTCTAGAGCCTATGTTGCAGACACCAGGCAGGCGCAAGGCGGCAGCTTCGATGTTAGATATGACGGTGGCACAGTTGTAGTCGCATGAATTCGTTCTTCCGATGGAGCGGTTCTTGTGTCCTCATTTGTACATCAACCGGTTGCATTCAAAATCGCGAGACTTAAACTAGCTTTTAGGAGATAGAATCTTCACGGTTTCAGAGTCTGAGGATTTCATGATCTCAAGGTCTCAGAATCTCATAGTCTCGGATTTTCAGGGTCTCAGAGTCTGAGCTTCTTAAGCTCTTAAAGTCTCAGGGTCTCAGGGACTCAGGGTGTCAGGGACTCAGGGACTCAGGGTCTCAAAATTTCAGATCAGTGTCTCAGAGTCTGAGCGTCCTAGGGTCTGAGCGTATTAGAGTCTGAGCGCCTCAGAGTCTGAGCGTCACAGAGTTTGAGCGTCTCAGAGTCTGTCGTCTCAGAATCACAGGGTCTCAGATTCAAAACGAAGCGTCTCCTGCTTCCTTGCATGGAAATTGTAACGCAATGCATTCGACTTCGAAAAAGAACTTAACGGTCAATGCCTTAAATTTGATTCAGGCAGGATATTGCATTCGAATCTAATTCTTTGAGTTTTTCCTCGCTTCAATCTCTACGGACATGCTCTCTGACCAGCAGCAGTCTATCAACAGAAGCACTCAACCAAAGTAATGTCTTAACCTATGGAACAAAGCAACAGAGGACGTTCACGTACAAGATGGTGCACATAAATCGAGGGAGACCTCGGTTGACTTGGTGTGCGAAACTGGAAACAGCTAGAGAGAGGGACCGTGCCGGCTGGAGGCGCATGCTGGGTGAGGCCCAGATCCATCTCGGACTGTAGCGCCCTAAGAAAAAAAGAAGAAGCTACTTAAGATCAGCAGAGCTTCCTGCCCCAGTAATTTATAGAAAACTTCAAAGGAAGAGTGAGAAAAAATGGGGCCTAATGACCATTCCTCTGACTGAAGTAAAAACAAGTTCAACACGACCGCTTCGCTCTTAAACCTAAATCCAAATCTCCTGAGCTCTTGCGACAAAATGACACACCAAATTTCGAATCCCTTTTAAATTTAAGTCAAATCTGTTCAGTTTAACCTCCAGTTCCATCCAGCATCACTCTCGCTTCAAAGTGACACCACTCCACTCTCACCCTGCACCTGTCTGCTCATCTTCATCCAACGAAACCCTTCTCAATCGACCAGTCCCTGGCTAGGCTACGTCAGAGTCCCAAACTCCCACAAGCCATCCTTGAGCGAATTTTTCAATAAAACAGAAGAACTCTTGTGAAGCATGAAAACATCTGCAAGGACCCTTCCAAGAACCAAAAAGCGTATGACGAGTTCCTAAGCAGCTCCAGCTTTTTCCTCGACGTCCTTCAGATTTGTTGACTCCACCCACAACTCCCCGGCAGGAGGATCAATCGTATTCTCTGTCTTTCTCGCTATTTTCTAGTCAATTCCCGGAAAATGATTTCAAAAACAAATTTTTAATTGGATTCTCCCGCCCACCCGCTCGTCGAGCACAGCCATCCCCACGTCCCGCCCACTCAACGGCACACCAATTAAGTACCCCATCGCCGTATTTGTTTATCCGAATTGGCACGAGACTTTTATGATGCTCGTATTTTTAGCTAGTCGCAGTGGAATCAGCGAATGCTCTTGCGTCCCCCCGCCTTCGGCCACACCGCACCGTGTCACATGGTGATGCAGGCGAGAAGTCGCACAACGACATCGTTCAGCGATTGAGTAAAAATACCCGAAATCTAATTAAGAATCAAAAGAATCTTCCACACGGGGTCTAGTCGGCGACCTCTCAACTCCGCTAACCGGCCGCAAGTAATCCTTGATATGCGGAATCGATTGCCCGAGAAATAATTGCCAGCGCATCGACATCGACATCGCCGTCGAGGAGCTGCGAACCGATGGGCGTCTCTAAAATTAGCTAGCGTCAAACTGCAGCAGAAACAATCGTGGTGTCGGTGTCCGAGGGGGCTGTCCTCCCCGCCTCTGGTCGAATTGTTTGTTTGTTGTGCATGGATGCCGTTGGTTGACTAAATTTAGACCACCGCGACGCGGTCATAGATTCATGAGGCAAAAATTAGACTATAAGTGGACCTCACATGACTGTCCCGTCGTCGACTACAATGACGGGGGCTCGCGCGCTCTCCACACATTAATCAAAACCAATTATTTATTGTTTTTGCATTCAGTTGGGGGGCTGACAGAAGTTTATTTTCAAATTGTGGCCCTTGCTGACGCCAAATAGCACGAGGAAACGATGACTACGATGGCAACGATGGCAACGGTGACGTCGTTTGCCGTCCCAAAGAGAGTAGGGTCAGTGATGCCAAAAATACGCAAACTTTCCGCACCGATGAGCGAATCAATTAATCCCAAAAATACGGCGGGGACAAACGACAAACGACAAAGCGAAAGTAGAAAATAAAATAAAATAACCCCTAAGCACCCTAATTAAGATAAAAATAAACGGAAGCGCTCCGCCGCCGTCAGACTGATAAACAGGCACACTGCGCTGCCGACGGTTTACCGCTAGTGAGAGTGAAATCGAAAAGAATTTCCTCCGTACACCTGACAGCTCACGCTTTGTCAGTGTCACTTCGATTGAGCGGGGGGGGGGGGTCGAGAAAGAACAACAACCAGAAGAAATCATCAGTTTCATCCCTTAAGCGAGGGTATCGTCGTCGTCGTCGTCGCCCACGCACACCTCACTGCTCCACAACGATGACGTTGATTCACGTGTGCCCACTCTCCGAAGATGTGTATTCCTGTGACATTGGGGTGGCAAATGAAAAAAATACCCACTTCCAGTTTCGTGTTTACTTATTCATCTCTCCAGGATCGATAACCTCGTACTGGGTGTGTGACGTCAAGGGCATGCCAATCGATGGCGGACCACCGAAGTGAGAGAGGGAGAGGGAGACAGCGAGAGAGTGCGTAGGATACGTGATGGCTGGATCCATATTTAAATCATAAAAAGGAAAACCTTGTAGCAATCACGGTAACGCACGTGGAAGGGTCTCCCTTCATTCACTTGGCTCGGTGTAAATTGCTTTGTTTGCTTTGGAAGGAATCCTTCTCAGTGTCAACGAGGATGTCCGGGGTTTGGGAAATAATTTCTTGGCACTTCGGGCCAAATCGAGGGAATGTGCGATGTGGAGGAATGATTTATTTTCTGTGACGAAATGTGTGGAGTGTTGCCAGAAGTGAATTGATATCAGAAGTTTGAAATCTTTGACAGATGATGTCAGGAGCTGTCAGATAAGAGGGTGACAGGTGGCAAGGGATGCCAGTGGACGAAATTTGCTCAGTTTTTCTATTTGATTTATTTTCTGTGACGAAGTGGAGTGTTGCCAGAATTGATCAAAGTTTGAAGTCTGTGACAGCTGATGTCAGAAGCTGTCAGATAAGAGGGTGACAGGTGGCAAGTGATGCCAGTGGACGACATTTGCTTGGTTTTTTATTTGATTTACTTTCTGTGACGACATGAAGTATTGCAAGAAGTGAAATGATCAAAATGTGAAGTCTCTGACAGCTGATGTCAGTAGTTGACAGATAAGAGGGTGACAGGTGGACTGTGATGCCAATGGATTGCCAATAGGACGATGTCTGTTTTTTGGTGGGCTACAGTCGAGTGGGATTCATTGATATGTACTTTGTTGCTCCTGAGTTTGTTTCCCAAAAAGACCAGAGAGAGAGATAGAGTTTGAGTGAATGGATGTCAGAAGACTCTTGCCCAGTGCTGCCAGGTCATGGAAAATTTACCTTTTTGGTAGCAAATTCCAACTCCCTTTCCACACATTTGATAAAAGGGTGTTTTCGTACAAAAAAAAAGCTAAATTCCTTCTGAAAAAATATCCTTTTTCTCAAAAATAACCGTCTTGTGAAAAAATTTCCTTCGATGTTCAAGGGGTAAATGAAGTCTGTGCCAAAGGATAGCACAAAAGAGAACTGCAGAGCTTGTGGAACTACCTTTTTGCAAAAAAAAAAAATAAAATACTGATATTAGCCCAGTTTCTAACATAAAGTCCTTTTTTTGGAAGTGGTACACTTTGAGCACTATGGGAATTTTTTTCCCCAGTGCGGGAAATTCCGCTAGAAAATACTGGCAGCACTTCTCTAACCCTTCGCTTGAAATTTTGTGGCAATGATTCTCAAGATCCGTTGGTCAAAATTCAGTTCTGAACTATGGCGTTGCCATCATTTCGTTTTTGAACACAGCCAACGGCCGACCAATATTTTTGAATATTTTTTCCCCAAGTCGCCGTGGATCCGCTGCGACGAGTTACTGCTTGAATTTTTGCAGCAATTCTTCTCTGAATTTCAATCATGCTTCTCCTGGTCAAAATTCAGATCTGCACTGTGGAGTTGCCATCATTTCGATTTTGAATACAGCCCGACCAATATTTTTGAATATTTATTCCTCAAGTCTCCGTTCATCCGCTGTGACGAGGTACGCCCTTGAAGTCTTGTGTCAATTATTCTCAGAGTTTCAATCATGCTTCTCCTGTTCAAAATTTAGGTCAGGCGTTGCCATATTTTCGATTTTTGATTGATTGATGAACACAGCCAACGGCCGACCAATATTTTTGAATATTTATTCCTCAAGTCACTGTGACTGATTGCGTCCTTTGTTGGCAAAGCTAGCAATTTGTTTTCACTGAAAACTTGAGGACTTTTGTGCCTCAACATAGAGAATATTTCCCGATAAATCCATTCAGTGTCTGCTGCTCTTTGTCTTCATCGCTTGCTGCTTTGACTTCCACAAGAACTTCATGCTTTTCAGAGATATCCCTCCCTCCCACTCGAGAAGAGTCCGCTCTCCTTTGTCGTCCTCCACCATTCCACCTTCCTCCTCCATTCAGGAGTTAGAAGTCAGAAGCCACCTTGTCCTCCATCCAGAAATCAAACAAAAACAAATAAAAAAAACAACTCCCATCTGGCAATGCTAACCGAAGCAAAAACCGACATAACCTAACCTACCACAGTGTGTACACTGCCTTTCATATATCTGTAACGGCAATTGTAACTATACACAAATCAACACACGACATCACTGCTTAAATATGAAGTAATCGACGGGCGGAGATTGTGGTATGTGCGCCCCACTATGCGAGCGCAAAGTGGGTGGCGATGATGTTTGCGTTATCTATCTCACTCTCGTTGGTCGTGTGTCTCTTGTCAAAGTGCTGTTTTTTTCGTTTTTGTTTTGTTTCTCTCTCTCCTCACTCTCTCTCTGTGTACGACATCGTTCAATGCGCGCACACACACACACATGCACATGGGCGAGCGTCCAAACGACCTTGAGCCATGGAAGCACAAAAATAGGAAAAAGTCCAACACCACACCACGCCATGCACACACTGGAAGCATTCGCGTACAGTGGTGTGCGAAAGAAAGAGATGACGAGGAAGTGGCAGGAAACACAAGTTTACCATGACGTCAGTTGGAAAAGTTTATTGATTACCTCACGCATTCGTGCACGGACGAGCTTCTGTGTGAGTGTGTGTGTGTGTGAGGTGTTGGGCCGTGGTGTGGAATCGGGTTCACCCCTTTTCGGTGGGAGCACGTGTGGCGGAGAAAGAGAGAGTGTCGGTGATTGGGTCATGAATTCGAATCGATGACGGGCGAATCGACATCCAAATGGACTTCAATTGAAGCGAACTACTGACTACTCAATTATTGACTATCGAGTGGGGTGGCATTTCGGGCGCCCGCTCGGAGGGTTGGTTGAGTGAAATCATTTCTGGTATTTGCTATACTTGTAGGGGTTGTAAGCTTAATTTCCTCGAGAAGCACATGCCGCCGAGCGTGGCCCCGATGAGGGGGGTGTGAATTTGTGGGAAATAAACGGTTCCATGTTGTCACAAATTTAATTTATAACCAGATGGATGATTAAAGGCTCATTTCGTTCCGTGCGATGACGAGTGTGAGTGTGTGTGGGTGTGTGACGGCCGAGCGATAATTGCGGACATCCTTTTGCCTGGGAAAATAATACTCGTCCATCCGGGTATTGATTGAAATGAAATTCATCGGGAGTGGTGTACCGTTTGTGGTAATTAGGCACGACGATGATTCACAAGAGAGGTTCTGTCAGTGTCAAGACATGGGTGCGGGGAAGGGGAGTCGAGTGGTGGTTCTGATAGGTTGCGTGGTTTCTAAGAGAGGTCTGCGGACGTGGTTCTATGATGGTGGTGATGTGTTGTGTCACTTCTTTCATGGAAAGTGATTTGAAGTGGGTTTTCTGAAAGTGAAAATTTGTGTTTCACACACTCTGAGCCTTATTTTTGTGTCAGTTAAAGAAACTGAGGGACTAGCGATAGGGACAGCAATTGTTCGTTCTTTAAGGAGGAAGTTTAGTTCGAAATACAGTAGAGTCTCGAAAACATGAACGTTTCTATAACTTGAACAGTTTGGAAAGGTGAACGATTGTTTTTCATCTTTCTTTGGGGCGACAGTCTGCTATAGAACAATTTTTTTTTCAAGAAAAACTTCTAAATGAATCCTTTTTTTATCTTTTTTGTGAACAATTCTTTTTATTTTTTATTTTTTTTGTTTTTTAAAAATAACTTGTTGTTTTTATAAATGCAAGGTTTTATGTAAGGCTATACGACTTTAACTAAATTGCGATGCTTTCGTAAGACAATTCGAAAAGATGAACGGAGCGTGTTTTATATCTGTTCATCTTTTCGAGATTCTACTGTATGTGCTAAGAGTCAATGCGTCCACAGTCGCTGCTCATTTAGACTAACAAACTGTGTTCATTTTGCTCTTGAAAATGCACAAGGAAAGCGCCTAGTTTTGAAAAACTTACCAGATGTCAACAGTAGCTCCTGTTTGAGTTAGAATCATGTGGTAGACAAAATCTCTCGTGGGCAGGCGCCCACTTCAACTGACTATCTCTCTGCCACAGATTCTGCCCTTTCAAGGACTCCGAAGGAACATAAACCAACTGAAGAATTGTGACAATTGACAACCAAACGTTGAGATCAAGTTTGTTGATGGCAGAGTAAGATTTTTGAACGAAATTGAACTCAAAACTTCTTTTTTTAAGCTAAGCTTGCATCAGATATGATGGGCGCCGTGGCGTAGTGGGTAGGTGCGTCGACTGCTGCGCTCGAGGTCGTCAGTTCGAATCTCGGAAAAAACATCAAACATTTTTTCACAGCTCCACCTCTTTCGAGTCACTGACAATGCTCAAAGAGTATAACTGTCTAGGAAAAGCTTCTCAAAATCGCCGTTTAGAGTCGGCATTAAACTGTAGGTCTCCTCCACTCGTGAGAGAGTAATAGCACGCACAACACGAGTGGTTGCTGAGAAGCTAGGCCCAGGTCCACCTCGGACTGTAGCGCCGCCATTATTATTATTATTATTGCATCAGATATTTTCTCAAGAGAATGCTCTAAAAAGAATAAGAATTTTGTCCCAAAAATTTTGAGCCGAAATGCTTCCAAAGGAATTGCTGCTGGGTGCATTAACCTCATTTCTGAAAATATTTCCTGTCCAGGTCAAACTAGAGGGTGACCAGATAGGAACGATGGGAAAAGAAATTTAAATAAAACAGGAATGACGTGAGGTATGAAATCTATTCTGGCTTTATTTTGTAGCTGTATTCATGCCATTATATATAAAATAGCACATTGTTCAAATTTCCGAATTGACTTCACTGCCCGCACTTCAAGCGATCGATCTATTTTTTGATGACTCGGTTCAATACGTGTGACGATATTCCGGCAATAGCGTTTCGAATGTTGGCCTCAAGCTCGTTCAAAGTGGTTTCGCATGCGAGCGCAGTCTAAGGACTAAGACGTGTAAGGAATACGACTGGATGGCATAGTTGGTTAAGTGCCTGCCCCAAGTACGAGGGGTCCCAGGTTCGAATCCCAGTGAAATCGAATCTGGTCTAGTCACTATTTGCCGTTGGGATCAAACTAACGGCACTGGATTAGGTTGCTACCTGGGAATACAATGGACCTGTTTTGAGTCTGAGTGTTCCAGTAGTATTTCAAAAAAATACTCCGAAAAGAAAGACGTCTAAGGGCGAGAGGAGTCAAGTCATGATTTCGGCGGCTAATTGCCGTGAGATAATCCAGTCGCCAAATTTCTCCTTTACAATTTCGAGCGTTGCGTCGCTTGTATGGCATGTAGCGCCATCCTTTTGGCATCACAGCCCGGATATATTGATGTTGTACAGCTCTGGCCACAGAAAGTCGGATAACATCACTCTGTACCTGCGACCATTGACGATAGCGGTGTCTCCTTCCACATTTTGAAAGAAATAAGGTCCGATGATGCTGCCCTGCTTGGGACCATTGACGATAGCGGTCTCTCGCTCCTCCTTTCGAAGAAATAAGGTCCAATGATGGCGCCCTGCTTGGGACCATTGACGATAGCGGTCCCTCGCTCCTCCTTTCGAAGAAATAAGGTCCAATGATGCTGCCCTGCTTGGGACCATTGACGATAGCGGTCTCTCGCTCCTCCTTTCGAAGAAATAAGGTCCAATGATGGCGCCCTGCTTGGGACCATTGACGATAGCGGTGTCTCGCTCCTCCTTTTGAAAGAAATAAGGTCCGGTGATGCCGCCTTGCATCGGGCCATCGACGATGACGGTGTCTCCTTCTTCATTTCGAAAGAAATAAGGTCCGATGATGCCAGTGTCTCATCAAACAGTCAATTCTTGTGAATGCACTGATTCTTTATTGAACACTTGTGGATTGTGTTCGCTCCAAAAAACGGTAATTTTGCTTGTTGACAAACCCGCTGAACCGAAAATGGTCCTCGTCCGAGAAGATCCGAGTCTTTTTTTGTCCCAAATCCGAAACTCCGACCCACCATTCAAGCACCCAAATACGAAAGGGTCACAAGTTCATTGTTTTATTCAGCTATTCAGCCAATTCAAAAATTCAAAGCTGTTCAAAAGTCTCCCCGGTTAATCTCGATGAATCCGAAAGCCACTTATTCATGATTTCAGAGAAAAAATATCCAACACGTGTTAGTCACTTAAAAAAAGGATTTATTTCCACGCACTGGGCAACAATTTTCTAAAGTGGTACCTGGTTTCCAGAAAAGATTTTCTTCGTAGACCAGGCCTATTCGTAGAGTTACAACTTTGGCAGAAGAGGCACCTCAAACAACTTGCGGTGCAAAATCGAAGACAGCTGACGAAAGATCGTGTTAACTAGACAGGCTTGTTGGTTGAGGCCCAAGTTCATCCTGGACAGTGGCGCCACATAAGAAAGGAGAAGAATATGCGTGCTTAGGACAGTTTGAAGCATTATGAGCAGATGTGGCCATGAAATGATTCAGCTTCAGGAAGATCGTGCCTTGAGACAGGAGAGAGATAGGGCCACAAGTTCATTGCTTTATTCAGCTATTCAGCCAATTTGAAAATCCTGCTTCTGTTTACCGCAGTCACTGTGCCAATGACCACGTGTTAATCACCCAGTCAAAAGGCATCATCGCCCATAATAAGAGATAGAACATTCCTCATCAACAGACAGGTCTTTAGAAAGGCCTGTTTAATCGGCAGCCCCGCACCCTCCTCTAATCCTGACTCACACGTCAAAACCTCACGTTTTCAATTAAAAACCATTGTAAACCAATCAAATGGGAGTTCATGAATTCATTCTTGGAACTCGGAGAAAAAAAATTCACATGCAACTGCTAATCCACTTAAGACGCTCGAACCAAGCAGCTCCTCGCCAATTTATTGTGCATAACTCCAGCTGAATGGTTTCAAATCGAAACAACGGCAATTAATTCCGCCAAACCAGATCGAACCTGAAAATCAATTATAGCACTTAAGGCCCCCAAATATATTCTATCAACAAGTCAAACAGTCTGCGATCCAAATAAACGTGGAAACGGACATAAGGAAGAGGCCAAGTCCCCGTCCAACCACCGCATGTTTCGCAACAGTGGGCAACATGTACCCAGCGAGCAGACCATTGTTCTGATCGCAAAGATACAGCGTTGGGCAACGGTCTTGCGTGGAAAAAAACGAAGAAATGTTCGCCTTGCAGATGAGCCATCGATAGCTAGACAATTTTTGTTTTTGTGTGTCACTTTTGGTGATGACATGAGAAATGTTGCTCGTTAACAGGTAAATCAACTTCAGGGGAGCATCTGCAACATTCACTGACGCAAATTAATCGCGCCGGGGCGCGGAGGGACGAGCTCGGAATTCATATGCAAATATCCTTCAACCAGTTGCGGCTGATTAGTCTGTGGGCTATCGAGCGACAGTCTTATGTTGCATTTCGAACGAGAATAGAGTTGTTTTTGTCTCACGGCTCGCTGCAAAAATTGCCGCGGCTATGATGAAATCATTCTGCGTTGCGATGATGTTTAATGGATGAGCTTGAAATTACTTGGACTCGGGTTTTTCTTCTTTAGAATCTGCCGGAGTGGATGATCGGTTTGTTTTTTCGCTGAATATTGATGAGGCAGGAGCTGGAAGGTGCTGTCCGAACTAGAATTAACTAATTAGATCATGTCTGGCGGTCAGTCCAGTTTGCCGGAGATAACCTAGAAATATTTTCAAGTGAAAGTAATGCGATCTGTGGGGGACGATACGATTCCTGGGGCATTCAAAAGGCCGAGATCTGCGCCGATAGATGGCATTTGGAAATCATTTAGACACCATTTAAATGAAGTAAGACGGCGGCTGTTTGCAATCGGGCCTGAATATTTTTTGCTTGTGACGGGTTTTAATCAAACCTTGAGATTACGACTGGCGAGGTGTTGATTTTATGTTTTCAAACGAGATGTTGAGATCTTCTTCTATTTCGAAGAGAGGGGGAGGGCATTTTCATGATCGAAGGGGAGTTTGTTGCTTTTGAAGGATTTTAAAGAGGCCCAGTCAAACAGTCTTCATCCGCACAACAGCTAAAATTCGAATTCTGTTTTTTTTTTTTTTTTGAGAAATCATGATGGGTGCAGAGGAAGTGTTCATTAAGCAGGGATGCGCTTAAAGATGAAGATAAGGCACAATTTGTATTGTAGTGGAAATTTAGTCTTCCAATAAACCATTTTGTCCGTGATCACTTGTAAAACCTTCCAAATTATGCCAGAATTGAGGAATAAAAGGAATACACTTAGACCAACTGTCCGCACAGAAAATAAAGTGTTGCCAGATAGCTATAATAGTTTTTCCAATTGTTATGTTTCAACAGCTCTCAAGGTTACCAATGACATCCAGCTATCAAAATATTCAGTAAGTTTTACTATTTATTCCACGATTGGAGATGAACAGTGCGATTTTCCTCCCGGCAGACGTACAACCGGCCAGCTTTTGACTCTAAGAATGGTTATCGAGGAGGCTTGGGAGTACGCCAAACCGATCTAACGTTGTTTTGCAGATTTGGAAAAGGCATACGACCGAGTTCCTCGAGGTAAACTCTGGGGTGTTCTGCAGGAGCATGGGATTGTTGGGTCTTTGGTGAGGGCCATTCAGTCCCTATACACAAACTGTAGCAGTTGTGGGCGTTGGTCTTCGCCAAGAGTGTGTCTTGTCACCTCGTCTTTTCAGATACGGACTTGGACTGGATGTTACAGCGCAATCGAGGCGAGGAATGTTTCAAATTGAGTTGAGGGTGGATCATCTACTTTTTGGAGATGACTTAGTTATCCTCACGACTGTATGGCGCAGTTGGTTAAGTGCCTGCACTAAGTTTAAGGGGTCCCAGGTTCGAATCCCAGTGAAAAGCAAAATTAATACACTTTTATCCGGTTTTTCGAATTTGGTCCAATCACCATTTGCCGCTGGGATCAAATTAACTGCTCTATCACTGGAGCGGTCGATCAGTGGCAGTAGTCTGACTCTGGGTATCACAATGGACCAACATGGTCTAAGTGTGCTGGTGAATTCACTATCAGGCCCCTAAACTAATCTAACCTAGTCATCCTCACATTCTCCCAGATGGAACTCCAGCGC
Source organism: Myathropa florea (assembly GCA_930367185.1). Taxonomy (NCBI): domain Eukaryota; kingdom Metazoa; phylum Arthropoda; class Insecta; order Diptera; family Syrphidae; genus Myathropa; species Myathropa florea. Next base: position 125,564,294 of record OV884002.1, on the reverse strand, counting down.
ACGCTAGATAGGTTTGTGGCCGTATGTGCTCATGATGGGATGAAGGTTAACGTGGACATATCCGTGGTTATGGTTATTTCCAGAACCCGTATCCAATGCACTCTACATGTTAGTGGAGTCCCATTGAAACAGTTGGAGAAGTTTAAGTATCTCGGGGTCCTCTTCACGAGTGATGGGAGGAATAATGCTGAGCGTTCCTGTAGAATCGGTCAAGCTGGGTCAATTTTGAAACAGTTTGGTCTATCTGTAATCAGGAAGGGCGAGCTTGGTGTCAAAGACAAGTCTTAACGCAGTTTTTGTTCCAACTGTCACCTACGGTCATGAAATTTGAGTAATGATTGAAAGAATAAGACCGCGAATACAAGCTGCTGAGATGAGATTTCTTCGTGCTGTTGTGGGAATTACTCGTTTTTTTTTCGGGGGATTTTTACTGACAAAAGGCACACGCCTTTTGTGCCTCAACACAGAAAATATTTCCCTATGAAGCCATTCATTGTCTTCTGCTCTTTGTCTCCATCGCTCGCTGCTCCTACTTCCACAAGAAGTGTAGATGTCCCTCCCATTCACTCGAGAAAAGTCGGTTTTTTTATTTTTTTTTTTAGGATGATTTGAAACACTACTGGAGCACTCAGACTCAAAACTGGTCCATTCTACTGCCAGGTAGCGACCTACTCCAGTGCCGTTAATTTGATCCCAACGGCAAATGGTGACTGGACCAGATTCGATTTCACAGGGATTCGAACCTGGGACCCCTCAAACTTGGCGCAGGCACTTAACCAACTGCGCCATCCAGTCGTGGGTGGCGCCACATAAGAAAGGAAAGAAAGATGCGTGCTTAGAGCAGTTTTGAATAACTCAACATTGGGCAGCTGCTTCTTCGTACGGAAAGGGCTGTATTTCGATGGTTTGGCCACGTAGCAAGAAAGTCCTCATCATCACGACTTCCGAGGCGTGCCTTGAATGCGATTCCATCAGGTAGGCGACCGCTTGGCAGACCCAGGACGAGATGGCTGGACCAGATCCATGAAATCGCCTGGTTGCCCTTAGGCATAGCTCCTGATGAGTTAGAGTTGATGGCGGAGGATCGAGTGGCCTGGAGATCTCTCGTTCGTGCGTAGGCCCCGCGACCCCTTTAGTGGAACATGCGGATCACTGAAGATGAGATGAGATGAGGACGTTACACGCTTCCCAAACGTGTGGAAATTATTAAAAAAGTATTATCGAAATTCCGGCTCGTGAATTTCGTCTTGAATTTCGGTCGTCATCCTGGCTTCAGTTTGCAGACAATTCCCCGCACGGTGGAAACGTTTGAGCGTGAATACACTCTTTTGGACCCTAAGCCACCAACCAGACAGAGGTTGGTACGAAATGAAGAAAATATTGGGGCCAGTATCGAAGAAGATCCAGAAATATTGATTCGACATCGAATTGGTCATCGCCAGAGAATGCATCAAAATGGTTGGGTGTCCCAAACCTTTTTCCACGCCAGAGAATGAATCAAGTGTTTGGAGGTCCCAAACTATTTTCCACGGCCACCAAACCCTACGGGAAGTGAACTTTTGCCTCATCGTGTTCTAAAGCATCGATTTTTCACTTTTTTTAGCATTCAAAACCAGTTATTGATTCACGAAGTCGTAAAAACATTTCAATAACAAAAATTTACCGCTAAGTCTAGACCAAACTGTCCGAGCTGCCAACGCAAGTCGACATCTCTCAAAGCCCAAACCTGATGATGACTACGAGACTGATTTGCAAGCAACTCTTTGAGTCTCTCTGAGTCCCGCAGGCTAGCAGGATTGAGGAAGTGTCGCAGGCTAACAAGTTTGAGAAAGCCCGCGGGCCATTGAAGGCAGACCGAAAAAAAACGCTGATGGTTCCCAAGTTAAACCTGGAAATTAATTATTGGCGTCCAACGACGATGCCTTAAAGCCAAACTGCAAGCGCCATGAATCATTTTCTGTCCGTCCAGTAGCATACAATGCCAACTACAATGCCCTTGTACTCTTGATTACCGCACGTGATCATCGCATGGCTCGATCGCCGTCCACCGATCCGTAGCAGAACTCAGCGGTTGTTTTGATCGACAACACCTCGGAAGAAAATCTCATTTTCGTCACACACAAAAACCGGTGTGGCAACTCAAAGTAAACGCAACCCTTTTCGAATTAGCTTCCTTCATAGATACGGGTGTATCGGTGATCTCAATTCAAAGCGACGAACGAACAGATCGATCGGCCGAAAACATTCCTTCGGCTCTCGTACACTCATTATCATAAAGCCCGCGATTAATTCAAACGCTTGCGTCAAAACCTGGTAAAAATAGTCTCGCCAAAAATACACGAATTCCGCCGCAAAGACGGCTGGCCCCCTCTGGCTGCCGTGCAGGGCCGGCAAAGGAGAATCTCTCAAATCCAGTTCCAGCATCTGTAGAACAAATCCAGACGCATTTTCAGCTCCACCACACACGGCTTATGTGCTAATTCAATCGTCGCCAATAATTAATTCCCATGAAATTAATTCACATCGAGCCAGCTAGCTCCGAACGCCAAACGCCGAGCTACAAGCTGCGAGCTCCGAGATGTGGTAGCACAGGTAGCATCATCGGTAATCGCAGCGCAAAGCAGACAACCAGAAGATGGCGTTGTCGATTGCGATGAGAGATGATGATCGGCGATCACAGCCAGCATTGGTCAGTGGTCGCTGCACACACGGCATCATCCAGCGTCAGTCGGTCAGTCTGTCAGCCGCGGTGACGCGCGATGGAAGCGTGAAATTAAAGCACCGTTGCTGCTTCGACCTTGGACAAGTTGCTTCGCCACAAACACACCGACAGCCGCACTGCCGCGAATGTGTGTATAATTATGTCAAGCGGACATAAATGCAAATCGATGCCAGATAAATGTATAAATTATCAGATTTTATTTTTCATCTTCGCTTTGCAGTCCACGGCACCGCGAGCGCGCGCCCGCTCGCTCGAGATTCATCTCCGATCCGACCGGACCGTATTCTTGAGGAGCAGTGAGAGCGAGCTCTCATCGTGATTAGCTAATCAAACGGCTCGTCCAGGTATGGTCATCACGGCAATTCTTTAGCTGTCAGATTCGATCCCTGCCCCGGTCGAGGGGCGGCCGATATGTACGTGATGCGGTGGTGGACGGCGACTAGGTGCTGCTTATGGAGATTCTGTCGAAGAGATTCTCACACCGACCGGGACCGGTTATATCACTTTTACTATCTACAGATTGTAACAAGTGTAGTCCGGGTACATCGGTCCGTCGCCTTTTGTGGTTGAATACCTGAACTGACTGGTGCCGCCGATGAAGATACCGGCAGCGTGGTGTGGTGTGGTGTGTGCTCATCGCGCAAACCTCGCACAGCATTTCTTTTTCACCTGCAAGGTTACCCCGACGCTGGATTCTGTGTGCTGTGTGCGTGCCGAGCGCGCGTGTGTGGTGGTGAGTGAAATAGGTTTTGATCGGGGGGCCAGAGATCAGTGGAGATTTATTTTTATGCGATCGAATGAATGAAATTACCGTTGGATTTTGTGTGTCTTAATGCAATTTACATCCGGATTGATATGATTCTAGTCATACGGGCTTTGCGATGGGGGGATGTCGATGGAAGTGGATGGGGGTATGAACAAGGGGATGGATTTACAGCGCGTGGAGTTGGGAAGGTTTGAGTTCGGAAATATGTTCTAATTTGAGGTTAGAATTTGGAAATTTGGAACAAAACGACGTCCAATCATTGTGAGAGTGAGTGTTTTGATGTCATGGCGGAGGAATTTTCGTAAACGTTTCCCATTTCCGGACAAATCATCAGGAAATTTTGCAACAAGAGCTATAACTCGACAAAACCGAGCTTGTGGATGTTCAATTTGTCTTGACTTGGGCCCAACTTCTCAGCAATCACTCGTGTTGTGCGTGCTATTGTTCTCTCACGAGTGGAGGGGACCTACAGTTTAATGCCGACTCCAAACGGCGAGATTGAGAAACTTTTTCGAGACAGTTACTCTCTTTGAGCATCGTCAGTGACTCAAAAGAGGTGGAGCCGTGAAAAAATGTCAAGTGTTTTTTTTTCGAGATTCGAACCGACGACCTCGAGCGTATGAGTCGACGCACCTACCCAGTACGCCACGGCGCCCACTTTCGATGTATGAACGATTATTCCCTGCTTCGTTCCTAGTCGTTACAAATTTCGGATGTGTTATTGCTAATTCTTTGATGTGCCCAGAATTTGGGACAAATTACATTTCGGGCAAAATTTTTGGACTTTTCTGGTCATCTCGAGACTAACTTTTGGTTTAAAGGAATCATACATTTCCGGTTCCCATACATTTCCGGTTCAAATCAACATTTTGAAGAAGTAAGTAAGCCAAGTCTTGAGACAAGAAGTTTCCTATTCAAAGTTGTTCCAAATTCTAACCTCTACCTTTTTGGTTCACATCCGATTGTGGCCAAATTTCACGCCATTAGACAAAAGTTTTGGTCTTCAAATTTGTTCAGAATTTTTGGTTTTATCAACTTTTGGAACACAAATTCATTTTTGACAAATTTCTGACCACATTCATTAGGGTCGGCCTTAGTAAAGTCTGTGACAGAAAAGTTCTCAAAACTGGTGGTTGGTACTCTCTCCTCCTTTCAAACGTACGGGAAAATTTTCTGTAAATTTGATATGCTTGGACAATGTCAAACAAAATTCTGATCACTTGTTCAGCGACAAATTTCTGACAACATTCATTCTGGTCAGTCTCAGTAAATTTTTGAAAATTTGTAGTTGGAACTCTCTTCTTCTTTCAATTGTTTGTACATATTATAAGCTCTGACCATGTAAAATTCGGATCACTTGTGTTTTGACAGATCTGACTAGAATTTACAAAATCGTCCGACGAAATTTGGATCAAACCGAACTTAAAAATATCCTTTCTATACAAATTTCGAACGGTCAAAATTGTGACGACCTTCATTTTAGTTCATCTAGTCAGAATTCCCCTCAGCTTTATGCTCAGACTTTGGAGCCTAAGCAAATTTGGATCAGTCCAAATTTTGACCAAATCTTGAAGATCTGTCAGTGGGTTTTGTGGCTTTAAAGGCATCTTCGAAAGACTAAAATCCTGTTCTCATTTGATTCGATTTTCCTGTAGCTTTATGCTCAGACTTTGCAATTGTTGCAAATTTGGGTCACTTTCATTCATTTGTGTACAATTTTTCGGTGAGCCTAAATTTTGATCAACTCTTGAAGATCAATGAGTTGGTTTGTGGCTTCGAAACTCTAAAAGTGTCTGCTCTCATTTGATTCGATTTTGGAGCTTAGGCAAATTTCGATCATTTGTGTACAATTTTTTGATCAGACTAAATTTTCATCAAATCCTGAAGATCAATCCGTAGGTTTTGTGTCTTTCAAGGCATCTTCGAAGTCTGTTCTCATTTCATTTGAATTTGGACCTTAAGCAAATTTGGATCACATTCATGAATTTGTGTACTAATTTTCGATCTGTCTAAATATTGATAAAATTTTGGAAATCAATCAGTGGGTTATGTGGCTTTTAAGGCATCTTCGAAAGACTAAAAGTGTGTTCTCGTTTGATTTAAATTTGGACCTTAAGCAAATTTGGACGAAATGTATTTATTTGTGTGCAATTTTTTTATCAGTCGAAATTTTGACCAAATCTTGAAGATCAGTCTGTTAGTTGTGTGGCTTTTAAGGCATCTTCGAAGGACAAAAGGGCTCTTAATTGACTGGATTTTCCCGCAGTTTTATGCTCCGACCTTGGAGCTTAAGCAAATTTGGATCACATTCATTCATTCGAGTAGAATTTTTCGATCAGGCTAAATTCTGATCCAATTTTGAAGATCAATCAGTCTCTTCAGCGTCTTCGAAAGTCTGAAAGGGTTCTCTTTTGATTCGATTGTTCTTTTTTTAGTCCAATTTTGGACCAACAAAATTCCGTCTCATTGCAGTCTGTCAGTGTCATAATTATCACTGGAGGCTGGGTTGTTTAAACTCGAGGATTGCGCCGAAAGAGTTCTTGAACTGATTTCTCTCAGTCCTGTTCTTTTCTCCCACTTTTCGAACAGACCAAACCATGCTCCTTTCACAAATGACATCGATTACTACTTTGCAGTTCTATTGAAGAAGTTCAAGTAAATCCATCACCATTATCTGATCCACTTGACAGCGATGACACCTACTGACGTTCCACTTTCCATTTTGACATCATAACATCCGAAAACCCAAGCAACCGTGCAAAATGACCGTAAAATCGAACTGCTTTTGGTAATACGTCAAAGTTTGTCAAATTACGAAAACGTCATTTCACCCAACTGACAGTTGACAGCTTCCAAGATGCACACATGTCCCAACCGCAACCGCCATGCTGCGCAATCATCTCCGCAGACAAACAGCAACACGTCCGCACTTGTGGGACACAAAACCTGCAAGTGTGTCATCAACATCAGCGGCTATTCCCAAGTCATTGCACTTCTGTCAGCGCACAGTGACCTTCGGAACCGCAAAAAAACCACAAAAAAAAACCGCACAATTCCCCAAAGCAATGTACTACATGCATAGTGCACGAATAAAAAATTGCCCGGTGATTTTACAAGCTCCGCCGCATCTTGTCCATCAATTATACCCCAATTCACACCTAAAGGATGCCCCACTGGTCCATCAATCAGATCCGCTCGCACACAGCCGCAGGACGCGACAAAACAAAAAACAAGCCGAACTTTTCCAAAAGCGGCGAAGTCTAACAAATTGTCAAAATAAAAAATTAGCACTGTTAACTGTTTAAACATTTTAAAATTTGCCAATTGGTGTGCACACACGCACACGGGCGCAGCTCGGGCCGCAGAAATTGAATAACATGGCTTCTGTCTGTTGTCACCATTTTCGTATCGCAGACTATCAAAAACCACCGGCATTTGATTGATCACTTTGGCGTAGCGTCTGCAAAGACGCTAGAGAAACAACTTCGTCAGCGCGTCTTCCATCGTCGGACCACCGGACCATGCCGAGCCGCCCCGATCATCCTTGAAAGTGTGAATTGAACCAACCGCACGGCACGGCTGACCGAGGTGCAGGCGTCCCGCAGGGAGCCTCGGCGATGTTGCCAACGTGCGGTGACTCCGTTACCGTCACCGATGCCACTGATCTTCCTATAAATCAGTCAATCACTCACCTGCTATGCACCGCGATTGAATTCGCTTATGGTCTTGCGGTAATTATGGTGTGGCTACACTCTGGCCGGGCTTGGCTGGCGGCTGGCGGCTGGTGGCTGCTGCCTCCCGAGCACACGGGGAGGCTAGTGGCGCTCATTACCGAATTGAGTTGAACAAGCTAATTACTGGCCAAATAGAGGTGAAGCTGCTTTTTGTTTTTGCTTTCGTGTGTGTCTTCTTGCGTGCGTTTGGCGGGCTTAATTAATGCACATGGAATCAGTTTGTGATCTTGTGGGGATTCGAAGCGTCTGATCGATGGAATGAAATGGATGGCATCCGATGTGTGATGACTTCTGACAGGTATACATGACCCCAAACCGTGTTGCAACATGGTTTCGTTGACGTGAAGGTATTTTTTTCTTATAAATCGAACTTTTTCTCCTGCACTGCTGCTCTGGGCTGGTGGATGTGAGCAAGCATCTGTGGGAAGCTGTTGGTGGGTTGCTGGAGTGCTGGAGTGCTGGAGTGCCAAGGGCAGTACGACATGGGGTTCTAGTTGATCATGGTTTATTACAGTTTTTTTTCTATGAGGTCTATGAGGAGGTTGGCATTGTGTGGACTGAAGTTGAACACACGGAGTGAGAAGGTTGCATCTTAAAAGTCGCCCGGTCACGATGAACATGTTGAATCACAACTAATCCGACACGGCCTTGTGCAGTTCCCTCCGATGTGACTTTGGAGTGGACAAAGCGTCTTTGGAAAACAGTCTCTAAAGAGTCCTCATTTTCGTTGAATCTTAGAGGAGATGGTTGTCTTAAGAATATCGCCTCATGGTTCGCGTTTATCAAGGGCACAAAGGCTGTGCCTGATTGTAGATGTGTTAAGATGTTTCTCACGGTCTAGGAGACAAGTTTTCTAGGGTGTTGAACGAAATCCTGGATTTAGAGTAGATTCCTTAAAAGAAGTGCTCAGATGTGTCTGGAGAAGTGCTTTAAAATTTCTATAACCATTTTAATCAGGATGTAACAACTGAGCTAATTTTTGACCAAAAAATCGGTTGTCAATGACAATGATGGCCGTAGTATTTTAATTCCTGATACACTTACAACTCTAAAATTCGACATTAACAAAAAATTGTAGGTTCCCTCCACACGAGTGATTGCTGGAGAAGTTTGGCCCAAGTCCACCCCGGCCTAAAGTGCCACCAGAAGAAGAAGGAGAAGTCAACATTGTCGTTGATTTTCCCGTTTAACCAAAATTTAGAAGATTGCCAATTTTCCTTGGTACTATTTCCAAGGATTTTACGGCCATCTGACTTTCGGTGAAAATACAGATTCCACTTGCGAACAGAACAGACCACATAATCCTGACGTCAATCGGCGTATTTTGATGTAAATGATTTTGGCAACGATCGTTTGAGTGACGAGACTTGTAACAAAGCTGGTCTTCATCAGCAATCTGGATGGGCCTCCAACAGCTTCAGAGGTAATTGTTCAAATTGATAATTCTAGCGGTGTTAACTTGGCGGTTGACTAAACATTGTACGTCATCAATCAATGAAGGAAAAGTTGTGATGCAAAAATTTACTCAAAGTCATCTGAGTTATCAAATGACTTAAAGCGATGTACTCGCTCAAACGCTGTTCATCTGTAATAAAGGCAGACCCTTTAACATTTTTTAACAATGCAATTTTCTGATGTTGTGTGAATTTTTCGAAGCACGAAAGCATACATTTAAATAAAAGAAGGAAATGGCAGTAACAAAAACCGCACGAAAAGCCTATGAAAAAATATATCATTCAATAGAATCAAGTAAACCAACCTACAGATGTGCAAAAGTGGTGTTGGATAGTCAAATATAGAGTGAGGTCTTGAGAATTAAGTTGGATCCGAAATACGCTGCAGCAAATATTAAGGGAGAACATTGTTGACACCCTATGCTTCACGTTATAGACAGTAGCCAGTGTACAAAAGTGAATACCAATTTTACTGTCATATCGAAATAACTAGTTCGAAGATGATTTCAACACATTAGCAGAGCCTGCATTCAGTGCTGCGGATACGGCCTTAAAGAAGCTTTGGAAGCTCCCAAGCCATTTGCATTGTCTTTTCCCATTTGAAGAATACAATATTTTCAAATATATCAAAACTTTTTCCACACTTTTTGCACTACATTTTCGTATTTTGGGTAGATTCAGATCGAAAAAAATTCTCCGCATTTTTAAGCTCAAAAACTTAGATCTTGTCTTGAAACTCCTCCCAAATCGTTAAACACATTTTATTGCCATAATTTTGTGAAATATTAAATATTATCAGTTTTTTTTCATATGTCTACAGTTAAAAAGTGATGCCAAATTTGTCTCACATTTGTCAGAAATTTTCGAAGTATATTGATTTAAAAAACATAGCTATCATTGGGAGACGACTGGATGGCGTAGTTGGTTAAGTGCCTGCCCCAAGTTCGAGGGGTCCCAGGTTCGAATCCCAGTGAAATGAATCTGGTCCAGTCACCATCTGCCGTTGGGATCAAATTAACGGCACTGGAGTAGGTCGCTACCTGGCAGTACAATGGACCAGTTTTGAGTCTGAGTACACCAGTACTGTTTCAAAAATCCTCCGAAAAAAAAAAGTCATTGGTTTGCAAATGGGTTTTGATCTTATCCACAAATGATTCAAAACACCAACATAGCGTCATAATTAATCTGTCAACCCTAGTCACATTTATGGCGTAGTTATCGAAGCTATTAATCTGGACTGGAGTAACAAGTCTAAAAACTCTGGGTGAAGCAGCTTTTTCAATGATTTATATTTCCAAGACCAACTTATTCTTATTCTCCTCATTCTTTCAACAGTTTTCAAAAGGCAATAGCGGACTAAATGTTGCTCGTCTCCAAATAAGTGCCTTATGACCTTAAATCTTACGGAAGTCTAACCTAGTCTATTCTAGTTAAACGATCGACTGTAGGTTGGGTTTCAATGTCCGATTGCAAGTGAGCAACATCACTTAGGCCAACATAGGCCCATTGTGGACGACCGACTGTCGCCTTGTGTTCATATTTAAACATGGCCGGAGTTCTTCTTGGAAAAACAAGTTTCACATGGCTGTTGCGAAGAAAATACACGTTCAAGTTTAAAGCACTTAGAGAAATGCTAACGCAATTCCTTTCTCAACAAATCATTGACTTTCTGCGGATTGAAATAACAAGTACAACCTTAACAACTTTTCAAAAAACTCCAGAAACTCCAAATCCAGTCTCTTTCCAACTCACTGTCCATCTATAAGTTCAACAAACTTCACCGATGCATCTCGCTCTTCGTCTCAAAATCAACAGAATTCTTATTTTTATGAGACTTTTCATATATTCCGCGCAATTTTATGACATCAATCGCATTCCACTTGTGAAACACTTAGTCAGCAAGCGATTAAATTATAACTCTTCTAATTATCAGGTACTCAAGGATTAAGACATAAAGTACACTGCACGTCTTTTTATGATCCGCCCGACGATCATGCTGCCTTATGTCATCTCGCTTTCATCTCGCCGCACCTTTGACCGGTGCCAACTCGTCACTCTTAGCATTTGTAACTTTCAATCACTGGACACATGCGTCCGGTTTATGTGACATCGACTGCACGGAGTTTAAATGATTATCTTACATTTTTTATAGGCGAATCAATCTTACTTAGCATCCCATCAAAACGAAGCGGAGAGCAGAAAAAAATGTGCATCTCTCGGATTGCCCAATCGCCTCCCAAGATTACCATGCACTCGCTAGCATCTTGCGAACCCATCCCTGACTGGTCGTCGCACACACACACACAGCGGTGCAAGCGAAACCCCGTAATTTGGGAAAACCTATTAATTTCGGTAAGAACCACTCATTTGGCCGGCGCTGTTGGTCAATTCCGTTCATTCGTGCATCCGCGAACGGGTCCAAATGCAAATCGAAAAGTACACGACCGGTCGGGGTACCTACTTCGGTGCATGTCAAGTGGCTTGCATCTATTAGTGTAATAGTCATCGAATTAAAATACCTGGCTAATTACAAATTGGCAAGTGGCTGCTCCTCTGCAACGCCCGCGGCTTTGGCTTGAATAAAGATTTTCACACAAAATCCCATAGCATCACGGCCATCCGATTCCGAGTTCGAGTTCGACTTCGAGACCGAGTCCGGATTACCTACACGCAAACCGGCTGCGCATCTAGCCGCTGGATCTTCTTTTGCATCTCCTCTGATAACCTGAACGGGCAACTTTTATTTTCATTTTAATATCTGTGTGTTTCGTTGTCTCTTCTGTTTGTCGTTGTTGTTGGTGCTGCATCCCGTTATATGCGATTAATGTCCACACTGCACGAACCGCACATAAGGTGAAAAGTATCTATACAAGCCAAGTGCTAGAGAGAGAGTGAGAGACGGAGAGTATCTTTGCTTAGTATGCCAAACAACTTCATTGCGACAATTCGCATGGGTGTCCGGCAGGGCGCTGTGCGGAGGGTTATCTTCATGTCGGGGGAGGTACATAGTGGCAAGTGCTTAAAGATGCCACCAGAAGTGAGACGTAAGATTGGTTTCGTCTGCGGTCAACTGGGGAAGATGAAAAATTATTAAACCATTCGCACTTAATCACTTGGTTGACAACATTGTTGCTCGTGTGGTGTTAGTGGTTGTTGTGGTGGTGTAAGGCAGACGTTTTGATTTGCAATCATCTTCACTTGAGATACGATCAGAGCCACAATGTTATTGCTTTTTTGCATATCTGAAAGTTCAACGTTAATTTTATATATCGATTTGGCAGCACTTTTTTTGCTTGATTCAATTGGAGGTTACAATTTGAAATTGAAAATGGGAAGACAGGGATGGGTTGATTTGGGCAAAATTTGATATCGATACAAAGCTGAAATGATGACATTTAACATACGACTAAGGCAGACTAACTATTTGCTATATTTGATTATGCACATGATCGTCCTTTTGACAGAATTCTTTATTGTCTCTCATCAGCTGCTGTCAAATAAAATTACTGAGTAACTGTATTCTTTTAAGGAGTTCGGGTAGATTAAGCTGAAACCTAGTAACTTATGACTATTTTAATCTTCCTGATCCACGAAAACTCGCTTCAAAACGGGCAACAACTGCTTGGCTGTCAGTGCAGAGTTTTAAGTGGTGCCAATCATTCCTTTTGGGAACACATGAATAAACGTCAAAAATGAATTTGTTTAGATAATTGTTAATATTTTCCTGTAAATATATGAAGGATAAGATTTTTGTTGAAATGATTGGAAACCATGCGGGACACTTTTCGATTTGACATCACAAAATGTGCTTCAGAAGACCAAATGCAACATTTTGCCTCATGCTGCTAACGAGTTGAAAATGTTGCAACATTTTATGTTTACAGCATGACATTTCCATACATATTCCGTCCTAATTGATACCAACTTTTGAAATAGCGCCACCTACGTGTTCCATAAGCCTATTTTCCATAACATTTTGCAACATGTTGCTAATAACATTTGATAATGTTGCAACATTTGATGTTTTCAATATGAAATACATCTCTCGTTCTGTTTGACACCAAATTTTGAAAGGACTCTACCTATGTGTAGGCGCATTTTCCATAAGCAACATTTTGCATCATGTTGCTAACGAGATGAAAATGTTGCAACATTTTGTTTGTGTATGAAATGCATCTCCCATCCTGTCTAACACCAAATTTTAAAGTAGCTCATCCTACGTGTTCCTTAAGCCCAAATGCAACATTTTGCATCATGTTGCTAACTAACTAAAAATGTTTCAACACTTGAAGCATACAATTCATCTTTCGTCCTGTTTGACACCAAATTTTGAAATGTTTCAAAAAATCCATTTTCCATTACCAACATATTGCATCATGTTGCTAATGAGTTGAAAATGTTGCAACATTTTATGTTTACAGCACGAAATACACCTATCGTCCTGTTTGACACAAAATTTTGAAATACATTGCTCCACCTACGTGCTCCAAAAGCCCATTTTCTATAAGAAACGTTTTGCATCATGTTGCTAACGAGATGGAAATGTTGCAACATCTTAAATTTACAGCATGAAATACATCTCCCTTCCTGCTTGACACCAAATTTGAAATACCTCCACCAGCTCCTTTCATAAGCCCAAGTGCAACATTTTGCATCATGTTGCTAACTAATTGAAAATGTTGCAAAGTCTTATAGCTTCAAACCTCAAATATCGACAGATTGTCTCTATTCTACCCTTAGAAACGTTGGATTTCTGTTGTAACCTCCAAATGAATCGCGTTTTTCTTCGCAATCTGTCAAGTCGATCTATGATTTCTTTGATTTGTCAGCTGTCAATGGCATCACTTTTGACAGTTTAGGGAGAAAAATTGCACTCTTTTGAACGTCTGTCAAAATAAGCCTGACTTTTCTTGTATTTATGTTGGAAAACGAAGGTTTTGTGTATGAATCGACTGGAAGACTCTTCAAAACGGCTTCACTTTTGACAGTCAAGTTAGAAAAATTGCATACTTTTGAGCGTCTGTCAAAATAAACCTGACTTTTCTTGTATTTATGTTGGAAAACGAAGGTTTTCGACTGGACTCGACGACCCTTCAAAATGGCGGGTGGTAAATATCTTCCTTTTTTTCAAAATGGTGGGCGATAGATGTTACCTTTTTAATATTTTGACTTTTCTTGAAAATGAATGCATCTTTCGAAACTTTGGTCTCGAATTGCAAATATATCTGGGAAAGCGACTGACTGAGAAGAACAAACCACGATTGCGTACTGAACGTGACCAAAAGAAGCACTCAAAGAAAGTGTTGCTCAGCACAAAGGCCGTGGGCTACAAACGACCCCAATTTCGATGGATGCAAGTAAATTAGATTGTCCACCTCTGTTGCCTTCGTTTTGTCATCACCAGGGAATACTAACTCTCAATGCCAATCCAATAGCCCAGTTCAACTGCATTCACTCCTCCAGCAACTCAAGCGCAAACCATTGCGTGCATTTGTCAAATTTGACATAAAGTTAACCTCCCCGATGACACATGTCAACGTAAGCGCACAAACAAGTGAATGTCTCATCGGATTCTTCCTAGAATCGAAAAGCTACCACACTCGACTAACCTAAATAATGCAAATAAATTCAAATATCTTCGCACTGGACTACGATTCTATAAAACCACATGATTAATATCCCATAAAAAGCTATCTCCGCCGCATTTATCTCCAGTTAAACACACCATCTCAGCTCACGTAGCTCACAATTCACCCGCGAAACACATCAGATAGCGTGCTCTGCGAGCATACATATGCGTGCTGCAGAATACTGGTCGTTTTTGTGACTGTTTTTGTTGTTTTCTGATGTTTTTCTTTTTTTTTTTTTGTATTCATCTTTGCCATGTTAGCTCCGAAAAGCTACACAGAGAAGCGAAAAATCTTGTTCCATCTTGCGAAGGCCATCTTTGGCCAGAACAGCAACAGCGACACAGCATCACCGCGCATCGCCGTCATCACATCGCCGAGCGACAAGACCAGTTCGTTCGACTCCAGTGTTCCTTTTCATTTGAATTCAAACAAAAAGTGAATCTGCGAGTGTGGAAAGCTACGCTGGGACGGTGAAGCCACGGTGAAGCTACGGAACTCGTTATGACGAGTCGGCGGCGGCGGTGTCTCTCGCCCGAAGGTGTACATACCTAGGCGCGATGTTCTAAGGTGCAACCGTGGCGTGGACAACTCTCGAGACAAATGGGTTACAAATCAAAATGTGGGTACACGCTGCCAATTGATTTGTTGGCCGATGATACGTGCATCCCAAGGAATCCGCTTATTACCCACCACCGAACGCGCGCGCCCGTAGGGAGATTGTAACTCATATGAATAGAAGGAATTTCAGATGGTGGCTGGTGATTTATGACCGAGTCGACACCTTGCTGCAAAGTGCTGCTGCTGATAGCATAGGAGGTGCTGCTGGCCATCATTCGATGCTATCCGGTGTGGGGTTTTCTTGTATTTTTCCATCTCGTTTTTTTTCGGTTAATCAACGATCTTGTGCGGAGCCCACAAATGGGAGGCAAACTCAAACACCAACGGGATAGACAAATCGTGTTGCACAATGGATTTTGATTTTTTTCTTCATTTTTCCTTCTCAATCGATGAAAAATATTCACAAATGTCCGTTGATTGCTTCTTTGCTGCCGTGTGTGCATTGCTGCAGTCCGCCGGTGGCCGGTGGTTACTCCATACATCATCCTACCCGGCACAGGGGGGAGGGAGAACATATTAATAATAATAATTATTTAAATTAAAATCCAGCCATTAGACGGGCGACGGCGGATGAGTGCAATAATGTGGTTTCCCCAGGCGGCGGAGTGGTTTCACTCAACCACTTAGTCTACAGCGTTGTTGGCAAGAAAGTCCCTAAGGGTAGTCGGTTTTTTTTTCCTCTCTGAGAATATCATTTGTCAATCATTGGGTGGCTCAGGCGCTTGTTTGATGTCGGGCGGGTCCATGTCATTGGATTTTTTTTTTCTAAAGAATGGAATAATGTCATGACTTCCTGGTCCAAGAGACTTGGCAAGGAACGTGTTGTATTCTTATTCTACGACATTAGAGTGGAAGCCTAGAAAAACCTTCTCAATCTCGCTGTTCGGAGTTGACATTAAACTTTAGGTCCCCTCCACTTGTGAAAGAACAATAACACGCACAAGTGATTTCGAAGAAGCTAGTCCCGATTCCACCTCGGCCACCATTATAGAATGAAAATCATTGGTGGTGAGTAGCAAAGTTTATTCTTCTTCTTTTTTCCATAACCCCACAGTCTAGCTACAGTCTCCATCTAGCCCGACCCTCTGGCGAACTGCCTCCAGTTAAGCATATCAAGTTAGTTGAGGTCCCCCTCATCTAGTGTTCGCCAACTCAGTCGTGGATGTCCTCGGCTACCTCATCCCACAGGCTCGGAGTTGATGGTTTTTCTGGTCAGAATCAACTCATGGACAGGAAACCTCAATCGTGGACGTCTTGTTTTCCATCCCAACAGGCTGTAAGTCGAAAATTCTTCGGGGCAGACCCACCTCATTGGGCTAGCCACCTCATGGCCTACCCATCTCATGGCCTAGCCACCTCACTGCCATTGTCACCTAAGTACCCTACTGTAAGCAGTTTACTCTTCAAATTTCAAATAAAACACTCCTTTATCCACAAATTCACTTTTTATTACAAGACAACTGATCGCTTTCGCTGCTCCTTACAAACTGTGCTTAAAATTAACTTATGTTACACTGACCTAACCGACAATCATTTCTTTGATAACAACGATCCTATTCTCTCTTCGATTCTCGTTTTTCTTTGCTTTTGGTATTATTCTACTATACTACCCACCTTACTGTCCTAGCGACATCGTAGCCTAGCCATCTCACTGCCCTAGTCACCTTATGGCCTAGCCATTTTAAGCGTTTGATTCATAGACGCCTGACCGTCCGTGTAATTCGTGGTTGAACTTTCTGCTTCAATCGGCATCAACGTAAAACAGCACCAAAGGTTGCATGCTGCCTTTTTCTGTAAAACGCTTTTTCATCAGCCTTTGGTATTGTCCATGCCTTTGCGCCGTAGAGTAGGACTGCGATAATCAAGGCTTTGTTCCAAGCCCACTTGGTCCCACATGAGAGGACCCAATTACTCAAGTGAAGCTTAAGTCCAAAGAATCGAACACTTTCAAGAATAATTCTGCTTTTGATCGTCGTTCTGATGACTAGCGAACGTTGCTGCAGTGAATTAAGGATAATTTATGGTTTTCACTGCCTTATCGGTAAGCGCACTGTAAACGGTTTCAACTAGCGAATTCATCCTCAGAAAGACAAACAATTTGCAGGACTCAGATTTGAGACACTTCTTTTTAATGGAATCAGCTGAAGCCCTACCTAACCAGCGTCCTTTTTTGGTTTTAAGTCTAAAACTCAGATTGTTGCACGGTGAGGCTCATCTCACTTTTGAGCACTACTTTTGTGGTAATATGAAAATGAATCAAAAGAAATGATCGTTATCTACTTACATTTTTGAGAATTCTTTAAACCGATGCCGCGAGACATTTGTTCTAGCTTCAAAAACTTCTTACAAGATCCTCAACACTTCAATTCATCGCTAAACCATCCTCCGCTTTTACCAAACAAACAGATCCGGTGATCAGTTGTCATTTTCTTTGGAAGTGACTAAGTGCTTCTTCGACTCTCAAGCAGTGGGACAATGCAACAGGGGACATCCACGTCTAAGGTGGAGCACCCAAGTGGCGAGGGACCTCAACTAACTTGGTGTGTCCAATTGGCGACAGCTATCAAAAGATCGTGCTAGTTGATGAGGGTTGTTGGTTGAGGCGCAGGTCCACCGCGGTCCTTAGAGCTACACGGAGAAGGGCTTCTTTTTATTAGGAGGCTCTACTACTGGAGCACTCAAACTCAAAACTGGTCCATTGTACTGCCAGGTAGTAACCTACTCCAGTGCCTCTAATTTGATCCCAACGGCAAATGGTGACTGGACCAGATTCGATTTCACTGGGATTTGAACCTGGGACCCCTCTAACTTGGGGCAGACACTTAACCAACTGAGTCATCCAGTCGGGTTTCTTTGTCTGATGTCAAAGATGATCTATGATTCCTACGACAAATTAGTTTTCATGCAGAAGCAGCTTTGTCACAATCAGCCTCTTCTGCCTAATCGCTTCTTGAGCTCAAAGAAGTCCAAAGAAACTGCGCATCATAAGAGTCGCTGTGAAATCTTAGTGTTTATTCACAAATCTCCTGAATTTCAAGGCCAATTACTAGCCACTCTTAAGGTCATAGACTCGTGGCTAGACATTCTTTAAGCTGTAAGATGACAAGATGAGCCTAACTCCCTTTCCAAAACCGATTTGTCCAATTGACGACTTGAAGTACTTCTGGCGGAAATTTTTGGTAGCTACACAGGAATATAGAATACTGACAGTTCAACGGCGGGAACAAATTTATATTGAAACTTGAAATTTTGTGGAGAAATAAATTTGTAAAAGCTAACATAAAATTGTTAGTTTCAAATACAATTTATTATGGAATATCGAGTAAAGATATGTTCCTTTTGGTATTGTTGGTTGTGAAGTGTTTAGAAGTGATAAGTTATACACAATTGTGCCTTGAAAAATGCAAGAAAAACACGTGTGTTCGAGGAAATTTTATATGTTTTTCATGTTCAATTGAATTTTAAGTGACTAGTACATAATGCAAACTGTGTTTGTTGATCAATTAAATAAACAAACGCTGTATTAAAGAAGAAAAAACAACAATTTCTTCTTGCCACAAGTGCAATTTTCACATTTTTCAAAGCACTATTATACTTGAACTGTCTCTTATAATCACTTGACAACCACTTAAATCCAGACTTTGGTACATGCTTTCAACATTAAAACATTTACTGTAGTTAAAAGCATTAATTTTCTAATAGATAATATCGTTTTAAATCACGACCGAATTGAAAGATTCTATGGAAATTTGTTCCTGCTTACGATCTGTCAGAATTCTATATTCCTTTGGCAGGGACAAAATATGCCGCTACGTGGTGCTGTGCCTCAATGACTTCGCGTCAATAAAATTTAAAAAATGACGGCGTCTTTACTTTGCGGACGAACCCATGCACCACGTTACCGACAAATAGTTACACCCTTCTCAAAAACGATTTGTAGATCTGCACATACACCACATTACCGACATAGAGTAAACGCATTACAAAATGGAGTCACGCTTTGTCCTCAGCACATTCAGTCATGCCACCTCCGATTGTGCTCTCTTCAATCATCAATGGAAGCTCTAACTAACGACGCAGGCAGTCCCAGCGCAGGTTCAGGTTTAGAGAGTACCGCCTCTGATCCTTGTCTAGCAAGTTCATCGGCGATCCAAAATTTTGACAGAGGCGCTTAATGCATCCTTAATACATGTCTACTCTATTTATTGCATCAAGACTAGGCCTTTACAGATCGTTCTTTATTTTTCAGACACGGAGACTTTACAAAGTCTCTGCTTCTTTACCCAGAGGCCGACCGTTTTCTAAGGAAGACTGATTTTCGATCACTGATTTTTTGCATTTTTTATATGCCCATGCGGTGGGTGCCGTGGCCGTGTGGGTTCGTGCGTCGACCCATGCGCATTAGACTTTCGCAGTCTAGGTTCGATTCCAAGTTCAGACAAACAAACAAACGGCCCCACCTCTTTCGAGTCACTGACAATGCTCAAAGAGTATAACTGTCTAGAAAAAGCTTCTCAATCTCGCCGTTCGGAGTCGGCATTAAACTGTAGGTCCCTTCCACTCGTGAGAGAACAATAGCACGCACAACACGAGTGGTTGCTGAGAAGCTAGGCCCAGGTCCACTTCGGACTGTAGCGCCGCCATTATTATTATTATTATATGCCCATGCGTCGCATCTACACTGATGGTTCATGGTTCGATCCTGAATAGACCAACTCTCATTTTCACGTCACCACCTCTCTCGAATCACTGACAATGCTCAGAGCCCACAACTATCAAGAAAAGTGTTTGGATCGGTCTCTGGCTCAAGGAAACTCTTACTTTAGCAGAAGAAGACATGCCACTAATCAGCGGCGGAGGTATGTGACTTGAATTAGCATTGTTGCGGCCTGATTCATTCGGCAGCACTGCTTAAGACGAATCCTTGAATTTGGGTTTCTCTCCATCGGAGGAAACGACGGAGCTCACTTTAGTTCAAGCAAAACACTCTAGGTTCGCTCCACTCGTCAGAGAACAAAAGCACGCACTGTAGTATTGATGAAAACTAGGAAATACTAGTCCCTGTAGCAGAAGCTAGGTCCAAGTCCACCTCGGACTGTTATTATTTTTATGCGTCGCGACGACTACACCGAAGGTTCATGTTTCGACGGCGAACACACCAACTCTCATTTTCACGTTACCACCTCTCTCCACTCACAAACAATGCTCTGAGAGTACAACTGTCAAGAAAAGCTTCTGGCGCGCTCTCTGGCTCTAGGAAACTCTGACATTAGCAGAAGAAGGCATGCCACCACTCGGCGGCGGATTCATTCAGCAACACAGCTTGAGGTGAACTCTTGAATTTGGGTCTAATTCTGTCGGAAGAAGCGACGGAGCACACTCAACTTCGCCGTTCGGAGTCACTCTAACACTCCAGATTCCCTCCACTCGACAGACACTCGACAGCTAGGTCCAAGTCCACTTCGGACTGTTATTATTTTTATGCGTCGCGACGACTACACCGAAGGTTCATGTTTTGACGGCGAACACACCAACTCTCATTTTCACGTTACCACCTCTCTCCACTCACAAACAATGCTCTGAGAGTACAACTGTCAAGAAAAGCTTCTGGCGCGCTCTCTGGCTCTAGGAAACTCTGACGTTAGCAGAAGAAGGCATGCCACCACTCGACGGCGGATTCATTCAGCAACACAGCTTGAGGTGAACTCTTGAATTTGGGTCTAATTCTGTCGGAAGAAGCGACGGAGCACACTCAACTTCGCCGTTCGGAGTCACTCTAACACTCCAGATGCCCTCCACTCGACAGAGAGCAAAATCACGCAAAATACTGTAATACTGTCTGTTGTAGAAGCTAGTCCCAAGTCCACCTGGGAGTGTTGTTATTATTATGCGTTGCGTCGACGACACTGAAGGTTCATGGTTCGACGCCGAACACATCAACTCTCATTTTTATGTCACCACCTCTCTCCAGGCACAGACAATGCTCAGAGGGTATAACTGTCTATATAACTGTATAACTGTCAAGATAACCATCTCAAACTTCGTCGTCCGGAAGCGCCATAAAAGAAGTCCGGTCTAGACTATAGGAACACCCCAAAAAAAAGTATTGGTCCACTCTGGAAAAGAAGATTTTATTTGAGTTCCCCTCAACGTTCCGCACAAAGTCTGAACTCCTTTGTTTCAAAAAACCAATCAAACACAACCCACTCTCCCAGTGAAAGATGAAGTTGTAAACCACACGAAAGTACGCAATAAATTAAAACGACGACATGTAACTGCTAACCTGGCCTTCCTTTCACCGGTTTCCGATCAGCATCGGCCACTCGTCAATCGGTGCTAGAACACATGCATCACCGCACAGCGTCTATCTAAATGCGTACCTTCGCCATGATCTCATCTACTTAAGCTCCACTACGATGGAAACCCATAATTATGGTCTATAAAGGCGACTACATTCACGACATTCCACAATGGCTCTATGATGATGCGCGATGTAAATGAAGATGCACGCCGCCCATATAAGTGCCAGGGAACATGAGAAGCCACACGCTCCCCTGTCGTGTTCGGACACCGATGAGGACCGACGAAAACGCGTCAACGCCAAAGATGAATGCTGTGTGTGACCAATTTTGGGCAGAATGTGCATATCGCCGCGATCAGGATCAGCGCCTTATCGAAGCCGTTGCGTAACCGGCTCGAACCAATTGTCAAGAGTCAACCATCCGCTGGCTTATGCAAATCCCTCGGAGAGTCAATTAAACGCCTGGTCCTGGGCAGACCCCTGATCGCAGGTGATCGCATCCGCGAAAATGAATTATGAATTCATAATCACTCACATGACATGGAAGTCATTTGTTTGCACGGCAACCGTCTGCCAGACAATCGGTGTCGGTACCAAATTGACTGCGGCCAACGAGAGGCAAAAAAATTACAGAACCCACCTCATTATGTGGCAAGCGCGCGGCGGCGGCATTACCAGATGACCCTTGTGTGCTCGGTCGCTCCCTGCGACGGAGTGAGACCCAAATTCGAGAATTCACCGTAAGCGGTGCTGCTGAATGAATCGGGCCGCAACAATGCTAATTCAAGTCACATACCTCCGCCGCCGAGTGGTGGCATGCCTTCTTCTGCTAAAGTCAGAGTTTCCTAGAGGCCCGCAGACCGCGCCGCGATGTCGTTGTGTCGTTAGTGGCATTGTGTCGTGTGGTGGAGCACCTCACCCTCTTGTGTTGCCATCGTCCATCCCTCCCGTCCTCGTTCACAGTGCTCACAGTGCAGAGCATCTTTAGGCTAATCAATATCTCTGTTGCCCCCGCGCGACTCGGCTGGCGTGCTGTGTGCGCTATGTGTTCCCAAAGTGGGAATTCAAGCCCCCAAAAGGTAATCCATGTTACAATCAAAGACTCCGACCTGACTTCTTCGACTTTATTACTATTATTTGTGTATCTTTTGGGTTGTCTGTCTGTTTCGTTGTTGTTCCAAATCCGATGAAGCAGCAGGTACTCCACAACAGCGAGGTGGTGCATACCAGGCAAATCATCATCCAAACTGTAGCCATCTCTGCGACGACTGCGCATGGAGATCTGTGCACCCCAGACTGCGGGGTTCGGTGTGTCGAGAGGAGGGCTGCCACCAAAGCTCACAGTGACTTCGACAACAAGGCTGAGGGATTGGGTGCATGCCGCGCTAATAATAATCGTGGAGTTCACCGAACGCACCCATAAGCCACATTACCGACACACCGCACCGGTGTCTCTCAGTAAACGGTTGTTTTCGGTTTTGTTTTGTTTTGCTTTCAGTCCCTGAGCCTCCTCTTTCTGGTGTCGCCTTGATTGGAATGAGCTTACATGTACATCCCAGCATCGACTCCGACCGGAGGCTCCCAATTCGATTCGAGCAGAATGCTGAGTTCTTGTTGCCTTGTGATTTCCATTTTCATTTCGGTTTCGAAGAGAGAAGAATATGGGTGAACTGGAGGTAGGTGCGATGGTTTCATCTTGCGGTCTTCGGTATCGGAATTGCACTTCTCGGTCGGACATCGATGACAGCTATGGGGAATTGTCTGACTGAAAGGAGGTGTATCTTTGTGGGATTGGTTGTGGTGCCTGTCCTAAGGCGCTGCGAAACGAGGACGTAGGTGATGGAAACCATCGTGAGGGGGTGTAGTATAATGGAGTTTGATTATGATTTTATGGACTGAATAAATGATGTTATTTATTATGTGTACCGTTAAAGTGAATACATGTGAGGGAGGAGTGAAGTTTGTTGGAGGATGTGTTCAGAAATGTTCTCGGTTTGGTGTCTGAATGGAATTGGGACGTGAACAAATGGTTTATGGCAGAGTTTTGTGGAGGTATTTGGACTGGAAGGTCAGAGATGTGGATGAGAGTGATGTTCCCGTTAGAGTGGCCATTTTGATACTTCTTAACTCGTGCACAAATTTGAAAAATTGTGTCAAATTCACCGAATGGAGGCAAATTTGGATCTCAAAAGTAGAATTTAAACAGAGAATCAGCCCCCAAATGGTGTTGTTGGAGAGGTTGTTGAAAAGAGATTTGTCAGAAATGCGCCATGTGGTGATTGCCAGGGTGGACTACGGGAAAGCTTCACAATCCACCATCGACCAGTCAGATCGTTTGAGTCGTTTGGTCGCTTTTCGACTCCAAAGGCCAGTGAAGTGGTGCTGTCACCGCCGCTAGAGCTTGCTCTGCTGGATGCAAGCTGCATGGTGGCGTGTCCTTTGATTGACCAATGTCCGGTTACGACGGTAAACCTTTCGAGAGATGTCGCCTTTATGCTGATCTGCGGCCTTGTTGCAACTCTGCCAAATCTTTCTAGACATGAGCCAGTTCTCCAACTAGGTTTGCTGTAGAAAGTGTTGGTGAATACTGCGTTCAAAAACTAGCTAGCGGAATACAGACTGATTCCAGCAGAGGGTCGCTTTTGACCAATCTCCTCCTAGCTAGACTCTTCTTCTTCAGTCCGGGGTGGACCTGGGCCTCAGACAATATTCCTCTCCATCCAGGACGGTCTTGTGTCAGTTACCTCCGTTGTTGCTACGTACGTTCATCTGACTGAGGTCCCTTTTCAGCTGTGTACGCAACCGAAGGCATGGTCATCCTTTACCACGTTGTCCCTCTGGGATGGAGTCGAAGACTTTCCGGGCCGGAGCATCGGTGTCCATTCGCTCACATAAACTAGCCATCATTTGACTAGATCGATGTCGCTTTACAGTCCGTAAAATTCGTTGTCGATGGCTCTTCTTGGACCCAACTTTTTCGTCTTCATTCTTCGTCCAATTTCTGGCTCTTCTGTCACCTAAATTTGTTCAACCTCCTTCAGTCTGTTGCTGGCTTTTTTGGGACCCAACCTTTTCCAATCTACTTCAATCTGTTGCTGGCTGGGACCCAACTTTTTCTTCTTCATTCTCCTCTCTCTGGGCTCTTCTAGGACCCAACTCTTTCCTCTTCATTCTCTGTCCAATCTCTGGCTCTTCTGGGACCCAACTCTTCATTCAGCGTCCAATCTCCTCCAATCTGTTGCTGGCTCTTGTGGGACCCAACTCTTCGTTTTTTGTCCCATCTCCTCCAATCTGTTGCTGGCTCTTCTTGGACCCAACTCTTCATTCTCTGTCCAATCTCCTCCAACCTGTTGCTGGCTCTTCAAGGACCCAACTCTCCGTTCTTTGTTCAATCTCCTTCAATCTGTTACTGGCCCTTCTTGGACCCAACTCTTCATTCTTCGTTCAATCTCTGGCTCCTCTGGGGTCTAACTTTTCCAATCTCCGTCAAACTGCTGCTGGCTCTTCTGGGACCCAACTCTTTCTTCTTCATTCTCCTCTAATCTGTTGCTGGCTCTTGTGGGACCCAACTCTTCGTGTTTTGTCCCATCTCCTCCAATCTGTTGCTGGCTCTTGTGGGACCCAACTCTCCGTTCTTTGTTCAATCTCCTTCAATCTGTTACTGGCCCTTCTTGGACCCAACTCTTCATTCTTCGTTCAATCTCTGGCTCCTCTGGGGTCTAACTTTTCCAATCTCCGTCAAACTGCTGCTGGCTCTTCTGGGACCCAACTCTTTCTTCTTCATTCTCCTCTAATCTGTTGCTGGCTCTTGTGGGACCCAACTCTTCGTGTTTTGTCCCATCTCCTCCAATCTGTTGCTGGCTCTTCAAGGACCCAACTCTCCGTTCTTTGTTCAATCTCCTTCAATCTGTTACTGGCCCTTCTTGGACCCAACTCTTCATTCTTCGTTCAATCTCTGGCTCCTCTGGGGTCTAACTTTTCCAATCTCCGTCAAACTGCTGCTGGCTCTTCTGGGACCCAACTCTTTCTTCTTCATTCTCCTCTAATCTGTTGCTGGCTCTTGTGGGACCCAACTCTTCGTTTTTTGTCCCATCTCCTCCAATCTGTTGCTGGCTCTTCTTGGACCCAACTCTTTCTCTATCCAATTTCATTCAAACTGCTGCTGGCTCTTCTGGGACCCACATTTTTCCTCTTCACTCTTTGTCCAATCCCTTGTGGGACCCAACTCTTTCCTCTTCGTTCTTTGTGCCTTTCACGAGCCGGAGAGACTTCTCTAAATACTCCTGGGGCACAAAGAGTTTGTTTTAAAGCAGAACTCCCATCAACTCTTGAAGGATGGGCTTCATTCTCCCTGATTGGCATCTAGTTACATATCTTTTCATGCAGGGAACTGCCCTCATTGAACCCTCAAGCTATTCTTCACACTGAATTAAGTCTCAGAACCTTGAAGCTCTCAACCAGGCCGCATCCACCCGATGGAATGTCTGAATGCCACCGCTCCCATCAAAATTCAAATCAATTAAAGTTCAGCTCGTAACTAACTATCCCAAGGCACTTTGGCTGCGACGACGAAGGCTTCGCCCTCAACGTGACTTTGTTCGCTGTGTCTAGTCTCTGTCCCCAATTTAAGTACGAGCACTCGGTATCTTAAAAGTCTTCAATTTAATCGTCACACAATTTCGATTTTCCATTGTCGCTGGTTGCCGCAGACGCAACCGACACAACACCATCTCCCCCGTGAAACAATCGCGCATTGATTTATAGAATTTTCCACTCTCTGGGCGCGCATTCTTCACGCCGAGCGCGAGGCTGTGCCAGTGCTCCAATCCTGTCTCGGCAAGCGATTCACCGTTTTTGGGGCTAAAAGATTAATCGAATTGCCCGGCCGTCCGCCGCTCAGACTCAATTGCACGAGAGAGTGAATTATGTAAAATAATTTGATTCTCATTCGATTGCCGATGCCGAAGATGCGCATGCGCATGCGCACCCATCCGTGTTTGGTTGGCTACCATGCGAAAACAATGCCAAACCAGGCCCATGGTGATCGAGGGCCCGACTCGCCGAGTGTCCGTGGTCAGAATTGTGTGGGAACTGGGATTAGTTACTAATTCTCTTTTCGTCTTTCACACATCACGCCGGAAGGGGAAGGGAGGGTGTGCGCGCGCACTCGTAGGAGACGATTGCCAATCCACCATCGAACAGTCAGACCGTTTGAGAGGTTTGATCGCTATTCGACTGCCAAAGGAGGCGAGCGAGGTGGTGCTGCTGCGCCGCCGCCGCCGCCGCCGCAAGAGCTTGCTCTGCTGGGTGTGAGGTGCAGTTTTGGTTCACTTAATTGCGGGGGAATTTATGGTGTCGTGCATCTATTAGACGGGTATTTATTGTCATCTCGGTTCGAGATAATGAGCACCATGGATGTGTTCGACGGCGGTGGCTTGGGAGAGCAATTTCTCGGTAATCACGGTGCATTAGGAAGACAGTGGAAATGTGTAAAATGTTGATTTTCAATGGAGATTGATGTGGTGCGGCGGGGGAGGAGGTGGAGGCGATGGAGGAGGAGGAGGGAATCCTTCCTTACCAATTAACATTGTTCGAAAGCAGGCTAATGAGGTTGAATTATTCGTGTTGTTTGGTTTTGGGTGGGAAAGTCTGGGTGACAACTGATGAGGTGGAGATGGTCTTAAATGAGGGCTTCGGCAGAAAAGGAATGCGTTCAGAGGTTGAACATTTTGACCAACGCCTTTGAATGAAACAGATTCCCATTGACAGCTTTCTGAATGACAGTCTGTGTTAAAAGAGATGGTCTAAGTGGCTCTTGACATGTTCCAAAATGTTATTTGAGCACAAACTGTACGTTGCCAAAGAGGCAACGTTTTGGATAACACTTAATGTATTTCAATGCTTTACATTTTAACTGATTCTGCGATTTTAGGCTGCCAGTTTCTGTTCAAAATTTCTGACCAATTCAGGCCTTTGTACTACTCTTCGTTCAAGAGGTAAGTCTTTTTGGATCATTGCAACGATCCCACATATTTTGAATCGCCTGTTTAAGAGCAACCAAAACCAAACCATTTCCTTGTTGTAGCCAAGGTAAGGACACGGATATCGACAGAACAACGGAGTCGAGGAAGACAACCACGGTTTGACGTCGAAAAGCTACAATCGCAACAGACTGCCAGGAACTTTGCCGATCGAGTCTCCCTGAAACTCTCCGAAAGTTCGACGTCGCCTGCACTAACAATAGACGAAGAATGGAAATGTTGTCAAAGAGCCATCAGCTACTGATGTGCTGGGCCACCTAGGAAAAACCCCAGGTTTGACAACGAGTGCAGGCAGGCACATGCAGCAAAACAAGAAGCCTACCGGGCAACGCTGCATCGAACCACGAGAGCTGTTCGTGAGCTCTACGAACAGAGAAGAAGGGAAGAGAACCGGCTTCTCAGGAAGAAAAAGAAAGAGCACGAGAAGCGCGCGATCGAGGAGATGGAGAGGTGTTATGGCAGGAATGATGTCCGAAAGTTTTACCAAAGGCTAAAACTTTTATCGAATGGATATAAAGTTCGGACAGAAGCCTGCCGGGACGAAAATGGACAACAAGTAGTAGATTCGCAGTCGATGCTGAGAATTTGGAAAAATCATTTCTGCAGACTGTTAAACGGCGATGAGGACACAAATACCGCTGTGAGGCAGAATGTTCCACTCAACACAACGGACGATGATAGAAGAGAATACCGTCCCCCCGACGTAGACGAAGTCAAGATAGCGATATCGAGACTGAAGTCTAATAAAGCTGCTGGTGCAGATAGTCTGCCCGCCGAAATGTTTAAAGCAGCTGGAGGTGATCTGGTAGGGCGCATGCACCAGCTCATCTGTAAGATATGGTCGGAGGAAAGCATGCCCGATGAGTGGAATCTCAGTATCGTTTGCCCGATCCACAAGAAAGGAGACCCCTTTGACTGCGCCAACTATCGAGGGATAAGTCTCCTTAACATCGCCTATAAGGTCTTCTCTGCCGTTTTGTGTGAACGCCTGAAACCATTCGTGAACAAACTGATAGGTCCTTACCAGTGTGGTTTCAGGCCCGGGAAGTCCACCATCGATGAAATTTTCACACTGCGGCAGATCTTGGAAAAGACCCAGGAAATGCAGATCGACACAGACCATCTATTTGTCGATTTCAAGGCCGCATATGACAGCGTGCATAGAGACGAGCTATACAGCGCCATGTCTAGTTTTGACATTCCTGCAAAACTCGTCAGACTGAGCAGGATGACGATGGAGAACTCTCGCTGCTCCATCAAGGTCGGTAACGAACTCACCGAGACTTTCAATGTCAAAAAAGGTTTTAGACAAGGCGACGCGCTGTCATGTGATTTCTTTAACATCGTTCTTGAGAAGATCGTGCAAAACTCACTGGCCAACACAAGAGGCACGATCTTCCAAAAGTCCGTTCAACTGCTAGCCTACGCGGATGACATTGACGTGATTGGGCGAACACAGCGAGCCGTCAATGGTGCGTTTGCTGGGATTGAAACGGAAGCGGCTAAAATGGGTCTGGCGGTAAACGAGGGCAAAACCAAGTATATGCTGTCACCGAGAAAGGACGCACAACATCGACGACTTGGCCAGTACGTCACCATAGGCAGCTATAACTTTGAGGTAGTTGAGGACTTCGTTTACCTTGGCTCCGCGGTAAACAGTACAAACAACATCAGTACCGAGATCAAACGCAGAATAACTCGTGCCAACCGCTGTTTTTATGGGCTCAAAAGGCAATTGAATAGTAGAGCCCTCTCTCGGAAGACCAAGTTGACCTTGTATAAGACCTTGATCATCCCAGTCCTGCTTTACGGCGCAGAGGCATGGACAATATCCCAACCGGATGAACAGTCTCTTGGTCTTTTCGAGAGAAGAGTTCTGCGCGCGATCTTTGGTCCTGTTTGCGTTGATGGCATTTGGAGGAGAAGGTTCAACCACGAACTGTATGGGCTGTACAGCGACATGAGTCTAGCCAGGCGTCTACGGATCCAACGCCTAAGATGGCTAGGCCATGTAGAGCGTATGGACAACTTAGCTCCGGCCCGAAGAGTCTTCGACTCTGAGCCTGTGGGACAACGCAACAGAGGACGTCCACGTACAAGGTGGCGCACACAAGTCGAGGGGGACCTCTGCCGGCTTGGTGTGCGAAACTGGAGACAGCTGGCGAAAGATCGTGCTGGCTGGAGAGGCATGTTGAGTGAGGCCCAGGTCCACCTCGGACTGTAGCGCCCTAAGAAGAAAAAGAAGATGAAGAAGTGTCAGAAATAAGACTAAAATGATCCTACATTTCTCCAACCACCTGTTAAAGGGGAAAACAAATTTAGTACAAATTTAGTACAACTGAGATCTGTTGTTTCTTGAAGGCAGGCCAAAAATTTGTTTTTTTGTTCTACTTTTCATGACTTGTCAGAAATGACGGCACGTTTAGCACTATCGGAATAATTCTTCATTTTTCAATTACCCTGTTCAACGTCGTAAACAAAATTTAGTACAACCATCGGGACCACATGTGCCCTGTCAGCGATTTGTATAAAATTTGATCAATTCAATGGCATCTCGCAAGTGACAGGCTGTGTTGAAAGAAACGCTTTCTCTGGCACTTGTTATGATCCAAAATGTTGTTCCCGTAGTAATTTGTTTGGTCCACGAAGAGCCAGTAACAGATTGGAGGAGATTGGACAAAGAATTAAGAGTTGGGTCAAAGAAGAGCCAGAAACAAAAAACCTTAGATCCCTAACTTCTCTTTCTTCTGGCGGCAATTTAATCCTCGGTGGACCTGGGCCTCAACCAACAAGCTTCTCCAGCAGCTGGTTGAGGTCCCCCTCCACTTAGGTGCGCCACCTGGGACATGGACAGAAATCATATAGTAACTTTACTATTTGATTTCTGGACATGGATGTCCTCTGTTGGTCCCAGAGTTGGTTCAGAGTCGTCACCGTAATCGTCTCAATTTTCTTTAATGAACTATTTTCCCCCATCATTCCTTCCACTCCATTTCCTCGAATCCAGTGAAAGGGGTCATAAAGCCCGACGGCGCATCCGAAGAAGACCAATCCATGCACAAGAACGATGCATTGTGTGTGAGTTAAACGACTGATTTATACGCAACATCATCTGCAGCCATCAACTTTCGGTTTCGAATCGATTGAATGCGCATCTTCATGCTTTTTTGAGGAGGTTCCCATTTGGCCGCGGAAACAGTTGCCCCCGCAGTCAGTCAGGGGTTTATCGCAAAATCTCGAATCAGTAACCAATGCTAATGCGAGACGTACACAGTTATTGTTCAAGATCTGCATCTCTGCATCCCAGATCATCTCGGATCTCGACGGAGTCATCTCTCCGAGGCTGCATTCAGTGAATGCCGCTTACACATGCATCACTTTAATCAGCCGTGGCTGTAGAACAAAGGCCAGAGGGTATGCACTGGCGCGGCGCCTCCGACTCTGGACTCCGGTGCTTCCCAGCGTTGCCGCCGCAACCAGGGAGTACCTATGGAATTTTCAACCTCATCTGACATGTTGTGATGTAGTTTTTTTTATGATTTATGTTTAATTATACGAGCATTGTAGCAACATTAGCGGTGGACATGCATCATCCGAGGGATGTGTGCCGGCTAGCGGCGGAGAACGAAGAGGAGCTCCACCGCATCCACTTTGAGTCTCAAACGGCCATCCATAAATTAGATTCCTTCGTATTGTTACGCTGTTTCGAGGCAAACTTGTGCCGAGCAGCCGGCAGAGGATGTGTGCAGCGGCAGATACGGATACATTAAGGCGCGAAGAAATGGAAATTTTCTTTTCGAAACATTCGCAGGCATCCCAAAGAGGAAGCTCTGCGCTGTCTCGCGTCTATGCCGTGTGTGTGTGTGCAGTGGGGTCGGAATATATCAAAGAATTCCAAGAAGCCTCTTGCCTCATGTCACGAGGAGGAGGAGGAGGGTGTGGGGTGTGCTTCGATTCGTGTGTTATGACAATCGACCGGGGGACATTTATTTCAATTGAACAAATTGTCGGGATGCTTTGCATTTACCGAGTCGATTCGGAGCATACTTGCGCTGCATTCTTGGGGAAAAGCAAATCTGTGTTGTAACACAAAATCGGTTCAGCCGAACATAAATCATTCCCTCTCTCGCTCTCGTTCGGTCTCACAGATTCAGAGAGTCAGATGTGCAGGCACAGATACCGGCAGCCGCCGCCGCAGCAGAAGTCTGCTCCATTATGGCCTTTCGCAACGGTTACGCATGAACTAATCCTTTAATCGTGGAATAATCAGACGAAAAGGGAATTTCAGTGTTGGCTAATGGACGGGTGCATCTGTGCGACGAGGACGGGCGAGAGTGCAGACACAGATACAGGAGCGCCACCATGTCCAATTACACTGACTGTCAGTTGGTGGAAACGTTCCGATGTACCTGACTGTCTGGCTGAATGGGATTGCCTGTGTTCAGCTTGTGACCTGATTGCCCAGGTGGGGACCTGGGGACTGACTGTGTGGGCGGATGGTTCAAGATTTGGTAATCGATTTGGGAGACAGTTAAAAGGCATGAAATGAGAATTATTTTTGACGTATCCTATCACTAAGGTCACACGAATGAGGTGAGGGAGAACGGTGAACCGGAAAGTCTTGTGGGAGGATGGTGCTCAACTGACGGAGGTATTGACGCATGAGAAAAGGAAATCATTGGGATTCGTGTGGGATATGAGTGGAGATTATTTTTAGGGAGTCTTTGTTTTTTTTTCTTCGTTTTCAAAGGGAGTGGGACTGTGTCGGCAATGCAGTGGTTATAGAAATCAATCAGGATTTGATTTGACATTAGATATGAAGACTAACTGGATCTTCCCCATCACCCTCCTCCATATGTTAACCGTTATCCATGCCATCAACAGCTAAACAGTCATCGCGTTGTCTAGCGTCTTTAGGGTGACCACAAAAATTTGCAAGTTTACAACCATCCCGCTCAGTTTGACGTCTAAGAATAATTAACAAACTCAATTGATGAGGATGTCTATTGCATTGTCAACCAAAAAACGTTTGCAATTCTCAGCACCAACGTACTCTTGCAACATGACATCAAAAGGGCCATCCTCATCCACCTCGTTCCCCATTCTAATTTGCATACCCGTTCAAGCATTTGTTGACTTTTCCTTTCCACAAGATCCCCATCAACCGAAACCTCATCATCCAGCTAGACAAGCACACATCATCGACCATGACGACAACACAATTCGTCCAAGATGCACACAGCGCTGCACTCTTGAGCTGACGTTGAGCACCAAGATGATTCCCAGATAGCCTCGCCAACAACCAACGAACGAAGTAATCCCTCTTGCTGTTCTCCGATTCGTTTTTCTCCGCATCTCATCACCAAAGGAGAGTGAAAGTTTCTTCCAAGCCCAAATGCTTCTTCCTCAAATTAGATGCAGAGTTAAACGTGGGCAGCGCGCGAGCGCGCACTACCAAACGCGAACTCTTCCCCGGCAAAAGGCCGACCCAAGACGACCCGAAACTCCTTTGACATCGTCTGGCCGCACTCGACTGTACTTCAAACTCCGTCCACGGTTCACACGAATCAATGCAAATGGATGCTATAACTTGCCAGTCCGTCTATATCCCTCCGGTGCAGCGCGAGCGCACTCGATAACGCTGCCGCAAGCAAGGGGAAGCTCATCATCGTGGCGAATAAAATAAAATAAAATCAAATACCTCCGCCCTCCCTCTCCCTCTGGCGGAGATCTTATGTAAGCCCCAGCGGAGGAGGAGCAGGGCAGACGATCACCATCATCATCGTCATTCTATGCACATGCACAATTTCGATTCATTATAATAAATTCAAAATTTGTTTTATTGGCGTGGATCCTGTGGCTGGGTGCCGGGGGAGGCCACCAGAGATCATCTTCTTGCTGGAGGAAGACGAGGAAGAGATCCTCGAATTGGGGGCACTGCGCCGCTCTGACGATCGTCTCGGGGGAGGGAGTGTGCATCTGGGTGCTGTGTGTTCGGGCACACTGGGGAATTAATTCGTTGATTGTTGGCTGATTAGGGAGGTTTTTGTTTTCTTGAAGAAAATCGAAAGGATACCTGGTAATTGATGACGTAATTGGGAAGAAATGAGATGCCAGTGAGATAAGTGGACGACAAGTGAGGAATGGCCTCAGGAGACTTTGGAGGTTGATTGCAGATGAGAAGCGGGGTTTTGAATGAGATTCAGCACTGGGAACAGGTGGTCAAACTAAGAACAAGTGGCAAAATCACGAGAAATGTCAAGTCAAACTCAGAGAGGGAACCACTGCCCAAAGGGTTCTTCAACAAGATTTGCAGTCAAAGGGTCCACTGGGCAAGAATTCTTTAACAGGTTTTAGGGTCAAGAATATGAAAGAGAGAGTCTGGAAAATTTACGGAGAGGAGTGGACTATTTTTGCCCTGAATAGACACCAAATCACAGACTTTTGAGCTGTGATTAACCGCTGAAGACGTGTGATTCAATAGGAGGTTACAATTTCAATTCGGCACAACTTTGAGTTTATCAAAGATCATGCCTCTTGCCTTATACTGAATAGATCACGAAAAAAGGACATTTATGATATATGAAGGCAAAAGACATATAGCCAGGCATGCAATTTTTCAGTTAAATTAAAAGATTTTGAAAATGTTTCCAAAAATGCTCGCAAATGAGACTGCCTTATCGACACTGATGTGTGTCTAGGATAACAAAGAGCGACCAAATAGAAATGATAGTTTTTCCAATTGTTTTATTACAGCAATTGTCACATCTACCAATGAGATCTAGCTTTCAAAATATTCACTAAGATTTGCCATTTCATCATGTATTATTTCATGCTTGCCGAAGGTGCGGAAATTATTACAAAAAATTATCGAAACTCCAGCTTAGTTGTACATCCGCAACTGGAATTTCGTCCTGAAGTCGGTCGTCATCATGGCATCAGTGTGCAGGCGATTCCTCGCACCGCGAAAAGGTTAAAGACATGAGTACACTCTTTCTTTTCAAAGTAATCGTGCATAAATACGTTGACCGTGACAGGCAGCGGAGTTCAGTGGAGGGCACATTTTATTTTTTACCGCTATTTTCCACCTAGAGTTCAAATGGTTGATGGCGCTTACAGTTCATGGGAAAGTCAGATATCGCCTACAGCAAATAAGAAGCCTTTTCTTGAAGATTATGTTTGAAGACTTTTTCTTCGGGTTGCCCTTCAGTCCGACATGAATTTAGGCCTAACTTAACTCAGGCTTAACTTAACACAGGCGTAACTTAACTCAGGCCTAACTTAACACAGGCCTAACTTAACTCAGGCCTAACTTAACTCAGGTCTTACTTCAACAACCACTTCTGTTGGGCGGGCTATTGTTCTGTCATGAATTAAGGGGAGAGTTTTATCGAAGTCTACAGTTTTACACCGGCTTAGAACGGCGAAGTTTGAGAAGATTTTCATTGACAATTGTACACTTTGAGCATTGTCAGTGGCTCGAAAGAGTTAGTGACTTGAAAATTAAAGTTGGTGTGTTCGAGATCGAACCTAGACCTTCTGCGTAGGAGATGACGCACTTACTCACTACGCCACGGTGTCCAGACAGAAGAGAGTGTTGTTCTCTTAGAGCGTTGTTGGCGACTCGAGAGAGGTGGTGCCTTAAAAATTAGAGTTGGTGTGTTCGGGATCGAACCCAGAACGTCAGCGTAGGAGTCCACCCACTACGCCTCAGCAGCAAGGAAAAGACTGCGATAGCTCTACTGGCCAGCAGAAGAAAAGAGTTTCTAGGTTATTCTTCTTCTTCTTAGGGCGTTACAGTCCGAGGTGTACCTGGGCCTCACTCAACATGCCTCTCCAGCCAGCACGATCTTTCGCCAGCTGTCTCCAGTTTCGCACACCAAGCCGGCCGAAGTCCCCCTTGACTTGTGTGCGCCACCTCGTACGTGGACGTCCTCTGTTGCGTTGTCCCACAGGCTCAGAGTCGAAGACTAGACGTTTCTAGGTCATTGCTTGATGGAAATTCAAGCTGTCATTTACTCGAGGAAAGGGAAATCTGAGTGAATATACACTCTTTTTCACCCCCTTCTCACAAATTAGGTATCCCATTGGATGGGGTATCAAAACGGCGCTAATTGGGTGCGACAAACAGGATCTGTATGTCCATCGCCACTTTTACCTACCCACCTACCTTCCCGAGAGTCTTCCTGACTAAGATGAGTTACGCAAGAGGGGCGCAAATGAACTCAGTACGGAGGTCCGATTCGACATCTCTCGAAACCTCTGCCTGTTTTACAGGAAAAATGCTGCGAGTCTTATGCAAGCTCACCTTGGCCTGACGAGAGGGCTCTTTTACGAAATTCCCTCTTGATCTCCAAAAACAGTGGTTGGGAAGAGTTGTGCTCCACTAGTCCTTTGCACTGTATTGGGAAGAGTTTTGCTCCACTAGTCCTTTGCACTCTATTTGCGTTGTGTTGGTGTGATCTTTTCGAGGGAATTGAGGCGAAGTTCTTTCCCGCCACCAATTTTAACCTTCGTGAAGTTCTTACCAAGTCATCCGTTGTGTGCGCCCGCTTTTGATCGCAATAAGTTACTCGCCTTGCATGCATTCAGCGTTCCACTCATTTTAGTCACTTTCTTTGCAAGATATTCTCGATCGCATGCGTTAACTCCATCCGCCTAAATTAGCGGTTGCACGAACCATTCAAAGATGATGTGATCTTGTGATCATGTGACCAATGACTTTCGCACGATCGTCTTTAGAATGATTTCAGTTAGATTTCAGTTAGAATGACATCATACACAATGCGTCGCATGGCCTAAAAGCTATTTTTTAGTCTCAAGGCCTTGGTGAAATCGTTATTGACCTTGCTGGACTAACGGGAATTCTCGATTCAACTAGTTTCGCCAAAAATGTCAAGACCATGCACACTTTCATATGCGACCTTGTGGCCGATTAAAAAGTCGGTGCGTGTTGCTTCGCAGGATCACTCGCCGATTGGGATTTCATTTTGTATATGAAATTATGCAAATGCAATTTCTTTCCGAATAAATTCACTCGATCGGTGCTTGGCTCGGCCGAAGGCCGTCCAACCGACACTGACATTTGGACATTTAGACGTTTAGACATTTCGCGAATTTAAATAATGCAATATTTATGCCTATTGTTGGGGGTTAAGTGATTCAAATTTGTTTTCTTTTTATTGCCGTGAAATATTTTCTCCAATTATGCGACATTTAGCCTTCGTTTGGCCTTCAATTCGAGCCGAAGACGCATTTTGTGCTTTTTGAGAATGGGACACGGTGTGCGGAACATGGTGTGCGTTTGGCTTAGTGTTTCCGGGTGCATAAATTAGAGGAGTAGAAAGAATAGAAAGTTCTTGGCCATGAGGGGTGAACTTTTGCATTCAAGATGTTGTTCCAGTCGACTGTTGCATAACATAGCTTTGCGTGCGAAAACCGTTCATCAAGTTGGTCCAGTTTGATTTGAAAATGTCACGGACACCACATCTTTACTGCGACTCTAACCTCAGTCATGAGTTGGGGTACCACAACGGGTCTATTCTGGCCTAAATGTGACTGTCATTTTGGGACCTACTAGGCCCCCTGCACTTTACCTTCCTTACCCTCCTTCCGTTTCTAGGTATCCCTTGGTCAATGTCACATGGAGTCAGAGAAAATTTTGAGGTATACCCTTGTCCACGGATGTTACGGAAAGTTCATGGTGCGCCATCTTTTATGTCGGCATGTGAATCTTGAATAATTTTCAAAAACCACAGCCGATTTCGATACGTGAGGAATTTTTGTTTTATTTGGTCCATTCCACTTTATTTGGACAAGCTTTTGAACATCAATCAAGTGCCCGCCTCAAAGTGTGCCCTTTTTGCTGCGTTTTCCATGATTTTTTCGAGCATCTCCGGAGGCATAGCGATGATTTCAGCACGAATGTTTGTCTTGAGCTCATCACCGGCCTGAGGCTTGTTGGCATTGATTTTGTTTTTCAAATAACCCCACAAAAGGAGGAGTCATATCTGGAAATCTGGGCGGCCATTCGCCATTTTTTGACACCACACGTCCAGTGAATTTTCGTTGCAGAAACTGCATTTTTTGATTGCAGTGTGGCATAACGCAACAAGAGGTTGAAAGCAGTAAACTTCTTCCTCTTCTTCTTCTTGTGGCGCTACAGTCCAGGGTGGATCCAACGAGCCTCTCCAGCTAGGACGATCTTTTGCCATTTATCACCAATTGGGCACACCAAGTTGCTTGAGGTCCCTTTCCACTTGCGTACGCCATTTTAGACGTGGACGTCCTCTGTTGCGTTGTCCCACCAGTTCAGAGTCAAACACTCCTTCCGTTCAGATCCTTTTCACACATCTGTGGGCAGACATAATGAGCCAGCATCCACCGATATCGATTCCCATCGACCGCCTCGTCTTCTCTGAAGAAGAATGACGTTTTTGACGCAAGCGCCAGCTCAAGCAGTCACTTTTTGGTCATGCAACGATGTTTTATGAATCTCGTGTGAATTCTCTGGCCTCGTTAACAAGCAAAACTTGCCGCATTTTGGGGAAAGCAGAGTGTGCCTCGTCGGTCATCAAAATTTGCTTCCAAAAAATCAAGTTCAGTGTCAACCATTCGAGCGACTGCTTGGCCATATTTCAAGCGATGTGGACGGTCTGTCGGCAATATTCTTTGAGTCAATTGCACTGTTTTTTTGTTTTTCGGAGGATTTTTTGAAACTTTACTGGAGCACTCAGACTCAAAACTGGTCCACTTTACAGCCAGGTACAAAAATGTACCCCAGGATGGTTCCACTGATGCCAAAATGCTGAGCGCGATGACGATACGACACATGTGAGTTCTCGGGAACATTCTCTATAACCGCTTGAACCAGTTCATTGTAATGTTTTGGGAGCTGATGAACGGCGTGTCCACGAACTGCCACTGTCGCGTGCTCAACAAAATTCGACAACAAGCGACGAATAGTGATGTCAGATGGTGCTTGTTGGCCACGGTATTGAGTTAACACAACTGAACGACTATTTTCAACGTATAGC
The DNA here is from genome assembly GCA_930367185.1 of Myathropa florea. Classification (NCBI taxonomy): domain Eukaryota; kingdom Metazoa; phylum Arthropoda; class Insecta; order Diptera; family Syrphidae; genus Myathropa; species Myathropa florea. The sequence goes on along the minus strand of OV884002.1, from coordinate 125,525,992 downwards.
GTCACTATTTTACGCGCATTCTTTCGATGTAAAGCTATTCGTGGTTTAAATTTGTACTGATTTGATGTTTCAGAAACATGTCTACTCAAGTCAATCGGTTGACAAATGTCAAAGCTATTCAATCTTCATATACCGATATAAAAGATGGCGCACCTTTTGTACGGGGATCTTAGAAGTCGAGCGGACTTGTGTCATGAAATAAAAGTAATGGGGGAGAAAAGGTGCGCCATAAGACAAAGAAGTCAAACGGTCTTGGTTCGAGAAAGGAAAGGAACGAAGTGGAAATGGTTCACAAGAACCAAAGTTCAGGGACATTTACCATTCCCTTCCGGAAAAAAAATCACAGAACTTGTGCCCAGAATCTGTACCCAGAGTCAGTGCCCAGAATCTGTACCCAGAGTCAGTGCCCAGAATCTGTACCCAGAGTCAGTGCCCAGAATCTGTGCCCAGAGTCAGTGCCCAGAATCTGTGCCCAGAGTCAGTGCCCAGAAACTGTGCCCAGAGTCAGTGCCCAGAATCTGTGCCCAGAGTCAGTGCCCAGAATCTGTACCCAGAGTCAGTGCCCAGAATCTGTGCCCAGAGTCAGTGCCCAGAATCTGTACCCAGAGTCAGTGCCCAGAATCTGTACCCAGAGTCAGTGCCCAGAATCTGTGCCCAGAGTCAGTGCCCAGAATCTGTGCCCAGAATCTGTGCCCAGAGTCAGTGCCCAGAATCTGTGCCCAGAATCTGTACCCAGAGTCAGTGCCCAGAATCTGTGCCCAGAGTCAGTGCCCAGAATCTGTGCCCAGAGTCAGTGCCCAGAGTCAGTGCCCAGAATCTGTACCCAGAGTCAGTGCCCAGAGTCAGTGACCAAAGACTGTGCCCCAAATTTGTGCAGAATCTGTTCCCAGAACCTGTGCCCCTCAACCGATGCCCCATGCAACCACCACACAGTGACTCCTACAACCAGGGCTCGTCCACATTTCCCTCCCTCTATCATCGAAGTCAAATTCAGCTGTCATCCGACCGACATTCCCTTTCCTTTTTTTTCTCAGTTTACCTTCTCACCCTCATCCTCCTTCTTCAGCATTCCCCCCTCCCACCAAACATCCATCAATAATTCCCGAGAGATATTTCTAACTAGCTTCCACTTAACGTCATTCCACACAATCAATCTCCATCCCATGGACCAAGTCAATTTGCCACATTTAATGGCCACACACTTCATACCTCCCATTTGTCATCTTTTGACAAATTTTTCTCTGCGTTCCATGGACATCGATTCCCTCTCCCCTCCCCCGACCGACCGATTCCACCACCTCCACCTACTCACATCCCAGCACCTCTTCCTGAGCCCAATCATATCGCTTCACCCGATCGAATGTCTTAATTAGATGGCCCCGCGCGCTGTCTATCTTCGCTGCGGCCGCCATCATCATCGTCATCATCGGGGTCTTCGGGCGAATTAGCCGAATAATCGAAATAAATTGCTCTCTCTCCGTGTGCGAGGGGGTATCAATTGGGCGCGCAGTCGCAGCCGAGTCAGATCGTGGTCGCAGTCATCGCCTGAGAACGAGGTGGTGTCGCGGAATCAAACGCAAGCACAGACACCATGTGGAGATTCCTTGGGCGCATGTTCACTTGTTTGCCAAGCGTCTCGTGCTAGGTTCACCCTCGGCGTGTGAGTCAGTGTGAAACAGCCGCCGAACCCTTGTGTCCGTTTCGAAACGACACGAAGGCACACTGAGCCCGACTGAGCCCGGCTGAGACCTAGTCCAGGTCTTCCTTGCACTTCCTCCGTTTATTTAATTTTATTTTTATGGCTTTTCTCTCAATTGCACGTTGCATAACGGCAAATCGGTCGAAATCGAAATTGACACACACAGGCACAGGCAGGCGGGCCTCGGCCGCCGGGACGCGAATGCACTTCGACTGCAGCAGATCGTGTTGCATGTGCCTTAAGGTCTGCAGTCTGAGAGGCTTGGTGCGCAAGCCGCCCCTCTCCCTCTCTCTCTCTCGGGCTTCGGCTGTGTGAGTATTCCGTGTTTAGGTACGTCCGTCTGTCGTCCAAAACGACGATCGTTACTTGACAATCAATGGAAAAAAGGAAACAAGATGAGCGCGTGTTTTACTCATTTCTATGGCCGGCGCGTCTTCTGCACGGCTCTGCGGTGCCATACCACATCCCAACGGCTCGGGTAGGTGTGCAACTCAATAAACTTACCAGCGGAATGAGACGCTCTTACGTAACGGACTCCCCATCATTGCACACACCTTTATAAATTATTTGTTTCAAAATTATTGCAGCGGTGGGCACTGCGCGAGGGGCGATCGACCCCGGACAGCGCCTTGTGTGTGTGTGAGCCCGCGCGCTGATATTATAAGGAATCACAAATATTAACTGCTCTCTTGTTGTTGTCTTTTTTTTATGACGTTGTTCATGTTTAACGGTGTGGTGCAATGCACGCTGCAAGTTGTGTTCATTGCTCGTCATATCCGATGTTTATTTGGCAGCACCGTCGTCGCCGCTGTGATACATTGTGTTGTCCAACACTATCGCACACACGCTGCATCTGTTCTCTGTTTAATGAAAATTGAAAAATGTGCGGACTTATGTGTTAATTTCTGCGATAAAGTGAATAATTTGAGGTCTGCCGGTGTGCAAACGTATGCTTGGCTGAGATATATATTCTTCTTCTCCTTCTTGCAATGGATTGTGATGGCACTTTTGGGGGGGATTCTTAATTTCAAGGTGGAGGCTGGAGGCACGAGGGAGATGCATTTTCATCAATTTTATGAAGACGGCCTCTTGCAGAGGCACAGATTCTATGCGCTAGCCACTCCTTTGGTGTGGCGTAAACTTAATGAAGATGTGAGTTGCTTCTGCTGTGCCGCTGCGAGCTGTCTGTCCACCAACTGGAGTGAGGTAATGAAATAATTAGACAATTTTGAGGTTAAGTGATTTGACTTGAAATTCGTATGGAGTCTTGCAGTCTGAAATTATGCGGCAACAAGGTTTGATTTAAGAGTTTCTTGTTTTATTTTTGCATACATGTTGCAATCGGTTTGAGGTGGAATGAGGTGGATCTTCTGAGAGCAGCGACCTCTGAAGCTTAACCTCTCTTTAATGACTGACTCTGTTCAATGACTTGTTAATGACACTAAATTCACAACTGTCAAAATTGAGCTCTGACAAAAAGTCATCTGAGCAGCACTGAATGAAAGTGGCCAGGATTGAATGGAGAATTTTTGACATTTCCCTTCATTACTTCTACTTCAAACGCGGATTTTGACATTTCCAATTTAAAACTGTCAAAATTGAGCCAACCTCAAATTTAGGGTTTTCCCAATGAAGACAATTTGCCCCTTGTTTCCAATTTTTTCAAAAGATACCACAGCATTGCAAATCTTATACGCCAAATTATGACAGATGCTGATTTTTGATCAAGAGGGAACAGAACAGAACAGGGATTTGTAAAAATCCATTAAAAATGATTTAACTCCGTTAAAAATAAACAAAAGACACTAAGTTCACATCTGTCAAAATTTAGTTGAGTCAGCAGGAGTGGCCTAACTTGAATGCAGGCATCTTCCAATGAAGACATTTTGCCTACTATGTCAACAACTCAAAAAGAAACCACCATTACAAGTATTACACGCCGAATATTGACAGAAGTTAATTTCTGATCAAGAGCTATGTTCAGCAACCCATTTCGGGTAGTCTTTTTGACACTTCCATGCATTATGCCAACTTTAAACGGGAATTTTGACACTGTTTACTCCGTTTGAAATAAACGAATGACACACAACTCACAACTGCCAAAATTTAGCTGTGACAGTGAGAGTGGCCTATCTTGAAATTAGGGATTTTCCAATGAAGACATTTGACCCCCTGATCAATAACTCAAAAAAAAAACCACCATTGCACTCAAAATTGCAAATATTTGACATGGATTATGACGGAAGCTAATTTCTAATCAAAAGCTACGTTCAGCAATCCATGGCGAAGAGCACTTTTGACATTTCCTTGTATTTTGCTTCGAACGAGGACACTCCGTTAAAAATGATTTACTCCGTTAAAAAAAAAGTAAAGGACACTAAATTCACAACTGTCAAAATTGAGCTCGGACCAAATGTCATCTGAGCAACACTGAATGAAAGTGGCCAGGCTTGAATGCAGAACTTTTGACATTTCCTTTCATTACGTTAACTTCAAACATTTCCAATTTAAAACTGTCAAAATTGAGCTGTGATAGCCAACCTTAAATTTAGGGCTTTTCCAATGAAGGCATTTTGCTTCTTGTGTCAAATTTTCAAAAAGAAACCAGCATTGCAAGAATTAGACGCCAAATTATGACTAAATCTGATTTCTGACCAAAATCTGCGTTCAGCATGAAGTCCTTTTGACGTTTCGTTGTCAACTTCTAATGGTTTTCCTCTAAATGTTTCCACAGTTATACTCTTGAAACATTGCGGTTGACTGGCGAAAGGCCTAGTCCCGAAAATTAAAGTTGGTATTTGTCAAGCAACAGCTTGGGATGGAGAACCTTAGATGATGACCACTGAACCACTTTTCTTTGCTGATCATACATAAGTCAAGCTAAACATTTTGCTACGATTCCACTGGAAATGTTGGCTCTGTTCACATGATGGAACATCAAATACAACCTTCCTCCCAGATTCAGTGTACACCCATGTTTCCTTTTTTTATTGCAAGTCACTTGTTGTTCCTTTTGGTTCCAGAAATTATGGAGTCGTTAGGACTTTTATTGCTTTGCAGTTGTCAACTTTATTTTTTGGATTTGATCGAAATTGTTGAACCACTGCGTTACTGATCTTCCTTAATTTTCGAAATCGAAACCATTCAGGGGCTTTGTTGTGCATCTTCGCAGGTCGCAATTTGAAAAAAATGTTGAAAATTGGATCAATCTTGTTCAGAAAAATATTCTGTCACGAAGCAATTTTGATTATTCTGTCACACAGAAGTTCAGAAAGGTCCTTCTTTTTTTAATTTGAATTTCTAAAAATCAGGAATGAAGTTGGTATCAAGTCAAAATCTTGCGCAATCCATCTTCTTCTTCCTCGAGTGGCGCTACAGTCTGGAGTGGACATGGGCCTAGCTTCTCTAGCAACCTCTTGTGTTGCTCATTCTTTTGTTCAGTCACGTGTAGAGGGACAGTAGAATGGTGAATCTGCACGGTCAAGTTTGTCAACCATCTTCTTGACAGTTATACTCTCTGAACATAGCTTATGACTTGAGAAATGGTGGTCAAACGTCACCACCATCTCTGAAGTCATGTGTATTCGAAATCGAACCCAGACCTTTAGTGCAGGGCTCAACGCACTTGCCTACTACGACACGGCGGCGGCTGGTTGACCCGTTATACGATCAAAAACTTACAAATGTTTCATTTCAGTCCTGTAGTCACTGAACGATGAAATGAAGTATGACAGTTGATATAAATTCATCGAGTGACATTTCCATGCCAAAATTATTCTTTGACATCGGATGACATTTCTTTGTCAAAATAGTTCTTATTGAGAGCATCATTTTCTGGAAATGTCATTCAATACAACGAGAAGCGTTTGAAAGCTGTCATCTGAATGATTTGCATGACGTGTGTTAGGGGGCTGCTAGTGAATCCACCAGCACACTTAGATCATGTTGATCCATTGTGACAACCACAGTCAGACTACTACCACTGATCGACCGCTCCAGTGATGCCGTTAATTTGACTGGACCAGGTTTAAAAAACCGGGTAAAAGTGGGATTCGAACCTAGGACCCATCTAACTTAGGGCAGGCACTTAACCAACTGCACCATCCAGTCGTTATGACGTGTGTTATTTGCGTTGAATGTCTGGCAAAATATTATCTACTGGACAATTTTTGACACCTTCTTCTTCCTCTTTCGATGCCGCTACAGTCTAGGGTGGACCTGGGCTTCAACCAACAAGTCTCTCCAGCTGGCAACGTCAAAATTCATACTTTGGGTGACATTAGCCAGACTTGTGTCGCAACTGACACACACAGACTTCACTTTCGGCATATTTGTTTGACATTTCCCGATAACCGAGTCACATCTGTCACAACTCCATCTATTGGCGAATAAACTAAAAACTCCTATCCCTCCCTCTTCCTTTCCATCCTTTCGTTTCCACCTTAAAAATCTCTCGGAAATCGAAAAACTAATTAAAAACATCTCACCTTTCATCCATCCATTGTCTGTGGCCAGTGGAAATGTCAGACAGATTTCCTACACCGTTAGGCAAACGCACGATCTGTCATTACAACGTTTGAATGTTACACATTTTTTCTTCGAAAGCAATTAACATCTAAACGCCACAACAAAAGAAGAGACGACGACACTCGTGGCTAGGCTTTGCGTGTACCAATTCGCCGTCACAAGCCCAGACTCCCCATCGATTCTCATGTCTCATTTGGCTCGGGGGAAAAATTGAATTTGTTACAAGAATATTTATCCCGCACAATCGTTTTAATTAACAACGACGCTTTCGTGTGCAACAGTATTCCGGGCTGCACACCGACCTGTGATGCATTTAGTACGAGCCTCCAGTTCATTAATAATCCGAAAACAAAGTGGAAGTCACAACGACACACTGCAACTGAATCGCCGTCGTCGTCGTCGTCGTTGCCTCCGTCTCTGTCTCTGTCTCTGAGGTGGTGGCGATGCTGAGGTGCTCTGTTGTGGCACCTAATGTGGCATGAAGCTCGCATTTAAACTGCATGTTTATCCCATGAACCCGGCTTCACCTTCGGTCTTAATCATAGATCGAGATCGGTCTCGGCGTCTCGGTCTTCTTCGGTGGTTCACTGTGATTCGCTCCCACTAAGGGGTAGTCTGCACCGAGCCCGGTGTGCAGGCATTCGCTGTGGCACCTACAAATGCAGCAGCAGCCGGCTTTATCATTCAATCAGTTGATGGGATGCCGTGCTTAAATAATATTTTAAAATGGTGTTTAATTTATTTCATTTGTGCATAAAATGTAGTCCGCGAGTTCAGGTGATGCGCGCACTCTGCATTCCTCGCTCATCTCTTTCGGCGCAGCGCTGGCAGCACTTGCATTCAGCCTGTCACCTGACGTAATGGCCGTTAGCGGTGTAGTAATTATTCGCTTGATGATAACATCTGAATTTGCGAGTCGCCTTGTTTCTTGATTCTAGTGAATTCATTCGAAGCGAGTATCAATTGGACTTTCCCTTTCGATTGAGGGATTTGCGGATCGCTGCAGAGCTTCCGGGTGTCATTCGGCACAGTGGAGGCGGTTGTTTGCCAGACACCATTGCCGCCCGATGACAGCGAAAGGGCAGCATTTATTTTCGTCATCGATAGGTGCTAAGAGTTTTATAAAATAATATGTAGTTGGGTGGTATCTGATTGAGGGACTGTCTGGCGGCTTATCTGAATCTTCTTACTCAATTTGAGGCATAAATTAGGCATTTGCGGTGATGTTCGATTGACAGCGGTGGCGGTGTGGTGTGATGGTGGAGAGGCGAAGCAAAGGAGCGTGATAATCTGATTCGAGGCGAAAGGGAGAGACACAATTGTGTAATGTGTGTGGAAACTGAGAAACTGGGATTCGGCAAAATGCCTTGTTTCAATGGACACTGTAGATTGGGGAGATCGAGTGGATTTGAATAAAGACCAAGGAGAAGGTGTTCGGTGGGTGTGTAGGAAGCGTGGTGTGAGAGACCTTTGACAGGTGGAGAATTTTTGGCCCGTCTGCAAACGATTTTTGTGTGAAAACCAAAGACTGGAGAGTGGTTTAGTTCGGTGAAGAGACACCACTTCGAGCAGAAAGACGCTTCTGATTTGAGAACATTTGGCGTCAATGCTGACAAGGTTGAGTAAAACGTCAAATTGACATAAGTGACAGGTTAACTTGTAAGACGTCACTTTCTTTCTCCTCTTCTGATGGCGCTTCAGTTCGGGATAGACCTGGGCATCAAGCAACAAGCATTTCCTGCTGACACGCTTTTTAGCCAGCTGCTTTCAATTACGCACGAGAAATTGGTTGAGGTTCTTCTCCACTTGTGTGCGTCATCGGTTTCGTTGGCGTTCTCTATTGTGTTGTCTCACGGGAGTCGAACACTCTTCGCGCTGGGGCAGTGTTGTCCATGCCCTCAACTGCACCTAGCCATCTTAGGCGTTGAACCCGTAGACGTCTGGTTAGACTCATGTCGCTGTACAGTCCATACAGTTCGTGGTTGAACCTTCTTCTCCAACCGCCATCAACGCAAACAGGACCAAAGATTGAACACAGAACTTTTCTCTCGAAAAAACCAAGGGCTTCTTTATTTGCTCTTGAGGTTGTCCAAGTCTCCGCTTCATAAAGCAGGACAGGGACGATCAAGGTGTTATATAAAGTCAGTCGTCACCTCGAACCCCTCTAACAAGAAGTTTAGCTAAGGATTTGCCAAAGCAGTTGTCATAACAATGGGCCCCTGCTGTTGCGTCGCTGTCTGAAGGGTTGACCAGAATTCGGTGTTGTGACCATTCGCAAAAATGGGTCAACGTATAGTTGTCCACCCAGTCCTTATGTTGGCTTCGGGATATGTTCGTTGGTGATAGATGGACACAGCCGGGAAAGTAGTCACTTTCTACTCGTCAGATTTTAGCGAGTTCCTTAGACCATTTGGTCGACACGAAAATATGTCTGGGGAGTATTCCTTCGCCTGATAGATGTCTGTTATTCTCCATCTAGTCCTAGTGTGGGATATGTTCGTTTTTGACAGATGGGCAGAGTCGGAGAAGTAGTCAGTTCAGCGAGTGAAACTTAAACGAGTTCCGTGGCTCTTTGGACTATTTAGTCCACGCAGAAAACTTCTGGGGAGTATTCCTTCACCAGAGTTAGCTGCTGTTATTGTCCACCTGGTCCTAATGCCTAAATCCTTGGACGCTTCTGGCATATATTCGTTGTTGACAGATGGACGGAGTCGGAGAAGTAATCACTTTCTACTCGTGAAACTTCAACCAGTACCGTGGCTCCTTGGATTATTTTGTCCACACAAAATCACCTCGAGGGCGTAATCTTTCGCCAGAAAATTAGGTCAACGTCCATCTAGTCGGCCTTGAACGCTTTTGGGGTATGTTCGTTTTAGACAGTTGGACAGAATCGGAAGAGCAGTTAGTCGTGAAACTTCAACGAGTTCCGTGCCTCTTTAGAAACCACGTCTGGCGAGTATTCTTTCAGCAGAAAATTAGGTCAACGTGTGGTCTAAATAGTCCTTATGTTGGCCTTGGACGTTTCTGTGATATGTTCGTTGATCAACAGAGTCGGAGAAGTAGTAATTTTCTACTCGTTAAACCTCAACGAGTTCCGTATCTCTTTAGAAATCACGTTTGCCGAGTATTCTTTTCTCAGAAAATTGAGTCAAAGTCGGTGGTGGTCTTTTGTTTTTCCTTCAATGCTTTTAAGATATGTTCGTTGATCGATAGAGTGGAAGAAGTAGTCCCTTTCTACTTGATATACTTCAATGAGTTCCCCGCCGGAAAGTTAGGTCAACTGCTGTAGCTGTCCATCTAGTCATAATCTTGGCGTTGAAAGATCCCGGGATATGTTCGTTTTTGACAGATGAGCAGAGTCGGAAGAGCAGTCACTCGTAACGAGTTCCGTGCCTCTTTAGAAAACACGTCTGGCGAGTATTTTTCCACCAGAAAATTGGATCAACGTCGGTGGTGGTTTTATGTCGGCTTTTGGTACTTTCCGGATATGTTCGTTGATCGACAGAGTCGAAGAAGTAATCACTTTCTTTCGACTGGATGGCTCAGTTGGTTAAGTGCCTGCCCCAAGTTAGAGGGGTCCCAGGTTCGAATCTGGTCCAGTCACAATTTTTGGGATCAAATTAACGCCGCTGGAGTAGGTTGCTACCTGTCAGTACAATGGGCCAGTTTTGAGTCTGAGTGCTCCAGTAGTCTTCCAAAAACCCTCAGAAAAAAAAAATAAAAAATCACTTTCTGCTCGTTCAACTTCAACGGGCTCCACGAGTCTTTAGAAAACACGTTTGGGACTATTCTTTCGCCAGGCAATTAGGTCAACGCCTGTAGTTGTCCATCTAGTCCTAATCGTGGCGTTAAAAGCTCCTGGGATATGTTCGTTTTTGATAGATGAGCAGAGTCGGGTTCAACGAGTTCCGTGCCTCTTTAGAAAACACGTCTGTCGATTGTTCTTTCACCAGAAAATTGGATCAACATCGACATGGTAGATGAACCATGTCGGTAGATGGTCCTTATGGCGGTCGTGGACGGTTCTGGGATGTGTTCGTTAATCGACAGAGTCCTAGAGTACTCACTTTTTAAACGTACAACTTCAACGAGTTCCGTGCTCTGGCGAGGCTCTGGCGAGTAGGTATTCTTTCAAAATTGGGTCAACGTCTAAAGTTGTCCATCTAGTCCTTATGTCGGTCTTGGACGCTTTTGGGATATGTTCGTTTTTGACAGATTCGGAGGACCAGTCACTCGTGAAAATTCAACGAGTTCCGTGCCTCTTTAGAAACCACGTCCGGCGAGTACTCTTTCAGCAGAAAATTAGTTCAACGTGTGGTCTAAATAGTCCTTATGTCGACCTTGGATTGGACCTTCTGGGATATGTTCGTTAATCGAGAGAGTCGGAGAAGTTAGTCCCTTTGAGTTCCCCGCCGGAAAATTATGTCAACTTCCGTAGTTGTCCATCTAGTCCTAATCTTGGCGTTGAAAGCTTCCGGGATATGTTCGTTTTTGACAGATGAGCCAAGTCGGAGGAGCAGTCACCAGTTAAAATTCAACGAGTTCGGTGCCTCTTTACAAAGCACGTCTCGCGAGTATTTTTTCACCAGAAAATTGGGTACACGTTTGTAGTGGTCTATATAATCCTTACGTCGGCCGTGCACGCTACTGGGATGTGTTCGTTGATCGACTGAGTCGGAAAAGTAGTCACTTTCTACTCGTTAAAATTCAAGAAGTTCCCCGTCTCTTTAGAAAACAAATCTGGGACTATTCTTTCGCCAGAAAATTATGTCAACCTCTATAGTTGTCCAACTAGTCCTAATCTTTGCATTAGAAGCTTTTGGGATATGTTCATTTTTGACAGATAAGCAGAGTCGGAGGAGCAGTCACTCGTCAAACTTTAACCAATTCCGTTTCTCTTTAGAAAACAGTTCTGACGAGTATTCTTTGACTAGAAAATTGAGTCAAAGTCTGTAATGGTTGATCTAGTCCTTATGTCGGCCTTGCACGCGTCTGGGATATGTTCGTTGATGGACAGAGTTGGAGAAGTAGTCACTTTCTTTTCGTGAAATTCTGTGGGCTCTTAGACTAAGACAACTCTGGAGAGCATTCTTTTGCCAGTGTGGCTTATCCCAAACCTAAAATTGCATAAGTCGACGCTAAAAAGCACGTGTTATCCGGCTTGAAGGACCATTTTCGGACAGAAAACTTGTGTTCGCCTGGATTTTCCATGAATAATCCTCACGTCATGGAACAAAATCTCAAAGTCTGAAGACAAGCATCAAAAATAGGCAATTGCATGAAATTCGACTTCTCGATCGTAAAAATGCTCGAAATTTGCTGCACCCAACTTTTAGGTCACAAACAATACAGTTTCCATTAAACTAAACCCAACCAGTCGACAAGTACCCTCAATAAGATGCCAATTAAAAAGAGCGCATCCAAGAGAGCAGCCACTAAATATCATCATCTTCATTCGTTTGGTATTTGCATCATTAGCCATCCATATGCCACCGTTTAGTTTTAAGCTCCTCTGGCGATGTTACTGCTTGTTGCTTCCTCTAACCATTACACCACATCGCACGGACGAACATCAAAGCGCAAAGGGGAAAATGAGGAGGAGGAGGAGGATTACCCTCCTGTAACATCGCTACTAGCATATTCCGTGCTAACAAGCATAGACAGGCTGTTTCTTCTCTCCTCATGGATGGAGGATGCCTTTACCGGGTTGACTGATTGGCATTGTTGTTGTTTTAGAGATCCCCCCTCCCCCACAACAACAACACCATTGAGGGCAAAAGTCAGACACTATATAGTTCCCAATTGCGGCATTCCGCGCACACCGTTTACGTGACAGTACCGATGCCCCGCTGCTTAGTGTTCGCTGTGGCGTTGAACGCTGCCGCTCAGATGCTGCCAAATGATCGTGAGATTGTTTTTAATCGTTAAAAAAAATGTAAAAATTTCCGTAAATTATGTGATAGCAGATATAGGGACTGAGTGTTGTATAACATTCTCGAGAACATCTTCATTAGCGAGAATACAAGCCGAATGGCTGTTGAGCTTGTTGTGCAATCGTGCGAATTTCTTTTTGTGTGTTCGAGTCTCGTCTGCGGTTATGCAACAAGGCAGCAAGGCGACAAGGAATTGCGTGCAGGTTCTCCTTGAGAAATGCCGGTTAATTATGCATTTATTTGGGTATTCAAAAGACCTATCAGAGAGTTTATGGGATTCTAAAACCTAGTTTTGAATAAATTTATGCAATTTTGGCAATGACAACCGCCTTTGTGTGCGCTGCTTCGTCGCTGCGGTCTCTCCTCGTGTGAAACTGACAAGATCAGTCTCGGCTCGGCTGGCTAACTCTGCCTGCTTAATCTGTCTTGCGTGTTTTTCTTTTTTTTTTTTTGCTCACTGTCTGATCTTTTTTTTCATTTTATCGATTGCAGATTTATTGAAATTGGTTTCTTTCTTGTTTGCAATACTCGCAGTGTGGAGACGAGTGTCGGTGCGGCTAGTAGCGGTAAGGTGCACACATCGGCACCTATTAGTTGGTCAAAACAGTCAAAAACGAAACGAACAAAAACGCTACACCGAGCGCAAAAAGAAACAGAACTTGTTTTGCCATCTCTAATAATAGTAGTTATATCCGTTTTGGCTGCGCATCGTAAATCGTTTAATTTATTAGTCGAGTGAAAAAGCACGCGAATTTCTTTCGATTTTGTTTTTGGTCCACCTGGGGACATCCATCTTAATTGTGTAACAGACAATTTAATTACTCTCGGAATCTGTGGGTATTGATCTTCGCGCAATTGCAGTATCGGTTGGTTTTGATTTGCATTATTTATGCCACCGTCGCCGCGCCGGTGCAATGTGTGACCAGCTTAAGTGCATGTGTTTGACATAGAAAGAGAACGGTATGTAATGGCTCATTAAATGGCGCTTATGGTTATGAAGTGAATGAATAAAACAATTAATTAAACGATATCGAATCGATTGAAAACTGTGCGGACAAATTGACTGCGATTGAGTGTGCGAATCTGGGCGATTATGCTAAGGGTCTTGCGATTAATGGTTGTCTCTGACAGCACAGATGACATTCACTGTCAAATGGAATGTTAATTGTGGCCAAGTGGATGACGGCGATTGTATTTTGATTTGTAATCTGTCAACGGGTTATATTTGGTTAACGTCTTAATGGCTTTCGATGGGAATTTATAGATTTGAAGTTTCGACGGTTAGAGGTCAATGTGAGTTGGAGTTTGTCTATCAACACTTTTGGTTGTCTCTTCTTGTGATGGATTGTTATCGATTGAAAAGCAGCATTCACTTAACACCAAAAGTAGGTGTTTATGTTGTTTCTTTTTTTTAACTTGAGAACTTGTCTTGGCGGACAGATCATGTCACAAATTGTTGTCAAATAAAACATTCCAATTGTAGGAAGATTTATGATTTTGTTTTTCAACGATGTTTGCAAAAGGAAACAGGTCTGATTGTGTACATATTTGCGTCAGTTATTTGATATTGCCTGCAAACGGGGCAAATAAATACATTGTCACCAGCTCCAGATAAAAAATTTACCAAGTGACGGGCTTTGGAAAGGAACCATTCTGTAATCTAATAAATGGGTTAGACCACAATAGTTCTGTTCGAGTGCGCCTGAAAAACCAACTATTTCCCAATACGTTCGACTTTAATTGGGTAAGGAGAAGGGTTTCGAGAGAGTGTGGCTTATTCTTTAGTGTTTAACGCGTGTGATTTTTTGTAGTTTAACAGTTTTATCTCTTTCTAAGGGAAACAGCTAGAAAAGTAATCGAACAAACCTAATATTTGACGATTATTGCCAGGAACAGACAAATTTATGAAGGAAAAGTGATACTAGAACTACTAGGAACTTACTTGATGTATACATCTGAAATATGTATCCATTCCGAGTTCGAACTCTCATATTGCGCAGAATATTCGGTTCTGTGTCATGAAACAGGATTTTCTAAAGACTAAGGCGACTCGAAATTTATGCTGAAACACTAAAAAGAACCCTGCCTTAAGCCGGCACTATGAGATGTCAGAAGATCTTAGAGAAAATTTTCAGCCTGAAGTAGGAAGTTAGCCAGTAAGACTAATTTATGTCCTTATGGATCCATTGTAAGGGCCCTTGTGGACTGTCTACCTATATAGGTCGGCCTGGAATTTTGTCCTAGGGGCTTCTGACATTTCAAGGGGCTGGGGGAATAAATACTCTTTGCTTCCGTAGCATAGCGCTTTGTTATTGCGTCCTTAATCGAAAGAAAGTGTTATTTACACTTAAGTATCTACTGGTATCCTATAGTGTTCCAGTTGCAGCCAAATGTTTCCTTTAAAGAAATTGACTGTGTGGATTTAGATTTAATTGTTTGACAATTATACTAGGCTGCTGAATGAATATTTGCCTAGCGTTCTTTTCCTGCAAGGACTACACAGTTGCCAAGGTAGTATAGTATTGTCTCCTCATCTTCCTCGACTCAGCAACTTCTACAGAACTCATTATTGGGAGATTCCGGTTAATATGTGAGGGGTGTCCTATTCTTTCTATTCATCAGCAAAATCTGTTGGACAACCAAATTTCGTCTTTAGTGATCCTCGACTCTGAACCCGTGAAATAACGTAGTGCACACAAGTGGAGAGTGGCTTCAAATAACTTGCTGTCCACAGTTGGAGACAACTAGTGACATCGCGTTAGCTGGCTATACTTGTTGTTGATGCCCAGGTCCACTCCGCAGTGCAGCGCCAAAAGAAAAAGAAGAAGAATCGTCTTATTCTTTAAGTCAGCAGAGGTTTATTCCATTGGACTGCTCGAAATAAGTTAGTTTCCGACTCTTTGCCGATTAAGTAAAATATTTCTGTTCTTGGACTTAATTTCCGTCACAAATCTTGCCCTCACGTCTGTTATAGCAACTGGAGGTATGGCCAACACTGATATCAGTGTGACTGCCTCTTTTACTCCCACAGCTTCAAAAATTCTTCAGAAAATCTGATTGAGTTGAGGGAGTTTAAAGATTTGCAGCAAATGCCCGTGTCTATGTCTGTCTCCATCTGTGTAAACCTATATTCTTGATGGGTTCTTTCGCGTCCCTCACAGATCTAGTGGAAAATTCAATAGTCATATAGGGCTTTTCGAAGTCGAGGAAGAAGAATGTATAGTATACAGTCAAAATTGGTTATAACGACGTTCAAGGGACTGACGAATTTGGTCGTTGTAAGCGTTATAAATTTTGACTGTAGTTCCCAGTTTCTCCGTCGATAATTTCTTCAGGATGCCTTCATGGCCTGTGGGCTTGAGTTTCAATGTCCTACTTGGATCACAAGGCAGGTTTTGCAGTCGATGGTTGCATGAAGAGGTCTATGGGTAGCATGTGAAACTGAATTTACAACCCAGCTGTTGGAATGGGGCTAATCGCACCTGCAAGTGCTAGATACGAAAGTTTTTGCTTTTTTTTTGGTCAATGTCTTCAAGATTTGTGGGTGTAATCGCAACCTGCCATCAGATTACCCCGTCATACATTAGAACGAGTCTGATAATAGACGTCAGTCTGACATAATTAAAGCTGGCTCCCTTTGGGAAATCTAAGTGGTGACTGTGGTTGGGTTTTATTGAGCCTAAGGAAGGCTTGGAATATATGTGTGCTGGCGTTTAATGCATTGCTCATTCGAAGTCAGTTACTCGCTATGCAAAATGCGGAAGGTACAAACTTTAATTTGGTATTTGGTAAATTTGCCAAGGCTGTTGAAGGTGTCCTACGACAAGGGGCACATAGACCTTTCACCATAATACCCAAAGACAGGTGAATACGTAAATTCAAAGACAAATCATTGCTTTCACTCTGTACTTCATTTCTTAAAAAAAAAAAAATTACGCTGAATATTTGCCGAAACAGATTCGAGTGATTCTCTTACTTGCTTTTTGACTTTTGCCAGCCACCCACTGAGAGTCTTAGCCTAAGACACTGCTGCCATCTATTCTGGACGGTTATAGCTGCGCTGCTTCAAGTCATCGAGACCAAGTTGTCTTGCATCCAGCATAAAGTAATCAGTGTTACTCCCCTTCACGATTTCGAAAACTTCTTGTTGCAACTTCATCTATTCCACGATTGTATCTTCTTTAAATCGGGGAGCGAACGTTTTTAAACACTTAAAGTTCCAAACACTTTGCCACAAAAATCCTCTTGTACCTCAAGAAAATTAAATCTTAAGCGTTACCATCTGGAGTATTTCTTGTTCATCATTAAAAAGTCACACTTTTTGGTTGGCTTTTGCATTCTTTCCGAGTGCGTTTACATCAAGAGATCGTTTTCAGCTACTTGTAGTTTCACGAAAATGGTATTTGAGACTTTAAGTTGAAATTTTTCGCCACCAAACGATATCTTTTCGGTTCAATTTTCGCCAACTCTCGTTATAAGCAGCACTCAGTTTAGGTTTCAAATGTTTATTCAGTTATCAGAACTCAATTCCATTTCCCTTGAAACAGAATATCTGTGATATTTTTTTGAACCGTAAGAATTAACTCACATGTCCAGAAATGCATGTACTGCCAAAGCTCAAGAATAACACCTTGAAACCCCACCAAAACCCCAAATTGTTTGCTTCCCCGCCCCCTCTGTTTAACAAACAGACAATTATTGAAGTATTCCCTTATAGGTCCTTTGGGAGTTAATGGAGAGAATAGGGTATCCTCTTAACTCATAGATCTCCACCACCACTTCAGATATGTTCTGCTCACCAAGTCGTAAGTATTAGGACAATTCCATCGAGCATATGTACCGTGAAAAATGTTTAAATGTCAAGTGATTTAATTATTTTTTTGTTTCCTTTCATTTTTCATTCTTCACACACTCGTTCCTCGCAAATGTCAGTGATTTTGACGAGTCCCCGAGGATATGATAATTGCATTTTTATTTTTTCTAATTTTTTATTAATTTCTCGCTTCGGTGTTGTTTTGTGTTGTGCTGTGTGGTCTTGCTTCACATCCCTTTCGCATGGTCATTTCATTCTTGGAATTTGTTTGTAATTTTGTTTTTCTTTTTTTCAATTTGCAGGTGCTTCCAGGTTACTAAACACCACCTTATTACAACGCTTCCCGTCAGAGGAATCCACTGAGGAAGTGCTAGCGGATAAAACAAAAATCGAATCGCCAACAAGCGATAGAATCAGTTCAAGAGTATTAGCCTCATCAAGCATGTTACTTTTGCAACCCAATGTAAGAATTTACATAATTTTTTTGTTTTATAAATTTCTTTGTTATTCTTTATTTTAAAAATTTGAGTTAGAACCAATCCCTAAATGCGCTTAAACATCCAGCTGTCAGAGGCATCATTGAATGATGTTTCAAACACACCCATTAAATTCTGTAAGACAGTGTAAGACAGTGGCTTACAACCACAAGTTCCATATGTCTTATTAGAACAACAACAAGGTTTTGTTTGATTCGAAATTTAAGAGCAAATCAGTAAACTCTACCAGTTTCCTGTTAAAAATGTAGCTTGTGTCAGATTTGATGTCAAAATTTGACGACGGGATGGCGCAGTTGGTTAAGTGTCTGCCCTAAGTTAGAGGGGTTCTAGCTTCGAATCCCAATGAAAGCAAAATTAATACGCTTTTAGACGATTTTTCAAATCTGGTGCAGTCACCATTTGCCGTTGGGATCAAATTAACGGCGCTACCACTGGAGCAATCGATCAGTGGTACAATAGTTGTCTGACTGTGGGCATCACAATGGACCAACATGGTCTAAGTGTGCTGGTGAATTCACTAGTAGCTCCCTAACCTAACCTAATGTCAAACTAAGGGATTGCTCTAAAAAGGTGTCAATTCAAACTAAATGTCAAACTTACATATGTCAAAGCGCAACCCATTTGACAAAAAAAACTGTCAGCTTAAGCAAAATGTCAAACATATGTTAAAGTGGCTAAGAAAAACTGTCAATTCAGGCTAAATGTCAAACTGCAAATCAAATTGCACTCCATTTCACTAAAAAAAACTGTCAATTCAAGCTAAATGTCAAACTTATGTCAAAGTGGCCAAGAAAAACTGTCAATTCAGGCTAAAAGTCAAACTTACGCACTCCATTTCACTGAAAAAAAACTGTCAGTTCAAAGAGTTAGACTCTAAATTTGGCACTTCTACAACGTGTTCATCGTTTCCAAAGAATCAACATTTTGACACAAGTTTGACAGTTGCTTTTGAACTAAGAATATTGGAGTTGGAAATTTTGCAACAGCTCGTTTCGACTACAGAACACGTGAATAGACTTCTCGAAAAGCAAAGGCCTCGCGGCACCTCACTTTGGCATAATATTAGCCGCTGTGTTTGGGCCTTAAACATTTTGGCATAAGATTAACAGCTGTGTTTGTGCCTTAAAAACTTTGGCATAAGACTAGCCGCTGTATTTGGCCTTAAAAACTTTGACATAAGATTACCAGCTGTGTTTGGGTCAGAAAAACGTCGAACCTTCAAAGAGCTGTCTAGACTAGATTGCAGCCGCATAAAACTTCTGTCAACAAGCTGTCAGTTCCTAACATTCATTTGACAGATGTGGGTGGACTCAAAAGCAGCCATTTTGAGCCCTAGGATAGGCTACAAAGACTGAAAAACCCCCTAAAAAAACCCCCAATCCTAATGTCACCCATGTCTCTGCCATTTTAACCGTAAATTTCTGACATAAATTTGACAGTTGTGATTGATCTAAAAACTAATCGGATCCTTATATTAAATTTCGAAACCTCTGACGACAGATACAACCGATACAGCTGGTCTCACCCCCACCCCCGAACACACGCTTTAAAATATATATCCACGAGTATGTCTGCATATAACCACCTTGAAGACCATGGGTATTGGACTAATGTTCTATCCTCGAACAACATGCGATATACATGCATACATACTCTCGTATGGTTTCCGCCCAATCAAACACGTAATGTACGTCAAACCATCTTACGTCAGCATTTGTAATTCACCTTAAGTTATAAAGGAGAGAAGGCAGAAAGTATTAAAAAAGAAATAACCTCACATCGAAACAAAACCGAGGAATAGGAGAGCGACATGCGTTCAAATGCCAATCAATAACCGTGTTAGAAATCCGAAAATATCTCGATATGCTCGAACATTAGCCGGGGATTCAGTTGCGTCCCGCGTGGCTGCACTCAGACCGAAAAGCCTCCGATTCTATACGAACGTTAATTGCATTTGCATGGAGCGCAAAAATTGATTTCCTTCGGCCAATCAGCTCGAGAGCATCTGCCTCTTTGCGAAGTCCATTAATCTCTACCGCATTCGAGGAGCACCGAAGTCAATGAATAGCCGTGACTAAAGTCTTCGAAAATACGAGGAGACATTTCAGGGGATGGGTCGCAAGTGATGGGGGTTGTTTAATGAAACACCACGTCACATGATACCCGTAGCGTACAAGGACTTGTAACTTGTTAAGGGTTAACCAGCGGATGAGTTACTTCAGCCGTAATCGTGGCTCGGGATTGGTTCATTTCAGGCGCATGTTTGGTTTACAACTTATGTGAAACACCTCCCTTGTTGTTGGGAAGTTTTCTTGAATTTCTTTTGCCCAACCGACCGCCAATTTAGTTGTCTTTTCATTCGTTAACTTTTCTCTTGTCGTTGCAGAGCTCTTTCAGTTCTCTCTCTCCCTTTGATAATTTCTCTTCGCAACAATCGCATTTGTCGCCGAGCGATCACCACCACCACCACCATCATCAGCCAGAGGAAGGGCAACTGATCGACTCGACCTTCAATCAGCTCTCCGACCTTTTCTTTCCGGCCGATTCGAACAACTCGCTGTTGTCGTCGTGCGTCGACACCCAGGCAAACTCTGAGGCTCTAGGCGGTTTCGGCGGCAGTCCGCAGTTGCAGGAACTCCACCACCAGCAGCCGCATCATTCGTCATCCAGTGAGACGCTCATCGGCAGTGGGGGAGAGGATATTTCGGGTTCAATTGAAAACATCGCAAAGCTTTCGTGTCCCACGCGTGTCAAGCGATTGTCATCCATACCCGAGCAGCAGGCTCTTTCACCAGATCCACTGTGCTTCGATCGGACAACTCCGCAGGAAATTGGTCTGCTCACGCTTCGATCGAGCAGTGATCCGGCGATCGCGCTACACAGCCTAGAGGAACGTCAAGTTGCACTGCAAGCTAGTGAGAGTTTGGAGCCTCTGGCATTGCTGTCAACACCGCCGCCTGCATCATTAGCAGCAGCAGCAGCAGCGCAGCTTACATGCGGCAGCTCACTGCCTAGTTTTCAGGAAACCTACTCGCTAAAGTACAATCAAATGCCCAATCTGAGTCTTAAAATGGATGAGGACTGCTTTAACATAACAACCGCTGCATCACATCCCGCAACGCATCACCACCATCATCAGCAACATCAGCAACAGCAGCAACAACATCAGCAGCAACAGCAGCAGCAGCAGCAGCAACAGCAGCAGCAGTCCCAGCAACATTCGCAACAACATCAGACGCACAATCCAGCCGGAGTGGCATCATCGATCTCAGCGTACTATCATGGGCATTTCGCCAACGCCGCCAACATTCAGCATCAACTGAATGCGTACGAGTACAGCGCACATCAGCAGCAGCAGCAACAGCAGCAGCAAGGATATCCAGAAGGCTTCTACCATCAGTATCATCAGCAGCCAACCCAGCAGGTGAGTTATGCGTCCAAAAAAAACTTTCGAAAATAGACCGCTTCTAGTTGAGATAAGTTTTTCTTAAAGTTCTTACGAGAATCGCGGACATTTTCAAGAAAAATCTGATATTTCGTTTTCATTCAGAAGCTACAGTCCAATATTTTTGACAGTTTATGACATTTTGCCAAGTCTAATGACTTCTGTCACAGAAAGATCTGACATTCAATTTGTATTTGAAGTTCCAGAAACAACTGTCCATCATTTTTGACAGTTCATGGCATTTTTGGCCAGTTCAATGACATCTGTCACTGAAGGTCTGACATTTCAATTGTTTTTGAAGTTTCAGAAGCTACTGTCCATCATTTTTGACAGTTCATGGCATTTTTGGCCAGTTCAATGACATCTGTCACAGAAGGTCTGACATTTCATTCGTTTTTGAAGCTTCAAAACCAACTGTCTAACATTTTTGATAGTTCATGAATTATTTGACAAGTTAAATGGCATCTGTCATAAAAAATATCTCACACTTCATTTGTATTTGAAGTTTCGCGAACTGTCAAAAATGGTTGACAAGTTCAATGACATCTGTCACACTTCATCGTAATTTGAGAAGCTTTTGTCCAACATTTTTGACATTTCATGAATTGTTGGTATATGACATCTGACATTTTTGTCAGCCAATTACGCACAATTCCCAAAGACATTCCAACGCAAAAACCGACCCAAAGAAGTTCTGTTCGAAGACTTAAACAAGTTTTTGCAGAGATCAGATTAATCACGACATTTGCATCTACGATCACATTGGACATCGACAAGTGCATTATTACGCAACTATGTAGCAAATTTAACACGCAAAACCTCTTCCAAATATGTCCCATCAGTCATTGTGTTCAATAGAATTGTGCTTGGCTGAGTGACAGTACCAGTCTTGTATGACATCCCGTCACTTTGCGTGAGGTCATGATCAGAATCTTGGTGAGATCATTACCGACTCTCAGGGTCACTGAGTGGCTTTCATTTTTCATTTTGATCCCTCACAAAGACGTGTGACAGACAGCAGAGAGTAATTGCAAACGTGATATTCACTCATCAGTCAGTGGACACCGAAAGCGCTGCGAGTTGGGTGTGTTCGTTGAGTTTAACTTTGTCTACAACCATTTTTTGGTGTCTCTAGTTTGTTACTGTAAAAGAATTTGTTTCTTGAAACATTGCTTACATTTGACAGATGTCAAAATTTGATACGTTGCTTAAATGTGACAGATGTCAAAGTTTAAACCGTCGTCTAAATCCGATAGTTGTCAAAGTTGGAACATTTGATTCAGTTTGATAAATGTCGAAATTAAAGCTGTTGCCTAAATTTGACAGATGTCAAAGTTCGGACAGCTTCTTAAATTTGATAGATGCCAAAGTTTAAGTCCTTCCCTTAACCTGATAAATGTCAAAGTTTGAACCATTTCCTGAAGTTGACAGATTTCAAAGAAACGTTTCCTAAATTTGACAGATGTCAGAGCACGAACCTTTTCCTCAGTTTGATAAATGTCAGAGTTTGAACTTTTGCTTAATTTTGACAGGTGTCAAAATTGGAATGGTTGCCTAAATTTGACACATGTCAACGTTTAGACTTTTGCCTTAACTTGATAAATGTCGAAGTTTAAACCGTTTACTAAAGTTGAAAAGTTTTAAAGTTCAAATTGTTGTCTAAATCCGACAGTTGTCAAAGTCGGAACATTTGCTTCAGTTTGATAAATGTCAGAATTAGAGCTGTTGCCTAAATTTTACAGACATCATAGTTCGGACAGCTTCTTAAATTTGACAGATGTCAAAGTTTAAGCCCTTGCCTTAACCTGATAAATGTCAAAGTTTGAACTGTTTCCTGAAATTGACAGATTTCAAAGTACCGTTTCCTAAATTTGACAGATGTCAGAGTTTGAACCGCTTCCTGAATTTGACAGATTTCAACGATTAAGCTTTTGCCTTAATTTGGTATCTGTCACAGTTTTTTTTCAAATTTGACAGATGTCAACGTTTGAATTGTTTCCTAAATTGAACATATGTCAAAATTGGAACCGTTGCCTAAGTTTGGCAGATGAAAAAGTTTAAAGAGTTGTGTACATTTGACAGATGTCAATGTTTAAGCCCTTGACACCTGTCAAAGTTGAAAAGTCTGCAGAAAATGCACACCAAAACTTCCCTTTGCTAAGAATCCACTTTTTTCTTTTCAAATTTCAGGCTTATACCTCCACCCATGAGCGTTATTCACTTCCGACGTTTCCCACCATCTCCGAGTTGCAGGCATCGGCGGCACCACTGCGTCGAGCGTCGTTGCCCATGCAACGTTCCGATTCACCAGCGAGCAGCCATAGTCCAAAACTTCCAAAAATGGGCATCCTCAAGGCGATGGCAAGTGCTCCCAGTTCAGCGTCCAGTTCGCCCAGCTGCCAGAACAGCAGCAATTCCAGCAATGAAGTGCTCAGTAGCCGCATATTGCATCCAACGCCATCACAATTGTGTGCAGTCTGCGGTGACACAGCAGCCTGCCAGCACTATGGAGTTCGAACCTGCGAGGGTTGCAAGGGATTCTTCAAGCGCACCGTACAAAAGGGCTCCAAGTATGTCTGCTTGGCGGACAAAGCCTGCCCCGTGGATAAGCGACGACGCAATCGATGCCAGTTTTGCAGATTTCAAAAGTGTCTAGCCGTTGGCATGGTCAAAGAGGTTGTACGAACAGACTCACTCAAGGGCAGACGTGGTCGGCTACCGTCCAAACCAAAGTCACCACAAGAATCACCACCGAGTCCACCTGTATCGCTCATCACCGCCCTGGTGCGAGGACATGTGGACACAACGCCAGACCCCTCGTGTCTGGACTACAGCCAGTACAAGGAACCGGTGCTCAATGAACCTGTGATTGGAGAGGCTGAAAAGGTGCAGCAATTCTATACGCTTCTGACGACATCCGTGGATGTGATCAAGCAATTTGCCGAGAAAATTCCTGGATACTCAGACCTCTGTGCTGAAGATCAAGAGCTACTCTTTCAGTCGGCATCCCTGGAACTCTTCGTCCTGCGGCTATCCTACCGAGCTCGAGTGGATGACACCAAGATGACATTCTGCAGCGGCGTCGTCCTTCATCGAAGCCAGTGTCAGCGATCCTTTGGCGATTGGCTGAATGGCATCCTGGAGTTCAGCAAGAGCTTGCACAGTCTCGAAATTGACATCTCAGCTTTCGCCTGCTTGTGTGCTCTCACTCTCATAACAGGTACGAATCAAAATGTTCAGTCCCTTCAGGAGCAACAGAGTTTGACGGGGGGTTTTTCTTCCTTTTCGTCCGTAGAACGCCATGGACTTCGTGAGCCGAAGAAGGTCGAACAGCTGCAGATGAAGATCATCGGCAGTCTACGCGATCATGTCACCTACAATGCCGAAGCCCAAAAGAAACCGCACTATTTCAGTCGCCTACTGGGCAAACTGCCCGAGTTGCGATCCCTCAGCGTACAAGGACTACAAAGGATATTCTACCTGAAGCTCGAGGACCTAGTACCTGCCCCTGCACTTATAGAGAATATGTTTGTGGCAAGTTTACCATTTTAGATTTATACATGCCCCCTAAAGATAGACGTCATATATATACAGTAGATATATATATATATTTTATTACACTACATAGAATATGCAAATTTATACATTTTATGACATATACTAGATGTTTTATCTTTTATCAAGACAAACCAGTGATTAAGTTCAATTTTGAGTAGACAAAAGACCTAGACAACAAGAGCAAGACACGAGCATGAGCGTGTGTACAATAGATCGTAAGCTAAGCAACAAAAGATAAAACAAAACATAAATACCAGAGACCTGCATAACGATATACATACATATTTAATATATAGAACATACATACATAATATATTTGAAAATGAAAGATGAGATGAATATTTTTTGAAAGCTGTCAATTATTTCTGTTCTCTGTTTACTCTGTCCTAATTCTTTTTATACCTTAAATATAAACTTATACTTACACGGATACATATGTACTTATAGTTAAATATGCCGTTCTTTTTGAGAAAGAGAACGCTAAAAGATATCCCTAGACTTTAAATAGAAGCGACCATGTCTGAGTATACCGCTAGATGCGTGTAAAGTGAAGTGTGTGGAGAATGTGATTAGGTGACTTTTGAGTTTTGGAGAAATAAAATTGTGCTCAATTAGTTGCGGATTGAAAAAAATTGTTTTTTTTTTGTTTTCCTTTTTTTTTTTTGTTTTTCTTTCAAAATTTGTGTCCTTGAGCTGGGATGTTTCCATCCGGGTGCTTCTGAACAAAATTCAAATAGCCTTCGATTCAAATTCCTATCATCTAAATCTAATGGCAGTCAACTTAAAAAAAAACTTATTGTTTTTATACAGCGGCTCAGAGAAAGAATACTTACTTACTTATTTAACAGGCCTACGACCCATGGTGGTACGACCCTTCCATCGTTGACAGTCCTGGGCACGCTGCTTCCAACAGAAAGAGTAGCTCACAACTTTTTGTTTTCCATAAAAAAACTGGAAACAGCTGATTAAATTTCAAAACGAACAGAACAGAAACAGGCTAATTCAGAATACAAACCAACAAAAATATGTACCGCAACGAAAAGTGTTTCATTTCATAGTTTCATTTCCAATCTATATAAAAACAATAGTGAACTATTGGGGAACCATCTTAACTTCACAAAAAGTCAATGGATTTCGAGGAACATCCTCATTCAAACTATTTAGAACTGATTCCACAAGCTTTTTGGTATAAATTGATCCAAATTGATCCCATCCCACGAATAGCACCGTTTTATAGACACTTTTGTTCACTTTTCAATGTTTTCGAAGAATTTTAACTTTCTGTCATGAATTTTCGACTACCTTTAAGTCTGGGAATTGTGGTGTTGTTTCGATAACCCATTGGTTGTTGACATCGAAGTCATTCTTACACAATTGCAGCCCTGTGCTGCTGGTCATAATTCTGAAATAAGTTGAAGAACCATTTTTTGAGCAGTTTTTCAAAATGTTGATACCGTGAAATCCCCTATTGGGGACAACTCCCTTGCTGGTAATAATTCTGATAAATACAGAAGGAACCTTGTTTTTGAGAACTTTGCTACGATTTGAAACCTTCTCTTTCATATCTTTTGAATAATCTGCATTTCATGATCCGTTTTACGAACACCCCCCTAAGATGGACACAAATCTTATCACCATCACTGTTCGCTCAAGGAAGACCCCACTGTATTAATTTGTGTCAATATTTCCATCGATAAAACCAACCAAAGATGCCAAAGGCACACCCCAAACCCAACATGGCCGCATCTGTGACATTTCATTGACTTTCCATCCGTCATTTACTTATCCATCTGATCCGAAAAAAATGTATTTACTCTTATCTATAACAAAGCAATCTTCTAGAATGAGAAAATGTTGTTCTATTGTCTATTGGGTGCAAATCTGTTTTGTGCTTCTCCAATTGAACCAGTTCACACTTGACTTTCTGAACACTCCCCGAACACTTAAATGATATCACAGTTTATTTGTTTGTATAACTCTTTGCCTGCAACTTTCTTTTTTAGCGACATTCAGACCCTCACAAAAGTATTTGGAATCATATTTTTTCCTCGATTTTAGTAATTTTAAACAACAAATAATTTTTATAATGATAAAAACAGTTTCAAATTAACATTTATTCTCTGTTAACAAAAAATCAGAAAAAATAATGCATGCTTTTCAACAACAAAAAGCAACAAAGCAAACTAGGATCCAGAAAAAAACATAATTCCGAATACTTTTGTGTGCCACTGAATAAAACTTGAAAGTTCATATTCACGAGATATAAACATTCGTTTCAATTCCGTGCCACTAAAGCATTATTGACACGAGCTGTCAATTGCTTCAACCAACAATCGTTCCCATTTGCAGTTGTCTCCATTTTTTCAGTTTTTTCTGTTTCTGTCCCACTCAAGGAAGCAAATGCATATAATTCGAAAAAACCGATATGCACAAAAATTGCTCGTTCAAAACCTGGCTAACTATTCGTCCGTGATCATCTGCGACTGACTGTTAATCAAGCTTCATAAGGGTATGTCCGTAAACTGACATCAAAGTACTATAACTCCATTTAGTCGTTTATAGTACTTTGATGGCAATTTAGTAGCTCGAAGGTCTTAACAAAGAAATCTCTATCGAACAGTTACAAATGTGGAGAAAAAAATGAGAGTTCACATAAGAAAAATATGTCCTCGCAGTTCTTTCGCCTTTTTTCCCTAAAACGTACAGAAAAACCTTAATATATTTTCTAACTTTTATCTTTGAACTAATAGGCCGTCAATTCAAAGGCCTTTAAACCAAAACTCTGACGACATTTCTGTTGCTAGTATTCAAAAGACATTAATTAGCTATTAAATTTCTTTGAAATATTAGCCTATTCAAGGTTTTGAACTTTTTTTTGGAACCATCTAGGCAAAATTTGAAAGGCAGCTAATGGTGAGTGAACGTGTTCAAATTTATTTTCTTAGCCCTCCCAAATAATTGTGGCCGCTCAGCGTTGCCGCCTGCTCCAAAAGTCCATGGTCATTCGAACCAACTTTTTACGGCACAACCTTTCTCGAATAAGATTCTCAAACTTGGCATAAATTTCTAGGTCACAAACAGTACAATTGTTTGCAGTGAAATCTAGGCCCAAATGCACCCGAAACTGTAGGACCTTCCAGAGATAAAATCAATTTTAGGATGCATAAGATTAATCACTCGTGCCATAGAGAAAATCCTACAAAAAAAAGGAACGAAACCCACTGGCCTAAGATCACTGAAGTAAGTGAATACATTTTGTCAGATTATTCACCTTTATTGACTTAAGGATTCTCCCACGTTTTTGATTATGTATGTCGTCTGTTACTTATCACTTGTAATAGCGCAAATTAGACTATTGGAGTTTTCAAGAATTCAGTCGACTCTGCAGACATTGTAGTCGTTGTGCAATTGACTTGCGTCAAACATTGCCTTCAAATACAGATTCGATAGCGCTACTTATTTCCTGCAGTATAAAACAAAAACGACAAATGAAAAACAAAAAAAATTGCGACTACTTAACGCAGTCTACTGTTCAGCTGCAGATCAGGATAGGTTTGCTGCAAACAACAACATTTAGCTGCAGTGCAGTTGCCCGAATTCTTGCAAGCTTACCATATCTGCCACACCCTATATCTTTCACATTGTAGCATTAAACACTGAAAAGAAGCAGTGGAATGTAGATAAATTATCATTTCAGTGAAACCTCATGAGGGTTTAACCTTTCATGCACCTTGGGAGATTTGGGAGGAGTGCACACTAGCGTTTTTTAAGACTACTTCCCCGTTGTAGAAAAATGTTGCGGTAAAAAAACCACTTCTTAAGATAAAACATGACCACAAAAAAACACGCAACACCGTGGGTATTTTTGGAAAAAAATATAACGCGCGGCAATGCTGCCTCACTGTAAGTTCGTGTGCACTGCTTAAATAAGAAGTCCTAACACGCACAAGCGGTCAATTTCAAAATCTTAATCTAATTCGAAAATCAAGACCCATTCCCTTAGAACATGTCTATGAGCAACTATTTTTTTTTGGACAAATCTGACCCCATTTTGCTTTTCATCTTCAAGTTTGAGCTGGGATGTGTTGTCAAAAATCGTTTTCGTTGGATATCCACATTGATGCTGCTTTGAATTTGGTTTTATGATTAAATCTTGAGACAGTCTAGATAGGTCATCAAAAGATAACATTTTTAACTGACAACATAATCTAGCACAGACGAAGCTTCACTTTTGAACCCTCCTGTATCTTGACACTTTGTTGGGTTAGGTTGAAGGGACTGTCACAGTATAAAACAACTGTGACTCAGTTAGACAAAGCCGGCTTGGTGTGCGAAACTGGAGACAGCTGGCGAGAGATCGTGGTGGCTGGAGAGGCATGTTGGATGAGGCCCAGGTCCACCTCGGACTGTAGCGCTCTAAAAAGAAGCAGAAGAAGAAGACTCACACACAGACCCTAGTGCGAACCGTTGTGCTGTCGTCACTTTAAAAGTAAAAATAAATGCTTCTCCACGCCCAAAATTACAGAAAAAATTAAATATTCCATTTCACTTTTTTCATCTGAATCGTCCATCATCAACAAAACGACAATCACCATCTGAAGATATGCATTGCTGCATAAAATACTGCACACAGTCGCTGCAAGCCGTACTCGTTCACTTCCTCAACATTGGCAAGTTTACTAATTGTGGTTAAAAAATAAAGGATTTTCTTAAGAATATTTATTTTTAATCAATAAATCGAATTTGTAGCGTTTAGTCAGTGCTTTGTTTCAAAAATGTTCAGTCTTGGGGTTTTATTTCATTTTTAAAGTGGGCGAGTTTAATTGGAAGCGACTGTACATACAGGCCTGCCTACACTGCAAAGTAATTCTTTACTGAGGCTCGCTGGAACATCTCATTTCTGTACTTTTTTGTGCAGTATAAAGTTAACAACAAATTCTAAGCTTCAGCCAATCCTCAAACAAGGCTTGAACCTTCTTCAATCGAGATTTCTTCCAGCCGAACCTAGACCTCCATCCACTTTTAAACCCTTTCCCCCTTTCTACAAAATTTCATCACACTTCATGTGTCAAATCAAGCGCATTTATCGTTTCAAAACGAACCAACTTTTCCCCTATCAACCACCAACTAACTGCGGACAGTTCACATGGAAAGGACGTTGATTTAAAAATTCAATCGAAAATTGGAAAATTGTCGTCACCACACACACAGACAATCTTATAACCTATCAACAAGCTACCGTTAGTCGCACCTTCGTGACTTGTCTGCAAGCCTACTAACAACTCTCTGCCTGCCCAACAGTCAATCAGGAATTTGTCAGTTAAATTGGACAATTTATCCGACGTTCCAGAGAATTGATTTCATAAATATTTCACAACGAAAACAAAAACAACAACAAATTGAGCACAGTTTTACTTCACTGATTCGTAAGTCACTTGTAGTGTATCGTGAGGTTTTGTAATTATTTTTTATTTTCTCTTTCTCCGCCTTGTTTTCAATTTTTTTTTACGGAAGGATATTCTTTTTTTGCTTTTGTTAGGTTTACACTTATTGATTAGTATGCATTTAGGGCTTAATTAAATATTGGTCAGTGGAAGGATTATTGTGTTTTTTTTAAATCTAGCTTTAAATATAAAATTCTAGTCGCATTAGATATTACTTCATGATTTGAGTGGAAGATTACTTTGTGTGGGGGTTTCAGATAACTAGAGCAAACGTTATGGGACAGTGACAGTTATCGCGATTGACTTTGACAGGACAAGGAAACATACGAGTATGTTCGCAGATATCTTACACGAATAGTGACAGGTCTTGAGTCCCTGAATAATTTCACATTTTCTTTTTAATTCTTACTCACTTATTAGACGACCTGAATCTGATCCCCAACGATAACGGACAATTGGGCACAGTTGCCTTCTATTCTGGACAATCTCATGCACACTGCTTCCAGTTGTCAAAACCAAGCTGTCTTGCATCGGATGTCACTTTGTTTTTAAAGCGGATGTTTGATCAGGTACATTCCTTTAGCCTTGGACAACGCAGTGTGCAAGTATCCGATGTCGGTAGTCCTTGAGGCTATGAATGCCGACGTTGGGCCTGAAAAAAAGGGTTCATCCATCACCGTCTCTGTTGCAGGGTCTCTACCAATCCTTGTCAAAAATCATTTTAGACTTAATGCTCCGAAATATGTTGGAGTAGGTCTAAGAGGAACCAGGTAACTTCGGCTGACTGGAGCTTTGGACGCCACCGTTGACCAATCAGCCAATAAGGTCCTCCGTCGGCATCTTAAGTAAGAAATATGGGTTCTGATACAGATTCAGTCTCTCTCCTCTTTTGCAGCCGCCAAGGACTTCCTACGGTAGTTAGATACCCCATTTTCTGTCCAAGACACTCGGATTTCAGACCCCACCAGCTGCGGAGAGAGGAATTCGAAGACGTAAGGGACAACTATAATAGCCGTTCGAAAACTTAATCTTATGTCAAAAGCAAACGAAAAGTAACCAAA
Organism: Myathropa florea; assembly: GCA_930367185.1. NCBI lineage: Eukaryota > Metazoa > Arthropoda > Insecta > Diptera > Syrphidae > Myathropa > Myathropa florea. Next base: position 125,495,015 of record OV884002.1, on the reverse strand, counting down.
AGCATAGTCAAATTTCAAAGTGTCCTTAAATGCTTATCGAAACTTAAGAAGGATTCTGCTGTTAACTGGCATTTGCATACGTAGAGAGTGATTAATTTCACTCCCACGTAAGTAGCCGAAAGTGAACGAAATTAACGAAACTAATGAAAGCGGGTACAACCGTACCCTGTTTTGTTTTGTGTATCTCCTCGTTTGCTTCAGTTCTTTTAAGTTTACCGGACGGGCTTTAAAGTTGACTGTGTAGTCTCTCGCATGTTCCTCTGGTGTGCATAGTTTTCTTGGCAATGGTTTGATATCTGGCCTTCATGAGATTGAAAATCTGCCGACAATCCGAACTGAACTAAAACCGTCTCAATTTTTCCGGAATTCCGAACTCGAGGTCTAAGGTTCGAATCTCGAAAAAACCCAAGAATTTGTTCACGGCTTTTGAGTCACTGACAATCCTCAAAGAGTATAACTGTCTAGAAATAGGTTCTCAATCTCGCCGTTTGGAGTCGGCATTAAACTGTAGGCCCCCTCCACTCGTGAGAGAACAATAGCAGGCACAAGACGAGTTTTTGCTGAGAAGCTGGGCCCAGGTACACCTCGAACTGTAGCGCCGCCATTATTATTATCGTTGAACCGGTCGATCAGCGGTAGTAGTCTGACTGTGGGTATCACAATGGACCAACATGGATTCACTGGCAGCCCTCTCATCTAATCCTATGTGATCTACCTCGCGTTTCTCGTCAAAAACTAAAAACAGACGCAACAAATTCCAAGTAAACAAAAAATAAAACGTATCCAAAAAAGGAGTAAGCAAACTGTCAAAGTTGAGTTTTGACAGATGAAATAAAGTCACTCCCCCTGCTCTAATTTTGCACCCCAACCACACTGTAAATCTTTCGTTAAACTGCCAATTTTCTTTGTTAGTTATTTTCAAGATTCGGCCAAAACACCTTCAAAATTTAAGATCTCAAAATTATAAACATTCGCGGCCATCTACAACGTTAGTTATCGATTATTCTGTTTATTTGTTAGTTATTTTGTTTTGTTATTCTTTTTCGTTATTCGTTGGAGTGATTTTTTTTTCTTCGGTACAGGACATAGGTTGTACGAAATGAATTGTGATAGATACAAGATGTAAACATAAAACTATTAAAAATAGTAAAACAGGAAGGCATAGCCTTACAATTTTTTTATTTTATTTTTTTGTACTTATTTTAAAGAAAATGAAACAATCGCAAAAAGTAAAGTATAAATAATATATCAGATAGAATCACCTTTTGGGTTTATATTTTATTGATTGTTCAGTCGAAATTGCAAAATTTATATTATTTGATTTTACACAAAAAATATAAGCAAAAAAAAAGCAACAAAAAAAATAAGAAAAAGACAAAATTCAGATGAAGTAAGAACAAATTATTAGATAGGATTATATTGAATCTATTTTAAAAGTGAAAAGATTATACAAAACAATGAGAAATGTAATAATATTGACTATTATTTATAGATTGATATACAAATACTATATAGTGTATACATATATATATTTTAAATTTATAGAAATATTAATATGTACTAAAAAAAGAAAAACAAAAAATCTCCTTAAACTAAATGGTCGCCTTTAATACCCATTTATTGAAAAAAGAAACAAAAAAAAACAGAGGAAAAAAAAAAAGAAAACTATACAACACCTACGCCTTAATGTTTGTTACTACCTTACAATAATCGTAGCACGAGTTATTATTTATGTATACGTATTCTCCTCGTTTAATCCTTTGTAATCATAAATTTTGTTCATTTATTTTTACTAAGAAATGAAAAAGAAAACTTCTAAAGTTCTAAAACATATCGTATTCGGTCCCTTTTTCTATGAGAATTTCATTTGTATGTCTATAGTCGTTTAGTGAAAAATTAAAAAAAAAGAAATACAACAAAGAATAATACTTTATGTGTGTATATTCAATGTTGTGAGTGCCACGTTAATCTATTTTGCACAGAGAATATTTTCTATTCGTTTCATTTCGTTTTTTGTGTAATATCGAGATACATAAAATAAATACAATCTTTTTTCATAAGAATATATCTACGTGTACGTTTTATATTGAATGTGAATTTAGCTAAATGATAAAACAAAAACAAAACAGAAAAAATGATTTTTATGCTTCTTAAATTATTGTAATTTTTCTAAATAAGAAATAACTGTAAGTTTGATTAATTTTCTTTTTTTTTACAAAACTAATTCATAATCCATCCTCAATTGATAGCAGATAACTATCAAATTTCATGCAGAACAAAATATGAAATACCAAACACACAGTCTAAATGTAATAAGGTGCACTCCTAGATACCGTTAGATCAACCCGCCCCTATCCATTTCCCAAACTCAACAAACCTATTGCGCTCTGTTTTATTTTATTTTTTTTCGAAAGCAAAACAAAAATCTTGTTGATCTGTCTCAAAATCCTCCTTCTCTCTATCTCTAAATAAATATTAAATTATACTTGTGGTCTAAACAAAATATAAGATTAAACATAAGTAAATACAAATTTAAACTCAAAAATAAGAAGAAGAAGAAGAAGAAAAGAAAGAAAGAAAGAATGAAACTCTGTGGCAGAAAAAGCAGCAGCATCAGATAGATATCCAACGAAATCCTTTACATTTTTTCAATTCAAAATGAAAATTAATTATATTTACAATTAGCGAAATGAATATGTAATGTGTAATGAATTTTAAATTTTAAGATAATTATTATGTACAGTTATTTGTTTGTTGCTGTTCAATTATTGTATATTTAGGCCTAAGTTTTCTTATGTTTTTTTTTTTTTTTTTTCATTATAACGGTTCTCTTTTTAGTTTTGTTTGTTCTTTTGTAAGTATCCTTTGTACTTATTGTTAGTTTGTAGAGTTTTTAAATCGATTTCTGTTTTGTATACGTGTATGTACATTTAGGAGGTAAGAATATGAAAACAAATTAAATTTAAATGAAGAGAGTATACTGTTATGTATTTTGTTTCCTATGAATTTGTTGTGTATTTTTTCTTTTCTAAAGGCAAATAAATATATTGATATTATTGATTTTGGATTCCAATTGAATGACGTTTTATTTAAATCGATGGTGACAGATGCTTTACACGTTGACTGCCACATGATACCACTTTGGTCCCACACGAATTTGGGCTTGCTGTGCCACGTGAGACCAGAGTGTAATCGAAGTGTCAATATAAAAAACCGTGGCCTGTGGGGACAGTTTAAAAATAAAGGCGGCGCTACTGTCCGAGGTGAACCTCGGTCTATCTTCTCAGCAATCACTCGTGTTGTGCGTGCTATTGTTCTCTCACGAGTGGACGGGGCCTACAGTTTAAAGCCGACTCCGAACGGCGAGATTGAGAAGCTTTTTCTAGACAGCTATACTCTTTGCGCATTGTCAGTGACTCGAAAGAGGTGGAGCCGTGAAAAAATGTTTGCCGTTTTTTTTTTTCGAGATTCGAACCTTAGACCTCGAGCGTAGAAGTCGACGCACCTACCCACTACGCCACGGCGCCCACACCTTCAACAATAATAATAATAATTGGTTGAAATTTAAAATCAAGCACAACCTCAAATTGTCATTTTTGCGCACAATCGTCCGGCATAAATATATATAAACTTAAACCGAGCTGTTAGCTGCCGAATAACAGAGGCTGTTGCTGTTGTTGAAATGTTGCCATTTCTGTTGCCCCTATTTGAACTTTTAAGGTACTCTATAGGAAAATATAAATATTTATATAAAAAAAAATTCATGTAGGAAAAATCAGAGCGCACTTTTGTCGATGATGGCAAAAGGGGATACAGTGCCTCACAAAAGTATTCGGAATTATGATTTTTTCCTGGATTTTAGTATTGTTAAACAACAAATAATTAAATAATTATAATAAACAGAAAAAGAAACAGTTTCAATTTTACATTTATTCTCTGTTAACAAAAAATCAGAAAAAATAATGCATTTTTTCTATCTGCAACAACAAAAAAATGCAACAAACTAGGATCCAGGAAAAAACATAAATGCGAATATTTTTGTGAGGCACTGTACATAGAAACAAGGAGTATCCTACACAGCAATTGCGGGTACAAGGAGGAGAACGCTGAGTAAATTATTCTTCAATAAACTGCACGAATTTACCAATTGGCAAAATCACCAAGAACACAAAGCCAACATGATTTCATGATCTACATAAACTGCTCTCAAATATATTTTGAATGTTATCTTGGGTAATACGTGACCGCCGCATGGCGGTGGAACTTGTGACACCTGCTGGTCGCATCTGTTGATGTCACACTTACCTAATCTTACCCATTGTGAGCGGTTCACTGCAGGTGGTGTGGCGTGATAACATCTGTCAGGATTAGTCTAGAAGTTGACAAAAATAGTCGCCAGTTTATGACGAGCATTGTTTATTTAAAGTACCGTTAATATTTTGGGGTTTATTGCCTTCTTTGGATGAGTTACTAAAAATATCTCTAAAATCAATTCAATGAGACACTTTCCTGAGTTTTGAAAGAGTAGAACAAATAGTCTTATAGATTTAACTTTATACTGCAACAGAGGTCGACCAAGACTAAGGTGGTCAACACAATTCAAAAAGAGTCTTCGACTCTGAGCTTGTAGGACAATGCAACAAAGACGTCCACGTGCAAGGTGGCGCACACAAGTCGAGGGGGACCTCGGCCGGCTTGGTGTGCGAAACTGGAGATAGCTGGCGAGAGATCGTGCTGGCTGGAGAGGCATGTTGAGTGAGGCCCAGGTCCACCTCGGACTGTAGCGCCCTAAGAAGAAGAAGAAGAAGGTATTAGACGGATGAAGAGCCATGTCGGTTGGTGCCACGGTTATTATTTTATTATTGTTGAGAGTATATTGCAGCGCGACCTTCAAGATCTATTGTGCCTCCTTTTGAGACCTTAGCACTATTACGAGTTCCCCTCAAATATAGTCCTTTTCAGAGTTGTATCGAGGGTAATGGACTCCTATTCCGCATAGGTAAAGAAACCTGTTCTAGAGTATTCTCTCTAACCCAGTTTCCTTCAGGAATCTGAGAAGGAGAGAGGGTTCTAGTGATTGCATTTCTTCTTCTGATAATAGGTACTTGCCCAGATATATTTTTCTTTTGTGGGCTAATGCCTCACAAAACCCCAGTATATGTTCTGGTATTTCAATAAATTCTGCACAAAATTTGCAGAAACCTTCTTCAGATACCCTAGTTTCTTTAGATGCTCCCTGAGTCTACAGTTACCCGTAAGGAGGTCTGTTAGGATACAGAGGTAATTCTTGCTCATTCATGCCTCGAACCTCCTTCGGTTATATTTCCCTAGGAGTTTCTTGGCCTGCTTCATTCCACGAGCGTTGTCCCAGGTTTCTATCCGGTTCCTTCTTTCTAGTTCCCTGAATTCTTCTCTGAAATGGTCATCTACAGCGCAGAATGGTTCAGGGCCTATGAAGGGTTCTGATGCTCCTTTCCTTGCCAGGGAGTCTGCCATTTCATTGCCTTCTATCCCCGTATGGCCAGGTATCCAGCAGAGTTTTACTCAATTTCTCCTACTTAACCCTTTGAGCTTCTGCAGCATTCCCATACAAGCTTGGATTCGATGATGTAGGAGTCTAGTGCCATAACAGCGGCCTGACTGTCCGACATTATTGCTATGTCGCAGTTAGCATAATTCCCTTCAGGATTAAACTGAACGCCGAAAGAATGTTGTTCAGTTTTGTTTGAATGCGAAAGTTATTGTATTTCTTTCGGACAGCTCATAAAGAATCTTTGTCTAGCTTCTTCCAGCAGGCCACTAGTGTTATACAGTCCGAGGTGAACTCTGGCCTATCTTCTCAGCAACCACTCGTGTTGTGCGCGCTATTGTTCTCGCACGAGTGGAGGGGACCTACAGTTTAATGCCGACTCCGAACGACGAGATTGAGAAGCTTTTTCTAGACACTTATACCCTTTAAGCATTGTCAGTGACTCGAAAGAGGTGGAGCCTTGAAAAAACTGCTAATGTTTTTTTCGAGATTCGAGCTTTAAACCGAGCATAGGAGTCGACGCACCTACCTACTGCTCCACGGCGCCCACGGAGAACAGCTAGTTCATAATTTTTGGTCCACATACTCGTAACTAGTGTCTACAACTTTGAAGTTGTGAAAGACTGCCTACTTAGGCTCTTAGACTTAGACTTAGAAAATCAGTCTTGTAAATCGCTGTGCCTTAGACCTTAGAAGGCAATTTAGGAATAAAGCCCTCTCTCGAAAAAGAGAGATCTATAAGACCTTCATAGTCCCAGTTGTGCAAAAGCATGGACACTAACTAAAGCGGAGGAGGAGATTCTTGGTCGCTTCGAGAGGAAGGTCATTCGAATTATCGTTGGTCCCATATGCACTGATGGTGTTTGGAGGAGGAGACTTAACCATGGCTGTACAGCGGCATCAATCTGGTCGAAAGAGTCTAAGTCTCCTGTTTCAGGAGGCTAGGTTATGTAGAACAGACGAGCACCAAAGCTCCGGCCCGGAAAGTCTCCAACTCCATCCCCGAGAGACAACGCGGTGAAGGAAGGCAACGCCTTTGGTGGCGTATAAGCGGGAAAGGGACCTCAAAAAGCTAAACGTGCGTCGCTGGAAGCGGCTAGCACAAGATCGAGCTGAATGGAGGGGCATGTTGGCCGTGGCCAAGTCCACAGTGGTCTGTGTCGCCCACAGAAGAAGCAGAAAAAATATTGTCCATCAGGTTACACACAGCTGGACGCTAAGCAGAAATGCAGAGCTGATTCTTGGTGCCTTCGAAAGAAAAATTCTACGTCGGATATATGGTCCCGTCTGCGAGGAAGGCGAATGGAGGAGAAGACACAACCGCGAACTCTATGAACTGTTCCCGGTGTGGATGTAGTCGGGAAGGAAAAAATCCGTCGACTGCACTGGCTCGGCCACATCGAGCACATGGACAACAACGCTCCAGCTAAGAGGGTTTTCGAATCCGCGTCTTCTGGTTCGAGGAGAGGAAGGCCGAACTTCCGGGAAAAAATAACAAGTCGTAAGAAAGCTTGGTCTTGACGACTGGAAGCAGCGTGCCCAGGACCGTCAACCTCCGGTACAAAGACCAAGTCATCACGGACGTAAGACAGCTTGGATGACTGGAAGCAGCAGCATCGTTAATCGTCAACGATGGAAGGCAGCGTCTCGGTCCCTCCATGGGTCGTAGGCCTGCTAAGTAAGTAAGTAAGGTTACACAAAGATTACACCAAATTGTTACAACTCAACGATGAGACATCCACCAAGAAAGCAGAACGAAGCATGATAAGCGGAGAATGATGAAAAAACAAAAGTTATTTATTTTTGTGTCACTTGAGTGACTTTTATTTTAATCAAATCTCAATCCAAATTATGATACATTTTCTTTAAGTTAAATATATTCACTGTCTCTACAATCTACCCCCGAGGTGTCCTCGGCGCACCTCAAGCAGAGCCCGAAATATACATACGAACGAGAAAAAAAAGAAAAAAACAATAAAACCCCCTCCAAGCAGTCATACTTTTGGGCAAATAAGTTTTATTATTTTTTAAATATTACTTCCTACTAAGTTTTTGATATATGATTACAAATATTTCATATAATTCAAAATGAAACGATCTCTCCCGTCATGCCGGCAGCGGGGCGTTCCGCCGCGAGCGTCTAATACTAATTTCATTATTGCAAGAGATTTAAAATCATAATTTAACTGTTTTTTTTGTTTGTTTTTCGAAAAATAAAAGAAAGAGTTGATGATGAACTTTTTAAGTGTCTGCTCAAAAAATCGAATTCGAGTTCTCTCTTTGGGATATTTTGACGTGAAAGGAGAGGAGGAGTAGAGAGAGAGAGAGAACAATATGTTGGGGGAATCAGTTCGAGGTGTAATTTTGGTTCCCGCAGTACGCGTTGCAGCTGAAAAAGAGTCAAAAAGTTAGTAAATAGAATTTGTGTCTTACCTTTTGTTTGAGAGTGAGTGTGTGTGACGGAGTTCGCTCCAAAGTGGGTTTTTGGACGCGGGAGTTGTTGGGGAATAGAGTGACGGTCGATCTTATTCCCACAGAATACGAATCCAAAGAAGGAATAGGTTTCTCTCTTTCTCTAGGTCTACTGCGTGTCTGGCTTGGGTTTCTTTTGGTTTTTGTTTTTGAGTTTTAGTTTTTTTTGTCGGTTTTGTTTTTGATCGATCTTCCTTCCTCAGAGCTGCTCACAGTCGGTGATTGGCGGTTAGTACTTTTTGTATCCACGACGGTTGTTATTCCGATAGCCACCGCCGCCACCGGATCCATTTCTTGCTCGTGGTCGGTTCGTGCCGTAGTTTTGCACTTTCGCTGAGTATTTTCCCGATGGTGGAACATAGACCTTCTGATCGGAGCTTTGGCGGGCTTTCTTATCCTCGTTTCCATTTTCATTTTTGCCGTCGAACGTTATGGGCGCGTGACGTTTTGAACTGATTTTGTTCTGGAAATTTAAGAAAAAAAAAGTTTGGTTAGGTTTTCTGACACGTTTTCAAGGACAAGTTGGGAGTTGACTTAAAAACACTTCTAGTCCACTTCTAGTCCTTCCCTGTACTTACGTTTTTTCTCGTCACCCATGAGAGTTGTATTTCAGTCTTGAAACTTGGCGGCGAATGGAAAAGATCCCGGATTAGTGCACTTATGTTTGATGTTGTCTTCAACGCGGTCAACTTCAGCTGATGTTCCTCTGATTTGAGTTCCTCCGATGGTTTTCCTTTGACAGCTTCCTCCAGCTTCTTGATGTATCTAAACAGAAAAGGGAACAATGAAAACCTCATCCAGTCTCCAAACCTGTCAAACTTACCCTTGTGTTCCTCGTGCCAAATACTGTAGTCTAGATCTGAAATCCTTAAGTTTCTCTGGATCGTTAACAAATGCCAAACCATCTGGATTCTTTTTGCCAAGCATATGCAGAGCATACAGCAAGCATTCGGCGTGTGAGAATTGGAATGACGGCGGGGTGGCTAAATCATCATCGGTCAACGAAGGCAATGGCATGTATTCCTAAAACCAGACAGACACTCAGTCAGACGACTGCTCAAAGGGAGATGTGATGGGGTTAACTTACCCGTAGAACGGTGTATACAGCATCGATCCGAGCTGATGCATTCTCCAAGGTATCGCAATACGCACACATCTCAGCGAAGACTTTAAGAAGACGCAGCTGAACTTGATCCTGCTGGACAGCTGTTGCAATCATATTCCATGTACTCAGTGGTAGCAGTTTGTCGCAAACAAACACGACAAATTGTGTTGATTTGATTGTGGACTGGAAGGATGAAGAGCTGGGTTAGTGAGGTGACGACATGAGCGAAGGGGATGTGTGGGACTTACAGAAAAATATGGCATTGCATGTGTTGCGCATTGAATAAATCTTTCAACGATTTCATCTTCGATTGTTATCGCATCAATGTCGGCTCCTAGTTCTGCTTGTTCTGTGGCCAAATTCACCAGTTCTGCGTGGCCAGTGATGGTCGAACCGAGTTTAGTCGATCCCAAAATGTTCATGCACAAATGGAATTCATCAGCGCTGACATCCTGTGAGATGAGAGGAAATTTGATGTTTATTTATATCTGGATGACAGGCAAGTGGGTTGGGGGATTTTTTTTTTTTTGACATTTGGGAGTACATAACCTCAATATCACATCGTGGGGATTTGGAAACATTGGGGCAGTTTGTTGGTACAATGGAAGGCGATTGATGGAGTGATCATCGTGACGAGAGCGTTGGATGATCCCTGAAATGTTCAGAGTTCAAAGAAACGAAAGGGTGGGTAGGTTACAGGGTGCCCTTGCGACTAGTTTCGCGGCTCACTTAGAACAACAGTTTGGGTCGTTTGTGCAAACTTATCTCGAGTTAAAGCTCATGGAAATCCTCCAGAATGTCGGAATACACTGAAAGGATTGATGAATTCTTGATAAATTCCTTGACGGCGAACGGATTGTGAACAGATAAGACGAGTTCGCCAATTTTTCTGTGAAATTCTTTGTTTACAATCTGTTCAGACAGACGTGTAGGCTGAAGGAATCGTCCCTCATTATCTCTACGTTACATGGAGTGCATTGGATGAGTGGCCTTATCGCATTGCTCCATTGACTCTCGAGCGGTCGGAGATAACCTCTAAGTTCAGTTGAATAACAAAAGGAATGCGTTTTTTTTGCATTTTTATTATCTCGAGACTAAGACGCGACAGCTAAGACAAGAAAAGGAAATAAATTCTAAACCAAAGTAGGCGTACTCCCCCAGGTTTATGCCATGCCAACCAAAAAAATGTCTGAACTGAATGCAAATTTTAGCGTTGGTCTGCAGAAAAGGCCAATGAACTGAATGCAAACTCAATTTTGTGGTAACCAATGAACGAATGCGAACTCAATCAAAATCCAACCAAATCCACTGTTTGATCGATCAGAGGATGTTGTCAAGACAACTGTGGATACTCCAGTTTGCAAAGCTTACCTGTAATATCTTTTTGATCTCCTCGATGAGGTATTCCTCGACTTCCTTAGTGACCACAGTTGGTCCCATTTGGAACAGCTTGGTTGCGATGAATTTGAAACATCTTTCTCTTGTGGTCTCATCGCCAGATACGATTTGTGTGAAGATTCCTTGAAGAGCACCCTTGGCGTCGGTCTGCAGAAAATGAATCATTAAGCCACATATTCACACATCACATTCTAACCAGGAACTCACCTTCAAAATGGTTTGTAAGGAAGCATTAACAGTCTGCAATTCCAATGGATCATCCAGAATCAACAACTGAGCGAGTGTGTCACCAATTTTTGATGTTATCCCCACCGTGTCCTGGCACAGTTTTGGCAAATCTTTTATCGCCTGACGACGAATCTGGAACAAACAAAACAAAATTCAATCAAAACTCCCTTTCACTTCTCACATAACTGGTTTCTTTTGGTTTCTAACTAACCTGCATATCATCATCTTCGCAGAGATCAAGCTGAGCATCAATAGCCGAGTCAGATAGATCAGGGAAGTGCTTAAAGAACTTCCCAATAAACTGTGACGCTAAACGTTTCTCCTTTGAGGTTCCCTTCACGGCCTTCAAAATGTCTTTATATTCATTTTCATGCTAAATTCACAAAAAACAATAAACATTATCTGATGCACTTGTATTTTCACGAGAAAAATGCGAACAAACCTCTTTGATTTTATCGCCAGCTTCGGAGAGAATGTCGTAGCACTTGTACAGGTGTTCGATGTTATCCATTTTTCTTTTCTTTTTTTGGAGTTAAACTTTCAACTGAATATCAATTAAATATTATCGTACGAATTTACACTGTATTTTCAATATGAAAATAGCTTATTTTGCGCGTATTTCGAAACACTTCTTCAATGAGTGATGTGGATAAAGCGAATGCGAATTTATGACAAAATTTTTGTTTCAATGGTGGCTTCCGTCGATGCGGTTTTGTAAATTGTGAATTATGTGCTTGTACAGTTGTCTCTTTTTATATACACCAAACTTGGCTTCGAGTAATTAGTGGTTTCCTTATGGGCGTTCTTGGGAGGATGTTAGAGAAAAAATTGGACACTCAATAAAATAATAAAATATCATGCGTTTTCTTTGCAATCTTTCTTTAAATGGCAACTATAAGTCCTGAAAATACCAGAATTGACCATTTAAAACAAAAGGTAATAACCATTTTGCTTCTATTCTGGGAAATGCATGTACTCTCAACCGCTTTTACGAATGAAATAAAAACTATTTACGTAATAATTCTTTCGAATGAGTCATTAAGGGAATAACGGAATATTAAATTGTCTTATTTTCGATTCATGTTATCACCCTGATATCAAATTTGTCTTATCCTCAACCTCTTCTATAGGCAATTATCATTTAAACTGAATTCCTTTGCGGATTTTAAACCAAAAGCCGTCTCATTTTTATTATTTGATGTCAAATTCCTGTCATCCTCAGCCTTTTTTGGCAGCTACCATATATTCTGAATTACTTTGCTGGTATAACCCCAAGATTTTAACCCAAACACCGTCTCATTTTTATTGTTTGATGCCAAATTCCTGTCATCCTCATCCTCTTCTATCATTTCTTGGCAATTACCATATATTTTGAATTCTTTTGTGGGTATAACGCCAAGATTTTGATCCAAAAGCCGTTTCGTTTTTATTATTTGATGTCAAATTCCTGTCATCCTCAGCCCTTTTTTCAAGTTCTGGCAATTGCCACTTATATTAAATCATTTTGTGGGTATAACTCCAGAATTTTTAATCTAAAATCCGCCTAATTTATCAGAAAAAAACAATTTCTCTTGAAAAACTTATTTTAAAACCTCAATCAAAATCCTCATCTCCCAAACAAATTCCACAACACCCTATTCTTCGCCATGTTTCAAATTAAATGAACGCCCATTTCACCAAGTGCGACCAACAAAAATGACATTTGCTACAGTTTGAAAACATAACCTAACAACTGCTAATAACACTGATAGCACTTCAAAACAAAAATATCAACTTCCATTTGATTTAAATACAAAAACGATGAAATATTCAATTACATCTTGAAAGTATATGTATAAAATGAAAAAAAGTACGCAAGCAAATTTAATCTCAGAAGCCTTGATGTGTCCTTAATAAATAATTGTTCGTTTTTGCAGTTAAAACAGCCAAAGATGCTTGCGATCCTGAATCCATTTTTGGAGATATTCAATTTTATATCAAATGCAGCACATTACATTCTTGTCATCAGTTACTTCACTGGAAAGGGTATCTATTGTGCTCTTAGTGAATTATGTGGCGTGGTTGTAACCATCTTCGAGGGCATTGGAGTGGTTGTGGAGGAGCTATGGCTCTTCGTTCGGGAGCTACATTTAAGCATAAACGAAGCGATTACTTACATAGAGAGTTCTGCGAGTCGTGGCGTTGGTGGTGTCCTCGAAGGACTCTCAGTGTTTGCCTCCGAAATGGGACGTTTTTTAACAAATGGAAAACTGCACTCAAAACTTTTGGCGTCTGCGATTGGCCGGTGGATAGGGAACTTCTTTAGCATCATCCGTGGGGGGTTGCTTTTGATTGGAGATTCAGTCTGGTTCCTGCTGACAATCATACCCAAAACGCTAATCGACGTGTTTATCTGTGTCGCCGATTTGATAGTGTTTGGGATCGACTGCACTTGGAGAACCATGCTGAGTGTGGCTCAAACCATAATCGACGAGCTATTCAAATATACGATTGCCCTCGTAGTTATATTTGTAATTTTCAAAAACAGGAGACGGATATACAGAATTTCTCGACGCTGGACTATGCAGATAGTTCGAACACTCATACGGGTAAGTAGAGATATGCTACGTCTGTTGTTGTTGCTGATAACGAAGTTTGCTTTTCATTTCAGTGGGCGATAAGAATTTTCCGATTTCTCTTCGTTCTTCAGTCGGCCCCACGTCCAACGCACTTTCGAAGAGTCCAACAAAGTCAGCAGAGGCCGTTGGCGGGTGATCCGCTGCTGCGTCCAACATCGCCGCTGAATAAGAGCAACGAAGGCAATTGCTGCGTTGTGTGTCGCGACCGACCCAAGTGTGTTCTCCTGCTGCCGTGCAAACATCTCTGCATGTGCGAGGAGTGTGCTCAGTTTATTTTAGCCATGCGGCAAGCCTTTTGTCCACTGTGCCGCAGTACAGTTCACAAACAGTTGTCGGTCTACATTTAGTTAAGTTCAACTCTGCCAAGTGAACAAAAAGTCTGAATACCCCACTTTAGACGTTGTCCCAAATGTGTGTAACAAATTTTACATATAAGCAAATACAAATTACTGTAGTTTTATACAAGAAATGAGTTTTAATTGATGAATGAGGGTATGTTGTCTCTTCCCGGTTTCCTCTTTTTGTGGGACAAAAAGCTCGACCAAACGTGATCTAGCTAGACTAAAGGGCATAATCTATCGTTATTCTAGGAAAGGAATGTGGCCACGCTTAAAGCATTGACGACGTCAAGTCAAATTTGCAATTTGACCTTATTTTACGTCACTCCACTATACAACGCCGTGGTAAAGTCAAGAATCAGAGGATGGCTGTTGTTTTTTTTAGCACAAATTCGTCTGTCAGACCCTAGACCCCCTTTTATCAAAGAAGGCCTCACATTTTCGGCTAACTCAAAAGTGAAAACCTCTTCACGAGGAAATATAAAATTCCCCCCTTTGACCCTCCCTCATTTTCATTTCATTTCATTTCATTTATTTGTTTCTAAGTATCGCTGTACAATAAGAATATTCTATTGTGTGGCGTAAAACTCACGCTTACAGATAAGGCCAAATTCCTGGGTCTCATCATGGATCGAAAACTAAGCTGGAAGCTCAACATCATGGAGCATATTAAGAAAGCTACCACTGCGCTCTATTGCTGTAAAAAAGCAATCGGATGTAAATGGGGCCTTCAGCCTAGAATAGCATACTGGCTGAATACAGCCGTAATCAGACCAATCCTACTTTATGGAGTCTCACTATGGTGGACAGCTCTTGGCACAGCCGTCAACCGCAACCGTCTTAACCGTGTGCAAAGAACTGCAAGCATATGCATCAGTGGGGTGCTAAGGACGACACCATCCGAAGCATTAAATATTATACTGCATCTCCATCCACTCGACTTGTTTGCCAGACAAGTAGCAGCTTGCACAGCGGTAAGACTCAGAACACTGCACCTGTGGAATAACCACCATACAGGTCATTCCACCATTCTAGATAACCTCGCGTTTTCTACCGCACGACACCGACCTCCTACTGCCTCATCTCGTCTTTGAGAAATACTTCTCTACCAGCATACCCTCCAGGTCTGCCTGGAAGTCTGATACTCAGACGCTGGACGGTCCTCCGCTTATTTTCACAGATGGATCCAAGACGGACGAGGGAGTAGGAATAGGTGTCTACTCCAAGGATCTCAATTTTAGTATATCCCTCCACCTTCCAGAACATTGTAGCGTATTCCAGGCTGAGATGATGGCAATAAAAGAAGCCCTGTCTTGGCTCAAGAACAACGTGATATCCAAGAAAGACATTACCATCTGTTCAGACAGCCAGGCAGCAAACATTTTTTTTTTTTTTTTATAATTTGCGCGCGCAAAAAGGGTTACGAATACCCTTAAGTGTCCGGAATCAAGACACAGCACGGGCCGAAGGTATAGAGGGAGAAATGGAAAGGAGGTACCTGTGCACATTGGTCTTAAATGTCTGTAGATTGTAGTGAGTGGGAAATATTAGGCTGGGAAGAGCATTCCATATTCGTGTGGTGCGGCTAAAAAACGACTCTCTAAACTTAACTGTACGTCCGAAAACAGGCTTGAGGGTGAACTGATGACCATTCCTGGCGAGACGAGTATTGCGGGTGAATTCATGGGGGGGGAGGAATGCAATTGGCTAACTCACTTGAGCATCGTTTGTTAAAATAGCGATAAAACAATGACAAGGATGAGACATTACGGCGATGTTCGAGCGAGTCTATTGACTTCGCGATATTACTGTCTCCTATAAGTTTTATCGCTCGCTGTTGTATTCTATCAAGTAGGTGCAGGGAGGTCTTAGGAGCACCAGACCAGATATGAGCGTTATACTCAAGCTTGGGGCGAATGAAGGCCTTATAAATTGAAGCCAAATCAGAAGGGGTGAAGTATTTCTTGCATCGCTTTAGGAAACCTAGACATTTCGCAGCATTTTTGGCGACCTCGAATATGTGATCGTTCCAACTAAGTGTTGAGTTGATACACATACCGAGGATGGAAAGTTTTTCGGTTTCTTCGATGCAAGTGCCATTCAGGGATAATGGCTGATTATTTTGGGATCGCTTGAGTGACAGTAGACAGCATTGAGTTTTGGAAGCATTAAATTCCACTCTATTGTTTTTACCCCAATTAAATATGCTGTCAAGGTCGGAATTTAATGTGCTTAACATACGCTGCCGCTCCAATTCTACGGCCGAAGGATAGGGTCGTGAGTCTTGGAACGAATATGAAAAGCTGAGAGTACTGTCATCAGCGAAGGAGTGGATTGGATTAGAAGTAGCAGACAGGAGATCATTTATAAAAATGAGAAAGAGAGTCGGAGACAAAACAGAGCCTTGGGGAACACCAGCATTAATTTGGTGAATATCAGACTTGAACCCATCCAAAACAACTTGAATTGAACGGTTCGAAAGGTAATTTCTAATCCATTGAAGAAGAGACTCATCGATGCCATAAGCACGCATTTTCGACAAGAGAGCTTGATGCCAAACTCTGTCAAATGCCTTTGAAATATCAAGCGCAACGATCTTGCTTTCTCCAGCATTGTGCAAAGATTGGTTCCACTTTTCGGTGAGATATGCCATCAAATCACCAGTGGACCTGTTGCTGCGGAAACCGTACTGCCGGTCATTAAGAAGCTTCCGCGAATCAAGGTATTTCATAAGCTGACGGTTAATCAGCGTTTCCATGACCTTGGAAAGAAGGGACGTTAGTGCTATGGGTCGGTAGGAGGAGGGTGACGAAGATATGCCCTTTTTAGGGACGGGCTGGACAAATGCTTTTTTCCATCCACTCGGAAAGAGACCAGAAGAGTAGGACAGATGAAAAAGCTTACGCAGAGGTTTTGCCAGCGTAGAAGAACACCTCTTCAGAAGTATGGGGGGTATAATCCCTGAACTCGGTCACTTTTCTCTCTAACACCTCCCTAAATTGCCTCCTAACGAGATGGCTGAGCATTTTAATATTCACCCCATGTGGGTGCCGGGACACAGTGACATTCCAGGGGATTGTGAAGCCGATGATCTCGCCAGGAGCGGTACGATCTCCACAAACCTTCCTAGTGGAGATCCTCCGCCTATGCCATTCGCCATTCTTTTAAAAAATCATACTATTAAAAACACCAACTCAAGATGGTCAGATGGCACTACGTGCCTCATCAGAAAGGAAATTTGGCCTAAACTTGATCTAAAACGTTCACTCTATCTTCTTAGAATGAACAGGTCATCCCTAAGGACTCTCATTGGCGTTATCACAGGACACTGTGCCATTGGCACTCACGCCTCAAGAATGGGACTCCCTCACAATGATTTCTGCATAAGCAGCAGAGACGAAGAAGAAGAGGAAAGCGTAACGCATCTCGTCTGCACATGTAGTGCTCTCTCCTTTGGCAGGAAGAAACACCTTGGAGCCTACTTCTTCAACGACTTGAGCGAATTGCACAACGTCGGCATTAATCAACTAAAGAGCTTCGTTGAAAGCACCAAATGGTTTTTTGGATAGGTAACATCAGATCCACGTGGTATCACAATGGGCCTAAATTGGCCTACGTGTGACTGCTATCTACAGTCAACCACTCCAACCTAACCTAACCTAGAAGTGAAAAACAGGGCGCAAATGTACCAAATAAACTACAAGCGATACATTCGAAAACATGTCCAAAGGGGAGTTGCCGAGGAAGTTGGAGCAAAATATGTGACTGAAGGAACTAGAGTTATGCTTTTCTAGCCAAGAATATGTCCTCATCTTGCATAAAGAGACTCGTTTCACCAGCAGGTGTCTGTAGCAATATTTCTTTCTTAACTATTTCCAGTGCAAGGGACAATATTCGCCCAAATTTAGTCTAAATATCTTCGCCCATTTTTTCGACACTTTGAATTTACAGTGAAACGTGCAATTTCGTGCCTCAAATCAACTCCTTTTAGCACTGTTTTTCATCGGCTACGTAGAACTCAAAAGTCTATGTTTTCACGCGCTATTCGCCTTTATCTCAAACGGCGCCCGACCGGTGTGAACCTGGATCTCAAGAAATGACTCTTCTAGCTGAAACTTGAGTGGGACAACCGGTCAGTCATTTCGGTCTCAAGAAATGACTCTTCTAGCTGAAACTTAGGGACTGAGTGGGACAAGGTTTTTTCCCGTGATAGTCACTTCTTCCTAATCTAACATATAACGACCTCATCACAGTATCTTTATTGCCGCGCGCTAAAATGGTGGATGCAGACGTGCAGTCGTAGCATTCCTGCTATGACGAACGCCGCATCATCAGAGATGGTCCTGAAACCGCTGATCGCCCTTATTGCGCAGAGTCTATAGACTGACGTCATCATCCGATTTAGTCGTCCTACCGTGAGTGATCCAGCCCAAACTGGAGCGGCGTACAGGAGGACCGAACTGACTACCCGCTAGAGCAGAATTCTGCATGCATATCTTGGCCCGCCGATATTTGGGAGCATTCGTGAGAGCGCTCCTTGTGTATGTCCCGCCTTCTCACTGGCGTATTTTATGTGTTCCCTAAAGGATAGTCTGTTATCCAGCACTACCCGTAGGTACTTCACAGACTCCTTGGACCTAATCGTCTGATCCCCAACTAAGAAGCTCGCGTATTCCACCTTCTTGCGGCTGGTTATGAGTACAGCCTCCGTTTTGTGGGCCGCTAGTTCCAGACCGGCATTTTCAAGCCAATATTTAACTTTATTTTACTATATTTAACGCCATCATACATTATGTTCCACAATAGAGGTCCGAGGACTGATCCTTGTGGAACTTCCGCCGTTATGCTGTAGTACTTCATCCCATCGTCGGTATAGTACATAAGGCTCCTGTTGTTAAAGTAGTCCATGATTATCTTCATCAGGTAGGGGGGTGTGTGGTTACTCCTTGTTGTACCACTACAGTTCGGGATGGACCTTACCGCCAACAAACAAGCCCCTCCAGTTAGCACGGTGCTTTGATAACTGCACTCAGCTGCGCACACCAATTTGGTTGAGGTCAATCTTCACTTAATCGTGGACGTTCGCTCAACATGCATTGTCCCACTGGTTCAGAGTCGAAGATCCGGACCGGTTGTTAAGTTGTTCATGCCAGAGTGTCTTAAGCCAAACCGCTAGCTGCTTCCTGTCTACCAAATAAGTCCAGTCGAGGAAGGTAGAGAGTTATGTTCTGTGCAGCGCATGATGTCTTGAAAGCTCCACTTCTGATATGATAAATGTTCGCCGACCTTTGCACGCGGATGAGAAGGTTGCAGTTGACAGCTTTATCAAGAGCTGTCCACCACACTGCGTCTTGCTATTGCCGTCAATAGCTAGTATTCGATGCGCGACTGTAATCCTCACTTGCAGTCGAGTTTCGTACTGCCTTTCTTGAGCCGCTCTATGATGTTGGGCTTCCAGTTCAATTTGTTATCGACGATGAAATCCAAGCGTATTTTTTTTTTAGAATTAACTTCATGTTTTGGTCCATGAGGCTGTTATGATCTATCTCAGCAAGGAGTCAAAATAACCAGACACTGCCCCCTGTAATATTATGACCAGTTTCTTTATCACGGCGTTCCCAAGAAGGGGAGAGAGTAGACCGCCTTGCGGTGTGCCTCCATTTAACGTTTTGGGGAGACTTGTATCACCAAGATTTGATTTTTTTAGGAAGCTGTCACTATAGACAGCTATAACTTTGAAGTAGTGAAAGCCTTTGTCTACCTAGGCTCCGAGGTAAACGCAAGCAATGACACCACTGTGGAGATAAAACGAAGGATCATCTTTTCCAATCGCTGTGTCTTTGGGCTTGGAAGGGAATAAGGCTCTTTGTCGAAGAACCAAGATATCCCTTTATAAGACCTTGATGTGGGTAGCCGTGACGTAGTGGGTAAGTGCATCGACTCCTACACTCGATGTTGTCGGTTCGATTCCCGAAAAAACACCTAAACATTTTTTTCACGGCTCCAGCTCTTTCGAGTATAACTGTATAACTGTCTAGAAAAAGCTTCTCACAATCATCGCTTGAAGTCGGCATTAAACTGTAGGTCCCCTTCACTCGTGAGAGAACAATAGCACGCACAACACGAGTGGTTGCTGAGAAGTTTGGCCCAGGTCCACCTCGGACTGTAGCGCCGCATTTATTAGTCTCAGTCCTGATGTATGGCGCAGAAGCAACCAAATCGGGCGAGGAGATTCTTGGTCGCTTCGAGTTCTTCATATTATCTTTGGTCTAGTAAGTACTGATGGTGTTTGGAGGAGGAGACTGAACGACGGACTATACGGGCCGTATAGCGACATCGATCTGGTCAAACGAGTCCGAGTCTCTCGTCTCTAATGGTTAGGTCATTTAGTGCGAATAGACGCCAATGCTCCGACCTGGAAAGTCTTCGACTCCAACCCCGACGAACAACGCGGTAAAGGAAGACCACGCCTCCGGTGGCATACGCAGCTGGAAAGGGACTTCAAGCAGCTGAACGTGCGTAGCTGAAAGCAAATAGCACAAGACTGTGCTAGATGGAGAGGCATGTTGGCTGAGGCCGAGATCCATCCAGAACTGTAGCGCCTGCCAAAGAAGAAGAAGTAAAAAGCTGATGAATAAAAGTAACAAGAGAGTTCGTTTGTGACGACGTTCCACAGAACGGGAGTGAGTACATCGCCTTGCGGCACATCGAAGAAATCTGTCAATTCTTTCATAAAGTGTACTCCCAGAATAAGTTTTCCTAAGGGGACCAGTGCAGATCAGCTGCAGAGAAGGTGTGAAGGCTTTCCTTCCTCTTTCTCGTGCATGCAACTTTCGTAGTAATCTTACCAATACCAATGTTGTGACTGAAAGTGAGATGTGTCTAAATTCCTTCATCTCCTAGTGCCTACTCTAAAGGGTCATATGGAAACTGAAGACAACTAAAACATCCCAGCGAATATACAGAAGCTGTGAGCTTAGTAACCGCTTCGTTCAGTGTCGTTAAGTTCGTTTACTTTTGCCTACTTACACGGGACTGAAATGAACCGCTCTTTACGGTTGATGTCAGTTGACATCAGAATTCTCCTCGGTGAGATTTATACGAGGAATTCTTGAGAAATTCGCTTGTTCGGAATTTGTGTATTTGCTCTCTTATTAATAATAATAATACAGTCCGAGGTGGACCTGGGCCTAGCTTCTCAGCAACCACTCGTGTTGTGCGTGCTATTGTTCTCTCACGAGTGGAGGGGCCTACAGTTTAATGCCGACTCCGAACGACGAGATTGAGAAGCTTTTTTCTAGACAGTTATACTCTTTGAGCATTGTCAGTGACTCGAAAGAGGTGGAGCCGTGAAAAAATGTTTGATGTTTTTTTCGAGATTCGAACTGACGACCTCGAGCGTAGGAGCCGACGCACCTACCCACTACGCCACGGCGCCCACATTTGCTCTCTTATTATCGTCGGGAATTGCCTCGCATTTGCGTCTGTAGCGACAGCCAAGCTGTGCTTAAGACCTTGCTGAACCCTTTAACCACTTCCAGGATAGTTCAGGAATGCAAGTCTTCTCTGAATTTGATCGTTAACTTAAATTCGCTAAAACTTGTCTGGGTCTCAGGGCACCACGGGATCACAGGAAATGAGATCGCCGATGAACTTGCTACGCGAAGATCAGATGAGGCATTCTCAGGACCTGAACCTACGCTGGGAGTGTCCGCGTCCTTGGTTAGGGCTTCCATCGATGGTTGGACTTCTGGAGAGCACAACCGTAGGTGGCATGACTCTCCAGGATGTAGACAGACCAAGCGCATGCTCCCCAACGTCTGTAAGAAATCCGCGGCTTTCTTGTTATCTCTTAACAGAAAAGACTGCAGACTTATTGGCGTACTAACGGGACACTACACCTTCGCCAAACACCTAAGTGTAAGCGATGAAACCCTCTGCGACGCCTGTGGAGAAGACGATGACACTACAGAGCACTTTCTCTGCCATTGTCCCGCCTTTGCTCGGATCAGGTGGTAGTTATTCGATGCTGGTGAGGTGAGAGCTGATGATGTAGGCTCCTCATCACAAAAGCGCCTGTTGGACTTCCTTCGGAAGGCCATGAAATTCATTTAAAAGTAGGTTGCTGCCTGGCAGTACAATGGACCAGTTTTTGAGTCTGAATGCTCCAGTGTAGTGTTACAAAAACCTCCGACAAAAAAAAATTCGTGGGGAAGAGTTAAATGGAAACGGAAAAAAAATGGAAAAATGGAGACAACTACAAAGCAGAATGACCGATAGTTGAAGCAACCGACATGCTTGTGTAAAACCCACATATGGACACTTTGGAATTTGACGATGCTTCTGGTTACTTCCCGTTTGCTTTTGACATAAGCTTAAGTTTTCGTACGGCTATTGTAGTTGGCTAAACGACTTGAATTGTTGGTTTCCTCTATGACAGTGGAGAGTTCTATTTCAGTCCCTTTCTTGACTGAATTGTCTGCTTAAAAATTGCTTAACATGTCTCTATGACCAAAAACCCAGCACGGCGTCATTTATTCGATACCGCATAGATATACATCAATGTTGAACGACTCACCCTAACCACATCAAAAACTTCATCTTTTTCAAAACTGCCTCACCAAGAGAACGTAACAACATTTTCTGCTCGACAAAAATGTGCTACCACCAGAGAATTTATTCAATATTCAAAAGATCAAAAAGGGGAACTTCCTGCTCTGCAACAGACTCCGAAGTTGTCTTGAAGTATCCATTGTCCACCAGGTATTGAGGCCTGTCCACACCCGGCTTCTTCTTGCAATATTCAATGAGTGCCTTAGTTGAGCGCAAGTGGGCTATTCCCTTGAACAGATGCTCCCCGGTGCGTAACTCTTCGGGGAATATGGTCTCAATGGTGGCACCCTCCTTCGACCGCACCCACGGGCGCTCTTTGTACGGAATAGTCCGACCAAACGCCACCGTGTTGGCAGTCAGAGGCGCCTTCTTGAGACGTGAATTTATGTAGTCCTCGTACTTCAGTTCAATTGCCATCTAAATAGAAGCGTGAATTTGGGGCCGTTTTAAGTTGGTCTGGATTGTGTGTACCTCTGGCATGTTCCATCTGTCAGCGACTGTCTTAGCAATCGCGTTGACCTCCTTGGGATCCGTTTGAATTGACGCTAAGAGCTTCGAGTTCCCCTCGATCGAGAACAGCGACTTCAGCTGTTCCTTCGTCATCTCTTTGTCACTCTTGCTTCCAAGGGCGTTCATCCAGTCCGTGAATCTTTCAGCAGACTGCGTGAAAATGTCAAAATCAAGGATAATAATAATAATAAAGGCGGCGCTAAAAGTCCGAGGTGAACCTGTGCCTAGCTTCTAGGATAATCTTTGAAAACAATTGTGTCTCACCGCATCCATCAGATCTTCGGCCTGCTCATCCAGCGGCTTCTCCCACATGTGCTTGTCCATCTTGTATATCTTCGATTTCCACTTCACCCTCTCCTTCCGGTCTGCGCAAACAAACTTCGAGAACCAATTCTCGGTGTTCCTTCGGGTAGCCTTCTTTTCAACAGTGTACTCTAGGTTCAGTTTGAATTGGGAGAACTCCTTCTCCTTGCGTTCGACCAGAGAGCAAGTGCTCTCGTTGTAGACTTCCTAAAAATGACTTGGTCTTAGATCAAATTCTACAAGGAAGCTAGTTCGACTTACCGGGGGTAGGACTTTCAAATCTTCATCGTCCTCAACGCGGACGTCCTGCTTTTTCTCAACACACTCAAGGGGATCCTCCGGGTAGTCAAATGGGATGATTTTCGCCACTCTTCGTTGGAGTTTCTTGGGAAGAACAGGGTAGAAATCATATTTCTTAATCCGTTCCTTGTGCGATCTCAATTTTGCTGTCCGTTCGATCTCTTTTACTACGCTCTGCCAGTAAAGGCTACGTTGTCTCCTTTGAGACATTTGGGTGGTGTTTTCTCAAAAAGTTTAAATGAATTTGAAGGTGTCGTAGATTGGAGAAGTTGTTTACTTGATAAAGCTCGTAACTAAGTACAAAAATGTTGTTACTACGTGAAAGCTACCACAAAACAAAGTTGGACATGGAACTTTATAGATTTGAATGGCGAAGCAGTAGGACATACAGGATGCGTTGTAATCGTTGCAAGAGGCTAGTTCACGGCATTCACAGCAGGTACCGTGATTCACTGCAAGTGGTGTCACGAACAAAATATATCCATAAAGGTAGCCCTAAACGACGGACATGCTCGCCAAACTTGCTTGTGCACGCCACATTTTTGTCGTCTATGGGCTCGTTCGCGAGCCGCTCACTGTTGGTGAAAAATTTTGATTTTGTCGTGTTCGTTGGCTTTGATGTTCGCCGTGTAAGGCCATGTTCGCGAGCAAATCTCATTTTTGCTGTGAACGTCGCCGAGTGCATATCGCGGATTAAACACAATGTCAACAGTCAGCCACGATTTTATCGAGGAATTCACCACTTGCACTTCTCTACCACACGTCAATATGACGGCTTGAAGAAACAACACGAAGTGAATATTCGCCAAATGTGTTCGCCGTGTAGGGGATAACGCAAACGAGCAAGTTCGGCGAGCATTTTCGCCGTTTAGGGCTACCTTAAACAGATTTAAGGGTCTTTGAACCGCGAACTGCGAGTTTCGCGAATTTTAGCGCATCATTCACATAGAATTCACCGGTAGCCGCCGGTGAAGTGCCGTCAGTGCGAAATTTAAAATTTCAAATGTTCGCACCCAGAGATTTCGCGAATTTTTTATTCGTGAATTTGTGGATCGCTAACGGTGGGCGCCGTGGCGTAGTGGTTAGGTGCGTCGACTCCTACGCTCGAGGTCGTCGGTTCGAATCTCGAAAAAAAAACATCAAACATTTTTTCACGGCTCCACCTCTTTCGAGTCACTGACAATGCTCAAAGAGTATAACTGTCTAGAAAAAGCTTCTCAATCTCGCCGTTTGGAGTCGGCATTAAACTGTAGGTCTCCTCCGCTCATGGTGGAACAATAGCACGCACAACACGAGTGATTGCTGAGAAGCTAGGCCCAGGTCCACCTCGGACTGTAGCGCCGCCATTATTATTATTATAAATGATCATTGTTGATTCCCTATCCT
Organism: Myathropa florea; assembly: GCA_930367185.1. Lineage (NCBI taxonomy): Eukaryota > Metazoa > Arthropoda > Insecta > Diptera > Syrphidae > Myathropa > Myathropa florea. Next base: position 125,470,214 of record OV884002.1, on the reverse strand, counting down.
ATTCAGTTCGACAATTCGCGGAAAGATTTGTTGTAAATCGCCATCCTCGCAGACTGAACCAAATATCCGACGTAGAATTTTTCTTTCGAGGACACCAAGAATCAGCTCTGCAGTCCTTATCGTCCAGTTTTCTGCTGTATACTGAAGTTGGGCAGGATTAGGGGTTTGCATAGCATGATTTTGGTCCTTCGAGCCAGGAGTTTTGACCCAAGTTATTTCGACAAACCGAAGTAGCATCTGCACCTGTACCTGTAGGGCAATTCTCTCCACTAAGCTATCGTGTGTGGAGTTCACGTTTGTCACGAAGTAGACAAACTCCTTAATAACACCAAAGTTGTAGCTGTCGATTATGACGTTTTTTTCTAGTTGTTGCGATTTTTTTTTTGAGGATTTTTGATGTTCTACTGGAGCACTCAGACTCAAAACTGGTCCATTTTACTGCCAAGTAGCAACCTACTCGAGTGCCGTTAATTTGATCCCAACGGCAAATGGTGATTGGATGACATTCAATTTCACTGGGATTCGAACCTGGGACCCCCCTAACTTGGGGCAGGCACTTAACCGACTGCGCTATCCAGTCGTTTTTTTGTTCGACAGAAAAGGGCTTAGGACGTTCACACAGTTGGCTGAATAGGATCTTGTATTAGACATTGAGCATAAACCTTTATAGTTGTTGCATAAGTTAGGATCACTCTTTTTTATGGATGGTTCATATGCAGCTGATTTTCCAGTTTCGTCTTTCCAAATTCTACAGATGATTTTGTGCATGCTCCCTTCCAGAACATCGCTTCCCAGCCTTAAACAGATCTAATTTATAATAGCTGTAATGACTTCTTCAATACTGGGTGGGAGAACTACATCATCGACTGTAGGTAGAATTCCTTCACTCCCTATCACTCTCCTGGTTGGAAGCTGTTGGAAGTGCTGCTTAAATACATCCACTACGGATCGGTAACTAGATTACCCTCACAACTTTGAAGTGTCTAGGTGCGTTTCTTGAAACCTGCTGGCAAAATGTTGGCTTTTTTTTTTATAAAGGGCCCGTATTTTCTGTCTATCCCTAGACTCTTCGATATCCCTGAGCTGGGAAGTTGCGAGAGATCTTTTCTTTTGTTGCATACGTTTTTTGTCCTCCCGCCTTCCAGCCCAATACTCCTCTTGCGCTGCCCTGGTTTTCGCTGCAGCGCCTAGTCGGTTGCAGCTATTTTCCGTTCGAAATCGCCATGATAGCACGGGTTCCTTGTTGGTTGTGGGGGGTAGCCTAAGATGTTTTCGATTACTCCCTATATGGCTGAGCGGCAATCCAACCACATATTGTTGCCGATTGTGTCTAAGTGGCGAAGAACAACGTTCGCTATTCCGTCGATTCCCATTGATTTCTCCTTTTTTAGTGATTCGAAGATTGTTTGCAGTTTCGATATGTACGAGGTTTTTTACGATATGTTTTGATTTGTACTGGGGATGAGTCCCTCCATTAGCGAGAGCATTTAATGCCTTTAAGTATCTGGATGTACTTGGTTACGTGTCAGGATCAAGAAGGCTTCTATGAGGTACCATTTTGTTTCTAGGGGTACTGACAATCATATCCTCTACGAACCAGTGGACTTAGACTGAAAAGAAAAGAAAGCGATATGAGTCTCTAATTAACACTACACTGCACAAAGGTAAAGCGGTGATGCAACTCCATCACACAAGTAAAATCTCATTCGCTGCTGCACCTTTTTTCAGCGTTTAGCCTATAGTCCTACACTGTATTGCATTTTTTTTATATCGTCATTGGACATATGTGAAGGAGCAGCTCATGATCCTTAAGGAGCTCGCGCTTATGTTGCTGTTATAGACTAGAAGAGGCTGAGCCTCATCGTGCTTCAAAATGTCTTGCAAAACTACTGGCACGCCTTTCCGCGTTAATATCACCATACACGTTTATTATGATTGTTATGATTGAGCACATCGACTTGTCAATGTGGCGCTTGTTGGTTCTAAGAGTCCCCATTATGGTTTTTGAGTACATGTGAACGAAGCAAGATGTATGCTGTCATTAGTAAAGGATGCGCACAATGATCATATGTACCTACCTATCGCCTACACTGCTGTCCGTATCACACGCAAAATCAATCGCCTATCGTAAACACACAAACAACTCACAAGCGACACTAGTTTCAAACGTACCCTTATCTTATCCGCCTGCAACAGCTTCCAAAGGAAATGAAACCACTATGGATGTAATGAATATTATTGGATAAATGTATTTATTTGTATATAAGACTAACTCAATTCGGAAACAATGCGCTCAGGCACATGCAAACAGATATGGAAATTATAGAGAAAAATATTAATCGTATGTAAACCACTTCTCTAGTATAATTATCAAGTGAACAAAACATCGGAACGGTGACGCGCTTTGAGTTAATTTTATCTTTAGACTTTCTCTAAACGGAGCAGGACACCGGCTGGGCTGTGCTTGGCTTTAAGACTGCGGTGGCTGTCTGTTGGGATCGTTCGTGCCGGACGGTGGTCCCTGGGCGTTTGCAAATCCACTGGCCACGGTCTGGAACAGCTGCATCAAGCCGTCTGTGTCAAAGCCACCCGAGCCTGAGCGGAGTGATTCGAAGACATTCACCAACCTTGGATCATTTCTCTGATTGGACAAGTCGGTGAACAGATCTCTGTATGCCGGGTTGGATAACACTACATTCATTGCTTCCGACAGCTGTGGGGGGAAATTAAATCCTTGCAAGTTAACGCCTGTTGACCTCTGGTTCTTGGCAACTTCCAGATTTGTGCGGAAGTCCTGGTTGTCGGGTTCAAGTTCAATTGCTTTTGTGTAGGCCTCCTGAGCGTCGTCGAATTTTCCCAGATTTGAATACGCTATTCCCATGCGCCCGTAGGCCTTTCCATAGTTTGGATTGAATACAAGGGCTGACTTGCAATCCCTGACCGCTCGCTCGTTCTCACCCAATCGAATGCAGGCTGCTGCTCGATTGCAGTAGAATATCGGGTTCTTTGGATCGAATGTGAGTGCTCTGTTGTACTGGATGAGGGCCTCATGGTATTTGCCCTCCTTCATCAGGCGATTACCCTCGTTCTTAATCTGCTCGGCAACTTCCAGTGACTTCGGATTGCGTTCGATGTATAGTGATTGAAACATATCAAATAGGTCAATGTTTTCATCTGCCGAACTGGCTGCTGCTGTGGTGTCACTTGTCCCTGCGGCCTGTTGTGTCTGTTCCTCTTCCTCTTCGCCCAAATCAAAAGCCGCTTGCAAGCATTGTACGGCAACTTCCAAACTTTCTAGTGCATCGGCTGCAAGTAATTGTCCTTCGACTTGCTGCTTCAGATAATTGATGAAGGATTTGACAAATAATTTTTGGACTTGATCAGACATATTTTTGGGTTATTCCTTGTTCTTCTTTTTCTTAAACTTTGGACAGAACCTACTAGGCAAACGCGTTTGACGATGACAAAAAATAAATTAAGCGAAATTTGACGTTTGCTGAAAAAAACGTCGGATCACAGTTGAGAGTTGTTGGGTTTGTTTGACATGACGAAGTGATTGTGTTTTAAGGGGTTGTTCGTTGCGTGAGTTCGTTGGGAAATGACTGTGTGAGAGAAGTTTGAATTGTTTTTAGGAGTTTTACGTATTGACTGAGGTGTACCTAGAGCTCAGGATACTCTTTAATTTGACACAAATCTAGCATTTACTGCGGTTTTCTCATCCAAAATGTTTATAGTTATTCGATGGGTTTTTTTTTTATTGTGAAATGGTCGTCATATCTAAGGAGCTTAAATTAATCGGACGCAAACAAAAATTAACATGACTCTTTTGGTAACGCACCACTTTCGTAATTTTGCTGCGGGAAAATCCCTATTTCAAAAATGTCCTAAATCTCCGTGTAAAAAGAATTTCGTCTATGCTCCAGGCTTTATTTAAATGATTTTCTTCTTATAACCTGAACTACAGTTGATTTCAACCCAAAAAATGCAATGATTTTTTCGTATAACCTGGACTAGAGTAGACTTCAATCAAAAAAAAAAAAAGAAAAATATTTAAAATATTTCGAGAAATCATTTTCAGGAGTCAACAAAACAAAAGAAATCTGCGAATACAAACAGATCTTGTGACATCTGTTATACAAATTGACATTTCTGTTTCGCAATTATAACAGACAAAACCAACTAACGAAAAAAAACTGGTTCTTAACTTTGCTATGATTGTGGGGATACAAAGAAAACACAAACAAAAATAAATAAAAACAATTTTTGGTGTGTTTCGTTTTGGGGTCTTGTTCTTTGTATCCACACCGCACCGCACATTTTCTTTCAGTGTTCCTCTCGCGGATGCAGGGCGTAGGTGATTGTAATAAATGTGCTCCCAGAAATATTCCCAAAATACTCCATCTCAGTGTAGTGTGTGGCTGTAAAGAGAAATCTCAAACGAATAGTGATACTTCAATCAATTCCCCACCTATATCCAATCAATTACATAAACGAGTGAATCTTTAGTCTCCAATAGTGAGGTAGAAGCTAGAGGAATACCTCCAACTAACGTGTACTGCCCCAAACATCTTTCCCGTGCCATAATCACAGCAATGGTCCGTCTCACCAGAAAGGAGCGTCAAGACAAAGTCGAGCTCCTATCCAGCATAAATAAAGTCAATGTTGGTGACGAGAACGAGGCACTGGACAATGGTTAGTACAGTAATTTTATGTAATCATTTCTGGTATTCGACCTGCTCAAGATGGTCATTCACACTTCGTGCTCATCATCTTGTTGCTCTACGCGGACAGACGATTTTTTTTGTCGGGCCGAGAAGCTCTTAAATTCCGCGCAAATGACATGCATTCTTAATTCCCCTGGAATTTGTGGGACTTTCTGTCTTGTCTCGGATTCGGGACTGCCTCATTTGGTTTGCATGTTCAAGATGATTAATTTCGTTAAGAATGAAAAACAGAAAAATTGAAATGAAAAACAAAAACCAGCACTCCTTAGCGGACTGGACTGTGTGTATCTGAGTGAGTAAAGAGTCTCTTTCTTGTGTGTATTTCCAGATGGCTACAGACATTGCGCAGATTTCGGTTCGGATTTCTCGGAGACGGACGAAATATTCTTGAAAGGCTTGCTGCTGAGTAATCCTGCGACACCGCGTAGGGACATGGTGAGTGCTTGGTGTTTGATGCTTGGCTTGTGGTAGTGTATTGTTTCATTGAGTGGATAGGGATCTTAATGTTCGAATGAATAAGTTGTTAACAGCTGGAGCTGGTCGTCCAGGTAATTAGGTTATTAGTGCGCCAGACCTTCATGTTGTGTGAGGGGGTGGAGAGTTCATTGCACGGAAGTGTTCACGTTGCTCAACATGCTTCCACTCATCCACTGACGGGCAAATGGAGTGTCAACCAGTGAGGGAAGACTGTCAGGAGGGTTTCGTGTTACTTTCTCGTGTCGTGGACGTTGATGATGATGTAAAACATATGGTCGCCACTTCGATTCCGATGGAATCAGATTTCGATGTAGGTGACTGGGAGAATGGGTATTTCGTTGGCATGTGGTAGTTGCCGAAGGGTTGAGGCATGCTTTTGAAAAGGGGAATGGTTAGGGACCCGTTCTTGACGACCGATGAGCTTGAATGCCTTTTATGCTTGGCTGGACATGGATTGACATCGATTCGACGTAAGTTGTGACACATTTTTTGTAGTCCCAGTTTGGTGTGGAGTTTGAGTGGTAATGAGGCGGATTTGAAAGAAGTTTAAAGCCCGGTATCGGACTGGGTGTGTTTTTAGGAGGTTTCTTTTTTGAATCGGGTAACAGATTTTTTCAGCGGCATTTAATTTGAAAACAGAATGGTGATTTTTGCTTAGATTGCGTTGTCGTTTCAAGACGTTTTAAGAAGTTGAAGTCGGTTGACTATTGTGCTGACCGAAAATGAAAATGCTCTTGATCCTTATTTTCACCACGAAATTTTAAACTGCCATGAGTGTGGTTTATTTACCGCTTTAATATGCAGAATTACAGCATTTGGAGTGGAAAATATTCTCGAGACATTACATCGGAAAAGAGCTTCTTCTACTCGATGGTAGAATTGGATCAGTGAAGAAACATGTTGGTTGAGACCCAGGACCACCACGGTCTAAAAGAAGAAGAAAAAGACAAAAATGGTATGCATAGGCACCACACCCGTCTGACTGTTCTGATGCATCTTCCTATCCAAATCGTTGCCGCACATGCACACAGTATGTTTCACTTCCGACAAGACTGCTCAAAGGTAAAGAAGACGCTATGCAGTATAATTCCTTCAATTAGGGCCTAGTGTGCAACATGCAACAAAAAACAACTTGTATTCCCGTTGAACAGGATGAATTTTCACCCACCATCTTCCCAAATCACCTAAATAATATTGACCACTCATAGTCTGACATTTTGTAACAAATTCCTTACGGATAATGCCCTTGGAATCGACGAAAACGATGAGCATCGTTCTGATTCGACTCTCCTACACACGCACTTCTCTTCTGTTCTATTTCGGCTCCTCCGCTAGATTGTATGTCGCTCTCTGCCTTTTAGTGTGTACCTCGTACCACGCACCACGTTTTATCGTTTTATGATTGCAAAGACTCACTCTCATGCATTTTTGCTCCTTCGCTTAGAACTTCCCCTTTCCCAAATCCTCGATAAGAATGCGATGGACCACACTCTTAGGAATGCCACCCTTCTCCTTAATGAGTCCCGCTGACACCCAACGGCTGTAGCTCAAAATTATTCCGACTCCCAATGTTTTCCAGTTGTGAACTGCTTGTCCCAGTTTGTCGCTTTATCCACATCCTTGTGCACCGTATTAACAGTTGTCTTCTCCTTTATTCGCTGACTGGACAAAATATCTGACACGAAATATTTTTTGATTCTTAATGTTTAGCTTTTGGCACAACATGAAAAGCTGACAGGATAATGGTTTAAATGAGCACAATTTTGGTTTTTCGAATAAGGATTTTCGACAAACCGAAGTAGTAGCGATTGTCCAAAGCGATTCTAAGTCGGATCTCCACCAAGATGTCGGTTGTGGAGTTCACGTTTCCCCCGAGGTAGGGAAACTCCTTAACTGCATAAATATTGACGATTTTTACCTTTAAATGATGGGTGACGTTTCGAGTTTCGCACGACAGCATATATTTCAGCCTCTTCCCATTAACAAAGCTAAAGACCAGCTTGTTTCATCTGTTTTTCGATCGCCGTGAATGGATCTACCATGGCGCACTGCGAACGCACGACAGTGCCTATGTCATCTGGCAAATTCAGCAGCTGGAACCGATTTGTAGAAGATACTGTTTTCCGTGTTTGCACCAGCCCCCCGGACTATCTTTTCCAGAACTAGATTAAATAAATCACCCGACAGCGCAGCTTGATACCGAAATTCGGTGCAGGTTCCACATGATTCGAAAAAAGAAGATGCACAGTGCATCGAGTATTTTTTTTAGCGTGGATCACAACCGGATACATTTTTTGGGGATCCCGAATTCGGTCATCACATTGAATAGTTCCTTCCTTAAGACGACTGGATGGCGCAGTTGGTTAAGTGCCTGCTCCAAGTTAGAAGAGTCCCAGATTCGAATCCCAGTGAAAGCAAAGTTAATACGCTTTTATCTGGTTTTTCGAATCTGGTCCAGTCATCATTTGACGTTGGGATCAAATTAACGGCACTATCACTGGAACAGTCGATCAGTCTGACTGTGGGTATCACAATGGACCAACATGGTCTAAGTGTGCTGGTGAATTCACTTCTTCTTCTTCTTCTTCTTAGGGCGCTACAGTCCGAGGTGGACCTGGGCATCACTTAACATGCCTCTCCAGCCAGCACAATCTTTCGCCAGCTGTCTCCAGTTTCGCACACCAAGCCGGCCGAGGTCCCCCTCGACTTGTGTGCGCCACCTTGCACGTGGACGTCCTCTGTTGCGTTGTCCCACAGACTCAGAGTCGAAGACTCTTCGGGCTAGAGCTAAGTTGTCCATACGCTCTACATGGCCTAGCCATCTTAGGCGTTGGATCCGTAAACGCCTGGTTAAACTTATGTCGCTGTACAGCCCATACAGTTCGTGGTTGAACCTTCTCCTCCAAAAGCCATCAACGCAAACAGGACCAAAGATCGCGCGCAGAACTTTTCTCTCGAAAAGACCAAGAGACTGTTCATCCGCTTGGGATATTGTCCATGCCTCTGCGCCGTACAGCAGGACTGGGATGATCAAGGACTTGTATAGAGTCAGCTTAGCCTTCCGAGAGAGGGCTCTACTACTCAATTGCCTTTTGAGCCCATAAAAACAGCGGTTGGCAAGAGTTATTCTGCGTTTGATCTCGGTACTGATGGTGTTTGTACTGTTTACCGCGGAGCCAAGGTAGACGAAGTCCTTTACTACCTCAAAGTTATAGCTGCCTATGGTGACGTTCTGGCCAAGTCGTCGATGTTGTGCGTCCTTTCTCGATGACAGCATATACTTTGTTTTGCCCTCGTTTACCGCCAGACCCATTTTAGCCGCTTCCGTTTCAATGCCAGCAAACGCATCATTGACGGCTCGCTGTGTTCTCCCAATCACGTCAATGTCATCCGCGTAAGCTAGCAGTTGAACGGACTTTTGAAAGATCGTGCCTCTTGTGTTGGCCAGTGAGTTTTGCACGATCTTCTCAAGAACGATGTTAAAGAAATCACATGACAGCGCGTCGCCTTGTCTAAAACCTTTTTTGACATTGAAGGTCTCGGTGAGTTCGTTACCGACCTTGATGGAGCAGCGAGAGTTCTCCATCGTCATCCTGCTCAGTCTGACGAGTTTAGCAGGAATGTCAAAACTAGACATGGCGCTGTATAGCTCGTCTCTATGCACGCTGTTATATGCGGCCTTGAAATCGACAAATAGATGGTCTGTGTCGATCTGCATTTCCTGGGTCTTCTCCAGGATCTGCCGCAGTGTGAAAATTTGATCGATGGTGGACTTCCCGGGCCTGAAACCACACTGGTAAGGACCTATCAGTTTGTTCACGAATGGTTTCAGGCGTTCACACAAAACGGCAGAGAAGACCTTATAGGCGATGTTAAGGAGACTTATCCCTCGATAGTTGGCGCAGTCAAAGGGGTCTCCTTTCTTGTGGATCGGGCAAACGATACTGAGATTCCACTCATCGGGCATGCTTTCCTCCGACCATATCTTACAGATGAGCTGGTGCATGCGCCCTACCAGATCACCTCCAGCTGCTTTAAACATTTCGGCGGGCAGACTATCTGCACCAGCAGCTTTATTAGACTTCAGTCTCGATATCGCTATCTTGACTTTGCCTAGATCGGGGGGACGGTCTTCTCTTCTATCATCGTCCGTTGTGTTGAGTGGAACATTCTGCTTGACAGCGGTATTTGTGTCCTCATCGCCGTTTAACAGTCTGCAGAAATGATTTTTCCAAATTCTCAGTATCGACTGCGAATCTACTACTAGTTGTCCATTCTCGTCCCGGCAGGCTTCTGTCCGAACTTCATACCCGTTTGACAAAAGTTTTACCCTTTGGTAAAACTTTCGGACATCATTCCTGCCATAACACCTCTCCATCTCCTCGATCGCGCGCTTCTCGTGCTCTTTCTTTTTCTTCCTGAGAAGCCGGTTCTCTTCCCTTCTTCTCTGTTCGTAGAGCTCACGAACAGCTCTCGTAGTTCGATGCAGCGTTGCCCGGTAGGCTTCTTGTTTTGCTGCATGTGCCTGCCTGCACTCGTTGTCAAACCAGGGGTTTTTTCTTGTTGGCGTTTTAAAACCCAGCACATCAGTAGCGGCTTCTCTGATGGCTCTTTGACAACGTTTCCATTCTTCGTCTATTGTTAGTGCAGGCGGCGTCGAACTTTCGGAGAGTTTCAGGGAGACTCGATCGGCAAAGTTCCTGGCAGTCTGTTGCGATTGTAGCTTTTCGACGTCAAACCGTGGTTGTCTTCCTCGACTCCGTTGTTCTGTCGATATCCGTGTCCTTACCTTGGCTACAACAAGGAAATGGTCCGAGTCTATGTTGGCGCCTCGGAACGTTCGGACATCAAGAATACTGGAGGAGTGTCTGCCGTCGATCGCAACGTGATCAATCTGGTTGACGGTTGAATGATCAGGGGACCGCCAGGTCCCTTTATGGATGTTGAGGTGTGGGAACCGCGTGCTAGCTACAGAGAGGTTTCGCCCCGTAACAAAGTCCACCAGCCTGAGTCCGTTTTCGGACGTGGTGTCGTGCAGGCTGTGTTTACCGATGACTCTAGCAAAGATGTCCTCTTTACCCAGCTTAGCGTTAAAATCTCCTAGAACGATCTTGGTGTCGTAGCTGGGGCATTGATCGTACGTTCTTTCTAGGAGATCATAGAAGTCATCTTTGCTATCGTCATCTTTGTCCTCCGTTGGGGCGTGGGCGCAGATTAGGCTGATGTTGCCGAATTTAGCCTTGATGCGGATTGTTATGAGGCGCTCGCTTATGTACTTAAAGCTTAAGACTTTTTGCCTAAGTCTGCCTCGAACAACAAATCCACATCCAAATAATCGCTGCCTTCGCTCTCTGTAACAATCGCCGTAGTAGATATCGCAGTTTTTCATCCTCTTTTTGCCCGGCCCATCCCATCGCACTTCCTGGATTGCGGTAACGTCTGCTTTATAGCAGTCTAGGGCCTCCGCGAGTTCATCGGCTGCACGTGGTCTGTTCAGGGACCTCACATTCCACGTGCAGAACCGAAAGTCATTGTCCTTATTCCGTTTGCTGGGGTCGTCAACAGTAAATCCATCCATATCCGAGGCAGTTTGTGCTTTCTGAACTCGTTCATTTTTACGTGGTGAGGAAGTTAACCCCACGCACGGTGAATTCACTAGCAGCCCTCAAACCTAACCTAACCTAACCTTGAATAGTTCCTTGCGATGAATGCTGTCGTATGCGGCTTTAAAATCGATGAAGAGGTGGTGCGATTCGATTTAAAAATCGCTGGGCTTTTCCAGGATTAAACGGAGAAGATTTGGTCTATAGTCGATTTGCCGGGCCGTGCGATGCAAAAGGACGTTCACAGATATTCGCACAGTATGATGACTAGGATTTTGTATTAGATATTGAGCAGCAAGCCTTTGTAGTTGTTGGATGAAGTAGGATCACCCTTTTTGTGGCTGCGGCAAATGCAGCTAATATTCCAGTTATCGGGATTGCTTTTATCTTCTCAAATTCTACAGATGATCTGGTGCATGTTCTCTTTCAGAACATCACCCGCAGGCAAACCATCTGAGGCTGCGTCCTTGTTGTTCTTCAGCCTATTGATAGTTGTGCCGACTTTTTCAATACATATTTAATCGACTGGCGATGGGATTTCTTCATCTTCTATCACATACCAAGTGCCAAGCCGACCAAGTTGGCTAAGGTCCACCTTAATTTTTGTACGCAACGTCTTCTGTCGGCCGATGGTATTTCATCTCCAGAATCAAAAAAGTCTTTGGCAAATCATCTGTCAAATTGGTTGAATACTGTGTCTTCAATTCAAAAAACGAAAACCTAAGAAAAAGGCCATAGATTCAATAGCTGGACTTGTCTTACTTTGATTTCAATTAATCATCATATTTGGTCCGAAAAGTCCAACAATCTCTACCAAAAGACAAAGAACCAAATCTCTCTTTGGCTTGAGTGGTAAAGTGCTTATTTCGACTCATTTTCTTTGCAAGCAGATTACGACATTTCAGTGCATGAAAGTTACACCTTTTGTTTCTTTCATCCGAAGTACCTTCACTATCCCGCCTCCCCCTCTGCTCATTGCATTGAAATCAAATAGAAACAACGTGCTAGCGAATCTAGTCACGTTTCATAAGGAGCTGCAACACACGATGACTAGGTTCACGTATGCTGCAGCTGTTTTGAGCAGGATGCGAGGCAAAGTGCAGTTCCTATGACTCATTCAAGGGACGTGCATGAAATTTGCAATTTGCGTGAGAGCGAGAGTGCAGGATAAACACATGAATTTGCCTAGTCGCTCGCTAATGATCGCAACTAATCACATAATTATCGATTCTCTGCAAACTGGTTTCACGCAGAGTGATGTTCGGGCGATACTACGTGCTAATAAAGAAAGTTTCAAACTATTTTTATCCATGAATCACTGCTGGATACTACAACCATTGTTATTCAACAAAAAAATAGTTATTGCTTGTAAACATCGATTATCACCTCTTAGGGAAATGATTGCCTTTCTAAAACGAGTTTGTTGAACTTAATGTAAATAAACTAAGACGTTTATGCCTCCTCTCTCTAACCTCACATCTTAGCATTCATTTCTGAACCATTCTTTGTCCGGAGTTTGGAGGAGTCTGATCTAGTGCGTTGTCAAGGCGATAATTCTATCGATTTTATTCGGTTGTTTTTGTCTAGAGGATTAACACCATCTTCGTCGCAATTCCTTCTAGTATATTGTTCTGCAAAACAATACAAGTTTAGGCGCAGAAACCGGTTAAAAGCTCTACCGAACTCGTGAACAGAAACTTCACTTGGCCATCGTGGCCTTGATAGAGACTCTAGGCAGTTATTATGTATTGTCTGGCTAATTAGCTTAATGTATGTACAAGTGGATCTATTTAACGTACGATGGATCATCTAGGTCATTGAATTAGACATTCCCCGAGGTAGTAGAGAGTAGCTCTAATAAGAACTCTGTGATCGGACTTACGATATTACGATATGTGCATAAGCTAACGCATGAGATGCCATTTCGATGTACCTGGTATTAACAAATGCTGTTCTACTTAATTTGTCAAAACCCGATCGCGCGAATTCGCCGTTGCGATGTGGGTATAAGTCTCCCACATGCTTTGCAGCTGCATATGCGCTAATTTTTCTTCTACTTAAAGGGATATTTTTTATGCTCATTTCCAGTTACGAGTACATCTTTGAGTGTTGAGTATTCCCTCTATTCTTCGCATTTTGTCCCTAAAATATTGGTTAAGTTTTGTTCCACGTCCATCACAATTCTTTTCACCTACATACATCCGCTTCTGTCGAGGAGTTTAGCATAAAATTATCACGGTAAAATTCATCGTATTGTTCGAAAAACCGGCAATTCCAGCTTTTTTTGAGATTTTTTCTGTCTTTAGCAAGCATTCATGATTCCGAACGGCATTGCAACTCACTGAAAAGGCTGCTTTGTGTACATCTAATTAAGCTGGCACCTTTCTTCCGTTCACTTCTTGTCTCACAACCTCTTACCGAATTGCTTAGTAATCTTAAAAAGGTTAAAGTTAAAAATCGAATATAATATGCGACGTTGTCATTAAGTAGTCGCCGTTTTTCAGTGATAAGTGCGTTGGTTTCGAGCCACACAAAATGTGGCTACAGTCTGGAGGCCCAAGATCCGTCGACTAAACTGGTTCTACCATAATTATGAAGCTTCGGCTAAGAGATTGTTCGAATCCGAGCCTTGTTCGAGAAGAAGATGATAACCGAACCTCTAGCTTCGGTACAAATACAACCGCTTGACGGATAGCAAACTTAGAATTTCTCTCCCTCTCAATAGTTATTGATCGGTCCCTTTCTCGTTGCCAATGCTATCCTCTGTTGGCGAATTAACAATCGAGCCGCCAATAGAGACCATCTGATCGCAGATTCAGGACATCTTCATAACATGAAGCAGCGTGTCCCAAACCTTAGGCTCAGGCCTTCCATGCGTCGTTGGCTGATAAGTAGGCAAACTTTTACCACGGTCAACCGACAAAACTATAGTTTTATGAATGAGAAACTTCTTAAAATGAACATCTTATTTGGATCATAAGCCGTAGGTCCTACAAGAAATTAGCTAAAGGACCTTATGACCATACTTCAAAATTCAAACCTCGATTTTGAATGAAAAATTGTGCTTTTTTTTATTGATTAACGAGACAGTGAGTGAGTAATTGCAGTACTGCAACGTCAAGCGTTCTTAATGGCAATGATGCTTTCCAACGCGTCTAAAATGGAACATAAAAGCAACCACTGTGCAAACAAAAGCAGCCAGCGCATCAAAGATTTTTGTGATGCGATGAAATTTCGATCCACGGCTTCGCTACGCACACTTTTGTGAAAATTTATAATAATAATAATAATAATAATGGCGGCGCTACAGTCCGAGGTGGACCTGGGCGTAACTTCTCAGCAACCACTCGTGTTGTGCGTGCGATTGTTCTGTCACGAGCGGAAGGGACCTACAGTTTAATGCCGACTCCGAACGGCGACATTGAGAAGCTCTTCCTAGACAGCTGTACTCTTTGAGCATTGTCAGTGACTCGAAAGAGGTGGAGCCGTTAAAAAATGTTTGATGTTTTTTTCGAGATTCGAACCGACGACCTCGAACGTAGGAGTCGACGCACTTACCCACTACGCCACGGCGCCCACTTTGCCGTGATAAATTTTGATGAATTTCGTTGATATAGCGCTCAATGTGTTCCTTTAAAGCTTGTGTTCTTTCCGACATAATCCTTCGACTTTAAAAAAAAATCAGAGAAACAAGTCTTCTCTTCTTCTTCTTAGGGCGCTACAGTCCGAGGTGAACCTGGGCCTCACTTAACATGCCTCTCCAGCCAGCACGATCTTTCGCCAGCTGTCTCCAGTTTCGCACACCAAGCCAGCCGAGGTCCCCCTCGACTTGTGTGCGCCACCTTGTTCGTGTACGTCCTCTGTTGCGTTGTCCCACAGGCTCAGAGTCGAAGACTCTTCGGGCTGGAGCTAAGTTGTCCATACGCTCTACATGGCCTAGCCAACTTAGGCGTTGGATCCGTAGACGCCTGGCTAGACTCATGTCGCTGTACAGCCCATACAGTTCGTGGTTGAATCTTCTCCTCCAAATGCCATCAACGCAAACAGGACCAAAGATCGCGCGCAGAACTTTTCTCTCGAAAAGACCAAGAGACTGTTCATCCGCTTGGGATATTGTCCATGCCTCTGCGCCGTACAGCAGGACTGGGATGATCAAGGTCTTATATAAAGTCAGCTTGGTCTTCCGAGAGAGGGCTCTACTACTCAATTGCCTTTTGAGCCCATAAAAACAGCGGTTGGCAAGAGTTATTCTGTGTTTGATCTCGGTACTGATGGTGTTTGTACTGTTAACCGCGGAGTCAAGGTAGACGAAGTCCTTTACTACCTCAAAGTTATAGCTGCCTATGGTGACGTTCTGGCCAAGTCGTCGATGTTGTGCGTCCTTTCTCGATGACAGCATATACTTTGTTTTGCTTTCGTTTACCGCCAGACCCATTTTAGCCGCTTCCGTTTCAATGCCAGCAAACGCATCATTGACGGCTCGCTGTGTTCGCCCAATCACGTCAATGTCATCCGCGTAAGCTAGCAGTTGAACGGACGTTTGGAAGATCGTGCCTCTTGTGTTGGCCAGTGAGTTTTGCACGATCTTCTCAAGAACGATGTTAAAGAAGTCACATGACAGCGCGTCGCATTGTCTAAAACCTTTTTTGACATTGAAGGTCTCGGTGAGTTCGTTACCGACCTTGATGGAGCAGCGAGAGTTCTCCATCGTCATCCTGCTCAGTATGACGAGTTTGGTAGGAATGTCAAAACTAGACATGGCGCTGTATAGCTCGTCTCTATACACGCTGTCATATGCAGCCTTGAAATCGACAAATAGATGGTGTGTGTCAATTTGCATTTCTTGGGTCTTCTCCAGGATCTGCCACAGTGTGAAGATTTGATCGATGGTGGACTTCCCGGGCCTGAAACCACACTGATAAGAACCTATCAGTTTGTTCACGAATGGTTTCAGGCGTTCACACAAAACGGAAGAGAAGATTTTGTAGGCGATGTTAAGGAGACTTATCCCCCGATAGTTGGCGCAGTCAAAGGGGTCTTCTTTCTTGTGGATCGGGCAAACGATACTGAGATTCCACTCATCGGGCATGCTTTCCTCCGACCATATCTTACAGATGAGCTGGTGCATGCGCCCTACCAGATCATCTCCAGCTGCTTTAAACATTTCGGCGGGCAGACTATCTGCACCAGCAGCTTTATTAGACTTCAGTCTCGATATCGCTATCTTGACTTCGTCTAGGTCGGGGGGACGGTATTCTCTTCTATCATCGTCCGTTGTGTTGAGTGGAACATTCTGCCTGACAGCGGTATTTGTGTCCTCATCGCCGTTCAACAGTCTGCAGAAATGATTTTTCCAAATTCTCAGTATCGACTGCGAATCTACTATTAGTTGTCCATTTTCGTCCCGGCAAGCTTCTGTCCGAACTTTATATCCATTCGATAAAAGTTATAGAAACAAGTCCAACGGAGTAAAATTGGCGGCAAAATCTGATCACTAAAACAGCAAATTACAGATAACGTGAAGCAAGGCCAAATTTCAAATTTCGTCTTTCTTCGTTTTCCAAAACGAAAAACGTATGTAACAAATAATGGAATCGCAAGCTTAAGATTTTGTTATTAAACTTTGCGTTAACGGAAAATAGCTAAAGTTCCATAAGACCGATTACGCAACTCCCCTGCCTTGAGTCACTATTGGCAATACCTATTCCGCGGTTTTTTATACATATGTTCAAAAATTGATGTTTGGGGTAAATACCTTCCATCCGTTAAAAAATCTATCACAAAACATGATTGGTTGCGTTATTTCTCTTTACTTCTCAATTTTGTGTTATTTCAATTCTGATATCGGAATAAGACCAAAATTCACGTCCTCAAATCGAAAAACTGTCAGCTTGGCTTTATTTCATTTTCTGAAGTGCCAAAACTTGGAATTTGGTCTTATTTCGCTCATATTCATACTTTTAATCAACTTCCATCAGGGTCTTATATGAAATTTAATGCAACGACGTCTATATTTCTTTTCGTAATTTTTTGTAAAATTGTCATTTTTTCTGCATTTCTTTTACACTCTGTCACTTATCTACCGTCTGTAAGCAACTCAAACCTCCTGCAGAAAAACGACGGTTCATTGAAATCTGTGAAACGATTGAAAGTCATAAAAATTTGATGGGATACGTTCCATAGGTGTTGGATCAGTGTTGAACATGGCTGTTGTTGGGTTTCACTGTGTCCACTATCATCCACAAATGCTGAAGCTGCGGATCCGGATTTGGACGTTTCATCGTTGTAAATGAATAAATTAAAACATTTTCTACTAAGCAATGGCCGCCCGTGGCGTAGGGGGTAAGTTCATTCACTCCTTCGCTGAAAGTTTAGGTTCATATTTCACGATTCCATCTCTTTCGATTCACTGACAATGATCAGAGGAGTATGAATGTCAAAATAAACTTCGCCGTACGGAGTCGATATAAATGTCAAAATAAACATTTCAGAGTCGGCATAAAACCATATACAGTCAGGGTCAAAAATGAGTGAACAGTCATTAGCTGAGAGTTTGTAATCTAAATTAAATTTGACCGGAATGATCTATGGTCGGAGGAAAGAATGCCCGATGAGTGGAATCTCAATATCATTTGCCTGATCCACAAGAAATTCATTCATTCATTTCACTTATTGTGGCATAAAGTGTACAATAGATACAATTTTAAATTATTGTTTTACAGAGATATGGTAAAAGTACCTTACTACTATAATATAAATACAATTGGTTAAAATAATATCACATGATTTTTAAATTTAGAAGGAAAAGCCACTAAAAACCTTCATTAAAACAATCCGATCCACAAGAAAGGAGACCTATTTAACTACGCCAACTATCGGGAGATAAGTCTCCTTAACATTGTCTATAAGATCTTTTCTGCCATTTTGTGTGAACGCCTGAAACCTTTCGTCACCAATCTGATAGGTCCTTATTAGTGTGGTTTCTGGCCAGGGAAGTCCACCATCGATCATATATTCACACTGCGGCAGATCCTGGAAAAGACCCAAGAAATGCAGATCGACACATACCACCTTTTTGTTGATTTAAAGGCCGCATATGACAGCGTGCATAGAGACGAGCTATACAGCGCCAGTTTTGACGTTCCTGCCAAACTCGTCAGATTGAGCAAGATGGCGATGGAGAACTCTCGCTACTCCATCAAGGTCGGTAAAAACCGAGACCTTCAATGTCAAAAAAGGTTTTAGACAAGGCGACGCGCTGTCATGTGATTTCTTTAACATCGTTCTTGAGAAGATCGTGCAAAACTCACTGGCCAACACAAGAGGCACGATCTTCCAAAAGTCCGTTCAACTGCTAGCCTACGCGGATGACATAGACGTCATTGGGCGAACACAGCGAGCCGTCAATGATGCGTTTGCTGGCATTGAAACGGAAGCGGCTAAAATGGGTCTGGCGGTAAACGAAAGCAATACAAAGTATATGCTGTCATCGAGAAAGGACGCACAACATCGACGACTTGGCCAGAACGTCACCATAGGCAGCTATAACTTTGAGGTAGTAAAGGACTTCGTCTACCTCGGCTCCGCGGTAAACAGTACAAACAACATCAGTACCGAGATCAAACGCAGAATTACTCTTGCCAACCGCTGTTTTTATGGGCTCAAAAGGCAATTGAGTAGTAGAGCCCTCTCTCGGAAGACCAAGCTGACTTTATATAAGACCTTGATCATCCCAGTCCTGCTGTACGGCGCAGAGGCATGGACAATATCCCAAGCGGATGAACAGTGTCTTGGTCTTTTCGAAAGAAAAGTTCTGCGCGCGACCTTTGGTCCTGTTTGCGTTGATGGCATTTGGAGGAGAAGGTTCAACCACGAACTGTATGGGCTATACAGCGACATGAGTTTAGTCAGGCGTCTACGGATCCAACGCCTAAGATGGCTAGGCCATGTAGAGTGTATGGACAACTTATGTGGGCCAAGGCAACAGAGGACGTATAAGGTGCCGCACACAAATCGAGGGGGACTTCGGCCGGCTTGGTGTGCGAAACTGGAGACAGCTGGCGAAAGAACGTGCTGGCTTCAAAGGCATGTTGAGTGAGGCTCAGGTCCACCTCAGCGCTCTAAGAAGAAGAAGAAGTGTATATGTTTCCTTCGGGCGAAAGGGAGTAATGACACGCACAACACAAACGTTTGAACGGTACAAGTCAATCCCTGGCTGTAGCACCGCAAAATATGTACCTCCTTCTTTTTAAATAAGGACGCTTGATCTTTTAAATCAAAAAAACATAATGCACAACATCTTTTTAAAAATGCTTATTTTTGGCTAAGCTATGCGTAGCGGTATATTTAAATTTTGTCTTGTCTACAGGTTATTTATGTTTTGTCTTAGGTATTGTCACCTATTTCCCCACGCAAAATGCCAACTTTGTGCTAAACACTGAAAAACTATACGCAAAATAAACACAAAACAGCGTCGTCACCAGACCAAAGTGAACACACCCACATTTTTTTAAAACGGAACACAATCTCTTGCTCACTTAACTAAACGCACGCCTGTCTTGAAATTAAGTAGTTTCTGTCACATTCAAGACGGACAAGTTGTCACTTTGGAAGCTTTGAACTATCTCCCTCTGCAATCATCTTCCCATTGTTTCGAAAACAAAAGGCAACCCTCAATGCCCTATATTTCCATATGCCAAACCAGCCACACACAAACGGCCGGCCATTCAATGACAATTAAACGTCACTTACCCCACACAATACCGTATGAACCCATCGGCCCTAAAGATCACTGCTCGAATCAGGGAATTCAATTTAACTGCCGCAAGATTCCTCGGGAATTAACAGCTTTGACCTTTGTGTGCCACAGTAATCCCAAATAATGGCAATTAGGCGAAATTGACTTAACGATTGCGCGCGTGTGAGTGTGTGCGAGACGAGTACGCTCAGGCAGTGAGTGGGACGCTGCTCCGTCGCGAGTGTCTGCCGAGAGTGTGCCTTGGGTAATCGACTTTGTCATGATGATTCCATTATGCGTGCAGATGGAGTCGCTCCCTCCTGCCAAGACGATTCTTGACGTTCTTCTTTGATGTCTTCGCATGAAATTGAATTCTAATGATGATCACGGCGAAGTAGCGAAATGAAAACGACATTTGAATGGGTCTTGTGCAATAGCGATTGTGGATGTGAAAGCGCTGCGGGGAAAGTAAAATGTTTCTTTTGTTCGAACGGAGACTTGGATCCCAGGGAGTAGTCTCATCCACGCTGACGAGTGACAAATGTGTGTGCCTGCTAATTTGTAACGGAATGGTTTGTTTCCCATTTTCTCCTCGAAACGTTCACAAATTTGAGTTGTTTGAAGGCATAAAAAGTAACGGCAAATGTGTCATTTGAGTCGACGAAATAAAATGGCTCTTGAGTCGTTAAATCAGTTGTGTCTCCTGCTCACCGCGGGGATTGAATGTGCGAACACCTGCGGGCAAACACGATGTTTCAATGAAGAGGTCGCGGAGTTCATGGCTAATTTATGCGAGGTAGTTAAGGTGTAAATCGCTCGTTTTGTGAACATACTTTTTACGAGCCATGATTGGAATCTGACGGGAGGAATCACACTGACAACCGATGGCATACAACTCACGTCCCAAAGATCGAAGATAAGATTCTCCAGAACCAGGAGAGCTTTGAAAATTAAATTCCATTGGATGTCCGGTTTGCCCAAGAGCGTTAAAATTTGGAATGCTCAGAAAGAGTTACAAAATCGTTTTAGTTTTCGTTGACTACCAGATTGTTCGACATCTAATTCGAGAAATAGCGAAGGACTGGACCTTGTTGTAGCCAATCGGGAATATAACAGTTGATTTGTGTGCCTGTATTGAGTAGGTTTGTTCGCTTCCATGTTTTGCAAGTGTTTTAGAGAGATTCTCTTTAGCCTTGTATCTGCTTGACAACGACTCCTACGCTTGAGGTCTTAGGTTCGAATCTCGAAAAAAAAACATTTAACATTTTTTTAACGGCTCCACCTCTTTCGAGTCACTGACAATGTTCAAAGAGTATAACTGTCTAGAAAAAGCTTCTCAATCTCGCCGTTCGGAGTCGGCATTAAACTGTAGGTCCCCTCCACTCGTGGTGGAACGAGTGGTTGCTGAGAAGCTAGACCCAGGTCCACCTCGGACTGTAGCGCCGCCATTATTATTATTAACATCAATGTTACGAGTTATTGGAACAAAGTTGTCCAAGAGCTGCATAAAGTTATTTCACCAGTTACCAGATCGCTTGATGGTTTTCATTGACACTTGCCTATTACTAAGAATGTAGTGGTTTGTGTGAGTCTACTGCCAACTAGGTGGCAAACTAATCATACTGGGAAAGATGCGCCTGATAAATGATACCCTGATTCGGTAAGCGAAAATATCAAGGAATCTGTGGCCCTTGGGACAAGATGATACTTAGGACAACTCCGTAGACCATGTTTGACTATAGTATAATGGTCTTTTATACGCTTACAGTTTTCTATTCGTCTTTTCTGGATTTTAACGGAGACGTTTCCATAGGCAGTCAATTCACTTGGTACTTAACGTAACCGAAATGGTGACTAATCCATCAGATTATCTAAGCTGGATTGCTCTGCAGTTAACAATGTCTTTGACGAATAAGACGAGAAGGAGCATGTGTAAGATTTGAATACTAATGGACCTGCCATTTTCATTTTCCTCGCAAGTTCGATGCTCACACTCGCTTTGAAAGTTAAACTAATTGTTACTCGGGGATATTGCATCATAATCTTCACACAGTTGTCTCTGCTTGTCTTACAGAATGAACTGCTGCTCATAAATTGGAACATGAATGAATTTCGTCTTTTGCTATTGAACATATTCATGCCGATTATGGAAAACGGCGAATTGACTGCGATGGGAGTATTTTCGCATCGCTGGTTCTCGTATTATTGAAAATGCAATCGAGAAAGTGCGCGGATGTCGGTAAGGAAGTGTAAAAAAAATGGAAATTATGGAAAACGCACGTTTTCCATCCGCATAAGAGTGGTTGCGGATTTCAAAGAAAAAGGATGAGTTTGTGCAACAGAAATGTGGCAACACTGGGACGAAACGAAACAAAAAGAAAAACAGAACATACTCATGGGCTTCCAGAAAAAATAGGGAATGGATCATTATTGTGAGATCCGCCAAAGAGGAAAGAAGGAATCAGTAAAATAAAGAAATATTATAAAATAAAACAACCACCAACTTTTGTTCTTGAAAATTATTTATTTCTTCCCAGTACAAATTCAAGCTTACAGAAAGTAAGTTTCAAATTTTAAATTAACAAAAATAATTTACTTTTATTTTTAAAAAACAAATAACACGGTTACAATTCGAGACAATGTGTAGTGCTATGAAAAAAAAAGGCATTGCCAAAATCTTCACAAAAAAGATCATGAATTTGTTCAAAGGTTTTGGAAAGAACTAAAACGCAAGTCAATATTCTGCGGCCTCCAATTATGGCCTTCTTTGAATATTGGAGTTGTCTAGCTCCGAGGGAACACCGGCACCAATTTTTCCAAACGCCGATAGTTCGTTCTACGATGTTACGACCTTTGCTATGGCTTCTTTTGAACCTACTTTTTAAGGTTCCATCTACAAAAACGGAACCTTTATAATTTCGGTGTGTCCGTCCGTCCGTCATGTCTGTCACACTTTTTTATCTCCGAAGTTTATAAAGATATCGGCATGAAATTTTGGAATTAGGTACTTCAGGCCTAGATGTCATTGCTCATGCACCCAAATTTAAAAAGTGGGCCCATTTGGGGGTTTCTCCAGTACAGGTGAAGTTGCCATTAATTTTTAAACATTGTCGCACACCATTTTATATATATCAATCGACAGATCTTTTGAAATGAGGTAGAGGTTCGCTTCAACAGTTTTTCATCTAAGGTACCGTTTGGAAAATATGGAGCTCCAAAGTTTTTTTTAATGCATCCCCCCTGCCATTTCTAAACCAAAGTGTTTAAAAATCTGAAAAAATCACAAAAACTTGGCTTCATTGAGTACCTTCATTTAAAACAATTTCATTCTGGCCTTAATAGTTTTCGAGATATTGGCCAAAAACGGTCAACCATCGACATGCTAATTTTGGAGATCTGAAAACGGAGTTTTGAAGACCTCAGCGTAAGCATTAAGACATGATCAATTTCAAAATATCAATTTATGTTGAAATTTTGAGATATCTAAGATTTAAAATTATAAGTATTTTCATTTTCACACATAAATTTCATGCTGTGTTCGACCACTCTATTCGTTGATGAGTGTTATCTTTACCCCTAAATACCCAACAGAAATGAACACACACACCGCAGGCTTGAGCAATGATTAGGTAGGTGTATGATGGAAGAGATTTTCTGTGTTGGATAAACTTGGGTAGATGTATATGAAAGTTTGTTTGTTTGGATGTATGAATGTATGAATGAAGGGTTGATTTGGGTTGAAATTAGAAGAAAATTCAACTGAAATAGTTTGGAAACGTCGTTTGATATTCAGAAATCATCCATCAATATTATGCGACGGAACCTTCCCCGTGCGAGTTCAACTCGCACTTGCCCAGTTTATTGTATCCTCTTCTAGCTTAAGGGTGGCCAGAAAGCAATGATAGTTTTTCCAATTGTTATGTTTGTTTTAACAGCTTTCAAATTTACCAGTCATAGCTGTCAAAGTATTCAAAAAGGGTTGCCATTTCACTATCGAAATTCCGGTTTAGTTGAAAATATGCAACGTGAATTTCGTGAGTACACACTTTTGGATCTTAAACCACCAACCAGACAGAGATTGTAGCAAAATGAAGGAAACGTAGCTGCCAAAACCTAGTGGCCAGTATGGAAATGTCGATTCGGCACCGATCAGCTGAATTGGGCATCGCCAGCGAGTCAACCTGACGTAAGATTTGAAGCCGAACGAACATAGACAAAACCGTGAGTTCACTAATTTATCACTTGAATTGTTGGTTGGAGATCCGGATTTTGTCAAAAAAATCATCATATCGGACGGGGCCCTTTATTGGGTCAGCGGCTAACACGCACTGATGTTGGCGAAGGGGTCTAGGCGCTTACACAAAACAGAAGTTTTTATCTGCGATGAAACTTATACATATCTCTGTAGTTGGCACAGTTTAGAGGATCTCCTTATTTTTAGGATCGGGCAAACAATGGTAAGATAACTTTCATCCGGCAAACTTTCATCCGACCAGATTTTTACCATATCATCGTCAGTTGATTTGAAGAGTTCAGCGCCAGGAGACTTGTTGGACTTACTCGTAAGTATGGCTAATGTTGCCGTAGTCCTTGTTTATCATCGCCTATTTTCGATGGATTATTCTGCCTGATAGCTTTTGGTCCTCATAGCCCTTATAAAGACTGCAAAAGTGATATTTCCACATTCTCAGTGCCGACTGTAATTCTCCTACTGGGTTCTCAACCTTACTCTTGCAGGCTTTTGTTCGGATTTTATAAACTTACCACTTTCTCCTTGCCTGTTGGTAGAGATTCCGAACATCATTTCTGCAGTAACCTTTAATATACTCGATCTCTCGCTTCTCATGCTCCATCTTCTTCTCCCGGAAATGTCGTTTGCTCTTCCCTTCTTTTCTCCTTGTAGAACTCGTAAGCAGCACTCGTTCTTCTTTGCAACGTCGTTTTGTATGGTTACTGCTTCGTTGCATGACTATCATCTTTGAACCAGGGATTTCTTCTTGGTGGCAGAATGAAACCTAGCATAAAACTTGCGGTTTTTCTGATGGCTTGTTGGCATCATCATCTTGCTACTAAACTTCTGCACTTAATGTCAGCTGCGTAGGACTTCGTAAGATACAATACTACCTAGGTGCTAATGCCTAGGTTCTAATGGTTTTGGATTACGTAAGCAATCATTCAGGGAAACTTTAAAAACAATTCAAATTTGTTTTCAAAAAAAATTAAAAAGTATCAAAACGGTAAGAGATGGCATTATTTACGTTGATTACGTTGCTCTCATTGCCTTCATTTTTTTAAATAAACTGGGCAAGTGCGAGTTGTACTCGCACGGGTAAGGTTCCGTCGCATAATATTGATGGATGATTTCTGAAGATCAAACGACGTTTCTAAACTATTTCAGTTGAATTTTCTTCTAAATTCAACCCAAATCAACCATTTATTCATAAATTCATATTTACATCCAAACAAACAAATGTTCATCCCTACATATACCTATATCTCTATCCAAGTTTATCCAACACAGAAAATCCCTTCCATCATACACATACCCAACGCTGCTCATGCCTGCGGTGTGTGTGTATTCATTTCTGTTGGGCATTTAGGGGTGAGATCGAAAAGATAACGCTCAGCAACGAATAGAGTGGCCGAACACAGCATGAAATTATGTGTGGAAATGAAATTGTTTTCATTTTAAATCTTAGATATCTCAAAATTTCAACATAAATCGATATTTTGAAATTTATCATTTCTTAATGCTTACATTAATGTCTTCAAAACTGCGTTTTCAGATCTTCAAAATTCGCATGTCGATGATTGACCGTTTTTGGCCAATATTTCCAAAACCACTAAGGCCAGAATGCTCGCAATGGTTTTAAATGAAAGTACTCAATGAAGCCAAGTTTTTGTGATTTTTTAAGATTTTTAAACACTTTGGTTTAGAAATGGCAGGGGGGGACGCATTTAAAACTTTGGAGCTCCATATTTTCCAAACGGTATTTTGGATAAAAAAGTGTTGAACGAAACCTCCACCTCATTTCGAAAGACCTGTCGATTGATATATATTTCGATGGGGTGCGACAATTTTTCAAAATTAATGTCAACTTCACCTGTACTGGAGCCACCCCCAAATGGCCCCACTTTTTAAAATCGCTGCATAGGAATTGACATCTAGGTCTGAAGTATCTAATTCCAAAATTTCATGCCGATATCTTCATAAACTTCGGAGATAAAAAAGTGTGACAGACACGACGGACGGACGGACGGACACACCGAAATTATAAAGGTTCCGTTTTTGTAGACGGAACCTTAAAAACGTAAGATTCCTAGCACAGCGCTGTATTTCGTGCCATAGTATTGCTTGTGTTGGAAGTTAAACTTCATTTGACGGAGCACCAACCCAGTGTTGTGCTTCATTCATTATTTACTGAGCTCTACTCTAAAATCTTTCAAACAGGGCTGCCACTGTAAATCATCATTTTTCTCTGTTTACTTAAAATCTCTGCATGGTGTGAAGTGTGGTGAAGATGGAGTACTATTTATTCGCAGTAGACATTCTAATGGGACACCTGAAAATTACATTTAAAACATCATTTTCATAATAATGCAGTTTCAAAGCATTCAAACGGAAGTACAACCGCTTAAAATCAGCATAAGCCTCAGAATAAATTGTTTTTCAAAAATCGTGAAAAGAAAGATTTTGTTCCATGAAACTCCAATTAAACCGTTCGACCCCAAGGTTGCCTGAGAGCAATTTCTGTTGCCTTACGGCTAACGGTAGGCGTTCCTTTTGTTTTTGTCTGTTGATTCTTAATGATAAGAGTAGTTTTATTTGTCTAGCAAAGTTATTTGCAATAACTACAGGAAAAAAGTTGGGGTCGAATGGGTTAAGATCACGTTAAATTAAGGGAAAGTAAATCAAAAAAAATTTTAAATGCCTGCCTAATGTGACAAAACAAATTTACAAGCATAAACATCATTAAACATTGCAACACTGTTGAACAACACTCGTGACGTGTTCTAGAGATTACTTACTCAATATTTACACTGAACATAACTATCGAAATATTGATTCAAAATAAGAAAAATAATGCAGCAAATGTATGTTCATAAATTAACACGCAGAGATTCAAAGCTGCGTTCAACAAACTAAGGGCATCAGTGGGAAGAATATGAAACTCCCCTCGCTGAAGGTACTTTCACCACTTCACACGAATGACTCTTTATCTTCGCTGTATCTCAGCATCATTTATGAGTTTTCACTGACACACGCACACGTACCCGTGCGCACGCTAAAACGCTGTTCGGATTTGTTTTTCCCCCAAAAAACGACCAGACAATCGTGCACTTAAGACAATCAATTCGAAAGACTTTGATCCGATTCGCATGGTTACGCCGTAAATGTTCGCCGAAGCTCTTGGCATTCCAAAACCACCCACGCCGGAAGGAAATGTACTAAAATTGACATTCAACCAAAAGTGTGCAGAGTGCTGCAGACGTACACAAGATTCGAGGTTACATCAATCTATTTGAGTGCCGAACGTCTAGTGTGCGTGAAATGTGGAAAAAGGTAAACAATCTTCTACTCCAGTGCTCCACATCGACAGCGAAGAAAATGCGAGCGACGACCGTAGAAAGAGAGAGCGCGAGAGGAGGCTTACCTTACCTGTTGAATGCGTTCTTCTGGTTTGAGGCAATTGTTACCTGTTTTTAGATGTGACGTGAGAGTACACGTTCGAAAATGGTGGGGCGGTAGTCTCGAAAAACCGGTTTTTATCGAGAACTCAGGCGTATGGCACGATCTCTTTTCCTCTGGAGTCGATGGGAGGGGAGGGGAGATTTTCCTGGACTTTTGTTTGCTTGTCATGCACGAAGTCACATGGCTTTACTGTTCCCGTAGGAAGCTTGGCTTTGAATATTCTAGGGTTGCCAAGTAGTTTGGGTTTTAGTTTTATGTTATAAAAATTAAATTTTGTTGTATTGCCAGGATATGCATGAATATTTTTCTGTATGAGGGTTTGGTTCAGAAGGGTATTGACAAAAATCGAATTCTGTTGCACAGAATTCATTGACGTTAGCAATACTGTGGCAAACTACAGAATTCTGTCACGTTTAGGCCATGTCATAAACCAGTACCACCCGGATTGGGCGATCTCCCACCAATTGAACCATTCTGTGCTTCCGATGAAGGCACTAATTCACTGTTGCTGATGTTATTTCACTTCTCTCTTTGTTAAAGTAGTATACCTTTAAGTGAGTTCTTTTTTGGTTCGAGAAGAAATTGCATGTGCAGAGAAGATAGGTAATGATACCTTTCCCTTCCTGATCTCAACAACTTCTACAGAAGTCATCACAGTACATGCTCGCCAAATTTTTCGATGACGATACAACGGATGAGTGTCTCAAGTGCCGGTCTGCTCATACAGATTAGACGCAGCGAGCGTTTGAGGTTAAGTTCGATCCAGATTTGCTTTGGAGCAACGAAAGGTAAGCGGTCGGACATCCTCCTCTTGGTAATATTTTTCGCATCAGTTGTAGCGAAGGGCATGACGGAAACTGACCTTAAGAAGGAGAGCAGGGCCTGTACCATGTCTGGCTAGTTATTTCTTCGTGTGATGCTGCAGTTCGGGGTTGACTTCGGCCTCAACCAATAAGCCTTTAAAGCTATCACGGCCTTTTGCTAGCTGTCTACCATTTCGGAAACCAAGTTGGTTGAGGTCCCTCTCAATTCGTGTGCGCCACTTTCGACCCGGACTTTACACTGGCTCAGAATTGAAGCTTCTTTGGGCCGGAGCTACGCGGTTCATGCGCTCTACATGGCTTATTCATCATGGATTCATAGACTCATCCATGAACTCATATTGCGGACTTCCCTACCCTGAAGCCAGACTGAGAACCTTTCAGGTTGTAGACAAACAAAGTGAAGGCCAGACCTTCACACAGAACGGCACAAAAGATCTTATACGCGACGTTAGGGAGATTTATCCCTCGATAGTTGGCACAGTCAAAGGGGTATCCTTTCTTGTGGATCAGGGAAACATTACTCAGATGCCACTCATTGGTTATGCCTTCCTCCGACCATATCTTACAAATGAGCTGGTGCATGCGCTCAACCAAATCTAGATGTCCGAATGTCCATCTGACTTGTTTCTGTTTAGAGTGCTCACCACTCAATTGAGGAAATTATTCGATAGAGGATTTCGCCAGAATCATTGATAGACAAAGTTTTCTAATTCATCTTATAAAATTAATGCTGTCGGACTGACTTCTGCCGGCTTTCTTCTTGACTGAACATCTGCTCTGTCGTGTATGTTGATTAAACAAAAATTCAACGTCAAATATATTTTTTGATCTATTATTGCGCCGACTTTTAGCTAAATGTCAATAAATAAATTTTGGACACAACAGCGTTCATTATTACGGCATCAGCTCTCTGGAGTCATTCACAATCTTCAGAGATTGAAAGTATTAGGAAAAGCCTTTAAAACTTTGGCGTCTGGATTGTATAAAAAAAAAAACTGTAAGTTCTCCACTCGCCAAAAAATTAGGACAAAATCCACCCCGAAATGTAGCTTCAAACGAAGAAGTGTAAGTACAGGCTGCGCCACCGTTTTTGTCAGTATGTGAATATGGAATAACTTTGAAAAAAAAACAATCGATTTCCATATATGAGTTATTTTTTTTAATTTGATTCCTTGCAATTTTTTTCGACTAGTTTTTGAATACAGTATCAATTAAGTGACCGCCTCTATTGAACAAAGCAAAATGTGCACTTTTTGCTGCGTTTTCGATCACTTTTTCTAGCATCTCGGGTGGTATAGCTACGATTTCCGCATGAATATTTGTCTTGAGTTAGTCAAAGATCTGAGATTCGCTGCCGTAAAGTTTATTTTTTAAATAACCTCACAAAAAGAAGTCCGGAGGGGTCAAGTCTTAATACCTGCAGTCAATGTCGCCAATTTTTTATAGCACACGTCCAGGAAATTTTCGTTACAGAAATTGAATTGTTTGATTTGTGTCATGCGCATGACGCAACAAGACGGTGAAACCTGTAACCTTCTTCTTCTTGTGGCGCTACATTTCGGGGTGGACGTAGCCCTCAAGCAACTAACCTCGCTAGCTAGCATGATCTTTTGCTAGCTGTCACCATTTGCACACACCAAGTTGTTTGCGGTCACTCTCCACTTGGGTGCACCACCTTAGACGTGGACGTCCTGAAATGTTTTGTCCTCAACTGGTTAAGAGTCGAAGCTTCTGTCTGTCCAGACCTTTTTCACACATTTGTGGCCAGACATGATGAGCCAATATCCACCGATATCGATGGCCGTCGACTGTTTTCCACCTTCTCTAAAGGAAAATGGCCCAATGACGGATTTTGCCGCAAACGGTCACTTTTTGGTCATGCGATGGTGTCTCATGGATCAAGTGTGGATTTTGGGTTCCCCAAATGTGGCAATTTTGGTTGTAAACGGTGACAGAGAGTGTGAAATTCCAAAAATCAAGCTCAGTATCAACCATTTAATCGACTGTTTGGCCGTAGTCCAAGCGACATGGAAGATCTGTCGGCAATATTCTTCGAGTCAATTAAACTTTATACGAAAACAAATGCAAATCATCTTTCAAAATGCGCCGCAACGTGCTTTCACTGACGCCAAAATGCTGAAAGCGGTGACAATAAGACTCTTGTGAGTTCTAGGCAACAGTCTCTCTTGCCGATTCAACAAGTCCATTGGAACGTCTTAGGCGTTGATGAACGGCATGTCGATGATCTCCGACTGTTGCGTGCTGAAGAAAATTCGATAACAAATGACGAATACGATATGATACGACTGGATGGCGCAGTTGGTTAAGTGCCTGCCCCAAGTTAGAGGGGTCCCAGGTACGAATCCCAGTGAAATCTAATCTGGTCCAGTCACCATTTGCCGTTTGGATTGGGCACTGGAGTAGGTTGCTACCTGGGAGTACAATGGACCAGTTTTGAGTCTAAGTGCTCCAGTAGTGTTTCAGAAATTCTCCGAACAAAAAAAAAACAAAACGACGAATAGGGTTCGCAGACAGTGCTTGTTGGCCACGATATTTGACGACATGCATGTAGAGTTAACACAACTGAACGACTATTCTCAATGGTACAGGGTCACTATTCCGGCGCGTTGTTTCAGTGTTAAGCGATTCATGGTTAAAATTGTAATGAATTCACGTTTCAAAAACATGTCTACTCAAGTCAATCGGTTGATAAATGTCAAAGTTATTCAATGTTTACATACCGACATAAAAGATGGCGCCCCCTGTACTTGTTCTTCTTCGTGTGGAGTTACATTCCGGGTTGGATATTGTCCTAATTTTTTGACGAGTGGAGAACTTACAGACTCCGGACGAACCTTGTAGATATATCATTTATTGGCGTACTTCCTGTACGGAGCTACAAACTTAGTTTCCAGCGCATCTTTTGCGACTACCGAGTGCCACTTAATAATGGGACCCATCTTCAGTGACAAGTTTCAAGTTTGACTCAAGTCTTCTTTTCTGGGCTTCGAAAAATGTCTGCGTTTTGTAACGATTTCCCAGCTCGATATACAAAAGCACGATTCTTCGATTGATTGCGTCTCGTGAGGCGACCGCAATTAACCAAAAATCACGCCTTTCTTCGCCCACTATTACAACTCCACATTCGATGTCATGGTTGTAATTAACTGAAGACACACATAAAACATTTGTCGCCAAGAATTTAATGCGATTAGGGTACCATCATCAACAAAGAAAACGTCAATTCGTCGTTTTTGCTTAACTTCAAAGAGCAGCTTAAGAGAAATGCTGAAACAAGAAACAGGCAAGAGAGGCTCTTGCTATTGTTCGAGTTCGTTGTCAAATGGGACACCACCAATTTAAACGTTCCCATTCATTTGCATAGTTTGTGTCCAATCGGTAACCCTGGTCACGAAGCTCTTAACAAATGACCACCGCGCGGAACTTACATACGAACGAACAAACAGGCGGACGACGCGGGACGGGACGGCAGCGAAGGCGGACAAACAACATTCAGATACATTTAGTTACGAAACCGATTAGTGACGAAGTTGAGTATCTGCCTTCGTGTTTCCATTTCATTTCGGTCGTCCATTGTCGATTGTAGCCTCATTGTGGTCTGTGCCTCTGACTGTGTGTTTACTACCAGTTGCTGCGCTCGTACAGTTCATACAGGTTTCCCAGCACAGTTAGCTGTGTGGTGTTGTGAGGTGAGTGATGTCACTACCTAGCGATTCATATTCGAACTTCGAAGATACATTTTTTTCAACTTTTTTTTTTCTTTTTTTTTTCGTTCGTTCCTCTTCGTTCGTGCTTCGTTTTGTTGTGTTTAACGAAAGACTCTCTGCGCTAGCAGTCGAACTAGAAACCAAACCGACTGAATCTGGTTACTGAGGTAATGCCGTGCTCGAGCTTTCGCAGTCTCAATTCCAGTTTTGGAGCTCGCAGGTCTCGGCTTTCAAGTGCGCATTGAATTTTGTTTGAAACTAACTCCGAGTGCAACCAACCCCATTTTGTGGAGATTCATTAATCGAGTCACTGTGTGTGAAATACCTTCAGTTAATCGCAGCCATCCGTCCAGGTGTTAATCGATATTCGAAGTACGTTATTTTTTTTCCGTTGTTGTTGTTTCCCTTCGTACAACTGCGGTGCTACCTTGGTGACACGACTCCAACGATACGTGTATTGTTTGATTCGCCTCAAGAGGCGAACGCCGAGCCACAAGTTTAGTCGTCTCAAGCTATCCAGTGGAGCGTTGTGTAACAAAAAAAAAAAAAGAAAAGAAATATTTTTTTGGGAGTGGCTCAAAAATTGGAAAAAACCCATCGAAGCCAGTGTTGGATGTTGCTCGAACATAGCTCCGCGTTGTTTACGAATTGTTTGTTTAGCTTGGGCGTTATCTGGAAATTCTTTAGTGAAAGGTGTGCTTTGGTGGAAGATGAAAATTTGATCTGTAAGTGCATTGGTGGTCCTAAAGACTGTGTGAATCCAAAACAAAGGAGCGACGACTGTGCGCCGATCCAGAAAGTCCAGAGTGTGTGTTTCTCCTTTTTTGTTTGTTGCCTTAAAGAGGCCAATGACCTACCACCTTTCCGCAGTGCATTCGCATGCACTTTCTTTGGCTTCTCCTGCGACGGAGGGAAACTCGAGACGATGGAAAGTTCTACATTCGCGTGCACATGAAAATCCCATTAGGGACAAGCAAATGCTATTATTTTCGCCGTCACTGTGAAGCTATGCTCTCGCAAAATTGTTTGTTATTGTTGCTGGGGGGATGAGTAATACTCAAACGAACGCCCGCAGTGAGTAAGCAGCGTCTCACGAAGTTGAAGGTTGTTTTGATAAAACGAATGTTCTCAAGTGATATTTAGGAGCAATTAGATGCCCAGCTCGTAATGGAACTCCAATGTCAATTATCATTCCAAATTAACGTCCGAGCGTGCATCGGGAACGGGGGTAGTGCTTTTCTTTTCGCAAGCAAGTCAAGCTTACCTTGTGTCATTCTCATTTTATGACAGTTGCCACAGGTCACAAGTTTTACGAGAGATGGTAAATTTTTTTACGACTCCGAAGACCACGGTATGCTTGAGATAAAAGAATGCAAATGTGGATTTAATTGTTCTTTCTGTTTTGTTACCCCCGAAATTGCTTGAGATAATGGCGAAAATATTTTTCTACAAATTTGAAATTAATTTGTAGCAATTCGTTGGGGAGGGAGACGTTAAGTGGAATGCTTAAGGAAATTCCTTTCACGTTTCGTATTGAATATAGTCCTTTCACATTTCACTCGGGATTCGATCCCGATTTGAAAGTTGTTCCAGCGCGTGGGTGTTAAGTCGTGACAAGATGAAAGTCGTTTAGAGTGTGCTGGTTGAGTTCGCTGCAAAAGATCAACTATCAATCAGCTTTAAATCTCAGCAACAGCTAGGTTCGCATTTCTTGTTTCTCTACATTTGTTGAGATCATTTAAGAGTTTAGCAAATCATGGGGGCCGTGGCGTAGTGGGTTTGTGCACCGACTCCTACACACTAGACTTTCAGTCATGGTTCAAATCCCAGCGCAAAACTATCCTAAATCCTTTAGCTGTATTGTACATACTCATTTCTTTTGTTAATAATAATTTAAGAGCTGAGGAGGTCTTGGACAATTTGACATGTGGACTTCCTCTTGGGTTGATGCTACAGTTCGAGCAAGGCTAAAGCCTAGCTTCAACAGCAACCATTTGTGTTGTTAGTGCTCTCTTAAGGTTACAGGAGTCCTCCATTGTATGCCGACTACAAACGACGAAGTTTGATAAGTTTTCCTTGACAGTTATACTCTCTGAGCTTTGTCTGTGGCTCGAGAGAGGTGGTATCGTGATAATGAAAGTTGTTGTATCCAGAATTGAACCCTGTACATTCCGTGAGAGAGGTGGTGTCGTGAATTTGAAAGTGTTTGTGTCCTAATAAGAATCTAAACCTTCAGTTTGGGTGTCGATGAACTTAGCCACCACAGTGAGGTGAAAGTAGGAGTCCCGCAGACAGAGGTTAAGCGCAGATGCTTGTATCTGAATGGTTCGCTAACTGTCTAGGCTTTGAAACTCACGACGGACATGTGAACTAACAAAATAAATTGCAACCTCCTTAAGTTAGTAAAGAGGAGATTTAATTAAAGAAGGTGCCTTTGTATACTTATTCTTCGCTGGGATAGTTCCAGAATAGCCCTTGATAGAGTCTCCTCAATTCCACAACGTTGTTTGCGTTAAATCCTTCGGGGTGGTATTTAAGTTGCCTTTTAGTTGGACGCCGTGGTGTAGTGGGTAGGCGCGTCGACTCCTACGCTCGAGGTCTAGGGTTCGAATTTCGAAAAAACATCTAACATTTTCCACGGCTCCAACTCGGACTGTAGCGCCGCCATTATTATTATTATAGTTGAAGCTTACATCTTCTTGCAGCGCTTTAATCTGGATATGGGCGACAACCAACAAGTTTCTGCAGGTAACACGATCTTTCGTCGGCTGTCTTAAACTGCGCATGAGGTCCTGCTGTACTTACAGCTGCGAGCAAAAAAAAAGCAGTGCTCCTTAATAAGTACCATTACTCGAAAATTTAGTAATGATTTAAAATTTTTTTTCTATACTATATTTCGTTCTAATATTTACATTAAGGGAATATTGATTTTAATAAATTATAGTAGAATAAATCCATTTTTCTAAAAAAAAGACTTCAAAACAAGGCGAGCAAAATAATAGCAGTGTTGTTTCTTACCAACTCAAAAGGTTAAAGTAACGAGAAATAAATAAGGAAATTAATCAATTATAAATGAAGAGCTATTGCCAATGAACTAGTACTTTGTAGCATGTCCTTTATTGCGTATAACAGCTTCACAACGCCGCTTCATGGAATCAACAAGACGCTTTCATCTTTCAGCTGGGATTGATTTCCAAGCCTGCTCAACTGTCATCCACAACTCGTTATTATTTCTTGGAAACATCTTTTTTTATATCCGCCGATAGATTCTCAATAGGATTGAGATCGGGGGATTGAGCAGGCCGCTCTATAACCTCAATTCTATTGTCCTGAAACCACCGCTTAGCTTTCCGGCTGGTATGTTTCGGGTCGTTGTCCTGTTGAAAGACCTATTTTAATGGCATTTCCTCCTCGGCATATGATAGCATGATGTTCTGAAGGATATCCACATATGAGTGCTGGTCCATTATACTTTTGATCCAATATATTGGACCAACACCATAGTAGGAGAAGCATCCCCAAATCATGATACTTGATCCACCATGTTTAATGGTTTTTGTGGTGAACCTTGGATCATACTCTGAATTGTGCGGACGCCTTACATATTGCCGAGATCCTTTTCCGCCATAAAGAACAATTTTGCTCTCGTCAGTCCACATTATATTTCTCCACTTTTCCGGTGACCACGCCAAATGCTCTTTTGCAAACCTCAACCTTTTTGCTATGTGCATTTTTTTTGAGAAGTGGGACCTTGCGTGGACTGCGAGCATTGAGGTTGTGTTCCCTCAAGCGTCATCTGATCCTGTGAACACCACATGACAAGTCCACCTCATCCAAAATCTGGGTAGCTGCTGAAAAGGGATGCGCCTTCGAATATCTCACAACCCGCCTCACCATTTTTGGTTGCAAAATTTTCTTCTGGCCGCGTGTTTCTACCTTTTCCTGGTATTTTATTGCATTTCTTATCATTTTCGAGGAACATCCCAAGAGTTCTTCAATTTCCTTGTAAGTTTTACCGCCTCTTCTAAGCGATTTTATCAACTCGCACTTCTCTGGTGTGCAGTGTATTTCGATTCGACCCACTTTTATAGGAACAAATTAATCAGTCTTACTACAAATTGATTAAAAACATAAAATATATCATGCAACTTACTTTTCTATAATTCAAATGAAAAATTTAAGGAAATACCGAATCCTTACAGACGGAACTAAGACACACTGTTATTATTTTGCTCTCACCAAAAAGCACCAGATGTCCTATCGATCTGGATTTCTCGAGAGTTTGAGGATGTACCGTTACAAAATGACATCACATAACTGAGTTTGTTGTTGATGAACAAAATAGTACAGTAGAAGCCAGAAAAAATTTAGGTTATGAAAATATTAAGGAAAATGTTTCTTACAAAGTGGCACTGCTATTATTTTGCTCGCCACTGTATGTGCGCCAACCTCATTTGTTGCTTGTTCTGCGGGCTGAGAGCTAAAGATTTTTCGGATCAGACCTAAGTTTTTGATACTCTAGGCATCTTAGACATTGTATTCGTAGGTGCCTGGCTGGGTTCGTGGTTGAATCTTATCCTCCAATCGCCGTTCAGGGAAATCTGACCAAACTTCACACGCAGAACTGTTCTCTCAAAAAGACAAAGAGCTTCTTTAATTGCTTCATTCGCCTCTGTGCTGTAGGGCAGGACTGGGATGGTTAAAGTCTGCAAGAGAGGCCTCTATTACACAATTGCTTCTTGGACCAAAAGAAACATCGGTTGGTAAGTGTAATTCTGCGCTTGATCTCGGTACTGATATTGTTCGTGCCGTTCACCACGGAATCGAAGTAGGTGAAGCCCTTGGCGGCTTCAAAGTTATTGATGCCCACTGGTATGCTGTGGCCAATTCGTCGATGATGTGCGTCCTTTCTGGTTGACGGCACATAGTACTTCGTTTTGCCCTCGTTAACCACCAGACTCATTTTAGCGGCTCATGAAGCTCTTTGGTGTATTCAAGAACTGGTTCCTTTTATGGAATTTCTAAAGTCTGTACGGAGGAACCCTGCGAATACAAAGTAGGCACATGTCACATTTTTAAAATTAAAACATATCCAATTGATTGTTGTCGCTGAGGAGTGATTTTGTGCGTTGGTTTTTGTTCACGACACTTCAGTTCAATTATACAAATTTGCTGGTTCCTCAATTAATGCAGAAATACAAAACTCGAGTGGTTGCTGAAGAAGATTTAAATAAGAGTGTTATTAATGAACTGCGGGCGCCGTGGCGTAGTGGGTAGGTGCGTCGACTGCTACGCTCGAGGTCGTCAGTTCGAATCTCGGAAAAAACATCAAACATTTTTTCACGGCTCCACCTCTTTCGAGTCACTGAGAATGCTCAAAGAGTATAACTGTCTAGGAAAAGCTTCTCAATCTCGCCGTTCGGAGTCGGCATTAAACTGTAGGTCCCCTCCGCTCGTGAGAGAACAATAGCACGCACAACACGAGTGGTTCCTGAGAAGCTAGGCCCAAGTCCACCTCGGACTGTAGCGCCGCCATTATTATTATTATTATTAGTAATGAACTTTCTTCATTTGGCCAAGTTTTGGTTCATTGCAAGAATCTGGTTCGATAAGTTTATCACACCTAAACATCGCATGATGACTTTATAGCGGGAGCGGAAAACCGAACTAGCGGTTGTTGTTTTTGTATACATAACGGACAAATGAGCAAATCGCGGTACTGCATTTTGCAGCTTTTCTTTGCAAGTTTTCAGAAAAGAAAGATAGTTGTCAAATAAACGTGTCCCACCTATTATTTTGCACCCCACTGTATGTCGAATTCAATGGGGCACTCCTGGATTGTGACTACCCACGATAGAATTAAAAAATCATTTAGTTTGGTTGGAAATAAAATGCTGTTAAGCATCTTTAGGGAATATTAAGACGGAAGATCCACAAAAGCATGCGGATTTTTTGTCTGCAAGTTGAAGAGAAGAACGTGAATAGGAAGACCACGTGAGGATGGGTCAATGGGAACATTGTGTTCCACACGTTCGTCTTCAAAAGGAATTTAGTTGAAATACTCGTATCTCTTAACACAAACCCGTTACCTGTCAGTTAGCATTTGTCTTTGTCAAAATGTTTCATGCTCAATTCAACGGTTCCTAGGAAGTAATTGAATCCACACAAGGCATCCGATGGATTTCCTAGAAACATCATTTTTTCCCCTTTGATGTGCTTTCATTGATAATCAGTCACATATGCGTTATTGCATGAGTAAACCTCTCTCCGTTAAAGAAAAACCGCAACATAAAGATTCTAGGTTAATGAATCACGGACTTATTTCCATGAACTGAATGGCAACGAATGCCAGTCAGATGATATGAAGCATATCTCTAAGGTTGAATGACTTACCTTACATGTATCGATTACAAGTGTATGCTCAAAGAAGCCTTACAACGCACCGAGAACGTATAGATCTACACTCTGTCTGTCACCCTTCTTTTGAAGGTCTGTCTTAATCTTCATTCGAGTGTCAACAGATATTCGTCACCATTCGACTACATTTGACTGCATGAAACGGTTCTTAACTTTCTAGCCAGCGCGATGTTTCAGCGGTTAGTGTCAAAGCATTTTCCCCGCGTCGCCGAGAAGGTATTCAATGTTTTAACCCCCCCATTCTCCCAAGCTCCACTGGTTAGATGTGCTAGAGACAACCCTCTCCCACTTTGCTTTCACTTTCTTCACACCTGTTGACTGGCAACCGAATCCTAATCCATGACTTCATTTAGTTAAATTCCAGCCAACCAGAAGAAGTCGAAATCCTTCGTCCTGCTCATCTCAACAATAAGGCAATCTTAGACGAAATAATCCGAAAGTACTCAACAAACCGAGGACGAGACGCCAGAGAACTAGCAAGACTTGTCTCTCAACCACACTTCAAGGTAACCTCTCATCATTTGTCCCCCCCGACCCGAACTGATGACTTGTTTCCTTTGCAGGCTCTGATTCGGGCGCATGATGAAATAGGAGAACTGCTCAAGAATCGAATACACAAGGAAGACAACAGAAAAGGTGGATATCTCTTCCCACTCGACATACTCAACAGCGAAATGCCCGTGGAAACAATTAAAATGGTCGGCCTGCGGCGGAATCCCAATCAGCCACTGGGTCTGACCGTCGAAATCGACGAACACAAGCAACTGGTTGTGGCAAGAATCCTAGCGGGGGGTGTCATCGATAAACAAGGTCTCTTACATCCCGGCGATGTGATCTTAGAAGTGAATGGAGTTCCCGTTCACTCGCCCGAGGAACTGCAAATCGAAGTGTCGCGAGCAAAGGAGAACCTCACGATGAAAGTTGGGCCAAATGTCGAGGAGGAAATGAGGTCGGGACGTCTGGCCTTGGCCGGTGGACAGGTAAAAAACGGAAAAAGTCTTGAGCCAGGAAAAAAACTCACGGTAAGTTGTGTTGTCTCGCCTTTCGATCAAATGCTTCTTTGCCCTTTTCCGTTTCCATCTGAGTGCTCAGATGTTTCGTTTATTTTGCAAATTCACTATCATATGCGAATGTGGCATGACTTGAAATTTCCTAAACAAAATTGTGAACAGATCTTGACCTAAGTGAACGGGAGAGTAAGTAGAAAAATTCCTCATCGAATACATTGCAAAGAATCACTTTTAGAAGCAAAGACTTTCAAGGAAAACACCATAACTCAATGAAATCCATCTTTTTATCGTCCTCCCCAGTGCTACATGCGCGCTTTGTTCGCCTACAATCCATCAGATGACTCCCTTTTGCCGTGCAAGGAGATTGGTCTCGCCTTCAAGCAGGGAGACATCCTACAAGTAAGACACGAAATTTCTTCTAAGTGAACCATGTACCTAAAGTCAGCTCTCTTTTGACAGATCATCAGTGTCAAAGATCCAAATTGGTGGCAGGCAAAGAACGTTACTGTAAACAACGATCAGATCGGTCTGATTCCATCACAGGATCTTGAGGAGCGGCGGAAGGCGTTCGTGGCACCAGAAGCGGATTATGTTCACAAAATTGGAATTTGCGGGACAAGGGTATGCAAAACAGTTCTCTGACAGTCCCCAGGATGTCTTTCATTCCATTTATCCCGTCAGATCTCGAAGAGGAAACGCAAAACTATGTACCGATCAGTGGCGAATTGCGAATTCGACAAAGCCGATTTGATGTTGTACGAGGAAGTCACTAGAATGCCACCGTTCCGTAGGAAAACTCTTGTCCTAATCGGAGTCCAGGGAGTGGGCCGACGAACGTTGAAGAATCGTCTAGTTAATAGCGATCCAGATCGTTTTAGTGCCGTCATACCACGTAAGCAATCACTCCAATCAATCCCCTCCGATGATCATTCAATTGTTTAAATCTGTTTAGATACATCACGTCCAAAGCGTGCATTGGAAGAAAACGGCATGACATACTGGTTCCTCGATCGAGAAGACATGGAAGAGGAGATTAAGCAGAACAATTTCCTGGAATACGGAGAACACAATGGAAATTTGTACGGCACACATTTACAGTCTATTAAGGATGTTATTAAGTCTGGTAAGCTCTTGTGCTGAGAAGCTAGGCCCAGGTCCACCTCGGACTGTAGCGCCGCCATTATTATTATTATTATTAAGCTCGTGTGCTAACTGAAGAGCCTTGCTGATTGAGGCCCAGGTCCACCCCGGACTGTTGCGCAACAAGAGGGAGAAAGTTATCATTTAATTCAAGTTCTTTTCTGTTTATTTTTTTTAGGTAAAATGTGCGTTCTCGACTGTGCTCCAAATGCACTGAAAATCTTACACAACAGCCAAGATTTGATGCCATTTGTTATTTTTATTGCTGCCCCTGGGATGGAACAATTAAAGCAGATCTACAACGAGCGGCGAGCAACTGGCTCAAATAAAAATTTAACTGTAAGTTTATGTGACATTTACATTTGAAAGACTACACATTGATGAGGATTAAATTTGGGTAAGACGATTAAATCAGCTTGTGTCTTCGGTCAGCGTTGACGCAACTTTATGAGACAAGCATTCATCATTTGTGATGTAGAACACGCATGACATTTCCATTGAAAGCGTGAGTCAGTTTCATAGAGAGCTCTAAATTGAAGATTGGCAAAACGTAGGTCGGTAGGTCGAAGTGGATGACAAGTGCTGCTTAAACCAGAGCTGATCAATTGTGCCGCCATAGATTGCCATGGGTCATTTGTCCATCATTTGTCCTGTAGTCACATGTGCTTTCAAAGAAGTATGCCCCCAAACAGTGTCGTCGAAGGGATGCCAGGGTCGAAATGTTTTCCAATTCTTCCTTCCTTTGCCAGAACACCGAACCTTCTAGTGTGTGTCCAATGATGACACCGACAATGATACTGATTTTTGATCTGTTGACGGAGATCAGATTCTTAGATCGCTTAGCTATTTAGACCAGATCATTCTGGAGGTGTGGCACGTTGTGCGTGTCTTAGGTTGGTAGATAAGTAAGGTTGCTTCCCTCACAGATGAAGGATTCACTTAGACTCAGAATATCCATTGTGATGCCACTGAGCCCGCTTCCAACCGCTACTCTTGAAACCATCTTGTTTTCTGGATGGCCATCCAGATTTTCTTAACATTCATTTCTGATATGTCCGTTAAATCATTCACATAAAAAGCTCCTAGCGTTTCTTTCTTGTGAGGGTGATTACAGGACAGTTGCAGAGAAAGTGCGAGGGTGTTTAATCCTCTTCTTAATCCATACATCTAACGCAGAAGTCGTTGTACGGCAGGCCCGTTTACATGTAGCAAGAGGATATATTTCGTCGGGTGGTTGCGAACCTGACAAGTTTATCCGCTATGCGGTTGCCTGGAATGTCTCTATGACCTGATACCTATCACAGGCGAATGTCACAATTCGGCCATCTTGTCTAAAGATGAGCGACTGTTTGTTACTACTTTTAAGTTTTGACACACTAGTCCCGGGGCTCTGCTAGCTGCCTGGCTGTCCGTGAAAGTGCAAATATCGATCGCGGAGATTACATTCCATTTGAGCAGTCCGGACAAGGCTTCACGAATTGCCATTATCTCCGCCTGAAATACGTTGCAATGGTCAGGTAAGCGAAAGGAGGGACAAATGTTCAGTTCATTAGAAAAACGCCACCGAACCCATCCTTCGTTGTCAATCTATCCGTGCGGGGATGTAAGGATCCCTTAAAGTTCTAAGATATCTAGACCAGAAGTCAGTACCCGGAAGCAGGGTTTTGAAGTTCCTGTCGGGAAAATATTGGGGTACGGCCTGGTCTAGATTTCTAGGTAGGAAATTTGTTGATCTTAGAATAGTTGA
The DNA here is from genome assembly GCA_930367185.1 of Myathropa florea. Classification (NCBI taxonomy): domain Eukaryota; kingdom Metazoa; phylum Arthropoda; class Insecta; order Diptera; family Syrphidae; genus Myathropa; species Myathropa florea. Next base: position 125,428,114 of record OV884002.1, on the reverse strand, counting down.
GTGCCCAGACGGAATAGTGGATCACTGGGATGAGGCTGCCATTTGTCGGCCCAATTTGTCAAGTGACGTGAGATTAAGGATGATGTCCAGTGCGTCCCAAAGGGTGGTTCCTAGCGCAGGAGAATGTCAACAGTGACCATATCCGCATTGACACAGGCTGCTTCGTCCGAAATTGTTCTGAAGCCGCGACAACTAGCAAAAGATCGTGCTAGCTGGAGAGGTTTTTTAATCCGCCCCGGACTGTAGCGCCACAACAGAAAACACTACGATACATTATCTCTTCAAATGTTCCCTAGTCTCGTTTCAGCTTCACCTTTTTAATGGCATCAATTTTAGAACGGGTTTTTCAAAAGCCATACTGGTGATCAGACAAAGCTGTTCTATCCTTTTTCACGGGGATTAGTCTATCGTATCTGATTCTTTCTAGGATATTTTCTGTTGTATCTAGCTGACATATATCGGCCGATATCTCGAGGGTTCTCCAGATGGTTTGTTGCCTTTTGGTAGGAGAACTAGATCTTGGAGTTTCCACGCTTCAGGGTAGAACCTCTCTTCAAGGCATCTTTGGATCCTTGCTGTAAAGAGTTCTAGGTCTCAACTCATCTCCACGACTTTTATATCTGGTATACCGCCGGGTCCAGGCGCTTTTTTGTCTGAAATTTTCCTGCATCCTTTGTGCAGTTTTTCTGGCGTAACTTACGAGATGTGGTCTATACTAGTTCCGCGGTTGATGTCAAAGAAAGTATGAGGTCTATAGGGGAATAAGTGCTCTGTTATTGCTCTCAGCATTTTTGGGCAAGATATTTCCAGGGACTTGCTGCATTTTAGCTTCTTCATTACTATTCTCTATGCTGTCTAAATCGGCTTCGCTGCAGAGTCTTTGCCTTACCTTCCTTTATAGTTTTTTAAAAGTCACGCCTCGCCAACAGGCTAGTCATTCTTGAAAACTCCGGTCTGCCTCTAGATCGGTGGGATCTGTGTCAGGCTTTAGATCGGTCAACCTTCAGATCACTGAGATGTATGTCAGGCGTTAGATTGGTCTGCCTCTGGTCGCTGGGATCTCCGACGGGACTTGAGGCATTTCCCCCTGAGCCCTCTGATCTCATCGTTCCACCAGTAGCATGGTTCTTTCCTTCTGTCGACTGATCTCTTGGTCATTGCTGCTTCGCACGTTCTACACTTGTGTGCAGCAGCTCAAACGTGGACATGCTATGTTTGGGTTGTCCCACAGGTTCAGAGTCGAAGATTCTTCGGAGATAAACTAAGTTGTTTTTTGTATCCATCTTGATCTTCTTAGTCGTTTGGCTAGACTCATGTCGCTATACAGCCCGTATAGTTTGTTGTTCCTCAATTCCCAACAACCCAAACTAGAGGAAAGATCTCACTCAGAACCCTTTTCTCGAAATGAGAAATCGTATATTTTTCGCAAACTTAAAGCTCAGATGAAGCCTATTTTTTAAATTAGCTGAAAGTCAAACTTATTTGCACCGCAAACACATCTTACAGCTTACGGCTCACAGTCTTTACATGAAGAAGGTATGAAGTGGCTAAAATGTGCACTTAGACCAGAGTTGATCCATTGTGCAGTCTTAACATGATACTCCTTACAAACACCACCAATATCAGCAGGTAACACCATACTTACTTACTTACTTAGCAGGCCTACGACCCATGGAGGGTCTGAGCCTGAGCTATCGCTGCCTTCCATCGTTGACGGTCCTGGGTACGATGCCGCTCAGTCATCAAGACCAAGCTGTCTTACGTCCGCGATGACTTGGTCTCTGTACCGAAGGGTCGGTCTTCCTCTCTTTCTCGAACCAGGAGTCTCGGATTCGAAGACTCTCTTAGCTGGAGCGTTGTTGTCCATGCGCTCGATGTTTGCCGAGCCAATGCAGTCGACGGATTTTTGCCTTCCGGACTACATCCACATCCACTATACATGCAGTCAAATTTGAAAGATGCGTGCTCAGACTGGAGTCTTACTCCTTCCCACTCCTACCCACCGCATCATTTATTTCACATCAAGCTTGTGAAGTGTACGCGGCATCTCCTTCCAGTCTAGATCAAGTGGAAATTAGAATTTCAATCAAGATGTCCTTCTTTATTGCGAACTTGCCACTAAGGCGTCCACATACGTATTAAACCCTGTTGTGCCTGATTGATTATTTCCAACTGCCATAAAAAGTTGCCTCCATCACAAATCAGCAAGGATCTGCGTGTATTGCCCTATTCGTGTCAAGATAATGCCGTACACATCTGTTGATAAGTTTACTTCGACTGGTTCTATTTACATACGGTTGGCCTTCAAAACCTAATTTCACGAGAAACCACGTAGTTGCGTGTTGGATATAATGCGTCCTGTCACAATATTATAAGAACACTCCCATGAATAAATTACCTCACATTTCATAACTCACTCCCTTTTGTTTTCCTTTTCTTCCCCAGTTCGACCGCCAGAGTTCCATTCGATACAGCTCGAGACGTGCTCGCACATTGGAGTCATTAGCATCGCTCTACGAAGTGAGTCAACTATCACAACATAACATTCAATTACATGTGTTCATTTATCACGCCCCTCTCTCTAGGATGACGACCTAATTGCAACCGTCGAGGAGAGCAGTTTCGTACAACGAAAGTACGAGAAGTACTTTGACATGGTCATCGTGAACGATGACTTCGATGAAACATTTAGACAAGTGGTCGAGACACTGGATCAAATGAGTCACGAACACCAATGGGTCCCAGTTAATTGGATCTATTAGATAGAATAAATTGTGCAACTTTCAACTTCTCCTCTTCTCGCAGCACGATTGAAACGAACAGAAGCACTTTCAATGGCGGAAATTAAGTGTCTTATTTTATTTAGTTAAAATTTACAAGCATTCATTAACTGCATATGCGTATTGTTAGCGATAATGTACAAAGACGGCGGCAGGCAATCCCAATTCATTGCGACCGCGTTGTCGTTGTTGATGAAGTTGTGTTCTCCTTTAGATTTTTGTTCCCTCGAGGAAAGCTAGAGTTTTATCTTACGTCTAAAGTACAATAGGTACATATTAAATATGTATTAAAACCGATGTTAGTTGTTGATAATGTTTAAGTTTAGGTTTTGTTTTATTTTAATGATTTCTTATCTCAATTCTTCCGTCCCGTATTTGTATTTAAAGTAATTTACTGAGTAACTGCAGAGGTATCATTTTTATTCATCGAGATCGTTGAAAAGAAGAGGAAGGCGTTTCGCGTGAAGGCGTTTGTTGTTCTGTTAGACTTTGGGAGTGAGCTATGGAATTAGGAAGAAGAGGAAACTTGTAAAGAATCTCTATTTTTCAATTGAAACTATTGCTTGAAAAGAATCCTGCCTAAACGAACTATTGAATGCCCAATCAATCAAACAAACGAAGATTTATTTAAGCTCAAAATAAATGCATATGCTTATTAAGTGTAAATTTGTTGTTTTATTTTTTTTCTGTTGACCGTTGGACTAACGGTGGTTTGCAGATGACTGTGTTGCCTAGATGACTCTGACTACTCTCGAAGGACCAAGCTGACTTTGTATAAGATTGATGACCCCTGTCCGGCGAGAGGCGTAGCCAATGTCTAAAGCCTCTTGGTCTTTTCCAGAGAAAAGTTCTGCGTTCATTCTTTGGTCCTGTTTGCGTTTATGACTACTCTCTTACTTAGCGGACTCCCGACCCGTGAAGGGTCTCTGCCTGCGACAGCCTTCCATGCCCTGCGGTCCCGGGCGTACTGCTTCCAGTTATCCAGACCAAGCGCTCTGGCAACCGCGATAGCTTCTTTTTTTTCGTATGATTTTTGAAACACACTAAGAGCACTCAGACTCAAAACTGGTCCATAGTACTGCCAGGTAGCAACCTACTCCAATGCCGTTAATTTGATACCAACGGCAAATTGTGACTGGACCAGTGTAGTCATCATTTTGTGGCTTTTTGGACTACATCCACATATTTGTACAGCTCGTAGAGTTCGCGGTTGTATCTTCTCCTCCTCCTGGAAGCTGTTTTGCGGAAGAATAGAAGATATTTCGGAGACCTCAAGACTCAGAAAAATCCTCTCCTCGTGTCCTGCCATACCAAGCTACTACATGAAGCAGGACGGCACTTGGACTACGTCTAGTAAAGAATCACTTGAGATTCTACTTGATACTCACTTCCCCAGCTGCTCTGATGACCAACCCTCTTCAGCCATGGGTTCTGGTTATCCCATCAGCAGCCTCGTGAAGCTCACCACTAAGCGCAGAATAGCATGGGCTATTCGTAGCTTCAAACCGTATAAATCTCCTGGTCCGGACGGTATCATACCAGCGGAACTCCAACTGAACTTAGACCTAATTCTTCCATGGTTGGAAACTATCCTCAAAGGTTGCCTAAGCTTGTCCCATATCCCCTTGGGATGGAGACAGGTGAAGGTTGTCTTCCTACCTAAAGCTGGTCGCAGCTCTCATGTAAGCCCCAAAGATTTCAGACCTATCAGTTTATCTTCCTTCCTACTCAAAACGTTGGAAAGACTCATAGATATCCATCTTCGCTGCAATATAGATCCATCTAGATTGTCAGCCTCTCAACATGCATACACTAAAGCAAATCAGTTGATACTGCCCTACATTCGCTTGTATGCTCCATCGAAAAATCCCTTCACCATAAGGAATTCACTATGGTAGCCTTCTTGGACATCGAGGGAGCCTTCAACAATGTCTACCCATCCTCTATCATCAGTGCACTGGTAAATCTTGGCGTGGACAAAGGACTCTGTAGACTGATTTACCAACTGCTTGTCAGTAGAGTTATCATATCGAAGCTGGGTTCTACCACAGCAACCAGAGTTGCCAGCAGAGGAACACCACAAGGTGGAGTTCTATCTCCCCTGCTATGGAACATCGTAGTCAACGAACTACTTTTGTTACTAGATAAGGCAGGGTGCAAGGTGATAGCCTATGCGGATGACATTGCTGTGGCTGTCTCGGGAAAATATCCATCAGTGCTAAGGGATCTCTTGCAGCATGCTCTCTCAAAACTTTCGGCGTGGACCAAAGTCAACGGTTTGGGCATTAATGCTTCTAAAACGGAAATTGTCCTCTTCACACGAAAATATAGTATCCCCTCGATCGACCCCCCTACCATTGACGGCACCAGTTGCAAATTCTCGGAGTCTGCTAAATATCTGGGGCTCATCCTAGATAAGAGACTAAACTGGAAGCCGAACATAATGGAGCGCACCCGCAAGGCGACGCTGGCTCTCTACATTTGTAAAAGAGCATTAGGAAAGAAATGGGGTCTCCAACCTCATATGATCCACTGGATCTACACAACCGTCGTTAGATACATTCTGTTGTATGGAGTACATGTCTGGTGGCCAATACTAGACAAAGCCATACACTACAATCTCATTAGGAAAGTTCAACGTCAAGCTTGCATTTGCATAGGAGGTGCTTTGAGAACCACACCCTCAGATGCACTGGACGTTATAATGAACCTATCCCCAATAGACATTTTCGGCAAACAACTAGCAAAGAATACGGCTATCCATCTTACAGCCTCTTCCCAGTGGACCAACAATCCATTTGGCCACTCCACTATACTAAGTTCCTCTAACTTCCCCACGAGAATTCTGGACCATACCACACCCCTTTACTTCCCTGATAGACTTTTTGAAACCCTCATTCCTGATAGAGACTTCTGGAATGATAATCCCAAACCTTTTGCAGACTCCCTGCACTTTTTCACGGATGGGTCTAAAACCCAGGAAGGGGTGGGTAGTGGTGTTTTCTCTGATGAACTAAATATAAGTCTCTCCCTTCGCTTACCTGACTACTGTAGTGTGTTTCAGGCGGAGATTATGGCGATTAGTGAAGCACTGTCTTGGCTCAAATGGAATGTAATATCCGCTCGTGATATTTGCATTTTCACTGACAGCCAGGCAGCCATCAGAGCCCTGGAACTGGTCTCTACAAACTCCAAAACTGTAATAAACTGCCGCTCATCTTTAGACAAGATGGCCGACCAGTTCAATATTTGCCTGTGCTGGGTGCCAGGACATAGAGACATTCCAGGCAACTGCAAAGCAGATGAGCTCGCCAAGCTCGCTACTTCACAGCCATTACTTCCCAAACACAGTAGCTTGGGTATGCCCCTCACAACTTGCAAATTGTTGCTCTCATTAGAGGCAACTCGCGAAATAGATAACAGATGGGTGAATGGCACTTCGTGTCACACCTCCAGGTTAATCTGGCCTAGGCTAGATTCCAAAAGGTCTAAGGATTTAATATCTCTTCACAGATCGAATATAAGCTCTATCGTCGGTGTCATCACAGGACACTGCCTCATAGGAAACCATGCCATCAGACTAGGTGTCCCGGCTAATGATTTCTGTAGAAGCTGCCTTGATGAGGAGGAAGTGGAAAGTGTCCCACACCTCCTATGCTCCTGTCCGGCCCTGGCGTCTATTCGACGTCAATATTTAGGGGCCTACTTTTTTGATGATTTGGGTGAACTTAGTACGGTTCCCATAAATAATCTACTTCGCTTTATTACAGGCTCCAAATGGTTTCCCTCAGACAACTTAGTGGTTTGATCACGATCAAACCTTGTGGCACACACACACACAGGAAAGCCACATCTCACATAACACATAACATCTTCTCCTCCATTCGCCCTCGCATGTGGGACCGAAATTCGACGGAGAATTTTCTCTCAAAAGTACCCAAAATGTGCTTTGCTTTCCTGCTTATCGTCCAACACTCGACTCCATATAGTAGAACTAGCAGGATTAGTGTTTGGTAGATTTTTTTGTCTTTCGAGTTAGGAGTTTTGAACCCATTTGTTTCGCTAAACTAAAGTAGCAGCGGTTTCCTAGGGTAAGTCTTCGTCGAATCTCCACTGGGGTGTCATTCGTGGGGCTGATATTTACTCCGAGGTATGTAAACTCCTTAACCACCTCGAAGTTATTGCTGCCAACAGTGAGGTTTTGCTCTAGGCGGTGGACCGATGATTCTTTGTTTTTTTTTTACAGCAAATACTTGGTTTTGTCCTCATTTACGTCAAGACCAACTCGTTTCGCTTCTCCTTCAATGGCCATGAAAGCTTCTATAAGGGCGCGCTGGGAGCGACCTATGATGTCAATGTCGTCTGCGTAGCCCAGCAACTGTACGGATTTGTTGCGTTTATGATATTTGAAGAGAAGGGTTCAACCGCGACATGAGTCTAGCCAGGCGTCTACGATTCCAACGCCTAAGATGGCTAAGCCACGTAGAGCGTATGGACAACTTGGCTGCGGACCGGAGAATCTTCGACTCAGAACCAATGTGACAACGCAACATAGGACTTCCACGTCTAAGGTGGGACACCCAAGTGGAGAGGGACCTCAACTAACTTAGAGTGTGCAATTGGCGACAGCTAGTAAAAGATCGTGCTACTTAAAGAGGTTTGTTGGTTGAGGCCCAGGTCCGTCCCGCACTGTAGCGTCACAAGGAGAAGAAGATGACCCTGCTCTGCAGACTGAACTCTGGAAGTTTCTATTCAGCTTTTGAAGCTTCTTCCGGAAGACCATGAATCATAATCATCATCACCATCTTCAGTGACCCGCATGTTCCACTAAAGGGGTCGCGGAGGTAACGCACGCAAAAGAGATCCCCAAGCCGCTCGATCTTCCGCCATCGAATCTGACTTATCAGGAGCTATGCCCAAGCGCAACCAGGCGAAGTTTTTGGACTAGGTCCAACCACCTGGGTCTTCCAAGCGGTCGCCTACCTGATGGAATCGCATTCAAGGCACGCGTCGAAAGTCGTGATGCTGGGTACATACGTACCACGTGACCAAACCAAATTTCAAAATTGACCCAGCTTGGCCAATCCTAGGGGAAAGCTCAGCAATATTCCTCCCATCACTGGTAAAGAAGACCCCGAGATACTTAAACTTCCCCACTTGTTTCAGTGGGACTCCACTAACCTGAAAGTAGTAGGTTGCTACCTGGTAGTACAATGGATCAGTATTTAAGTCTGAGCAGAAATCAACTACAGACTATGTATACGTGTATGTAACTATGTAGCTGATTTCTGAGTCTGAGTGCTTCACTTCACACTGCACAGTGTCTGACAAAAAAAAAGCTTTTGAAGAGAGCTTTTGTAGAGCTTCTTCAGAAATTGTCTGTATTGTGTATATCCACACGAATAGGAGAGCATACCTTGGATTCGAAACTTCGAATGGCGTGGCAGTTAGCTCCTCGAAGGTCAGTGAACGCAAAAAGACTACCAAAATGGATGTTTTATCTGCCCACGATGACGTTGGTATTTGCCTGCTATGTTAACTTCATTTGGCCGACTGCATGCTGCAAGCAGTGACAGTGTTAGTACGCCAACACGGACCTATTGTCGCGCGGAATTCCAGAATTCGTACGCATTTAGATATTCATGCAGTGAGTAATTCATTTAGCACAACCGAAGGTGGCATGTCTCTCCAGGATGTAGACAGACCAAGCGCATGCTCCCCAACGTCTGTAAGAAATCCGCGGCTTTCTTGTTATCTCTTAACAGGAAAGACTGCAGACAACTTATTGGCGTACTAACGGGGCACTACACCTTCGCCAAACACCTAAGTGTGCTTGGCCTAAGTGACGAAACCTTCTGCGACGCCTGTGGAGAAGACGATGACACTGCAGAGCACTTCCTCTGCCATTGTCCCGCCTTTGCTCGGATCAGGTGGCAGTTATTCGGCGCTGATGAGGTGAGAGCTGATGATGTAGGCTCCTCATCACAGAAGCACCTGCTGGTCTGCCTTCGGAGGATTTCAGTAAAAGTAGGTTGCTGCCTGGTAGTACAATGGACCAGTTTTTGAGTCTGAGTGCTCCAGTGTAGTGTGACAAAAACCTACGACAAAAAAATTAATTTAAAAGAAATTCTTCACTTTCGAGAGCAGTAAAGTGGCTCACTCGACTCCTGGGCTAAATATGAATGCAGGCACCTTGCCATGTAGCATCTAATTTGGTCAAAGCGCAATAACGTCGACTTGGCAATGTTTCACTTTTCAAAGAGATATAACGTTGAACTTAATTTTATTTTACATCCGGCGATGGTACGATTAATGTTTGTATTTTCTGCTACATCCGGTCTTTCCAAAGTAAAACCATTAAAGCGTGTCAAAATTGAATGGCCCACAGCAGCAGTGATTAGAAACTTGAATTTTAATGAATGAGTATGATTTATGCTGCATGACAAATTAATATGAAGGAAATACTCGATTTCTATTTGCTTTTGAATATGAATTCGGTTCACCGTGAGTGTCATGTGTTTCTGGGAATGTATGCACGAGTATATAATTATGTACTTTTGCTTACTGCAATTGAAAAATCGAACGCAATTTGGCGACTCGGTAGAATGAGCGAACGAACGATAACTAGAGTCCGACCGAAGGCCAGTTTTTCGGCCGAAGCCGAAGCCGAAGCCGAATGTTCAGTCGGACTCTATTTGGAACAACTTTTGCAAGTGGCTTTTGCATCATTTCTACGAAATAACCCCAAAATGAATTTTCAGCTGCCATTTTTTGTGTTATTTCTACCTGAAACCAGTGCAAATAAAATTATAGAGACCACTTAATAGTTTACCAACTTGCAAATGGAAAATCTTGTGATTTTAAAACTGTAAACAATGATACTTTCAAAATACAAAATATCCGACAGTAAAAAAACAAACAAAACACACCGTTCCTTGCAACTTCTACTTTTACAGAAAACAGAAAATTAAACATTCGGCTTCGGCAAAATCTTCGGCCTCATTTGGCCGAAGCCGAATGTTTTGCCGAAGGTGATATTTTTAGCCGAAGGTGGCCGAAGCCGAATGTTCGGTCGGACTCTAACGATAACCAGTAGTTCCAGTCCTAAGTTCCTTGTTCGTAGATCACATAGGAAGGAAAAGGAAAGGAAGAAATCTCGAGTATACCTTGACGAAGTGTTGGAGCAAACGCGTTTGCTGGCATTGAAACGGAAGCGGCTGAAATGGGTCTGCCGGTAAACGAGGGCAAACCCAAGTATATGCTGTCATCGAGAAAGGACGCACAACATCAACGACTTGGCATGAACTTCTCAAAAGCCAGCTAAAACTTGGAGGTAGTGAAGCACTTCGTCTACCTTGGCTCCGCGGTAAACAGTACAAACAACATCAGTACTGAGATCAAACGCAGAATAACTCTTGCCAACCGCTGTTTTTATGGGCTCAAAAGGCAATTGAGTAGTAGAGCCTTCTCTCGGAAGACCAAGTTGACTTTGTATAAGACCTTGATCATCCCAGTCCTGCTTTACGGTGCAGAGGCATGGACAATATCCCAAGCGGATACAGTCTCTTGGTCTTTTCGAGAGAAAAGTTCTGCGCGCGATCTTTGGTCCTGTTTGCGTTGATGGCTTTTGGAGGAGAAGATTTAACCACGAACTGTATGGGCTGTACAGCGACATGAGTTTAGCCAGGCGTCTACGTATACAACGCCTAAGATGGCTAGGCCATGTAGAGCGTATGGACAACTTAGCTCCGGCCCGAAGAGTCTTCGACCCTGAGCCTGTGGGACAACGCAACAGAGGACGTCCACGAACAAGGTGGCGCACACAAGTCGAGGGGGACCTCGGCCAGCTTGGTGTGCAAAACTGGAGACAGCTGGCGAAAGATCGTGCTGGCTGGAGAGGCATGTTGAGTGAGGCCCAGGTCCGCCTCAGACTGTAGCGCCCTAAGAAGAAGAAGAAGAAGAAGTGTTGGAGCAAAAGATGCCAACCATGAGATCAATCACATCTCAGACATGAATAGACATCTATTCTCATATTTTCTTTTATTAACTAAGCTTGCAAACTCAAGAAGATCTTGCTCCCAACTCAACTCGTCTTATTCGTCGATGAGGCAGATTGTTCAGTAGAAGGACACAGATTTACCTGTTTCCCCGCTACGAATCGCCTTCTTACATACTTTAACTTCATTCGAAATATAATTCATTTCAATTCGTATAAAACTGACAAATACTTATGCGAAGAAAGTCAGTTTGATTTTTCTCCCTTCTTCCCTCTTGCAAGGATTTTATCGATTCATGGCTTTTCGAAAGGACTGGTCTAAGTCCTATGGATATCAGCCCCGCGAAAATTTGTTCACAAATGTTTTTGCAAAATCAAAACAATTTGTCGGATCTTACGAGCGAAGCGTAAGCTCTTCATCAGTCAGCGTCATCAGCCTCTTACATTTTACACTTTTGTTTTTCGTAGTGTACGCCTACATCGATAAGCCTTCTTTTGAGTTGGGAATACGGAAAAGTTTGGATCAAGGAACGAGACGCTTTCATTGCCAAAAGAACCTTAGAGCAGATGCCGAAGAAAATTTCAAATAACTTCAGATGGTGGCTGAAAAAACGAGGTGTCAAGTGCCCTAACACCAGTTCTCGACCACATCGTAAACCAGCCTGAGTTCTTTTTGGAGACTGATTTGGAAATATTTTTACATACACATGCATATACAAATGGAAATCAATAATTAAATTAAATTTTAACTGGATGAAGTGTTGATTTAAGTGTTTACCATGACGATGAATGTAGATGAATGATATTTGATTAACGACAGGTGCCTTTCATTTCCCAGAACACTCAAATTCAAGTCGATTCAAAGAAGTCGGGCTGCTTATCATATTAGCAGTCTTGAGATTTTTGTACAATGACGATGGAGAATTCTCGCTACCTCATAAAAGTCTGTAACATCGAGACATATAAAGCCAAAAAAGGCTTTAAGAAAGGCGGTGCGCTGTCGTGACTTTCAACATCATTCATGCGAAAATCGTGCAACACTCACTGGCCAACACTAGAAGCACGATCTACCAAAAGTGCGTACAACTATTGGCGTATGTGGGTGGCATTGATTGGTCGAACAGCCAACCGTCAATGAGGCATCTGCTGGTATTGAAACGGACGTGTCGAAAATTGTTCAGGTGGCAAATGAGAATAAAGCGAATCATCTGTTTTCTTCGAGAAAGGACACGCAACACATTTCCAAAACAAATTGGCGACAAATTCAAAATACATTATCTCATTTATGAACATCACCTCATTTTAATTACAAACTCAATGAAATATATAAAAAAAATCTTTCACATCCCTTGGCCGATTTTCTAAAAAATTCCCAAAGCCTTCTCAACGACAGCGTGTGGCTGTCGCATGAATTCGTTGTTCTCTGGAACATTCAAGAAATCACTGAATTCGATGGTCTCATCACGTCCAAGAAGAACGTCTTCCATGATATTGCTGAAATCAAAGTTTTTCTTTGTTAAATCCCACTCTACACTCGTTTTTATTTCTCTGCCTACCTCGACTGCAGGAATGGTAGACGACCAATTTGACGAGCAGCATGCAATTCCATGCCAATTTTAAGTGGAGCATGTAGTCCATCACGGTTGCGGAGCATTTGCATGGATAAATTGAAACGATGATTGTTGTAATTGTCTTCGGAATCTTTGAGACGATGAATGTGGGCAATTTGCGTCAAGCAATTTGGCTCGGATGGACCGGTGGCCGATGCTGATGCCTTCAGGATTGTATTCTGGGTTGGTGGTACTTTAACAGATTGCTAAAGGAAAAATCATAATTAACATATTCCAATAGTTTTACAAATGAAACATTTACCATTTTGCTGATTTTTTTTCCGGTTGCGGTTTAAAGTGAACAAATGAATATTTCTAAACTATTCGCTGGTAATGACAAGCAATTCCTATAATCCGAAGTTGGCAGCAGTTCGTGATTTGTTAGTCATCCGTCACAAATGGGCAGCGTTCGTTATTTCGTGTCGGGTTTGTGTCTTGACTGGAACGGGAAAGAAAACATTCCAAGTTCACAAATTAATCTCATAGATCAGATGGAGATTTAGTTTACAATTATAACTTATATCTGTAATACTCGTAACTTTGAAATTATCGAAATTATGTATTTTGGAAATATAAACAACTTAAAATTTAGGCCAAAATTTTAACTTTGAGATTATAGTTGCTGTAGATTTCTGCCGCAATATTCTAGCCTTGAGATTCTTACCCAAGCTTTCAGCATATAGCTTTTTGTCCCACATTCTAACCCTAGTCCCTAATTCTAGCCTTAGATTCAAGCCCGAAAACAACAACTCAACGGTCTGGATCAACCTCAATAAAATACTTCTGGCCAAAACCTACCTACTTTGACAACTTAAGCTTAAATTCATTGAGTTCTTATTCTATTCCTTGCAGTTTAAGAAAGCAAAAAGGATGCCATTGCTAGCCAACATTATAATAGAAGCTTTTTCTATACATTTATACTCTTTGAGCATTGTCAATGACTCGAAAGAGGTGGAGCCGTGAAAAAATGTTAGGTGTTTTTTCGAGATTCGAATCTTAGACCTCAAACGTAGGAGTCGATGCACCTACCCACTACGCGCACACTAGCTAGCTAGCCAACATTAGATAAAGAAAATAATACATCTCGTTGCGAGTATGCAATGCCCATTTATTGGCCAACTTGTACCTATGCCGCCCATGCTACGACTGGACTGACATTCACCATTTATAAACTAACCTTCAATCGTCACGTCGATTGATACGTGCAGCCCCAGTAGCTTTGGTAGACTTTAGTCTCGAAATTGCTATCTTGACCCCGACTAGGTCGGGTCAATCTGGTCCTTCTATCGTCCAGATTGAGTATAACATTCGGCCTGACAGCGGTATTTATATTCTAATCGCCTTTTAACTGTCTGCAAAAATGATTCTTATAAATTCTTAGTACCGACTGCGAATCTATTACAAGTTGTCCAATCCTCGTCCCAGTAGGCTTCTGTTCAGACTTTATATCCATTTGACTTTCGGACTTCATTCCTCTCAATGCATTCCATCTCCTCGATCGCTCCCTTTTCGTGCTCTTTATTTCCCTTTCTAAGAAGTCTAATTGTATCCTGTCGTTCTTGCTCGTCATATCAGCTCATAGCTCCTTGCTGCTTATGTTGGCTTTGTCCACTTATGGCGACTTATTCCAAGTACGAGTATATTCATGAATTCTAAGGACTTTTAGCGACGAGTTTTCACGTAACTTATTCCAACTCCAACAATCTCGAGCGAAACACATGGAAACTCAAAAAGTTTTCGTTGCTGATGTGCAAAAAGACTATGTCACAAATTTCGCCTCCAAATAACCAACTAAGTCACTCATATCATCTCATCTTCAGTGACCCGCATGTTCCGCTAGAGGGATCGCGGGGCTACGACGAGAGATCTCCAGGTCACTTGGTACTCCGCCGACTCGACTCTAACTCATTAGGAATTATGCCCAAGCACAACCAGGCGAGTGTTTGAACTTAGTCCAACCATCTCGTCCTGGGTCTGATAAGCAATCGCCTACTTGATGAAATCGCATTCAGGGCACGTCTCGGAAGCCACTTCCGTTACAAAATCTTTCACATTATTACGCTTCTTGAATTAATTTCCTATACGTTTCGATAGCATACATCCTTTAATTCGTCCTAATTACCGAGAAAATCATTTTACAAAATTGTGTAATCATCAAATCCACTTCAACAAAAATTCGTTAATTCGTTAATTCGGCAAGAAAAATGCGAGTCAATTTTGTTGCCATTCTACTACAATTTTTAACAGAAAAGTGCATCTGTTTAAAAGTTAATTTTCATTGCATTTTAACAGAAATTTCAACCCAAACGTATGGAGTTTAATGTGAAAATGTGAAATGAAGGTTATTCGTTAAAAAACGTTACTCTAAATCCGCAAAAATATGTAATTTTTCAATCTTTATGGCGTCAGAGTTCAACAGAGCAAGGCCTACTTTGCATGCAATGTGAATGATTTATTTAAGAAGATGTTCTCCATCATTTAGGGCGAAAAAAATCAAAGACAAATAATGTGTGTAAAGGCCCAACTATAGGCATGAGCGTTCGCCTGTGTCAAATGCGGATGGACGCATCCCCATAAGAACGACTAGAATGGAGCTCACAAACGATTCGAAACATTTCGTTAAGCATATGCGAATTTAACAAGTGGCATACAAGCAAACAAATGTTTCGTTAAGTATGAGCTAGTGCGCACTGAGCCGCCCCGCGCACATGCGAACTTGACGGATGGTACACGAACACACCAAAATACCAAAATGGCAAGTTGTTGGTTGGACATTTTTCAATTAAATTAAACAAAACACGGGAAGAAATTCTGACAGGTGGTTACGTGCATGTGTTCATTATGGCTGTGCGTGTAAAAGCATGTCGAAACATTTCGTTAAAATTTGACACTAGCTCATACTCGCTCATGCCTTTTATAGTTGGGTCTTAATATTTAAACAAGTATTCGCCGAATTTTTTTTCCTGAAACTTGCTCACAAAATTACTTACTTAAGGTGGCGCTACAGTCTGGGGTGGACCTGGGTCTCAACCAACAAGCGTCTCCAGCCAGCTCGATCTTTAGCTAGCTGCCTCCAGTTTCGCACGCACAGTTGGTTGAGGTCCCTTTCCACTTGCGTGCGCCACCTGAGTCGCGATCTTCCTCGGGGGTCGATTCGAAGACTCACAAAATTACAGCCGCATAAACGTCATTCTTTTGATATGCGGTATGAAATACATTGATTCTTGTGTTCATTCTTTGCATTGTATCTTAAAAAACCATGCTCTGAATGAATGCTATGGCAAGCGACACAATTCCAATGCAATGTCAAAATTAAATAAAAATAAAGTGTCAAAATGTCAAACTTTCGAACTGATAAGTTCGGTAGAGTAGGAATAGTTCTTGTAAGCGGTTCCTAAACACTTGACTCAAAAACAAACCTGATTCGGATGACACCGTTGTCAGACTCCCAAAGTGCATGTCAGTTCAATGGAATCACCGACATTCTACTTCACCGAGCATTGTCTGTCAATGACCATGTCAATTAGCATTGTCTCACCCACTGTGGCGATGTTTAACGTTATATCAAACTCATAATACCGTTATTTTTAACCTAAAACACCTGAACCCTTGAAAGTAAAACCACACACGAGGTGAGCAACTCTTTCACGCCTGAATGAATGCATCTCGGACTATCGAAAGCGTTCTTGACGTAAATCTGTAAATTAATTAATTAACTAAACGTTGCATTCCCGACACAGGGTGGCCCATACATGGAGCGTTTACCAATTAACACATCAACGGTCAACTTAAGAGACAACAAACAATCATCTCGCGGTGTCCCCTTGGGTTTTGAATGAATGGAATTCTGAACAGATTGTCAAATTGTCTCTCGCCCCGATATGTCAGCTACCAAAGTGAATTGGTGAAGCTTTTAAATTCAATTAGTCGAGCCGTACTAATGGAGTCAATTCGAATGTAGTTCTACTTTTGGGAAGGCACCCGGATTGTGGGCGAACGCAGTGAATCAGACTGTGGGAGTCACGATCGCGAAATTAGGAAACAAATTAACCGGTTCCCACAAAGGTGCTGCTGGCGGCTTTTTGTTTGTCGCCTTTTGTGTGGAGGTTGGAGAGAAAAAGGTGTATTTTAAGGGCTTTTGAAATTGAACTCTTGAAAAGATTGATAGATTCTAGATAGATCTTTGGGAAAATGTTGTCAGAATGTTTTATTTGTTGGTAATCTAGTCTGTTAGACGATTGTCTCTATACAGTCAGCGTCAGAAGTGAGTAAACAGTCACTAGCTGAAAGTTATTCCTCTAAATTAAAATTTACCGGAATGGTCTACGCCTGGCATTGATGCGTCAAATTAAATTTCTGAAATCATACTTCCAAATAAGCTAAATTTTATTTAATATACTCGTTAACATAAAGCAAACAAGTGTAAGTGAATACGACCTATCAGAAAATTGTCTAATTAAAAAAAAAATTACTTTGTATGCCTTTACCGCTGTTTTAAATTTTCATAACTGCCGGTCTTAATGTTCATTCAAATGTTTAATAGAATTGAGCCTTTATGTCTCACAGTCATTGACACAACCATATATTCACTCACTTTTGAATACTATTTTTAGCACTTTTCTATTTTAAATGTCATTAATACTTTTATCTTTACCCTTATGTTAAATAATGCACACGATATTCTAGAGTATAACTATGGAGCTTTTATTTGATGTACATATTTCTGTTCTGCTTCATTCTGGTGAATATTAAATTAGTGGATAAACCTTCAGCAGATGACTAAATGTTCACTCACTTTAGACGCTGACTGTATATATAGGTGGAACATTATTAAGAGCTAGAAAATTTTGTCTGTAGCCATGAGCGCCCAGCTTTTAGCGCTTCTGCTTCGACTAGCCGCTTTTACGTGTTGGATGTCGTCTCTTGTGATGTCATCATGGGGCTTGTGGAGTAAATGTGAGTTGAGCGCGGTCCTGTTTTATTGAATTTGTGAACTGTCAGCGGTAATGCATTGACATCTGTCATCTGCTTGAACATTTTAAGAAGAAATACGACATGAGGGAAAAAGAACGTCACGAAGAGACTTTCATATAATTTTGAAATATCGGGATCATTTTGTTTATAATAAATGAGAGAATTTAGGTTGCAATTGTTTTGAAAAGGTATACTTTCTGTCAGTTTTTAGAGACAGTGTAATGGAGTCAAGATCTTTCAAAAGTCTGTTCAACTGATAGCTTACGCGGATGACATTGACGTGATTGGGCGAACACAGCGAGCCGTCAATGATGCGTTTGTTGGCATTGAAACGGAAGCGGCTTAAATGGGTCTGGCGGTAAACGAGGGAAAAATTAAGTATATGCTGTCATCGAGAAAGGATGCACAACATCGACAACTTGGCCAGAACGTCACCATAGGCAACTATAACTTTGAGGTAGCTAAGGACTTCGTCTACCTCGGCTCCGCAGTAAATAGTAAAACAACAAACGCATCAAACGCAGAATAACTCTTGCTAACTGCTGTTTTTTGGGCTCAAAAGGCAATTGAGTAGTAGAGCCCTCTCTCGGAAGACCAAGTTGACTGTATACAAGACCTTGAGCATCCCAGTCCTGCTTTACGGCGGAGAGGCATGGACAATATTTCGAGCGATTGAACAGTCTCTTGGTCTTTTGGAGAGAAAAGTTCTGCGCGCGATGTTTGCTCCCGTTTGCGTTGATGGCACTTGGAGGAGAAGGTTCAATCACGAACTATATGGGCTGTACAGCGACATGACGTTATATGACATGACGCCTTAGA
Organism: Myathropa florea; assembly: GCA_930367185.1. Taxonomy (NCBI): domain Eukaryota; kingdom Metazoa; phylum Arthropoda; class Insecta; order Diptera; family Syrphidae; genus Myathropa; species Myathropa florea. The sequence continues at coordinate 125,409,935 of OV884002.1, read as the reverse complement.
TGGCTAAGCCATTTAGAGCGTGTGGACAACTTTGCTCCGACCCGAAGAGTCTTCTACTCTAAGCCTGTGGGACAACGCAACAGAGGACGTCCACGTACAAGGTGCGGAACACAAGTCGAGGGGGACCTCTTCCGGCTGATGATGATGATGGCTATGATTGATGAATATCTGCAGCGCTTGTGTGTACCGCGTTTCACGTTTCGCAACGTTACAGAAGGTCTGATTTCTCGTTTGATTAAAAAAATATTGAGCTTCGGGCGTTTGGACTGCATTCAACACACCGAGGGCGACGCGACCCCTTGATATTTATTTTCGTATATCAGCTGCTGAGCCGCCATTTTTAGTGATGATGGTTCCAAGATGACAAAATTCGACCAGATCTGAAAGTTGTGCGAAACGTTGGTGTTGATGCACATCATCTTTGTTTTCTCGACATTTATTTTTAGGCCCGCTTGTGTTGCAAAGTGACTATCTGCCTCCTATTTTGGAAATTATATGAGTTTATTCGTGGGAAAGTAGGCAGATGTCGTCCGCATAGTCCAGGTCTTCAAAGCTGCCGCCAATCACCCAGGAGATGCCTCTACTTTTCGCATATGCCTGTCGCCTTATTAACATTCGGCATCGGCTTCGGCTTCGGCCACCATCGGCTAACAATATCACCTTAGGCGAAACATTCCGCTTCGGCCAAATGAGACCGACGATTTTGCCAAAGCCGAATGTTGAATTTTCTGTTTTCTCTAAAAATAGAAGTTGCAAGGAACGGTGTGTTTTTTGTTTTGTTATTGTCGGATATTTTGTATTTTGAAAGTGCGATTGTTTACAGCTTTAAAATCAAAAGATTTTGCATTTGCAAGTTGGGAAACTATTAAGTGGTCTGTATGAAAGCATGCAATTTATTTGTACTGATTTCAGCTAGAAAGAACATCAAAAATGGCAGCTAAAAATCCAATTCGGGGTTATTTCGTAAAAATGATCCGAAAGCAACTTGCAAAATATGTTCCAAATAGAGTTCGACAGAACATTTGGCTTCGGCCGAAGGTGATCAAAAAGCCGAATTTCGGCTTCGGCTTCAGCCGAAAAACTGGCCTTCGGTCGGACTTTGCTTGTTAGGTCTAAAATCACGTTGAATAAAAGCGGCGATAATACCCAACCCTGCCTGACTCCAGTCTGCACCTGGATACCGTTGCTTAGAATATTTTCGTGTCTCACACGGCACTTAGCACCTGCACACAATAAGATTTCTTTTGTAAGATTTTGTTAGAGTTCTCCGTACTGCGTCATGTCTAATAGTATCGAACGCGTTCTCAAAGTAAATGAAACAAAAGTAGAATGGTGGGCGCCACTCAATAGACTGCCCCACAATTATTCTCAGACTTATTCTCGAAAACCAGCTTGTTCTTTCTTTAGGCCAGCTATCAGGGAGTTGGATCATCAATATTGCTAGTGTATAAAAGTGTATAAAAGCAAGGAATAAGTATAAAACTGAAAAAATTGTATACACTTTTAGATACGTTTTTTTATACTTTTATACACGATTATACACTTTCATATATTTTTTTTCAATTGTGTACATTTTTATACGGTATAGTGTATAAAAACCAAAAAGTGTGATATTAAGCAACACTGACCATGACTAGTAATATCTTATACCTCTCAAATTCTTGCATTCGGACTGGTTGCCCTTCTTAGGAATTAGAGTGATAACGCCTTCTTTCAGTTCATGTAGGGAGAAGGCAATGCCAAAAAATGTTGTACAACATTTGAAGAGAATTAGAACTATTCTTGTTTCTGCAATATTTCGAGTAAATTTGCATTGAAGTACACTAACCAGCCGGTTATCTGGAGTGGATGTGCAACTTTAGGCATGAGTACGGTGACCATCCGTCCTCTTTTTTAGAGGAAAGTCCTCTTTTTTGTTACCGTGTTCTTTTTTTGCGCATTCTTGAAGAGGACAGTAATTTATCCTCTTTTTATTAAATTGTCCTCTTAATGTCCTTTTTTTCTTTAAAAACTTAGTTAAACACAAAAGGTAGACAGCACTGATTTGAATACTTCAGTCCTGTCATTTGGTTTTTGCTATTGTGAATGAATCGCAAACTGTCATCTGAGGCCATTCGATACATTTTTTGACATTCTTTTCACTTTTTGTTTTTTCTTGGAAATGTCAAGATTGTCCTCTTTTTTGCATCTGCAAAAATGTTAACCGTAGGCAGAGAAACCAACGATTTGTGACACTGATTGAAGCACTGAATAATTGGAAGCAGTTTTACTGGATAATTGTCAGATTGCAAACTGTCGGTGTAATATTTGCAATTCGCAATTACATCATGATGATATACGGTCCACATTTGCTCAATCAACAAGTAAGGAGATCCATTCTACTATCGACAGAAAAGTCTCCTTAACACCGCATATAAGATCTTTTCTGTCATTCTGTGTGAACGCCTGAAACCTTTCACCACTAATCTGATGTGTCAGTGCGGGTTCAAAACCCAAAAATTGAAGATCGACATACACTACCTATTCGCTATTTTCATTGCTGCATATGACAGTGTGGACAGATACTAGCTATACTGTGTTATTTATACAGCTTTGTCATTCCAGCAAACTCGTCAGGTTGTGGAAGATGCCGATGAAGAACTCTCGCTGGTCCATCACGGTCGGTAGCGAAAACGCAGAGACCTTCAATGTCAAAAAAGGTTTCAGACATGTAGAGTCCGACCGAACATTCGGCTTTGGCTTTGGCCGAAGGTGGTGAAAAGCCGAAGTTCGCCTTCGGCTTCGGCCGAAAAACTGGCCTTCGGTCAGACTCTACAGACAAGGCGAGGCACAGTCTCGATGTGAAAAAAATACCCAAAGTGACATATTTTTCTCATATATAGGTTTTTCGATTCTATAAATATGAAAACTTAGAAAGCCAACATTTTGTTGATTTTTGATGATCCGTTTTGTTGTACCGTCAGCTCAAAGTTCAAATTTTGAAATTTACAAAAATTTGCGTATTTTTTTAAGCAAATTTCATGTTGCATATTTCCGAAAATGATGTACTTTGGAGCCCAAAGTTATATATGTTTTAAATGACATACATTTGACATTCAAACTACATCAACAGTTTTTTTTAATTTTGCGTACCAATTTTACAGACCGGACACCTTTTGAGGGGCATTTTCAAACGATTTCCCTGGCAATGCATGTATTGTGCAAATGCTATGCGAGAGTCCGAGGATAAAATTGTTATAATGATGAAAGTAATTGTTTTCTTATTTTTATTGCGATATCATCAAATACAGGTCGAGTTCAATAATAGAAATGAGCATAAAAGTGGGAAATTAGGCCGTTATTGCCGAAAAAAATTGATTTCTGACTTGACTTGGAGAACAATAAAAACGACACTCCCTATACACCAAGAAAGAAAGAGTCAATTTCAGCAGAAGTTTATACAAAAAATCGGTATTAAGGTAGATGTAGTGAAGCAAGGAGTTGGCACAACCAACGATGGTAACACCAGAAGTTTTTTTTGAAGACTCATTATCGACGGCAGTTAGATCTTTGGACTTCGTAGTCTTTTAATGGAGGTTTCTTGCTTCAAAATAGGAATTGGGAATAGGCCATCTATCCTCGTCCTTTTCACCAACTAACAGCTACAGTAGAGCAATAAAGAGTTCGGACGATTACCTCCCTAACCTAACCTAGCATTTTGGAATCAAGTCTTATTCCCGGGCGAGAGTAAATTTAGTTTATTTCGATCCCATGGTCAATCCTGCGTGTGGCGAAAACCAAATGTAGAGTTGAAAAAACTAAAAGCCACGGTATAACATTGTGGTGGTTCTGTACCAAGGTAAGTGTCCGAGTTTTTTATTGATCCACTGTAACTTCGCAAGCAGTGTTGATGAACTTTTACTTGTTTGAACTTGCCTGGGGTCATCATGTTCTCTAAAAGTAATAAAAATGAAGTGTCCTGTGAGGTGAAAACTAACTAGTTCTGATCGAAAAATGTGAACTTCGACCTCCACCCACGCATATGCGTCAAACGACTTATCGCATCAAGAAGACCATAAATTAGCTTTAGTCACTCCTTTCACCGATAAACTGAACTAACTGCATGTGAATTTTCTGTGATTATCAAATTCATTTGATCAGACGTGTACAGATTGTCCGATACGCTGGCGAGCGGAATAGGCAACGTTTACTTCAATGGATTCCTTCAAATCGAACATATCAGTCACTGATTAACTAATCAACATCCGCTTCGTGACCGATATCAAACCGGGATCAGTTTAGCCTCGATCTCTTTCGATTCGTCGGGTTTTCCCAGAAGGCCACCGTCACAATCTAAAGTGCACGCAGTTTGAACTCTTTCGGGAGAAGTTGTCTTAACCCACATTCGAGCGCCCGGGGTTTGTTGTGCATACACACGTTCCACCGGGGGGAACATCCATAAAATTGCAATCCAACCAAGCGAGCAAAATGCGAGGTCAGCACAAAGTGCCGCTCACTCCCGAATACCCCATGACATCCGCTTCTCCTTCCCAAAAAACCAAAATCGAATGAAATCAAGGGAAAACAACGTACAAAACCAAATTTTAACACACAAGTGTGAAAAGATACCAAACAAACACCGATAGATGCATCAGCATTACAAAGGGAATTTCAGAGATACGAGCATGCCCGAAAACCGTCTGATTCATCGCCTGAGACTGCAGCCGATGCATTCTTCAGCGCTGCTCTGACGAGACCCATCAAAATATGCGTCTGCATCCTTTTCGGTCTCGATGCTCGCCAGGAGTAGCATCGCTAATGGCCGCGCTCTCTGATGGAAGCAGCCCATTGTCTGCGAGTTTGGCAACACAATGGCGAGAGGTCCTTACGAGGTTCTCTTGTGCGTTCCACGAATTACCGGCACACATGTGCTGGCCGGGGATTGCGGCGGACTTCAAACAACTGCAGTGTTTTGCATATCGGTTACAGTGGCATATCCCCGCAGGCAGTTAGGTAATGAGATTACAATTAAGGCAATGACCTCGACGCGTAATTCCGGCAGGTACGACACCTCGATCGTCCTTCTCGGTAAGTCCCTCCTTCCTGCAGAACCCTCGGATTCCCCGAAGAATGGCTGACATATTCGCGAATAACCGGCGAATCTTTTTTTTTTTAGAGCGGAAAGGCGTTTTCGCCGAAAGGATTTGGAATGGGTAATAAATGGCTTTCCTTTTTTTGCGAGTTTGCTACAAATTTGGGTAATATCCTGCAAGGATCGAGGGTGCTGGGAACAATCGAAAGGTGTTTATGACAAGCGGGAAATATCTTCCGTTGACTGAAAAGGTCATTAGAGTCGTTGTTGATGCAAAGTGGGTGTTACTAGAGCAATTCGTTGGTAAAAATGTTGTGAAATGCAAAAATGTCTTTAGACGGAAGTTCAAGGACTTGTAAGGACTTCAGACAAAGGGAATATTTAAATCTATGCGCGTCATGACTGTGGATGGCAACGGAAGGGTATTTTTGTTGAGTCATAAGACATACGCCATGTTCTAGCAAAATTTGGAATGAACTGTGATCAGAAAATTATGTTGGGCACACTTCAACCACTCTCCCTGTGGAACTGCCGTAAGGTATTACTTCATGGGGCTGGTAAGCGATTTTCGTAATATTCTGAAACGCCGCATCTTGACCTTTTCTCTCTGCTTCGGCCTGACGTAGTTTTACTTGCAATTTCACGATGTACGAGCATAACTCATTCCAATCATCTTCCGATCTCGTCATGCAGTGGAGCAGGTTTTTTTGGGGTTTCGTAGATTCACTATTTCTCTATCCAGCGCAAAGCAAATAAAGTCAAAAACTGCGGGCTCTGTATCCTCCGCCTCCACATTTGAAGATTGTGGACGAACTATCATCTCCACACCTGTGTAAATACCCGCCATGTCCAGACAGAAACTGTGAAAAGTTGCCGGTCTTGATGTCTAAGTCTCGATAGGTTAAGTTAGGGGTCTGCTGGCGAATTCACCAGCATACTTAGACCATGTTGGTTCATTGTGATATCCACAGTCAGACTACTACCACTGATCTATGGCTCCAGCTAATTTGATCCCAACAGCAAATGGTGACTAGAAAAGATTTGAAAAAAAACTGCGTCATCCAGTCGTTTTTTAAGTTTCGATAACGGGAATGAGTTTATGTGTCCATATTCCACTTTTTGGAGAAATACCATCTGGTTTGCCACATTCCTATAGATGCCGCCTGTTCTTATTCCTTTATAAGTTTTGCCTGCTACCGGTCCGAAATTGATACACCCTCCTGAGTTTGTTTGCTAGAATGTCGATGGGCAGCATTCCTGTTATGACGAACGCTGTATCATTTGTGATGGTCCTGAATCCGCTGATTGCTCTTATTACTACGCGGAGTCAGTCCAGTCCTGACTTTACATCTGGCCGAAACCAAAAATGCCCTTTTTTGGATAAGATCCCACTATCAAGGAATAAGTCTCCTTAAGATCGCTTATAAGAGCATTTCTGCAATCCTGAACGCCTGAAACCTTTCGTCACCAAACTGATAGGTCCCTATCAGTATGATTTCAGGCCGGGGAAGTCCACCATAGATCAAATCTTCACACTGCGGCAGATCCTGGAGAAGAACCAAGAAATGCAGATCGACACACACCACCTATTTGTCGACTTCAAGGCCGCATATGACAGCGTGTATAGAGACGAGCTATACAGCGCCATGTCTAGTTTTGACATTCCTGCTAAACTCGTCAGACTGAGCAGGATAACGATGGAGAACTCCCGCTGCTCCATCAAGGTCGGTAACGAAATCACAGAGACCTTCAATGTCAAAAAAGGTTTTAGACAATGCGACGCGCTGTCATGTGGTTTCTTTAACATCGTTCTTGAGAAGATCGTGCAAAATTCACTGGCCAACACAAGAGGCACGATCCTCCAAAAGTCCGTTCAACCGCTAGCTTACGCGGATGACATTGACGTGATTGGGCGAACACAGCGAGCCGTCAATGATGCGTTTGCTGGCATTGAAACGGAAGCGGCTAAAATGGGTCTGGCGGTAAACGAGGGCAAAACCAAGTATATGCTGTCATCCAGAAAGGACGCACAACATCGACCACTTGGCCAGAACGTCACCATAGGCAGCTATAACTTTGAGGTAGTAAAGGACTTCGTCTACCTTGGCTCCGCGGTTAACAGTACAAACAACATCAGTACCGAGATCAAACGCAGAATTACTCTTGCCAACCGCTGTTTTTATGGGCTCAAAAGGCAATTGAGTAGTAGAGACCTCTCTCGGAAGACCAAGTTGACTTTGTATAAGACCTTGATCATCCCAGTTCTGCTTTACGGTGCAGAGGCATGGACAATATCCCAAGCGGATGAACAGTCTCTTGGTCTTTTCGAGAGGAAAGTTCTGCGCGCGATCTTTGGTCCTGTTTGCGTTGATGGCATTTGGAGGAGAAGATTCAACCACGAACTGTATGGGCTGTACAGCGACATGAGCCTAGCCAGGCGTCTACGGATCCAACGCCTAAGATGTCTAGGCCATGTAGAGCGTATGGACAACTTAGCTCCGGCCTGAAGATTCTTCGACTCTGAGCATGTGGGCCAAGGCAACAGAGGACATCCACGAACAAGGTGGCGCACACAAGTCGAGGGTGACTTCGAACGACTTGGTGTGCGAAACTGGAGACAGCTGGTGAAAGATCGGGCTGGCTGGAGAGGTATGTTGAGTGAGGCCCAGGGCCGTCTCGGACTGTAGCGCCCTAAGAAGAAGAAAAAGAAGAAGACAACGCAGTTTCAGTCTAGCTGTCTTAGACCAAGCCTCCGTTTACGTATTCATTAAAAAGCTAGATTAGGTTATATGACAGAATGCGCAGAGGCAACTTCCCTGAGACTAAAGTGGGTCGTCAAGATTTCGTGGACATCAGGACCCTGAAGCTAATGTTTGAGAGAGGAAGGATAACAATCCCCGATGTCTGTTAATAGAGAGTTACATTTTAGAAGAATCTTTCCCAGTCACCTCATCAAACATTAGAAAGAGTCATAACGTCTATTCCTCTTGGTACCATAATGACCTCTGCAACTTTTCATTGATTTGGCACTTGTTTTAATCTGAGCGCAGCCAGGAGCTTTCTTAGGCTTAAGTTCCTTGATCTTATGTTTAAGTTCTCTGAGCGTTACAGTTGCAAGTGGTAAATCATCAAAAATCAATTTAAGAATTTATATGTTGTTAAGGTGTTGTACGAATTCGCAGCGGTACCTGCTTCTGTTCTTACATTGAAAGTTTATGGTTCGGATAGGGTGAGAAACACGGCAGTGCGCGAGAAACTCAATGTTGGGCAGCTGCTTCTTCGATTCGTTGGTTTGGTCACGTGGCGCGAATGTCCCCATCATCACGACTTCCGAGTCGTGCCTTGAATGCGATTCCATCATTTGAACCAAGTCCAAACACTCGCCTGGATGGTTGAGCATAGCTCCTGATGAGTTAAAGTTGATGGCAGACGATCGAGTGTCCCTGAGATCTCTCGTACATGCATTGCCCCCGCGACCCCTTTAGTGGAACATACGGGTCATTGAAAATGAGATGAGATGAGTTTATGGTTCCCGGCACCCCAAACGTTCATTTTTAAGGCACCAATTCTCTCGAGTCTTTGACAGTCCTCAGTTACACTCAATAACTGCCAGGGAAAGCTTCTCACTAAGACCTTTAGGAAAGCACGAATGAGTATATTTCAAAAGTTTTACTTCTCCAATACAATTTATTGCTGTGTCAGTGATAGAGAGAGAGTAGTCTTGCTCTTCTTCATCGGCTACATATGCCCTTATTGGTGAATCGCATTTCTGTAGCGTGATACTTCAGGTCGATCCAATTTAAGAGTTTGTTGCCTTTATCACTTGGGCCACACTGCATGAATTATTTCGCAGGTGTGCAAGTCGCCAGTTTCTGTTTGCCAACTCTAGGATTTTTGCGTCCACCTTTTCCCTAACGTCGCGTCGGACAGCAAAGGTTTAATAATAACAATGGCGGAGCTACAGTCCGAGGTTGACCTGGTTCTCTCACGAGTGAAGGGGACCTACAGTTTAATGCCGACTCCAAACGGCGAGATGGAGAAGTTTTTTTTAGACAATTATATATATATATATATATTATATATATATCTTTGAGCATTGTCAGTGACTCGAAAGAGGTGGGGCCGTGAAAAAATGTTTGATGTTTTTTCGAGATTCGAACTCTAGACCTCGAGCGCAGAAGTCGACGCACCTACCCACTACGCTACGGCGCTCACGGACAGCAAAGGTTTGATTCATTGAATTGCTTGACATTGGTAAGTTTCGAACCATTTTCTAGAAAGTTCATCAAAAAGCTCAAAGAATAGGTTTATCGAGTGTTGTGAGCAAAGAATCCTTGGAGATAGCATTCGACTAACTTGGTCATAATTCACATTGCAAATATTGCCTTCATGGCCTCTTGACTGTCAATTAGAATGGTTATCAATGAATGGTTTCCACATGTATTGTTTCTTTTAACATAACCTTCAAAGTATGACGTCGGGCATTGTCTTGGGAAAGTTGTCCAGCACATTTTGTTTTTCTTACACCATGGGTTATATCATCATATATTCTCGTCGATTCTTTGACTGCCAAGACCTCCGCTAGAGATACACTGCAGTAATTAGGAATTAGATCGACTGGATGGCGCAGTGGGTTAAGTGCCTGCCCTAAGTTAGGGGGGTCCCAGGTTCGAGTCCCAATGAAATCGAATCTGGTCCAGTCACCATTTGCCGTTCTGATCAAATTAACGGCACTGGAGTAGCTATCTGGCAGTACAATGGACCAGTTTTGTATCGGTAGTCCAGTAGACTTTCAAAAATACTCCGAAAAAAAAAATTAGGAATCAGACAGTGAGCTGTGCAAACTTAATGCTTCGGAGAACATGTCAGCTCCTGTGTTTGTCACCATGTTCGACCTATCGGTGTAATCTTTAATGGCTGCGCTTTGTTTCCCACTCAGCTCTCGTGAAGAAGCAGCAACTTAAGTGCTTTTCGAAACCGATGGCGGGAATCTTCTAATAATTTATTTAAGAGGCTGGCATGTGATCCAGTCTTCTGATTGGCTAATGCTCACGCGAGGTTGCAAAAGTCCTTCATACTGTCATAAAGTGTCATTTATGTCATGGCACCATTCTCAGTCAAAGGACTATGACATGACACGATCAATCAATCATCGATTTCACCACCAAGAAAAGATTTAAAGGCTGAAGTCAAACATTCGTTTGCTTCGCATGGCGTCAAGCCTTTCCGATATCATTAATATCTTGTCCCACTTCAGACTCCATTCCCAGAGTAATCAAATCAAAGTCCTTATCTGCAAAGAGCCTTATCCTTTGGAATTCAAGTTCTAACAATCTACGAGGCACTAAACCAGTTAAACAATTGTAAAGCTTAACCTTAGTACACCATATCCGAGTCAACAGTCGAGTTTTAAACAAGAACATACCCTATAAAGATTAATTAATTTATTGATCGACCGTAAAACTTTAAGATTTAGACAATAAAATGCGTCTCTTACGCAACAACCACCGCCGCCGCCGTCTACAGCCAACGGCGGAGAGCCCCTCAGCGCAAACAAGGTGTGGACAGATTCATTTCGTTTTTGACATTTACTCGAACCTTTACGACTTAATTGCATCGGTGTGCTGTAAATTAACGAAATTGTGCGAATTTATTTTCGTATTTCCTATTTGCCCTCAGATACACATGTATCCGTTTATTCGACTAAACTGCAGGCGGGAACTATTGTTCTCCGGCGGAGCAGAACTGCGGCTTTGCTCTGTCAATTATGTTCTGTGAGAAAATCTGTTGGTTTCGGAGAGAGGCGCTAATGAGCGGTTGTGATAGATTGAAAATACACAGTGGATGGAGGTTTGCATTGGGAAATGGCGGCGTTATATCGGCGTGGAGAAAATCAGGGCTTCGTAACACAAGCAGAGAAACGTAGCTCGATGCATTTTGAAAGTGGTCGTATTTGGACAAAGGTGAGGACACAAGTGCACTGTCAAATGTCTAGAATGTCGACATAGGCATTGACAGATACAGATACAGCGAAAGAATGGGGTAGAATGTTAACGCTTTCCACTGATTGGATGTACAATATGTACTTGAGATTTTAAGTCACCATTTTTAAGGTTGACGAAGAGCCTTTTAAAATAACAATAAGCGTGTGCCGTAACCACTAACAAAACAAGAACAAAGCTAAACACACCCGGGGTCATAAACACTCAATCGCTTGTAATTGTGCAAACATCGTATCGTTTGTGATCGTCATTTCTTATACTGCGCCACGCGAAGCATACAGGATTTCGAAATCATTTTAAAAATCAAAGCAGATATACATCTTTGACGTCTCTTGGAGCAAAGTATTTATAAAACTTTGGTTTTTTGACAATTTCGAAATTCGAAAGGAAAAATAAATGGGTGGACCGTGGCGTAGTGGGCAGGTGCGTCAACTCCTACGCTCGAGGTCTAAGGTTCGAATCTCGAAAAAAACATCAAACATTTTTTCACGGCTCCACCTTTTTCGAGTCACTGACAATGCTCAACTGTCTAGAAAAATCTTCTCAAAATCGCCGTTCGGAATCGGCATTAAACTGTAGGTCTCCTCCACGGCTATTATAATTGGCGCTTATACCGAGCTCTTGCAAGCTGTCTCTACGTTACGTGCGTCAACTTGATTGACAGTAGTTACGCATCCCTTACCAATCCAATGCACCAACTGTTTAAACGTCTAAAATCTATTCGCAAGCCATTCACAATTTTAGAAGCCTTCGACCACTTTGATGGAGGATAGATGAAATATTCAGATGAAAGTACTTTCATCGAGGCAACACCAACTCACCCAAAATGTCAATGACTTCAAACCCACATATGAAAGTATTCCACAAAAAAAGAAGATGGTGGCTGTCACCTCATTTCTTTCTCCTTTAATTTCAAGTCATATTGTTTCAGAAACATGTCGTATTTCATTTTGATTGCCGCCATTGTTTCCATAATGACAAACACCCTCTGCAGCTGACTGGGGATACATTAAAAAGTCAATCACATCTGACACATTAAAATTAGCTAACGAATGCGATAAAATTATTAATTTATTTTGCAAAATCAGGTTCGATACATCAGACGAATATTAAAAATCCATTAGAAACGATTATTATAAATTCGGTTTTAATTTAAATTTCAAATAAACAGAAATGTGTGAGTAATGGCCGCGAATTTGATTAGGAGTTGAGACAAGGCTAATATTGCGCGCGAAAGTTGGAGACACTTGTTGGTTGAACGAACACATCCGCGACGGTTTTTCAGAGGGGAATTTTGAAAATCTTGAAAAACAGGAATTGGGAGATATTTTGAAATGATCTGTATATCCTTCAGAATTCATCAAATTGCAAGGTTCAGCTGAAGGTACTTCTTGAACGGTGGTAAAATATATTCTTCAAATAGTTTTTTTTTATTATGCCATCTTCAGTGGCTGTCGGATAGTTCATCATCATCAGCTAACCATCGTCAATACCGCACTCAAAGTTTACGAAGGTGAATTAATAAGGCCGTCATTTTTTTAACTTCCCTGAATTGAATAATGAATTCCAACATCATCCGCCATATTCTTCGAATTTACCTCCTCTTATTTTGTTATAATTTTCAATTTATGTTCTTTACTGTACTGTTACTCTTATGAGAACATATAAAATCCTCGACTGAGAAGCTATTCTGTATGACATAAGCGCTTGTTCAGACGATTGGCTGAACTGCCAATATTGTCAGGTCTACCAATGTTCTGACAACGAGCTGCAATTATCGAACTACCTTACAATCATCAAAGCTTGTTTAGAATTCGAATGCAAAGAATTTCAAAGAATTGCCTCCCAGCTCTCAATTCGATAAGCAATTTTGCGTAAAGTTCCTCCCGCTGACGGCGCACAGAAGTCCCGCAGAGAAAAAAAGTACTCAAAGTGGCATATTTTTCTCGGTTAATAGTATAGGTTTTTTTGATTCTACAAATATGAGAACCTAGGAAGCCAAGATTTTGTCGACTTTTGATTATCCGTTTCATTGTACCGTTATTTACAAAAATTTACGTATTTTTAAAGCAAACATGATGTTGCATATTTCCTAAAATTAGGTACTTTGGAATCTAGAGTTATATTTGTTTTAAAGGGCATGCATTTGGCCTTCAATGTTGTTCTTCTTCTTAGGGGACTACAGTCCCTGGGCCTCTCCCAACATGCCTCTCCAGCCAGCACGATCTTTCGCCAGCTGTTTCCAGTTTCACACACCAAGCCGGCCGAGGTCCCCCTCGACTTGTGTGCGCCACCTTCTACGTGGACACCCTCTGCCACGTTGCCCTACATGCTCAGAGTCGAAGAATCTTCGGGCCGGAATTGTCTATACGTTTTACATCTTAATCGTTGGATCCGTAGATGCCTAGATAGACTCATGTCGCTGTACAGCTCATATAGTTCATGGCTGAACCTTCTCCTCCAAATGCCATCAACGGAAACAGGAGCAAATATCGCTCGCAGAACTCTTCTCTCGAAAAGACCAAGAGACTGTTCATCCGCTTGGGATATTGTCCATGCCTCTGCCCCGTAAAACAGGACTGGGATGATCAAGATCTTATACAGAGTCAACTTGGTCTTCCGAGAGAGGGCTCTACTACTCAATTGCCTTCTGTGCCCAAAAAAACAGCGGTTGGCAAAAGTTATTCGACGACGGTACTGATGTTGTTTGTACTGTTTACCGCGGAGCCAAGATAGACGAAGTCATTCAAAGTTATAGCTGCCTATGGTGACGTTCTGGCCAAGTCGTCGATGTTGTGCGTCCTTTCTCGATGACAGCATATACTTGGTTTAGCCCTCGTTTACCGCCAGACCCATTTTAGCCGCTTCCGTTTCAATGCCAGCAAACGCATCATTGACGGCTCGCTGTGTTCACCCAATCACGTCAATGTCATCCGCGTAGGCTAGCAGTTGAACGGACTTTTGGAAGATCGTGCCTCTTGTGTTGGCCAGTGAGTTTTGCACGATCTTCTCAAGAACGGTGTTAAAGAAATCACATGACAGCGTGTCGCCTTGTCAAAATCCTTTTTTGACAATGAAAGTCTCGTTGAGTTCATTAGCAACCTTGATGGGGAAGCGAGAGTTGTCCACTGTCATACCGATCAGTCTAACGAGTTTGGCAGGAATGTCAAAACTAGACATGGTGCTGTAAAGCTCCTCTCTATGCAGGCTGTCATATGCGGCATATCTCGGGTTTTTACAGGATCTTCTCACCGTTCTTCTCCATCTTTTTAGGGCGCTACAGTCCGAGGTGGACCTGGGCCTCACTCAACATGCCTCTCCAGCCAGAACGATATCTCGACAGCTGTCTCCAGTTTCGCACACCAAGCCGGCCGAGGTCCCCCTCGATTTGTGTGAGCCACCTTGTTCGTGGACGTCCTCTGTTGCGTTGTCCCACAGGCTCAGAGTCGAAGACTCTTCGGTCTGGAGCTAAGTTGTCCATTCGCTCTACATGGTCTAGCCACTTCTCACCGTTCAGGGTTAATAAAAAATGGAAAGCTGTACGTAAGAGCGTTTTCATTATTGAGCAGTATTTTAAAAACATCCACAAAAAAGGAGGCCTTCATAAATGCGCCAACTATAGAGGCATCAGTCTTCTGAACATTGCCTATTATATCTTATCTGCCGTGTTGTGTGAACGCCTAAAGCTATTCGTCAACAACCTGGTCGGTCCATACCACCGACCAAATATTCACATTGCGGCAAATCTTGAAAAAAAAACCAGGAACAACAAATCGATACCCACCACCTTTTCATCAATTTTAAGGCCGTGTATGAAAGCATCTATAGAGACGAGCTATACAGAGCAATGTTTAGTTTTGGCATTCCTACCAAACTCGTCCGTTTGTGTAGGATGACGATGGAGAATGCACGCTGCTCCATCAAGGTCGGTAAATACCTAACTGAGACCTTTGATGTCAAAAAAGGATTCAGACAAGGCGACGCGCTGTCATGCGACTTCTTCAACATCATTCTTGAAAGAATTGTGCAAAACCCGCACGCCAACACCAGAGGCACAATCTTTCAGAAGTCCGTCCAACTACTTGCATATGCCGACGATATTGACATAATCGGAAGAACACAGCGTGATGTTAATGGAGCTTTTGTGAGTATTGCGACAGAGGCCGCGAAGATGGGCTTAACGGTAAATGAGGGCAAAACCAAGTATATGCTGTCAACCAGAAAGGACACCCAACACCGACGTCTCGGACAGAACGTCACAGCAGACAGATATAACTTTGAGGTAGTCAAAGACTTTGTCTACCTAGGCACCGCTATTAACTCAGACAATGACACCAGCGCTGAAGTCAAACGAAGAATAACTCTTGCTAATCGCTGCTTCTTTGGGCTAAGAAAGCAATTGATAAACAAAGCCCGCTCTCGAACAACCAAGGTAACCCTGTATAAGACCTTAATCGTCCCGGTTCTGCTATATGGCGCAGAAGCATGGACTTTATCAAAAGCAGATGAGGTTGCTCTTAGCTGCTTTGAGAGAAAAATTCTTCGGTTGATTTTCGGTCCCGTCTGCATAGAGGGTAAGTGGAGGAGACGATATAACAACGAACGGTACGAGCTGTTCACCGACATCGGCTTAGCCAGAAGGGTGAAGATCCCACGATTAAGATGGCTAGGTCATGTAGAGCGAATGGAAACCAATGCTCCGGCCCGAAAAGTCTTCGAATCCACCCCCGAGGGACGGCGCAGTAGAGGAAGACCGCGACTCAGGTGGCGCACGCAAGTGCAAAGGGACCTCAACAAACTGTGCGTGCGAAACTGGAGGCTAAAGCTAGAGCTAAAGATCGAGCTGGCTGGAGACGCTTGTTGGTTGAAGCCCAGGTCCACCCCGGACTGTAGCTCCACCTTAAGTAAATAAGTAAATAAGCATTTTAGGAACATTGAAGATTGGGCAAAGGAAGCTCATTTTCATCTTGATCGTTTTTTGTTAAGAATTCTCAAATTTGGGGTTATCCAAAAAGTCAGACAGTAAGGGTTTCTGTGGTGCTCGACATGGTATTCCAGCTTCGAACAGGATATGGAGTCGGACGACAAGACGGTGTCACGCAGCACACGTTCTGGGACACAATTCAATTTAAGTCATTAGTCATTTTCTGGTCGAGTGATTCCCCGGGCTTGCCGATCAAAATTGGCTGCCCAGATCACGCAATTTGACGCTATTGGACTTTTTTGAAGTATAAAGCTTATGCTTATAAGCCTACGACTATACATGCCTTGAAGGAACAAATTGAGAGCTAACATCAACGAATGTTATGGACCGAGGGAGACACTCAGCAAAGTTCAAAGGTTTGGCATGCCTCTATATTACAGAAGCCATGAGAACTTGCCCAACTGCGGCCATGGAGGTGCTACTGGAGCTGACTCCTTTGTATCTAGTGGTCGAAGAGTGGGCAAACAAAACAATCAGGGAATGGCAAAAGAAGGGATAGGCAAAGACAGGTGCATTACATCGAGGCAATTCGACACACTAGCCAAAAAGATACCACTCCTGGCCATTCCGAAGGACGACGTGATTCGGAAATTCAACTTCCAACCATTCAATTCAACCAGTAAGCTCAGAACCAAATGGGACTGGAGCAATGAACCCATAGTCCACAGACTGAGCAGCAACACGGTAAAATGGTATACAGACGGATGAAGAACTGATGAAGGAACTGGAGCAGTACTTTTTGGACCCAGGACAAAATACTTCGAGCCCTTGGGCAAATGTACCAACATCTTTTAAACGGAAATGTATGCGTTCAGATTGTACCAACTGCGACATAGCAATAATGTCGGTTAGCCGAGCCGCTGTTATGGCACTAGACTCCTGCATCATCAAGCTTGTATGGGAATGCCTGCAGAAGCTCAAAGAGTTGAGTTGGAGAAACCGAGTAAAACTTTGCTGGATGCCTGGCCATACGGGGATAGAAGGCAATGAAATGGCCGACTCTCTGGAAAGGAAAAGAGCATCAGAACCCTTTATAGGCCCTGAACCATTCTGCGCTGTAGGAGACCATCTCCTTAGAGAAGAATTCAAGGAACTAGAGAGAAGGAACCGGACAGAAACCTGGAACAACGCTCGTGGAATGAAGCAGGCCAAGAAACTCCTAGGGCAATATAGACGAAAGAGGTTCGAGGCATGGATCAAAATGAGCAAGAATAACATCCATATCCTAACAGGCTTCCTGACGAAGCACTGTAAACTCAGGGAGCATCTAAGGAAACTAGGGGTATCAGATTTTGTGGAGAATTTAATGAAATTTCAGAACATATGCTGGGATTTTGTGAGGCACTAGGTATTGCTATGCTATTCCGTGCATAAATCTTTTATTGTATACTGTATGAACTAATAAGAAATACACAATTTTAACTTAAAACCATGTGCTTTCTATCAAAATTACTTCCTGCATGAAGTAACCTTGACACTTTACGACCCAATCGTTGATTAGTCAAGTGAATGAATTAGTAAAGTTAAAGTTCGCAGAAAAATGTAAGATTAAATCGCTAGACCTCAATCACCAGTTAAGCTGCAACTTCTGAATAATTGTTTATTTTTAAAACTTTCAGCAACAAACCATGATTAGATTGCAAAAAATAACTTTAAAAATACTCTGACAAGAAGAGACCGTTCGACTGACTGTCAAACTAAATCCGACTCATTTAAATTTAACTAATCAGCTGTTGAAAATAACCCCAAAAATCACTCCACCAGATAAGAAAAAAAATTAGTGACCAACACGTTTCCCAGCAATAAACTCCAAGTAAAAGTGAGTTTTGCTCATTTCCAATCTTCTGTGTGCATTCCTCCGCGTAAACACACTCTCCAACAAAAAATAACAAACTCTCATAACTACGATAAATATGAAATCATGAATAAGTAATTAGTCGCCAGCGCTCATACGTCAGATCACTTATGACAGAGTTTGACGTTTTCACCAAACTCATTTTGATGTCGTTCCAATGGGAGCGTGTAACAACGGACCTAATGTGCTAATTGTTGGGAAATAAAACTGAAACCAAACTTAATCATTCGAAATGATCTTGAAAGTTGCTGATAAACTAATCAAGTTTTTGTTACACTTTAAAGAATTAAAGCAAATATCGATGTTTGTTCGATTTTATTGCCATCGTGCGGTCTAATCGATTTAGCTCACGCAAGCGTGCTTTTGCGAAATGCGTTAATTTGTTAAAAGCAATTTGTTTTTAATTTTTTCTTCTGTAAGATGTTGTTTGTCTTCACTGTGCTTTGGTGTTGAGGGAAATTTTGTTTGTTTTTTGGTTTTTTTTTCGGTTTTTGATTGTAACACACATTAAATAATTGTAATTACGTAATGTTCTTCTGTCCGGGGCATAGCTTAATTGCAGGGAACGAGAGAGGAGACAAATTTGCTGGACGAGGGTCTGAAATCGGCATTAGTGAAGCGGATACGTCATTGCGGCGACCAATTTGTGCATTGTTCCACTAAAGGGGTCGCGGGGGCAATGCATGCATAATAGATCTCCAGGCCACTCGATCCTCCGCCATCGACTCTTACTCATCAGGAGCTATGCCCAAGCGCAACCAGGCGAGTGTTTGGACTTGGTCCAACCATCTCATCCTAGGTCTGCCAAGCGGTCGCCTATCTGATGGAATCGCTTTCAAGGCACGCCTCGGAAGTCGTGATGACCGGATCATAAACGACATATTTCTAAAAGAAGTCAACTGATTGTCACACGACAAGATCAACGTGGCCGGAGCTTAACAATGGTAAAACAAAGAAGCTCCTGGCGTTGGAAAGGAGATCGATTCACGTGCTTGTCGGAGTAATCGCAGGACATTGCCCTATTTTCCAATGGAATGGAAATGGAATGGAATGCTTCGAAAATGGAATGGAGAGTCCAGCGATCTCTGCACAAGAGATCGAAAAGATCCAAAATCTTCTGTGCTAGGCAGTGCTCTTCAGAACCGGCGTCCAAAATTCTTCACAGAGATTACAGACTTACAGAACGCAGATTTACTGGATCTTCTAAGATTTATAAAGAGCGGTTTTATTTTACGAAGATTTTACGTGGTGGTTTCATCCATCACGTGATAGAATAAGTTTTTAAATTTGTGAACCACAAAAATTAAAAGGGCCTTAGGGCCTCCAAGTGGAAGTTATGTCCCTATCATCACACTCTCCTTCTTTAACCTAACCTAACCAATGTCCTTCTGAAAGCTGATGGGGTCTTAAATTGATTGCTGCTTGATAGAGTTTTTATTCCCACGACTGTCTTTTTACAGAACTTTCAAGAAAAAAAAGCATGGGACCTGAATTCATTCACGTTTCATAATCATACTACGCCAGAAAATTTAATGCAACGTCGTAAGCAGTTTAAAGCCGGATGATTCTCCAACCATCGTCAGCAGCATTTTGACGCACTGGAGGAGTTTGCTGGATTTAGGGCGGGAGCGCCATCTTCTATTTACCATAATCAGGATCCTGTAATCAGCTTTCTTCTTTAAATTATTCAGCAGAGGTTTGATCCGATAAATTGCTCGAATTGGATTAATTTAAACCCTTTGCTAGTAGCGAATTCGTTTCGCTTATGTACCCGTGGCGACGAACCCAGTATGCACTGCTTTACAAAATTTTACTCACAGGAGTTAAAATTACAGGCATTTCTGCGTGTGTTTGAAGAAACGGGAAGAATGTTCCACTCAAAACAATGGACGATGATAGAAGAGAATATCGTCCTCCCGATCTAGACGAAGTCAAGATAGTATAAGAACAAAATTTATTAAAACAACTGATTTCAAAGATTTTACCAGAGTTTTATTTCTCTGCACGTGACAGGACTTGTCGATCTCCGGCTACGGCAAGAAGTGAACAAAAAACATGATGACTTCTAGCCTGTCAAAAATGGCCGAACCCCTAGCGAAGTCGGCGCGCTTTTTTCTTTCGCCTGTACCACACAGCCGACGTCGGTACGGGCTCGTCCAGCACAACGCTCCTTGATATTTCGCTATAATTTCAATTCCATTACAATAGCGATATCGGCGCTACAGTTCGAGGTGGACCTGGGCCTAGCTTCTCAGCAACCACTCATGTTGTGCGTGATATTGTTCTCTCACGAGTGGAGGGGACCTACAGTTTAATCCCGACTCCGTAAGACGATTTTGAGAAGCTTTTTTTAGACAGTTATACTCTTTGAGCATTGTCAGTGACTCGAAAGAGGTGGAGCCGTGAAAAAATGTTAGGTGTTTTTTCTTGAATCGAATTGCGAACATCGAGCGTAGAAGTCGATGCATCTACCAACTACACCACGGCGCCCACTGCCCCACTGCCCCAACTGTCGATGGATAAGTCTCCTTAACATCGCCTGTAAGATCTTTCTGCCGTTCTGTGTGAACGCCTGAAACCTTTCGTCACCAATCTGATAGGTCTGTATCTTGTCCGGCCTGTGGTTTCAGGCTAGGGAAGTCCACCATCGATCAAATCTTCACAAGAAATCCAGATCGACACACACCATCTATTTATCGACTTCAAGGCGGCATATGACAGCGTGTATAGAGACGAGCTATACAGCGCCAGTTTTGACATTCCTGCCAAACTCGTCAGACTGCGCAGGATGACGATGGAGAACTCTCGCTGCTCCATCAAGGTCGGTAACGAACTAACCGAGACCTTTGATGTCGATAAAGGTTCTAGACGCCGTGGCGTAGTGGGTGGGTGCGTCGACTCCTACGCTCGAGGCCGTCGGTTCGAATCTCGAAAAAAAAACATCAAACATTTTTTCACGGCTCCACCTCTTTCGAGTCACTGACAATGCTCAAAGAGTATAACGTCGTCGTTTCCGTTTGCTTGGGTCGTCAACAGTGAATCCGTCTGCATCCGAGGCAGTTCGTGTTTTCTGAACTCGTTGTTTTTTACGTGGTGAGGAAGTTAGGTTAGGTTAGGAGGGCTCTATGCTGTTGCCAGCAATTACACCCAGAGGCCGTGAAGGTCCATTGTGTATGCCCTGTAAGGATTGCATGCTTACCGAGAATTAACGCAGGGTCAGTATGCAATTACCAAAACCACCCCGTTCTAATTAGAAATTTCATTCAGTCAGGGATCTGTACCTTCGCCACATCTCTGAGTTCATGAAGCCGTCGTTCTTGTAGAGCAGGACAATGGAAAAGGAGATGCTCCACTGATTCAATTTCTTCTTCATCCCTACGGCTCCTACAGAAATCGTTCGCCGTAGATTTAGTCTCTTAGCCATTGCACCTATCGTGCAGTGGTCAGTGAGAACCCCTTTTAAGATACGTATGATTTTCTTACTGTTGGATATGAGGGATTTGGTCTTGTTGATATTGTATTTGGGCCATAAGCAGTGGGATATGACGCAGCCTGGGTGACTTTGCCACTGTTCGTTTGCTGAAACGTCTGGCGGTAAACGAGGGCAAATCGAAGTATGATCCAGAAAGGATCCATAACATCGACGACTTGGCAAAAACTTCTCAAAAAGCAGCTATAACTTCGAGGTAGTTAAGAACTTCGTCTACCTCGCCTCCGCGGTAAACAGTACGAACAACATTTGCAGGCATCGAGTTTAAACGCAAAATAGCTCTTGCCAGTTGCTGTTTTGTGGACTCAAAAACAAGTTCAGTAAGTTTGCCTTCTCTCAAGGACCAGTTGATAAAGGCATTGTGATCATCGCAGTTCTGCTCTATGGCGCAGATGCATGGACAATATCAGAACTGAATTAAGAAGCCCTCTTTTCGAGAGAAGACTTTTTCATGTGATATTTACCTCTTTTTGCGTTGATGGCGATTTTAGAAGAAGATTCAGTCACAAACTATACAACGGCGTGAGTCTTATCGGCCCTCTATAGATCCAACGCACAAGAAGGCTAGGCAATAAAGAGTGCACAGACAACTTAGCTCCGAGCCGAAGAATCTTTTACTTTGAACCTGCGGGGCAACACAAGAGAGGACTTCCGCTATTGGATCGGTCCACCCTAGACTGTAGCGACATATGAAGAAAGCCTCAATTTGCGAAAATTATGCGAAAATCTTAAGAAAAATGTAATTAAAGGGTGACAATTTGTAGTTAGAGACCAAGCGGTTCTGGAAAATGTCTCTTGTCCGTTTTGTCTTTTGACTTAAAAACCAATTCATTTTTCCAGCCTTCTTTAGTAAAACCAAATAGACTCTGTATAAGATTCAGATCAAAAAGAATAAATCTCCTTAAAATTGCTGGGTCCGAGAGTACTTGCGATAGCGTTTCTCTTCCGCCAAATATCTAAGGAGAATGTTCAAAGATCAAGTCTAGAGAAATTGCAACAACATGACACGTTTCTATGACAGAACGATAATAAATTTAAATGGGATTAACCGTACGTCAAAAATGAACGAAAAGCCCACATAAGCCTTCACGAATTACCTTGTTGCCCGTAATTAACTTTAGCAAACTTATTAATCTGTCAAATTTGTAACCTTTGATTCGGGTGAAGTGCAACTCTGTCCAAATATTTGCTTGTCTCTTTTATTTTTCATGCGAATTTTGAATTTCTTTTATCAGAATCACTTCACCTTTAGCACGTGTACTTATTCATTTATTTTTTTTTTTTGTATTCAAAAAATAATTGACAGCCAACGACGCTTAATGAATTTTCTTTGATAACGACAAAACGAGTGTGATTAGTTTTGCTGTGCTGCATTTTCGTTCTGAATAATCTAAAAATGTACTCCATTTGTGCAGACATACGAGTATGTATGGGTATGGATTTGATGGGTAGTTGATAAGTAGTAATAACGGAAACTGTC
This sequence comes from Myathropa florea, assembly GCA_930367185.1. Classification (NCBI taxonomy): domain Eukaryota; kingdom Metazoa; phylum Arthropoda; class Insecta; order Diptera; family Syrphidae; genus Myathropa; species Myathropa florea. The sequence goes on along the minus strand of OV884002.1, from coordinate 125,387,053 downwards.
ACCGTTATCTGGAAGAGCGTTTTATTGTTGTTGACCTACAAGTGAATTTCACAGCAACGCAGATTATCCTAAGCCAATTTGGACTGAGTTGTTCAGAAGAAAATCAAATCTGTCAACTTTCCTGTCAAGCAAACGTCTTGTCTAACGGCATCTTTCATGGCATCTCGTTCATTTTCCCGGTTTCCAAACGTTTATACGTACAAATCTTAAAATTAACAGAGATTTATGAACTTTTCATCGATCCGTTGCTAAATTTTGGACTCCTCAACAAATCTCTCCAACAGTTCCCAGGAGTTGATGCACTCATCTCTACACACAATGCAGCAACCACCATAATTCGCTTTCGATGTTCAAAAGATGAATATCTTCGATTACCAATAAAACGAACTATCCAGCCAATGGTTGGATGCCTCTTAATTAGAGGCACACCGTCCAAACAATAGAATGGATTATGATGTTTTCCCCAAACAGGCGGCGCCGCCGCCGCCGGCTGATTGTTACCGTCGGCAAACCAATAAACGCGGCAAAAGACAAAACGAAACTGTCAAATTCCCTGAATTCGCCATCACATTCATTCATATCCGATATCTGTCATCCGTCTCCCGTCCAATCGAGCGACGGCGGCGGTTAATGAATAATTTATCATCCAAACTATCCGTTGCGCCGCCACAGCCACAGCCACTCAACCGAAACCGAAGCAAATAAATGCATAAATATCTGGTCAAAATCAGTCGGCCTGTGTTGCCTTAATTTTCATCTGCCAACTCTGACGTTTATGACCCGAAATTGACTTAATTGAATCTCGTTGCCAGATCGGATCCATGAGAGATGATCCATCACCTCTCGGCATTGTTTACGAGTCCCCCAACCCCGCGCACACACTCTCCGATGCCGATGCTCCTGGTCCTGCTTTATTCTCCTCTCGGTGATAATGCATTACGAAATGTGTCGTTCCGTTGCCCTTAAAGAACCGAAAAAAACTACAAGTATCTGCTATATCTCTATTAGTATCCAGTTTCAGAATTCCTTTCGTTCTCGAATGGCGGGGAAGGGAACAAGAAGTTTTATGCTTTTATTGCCCCCGGAGAAGGGAGAGAGAGGGTAGAGAAATCCTTTGAACAGCACCAACCTGCTGCTCTGTTGCTTCTGACGATGGTGGCAGCAGCAGATCTAAGCCAGTTGTTGCTGCTTCGACTCCCGCGCTCTCTGCCTCAATGGAGCCTCACCTCGGGGGCATCGGTTTATGGCCACACCATCATAAATGGCCGACTGTCCTCCTGGTCCGTCGCTTCATCTACACCTCGTCCTCATCCCGCTTGTTTCGATTTTTTTATTGCATTCGGCACTTTTTACGAGTATCTGCGCTGGCCGCTCGCGTATCTGGACAATGGACAAAGAAGAAGACGATGAAGAGGAAATCGGTATCTCTTCACAGTTGTGACCGACAATGCCTATAACATGGCTGATCGCTTCTCGTCTCTGTGCAGAGCCAATTGGCATCCGAGTGGATTGACAGTGGCCTGTGTCTTTGCCTTTGCATCCCGTCGACAGTCGACGAGCGTCCGCCAATGGGCACTGGAAGCCTCAATGGAATTTGAAAATTTCTTTAATTGGCCGTCGCCTTTTGTTGCCTCCGTCGACGTGACCAGCCAGCCAGTCAGCCGGGCAGCCTGCTGGTCATCATTTTTTTCTCTCATTTTCCTTTTCCTGAAGTCGTAAAACAAAAATCCATGAGAGTGAGTGTGTGTGCTGGAGCTGACCATCTGCAAGAAAGATATATGGCCATGCGAGTTGAGTATTGTATCCAAAGTGCTGGTTGTGGCACGAAAGGTCTCCTTCCCGAGTGAGGCAGGTAAGCCCCTGGTTTTTTTCGGCGAGGAAAGGGGAATGAAATTCTTAATTAACAAATGCACAAGCGGATAAGGGCAGATGCAGGCGGGGGTAGAGTGTGCGTGATGGAGTGTTTGTCAGAAAAGGAGCCAACCAAAATGGCGGCAATTTTCATCGAGACCCATTATGTAATGGTTGAGTTTTTTTTTCCTTCTCGTGGTTTTATTAACATTTATGAATTAAACGTTACGAAGTAGGATGTAAAGCGATAAAGTGAATCAACATTTGTAGAGCCGGTCTACTTAGGCGAGTTAATCAGGAAAAGAACAACAATAAACTTGAACTAGGAGTAATGAAATATAACGATCGTAAAATGGGAAAAGTTTTAATGTCCTTCCACATTTCATTGAGGAAAGTAAGTCTCTATTTTGGGGATTTTTTGTTTGTGTAAGCGGGGCTACCATAGACGTGAAAAGACTAAGAATATCCCTCACACAGTAGGATTTTTGGATGCAATCTGAAACTAAACCGCACCAAAATTACTACTTCTCTTGGAATTAAGTTTTTAAAGGGTTTTAGTAGGTGGAATATGAAATTAACTTGTGTTGAGCCAGAGTTCGGGCAGACTTTGTAAAGGGACTTGTAGGACGTTAAAAACAATCGGTCATTTGATAAGAGAAATGTGACAAAATTATAATTCAATCAACCTACCCGTCGATAAACGTAATTTTACAGTCAAAGAATATAATTAAATATCGAAAGTCCAGTTCTAAGTGACTAGATGATTTCTAAATAATTTACTTAAAAAGAAATAAAGAGGGAACAAATACAGTTAGCATCAAAAGTGAGTGAACAGTCAGTCATCTATTAAAATTCACGGAAACGAGACAGACGTGGATAGAAGTATCAAACTAGGGCTCCAAGGTTATACTTTAAAATATATTGTATTTAATTTAGCACAATTGAAAACATAAAAGAATAAACCAAATTCAGAAGAGAAAAGTTATTAAAACCTCAGTCAAAAATGAGTGTACATATGGTTGTGTCAATGATTGTAAGACATAACGGCTCGTTTTCATTAAACATTCGAAAACGTTGATAAAGTTTTATTTTCAGTAAAACGCGGCGCCGCACAGTGGTCGATTTAGGGTCATTAGCTTGACTTAAATCGGATTTAACTTTTCTTTTGTTTTGCTCGTTGGAAATATGTTTTAAAATCAATTTAAAATCATTTCCATAACTTGAATTCATCCAGATATTTTCAGAACTAGAACCAGCTTTACGTATTTCTATAGGTACTATGCATGTTAGCACAGTAACCAAAAGTTTACCAAAAAGTTTTGCTTGTAACGCGAGTGCCCTCCACTACCATCAGAGTCCCATTTCCACGAGCATACTAAGGTATCACCGTTTACTATCTGATTTTCAAAAGTTTCAAGAGTTGCGACAGACAAACGTTGTACTGTCAAGTCCAACAATGACTGTAGTTTGACTTCACATAAGGTTTCGGTTACAGCCGAAAAGTTACTTGTCGGATAACACTCTTGTTTTGCTTTTAAAATACTATCGTAAGCTGGGTAGATATTAGCATTTCTTTCTTTTGCGTTTTTTTAAAGTAGCTTATATTGATGTTTTGTGAGTCTCAAGCCAGTTATAAGGGCCAGGGGTTCTTCAGATGTATATGATTTGACCGTATTCGATATCTCAGGCTTTTTTAGAATTTTAACTGTTTTCGCAGAATACTCGACAACCCTTTTAACAACTTCGGCTTTAGAACGGCTTCCTTCTATTCTTAGCTTAGACTCAACAGCAAATTATAATTCTTCGGCCGATCTTTCCATGAGATTTTGAATTGAAGCAGAGCCACTTCCACACTCCTGGAATTCTTTTTCAGGTCTTCCTTGTCTAGAAGTTGTTAGCATATGTACTTCAGGCAATGGAATTTGGAACTCTTCGCAAAGCCAACACTCTTCAGCTTTTAAAAATCGTTCTAGTCATATTTTCTTCCCTTTGTACTTTTTGTAAAGGCGTGATACAAACATTTTGCTATACTCGAAGCATTTCTTATGATCAGCTTCATCAAGAACAGATATTAAATTTTTTGGCATCACGTACTGTAAAACAGCAGTTGCACACACCGTTACGGATGCCTTGAAAAGATTTTCAATCCGAATAAATGAAAAAATGTCTTCCCGTAGAGGATATTGTCGCCCTGAAAAGGACGTATTGGTAACTGTAAGAGAAGAAAAAAGTATGTTGCGCTGAGTGTCGTCTCTTAAGTTTTACATTATTTAAAGGTAATAATACAACCTTTAAATTAGCAAAGTTTTAAGGTTGTACTCAGCTGTACTTGTCTTTCGTAAAAAAAAGTATCACCGTATTTAGTTCATAGCGACTAAATCGTCCCTACTATATTATTAAAAATACACTCAATTTAAAAGTACTTCCCAAAGCATATTCTTGCATATTTGCTTCAAATATATACCTCACTTTTATTTCACTATACCACTTTAAAAGAAACTCCTTATCGGCGAAAGGCAAACTCGAGAGTAAGAAAAGATTTATACATTGAATTGGAAAGCTTCCCATTGCTAAAGTAAGGGAATTAAAAATGTTTTGTTTTTTGTTTCTTGTGATTTGAGTATTTGATTTCGAACCGAGCGGTATTTTTTCTAATGGAAAAAAAAAAATTTTTTTGACTTATGTCCAGCTACGATGTACTAAATCGACCACTGTGCGCCGTGGCGTAGTGGGTAGGTGCGTCGACTCTTACACTCGATGTTCTCGGTTCGATTCCCGAGAAAACATCAAACATTTTTTCACGGCTCCACCTCTTTCGAGTCACTGACAATGCTCAAAGAGTATAACTGTCTAAAAAAAGTTTCTCAGTCTCGCCGTTCGGAGTCGGCATTAAACTGTAGGTCCCCTCCACTCGTGAGAAAAACAACAGCACGCTCAACACGAGTGGTTGCTGATAAGCTAGGCCCAGGTCCATCTCGGACTGTAACGCCGCCATTATTATTTATTATTATAAAATAATTATATTTGGATGTGTACATTCACTTTTGATGCATGTTTTAGCCAATTTTTGTCTTGAATTAAATTAACTGCTTTATGATTACGGTTATGTTTAAGATAATTTAGCGTATATTACAGAGCTTTTATTTGAGGCATCAATGTCTGGCGTAGATTTATCTGCACAGAGACAAACTTTCAGGTAATGATTATACATTCATTTTTGACGCTGATTGTATGTTCACAGCACTCTTCTTGCTTACTTAGCGGGCTCCCGACCCGTGAAGTGTCTCTGCCTGAGACACGGCAGCCTGCGGTCACGGGCACGCTGCTTCCAGTTATCCAGACCAAGCGCTCTGGCATCCGCGATATCTTGGTCCTTGAAAAAGGGGTTCGGTCTTTCTTTTCTCCTCGAATCTGTGGGTTGTGATTCGAAGATCATCAGATCTCAAGCCTTCTCGAGTACCATTCTTAGAGTGAAAAGCTGGTCGGTTGTACTTCTGCCGGAACGAAAATAGCACTATTCATCTCCCACCCTGGATGCTTTCTGTCAAAATGATTATCTAACAGAACTATCTTATATCATTTTCATGATATCATCGGTCACTTCAATTCGAAAACGAAAAACCGTTGTCGCATCCGCCCAGTTACCGCTGATGTTGATATGAACGACATTTATTGCCGCATTAAATGCGAATTTCCACTAGGGTATCGTTTGTTTTTGTTTATTCCGTGTCAGATAAAACACCAAAACACCTCAAAAAAATTTAGTTAATGCCTATTGAGACTTGAGCATGTTCCTATGTGACCATTAATGCATGACAACATGTATTTTGTGTTACTCAAAAGATTGCTATTGCCGATGTACTGCCTTGTTAAACTTTTCAAATCAACTCGAGATGGGCTAGTAAGGTGTATACAACAATTCATCTATAAGACCTGATAAGATAGTATACCCCAGCATCATTCGTCCGATCTTGAAGAAAGAAGAACTTTTCAATTCCGATTCCGAGTTATATTCCACTCTGAACCCGAGGGAGATTGCAACAGAAGGCGTGCGCGTCTAAGTTGGAGCACACGAGTGAAGAGAGGGACCTCAACCATTTAAACGTATGCAATTGGAGATAGCTAGCAAAATACCGTGCTGATATTGACCAGATGGACTGTTGAAGAATGGCTTTAAGCGGTAAAATAATACAGCAGCCGAATTATGTATTGTAGTATGACTACGGTGACCATTTTTGCAAATGCAAAAAAGAGGACAAATCGAAAAATATGTCAAAAAATGTATTGAATGGATTTGGATGACAGTTTTCGATTCATTCACAATAGCAAAAACCAGGTGACAGAACTGAATTATTTAAACCAGTCCTGTCTACTTTTTGTATTTAACTAATTTAATACTGAAGAAAGTTTTCAGAGAAAAAAAGGACATTAAGAAGAAAAATGATTGTCCTCTTCAAAAAAACACAAAAAAAAAGGACACAATACGGAAAAAGAGAACTGTCCTCTGGAAAAGAGGACGAATGATCACCGTATATGTATGACTCATGCCTCTGGAGTTCTTACTGCTTCTTTTTGCGCTACAGCCCGGGGTGGAAATGAGCTTGTTGGTTGAGGCTCAAAAGACCATTGTAACTCGCGGTCAGTTTCGGTAAGTTCGTTCGTTCGTTCGCGAGAGTGAACTGAATCCCTCTCTACGTAAGCAAATGTCAGTTACTGCTGAATTCTCCTTAAGTTTCTTAAAGCAATTTAGAACACTATGACGATGCTTCCGGTTACTTTTCGTTTTCGTATGGCTTTTATAGTTGACCATTAAGTTTACAACCTAAAAAAGGGTAAACAAAGGTTTTAGAATTCCTAGCAAACCCGCCCAAAAGCTACGTAATGCTTGTTTCTATGGAATTTCGATTAAATAACGTTTGCAAGTGATAACAGTCGAGGCCACTGAGGCAAGTCCCCCAAGCTTAAAAATAATTGTTTTACCATTGTTCAAACAGGTTGTTTTCATACTCCCTCAAGCCATTCCATTAAAACGCTAATAGAGTTTTATACAATAAAACGTGTAGCTAAGTTGTTGCAACACTTTCGACCAGGTTTTAAATGTTTTATAATCGTATCTGATTGCTGCTGGAATTCCTTTTATGGGTTAAAACTCACTCACAGACAAAGTTGCTTTGATCATAGGACGGACATGTTTGAAATATGCGCAATGTTAACCACTTTAGTTCTAGAATGTCTAAGAAAAGCTTTCAAAGGTTTTTTTTTTACATTGAACGCATCAAGACACAGCACCCATCAGAGTTCGATAGAGAGATATACCCGTGATTACTGATTCTTTGTAAAAGAAATTCTGAATTTCTGGCAACAAGGCAACAAATTTATGCTTGAGTATGCGTTAAGATTTATTTATTGAAAAACTTGTTAAATTTATGATGGAAAACCAATTTTGAAAGTCGGCATTCAATTATTCAAACACAAGCATTATATAAAAATTTCTTTCATGTTCGAAATGCGCCCAGTGCTCCAACAATTTACCGATCGGTCGAGCGTTTTCAGCAACAAGGAGCTGTCTGTAATCTTCCGCGTGCTGGAAGATCTCGTATAGTTCCAAATGATGTGAACATTGCTCGGGTGCAAGAAAGTATTGAAGAAAATCCAGAAACTTTCACCAGGTGACGTTCTCAGCAGTTGGTGATTTCTAGGCGGTCTTTGCAAAGAATTTTAAGGCAGTTACACCTTTTTCCACAGCCACATTTCACACAGCTTCTCCAACTATGGTTCTCCTGAGAGAAATTTTTGGTAATCAGATAATATGGCGTTTTTCTCTTTTAATTGGCCACCACGTTCGCTCGATTTAAAGGCTAAAGATTTTTTTCTTTGGGGCTACCTAAAAAATAAGGTAATAATAATAATAATGGCGGCGCTACAGTCCGAGGTGGACCTGGGCCTAGCTTCTCAGCAACCACTCATGTTGTGCGTGATATTGTTCTCTCACGAGTGGAGGGGACCTACAGTTTAATCCCGACTCCGTACGACGATTTTGAGAAGCTTTTTTTAGACAGTTATACTCTTTGAGCATTGTCAGTGACTCGAAAGAGGTGGAGCCGTGAAAAAATGTTAGGTGTTTTTTCTTGAATCGAATTGCGAACATCGAGCGTAGAAGTCGATGCATCTACCAACTACACCACGGCGCCCACTGCCCCACTGCCCCAACTGTCGATGGATAAGTCTCCTTAACATCGCCTGTAAGATCTTTCTGCCGTTCTGTGTGAACGCCTGAAACCTTTCGTCACCAATCTGATAGGTCTGTATCTTGTCCGGCCTGTGGTTTCAGGCTAGGGAAGTCCACCATCGATCAAATCTTCACAAGAAATCCAGATCGACACACACCATCTATTTATCGACTTCAAGGCGGCATATGACAGCGTGTATAGAGACGAGCTATACAGCGCCAGTTTTGACATTCCTGCCAAACTCGTCAGACCGCGCAGGATGACGATGGAGAACTCTCGCTGCTCCATCAAGGTCGGTAACGAACTCACCGAGACCTTTGATGTCGATAAAGGTTCTAGACGCCGTGGCGTAGTGGGTGGGTGCGTCGACTCCTACGCTCGAGGCCGTCGGTTCGAATCTCGAAAAAAAAAACATCAAACATTTTTTCACGGCTCCACCTCTTTCGAGTCACTGACAATGCTCAAAGAGTATAACGTCGTCGTTTCCGTTTGCTTGGGTCGTCAACAGTGAATCCGTCTGCATCCGAGGCAGTTCGTGTTTTCTGAACTCGTTGTTTTTTACGTGGTGAGGAAGTTAGGTTAGGTTAGGAGGGCTCTATGCTGTTGCCAGCAATTACACCCAGAGGCCGTGAAGGTCCATTGTGTATGCCCTGTAAGGATTGCATGCTTACCGAGAATTAACGCAGGGTCAGTATGCAATTACCAAAACCACCCCGTTCTAATTAGAAATTTCATTCAGTCAGGGATCTGTACCTTCGCCACATCTCTGAGTTCATGAAGCCGTCGTTCTTGTAGAGCAGGACAATGGAAAAGGAGATGCTCCACTGATTCAATTTCTTCTTCATCCCTACGGCTCCTACAGAAATCGTTCGCCGTAGATTTAGTCTCTTAGCCATTGCACCTATCGTGCAGTGGTCAGTGAGAACCCCTTTTAAGATACGTATGATTTTCTTACTGTTGGATATGAGGGATTTGGTCTTGTTGATATTGTATTTGGGCCATAAGCAGTGGGATATGACGCAGCCTGGGTGACTTTGCCACTGTTCGTTTGCTGAAACGTCTGGCGGTAAACGAGGGCAAATCGAAGTATGATCCAGAAAGGACCCATAACATCGACGACTTGGCAAAAACTTCTCAAAAAGCAGCTATAACTTCGAGGTAGTTAAGAACTTCGTCTACCTCGCCTCCGCGGTAAACAGTACGAACAACATTTGCAGGCATCGAGTTTAAACGCAAAATAGCTCTTGCCAGTTGCTGTTTTGTGGACTCAAAAACAAGTTCAGTAAGTTTGCCTTCTCTCAAGGACCAGTTGATAAAGGCATTGTGATCATCGCAGTTCTGCTCTATGGCGCAGATGCATGGACAATATCAGAAATGAATTAAGAAGCCCTCTTTTCGAGAGAAGAATTCTGCATGCGATATTCCCTGGCTAGTTCGTCTGCTTCACAGTTTTATGGAATATCTCTATGTCCAGGTACCCAGTGCACCATAAGGCTGCATTGTCTCGATATCTCATTGAGAGACATACGGCAGACTCTTACCAATCTAGATCTTGTAATTGGTGATTTGAGTGCTTTCATTGCTCCTTGACTATCGGTGTGAATGACGATGCTCTCACTCAACATCGTTCTCATCTATAGCCATTCAGCGGCTTCACGAACAGTCGTAATTTCCGCCTGGAAAACACTACAATGATCCGGTAGTCTAAAAGATTGGCTGATTTGGAGATGTTCCGAGTAAATACCTGCGCCAACTACACTACCAGTCTTAGATCCGTCCGTGTGGATTTCCTTTGGCGTTTTTACTGCTTAGAACCACGTTCGTTTCCCATTGTTGTCTGTTTGGGATAATACAGTCGACTCCCTCTAAGTCGAACTCCGTCTAAGTCGAATTTCCCTCTAACTCGAATTTTTTCGCCATATTTGTTTTGGCATTACCCTCATTTTCCATACAAAAACCACCCTCTAACAAAAAACCAATCGAACTCTCTCTAACTCAAACTAATTTTGATATCCCGTGAAAATTCGACTTAGAGGGAGTCGACTGTAGTTCAATGTTGAAGTCTAAGATCGGGGTTAGATAGTCTGTAGATTCTTCTAGATACTCGTAGTTATATGTATTTAGAATACTGGCGTGACCTATATTTTGTTTTCTCCATTCTGAGAGTTCCTGTAGTCTTAACGCCGATTTAGATGCAAATTCCTTGCCACAAATGTCCACAGGGACGAGGTGTAGTATCGTCTCTAACGCTGCGGTCGGAGTGGTACGCGTTGCGCCTGTGATTGATATACACGCCAACCTTTGGTAGAGAAACACCTCAACCAAATCGGTGTGAGCAAATAGAGCCAGCTAGGGAAAGATCGTAACAGCTGGAAAGACTTGTTAGTTGATGTCCAGTTCCACCCTGGACTGTAGCGACATATAAAGAAATACTCAGTTTGCGATAATCTGAAGAAATATGTAATCAAAGGATGACAATTTGTAGTGTAGAGACCAGTCGGTTTTGGAAAAATGTCTCTTGTCTGTTTTGTCTTTTGACTTAAAAACCAATTCAGTTTTCGAGCCATCTTTTGTAAAGTAGACTCTGTATAAGATCCAGGTCAGAAGCAATAAATCTTATTAAAACTGCTGGCTTTGAGACTTGCGATAGCGTTTCTCTTCCGCCAAATATCTAAGGAGAATGTTCAAAGATCAAGTCTAGAGAAATTGCAACAACATTACCTCCAACGACAACCTCCAACTGGGTTAACGCCACGACAAGACCATTTAAATCGATTACAATGATCCCAAGATACAAACTTTATAGCAAAATAAAGATAAAATTATAGCAGCGCCTTTTCGAATAAATGAAATAAGAAGTATTGTTTTTCTTGTGAGAAACCAATAAAAAAGCATTCTGGTTGGTTCATCTGCATATCTGGAATCTCCCGCTGGTGTGAATCTCATTAATGCCGCCCTAGCACCTACGAACATTATTCAAATGTCTGTAGGTAATGAATAATATTCTGACAAATTACGAATGCTGATTAGTGATTAAATCAGAATAATATGAAAAACTTGGCAGAGAAAGATGGAGAGATGGAAAGAAGAATACATTTTCGGGAGGCGAACGTGTATTTGATGAAGCCAAGAATGACCGTAGCAAAGGAAAGTGTGAAAAAGTCGATTGAACAAACGTTTATGCTAATGGAATAGTCCTAGAGCAATCAAAAGACATAAACAAAGATGACTTTTTAAAAGGAAGTCTACTTAAAGACGATTTGGCAAGTAGGGGAAGGTAGAGTCATGATCGGGGAAATTATTCAAATCAGTCTCATGAGAGAGGCTGGGTGGAGAGGCATGTTGAGTGAGGCCTAGATCCACCTCGGACTGTAGCGACCTAAGAAGAAGAAGTCTCATGATGAAAAATGGCAAAACAAAATGAAAAATGGGTCTCAGGAGGCGTGTGGAAAGCATCAAACAGAAGATGACTTCTTCTTCGATCATCCATTCTTTTCCTTCGATCATCTCGATCTTATTTTGTAGAGAGGCTTTTATTCAGCTTTTCCTCTTGTATCAATATATATCAAAGAAATTCAAGATCTTATTAAAACATATACATTGCCAGTAGTAAGGTTAAGATAACCAAATCTCTGGTCATCGTCCAATATTATAAAATATGTAATCTATGCTGAAATAAAGGAAAACTTAAACTTATCTCGATCTTAAGTCTCGACATTTTCTTCGACGCATTCAACTTATTCGCCATTTGTTTACTAGGAATATTCATGGGTCCTGGTACCCAGTCTCGGGCCACCGGAATGCAATCAACTCATGTAGTCTGGAAGAAGAGAGGATCGCTCTAGGCAGCCATGGTGCAGATGTGTAGATAAGGTAGCGAGGATATTTGGGAGAAGCTACTTGGTGTTTTGAAAAACCCAAAGTCTCGGACGATTCCTTCATCCCAAGAGGTCATCTTCTTCTTCTTTTTCTGATGGCGCTACAGTCCTGAGTGGACATGGGCCTCAACCAACAAGCCTCTTCAGCTGGCACGATCTTTAGATTTTTAGATCCCAAGAGGTCTGAGGAATTAAAAAGACATTTTTGAAGAAGATCCAGCTCCTACCAGCTTGATTCCAAACTAAACTGGAAAGAGAACATCGAAGGAGCGGATCAAAAAGATTACACATGTAAGCGAGCCTTCGGAAACACCTGGGGTCTTAGACCGCGTGTGGTAAACCGGCTATTCACAGCGGTAGTAAGACCCATCTTAACTTCTCATCTCATCTCATTTTCAGTGACCTGCATGTTCCACTAAAGGGGGTCACGGGGCAATGCATGCACGAGAGATCTTCAGGCCACTCGATCCTCTGCCATCGACTCTAACTCATCAGGAGCTATGCCCAAGCGCAACCAGGCGAGTGTTTGAACTTAGTCTAACCATCTTAACTTACGGATCATCAGTCTGGTGGCATGCACTGGAGAAGAAATACCTTCTTTCTAGCTTGACGAAGGTCCAAAGAGCCGCCTGCTTAGGAATCATGGGTGCCCTAAGGACAACGCAGCGCTCGAGGTCCTACTCTATCTTACCCCTCTTGACATCTTCTGTAGTAGCAGAGCGGCTACTACCGCAATGAGACTCGGGGAAGTCAAGATGTGGAAAGACAAGCCATATGGGCACGCGTCCATTCTCTCAAAATACAAAACGTCGGATTATCTGCCACCAACCCTGACTACCGTGACTACCGTCGGCGCCGTGGCGTAGTGGGTAGGTGCGTCGACTTCTACGCTCGATGTTGTCGGTTCGATTCCAGAAAAAAACACCTAACATTTTTTCACGGTTCCACCTCTTTCGAGTGACTAATAATGCTCAAAGAGTATAACTGTCTAGAAAAAGCCTCTCAAAATCGCTGTTAGGAGTCGGCATTAAACTGTAGGTCCCCTCCACTCGTGAGAAAAACAACAGCACGCACAACACGAGTGGTTGCTGAGAAGCTAGGCCCAGGTCCACCTCGGACTGTAGCGCCGCCATTGTTATTATTATTATAACCCTGACTACCACGAGGAAGTTCTCTACTCGAATTCCGGCCAGGAGAGGTTGGGAAGAGCTATCAGCAAATGGCGGCGAAGAGATCTCCCTATATACTAATGGCTCGAAAACAGGTGTTGGAACGGAGGCAGGGGTCTTCTGCGATCTCTTTCAAAAATCCCTAAACCTAAGCAACGAATGTAGCGTTTTCTAAGCAGAAGTAGTAGCAATGAATGAGGCGGCACTTACGCTTAAAGAACTCAGTTTGACTGAAAAAAGTTGAACTATATACTCCAACAGCCAAGCGGCTATAAGGGACATAGCGTCGGATATTGTAAAGTCGTAACTAGTCAAGCTATGCAGACAGAACGTCAACCAATGTAAACACGGTGACTCTCTGCTGGGTACCGGGACCCACAGGAGTTCAAGGAAACGAGAGAGCGGACGTGTTGGTGAAGGAGGGCTCAGAATTAGAGAAATCTCTATCACTACCTTATGTCAATATGCCACTAAGTTTCCTAAGGAAGGCATTAGAGGATGAAGCCTTAGAAAGGGCAAATGCGCGATGGCTGAATCTGGACATTGGGTCAACGACGAGAGCCCTATGGCCGATGTTGAACAGGAGGAAATCATTATCAATGGTTGGGATGAGTCGCAAGGGTATTCGAATCATGGTACGAGTCCTTACCGGACACTGGCCGATAGGCACCCATGCCAGAAGGTTAGGTATCCCCCATAGCGACTATTGTAGAAGTTGCAGGGACGAGGAGGAAATAGAGTCCGTTCGCCACCTGCTTTGCGATTGTCCAGCTCTACGGGGAAGGAGACTGCTAACACTAGGCAGTAACTTTTTCGACGAGCTGGAGGATCTGGAAAAAATAGAGCTGAAGCACCTCCTGAGATATATAAAACAATCTGGGTGATTCTAATAAGCAGCAAAAGTGTAGGTCTCACGGGGTACACCCCTCCACACATACGGCACAATGGACCCAACCGTTGGTCTCAGTGAGCCGCGATCCGGTCGCAAGGGCACCCTATCTACCTACCTACCAGCTTAATCTGCCACCCTGTGGTCTGCCAATTCGATGCCACTTAGCTCGCGTACTTAACTGGAAGTACTGCTTGGAATTTTAAAGCAAAAGAACCGCAAATCACAAATAATCACACAATAACGACACATTCCTAGACTTGTAGGCTTAAATTCCTTTTCACAAATTTCAATCTCCCACAAAAGAAGCATTTTCCAGCTCAAAAACCAGTCAACATTCTTAAAGCACCTTTTCGAAAGTCTCCCTTCAAATCAACCCACATCCAACTTCAACCCAAACACAGTCTTGTAGTAAATTTCGGTTACCCAGCCAACGTCTAGCGTAAACCGACGCCATGCATTCTGGAAATGCACATTCCCACTGCAACGTGCACCCCATCCTCACAGACCATGCGACGCTGCGTACACCACCTTCCCCACAGAGCGCTGACCCAACATCAAAGCGACCCACCGTTCCCGTCCTGAATAAGTGCATGCTCGCCCGTTCGGGTTTGCTCAACTATTCGACTCCTCGGTGATAACATAAATTCGGTTTGCTTACTCTGGGATTAACGCACGTAAACAACAGTGTCCCAGCAGATTACCCCGCGACGACGAGCCCACTCGCTCTGGTTTCAGAACACCTTGATCCCACCTCCAGTGGCCACCCGGACGCAGCACGTACGCGCTTCATCCATCATCGAATCGGTCCCCGGACTTGTTTCTCGCGTCTGTCACACGAGCCCTCCATGTTGTCTGCGACTCAAAATGCCGATATTCTGGAGATTTACGATCGCCGATTAGGATTTTGTGATGAATTCAGTTTGGGTTTTGATTTCGCTGCCATGCTCACATACGAACTGTATTTATTTGTTCAGAAAACTACACAAAAAAACGAAATAAAACTACAAGAAGTGCCATTGAACACAGCCCGCTGGCTGTCAACTGAAATGACAAAACAAACACAATTAAACGTTTATTACGAATGTAAAACGAAAATTATAATACAATTCAATCGGGTTGTACCGTTTATGGCGGCCATTCAAGTCGTTCGGGACGGCTAAAGTACGCAATAAATGTTTGGTATTGAGAGCAGTTTGGCACTGGTCGTTACAATTAGTCACAATCGCAATAAACCAAGAATGACGGTCCAATAAAATTGACCAATTTATGGTATCGTCTGAACGGAGAGAGAGAAAGTCGACTTTAGAGTGCGCCACGCGATTCGAGCTGGTTATTTGAGTTGACAGCGCTGATTAATTGGCACCACTTGAGTGGTTCAAGAGATTCGCAATACTCGTTGTTTTACAATACAAAAAAGTTGTTTCGGTAATTGATCCAATAAGTGGTCCTTATGTGATTGGTGATTGGGGTTGAGCGAAAGGAACACGCGCCATTTTGTAGGTGATGCTTGTCGGTTAGGAGAGACTTCTGTTAGTGAATGTTTTACTAGAGAAAATTGAAAGGATTCAAGGCAGGGAATGGTGGAGAGCAGAGATCAAACGCAAAACGAATCTTGGGGATTGTTGATCCATGTATTGTGTAATAGAGCAATCTTTCAAGCGGCTAGCGGAATCTGTTAGGACAGCGGTCCCAGTTTTGATTTATGACACAGAGACATGGCCACTTCAAGAGTGTGTCGTGCCATCTTGGCCCCCTTTCCAATGACGCCTTTTGGAAAAGAAGTTAAATCGAAGACATTTATGGAACCAGTGTCTTAGATGGTTAGTCTGAATAAAGATGAGAAGAGGACGACATTAGGAGGTCTCTAACAAAAAGTTGGGACAAAATGCACAGGGTATACTGTGCCTGTTCCGACGGGTGACTATCCGGAATATTCAATAGATGTGATCGAAGGTTTATTCCATAGTTTGATACTGCCGGAGGACGAACATCACGCAAAAGATGCGGGATTTCACAGCAGACAAGACGAACCTGACAAATCAAGAGAATCTTGTCGGGCGCCTGGTTCTTTATCTATTCAAACTTTGGGTCTGTGATTGCTTGGAGACTTGTTGTACGTAGTTGCACCGAAATTATATAGACGAAAAGCTCATTATGCAATACTTAATGACAGTCCGACGGTAAATGTAACAGATGAGTTGCAGAACTGTAGGTAGGTAGGTAGGTTGAGGGATGCCCTTGCGACTACCATCGCGGTTCAGTTACACCAACAGTTTGGGTCTAATGTGCCCTGGGAATGGGACATATATATCCCGTGAGATCTACATTATCACTGCTGATCAGAACCACCCGCATCGTTGTATGCATCTTAAGAGGAGCCTCAGCTCTATTTTGTTCAGATCCTCCAGCTCGTTGAAGAAGTTAGTGCATAGTTTAGTAGTCTCCTTCCCAGTAGAGATGGACAATCGTAAAGCAGGTGGCGAACAGACTCTATTTCCTCCTCGTCCCTGCAACTTTTACAATAGGTATCCCCCTAGCCTCTTGGCATGGGTGCCTATCGGACAGTGTCCGGTGAGGACTCATACCACGGTTCGAGTATACTTGCGACTGATGCCAAACATTGATAATGATTTGTTCCTGTTCAGCACCGGCCATAAGACTCTTGTTGTTGACCCAATGTCCAGATTCAGCCATCGCTCATTTGCCTTCTTTACAGCTTCGTCCTCTACTTCTTTCTTTAGGAAACTTAACGGCGTGCTGACATAAGGTAGTATCAGAGATTTTTCCAGTTCCGACCCTTCCTTTTCCCTTTGCCAGCAAGTCCGCCCTCTCGTTTCCTTGGACACCTGTGTATCGCGGTACCCAACAGAGTTGTCACCGTGTCTACACTGAAGATCTCGTTGACAATTTGTCTAAAAAGCTTGACTATTTTCGACTTTATAATAACCAACGCTATGGCTCTTATTGCCGCTTGCTTGTAGGAATATATAATAATAATAATAATAATAATAGCGGCGCTACAGTCCGAGGTGGACCTGGGCCTAGCTTCTCAGCAACCACTCGTGTTGTGCGTGCTATTGTTCTCTCACGAGCGGAGGGGACATACAGTTTAATGCCGACTCCGAACGGCGAGATTGAGAGGCTTTTCCTAGACAGTTATGCTCTTTGAGCATTGTCAGTGACTCGAAAGAGGTGGGGCCGCGAACAATTTTTTTTTGAAAAATTGTTTGTCTGAACTTGGTTTCGAACCTAGACTGTGAAAGTCTAATGCGCATGGGTCGACGCACGAACCCACACGGCCACGGCGCCCATTTATCGTAAGTACCCCATCATTTATAGCTGCAACCTCCTCTTTGAAAACGCTACATTTATCGCTTAGGTTAAGGAATCTCTCGAAGAGCTCGCAAAAGGCCCCCGCCCCCGTTCCTGCACTTGTTTTTGAGCCATGAGTGTATAGGGAGATCTCTTCATCATCATCCACTGATAGTTCTTCCCAACCTCTCCTCTCCCGGAATTCGGGTAGAGAACTTCCGTGTAGTGGTCAGGGTCGTACATAACTGTAGCCCCATTCTACAAAAGATGTCATTTTAAATTAACAAAAAAGGCAACAATTTCATGAAAAGTGACAATATTCCTGTTTTAATCCAAAGAATGAACTATGAGGTAAATAATGGAACACAAATATCCGACTCAACTCTACCTTTAAATAGTCGTCCTTTTGATAACATTTTCCATCACATTTTCGCATAATTACGACCGTATTTCACTAATAACAGTTCTGGTATTTTGTGTTAGTTTATGAATTGTTGGTGGAAAATTAGATTAAATTTTATCCTTAACATAGTCTCAAAGAAAATGAAAAATGGTTTAACACCATTTTCGGCCGATTTCGGCCAGTTTAAGTTCTCATTTTGAGAAATCATACGTTCAAGAATGTTGTCAAGCAACAGAGCTATTGTTTCACCATCTGTTTGGGATATGACGTCGTCCTACTCAGAATAAACGACATCTATGACTTTAGGCAAAACGAAAATTCTGTCAACATCGTTCACTAACTCAATCCATTTGCTTAAATAGTCGCACCAGCAGCAATCCGAAGGAAAATGTCTATTCAAACCAAACTGTCACCTGGGTTATTGGAGCTTCAAATGCGACAGCTTTGTTTTTTTACATATGAAAAAGTTTGCAGGCTTCAATTCCTGTGTCAACTGAACCTTATCATCACGTTGGCCAAGATCTTGATTCAAAATCCGGTGCAATGTAGTTGGAGATTGGTAGAATTGTGTGATTATTATGAAGAGGAAACACTTAGGCTTTTAGTCACAGCAACGGCTACGATATTTTTTGCTGAAATTGTTCGACGAACACGATTCTTTCCATCACTAACCCTTCCGAAACATTCTATAACTGTGCGAGAAGAGGCTTGTTGATGACGGAGAGCGCTACGAACCTAATGATTACTATCCGCCAAAGTAGCATGCGCCGTGGCGTAGTGGGTAGGTGCGTCGACTCCTACGCTCGAGATCGTCGGTTCGAATCTCGGAAAAAACATCTAACATTTTTTCACGGCTCCACCTCTTTTGAGTCACTGATAATGCTCAAAGAGTATAACTGTCTACAAAAAGCTTTTTAAAATCGCCGTTCGGAGTCGGCATTAAACTGTATGTCCCCTCCGCTCGTGAGAGAACAATAGCACGCACAACACGAGTGGTTGCTGAGAAGCTAGGCCCAGGTCCACCTCGGACTGTAGCGCCGCCATTATTATTCTTCTTCTTCTTCTTCTTCTTAGGGCGCTACAGTCCGAGGTGGACCTGGGCCTCACTCAACATGCCTCTCCAGCCAGCACGATCTTTCGCCAGCTGTCTCCAGTTTCGCACACCAAGCCGGCAGAGGTCCCCCTCGACTTGTGTGCGCCACCTTGTTCGTGGACGTCCTCTGTTGCCTTGACCCACAGGCTCAGAGTCGAAGACTCTTCGAGCTGGAGCTAAGTTGTCCATACGCTCTACATGGCCTAGCCATCTTAGGCGTTGGATCCGTAGACACCTGGCTAGGCTCATGTCGCTGTACAGCCCATACAGTTCGTGGTTGAATCTTCTCCTCCAAATGCCATCAACGCAAACAGGACCAAAGATCGCGCGCAGAACTTTTCTCTCGAAAAGACCAAGGCAATGTTCATCCGCTTGGGATATTGCCCATGCCTCTGCGCCGTACAGCAGGACTGGGATGATTAAGGTCTTATACAAAGTCAACTTGGTCTTCCGAGAGAGGGCTCTACTACTCAATTGCCTTTTGAGCCCGTAAAAACAGCGGTTGGCAAGAGTTATTCCGCGTTTGATCTCGGTACTGATGTTGTTTGTACTGTTTACCGCGGAGCCGAGGTAGACGAAGTCCTTAACTACGTCAAAGTTCACACTCTTTTTCACCCTCATCTCACAAAATAGGTATCCCATAGGATGTGGTATCAAAACGGCGCTTTCATGGCGCTAATTGGGTGCGAAAACAGGATCTGTATGTCCACCGCCACTTTTACCTACCTACCTACCTACCTACGTCAAAGTTACAGCTGCCTATGGTGACGTTCTGGCCAAGTCGTCGATGTTGTGCGTCCTTTCTCGATGACAGCATATACTTTGTTTTTCCCTCGTTTACCGCCAGACCTATTTTAGCCGCTTCCGCTTTAATGCCAGCAAACGCATCATTGACGGCTCGCTGTGTTCGCCCAATCACGTTAATGTCATCCGCGTAGGCTAGCAGTTGAACGGACTTTTGGAAGATCGTGCCTCTTGTGTTGGCCAGTGAGTTTTGCATGATCTTCTCAAGAACGATGTTAAAGAAATCTCATGACAGCGCGTCGCCTTGTCTAAAACCTTTTTTGACATTGAAGGTCTCGGTGAGTTCGTTACCGACCTTGATGGAGCAGCGAGAGTTCTCCATCGTCATCCTGCTCAGTCTGACGAGTTTAGCAGGAATGTCAAAACTAGACATGGCGCTGTCATATGCGGCCTTGAAATCGACAAATAGATGGTGTGTGTCGATCTGCATTTCTTGGGTCTTCTCCAGGATCTGCCGCAGTGTGAAAATTTGATCGATGGTGGACTTCCCGGGCCTGAAACCACACTGGTAAGGACCTATCAGTTTGTTCACGAATGGTTTCAGGCGTTCACACAAAACGGCAGAGAAGACCTTATAGGCGATGTTAAGGAGACTTATCCCTCGATAGTTGGCGCAGTCAAAGGGGTCTCCTTTCTTGTGGATCGGGCAAACGATACTGAGATTCCACTCATCGGGCATGCTTTCCTCCGACCATATCTTACAGATGAGCTGGTGCATGCGCCCTACCAGATCACCTCCAGCTGCTTTAAACATTTCGGCGGGCAGACTATCTGCACCAGCAGCTTTATTAGACTTCAGTCTCGATATCGCTATCTTGACTTCGTCTAGGTCGGGGGGACGGTATTCTCTTCTATCATCGTCCGTTGTGTTGAGTGGAACATTCTGCCTGACAGCGGTATTTGTGTCCTTATCGCCGTTCAACAGTCTGCAGAAAGGATTTTTCCAAATTCTCAGTATCGACTGCGAATCTACTACTAGCTGTCCATTTTCGTCCCGGCAAGCTTCTGTTCGAACTTTATATCCATTCGATAAAAGTTTTACCCTTTGGTAAAACTTTCGGACATCATTCCTGCCATAACACCTCTCCATCTCCTCGATCGCGCGCTTCTCGTGCTCTTTCTTTTTCTTCCTGAGAAGCCGGTTCTCTTCCCTTCTTCTCTGTTCGTAGAGCTCACGAACAGCTCTCGTGGTTCGATGCAGCGTTGCCCGGTAGGCTTCTTGTTTTGCTGCATGTGCCTGCCTGCACTCGTTGTCAAACCAGGGGTTTTTCCTAGGTGGCGTTTTAAAACCCAGCACATCAGTAGCGGCTTCTCTGATGGCTCTTTGACAACGTTTCCATTCTTCGTCTATTGTTAGTGCAGGCGGCGTCGAACTTTCGGAGAGTTTCAGGGAGACTCGATCGGCAAAGTTCCTGGCAGTCTGTTGCGATTGTAGCTTTTCGACGTCAAACCGTGGTTGTCTTCCTCGACTCCGTTGTTCTGTCGATATCCGTGTCCTTACCTTGGCTACAACAAGGAAATGGTCCGAGTCGATGTTGGCGCCTCGGAACGTTCGGACATCAAGAATACTGGAGGAGTGTCTGACGTCGATCGCAACGTGATCAATCTGGTTGACGGTTGAATGATCAGGGGACCGCCAGGTCCCTTTATGGATGTTGAGGTGTGGGAACCGCGTGCTAGCTACAGAGAGGTTTCGCCCCGTAACAAAGTCCACCAGCCTGAGTCCGTTTTCGGACGTGGTGTCGTGCAGGCTGTGTTTACCGATGACTCTAGCAAAGATGTCCTCTTTACCCAGCTTAGCGTTGAAATCTCCTAGAACGATCTTGGTGGCGTAGCTGGGGCATTGATCGTACGTTCTTTCTAGGAGATCATAGAAGTCATCCTTGCTATCGTCATCTTTGTCCTCCGTTGGGGCGTGGGCGCTGATGTTAGGCTGATGTTGCCGAATTTAGCCTTGATGCGGATTGTTATGAGGCGCTCGCTTATGTACTTAAAGCTTATACTTTAAGCGCCGCCATTATTATTATATATTAAAGTAACATTTTTTTTTTTTTTTTTTGCGTATTTTTTAGAAACACTACTGGAGCACTCAGACTCAAAACTGGTCCATTGTACTGCCTGGTAGCAACCTACTCCAGTGCCGTTAATTTGATCCCAACGGCAAATGGTGACTGGACCGATTTCGGAATCGAACCTGGGACCCCTCGAACTTGGGGCAGGCACCTAACCAACTGCGCCATCCAGTCGTGTTTAAAGTAACATGCTACTTGTATGAGATATTAAGTAATATTTGTTGAAGATTCCATTAAAGAAAGAGACCAAAAGGCTTTGCTAATAAGATGACAAAAAAAAGCATCATTCGTGAACTGTAGCAACTAATTAAGATGTACCGATAATAGCTAATATAGTACGCTATTAAATGGACAGAAAGAAGTGGATTGGGTATCAACTCTCAAAGACTGAGTTGGTCTTGTTCTCCAACAAAAGAGTCTTTCCACAGTTCAGATGTCCGGTTATTAAGGGTACCATCCTAAAGGTTTGACGAAAATACAAATACTTGCATTTCTGGGAGTCAACAACTGACTTCATATGCCTTCAATAGACCTATTTATGCGGGTGTCGTCGGTTGCAAAAAGCGCCTTGACAATCAACTTAATTAATGGGTGGATCTCTATCGCCACAGGAACTGCTAACATTCTAAACAAATAATCGGTAGAAAAGGCAAAGTTTATACACTTCCCCACTAGGATCGACGATCCCATAATCTGACCATTCAAGTTTACACCAATGGGTCGGAGATGGTGGACGGCACAGGCGCGAGAACATTAAAACTGAAATTGCTCGGTCAAGCGGAACTCCTGACAGTCAAAGAAGCGCACAGAATGATATTAACAAAATATTGATAGAACTCTACATCAAAACAGTCGGGCTTTCTTGACTAAGGTGAGTTCCCTCTTAGAAGTTAGCACATCAACCAGTTATACGCGGTGATTGTTGGACTGATAATTATCTATGCTGCGGCGTTGTATGGAGGTTAAGCATCGCAAATAACCGCAAAAAAACGAGATTAGATAAGATTCAATTTTAAGCATGTACGAGTATCATTGGTATGCATAACACACGCGGGGTTAGATGTTGTACGTAACATTTTTTAGGGAAATGGAAATGTGTTTGTGTGAGTAAAGATCCGAACTGAAATCTGTCAAGGAGGCTTTTGTTGGTGTTGAAGGAGATGCGGTGGTAAATGAGGGCAAGTAAGTTAGGATTAAGAACTGTGTCCGTCCAACTAGGATTAGCATTTTGTCTAGGACATAAGTATACTGAAATTATTAATAAAAATGCATTGAAAACGAAAACGGGGGCAAAACGAAGTATATGCTGTTATCCAGAAAGGAAGCACAACATCGACGATTTGGCCAGAGTTCTACAATGGGTAGCTATAACTTAAAGTTAATGAAGGACTTTGACTACCTTGGCTCCGCGATAAACAGTACGAACAGCATTGGTACCGAAATCCAATGCAGAATAACTCTTGCCACCCACTTTTTTTTTTTTTTTTTGGTTCAAAAGGCAATTGACATTGTGTAGGACATTGATTTTTCTCGTCCTGTTCTACGGCAGAAATAAGTATGGACAATATTCAGATAAAGAAGCTCTTGGTCTTTTGAGAAGAAAAGCTCTGCGTGCGATCTTTGGTCCTGTTTGTGTTGACGCCAACCCGGTTTATTTTGCGTTTGGATTTGGATCTTCATCCGAGTAAGATTTTGCTGACGAGCGACCATAAACAACGCCGTGAATTCGTTAATTGAGCCTTGGAAATGGACATCCGGAGATCCAGATTTTGGCCAAAAAATCATCATTTCGGACGAGGTATGTATAAATTCCTTTGTTCATAACCCGAACACCCACTTTCGGTTAGCGGCTATGTCGATCTGCAAGTGTTTAACTAAGCATCAATGCATTCACATAGAGTGACTGTTTGGTGTGGTTTATAGAAGGGAAGGGATACCGTTATCGTCAATTGTCTCAGATAAAGAGCGATGTTAACCGATTTTTTGCGGGCAGAGCTAGATAACATCGATATGTCCGAGATGTGTTTCCAACAAGACGGCGCTTCATGACGTACAATCGACAAAACGCTGGAAGTTGCGAACTGGCGGCTGGATCATCTCACGGCGAGCGTTCATCAACTGTTCGCCGCGATCATGGGACTTGACACCATTCGATCATTTTCTTGATCGCGTCAACTACCGCTAAAAATGCAATCACTTTGGACGTGCTAGAGGTCAATATTCGAAACGCTGTTGCCGGAATAAGGCCGCATATGTATGACTGAATCATCAAAAATTGCACCGACTGCTTGAAGGAATGCCAGCGAAGCGGAGGCGGAGTCTTCGTAAAAATTTGCAGATTACGCGACTAGACCTCTTATCAACACCAAGACGGCGTAAGCAATTGCGACTTAAATTAAATCCTTTGTTAAATCATCATTGATGATCTTTCAAATCGCAGATACCCATATGCGTCGTAGAACACATTTACGTTCGACATATTTTGAGATACGACTCAAATGGCGTTTCAAATTGAATTGAGCACATTTTTTGACTCTCAGCCATATGAACAGTGTAGAGATGGGCAAGTTGACATGAGAAAAACCCACGCACAACTTGTTGATGAACTCTGGACGTCTTGTGAAACTACAGAATGTACAAGCACAGAAAACTTTCAATCCAATAACAACAGACCTCTCTCTCCTTAACTCTCCTTAACATCGCCTATAAGGTCTTCTCTGCCGTTTTGTGTGAACGCCTGAAACCATTCGTGAACAAACTGATAGGTCCTTATCAGTGTGGTTTCAGGCCCGGGAAGTCCACCATCGATCAAATTTTCACACTGCGGCAGATCCTGGAGAAGACCCAGGAAATGCAGATCGACACACACCATCTATTTGTCGATTTCAAGGCCGCATATGACAGCGTGTATAGAGACGAGCTATACAGCGCCATGTCTAGTTTTGACATTAAGGCTAAACTCGTCAGACTGAGCAGGATAACGATGGAGAACTCCCGCTGCTCCATCAAGGTCGGTAACGAAATCACCGAGACCTTCAATGTCAAAAAAGGTTTTAGACAAGGCGACGCGCTCTCAGGTGATTTCCTTAACATCGTTCTTGAGAAGATCGTGCAAAACTCACTGGCCAACACAAGAGGCACGATCCTCCAAAAGTTCGTTCAACTGCTAGCTTACGCGGATGACATTGACGTGATTGGGAGAACACAGCGAGCCGTCAATGATGCGTTTGCTGGCATTGAAACGGAAGCGGCTAAAATGGGTCTGGCGGTAAACGAAAGCAAAACAAAGTATATGCTGTCATCGAGAAAGGACGCACAATATCGACGACTTGGCCAGAACGTCACCATAGGCAGCTATAACTTTGAGGTAGTAAAGGACTTCGTCTACCTTGGCTCCGCGGTTAACAGTACAGACAACATCAGTACCGAGATCAAACGCAGAATAACTCTTGCCAGCCGCTGTTTTTTTGGGGCTCAAAAGGCAATTGAGTAGTAGAGCCCTCTCTCGGAAGACCAAGTTGACTTTGTATAAGACCTTGATCATCCCAGTTCTGCTTTACGGTGCAGAGGCATGGACAATATCCCAAGCGGATGAAGAGTCTCTTGGTCTCTTCGAGAGAAAAGTTCTGCGCGCGATCTTTGGTCCTGTTTGCGTTGATGGCATTTGGAGGAGAAGATTCAACCACGAACTGTATGGGCTGTACAGCGACATGAGTCTAGCCAGGCGTCTACGGATCCAACGCCTAAGATGTCTAGGCCATGTAGAGCGTATGGACAACTTAGCTCCGGCCCGAAGAGTCTTCGACTCTGAGCCTGTGGGACAAAGCAACAGAGGACGTCCACGAACAAGGTGGCGCACACAAGTCGAGGGGGACCTCTGCCGGCTTGGTGTGCGAAACTGGAGACAGCTGGCGAAAGATCGTGCTGGCTGAAGAGGCATGTTGAGTGAGGCCCAGGTCCACCTCGGACTGTAGCGCCCTAAGAAGAAGAAGAAGAAGAAGAACAACAGACCTCTTATAAGATAAGTCATAAGATAGTCGTAAGATCACTGACTTAATATTTACTGCGTCGATCAGGAGAAAGCCTGGAAAAGGATTTTCCATGAAATAAGTCGAGATTTTTCAAAACTCGTCCACACCTTTCATTTTTTTAAACTGAACTGTCAAAAGTAAAATATTGACACAAAAAAATGTTGACACTTCCCCAGTTAAACAATTAGATCCGCACTGACATGATGATTCATCAAAATGATATCCCAATAAAACCATCTAATTGGATACAACAGCCTTTGATTCAAATTAAACCATCACCACATCACGGAAACCGATGGAAACACATCATGTGACACTGCCACGAACTGTTAAGTGCCTGTCACCGAGATATTCTAATCTGGATCACTTGCGCTCCCCACGAAAGCCTTCAAATTTTACTATATCTTAATTTGCAGCGAAAACATCCCCACAAACACAAAGGCATCGTACTAATTTGTCAATTTTTCAAATTAACAAACTCAATTAGCGGCAGAATGTCCAATGTCAACACGAAATGTCATCGAAGAAAACAAATCACTTGCAGTGTGGGTGTTGAGTGGTGCGAAATGGATTGCAAATTACACCCCCTCACCAACACACACACACACACACACACACGTGCACTGCATGGATCACTGTTAATCCAACAGTAACGACTGAGATGAAATGTCAATGACTTGTCAGCTGTCACAACGAACGACGGAAGGTTGCGCAAAGTGCAACAATAAAACACCGAATACATTCATTTCAATTGCGTTTTATTACATTTTTTTTTTTATTGAATTCATACCTTTTGACAATGATAATCCTTATAAAAACCTAATATGTCTGTTGAACGCAAATTAAAACTTCACAAACTGGTCGTGCTTTTTCTATTTTTTTGCTCTTTTTTTTATTTGTGTACATTTTTAAAATGCCTAACATGCATAAATCAATGAATTACAGATGAAAGGGATATCGAATGAAAAAAAAACAGGGTGTGCATTTGACTTTGACTGACTTACAGGGTGGATGTGTGCGCGCGCGCAATGAAAACGACTTATATGCGTGTACAGTTAAAATCTATTTACAGCTTTTGTTTCAATTCATTTTTTTTTTGCATAAAGCTAAACTTAAAACTAACGGGAGAAATGATAATTTACATAAAACGTTAAATTTACATTACGTTACGTGTATCTTTGTTAAGTACAAGTTTTTCTTTTTTTTGTACGAAGTCTATGCTTACAATTTAATTCTCTCTCTCTCTCTCTTTCTCTCTTACATTCTCCTTCTATTCCTTTATCTGCTTGTCTAATTCTCTAAACATTCCTCACGATTGCACATGACATTTTAGGTTTTTTTCGCTACATTAAGATTTAAGTTTTTTTTTTTTTTTAGTTTTTTTAAGTGTTTTACTTGGGACGGCTGTATTTTGACATTTGAATGACAGTTTCTTAGTTGTTACATACATACATACATATTATTTATTAAATAAGCTACGTAAGTATAAACACAGTTATTGTTGTTGTTTTTTAACGAATGCTGCGCAAGATCACGTTCATTTTTCACATTTTCATTTTCATAACAAACAAAAACAAAAACAAATTGTTTAAGAATTAATAAAAATAATTTACGAAATACGATATAATACATACTGACTTAAGCTTAAGAAAACAGAAAAGAAATTAAAATTAATCTAAAGTAAGTTTGAAGTACACGCCTGTACTTGTTAGCGACCGGTGTGTGTGAAAAAGAAACCTAATCATCAAAAATCCGTGCGTACATCACACAGAATCTCATGTGAACTGTGATAAATGACAGCTAAAAGTGTGAGTGTGGTGTATGGGTGCACAGAGAGTTGCTTTGTTGATTTCCCGAAATGTTTTGGGGAAATCTTCTGTTTGATTTGTTTTCAATTCTTAAGCTTGTCACATTGGTAAAGCACCAACGGCGGCGGCAGCAGCAGCAGCTGTCATCTGTGAATGAGTCTGATGTAGATGCTGTGGCGGCGGTGGCACTGACAACGAGTGACCATGATGTAACACAGAATGATGATGATGATGTAGACTCATTGGCATTGACATTGCCATCGATGTCATCGGATGCAATGGATGCTGAAGATGATGAAGTCCCGGTTCGATTTTTGGTTTTGCGTCCATGTAGCTGCTTAAATCTGGATGTGGGACACTGGATAGCATTGGGTCATCACGTTTTTTGTTCTGTTTACGCTCCTTGGCGCGACGATTTTGAAACCAGATTTTCACTTGTCTCTCGGAGAGTTGAAGTGACTGGGCGAGTTCGGTCTTACGACGGATGGTAATGTAGCGTGAGGTACAATATTCTTTCTCAAGTTCTAAGCGCTGAAAATCAGTGTAGACTACACGGTACTTGTCTTTTGTGCGGGTCTTTCCTGAAAAGAGAAGAAGAAAGAGATTTGATTAGTTTTAGTGGATATACATTTTTTTGTTTTAGAAATATGTCAGTTTTATGAAAGAATAAGCAGAACTGCTTGCCTGTCAGGTAAAAGCTCGCAATAATTGTCAAATGTCAAGCGAAAGTAAACAAATGGAATAAGCAGAATTTCATGCCTGTCAGGTAAAAGTTCGCAATAATTGTCAAATATCAAGCGAAAGCAAACAATAAGCAGAACTTCTTGCCTGTCAGGTAAAAACTCGCAATAATTGTCAAATGTCAAATGACAACCGAAGTCAAGCAAGACTTTTTGTGAATAATTCAGGAAAATTGTCAAATGTCAAGCAAAATATCGAATTGACAGATGGAACAGATGACAGTTAACCCCATTTTTCGATGACAGTGGTGACAGAAAAACTCCTGGACCTGTTTTGAGTTTGTGTCGACAGGCTTGATGTGGGTGTTGTCACTTAAAAATGAAGGAAGAAAGAAGAAAAAGAAACTCAAGAAGACAAGGAAACAGACATTGTGACGTCTACTGGAAAAAACACTTTCCAATCTCCATTTCTTCTGCTGCATCAAATCCTCAAAATTCTTGGTCCAATCTTGGCCTATACTCGGCTTTGCATTCTATTTGTATCCAAAATGTTTCGTTTCCAAGTGGTTTCCAAGGCCTAAACTGTCAATTGGACATTCTCTCCAAAAAATGCAGTTTTCTGTCTGCGCAATGACACTGCCTTATCTGCCATTATTTTCACTTAAAAGACGCTGTCAATTGTCATGAAAGTCCGCGGAAATGTAAATATGAATGAACACCCAATTGCACTCCCAACTCAGTTTTGAGCCTTCTCTGAAGAGAAGACTTTAAACTGTCAATGGAACATTCTGTCAAAAAAATAAGCTTTCTGTTGTCGCCATGACAGTGCCTTTTATCCGCCATTATTTCCACTTAAAAGACACTGCACTTGTCTCTTAGAAATTTGTGAGTATTAGGGTCGCTGGAACAGGCACCGAATCCCACTCCAGACTCAGTTTTGACCCCTCTTCCAAGAAGAGCACTCCCCAGCGCGACTGTCTCCCGGTGGAGACTGGATGGAATGTTGACTTCTGTCCAAATGCAGCTGGGAGTAGGAACTGTGGCAGGAAATGAAGTTCATTAAGTGCGGTGTCCAGTCCGCAGATTGATCAACGAAGGGGATGACAATCTGTTCGCTGCTGTCTACTATAAATGTCACAAAAACTTGATGAATCTACTGGAGACTGGATGGAATGCAGTCCATATGCAGCTGGGGTCCCTGAACTGAGATAGAAAATGGAGTTCATTAAGTTACCAGTCCGCAGATTGCTCAACGGGGAGGATGACAATCTGCTCGCTGCACTAGCCTATAAGTGTCACAGAAACTTGACGTGTATACTGTAAATGTCACAGGAACTTGACAAATTTTTCCGACGGCAATTCAGCAGTTGAATTTCAACTCACCTATTGCATAATTTAACCACCCGCAAGAAAGGAACTTTCATCTCTTTTTGCGATTGACGTTGTCAAAAAAAATGTTTTCTCGAATTTGACAGGTAAAAATTACAGTAACGCGAAATGAGCAAACCTGACTTTTTCCTTCTACAGTTTAGAAACCAATCTCCATCTGCAACAAAAGAACTGTTTGCAACCTTCACTGTTCACGTTGTCAAAAAAAACTGTCAAATTTGACAGTTTCAAATGACAGAAACGAGAATTGAGGAATATTTTTGACATTCATCTAGATGTCAGAACAAATTAGCAGCCGAATGAGTTGAAATTCGGCAACGAATGAACTTTCATCTCTCTTTGCGACATTCACTGTTGACGTTGGAAAAAAATGTCTAATTTGACAGCTTCAAATGACAGCAATGAGGAATGAGCAAACCTGACTTTAATCTTCGATAACTCAGAAACCAATCACCTATTTGTCTGATTTAACAACAAATTCATTCAATTTTACGATCAAAATCTGATTTCCCATACACATTTTATCGCACAAGCTCCCCTGTATACACTGTCTTTTGTTTCTGAACTTGATAAACTCATCACACATCACCTCTATTGTGTAATCAAGCTCAAAAGAGATACATGTTGCTTGCGTCACTGAAGAATTTATAGCGCATTGGAGTACAGCACACCCAAATATGTCAGTTTAACCGTGGAAACTGACAGTTGACAACACCTCAAAATGACGACGGAATAAATACCGTTCATTAACAAGATTAAAATCCAATCTCACACATTCAAGATCTCCCATCAAAACTGCGTGTAAATATTTTGACAAGCGTCCCATGGGATACGCTTCGAAAAGTCGGCAAAAGATCAAAAATGTCTCCAACAGGAACACGAATTAACTGCGCAATTCGTCAATCATCTGTCAACAGTCAACAGACCAATCAGTGTCAAGCAAAATCGCTTTTCTTCCGGGATGGATCGCATGACACGAAGCACACGAGTGCGAAAGGGGAAGCAGATACAATGCAGATTTATTTCAGCAATCAATCCGTTAAACGCTGATCAAATACGTCACAAAACAGGTTGGTTACATCAACCAACCACTAAGCACGGATGAGAGCAGCCTAAGAGCACTGTTTACACTCCATTAGGCTAAGCCGAAGGTGGCTAAGTGTGCGTGAGGATTACACGAGAGACATGGGTTTCTCTCCTTTGCCAACCTTATCACCCGAGAGATGGGATTTCGGGAAGTAAATAAATACGTCAAACCGCGATAAAATATACAACTTCTCACCACCCTACACCTTTGTGGTTAAGACTTTATTTGTACACCCTGTGCAGCGACTGTGCGTGTGTGTGAATGCGACAGCGTCCCCGAAGACGAGAGACAGTCTGCACCGCTTGCAGCTCTGTCTTGTGGTGGAAATTCAAATATGATTAGTAGTTTACAACGTTTTTAACACTAAATAAATAATTTACAATGTACACATGTACAATGAGAGCAATCAAAAGACGACTCTCCTCTGCACAGGCGTCGACAGCGACATCGGTGAGGACGGCTCGATCTCTTGATAAGACACGGAATTATTTTTTTTTGTTGTTTTCCAAAAAAACAGAACGAGGAAAAAAGAAATTCAAACTGAAACACTGATGAACAAGCGGGAAAGAAATTAGGTGTTCGTCTATCTTCGACTTCACAGAACGTCAACGACAACCGACCGACGTAACCTCCTTAGAAGGTGGCTTTATCTGAGTACATAAATTTTGTATGTCATTTGGCAAATAATAGTGTTAAACAATTAAAAAAGGCTTATCGTACATGGTGTTCGTTTATTACACCCCCGTTATGGCGGGGGAACGAAACTGGGGCAAGTTGAGGGTGTGAAATTTATATATACAGTTTTTTTTTTTGGGGGTTTTTTGTGTCACTCAGTCAGTCGAAAATTTGTGCGATGCTAGAGGTACAAAATATGATTTATGGATTAACGGTGTGGCTTTAAATAACGGGTTTTGAGAGAGAGAGAGAGAGAGAAAGAGAGAGAGAGCGAGACAGACAGGGAGAGTTTGACGTATGTATTTGTCATTTGGTAGACATTGAACTTTGATTGTTTTGACATTTGACGAATATTTTTGAAATTAATTTAGATGTCAGAACACTCTTGTAAAAAAAAAACTGAAGAATTGTAAACAACTGTCAGTTGCCACAAATTTTCGAGGACACAAGTCTAATCGATAGACGTTGGGAGCCGACATTTTGAACAAGAAGCGCGGTTGCTTGATTTTTTCTATAAGACGTTGGCATAAGTTTCCTTTTCGTGTTCAAAAATTTAGAACAAATTCATAGTTAGTCAACTATGATCAACTGAAATATGGCAGACTTTCCAGAAAAAGCGTTAAGTCATTGAAATTTGACAAAAATGTGGATTAACGTGGGTTGACGGAAAGTAAAATTTGACGCCGACGGGAGAATGAACATTTTTTTGATTTTTTTTTTTGTTAATTTGGGCCGTCTTGGCGAGTAGTTGTGACGTCGGTTCCTAAGCAGAAAGTCGGTCATACAGCGAGGTCTCGATAATTCGAATTTCATTGGACCAGGAGAAACTTCGAATTTCATCGGACCAGGAAAAACTTCGAATTACAGAGGTTTTGAAAAAGAAAAATTTCGGATTACAGAGGTTTTCGAATTACGGAGGTTGCAGAAAAAATACGTACGTATTTCCGTATCTAATCGATAGACGCTGGGAGTGTACATTTTGAACAAGAAATGCGTTAGTTGTTCTTTCAATAAGACTGTCAACGTCAACGACAGTTCAAAAGTTTTTGAACAAAAATAAATAAACTTGACTTCGAATTATAGCCATCATTTTCGAATTAAAGAGGTTTTGAAAAGGAAAAACTTCGAATCTCATCACACCAAGAAAAACTTCGAATTACAGAAGTTTTCGAATTACGGAGGTTGCAGAAAAAATACGTATGAACGCATTTCTGTACGTTCAACAGTTCAACAGTTGTTAAACAAAAACTTGACTTCGAATTATAGCCATTATTTTCGAAAGCCATCATTTTCGAATTAGAGAGGTTTTCATTTTTTTTTTTTTTGCAAATTCGAATTAACGAAAGGACCAATTGCATAGCTTTTCTACGATTTGCAGAGATTTTTCCATGGGACTGTGAGAATGGTTCTATTTACAGAGATTTTCGAATTATGGAGGTTTGAATTATCGAGAGTTGACTGTATTTCGATCAACACACCATATTTCGTTTGCCACCACCTTTCACGAGTCCCTGACGATACTTTGAGAGTATAATTGTCAAACTTTGTTGTTCGGTGTAAACTTAAGGTCTCTCTACTCGTGACAAAACCATAATACGTACGACAAGGGCGATTATTGTTGCAACTAGAAAATTCTTTATTTGTTTCCTAAGAGAAACCATATTGGTCGAACAGAAGGGCTTAAGTTATAACCCAACGAAAAGTAACCAAAATTTCAAAATGTCCATAATTGCTTATAGAAATTAAGGACAATTCAGTTGTCAACTGACATTTGCGTACGTAGAGAGCGATTCATTTCGCTCCCGCTTAAGTAGGCAAAAGTGACCGAACTTTTGTGTCTTGTAGTTGATTGCCTCTGTTCTCTTAAGTTTCTGTACGGCAATTATGGTTGGCCCTTTATTTCGAACACGAAATCATTTATCCAACGATATTTGTCTGAGCAAACGTTTGAATATAGTTCAAAGAAAGTACACTGACAACTGGAACAACTCATTCCCATTGGAATATTGGAAACAAATTTGACTCGACTCTTCGACAGCTTCACTGAAGCAGTAAAACTTAACTACACTCATTTTCAATTCTTAAGTCCCTTCAAATTCAACAAGAAGAGCTATCATTTCAGAGCCTAATCTCTGTTCTATCTTACAATTAGCGGTCTTCCTTTCACTTAAAACGCTGACATTTCTGAAGCACATGCCATGATCAATCAACTCCTCCCAAAATGCACGACCAGATCAGACGAAAAGGCGCTTGCAACGTCCGTATAAATCCAAGCTTTCGAAAAAACTAACCTGACATATTCATTGACACAACTGTCATTCGATACAATTTTGATCGATATGCCATCCACATTCGATGTCAAAATGATATATCGAAATCGTTCTCATACAGATCAAAAAACGGCACCGCTCTCCAATAGACTAAACCATAATCCCACTTGATATATGAATCAACAAATGTCTGTAGTCAATATTAGATTTCTATATTTAATAAAAGTGCATTCAATTTTTCTAGATAACACAAATTCAACTGCACAGCAAACATTTAGTCAACACAATCGGCGGTGCATGCATGCAGAGGAGAGGAAGAACAGAAAAAACGGAAAAAATTAGATTTAGTTCACATTTACAGCAAAACCTCATGCAGAACGGCCCCATTTTTTGTGCAGAAATCCATCGAAAGAGGATCGCGTTAAAACTCACTCGAAAGTGCGCCGACAAAGAGAGATGGGGCTTTGTAAGGAGGGTTTGCATTTATCGAGGATTTTCTTCGTTTTATACTTTTTTTTTTTGTTTTTTTTTGTGCGCGAATGTCATAAAAATGTTAACGGCGATCATTGAAAGGGCAATAAATCAAACCAGATTACAATGTTTTACTGTCAACCGCTCAAGTGTTTTGTTGGTTGCACTTTGTTGTTGTTTTTCTTTTTTTTTCGCTTGCATTTGACAGTCGAGTATGTGCGTGTGTAAAATTGACTCTAGAGTTTTGATGGAAATGTTATCGATTGCTGAGCGTCGGTTGAATGGGATAGAACTTCTCAATAGAAGTGGATTTATAGTTGCGTAATCTTCTCTTGAATTTGTGGTGACTTTAGGAGCAATTTAGGTGAGACGGTTCCTTCGGTGTTCCATGTGCTAATTTTCGCGTTTAAAGTTGGTCAACAACAAACAGGGAATGTCCGACAGAGGAAAGAAGTAAATATAATCCGCATCATTTTGCTCAAGTTGCAGCTTTTTCCGACGGAAATATTGCACCAAGCACACCTACGAGCTTATAGAAAAATTCTACATTCGAATTTCGAGTGAAGTATCAAGTGCGAATTTCTGTGGTTAGAATTGGTCAACCACCAGAGAATGTCCGATAGAGGACAGAAGCAAATATACGAGTAAGTCGCATCATTTTCCGACGGAAATATTGAACTAAGTACGCGCACGAGTTCATAGAAAAATTTCGAATGAAGGTGTCAACTGATGTCAATTGACACCAACTTTTTTTTGTCGAACTTTAATGTCGAGCAGAAGAGAATGAAGGTTTGCGATGAATTTTAGTTAACAGAAGAAAATAGAAATCGCATCATTTCGCTGAATTCGCGGCTTTTTCCGCCTACGAGTTTATAGAAAAATCTCGAATTCGAATTTCGAATGAGGATCTAAATGCGAATTTCCACTGTCAATAACCAGCGAATGTCCTAGAGAATTTCGCTGAAGTTGCAGCATCTGCCGACGGAAATATTGAACGAAGGACACATAAAGTTTCTTTGAAAGTTTGTTGAAAAATTTCAAATTCGAATTTCGAATGAAAGTGTCAACTGGTATCAAATGTTCACCAAAAAAGACAAATCTCTTTCATTTGGAGCAAAAGAAAACAATATTTTACGACGAATTTTTGTTAACAGAAAAATGTCTCCACTTTGTAAGGTAGGTTTGACATAAGGTAGAACTGCTGTAAGCCAGCATAAGGATAAAGCAAGAAAAGGATAGTACTGGATTAACAAACATTTTGACACTCTATCACTATCCTTGGGCAAGTTTTTTCCGACACAAGTCATGATATAAGTACGCCTACGAGTTCAAACCAACATTTCGAATTCGAATTTCGAATTAAGATAGACTAGTGTCAACATTTTTACCAAAAAATGACTTTGAAGGAACCGTTTTCATATCAAGCAGAAGAAAATGATAGTTTACGATGAATTTTATTCAACAGAAGAATTTGCCATAGGTCGACGGGAAACAAACTAGTTTCTTCACGTTGCAAGATAAGGCAGAGTTGAAAAAGCTAGGATTGCTGTAAAGCAGCATAAAAACAGGACTTAACGATAGGATTAACAACCATATTGATACTTTCCCACTATCCTTGTGCAAGCTTTTTTCAACGAAAATCTTGAAGTATGTACGCCTACGAGCTAAAAGCAAAATTTCGATTTCGAATTTCGAATGAAATCAGACTTGTGTCAGTATTTCCACCAAAAGAGATCTTGTACGAATAGCACAGAAGAAAGCGATAGTTTTAATAGATAGATAGATAGAATTAATCGTAAATCAATGTGGAACAAAGAAGTTTCTTCACATTGCAAGATAAAGCAGGGTTGACATAAGATAGTGTTGGCATACAGCAGGATAAGGAAAAATTCGGAAAAGGATATGGCAGGACTTAAGCTTGATTAACAAACATATTGACACTCTATCACTATCCTCCAGAGTCTTCATCTTCTTCACTCACAAAATTTTCATAGCACCAAACTAATGGGAGCCTACTTTACCGACGGCATTTTTCAACGTAACACAGAAAAAACAGAAAATTCCTGAAATCACCACAACGATTGCAATTAAATTTAACGCCAGATGTAATAACAATAAAGGAGAAATTATGTCCTCACTTCCTGACACCAACAACCACGGAGGCTACAAATTAAAAGAAATCATAACCGTTCAACACCCAGATCCTCGGGGATGAAAATGACAACACAATTGTCTTTCTCCTTTCTCTCTCTCTCTCACACTCCCTCACATATTCATTCTTCGTTTGTCATGTTGACATAATGTTGCATTCTCCGTTGCACGTCAAAAACAAAAAATACCGCAAAAATGGATAATTTGCCACTTAACGCTTTAAAGCGACATCCCGCTGACTGGGTTTGGTGTCACGCCGGCACGCAAAACAAATCCACACCTTTTCACATCCCAACGTGCCGTCTGTCATCCTCAACCACAAAGGATGATAAGAAGAGCACATTAAGTGTCATGGGAAACATTTTTCACCGCAATTTTCCAACCACCAAACCAAAGCATATCCTCCTCTCTCGCTCTCTGCTTTCTCCTCAGCCTCACACTCATTCGCAATTCAAAACACGATACAGTTGTATAATTGAGACTTCATGGCTGCTCCTGATTTAAAGAGTCCATCGGACGACTCTGGATGCGCTTTAAGTGTCAGAAGATGTGCGAGGGAGTGATGGTCCTGTGGGACCGCCAGACAGACACACCAGCCATACTTCAAGAGAAGAGATAAACATGTGTATAACTACCCCTAAATCAGAAGTCGTAATTTCGAAAATTGCACTCCAGGGATGCTCCTTTTTTTTGCACTCAACAATTTGTTCCAGCTCGTTGTTGTGTGTTTGACTTTGACTTCGTCTTGGCAAATTGAGGTTAGATAGTTTCTTCATTCTGGCGAAGACGCACCAAGGAGGCTAAGGAAACTTTTGCCGCACCCCCCCTCTTACACGCAGAGGTGGTGTATGTGTTTAAAGACTGTATCATAAAATCACACGTATGTGGTGTTGTTATATCGTAAATATTAGGGACAAATGACGTCATAAATGTGATTTTTATTTGCGATTTAAGGTTTATATCTTTATTTTTGCAGCGCGTTAATTTTATTCTTTTATAGAAATTGTCCCACTGGGGGCACTGCGAACGCAGGCTCATTGGTTTTAACCGACAGTAGCAGACATTTGTTCCAATTTTTGACATCTGCTCCATGGGCGTGGCATTTGGTACACCTATCTCTGTGATCAGTCCATTTATCTAAATGGAATTGTATTTTTATTCACGCGCGTTTTCTACCAATTAAACGTTCGCCTCACATTTTCCGTGAGACTTCATATGTGAACGGCTGCAATAAAAGTCATAAAACCAAGTACAATGTTGAGGGGGAACAACAACAAAAAAAAAAGCACGAGGCATGGTGCACAAAATGGCGTCCCCGCATGTCGGACGAGATATGAATCTGATCGCGTGAGGCTGAACTTAACCAAAACAACAAACAACACAAAAAAAAGGAGTTCGAAAATTTCAACCGTCATTGGTTGGCTTATTTTTCTAGATTACCGCTCCCCATGCACGAGAGACGGCACGCCAAGGGTGGAGGAAGGAGTATAACCTCAAAATCAGACATGCAATGTCGGAAACTACAAAAACTTTTGCCTTAATTATTTTTCTTTCATTCTCTCTCTCTCTCGCTGTATTTTTCCTCAATTTTTTTTTTTTGTTTTTTTCCTAAATGGGCGAGTAAAGAAGGCTAGCAAACGAACTCATAAATAACAAACCAAACACGCAACGCTCCGCCACAACAAGAGTGAACCGTGGCTCGAGAAAAAAAAAGCTAATTTCATGCAAAAGCCAGAGAGCACCAATAAAGAATAATAAAAATGGAAAAACGAAAAGAAAATGGCTTCATAAAAAAAAAATGCTTCTTCGTTTGTTTAATTGGCTATCGTGCAGGATGAAAAAACGAAATGCGAACAAAGGATGTGTAGGGCTACCAAACATGTCAAACTTTAAGTTTGTTTGTTTGTTTGTTTCTAATGGGGTTTTGAAAAATTAAGCAGAACAAGCTAGAGTAATCTTTACATTGTGCCTACCGCTTGCCTCCAAAATAGTGGTGAAATCTTGTAAACAGGGTGCTGATGTGCAAATATCATCGTCTATCGGTCCTGAATTTTACAGAAAATATAAATTGATATACATTTTGATTAGATTATGAATATTGTGTACATTTTGTGAAACGTCAAAAATTGCAAGAACTGAAATTTAAATGAAAATACTACAAAAAAATAAGGATATCAATTTGGGGCTAAACTAAATTGTGGAAAGTGGGGCAAGGATTTAAAAAGATGGCGAATTTCGTTCCAGTTGGCAATTTATGAGGCTTGCTTTCAATGTGTTCACGAAACGTTGACTGAAGAAGATGAAATCTTCATTTGTTCAAGAGAAATAAGAGGTCTGGCTCATAGAATCTGTTGACAGATGACAGTTGGGTTCTGACATTTTTGTTAGTCTGCTCATATTGATTCTGATTCTGAAGGCGCATCCTAAGTTAAGGTTGCGTTCTTAATAATAATAATGACGGCGCTACAGTCCGAGGACCTGGACCTGGGCCTAGCTTCTCAGCAACCACTCGTGTGTGCTATTGTTCCCTCACGAGTGGAGGGGATCTACAGTTTAATGCCGACTCCGAACGGCGAGATTGAGAAGCTTTTTCTAGACAGTTATACTCTTTGAGCATTGTCAGTGACTCGAAAGAGGGGGAACCGTGCAAAAATGTTAGGTGATTTTTCTGGAATCGAACCGACAACATCGAGCGTAGAAGGCGACGCACCTACCCACTATGCCACGAGGTTGCGTTCTGTCAAAAAGAAAACGAACAACACCATTTTTATGAAATTTGGCGCCACCATTTTTATGAAATTTGGCGCCACAGCAATCATGTTACTCGTACACAGTGGGAATACCTCTCCATGCATAGAGAAGCTGAGTTGACAGCTGTGGGGTTTTTTAGTTAATTTGTTTACGGTTCATTTGTTTGTTGTTTCTGAATTGTTTCCAAAAATGAGTGAATTCAGTGTACATTCACCGCGAATTGTAAAAACAAATTTTCCGTGGAATACCCTTTTGCGTAGCAATGACTACAACTTACTAGAAACCAGACGCAAAGCAAACAACGGATTCTGTGGGCCGGAGACTTAGGATAAATACTACTGCGCCTAAATATGTACACAATCTCTAATTCAACAAATTTAAAACCGTGCTAGAACAAACATTTTTTTGGGAGCTGGGAAAATGGTCGTGCCTTCTTGAGTTGCCACTTTTAATCGAATTCAATTCAAGGCCTCGGATTAGGGAGGTGTTCATACAAACTAAATTGTCTAGGCATCGTAGACACTTTATTCAAAGGCGGCGGACTAGGGCCTAAAACTGTGTACAGTCTTGAGACCTCAGAAGCTCTGGAGGGAGGAGGAGGAGAGACAAAAAAAGGGATTAGGAGTGTGTTCATACGATATACATTTTTTAAGCATCGTAAACGTTCCATTCATAGATGTCGAACTAGGGCCTGTAAATGTATGCAGTTTCAGAAGCTCTGCATTTGAATTGTCTGCTAGCGGCTTTTGTTGTCCTGACGTTTGATTCAGGTATGAATCCAAGTCAGTGCAAGAATGGGGCAGTTACCGAGGTGGTTTTCCTTTTTTCCCCCATCTCCTTCAGAAGTGATTGAAGGGGCCTCTCATTCATCTGCCATGACTAGGCAGTATTCTCCTGTCACGATTTCAGCCTTGTTTATGGATGGGATGGATGAGTCTTGACAACAAGACTCGAGGTCCTTCCATCAGTTTCTGGAATGGCTTCTGTGTGTAGTTGAGAAGAAGGGCCCCTTGGTTAAAAGACGTCTTCTGTCGTCGGATCTTTCGTTGTCTGGATTACTCTCTTAAGCGGATAGCGACGGTGACAACATGGGATGTGTCTGTTCAAAATATCCTAAATTGTATGCAAATTGAAACGTAAATCAGGAAGATTTGTCCGTTTAAAAGTTCTCTCCACCCAAGGGAGCCGTCCTTTAGTCTTATGGCCAGCGACACAATATTGGCCGAGATTGTGTCTGTAGAGACTTAAGATCCCTCATAGATCTAATAGTTGCTGTGTTCAGAGCTTCAATGGCCACCTGACTGTTTATGTTTAGAACACTAGACTTCCCATCTATCGAACACGAACGAGCTGCCTCATATATTGCCACCTGAAAAGGCAACACTCTATGTCATATTTCATTGATCTTATTTCGTTTCACTGCAACTGAGGGAAAACCAGTAAGACAAAGCAACAGAGGACGTGCACTTAGACGGACATAAGGTGACGCACACAATGGAGAGCGACTTTAACCAGCTTGGCTTGCGTAAAAGAGTCTTGTTGTTTGAGGCACAGGTCTACCCTGGACTGTAGCGCCACGAGAAGAATATGACGGAAAATGAGGTGAATCGTAGGGAATTCCAAAATGAATCCATTAGAAAAGATTATTGGAGCTAAATGACATTTGTTTGCTTTTCTCAGTGAACAGTTGACTACTACTCACGACGTTTTCAGTTCCAAAGAAGCCTTTGTTCTTCGCTCAACCAAATCCAAATAGGGAGAACAAATGACGATAGGTGACAATTCAAATGCAAAGCTTATGAAACTTCTGGGAGTACACAGATTCACGTACTTCTCCGGGGTCTATATATGAAGCGTCTATGATGCGTAGACAATTTAAACCATTTGAACATATCTATCCCTCAACCAAACATAGGGACAGCAAATTACGTTTGCTGACAATTCAAATGCAGAGCTTTTGATATCTCAGGACTGCACAGAGATTCAGGTCCTAGTCCGGTGTCTATTTATGAAGCGTCTATGAAGTTTAGACCATTTAAATCGTCTTATTTGGAAGACCAAACTGGGAAAACGTTCCTTCAGCAATCAACAGAAACTGTAGACAGTAAATTTTATAAAAAGTAGATTCATACACCACAGAAACGCATGAATCCTCAAACAGGAATCCCTTACGATTTTGTTTACCTACACGTTTCTGGAGTTGGAATCGCAGGGAGGAATGACTTCTCCGAAATATGTAATATGGCAACGGATTGTGGTCTAAGCGGCTCAGGGAACTTCTCCGTAAGCTAAACTTAACTTAGATCATCCTTATACCGTCCAATAACCCCAAAAATGTAATGTTTAAAAATCACGAACGCGTGGATTAAGCCTGAACTCAACTCTAGAAGAAGCATGTACTACATTGGCTTCTCTAGAAGTCTCATTAGAAAATGTGCTTTTCGCTAACAAAAGTATGTCCTTAGACAATGACTGGATGGCGCAGTTGGTTAAGTGCCTGCCCCAAGTTAGAGGGGTCCCAGGTTCGAATCTCAGTAAAATCGAATCTGGTCCAGTCACCATTTTCCGTTGGAATCAAATTAACAGCACTGGAGTAGGTTTGGACCAGTTTTGAGTCTGAGTGCTCCAGTGTAGTGTTTCAAAAAAACAACAAAAAAAAAAAAGATTTTTTTAAATACAATATCTTCGCTCACTTGTAGCTAATTGAAAACATTGTTTCCGTTTTCATGCCAGCATGTCTTCAAAATCAAAAACGAGGCTATTTTGAAAGAGGAACTTAGTGTTCGTTGAGTGCTACGAGTCCTATGCCACGAATCAGTGATGGGTTGCTTTAAGGCTGCATAGCGTGAAAAAAAAACCTACAGTCATAGTCATCTGATTAAATATTCAATTCTCTCTTAATGTTTGAATCTTAGCATCAGCCCAGTTTGGTTAGATTAGGTTAGGTTCAAATGGCTGATAAATGGCAAATTACAGTCCCATTTGGGCCCATTGTAGACATCAAAACTGTTAACATCCGTTTCACATCCGACTAGACATCTAGTTCAACAATCTCTCTTCCCCAAAGAATGTCACATTCCATAGTTAACTCATTACTCACACGAATTGCGCCAATAGAAAATCATTTCAAATCTCAACAACATGTCATCGAAAATCCCCCCAAAGAGCAGCCTATTTATTGCACGCATTGCAAGTCCTTTGCTGTACACATCATAAACTAAGCCCTCATTCCCCGTGATATACTCCTCCAAGTGAAAGAATCAAAATGTTTACCCCAAGCAAATACTAGAAACTCACCCGAAAAATGAGATCCCACCTTAAGCCACCCCCGAGGAGACAGATCAACGCAACGCAAGAACGAATCAAGAGAGGAGACAAAACAGAAAATCCCCCTCCGAAATATTAGGCTTAAGTCAACAATTATCACCTAAGAGATCATGAGTTTGCTCGTTTGCCATGTTTAACCAAAGATTACACTAGTCTCTAGCCATACAACTCCACGGCGCGACACATGGAAATAAAAATAGAAAAATAGAAAGAAAATAGAAAATAGAAAAAAAATGACACCAAAAACAAGAACGCCAAAGCCTCGTCGGTGGTGTAAATTTCGAAGGCATTTGCTTATCTCTCACCGAAAGCACAGACTTTTGGAATACGCCTACGAAACGAAAAAGCACACACAACTTCAAGTGTGAGCCAACCAAGTGAATTGGTAATAAAAAAAACAATTTAAGGCATACAACATAATTTTCAGCTTAAACGCGGTAATCCAAATTAATTAAGTTGTCCATCAATAAAATCAAAAAATATGATCATACTTAGGTGCACTCGTAAATTGCGACAACTGTCAAATTTGACAGATACCAATAGTTGATGTTTAATTTTGTGAATTTATTACACGACACTCACAAACTGCTTAATTGTTTTATATTTATTATTTGCAATAAGCCAAATCGTTCATTGAGCAACGGACGACGACAAATCACATCGCCCTATTGTATATTTCCATTTTTACAGTTTAATACTGCGGTTGTTATTATTA
Source organism: Myathropa florea (assembly GCA_930367185.1). Taxonomy (NCBI): domain Eukaryota; kingdom Metazoa; phylum Arthropoda; class Insecta; order Diptera; family Syrphidae; genus Myathropa; species Myathropa florea. Next base: position 125,343,994 of record OV884002.1, on the reverse strand, counting down.
TTATATTATTATTGCTACTTTATTTTATATGGCCAGCTACTTCAGTTTTGTAACGATTTCTTTCTGGTTTCTGGCCATTTAGGTAATCTTTACGCCACCCTCTGGTGTTTCACGTGCCAAATATAAATTACTTATCGCGCGTCCCATTCCACTTAGATGATAGACGAGATAGATTTTTTGTTTCGATTAAAGTTTCGTGGTGTTGTGACAGCTCTTTTTGGGAAAATCCCATGTCCAAGCCAATGTCAAATGTCACTTTGACAGCTAGTTTTTTTCCCGTTGGCTATAAGATAACTCGTCTAAGACTACGTCCTCCTGCCAATGTTTATCAACATTTCCAGTCCAGTTAAGTGCTCGATATCGCACATCCGTTAGGTAACGTGTCCATTTTTAGAAAATAAACGCAATAATCCAATTCGTTGCACGACTCGTTTTAGGTACGCTCGAGACACAACCACACGACCCAAAAATATGGACGATAACAGAAAGAAAAGCTCCCCAAAAAAAAAACGACGTTTCATTATCAGCAGGCTGGGCTGGAACGTCAATCCTGAATAAATAAATTCTCATATTCTCGAGGGAGAAACGTACGCAAAATGATTTACGCTATAATTTTGTACATTCTCGATTGATGACATATTAAATCTTAACATGTCAAATTGCCTGACAGGTTTAATGTAAATGTGTGGGGTGGCTTCGAGTTGTCAGAATGGTGTTTCCTTCTACTTTTCTGAGCTTATATTTGGGTCAATTGAATGATTGCCCTTACATGGACGGAGTTTTTTGGGGCTGCGTTCACAACTCGGCTTCATCGTGATCTGTAATTGATTACGATTGTATTGGAATTTGGAATTGAAGGAGGAAAAAAAAAGTTAACTCGGAATAAGTCGCTGGTGATTGTTTTATTGGAGACTTTTATTTGTTTATGATTTCGAATGACTTTATTTTTTTTTCTTTTCTGTTTTATTGACACCATTGTAATTAATGGCCCGATAATAGAGCACATATCCATTGACGCTTATTTTATTTCCCTTCCCTCTCATTAAATCTACTAATCTAATCTAAACCAATTCTAATTGCCACACCTTTCAATGGAGGAATATTCCCCGTAATCGTGTGTGCGTGTGTGTGGGTTTGTGTAGGGATGGCCTTTTGCCGATGAAATGTCAAAAGATCTGACAGGCGTGATATGAGCACAAAACTCTAGAGTCCTGCTCTAAATAAGAGGAGGGTTGCAAGTAGCATTTTTTTTTTTTCAAATGTGAAGTGCTGAAGGCGTCCCCCGCGCACATAGGAGGAGGAGGAGGAGAATGCATTAAGGCGTTCACCAAAATGGCTTTCATCAATTAATTATTGAACACAGGTGACTGTGTGTTTTTCAGTTGGCGCACGTTAACTTAATCAAATACCAACGATACGTGAGTTCACAACGAATGATTAGACTGAGTTGACTGGGAAATACCCACATTTTGAGTCGGTATTTTTCTTTTTTGATGTATGAACAACGTAGAAAAAAAAAAAGAAGTAAAGGGCAAAATATACGCCGTCTGGCCGATAAAATTAGAACAAGAATGTGAAAAAAACAAATAAACATAATCAATTTTCTTGGTTTTTCACAAATTTTTATCGACCGCCGACGTGATTAAGAGTGCGTGGCTAAGAGATCAGCTAACTTGGTGCTGATTCGAGTTTTTTTGTTTCCTTTTTGGTTCGGTTTTTAACGCGTGAGCGTAGGCAACGAAGAACTAATGTGGACAAGAAAGGGAGTGTGGAGAGTTTTTGTTTTTTTTTGGATTCAATGAATTATTCTTTTTGGGCTGTGTTCAATGAAAAATACAGTCGAAATCGGTTATAACGACCTTCAAGGGACTGACGAATTTGGTAGTTGTTCCCTTTAAGTCGAACTTCCTCAAACTCGAACTAATTTTGATATCCCGTAAAAATTCGACTTAGACGGAGTCGACTGTAAATCGTTTACAACGACGTATCGCTTGCAACAACCAAATTCGTCTGTCCCTTGAAGGTGAATGGATTACATATAAAGGAGCTCAAGCGGGACCTAAGAATTTTGTCATTATAACCGGTACGTCGTTATAACCAATGTCGTTATAAGCGATTTTGACTGTAGTAGGAAGGATGACCCATTTCCTTTTTCCTAGGGAACAATATTTAGTGTCACGCTAACGTTTAAATATTATTCAATAATTACACCCCCGTTACAAATAACATATCTCTCAAGTTATTAAAATTTATCCTGACATTTGCCGATAGCTTGCTGTTCTATAATCTTCTACATTTTTTCTCATTGAACACAGCTTTTGTTGTAAAAGTTTTTGTTGGCAGATGTAAACCCAGAAGGCACTATCTTCTACAAATCAGTCCAGCTGCTGGGTTAGGCAGATGACATCGCATTATCGTGCGAGTTACGAACCCAGCCGACTCCACGAACCATCGAGGTCAACAACCAGCATGTGCACATTTTGCAGACGCAGCACTATGGGTCAACGGCGGTCAGAAAGACAAGCCGCCGAAACAGCAGAGCTAGCGAAAATTATTAGATCAGCAATTGTGATTGCACAGGTGACCCAATTAATTGATGAAGTCAGCGTCTGGATGATTTCCGATCGCTTTCAAATTAATTGGACTCAGTTGTGCAAGCGAGGTGAAATGAACACAAAAATATTGTAAACAGATTATTAATAAGGTGACCGTTGAAACGGAAAGTTGTTTTTTTTAATCGTTCCGCGAAGGCACGACCATAATTCGCGTCACCAGCGAGGCATTGTAGAAGCATCCACGGCGATTGAAAACAAGCTGGTCTTAGTTTAAATGAGGAGAAGACGATGTATACGCCGAGGAGCAAAAATCGATCTACTAAAATGTTGACGTAGTTAGCGAATTTGTCTTCACACAATGGACTCATAGTGGTCTAAGTGAGTCGTTGACATGTTCTTCATGTCAGCAAGGGCACCCATCCACCTAACCTAGAGAGTTTGTCTTCCATGAGGCAAACGTGAACTCCACAAACGACATCTTGGGGGAGATCACCCTTGCAAATCGGTAGAATCACCCTTGGAAATCGCTGCTACTTCGTCAATTTGGTGAAAATTTCTTACTCGAAGGATCAAAATCTTGCTTAACAAAACCCTAAGGAGGACTGCAGAGCTGATTCTTGGTGCCTTCGAAAGAAAAATTCTGCGTAAGATATACAGTGACTTCTTTGATCACATCGAATGTCTTACGAAATCGGCCATAACATTTTCTATGCAGCGCACTACTTTACCGATAACTAAATAAAATTGCTATTTGCGTAAATAGCAGACTTGAACATATAAATGATCGAGTAACGGAACTTAACAACGGCGGCGTGAGAGAAAATCGCGGAAATATTTTACTACCGCGAACTCTACGAGCTGTACAAGGTTGTGGACAAATGCAAAAATCCGTTGTCTAAACTGACCACATTGAGCGAATGAACACCAATGCTCTAGCCAAGAGACTTTTCAAATTCGAGCATCCTGGTTCGAGAAGGAACTGAAGACCGGTATAAGGACCAAATGATCGCAGATGCAAGACAACTTGATCTTGATAACTCGAAGCAGCGTTTGCAGGACCGTCAGCGATCAAAGGCAGCTATTGAGTGAGTAAGTGAGTAAGTAGGTTACTTCAAAAACAAAACTTAGAAAAGAAACCAACTCAAAATACAAAGTATAGATGATTTGCCCCCATCATCACGACTTCCGAGGCGTGCCTTGAATGCGTTTCCATCAGGTAGGCGACCGCTTGGCAGACCTAGGATGAGATGGTTGGACCAAGTCCAAACACTCGCCTGGTTGCGCTTGGGCATAGCTCCTGATGAGTTAGAGTCGATGGCGGAGGATCGAGTGGCCTGGAGATCTCTCGTGCATGCATTGCCCCCGCGCAGGGCCGGTCCTACCATATGTGCAGAATGTGCAAATGCACAGGGCGTCAAGTGCCCTTAATCCTCAGTTCCTATGGATTCATTTGAGTGGGGGCGCTAAACACAGGCCTTGCACAGGGCGCTCATCTAGCTCATCCGCGACCCATTTAGTGGAACATGCGGGTCATTGAAAATGAGATGAGATGAGATGAGATGATTTGCCCTACCCCCAACAAATCAGGCCTCCCAAAATCCATAGAAAATCTTCGCTCTCTTTCGAGAGATCGAATATTGATATAATGGCTGGCACAGAATATTGCCTCAAAGGAATACACACCATGAAGTGGATTATCTTAAGTGACTTCTGTGGGAGTTGTCACTATGAAGAGGAAGAGGAAAATGTTAGCCACCTTCTCTGAACTTGTCCGCTTCTCAGGTCAGTTAGACGCCTGCACTTAAAAACTTTTTTAATAGTCTCTGCGATCTCGCGCATTGGAAGTCCCTTCATCGAAAATGACAAATGGTGAGTGAATTAGCCTTGTTGATTGAAGTGGCATATGTCTAAGGGGCGACGACCGCTCAAAACCACCAATCTACCTAGGGTTTAATTGCTTAAATACCTTCGCCCTGTTTTAGATTCCCTTCTTCTTTGGATGTTGCAACAGTCCGCGATAGACTTAGGCGCATTTTCTCAGCGTGCGTGATATTTTTCTCCCACGAATGAAGAGAATGGAGGTTTATGTCGACTATGAAAGTCAAAGTTTTGGGAAGCTTTTCTTGACAGTTGTACTCTCTGAGCATTATCACTGAATTGAGAGAGGTGGTGTTGTCAAAATTTAAGTTTGTCTATCCGGGATCGAACCAAGAATGAGTCTTGTCTCCCTGGTGGTTACAATTCTTGACAGTTATACTCACTGAGCATAGTCAATGTCCCGAGAGGTGGTGTGGTGAAAATCGGAATCGGAATCGAATCACGGACTTTCAAAATAAGCGTCTTTTTCATTAGGAGATCGAAATTGTTGCCAGTAATACTCTCTGAACATTGCCAATGACTCAAGAGAGGTGGTGTCTCGAAAATTAAAGTTGGTGTACACGGGATCGAACCAAGTATCTTTAGAATGAGTCCTTTCCCATTGGCGGTCACAATTCTTGGCTGTTATACTCTCTGAACATTGTAAATGATTCGAGAGAGATAATGCGCTGAAAGTGAGAATTATTGTATACGGAATAGAACCAAGGACTTACAAAATGATTGTCTTGTTTACCTGGTGATCACTATTCTTGACATTTCTACTCTCTGACCATTGTAAATGATTCCAAAGAGGTGGAGCTGTGAAAATGAGAGTTAGTGTATACCGGCTCGTACCGCGGACCTCCAGAATGAAAGTCTTGTCTCAACTAAACAAGTGCTTTTCAACGTATTGTGGATTCGAGGAGTTTTCTTCGGCAAGTGTTCAGTAATACGACTGGATGGCACAGTTGGTTAGGTGCATGTTAGAGGGGTCCCAGGTTCGAATCCGAGTGAAATCGAATCTGGTCCAGTTACCATTTCCTGTTGGGATCAAATGAAACGGCACTGGAGTAGGTTGCTACCTGGCATTACAATGGACCAGTTTTGAGCCTGAGTTTTCCAGTCTAGGGTTTAAAAAAATCAAAAAATCCGAAAATGTGGCCCATGCAGAATGATTTTGAAATTCCTGATCCCCAGTCAATCATAACTAAGTACAAATAAAAGTCTTATGTTCCATGAGTCAGTTTTACTACAAAAGTGCTCGAAAACAGTAAATTTTTTACTACAAATATCTATTTGGGAACATTATCTCCTCCCCTTTCCAGAAAAAAGTACAAAAATGTAAGAGTTCTTAATGATCCGACTAAATGTGCATCCCTAATTCCAACCTATTTCCAGGGCTTTTCTCAACAACAACAAAAGTCAATTTGAAACTCTTTCCTAAAATCCCATTTACATTTCAAAAGATTGAAAAGATGTGATTCTTATCTAACTGTTGATCGAATTCAATCGAAAATGAATGAAACAACAGTGTGTCAGGGAATCCTTTTGTTCTTTAAAATACCGCTAAATTCCACACTTCCTTCGTCTCACATCTAATTGATTCAAATTGTTGAACACACCCTAGTTGATAATTTTCCATTCGAATCCAAACCACAGAGCGTTACACCTATTCTTGTAAATTAAATAGGAATTCTAAATATTTCGAATGACTTCCTAATTGAGAAAGGCATCCAAATGTGGCGCATTAATTCTTCATCCATCTATCCACCGAATCTGCTGAGGGATCAGATAGGACACACGACGACGATGCATTGTTTGAACATAAAACGCAACATCTTTCAAGGCTCAGACATGAGCTGAGCCTTGGAGATGCTAATTGATGTGAGAAATGTGAAAAAAAAAAAAACATTTTTTTTGAGAAATTCTTTGGATACTCAAAAATAATGTCCCAATATGAAGACATAAAATTCTCAACATATTTCCCCGCTTAGTCGGAGCCCAACAGCCCTGATCAAATCGGATGTAATCAAATGCATCGAACGAAGCCGGTTGTGTTCGTCAGTCGGCTGATTGATTTATGAATCGAAATCACACTGACATTGATGGGTCGTCAGAGCTCTCTTTTGACATGTCTGCCTGCGTATGCAACTCAATGTGTTGTCTTATTTTTTTGTACATATTTTGACTTCCATTTGATTTATTGGATCCGTAGGTAGATAGAAATGACTATAAAAGTGCTACAAAAGACTGAAATGACCAACCAAACAATTTTGACACCTTTAATTGCGTTACTCTGTTTTGATGGGCACCATGATGTGATCTGAAAGATGCAATCCCAAGTTTGATGGTTCCTCCACTCCCCCACTCTCTCTCTCTCTCTCTCTCACACTCTCTTTCGGGGTTTTCGGTCTGAATCAATAAAAACCGAATCCTTTTTGTTGAGTGATTTTGCGTTGCTGTAAAATTTGTTGACTCGCTGATGGAACAAGTTTTTTGGATTAAAAGCTTTTTTTTAAGAAGAAGGTCTGGAGAAGAGTTGAGTTAAAAAATGACAGGCAGTGTCAATTTGTCGGAGATTATGCGGAATTTTATTGTTTGCTGTAACTTAAGATGGTGTCAAAAGAGTAAAAAAAATCTGTTTGACATTTGATTTAAGGGTTATGGCGAATTGGGTGGTTAAAATAAATTATTTTGACAGGGATTTAATGGTTGAGTAGCTTTTGAGGGTTGTAGAGTGAATGTCACGGAGGGCATAAGGTGACAGGCGGTTGAATGACATTTTATGTCCAAATGGAATGGGGGCTTTACAGAGTTTAAGATTTGACACTTTGTTTGGCAGTCTCTTTGAAATTTAAGCCTTGGTCACATTAAACGATCGCTGTTTGTTATTGTCTTACAGATAATCACTGAAACGTTATAACTGTAAATTGAACAGTAAGTGACAGTTTCAAGCGTTGCAAATTACCGACGGTGTTTGTCTTCGAAACACAATACGAGACTCGTAAGTGTCAAATTTTGCTTTATTTTATAATTATCACGCCTTTTTTGTCAACGGAGAATATTCCGAAAGTTTCGGAGAAGAAGTGTACAAAAGGAGGGTGTTCAATGAGTTTAGCAAATTATGTCCTACACCGAATTCTCCATCAAAGGCTTTAGAGGAGCAAAACCTGTTTCGGAACAAAAGTGCATGAAATGGGGGTGTTCAACAATTTAGAAAAACATGGTCTACACCAATTTCTCCATCAAAAAGATTTAGGAAAACAGAAGCTGTTCTGGGACAAAAGTACATGAAATGGGGGTGTCCAATGAGTTTAGCAAATCATGTTCTACACGAAATTCTCCATCAAAAGGCTTTAAGAAAGCAGAAGCTGTTCCGAAAGCAAAGTGCATGAAATGGGGGTGTCCAATGAGTTTAGCAAATCATGTTCTACACGAAATTCTCCATCAAAAGGCTTTAAGAAAGCAGAAGCTGTTCCGAAACCAAAGTGCATGAAATGGGGGTGTCCAATGAGTTTAGCAAATCATGTTCTACACGAAATTCTCCATCAAAAGGCTTTAAGAAAGCAGAAGCTGTTCCGAAACCAAAGTGCATGAAATGGGGGTGTCCAATGAGTTTAGCAAATCATGTTCTACACGAAATTCTCCATCAAAAGGCTTTAAGGAAGCAGAAGCTGTTCCGAAAGCAAAGTGCATGAAAGGGGGGTGTTCAAAGAGTATAGCAATCCATCAAATGGCATTTCGCTAGCAGTAGCAGTGTTAAAACTTGTTTAAAATATTTGTAGATTGAATAGAAGAATTTTGGCGCGAGTTCTTTGCGATAACCAGTTCAAACCAACAAATGAATTGACAACTGTCATAACTCTCGCAGCAGATCAATAACACAAAAACCAAGCTTTGACTAACCTGTATGATTTGTTCTTCTTCTTTGTGTAGCTTGTCACAAAAATGACTTTCCAGCGTTTTGATGGGAAAGAACTTTGTTTGGATCGATGTTTTATTGGAGTATGCCGAAGAGGCGATGTTTTTTGGGGTGTGTAACTTATTTTTGCCTGATAAAAATGATAAGACAAGATTTATGGCTCATATGACCTTTGAAATAATTGAGATTGGTCGCAAAGCTGGAATTTTTGAAGCTGAATTACCTTGAGTGTGTGTTGATATATGAACACAAAGAGTTGAAAGAACATTTTCAATTTTTTGAGGAACTTTTAGAGGAGACCTCTGGGTTAGACTTTCCAGGGGTCGAAGGCCTGTTAAGTAAATAAGTATCCCTAGGAGGAGTTATTAAGCAAACATGAGATAAATGTTTAAAAGGAGGTGGTCTCCTGACCACAATTTTGATCCACATTTTGTCTTTAGTGAATTTCTGAGTAAACAAATTTTAACAAATCGTGCTACTTTACCGACGGAAGTTTGATTCAAGAAACCTTTGCGCCCCAGTTCACACTCTGGGTAGCTTCGAAGCTAAGGAAACGAGTATGAAATGTCCTGTCAATTCAGAATTTGCAGCTGTCAAAATAAGGATGAAATCTGTTTTAAGCCTACGCGCATTTTGAAGGGTTAGCATAATTTTGACGGATACTTTTTGATCTGTCAACTTTTCATTTGCCCAACATTGCCAAGCACAGACAAGACTTTCTGCCAAATAAGATGAAGGGAGAGTACATGAGAGGACAAGAGAGAGGAGAGGACATGAGACTCTGTGAGAAAGACACATCGAACTTAAAAATCCCCAAACTTAAAAAAACATCAATGGAAACGTCAGAAAATCGAGCGAACATTTTTTTCTTGCAAAACAAACCTTCAATCCTATCATCACCGGTTAACCCGCCTGCGAAAGTACATATTTTAGCTTTATGGGCGCAATTAAGATCCACCAAATGTCATCAGTTGAGCAAACATTTATCATGATCGACCAAAAAATAGCCCTAAAGCACGGCAACACCTTCCAATACATCATTTATGTCTCAAGGGACAATGCGGTCTTCCCGTTTGGAATATCCATCTCCTTTTAGGTCATCGCGGCAATATAATTATACAAGAAACGAAAAACAAGCCTCCTGTTTACGACAAATGCAGATTTACTGCGACATTTAACGACCTTGTACAGAGGTCCCTCTACGCACATTCATGTGCAAATATTTAGCGCAAAATTCAAGACATTTTCGAAGTCGCTAATGTCTGGTGAATTTTGTCAGGTAGATCGTATATCAATTCGCAAGATGGCACAGTTAAAAAAAGAAACAACGTCACAAAAAAAGCTGTTTGAACATTATTTTGACAGTTCTTCAGCTGTCACTTGGCAAAAAATGAAATGGGGAAATGAAACTGAGACAAAACAAACATTTCAAACCCAAAAATAAGTGTTATGCTTAAATCTTACTAACCTGGTGTCGGTTGCGCCGAATACGATTGCTTTTTCATCCAGTCGTAGTATGGACTCTTAATGGGGGGCGATCTGGGGGCAATGCTATGATTCAACGTCGAATTGTTGCTGCTTGCGCTCGAGTTGTGATTGTTTGATGTCGTGTTATTGTTACTGTTAGTGCTTGTATTTAGGTTAGCATGCGGCGATGATGATGATGGTGGTGCGCCTGGACTCGAGATTTCACTGCCCGACACAGTTATCGGTGGCGATGGTAATCCATCGGCAATTTGTGTCTCTCCAGCGTTGCCAGCTGAATCGTTAAGCTGTGTTCCACTCGATTGGCTTGGATGCTGTTGTTGTTGATGTTGTTGTTGCTGCTGCTGTTGTTGTTGTTGTTGCTGTTGCTGCTGTTGTTGATGGTGTTGCTGTTGTTGTTGCAACAAATGCGATTGTGTTGCATTTTGAAAATGCTCCGCTGAATGCCAATCTGTCGACGGGTGATTGAACATTTGATTGTAATACTGCATCGGATGATGGCCAACGGCATGCGGCGAGTCAACGTCGCCCAAAAACTGATGGTTCGGTGGCGGATGGTAGTTCGATTGCCATGCCCATGCCTGGCCGGCAGGATATGGCAAATTCGCGGCACTATGCTTTTGCGAATACGAGAGGGAGTTGTAGTAAGACACCATGTTGGGATTGAAATCAATTGTTGCGTTTTAAATTTCAAGCTTTATCAAACAAAAAATAGAAAAAAAAACGGGTCACGGGGACACAAATTCACTTCGGCACAGAACAGAAATTGCAATTATCTCCTTATTTTTTGTATAAATAAATAAATTTATTCTACACTCAACGACACATTGTAGTTAATCAAAACGTTTGCTGTGACACTTTGACACTGTCAGTACGCACAAAGGAACACGCAATTGTAAGTGTTGTACTTTTTTTTGCAGTTGTTGGCGCACTCATAAGTTATTTATCGATTGATTGTGTATTGTAAAAATTTACAATAACTATTCTCCAAAAAAAAGAAAGAAAATAAAATAAACGGCAAGCCGCGAAAAACAAAAATATGTTCTTTTATCCGTTGTGAGTCTACTGCGACCGATAACCGTCCGCCGAACTTGTTTGTCTGTAACTGATTAACTTGAGACTCTCAACTACCGCTGTTCCACTTTGCTGTTATTCACTTATTTGTTTGTATCAGCCACCAGTGTAACCGGTGGTAGGGAAAACAACGAGCGCAGCCTGCGACAACCGCTTGCGGGCAGCAGCCAGAACGAGATGGGCGCACAGCGACAGAGCGAGAGAGAGAGCCGTGTGACAGCACCGAAGAGGGAGAATAAAAACCAAAATGGCTTATTCGTTTCGTTTGTTTATCCTCTCGATTGTTGGGTCGAGCGAGTTCGCATGATTATTGGTTTCGCATGGGTATGCGGGACACGCCCATCGCGCAGGGGTTGGTTGCGATGAAAAGAGATGAGAAGATATTGCTTATGAGAGGTCAGGCGGTTGTTGGAAGGGATTTTTTTTGTTCAATATTAACCTGGATTAGACAGTTCTTTTTATGGGTTGTTCAATCTGACATTCACCTCTCGCTCGTGCACGTTCACCGCTATGGATGACCGTTTGACATCTCTGTCAAGCAAGTGTCAGTGGTTGGAGCAACTAATGGCTGCTAGCGTGTTTTTGTTCGTTTCTCGTGCAACCCCCATTTCTCAGAAATTGATAATTATGCTATCGATTAAGTGACGTCTACCATTTTTTTGTGTCGCTTGGGGAGACAGGTCAATTAATCAAAGCTCGGCTTGATTTTTCTCTTGAATTTAAGGGATACTTGGATTTGCCTTGGTTTTATGCTTGTTGCTCGTCGGATATAAAGTCATCAATGGAGATTGGCGTTTCACAAGTGTCACATCTATAAAATTTATGTTTACAAGTCAAATAACTACTCCGTCTGCGATTATTGTTACTGTTTGAGGTGAGCTGTTTACCCATTTTCCCACGGTGTTGTAATTCAATTGAGTTAATTTTATGGAAATGATTATGTCTGATGGCTGAGATTTATTTCGATGATGTATGGTTCATCTGGCAGTAGGTTATAGCTGGGGAATTTTTACAGAGAGCAGGGTGTGTGGGGACTCTCTTGATTGAAGACATTTTCTATGATTTGTGACCAACTGATGCTTTGTCTGTGAAGATTAAATCGCCTTGCTGCTTGATTTGATTTGATATTCTTTTTCTTATCCACTGATCAACTTTCCGTTGGTATAATTTCAGAGAGGAAATTTCTGCAGAACAACTTGTTGCATTGGAAATTGTTGTCTGGAATAAAAATTCAAAGTCTTAACTATCATTTAATCGAAATGTCAGAGTGGCAGAGTGGATCATTGAGATTTAATTACTTGCCAGAAGAATATGAACGTATATATGTGGATATGCCAGAGTGAAGAAAAACTCAAGATCATAGCGCATTGATTTGATACGAAGTGACGGTTGATGTGTGTTCATTTTTTTTAACATCAATCCATTCTCGATTTAACGCTTTAAGGCTATAGTTGCCGTACGAAAACGTAAGCTTATGTCAAATTCAAACGAAAATTAATCAGAAGAATTGACAAATGTCTGACATTATCCATAATTGCTTATAGAAACTTAAGGAGAATTCAACTGAAAACTGACATTCTAAACATTCTTTATTATTGGTATACTATGTTATTACAATAATTTTGTTACAAAAGAAAAGTTAACATGACAAGATGCCGTCTGTTGCGATTTGACGTATAAAGAGAAACAATAAATCACAAAAGTAAAAAGATATTTTAGAGAATAGATATGGAAGAGAAGCGCGGCTCTAAATAAAGTTTTTTCGGTAATTCAAGGCATGAGTGCAAAAACGAAGAAGCAGATTCTGTTTCATTTAGAATATTCTTTGTTTCTTCAAGTGTGAGAAACTCTTTAGAGAAGTAAAGTAAACGCAATTCTAATAGTATAGGACAGGTCGCGATAAAAGTGTAATACCCAAATCGCAACAGCGCGTTCGCGCGGTTGGGCTTTGACATTTTCTGTAGAATACACGTAAATCATTAGTCAAGTCGGAATAGCGCGGTCGGGCTTTGACATTTAACAGACCATAATATCGTAAGTCCGAGCAGAAAGTTTGGAGTAGAGCTACTCTCTACTCAGTCGGGCTTTTTGGCAGAAAAAAAAAAACAATTTTTGTTTTATACACTTGTGTTTTCACTTTTGGCGGGCAATAATAATAATAATAATGGTGGCGCTACAGTCCAAGGTGGACCTGGGCCTAGCTTCTCAGCAACCACTCGTGTTGTGCGTGCTATTGTTCTCTCACGAGCGGAGGGGACCTACAGTTTAATGCCGACTCCGAACGGCGAGATTGAGAAGCTTTTCCTAGACAGTTATACTCTTTGAGCATTGTCAATGACTCGAAAGAGGTGGAGCCGTGAACAATTTTTTTTTTTGAAAAATTGTTTGTGTGAACTTGGATTCGAACCTAGACTGTGAAAGTCTAATGCGCATGGGTCGACGCACGAACCCACACGGCCACGGCGCCCACTTTTGGCGGGCAAGGGCAATTATTCGTGTAAGCAAATATTTTTTTGTAGGGATTTTATCTATACTAATTGCATTTTTTTCTTGTAAAATATATTTTAGAAAGTGGATAGCTTCGAGGAATATATTTTACTTGTCAAACGTGCGAGTTCTATTTCGATTTGGAAAACTGAGTGCTCGTGCTTTGACATAAGATTCTCGTAAATTCGATAAAACGCGTACCAATCCCTGTCAAAGTCTGAGGGCTCAAACGCGCTGTTGCGATTTGGGCTTAAATGTTCTTGTCCTCGTTACGATTACAACGCGTGCAGAAAGCATTAACATCATGTCGATGTGGCATGTAATTAAGTCTCAGGAGTTCAGTTCTAGCTCTAAATTTCCACACTAATTTGGTAATTTGAAGATTCTGTGCTAAAATAGTTAGGGGGCCCTAATGTATGTTTCAAAATTGTATAGACATTCCACGAAGAAGATTGGGCTCTACTTATACACTCGTTATAGACATAATCATCGTGTTTCTTTCGGTGCCGTGAACGAAGGCCATATGAACTAACGCCATAATGGCGTTAATTCGCATTTGAAAGTGAATTAACGCCATAATCCACTTATGGCTTTAATTCACTTTCAAATTGGAACTAAGGCCATATATTAAATTGAACTAACGCCATATGGTGTTAATTCACTTTCGAATGTGAACTAATGCCATACAATGTATTTGAGCTCTAAAGCGCGTTATCTGTCCAATGTCCCACCATGATCGGACCACGTTTAGTTTCCAACCAACCTACCTCCCTTGCCCCTTACATGCATACATACATATGAGGTATGTATAGGGGGGGCATGCTGCCCCCCTGCAACCCCCCTGCTTGGCCACATACGCAATTTGGAGTAAGTGCGAGTTTGATTGTATTTACTTTCTTTAAACGCATGCAAATCATGGATAAAAAAAAGCATGGATACACTCAATCTCGCGCCTACTTCAAATCCTACATGTGGTCCAGCAGGTGGGTTGCAGGGGGCAGCATGCCCCCCCATTTCAACATTACTGTTTATACGCCGTAAACTTTTTTCCTACAAGTTTCTACCTCATTTCTTAGGACCATGTAAATAATGTAAATTATTGAGATTGATGCGAGTGACTTTAATTCAATTTCAAATGTGAACTAAGGCCACGTCCTAAAACGAACTAACGCCATATGGCTTTAGTTCAAATGGCCTTCGTTCACGGCACCTTTCTTTCTGCATTCATAGAGCTTATCTTCCCATTCATTGACATTTGCCTCTGTGAGACCCAACTCAATGTTATATGAGCATGCGAGCTCATTCCATTTTTTGAAATGTGGTAGGTTATATTGGAGCACCATCTTGAGAAGCCTCTTCTGAAGACTATTGAAAACTGACATTTGCATAGGTAGAGAGTGATTCATTTTCCGTCCGCCTAAGAGGGCAAAAGTTAACGAATTTAACGAAACTGGGCGAAGCAGTTTTCATAGTTTAATTAATACAGTCAAGGCGCTTAAGTCATTATGCTTTTTGAACAGTATTTGTTTGGCAGTGTCAACATTTTAAATTATATTCCATTTTCAACTGCGTTAAAATATTATCCTCATTCTAATTTTTGACACTTATGAGGTGAATATAGAGGTTAAAAATTAAACCTGCTTTAGAGCTGCATAAAATGTTTCCTTAGGACAGTTGTGGTTGTGAAGTAGTGATAACTGCAATATTTGCAATATTTACAATTCGATTAAATTCAAATTTTATTTGTTAAAGTTTACAGCTTCACACGGCAAAAGCTTAAATTGTATTCACCATTTTGAAAATGTAAATTTTAAAGCAGATGACACATTGCCTCAAATTATTTTTTTAACTTATCTGTAGGAATGAGTATTTGTTAGTATAAAATGGTTCCATCGAAATAGGTGTAGATTTGAAACGTGATAATCTCTATAAGCTGTAATGGAAGCTAAGTAGTAGGGACAGAATGCAAAATGTACAGCCACGCTTAGGCCAAATTAAGCCCATTGTGATGGGAGTTATCAAGGTCTACATTCTCAGTGGATAGATGATATCTTGGTTACCACTTATGAAATTAATCTTGTAGCAATACGTGCACATGAGTGTTTATGATTCGTAATGAAAAATTGTCGGGCTAGCACGCCATTGTTCTCGGTTCTGTTTTTTAGCTCGTTGTGCTTTCTATCCTTGAGGATCCCAGACGCGATGTGTTCAGTCATTAAAATCATGTTGTCTTACGTCTGCGATCCCTTGATTTATTTTCCGTCTTCATCTCCTTCTCAAACCAAGAAGCTCGGATTCAAATAAGCTCTAAGGGAAAGAATTGCTGATCATGCGCTTGAAGTTTATAATAATAATAATAATGGTGGCGCTACAGTCCGAGGTGGACCTGGGCCTAGCTTCTCAGCAACCACTCGTGTTGTGCGTGCTATTGTTCTCTCACGACTAGAGGGGACATACAGTTTAATGCCGACTTCGAACGGCGAGATTGAGAAGCTTTTTCTAGACAGTTATACTCTTTGAGCATTATCAGTGACTCGAAAGAGGTGGAGCCGTGAAAAAATGTTTGGTGATTTTTTTTTCGGGGGCCGAACCGAGAACATCGAGTGTAGGAGTCGACGGACCTACCCACTACATCACGGCGCTTGAAGTTTGTCTCGTATGTCTCATAGAGTTCGCGGTTATGATTTCTGCTCGATTCGCCTTCCTTACAGACAGAACCCAATATCGGATGCGGAATTTTTCTTTCGAATGCAACAAAATTCTACTCTGCTGTTCTGCTCATCGTTCAGTTTTCGACTACATAAAGGAAGACATGCAGGATAAGGATTTTTTAGAGCGTTCTTTTGGTCTTTCGAGTCTTTCTTTCTTTGAATTGTTTGTACAAACCAAACTGCGTCAGACTTCAACTTCGTAATCGTTTGTGGACAACACTTCTGCCCCCAGGATAAAAAAAATCCCTTAAAACCTTAAAAGTTGGAGAGACAAAACCTTAAACATAATAACTAGAGGTGTGACGGATATCTATATATATCCGGCTTTTTTTTTATAATATCCGGCCGGAGCCGAATAGTCTTTTGATATCCGGCCGAATACCGGATAGTCGTTTTTCCAGTAAAAAACAACAAAATAAAAAAACAATTTGATATTGGAGGATTACTAAAGCCAAATTATGGTGAATGAAAATTAGTTTTTCTGCATTTATTACGTTTGTTTTCGTATACGATGCATGCTCCAGAAAATAGTCTCTTACTGTATACTCTGCTACATGGAGATAAAAAATAAGTTTTGGCAAAATTGGTTACTGTCTTCCATTTACTGAACACCAAGCCCAAGGGTCACTATTCCGTTCAAAATAAACTCTTTTGAGATATTTTTTTGGCAGAAAACTCAATCTGATTTGCCTTCTGCAACTTCTTCAAAAATGTCCCGAAAACTTTGCTGTGTAGAAAGTAAGAACATCTTGTGGAGGAGAAGGAAAAAAACATGTTTAAGTTGGTTTTACTTGTACCGGTCTGGTTTGACTATCAGAGAACCAAACTATTATACTTTTAATTTGGGCAGATATCCGGCCGCCGAATATTCGGCTATTAGGCCTAGCTGCAGGCCGAATATTCGGTATCCGGTATCCAGCCAAATCACTATTCGGTACAACTCTAATAATAACCTCTTGCTCAACTCTTTGTACGTACATATGTCCCGCCTTAAGTCGTCGAAACGTACATAACTATTAAAAAGGTCCAAATTTTAATAGAAAAAATACATTTGACTTAATCACTCGAATTTCATAGCAAAACGGTTAAGTAAACACAAGTGTACTGGTGAAGACGGCTCACTAAGTATAGAGTTAAAGCTGTAAACGGTAGCGTTACGAAACAATGAATCATGAATAAATATAAATGCTTTTCTAAATTAGAAAATTAGAAATGTTCATCCTGAAGATTAAATTAAATGGCTGCCCCCGGGGAGTATTGAGAAAGTTCGACGCTTAAAGTAATGTGTTTAACTCCCGACACAGACGACAATTTTTTACCTCTTTCGAGTCACTGTCAGAGCTTCTCAAACTCCACCGTTTAGAGTCGACATAAAAGAGTTCCCTTCATCTGTGAGGGACAAATAGCACGCACAACAAGAGTGGGTACTAAAGAATCGAAGCACAAGTCCACCTCGAACTGTAGCACCACAATAAACTATATGTGGTGCAATTTAGATTGATCTAAATTATAAATAATGGTTTTGACTAATTTTCGTAAAGAGAATGGCTAGTAAATATATTCTTCCATTATAATAATAATAATAATGGCGGCGCTACCGTCCGAGGTGGACCTGGGCCTAGCTTCTCAGCAACCACTCGTGTTGTGCGTCTCTCAGTGAAGGGGACCTACAGTTTAATGCCGACTCCGAACGGCGCGATTGAGAAGCTTTTTCTAGACAGATAAAGCTCAAAGATTTCTTTGAGCATTGTCAGTGACTCGAAAGAGGTGGAGCCGTGAAAAAATGTTTAATTTTTTTTTTTTGGAGATTCGAAACGACGACCTCGAGCGTAGGAGTCGACGCACCTACCCACTACGCCACGGCGCCCACATATTCTTCCATTACAAAAAGATAATGAAGTCAACGCTAGAGTTTCTGATGTTGTAAATGACCGAAACGAAAAACCAAAATAGAAGAAAAGAAAGAACATCTTTGGGATATTCTTCACTACTTGCTTGGAAAACATTGTTCCGAAACTTAATTGAAGTTCAATAAAGAAGGACAGCTTGATTGAAGTTTAAGGAACACCCCACGTCGACCATTTCATATAAAGCCAATGCTCTATGATTTTATGTCAAGATTTTGAGTCAAGAAAATATATTTTATTTTTTTTTTTGTGAGTTTTAAATACTTTTATTTCTTACTGTCGTGGGATTGAAAATATAATTTAGTTTACAATCGATATCCGTTCAGGTGTGCATTTACCTGAAATCCTCATCAATTTCCAAAGAAAAATCTTTATGATGCGCCGTAATTGCTCGTACATACCTGCTAAAATTACGAGCATACGATGACAATTTGTTGATTTGATTTGAATGTGAAATTTGTCAAATAATGAATAGTTTCATTACTATAACATAAAGACTTTCAGAGTCTCAATTTTTTACAGAGGTGCTTCGATAATAAACGAATCCCTTCAGCAATACATTGAAGTGCAATGCAATGAAATATAATTAAAAGATCGGCCTCAAAAATTAATGCGTCTTAATGCGTCAGAAGTAATCTTAAAATCCTTTGCGTTCGTTTCACATCATTGTGGACTCTACTATGTAAAGGGGTGACATAATACAGTCAAAATCGGTTATAACGACCTTCAAGTGACTGACGAATAACGGAGCTCAGGCGGGACCTAAGAATTTTGTCGTTATAACCGATACGTCGGTATAACCGATGTCGTTATAAACGATTTTGACTGTAAATAGGTGCTTAATAATAATAATAATGGCGGCGCTACAGTCCGGGGTGGACCTGGGCCTAGCTTCTCAGCAACCACTCGTGTTGTGCGTGCTATTGTTCTCTCACGAGCGGAGGGGACCTACAGTTTAATGCCGACTCCGAACGGCGAGATTGAGAAGCTTTTCCTAGACAGTTATACTCTTTGAGCATTGTCAGTGACTCGAAAGAGGTGGAGCCGTGAAAAAATGTTTGATGTTTTTTCCGAGATTCGAACTGACGACCTCGAGCGTAGCAGTCGACGCACCTACCCACTACGCCACGGCGCCCACTTACGTAGATATTTTTTGGAATTTCTTTCACGTATAACATCTAAAGTCAAAAACAAAAATCGGGTATAAACCACTTAAAAAGGATTAACATTTGGAAATCCTTGGAAAAATCATTAAAGTATCTTCGAAAATGTAGCATGTAAACGTACAAAAAATACAGTAAAAATAATTATATTGAGACCACTCAAATGTATATCACTTGATAAAGCATGTCAGTACATCCAAAGCCGTCAAATGTTGCCACGATGCTCTGCAATCCCTAGCCAAACACAACAAAATGAAACTTGGCTGGGTCCCTGGACACAAAGGGATTGCAGGTAACGAATCCGCAGATGAACTCGCTAGAGCGGATTCAAGTACTGCATTCATAGGCCCTGAACCATACTGCAGTGTCAATTGGGCGACGGCTGCAGCGCTGATTAATGAATGGGAAAACAAACTTCGCCTTGATCATTGGACCAATGGGTCAGGTCTCAGGCAATCCAAAAGATTAATCAGACCCTATTCCTACAAGGAAATCCTTAGCTTAGATAAGGAGAGCATAAGAAAGCTAACGGGCTTTCTTACTGGCCACTGCGGCTTGTATTACCACCTTAACAAAATGAACTTGTGTCAAAACACGGAATGTAGGTTCTGTCTTGAAGAAGACGAAACATTCCAGCACATTTTATGTGAATGTCCGGCACTACATTGGTTAAGAAAACGTATTCTCCACAGGGAAATACTGACTTCAGTGGAATTGAAAAACTCCACTACAAAAGATATACTATCTTTCATAAGGAAAGTGGTAAATCTTTTGGATTAACTCCAGCCCGTCGATACAATAGATCTTTTTAGGTCGCAGTGTCGCTGCCTTTACGGCAGGGTTGTACAAGAGGAAAAAAAAAATGTCAGTACATCAACAAGTCTACACAAATGTTGAGAGGAAAGCAATAAAAATAAACTGGGTAATTGCGATTTGTAACTATTAGGGCAAGAATGCTCGAAATTGTTCCAAACGAAACTCCTTATTGAAGTTAATTTTTTGTGATTGTTTTTGAACACTTTGGTTTAAGATAATAAGACGCATTGAAATCGGTTTTGGAGCTCCACATTTCTCAAAGGATACTCTGGATCAACACGTTTTTTTTATTTCAAAAAATCTATCAAATCGAATGGGTGCGCCATTTTTTAAATTAACATAGGAAATGATATCTGGGCATAGAGTACCGAAATCCATGCCGATAGGTCTATGAATATAGGAGATAAAAAAGTGTGACAAACAGAGGGATATACGGACGGACATAAACCTTAAAAACGAAGAAAAATTTTTCAGAAATTATTAAAAAGCAATGAAAATTCAATTAACCTATTTCACGGCTGGATGGCGCAGTTGGTTAAGTGCCTGCCCCAAGTTAGAGGGTCCCAGGTTCGAATCCCAGTAAAATCGAATCTGGTCCAGTCACCATTTGCCGTTGGAAAAAAAATTAACTTATTTTGAAAATAAATAAAATAAATAAAAGGCCAAATCACGCAATTCGTTCAAAGTTCGGCAATTCAATGGTTTGTAACGATGCGCTCTAGTTGCGTAAACTGGGGTCCCTCAGAAGAAGACGTGTATGTTTGACAGAACAAGGTGCATACATTCAATTATATGGATCGGTGCCTTAAGTCTCCTTATTCTCCTGTTCGTGCCGCTACAGTCCGGGGTGGACTTGGGCCTCAACCAACAAACCTCTCCATCTAGTGCGATTCCTTCACGAGCTGTCTCCTTAAGGGTAATTTTCTTCACTATTGCTCAACTTGCTGGAAACTTGAGAGTTGGTCAACTTCGGAGTTGGTCTCAACTCGAGATTTAACCTGAGAATTGAAAATTGGTTTTGTTCACTATTATCTTATTATATAAAAATAAGTCGGGTTTTCCTTCCTGACGCTATAACTCCAGAACGCACGATCCGATTGCCACGGTTTTGCATTCGTTGGAAAGGTCTCGGGCTCCGTTAGGTTTATAGCAAACAAAATTCAGGAAAAATTTCAACAGAAAAGCAGGAAAACAGGGAAAATCATTTTTCACATATAGCGCCATCTCTGATAAATAGCATGTACTACAAACCAATATAGTTTTGCATGGTGGTGGAGGAGATGGCGCCAGTACGTGGTGTGTGAGTATCCCTCACGAAAATAAATACGATTCATTTTAAGTAGATGGCGCCGCACAGTGGTTCCATTTGTATGGGAAGTGCGGTCAAAACTCTAAATTTAATTTTAACTGATGGAAAGTAAATTTTTTTAAAGCACAAGCGATATCTTGGTCGATGACGTCAACGATCTCTGCAATACGTCTCCTCTTCGTTCTAGACGAGCTTTCCAAAAATGGCTTTATTGGTCTGCCTTGACGGGTTTGTGAATTATTCTCATCTGCTCGGTCTTGTATAGAACTAAAATCTTTCTCGAAATCAAGCCAGGCACTGTTTTTAGATAAAAGTATGTCTTTTTCCTTTGAGCAAGCCTTCCACCTTCTTTGAAAGGATTTACAGAGGTTAGTTATCTTCTTTTTTGCTTCTAAATCTTCAATTTTACAAATTTGTTTAAAAATTGTCCATGTTTCTAAAAAAGTGAAAATCAGTGTTTTACTTCGGGTCAAAATGTCAAAGTTTGCGCCAATCTGCGCTCAAAAAGCCATACATATATATGGTATATATATGGTATATATATATATGTATATATATAAAATATAAAAAAAATAATCTTTCTTCATCTTTTAATCCACAAACGAAATGTTACAAAAAACGAAGCCATCTGGTGGCGAAACGGAGTTCGCCGGGTTTGCTAGTAACTTCTGAAGTTCTCAAACTTTCAGTTTTAAAATTTCCCTTGGGATATTTTCGATAATTGACACATGAAATGTAATTTTTAACTTTCAATTTGTGTGTGTTGTGGTTCGCTATGAGAAGGAAATTCATCAGATTCGTGTGGCTAATTTACAAACTGAATCTGATTCACTGCAGACATTTACACCAACCATTCCAACAGCATCAACAAAAGAAGATAGTCAATAAAAACAATTAAAAATCATTTTGAATTTCAGTATTTATTTTTTAAATAAAGATTTTGGTATCAAATAAAATAATCTATTTTAGTTTGTCATTTTAATTTATGTATGGGTGAACTGAATTCCGGTAGATATGCACATATATGTGCATTTATGTATGTACGCACTAATTGAGAGCGAACGTTGTCAGTTGCTACCGATTCAGAAGGAATATCTGCGCCAGAAAAATCCTAGTTGTTTTCAACTTTTAAAATGAATAAAATCGCCCTAAGTCTACAAAATTAAATACGATCTACCCCTCGATCTTATGATCGTTCTTTGGCATTCACATGCACTTGATGCACTTATTTAATTTCTCTCCATACCACAGTTAATTCTCTTGCACGTTCCTGTCGGAATCAAGGACCCAATTCGCGATAACGACAAAGAATATCAACCACTTGACAATCAACAACATCTCCTGAGAACAATAAAAACGGACATAACTTAAAAAAAAAACAGAAATTTTGAGAGTCGAAATTCACTTGCTTGATATGCTACAAGTTTTAGGTCAAATCATTTTGGAAAAGTTAGGTTAGGTTAGGTTTTGGAAGGGGAGTGTGATGGTTAAGGCATCACTTCCACTCGGAGGCCATGGGGCCCATTGTGAATCCCTTCAAATGCGGAGTATGTAATCTAATAACCTATCCTGTCACGCGATGGCTGGAACCACCCCGTGCTCTTTATGAATTTTAGCAGATCCGATATGTCTGCATTCGCTAAGTCCGCAGTCTCTGTGAAGAATCTCTGGCCCAACGAAGCCAGGCGCCGATTCTGGAGAGCTGGGCAGTGGCAAAGCAGATGTTGGATCGTCTCGGTCTCTTCCTCGTCGCCGCAGCTCCTGCAGAGGTCGCTGGACTCCGCATTCCATTTCCGGAGCATTGCTCCTATGGGGCAGTGTCCTGTGATCACTCCGACGAGCATACGGATCGAGTTTCTGTCCAATGCCAAAAGCTTCTTTGTTTTGCCGTAATTAAGCTTTGGCCACGTTGATCTTGACGTGTGACAATCATTTCTTGTAAGCCAAATCGAGTTGGCCTCTTTTTGTATTGTTTCGCTTATGATCCGGTACAATGCACTGATCGGTGGTCGTAATGACGTATCCGCTTCGCTGATGTTCATTTCAGATCCTTGTCTGGCCAATTCGTCCGCTCTCTCGTTCCCTGCGATTAAGCTGTGGCCCGGGACCCAGCAGAGTTTGGAAAAGTTCCTCTCCATAAACTTTGCCTCCCTTTTATCAGCAAAATTTTGTTTATGAGCATGCTAATAATTTGAGTGGAATGGTTTTATAATTTAATTAGTTCTTATCGTTGCCATTCGAATCAGGCAATTCGCGCCGGGGAAACGTGCTGTCAACGCGTCTTTGAAATTTTACTCAATTCTCCATTTGCGTACAAATTTTTATACATCAACGTACAGTACATACAAAACATATTAAAGAAAGTGAAATGTGGTCGCCGTGGCGTAGTGGGTAGGTGCGTCGACTCCTCCGCTCGAGGTCTAGGGTTCCAATCTCGAAAAAAACATTCAACATTTTTTCACAGCTCCACCTCTTTCGAGTCACTGACAATGCACAAAGAGTATAACTGTATAGAAAAAGCTTCTCAATCTCGCCGTTTGGAGTCGGCATTAAACTGTAGGTCCCCTTCACTCGTGAGAGACGCACAACACGAGTGGTTGCTGAGAAGCTAGGCCCAGGTACACCTCGAACTGTATGTAGCGCCGCCATTATTATTATTATTAACCACCTCTATCAGCCGAGATAGAAGAAGTCCTTCATTCTTCTTCTTCTTCTTAGGGCGCTACAGTCCGAGGTGGACCTGGGCCTCACTCAACATGCCTCTCCAGCCAGCACGATCTCTCGCCAGCTGTCTCCAGTTTCGCACACCAAGCCGTCCGAGTGCGCCACCTTGTACTTGGACGTCCGGTGTTGCGTTGTCCCACAGGCTCAGAGTCGAAGACTCTTCGGGCCGGAGCTAAGTTGTCCATACGCTCTACATGGCCTAGACATCTTAGGCGTTGGATCCGTAGACGCCTGGCTAGGCTCATGTCGCTGTACAGCCCATACAGTTCGTGGTTGAATCTTCTCCTCCAAATGCCATCAACGCAAACAGGACTAAAGATCGGGCGCAGAACTTTTCTCTCGAAAAGACCAAGAGACTGTTCATCCGCTTGGGATATTGTCCATGCCTCTGCACCGTAAAGCAGGACTGGGATGATCAAGGTCTTATACAAAGTCAACTTGGTCTTCCGAGAGAGGGCTCTACTACTCAATTGCCTTGTGAGCCCAAAAAACAGCGGTTGGCGAGAGTTATTCTACGTTTGATCAGTGTACTGATGTTTTTTGTACTGTTTAGCGTGAAACCAAGGTAGACGAAGTCCTTAACTACTTCAAAGTCATAGCTGCCTATGGTGATGCTCTGGCCAAGTCGTCGATCATGTGCGTCCTTGCTAGTATCAGGTGACAGTAATTCGGTGCTGATGATGTGAGTTCCTCATGACAGAAGCGCCGGCTGGTCTTCCTTCAGAACACCACGAAATTTCAGTTAAAGTAGGTCGCTACCCGGCAGTATAGTGGACCAGTTTCGGAGCCTAAATGCTCCAGTGTAGAGTTTCAAAAACCCCCGGCAAAAAATAAAACAAAATCTGTCACAAACTGTCAAAGAATTTATGACAGGTTGTCATTTTTAGTAAAATTCCGAAATCGAGCGATCTATAAAAGTCAAAGAAACGTATGTACATTTCATTAAATTCTCCTCAATAGCTGCGACGGCGCCGCAGATGCACCTGTTTGTGAATTTGTTTGCACAGAAAGCATGACAGCTGTCACGTAAACGACACACATCAGTCGCATAAGAGCACTTATTGACAATTCACTCCATACCCTCGTGTGTGCAAATATCGCAACGACTTTAAGCTGTCAGTTATGAAATACGACCTGAAAAGTCAGAAAATTATCAAGGACCGGCGATATCATGTGTGTGCACACGAATGGAAATGAATCTTCAAAAATTCCCTTAACTGTGTGTCAACAGAACAGAACAAAATAAAAAACCTCAGCCGTAAACATCATAAGCTAGTGAAATAAATTTAACTACACTCTAAATAAAACACAGGAAAAAAGTATTACACCCCCTTCACATCACTCGCTCGATCCGAAGGCCCACGATGACAACTTTAGTGCCAATTCATGTTCTAATACCCGAGTAAACACACAATTATGGCCGCAATTCGGTTTAAATGACTTTTATATGACTTTCAAAATTCCACATCGCTAAAACAGCCACAAAATTAGAGATGAGATTGCGTGGCCCAATAAAAAATTCTCTCACATAATTGTTTAAACAATTTTAATTTGTCGAAATGAAACGAAAGAGAGCACATGATCAGACTGAAACAACTGTCAACGGAAGGCTGGGCTCCAAATAATGGGCCCGCAAATAAAACCGAGCGAAGGAAAAGTTATTGGGACGTGAAAACGGCGTTATTAGCAAAATGAAAAAATAACGCATAAACACAAATGAGTACGCGAACCGTGACAGGGCATGACTGCTCTCGTTGACGAAATTCCGCTGGCTACGAGCGTGTTTTATAACACGTTATTGTATAGACAAATAATAAATTTATTGCATCTCGTATAAAGCACGGCATGATAACACGTTCGTCCTCTGCCCTTCGCTGTGGCACGGCCACACATCCATAAAGTAGGTGTTGTTTGTTCTCTCTGTTCTTTTTTTTTTTTGTTAATTTCCTCCATTTTCTTTATCAAGAGTACGCGCTGATGACAAATGCACGCGACACTTTGACATTTGCCGCCCGTTTGACACATTTCCCAATTGCGTAGGTGGATGAAGGTGAACCTTTTGGACACACGTCCGCCTTGCGCACCCCTCCATGCGCTGGTTTGAATTGGTTTTCCTTGGAGTCGAGTGATGAAATTTGTGAACTTGATTTAGAAACTGATGTGAGGAAAGTTTCCGTCGATGACATTTATAAATGTTTGTGCAAGGTTTTTGAGGGATGTCAAATCAGACAACTGTGTTGGATCCCTTTCCGACCCTCGTTCAAGTTAAAGGGGTCCCAGGTTCGAATCGCAGTAAAGGCAACGTTAATACGATTTTATCTGGTTTTTCAAATTTGGTCCAGTCACCATTTGCCGTTGGGATCAAATTGACGGCACTATCACTGTAGCGGTCGATCAGTGGCAGTAGTCTGACTGTGGGTATCACAATGGTCTAAGTTAGCTGGTGAATTCACTGGTAGCCCCCTAACTTAACCGAACTTGAATCAAAGTCGATAACTTAGTTTTTCTATCGTGTCTTCATGACTACATGTCTTCGAATGACGCATAAGAACATAGGAGATATTGTCGTCAAACTATACCCGGTTTATTTTACATAATTTCCCAATAGTCATCTCCATGGACGCACTCTAGATTAGTAAAGACCAACTCTCAATTGTTTGCCTCTTTGTTACGTTGGTCCATCAAATTCCTTTCGGAGATTCTTCGATTAGGAGCAGCAGCGCTGTTATGCAGGATCTGATCATCTTCGGCGATGAAAAATAACGCTACAGTCCGGAATGGACCTGGACCACGATTGCTTGCTTGCTTCTTCTTCTTCTTCTTAGGGCGCTACAGTCCGTGGTGGACCTGGGCCTCACTCAACATGCCTCTCCAGCCAGCACGATCTTTCGCCAGCTGTCTCCAGTTTCACACACCAAGCCGGCCGAGGTCCCCCTCGACTTGTGTGCGCCACCTTGTTCGTGGACGTCCTCTGTTGCGTTTTCCCACAGGCTCAGAGTCGAAGATTGCGATTGCTTGCTTACTGTCGCCAATTGCGCACGCCAAGTTGGCCAAGTTAGTCTATTTTCCACTTGGGTGTGCCACCTTAGACATGGACGTTGTCTGTTGCTTTGTCCCACTTATTCAGAGTCGATGATTCTCCGAGCCGGATCCAAGTTGTCGATATGCTCTATATGGTCTAGCCGTTGAATTCGAAGACGCCTGGATAAACTTATGTCGCTGCACGGCGGGTTGAATCTTTTTCTCAGTACATCAACGCAAACAGGACTTCGTGAAATTAAATTTTCTTGAGGATGGCTAAAACCAGGACTTCAGCTTGAACATTATGATCGCTAGAGGTAAATCGGGTGTTTTCACCAAATGGAACAAGCACACGTGGACTCTTTTGGGCTCTAAACTCTCAAGAATATTGTTTCAAGTACTAAACGCATGTGGACTGCTGCCTTTTTAAGCAAAACAGAAGCGGTTATCAAGATGTATTAGACTCCAAGCTATTGGGACCGTATAAGAAAGCTTTATCGCAAGTACCGTGGAACATATAAGTTGAAGGGGACCTCTAACAACTTTACGTGGAACAATACAGTCGTATTGAATATATCGTGTTCACATATCGTGCATTCGATGTGTGTTATGAGGAAGTCTCCTCCTTCTCATTTTCCTAACCGTCTCTTCAACTTCTGCAAAAGTCGTTGCATGGTACTACCAGCATGGAGGCATGTGTGTCGAAGGTGCAGTGTCCTATAATAAAGCCGATGAGAATCCTGGCCTGTTCATTTGGATTAAGCAACGCTATGGTTAAATTCAGATCAGATTCGATTTGCAACGAGGCCCCTGCTGCCACTGGATCACCTACGATTAGTGTATCTAATCGTATAGTAAGCGAAAGTCATGGGCATTAGCTTGTTTTCATGCTCCACTGACTCCACACTGAAATGCATACCGACCTTTTTAAGAAGGCTACAATTAACAGCTTAATCAAGAGCTATCCTCCAGACTGCGACTCCGTACATTTTATTTAATCTGAATGAATCTTTTTTGCCTTTGTTTACTACAGGGTGGCGCATAAAAAACGTTAAGGTTTATTTGATGAATGACATTTTTCTTTCTGATTTTATTTAACCTTGGCATTTTATAAAATTTAGATTATTGTTTGGAAATATGTTCACATTATGTTTTAAAGACTTGTTCACTAGCAACCTTCGACCTGACGTCCTTTTTCCAAAGCATTTTCCATTACTTTTCTTAGAATTTTAGGTCCCAGTGCCCTCACTTATCGGATATTGGCCCTAAGCTGTTGTATGGTTCTTGGTTTATTGGCAAACACCTTACTTTTTAGGTAGCCCCATGGAAAAAAATTTGTAGCCGTTAAAAAAGACGAACGCGGAGGCCAGTTAAAATCAGAAAAACGCGATATTATCCGATTACCAAAAAATTCCCTCAGGAATTGAATCTTATATGGAAAAAGGTGTAACTGCCTTAAAATTCTTAGCAAAAACCGCCTAGACATCACCAACTGCGGAGAATGTCGCCTTGGGATGTTTTACAGCAGTAGAATGCTATAGTAGCTTTCCTGACCTGCTTCATGATTTTGGGCTCCCAGCTTAGTTTGAGGTCGATAACAATGACACTCTAAAATGTATCTATAACTGTAAGTATGTAAAAGCTTTATAACACAGTGAGGCGGCTCGAAAGGGTAAATTTTATATATATGTATATATATATATATATATTTATTTTATATAAAGAGTTCTAAGGGAAGTTTTTGTGAATTAACGCCAAGTCTATATGTTTTTGTTTATGCGGCTTATGGGTAGTAACGTTAAAAATTATGAGTAAAGGAAATTGGAGAAAAGCCTCTGAGCTTATGAGTTAAGGTTAAGTTAAGGTTGCCTTAATTTTGGTCAACAATATATGTTGGCATGCATGTTCTATTTGTTTAAAATGTTAGAGCTAAGCTACCGAAAATATATATACGCTATATACTCCTCCAATATACCAAAGGCATCTGGAACGAAACGGTTTTTCAAATCTGATCCAGTCACCATTTACCGTTGGGATAAAATTAAAGGAACTATCACTGGAACGGTCGATCAGTGGTAGTAGTCTTACTCGACCAACATGGAATAAGTGTGCTGGTGAATTCACTTGCAGCCCCCTAACCTAACCTAACCTAAAAAAAATAATATGAAGTTCCTCGATCTATTGCTGACCTTTAACTAAATTAGGCGTTGAAGTCTTCACATTTATTGAGACATACATATGAAAACTTTCGCTATAAATGAGCCTGATCAATTGCAAAATGATCTGTCAGCAGCTGAGTTCAATGGGCACTATTTTGAGTCAAGATTACGTGGTAAATTATCGAATTTTGTAATTCAATTGATTTTCCAGGACTGCCATTCCTTATGCACTCTATTATTAAAGTTAAATCACCAAATATTATGCTCGGAAATATACAATTCACAGTTTAACAGCTAATGAATAATGTTATAGAGGAAATTATTTTGAAGAGAAAATACAAAAGCGAGGACTTCTTTTCTCACAATCCTAATTCCGTTCGATTTGCCATTTGATTTTAAACTCCTTCAATTTCTTGCATAGTTTGCGACCATTATAAATAAAGCATAAGGCTAGACTTTGAATATTTAAATTTAACATATTAATTTAACATAGAGAACAAAACAAATAGGAATATGCGTGTGCATTACATTAGTTTAAATTTGATTTCAAATAATTTAAACACTTTCTCTTAAAAATATTGAAATTTCTTTCGAATTTTATTTCACTTGGCAATGAGTTGAATGTTTTAAGTCCTTTATGTTGAATAATACCTTGAGCAGCTTTTGTATTTCTGAAGACAAGCCTGAAGTCTTCAGCGTTGCGCAGTGTGTGCGGTTGCGATTCACCAACACTCTTCAGTTCACCCGTAAGATAACTTGGAGCAAGCCCGTGCTTCATCATGAAGACCATCTTCAGTGTATTGTATTCCCATCTTTGCTTTATGTTCAACCGCATTCATGTACGAAGCATCCAGTTCACTTCCGTATATCTATTACAAAATAGAATACTTCTTATTGCTGTGTTCTGCAATTTTTGGAACCTCTCTATATGTCCAAGATTACAGCATGAGTATAATAGAGATGAACAGTATTCAAAATGCGGTTTTATAATAGTGTTATAAACATTTATAGCTGTAAGTATGTTCAGTTTTTTTCTGATTCCTTGGAAGAAACCTATCTTTTTACCAATTTTTTTGCACATGTAGTCAACATGAGAATTTAAATTTAGTTTATTGTCTATTATAATGCCAAGATACTTTATACTGGTAACACTCTCTATTTCACTATTATTTATTATTATTTTGTGCTCTTCATTAGTATGTATTTCCATTAACTTTGTTTTTTGTTAATTTAGTTTTAATTTGTTTATTTGAAGCCATAGCGATAATTTAATTTTAATTAAATTTTGATTTATATTTAATAAGATTATCAACTTACGATTCAGATATTATAGAATACAGAGAACACATGTTACAGTTTCCGTAGAATCTCAAATTGCATTTTATTAAAAAATGAGGACGCCGGCCGCTTTATCAATAAACAAAAAGTTCTTGCAAAGAAGCAGCATCGTGTGTAAAAGATAAACATATTTTTTGGAGGTGATTCGTTTTTATCAAGAGATCCTTTTCTCAAAAGAACCTAACGAAAGGGCGTAGTTTTGCGCCCAATTTATGGCGCAAAGATATAGATCAAGATCGAATGCTTATTTTTATACATGCATACGTATGGTATAGATTGCCAATGGAGGGGACAATTTAATGCCAATAATTTAGTAGCCCTTTTAAAGCGAATGAATCTTGTATCTTCAACTGCCCTTAAAGTTGGTAGTCAATTCTGGATTGTAGCCACTCTAGTAACCTCTTTATCGCCTAGGAACTCCCTAGAGCCAGTGGAACAACGCAATAAATGACACATCTCCGATTAAGATGGCGCACATAATGGGAAGACCTTAATCAACTTGTTGCAAATAGGGACATATAGCAAAAGATCGTTTCAACTGAAGAAGCTATTTGGTCGATGCCAGGTCCGGACAGTAGAAGAGAGTAAAGGAGAGTAAAGATAACCTCAGTGTCATTTGTGAGTGAGTCCAAGTCTCCACCGACTGAGATGTATTTCGTCTTAAGTAAGGCGAACGTCTTCCATGACCTTAATTTTCAATTGTTCCCATTCAAACATCGAAAAGGGACGGTTCGATCGAAGCCGATTTTGCAGGGTTACATATTCGTTTACTAAAAACATGCAATAAAGGAACACCAAAGAAAGAAGATGAAATTGGGTTCAACAGTGGATTGAACAAATTCCTTTATGCCACAGAGTGTCACAACGTCATAAAATTCTACGAAACCTTGAGGTAGAGAGCTTATTTCCCTCGCTAGCCTTTCATTTTCCAGAATTGTTTCAAATTCCATCGATTAGTCATACACTGTAGAAAAACCTTCTCACGGAAACTGTAATTGTTACGACCATCTCAAGATTTTTGCAAAACAGTTCGCGAAGTTTTATTGCTTGCAAGGACCGCTCATAAATCCCTTGCGCCTCCTGGCATTGTGAAGCGTATTGCCCTCCCTCGTCGGCTTCGTTTCATGTCGCTGCACTCGTGATTCTTTTTTAGCAAATCCTCCGCACTTCGGGGTAAAATTTGCATTTCGGTACCTCCTTCAAATCCCGATTAAGTCGGTTGTCTTGACCCATTCTGGGTCGGTTGCACCCATAAAAAATAGTTCATTCAACGGAGGATACGGCTCTGTTTGGATAGGCGAGGACGAGCAATTGACCTTGTGGAGATCTGTTTACCTGTCGCGTAAAAATCGATCCGCGAAAAACGGTCCTTGCACCGCCGAGCCCTTTTTTTTTGGCAGTCGAGGTGCAATGATTCAACGCAGACAATGAGGATCTCCTCGTTTTAGGGTTTTTTGTTTCTCGTCGCTCGCTTTTTCCGTCCTAAGTTGTTCCCCGAAATCGGGTTTTCGCACAAGAGCTCGAAATGTAGCCGACACAATTCAGTTATCCCTTCAGCTAGCCTTGCAGATGCACAATGGATTTTTGCATACAGACCCCGTGAACGGAAACAATTGGTGTTTATTGTCCCCCGGGCTTTTATGGCGGTCTTTGCCGGCTAATCCTCACTCTAATTACTCCGCGAGCGGCCTTCGGACTCCCGGAGCCAGGCCTGATTCTGTTGGTAAACAGAATGTTGTGTCCTTTTGTCTTTCGGTTTTGTTCGCACTCACTCACTGTTGATGGATTTGATTATGCGAACGCAGTAAAGGTATTCACTTGGCTGTGTGTTCGTTCGGCTCTGAAATCTTGTTCGAATTGCTTATTTCGAAGATATGTTTCAACATTTGTATATTCATTATGGACGGCGTATTGTCACACAGGCCACTGTGGCGGTTTTTCCCTAGAGTGTTTTTGTGATGCCCTCTGAAAGAGCTGAGGATGGGAACTACTTCTTGAATCAAGAAGTGCGCCGTAGTCTGAGATTATATGTTTCTGTTTGTACGATTTGTAATCTCATGCGATTTTTGGTTCATAATCCTAAGTTCGGAGCCATTTAATGAACAAGATTGTCCACTAAGTCGATGACTTCTTATATTTACAGGAGGATGTGATCTCGATCCGATCCTCAGGATAACCGGGTTTAGGTTTAAAATATTTGACTTTTTTGTCGGTAGCTGTCATGGTGACATGATTGTGACAACTAATTTTAGTCATGGAGCTCTTGGACCGCCTTCAGCTCCGGAGTCATAGGCGACAGAAATTTCAGCCAGTGGCCATAACTTTTAAGAACATTTATCTAGGTCGTGACATCGCGTCCTTTTTTGGCAGTTTCTGCTGTCAAGGCGGATTAGGCATGACATTTTATGAAATCTCCTCAGCAGAATTGCAAAATTGTGGTACAGTCCTCAAACTATGCGTTTAGCGTCTACACAGTCAAAATTGGACGAGTAGTTGCTGGTTACAACCTGAAATGCACTCAGGCAAGTTGAATTCTGATGGATACCTCACTTAGGTCGTAGAATTTATTAAATAAGTAAGTGCCAAGCGTAGGGGTCTAAGGGACGCCTCACTCGGCCATCTGCAAAGAAGGTACCCTTTTCTCTCCTTTCTTTACCACCTTCTGGATAGCTTCTGTAGAAGTTATTCGCGAAGGTACCGAGACATGCTCGCTTCCTGTAATAACAACTAACCACATGTAACCGAAAAAAAATTTGATCTTTTTGGTTCCATGCTTGTTAGCGAGACTGTACTAATTCGCTCTTTTGAACTACCACATAGATTGCCATCTGATCGTATGATTAACCCGAAATGTCTCCAAATTTTCTTATACTAAGCATGTTATTACAATGTGTACAAAAAGTATAAAAGCATGAGAAAAAGACCAGTATACTCTCTAATAAAATTGAAACACTCAAGCAGAGCGTTGGCCTTGTTTTTTTTTCCGCTTGTTTCTCTCATCTTTCGGCCCTTAGAAATTCAGAAGTGGGATTAGCAAACAACGCGTTGACTGTACCACTTGTTTGTGTCAAAAAATAATGATAATCGCGAAATTGTGCAGGTTACTTGAACCACATCTCTTCCACATTCATGTCGTTCAATTGGAGAACGGAAAAGTAATTAATAATAATAATAATGGCGGCGCTACAGTCCGAGGTGGACCTGGGCCTTGCTTCTCAGCAACCACTCGTGTTGTGCGTGCTATTGTTCTGTCACGAGCGGAGGGGACCTACAGTTTAACGCCGACTCCGAACGGCGAGATTGAGAAGCTTTTTTCTAGACAGTTATACTCTTTGAGCATTGTCAGTGACTCGAAAGAGGTGGAGCCGTGAAAAAATGTTTGATGTTTTTTTCGAGATTCGAACTGACGACCTCGAGCGTAGGAGTCGACGCACCTACCCACTACGCCACGGCGTAATTAATCATCATCAAATTGCCCGTAATACGCTGGAGAGACTCAATTTTGTAAGGAAAAAAAAAATATAACGCGATAACTCCACCAGTCCACAGATTGCACCAAATTGCAAATTTTTCTCGATGTAACCCATTGTATCGGGTCCAAGAATTTACCTGTTTTGAGAAGCTTTTCAAATTCTCGGCTTGTGATCTTTAACATGGAGCATAAGATCTTTCATATTTTGGAGATGTACAGCTAGGTTTCAGCCCAAAATTAACTAACTGATAATTCTTTTGTTAAATTAATATTTATAGCATATTATCCGGCGAAGAAAGAAGACATCCGAACGTTGTTGGTGGATAAAACTTTCAACTTTCAAACCAGAAACCGAAGTAGCAGCGGTTTCCTAGGGTAAGTCTTCGTCGAATCTCCGCTGGGGTGTCATTGTGGGGTTGATATTTACTCCAAGGTATGTAAATTCCTCAACTACCTTGAAATTATTGTTGCCAACAGTAACGTTCTGTTCTAGACGGTGGACTGATGATTCTTCGTTTGTTGACAGCAAATACTTGATTTTGTCCTCATTTACTTCAAGACCAACTCGATTTTTCATTAATCGACATATGATTTGTAAAAACGAAACAGGTTTGTGGTGTGCATATTGTACGCCGCAAGCCTGGCTAACGAAGCGCAACCCCCTCGGATAAACCAGCAGATCAGACAGACTCGGATACCGCCAACACTGGTGTGCCAGGGCCCCATTCGGAGCCAGGCCTGAATGGTGGCTGTATGCGAGCGTCTGATGGCCGGCCTGTCCCGCTCGGCAGCCGGTCGGGTTCAGGCCGAAGCAGTTACAAACAACCCGGCAGTGGCCTCGTGAGCCACTACGGGGGTGGGAGGGGGATCACGCTATGCACTAACCAGTGCGTGCGGGGATTTAAGGGAAACGGAAAACGGCATCGGCTTAGGATAGGCACATGGAACGTCTCATCGCTCACAGGAAAGGATCTCGAGCTATTTGGGGAAGCTGCCAGATATCGGTTAGATATCGTAAGCATTTTTCGACCGCGGCGCGCCGTGGCGTAGTGATTAGGTGCGTCGACTCCTACGTTCGATGTCTCAGGTTCAGATCTCGAAAAAACACTTAACATTTTTGCACGGCTGCACCTCTTTCGAGTCACTGACAATGCTCAAAGAGTGTAACTGTCTAGAAAAAGCTTCTCAATCTCGCCGTTCGGAGTCGGCATTAAACTGTAGGTCCCCTCCGCTCGTGACAAAACAATAGCACGCACAACACGAGTGGTTGCTGAGAAGCTAGGCCCAGGTCCACCTTGGACTGTAGCGCCACCATTATTATTATTATTATATTTTTTCGACCAAGCAAAGAGGATCTAGAACTGTGGATCTTTCGGACGGGTGGTAACTCTTCCTGTCGGGAGTGGCACCTCAAATGTCTGCCAAACTGGCAGACAGGGTATTGGAGTGGATACCTTTAGGAGGGGGATTCGGGATTTTAAAGCTCAAGCTTGAAAAATGTTATGGTGTTATGGCAGGAATGATGTCCGAAAGTTTTACCAAAGGGTAAAACTTTTATCGAATGGATATAAAGTTCGGACAGAAGCTTGCCGGGACGAACATGGACGGCTAGTAGTAGATTCGCAGTCGATACTGAGAATTTGGAAAAATCCTTTCTGCAGACTGTTGAACGGCGATAAGGACACAAATACCGCTGTCAGGCAGAATGTTCCACTCAACACAACGGACGATGATAGAAGAGAATACCGTCCCCCCGACCTAGACGAAGTGAAGATAGCGATATCGAGACTGAAGTCTAATAAAGCTGCTGGTGCAGATAGTCTGCCCGCTGAAATGTTTAAAGCAGCTGGAGGTGATCTGGTAGGGCGCATGCACCAGCTCATCTGTAAGATATGGTCGGAGGAAAGCATGCCCGATGAGTGGAATCTCAGTATCGTTTGCCCGATCCACAAGAAAGGAGACCCCTTTGACTGCGCCAACTATCGAGGGATAAGTCTCCTTAACATCGCCTATAAGGTCTTCTCTGCCGTTTTGTGTGAACGCCTGAAACCATTCGTGAACAAACTGATAGGTCCTTACCAGTGTGGTTTCAGGCCCGGGAAGTCCACCATCGATCAAATTTTCACACTGCGGCAGATCCTGGAGAAGACCCAGGAAATGCAGATCGACACACACCATCTATTTGTCGATTTCAAGGCCGCATATGACAGCGTGCATAGAGACGAACTATACAGCGCCATGTCTAGTTTTTACATTCCTGCTAAACTCGTCAGACTGAGCAGGATGACGATGGAGAACTCTCGCTGCTCCATCAAGGTCGGTAACGAACTCACCGAGACCTTCAATGTCAAAAAAGGTTTTAGACAATGCGACGCGCTGTCATGTGGTTTCTTTAACGTCGTTCTTGAGAAGATCGTGCAAAACTCACTGGCCAACACAAGAGGCACGATCTTCCAAAAGTCCGTTCAACTGCTAGCTTACGCGGATGACATTGACGTGATTGGGCGAACACAGCGAGCCGTCAATGATGCGTTTGCTGGCATTGAAACGGAAGCGGCTAAAATGGGTCTGGCGGTAAACGAGGGCAAAACCAAGTATATGCTGTCATCGAGAAAGGACGCACAACATCGACGACTTGGCCAGTACGTCACCATAGGCAGCTATAACTTTGAGGTAGTAAAGGACTTCGTCTACCTTGGCTCCGCGGTTAACAGTACAAACAACATCAGTACCGAGATCAAACGCAGAATTACTCTTGCCAACCGCTGTTTTTATGGGCTCAAAAGGCAATTGAGTAGTAGAGCCCTCTCTCGGAAGACCAAGTTGACTTTGTATAAGACCTTGATCATCCCAGTCCTGCTTTACGGCGCAGAGGCATGGACAATATCCCAAGCGGATGAACAGTCTCTTGGTCTTTTCGAGAGAAAAGTTCTGCGCGCGATCTTTGGTCCTGTTTGCGTTGAGCGCATTTGGAGGAGAAGCTTCAGCCACGAACTGTATGGGCTGTACAGCGACATGAGTCTAGCCAGGCGTCTACGGATCCAACGCCTAAGATGTCTAGGCCATGTAGAGCGTATGGACAACTTAGCTCCGGCCCGAAGAGTCTTCGACTCTGAGCCTGTGGGACAACGCAACAGAGGACGTCCACGAACAAGGTGGCGCACACAAGTCGAGGGGGACCTCTGCCGGCTTGGTGTGCGAAACTGGAGACAGCTGGCGAAAGATCGTGCTGGCTGGAGAGGCATGTTGAGTGAGGCCCAGGTCCACCTCGGACTGTAGCGCCCTAAGAAGAAGAAGAAGAAGAAGAAGAAGAAGCTTGAAAAATCAACTTTGGCTCTAGTGTAGGTGTATGCACCGAATCTAGAGTCAGGGTATGCGGCTTTCCTGGATGAAGTTGATACTGCCTTTGACTGGGTGGCTGAGATGGATGAATTTATTCTGATGGGTGACTTCAATGCTCACGTGGGTGTGGATGTAACGACATGGGGGAGTGTGATTGGGAGGAACGGTGATCTTCATCAAAGCATGAACGGAGAGAAGATGTTGGATTTTTGCTGTGCAAATGACATGTCCATTATGAGCACCTTCTTTCTACACAAAGACATCCATAAATACACATGGTACCGTCGGAGTCTTCAACAGAAATCGTTGATAGATTTCTTTGTGGTACCATCGTGTGTGAAACGGATGGTTTGTGACGTTCGTGTGTTGAGAGGGGCTGAACTGTCAACTGATCATCACCTGGTGTTGTGTACTCTGTATCTTACTGATAAAGTACCTCTTCTGCCAAGGCGGAAACCAAGAGTGGTTACACGCATACGGTGGGAGAAACTACAGAACAGTGAGGTGCAGCAACATTTTGCACGGCGCATATCCGAAGGGTTTGAGCAAATTCCAACTGTTCCATTGCATGTAGAGGACGAATGGCGACTGTTTTCAACAGACGTCATTGCTTCTGCACTTGATGTTTGTGGGGTGAAACGCCTTGGTGTGGCGGCTGGTGGTTTAAAACACCCGGAGTTCAAAAATCCATCAGAGAGAAGAAGGAGACCTACAGAGACTGGATTCCCTTGGGGAACTCAGATTGTCATGACCGGTACATTGAGGCGCGAAGAACTTGCAAATTGGCTGTGCGAGCATCTAAAGAGCAGACTTAGAAGGAGTTCGGCGAGAAGTTGGAAAGCGACCATAGATCTGCGAAAAAGGCGTTCTGGCAAACCATTCGCCGGCCCAGGGGAAGGAAATTCAAGCTTTTCAATGAGGTGGACATCTTGCGCGGATGGAGTGAGCACTTTTCAGAGCTGCTCAATCTCGAACAGGGCGCTGAGGGTGACAGACCTGTAGTCTTGAGTAGGGCGGAGAATAGTCCAACGGTTGAGGAAGTCATTTTGGCGATTGAATCGCTAAAAATTGCCAAATCCGCCGGTGTGGATGAAATCCGGCCAGAAATGCTTAAGGCTATGGGTAAAGAGG
Organism: Myathropa florea; assembly: GCA_930367185.1. Taxonomy (NCBI): domain Eukaryota; kingdom Metazoa; phylum Arthropoda; class Insecta; order Diptera; family Syrphidae; genus Myathropa; species Myathropa florea. The sequence continues at coordinate 125,305,521 of OV884002.1, read as the reverse complement.
GAGATTTATGGCTTTCTCGTGTCATTAAAGTGGGACTTGGGAACCCGGTGAGACACCTGGTCATTGGCAGACTGGAGTGATTGTCCCTCTCTTCAAAAAAGGGGGACAAAAAAGAGTCATTCTCAAGAATGGTACTTGAGAAGGCTTGGGAGTACGCCAAACCGATCTACAGTTGTTTTGTAGATTTGGAAACGGCATATGACCGAGTTCCTCGCGATAAACTCTGGAGTGTTCTGCAGGAGTATTGGATTGAGGGCCATTCAGTCTCTATACACAAACTGTAGCAGCTGTGTTCGGGTTAATGGTAGTAAATCAACACCTTTCACCGTAGGCGTTGGACTTCGCCAAGGGTGCGTCTTGTCACCTCTCCTTTTCATTATATATATGGACTGGATGTTACAGCGCAGTCGAGGCGAGGAAGTTTCACATTGGGAGAGTTGAGGGTAAGTCATCTTCTTTTTGCAGATGACTTAGTCATCCACAAATCTTTCCAGATGGAGTTCCAACGCGCGCTAGATAGGTTTGATGCTGGGATGAAGGTTAACGTGGACAAATCCGAGGTCATGGTTATTTCCAGAACGCCTGTACAATGCACTCTACATGTTAGTGGAGTCCCATTAAAACAGGTGGAGAAGTTTAAGTATCTCGGGGTCTTCTTCACGAGTGATGGGAGGAATAATGCTGAGCTTTCCTGTAGGATTGGTCAAGCTGGGTCAATTTTGAAACAGCTTGGTCGATCTGTAATCAGGAAGGCCGAGCTTGGTGTCAAAGCCAAGTTAGCGGTTTTTAACGCAGTATTTGTTCCAACTCTCATCTATGGACATGAAATGCGGGTAATGACCGAAAGAATAAGATCGCGAATACAAGCTGCCGAGGTGAGATTTCTTCGTGCTGGGCCCTTACTCTGTATCGATATTCGAATAGCACAAATATGCGAAAATGCTTTGCGATTCTACCTCTAATCGGTACTCTTCATGAAAGTAGAATCGGTGCTACTGTTGCCAATTGCATCCAACAATTTGCTAATTTCGAATTTTAACTTCGAAGGAAAAAAATGAAAGTGACATTTCAAATTCAAGCAGAGAACAATTTTATTTCTTAAAAGTTAATGTATTTTGGCCTAAAATGTGAAAATAATTAATATAAAGTAATAAGAGGGTGTTGAATATTCGTTTAATGAAGAAAATATTGCGGATGGAAGAATTGAACGTTGACAGGTGGTACATAATGCAAATAATACTGAGAGGTAAACAAAATGTTTGCAACAACATAAAAGCATACCGTGTTTATATTTATGTTTGTCTATAATTTCAGAAGTCTTTTGCCTATGTGAGGTTAAATTAATGCTTGTTTTAAATAGGATAAAGCATGAATTATCAGGTTGTTGTCGGCGAAATGCAGTGCCAAATACATACAGTGCCTCACAAAAGTATTCGGAATTATTTTTTTTTTCTGGATTTTAGTATTGTTAAACAACAAATAATTTTTATAATTATAATAAAAAAAACAGTTTCTTTTCAACATTTATTCTCTGCTAACAAAAAATCAGAAAAAATAATGCATGTTTTCTGTCTGCAACAACAACAAAATGCAACAAACTAGAATCCAGGAAAAAACATAATTCCGAATATTTTTGTGAGGCACTGTACGGTAGCGGAAGGCTACCGGCATACAATTCGAAGGATTACATTTATTTTATAAACATTGTATAAACTGGAACCAGTAATAAATAAGTAGTGGGAAATATAAATACTAAAAATTTTGAAAATTGATAGTATCTACATTTCATGCATATAATTTAGGTTGTCCCTTAGAACCATAAATTTGAAAAACTTACCGCACTGCAAAACGTGAAAACATTTTCTTTAATATATTCCAGTACTTATTCAACTGACTTATAACACATACAAATTTATAAAGTAAATAGAAAGAAAACACATTTTTCATCCAAAATCATTTGGCATTAAATGGGTAATTTTTAAGTGTTTTAGTAACAGATTCTATTGAGAAAAGTTTTCACGTTTGTTATCATATACAAATACATATTTGCGAGTTTTTTTTATAACAAAATACGTACATTTTCAAACAAAATTTATTTACTTTCGCCCATGTTCTGCATTCCACTTTTCATGAATTCGAGCTGTTAAAGTGAAAATTCGGGTTCTGCAATCCGATCGAAATGGTGGTGGTGAATTTGAATTTCGAAAGTGAAAATCGGTGTTCTGCAATTCGATTTACTCGTGTTTTTACTCGAATTGAATTCACTGCTAAGCTCCGCTGTGAATTTGCAGTGAAATTGGATAAAATACGTGAACTATTCAGGTTTTTCATTTTCTTTTTACTGATTTTATTTTTTATTTTAGGGGAACACACAAAAATTCAAGGGGGTATTTTGGTATTTTTGTGAAATTTATGGAGGCAAATCCCGATTTGTAAGGAACTCTTCATTCTGCCATTCTTATATGAAACTATTGAATAAAATTGCTTTCCTGGAAAAATATAAAAACTGCAAGCTGGTGGTTCTATTTCTCTCAAGATGTACAAGGAGGTTCATTTTGTATGCCAAACCCTTGTTTAGAAATGAAAAAGATGATTCAAATGATCTAAAGGAAGATCTTTTTTTTCTCTGAGGATTCTCTTTTCATTTTACTTTGCAATACGAAAAAGTATTCAAAACAACAACCAATTGCCTGTCAAAACAACGAAAACTAAGCCAAAAACATTTGCCTGCCGAAGCCGAGGCAACAACGTTTGTCTTTTTCGAAAGTGAATTCGAAAAATTCGAAATCAATCGAGATGCAGAACATGGAAATTCACTTCGGGTGAAATGGAAATGCGATTTCAAATTCATTTCACTCGAAATGCAGAACATGGGCGTTTGTTCATCATTCGACAACCAACCCACCATCGAACAAAACTTTGCGAATTCGAGTGGTTCTGACATTGAATTAAGCAATAGAGAGTACCAATTTTGCGAAAACAAAGAGTGTCGAAGTTGGCAACCCAAAACTATTCGATTTTCGAAAATGTGACTTTGCTATTAGAGTTAGAGAGTACCGATTTTCCGAATTCGAGTAATTTAATATTAGAGTAGCAATACAGAGTAAGGGCCCTGCTGTGGGAATTACTCGCCGGGATAGAGTGAGAAGCACGGCAGTGCGCGAGGAACTCAACGTTGGGCAGCTGCTTCTTCGTACGGAAAACGCTGTACTTCGATGGCTTGGTCACGTGGCACGAATGTCACCAGTATCACGACTTTAGAGGCGTGCCTTGAATGCGATTTCTTCAGGTAGGCGACCGCTTGAAAGATCAAGGACAAGATGGTTGGACCAAGTCCAAACACTCGCCTGGTTGCGCTTGGGCATAGCTCCTGATGAGTAAGAGTCGATGGCGGAGGATCGAGTGGCCTGGAGATCTCTCGTGCATGCATTGCCCCCGCGACCCCTTTAGTGGAACATGCGGGTCACTGAAAATGAGATGAGATGAGATGAGACACAAGTTAATGAATGTAAAGTCAATCTGGAGCCAGCGGGCTGGAAGTTCATGTTGATTGAAGCATACGTCCATCCCGAACTGTAGCGCCACTCGAGAAAGAATAATCGAACATCGAAAAAGAATCAAACAACTCATCAATTTTCTCTTCACACTGGAATTTTATTCCTTTTCTTAACTCAAGCTTATAAACAATATAAAAAATATTTTACTTTATATTTATCTTTTAAACGGTGTTCTACAATGTTCATCTAAACCGATCTCGTATTTTATTTGTTGTTTAAATGTTCTCCTGATTTACTTGATAAATATTTACACACAGTAAGCTGAAATAAAGTAACTAACTTGATTGCTTTCCTACGGCTCTCGCTTGATAAAAGCAAAAACTAGCTATCGGTGAGTCACTAACCACGTTCGTTGTGTGACGTGCATGTGCGGATGCACACGTGTGGTCGGATGTATAGCTGGAGCGGGAATACCTAATGTCTAAGCTATCGAAAGGGGAAAGCGTCATTATCTACTTCGTTAAGGGCGCATGTTTGAAGGGATTGATGGGTCGTGCGGGGGAGGGGGCGCTACTAGTTTGTGTACCACTAAATGTACGTCTTGTGCATTCGGTCTCTTCTCTCCCATTTCTTTTGAAAAAATAGTTTTGTATTTTAAAATACATATGTATTGTGTTATGTACAGACTTTTAAGCTTCCTACTTAATTTGAAAATATTTTATGCCGACCCCAGCAGGGCTTCGTTTGATATCATTTCTCGCGTGACCAACGCACCGGGGTTCATTCTCGTCCGAGAGCGACTTCGACTGAGTTGGGCACGTCGCTCGGCTCCTGCGGCCGGTCGCTGTCTTCTCTTCTGTCGTTGATCACGGTTTCCAAACGCCGAACCTGTTTGGAGGGCTTCCAGCAAACTGTCCATGACACCCTCCTGAGTTTGAGCTGCATCCATGTCGACAAGTGCCAGTTTGCGTTGTTGCCTTTCGAGGAGATCACGTTGCGATTGCTCGCGGGCCTCTTGCATCCGTCGTTTCTTCTCTTCCTCCTCGCGGATTCGCACGTTGTCTTGATGCGCCTGGATGAAGGCGTCCTTGAAGGTCTTGATGTCGTTGAAGAACTCCTCCATGGTGTACTTGTTGGGGTCGAAGGCGTAGTACTCGCCGAGCTCCTTGAAGAGCTTCTCCATCTGGACTTGCATCTTTCCCAAGACGTCGACTTGCTGCCGACAGTCGACAGCGAACTTGCCCATCACTTCGGCGAACTTGTCGTCGTCGCACTGTGGCACCTTGTTGTTGTTGAGGTCGGATTCGAGGTTTTTAACTGCGGCGTTCATTTGACGCATTGCTTTCTGGATGTTGTCGGCGTTCACCCGACAAGCCTTATCCACGTGGGAGAGGTCATTGTAAAAGTTCAGCGCATCTGGGAACTTCTTCTCCACCAGCGAGGCGAGGTAGTGCAGCAATGTTTGCTTGTTTTCCGCGTCCTTCGTGTTGGACAGCTTTGTTAGGTAGGAGAATTCGAAACCGAAGGCCTGTTCATTCTTTGTCCCGGAGTTCATGTAATTGCCAAGCAGAAGGATGAGCTCCAGGATTTTCGCGAACTTCTTGCTCGTCCGCACCTCATCACAAGCAGCTGTGCCCGCAACGATGTCCGGCTTGATGTCCTGAACCATGTCGGCGTAGGTAAGCTTGAAGTTCAAGCTGTGCAGACGTGGACCCAAGCGTTTCACTTCGCCAATCGTTGCTGCGAACTGCTCCACTCCCGAGAGAGGCTCACCCTTCGTCTTGATTTCCTGCAGTCGCTTCAGCTGCTCTGGTGGGGGCATGTACTGAATGAGTTGCTGAAGAATGTTGGAAGACAGAATATCCGTATCACAGCGAAGGAGACAGATCTTGATTTGCTCGTAGGAAAGATGCTTGAGCGACCCACCCAGAAGAATGGCGATATTCTGCGCGGCCTTGCCGTCCAGGACTTTCAGGTCGATGTTTTTCTTGGTGAGCGTTGTGGGCTTGTCCACGGTATCCTTCGTGTCCTTCTTCACCGGTTTGGAAGAGAACCTCACCGAGAGCTCCGTTAAGAAGTCATCTGAAGCCAATGTGTCTTCATGACACTTCACCCAGAACGCCTTTTCGGACATCTTTTGAGGAACAATCGGCTTCCAGTTGGCACGCTTCATTGGATTCTTCACATTCCACTTCTTCTTCGGCTTGAGCCCGTATGGAAGAACGTTGACAGCACCCATCATCATCAGGGGAGGCGGTGGGGGTCCTCGAGGCCCTCCCATCATGCCCGGCATCGGTGGTGGTGGTGGACCGCCCATGCCAGGCATGGGTGGGGGTGGTGGTGGTCGTGGTCCCCCACCCATTCCTGGCATCGGAGGTGGCGGCGGTGGTGGAGGTCCGCCACGCGGTGCACCTGGCATGGGAGGCGGTGGTGGGGGTCCACCTGCACCGCCCGGCATCGGTGGAGGAAGGGGAATATTTAGTTTCGGAAGTTTTCCCGGCGAACCGGCAACCATGCCCGAAGCCTCCATCATCTTTATCTTCTCCTCCAAATGAGCTGCCTTCGCCTCTGCCTCTTGCTTCGCACTTTCGAGCTCCTCAATCTTCTTCTCATACTCCTCCGTCCGTTTCATTTCCTTCGCTTTCGTCTTCTCCACTATGTCGTCCAGCAGGAGCGAGGTGTCAATGTTGAAATTGCGATTCTCGAAGTTCGGATCACAGTAACCCTTGTGGAAGACAATTTGTGATGTGCACTCCTCGATCAGCTGATAATAAGCGGGCCGGAAGTAGTAGTCGTCTCGGATGAACAGCAAATGCTGCAGAATCGACAGAAAGTATTGCTCCGAACTCGTGTCCACTACGAGATTCTTAAGTACTTCAAAACAGTCATTCACGTCGTCCATATCGAGTCGCACATTGTCAAATCTCTGAATGAACTCCTCAAAGTCGTCCTCGCGGATCTCGTTGAATATTTTATAGTGCTTCTTTAAATCGTCGTTGTTGCTCTTGTTCACGATCTCGGTGAACTCGTTCAACTTCTCGTACAGTCCCATTCGCATGATTTCGCATCGCAAGTGCAGCCGGAAGTTCACATCACTCGGCGTGTTCGTCAGCGTGTTGATGAAAATCAAACTGTGACACGCCAACTCCCTTTTCGTGTCGTACTTCTCCTGAACGAACAGACCATCGACGATCTGTCGGAACCTCTCGCCATTCTTGTTCTTCGTCGATGCAGCCGACGTTATGGCACGCAGAACTTTCTCATAACCATTTCGCTCTGAGACAAGACAGAAACTGGCCAGGAGTTTCATCGCTTCACACATTGTATTGGGCTTGCGTGGATCGAGACCTTGTGCTAAGAGTAGAACTACAGGATGCTGCTCGGGTGTTAGAATGAGGTTCAGGCCCCATGTGTTATTCATGAACGCCTTCAGGCAGCGAATACATTCGAATTCGATTCGATCGAAGTTACGCTCCTTCTTGCAGCGTCGCAGGAGGTTAACGATTTCATCGATCCCATTCTCGCCGAACTCCTTGATCCAACTGATTGGGTTGCTGGTGAGTGCCACGCGCAGACTTTCAACGCATTGATAGATTTTGTTTTCTGCGTGCTCTCCATTCTGAAGATATTCGATGTAGTCGTTCGGTTTTTCGAAACGTGAGTTAGATCGGTGTTCCAATGAATTTTTTCCTAAAAAAAGAAAGAAACTCTGATTAGATCATGGGGCACATGATGGAGGGGAGGAGGGGGACGTTTTTTTGTCTAGTTTTGGTCAGAGAAGGGCAAAAACATAGGAAGTGTTCCAGTGTTTCACTGACCGCTGGATCTTTGCAGTTCCTACACATGTCTGTAGAGACTAGGCCAAATTTGCGAGCATGGTAACTCAACAGACAGTGGCATGTAACGATACCAATCAGTGTGCTGCAGCGCACTCAGGGTAACCCGATTAAGTGTTTGGCTTTGCGGATTTCGTTGTCTGGCGAGAAGAATTTAGTTATATAGGCCTAGTACCCAACGCAGGCGAATATTGAACTGATCAATAATCTTGTCTAAAGATGAGCGACAGTCAATGACTACTTTGGAGTTTAACGAGACCAATTCAAGAGCTCTGATAGCAGCCTGGGTGTCTGTGAAAATGCAAATATCATGTGCGGATATTACATTCCCTTTGAGCCAGGACAGAGCTTCACTGATTGCCATTATCTCCGTCTGAAACACACTGCAATGATCGGGTAAGCAAAAGGAGAGACAGACGTTTTTTAATTTCATTGGAGAAGACACCACTGCTAACCCTACACTTGGTTTTGGAACCATCCGTTTAGGAATATAATTCCAGAAGTCCCTGTCTGGAATATGGGCTTCAAATTTCCTATCAGGAAAATATTGGATTGTGACGTGTTCAAAATTTCTAGTCGGAAATTTTAAAGTACTTAGTATTGAGAAGTGACCATAAGGAGTGTTGGTCCACTGGGAAGAGGCCTGGAGACGTATAGCGTTGCTAGTTACTTGTCGGCCGAAGAGGAGCAGTAACTATGGTCGCTTTGTATCATTTTTATGGATTCTCTTGATTGCTTCAGTTCTCTTAAGTTTCTGTGGGGACATTATGATTGGCCCTTTAAGCGTTTGACCAGCACAAAGCAGTGCTGCCAGTATTTTCTAGTGGAATCTCCCACACTGGGGAATAATTGCCAATTTTTGCCCAAAACTTACCATTTTCAAAAAAAATACTTTATCATAGAAACTGTGTTGAAATTGGCTAGTATTTTTATTATTTCTGCTTTTTCGACAAGGAAAGAAGTCCACCATCGATCAAATTTTCACACTGCGGCAGATCCTGGAGAAGACCCAAGAAATGCAAATTGACACACACCACCTATTCGTCGATTCCAAGCCCCCATATGACAGCGTGCATAGAGACGAGCTATACAGCGCCATGTCTAGTTTTGACATTCCTACCAAACTCGTCATACTGAGCAGGATGACGATGGAGAACTCTCGCTGCTCCTTTAAGGTCGGTAACGAACTCACCGAGATCTTCAATTTCAAAAAAGGTTTCAGACAAGGCGACACGCTGTCATGAGATTTCTTTAACATCGTTCTTGAGAAGATCGTGCAAGACTCACTGGCCAACACAAGAGGCACGATCTTCCAAAAGTCTGTTCAAATGCTAGTTTACGTGGATAACATTGACGTGATTGGGCGGACACAGCGAGTCATCAATGATGAGATGAAAAGGAAGCGGCTAAAATGGGTTTGGCGGTAAACGAAACGAAAAGAAAAAAAAAGGCATTCCATCCATCGAATTATTCAAAAACACAACTAAATGGAAGGAATTTTTCGTATGAAAATACCTTTTTACCAAATGTTTGGAATGGAAGTTGAAATTTCCCACAAAAAGTGTAAATTTACCACGATCTGGCAGCACTGCTACTTAGTGCAACAAATAACAGCTCTGCCGCGCAAAATAGCCGAACTCTTCAATCAGCATTGATTGACTTGAAAAACACTGCCCATTGTGCAAATGTGTGACAATGATTTCTGTGAAAAATCACACACCAATGAACTGCAGATGCTAATTCCGATTTCACATAACCTCATAATCGAATTCATAAAACGACTCATCAAATCGGTAACCGATTGAGAGACTAATAACGGTCAGCCTTTTCCATTTATGATAAACCCAACGGTATGTCATTACGTTAGTTTTCGGACGCCCTCTCGTGATGCGGACGCTCATCCGCCTCCGCACAGCCGTTGATTCAATCAATCAAGTGCATTTTATGCAAATCACCGCCACAGTCACGTTCGTAAAACGCTTTTGCTATGAAGTACGAGTCACATCCAAATCAGGATGGTCTTTTGACGGGCTGTCTGTATGCGATTTCGAACCGTGTCATGATCGTGTGTGTTGCTCAACGACACACACGAAACACAAGTGAACAACAATAATATTTAAAGCTACGGCACATATCATTGCACGAAGACGACGCGATGTCATGAACTAAAATATAAATGAAATTCTTTCGAGGCTAGATACGGAATTTTATCGGGTGCCGTGATTAACAAAGCCGCAGTATTTATCAGTAATGAACAAAAAAAAATATTTCATAACATACACCAGTCCCATTGGAGTAAACACAAAAGGCGTCCCAATAAGCACTAGAACAAGAACAAGAACAAGAACAACAAAAATTCAATGTCATCGCTTGGCAATTACAAATTCTGATGGATATTCTCGTACGCCAAGGTGAGCCCCGATGCAGGAGAAGAAAGAGGAAGTGATGCTCTTCTGGCTAAGCAGTGACCGTGGGCGTAGGTGTCATGCTCTCCACGATTCTATAAATAATCCGATCAAATTGTACTCAGCGTTAATAATTCGCGAACAACGAAAGAAGCAAATTGAAAATGTTCGCATTTGCGTGATTCACGCACCAACTACCGCATTATCTTGACATCGTTTCACAGTATCTTATGATAAGAGGGTGAAGTGAATTATGGCCAAGCATATGATCTCACCTTTCAAATGCATGTAAATCATTTTTCGTCGATCCAAGATGCTTTTCGCCAGCAGTGGTTCCCGCTTGTCCTTCGGTATGTTCATGTCCTCCAATATCTCCATGAATTTCGCATCCACTTCCGATTCGGTGAGACCACGAATCATCTTTTCAAGATCCTGCAGTTCGAGCGCATCTCCATCTGCTGATGTAGGACGCCCCGAAGGTGTACTATAGCCGCTGGCTTTTGTTTTCGGCCGACCAAACCAACTTTCCAGTATCCCTCCGGACTTATTCTTCTCATGTTTGGACATCCTAAAATTAAAGTTTTTCATTACTTCCACTGTACACTTATGTGATATGATATGAGTTTGATGTGTGATGCAAAAGAAATAAGGAACTATGGGGTTTCAACAAACAAAGCGAACTTCGTTCGAACACGCGTTGATGACGACGATGACGGACACAGCACATGGGGGTACATTGTAATCACCCAAACTCCAGATGCTTGTTAGTAGTACCTTGGCGAAGGCTGGTGTGCACATTGCACATCCAGCCGTCATTGCTACCGTTTTGGGATGAAAATAGGGAGAAGCGAACGATATCCCAAAAAGAAGACACACTCAAAATGGGGAAACGAGTTTTTGTTTACATTTTATAAATCACCCCACGCCCATTCTTTTGTACGATTCAATCAATTGCAACACTTGATTACTAACAATCCACTTGCGGAGATGATTTAATCGTTTCGCTGGTTTGTGGAATTTGTTTAAGCCGCAGAATGCTTCATTTGCTTTTCGTTTTTTTTTTGTTTTTGTTTTTGTGGTAATGTTAGAATGAACAATGATATTACCTTGCCCGGTTTACGTCATAGACGATTTTAATACAAGGTAAAAACGCTCACAGCGCAGCAACTCCTAACAAAACCACTTGTTGATGATTTGTGTTAATATTTCTTCTTTTTTAGCGATATATTCACACTCTTGCTGTAGTGGTATTGGGAAATTTAATTGTGAAGATTTTTTTGAAATATATTTAATTGCGAATTGTTCATTAATAGAATTTTCAAGAAAACATTGAAAACACTCAGCGTAACTTTTTACTCCGTTTTCGTTCGTTTGGACTTTTATTCATCTTTCTTTCATCTACATTTCGTTGTGAGGGTATGTGTGTGCCATGGGACTTATGTCATGTGAATGTCACTGTCAAAGTTTATATAAAAATCCCAACCTGTTCACAATGGAATATTTGAATTTAAATTAAAAAAATATATTCTATTAAATAACAACCGATTGGGGTGGACTTATTTAACGGTTTTAACAAAAACAATTTTTTAATAATTTAAAGTCGAAATTATCGTCATTTAAAGAAAAATAACCTCCGGCATAAAGACCAAGTCATTGCTGACGCAAGACAGCTTGGTCTTGATGACTGGAAGCAGCGTGCCCAGGACCGTTAACGATGGAAGGCAGCGATATTTCAGGGTTGGACCCTCCATGGGTCGTAAGCCTGTTAAGTAAGTAAGTAAAGAGACGACTGGATGGCGCAGTAAGTAAAGAAAGATGGGCATCTCCACGACCATATTTTCTTATCACGCTTTCTGTCCTTTTATATAGAAACACAGAAAGACCTGAAATAAAATACAGGGTGAGCAGTTTTTCGCTAAATTTTTCATTACTGAACATGTTGGGAAGGGAAGTACTTCGTACCGTTCTTCGATTGTTGTGCGTCCTACTCTTCCCCCTACAGTTTAAAGCTGATGTCGAACGGCGAGATTGAGAAGCTATTTTTTGACAGTTATACCCTGAGCATTAACAGTGATTCGATAGAGGTTGTCGGAAATAAACACGTAAGTGTAACGATGGCGTAAGTAATGAAATGCGAACAGAGCCAAATTGCCATTTATTCCACGAGATGGCGTATCGTGTCGAAAACCAATTTGGCATCTGTCATTCACATTTTGTCATTTACATTTCGTCAGCCGCCCGAATAAGACACCGTCGGAACTATAAAATAAACACACACACACATCGGCACTTTAGCACGAGTACGAGTTGTTATTTCTTAGATTGGTGGGGCGGCGCCGACGACAGCTTTATTCTTTATAACCATTGCCGCCAGCAGACACGCCGCCGCAAAACGGTTAACCGCAAGCCACTGCCGCCAGCAGACACGCCGCCGCAAAACGGTTAACCGCAAGCCACTGCCGCCAGCAGACACGCCGCCGCAAAACGGTTAACCGCAAGCCACTGCCGCCAGCAGACACGCCGCCGCAAAACGGTTAACCGCAAGCCACTGCCGCCAGCAGACACGCCGCCGCAAAACGGCAAACCGCAAGCGGTAACTGTACAGTATATATACAGTACAGATGCCTGCAGACACGCCGCCGTTAACCCAAGCAGTAAACGGAAATACCGCAGCCAGCAAGAGGACATCCAGCCGTCCTCAATATCCCAGCCATCGAGTGGAACAGTGGTTCCGCAAATAGCAGCCAGCAAGAGGACATCCAGCCGTCCTCAACATCCCAGCCAGCAAGTGGAACAGTGGTTCCGCAAATAGCAGCCAGCGAGAGGACAACCAGCCGTCCTCAACATTTCAGCCACCAGCAAGTCAACCAGCCGTTCCTTAACAACCAGCCGTTCCTCAACAACCAGCCGAGCCTCAGCATAGCAGCCAGCAAAGTCGACGTTTCATAGCAGCCAGCAAATCAAGCGCTCCAGCCCACCCAGCAGAAGAACATCAAGCCGTTCGCCGTCATACTACATTCGAGGTAAGCCTTTGTTATCTACCCCCTCTCTTTCTCTCGCCACCCAACCCACGGCCAACGCGTAACAATACGTATGTACATATTGCTCAACCGCACACAATTCATCGCCTAGAGTTCGCCGCCAAAGTTGTCGAGAATTTATTTATAAATTATAAACGTACGAGTATATAGTAGTAGCATATATTAGCATCTTATATATATACATAGAAATTGTTTATTTAATAAATCGCCGCCAAACCAAAATTACATTGTCCCATTTAATAAATCGCCGCCAAACCAAAATTACATTGTCCCATCCAATAAATCGCCGCCAAATTGTTATCATTCGTCGGCGTAATCCGCACTTCGAATTTATAGCCAATGCGGAATACGAGACAATCGTCAAAACTTCGCCAAGCGTCTGACGACTTAACGGAATCCTCCGAAGAAGATAGCAGCCCGTTAGAAGAAAACAACAGTGGAAGAGGAGCTGAAACAAAAAAGGCAGCGATGGAAGAACAACTGAAGCAGCTTCGCGAACAACTTGAAGCCGCCAGGGCGACTGCAGAGGAAGAGAAACATGAAAGACAACGTCTGGAACAATTATTGCTGGAACAAGCGAGTCTAACGGAGGCCAGCGGCGCGTCCACCAGTGCCGTTACTTCCGCCGACAATATCATTGCAGTATCACAAACAGCTTCAACCGCTAATAAAGTAAATGTTCATGCTCCTACCGCGTATCGGAATACACCAATAGTCTCTACGAGTGTTGCGGAAAATAATATTTGCCGGAATGTCACGGAAGCGTTACAAACTTCGTGCACATCACACGTGCCGTATTCTTGGGTACCGGTAGCTGTACCGAAAACGAATATCGCTCAAATATCTACGAGCTCGTCCAATTTTGCGTCGTGTACTTCGTCGTTTTCCAGCAGTGTTCCAACGTTTCTGCCTCCACTCAACGTTCCTCAGAGCGTAGAACATCCGCGTCATATGTCTCAGCCAACCTTCTCAAGATCTCAACCGAGTCAACAGCCATCGATAACGTCAGCCATGTACGGATCGCATCGTAAGCTTCATGATCTGCCCGAATTTCGTGGAGCACCTGAAGAGTGGCCAATGTTTTCCACAGCCTTTATAGAGTCGACGAATATGTTTGGCTACACGAAGGTAGAAAATATGTTTCGGTTGCAGAAGAGTATCAAGGGGGAAGCGAGAAATGTTGTCGAGTCCCTGCTCATCCATCCTAACAACGTCGACCAGGTCATGGCAAATTTGGAGTTCCGTTTCGGTAGACCGGAGTGCCTAGTGCAAAGTCAACTAAGAAGAGTTCGAGAGATTCAACAGATTCCAGAAAATAAGCTGGAGTTAATCGTCCCCTTCGCCACGAAGGTACAGAATTTGACAGTCTTTCTAGAAGCAAGCGGAATGGAACAGCATATCGCAAATCCCACTTTGCTGGATGAAATGGTCGCCAAGCTACCTATGAACAAGAGATTAGAGTGGGCACAGTTCAGCGTCACCATACAGCCCTTTCCGACAATAAAGAACTTTAACGATTGGTTGGGCCGTTTAGCCCGTCTGGTATGTATCGTCACGGAAACATCGTTGCCATCCTTGAGCCAGAGTATCATTTCATCGAAGACAAGAGGTGGGAACGTGCTACATACTATCGACACCCGGCCTAAACGTGGGAATAATAGATGTCAACATTGCCATGGTGAACAGCACCCAATCGTGGAATGTGGTAACTTTCGTAATTTGAACATTCGAGCGAAGTGGGATTTCGTAAAGCGGAACAAGCTCTGCTTCGGATGTTTAAAGTACGGGCACAATGTAAGGACCTGTCGAGTTAGAAAACTGTGTGGTATTAACAATTGTCCGAGAAAGCACCATCAATCCCTACATGAAGTGGAACGCCAGAAATCAACATCGCCCGATGAGAGAAATGACCGAGCGGTAATCCAACGGCCGTTGCTGAACTGCGACAATGATGGGAACTCGAACATCCTTTTCAGAGTACTACCAGTCAGAGTATACAATGGCAGTACGATGGTACGAACATTCGCACTGTTGGATGAAGGCTCCTCCGTCTCGATTATAAGCCTGAACCTCGCCCAGCGCCTGTGCCTGAAAGGAAAATCCAAAGATCTGCACTTGAGATGGCTCGGAAGAGAGACATCAGCCAAGAAGTCTTTCGCTGTCGACATTGAAATCAGTGCCGATCGGGAAAGAGCTGATAAATTCGAGATGCGTGGAGTCCAGACTGTCGAAGAGTTGTGTCTGCCTACTCAAACTTTCGTCGCTTCGGATCAGATGTTGCTTGGTCGACCTGAAATTACCCTGGCCAACTACAGCAATGCGAGACCAGAGTTATTGATCGGTCTAGACAACTGCCATCTTGGAGCGCCTATCAACAGCATCGGCTGCGTGAAGAAAGGGCCGATTATCGCGCTCACGAAGCTTGGTTGGATCGCGTATGGAAGATCGTCATCTAGCGAAGAGGAAAGCGTAAGCCAGGGGATCGTACTCTACAGCAGCCAGTTGCCGGAACAAGAGTCAAGACTGGATAGGCTTGTCGACGAATACTTCTGCATTGAATCCTTCGGAGTCAGAAAGCCCACGGAGAAGTTGATATCTGACCGGGACAAACGAGCACTGCAATTGTTAGCCGATACGACGAAAAGAATGAACAATCAGTTCCAGACTGGATTGCTGTGGAAAGAAGACAACGCAACTTTGCCGGACAGCTACCCACTTGCCAAAAAGAGACTCTTGAGCCTAGAATGCCGAATGCGAAAGGATCCTGACTTCGCCGCGACGTACCGAGATATCATTTCTGAACATTTACGTAAGGGTTATGCTGTAAAGCTGACGACATCTGAGGCTGACGTGCGCACACCCAGGACTTGGTATTTGCCTCATTTCGGGATTAAGAACGCGAACAAACCAGGAAAAGTCCGTCTTGTGTTTGACGCTGCTGCAGAAGTGGGAGGTGTATCATTGAACTCCTATTTGCTAAAAGGTCCAGACGACTACGTGCCACTGGTCAAGGTGCTGTACAACTTTCGTATTCGTCATATCGCTGTAACGGGCGATATTAAAGAAATGTTCCATCGAGTACTAATACGCCCGGAAGATCAACATTCTCAACGTTTCCTTTGGCGAGAAAATGAGGACAGCCCGATCGGTGTGTACATGATGAAAGCGATGACCTTCGGAGCCGCCTGCTCACCCTGCTCAGCGAACTACGTCAAGAACACTAATGCCTCAAGGTTCCTGGATGAACACCCCAGAGCTGTCGAAGCCATCATCAGTCACCATTATGTGGACGACTACGTTGACAGCTTTGATAACGTAGCAGAAGCCGTCGATATTACGAAGGAAGTCGTCAAGATACATAAAGAAGCTGGTTTCGAACTCCGTAACTTCGCATCCAACTCAACGGAAGTGCTTCAAAGCTTATCGCCTGCCGATGGTACGGAAAGGCAAAACATAATGGTTGACATGAACACGGAATCCGTAACTAGTACCGACAAGGTCCTGGGTATGTGCTGGGATAGCAGCGAAGACGCGTTTGTATTCCGCCTGAACTTCCCCCGGGTGAATCGAGCCATCATGGATGAAGACAAATGTCCAACTAAGAGGGAGTTCCTCAGTATTGTCATGTCCGTGTTTGATCCTCTGGGAATGATCGCAAACTTCACTCTTCCGTTGAAGCTGATGTTGAAATCCGTATGGCGTTTCGGGAGTGGATGGGATGAGCCGATCCCAGATGAGTCATTTGCACAATGGAAGGAATGGAAATCCCAGTTGTCGTGTCTGGCACAGTTGAAGATCCCAAGATGTCACAGCCGTTATTTATCCAAGACCAACCGGGTGGTACTACATACATTTGTCGACGCCAGCGAGGAAGCCTTTAGTGCCGTCGTATATCTTCGTATCGAGCATGACAATAAGGCCTACGTGTCGTTCGTTAGTGGCAAAACTAGGGGAAGCCCGAAGAAACTACTTTCAATACCCCGTTTAGAGCTCTCGGCCGCAATTCTTGGGATAAGACTCTGCAATTCCGTGATCGAATGTCACGATATACATATATCTGATAGAGTTTTCTGGAGCGACTCAAAAACGGTGCTTCATTGGCTTCGTTCGGACCCACGCCGCCATAAAGAATTCGTCGCATTCCGGATAGCAGAGATCCTACAAAGTAGCCGAATCAGTCAATGGCGCTGGATACCGTCCAAATCGAATCCGGCTGATGAAGCCACTCGGGTAAGTTCTTCGCGGCAGTTCCAAATTGAAAACAAGTGGATAAAGGGACCCAGTTTTCTAAATTTGCCAGAAACAAAGTGGCCACAACAGCCAGATGACATCGCCAATCACGACCCAAAGGAAGAGATACGAGCTAAATACATCCTAAGTACGCGTCAGACGGACAGGCCTCTTCTCGATCCATCTAAATTTTCCAGCTTTCTTAAGATGCGAAGAACTATGGCGTGGTTAATTCGCTTCATCAACAGCTGCAGACGCAAGACAGCCGAACGAGGCGAATTGAGCGCTACGGAGATCAAAGAAGCGGAGGGATGGATTTGTCGTCAGGCACAGAAGGAAGCTTACAGCGATGACATCGTCAATTTGCGCCGGAAGTCACCGATAGCCAAAGGCAGCCAGCTCTATAGATTAACACCGTACTTGGACGACAGCGGGCTCTTGCGAGTTTTAGGACGAATAGACGCCGCCACAACAGTGCCGTTTGAAACCCGGAGGCCCATCATCTTGCCAAAGAACCACCCCATAACGAAGCTACTTGTGAGGGAGTATCATTGTCGCCTCAAACATCAAAACGATGATTCTATTGTCAACGAAATACGCCAACGATTCTGGGTGCCTAGTCTTCGCTCTGCAGTAAAGGAGTGCAAAAGGGAATGTCAGCTGTGTCGGATAAGGGGGGCTAAGCCGCTTCCACCACTCATGGGTCAGTTGCCAGAGGATCGACTGACGCCTTACGTCAGGCCATTTACGTACACCGGCTTAGATTATTTCGGACCCGTGAGTGTCGCCATACGTCGCCGAACGGAAAAGCGCTGGATCGCACTGTTCACATGCCTGACAGTAAGGGCTGTCCACCTGGAAATAGCAACAGACTTATCGACGGACGCGTGTATTCTCTGTATAAGAAACTTTGTCAACAGACGCGGGGTCCCATTGCGCATAAGAAGTGACAACGGGACGAATTTCCTAGGGGCCAGCAAGGAGCTAATGAACAACGACATCTTTGACACGGACGCCATTCAAAGGGAGCTCTCCTCGAAAGGGATTCAGTGGGTTTTCAACTGCCCTCTCAACCCTCATGCCGGAGGATGCTGGGAGCGACTCGTTCAGTCTGTTAAGCGCGCCTTGTCGCATATGATCCGGGAAACGTCGCCAAAGCTGGAAGTCTTGCAGAGCGCGCTGATAGAGGCGGAGAATATCGTTAATAGCCGGCCACTGACACACTTGCCGGTATCGGTTGAGGATGAGGACCCCCTCACTCCCAACCATTTCCTCCTGGGTGTCCCGAATTCGACACAAACTCCTGGTCCAGAGGAAGAACGCGCACTATGCCTACGAAAGCGATGGAGAGTAAGCCAACAACTGAAAAATCGCTTCTGGAAGCGTTGGGTTCGTGAGTATCTTCCAGTTCTCACTAGAAGATGTAAGTGGTTTGAGAGAGCACCGCCGCTGGAGGTTGGAAGCCTGGTCCTAATTTGCGATGTGGATTTGCCAAGGGGCAAATGGGTTCGAGGCAGGATCATCAAGACATTTCCTGGTTCGGATGGGCAAGTTCGTTTGGCGGATGTTAAGACGGCGACTGGGATACTGCGAAGGCCGGCCGTGAAATTGGCTGTATTGGGTGTAGGCGAGGTAGGGGGTAGGTGAGGCTTTAAGCGGAGACTCTGACGCCTCACGGGGGGTGGGGTGTCGGAAATAAACACGTAAGTGTAACGATGGCGTAAGTAATGAAATGCGAACAGAGCCAAATTGCCATTTATTCCACGAGATGGCGTATCGTGTCGAAAACCAATTTGGCATCTGTCATTCACATTTTGTCATTTACATTTCGTCAGCCGCCCGAATAAGACACCGTCGGAACTATAAAATAAACACACACACACATCGGCACTTTAGCACGAGTACGAGTTGTTATTTCTTAGATTGGTGGGGCGGCGCCGACGACAGAGGTGAAGCCGTGAATATTTGTTTTTGAAAAATTATTGCATGTTTTTGGGCTTGAAACTGGACTTGAAAGTCTAGTGCGTTGGAGCCGACGCACATACCCACAACCTAACGGCGTCCAAAAGTGACATTAAACACACATTTAATCCACAATTCAGCCATCACCGAATTTTTTTTTCACGGCTCCACCTCTTTCGATTTACTGACAATGCTCAAAGAGTATAACTGTCCAGAAAAGGCTTCTCAATCTCGCCGTTCGGATTCGGCATTAAACTGTAGATCCCCTCAACTCGTGAGAGAACAATAGCACGCACAGCACGAGTGGTTGCTGAGAAGCTAGGCCCGGGTCCACCTCGAACTGTAGCGCCGCCATTATTATTATTATTATTTAAGTGACGGCTTTTATAAAGCAATTCATACCATAACTCCAGTTAAACCGTGCGTGGTAAGGAATGTTTCATAAAATTAAATTTGTGTTCTCCGGGAGAAATTTCGGTAGAACGAATAACAGCTTGTTGTGACTGATTGCCCATGGACATGATATACTAAGGCCCATGATATAAACCGTAATTATTGTACTTGTATTTTTATGTTCATTTAGCCATTCTTATTTTTATTTACCATGATGCGTTAAATAACGATATAATTAAACAATCAACTTTCATTAGTTTTAACAAACAATAGTATACACTGCTTTTTAACAAGTTGTTTCACTTTCAACAATTATTATTGTGAATACACAGCATTTTCATATGAAACCACCACGGTATAGTGATTTCTGTATATCGTGATTCACAACAGATCTTGACCACTTTGACAGTTCAGTCCAATAAAAAAACAATATTCTTGTAAATCTTTCCGAAAATAATCATAATTTCCAGATGATATTTGATTAATAATGAATACAAATAAACCACGCATTCGTCATCCGCAAGGGCTTAGAGGCCGTGACATCGGTTTGTATTACAAATTTCATCAAAAACGAAGAAGTCCCCAAGAAAAACAAATCGATCATGTATGTATACTCAAACTAATTGGTATTCCTGGTATAGAATGAAAATAATGAATGAAATAAAAACAAATAGGGTCCCTCAATATCGTTATCCGAACGAACACTCAACGAAATCAATTGCCTGTTGGACAAATACCATGCAACATCCGAAGATTCTGCAGTTTCGGATATGTTTGAAAAACGATTTCACGATTTGCTCCGTAAGGACTTTCATCAATTTGTCATTAGCAAAAATCCAGATGAGCTAAAATTGAATAGTAATGTAAAACTAAACAATGATCTGAAGGAAGAGATGATGAGGAAGCGGCAGACTGATTCTTACAAAGAACTCGTTGAGATGAGGGAATCTCTCCCAGCAATGCGCCAGAAGGATATGATCTTAGATGCCATTCAAAAGAATCAAATCACCCTTGTGGTCGGAAGCACTGGCTGCGGAAAGACCACACAAATACCCCAAGTTCTGTTGGATCATTTCATTCAAGCGGAAATGGGTTCGATGTGCCAAATTGTGTGCACCCAACCAAGGCGGATATCAGCGATAACTGTGGCGGAAAGAGTGGCGTACGAACGAGACGAAAAGCTAGGCAAATCAGTGGGCTATCAAATAAGGTTACAAGGGTGAGTAATTGATGAGTGGAAATGGAGGAAGATGTCACAGAAATGTCTTTGCTTTAGAGTGACTCCCCGTCCAAATGGTTCCATTCTCTTTTGCACAACTGGTACACTCTTGCGTCAGATGGAAAGTGACCCGCTCTTATATGGACTGACGCACATAATTCTTGACGAAATCCATGAAAGATCCGTCGAGACAGACATGCTGATGGGGCTTTTGAAAAAGGTAAGCCATTTGAAGTCGAAGTCAATGCGTGACGCCCCTTTTTCAGGTTCTCCCCTACAGGACCGACTTGAAGGTTATTCTGATGAGCGCCACAATGTCGGAGGATAAATTCCAACAATACTTTCAAGGATGTTCGAAAATCCAAATCAGCGGGACACTCTTTGAGGTTAAGGTCAAGTACTTGGAAGATGTTCTCCAGGAAACCGGTTTTCGCAATTTTGAAACCTCCAGAAAACACACACGTCATGGCCGACCCACGGTTAGTTAACCAACATTTCCAGCAAATCCAAGCTTATCAGAGTTCAAATGCTTTTCAGAAACACGACAAAGGTCAACAAGAATTTCAGTATGTGATAGAACCCTACGCCCGCAGCATAAGAAGCAGGTACGACTCACATGTCATCGAGTCCATTCGCAATCCCAGCTCGGAGGAAGTCAATATCCAGCTTATTGAACGACTGGTGTTCTACATATGCGAACGCAAACCACCCGGCGCTATACTGGTATTCCTTCCAGGTTACGACAAGATTTCTAAGCTCAACACAGCTCTGCTGAGTTCGAATCATTTTCACGCTAGGCGATACAACGTCTACACTCTGCACTCGTCCATGCCAACCGTGGATCAGAAGAGCGTGTTCTATCCCCCGCCGAATGGAGTTCGAAAGATTATCCTGTCAACCAACATAGCTGAGAGTTCGGTGACCATTGACGATGTTGTCTACGTTATCAATTCGGGAAAAATGAAGTCGAACGACTACGATGTGGAGCGGAACATGCAGACCTTAGAGGAGCGGTGGATAACCGTGGCGAACGCTCACCAGCGTCGTGGCAGAGCGGGTAGAGTACAGCCGGGGGTTTGTTACAATCTATACACCAAGTTCGTTGGAATGAAATTGCCAAGAAACCATCACATGACACAATTTGTTGTTTAGGGCACGTGAAAAGCAAATGGATGACGTCCCAACTCCGGAGATTGTTCGTACAAAACTTGAAGGCGTACTGCTCAGCCTCAAGCTTTTGCACATCAACGACGTTGCTGAGTTTATGAACACTCTCTTGGACTGTCCGAATGTTAAGGCCATCGAGAATGGCATCGAACTCCTCAAGAGGTAACACATTCTCTCCACCTCCAACCGTCAGCATCTTCATTTCCTCTCCCCACAGAATCAACGCACTGGACAAGGATGAAACCATCACACCCCTGGGTATGCATTTAGCTCGTCTGCCAATCGATCCGCAGATGGGAAAGATGATTCTCATGGGAGCTCTCTTTCGGTGTTTGGACCCGATCACAAGTGTTGCTGCAGCGATTGCATTTAAGGATCCCTTCTACAGACCTATAGGTTAGTTTTTCGAGATTCTCTTTTTTTATGGAATGACTGTGATTTCCCATGCAGGCAAAGAACAGCTGGTCGATGCTGCCAAGAGGCGTCTTTGCTTTGATCTGCGAAGCGACCACTTACTGATGAGGAATGTGATTGAAAAATATCGCAGTGCGAAGGAGGACAACATGGACAGACAGTTTTGCTACCAGCATTTCCTCTCACATACGACACTGGAGCAATTGGAAAGGATGAAGCAACAGTTTTGTGACTTACTCGAGGGTGCTAGGTTCGTATGAAATGCATTTGCGTCACAATTCTGACATAACCTGATTTGATAGCTTCACAGAGTCGTCCAATCCACGTGAGGAGATGTCTAATGTGAATTCCAACAATCCAACTCTACTGCGAGCGATAATTGCGTCTGGACTGTACCCAAATGTGTCACATTTAAAGTTTGTTTAGATTTTTTTTCATTCAATTTGTGAGGGATTTGAATGGAATGTGATGCTTGTCACATGAGAAGGGTTCGATGAGAGGGTGAAGGGAAAGGTAGGCACAGATTTTGAGGGTTCAGGGGTTGTATCTGGCATATTTTGTACGTGAAACTTCCTAGTTTGTCGTTTTCTCTGTGATAGACATATCGGTCTTCCATTTGACAACGTGTGAGTTGATGCATGATCCCTATCAGCTCATCTCCAGCTGCTTTAAAAAGTGGTCCAACAGCTTTATTCGACTTTAGTCTCGATATCGTTATCTAGACCTTGTCTACGTCGGGGGAACGGAATTCTCTATCATCGTCTCTTGTGTTGAATGGAACATTCTGCCTGAGAGCAGTATTGGTGTCTTCATCGCCGTTTAAGAGTCTACAGAAGTGATCCCGATTTTCGACTGCGAGTAGTAGTGTAGTAGTGGGTAGTAGTAGCGAGTAGTCCCTGTTCGTTCCGACAGTTTTCTGTACGAATTTTATTGGATAGTTGTGTCGACTCTGAACCAGTGGGACAAGACAGCAGAGGACGACCACGTCTAGGGTGAGGCATACAAGTGAGGAGGGAGTCCGGGCTGGACTTGGGCCTCAACCATACAAGCAAGCCTCTAGTTATCACGATGTTTTGCTAGCTAACAGCCGCCAAATTGCTTGATGGCCAGGTTCAGCCTGGACTGCAGCGTCACAAGAAGAATTCTTTGATAGAGCGTTCGCACATCAGAGCCGTAATGCGTCTCCATTTCCTTCTCATGCTCTTTCTTTTTTCCTTTCACGAAGCCAATGCTTCTCCCTTTTATGTTCTTAGAGCTCACGAACCGCTCTCGTTCTTCTATGCAGCGTGGCCTTATATGCTGCGTGTATCGCTGAACGTATTTGCCCGCATTCGTTGTCAAACCAGAGATTTTTTCTGGGCGGCCTTTTAAAACCTAGCACGTCAGATGCAGATTCTTTGGTGGGGTTTTGACGTTTCCCCTGTAAGTCGATTGTTTTGTCTGCCACGGTTGGGCCATCTGAGTGTTTAAGGGAGACTCGATCGGCAAAGTTCCTCGACTGCGAATCAGACTCAGACTCAGATCCTATGCTGTTGTGGTCTTGTTCTACACCGTTGTCCTATTGATATCCGTGTACCTCGTTTGCAAGAAGGAAATTACCTAAGTTAATGTTGGCTCCACTGATGATTCGGACATCGAGAATACTGGAAGAGATTGAATCGATTGAATCGATTGATCGATCAATCAACCCGATTAATCGCATTGCGATCGACGTCACACACTTCTCCAGTATTCTAGATGTCCGAACCTTCTGAGGAGTCAACAATGATTCGTTGATTGATCAAGGGACCGCCACGTGCTTTTCTGAATGTTGAGGTGAGGACTACTTACTGGAGAGAAGAGAAGTTCCCCCGTAAAAAATCCCACGGCCTGAGTACATTTTTGGACGTGTTGTCATGCAGACTGTGTTCTTCGACGAGTCTAGCAAAAATGTCTTCCTTGTCCAGCTTGGCGCTGAATTCTCCCTAAACGATCTTTGTGTCATAGCTGTGGCATGAATCGTATTCTCTTTCTAGGAGTTCTTGCTGTCGTCTTATAAGACGGTGCGGGTTGATGTTGCCGAATTTAGCTTTGGTGCTGGTTTTTATGAGGCGCTCGCTTTTGTGCTTAAAGCTTAAGACTTCTTGCCTAAGTTTTGAACAACAAACCCGCATCCAAACAAGCGCTGCCTTCGCTATCTCCAACAATCGCCGTAGTTAACGTCGCAGATTTGCATCCTCTTTTAGGCCAGCCGATCCTATCATACCTTCTGGATTGCGGTGATGTTTGCTTAGGGCCTTTGCAAGTTGATCGACTGTACGTGGTCTGTTAAGGGACCTTGGGTTCCACGTGCAGAACAGAAAGTCGTTGTCCTTTTCCCATTTGCTGGGGTCGTCAACTGTAGACTTCCGTATCCGAGGCTATTAGTTGTCGCTGAACTCTGAATGATTTATGTGGTGAGAAAGTTAACTCTACGTACAACCCCCAAACCTGGAGGACCGGGGCATTTAATTCTCTGGACAGAGGGGTCGTTGCATACATTGGTTTAAATCTAAGCGGTTGCTGTAGAGGCTAACAAGAGGGCGCCACGAGGAGGATGTATGTCAACTTCACTCGTGCATTTACATGGATCTTCACCAGGTTGAGAGCCATCGACTACCCTGGATGCATTATGCTTTCCTGACGGCATCCTTACGGCGTTATGCTCTCCTGACGGCATAATCACACTGGGGCAAAAGAAACAATCTAACTTGTGTAAAGCCCAGCCATCCTCATCAGGGATGGATCTGGGACTCAACCATCGGGGCTTTTCAGACAGTGCGAGTTTTTGCCGAGGCGCACATCAACTTGGCTTTTTGAATTGTGCGCGCCATCGTACTAGTGATCGCAGAAGGCCCTCTGAGAACCAACAAATATCTGTTTTCACTTTATAACCCTTAGGTGACTCTTTACCATCGTGTTCAACGTTTTTGTTGAAATTCGTCCCCCATGTCTATTTCCTCTCTAAGTCAAGAAATAAGAAGAAACAGCTTATTTTATACGAACTTTTGTCACCTTAACCCACACAAAGCTGAAGCAAGTTTGAAGTTTGATCAATCACACCACAAAGCATTGCATTCCATTCAATCCGAAATCTGTTCCTCAAAAGCAAAGAAAAACAAACCATTTCTCTCCTCAGAAAGGTGAAACTAATAAGGAATCGCGTCCAACCACTCCACACCATGTGGACGCCAACAGACCGCAAAGTGAAATTCCACCCATCCTCGGTCAACTCAAGTGAACGAAGCTTTGACTCACAGTAAGTCCCCGTTAACTTCTTCGTTCACATCTCAATGCATCGTTATTTTTTCAGTTATTTCACCTACTACCTGAAACAGAAAACGTCCGATGTCTTTCTGATGGACACAACGATGATCTTTCCCATGGCCTTGATTATATTTGGCGATGGAATCAATTGTGATGTCGATCGGAATGGTGACCATACTCTTTCTGTTGCTGATTTCTTTTAGTAAGTATTCGACAAGAAATGAACGAAGATCAAGTCAATGAACTGGCATTTGTTTTGTTTCAGCTTCAAAAGTGATTCACAAACCAACGAATTGATCATGAAACTTCGCAGTCTGCTTCTGTTGTTGTTGCAAAAGAAAGCGCTTTATCCATCACCAATTGATTTCAACAGTAGAGATGAGATTCTCATAAAGTAAGTTCAGGCATATGTCGCTGGTCTCAATTAACCTCAAATAACTGACGAAATGAAACATACACACTCATCAAATGAATCTAATTTGCGAATCCTTTTTGTATTTCCAGTGCCATCAAAATCCTGCTCTCTCAAGACGAACGTTCGTCTCCCTATGACATTGAGTACAACGGGGAGGATGATGACGACCTGGACGATAACTAAAGCACACTTCGTTACGTATGAATAATGACAACTGTTTAATGTTCCGTGGTGGAAATGAAAGATAGAATAAATTAATTGGAATGAAAAGTGTAACAATTTAATTGTTTCGACATTTTGTTTCATAAATTCAATCGTCTTCCAACAGAGCGAACACATTGCTTCGCTGGTTGGAGGTGGTTCCGGGCCCAGATTCCTCGTCTGCATTCGTGCCGTCCTCCGAACTGCTCTCGTTATCACTGTCTTCGCCGGCTGCAAATGAAAAAGTTCATCACTTGGGTGTGTGTGTGAGGGAGGAGAAGGTAACTCACCATCACTGCATTTGTCTGACGAGTGTGAACTCAACGCGTCCTCATTCAACTCTTTGTCACCCTGGTACCTTTTCACTTCCTCTATGTCTGGATGTTTCTGCCAATTCTCTAGAGCAAGCGAAACAAACAAATGATACCGCGTCAAGTCAAAAGCTTTTGTGTACATACCTTTTTCCGCAATGAAATTCGGTGGATAAAACTCCAAGATGATCTGTCCACCCAAGCACATGCGTAGAAGTTCATTTCCGGCGCGGTAGCGATCAGGTCGAGCGGCTTTTGCCGTGAAGTAACCACGTTTTTGCGCCCATGCTTCACATATTGCCACTGCCGACCACTCCTCATAATCCTCGGGAAGCTTCAATTTCAGCAAATCGGGTAAACTGACGTTTTCCGCTAAGAATTTCACGGGATATATCTGCTTCAGCTGTGATATGGGATAACTGCCAAGTAAGACTTGCAGGTACTTGGGTGTGGAGGACGGAAACACAAGACCAGGGCAGTCACAAAGTCGCACCTTCTTTGTCAGGAATATCGTTTGAAAGTGCTTTGTATGACCGGGTGTGCGACTGACGCTCACCACCTTCTTGCCCTTCATCGCGTTAATGAACGACGACTTGCCGACATTGGGGAAGCCAACACAACCTATGGTCAGTATGCCATCTTTGAACATAACATGCTTTTCGAAATCAAAATCACTGGAAGTTGCATCGAAATGAATGGGATCATTGTCGCCGAATCGTTCGTCTTCGTAGCAGAAATCCTCTCGCATGTCTTCGAGGATTTTCTGCTCCCAACTGGAGAGGTCCACATTCGATTCGACCAATCTGTGACATTCTTTGTAGATATTGTGGACTCCTTCAATACTGCGCTTGTGTGCCATGCGTCCCTTCTTGGAACCTGCGGAAGAGAGTGGGGAGATGGTCACAAACAACAGGTGGAAAGGAATATGATTCATCGGTTGTCAGGTTCATGTGCAAATCAGTCTTCGAACGGGAGCGCGAGAGAACGGAAAGTGGCAAGCAGCATCAACTGTCAGTCTGACAGGAAACTGGAGGTTAAACGTCATGTCAAAGGAATGTTGTACGTAATGCAACGAGTTGGTCAATCTTCTGGTGATTCGTCACTATTTTTGTTTGTCTGTGAACCGAGACACAAAACTCTTGGAATGTCAACGATTGTTGGTGAATATTGTTTAGTTGCGATACTTCTCTCGTTTTTTTTTGACCACGTTCAACAACGAACATAACACGTCGTGGGGCGCTAGCCAGTCATCAGGTTGTGGACTGCATTTTAATATCAAAGTCTGTTTTGTTATGCAACAATCGATAACCTACGAACAGCAGTGCACATTAAGAAAACACGCTGTCGTCGTCTCTTGCTGCAGCAGATAAAAGAGTGTACAAATTCCCTTCCAAATCACACTCCACTTCAAGAGTTTTACAACAAACGGCTTTACAGCAAGTAAACAAGGAAAGCTGATAAAGCGAGGACGGAGAAAGCGAAAAGAAGGGGAAGCCCTGTTGAGGGTTTTCCATATTTTTATATGAATCAATAAATGGGCGATAATCAGGGTCTGCCCACTTGGATAGGTTACTTGCGACAAATCTCTGCTTCTTTCTCCGCCCGAACTGGAAGACTTTTACACTCCTGCTGTCAAACAGTCGTCATTTCTCATTCAAATACATTTGTCTTACCTTTAAGTGTCTTGGCGGGATATGATGCAAACAAAATGACTTTTATCCCCGGATATGTTTTCTCAAAGTAACTCCTCCAAGCGACAATCACTTCCGGGGAAACCAGGTCAACTTTGTTCAGGACGAGAATAGCATGCTTTTTAAGCGTTTCCACGATGTACTTGTACAGAAATGGTGGAAACATAAGTGTCTACAAAGAGAATACAATAATAAACCGGTTTCGATAAAAATAAACCCCATCCATACCGCATATCTAATGTCAACAATAACAAGTAGTACATCAGACATTTCCAATACACGCCACAACTGTCGCCAAGTTTCCAAATTCAACTCGAACAGACTTAGTTCACCCTTGCCTTCAGTGGTATTCTTACGGAGTTCTTCAACATATTTCTACGGGGAAAAATCCATATTTAATCCTTTCGCTCACACAAAAATAGAGAAGAAGAAAATGAACTCACCCGAAAGTAACTATTTTCATTCATATCCAAGACCTCCTTTGACATTTTATAATTCCATTCTGGACGAATGGGAAAGTCATAGTTTTTGAAGTAACTATCATCAATTTCTCGATCCTTTTGATTAGCATACTTAAGTGGTTTAAAGAGTTCCTGCATCATTTCTTTCAAATCTTTCTCAGATTCATGATAGAACTTTAAGTTGTAACGATTGACGTTCTTATTTTTTCCCCGCAAGTGCTGAGCATTTATCACTTTTACGGTCTCAGTGTCTTCGGTTGTCTCGTCATCATCGTAGGAATCATAGGCGGTTTTTAATAGCTTCTGTTGTGTCCCTTTATGGCAAAAGAATCATTTATCTAATTATGAATGCTGGAATTGAATATGGGTTTGTATACCTTTTAATTGACGTTTGGTTTGAAGCTGATCCCTCTTCTTTTTACCACTGAATGGAATTTTTCTTCGGTTTTGTGGCATTCTTCTCAGATATGGTATTTTTTTCTGCTCGACCTCAATAAAATAGATGTTAAACCATTCCAAAATAAACTAGCAACTTATAGAATTCCCAATCAGCTGTGAATATGTAATTTTTGACACTTGTTTGGGATCGGTAAGGCAGAGTTAACCAGTTTGTGATGCCAAGTCATCAAACAATTTGTACTAAATTGAGAGATATGCATTATTTGTAGCTACCTACATATTTAAGCATTGTTCATGAATTTTTCCGTTCAAAAACTTTATATGTCAAAAAACAAACAAAAAGTAACCAGAAGCATCAAAAAATTTCGAAGTCTCCATAATTGCCTATAAAACTTAAGGAGAACTCAATTCAATTTCAATAACTGACATTTGCATACTGACATTTGATTCATTCAAGTTTACTGAAATTGTGCGAAGCGGTTAAGGGCCAACTGTAATAGCAATTCGAAAACTGAAGCTTATGTCAAAAGTGAACAAAAAGTAACCACAATCATCGTCAATTTTCAAACTCTCCGTATTGCTCATAGAAACTTAACACAGCTGTCAACTGACATTTGCATACGTAGAGAGCTATTCATTTCGCTCCTCCATAAGTAGGCCTATTGAAATTAAGTGGAGCGATGGTCACAGTATATATTTTTTGTGTATTCGCTTGGTTGCTTCAGTTCTTTTAGGTTCCCATAAGGCCATAACAGTTGACCCATAAGAATGGAGAGTGAGTGAATATTTTATTCTTTATCTTTTGAATTTGAAATGTAACCAGTATTTCAAATTTGTTATTATTTGCTTCCAAATTTTAACAATGTTGTTGCAAAAATAGTTTCAAAGAGTAGCTTGGCATCACTGTTCAGATTTACAAGAAAATTAACAACTGTCATATAGAATCGCATGGGCAATTGTTATTAAGTGAACTTCAGAAATAATTTCACTTAAATGTTTATAAACTTCTCTTCAAGATGAAAATAAATAGATTTAAAAAGTCGCAAAAAATATTAGCTTTCTTCACTACAAATTTCAACTATCACGAACCATACCAAGTGTTGGTTGATGCCACATTCTGTCAGGCTGCTCTACAGGTATTGCGTTTTATCATTTTCTGATTTTCCTCCTCATCAATACCTCATATCGAATTTCAGAACAAGGTCGTCGTTGAGGAACAACTAAAGAAATATTTTCAATGTGAACTAAAATTATTGACAACACAATGCATTATTCTGGAAGCAGAAAGTCTTGGGGGACCATTAACCGGAGCCACGATGATTGTGAAAAGATTCTACGTTCACAAGTGTGGTCATGAAGGAAAACCAATTTCAGCAGCTGAATGTATTAAATCTATGGTTTGTATGCGATGAATGTTTTGGAGGAACACTAAATAGAGTTGTATACTAATTTCAGACAAAATCAAGCAGATACATTGTAGCGTCGCAGGATAGAAGTCTGCAAGCAAAGTTGCGAAAAGTTCCTGGTCGTGCGCTGCTCTATTTGCACAAGGCAACACCAGTCTTGGAGGGACCTTCGGATGCATCCAAAAAGTTCGTTACCAAGAAAAAGAACGATCTTTTGCCACAGAAATTGGGAGATCAAATTGTAACGTTGAAGAAGACTTATGGAATTCCAACACCTGATGAGGGTGGAGACAAGATCAAGAAGAGAAAAGGTCCAAAGAATCCGAATCCATTGTCTTGTAAGAAGAAAAAGAAGCGTCCTGAAGGGGAGGCTAAAGAAACAGTAAGACGAGTTGAAAACAATGCCATCAAACAGAAAAGAAAACGAGTAAAAATTGCTAGCCACGTCAAAGAAGTGCTGAAAAAGTCTGTAGAGAGTTAAGGAATAAATGTATGTTGTAGAAAGGAATTGATCTTGTTTTTATTTTTCATGCGATTGACAGACAAATGAAATGAAGGTAGCTAATTATGATTTGCGTGCAGTTGAAAATGCTTGGATTCTGGATTCGCGCGTCATAACATAGCAAAATCAGAACTGCCAAAATATTCAAAGCAGACTCGATTTTAGACTGCGACATTCAATAACTTTGGATTCTATTCCTGTGGGATCTCAGCACGCACAACTCCTTTGGGTGCTGAAGTTTGCTATAGAAGATAGGCGTCTGATTGGTTTTCGCGCAAGAGTTTCAAATGAATGGCACACACGCTTGACCCATTCTATGTTTTACGACGATCAGTCGTAGTGTAAATTTCTGGCTATTGTTAACTATATCAGTGGCTGATAGTGTGCCTCCATTTCGTGCTTAGAATATCTGCCGTCTTAAGCATCCGTCTTCAAATATGTTCACATAAATAGGGAGGAGAATATTCGACGATTCAAAGACAAGCAACCACTTCCAGTCCCTTTTATTAAATTAATTCTTTTTATTGTGTGTTTTTCTCTTTATAAATATTTCTTAATTTATAATTTTGATTACATGGTAATTATTGTATAATTTCTTCTATTTCTTATCTGTAGTTGCACTGCCAACGAAAACACCACTTGCGCAGCGGTTCAAACACGAAACAAACCAAACAATTGTCTTTACTGTTATTTCTTAGTTATTACTCGATTATTTAGAAAAGTCAAACAAACACACTGTCGTCTATTTCAAGAGTTAACTTTAGTTACATCGCATCTTTAGACTTTTAATCTTAAGGTGATGATTTTCTGTTTTTTTTTTTTTTTGTTTCACACGCAATAGAATATTTTGTTTTTCGCTAAAACTAATACGTTGACTATTCACTTACATAGTTAGATGTATATTTATTCATAGAAACACATAACCGTTTAACGATTTCAATAAAATTAATTTACCCATAAATTTCAACTAAATCTGTACTAAGTAAAGATGCGTACACATGCATTTGGTAAATATTATTTTCTTCTCTCTCTCTCTAAAACAATATCACAATATTTTCAAAGACGAAAGCATAGAATTACCAAGGGAAATTTGAATAGATAACATATTTGAATACTTTTGGTTGCTCAAGGTGCGCAAATACACAAATTCTTTTTT
This sequence comes from Myathropa florea, assembly GCA_930367185.1. Lineage (NCBI taxonomy): Eukaryota > Metazoa > Arthropoda > Insecta > Diptera > Syrphidae > Myathropa > Myathropa florea. The sequence goes on along the minus strand of OV884002.1, from coordinate 125,273,530 downwards.
TTTTTTGTTAACAACAATTTATTCTAATCTAACTTAGGAAAACCCCCCGGAAAACGTTATAAATAGATTTTGGTCATTTGGATTAAGTTCTATAGTAAGATGAGTTTTTTTTTCATTTTTTTAGTTAAGTTTTGGCATGGTTTAGGTTAAGGATAAGATGGACTCTAGCAATTCCATTTGAATCGGTATGAAACATTAATAATTACGATGAAGGTTGTTACTGTAGTTTTTGAGTTTGGCGACTTCAGGGCATTAACTTTACCTTGGACATCATTTTGTAAGATATGGTCAAGAGAAAGCATGCTCGATGAGTGGAATCTCAGTATCGTTTGCCTGATCCAAAAGAAAATAGACCACTTTGACTGCGTACATTATCGAGGGATTAGTCCCCTAACCATCGTATACAAGATCTTCTCTGCAGTTTTGCATGAGGATCTAAAGCCAATCGTGAATAATCTGATTGGTCCTTATCAGTGCGGTTTCAGACCGAGTGAGTCCACAATCGATCAAATCCTTATACTACGGTAGATCCTGAAAAGACTCTTGAAATGCAGATCAAGACGCTCTACCTATTCATAGATTTCAAGGGCGCATATGACAGCATGAATAGTAATGAACTATACAGTCAAACTCCTCAGATTGTGCTGGATGAGGTTTCTCGCTGCTTCATCAAAGTCGATTACAAACTCAACGAGACCTTCAATGTCACAATAGGATTCAGGCAAGGCGACGAACAGTCATGTGACTTTTCTTGAGCAGATCGCGCAAAACTCAAAGCCCAACACTAAAGGCACGATTGTCCAAAAGCCCGTGCAATTTCCACCATATGTACACAGGTAACATTGACGTAACTGACCAACCAAAGCGAGCAGTCAATGAGGCGTTTACTGGCATTGGAACGAAAGCGGCTAAAATGTGTTTAACGGTGAATGGGGGCAAAACGAAATATGTGCTATCTTCAAGGGGACACACACCATCGACGCTTTTGCCACAACGTCGACATAGGCAGATATATGTATATATTCGTAAACAAAACGAAGACCATCAGTACCGACATGAAATCCAGAATAATTCTTGCCAACCGCTGTTTCTTTGGGTTCAAGAGGCAATTGAGTGGTAGAGCCCTCTCTTGAAGTTGACTTTATATAAAACCTTGGTCATCACTATCCTGCCCTATGAAGCCCTTGGTCTTTTTGCGTTCAATCTTTGGTTCTATTTGCGTTGGAGAAGAAGATTCAACTGGCTATACAACGACATGAGTCTAGCAAGGCGTCTGCAGATTCAACGCTTAAGGCTTTGCCATCCCACTAAGATGGCTAAGCCATATAGAGTGTCTATGCACTCTAACTTGACTCCGACACGAAGAACAGAAGCAACGGAGGAAGTTCACATTCAAGGTGGCGCACCCAAGTGGAGAGCGACCACAACCAAATTGGTATGCGCAATTGGAGGCATACCAAAGGCATACAAGAAAGGAGACCCCTTTGACTGCGCCAACTATCGAGGGATAAGTCTCCTTAACATCGCCTATAAGGTCTTCTCTGCCGTTTTGTGTGAACGCCTGAAACCATTCGTGAACAAACTGATAGGTCCTTACCAGTGTGGTTTCAGGCCCGGGAAGTCCACCATCGATCAAATTTTCACACTGCGGCAGATCCTGGAGAAGACCCAGGAAATGCAGATCGACACACACCATCTATTTGTCGATTTCAAGGCCGCATATGACAGCGTGCATAGAGACGAGCTATACAGCGCCATGTCTAGTTTTGACATTCCTGCTAAACTCGTCAGACTGAGCAGGATGACGATGGAGAACTCTCGCTGCTCCATCAAGGTCGGTAACGAACTCACCGAGACCTTCAATGTCAAAAAAGGTCTTAGACAAGGCGACGCGCTGTCATGTGATTTCTTTAACATCGTTCTTGAGAAGATCGTGCAAAACTCACTGGCCAACACAAGAGGCACGATCTTCCAAAAGTCTGTTCAACTGCTAGCTTACGCGGATGACATTGACGTGATTGGGCGAACACAGCGAGCCGTCAATGATGCGTTTGCTGGCATTGAAACGGAAGCGGCTAAAATGGGTCTGGCGGTAAACGAGGGCAAAACCAAGTATATGCTGTCACCGAGAAAGGACGCACAACATCGACGACTTGGCCAGAACGTCACCATAGGCAGCTATAACTTTGAGGTGAAGGACTTCGTCTACCTCGGCTCCGCGGTAAACAGTACAAACAACATCAGTACTGAGATCAAACGCAGAATAACTCTTGCCAACCACTGTTTTTATGGACTCAAAAGGCAATTGAGTAGTAGAGCCCTCTCTCGGAAGACCAAGTTGACTTTGTATAAGACCTTGATCATCCCAGTCCTGCTTTACGGTGCAGAGGCATGGACAATATCCCAAGCGGATGAACAGTCTCTTGGTCTTTTCGAGAGAAAAGTTCTGCGCGCGATCTTTGGTCCTGTTTGCGTTGATGGCTTTTGGAGGAGAAGATTCAACCACGAAGTGTATGGGCTGTACAGCGACATGAGTCTAGCCAGGCGTCTACGGATCCAACGCCTAAGATGGCTAGGCCATGTAGAGCGTATGGACAACTTAGCTCCGGCCCGAAGAGTCTTCGACTCTGAGCCTGTGGGACAACGCAACAGAGGACGTCCACGTACAAGGTGGCGCACACAAGTCGAGGGGGACCTCGGCCGGCTTGGTGTGCGAAACTGGAGACAGCTGGCGAAAGATCGTGCTGGCTGGAGAGGCATGTTGAGTGAGGCCCAGGTCCACCTCGGACTGTAGCGCCCTAAGAAGAAGAAGAAGAATTGGAGGCAGCTGGCTAAAGATCGCGTCAGGTGGAGATGCTTGTTGGTTGAGGCATAAGTCCATCCTGGCTTATAGCGCCATAAGAAGAAGAATGACTTATTTGAAAGACAACTTTTAGATCGCATCGCGAATTTATTGTCTTTGTCGGCGAGCAGAAATGCCAGACCTTTTATATGGAACCGAAATGTGGGTGATACCTTTTGTGGTCCCTTTTACAAGGAAGGAGAATGGCTCAGCAACTTACTCGTATATACAGGTGCTTCAGCCTAAAGCTTTGAATTACCAGTCTTCTAGTTTGTGAAGATGAAGACAGAAAAGAGTGGTGTCAAGACTAAAGGGCCAACTATAATTGGCGTACGAACACTTCAGCTTAATTTAAAACCAAACGAAAAGTAACCAGAAGCATTGTTAAATTTTAAAGTGTTCATAGAAACTTAAGTAGAATTAGCTGTTAAGTGACATTTGCATACGTAGAGAGTGGTCATTTCACTCCCTCGTAAGTAGGAAAAACTCAACGAACTGAACGAAACTATGTGAAGCGGTTAATATTGTCACAGTATATTGTTTTTATATATTCGCTCGGTTGTTTTAGAAATCAATTCATTTCGCTCCTGCCCAAGTATGTATGCAAAAGTCATCTAACTTACCGAAACCGAGCGATGCGGTTATCGTACCCACAGTGCCTCATTTGTGTGTACTTGATCGCTTGCTTATTTTCGGTATGGCCCTTAAGTGAAGCGAATAGCAAGAGGTTTTGGTCTAGATAACTAGAAGCAGAGTGCCCAAAACCGTCCAACTTAGAATAAAGCCTTAACTCAGACTCAGACCCTAAATAAATCGTTAAGCTAACAAGAAAGAATCCCAGAATTTGTGCAACAGCGGGTACTTTGAAAGGCCTTGAGTGACGTTACATCAAAAATCCAGTCTTTATGTTTGTCTTTGACGCATTCCGGGTGAATTTAGATGGTCCTCAGATATAATGGCTTTATTCCCTAAAGTTTTTGAAAGTTCGCACACAACGAATGTGATGATATATTAATACGAAAGCAAAATTAAGTCGCTCGCTACCAAGCTTACTGCCGATGCACTGAGCATTTTTTAAATCTGAGGGCCGCTGTATCGCCACTAAAGTCTACTATCGTGCTAAAGTCCTCACAAGTATATTGAGTAGTACACACCCACTTGCGGTGCCGCAGCCACGCCGGAGTCTTATATAAACACTCGTGTGCACAAGTTCTTAAAGTGTACTTAAGTCATGGAAAATGGCTTTGTTTGGAAACTTCGTTAAGACCGTTAAGAATGTTAAGAACGTCGTCAACTCTTTCAGGTGTTAATGGCAAAGAAAGGACCCTTAAATAGAATTTGTGGCCGTATTGACGCATTGGTTCGACTCCAGGCGTGTAAAAAAACGCAAAAGATGACGTCCACGATTAAGGTGAAACACAAGTGGAGAGGGACATCAACCAAATTGCAGCTTGAGACAGCTTGTCGAAGATCGTACTAGCTGGAGAAGATTGTTCGTTGAGACTCAGGTCTACCCCGGACTGTGGCGCCATAAGAAGAAGAAGGAAAATATAGTCCCATGCTGCCTTCTTGTCGTTTTTAGAGTCTCATATAAACTTTGGTAGACCAGACAGGTAGGAAACGGAATAAACAAGAATCTTAGCAAATTCAAAAATTAAGTGACGAAGTCCATGCTCACCGAGTTAATGGATGGTTTTTGTCTGGGCTTTATTCCAAATCACTCGAGAGAGACACTTACTTGTAGAAATGTGCTCTGAAGAGTTATGTTTCGATCTCGGATACAACAATTTTCCTTCACGTGGCTCCACCTCTCTTGAGTCCGTGACTATGCTCAGAGAATATATATATATACTTCGTCTATAATAACCGACATAAAACTAAGAGTCGCTTCTACCTGCAGAACAACAATGGCGGGCACAACTCGATTGACACCTGTAGAATCTAGACCTAAGTCAACCGCAGACTGTAGCGCCAGCTCAAGTGGAAGAAGTGATAGATTTGACCAGAATTTCCAAAGAATAATCAATATAATCCAAAGAAATGTGGACAGGCAACTTAGAACTCAATTCATTCTGAGCCTGCATGCAAACAAGAAAAGATCAGTTGAAGGGTGTGAATCAATCAGCATTTTTTCTTCAGATTGAGAGCGGAAGTGACAAGCATCAGCTTCCACTACGTATATCCTAGTCTCATGACGTTACGAGGATCTGAATAGAACTTTCAATAGTGGCATGGTCATCATTTCATCGTCACCTATCTCTATAAAAAAAAAACTATTTTCAAGCAATTTACAGGCCATTCCAGTCGAAATATGGAACACGAAACAAAATAATTCAGGACCCTGTACGCTTTAAACAAAAGAAAAACTCCAGTAACAACCATCATCACGTGAACAATGGAAAGGGTATTACAACTACTGAGCCACTAAAATAGGCCCATTCTCCCCCGCTTCCCAAAACTACAATCTAAAACCTAACCTCACTTACTGCCTAACTTATCTGTGGCAGTAGCAAAACATCTTCAGTGTGTAGTCATCTATGCAGTAGCTCTGGCTGCCGTACATGTTGATGCGGCTGATGGTCCCCGTCAAGTGGGTTGTGTACGAAGACATCCGGACGGTCGATTCGAACTCCCCCAGGCCCGGCTTGGTCTGAACTCGAACTGTAATGTCTATCAGATAATCGGTGGTGACCTCTTTCAGTATCTTCTGGTTCGATGTTCCGATAATGGCCTCTGCTATCGAATTCAGATACAGCATTCGACACTGTGGATGAGCGCGTAGTTTGTCGTTGATCAGCTTAACAATGTACCGTGCGGCACGTTGAACGCGCGCGTCATTTGTTGGTAGTGTCTGCTTCTGATGGCACGTGCACCAGTGTGACGCTACCCCGGCATTCTCACAGGTCCGCGTCGCTGGAACCGGTAGGAATAGACTAATCCCTCGAGGTATTGTGTCCGCCTCCTGGAGCTCTGACGCTCGCAGTTGCAGTTTATCCGGTTCCAGAGCCGAGAGGTCGAGCAGATCGAGGAAAGTCGCGTGCAAATCGTAGTGAGTTGTCAGCTTCTTCGCGTTGTCGCGGAGATTCGCCACAGCGTCGGGATACCGTTGGGCGAACCAATCGGGAAACACACTCACCAGCAGAGGCTGCCGTTCCTCCATCATTCCTTGGTAGGTTTTTCGAAATGATCCCCACCGGAGTCCGTGATCACTCATCAGAAACACAAGCGTCCGATTGAGGACGCCGGACGTGCGCAACGCGTCGAACAGCTCGGCAATGTCTTCGTCCAACAGAAAGGGCATGTTAAAGAAGTCGTGCGTCAGCGATGCCATCCAGAAGAATGAGAAGAACATGTCCCGCTTGAAGAATGGAATCAGCTTCCTGATGAACTCCAGCACAACGTCAACGGCTCGCCTGCCTCCCAGGCACAGCTTCATGTTGGCCTTCTTCTTGTAGGCGATGTGCTTCTCCATCTCAATCAGCACCGGTCTGAGGTAGTAGTCAGTTGGCTGCTCCGTGAAGCCAGTGCGGAAGTAATTAAAGAGTCCCAAGTTGGCCACGTCCTCCGCAAAGACCGTCTTATATCCGGCTTCCTGGTATCGTTTCCAAACGAACGGACAGTTGTCGTAGCTGACATTCCGCCCATGAATCGGCGACAGGCACGCCAGATTGAGTTCACTCTCGTCCAGTCCGCTTAACGCCGGAACCAGGTTCGGATAGGTGTTGTCACCGATCTTGTTATAGCCGACAAGTTCCACTGAGTTGAAGCTCTCCTTCAGCAAGCTCGCAGTTCGGTTCATTTGGCGTAGGAAATTTAATCTCGAAACACTATCGATCCCGATCACCATCACAGACAGCTTGGGCGTGGGATTGGGCCGGGGATTGGAGCTCGTTCGATGACTTTTTGCACTCTCGTCGCTGTTGCGCACGTTCATCGCGGTCGTTGTTGTGGCGCGTTCCTTGCCGCTCTTCGGAACAGCAAAGAAGTGGAAGTCCTTGTAAAACGGCTTGGCATCGTTGTATTGACAGACGACCTTCACGAACTCCGCCCCCAAAACCTTCGTCACCTCCTTCGGTTTCAGACTCAGCTCATAGCGGGCCTGAGCATAGTCGTTCTTTGTGTCAGTCTTCCGCTGAAACTGCTGGTAGTAGCAGGACACTTTCTCGAAGTCTGAGATATTGTAGAGTTCGAGGAACTCACTTTTCTGAACATTAACCGTAACTCCTTCGTTGCCTACAGTTCGCGTGAGGGGCTTGTTGCAGCTGAACTTCGGAATTCTGAACATGTACTGGAGTACGGTGTCGTCGACGACATTGAAGCTCGGCATTCGACAGCCAGGGGTGTCGACGAAATACGCTTGGCTGATATTCTCCGGTTGAGCTTCGACTTTCGCAGAGAAATCAAAGCGGTCCTTGAGTCGATTGATCTTCGTTTTGAGGTTAAAGTCGATGAACACATACGAGAAGAAGCAGATGAAGGCGAATATTGCGACGAGTTTCTTGATCTGCGTTCGATTTTTTGGTGCATTGTGATGGTGGTAGTGGTAATAGTCGCGTTTACTGGTTACGTAATGTGTGTCGAGTAGATATTTCCTCCTGGAATGATACAGAAATAAATTGAGGTTAGAAAAGAATGAGACGTATTAATTTGCATTCAAATGAGAACAATCAGATATCATCCTTGTAAGAAGAGTGAATACATTACCTTCTGTAGAATTAATAAAACTTTTTAACTCTCCGACCGAAGGAATCCCCGATTTGAACAAAAAGAAGGTTATCCCCTCTTTAGAAGCATTTAGATGCAAATTTTCTGAATAATTTGATTCAAACCATTAGACAATTGACCTTGGTGTGGATGACAGCTTGAAAGGAGACAAAAAAGCCATCTAAGACGCATTCACAGACTAGATAAATACCCGAACGCCAAAGAGAATATTTCTTCACAATCTAGTTCACAATTACGTCCACTGCATGTCAAAGGACCCGAAGAAGTAAAATAAGCAGTTCAGACACTCGTCAGAAATGGTCGGAATTTTGAATATTCATTCGCTCAAGAATGTTATCGAAAACAGAAACGCTCAGTTGTCTGCTACAATTCCGCAATTCATCTTCGAGCCATCTCTTTCGATAGTCGTCCTACTGTTTCTGATCAACTTGCCACTGCTCCATTCATCTTTTGTTTGAAATTTAACAGAGACGGAGTTTGCGAAGATAATGTTAGGAATTAGGAATCCCTTCCTCGCTCTCTCAACTCACAAAATTGATGACTCCGGCCCGATAATAATAATAATGGCGGCACCACAATCCGAGGTGGACTTGGGCCTAGCAGCTCATCAACCACTCGTGTTGTGCGTGCTATTATTCTCTCACGAGGGAAGGGGACCTACGGTTTAATGCCGGCTGCAAACGGCGAGATTGAGAAGTTTTTTCTAGACAGTTATACTCTTGGAGCATTGCCAGTGACTCGAAAGAGGTGAAGCCGTTAGGTGTTTTTTCGAGATTCGAACCTGAGACCTAGAGCGTAGGAGTCGACGTATCTACCCAAGTTATCTATTCAAGTTAAATCCGTGTTGATAATTTGTGAAAGCATTTGCTGACTGACATCAACGACTTGGCCACAACGTCATCACTTTCGAGATTCCCCAGTAAACAGTAGGAATATCTTCAGTACCGTGTGAAGCTCAAAATAACTTCTGTCCACCGCTGTTTTTATGAGCTCAAGAGGCAATTGAGAAGTAAACAGTAGGAATATCTTCAGTACCGTGTGAAGCTCAAAATAACTTCTGTCCACCGCTTTTGTTTTTATGAGCTCAAGAGGCAATTGAGAAGTAGTAGTGATCGAGGGAGGTCCAAGTTGACTTCATACAGCACCTTGATCATCCCTGTCCTGCGCAGAATAGTGACGCTGTAAATTAAAAATAGTCGTTCGGTTGTGTTAACTCAGTGCATACCGTCGAAAATAACGTGGCCAACAAGCACCGTCTGATAACACTTTTCTTCGTTTGGTGTGCAATTTGGTTGAGCACGGGACGGTGGGAGCTCGTCGACATGCCGTTCATCAACGCCCAGGACGTTCAAATGATCTGTTTGAAGCAGAAGAAGGTCTCTGCAGATTTTGCGAAGAATTTAATGAAATTCCAGAACATATTGGCCATAGGAATATAGAATTCTGACAGATCAATGGCGGGAACTAAATCGTACGGCAACGTTGAAATCGGTCGCGAATAAAATCAAGTAAATCAATAATAAAAGTATAATTATAAGTTGCATCGAATGCTAAGATGTCGGGAACAAGAATGTAAGTTTTAATTTGTGTGGTTGTGAAGTACTTAGGAACAACAGTTTTTATACAATCGTGCTTCAAAAAACGTAAACAAAGCACTTCTGCAAAAGGAAGTAATTTCTGTTTACTTGTTGTTTATTTGTACGAGTGAATGAATAAATAATTAAACGTTTTGTGTTTAATTTAATAGTGCAAATCACAATCAAGGAGAAGAATTGGAAGTACGCGTGAAAGTACACGTTGACCAAGTGGCAGAATATTTTAGAGAAACCATTCGGCCACTTCGGGAAGGAGAGAAATTATTAGAAGCCGGTTGGGTTTATTCCCTTGGAATTGCTCCCAATAGCTCTTCAGGGAATATTATAGGACATGTTATTCAAACGACTAAGCTGAATGATAAGCCGCATGAGATCAGGATGAAGAATCTCAATTTAGATGCATCAAATTGGATCTGTATTTGCTCATGCAAGGCTGGAATTGGAGAGAAATGCAAACATATAGCTGCATGTCTCTTATATGTACAAAAGTAATTTTTAACATACCTACATTTTCTATGATGTGTAAATACATAAAACGTTTTCCTTTTTCATTAGAAACCCTGTATTGCCGCGTCTCAGCAGCACGGAAATTAAACAAACATGGGGGAAAATTGGACGGGAAGTGGCTTCATCATATGGTGGAGTTCAAGTGAAAAATATGTGCCATGTATCAAATAAAATTTGCCAAAATCTTCAAGAAGTTGTGATAGACGAAGAATATAATCGCAATGCACTTATAGAGGGTATGTTTTCATATTTCACACATAAAATATTCAAATTTATAGATTTATTCCTTACAGCTTGGTCTGGGTCTGAATTAGCAAAGATGAGACGAGCCTACAGATCAACCCCCAAAACGACGGAACAAACGGAGGAAGAAAAAGGCACTGACGAATTCCTGGAAATGGTGTTTCTTTTAAGTGAACAAGGAGAGTATTTTAGAGAATTTATTCCTCTTATGGAGAGCTATTTATCAGATTTAACAATATCTAATTATTTTAGTGCAAATGTGAAAAAAAACACCACAGAGGCAAGATCTATATGCAAGGAAACATTGAGCCAGTGTAGTCCTCTCTGGTTCACGGAGAGAAGACTACGAATCACGGGCAGCATAGCATATGGGCTATTTACCTTTTCGTCTGCTGATAACGACGCGTGGGAGAAGAAAATCCAGCGGATATATGCAAACTTTGGAGGAAACGAGGCTACGAGGTACGGAACATACGCCGAAAAAAAAGCAAAGAACAAATACGGCAAGTTGTACCTTCTTTTTGACTGTGGTCTTGTAATTTCTCCAATACTTTCCTTCCTAGCACATAGTCCTGATGGAATTTCCTTCAACGGCGAAGAATGGAAATTAGTAGAGATAAAATCCCCTATAATAGGAAAGAACGATAGTGCCAAAAACATCCTTAAAACACTAAAATACCTGCAATACGTGGATGGGCATTATATTCTAAATAAAAAACATCATTATTATGGACAGGTGCAATTAGGGTTGTGCATTTTAAATTTGAATAATTGTGATTTCGTTGTTTACAGTTCATTCGACGATTCGTTTGTAGCAATACTTGTTCCAATAAATTTCGAATTTTTAGATTTATTTATCAAAAAGTTAACATTCGTTTATTTTACATATATTATTAACACAAGTGCACAACTCTCATTTACACATTGATCAACTTATCTTAATTGCAATACTGTACTAATTTCTGTGATTATCGTTCCTTATTGAATTGTATGTTTTGTTATTTTCTTTTTTTCATTTTTTTGTCTTTTTGAGACATTGTTGTGTTTTGTTAAATGAAATGGCTTATTTTTATGTTTGTTTATTATTTATTAAAAAAATATTTATTTCAATAAAAGTACATATATTTTCTCAATTTTAAACAAATTTGTCGTCACTTAAAATGGGATAGGAAATGTTAGAAATTGCACACACAACTGTGACTATATCGTCTAAATATGGCAAATTTGAGCAAGTTATTGTTTCGCGTAATATTTTAAAAATTTTAATTCTTGCGATTCGCCTTTCGACGTGTACTCTGGCTGATGCTATTAGGCGATCGTTTTCGACATCTTCTCTTGTCCTTCCCGGCTGCATGAATTGAGGCCGTACCATTTGAACGCCTAACTGTTGCAGCTCATTAGCAATCATGAAACCCTTATCCACCTGTTAAAAAACGAGTTAAATGTAATATGCAAATTATATAAATAAAGAATGTATATATTTACCATTACAGCATCTCCTGGTTTTATTTTACTGGTTAAATCCGTGAGCTTGAACATCATCTTATCAGACGTTTTCCCGCTTGCTGCTAAGCTTATAAAGTTTATAAGCCCTGATGGAGTTACTCCAATTAGAAGTTTCACAGTGTTAGTACCCTTGTAATGCGAATATGTACATGTTCTACAGTCAATGCAGCCAAATTTAACCGTTCTGATTTCAGTACAATCTAGCACTGTAACAGTGTTTGGAAATTTCGCAAAACATCTTGGTAGGCTTCTTTGATTTTCTTCTTTCGTTGGCCAGTATATACAACATTTCAACACCTTTGCCAACATTTGAATTGTATCGGCGAAATATTTTCTTGTTGTTTTTTCCGTAATTCTAAACATGTTACCTATCATAGCGTTGGACAAATTATGTTTCATTTTAAACATAGTTAAAAGAACTCTATTTTTCAAGGACATGCCGAAATTCTTGTTCTCTTCGTGCCGAAGATTCTCGCACAGTTGAACGATTTGATCAAAAATTTCTAATTTTGAAATTCCTGTAGCGGTGTTTAGCTGTTTGGCCGTGTCAATAGGAAAAGGCAAGGTTTGTACATTTCGTTCGTACACTTGAGTGCTTTTGTCCTCCAGAAGAGTGCTAGCCTGGATCCCAATCGTGACTGATTTCGTTTCTTCAGTAATATTTGTATCTTCAATCAGTGGTTCCACGATTGATTGACACAAAACCTGACAATTATATATTAGTTTTAACAATAATTTTATTTTACATTATAAATAAACATATGTACCTCTTTATGAAAAGTTCTTTTCTTTAACCTATCACACCTTGATTTGATGGTTGCTATACACTTTTTTACAGTAATCGAAGACTTTGGAAGGTTCAAAGTGGGAAAGGCTGTATCCAGTAGACGGCTTTTACGAGTAGTTAACTCTCCATGATGTATAGGAACAATGATTTTGTTCTCTTCGAAGTGGAGACTACAAATGCGAAAATTTTTTGGAAATGGTTTTCCCATTTTCAGCACATGCTTCCACCTAAGAAGCTCTTTTGTATTATCTAAAACTCTTTTAGGGAGTTTGTGCACCGATATTTCTCCTGTACTCCTGTAAGAATTACATTGTGGTACTCCGCAATGTGCTATACCTTTTCGATTCCTATTCATAAATTCAATTATTAATAAATAGCGAAATATTTCAAATAGACAATTTTGCTTGTTGAAAGTGAACAAGCAGCTCTCAGCATTCTTTCACTTTCAAAAAAAGAAATAGTCTATTTAAAATATTCCCTATAATATTCGTAAAATTCAATATATACAGCTTTTCTATTTCATTCATTCTATTTAATTTTTCCGGACACTGTTATGATTAATTTCATTAATAATAATAGTATATTAACAAATCACTTTGCATTTCACATTCGCTCAGTATTTATTTTTTTTGGGACACAACAACATTTTTCAAAGCACGATTCTGGGCGAAATATCACTTTTAAACATTGGTCACAAACTAATATCACAACTTACATATTTTTCACGGATATATAACTAAAATCTTATTCAAAATTAACAATTTTTACAATACTTTTGTTTAATCTAACTGGAGCCCGAATTTAAGGTTTCAATATAAATTTGTTCCCGCCGTTGAACTGTCAGAATTCTATATTCCTGTGTAGCTACCAAAAATTTCCGCCAGAAGTACTTCAAGTCGTCAATACATATTCAACACATTTTCTTGACAGATGGCGACACAGCTTTACTTTTCTGGATTTCGCGCCTCACTCGACAAACTTCTCCCGAATTATAAAGTTTCCTAATTTTGCCTTTCCTTTTAAAATAAAATAGTCGTTTGTTTATAAAAAGACGTTTTCTTCCTTTTGTACCGCAGTGGAATTTGCTGGATTGCGACTAATATCGCCAACATATGAACTGGGATTTTGTGAGGCACTGCCCACAAAAGAAAAAGATATCTGGACAAGTACATACTATCAGAAGAAGAAATACAATCACTGGAACTATCTCTCATTCTCAGATTCCTGAAGGAAAGTGGCTTAAAGAGGATACCCTAGAACAGATTTCTTCACCTATGCGCAATAGCAGTCCATTACCCTCAATACAACTCTGAAAATAACTGTATTTGAGGGGAACTCGTAATAGTGCTAAGATCTTGAAAGTCGGGGTGCAATATACCCTCAACAATAACAACAGACAGTCCACGTCGCTTAGAATACGACCAAACAGTCGCTCGAATGCTTGACACTAAACCTCATTTTTTGAAGCAAATATTAATGACCGACGAAGCCCATTTCAGACTCTGTGGAATGCAGAATCCACACGAAATATATTAAACACCATGCACTGGCCGACGTTTGCGCCAATTCTACCATTGGGACATTCTTTAAAGAAAATCGCTGAAGAAGTCGATGGGAATCGATATCGTATGATGTTGGCTCATAATATCTGCCCCCCACAAATGTGTGAAAAAGATCTGAACGGTTACTGGTTTCAATAAGCCGGTGCGCAATGCCACACTGCGAATCAAAGAATGTAGTTTGTGGAACGAAAATTCCCTGGATGTGTGCTGTCAAAAAATGCCGACATTATCTGGCTACACAGATCTTCAGATTTGATCTCATATCTGGAAGTCGGTTGTTTTTTAAAGTTATTCAATATTTCCATACCGACACATGCACAGCGCATGAACAATATTGCTCCAGCCCCAAAGAGTCTTCGATTCCGCGTCCGTGGAACAACCCATGACGCCCACAAAACAGTTGGCCCACATAAGTTGAGGAGCACCAAATCAGCACCTAGTGGAGGAGATTGTTTGCGAAGACCAATGCCCATCCCGAACTGTAGCTCCATTCAAAGAAGAAGAAGAACTGAACCACGGATTTGACACACTTAACCACTACGTCACTTCGGGTAAAGCCAAGAAAATGGTTATTTTTTAAAATTTCTAAGAATTCCGCTGTTAAATCTCCGCTAGTTTCCTTAGGAAGAATGGACTCATGCGACCCTTGGACAGCATCATGTTGAGCGTGGCGGATTACTTCAGGGTTTCGATGGATTGAAAATCGAAGCAAGCTTCCTGCTATACCTGATAGCGCTCTCGTAAACTTCAAGACAATATTCATAAAGCAAATAGTAATTGAAGGGCTTATTGCAATAACATGATAAGCCACAAAAGCAAAATGTTGAGAAAATGGTTTTCAAGTATTAAAATAAATCTATAAAATAGCAACTAATAATAATAATAATAATAATAATGGCGGCGCTACAGTCCGAGGTGGACCTGGGCCTAGCTTCTCAGCAACCACTCGTGTTGTGCGTGCTATTGTTCTCTCACGAGCAGAGGGGACCTACAGTTTAATGCCGACTCCGAACGGCGAGATTGAGAAGCTTTTTTCTAGACAGTTATACTCTTTGAGCATTGTCAGTGACTCGAAAGAGGTGGAGCCGTGAAAAAATGTTTGATGTTTTTTTCGAGATTCGAACTGACGACCTCGAGCGTAGGAGTCGACGCACCTACCCACTACGCCACGTCGCCACAATATGCAACTAAAATCTCAATTTTTGAGACAATGTGGCTTATCATGTTATTGCAATAAGCCCCTCAATTGTACTGTTGGCACCTACAGCGAAACGTCTCTTAGGCGAACAGCGACAACATTTTTGTCTTCCTAAGGGAGATGTCGGTTCAAGAGATCTTAAAATGTATGAAAACTGAAACATGAAACGAGTAAATTTGTCCCTTTAAGGGATCAATCCGCCTAAGAGAGCTGTCCAGGCGGTTTGACTGTATTCAAGATTACCATGGTCAGCCTTCTGAGTCTTGGAATATCTTCACTGCAGATTTGAAAAGAAGATATTTCATTAGCATAGTCGACTACTTGAACAAAATTGATTCAGATGGTCTTACCATCATACAAATGGTTGCAGCGTGTCTGTACTTAAGAAAGGAAATGTCAAAAATCTCTATAAACACGCATTAACACATCTACTTTGACAATATTATAAAACGTGATTTCTGTATTTCTCTACATAACTATGCACAACATAAAATTTAGTACAATTTCTGTGGTGGTCGCATGGATGACATGAACAGAAGGAAGCTAACGTTTTGATAATGCTTCTTCAGCAACGAAACAAAGAAGTTTATCGACAAGTGAACGTTCTCCACCAACTCATTCAGCTTCATTTTGACGTAACCAACAGCGGCTAACAGACACAAGACATTCTTCCTCTGGAACTTGATTGTTGCCATGACTTCATCGATTTTGTCGATCATAGACTCCTGGTGGGAGAGGAGACCATGGAAATTGCCATCCGGCCAGGTTCCAACAGACGTGGGATCTGTTTGACAAAGGATTGCGAAGGAATGAAAGCAACTTCATCAACTTCTTGTTGCTTGTCCAGCTTCTTTAAAGATTCAGCATCCATTCGAATGCCTGAACAATTGGCGCGGGGCTCATTACAATGCAATCACCAAGAACGCGCCCCAAAGATTTTGGGCGGGGAATGTGCTTCAATTTGACAGTGCCGGAGGAACGATTATCTTTTTGAGGATCCTAGTTCTTCAAACCGATTTGGAGTTCCCTGGTTTCAAAGAATCCATGTTTCTTCTTCAATGAGTGCTGAAGAATAGCGTGGACTCCCTCACAGAAGGTATCCCGAGACTACTTCGCTGCCATATCCACAAAATTCCCTCTGCTCGACGGCTATTTTGCGAAAGATACAATACAATGAGTTTCTATTGAAATTTTTACCAAAAGCAGGTCAAGAGTGCAAAATTAACCGACACTTCATACGATGATCGGAATAAGTGCCGCAACAAGCGCTAAATGCAGTCTTGACCTCTTTTTCGAGTCAATTTTTCTAAGGATGTCTTTAGGTTCCTCTCAGACGAAGTTGAAACCATACGACATCCTCCACGTTCACAAAAAAACATTTCCTTGAGTCAGCCTTTTTCAGATTCAATGGACAAAACCGCCCAAGAATTTCACATTTCAAACTCCATGGGAGCATCCTTCAGTTCCAGGAATCGATTGTTACCCACCAGTTTAATGACATTTAAACAATATTCAAAGCCATTCAAAAGCCAGCACATCTTCCGCAACCGCCTCTCATTCTATTTTTAACCCACCACCACACTGCCACATGATAATTTATCGAACTTGCATATTGACAACGGGACCATTGTGTAGCCGCAAGATGAACGCCCCTTCAAATGCAATTAAGAGAAACTCTGCACACTTCGTGCACAATGGGGCACTGGGGGGTAGGAAAAAAAAAACTGAAGAGCGACCCCACTCTCCCGGCCCCAGACGAATCTGATTTCCATAAATTACACGACTCCAAGTTGAAAATATGTGCTAATGTGTGTGCACACACAGATTGCATGACTTACTCATAATTCATCTCCGCGGAGCCTGGGGAATCTTCAGCTCTGTAGATCCTGTGCACAGAATCAGCGCAAATCAGGCCCGAAATCAACTTGAAAACAACAAATTTCCAGCAATTACCGAAACATATCTGTTTTCCCAGAACTCGCCCGCACACACGCACACACAGCCTCACACTTTGCACAGGACACTTTTTATCAAACAACAATTAAACTAGCGAATGTGACGGGAATTAACAACAAAAACGCACTAAACCAACCAACAACCATCAGCGAACAGCCACCCTCCGTCCAGAAGGCATCGGAATTTTGTTTTGACACAAGAGAGAAAACGAAAACCGTCGGAACGAAAAATGAAAAATGAAAAACGATATGCCTCGTATCCTGCGTTTGCGCCTCACCAAGGATGCTGAGAGAGATGTGTGCGAGGGAATCTGTCCCGCACGGAGCGGTGCGACGCCAAGGAGCTCCGATGGAGCGAGCACAGGAAGTGTGTGGCTGTGCCAATTGGAGCGGTTGGATTTGGCCGATAAAGAGGTTAAGGGTAGCAGCGGCCACCACGCTGCCAGGACGTTTTAATTGAGTGGATGGGCGATGATATCGGACGGGACAACATTTCTTTGAGTTATTTTAGCCGCCTTAATTCTTTTGAGACGCAGTGTAAGCTGAAGTGACATTGAGTGACGAAGAAATCTGTTGGGCTGTCAGTCATGTCTTGGCGTTTGCCTTTTACTTTCAAGGCGTTTTATTTTCCCAGGGGGAATTTATTTTGGCGCTTATTTCGGCTGTCAGAGACGGATGATTGGGCTGGGGAATGCTTTCAGAAATTGAAAGTGTTGCCTGTGCATCAGATCGTTGCTTTTTGACAATTTTGAGCTCCGTGCTACTGTGGGAGAAGAAGAGGATTCTTGGTTTAGTTCTCTAACTGACACGTGGCATGCGCATGTCTCGGCACAGATAATCAAACAGGAGATTAGCAGCGTAAATGCTCTGCTTTAGCTGGCAGCAGACATTTGTACAATCAAGATGAGTTAACAAATTACACATAGGTACACTTGAGAAGCAGGCAAACCAAACATTGGAGGTTGTGTAAGGAAGCATACGATTCTGATTTTGAAGATAGTCTGAACATGAAGGTGATAAGAATATGATTCAGTTTGGGAGGGATTTCGAAGCTCTCTCGAGGGAGCAGGATATGACACATGAGTGTGTGCCGAAAATGGGGTCAGGATGTATCCAGTCATGTGTTTTTGCGGGCAAAATAATAAACCTAGAGAGGTGATTCTCATGATGTTTAGATCCTTAGCAAATTGGATTTAAAGGGAGAGTCCTGCCATCCTCGTTGCACAAATGGTTTGAAGCAGATTGCAATTCTGTCCGTTTTCAGTTGGGATTAACCGAGCATTTAATAAAATTTAATATGGTCGCTGTTAAAGCGGGAGTGTACTATCACTTTTCAAAAGGTTTTGGGGTCGATTCCCTAACAGAGTATATGTCAAGATAAAAAACGGCGAACCAGAATATCAAATATCCCACGCATCGATTAATAAAATAAACTTCGTCTTCTTCTTCAGCTGGTCCTACAGTCCGCGGTGGACCTGGGCCTCAGTCAACATGGTTCACGATGGTGAACGGTGTTGTGCTTCTAATTATGCACGTTTAGCTGACTGGAGTCTCTTTACAGCTATTTACGCCACCGGAGGCATGGCCTTGCTTTGCCACGTTGTCCCACGTTGTCCACGTTGTCCCTTTGGAGGCGAATAATTTCCGAGCTGGAGCATTAGTGTCCATTATCCTAGCCATCTGAAACGATAAGGTTTGTCGTTCAGTCTCCTTCTCCAAACAACATCAGTGCATAAGGGACCGAAGATAGTCAGTCCGAAGGACTTTCCTCTCGAAGCGATCAAAAATCTCCTCGTCGGCTTTGGTTAGCGTCTATGAAGCATAGCGCCATACGTTATGTTATGTGTTATGTGAGATGTGGCTTTCCTGTGTGTGTGTGTGTGCACCTAGACCATAGTTGATCCATTGTGCTGCCACAAGGTTTGATCGTGATCAAACCAATAAGTTGTCCGAGGGAACCATTTGGAGCCTGTAATAAAACGAAGTAGATTATTTATGGGAACCGTACTAAGTTCACCCAAGTCATCAAAAAAGTAGGCCCCTAAATATTGACGTCGAATAGACGCCAGGGCCGGACAGGAGCATAGGAGGTGGAAAGCATAGGGACACTTTCCACTTCCTCCTCATCTAGGCAGCTTCTACAGAAATCATTAGCCGGGACACCTAGTCTGATGGCATGGTTTCCTATGAGGCAGTGTCCTGTGATGACACCGACGATAGAGCTTATATTCGATCTGTGAAGAGATATTAAATCCTTAGATCTTTTGGAATCTAGCCTAGGCCAGATTATCCTGGAGGTGTGACACGAAGTGTCATTCGCCCATCTGTTATCTATTTCACGAGTTGCCTCTAATGAGAGCAACAATTTGCAAGTTGTGAGGGGCATACCCAAGCTACTGTGTTTGGGAAGTAATGGCTGTGAAGTAGCGAGCTTGGCGAGCTCATTTGCTTTGCAGTTGCCTGGAATGTCTCTATGTCCTGGCACCCAGCACAGGCAAATATTGAACTGGTCGGCCATCTTGTCTAAAGATGAGCGGCAGTTTATAACAGTCTTGGAGTTCGTAGAGACCAGTTCCAGGGCTCTGATGGCTGCCTGGCTGTCAGTGAAAATGCAAATATCACGAGCGGATATTACATTCCATTTGAGCCAAGACAGCGCTTCACTAATCGCCATAATCTCCGCCTGAAACACACTACAGTAGTCAGGTAAGCGAAAGGAGAGACTTATATTTAGTTCATCAGAGAAAACACCACTACCCACCCACTCCTGGGTTTTAGACCCATCCGTGAAAAATTGCAGGGAGCCTGCAAAAGGTTTGGGATTATCATTCCAGAAGTCTCTATCAGGAATGAGGGTTTCAAAAAGTCTATCAGGGAAATAAAGGGGTGTGGTATGGTCCAGAATTCTCGTGGGGAAGTTAGAAGAACTTAGTATAGTGGAGTGGCCAAATGGATTGTTGGTCCACTGGGAAGAGGCTGTAAGACGGATAGCCGTATTCTTTGCTAGTTGTTTGCCGAAAATGTCGATTGGGGATAGGTTCATTATAACGTCCAGTGCATCTGAGGGTGTGGTTCTCAGCGCACCTCCTATACAAATGCAAGCTTGACGTTGAACTTTCCTAATGAGATTGTAGTGTATGGCTTTGTCTAGTATTGGCCACCAGACATGTACTCCATACAACAGAATGGGTCTAACGACGGTTGTGTAGATCCAGTGGATCATATGAGGTTGGAGACCCCATTTCTTTCCTAATGCTCTTTTACAAATGTAGAGAGCCAGCGTCGCCTTGCGGGTGCGCTCCATTATGTTCGGCTTCCAGTTTAGTCTTTTATCTAGGATGAGCCTCAGATATTTAGCAGACTCCGAGAATTTGCAACTGGTGCCGTTAATGGTAGGGGGGTCGATCGAGGGGATACTATATTTTCGTGTGAAGATGACAATTTCCGTTTTAGAAGCATTAATGCCCAATCCGTTGACTTTGGTCCACGCCGAAAGTTTTGAGAGAGCATGCTGCAAGAGATCCCTTAGCACTGATGGATATTTTCCCGAGACAGCCACAGCAATGTCATCCGTATAGGCTATCACCTTGCACCCTGCCTTATCTAGCAACAAAAGTAGTTCGTTGACTACGATGTTCCATAGCAGGGGAGATAGAACTCCACCTTGTGGTGTTCCTCTGCTGGCAACTCTGGTTACTGTGGTAGAACCCAGCTTGATTATGATAACTCTACTGACAAGCAGTTGGTAAATCAATCTACAGAGTCCCTTGTCCACGCCAAGATTTACCAGTGCACTGATGATAGAGGATGGGTAGACATTGTTGAAGGCTCCCTCGATGTCCAAAAAGGCTACCATAGTGAATTCCTTATGGTGAAGGGATTTTTCGATGGAGGATACAAGCGAGTGTAGGGCAGTATCAACTGATTTGCCTTTAGTGTATGCATGTTGGGAGGCTATAGCGCCATACAGTAGGACTAAATCTATTAAGGTCTTCTGACTACATAGGGATATCCTGATTATTTGAGAGAGGAGAGGAGAGCAGAGAGGCGAGGAGAAGAGAGGGGAGGAGGAGAGAGTTCTAAGCAAAGATACAGCGATTGGCGAGATTAGTTTTTCGTAGTCTCTCGTTCCATTTCTGCGGTGGTGGCATTGTTTGAATTTACTCCGAAGCCTAGGCAAATAAAGCCCGCTGCGTCCTCCTAATCATGGCAATGTCATCGGCATATTAGGGTAATTGTACAGATTGTGCAGATTGTCTTGTGTTAATGTTGACGTTCTGGCTAAGTCATCGATGTTATGCGTCCTCTCTGGATGACAATATTTTGAATTTGTAAAGGGTGGTGGCCATGGCATAGTGGGTAGGTGCGTCGACTCCTACGCTCGATGTTCTCAGTTCGATTCCCGAAAAAACACCTAACATTTTTTTCACGGCTCCACCTCTTGCGAATCACTGACAATGCTCAAAGTGTATAACTCTTTAGTATAACTCTAGAAGAAGCTTCTCAATCCCGCCGGTAGGAGTCGCCATTAAACTGTAGGTCCCCACCACTCGTGAGAGAACAATAACACGTACAACACGAGTGGTTGCTAAAAAGCTAGGCCCAAGTCCACCTCGGACTGTAGCGCCGCCATTATTATTATCATTATTATTATTAAAGGGTGGCCCAACGAAAACGCATGATGATAATTGTAAATAAAACAAAAAGTTTTCAGAGAATTATTTTAAATATTTTTTATTTTGATAGAAGTATAATCAGAAGAATATTTGGAAAAAAAAAAACTCAAATCAATCAGTATTTCTTGTTCACACTCTTTTCGACTGCCCCTGCTGCCACAGTGCAGCCTCCTTAAATACGTACACAGAGTTACGGAAAGTACCGCTTCCTGCGCTGGTTCGATGTTAGGCAACCAATAGCAGTGTCGTTCGATCTGCATGATGTTTCTTGTCATACGACTGTAGTGTGATAGGTGGAACTGTGGAGTGGTATGATGGGTCGGACGGTTATGTGGTGTGACGTTTGAGTGGGACGATCAAGTTCGAGTTTATAGAAGGATCCCTGACAATTATGTGTGAAACAAAATATGGGCCACGTCTTCGGTGGCATACCTCCATATTTTCATTGACTCTGAGACATAATTGAGGTTCAATGTCGTTAATGTGCCGAATTATCTCATCCTTTAGCTCTTGAATTGTTCTTGGCTTATTGACGTTCACTTTTTCTTTTAAATATCCCCAAAGAAAGAAGTCCAACGAAGATCGTGGCGGCCAATTAACATCGCCATGACGTGAGATAACGCGGCCATTGAATTTCTCGCGCAAAAGAGCCATTGTTACGTTGTCTATGTGGTAAGTGGCACCATCCTGTTGGAAGCACATGTCGTCCAGGTCCTTATCCTCGATTTCTGGCCACAAGAAGTCCGTTATCATCTCGCGATAGCGAACACCATTCACGGTAACTGCTTGGCCGACCTCATTTTCGAAGAATTCCGGCCCGATGACGCCGCCAGCCCATAAACCACACCAAACAGTCATTGGATCGCGCAGTTGGTTAAATGCCTACCCTAAGTTAGAGGGGTTCCAGGATCGAATTCCAGTAATCCCAGAATCCCGGTTTTTCAAATCTGGTCCAGTCACCATTTACCGTTGGGATCAAATTAACGGCACTATCGTTGGAGCGGTCGATCAGTGGTAGTAGTCTGACTGTGGGTATCACAATGGACCAACATGGTCTAAGTGTGCTGGTGAATTCACCAGCAGCCCTCTAACCTAACCCTAACCTAAACGGTCACTCTTTGTCGATGCATCGGCTTTTCAACAATCACTCGTGGATTTCACATTTCCTACAAACTCGGTTGGTGCCATGACATAAAGCCAAGCGACATAATGCCAAATTTTAAAACTTGGCCTTATGTCGCTTTATCAAAGTGACATAAGACCAAATTTTTGCTTTGGCCTTATGTCACTTTCACAAAGCGACATAAGGCCAATTGGCTTTATGTCGCTTTCCGCTGTATATCTGATTTAGGTTTACCTTATTAAAATATACCTTCCATTAAACATTCTGAGACATTTAAGAGGAAACGGGTAAAAAGTGATCCCTGCTTGGCCACAGATAGGATTTGGGGTAGGTGCAAAGTTGGATATATGTTACTTTTTCAAATCCATTCTAAATATGAAAATAAGGAAACATTGGATACCACCAACCTCGCACCTATCCCAAATCTTATCTGCGGCCAAACTGGGGGTTTCAGGGGGCAGCATGAACCCTCATACTTCACGTTTTACCCGTTCCCTAATACTAACTCCACTGTTCAATTTCATTTTAATTACACATATACATGTTATTAAAAATTGTGGAATTATGACCCACTTGATGTTTATTGATATTATTACTTGGTGTTATGTCTCAAAAAAATTTGGCGTTATGTCGCTTTGTCGAGCGACATAAGACCAAATTCTTAAATTTGGCTTTATGTCACTTTGGGAAAGAGACATAAGACCAAATTCTAAAATTTGGCCTTATGTCGCTTGGCGTTATGTCCGGGCCCCAACCCGGTTTGCTGAAATTTGCGCACAATTCTACCGATTGTGGACATATTTGGTCGATTATGCTGACTAAAAAAATCACGAAGTGCACGAAATGCATTTTGATTTGAACGCCCATTTTCGTAAAAGGCTTCAACAATCTTAACGCGCTGTCAATTGTGTACCTCTTCATGGTTGAATTTGTCAAACACCGAAACAAAGAAATGTCAAATTAGGTTGGGCAAAAAAACTTGATGTTAAGGTGTGACTCACAACTGAACACTAGAGATGTGACGGATATCCGGCAAGTATTCGGTATCCGGCCTATCCGGCTTCTTTTATAATATCTGGCCGGAGCCGAATAGTTTTGTTATATCCGGCCGAGTACCGGATAGTCGTTTTTTCAGTAACAATAAAACCCAAAACAACAAAATATTAAGTTTCGTGATCTGATTTATTTTATTTAACATATAATAAATAGGTGGTTTACCTAGCAATTGAATATTGGATGTTTACTAAAGCCAAACTATTAGTTTTTCTGCATTCAGGGTAATAAATATTACGTATGTTATCGTATACGATGCCTGCTTCAGAAAAGATTCACTCATTGTATACACTGCTACATGGAGATGAAAGATAAGTTTTGTCAAATTTGGACAAAATTGGGTACTGTCTTCCATTTACTGACCATCAAGCCCAAGGGTCACTATTCCGTTCAAGCCTTACTATTTTGAAACATAAGTCAAGCTCGTTTGCGGTATCACTTTTGGCAGAAAACTCAATCTGACTATTGCCTTCCGCCAAAGAAACTCTAGAACTTAATGAAGCAGACCTAAAAGTGCTATGTGTAGCACTAACAGGACATCGTGCATGTAACTATCACCTTCACAAATTGGGTCTCACTGAAATCTGTAGGCGAAAAATAAGAATATCTCGTGGAGGAGAAAGAAAAAACATGTTTAAGTTGGTTTTACTTGTACCGCTCTGATTTGAGTATTACACCACCAAACTATTATACTTTTAATTTGGGCAGATATCCGGCCGCTGAATATTCGGCTATCCGGCATAGCTGCAGATCGAATATTCGGTATCCGATATCCGGCCAAATCAGTATTCGGTACAATTCAACAACATTAAATGCCCCAATACATCGAAGTCCAAGCAACTCTGTCCTGATTTGAAGATAATCAGCAAAAACAACCTATCAATTCGTTAATTTTGTTGAGTTTAATAATTCATAATTTTCCAGTGAAAAATTAGAAAACTATTAAAGCTTTTGCTTGCCGCACATTCTCACAAAAATGTATACCAGTTTAGGTTCACCGCAGTATCTGCGGAGAATTGCGTTTTGAATGAATACTCAACTTTTATCGTAATCAAACACTGAGTTTAATTAATTTATCTCCCCACATTCAACAGGAGTCCAGTCGTATTGTAAAGATTAGCAACCAAAGCATTCTAGTTGCTTTAACAAACATTAAGCGAACACCATCAAGAAAATCTCCCATCCGGCTGTCTTCAATGCGTCAATTAGTAGGAAATTAAAAAAATCTTACTTGTTTGTTCAGTGTTTTTAACTGTTTATTTCAAATCAAGTCGAATTCATTCGTGTTTGACTATTCTGGCATATCTCCAGGCTGATACACTGTCTTACAAAACTCAAACGCAATATATTGTTTTGACAGCTCACATCACCGAGTTTTCACAGCTGATTTTGTTTGGACATGATGCGGTGTTATCAATTGGTTTTTTGTCGCGTTAACAATATCAAGTGATAAGGATTCAATGAACGCTTAATTAATTCACTTTGTCAAGTTATTAGTTCATAATCGAGTGATTTGGTAAAATGCCTCTATCGGACACAATGCACGAGCAATCCTTTATTATTCGTCAGAGTAGTAAAGTCTACGAGCATCGGGATTCCATGGCCACAGCAATGTCCGTGGACTATTCAGGAGAATGGGTTCTACTGGCTGGAAGGTGAGAGGGAATGGTATTAATTAAAGAGTTTTAATTAAATGCAAGTTTACATTTGCAGGCCGTATCTAGCGCTGCAGCGGTTGGGGCAGGATGATGGGACGCTTCGAAAATACAACAGGCATTCCAAGTATGAAGTGTCGTCGGCGGAATTTGCTATTTGTCCACATAGAAAGGAATATTGCGCTATTGCAGTGAGTATTGTCAATAAATGAGCTGTGGAGATAACGTTGCAACGTGTTGTTAAATGCAATTAGTCGGACATGAATGGAAAGTTAGCTCTCGAACCGGTTTTTTGCAGAGATGAGATTCTTTGTGCGTGCTAGTTTTACTATTTTGTTGTTGAGTACACTTAATTCTTTTGGCATACACTTTAGGAAACCATGTTCTTAGTATCTCCAAACATCCTAGACATGACAAAAGTCCTTCAGTTCGTTTGACTGATAAGGCACACTCCAGACTAGTTCCGGCATCTTGTTTTGACTGAATGTGCAGTTCAGCTGCATCAGTTTGTTACTCTTCTTCAATTTTTTGATTAGGTTATGGTGGTGACTGTAGACTCACAGTCTCACTTAGTCCAACCTAGACCCATTGACTAAAGCCTAATCCAATACGAAAACTCTCATCAGTTCACGTTCTGACTTTTCACAAAAGTCAACGCATTTAAAACAGTTATACGCCCATGATGCCGTCATCCCATTACCAAACCAGTTCACACTTTTATATACAGACTACACGACGAATTTTCGACTCTTAACCAGTAGGACAACGCAAACAGAGGACGTCCACGTCTAAGGTGGCGCAGACAATGGAGATGAACCTCAACCAACTAGACGTGCACAATCGGCGACAGCTATCAAAAGATCGTGCTAACTGGAGAGAAAAAGAAACCACTGAACGCTCTCCTGACAGACTACACGACATGCAGGAAGGACTAGGATCTTTGAAAGACTTTTTCTAAGTTTGCCAGGTTGAAAAGAGTTCGATTTAAACGCTTTTATGTCCAAACACTGATTTCTAAATTCGACCACGCCTTTAAATACATTTCTCTTTCTCAGACAAGTCAATTAATTGAAGTCGTCACATGGGGATCCGCCGAACCACAACTCATCCATTCCCTGCGTGGGCACACACGAATGGTAACCGATATTGACTGGCATTCGAAGAACCCAAATTTGCTTGTTAGTTGTTCTATTGACACATTTTCGCATATCTGGGATCTACGAGATGCTCGAAAACCACATTTATCACTAAGTGCTGTCTGCATGTGTATGTTGACTAAGAGACCCTGCCTCCAGACCACCAAGTTAATCTGTTTTTTCCCATTTAGCTGGAGCAACACAAGTGGGATTCAATAGAGTTTCTGGGAATCTACTTGCTGCTGCCCACGATGGAGACTTAAGGATCTGGGACATTCGGAAAGGAACATGTCCTACACACTATATTACCGCACACTTAAATAGGTAACCCCCATCTTCAGTGTTCTTTTGGGGACATGTCATTTTGCGTTTGTACACTTCAGAGTGCATGGGATCAACTGGAGCCATATGAGAGAAACTTGTCTGGCCACCGCTAGCCAAGATGGGACTGTGAAATACTTTGATGTGAATAACCCAAGAAGAGCTGAGAAAATTATAACAACTTCTTCACCCGTATGGAGAGCCCGTTACACAGTAAGACATTTTATTCATCGAGATTGAACAGTTATTTAACGAACCAATGTCCAGCCTGTAGGAAATGGATTAGTCAGCATCATAGTGCCTCACCTTGGTCGAGGAGAAAACAGTCTGCTTTTGTGGAGTAACAGCAAGCAGACCGATCCAGTGTGCTCGTTTGTCGGACACACAGATGTCATCTTGGATTTCGATTGGAGGCCAGATCATAAAAACGATTCTGAAGTTGTAAGTGATCGCATTCCACGAATTTCTTCCAGAAATTTACTTCATTTTGGTTCACAAACAGGAACTAGTGACATGGTCTCGTGACAGAACTCTCCGTGTGTGGAAAATTGATGACACTCTGTTGAAGCTTTGTGATCCGATTTCATCAGATGTTGAGGAAGAAGGCGTCTGCCTTTCATCCTTGTCATTAGTTGAGGCCATGGACGCCCTGCAGATTGCTCGTTCACCGGTTAAAAGTGAATCCATCGCAAGATCACTGACCGATCAGCCAACCTGTTCCCTGCATCATGAGTTCTCTTTATTCAACACGAACATTCCGCAGGTGGAAGTGGAGACTTTGGACGCCATCAAGCGCTATGCGATCTTTAAAATATCAGCCGCTGGACAAGTTGTGATTTTAAGAGTAAATATCCTCGAGTGTTTTTTTCCGCAGCTTGACAGTGACTGACTAATTTTTAGGTTAACTTCCCGATGGAATATCCAAGTCCAAACATCGGTCCAGAGTTTCAATTTTGTCAAGGCACCACTGTGACAGATCAGCTCTCCGTGTACTTGCTGAAGGTATTGAAGTCGAATGCGATGCAGAGAGTGAAGAAATCACGCACTTGCTTGGAGCAGTGTGTCCGTGCTCTGGTAACGGCTCTAAAGAAGGTAAATTTGGGTGCTCATAGTTTCTTGAATATTTAATGCTGATTTGCCCCACAGTCCGTTGGAGGAGGTGACAAAAATCAGATGCGTTTACAGTCACCACGACTAGAAGGCGCGCTGAGCGGTGCACTCCACGATGCCTGCATTCCATTCCCTCGCACTTCGGGGGCGAAGTTCAACGCAACTGGACTGCTGGTAACGTTCGCCCAAACAATCAACACCAAGCGACTTACGTTGCGCAATCAGAACGTCACTCCACGGACCTTTTCCGCCATAAGTGGGGGCTGCTTACTGGGAACACAGCCAGTCCTCTACAGACAGCGCGACAGCAACGCTTCGTTCTATCTGAAGGAGAGACTGGCGAAATCATCGAAAAACCGGAATCTGCAGAAGGCCACAACAAATGCTGTGGTTCACATATACGATGCGCGCAAACTGCTCAACATAAGCAAGGAAATGGCGCAGGAGTACAAGTTGAGCAAGACCAATGTGATTAGTTCGTGTCAGCACAACAAGCAAGTCGCTGAGAATCACGGCCGCCAGGACTTGTCACCGATTTGGAAACTCGCTGAAATGATTGCCACCCCGAATATCCCAGACGAAGCGAACTGTGAGATGTTGTTTCTTCAGGATCCTTTTAAGAAGTTACTCCTGGAATCACTTATAACGCACTATGCGACCAAGGGAGATCTGCAGACCGCTGTAATGTTGTGCTGTGTCTTTCACAAGTGTGCCCCTGAGACTGAGCCGCCGCTTTTTGGCTGCAAAATTAATCTATCGCCAACCGGATCGCCATATCATACGGTAGTTCCTTTGGATAAACAATCACTAACCAATAGGATGCGTATGCCATCGAAGCAGTTGCGCAGCAACTCATGGTCCGATCCGGTGGGCTGTGTCGATTCGAATGTAATCAACTCGGAGAACTATTCATGCTCACTGCTGCGGAAATCGAAGATGCCCATGTTCGACAGTCTGAAGAAGGTCTACGGCGATGTGCTTTTTGGTTGGCAACTTCTAACAGAGAGATCTTTGGTAAGCAACATTCTACACGATTTGTCCCTCAGTCTAAGTGGCTTCTTTTCAGATTCTAAAGCATACAATGTATCAAAAGCCACCAACACATGACGTTGACTTTGTCACTGAATGTTCGGGTTGTAACATGACGAAACGAACTGCGGCGTGTGGGACATGTCAAAAGCCGGTTTTGTACTGCACCCTCTGCCGTCTGCCAGTTAAGGGAGCTGCAAATGCGTGTTTGGCATGTGGACACGGTGGTCATGCGGAACACATGAAGCAGTGGTTTGAGGTAGGTTCTGTTGACTAGGACTTTTGATATTTTATTACTCACTCCTCCTTCACATTGCAGAAGCATGATATTTGTGCATCGGGCTGTGGATGCTATTGCCTTAAGGAAAGTTTCCTCCTATTGGATCACTTAGACTAGGAAGTTCATACGAACACATTTAAAATGTTGAATTCTGTTATATTTTAGTTTCTTTTTTATTGTACTTCTCTAGCCGTATCATTTTGATGAAGAGAATGTGTGAAATATATGTATACATTTCGTTATAAATCGTTGTTTGGATTAATTCATCACATTTGTGAACACACTTGATGTTGGCATTTACTGTACTGTTACTGTACAGAGCTGATTCTATGACAGAACTACAAAGGCGATCTGACTGATGGACTCTAAATGCACAGTGGGCAACGCTATTTCTTCTTAAGATGAAATGAGATCCACATTCGCAGTGTTCATCATTTCTCCCGAAAAGGTATTAGCTATACACAGAGGTAGTAAGACCTGAAAAAGAAATATCCTTGAAACAACACGAAGATTCAAAGAACAGCCTGCCAAGGGATTTCTGGATAACAACGATCAGCACCGACCGCAACACTCAAGGTATTATTCTTCTAAATCGTGACTACAGGATAACTGCAACATTCATGAAGCTCCAGAGAGTAGAGTTGTGGAACGAAAAGTCCTGCGAGCATAGTCTATCCTCTCTCGGCAGAAAGTAACGCAGACAAACAAAAAGACGGACGATCTGCCACCAACCGGTGGAGAAGCTCACTACCCAAATTCCGAACGGGAGTAAATTACTGACAGTAGTGAATGAGGGGGAACTTGCCCTATGCATTGAAGACTCAGAAACAAGCTCAGGTCCAGGAGCAGGACCTTAAGATCCCTCGTACTGAGCGACGACTACAGCGTCTTTCAGGCATCAGCAATGACTAAAATCGTCACTATCGGTAAAAGTCCTCAATTTGACTTTTGAATTGACAGCCAATCGGTAATAAGGGCGGTGACGTCGAATATTCTGACATCGAAACCGGTTAAGTTGTATAGATGATCGTCAACAAAATCTTCAGTGCAAACACGTTGGCCCTGTGTTGCGTACCGGGACATATGGGAATCCAAAGAAACAAAAGAGCGGACATACTTGCAAAAGAAGGTTCAAAGCCGAAGTAGACCCTAGCTCTAGCTGTAGCTGTGACCGCCGGCTGTGTTGAGCAAAGCAATAACATCAATAATTAGCCTCATTCGATGTACGCACTGCGGTGGGGTTCCTTGATGGACACTTTGCAATAGGCAAAAAAAAAAAAAAAAATCACACGCAATGCGTCTAGGCATCCTCTACAGGGACTACTGCAGAAGTGGCAGGAACGAAAGGGGAATAGAATAGCCGCCTGCATTGCTATCCTTCTTGTTGCGCTACAATCTGAGGTACCCTCTCCAGCTGCGCACTCCAAGCTGATTGAGGTTCCCCTTCACTTGTGTGCACCACTTATTGAGAACATCCTCTGTTGAGTTGTTTCACAGGCTCAGGGTCGAAGATTCTTCTGGACAGAGCTAAATTGCACAGGCACTCTAAATGCCCTAGCCAACCTAGGCGTTAGATCCTAAGTCGCATGGTTAGATTTATGCCGCTGTAAAGCCCGTGCAGTTCTTGTTGAATCGTCTCGTCTAATCGCACTCAGAAATTTTCTTTCGAAAAGACTCAGTTTTTCTTTATCCACGTTGGGATTTTTTTTGCCGAATTTTTTTAAACTCTACACTGGAGACTCAAATACTGGTCCATT
This sequence comes from Myathropa florea, assembly GCA_930367185.1. NCBI lineage: Eukaryota > Metazoa > Arthropoda > Insecta > Diptera > Syrphidae > Myathropa > Myathropa florea. The sequence continues at coordinate 125,242,470 of OV884002.1, read as the reverse complement.
GTACTACTGTCTGCATTCTGGAGTCATGCCATCTCCGGTTTTGCTCTCGGGATGTTTAACCATCGATAGTTCAGGTCCTGAGAGTACCTCCTCTGATCCTTGCCTAGCAAGTTCATGGGAAATCTCATTTCCTGTGATCCCGTGGTGGACCGGGACTCAAACAAATCTTAGCGAATTTAGACTGCCGTTCAAATTCAGAGAAGACTTGCATTCCTGAACTATCCTGGAAGAGGTTAAAAGGTCTCAGGAATAATAAGTGTCTTATACAAAATCTACTTGGTCCGTCGAGAGGTATATTTTTCGATTGCTTCTCGAGCAAGAAAGAAACAGCGTTTACGCTTGATCTCGGTATCAAGGTAGACGAAGTTCTTCACTACATCGAAAGTACATTCATCTCCGGTGACATTCTGGGCAATTCGTCGATGTTGTGAGTCCTTTTTGAATGACAGCATAAACTTTTGTTTCGCCCTCATTTAGCGATTTTAGCCGCTTCCGTTTCAATGCCAGTAAGCACCACATTGACGACCCGCTGTGTTCTACCAGTCACGTTAATGTCATCCGCGTAAGCTGGCAGTTGAACGGACTTTTGGAAGATCGTGCCTCTTGTGTTGGCCAGTGAGTTTTGCACGTTCTTCTCAAGAACGATGTTAAAGAAATCACATGACAGCGCGTCGCCTTTTCTAAAACCTTTTCCAACTTTGAAGTTCTCGGTGTGTTCGTTACAGGCTTTGATGGAGCAACGAGAGTTCTCCATCGTCATTCTACTCAAACTGACGAGTTTGACAAGAATGTCAAAAACTAGACAGCTTTGTACAGTTCGTCTCTATGCACAGTCAAATGTGACTCTGAAATCGACCAATAGGTGGTGGATGTCGATACTTTCTTGTGAATCGGGCAATCGATACTGAGATTCCCCTCATCGGGGAAGCTTTCCTCCGACCATATCTTACAGATGAGCCGGTGTACGCGCCTAACAATGTCATCTCTATTTGCTTTGTGATTTCCAAGCTCTAATGGGGAGCAGATTGCAGTTATTGGGCAAACAATTCCTTGATACACTTTTTTTATCATCAAAGAATGGAGCGTTAAAATCAATATCATCAGCTGAACTAAGCATAATTATCTACCCCCATGCACTGGATTTACTTGGAAAATAGTGGCAGATAGCACAGCGGTTACACACAAAACACTTCATTTGTGGTATGAGTACCACACGGAACACACTACCATTCTCGACAAATTCGAGTTTCTTCCCCAAGACACTGTCCTTCTACTACCCTAGTCTCTCTTTGAGGAAAAAACTTTTTAATCAGCGTTCCCTCCAGATGTGACTGGAAGTCTATGCATATTTTCATAGATGGATCCAAGACGGACGAGGCATTGTAAATAGGTGTGTACTCCAAGGATCATAATACTAACATATCTCTCCATCCTCCGAAGCTTTGTAGCGTCTTCTTGGCTGATGCCATGGCGACAAAAGAGACTCTGTTTGGCTTAAAAACAAAGTGATACCCAAGACGGACTTCATCATTTGTTCGGACAGCCAAACCGCCATTAAATTCCTAAATTCGATCACATTTTAATCCAATGCCTCCCTTTTGTGATAAAACGTCTGAACATTTTAATATTCATCTTATGTGGATGCTGGGACACAGTGACATTCAAGGAAACTACGAAGCCGATGAACTCTCCAAGCGCGGAACGGACTCATCACTTTCAGTTCGATAATCAAATGAAGATATACGTTAAAATCAAAGACATTTTGTTTGTTTCAATTTTCTGTTTTTTTTTTATGTCGTTTTGTTTCTTACATTTTACAAAGTTTAACTTTTTTCCTGTCGCTTAAATTAGCTTAAATATAAAACCTTTATTTGCAACTTATTCTTTTCTCGTTTTTTTTTGTTTTTTGTTGTTTTTGTTTTTATATGTTTATCTTGCACGACACAATCTTAAATAATTTTGTTTTCCGCAGACGATACGTCCAATGTTCACAAATAAAAAAAAAATGAATACTCAAACTTCAATTCGACAAATAAAAGAAAATAAGACACACTAACGGAACAGAAAACGACAATTTGTCATGGCGAAAGGAGCGGATTTGAAAAAAGAGAAAAAAGAAACAAATGTAGTCTAACTTAAAACGCGATTTACGAATTCTATGGAAACTGCTTTCTTGTCGCAACAACAAAACCACTAAAAATAAACTTGTTTGTTTTTTTTATAAAAAAGTGTTCTTCCTCATCTGTTGTGTTCACTTTGCTGAGCGTCCTGCTAACAGTACTTTTCGACGCTCAGTCCTTGAATCGCCTTCATGAGCATGCGCACGTTGCTGCACTGGGGGTTCTTGGTTTGGCTGTGCAGGAATGCCTGGCAATTGCGGTACAGTTCCTGCATTACCTTGGGCGCATGTTCTCGGGTGATTGGATCATTTGGATTTATGCTCAAAATTGCATCCGCTAAATAGCTGCAAGATGATGAATGGCGTGAATTGATTTGTGAAGGCATTGCTTTGCGGCTGTATACTCACTTCTGCTTGACTTCATTGTGGTTGCTCATGTCAGCTGAGATTTGCTGGATGAGGGACAACAATACCTTCTGCTCCAGACAACAGGGATTAAATACTGCGGTGTGATCGGCTCTTTGAAGGGTGAACTCGACCAGGGATAGATCGTTGGCAAGGAGGGCTTGATGGAAAGCCTTGTTGATCTGGCCTGTGTTGAGGAGGAGCTTTATTTGATCTTTGATGTCGTATATCGATGGGGCGGGTGTTGTAGTTTGTGAACGTAGAGCAACTGTTTGATTTTCGAATCCTTTTCGTACCTAGAAGAGAAATCAAAAAATGAGTGAACTGAAAATCAAAAGTAGATGAAAGTTGATAATACAAAGATGGCGGAAGTGGTGCTACAGACCGAGGTGGACTTGGGTCTAGTCTCTAAGCAACAACTGTGTGTGATATTATTCTCTCACGAGTGGAGGAGAGCTACACTTTAATGCCAACTCCGAATGGCGAAATTGAGAAGCTTTTTCAAAACAGTTGTGGTTTTTGAACATTGTCAGTGACTCGAAAAAGGTGAAGCCATGACATTTGAAAATTATTTTTTCTGTCCGGGAATTGAACCTAGACCCAGAGTCTAATGCGTAGAAGTCGGCACACATACCCTATACGCCGCGTCCCCACGCCGAAAGTGGTCTTGTCACAGAAAATCTGAAGAGTTTGCCTGTCTCGCTTCCATTAATCATTCTGGCCAAATGGACACTGGTTAGGGACGGTGGAAGCCTTCTGCTACACCCCAGAAGGTGGGTGTTCCCCTTCAACGATTATTTGAGCTTAGGAAACAGCCAGAAGTTCCACATCGCTAGATTAAGCCGGTATGGCGGGTGATCGAGCGTTGTGATGATCTTTTTGGCCAAAATAAAAATTATAATAATAATGGCGGCGCTACAGTCCACGCCTGGGCCTAGCTTCTCAGCAACCACTCGTGTTGTGCGTGCTATTGTTCTCTCACGAGTGGAGGAGACCTACAGTTTAATGCCGACTCCGAACGGCGGGATTGAGAAGCTTTTTTCTAGACAGTTATACTCTTTGAGCATTGTCAGTGACTCGAAAGAGGTGGAGCCGGTATTTTTCGGGAATCGAGCCGAGAACATCGAGCGTAGGAGTCGACACACCTACCCATTACGCCACGGCGCCCAAAAACTTTTTTTTTTGGCCAAAAACTGGGGTAAAATCAGGGCTTTGTGCGACAGCGCAAACATTTTTTCTCTTTCCCAAATCCTCGGTAAGAATGCAATGTACTGTACTCTTAGGAAGGCAAGTCATGCCCTCGATGAGTCTCCGCGGACGCACAACGGACAGCGCACAGAGTTTTTCTGAGTTTCTCAATGCTTTCTTCATTCCTCGCGATTCTCGGCTTCGGTGAACGTTCGTCGTCTTTAAGGTCCTCATGACCATCATGAAATCTACGAAACCAGCGGAATACTTGCCTACAGGATACACACAGCTCACCGCAAACGGTTTTTCTCGAGGAGTTTTGCCCAACTTAAAACAAAAGCTGATATGATTCCACAGACTAACCTATTGGATGTTTGGTCATAATGTGGACTATTGACAATGGGAACGAAATTCATCGGTGAAGGCACAGGACTAGGAGTTTTTGCGACATCGCCGGAGATTTACCTCTCCCTGTCCCTTCGACTAGCTAATCAGTGTAGTGTATTCCAGGAAAAATCAAACGTATCCAAGAAGCTGCTCACTTAAGGTAGCCCTAAACGACGAACATGCTCGCCGAACTTGCTCGTGCTCGCCGCATTTTCATCGTGTATGGGCTGGTTCGCGAGCCGCTCGCTGTTGGCGAAAACTTCGATTTTGTCGTGTTCGTTGGCTTTGATGTTCGCCGTGTAGGGCCATGTTCGCGAACAGACCTCATTTTTGCTATGAACATCGCTGAGTGCATATCGCGGATTAAGTACAATGTCAACAGTCAGCCACGATTTTATCGAGGAATTCACCACTTGCGCTTCCCTATCACACATGTGTAGCAATACTAAAATAATATAAATGACAAGGTACGAAACTTTTCCTAACCCACTGTATTCCTCTTGAATTTATTCCACTTCCCAATAATCCTCCGTTACATTTACTCAGCAACACTCTCTTTTGTCAGCCAATTATATTACAGAAGTATACATATATTCAAAACGTAAAAAACGAGACAGAATAAAGGTGATTGAGAAACAAGACGGTCGTGTTGTTCTTCCTAAGGAAAACTTGCTATACATGTTGACGGCTTGAAGAAGCAACACGAAATGAATGTTCGCCATATGTGTTCGTCGTGTAGGGAATAACGCAAACGAGCAAGTTCGGCGAGCATGTTCGTCGTTTAGGGTTACCTTTACTTGTCAATGAATCCGATAGACGGAAAATCTGTTGCCATACACATAGGGTCATCAATTCTCTGGACACGCATTCAATTAAATATGAGACGGCAAAACTTTGTCGATTATATATGAGGGAGATAGCGGTCAGATGCAACCTTACCCTAGGTCGCTAGGACCCTGGGCATAGTGGTATTTCAGGCATCGAAAGAGCCGACGAACCTGCTGGAATGGGGTTGGTGATGCCACTGGTAACAAACCAGTAAACACACTATCCCTCGCTACAGGTAATAAACTTCTTGTTACTTATAGATGCCATCGAAACCACAGATCGGAGATGGATTGAAGTGGATACTTGCAGGATAACCAGGCTAAATTTGCCTACACTAAGTGTGAAAAGAACAAAAACACTCCTAGCAATAAATAGGAGAGAAATTAGTGGTGCCATAGGCAAAATAACCGGTCGCTGCCTGTTAGGCACACATGCAAGAAGGGCGGGAGCTCCCTGCAATGTCTTCTGTAAGATCTGCAGGGGTGAGAAAGAGGAGACAGTCCTGCAATACCTCGGCAACTGCCCAGCAGGAATTAGAAAAAAACTGTAGTTAAATACTCGTTATAGTTTTAAGGCAAGTAGATGTTCAAGCACTTTTCCCGAATAATGCCCCCTTTTTTTTCTTGTGGCGCTACGGTGCGGCGGGGACCTGGACCTCAACTAGCAAGCCTCTACAGGTAGCACGATCTTCTGCTAGCTGTTGCGCACGCTAAGTTTGTTGAGATCCCCCTCCATTTGTGTGCTCTACCCTTCCTTCCTGAATAACTTCCGGTCTAAATTTATGTGAAAATTCTCATTTACACTCACTTCATTTCTAACGACCTCCGTCATCTGCCGCATCAGAGCAAGTTCCATGTGTTTAATGTCCTTCTTCGTGTCCAACATTGATTCCTGAACTGTGTTTCGATGTTTTATTAAAATTGAGTCCAAATGCTGCCTGAATCCAGAGAATTTATTGAGGATCTCCTCGGTTGAATCTTGCATCGGCTGCAGATGCGACAAGTAATTGTCAAACTGCTCCATAACTGTTCATTCAAAGGAAACCATAAACATGAAACTAAAGCTCGAGAAATTGCAAACAAAATACTTACACTCTTTGATTCCAACCGAAAATGCCTCGTGCAGTTGTTTAAACATGTTCTGTGATGATTTCTCGTAGGCTGGGATCAATGTACTTGACATTGATTCAATAAATGCCGCCTGTAGGCTTCCCTGAACTCCAACCAACACCGATTTTCCGAATGCATCAATTATGTTCTGCAAAAACAAATTTCCATCGAATGGAGGCCAGATGAGAATGTTCAAAACTTACTTTACTCTTGCACACATGTGCGATGTTTTCCTTCAACATCATATCGAAGGTCGCCAACTTGTTGGACACATCCCTCTGAATCTGCTGCTGCAGCACATCAATTTTGGCCGCCAACATTGGCATGACTTGGCGCTGGATCTCAATGGAAATAACTTTTGGAATGACCTCTGTTAGGCGGCTGAATGGGAATTGATTGACCACCTGCGCAATGGTGTCTCTGAGCTCACGATTTTGCTGCTCTCTGAAATAAATGAAACGAGGCATGTGGTGTGACATGTGTGAAGAAAGCGGCTGAAGTTTTGACGTACTTTCCAGCAAGGAATGCACTGAGTTTCTTCTTGTGCTCATTTTCGTATCGCTTCAAGTACTGCTCCATCAGTTTGGATAGTTGAATTTCGACCTTGAATGAGAAATCTTTCATGTCCTTGTACGAGTTGTAGGCTTTCATTTCGCTGATTTCACTCTGCAGTGCGCTTATTTGATGTGATTGCTTCTGAACCAAATCTATTTGTGGAAGGAAATCGTTTGACAATTGATCGGGGTGCGATTGTGGGAGATGACTTACCCAAGATTTGACTCATTTTCATGTTCATCTCGGTCATTTCGTTGCTTGGCTGTGTAATGAGGTTCTCTGAATTCTGCAACTCTGTCGAGTGCTTTGTTACTGTGCGCACGTCTGGGACCTTTGGCCAGTTTGTTGTTGTTGGCGGCGGGGGTTTCTTTTCAACGTCTGCAATTACGTCACACATATCATCGCATTCTTCAGGCCATGAACTCATAACCGGAAGCTCACCTGATTGCTTTTCTGGATGTTTCTTGAGCGAATTTGTTGTGGGTCCGTTCTCCTGTTTGCCCTGATCTATCTCGTCACCACTGAATGAATTCTTCCGACAATCGAAGTCTTGCAGGGACATAATCTCTTGTACTTCACGGCTGGGACTGGAGTTTCCGCTTGTTAGATTTTCTACAGTATTGCGATTAGAATTGTTTTCGATTGCTAGAAGGGGTTAATTTCATTATTGTCTTTAAAACAAATTCTACATAAATGAAAGCTTCGTTTTTTTGTCTCTTTGCAAACTCCCGTTATACCCCAAATTGAGTATGAAGCATGAGCAATCTAAAAACCTCTGGAAAAATTTACATCGCCCGATGATTAAAGAATATTATGCGAGAAACAAAAGTCCTGGGAACAAGTGAAAACTGGATGAAAAATGGTGAAGGCGAAGCGGTAAAACCGCCTGATGCAAAGTACAAACCAAACAGTTATTTTGTAATGATAAAAAGATGTGCTCGTTATTTGACAGATGGTGAGGAACATATTTTGACATCTGTTTTAATTTAGATTTGACGTGCAGAGACATGCGGGGAGTAGAAAACCTATGGCAAAATGAGTCTTCTTTTACAGTTACACAGCATATCCGGTGACCTTACATATGGGCAACTTATTTCTTAAGGCAAGTGGGCGCCGTGGCCGTCCGTGTGGGTTAGTACGTCGACCCATATGCACTAGACTCCACAGTCTAGGTTCAAATTCCAGCAAAAGCAACAATTTTTCAAAACAAAATTGTTCGCGGCTCCACCTCTTTCGAGTCACTGACAATGCTCAAAGACTCTAGAAAAAAGCTTCTCAATCTCGCCGTTCGGAGTCGGCATTAAACTGTAGGTTCCCTCCACTCGTGAGAGAACAATAGCGCGCACAACACGAGTGGTTGCTGAGAAGCTAGGCCCAGGTCCACCTCGGACTATAGCGCCGCCATTGTTATTGTTATATAACGAGATAGGTAAGCATAAAGTGGTTCTCCAGACTGCATTACATGCTTATTTGCATACATGCATGAATGACCAACATTTGGCGCTGCAAAAATCAGTTCGACTTGCGATAAAAAAAACATAGACCATCTGATGAAAACAGGCATTTAAAATTGAATGTGCTGCGACTTATTAGAGCTGCTCACTATCCGAGTAGATATGTCAGAAAATGAATGTAAATAAAGGTTCAATACCAAGAAGAATCATTTCTGCAGGCTGTTAAACAGCGATGAACACACTGAAACCGCTCTCAGGCACAACGTTCCACTGGGCATGATCTCAAAATAGCAATATCGAGTCTGAAATTAAACAAAGCTGCTTGAGCAAAAGGCACGTCTGTTGAAATCTTTAAATCAGCTGGAAAATATTTGGTCGGGCGCATGCATCAGCTGATACATAAAATATGGTCGGAGGAAAGTATGCGCGATGACTACCGTTTGCCCGATCCACAGGAGACCCCTTTGAGTTTGCCAATTATCTCGGAATCAGTCCCCTTAACATCGCATACACAAACTTCTCTCTCTGCTGTTTTGTGTGATTGCCTGAAACCATTTATCAACAATCTGATAGGTCCAAATCAGTCTGGTTTCGGATCAGGGAAATCTACAAGAGATCAGATACGGAAGATCCTAGAGAACAGTCAAGAAATGCACCACCACCTAATCGACGATTTCAAGGCCGTATTTGACGACGTGCTTAGAGAGAAGCTGTACAGCGCCATGTATAGTTTTGACATATGTGCTAAGGTTGTGCAGGATGACGATGAAAAACTCTCGCTGCTCCATCAAGGTCGGTAACGAACTCACTTAATGTCGAAAAATGTTTAAGACAAGGTGACGCGTTGCCATGTGACTTTTTCAACATCATTATTCAGAAGATGCAAAACTGGTCCACACAAGAGGCACAATCTCCCAAAAGTGCGTAGATATAGGACGTAAATGACATTGACAAGACTGTTCGAAAACAGCGAGCTGGGGATTGGAGGAGAAGATTAAACCACGAAATGTACGAGCTGTACAGTGATATGCATCTTGCCAGGAGTCTTTGGAGTGAGGACTAGGTCCACCTCGGACTGTAGCGCCCTAAGAAAAGGAAGAAAATGTCGATTATCGGAAATACCTCCACAGGTTTGGACTCGATATTTCGCCCTTCTGTTTAGAATGCATGGGCCAAGAAGAAAACGTGGAGCACGCAATATTTCATTGCAGCTGTTTCGCAGGGGCAAGAGTAGATTTACCAACCCCCGAGGTCCTAGTTTGCCAGACAGAGTCAGCTGACAAATTGTTGGAGGACTGGATGTTTACCACATCCCTAGGTTAGGTTAGGTTGGAGTGGCTGGAGTGTGCACTTAGACCACTCTTGATCCATTGTGCTACCACACCGATTGACTGTGGTCCCACATCCTTTGGCGTATCCAAGAAAAATCCTCTAGAGATCGTTGGCTAAGTAAGTAAGTCCGACGTGGTTAGGTTAGGTTAGGTTAAGAGGGCTGCTAGTAAATTCAACCAACTCACTTAGACCGTGTTGGTCAATTGTGATAGTCAGACTACTACCACTGATCGACCGCTCCAGTGATAGTGCCGTTAATTTGATCCAGGCAAATAATGACTGGACCAGATTTGAAAACCGGAAAAAAGCGTATTAACTTTGCTTTCACTGGGTTTCGAATCTGGGACCCCTCTAACTTAGGGCAGGCACTTAACCAACTATGTCATCCAGTCGTCTTCAGTCTGACGTGAGACAGCTTGGATACGAAATTCGTTTGAATCCACGCCGACACAAACTCGGAGTTCCTGGGCATCAGTTCAGACTGCAACGTCTAGGGAAAAATATCATCGAAAAATACATGCTGAATAGGAATGAAGCTAAATAATGAAAAGGAAAAGAAAAAAACGAATCAATCAGGCTTAACAAAAATACAAACAAGTGAGCAAACATTGAATACCATCTTGATTCAATGGATCAATGGAGACCATTGATGTGGTTAATAATTGATTAGTATTAAATACTTGTGAGGAAAAAATGCATCACAGATTGTGTTAATCTACTAGCCAACACAAGGCAGGCAAAATTAGAAAAGAAATATCGAACAAAAAGAAAAGTGGGTAAAACTAACCACAAAATCACTTACCCATGAACTTCTTCTGCGTCTCCATGGACTGCTTGATTTTTTGTTGTTCCTGATCTTCAATAATTTTGTTATTAACTAAATTCAACAGGTTCCTGTTATCAGGTTTATTCGCCGAAGAATTCGATCCTGTCACACTGGCTAACATAAGGATTGTGTTAAGAACTTCAGAGCTCACGATTTCAGGACTTTTCTTTCCTGCAATTGCAAAATCAAATCATGAGACCATGGCCAAATGACGCCCTTAACCAAAAGGATCGCTCAACAAAACATTCATCAATCAAAAGCAAAACAAAGTGGGGTGCAGTAAGCAAAACGAGGTGAAATGGAGGAGTTTGTTTGGAAGACTTACCGGTGGATGCACTGAATGCATCTGGTGTCATCAGATTGACCTGAGTGAAACTCTTATGGCTACTGGTGGTGGACATCTGAGGTGACGGATTTGGTGAGTCAGTCTTGTCAACAACATTCGCTTGTGCATTCGACACCCGATCGAACAGCGCCTCCAATGGGCTCTTCTCGGTTGTGGATATTGCCTGAGTGCTTGTGTTTTCTATATCCTTGTCATTTGATCTATCGCTCACGTTTTCTATGAACTCCTTTGTACTACTATCATTTGAAATGCTACTCTTCACTTCTGTATTCTCATCAACCGTGGGCTGATAGAGGATGTGACACTCTTGCACACTCTTCGGCTGGACAATGAACATTCGCACGACGACACAGTAAATCGAGTTTGTCTCTTCCTCATAATCGTCCATATCGTCTACCAAGTAATTGTCATTTGCACACTTATAGCGGCGCACCGCCGCGTCAACTATGGAAAAGCTCAGGATAGGTGAGGATAATGGAAACTCTGAGATACTCTTTACATAGACTGCAGCAGTCCTCTTTTTCACCAAGTCAATGTCTGACGAGTTTAGGGCATTGTTCGAAAGTGCTCCGGACGCTGAGGTATTCATTGAGTGATCCAATACCGGTGCTCCGTTGGGCGACGTGATTATCTGCAGGACGTACATGACGCGTGTCTCCAAATTCGATATAACCAAATACGAGGATGTTCTATCTATTTCAGCGATGAATTTCAACTTTTTGTCTTCGCTGGTCTTCAGAGTGATCGTCTGCAGGCACTCCCATGTGCCACAGTCCCAAATTTTGAACTCCGTATTGTCGTCAGCACCGGTGAGGGCGTACTTCCAATATGAACTGAAATGATACCAAGCACACATTAGGTAAGCCCGATTTGGATGGTTGGGAGACATTTTCATACTCTGCCGATGTTTTGGTTAGGTTGTCCAAGAAGAAGAATGATGACACTGGCCTTCCACCGTGTGGCTTCCATTGATGCAGGCACCTCGGTTCTTTTTCGTGGAAATACACCTGCAAAGTGATGACTTGAGATGATGGACTGGACAAAGGACAAAGTGTGCTGACTTACCTGATAAAATCTAATAATACCGTCCTCGCCGCCAACTCCAAGGGTCGTACCATCCGGCGATAGGGTCACCCATGTTATGACTAGACTTGGCTCGAAGAACTTCAAGTAACCTGTTGCAATGTCCGGCGGACAGAATTTTCCAATCTGCTGTATGCATGGAATTAGTTAAGATTAGCACATGAGGATTCACAAATAACAGTCACGAATACATGGTTGTCCCTGTGGTTCAATTTTTTGTTTGTTCAAATGTCATCGGGTGGTGGTGGTTGTGATTGAGACCACGTAGGTAATCGTTAAACGTGCTCCATGGAGGCACAGGAGAGAAATTCCTAACCAGCCACAAGAGATGAAATTGCAACTGGATTTGAGAAGGCATTTTCAGCTTAAACACCCCGTGGACATAAATAAATTGTCAAAACTAGAAACTGCCCCTTGTGGCCTTCAAGGGAAAACGAGTAGGATAACTTGCTTCTTGACCACAAAAACTTCTTCAGAAGAAAAAAAAAGCGAGGGAACTTTTAGAGATAATGGAACAACAACAGACGCGTTTGGAGAACCGAATGAAATAAACATCCTCGAAGTGGCTACGACGTTTCACATTAAATCGTTAGTCATAGCTTCACGGTTGAGGAATGATTGTCATCATTTTAGTGCAGTTTCGTGACCAGTTTATTGTAGACAACAATGATTTATGGTTTAAAATAAAAAATATGTGAGCAAAGTCATTATTTAGCTAATTGGTGTGAAAGAAATTACTTTGATTCTGTTGATTTTGGTTTTTAGGTTAGGTTTTGTTCGTGGTATTCTATTGCTATCCATGGAAATTGGGACGAAGATCGATCGCCGAAGCAACCAGTGATTTCTTCGTCCACTTCACCTTCGTCCATCCTACGTGTCATAGAGTAGGGCTACTCGGTTTTGTCGATGAAGACTGTAATTTCCTTGCCCATATAAGCCTTAACTTGTGCAACAGCTAAACATCTTCTAAAACTTAATTAACGTTTAGAACCACTTATCAAATGTGGTTCAAAAGCACTTCGTGCTTCATTGCAAAGCAAATCTCGCCTAAACTTAGCCCCATTTGCCAATTTCGTCTACTCAGAATGAACAGCCTAGCAGTCATTATTATCATCGTTGTCTTTACAGGGGACATTGGCACACACGCCTCAATGTTGGGACTCTCATATAACGGCTTGTGCCGAAGTTCTAACGACGAGGAAGACTGCAGCACTCTTTCCCTTTCAATTCGCATGGCCGCTCATCTGGAAGCCTATTTCCTTGACGACTTGAATGACCTGAACAACGTCAGTATAAGCCAGCTTAGCGCCAAATGAAGCTAAGTTGTCCATACGCTCTACATGGCCTAGCCATCTTAGGCGTTGGATCCGTAGACGCCTGGCTAGGCTCATGTCCCTGAACAGCCCATACAGTTCGTGGTTGAATCTTCTCCTCCAAATGCCATCAACGCAAACAGGACCAAAGACCGCGCGCAGAATTTTTCTCTCGAAAAGACCAAGAGACTGTTCATCCGCTTGGGATATTGTCCATGCCTCTGCGCCGTAAAGCAGGACTGGGATGATCAAGGTCTCATACAAGGTCAACTTGGTCTTCCGAGAGAGGGCTTACTACTCAATTGCCTTTTGAGCCCATAAAAACAGCGGTTGGCAAGAGTTATTTTCCGTTTGATCTCGGTACTGATGTTGTTTGTACTGTTTACTGCGAAACTAAGGTAGACGAAGTCCTTAACTACCTCAAAGTAGCCCGAAGAGTCTTCGACTCTGAGTCGTGGGACAACGCAACAGAGGACGTCCACGTACAAGGTGGCACACACAAGTCGAGGGGGACCTCAGCCGGCTTGGTGTGCAAAACTGGAGACAGCTGGCGAAAGATCGTGCTGGCTGAAGAGACATGTTGGGTGAGGCCCAGGTCCACCTCAGACTGTAGCTCCCTAAGAAGAAGAAGAAGCACCAAATGGATTTATGGGTAGGAAACATCTGATCCACGTGTCTCCACAGTGAGTCCACCCTGGCCTATGTGAGACTGTAAGTTTGCAGTCAGCCACTAACATATACTTATATACTTATCAATCACCTCTTCAGCTGAAAGAAACTGCAAGTGATAAGAGCGATTCCGCTTAGTAGGTTAGGTAGGTAGGTTGAAGTGGCTTAATAGTACACTTAGTCTTGTCCATTCCGCTGCCAAGGGGGTTGCCTATAGGCTAACTTGTTTGACCAATTCTCATAAACCATTTGGAGCTTCCTAACAGTAGCAGTAGACTACTAATGGATCCCTCACAAAGGTCACAAATGTTGTCGAAAAAGGAGGATCCCAATTGTGTGCATCTAAGTGACGCTAGAGCCGAACATGTACAAAGTAGGTGTAGAACATTTTCCACTCCCTTCTCGTCCAGACATATTTTAAACTGAACTCCAAGTATCTGTCTATGTTATACAAACTGTCCGAGGTGGACCTGGGCCTAGCATCTCAGCAACCACTCGTGCTGTGCGTGCTATTGTTCTCTCACGAGTGGAGGGGACCTACAGTTTAATGCCGACTCCGAACGGCGAGATTGACAAGGTTTTTCTAGACAAACCTGTATAACAACATGAGCTTAATAAGAAGTCTACAGATTCAGTAGCTCAAGTGGATACGAGCGTATGGACGCATCATTTTTTGTACGAAGAATTGTCGAATCCTAACCTATCAGGCAAAGGAAGACGAAGACAACCACGATTTGAGTGTTGTGCTCACGATTTAAAAAAGACTAAAAGGAATTTGGGACGACTGGATGGCGCAGTTGGTTAAGTGCCTGCCCAAAGTTCCAAGGGTCCCAGGTTCGAATCGAAACCAGTGAAATCGAATCTGGTCCAATAACCAATTGCCGTTGGGATCAAATTAACGGCACTGGAGTAGGTTGCTACCTGGCAGTACAATGGACCAGTTTTGAGTCTGAGTGCTTCAGTAGCGTATCGAAAATCATCCGGAAAAAAAAAATGCTTGACAAGGAACAGTATAAAGACCAAATGAACGCTTAGGAAAAAAATGACAGATAAACCTGTGCACATAGCTCCAAATTACCCTGAAATCTGGAAATAATGGTTTGCCACATTCGATCAGTCGCGCTCAATGATTCACTTCTGTTTTCGTCAAATGGTTTGCGTTGATTGAGAAATAGCGTCTTAAGAAACTTATAAGAAGGAACGTCGAAAAGTAAAAATAAGTCGCAATATTTTAAGGTAAGAATATGCCCATCCTACCGTCAACTGTGCTTGGAACAAGGTCTGTTCGATTTGAAGACTTTCGAGTCACCAAACGAAATCGAAAGCATATTTTCAATTATACCAGGTTCAACATTTCACGATATCACCAACAACTTACATACAAAACAAACAATAATTTCTACACACAACCAGCAACCTCAACTTACCCCATAATTAATACTGATCGTGTTGATGTTGAAGCACTGATAAATACTCCCCCTCGCCCACACAATCAACTGATTGCTATCTTCATCATCGTCACTCGAGCAATCTACATACGGACACCACGAAATCTTGTCATATTTTGGTGTGTAATTCGTCAAGGGATCCTCTATTTTGATCACAAGATTGCAAACCATTGATTCCCCAATCATATCGATCTTGTGCACATACAATGAATTGACATCAATCGATGCCAATATCCTCTCGTCTTCGATATGAGCAAATTGCAAATCCAACACTTCCCCCGACATACCCTTAATCAGTGCTCGCAGACCGGTTGTAGCGTTCACAACACGAACCATTCCCTCGGTTCGTGAGATTTTGTTGTTCACTAGAAAATACGCTCAATCAATTGAACATCCAAAAACAGCCATACCGATGTAATTTACCATTTATAACGTAAGCTATGTGTTTGCCATCAATGTGAACAGCAATCAAGTGACCGGGATAGTTTTTTGTCTCCCATTTGTAGTCTACAATATTTTTCAGCTTCACCTTGGAGCTACCATGGTCATGACTGCCGGCACTGCCGACAATTGTCACATTTTGATCGTTTATCTCGTAGCAATGTTGATTATCGCCGGATTTGAAGACACTGCAAGGTGGGCAAATACAAAAATTAAATGTATCAGCAAAAATTTAAGAATGAGAAAAAAAACATCGGAACTTTGGGGGGCACTCCTCCCGGTCTTTCAACTCACATAACATTCGACGACAGGATGTCGCTGGACTTTGTTAGGAAATTGCTCATTTTATCGGTTTCTTCCTTACACAGATCTTCGGATGAACTCTTAGTTTGGTCGTCTTGTTTGAAATAAAAAATTTTTAAGAATAGTAGAGCTGAAAGAAACGCTATTAACATAACACATTTGGCGAGGAACAAATCCTTTCTTTTCTTTCTTTTTTTTTCTTTTTGTCTCTGCAATTGAAAGTGAATTCTTCTCCGTACGGGATTTATTAACGCTTAAATTGGTTGTTTTAAACTTTCAAGAGAATAGTTGGTAAATTTTGTAGCAAAATTGTAGCAAAATTAAATGAGATTTATACGTTTTTATTGCGAAAAAAATTATTTACCGCATAGGCAAGCGCCCCGTTTTCGGATTCTTTTTGCCTTTGAGTTTTTTTTTAAGTTCCAATGATGGGTTTGACATTTGTGCGAAATTTCTTTACGGAAAAAACGAGACCGCAAGTCATTTAGGTATTGATTACACTTTTGTGATTTAAGGGTGAGGTTGAGATTTTTATTGTCAAATATGTTTTTTATTAAAATATTCCGTCCTAAATGATTATGAAATCATTATTTGGGCAACTTCAATAAAGATTAGAAACCATCAAGCCCAACTATGAATAAAAATTGTATTGAAAAGTAAAGTATGCAGCGGTTGGTGTTAATTTTTACCACAAATTAAACTAAGACTTATGCAGTTAACTAAGCTGATTCTGAATTACATGAAGAAACACATATTTTTAACAAGTGTACCTTAGAAAAATTGTTCATGATTCTGGAGGCACGATGTCGGAAGCTAATTTGTACGAATAAACGTGGCTAATAGGAAAAACAGACAACAGCCCAAAACAATTGGAACACAAAAAATGCACTCAATTTCTAATTAAATAATTTCCCTCTTCTAAGACAATCACATATAAACGAAATTATCAACACTTCTCAAAGATGGCTTTTAAGAAAACTTTAAGGGAGTTGTCAAATTTTGCAACAACAATCTAAATAGAATCGTGTCACTTCTGACAGTTATCTTGGCCAATCACCGTGAACCACGCATATACAGATTCGATCCAATCCTTGAATATGAACCAAAACTGATAGCGTAAACATTTTTTCGTAGATAATTCTCGTTGTAATAAGTCAAATTAAATTAGTCAATAAATTAAACTCACTAAAATGCGTGTGATACTATTTACCATTATTATACAAATAGTGTTTTGTGCTCTCTGTGTACAGGCCGGTCGGGATTTCTACCGGATTTTGAATGTGAAAAAATCCGCATCGACAAATGAAATAAAGAAAGCTTACAGAAAACTTGCCAAAGAACTTCATCCAGATAAAAATAAGGACGACCCAGATGCTTCTACAAAATTTCAAGATCTCGGTGCTGCGTATGAGGTGTTGTCGGATGCGGACAAGCGAAAGACTTACGATCGATGTGGCGAGGATTGCCTGAAGAAGGACGGTATGATGGATAATTCTGATCCATTTGCCAGTTTCTTTGGCGACTTTGGATTCCACTTTGGCAATGGAGACTCAAATCACCATGACACACCGCGCGGAGCAAATATCGTTATGAATATGTACGTCACCCTGGAGGAGTTGTACTCGGGTAACTTTGTGGAGATTGTGCGCAATAAGCCAGTCCTTAAACCGGCATCAGGGACCAGAAAATGTAACTGCCGTCAAGAGATGGTCACACGGAATATGGGACCAGGACGTTTCCAAATGATTCAGCAGACCGTCTGCGATGAGTGCCCCAACGTGAAGCTGGTCAATGAGGAGCGAACCCTTGAGATCGAGATCGAGCCTGGCATGGTCGATGGACAGGAGACGCGGTTCGTGGCAGAGGGTGAGCCGCATTTGGATGGTGAACCCGGGGATCTGGTGATTGTTGTGCAACAAATGCCACATGCCAAGTTCCACCGAAAGGGCGATGACTTGTACACAAACGTCACCATCAGCTTACAGGTTAGGAATTCTAAAGAAAAAAAAAAAACTGTTTGACATAAATTACAATTCTATTTGCAGGACGCACTGATTGGGTTCACTCTGGACATCGTGCACTTGGATGGGCACAAAGTCCCGGTGACACGGGAAAAGATCACATGGCCTGGAGCCCGCATCCGTAAGAAGGGCGAAGGAATGCCAAACTACGAGAACAACAATTTACAGGGCAACTTGTATATAACATTCGATGTGGAGTTCCCCAAGAAGGATTTGGATGACAGCGGCAAAGAAGGTAAGCTCCATTCATTTGTGGGCGTATCAATGGGGTGTCTTATTCAAAAATTGCTATTCCCTTGTATCGTTACAGAAATCAAGAAGATTCTGGAGCAGTCATCAATTAACAGAATATACAATGGACTCTAGATTCTGTAGTTTAAGCCGTAGACATTAATAAATTGAATAAAACGTTATTTATACTTACATGATTGTGATTGAAGAAATGTATTCATGTGCATGTTAAATTTGAGACGGTATTCTCTTGTCTGATGGAAGATTGCGTAGAGGGAGGAAATTTGATTATGGGTTTCGTGCAATTGAGACACCCATCGACTACGAATTATCATAATTGAGGTTGATAAGGTCATGAAATGATGACGATGGCAACTTGGTCACAAAAACAATGGACATCGACTTAGAGTAAAATAGAAATTATTTTTGGTCTTATCATGAACATAGGTTGAAGATAAGAGACGTGGTTCAAATTGACATCGCGTCTATGACGTGGTGTGTTGAAGATACATCAAAAGACTTAATAAATTAAACTCTTAACGTTAACTCATCTAAAATCCCTGAGCAGTAATTTCGTCAGCAATAAAAAAAAAATTGGTAAGCTGGCTGGGATGGAATCACCCCTTATTAAAATGTTGGCTGAACCAATTCGATTCCGCTAGGGGCGTCTATGGGCAATGTTAGCTAGCATTTTCTACAGCTACTCAATCTCACATAGTCATATTAAGGATTTGGCCAGTTACAATATACAAAAAACCATTAGTTTACTAAGACGATCTAGAGAAGGCATTCTCACTGTCCTCTGTTCGATTGGAGACGATGCCAAGTTTGGTATACTCCACATCACGTTCTGTCGTAGTTGCAAGGACGTTAATAACTGGGGAGCCTTTTCCAATTTTTTTAGAAATCCCATACCGAGGGTAGGTGAAAATCTTCAAAAGACACTATGGGGACCGTTCCCTCATAGCGAAAGGGATTTTTACCCAGTAAAAACACCTCCCTTCAAATAAAATAAAATATATTCATACTACAACTAAGTTTGACACTTATCCAGCAGTTTTATTTTCTTGATTTTGACGCGTTTTACAAGAGATTCTCCACTGAGAGTTCCTGCTAATAGCGCAACTAAGCGCGGGATGAATTCATATCAATATTGACTACAACACATTATTAGCTCGCCAGGCATTTCGAAATCCCTATTCCTGACAGGGTGTCAGAAAAAACTCCCCTTCAACAAATCTTTCCACACATAATTTCCACACAGATGATTCTTAGACCGAGGAGGGAGTAGTTGGTAACTTCTTCTCTGATGTACCAAATGTCAGCCTCCGTCTCCCTGACCATTGTAGCGTGTTGCAGGCGGAGATCATAGCAATCATCGAAGCACTGTCCAGGCTTAAATGGGGCATTATATCCACATGGGTTTTATGTATGTTCGACGAAAGTTAGGCAGAAAACCGCAGCCACACTGCCCCTCAAAGATACAGGAACTCAAAACTTCAATATTAGATGGATCATCCAAACACACAAAGCCACAAACGTTCTTTTAAGACATCAGAAATTGGTACATTGGTAGGTGCTATACG
This sequence comes from Myathropa florea, assembly GCA_930367185.1. Taxonomy (NCBI): domain Eukaryota; kingdom Metazoa; phylum Arthropoda; class Insecta; order Diptera; family Syrphidae; genus Myathropa; species Myathropa florea. The sequence continues at coordinate 125,222,826 of OV884002.1, read as the reverse complement.
GGACGTTGACTCATATGTGCCCACGCTAAATGGCGTGGAGGAATGCCTTCTATTTACCATGTACTTGCCTGGGTCTAAGTTTATTAAGAAAAATACAATTGGGAGTCTACTCTTTTGACAACCTTTGTGACTTTGGTGAGGGACTTATTAGCAATACACTTTATATTTTGCTGGTTTGCTCATTTAACTTGTATAGTCTTCGACTCTGAGCCCGTGAGACAACGCAACAGAGGACGTCCACGTACAAGGTGGCGCACACAAGTCGAGGCAGACCTCGGCCGGCTTTAAGGAGGTGGTGGATACAGCAAGCGAAGCCATAGCGGGATCAAGATGGAGGGGCGGCACGAAAAAAAAAAAAAAAAAAAATACTGCGCCGTGGTTACGCTGGACATCAAAAACGCGTTTAACTCGGCAAATTGGTCCTGCATCATGAGAGTACTAAATAGGATGAGTACACCGCAGTACCTGAGGAGGATAATCGTCAGCTATTTCACCAACAGACAACTCAGGTACCAGACTGACGAGGGTATCAAATACTACGACGTCTCGGCAGGCGTCCCACAGGGTTCAGTTCTTGGACCCCTCCTGTGGAACCTAATGTACGACGGAGTACTGAGACTGACGCTGCCCCATGGAGTCAAGATAATCGGCTTTGCCGACGACATCGCGGTTGTGACGGTGCCCAAGCACATCCACGAAGTGGAAACCGCCACAAACGAAGCAATCGCCAGGATCAAAAATTGGCTGGAATCTTCCGACCTCGAACTAGCGGACCACAAGACAGAGGCTGTTCTAATAACCAGCTGAAAGATTGTGGAATACGCAAACTTCCGGGTTGGCTCCCAGCTAATTAGATCCAGGGATTCGCTAAAATACCTAGGAGTGATGCTCGACAACCGACTTAACTTAACAAAAAGCACGTCGAATACTGCAGCAGAAAAGCGTCAAAGACGCGACAGCACTTTCCGGCATGCTGCCGAACATCGGAGGACCCGGATAACCAAGAAGGATCTTGCTTTCCAGAGTGGTAAGTTCAATCCTTTTATATGCCGCGCCAGTCTGGGCGGGAGCTCTTTCGGTAAAGGAGACAGCAAAGAAGCTTTCGTCAGCATACAGGCTGTGCGCCATAAGAACAATCAGCGGCTTCCGAACAATTTCGGACGAAGCAGCCTGTGTGATCGCGGGTATGGTCCCGATCGACATTCTCGCCAAAGAGATGCATAGGGTCTACCTAAGGCGAACGGCAAATCGCGCGGAAACTAGCGCAAGATGCCTGAAAAAGGAAGAAAGGGCAACATCTATGGCACTGTGGCAAGCCAGATGGGACACCACAACCAAAGACAGATGGACCCATAAATTGATCCCCGCGATAGAAGCTTGGACGTCGAGAACACACGGGGACTGCAACTACCACCTCACGCAGTTCTTGTCGGGCCATGGAGGCTACCGAAAATACCTCCACAGATTTGGTCATGACAGTTCACCCTCCTGTCCAGAATGCGCGGGCGAAGAGGAAGACGCAGAGCATGCAATATTCTACTGCAGACGCTTTGCCGCGGGGAGAACAAATTTACCAACTCCTGAACTCTTGGTTAGCCATATGTTAGATTCAACTGACAAATGGCTAGAGATTTGCTCCTTTATAACGAGCGTTCAGAACGAGCTAAGAAGGCTCGAAAGAGAAAGAAAATCCGAATTGGATAATATGGAGCCCATAGTGTGATATGCTAACCAGCCCCGCGAAGTAATACCTAACGGCAGTTCCGCGGGGAGAGTGGTTGAAGTGTGCAGGGTGTGGGTTAGTACGTAGGCGTATTCCCTAAATCGAGTACTCGGGTTTGCGAATCGTGCATGCTGATAGCCCGGGCTATCGGTATCTTTCGAAGATTGCCACATCCTTAGACGCAACCAAAAAAAAAAAAAAAGACCTCGGCCGGCTTGGTGTGCAAAACTGGAGACAGCTGTGCTGGCTGGAAAGAAAGATCGTGCTGGCTGGAGAGGCATGTTGAGTGAGGCCCAGGTCCACCTCGGACTGTAGCCCTCTAAGAAGAAGAAGAAGTAGCCCCCATTAATAATTAGGACTCACAATAGAACTATGTTTTGGGATAAGCCTTTCCCCTGACAGTAAACTCATTCAACCTTACCTAACCTCACCTGCCGACTTTTTGTGCAATTCTCTAGCCCTGAATCAACAAACTTAATGAGGTTTCCAATTGAATTGATATTCCATATAAATTTATATATATATACACCCTCTCTCTTTTCTCTCCAATACCTTTGGACACATTTCTACAGACAGATACGAAAAGGCTAAGCGGCACGCCGCAGTGCTGATTAGGCCTCCCAACACGTCTTACATGCTTTCTCTGGAAGCCATAACTTTATTATAAATGACTTCTCCATAAGTATCCAGACGAAGAGAAACGAGGAACACTCTACGTCTTCTTTGTACCTGTTCATTTCTAGTGTCCCTTAGACGCCTTCATCTGGACTCCTACTTCTTTGAGAACACTTGTGACCTTAGTGTGTAATACCTATCAGTCTGCTACACTACATCGAAAGCTTCAACTAGTTTCGTACAAGTGAACAAGTGGGGTAACGCATGATCATTCCGCGTGGCAGCACAATGGATCTCATCTGGTCTAAGTGCGCTATAAAGTCAGCTCAAACTGCAATTTGATTGAACGGAAATAAGGGAACTATGATATCTGAAATAGAGAGCCTGGAACGGAATGGGATGAAAGTTTGTTATACCCAAAGTCCCTATTCAAACGGTAAACAATTTTTTGAACCACAATCATTTGCCAGCTGAACCTAGTTTCGCACACAAAGTTGGTTGAGGCAACTAGTCGTATCGAATCTGACGGGTACATATGCTCTATAGCCTTTGTAACCCCTTAATTTAGCTAAAACTCCTTTAAATTCCGCACAGTTCGTTGTAAAACTTCTCCCCAAAATCACCATCAAAGAAAGAAACGATGTCAAATTTTTTTAAGTTTGAAATTACTTGAATGCTCTTGAATTTAAGTGAGAACCGATTTGCCACAAGGGGAAGACTTCCGCAGCTGACTGTCCACTGAAGGTAAAAGGAACATCTATTGACCAGTGATTTCTCAAGGGCTAGGCTGCTAGATTTAAAGATCTTTGTGGTCAACCGAGACTGTGAGTACGTACTTTCATTTTTAAAACACTACCTCTCGGAAATACTCAGAGAGTATAACTGTCATTTAAAGCTTTTCAAACTTATACCAGGGACCAGATCTGCAGCAATACAGCATGCATTGATGCAGGCAGGAACGCATAGCAAAACAGATGCGCAGTAAATTTCGGCATCTCGTCGCATTAGTTGGACGTCATTGTGAAAAGTGACAATTCGTTTTTTGGAAACAAATTATTTTTGCAATAGATTTGGATAGAAGTAATAGATTAAAGAAAAAGTTGCCTTTGAACTCACTTTTCCTACATTTTTTATCACAGTCGACCTCAAATTGTAAAAATTCACTTACATGAAACGTCAAATCTTAAAATTGTACTAAAATTGTACCATTTTGCTGTTCTACTGCAAATGGCTTGCATCAAAACAGAGTTAACTTGCATCAGTTAGGCACTTGCATCGGTTAAGCCGCGCTGTTTACACGTGTCCGCTTACGTATAAAGTAATGTTCCATGATTTTACCGCGAGCATTTTGATGCACGTCTATTTTAAGCATTAGCCATTCGGAGTCGATATAAAACTGTAGGTCCTCTCCACTCGTGAAAAAATAACAACGTACACAACACAAATGGTTTTAACAGCCTGTAACAGCCTTTTTTTCGGAGGATTTTTGAAGCATTACTGGAGCACTCAGACTCAAAACTGATCCATTGTACTGCCAGGCAGCAACCTACTCCAGTGCCGTTAATTTTATCCCAACGGCAAACGGTAACTGGATCAGATTCGATTTCACTGGGATTTGAACCTGTGACCCTTCTAACACGGGGCAGGCACTGAACCAACCTCGCCATCCAGTCGTGTTACTGTAAAAGCTTAGCCCAAGACCAGATTTGAGGTAAGAATATATTCACGCGCTGGTCCTCATAGCATTGCTATATTCCCAGAATGCTCTATTTTTTTATGATTATCTTAGATATTTCTTATTGACACTAAATCAGAATTTTACGGTTTTTCTACTTCCTCTTCCTGTCCTTTTTCGGTACACACCGGTAATGTAATTTTCCTGTCAATCTCATGAACCGGTGTTTGTCTTTGCTAAATATCCCTTTCACCTTGTTGTGAACAAAAATTGAAAACTTTCAAGGATAAAAAGGACATAGTCATCATCGCTCTCTACCACTCTTTCTCTCTCTCTCTCTCACTCTCTCTCCATCGTTCACATAAAACTTTCCTGTCCCCACCATACCAAAACTGCCCACGAGTCCTTCGTATCTGACAAGTCCTCACATGCATTTCCAACTCCTGTGCTGAGAGTGTGAAAAAAAGTCCACCTCTTCACTCCAGTCTCGTCGCACTGTATTCATATCCCGTGTTTTTCTGATCAGCGTACTCAAATGTTGATTTAAAAATATCTACTTCAGTCCTCCTGAAATCAAATATCACACGCATTTGAGTGCACGTTTATCCTCTATTTTGGACGCAGTCGTGTGCATTTATTTTTTTTCGTTTTCGTGCAGTTCCCGAACACAAATCCTTGCGGTTCTTGGAACGATTGAAAAAAACACCAGTGTACTCGTGTTGTATTATGAATGTCGCCCAAATTTGTAAATTTTGAGGTAAGTGAACGGCCAGCACGGTGATGGGTAACAGCGAAGGGATGGGAATTGAATTCCTGAGGAGCCTCCGTTTATTGATTTTTCAATACACGAACTGACCCAAAAATGTTTTGGGTTCACGTCGTCGCCCCCCCCACCCAGAGACTTCATTTTTTTTGATATTCAGATTGTTTTTGTCAAGGGTTTTTGACAAGGGTTTTTGACTCTGTGTTTTTGATTTTCGAAAAGTGTTGTATCGTAGGGTTTTTGGCGGCGGAGTGCACTTAGACCACACGGAAGTCACGCACTTTTTAGGGAACGGCATGGGGGCTACTGACGGCGAGGAGGGGTTGAGTTCTTTATGCACGAATGTGTGTCCATTTGACCTGTTCTGCTTTCAGATAACCCTAATTTACGTTTTATTGCTAATACCATGGCCCCATTCCAATGTGATAAAGCTGCTCTGCTCGAAAGATAACAGTCGGCTGGTGCGTAAAATCATACGCTCCAAATGGACTCCAATTCTGGATAAATATCAGGTAAGCTTGAAATTTCCCTTCTGTTCCTCAGTGAAATATGTTTTTTTTTTTTGGTTTTAGGTGAAATTGCCTTTAGAGTGTCCACTGCATCCCTTTCGGGATGTATTCGGACCGCGACAAGATGCAAAGAAACGTGACCGACCAACGCAGTGGACGTGTCGGTTGTGCGGAAAGAGTTTCTATCAGGAAAGACACGTGGACATACACTTTGAAACGCGGCATAGATCCGTCCTGAATCAGGTAATTATGTGATGGAGCTGAATTAGCCTTGACTACGAATAATTACTCGACCGACCTTTGAAAATGTTATTTATTTTTAATGAGAGAAAACGGTGGTGGCTTTTTTTAGAAATGAACTGCAATGATAACGAAATTGTCTGGATTGTGACTAAGGCACAAAGATTTTAGATAGAATGCAATGATTAAAGTGTTGATGCCTAATAGAGTTGAAGGTTAATTCCCGTAAAAGTATCTCAATTTTAATCTTCGTTTCGTTCGAACAAGAGCCAACTTCATCTTAGGATACTTTTTTTTCTTTGGAGGATTTTAGAAACACTACTGGAGCACTCAGACTCAAAACTGGTCCATTGTACTGCCAGGTAGCAACCTACTCCAGTGCCGTTAATTTGATCCCAACGGCAAATGGTGACTGGACCGATTTCGGAATCGAACCTGGGACCCCTCGAACTTGGGGCAGGCACTTAACCAACTGCGCCATCCAGTCGTCTTAGGATACTTACATATGTATCTGTCGTTGAAAAATGAGTATTATCTCATCAAATTCTAAAACTAAGTGATTTTCAATTTCGATTTATTCTTATACGTGTACCATAACTGCATTCATCTCAATCCTTGCTGACAAAAATGTTCATCCCGAAATCTTCGGAATTAACTGTTAGGTATTTTTCTCTGAAAAAATGTTTGTCTAAGGATTGTGGGCGCCGTGGCGTAGTGGGTAGGTGCGTCGACTCCTACGCTCGAGGTCGTCGGTTCGAATCTCGAAAAAAAACATCAAACATTTTTTCACGGCTCCACCTCTTTCGAGTCACTGACAATGCTCAAAGAGTACAACTGTCTAGAAATAGCTTCTCAATCTCGCCGTTCGGAGTCGGCATTAAACTGTAGGTCCGCTCCACTCGTGAAAGAACAATAGCACGCACAACACGAGCGGTTGCTGAGAAGCTAGGCCCAGGTCCACCTCGGACTGTAGCGCCGCCATTATTATTATTATTAAGGATTCAACGCCCATGTCTAAAGTGGCGCACACATGTGGAGAGGGACCTCAACCAAATTGGCGTGCGCAATTGTCAGGCCAACGACTCATGAAAGGTCTCAGCTTGAATTAATGATGTGCTGTAGTCCTGCTTCCAGTTACTATCACCCAGCTTTCTTGCATTGGCAACGGCTTAGATTTGATACCGGTTCGAATCGGTCTTCATCTTCTTCTCAAAACAGAAAGCTGGGATTCGAAAACAGTCGAGAGGAGAATTGCAGCTCAAGTTCTTAACGTTGACGACTGGATGGCGCAGTTGGTTAAGTGCCTGCCCCAGGTTAGGGGGGTCTCTGGTTCGAATCCCAGTGAAATCGAATCTGGTCCAGTCACCATTTGCAGTTGGGATCAAATTAACGGCACTGGAGTAGGCTGCTACCTGGCAGTACAATGGACTAGTTTTGAGTCTGAGTGCTCCAGCAGTGTTTCAAAAACACTCAGAAAAAAAAATGCTCTTGACGTGGCCGAGCGAATTCCCTTACTCGCAGAAGGATCAAAAAACCGACAAGCAATTTTAGTACAAATGTTCGAACCCAAAATCAGCTCAAAAGCCACCGTGGCGTAATAAGTGGCTTAACTCATAAGCTGACGGTCCATAGTTCGATCGCAGTCTTCGGAATTAACACCCACTTTCATAACACACGCACAACACGAAGCCATTATCCAACAAGGCCTGTAACGCCAACGAAATAAGAGCGCATCCTTTAACCTCAGTTGTTTAACAAACCGAAGTAGCAACGATTGTCTCCATCGAATTCCTTCCAGTTGTTTGTGGGGTCTACGTTTCTACAGATTTAGATGAAATTCTTAGCTGCCTTAACGCCGAAAGTTAGAAGATCATCAACCATAAGACCAGCTCTTTCGCTGTAACAGCTTACTCAAAGATAAGCTAGAATCAGGCGATTATATCAATGGCCTCAACGTAGCTGAATAGCTGGACAAACTTATAGAGAGTACGTGCTTACACTTCTTTGTCGCATTATCGGTTTCAGCAATAAACTAAAAATGTCGTGCAGGGTCGTAAAAAATTCCCTCCGATAACCAGTCGATTTTAAATGTCTAAAGATCTGGAAATTTATTGAGCTCATTTATTCGTGCATGAATCAATTTTATCAACTTTTATTGGGAAGAGAATAAGATCAACTCTTATTGAGAAGAGAATAAGATCAACTCTTATTGGAAGATCCAGCTTGCTAAGGAAGTTTTTGTCCAGCTGTACTTTCATGTTGGCATGGCGCCCAACAAAAAACTTTTCATTCTTCCTTGTGCTTTAACTCAGAGCGAATGTAGTTTTGGAGGATGGACTCAGTTTTGAATTTTAAATTGGAAAAGCTCTTCCACATCTGTTAATTAGACTAGCAAAAACCATAGCTTTGGCTGAGTTCGTAAACGTCAACCAAATGCACATCACGTAAGCATCACTGCCTATATGAAGCGACGTAATCATGATGTTGCAATGTAGCACGATGCTTTAATTTTGTTGGCGTTTCGGAACGGCTTTGTTTTGTAAAAATGTCAAAGAAATTTGGGACGATTTTTTAAATAATTTGGTTAATAATCTTGGCAATTACAATGCCAGCATACTTCCATATATTTGAGTCGGAAAATGAAAAAAAATTCGTCGCATTATAATAATCTATGATAAAACGTGATGCCAAATATTTGCAATTAAGAACGCTTGACGTTGCACTACTGCGCTAATGTTGCGATTACGATCTCACTCTTTATTGTATATAAAATGTCAATGAAGTGAAGTCAAGAAGAGATGTTATGTTATGTGAGATGTGGCTTTCCTGTGTGTGTGTGTGCACCTAGACCAGAGTTGATCCATTGTGCTGCCACAAGGTTTGATCGGGATCAAACCAATAAGTTGTCCGAGGGAAACCATTTGGAGCTTGTAATGAAGCGAAGTAGATTATTTATGGGAACCGTACTAAGTTCACCCAAGTCATCAAAAAAGTAGGCCCCTAAATATTGACGTCGAATAGACGCCAGGGCCGGACAGGAGCATAGGAGGTGGAAAGCATAGGGACACTTTCCACTTCCTCCTCATCTAGGCAGCTTCTACAGAAATCATTAGCCGGGACACCTAGTCTGATGGCATGGTTTCCTATGAGGCAGTGTCCTGTGATGACACCGACGATAGAGCTTATATTCGATCTGTGAAGAGATATTAAATCCTTAGATCTTTTGGAATCTAGCCTAGGCCAGATTATCCTGGAGGTGTGACACGAAGTGTCATTCGCCCATCTGTTATCTATTTCACGAGTTGCCTCTAATGAGAGCAACAATTTGCAAGTTGTGAGGGGCATACCCAAGCTACTGTGTTTGGGAAGTAATGGCTGTGAAGTAGCGAGCTTGGCGAGCTCATCTGCTTTGCAGTTGCCTGGAATGTCTCTATGTCCTGGCACCCAGCACAGGCAAATATTGAACTGGTCGGCCATCTTGTCTAAAGATGAGCGGCAGTTTATTACAGTCTTAGAGTTCGTAGAGACCAATTCCAGGGCTCTGATGGCTGCCTGGCTGTCAGTGAAAATGCAAATATCTCGAGCGGATATTACATTCCATTTGAGCCAAGACAGCGCTTCACTAATCGCCATAATCTCCGCCTGAAACACACTACAGTAGTCAGGTAAGCGAAAGGAGAGACTTATATTTAGTTCATCAGAGAAAACACCACTACCCACCCCCTCCTGGGTTTTAGACCCATCCGTGAAAAAGTGCAGGGAGCCTGCAAAAGGTTTAGGATTATCATTCCAGAAGTCTCTATCAGGAATGAGGGTTTCAAAAAGTCTATCAAGAAGAGATAGAAAGGTATATTGAATCTTTCATTTCTGTAGTATCACGTTTATTGGTTGTTCTCCATACAACCTGCACATTTTAAAAAGAATTCGTGTAAGTTTTCGCATGATATTGATAAGAACCATATTTACAATTATTACCGAAAGCTGCTCCAGCAACAATTGTTAGTAACTTTTGTCACACTGAAAGAAATTTGTGCTTTCAACACTGTCCTATGTTAGTTATAACGTCCTTGATATTTCCCACCTGACCAAAGAGCGCCATTTTCTATTTGCAGTCACTAGGGTCTTGTCCATTACCCTCAATACAACCCTGAAAAGAACTGTATTTGAGAGGAACTCGTAATAGTGTTAAGGTATTGAAAGGCGGCTCAATATATCTTGAAGGTCGCGGTGCAATATACTTCTTCTTCTTCTTAGGGCGCTACAGTCCGAGGTGGACCTGGGCCTCACTCAACATGCCTCTCCAGCCAGCACGATCTTCCGCCAGCTGTCTCCAGTTTCGCACACCAAGTCGGCAGAGGTCCCCCTCGACTTGTGTGCGCCACCTTGTTAGTGGACGTCCTCTGTTGCGTTGTCCCACAGGCTCAGAGTCGAAGACTCTTCGGGCCGGAGCTAAGTTGTCCATACGCTCTACATGGCCTAGCCATCTTAGGCGTTGGATCCGTAGACGCCTGGCTAGGCTCATGTCGCTGTACAGCCCATACAATTCGTGATTGAACCTTCTCTTCCAAATGCCATCAACGCAAACAGGACCAAAGATTGCGCGCAGAACTTTTCTCTCGAAAAGACCAAGAGACTGTTCATCCGCTTGGGATATTGTCCATGCCTCTGCACCGTAAAGCAGGACTGGGATGATCAAGGTCTTATACAAAGTCAACTTGGTCTTCCGAGAGAGGGCTCTACTACTCAATTGCCTTTTGAGCCCGTAAAAACAGCGGTTGGCAAGAGTAATTCTGCGTTGAACTCGGTACTGATGTTGTTTGTACTATTTACCGCGGAGCCAAGGTAGACGAAGTCCTTTACTACCTCAAAGTTATAGCTGCCTATGGTGACGTTCTGGCCAAGTCGTCGATGTTGTGCGTCCTTTCTCGATGACAGCATATACTTTGTTTTGCCCTCGTTTACCGCCAGACCCATTTTAGCCGCTTCCGTTTCAATGCCAGCAAACGCATCATTGACGGCTCGCTGTGTTCGCCCAATCACGTCAATGTCATCCGCGTAGGCTAGCAGTTGAACGGACTTTTGGAAGATCGTGCCTCTTGTGTTGGCCAGTGAGTTTTGCACGATCTTCTCAAGAACGACGTTAAAGAAATCACATGACAGCGCGTCGCCTTGTCTAAAACCTTTTTTGACATTGAAGGTCTCGGTGAGTTCGTTACCGACCTTGATGGAGCAGCGAGAGTTCTCCATCGTCATCCTGCTCAGTCTGACGAGTTTAGCAGGAATGTCAAAACTAGACATGGCGCTGTATAGCTCGTCTCTATGCACGCTGTCATATGCGGCCTTGAAATCGACAAATAGATGGTGTGTGTCGATCTGCATTTCCTGGGTCTTCTCCAGGATCTGCCGCAGTGTGAAAATTTGATCGATGGTGGACTTCCCGGGCCTGAAACCACACTGGTAAGGACCTATCAGTTTGTTCACGAATGGTTTCAGGCGTTCACACAAAACGGCAGAGAAGACCTTATAGGCGATGTTAAGGAGACTTATCCCTCGATAGTTGGCGCAGTCAAAGGGGTCTCCTTTCTTGTGGATCGAGCAAACGATACTGAGATTCCACTCGGGCATGCTTTCCTCCGACCATATCTTACAGATGAGCTGGTGCATGCGCCCTACCAGATCACCTCCAGCTGCTTTAAACATTTCGGCGGGCAGACTATCTGCACCAGCAGCTTTATTAGACTTCAGTCTCGATATCGCTATCTTGACTTCGTCTAGGTCGGGGGGACGGTATTCTCTTCTATCATCATCCGTTGTGTTGAGTGGAAATATACCCTCAACCATAATAATAATAATAGGGTCTTGTAATCTGTCTTTTTTTTGCTTCAGCTACTCAGAGGAACCTTGATTCATTGAATTGCTCGAGGTCCATCCTGGACCTATTTCTTGCAAGTTCAGCAGCTAACTCGTTGCTAGTTATCTCCAGGACCCCAGTAGATATTTATATTGTGCTGTTAAGCAAGAACATGCACAATTTGATTGCTTTACTTTGATTCCCATCACATTCATATTCCTCACACATGTTAGGTGACAACTTAAGGGCAGTATAATGACTAAATTTAAGAATTATTTAAGAACATTTTAGAATTAATACCATTTTGTCATGAAATATTAATATTTTTTTTTTTATTTTAGGCCGAAGACGCTGTGTGTTTTGCTGATTTCTGTGACATAATGCGCTGTGAAGTGTTTCAGTCAGAGGAGGCTAGCCTTACCGGCGGTGACACACACATTGTCACCGACATTGAAGTCTGGGGTAATTCATTGGGACAGAGTTCAGCTTTGGCGAAAGCCAATGCTGCTTACCTAAGTTTGATTCCTTTAAGGTAATTTTACATTTTTTTTCCAGCCCTTATTTCATTTTTTTCGAACCCAACAATCGGCATCGAAATTCTTTAGAGGGCAGATTCTCAATTTGGATTATATCAAAACCGGTTAAAATCTCACTCATGTTGAGTGTGTGAATTCACAGCGATAGTGGTACCCAACCTTTAAAGCCCCAGGTATGGTATGGTGACGGACCATACTCCTGAGGTAAACCTGTAATTAGCAAAGAGCCTACGCATTTCTTGTCAACCTCCTTGGCATCGATGTGAGAGAACACTATAGATTCGCTATAGTGTAGGGATTAGAAGAGTCCCTATAAATCCAACTCGTCAAGTCAAACCTGATCCTCAAGCAATTACTCAAAATTGTCCATAATTTTTACGCAGTTTTTGCTGTCTGAATGTGTACATGATTTATTGGCAAGATAATTTCTGGGTCTGGCTTTGTCACTTTTCTGACTTGGATTATTGTAACGGGTCTGCATTTAACACAATTGCAAAAGATATTCAAGTTTGGGGTAATGTCTTAATTTATTTCCAATTTTCCTAAATTTACAACGTTAGTGCTCTAAGGGCCAAACCAAAGCCGACGTCTACCAAAGGGTGATTTGTTTGCTGTTTGGTTTTTCAGTGTTCAATTTTTGACAGCTCACGCCTGATTCGTGCCAAAGTCAAACACGCTCAGTAATCATTACCAATTTAGTATGTAAAAGACTTAAGGCCCAACTATAATTACCATACGGAAACTTAAGAGAACTGAAGCAAGAAGAGGCAAAACAAAAAAACAATACACTGTGAGTATAGTAACCGCTTCGTTCAGTTTCGGTAAGTTGCTTCCGGTAAATCCCTATCTACGTATGCAACTGTCAGAATTCTGAATGGTTATTACAATTAGTTCTTTACTCCCGAACAACACTAGGTTAGGTTAGGTTGAAGTGGCTGACTGTAGAAAACAGTCACACTTAGGCCAAATTAGGCCCATTGTGATACCACGCGGATCTTGTGTTCCTTTAACCGAAAAACCATTTAGCGCTTTCAACGAAGCTCTTTAATTGATTGATGCCGACGTTGTGCAGTTCGCTCAAGTCGTTAAAGAAGTAGGCTCCAAGGTGTTTCATCCTGCGAGAGGAGAGAGCGCTACAAGTGCAGAGAAGATGCGTTATGCTTTCTTCTTCTTCTTCGTCTCTGCAGCTTCTGCAGAAATCATTATAAGGGAGTCCCATTCTTGAGGCGTGAGTGCCAATGGCACAGTGTCCTGTGATAACGCCAATGAGAATCCTTATCGATGACCTGTTCATTCTAAGAAGATAGAGTGAACGTTTTAGATCAAGTTTAGGCCAGATTTGCTTTGTGATGAGGCACGTAGTGCCATCTGACCATCTTGAGTTGGTGTTTTTAATAGTATGATTCTTTAAAAGATGTTAAGCTGTAGCGAATGGCATAGGCGGAAGATCCCCACTAGGGAGGTTTGTGGAGATCGTACCGCTCCTGGCGAGATAATCAGCTTCACAATTCCCTGGAATGTCACTATGTCCCGGCACCCACATGAGGTGAATGTTAAAATGCTCAGCCATCTCGTTAAGAGATAGGCGGCAATTTAGGGAGGTCTTAGAGAGAAAAGTGACCGAGTTCAGGGATTTGATTGCTGCCTGGCTGTCTGAACAGATGGTAATGTCCTTCTTGGATATGACGTTGTTCTTGAGCCAGGACTTCTTTTATTTATTCTTGAGCCAGGCTTCTTTTATTGCCATTGTCTCAGCCTGGAAAACGCTACAATATTCTGGAAGGTGGAGGGATATGCTAAAATTGAGATCCTTGGAGTAGACACCTATTCCTACTCCCTCGTCCGTCTTGGATCCATCTGTGAAAATACGCAGAGGACCGTCCAGCGTCTGAGTATCAGACTTCCAGTCTGACCTGGAGGGTATGCTGGTAGAGAAGTTTTTCTCAAAGACAAGATGAGGCAGTATGAGGTCGGTGTCGTGCGGTAGAAACTCGAGGTTATCTAGAATGGTGGAATGACCCGTATGGTGGTTATTCCACAGGTGAAGTGTTCTGAGTCTTACCGCTGTGCAGGCTGCTACTTGTCTGGCAAACAAGTCAAGTGGAGGGAGATACAGTAGAATATTTAATGCTTCGGATGGTGTCGTCCTTAGCACTCCACTGATGCATATACTTGCAGTTCTTTGCACGCGGTTAGGAAGGTTGCGGTTGACAGCTGTGCCAAGAGCTGTCCACCATACTGAGACTCCATAGAGTAGGATTGCTCTGACTACGGCTGTGTACAGCCAGTATGCTATTCTAGGCTGAAGGCCCCATTTATATCCGATTGCTTTTTTGCAGCAATAGAGCGCAGTGGTGGCTTTCTTGATACGCTCCATGATGTTGGACTTCCAGCTTAGTTTGCGATCTATGATGAGACCCAGGAATTTGGCCTTATCTATGAGCGTAAGTTTTACGCCACACAATGAGGGAGGGTCAAAGGGGGGAATTTTATATTTCCTCGTAAAGAGTATTAGTTCCGTTTTTTGTGGATTAACTCCAAGACCGCATGCACTGGTCCATGAGGTTATTCTATGGAAGGCATGCTGCATGATGTCTTCGAGACAAATTTTCCGGAGACTGCAATGGCAATATCATCCGCATAGGCAATCACCCTGCATCCTACCTCTTCTAAGTTCAGTAGCAGTTCATTGACCACAACATTCCATAGAAGAGGAGAGAGTACACCACCTTGCGGGGTTCCTCTATTAACTGTTCTGCGGACATTGGATTCACCGAGTTTAGAGTTTATTACTCTGCTAACCAGTAGCTGGTGAATAAAAGCCACAAGGGACTTTTCAATACCGAGATTGTTAAGCGCTAAGGTAATTGCCTCGGGAGTGATGTTGTTAAAGGCTCCTTCAATGTCAAGGAAAGCTACCAGAGTAAATTCCTTGTATTTTAGTGATTTTTCAATCGTACCTATGAGGGTGTGTAGAGCTGTCTCCACTGACTTACCCTTATTGTACGCATGTTGAGCATGCGAGAGTCTGCCAGACGCAATACTGCTTCTGATGTGGTGATCAATCAGCTTCTCAAGTGTCTTTAGGAGAAAAGAAGAGAGGCTGATAGGTCTAAGGTCGTTAGGCTTGTTATGTGAGGATTTGCCGGCCTTGGGAATGAAGATTACTGTAACCTCCTTCCAAGACCTTGGGACATATCCTAAATCTAGACAAGCTTGGAAGATGTTTGTCAGCCAGGGGAGAATGAGATCTGCAACTGCTTGGAGCTCTGCAGGTATAATGCAATCAGGACCAGCTGATTTATATGGTTTAAAATTATTTAGTGCCCACTTGACAGATGCACTGTCTATTTTAAGAGGGCTACAAGGGGATCTGGTTGGTGTACTGCCAGGACAGATTGATCTAGCAGCTAGACTTCCCGGGAAGTGGGTGTCCACAAGAAGGTTTAGGGTGTCTAGACTGGAAGATGTCCAGGTACCATCCGATTTTTGTAGAAAGCTGGGTGCTTTCGGGAGCGATGCTAAAACTTTCCTCAGCCTGGAGGCTTCAGAAACTTCTTCAATTTTGCCGCAGAAGAGTCTCCAAGACACACGCTTGGCTCTTCTTAGTTCAATTTTGAAGGTGTTGAGAGAACTTTTGTAGGTTTCCCAATCAACAGCATCTCGGGTGCGTTTCGCTTTGTTAAAAGATCTCCTGCTTTCCTTGCGCAACTTGTCCAGTTCCCGATTCCACCATGGTGGTTTCGACTTGCCCTTAGGCTTGCTGATAGGGCAGGAAATAGACAGTGCGTGGTTAAGGATTTTTGTGAGCCTCTCCACAGAAGTGTCAAGGTCGGCAGGACAGAACAACACTAACAAATTATTGAATTTTATTATCGAAATTCGTGGTCTGTGAAAAATGTTTTTTTTCCCACTCTGCGACCATTTTACGGTCGTCAGATTATGACGACCGTTGAGCAAACAATTCAAGCAAAAGTGACAAAATTTTGCACCAATTTCACGGTATTGGACATCAAGCCTCCTACCCATATGCGTAGAGAGCGTACAGAGGAACATTTTGCTGCGGTAGGTGGGTAAGCCGAGTCATACGCTCGAAGTCTGGATTCGATTTCCGAAAAATGTCTCTTTCGAGTCACTGACAATGCTCAAAGAGTATAACTGTCCACAAAAAGCTTCTTAATCTCACCGTTCAGAGTCGGCATTAAACTGCAGGTCCCCTCTCGTGAAGCAACAATAGCACGCACAACACAAATCGTTGCTGAGAAACTAGGCCCAAGTCCACATCGGAATGTAGCACCACAATTTTTATTACTACCCGCCAGTATTAATGAAAACCGAGTTGTCTAGTCATCGCCGTTCGCAGCAATTGAGACTCGACTACGTGGAAGATTTTGCGTAAGGATCTTACAAAATACAGCTGGAGCTAGAGCACATGCTTTTAGATCAAGATCTTTGCACAAAATCTTCCACGTCGAACAACACAATCCCAACTACTGCGAACTGAAGCCGAACGGCCTGCCACAGGGTCGAATTTTCGGTGACTGGGCCTGAAGAAGATCCGTTTTTTTTGTCGAAAAATTGTCTTCAGTGACAAAGCTCATTTCTGGTTGATAACCCATTCTACGAAAAACTGCCCTATTTGGTCCGATGAGTCACCTCAGGCAATAAAAGATCTGTCAGTGTACACGATAAAATGCACTTTTTTGCGCAGTTTATAGTCCAGTGGAATCATTGGCCCATACATTCAAAGGTGACCGTGAGAGCTTTACGTCAATGGCGCCCTCTGTCGTTCAATAATATCAAACTTTTTTTTCTAACATGCACGAGCTGTTCGATATGTGGTTCTAGCAAGCCAACGCCACAGCCCGCGAATCAATGGATTAATTGAGAAATACCTCGTTTTCGACCAATGAATTGGTCGGCGATTTGAGGCTTTTAGGAATTTTTTTCTGGGGATACGTCAAATCACACGTCTTTGCCGAGTCTGCCGTCACTTGCAATCTTGAAATTCAACATTAGACGTGTTTTATGTTTATGATCGAAAAAGAGATTTAAAACTGGACTCTACGTTTGGACCGCTTAAAATGTAATCGTGGTCAAAATTTGGACGAAATAATAAATAAATAAAAGTAAATTGCAAGCATTGACTTATGAACTGAAAAAAATTGTATACACTTTTGCAAAATTTATTGTTTTTTTTTTTCGTTAACATTACTTGCTGACCGCCATTTTGATTACAAGCATCAAATTGACTTAACTTCACATTTCTTATTTCCCCTCATTTTTGTAGATCATCAGCACTAGGGGCATCTCGAGCTTCGAAAGTTCAAAATCGCCAATTATGTCAGGACAAATGTAGCCAAAATAAATTTAAAGATATTAGTAAGGAGCCTAAAAAAGGTAGGACCTATCAGAAACAATTATCTCCTCATATTCATTCATTCAAACATTAATTTGTATCGATTTCAGCAAAAATTCCAAGTGAAAATTCAGATAAATCAAAAAAATCGTCAGCATCATCATCCGCCAATCATTCATCAATGAAAATCGATCCTGTAGTACAATCGAACGTATCCGAGGAGACCAATAACAAAACCAGCAACGGTAGCTCGCTGAACATTCAAAAAGTGAGAGCCAACTGCCGCACAGAGGAGCTGAACAAACTCAAGTCAAAGTGTGAATACCTAGTGAGAAGTTGCATAGCTGGACTACTACTTCAAATGACTGATCACGCATTCAAGGAAATGGAAGGTATGCACTTTCTTGTGTTGGCTTGGTGGATTTGGGGGGGATTTCTCTTGAATTCGGACAAATGATTCAAGAGATTTATCAGAATATGCTCCTAATCCTTTTCCCTAATCTACTTTATTGCAGAGGAAATGAACAAAGCAGTTTGCTGGTACCTATCGTGCGACCGGTACTGGGAAGATGGACCACTCGAGCCAAGAGCTTTTCCCTGGGGCCTGATCCTCATCATTGTAATGGTCCTCTCGCTTGGTATTTGTTTTTGTTACTACATCATTTGGATACTCTTCGAGTAAGTCAAACCGTATCGTCTCTCGTCCATCCCGATCCCTTCACTCCTTCACTAATCATCCATCTTTTTGCTCCTTTTCTCACCCGTCCAGTTCTGAAGAAACGACAATCAGTAACAATGTACATCGCTACGATTATCATCACTACCCCCAACAGCAGCAGCACAGTAGCCCACGTTACATTGCTGGTCCTCCGCAAGCAGTTGCTCATCACTTAGCGCATCACCCGCAACAGGAGATCTACGAGCGTCGAGAAGTGACAACCCGACTTCCATCGACGGCCGTTACAATGGTTGACTGTGATACGATAATCGGTAGCAAATACTCATCGACATCGGGGACCGTGATGGATGCATCGGGCACAATGCGACCGCCTTCGTCAACAGACATTCAAAACGATTTGGCACACAATGAACACTATATCTACGTGACCTATCCGCCAGACTTAAAGAAACGCCTCTTCGAGAAGTACGAATGAGAGTTCGCTGTTGGCGAACTGCGGCGGGAGTGGTTTAATGATTTTTGAGGAGTAACTTTTAAATTTAATAATTTTTTTCGTAATAATAAATCAATTATAAAAGAAATCTATGGAAATTTGTTTTGTTTTCCAAAATTCAAAAGCTCTTTCTAAGAATATTTAAAAAATAAACTGGGCAAGGGAACGTTCCGTCGCATAATATTGATGGATGATTTCTGAATATCAAACGACGTTTCCAAACTATTTCCGTTGAATTTTCTTCTAATTTCAACCCAAATCAACTATTCATTCATACATGCATACATCCAAACAAACATTTATCCATACATATACCTATACCTCTATCGAAGTTTATCCAACACAAAAAATCCCTTCCATCATACACATACCTAATCACTGCTCATGCCTGCTGTGCGTGTGTGTTCATTTCTTTTGGGCATTTAGCGGTGAGATCGAAAAGATAACACTCATCAACGAATAGAGTGGTCGAACACAGCTTGAAATTTATGTGTGAAAATGAAAATATTTATCATTTTAAATTTTAGATATCTCAAAATTTCAACTTACTTACTTAAGGTGGCGCTACAGTCCGGGGTGGACCTGGGCCTCAACCAACAAGCGTCTCCAGCCAGCTTGATCTTTAGCTAGCTGCCTCCAGTTTCGCACGCACAGTTGGTTGAGGTCCCTTTCCACTTGCGTGCGCCACCTGAGTCGCGGTCTTCCTCTACTGCGCCGTCCCTCGGGGGTGGATTCGAAGACTTTCCGGGCCGGAGCATTGGTATCCATTCGCTCTATATGACCTAGCCATCTCAATCGTTGGATCTTCACCCTTCTGGCTAACTTAATGTCGCTGAACAGCTCGTACAGTTCGTTGTTGTATCTTCTCCTCCACTCACCCTCTATGCAGACGGGACCGAAAATCACCCGAAGAATTTTCCTCTCGAAGCAACCAAGAGCAACCTCATCCGCTTTTGACAAAGTCCATGCTTCTGCGCCATATAGCAGGACTGGGACGATTAGGGTCTTGTACAGGGTTACTTTGGTTGTTCGAGAGAGGGCTTTGTTTATCAATTGCTTTCTTAGCCCAAAGAAGCAGCGATTAGCAAGAGTTATTCTTCGTTTGATTTCAGCGCTGGTGTCGTTGTCTGAGTTAATAGCGGTGCCTAGGTAGACAAAGTCCTTGACTACCTCAAAGTTATAACTGTCAGCTGTGACGTTCTGTCCGAGACGTCGGTGTTGGGTGTCCTTTCTGGTTGACAGCATATACTTGGTCTTGCCCTCATTTACCGCTAAACCTATCTTCGCGGCCTCCGTCGCAATACTCACAAAAGTGCCATTGACATCACGCTGTGTTCTTCCGATTATGTCAATATCGTCGGCATATGCGAGTAATTGGACGGACTTCTGAAAGATTGTGCCTCTGGTGTTGGCGTGCGAGTTTTGCACAATTCTTTCAAGTATGATGTTGAAGAAGCCGCATGACAGCGCGTCGCCTTGTCTGAATCCTTTTTTGACATCAAAGGTCTCGGTTAGGTCTTTACCGACCTTGATGGAGCAGCGTGCATTCTCCATCGTCATCCTACACAAACGGACGAGTTTGGTAGGGATGCCAAAACTAGACATTGCTCTGTATAGCTCGTCTCTGTAGATGCTGTCATACGCGGCCTTAAAATCGATGAAAAGGTGGTGGGTATCGATTTGCTGTTCCTGGGTTTTTTCCAAGATCTGCCGCAGCGTGAATATTTGGTCGATGGTGGACTTTCCAGGCCTAAAGCCACACTGGTATGGACCGACCAGGTTGTTGACGAATGGCTTTAGGCGTTCACACAACACGGCAGATAGGATCTTATAAGCGATATTTAGAAGACTGATGCCTCTATAGTTGGCGCAGTTTAGAGGGTCTCCTTTTTTGTGGATCGGGCAAACAATGCTGAGGTTCCATTCATCGGGCATGCTTTCTTCCGACCATATTTTACAGATGAGTTGGTGCATGTTCCTTACCAAGTCATCGCCTGCTGCTTTGAAGAGCTCAGCCGCTAGGCCGTCAGCTCCAGCAGCTTTGTTGGACTTTAGTTTAGATATGGCTATCTTCACTTCGTCCAGATCGGGGGGACGGAATTGTTGATCTACGTCGTCCCTTTCATTCGGGTTGAATGGTTCAATCTGCCTGACAGCGGAATTCGGTTCTTCATCGCCGTTATACAGTCTGCAGAAGTGGTTCTTCCATATCCTCAGCATCGACTGTGATTCTACTACGATGTTCCCTTGATCGTCCTTGCAGGCTTCGGTTCGGGCTTTATAACCCTGACAGGTTGACTTTACCCTTTGGTAAAACTTCCTTACCTCATTCCTGCAGTAGTAACTCTCTATTCCACCGATCGCGCGCTTCTCATGCTCCTTCTTTTTCCTCCTGAGAAGCCGGTGTTCGTCTCTCCTTTTCTGCTCGTAGAGCTCGCGAGCAGCTCTTGTCCTTCTTTGCAGTGCCGCTTTGTAGGCCTCTTGCTTAGCTGCATTCGCCTGCCGACACTCGTCGTCAAACCAGGGGTTTCGTTGTGGTGGCCGAGTGAAACCCAGCACATCAAAGGCGGCATCTCTGATAGCTTTTTGGCAATGTTGCCACTGGTCTTCAATACTTGGTGTCGGCGGCAAAGAACTTCTTCTGAGATAAAGGGAGACTCGATCGGAAAAGGATTTGGCGATCTCTTGCGATTGTAGCCTTCCGACGTCGAACTTCCTCACAGTATTTTCTTGTCTTGGCGGTGTTCGGGATATCCGCAGCCTTACCTTGGCTACAACAAGGTAGTGGTCCGAGTCGATGTTGGCTTCTCGAAACGTTCGGACATCCATAATACTGGAGGAGTGCCTTGCGTCGATCGCAATGTGATCAATCTGGTTGACGGTTGATTGATCAGGAGATCTCCATGTTCCTTTGTGAATATTGAGGTGTGGGAAC
Source organism: Myathropa florea (assembly GCA_930367185.1). NCBI lineage: Eukaryota > Metazoa > Arthropoda > Insecta > Diptera > Syrphidae > Myathropa > Myathropa florea. Next base: position 125,201,448 of record OV884002.1, on the reverse strand, counting down.
CGTGTACTGGCTACTACAACATTTCGCCCCGCAGCAAAGTCGATCAGCCTAAATCCGTTATCGGAGGTGGTGTCGTGTAGGCTGTGCTTCCCGACCGTACTACCAAAGACACTCTCTCTTCCCAGCTTTGCATTAAAATCGCCTATGACAATTTTAATGTCATAGCTAGGGCACTGCTCGTATGTCTTGTCCAAGAGCTCATAGAAACTGTTTTGGTGTCGTCGTCTTTCTCCTCTGTGGGGGCATGTGCGCATATTAGGCTTATATTGGCGAATTTAGCCTTGATGCGAATTGTCGTAAGGCGTTCGTTCACACATCTGAACGATAAGACTTTCAAAATTTCAACATGAATTGATATTTTGAAATTTATCATTTCTTAATGCTTACGCTGAGGTCTTCAAAACTGCGTTTTCAGATCTTCAAAATTCGCATGTCATGGTCAATCATCTGACCGTTTTTGGCCAATATTTCGAAAACTATTAGAGCCAGAATGCTTGATATTTTTTATAATGAAAGTACTCAATGAAGCCAAGTTTTTGTGATTTTTTCAGATTTTTAAACACTGGTTTAGAAATGGCAGGGGGGGGGGGGAGCATTAAAAAAAAACTTTGGAGCTCCATATTTTCCGAACGGTACTTTGGATAAAAAAGTGTTGAAGCAAACCTCTACCTCATTTCAAAAGATCTGTCGATTGATACAGTGCTGTTCAAAATAATAGGGAAGATCACTCATTATGGCCCTTTCCGCTTGTTAAATTGTTTTTGTCATCTTCTCGCAACAGTAAGTGGTACCGTTATTTGCACAGCTGCATAGTGTTTCCTATATCAGCATATAATGTCAGTCAATCATTCATGCAACTGGTGCAGTAGTGCAAAGTACAAAAAAGTGTTTTTCTTAGTGTTCAAAATAATAGGGAATTTTGTTTTTTCTTTTATATTTCATTCAAAAACAGGTAAAATGTGGTGTGTTTTGGTTCTCTATGTTAGACTTTACGTAATTTTATAAATGCCTTTATAGATTTGTTAGAAATGGGTCGTAATAAGCATTGTAGTGAAGAAGAAAGCCGGATTATTAAACATCACAGACAAAAGGGGAAAACTCTAAAATTTATTGCAAACGAGTTGGGAAGATCGGTAAATTTTGTTTTCAATGCGCTTTCCAGAACCCCATCGCAAGAAACAAGAGATAGACAAAAAAAAAACAACCCCCTCTGATAATTCCCGTATTGTGATATTAGCCAAAAGAAATCCCTTTATGCCATCAAGAGCAATTGCCGCGGAAGTTAACAACATAGTCCTGGCCCCAACGGTCCGGAGAAGATTGCTGCAAAATCAGCTACCAGGAAGGATAGCTCGCAAAGTTCCCTTGCTAAGTAAAAGGAATGTCAAAGCAAGGCAAGAGTTAGCCTTAAGTTTCAGGAATCATTCTAAAGAGATGTTTTGAAACATTCTCTGGAGTGATGAAACAAAAATAAGTTTAATTGGCTCGGACAGTGGACGAAATGTTAGGCGGCCTAAGGGAAAAGAGCTTCACTTCAGATTCACAAAAAATACTGTAAAACATGGAGGCGGGAGCGTCATGGTGTGGGGCTGTTTTTCTTGGTTTGGTGTTGGACCCATTTTCCAAATAAAAGACATCATGACTAAGGAAACTTATCGTGATATCTTAAAGGATGTGATGTTACCATATGCTGAGGACAACATGCCCTTAAGATGGTACTTCCAACATGACAATGATCCCAAGCACTCAGCGAAATTAGTGGGTGCCTGATTGAGGGACCATCAGGTTTCGGTATTACCATGGCCTTCTCAGTCCCCCGATCGAAAATTTGTGGGCGGAACTGAAAAAAATCATTGGCTACACAAACGTTCCATAATAAAACTCAGCTATGGAGTGCAATTCAAGAACATTGGAACGCCATTCGGCTGAGTAAGTGCCAGAAACTTGTTGAGTCTATGCCACGTCGAATAAAAGTTGTGCTGAAGAATAAGGGCGTTCATTCCGGATACTAATGTACTGTTGGACAATCCCAATGTACAACAGACTAATAATTTAATATAAAAAATACTTTTATTTTATTCCTTTTTTGAAAATCGGGTTCTTACTTTGAATTTCCCTATTATTTTGAACAGCATATTTGGAAGTAATTTCGATCACATAGTGAAAAAATCAAATCTGAATACGAAATATAAAAGGATATTAAGCAAAATATTTTTGTGTTAAAATGAACGAAGAATAATAGTGACATACAAGATTCAAAATATTTTCTATAATCGCTGAAAAATATTCAATTTTTCTTTTTCCCTATTATTTTGAACACCACTGTATATAAGTCGACGGGGTGCGGCTATGTTTCAAAATTAACTTTAACTTCACCTACTGGAGCCACCCCCAAATGGCCCCAATTTTTAAATTTGGGTGCATAAGCATTGACATCTAGGCCTGAAGTACCTAATTCCAAAATTTCATGCCGATATCTTTATAAACTTCGAAAATAAAAAAGTGTGACAGACATGACGGACGGACGGACGGACATACCGAAATTATAAAGGTTTCGCTTTTGTAGACGGAACCTTAAAAACAAAATGAATGCTGACGATCGTGATGTTTGCTTGTGTGGTGAGTGATGGATTGATCTTTATTCACCGAAGTCTTCATTGTTTTATCCTTATTTATCATAAGATCTGTTCTTCAATGTGATGTGAGAGCTTTTATAACGGAACGCGGGATGCTGTCAACATAATCTGTACAGAAGAAAAGTTGACCTACTTATGAAAGATAGTGGCTTCCATGTTGACACCCGCCCGTTGAACTATCAGCTCAAGTACCAAAATAAAGAAGTCACGAGATAGCTCATCTCCTTGCCGAAATAAGGTGTCTCATCTAATTACCTCAAGTATTTATGATTATTTATGAACCAATAAAATGAGTTGCTTATTTTTAGAAAAAGGGAAACATGGGGATCAGCAAATGTACTTACGGTTACAAAGTTATCGGCCAACTCATTTCGAAGGAACGTTCATGTTTTCCATGAAAATAAAACAAAAGAAAAATGCACAATTTTCATAACATTGACAGGACATTTATTTAGAGAATAAAACAAAAATTAAACAAAAAAATTACAATATTAATAAATTAGATTTACTTTGCACAACAACAATAAAACATTATTCTCTTAATCAGTTAAGTTCTAAATGAATTAGATATTCTATAAATTAAAACTGAAAAATTATCTATAAATAAAACAAAAAAAAATACACTAAACATGTCTTCTATACTTTGTATATCTTCACTAAACCGCTGCCATTATACCTACGCACAGATAATCAATTAACAATTAATTGGAATCAATGAAAAAGAAAATAACTAACACAAAAAAAAAAACAACATAAAACTTAAACAACAAACACTTTCCGACATTGAGGTTACATTTATATAGACATGCATGTTTATATTTAGTATATAAGATAGATTTTCACACGAAATCGTTTGTTTCGGCAATTATTACACAATAATAAATGTTAATAACAGATTTGGTCCATTTCTAATTTTTAATTTTTGTTTTTTTTTTTTCATCTTTTGGAATGTATACAATAAAATTTGTCTTTTTTAGATTTTTTTTTTGTTTTTTGTTTTATGTAAATGATCAGACATTTTTTTTTGTTTGTTTGTATATCTTGTATGCAATTCAAAACATTCTCATGTGTAAGTATGTATATATAAATATTTATTTTTTGTAAAATATGTTTTTTTCATTTTATTTTTCTAACAAATATCCACATATAAGTTTTGATTTAAAAAATATTCAATTTTTTTGCTTGTTTTATAAAATATTCCATAAATATCAAGTGTGTAGATGTGTTTTGTTTTTTTTTTTTTTAATGTATACACAGATGTATGTCTTTTATTTATTTTGGTTTTGTATATGATAAACATTCAGTATATTTAATATGTAGAGTGTTCTTTGGAATTCAAAAAAAAAACTATCAGCATTAATTCGACAAAAAATACTTGTAGTTAAATGCACTCAGTGCGGTTGCCAAAAAACAAAAACTTAGTACACACATTTGAATATCCATTGACTTGATTACATATAAAGTGATATATGTGTTTGTTTCTCTATATGTATTGGATTGTTTTTTTTATATCTTGCATAAATTTGTCTATAAATATTTACTTTAAATTGTCTATTAAATAGTATTCTTCTAAAACAAAAAAAGGGGAATGATTTTTGATGGTATCCATAAACATTGTATCGAACAACACCGTTAGATGGTACGTATATGAAGTATTGATGGATGAAATATAATATCTATGCTCTAACTCTTAAATAGATTCTTTATTTCAAAAAACTTTTTTGGTTTATCATTTTTGGTAGGATTTCTAAAACAAAACAAAATGCTGTACTTAATTATAAATATATTCTTCTTCTCTTCTTCTTGTGTCTGACTGAAGATGTCTTTCGGTTCGAATCATTCCAAAAACACGTTCAGTTCGAAAATTCGATAATCTTAGTCGGTAGAAATATTAATTGAGGCTTGAGGAGATTCTTTGGTAAAGCAAATGGTTTTTTGTAATACCAATAGGATTGAGCAAATTTTTTAGAAATTAAATACTGTCAACAATAATATCAATCAACACAATTTTTATGAATATACCTGCCACAAGCAGAAAATTGAGGGGGATAAGAACAGGTGAGGAACAGCGTTGAAACATCAGCGAGTAGGTGGCGTATATATATATATATATCAAAACGGGTGCGACAAACAGGATCTGTATGTCCACAGCCACTATATTTTGTTTAATTTTGTTTCTTCTTTTTCTAAAAACTCTTTCACTTTTCACTTCTTGTTTCAAGTATTTTAAAATATCAGTCCGAGTTCAAAAATATCAGTCTTCAAATCTCAACCGGTTGAATTATAGGAAAAAAACGGGTTAAAAATGAATATCTTCTTAAAAATGATTGTGTATCCACCCTAATGTTGGCATCTGCTCAATTAATAAAATGAATATCTTTTTAAAGCCTAAATCGCAACAGCGCGTTCGGGCGCTCGGACTTTGACAGGGATTGGTACGCGTTTAATCGAATTTACGAGAATCTTATGTCAAACCACGACCACTCAGTTTTAAAATCGAAATAGAACTCACGCGTTGACAAGTAAAATATACTCCTCGAAGCTATCCACTTTCTAAAATACATTTTACAAGAAAAAAATGCAATTAGTATAGATAAAATCCCTACAAAAAATTATTTGGTTACACAAATAACTGTCTTTGCCCGCCAAAAGTGAAAACACAAATGAAAAAAAAACATTGTTTTTTTCCTGTCAAAAAGCCCGACTGAGTAGAGAGTGGCTGTACTCTAAACTTTCTGCTCGGACTTACGATATTACGGTCTGTGAATGTCAACGCCCGACCGCGCTATTCCGACTTGACTAATGATTTACGTGTATTCATCAGAAAATGTAATTTGGGTATAAGAATCAATGTGTATTCCCCCTAATGCTATCTGCTCAATTAATAAAATTAATTTCTTCTTAAAAAAACATTGTGTTTCTACCCTAAAACATCAACTCAATTTCCTACACAAGAAATTTGCAAAATATGGTTTAAATTTGTAGGGAATATTGGAAATGAGAGGAGCAAAAGAAGTTCAAAACTATAGAACAGTTTTGTGATGATATCTCTGAAAATACAAAATTTTATAGTCACACTTCTGGTGAGTACTCACAACCGTAAATGCACGAGGGTTCTTCTTCTCTTGCAAGTAACCATTCAATCGATACCGTTTCTCGGATGATGAATTTTAAATGAGGATTGTTCAATTTTCATTTACTATTCACTTTTTAGTTGGGAGCCATTGAGAGCAAACAGCTTTTACGTTCTTACCAAGATGTCAACATTCAAATGCTTATTTAGTCGAGAAAAATGAACGGTGAGGACAATACCAAATAGAAAGACATTTATGGAGACTCTATTGCTTCGATGTACAAAAGGAAGTATTGAAAGGCAGAATTTAAAAGCGATGCACGAGCATTTTAAACAGTACACATTTCGCAAGTTCGAGAGTTGAGCAAATTCCGTAGTCGTTCAGAATTGAATGTACCCGCGAAATTGTTGAGGCCATGGAGATATCGTATTTCGTCGATATCTATATTTTGGATGAATGTTTCTCCTTCTGGCACCACAGTCCAAGGTGGGACTGGGCCTTAACCAACAGGCCTCTTCAACTTGAACGATCCATACCTAGCTGCCTCCAATTACGCACGCCCAGTTGGCTGAGGTCCTTTCTCACTTGTGTGCGCTACCGGTTTCATGGGCGTCTTCTATTGCGTTGTCCCACGATTTTGAAACAGACTGGAAATTGAGACTCGCATCTCCTCTCAATTGAAAAAAAAGCACTAAAGTATTAGGTTGAACCACATGAAATGTCGGATTTTTCACTTAGTCCTCAATTAGAAGCTGTCGAGTGAGCATCTGTACAACACAGTGAATTTTATTCTTTTTATAGAATAAAATGGTATGCGTGTTTGATGTGTGCAACTTTTAGGGTCCGTTGCAAGTTCAGTTTTTTTTTTTCTAGGAATTTTTATATCGTGCTGTCGACGGTTCAAATTCGTACTCTTTTCATTTACGAGTTCAAACTGGGACATAATGCGTCTCTGGCAGCCAAAAACTCATATATGTTTTTACTTTGAGAATATAGCTGTGAACGAACGCACCATTCGGCATTGGTTTGGTAAGTTCCGTTCGGGAGATATAAGACCCGAAAACGAACCGCGTGGGAAACTGGAAACGGTAATTGACGACACCAGTTTACGAGAAACGGCGGATGCAAATCCAACGAAAGCGGTGCGGGGCATTGCGGGAGTATCCCCCACACAACACGGGAGTATCGCCCAGGATCCATAAGTCGACACCTATCTCAAATAGGAGAAGTGAAAAAACACGTCAAGTGGGTATCCCATGAATTGAACGAAGCCGAAAAACTATGCCGTTTAGAAACCTATGCATCGTTGAGTCTAAGGCACCGAAATGCACCGTTTTCTGGACCGCATCACATGTGATGAAAAGAGTATAACAACTGTAAAAGATCTGGGGAGTGGTTGGATGCAGACGAAAACCCAAAGCACACCTCCAAACTTGGTCTTCACCCAGAAAAAGGTTATCGTGACAATCTGGTTGACATCGAAAATGCCAATCCACTTTTAATTTCTTCAACCAGGGGAAACGATAAATGCAGTCAAATATTGTGAGGAAAACGACATAATGCATATGAAATTGGCTGAAAAGCAGCCTACGTTCGCAAATAGGTCGATCCTGTTGCATGACAATGCTCGACCCCATACCTCACACATGGCGCTATATTTTGCAATATTATTAAGACATCAAGAATAAAGACACTCCAGTTGTATTTTGAACTCAAATCTAAACTTTTTAACGATGGTGGAAATCTGCGGACTCATATTTGACTTAACATATATAAAGGGTCTTCCAATAGGGACTTCCGAACTTTGACAGTTGATAACGGCCATATTGTTGAATTGGCCGTATTAGGCTATAATTTATTCAGTATGTTTTGTTAAATTGCCATGTGTCCGTCCATGCGTTCAACAAAACTCAAAAATACACTTTATTTTATTTAAATTTAAAGATAGGAATCGCTTAATGAATGACCCTCTACACACTACTTTTTTTATTCATTTCAAAATTCACTTTAAAATAAACTGAATGGTTACACTAAACATTAAACCACTGGACATTTACATGGAGCAATTATAAAAAATAAACAAACTTATCTGGCAGACGGTAATAACCATCAGGAGATTGCCCGATAATTCCAAAAATGAAGAATCACTTAACATTCCACGTTGAATCTCACTCCTCCTTCCTCAACACTGACCACACTTTAATTATTACTACACAAAACTTCACAAAAATCCTGGTTAACATTTAAGTAAACATTTGAACAAAAATAAAATAGTTCACTTGACCATGAAGAAACTGCATTTGGTCGTGACACAAAGTGCAACTAACTGCCTGATCGTGACATTTTCATCAAGGCCTGTTGCTATACCAAACTAAACCATAACGTATCTCACTTAAATTCGAATCATCGATGTGCTAATTGACCAGCGATACTTCATAAGAATCAAAATCATCACACTGTCCTCGATCTTTTACCATAAATTCAGAAATTTCGAACAAATAATGCACCTCCAGAGCCAAGTGTTAATTTGACCATCGAATGAAACATAACAGAAAATGGTTCTATTTACCGTAAATCGAATGTATGTAGTTCAAAATATGGAACATCGAGAATTCGTGAGGAACGAACAAGAAGTCTAAACAAACAATCGTGTGGTGGTTTTGGTGATCATGACAGAGTGACAAGTTTTTTTTTCAAGAATTTTACACATTCTTTGTGAAGGGAAGGTTATAATTGAAAATCACACAACAAAACCTGAGGTCAGAGCACTTTAAATGGAATGTGGACCAATAAATGATAGTGGAAGGTGTTGTTTTTGTTTACAAAATGTGACATCATATGATTCAATTGACGGACAGAGCCACAGGGCAAAGGGATGACTAGATGTGTTTGTTTTGTTTTATTAGTCATGCGGAACAAATTCAGGTACAGAATGATTACGTATGGAAGCGAGGACAGGTGTCGGTGTTCACATCAGGCATGGTTTTAAAGTGGAAAACATGACACTGGGGAAAATTTGGAAAAAAATCAAACGCATGCTCTTGTCACGATATTGTAAAGCAACCTCCTTTAAATTTACTTTGAATTTATTTTGAAAATTGTATAACTGTCAGAAGTGGGAGAATTCTTCATTTGCTGACGACATGTCTCCGCCTGCCAGACATCATCTGATGTTATTCTGGAGCACATCCCGTGTTTGTCACACTAAACGAACACCGCCGCTAAACCACAAAGCCAAAGTCACATTTCACACCCGAATACAAACTAACCGAAGAAGAACACTCAAAGCCGCCGTAACAAATCGAAAAAAAAAGTTCCTCACAGGTGCTAACTCGTAATCGATATTTCTTCAATCTATTCACATAATTTAACCCGTCCAAATAACACACAAAATAAGGTCAAGCCAATGCTCTGCAATCAACCACTGTCTGGCATAATCGACAGGTGAAAATTCGTCGTTCCCCTCAAGCAACAAGACATGACTTCAAGTCAAGAAACTTTGAATTTAATTGCTGACTATAATTTTGACATCACACATTCCAGATTCTTTTTTTTTTGTTGCTTTTAATGCTAACACTTCGGTTTTATGGCCTACTAATTTGTTTGCTTTTAATAACCATAAAATAACCGTCGGAGTGAGATACGAATGCTAAATGAGTTGGAAACGAACAAGTGCAATCAGCTAAGCAGTTTGTTCGAGCTATTAACTCTTTTAATAGTTGTTTGGCAAAAAAATTGGACTGAATTGCGTTCGGTTCATTATTATTTTGTGGTAAAAATGTGATTTAGTCATTAGTGAAGTAATGGAAGTGAAAAAAAAGAACAGAATCGTTGAACTTTGGTTTTATGAAAATTCATCGGGAATAGACAATGTTGAGTTGGTGAACTTGCAAATATTGTTGAGACTACTTTTTGGTTTTGCGTGGACTCACATTTAACGCGCAGTGATGTTGCTTACAACTCTACCGTTAGTTTGTTCTGCTTGTTAGATCATTTCCCATAAATCGCACCTCTTCTTGTTTTGAAGGAAATTCTTCGCAACTGTCATACATCTACAGACTTTGGTAAACAATTTAAACGCCTTTGGCCAAAATCCTTCGATCCATCGCTTAACCTGATTTTGACAAGGAACTGAATAAAAGATCATGCCTGAAACACAATAGTGCGACGGTGCTACCTTCGAGTGACGTTTAACATCCAAACACAAGCAATACAATGGAGCAGCATGAAATACTGCGTTGTGCTAGAAATCTTACATTTGTCAATGAGAGCAACATCATCTTTTGTAGCAACACACTCTCTCACGCAAACATTTAAACATATTGAAACATTCACGTGCGTTTTGAAACTTCCCATACAAATTGAGAGTTTCTCCGGTCTTTGACATTTCATTTCATTTCCCTTGAAAAACTGTCGATAAATTTGGATCATCATTTCAAAGTACGAAGGAATACGGTTTACTTAAATTTGACCTGACTTGAACAATTCATTGACAGAAGGAGAAACGAAGATTTGTTTCATTTGACATTTTTGTTTTTTCCAAGCTTTAAACTTTATACATGGTCCCGTAACTGAACAGATTTATAGAACATAACGCACAAACCGGTAGTACCAACACAGTATTATATTTCTTGCATCATAATGTCTTCGAATCTGAGGCTGTAAGGCTGTGTACGCCTTGAAAAGGATCTCAAACAACTTGGTTTACATAACTGGAGACGACTAACAAAAGGTTGTGCTGGCTGAAGCCCAGTTCTAACTCGAACTGCAGCGCCATATGAACAACAGAAAGAATAGACGAAAGAATCCTTAGAAGTGATTCATATCCTGGACCCATGAAGAACACAATGAATATTTGACAGCATCGCCATTTTTTAATGTATGACTTCAGATTGCGGCCCCTCGTCTGTTAATTATTTTAGAAATTTAATTTTTCATTCTTATGTTGATTGTTGTCCGGTTGTATCATGTCCTGAACCCAGAATGCTGAATTAATCAGTTTCGTCAAATGTTCGTTCAATTTTGCTCTCGTAAATTTAACAGCTAATCAACTAATCAAAATTTGTGAAAAAAAAAGGGCAAAAGATTAGAAGGGTTCAAACAATACGATTTGTTTTACGACATGATTGTGCGACTGTGGTTAACAGACAGAATTGTATAATGTGAACGCTCCTCCGACAAGTTGTCAGATTTGTCGTATGGTAGTTCAACTTTTTCAACTTTTTTAACTGCTTAGTCGACTTGTTGTATGATGCGAACGCTTTTCATATAACTTCAGAGCATTTTTCATTTCTGTATGTTATTTTGATGAGTCACCATCAACGCGCAACAAAAATATGACGATCAATTATCTTAATAAGTTTACGGAAAAAAATGTTTTTTTTTCTTATCCAAGGTTTAACCCATACTCGTTCATTTTCCTTTCCGCTAACATTTTGTCTATTATAAGAACCGAAACGAAAATATTCGCCGCCATGTTGACACTTCGAAGTTTATGTCATATGCCCAGTGTGAACGTGAGGCATGTCGTACGACAGATAGTATAGTCTGAACCCTACATAATCAATCATAATCATATTCATCTTCGTCTTGGGTGATTTTCTTTATTTCTCGTGAAGTGTAGTGATGGCCGTTTTGGAACTTTCCACAAATTCCACAGTTTTTTTTTGGAATGTTAAATTGAATTCTGTGAAAAATTTATTTTTCACGAATTTCCATGACGGTACCATTGATCGGCTGGTGTGACTTCCTTAATATCTTGTGATTTATTGTGCTTAACAGATGTATATATTTTCAAAAGTCTGTTATGTGCAACTTGTCCATTTGAAGTTACTGAAGGAATTCTTTCCTCCAGTTCTGAAATCAACTTCCGCTTGCTTTCATCTAGTGGTCAGAATAACTCGTTCTATTTGACAGACGTCATCGCATGCAGCAATATTCATCTAGCCAACAAAGTATGTCACCACAAGTGATCACAAAGGTTGAGGCATTTAAGTCGATTGCTGATCGACCTATTTCTTTGATCAGAGCAGAATACTTTCACTCAATTTGAATTGACAGTTGCATTTTTTGCAAACAAAGTCTCATCAATTTCAGTCGCAACCTCCACTTGAGAGCCCAAGCCTTGGCATTGTGCTGACCTCGTTACGGTCTCCGGAGTCTTCTAATAGCGTGGTAGTCGACCACATTTTAAATTGACGATTATATGCATCAGTGGACTTAGAGGAACATTGTCAATCTATTTTGCGGTATTTTATGCATGACGATCATTTCTGCTTCCAGACTGATGAAGGGTTACTTGGAGTCATTTTGGAATTGCTACCATTGGATTTGAATGCGAGATAAGATGAAAAGAAAGTCAGAGAAAACAATTGTTCTCTTGTGCCTTGAAAATGTTGAAATTTCGAAAGAATTTGAAATCTATTATGCGTTGTGTCAATTCTATATTCTTCTTCATCGTCAGCAGTGGATCTTAAGGACCAACCATAGGTTAGGTTAGGTTAGGTTAGGGAGCCGCAATTCACCACTTCACACTTAGACCATGTTGGTCCATTGTGATACCCACAGTCAGACCATTACCACTGATCGACCGCTCGAGTGATAGTGCCGTTAATTTGTCATCCCGACGGCAAATGGTGACTGGACCAGATTTGAAAACCGGATAAAAGCGTATCAACTTTGCTTTCACTGGGATTCGAATCTGGGACCCCTCTAACTTAGGGCAGGCACTTAACCAACTGCGCCATCCAGTCGATTGTTAAGGACCAACCACAATGCCCGTACAAAAAATTAAGCTTATGTCATAACCAAACGAAAAGTAACCAGTAGCATCGTCCAATTTCAAAGTGTCCATAATTAAGTATAGAAACTTAAAGAGAATTCAGCTGTCAACTGACATTTGCATACGTAGAGCGATTCATTTCGCTCCTGCGTAAGTAGGCAAAAGTGACCGAACTTAGCGAAACTGGACGAAGCTGTTACAATGGTCGCATTGTTTCATCTTTGTGAATTCGCTTGATTGCTTCAGTTCTCTTAAGTTTCTGTACGGCCATTAGTCTAAACCAATAAGCTTCTTCGCCTAGGACAATCTCTTAGAGGGCGAAGCCTTAGATAGAGCAAATGAACGATGGCTGAATCTAGATATTGGGTCAACGTCGAGAGCCCTATGGCCGGCGCTGAACAGGAAGAAATCATTATCAATAATTAGCATAAGTCGTAAGGATATACGGACGGTGGTGGGAGTTCTCACCGGGCATTGTGACGAGGAGGAAATAGAGTCTGTCCGCCACCTGCTATGCGGTTGTCCTGTCCTACGGGGAAAGAGACTGTTAACACTAGGCAGTAACTTCTTCAACGAGTTGGAGGATCTGAATTAAATAGAGTTGAAACACCTCCTGAGATATATACAACAATCTGGATAGTTCTAATCAGCAGTAAAAGTGTAGGTCTCACGGGTGCCCCCATACTCAGGGCACAATGGACCCAACTGTTGGCCTCAGTGAGCCGCGACCCAGTCGCAAGGGCACCCTACCTACTTACCTAGGACAATCCCTTGCTTTATAAGAAGTGCCAAAACGGACTTCCTTACCTCCGCTGTTACGAGAGATTACGTTTCTGTCATTGCTTTCATTTTTTTAACAAACGTAAGACCGGTAGCACAACGCCCCATTTCTGGCTGTGCCATTGTATCGCTTGTGTAGAAATTAGACGTCACTTGACAGCAGGGCCAACGCAGAATTATGTTTCAGGCATGAACACGTGAAAATGCTCATGGCTGAAACACAATAGTGCGTTGCGCTAGTCGACTTCACGTTACGGAGGGTGTGCGTTGACGCACTGCGTTAATAAGCTCCTCCCTCCCTCTCTCAAATACCAAATAAAAAATATTCCGTCAGCTGTTTTAATTTCTGAAATGTCAAATCAAAAAATATTCTGGTCAAACAATTCAACGTTAGAGAAACTGATTACATAAAATGAATGCCAAGAAAAGTTAAAAAAATTAAAAAAGTGATTCTTGTTGCTAATTTGGAGTATTCATTCAAATTAGATTTGTCGTTGAAATAATTTTAGTCAGCTGTTTTCATTTCTTAAATGTCGGTTGCCACAAAATGTTCTCAATTTGGGAAAAAAACTCTCAATTTGGGAAGCATTTCTCAATTTCGCTCTCACAGCGCATCCCTCTGTCAAAAAAATATCCAACATGTTGAATAATGACGTGCGTTGGGATTACGTTTTACGTTTTATTACGATCCTCTCATCTCTCTCATTTTTCATTTACGTAGGTTGCTGCAGTATTTTGTGCATGTCCATTGAATTGTGTACGTTGAAAGACAGCGCTGACGCTGACGCACTATTGTGTTTCAGCCATCAGTTGCGTTGGTGGAACAGCAGATGTTTGGAGTCGTTGGGCCAGAGCTAAGTTGTTCATATGTTCTACACGGCCAACTCTCTACCCTTTTGGATCCGTAGATGGCTGATCGGACTCTTGTCGTTTTAAGACCATATAGTTCGTGGCTGGATCGCCATCAATGCAAACAGGACCTACGATCGCACACAGAACTTCAGAACAACTAAGTGCTTCATAATTCGCTTTCATTCGTAATTCATGCTTATGCGCAGTGGATTTCAACTTGGATGATAAAATCATCTTCTCTCACTCTCATCGGCGTTATCACAGGACACTGTGCAATTGACACTCATGCCTTAAGAATGGGACTCCCTCACAACGATTTCTGCAGAAGCTGCAGTGACGAAGAAGAAGCGGAAAGCATAACGCGTCTCCTCTGCACTTGCAGCGCTCTTTCCTCCTGCAGGAGGAAACACCTTGGAGCGCACTTCTTCAACGACTTGATCGAATTGCACAACGTCGACGTGCATCAATTAAAGAACTTCGTGGAAAGCACTAAATGGTTTTTTTGGACATCAGATCCGTGTGGTATCACAATGAGCCTAAGTTGGCCTAAGTGTGACTGCTATCTGCAGTCAGCCACTTCAACCTAACTTAACCTAAGTCATCTTGGTTTTTCGAGAATGTGGTCTATTATTCAATTGACTCTTGAAATCGACTGGCAAGAGTTGTTATACGTTTGATATCTGTACTGCTGTTGATAGTGTTCTTTAACGCAGAGCCGCCGAAGTCCCTGAGTTCCTCAAAGTTAAAGCTGCCCATTGTCAGTTGTCGACATTGGGCGTCCTTCTTAGAAGACAGAACATAAGGGAGGAAACGATAGAAGTAGCTGCAAAACAAAAACTAACCTACAAATCAGTCGGAAATGTTGTATTGTGTCATTTAACAGATGGGGGTACATGACGGAAACGCCAGTTTGTGTATGGTTCGTTTGACAGCTGACAGTCCACGAAAGTAATGCCAACATCCCTCAATAGTGCCACCTGTTTTTATCCACGGTTTCTTATTGATCCACCCTCGTATCTCGTTTGTCAGTTGTGAATTGAATTCATTGAAATCCCAGAGCCAAAAAAAACACAGAAATGTATTTACTTCTAGTTCTGGATTTGTCGCACTTTCAATGGATTCAGTAAGCGAACACCGTGCTTAGTTTCAAGAACCAAAAAGACCAAGCAGCCACCAGCAATTCAAAAGTAAATGAATACTACACTCGAAGTATACTGGGCAAGAGAATGAGAATGAAGCAATCTTCGTCAAACGACGCTAAGGAAATTTAAATCCTCAAGTAAACGAGGAGAAGATAAAATATATTCCACGTGCAAACAAGCAAACATTTGTCCATCGGCTTAGACGGAATGTCGCTATCGTCACTTGTGAACTTAGACTTTCTAAAGCCTTGTGATAAAGTTGTGTTTCCAAGTGACACCTCGCTTTAGTTCTGTTTGGAATTTTTGCATCTACAACAAAGATCCTTATTTATATTGTCTCTCGATAATACTTCATGATTCCATGCGCACACAGAACGCTGAATAGTTTGCTCTAAAAACAGTTTAAATCCTTCAGTGACTTGGACATTTCTTGATCTGGTGTATTCATTCATTAAGGCACTACGTTCAATTTTAAGGTTTTGCCTTACTTGGAGTTAAAATGGATTTTTTTAGATGTGATGTTCCTGATTTTCTTTAAAAGAAACTGTCCATTTCTTGAGCAGGAATCTTCGACTCAGAGTCTGTATACAACGCAACAGAGGACGTCCACGAACAAGGTGGCGCACACAAGTCGAAGTGGACCTCCGCCGACTTGATATGCGAAACTGGAGACAGCTGGCGAAAGATCGTGCTGGCTGGAGAGGCATGTTGAGTGAGGCCCAGGTCCACCTCGGACTGTAGCGCCCTAAGAAGAAGAAGAACACAAGTGGAAGAAGGAACTTGGTGTGAGCAACTAGAAACTGCTGGCAAAAGATCGTTAAGTTGTAGTCTTATTCGGAAAATCAGCAGCTACATATGTGACTCAGAGAACATGATGAGTGAATTTAAAGATTTTGTCCGATTGACTTTTTAACGGCATTTAAAATGTTAAAAATTCAAAACGAGGTTAGAATGTCACTCATTTCAATTCAAAGAAAAAATATGCACTTATGGACATTCAAATACCAATGCTTAGAACTTAAGAACTTTAGAACCATTAAAATGCTATCAATATGTGACCAAACAATTGATTGTTTAAAGCATTTAATAATAATGGCGGCGCTACAGTCCGAGATGGACCTGGGCCTAGCTTCTCAGCAACCACTCGTGTTGTGCGTGCTATTGTTCTGTCACGAGTGGAGGGGACCTACAGTTTAATGCCGACTCTGAACGGCGAGATTGAGAAGCTTTTTCTAGACAGTTGTACTCTTTGTGCATTTTTAAACACTGTATGCGGTTAGTGGTTCTACACAGACAAGAGACCGAAGAAGAAGGACGATATATTTAGGACAAGTTGCGAAACTGGCCGTCAGATATCTGTTTATTTGCACTCATGCAAGTATTGCAATAAGTACACTGCTGTGCAAAATACTAAGTACACATTCTCCTGCAAACATGGTTTTTATATTTTAGGTGATAATAATGCAGTGGGCGTAGTGGGTAGGTGCGTCAACTCCTACGCCCGATGTTGTCGGTTCGATTCCCGAAAAAAAACCACTTTCGAATTACTGACAATACTCAAAGAGTATAACTGTCTAGAAAAACCTTCTCAATCTCGCCGTTCGGAGTCGGCATTAAACTGTAGGTCCCCTCCACTCGTGACAGAACAATAGCACGCACAACACAAGTGGTTGCTGAGAAGCTAGGCCCAGGTCCCCTTCGGACTGTAGCGCCGCCATTATTATTATTATTATTATTATATATTATTATTAACTGAAGGGAGTATTTTGTAGCAGATGTTCCTGCAGATGTTCTTACAGCTACAGCGATCAGACCGTCTATTTTTTGGATTGTAGTAGACTGTGACTTTTGATAATGCATCCACTTGACGAAACTTGACGAAACTTAACGAAATGTGATCGAAAAAGAAAGAAAAGGAAGGAATTTGTGTCAGAAAATGGATTTAGCTAGTAAATATTAAGATACATATATTTAGACATAACGTAGGTTAAGCAGTTTAGCTCCGTGAACATTCTTCCGACCAGAGCGTCAAAAGGGAGAAGTTCAACAAGCAATACAATCGAGGACAGGGTACAAAGGATGGTTAAAACCCGTTGAGGGTTGTGGAATGAACCTGGCCCTCGATAATAGATAACAACTCTTTATTTACAGCGCCAATATTGACAACTTAATCAGCTTAATATATAGGGTCCATCAGTAGGCTCGGTGAGCCCTTGGTTGTTTATACCGGCCGTTTTGTTAAAGGAACACCTGTCGATTTGCAAATCGCTCTTAAAGGTTATAGCGTTGAATAACGCTTTAAAATTTTAATTTTAAAATACAGTAGAACCTCGATTATGCGGATTCGCGATTATCCGGACTAAAATTTTCTCGACAATTGGCTTTCTACAACCAATGGATCAAAGTGTTATTGAAATATTTAAACGGAAACAATTTTTACGTAAAGTGTCATCTATTAATGATGAAGTAAAAGGCGTTTTGTCTTTTTTCAAGCAAATGAATTTGAAAGAGAGTTGTTACATGGATGTAGCTGCGTGGGATTTGATTAAAAGGAAGAAGAAGCAAAGCTTGGAACAGAGTACTCATGCTGGAAAACAAAATTTCAATAGCCGATACGGATGATTCTATTTTGAAGGATATAAATGAGCTAATGTTAAACCTACAAATATGTCAGGAATGTGGTGCTGTTGGTGTTATTGATTGGATCACTTGTGACTGCACTGATCAGGGATTTCAGATTATGTCGGATGATGAAATTTTTGAAAATATCAACCCTCTGTCAAGTAAATGAAGAGCTGGAAAAGCAAGAAGATCAAACAGAAGGAAACCTAGACTTAGAAAATGATGCAGGACCATCTCATACGAAAGCATTTCAGGCTCTGGAAACAGCGCTCAAATTTTTCGAAAAACAGAGTGTGATACTGCGAGTTAAAAGAATCCGTTTTGTAGCAGCAATGAAGAGAAATGGCTTACGTTATAGCTGAAACACAGTAGTGATTTGCGCCAGCCAACTTCATGTTACGGAGGGAGTGAGATGACGCATTGCGTTAATCAGCTATTCCCTCTCTCTCTCTCCCAGATGAAAAATATTGCGTCAGCTGTTTCCATTTCTCAAATGTCAGTTGACACAAAAAAACTTGACAAACAACAAAAAGATATAAATTTGGGAGAAAAACTCTCGATTTGGAAGAAAATTTCTCAACTTCGTTCGCACTCTCGATTTGGAAGAAAATTTCTCAACTTCGTTCGCACAGCCCTCTATGGACGTGCGATGGATTACGTTTTACGTTTCTTCTCATCTCTCTCAATTTTTCACTAACGCAGGTAGACGCAATATTTTGTACATGGGCATTGAATTGTGTGCGTTGAAAGACAACGCCAGCGCAAACGCACTATTGTGGTTCAGTCATACATTCGATTATCCGGATTCCTGCCGACAACAATCACTCCGGATAATCGAGGTTCTACTAGAAGTGATCCATTCTACAAACGTTTCAAACATTACGTGATTTTTAGCTTCGGCACAACCGTCCCTCTAGGTGAACCACACAACGTTTGGTGGCCAATCGAAACACGAGACGAAGATCGTGTGATTTAACGTCTTTAGATTTTTTCCTTAAAGGCTATCTTAAATGGCAGGTCTCTGAATAAATTGTAAGCAGTTGATGCCATCAAAGTCAACATGACGCCCGCCATGTAGCAAATTTAGCCAGATCTTAAAAATCGCATCTCTCAAGGTGATTTCTATCCATTTTTCAAAAACTCAAATCACTCCCGACGACACGAAAAGAATTTCGAATTTTCAAACACCGCAAACGCACCAAGTGAGGTGTTGCAAGGTCTAGCAACGAAGATTGAGTATTTCGAAACCACGACAATCCCAATAACACGTCAAGCGCCTGTGATTACATTTAAATTTATAAGATTTTATAATTGCCACACTTCGAATGAAGCAATCTGCGGAAACTCCAGTCTTAACATTGCCCCACAAGGGCAAACACTCGACTTGATTTATGTGCCCATCGCAGACAGAGAACTCAATAGTAACTCAAGAAAAACGAGAAAAACTAAGCCCACAGCCAACAGAACTGCGGAAAAATACCAACAGAATGAAATGGCATTTTTTTGGAAAGAATAATCTAATCATATCCGCCCGTCAGACAGCCAGCCGTCCCACCCCGCCGCGATCAACTAATTGCCATCCTAATTGAATTACACCAGAATGCGTAATAATCACTGAAGTATATTCCCACTAAGCTAATCCAATTTCATATAGACCTAGCGTGGTAATTCCGGACTTAATATTTGAATAGATAAACAGCGGTAAAGACACTTGGGTGCCGAATAAAGATACAAGTTGCTCGCTCGTACGTGTGTGCGGCTTCACACTTCTCGCCCCAAGGCGATTTCTAATCTTCTAAAGCGCTCGGTAAGCGAACGAGATGGTGGCGCGATAAGGATTGGTAATTCATAATGACTGTCAGCGGAGTGAATGATTTATTCGGCAATGAAGCATCCTGATGACGAAAATCCGTGACTAATGGCATTTAAGGAAACCACAGTGAAGGACGGGACGTGGAGTGCAACAGAAGGAGGTTTCCTTTTTGCAGACAGAAGGACGCTAGTGCTACAAATTCATTCAAATTTGTGAAATGGTAAACATGGTTCCAAACTTTGGGAGAGGTTTTCTAAATTCGTGCCAAATCTATTCAGTGGTAAGAGATTGCTCGGAAAACAAGCTTAAACTTTCTGAGAGTTGGAGACGCCAATTTTGGCTTGATGCCATTTTCCGTCTTTATAATAAAAACAATAATAAATAGCTTCTTAGCCAACCACTCGTGTTGTGCCTACTATTATTCTCTAACGAGTGTAGGGGACCTCCAATTTAATGCCGACTCCGAACGGAGAGATTGAGAAGGTTTTTCTAGACAGTTATGCTCCCTGAGAACTGGCAGTGATTCGAAAGAGGTGGAGGCGTGAAAAAATGTTAGCTGTTTTTTCGAGACTCAAACCTTAGACCTCGAGGGTAGGAGTAGACGCACCTACCCACTACTCTGCGGCTCCCATTTTCCGCTATTGCAGCCCCAATATCTAGATGATAGACTTGGGACACTTGATTCTGCATTCCAAACTAGACGGTCTCATACACGTATCTCCAGCTAAAATAGTTTTTGAATCCGAGCCTGCTAATTAAAGATGGCCAATGAAACTGATGGCGCACACAAATTAAAAAGGACGTCAACCAACTTGGCGTATGTACGTAAAGACAGCTGGCTAAATAAAGGTCGTGCTAGTTGGTTGTTGGTTGAGCTTCAGGCCCATTCCGGGCATCAGAAGAAGCATCGTACTTGCAATGGAAATTCTAAAGAAGATTCTATTAAATTGGTAGCAATCTTTTAAACAAATTGTCCCACCACTGGACCTGCCTGCAGAGTACGCACCAAATCACAAACAATCACGGCTGACAAATTTGGTAAAGAATAAAAAATTTAAAATAAATTACATTTATTTAAAGAGAAAGCCTACGACACCTGTTCTCAGCTGAATGTAAAGTGAAACTAATTTTAATATCACCAGAAATAGCTTACGTGACTTGAAGTCATTATTTTCGAACACATCCTGTGTTCACAAGCAACAAGTCTTCCTTTATAAACTCAAAAACTGATTAAACTTTTCCCGTACAGCCGTTCACAGACTGATAACATTCATGAGCATTAACTGGGAGAATTATTCAACGACCGTTTCAACCCACAAAACCACAAGCGATAGTCATTTATGTCAAAAGTTCACCGACCAAATGTTAAACCACAAAAAAGGGGAAGAAAAACAAAACTAAAAAAATGTAAAGCTACGAACATACGAACATACGAACATACTCGTACTTCAAATAATATCGAGGGGTAATGGTGTACAGAGAGCACTTCATTTGCATACCGCAATGCATACTCAACCAGAGTGTTGGAGTCGTAGTTGAAGATTGTCTTTTGAAGATGATTTTTGGATGGAGTAGTGAATATTTGAATTAATTTAAGTTCATTCAGTTGGTAACTGGTGTGAGGCGCTTAGCTGCCGCTTGTCCCAAAAAAAATTGGCGAGAGTTTTTCTGCGTTTGATATTCGTACTGATGCGGTAAGTGTTGTTTACCATGGAGCAGGGATAGACGAAATCCCTAACTGTTTCGAAGTTGTAGTGGCCCATTGTGACTCCCATTGTGACGTTCTGGCCAAGTCGTTGATATTGTGCGTTCTTTTTCGAAGAGGAAGAAAAGGAAGATGAAGAGGTAAATGTTTTGCCCACATTTACCAACAGACCTATCACACGAAAACTTCATTGAACACTCGCTGTTTTCGACCGATCTCGTCCATGTCAAGCGTGTACGCTTGCGGATGTAAGGAGTCTTAGAAGGTCATGCCTCTTGTGCTAGCCAGTGAGATTTGCACAATTTTCTCAAGGACGATGTTGAAAAAGTTACATAAGAGCGCGTCGCTTTGCATTAAACCTTTCTTGACATTGAAGGTCCCAGTGACAGCGTTAACGACCTTGATAAAGCAGAGAAAGTTCTCCATCGTCACCCTGCTGACGGGATTGACAGGAATGTGAAAACTAAAAATTGCGCCTTATAGCTCGTCTCTATGCACAGTGGCAAAGGCGATCTTGATCTACATTTTTCTGTTCTCTTCCCAGATTTGTCTTATTTGGACTTTCCTGGTCTAAAAACAACTCTCATAAGGACCCTATTAGTTTGTTGACGAAAGTTTTAAAGCGTTCACACAAAACAGCAGAACGAATCTTGTATGTTAAGGAGACCGATTTCTTAATAATTGACGCAGTCAAAAGAGTCCTCTTTCTCGCTGATGGGGCAAAGGATACTTAGGTTCCACTCAACAGGAATGCTTTCCTCCAACCAGAGAATCTCCAAATGATCCAAAAATTTCAACAGACAATCCGTTTGCAACTGCAGCTCTGTTTGATTTCAGTTTTGGTGTTTGATTTCAGTCTTGATATTGCTATCTGGACTTTCGTCAAGTTCGAGCGAAAGCAATTCTCGTCATGGGATTAAGTGGAACTAAAGTGTACTACTTTTTGGCGACACCCAGGTAATTATTAAATAAGTGACTATCCTGTTTTTGTTTGTGAACTGTTTGAAAGGGAAAATACGTACTTCTGTACTAAAATTTACACTTTATCAATTTTTAACGAAAGGAAATGAAATTCTCTCAAAGAATGGATGAAACACCAAAAAGTTCGGGAACGCGTTGAACAACAGAAGCTGAACACTTGTTAAATGCCAAAAACAAATATTTGGGTTTGGTAAACTTGTGAATTGTGAAGAATTGTAAAAGTGTTATGTGCAATCGAGCAAAAACTATGGTCTGAATATTTAGCATAAGGAATTTGTTATTTTGCTAAGCAAATTTTGTTAAAATGTTAGTCATCTTTGTCATCGCAAATCCACCTCTAGTTTGACACAACAAAAGCTGACGGATCTCAGTTGATTTAACGAAGCTGAACGAACGGTCCAAAGAAATTTTTTGGGCTAAAATTCACAAATTTCTCACTCTCCCATGAGTATTATGGGAGTTATCTTCGTTATCTTCTGTTAAAAACAACGAAATTTCGGACAGGATTTCGTAGTTTTGTGTAGTTTTTTTTTTGACTTGACTGTTTTGTAGAGGTACGGGGACAGGTCCAACTTGTGCGAATTGCTTTAAAAATTGTACACCTATGTGGTGAATATGGAAGTATGAAGATATGGATAATTTATTCACTGGGTTAAATTTTTACAGCTGTATAAATATAGCTAAATTGTGTACAATTCGATTTTTCTTCATTTGCTACATTTTAAATTCTCATACAGCAAAAAGTTTATCTTTTTTATTTACCTTTGTAAAATCGTCAAAAATTATCCAAACGATCGAGATTTAATGCAGTTCAACACTATCTTAAAAATGAAAAATTATCGTGATGAACAGGACTAGAAAGGCCGGATTTCGTTTTTGGAGACGAGTTGAAAGAAAAAATGCATCTAATGACTTTGTGATTCCCTGATGACGGTCAACAAACAGTGGAATGAGAAATGAGATGCCCTGTGTCGATAGAGGGTGACAAAAAAAATGTCGTACAAAGCATTAGATAACGAAGAGCAGTGTCTATGGGCTGGAATTACGATTAAAAAAATGATACCTTATTTATTATTACAGTCTTAATGTCTTAATAAATGCAAGAAAGAACAGTAAAATTAAGTCATCTATCAACTGTTCACAACAACTAAACAATTATCAAAACACGCTTAAAAATATAAACCATTTCAACACCTTAACTTTAATTCTGAAAAACTTCTTGAACAAGTGAACATAGCCTGAGATGAGCAGAACTAAGATGGCGCACATAAGTAAAAGAGAACGGAACAAATTGTTCGTAAGGTACGGTATTTCACACCGCGATCGTGTGCCGCCTACAGAAGACCCTGTTCACACTAGAATTCCTGAGAATTACAAATGTTAAGCCACCATGACACAAGCCGACAATTAAGCTTAAGAACTTTGTTTCATTATGTAACATCACATTTCAGATAATTTTCAGAATGATGGAAAAAAGAAAGACGAAAAAAAAGGAACGATTCTCCAGCCGCCAGTTCCCCTTACTACCAGTTCTTAACCGAGGTCAAGGTGTTCGAATAAAACTATTAACAGAAAGGGAAAGTTACAGTCTGATGAACTCATGAGAAGTGTGTTTTTTTTTTCTTGTCTTCCCTTATCAAGATTACAGACGTTTTCCGATGAGAGGCTATCCCGTGCTCAACAATGAGTGTACTCGTATAAATTATGTAAATTCACCACGTGGTCACATTTAAAGCACTGACAGTGAATTAAAAGCGAAAGGTTGAGGGCAATGTGCTGCGGAGAGTCAATAAAAATGTATGTTTCTGGAAAGAAGGAATAGAGAGTGAATGTTTTGGTGGAGAATTTGAAAATATTTTAGAGTCAGATTCCATTCAGGGCCGGGGAATGTGGTGGTTGCAATGAGACATGACAGCGTGGGGAGGATTTTTAGGAGAGTGTAATGTTTTATGTGCCCTGAGTGTACAATGGACCAGTTTTTAAGTCAGTGCTGCAGTGGTGTGTTTCAAAAACCTCCGACAAAAAAAAAGGCCGTGGGTCAATTGCATTAAAATGTTATTCTCTGGTTATTTTGGACGTGTCCACAAAGGTGAATAAAATGTTTACTTTTCGCAGTATGAAGATTTAAAGCAACAGATCATTTTCATCTCCACCTCATAATAATCTTGCTACTGACCCGCATGCAATTGTGGATTTTATTTAAGCAGCATTTCCACCAGTTGCTTACTGGCAACCAGGAGGAACCAGGAGAGAGTGGTAGGGCACGAACAGACCCCAACGCCAGTCTATGAAGTAGTCCACCCGCCTAGTATTAAAGAAGTCGGCACGGCTATTAATAAGCTGAAGAACAACAAAGCCGCAGGCTCATATGACTTGCCACCAGGGCTCTTCAAGGCTGACGGCAAAGTTTTTGTAAGGAACCTGCAGCAGATCATTTACAAAATTTGGAAGGACGAAAGCATACCCGACGACTTTAATACCAGCTCCATACGGCCTATCTTCGCGACCTACCACGTGCAAAAACTATCGAGGAATATCCCTGCTTAATGTCGTGTACAAGACCCTGTCTAGCGTATTGTGCGAGCGTCTAAAGCCGTTTTGCACCGCACTAATCGGCACGTAACAGTGCGGCTTCCGACACAGTAAATCAACTATAAACCAGATCTTTAGCCAGGATCAAAAAATGGCTGCAATCTTGCGAACTGGACCTAGCGGACCACAACTTAATTTTAAAAAATATGTCGAATACTGCAGCAGAAAAGCGTCAAAGACGAAGACAGCACTTTCCGGTATACTGCCGAACATCGGAGGACCCAGTTCAATTCTTCTATATGCTGCGCCCGTCTGGGCGAGTGCTCTTTTGGTAAAGGAGCCAGCAAAGAAGCTTTCGTCAGCGTACAAGCTCTGCGTCATAAGAACAATCAGCGGCTTCCGAACAATTTCGGACGAAGCAGTCTGTGTGATTGCGGGTATGGTTCCTATCGACATTCTCGCCAAAGAGATGCATAGGGATGCTAAGGCGAACGGCAAATTACGCGGAGACTATTGCAAGATGCAAGAAGAGGGAAGAAAGGGCAACATCTATGGCACTGATGGGACACCACGACCAAAGGCAGATGGACCCATAAATCCCGCGATAGAAGCCTGGGCATCAAGAACTCACGGAACTGCAACTACCACCTCACGCAGTTCTTGTCGGGCCATGGAGGTTACCGGAAATACCTCCACAGATTTGGTCACGACAGCTCACCCTTCTGTCCAGGATGAGCGGGCGAAGAGGAGCAATATTCTATTGCAGACGCTCTGCCGCGGCCATATGATCCAATTGTGTGGCACCACACTAAAGGATACACGATGCACCGTGCAGTTCGGTTCAAAGACCTCTGAACCATTTAAAATTTGCACCGGATTTCGACAAGAAGATGCGCTGTCACGCGATTTTTTCAATCTGGTGCTGCAGAATATAGTGCGGCGTCCGGGTATAAACACGGAAGGAAGGCACTATCTTTTACAAATCTACCCAACTGCTGGGTTACGCTGATGACAGCGACATCGTCGCGCGTTCCTAGCGTTCCGTTGTAGAAGCTTTTACGGCAATTGAAGCGGAGGCAAAAGAGGCTAGCCTATTATTAGTCTGTACCAACAAGCCGTCGTCGGGGCTAGCAAGGGGCTATCTCCCACAATATTTCGTCTAGGGATATAGCGAAGTTCATGTCGACTGACATGAGCGCTGGGCAGGCGGACTTGTGCCAATAACAACAGGCCCCCTCGGGTTCTTGACGAACCTGCATCGCCAAATGACACTGGAAGGGTGTTGTTTCGTGTTAGGGCTAAGCTAAGGTAGTTTAGGAATAGCTTTTAAGTTAGGTAGGATAGTTTAGGCTTAGTTTAGGTTAGATAGCTTAGCTCCGCGAGCTCCCTTCCGGTCTCTTTTAGTGGTAAAGGCATAGAACTTTCTTTTCCTCTTTCCTGTCTCTTCTTTCTCTTCTCTATCCTATCTTTTAGTTGTCCGTCCGTGGTCTGTTGCGGTATTAGGCTTTCTTCTTTTTCTACCTTTTCACCTCTTTCTATATTCTTTTAGCTAGTTATAGGCACGTAATTTTTTTGGAAACTGGTGGTGTATGAATGGAGGACAAAAACCGCCTCGTCTGACGAGCTAAGCTATGCAACCGCAAGCATGCCGCCGTCCTACTCACCGTCATCGTGGCCCAGCCACAGCTTTCTTCAACAAAATGCCTGAGCTAGAGACGCTCAAGCCCAAAAAAAAATAGGTCCAACCACTCGGCACACTCTCACATTTAGGACCTAGGTTTCTGAACAAAAATAAGTTCCACGAAAGTTTTTCAAAATATTTGCTTCGAAGCAGTGCTGCCAGTATTTTTAAGTAAAATTTACCACACTTGAGAAGAAAAATTACCATACCACTCAAAATTTACAACTTGTGAGCTATACCATTTTCATCACAAATTTTGGACCGTGCTTTATTATTTCAGCTTCTTAGCTCTGCAGCTCGCTTTTTTGTGGTACATGCTTCAACCATCCCTTGAATTTAGGGTATTGCAACCATAAATTTTTTAGAGAACACAATCAAACGGAAGAATATTGGTTTCAGAAGAAATTTACCCTTTTTTGTATGAAACTACCTTTTTACCAAATGTGTGGAATGGGATTTGGAATTTCCCACGAAAAGGTAAATTTACCACAAACTGGCAGCACTGCTTCGAAGTCGAAAGAACTCAACTCCTGGGAAGCAGCAGAAAAATTTTGCTCCAGTCTTGAAGATTTTTCAAACTAATCAACAAATCACACTTGACACTTGACAAGAAACTTCAAGAAACTTCAATATCACTGACAATTAAACAAATATTTGAGGATACAATGTCCACAATGGCTGCTCTAGAGTCTCCACGTTCCAATATGTGGAAATTTTAATCTACCACGACGTGACACTTCACACGCTTGGTGACTGGCCAAGACTCGCTGCGGAGGCTTGTTGCAATAAGCTGCCAGGCTATTGAACGTTTCAAGCAAAATATTCGAGATAGAAACCAATTGAATGCGTGTGCAAGGAACATCACACGAGTATCTAGACGTTACAACCGTCACTTCCTGCTTTGAAAACGATGCATTTTGCCGTTTCACCACTTATTCTAAACAAATAACTGTAATCAGCATGAGAAACAATAACTCTGTGGAAAAATTGCTCCGATTTGATCTACTTCACTTCCCCTTATCACTCGCGTCGTCACACGTCGTCGTCAACTCAAACTGCGAGCACATTTCATCGCAATGCTCCGTCACACAGCAAAAAAAGGTTTGTTTCCTTTCAGAAAAAAACACCGAATCACTGATCACCTCGTTTGAACTTGACAGAAATCAATCACAAAAAAAAAACCCCTAACCAACCAGTCCCAATCGATTCCATATTCACCCGTGACAGAGGAGGAGGAGAAAAAACACTGAAACGCGACACGTAACAACTTCAAAAACTAAAAATTATCTCTCGGAACCTTCAACCACCACCTTGGCTCGCATAGTCACTTCACCATCGTGCGTCCCGTTCATCGGACAATATTTAAAATTTTCTTAATGATACGCTTTTTGTATTTCTTTATGATTCGATTCGCATGATAGAACTCGGATAGGTTGCCCTGCACGTATTTCGCGTGCAGATACTTTAAGAATTTTTCGTTTTGAAATTTTTTCAAGTTATCAGGTACGATCTCTTCGTGGTGGATTGATGGTGTGGCCACTGGGGACACGAGCATTAGCAATTCACTGTCATCCGTTGGCGTGGCGGTTGTGGCGGCATCATCATTTGAACGAGGTTGATCATCGTTTTCGATGTCATTTTGAAGTACATCGTGTACGATTCCTGACAACACTAGCATTTCATGCAATTGTTCGTGTCCAACTGTGATTTGCTGTGTTGGGCAATTTTGTTCAATCAACGGCGAAGGGGGGCCGCCGCTGCCGCACAGCGATGCAGGGCACGAGCGAGAACAGGGAGAGTTCAACGATGGTGACAGCGATGATGAGGAATGCGACTCAAGGGGATTTGAACTAGCAGTACGGATAGTATTTGTTGAATTTAAACTGTTATGCTCGACTGCATTGTCAAGCGGCAAATTACACCTCACCTCTGTGAGAGAGCAGCAGCGTTTTCGCTTTTTAAATGTCGAACTCAGTGCTTTGCCGTTGGTGGCGATAGCAGCGGCGACGACGGTTGTGGCGGTGGTTGTGGCGACGATGCCAAACGGGTTCGTGGTCACCGCTGTTGGAATGTAATTGCCACCGCTGCCGCCGGTGCTACTGTCGTAATTATTGTTGTTATCATTTAATATTTCTACCAGATCATCGTGTGTTATGCTGTTGGTGTCGGTGTTGGTGTTGGTGCTGTTGGCTTGGTCATTGTCGTGCAGTTGCTGTTGGTCGACAAAGTTCTCTAGTATGTTCTCATTGATATCACATTGAACAACAAATAAATTATCACTATCTAAGATTTCATCTAAATTAATAACTAATACATCGCGATCGAAGGAACTATTTAAGGCATTCTTACAAAGGTCACTTAGCTTTGGTATGTCTGAGGCTGGGAATGTTGATGTAGACGGTGATGGGGTGCCGCCGCTGCTGGTGATGGTGCGTCCAAGGGCCGCTGCTACATCGATCTTGACCTCATTGTCGGTGGTTAGGTTGATTAGACTATCGATTTCACTTTGTCCGAGGATTCGATTGCGGAATTTCTCGGAGTTTAACAGCGAAACGCAGAGACACTTCAGAGACTGTGGATTGAATGAGTCGCGCGTGGTCAGGAGTTTCTTGACGCGCTGGGTCGTTGGGCGCTGGCTCTTGCGACAGACTCGGGACTTCCTTTGGTTGCGTTGGATGAGTCGGAGTTTCTGATTTCGAGTCAGTCGCCTGCGTCGCAGGAACTTTCGGTGAAACTTTCTCTTCTCTTTGGCGGCTTCGGTTCCTTGCTCTGCGGCTGCTGTTGGCTTTGGTTCCTCGGGCTCATCGGGCTTCTCCTCCTTGATGGAGACCTCTTCTTTTTCAATCTTTGGAATGGTCGTCACGAGGATGTCTTCGGGAAGGCTAACCACATCCTTGTTGGACTTCTCAATATCGATTATAATATCGGGTAAATTTATGTACTGGTCCGGCTCGACGGTGCTGTCGACCGTAATGCCGACGTGGATCTTCGGTCTGGTCGTGAAGGATCCCTTAAACTGCAGGTGGTTCTCCATGATTTGGCTTGACTTTGCACCGTTGTGCTGCTGCTCCTGTGGCTGAGTGTAGTGGTCGGAGGTGAGGTGCATCTGCTCCATGAACGGTGCATCCGTGGTCATCATCGCGCGGTCGGAGCACTCGTCCTCGTCCTCGTTCCAAGAAGTGAGGAAGTCCCGGAGGCTTTGACTCTTTGTCGTGACTCCGAGCTTCGTGTCCCCTTGCTGCTGGTTGTACAGTGACTCCTGGTTGTCTGAGGTGGCGTAGGTCTGGTGGGCGTATGGATGAAGGTTATGATAGTAGTGGTGGCCGAACGGAGGCGACGCCGACGATGAAGATGTTGGCAGGGAGGTCTGCTGCTGCTGCTGTTGCTGCTGTAAGTATCTGGAGTTGAAGTCAAGTGTTGCGGGTGCACTGCAGCTTCCTGGCTGATGATATGACGACGCGTTCATCGATTGGTACGAGTTCTCTCGAGGTTGAGCGTTGAGATCAGTGTAGACTTTTGCCGGAGCTGCCACGGGTGGTAACGCAGAATTCAGTTGAGGATTACTGTAGAGATCATTGGTGGTGCCATCGTAGCTCATGGCATTCGATATGGACTGCATTTGGTGCTTAACATACTGCTGCGAGTAGTAGTTGCCGGCGGTTTGTGTGGGTGCGCAGCAACTCTGATTTGTAACTGCCGCCGCGCTGGGGTATCCAGTAGACATCGAGTTGGGGTACTGCATTGGCATTGTCGGCCACATGGCGCCCTGCTTAGCAACTGAACTATTCACGTACGCGGGATATGCACTTCGACAACTGCTCTGGTAATCGCCACCACCACTGGCCCCGTTCCACATCCAGCGACTGTCATCGCAGACACTTTGGCTTTGATATGTATGATGTCCTGCGGAGACCGCGGCGGGGTACCCATGCGGGTGGTAGGGGTAGTTCGCTTGATACTGAGGTACCCGAGTGCCGCCCATTCCTGTTGAATGTACCATTTTGCTGCTAGCATATGGCATGGCGTTGGCATCTGGCATTGTTTTCATGAGACCAACACCGCCCTTTTGCGAGAGAGCGTGGTGGTAGTGAGGGTGGTAGTAGGGATGCTGCAGATGGCGGTACGGCGCATATCCATATTCGGGTGTGGACATTTTCATGCCGTTCACTGCACTCTGCTGCTGCTGCTGTTGCTGCTGTTGCTGATGCTGCTGGTGCTGCTGATGGGTTTGTTGTTGCTGCTGCTGCTGATGGTCAGCAGATTTTGCGGTCATATTGTATTTGTACTGTTGTTCAAGTTGACTTTGGTGATGGTACGGCTGCTGTTGCTGCTGCTGCGGGTAGGGGTGATGCTGGTTGTAGGCGTATGCGTAATAATTTCCACTCTCCGTTGCCATGGCACTGGCATTTTGACCGAACGCTCCGTAACAGTTGTTCAGGTTGTACGAGTGCTGTTGCAATTTCCCCCCGCCCAGAGGTGGCATTGGCAAATGACTTGACTTCGACTTGCCCATGCCCGTTCGTTCCTTAAACTCCGCATCGGCATCATATGGATACGCACTAGACGGCCTGACGCCCGTCCCACTTCCACCATATGGTTCGTATGCATTGTACGAGACGCTTCGCTGACAGCTGGCCGCTGGTTCCTTGTAGTAGCTCGCACTGTACCGCGCACTGACACCTGCCCCAACGCCAACTGCGACGCCTGCAGCGTGTCCTCCGCCTCCTCCTCCACCGCCTGCATTTGCATAGTTGGAATCCATTATCGTCTTGAATTTGACATCTGATTAGACTTTTTGCATTTATTCTGGGAATCTAAACACGGAATCAGAGAAAAAGAAAAACAAACCGTGAACTAAACAGAAACACCATAGTAACACTAAACAAGATTTAGGCCAAGCCAAACACACAGCACTGATACGATGACACAATGAGCATGGAACGCTTGTTCTAATTTTAGAGGATTTGTTTTGGTTGCGAGCGCACGGGCGAACGGATCTATCTATCCATCTATCTATACCACGATTACTTTATTATTATTATTGGTTGCGCCTCTGCCCTGGTGTGTGACCATAGCAACTTGTGTGTGTGACACACAATGGGAAAAAAATAATTTCTTCTTCTTCCAATGGCAGAGGTGCTCCCCTATTTTCTTTTGGTGGGCAATGGTGGTGTAAACAGAAGAGAAACATATTTTCACATGAAAACGTACCGTGCTGCGATGTTTCGATGGCGTTTTGATATTTCATTTACGATTTTGCAAATGTACTTACCAACTGCAAATTTCACGTGAAGTTTTTTTTTTTTTTTTTTGAAAAGAAAAACAAAAACTAAAGGGGAGAACAGAAATTCTAGACGTGTCAGCAAAACACACGAATAGATTGTACGACGTTTGTTGAGTACTGCGTGTGGTGGATAAGTTGTGTTCTGTTGGTAGAGAGTAGAGAAGTATGTCGTTGTCGGTTGTCGACGAATTTTGGTGTGCGAGTGGGGCGAAGGTGATGCGCCTGTTTTATTTGACATGCTTGAAAATTGCTGAGGGTAAGTTTTGTTATGACAGGTGATTGGGGAGAGTGATGCCAAGTTGGGGCAAATGGGTTTTATGATCTAATCAGATGATTGGGGAGCAACAGTTGTAAGTTGGGGAATTGTTGAGAAATGAAAATTAACGACTGTGGAGATTTGAATTCTGTTAAGGTGAAATAAGGGAATTTGACCACTTGACAAATGGAGACTGGGAATATCCTTGATCAAAGTATAGAAAGAAGTTTTGTTTTGTACTTGTAACTTTTTAGATGAATCGGTGATGCATTTAAACACTATTTTGTATTTGTCAGTTAAAGTAAAATAAATCCATTTGAACGCATAAAAGAAATGGTGGCGGACGTTGTTGTATGAATTAAAATGAATCAAAAAATACGAGAAATTAAGAAAATAAAGTCCAAAAGTAATCAAAATTGATTGGCCTTAAAAATAAACGCTATTTTTGTATAAAACACTTTTCAAAAATTATCTAAAAGTGTTGGCTTATTCATAATTTCAACATCTGCTCTAAATATTAAATACAGTAGAATCCCCTTAAGTCGAATCTTCACGGGATATCAAAATTAGATCGAGTTAGAGGATAGTTTTTCATATGGAAAATTGAGGGGAATGTCAAAAAAATATGGCGAAAAAGTTCGAGTTAGAGATAAATTCGACTTAGGGAGAGTGCTCTGTATATCATCCACTTAGGCTGTAACCTGTGTGCACATTTGAAGACGACTAGTTTACTCTCCCTTTTTGATTTCGAAATAATTTCTGCAAGATATGCAAAGTTCATAACAGCTATTTCTGTAGCATTAAAAATAACAGAGATTACCTCCGAAAAAATTTAACCACTCTCATTTCGAATTTACTTGTAAAAATTACAGAAAAATCATCAAATGCTTCTTTTCGTAATGCTGGGAATGCTTTTATTATTTTTAAATTGTATGTCATTTCTGTTTGGTAGTTAACATTAGAGGTGTGACGGATATCCGACAAGTATTCGGTATCCGGCTTCTTTTATACTATCCGGCCGAATACCGAATGGTCGTTTTTTTTAGTAAAAAACAACAAAATAATAAAAAAAATAATTTAATATTGGAAGCTTACTAAAGCCAAATTATGGTGAATGAAAATTAGTTTCTGTATTCAGGGGTAATAATTTATTAAGTTTGTTTTCGTATACGATGCATGCTTTAGAAAAGAGTCTCTCACTGTATACACTGCTATAGGGAGATGAAAAATAAGTTTTGTGCAAATTTGAGCAAAATTGGGTAGTGTCTTACATTTACTGACCACCAAACCCAAGTGTCACTATTCCGTTCAAAATAAACTGTTTAGAGATTTATGTAAGTCAAGCTCGTTGGGGGTATTTTTTTTTTGCAGAAAACTCAATCTGACTTGCCTTTCCCAAACTCTTCAAAAATGTAGTAGAAAGTGAGAATATCTTGTGCAGGTGAAGGAAAAAAACATGTTTAAGTTGGTTTGACTTTACCGGTCAGATTTGAAAATCAGAGCACCAAACTTTTATACTTTTAATTTGGGCGGCTATCCGGCCTAGCTGCAGGCCGAATATTCGGTATCCGGTATCCGGCCAAATCACTATTCGGTACAACTCTAGTTAACATAATCAACATGGAACCTGAATTGGATGTAAGAAAAAATATTATTAAGTGTCACTTAGCACACCCAATTAACAATCGGAAAGGAACAAAAAGTTAAGAGGAAAACAGTTGCCACTGCTATTAAGAATTGTAAAGAGAACCTGTTAGTTGAATTCTTTCAACTGGTTTGAGTCTGTTTATAAAGTGAAGAGAACTACGGGCTTGCACAAAAGGTTCCAGATCGGAACACAAAAAAAAATGGATGGATGAAAAAATGGATTTTGCAATCAAATTTCTTGACCAAATTTTTAGCATTACAATGGACGATGAATCGTATGTTTTTGCTGATTTCAACCACCTTCCGGGACAGGCATTCCATACTGCCAAAGGTAGAGGACATATATGAAGTAAAGTGACAAACCAAACCTCAAGCGAAACTTCCAAAAAAAATATCTTGTATGTTCTTGAGGGCTCAGAAGCCAAACTTTCATCACGACTGTGCCTGCAGAAGCGCTTAAGGCCTTTCTACAACAATCATCGAGACCTCCTCTTTATTTTGGCCTGATCTTGCATCATGCCACTATGGAAGGAGAGCGATGGATTGGTATTAGCTAAACAACGTTTCGATGGTGCTCAGAGACGTCAGTCCTCTGAATTCGCCAGAAATTAGGCCAATTGAAAGATATTGGGCCCTGGTCAAAAAAGAATTAAGAGCCACCAAAAAGGCTATCAACACGCTGAAAGAATTAAAAGAAATGTTTTAAAATAGCTTTAAAAAGGTGACAGACTATAAAAACAATGATGAAAGGTGTTCCTGAAAAATTAAAAATTTGTTAAAAATAAAGATTAATTTTTTTGTTAATTTTTTGATGAATACTTTTAATTTTTTTCACTTTTTTAAGTTTTATTTTTATTGTATTTTTTGTCAATTTTCGGTGAGTAAATCTTTTTGATGGCATCTGTGTTATTTTTTACTTTGCAGCCTGTCTTTGGGAAAGAGAAATCAACAATTAAGTCTGTCACATTTGTTTCCGACAAACGTTTGCTATATGCTTGAATTTCAAAATTTACCAATTCAATTGAATTAAATCGAAGATAGGGATGAATAGAGAATCAGAATCACTACAGTACTCTTTAAGTAGACAAAAACTTATATAAGTGCTGCTAATGAATTCACCAGCACATTTAGACCATGTTGATCCATTGTGATACCCACAGTCAGACTACTACCACTGACCGACCACTCATGTGATAGTGCAATAATTTGATCCCAAAAGCAAATGGTGACTGGACCTGATTTAAAAAAAAAAACTGGGAACGCGGTGAAACACCTGGTGATTGGCAGACTGGGGTGATTGTCCCTCTCTTCAAAAAGGGGGACAAAAAAGAGTGCTCCAATTACAGGGGCATATCTCTTTTAAGTCTCCCAGGTAAAGTCTACGCTAAGGTGTTGGAGGCGCGTTCTAGAGCTATGGTCGAATCCAGGATGGGGAATAAACAGTGCGGTTTTCGTCCCGGCAGAAGTACAACCGACCAGCTTTTCACTCTAAGAATGGTACTTGAGAAGGCTTGGGAGTACGCCAAACCGATCTACAGTTGTTTTGTAGATTTGGAAAAGGCATACGACCGAGTTCCTCGAGGTAAACTCTGGAGTGTTCTGCAGGAGTATGGGATTGATGGTTCTTTGTTGAGGGCCATTCAGTCTCTATACACAAACTGTAGTAGCTGTGTTCGGGTTAACGGTAGTAAATCAACACCTTTCACCGTGGGCGTTGGACTTCGCCAAGGGTACGTTTTGTCACCTCTCCTTTTCATTATATATATGGACTGGATGTTACAGCGCAGTCGAGGCGAGGAATGTTTCACATTGGGAGAGTTGAGGGTAAGTCATCTTCTTTTTGCAGATGACTTAGTCATCCTCACATCCTCCCAGATGGAACTCCAGCGCGCGCTAGATAGGTTTGTGGCCGTATGTGCTGATGCTGGGATGAGGGTTAACGTGGACAAATCCGAGGTTATGGTTATTTCCAGAACTCCTGTTCAATGCACTCTACATGTTAGTGGAGTCCCATTGAAACAGGTGGAGAAGTTCAAGTATCTCGGGGTCTTCTTCACGAGTGATGGGAGAAATAATGCTGAGCTTTCCTGTAGGATTGGTCAAGCTGGGTCAATTTTGAAACAGCTTGGTCGATCTGTAATCAGGAAGGCCGAGCTTGGTGTCAAAGCCATGTTAGCGGTTTTTAACGCAGTATTTGTTCCAACTCTCACCTATGGTCATGAAATTTGGGTAATGACCGAAAGAATAAAATCGCGAATACAAGCTGCCGAGATGAGATTTCTTCGTGCTGTTGTGGGAATTACTCGCCGGGATAGGGTGAGAAACACGACAGTGCGCGGGGAACTCAATGTTGGGCAGCTGCTTCTTCGAACGGAAAGGGCTGTACTTCGTTGGTTTGGTCACGTGGCACGAATGTCCCCATCATCACGATTTCCGAGGCGTGCCTTGAATGCGATTCCATCAGGTAGGCGACCGCTTGGCAGACCTAGGATGAGATGGTTGGACCAAGTCCAAACACTCGCCTGGTTGCGCTTGGGCATAGCTCCTGATGAGTTAGAGTCGATGGCGGAGGATCGAGTGGCCTGGAGATCTCTTGTGCATGCATTGCCCCAGCGACCCCTTTAGTGGAACATGCGGGTCATTGAAAATGAGATGAGATGAGATGAACCGTATAAAAGCGTATTAACTTCGCATTCACTGGGATTCGAACCTAAGACCCCTCTAACTTAGGGCAGGCACTTAAGCAACTGCGCCATCCAGTCATCTATCTTTCAAATCTAACTTTGAGACAAAGTCACAGAGTGCACCCATTTAAAATATTCTATACTCACCTACCAGCTGGAATCTCGTTTCGTAATACAATACAAGGTTTTTGTACCAAAAGCTTCTTCCTCTCAATTCTACGCATCGCAATAATTTGTTTAAACCGTCAGTCAAGACTGCATGTTTTTCTTTTTTTTTCTTTCCGTATATTTTTTGAAAAATCCATTATACTTACTTTCTATACAAATATACTTAAAACTAGCTTAACTAACTAAACTGTTGTTCTTAAATCTAACTTACTGACCCCACGTGGGTACTCTAAGCTAATCTAAAACAGACTATTGATAAATTTGTCTTTCGACGTGCTTTATTTATTTACTTAATTTTAGTCCAAGATATAATGTTTTTTTCCCCAAGAAAATTGTAAAAAACTTGGGAAAGAGTCTGCATATACATTGGTTATAATGAACAAGGGTAATAAACGAGCTACGTTATATACAACATAAGGGTATGCGTCTATCACAATGGACAGTTCCACAGAAATACAAAAAAAAAAGCGAATCTGGCCTCTGAGCGGAAGTTATCTGTTCGAATTCCTATTGCAGGTTTCGCACAAGCAATTCGGCTAGACGCAATTTTGTGCTCTATCGTGTTGAAGAGTGAGACAGAAACAGAAAAAAAACTCACAGCTAATTGATGCAAGTAAATTGATCACGTAAACCCCGCCTAACAGTAGCGTGTAGCTGAATCAGGTAAAAAGCAAGCTCAGGTACATGAAAAAAGGGTTCTTCTGGTACCCTTCTTCTGAAAATCCCTGATACTAAGTGCACAATTGCACCATTTTTCGAGCGAGGAGGTAGCAATCTGATCGACAGATCAATTGTTACATATACAGCCTTGGCCAAATGCAGCCTTTTGCTAAATTTTTAGCAAAAAAAATTAATGAAATGAGAGGAAAAAATAAAAACCGTTCACAACCTCAGATAGTGCCACCGCAAACCATAAAACTCAAACTAATTACTTCCAATAAGTGATTTGGCAGCCAGACCAAAAAATATGAGTGCCTAATACATTTGGCCAACGCTGTATATATCACAGGTAGATAAATAAATGCCTTAGCGGCTTACAGCCATGGTTTTTTTTAAACCAACAGATTGGGTTCGAAGAAAATTATACCACCGTGGAAACTTCTACAGTCAGAATCGCTTACAATGACATCGGTTATAGCGACTAAATTCTTAGATAACGGCTGAACTCCATTATAATCTCACTGAATAACAAATTACATCGCTTACAAAGGCCGATTTTTTCATTTTTTTAAGTAAAATATTGGTTTTAACGACTAAAATCGACGAAGCTGTTGGTGCGACCACATTTTTTTTCTGTAGATGCGATGTATATGTATGTGTACATAGAATTTTGGAAACAGGAACAAGCTTACCGTTGGTTGGTTGATATTGATATTGATATTATGTCGTGTTGTTGTTGTCCGGACTTCAGCAGAGAGTAGCACACATACGACAATCTTCTGACCGATCACGCTTCGCGTCGTCGAACTTTTACGAACTCTTAAAAATAGGGAAAGTCTTAATAAAAATCAGTGGAGCACTAAGCTCCATATCCTTTGTTGCTTTCGACACAAGTATCTATCCGCTTTCAGTTAACATCTTTGGTTAGTTGGTGACTGCACTGCGACTTGTATTTAGTTAGACGAAACCCACCTCACATGACATCTGGACATTTCTCGCAAGGCGAAAATGCGCAAATTATATTATTCCCTTCGAGGACTTCGAGAAAGCTGGCTGGCTGGAATCATGTCGACGGATGCTTCTAAAACAAGCAACGACATTGGCTGAGTCTTTGCAACTTCGATGGAGATATCCATGGCACTCCAACTCCCATATCGGTTGTGTTTTTCAGACTAAATTAAAAGTAATTCATGGAGCAGCTCGTTTGCTGTCCGATAGATTGCGAATCTATTGCCCTTTACACAGACAGTCTGGTTCTGGACCCTCTTTCTATCAGATTTATTATGGTAAAATATTGAACGCGCATCTCTACAGGAGATCGTAATCAGACGCTATCGAACCCCAAGCCAGTATTAGTTTTTTTTTTTTTTGTCGGAGGTTTTTTTTCAAGCTTTACACTGGAGCACTCAGACTCAAAAACTGGTCCATTGTACTGACAGGTAGCAACCAACTCCAGTGCCGTTAATTTGATGCCAACGGCAAATGGTGGCTGGACCAGATTCGATTTCACTGGGATTCGAACCTAGGACCCTTTTAACTTGAGGCAGGCACTTAGCCAACTGCGTCATCCAGTCGTTCAAGTCAATATTAGTTGCAGAAGTTATAGATAACAACTACTGTAAAGTTGAACAGGAGAAAGAGGCAATTCTCTATTAATTTGGAACTGGCCCATTTGGATTGCGCATAGAGAAAAGGCATCACTGAGAAAGGAAGATGTACGAACTAAACCAATTTTAAAACTATTCCTAATTATTATTGTGTCCTCAAATCATACCGAGTAAATAGAGCTAATTCGAAGACTGCATCAAATATTTAAGGCTTGCTAAGACTGATATTTACTAGTTTCGCTCAAATCGATGCTGATTCATTTTCATAAAATAGAAACGCTATAGGCCTTGCTAAAATGCAATATTCTGCTAGCGTTCTATAAATAAGGACAAATGAGCCTTGGCAAAATGTATGAGACACCCTTATCTTTTCGTCTGTGCTGCTAAATAGCTTAACGGAAGTAATTAGTTTGAATTTTATGGCTTTCGGCGACATTATCTGAGGTTGTAAACGGTTTTTATTTGTTCCTCTCATTTTAATATTTTTTTTTTGCTTTTTGAAGATATAGCGAATCTTAAAGAGTGCCTAAGGCTATGTGTACATATGTACCTGAGGCAATGGCCGTATTTCTTCCCGGAAATGCCTACAACGTTAAACGTTTGTGTATGTTTTGGTACTACGTACAAAACGCGAGAATAAGTGGCGTCCGTTTTTCAGATTCTTGCAAATTTCCTGAAATTGTATCACTGTAATACTCTTCATACAGATCTTTGACAAAAAGACACAATTTTTTTAAGAATTTAAACGTATCGCAAGAATGGTAATACCCACACAGTATTGCCATTAAGCCTCATATGAATCATGTTGACTCACAGAGACGGTACTAGAATTTGCACAACCATTTTTTATTTTGTATCTATTATCAAAAATTTCATTTTATCATGAGTTCTGAGAAATTTTCTATCTTTTTGTTTTTGATTCGGATCTAAAAATCTCCTCTCTAGA
The DNA here is from genome assembly GCA_930367185.1 of Myathropa florea. Lineage (NCBI taxonomy): Eukaryota > Metazoa > Arthropoda > Insecta > Diptera > Syrphidae > Myathropa > Myathropa florea. Next base: position 125,161,597 of record OV884002.1, on the reverse strand, counting down.
AAACGTATTCTTCTATTTCTAAGATGACCAAAATTTAATAATGATGTGTTGCAAATTTTAGTTGAGGTAAACAGTTGACTATCTAATAACCGAATACCTAAGCATTAATAAAATAAAAACTCCTCACAACGTCATAAATTTAAAGCGGCTTTACTAATTATTAGAGAAAGAATAATCATTATCCTCCATTTTAATTCCTACTAACATGTATATTTTCTAATGCAATACAAATGTGCTAACATTGCAACACAAATATTTAATACAAACCCCTGCCATTTTATTACAAGGAAACAATTTCCTTTAGGATTTCACTAATTACCTTATGCAATTACGATATACCATGACACGCTTATTATGATTGCTCAAACGCGATTTGGCATCACTGAAAAGACATGAGTGCATAGAAAGTTAACTTGGCAGTGCTCAGCCCATTTGACATTTATTCTCTACTGATAAAGTGCTGTGAGTGGTTGTGTTCTTTGCCAATTCAAAACATTTTCTCAAAGTAAATTTAAATAACTTCTTCAAGACCATGGCAGAAGATTGGCAAACTCCAAAATTTCGACAAAGTGTTGTTGCTAAAATGTAAATAAAACCAATTGAGTGCATCAGAATTCCTTGTAATGTTGATTTTTTTCACTTTTGTAGTAATGAAGTGCTTCAGAGCAGTGGGCAAGATCCTTCGAAAAATGCTAGCGTCATGGAAAATCATATACACAAGAAGGCCCGAACAAAAGAAGAATATCTTGGGCTTGTGGCGAAATTGTTCATGCATTTCAAGGAGATGGTTAGCCGTAAGTATTGAAATCTCAAATTGGTGTAGGATATGATTGTTGGCGTTATTTCACAAGAAACTGAAATCTCAAAACATCTATCAATCAGTGGAGTTTTAATAAAGGGTTACTTTTCGCAGGTGGCCCGGCTGGAAAGCCTCAGCAGCCGCCGAACGCGGACATGGGGAACGCCAACGTCATGCCGGATCCATTGAACGCATTACAGACATTGGCTAGCCAAGGCAACCGTAATGCTCAAATGATGCCCATGGGCGGTAACCAACCCAATCAAATGGCCCCTGGACCAGGAGTTGGTGTGCCAGCGTCAAATCTGTTGCAAACACTGAATCAGGTACGCCGACAGCTCATCCAGTTCCCCAAAAAATCCCAATAACCAATTTTTTTTTAACCCCACAGCAACGTCCCGGTCAACAAATGCCAAACATGCAAGGCATCCGTGGTCAAATGAACGTCCCGATGGGAGGCAATGTCCCTCAAGGTGGCGTGGGCCCATCCAGCATGGTCCAGCAAATGGGCAACAACATGGGCAACGTGAACGCCAACCTGAACATGAACGTGATGGGCAACCAGCCCCAGCAGATGGGCAACCAAATGGGGATGCCCGGTCAAATGAACCAGATGACTGCAAACCAGATGCAGATCAACTCCAACATGCAGGGCCAGCCCATGAACTCCATGAACGTGCCCCAGATCCCCATGAATTCGATGAACCAAAATCAACTGAACGTAAGTAGCAGACGGCCCCCCTTGAAAGCTCTCAAGAAATTGAATCCAAAACTCCAGATCGGTCTCAACCATCCGCAACTGAATCAGATGATGACTCGCATGAACAACAACCCCGCCATGAATGTTGGCCCGCAGGCGGTTAATCAGGGCATGCACGGCCAGATGAACGCCGCGCAAAACATGCCCAACCTCCCGCAACAGGGACAAATGCATGCGAACAATGTGAACGCCGGTCCTCAGGTGGGAATGCCTCAGAATGCCGGCCAGGGAGGTAAGTTCGTGACCCACACAAACGGTCCAACGGCAGTTAACAGGTCCCCCCGTCTTATTGAAGGCAACCTCAATCAGATAATTAACATGCCCAATATGCAACAAAAGCAGAACATGCCCCTCAACCAGGGAGGGGCCATGTTCCCGGTAAACCGAAATGTCGGTCAAGCCCCATTCCTACGCCAAAGCCCCAGTCCTACGGTGGCCTCACCGGCTGGAATGGCGCAGCAGTTGCCGCAGCAACAACAACAGCAACTGCAGCAACAACAGCAGCTGCAGCAACAACAACAGCAGCAACACCAGGTTGTAGCCCAGCAGCAGGTTCAGCAGCAACAAGCTGCCCAGCAACAGCAGCAGGTCCAGCAGCAACAACAACAGCAACAGCAGCAGCAACAACAGCAACAAGCCCAGTTGCCCAATCTCCAAATGATCCCAAGTCCAGCCTTGGTGCCTTCCTCGAGCCCCCAAATGTCCAACCTGATGAACAGCAACCAAAGAGGTAAGACCCTCCAGTTAGCCTTTCCAATTCCTAACTAACACCTTACAACCCCTCAGCTCTTCGTCAATCGCCAAACGCTCCTCTCAACACTCCAGGGCAGGTCTCCGCCACCAGTCCATTTAACTCGCAAGAAGACATCCTCTACCGCGAAAAGTACAAACAACTCACGAAGTACATCGAACCCCTCAAGCGCATGGTCGCCAAGATTGGCAACGACGGTAAGTCAGTAACTCGCAATCCATCGCTCAACTGCTCACGTTCCCCATTCCACCCCACAGATGTCGAAAAGATAACCAAAATGAGCAAACTGCTCGAGATCCTCTGCAATCCCTCGCAACGGGTGCCGCTGGAGACCCTCATGAAGTGCGAGATAGCCCTGGAGAAAATGGACATTGTCTCCTACTGCGGAAATCAATTCGGGGTAAGTTAACGCCACCCAGTCGCCCCACAAGACTACCCACTAATCATATTTTTCTGCAGAAATCCTCGACCAATCTTGTGGAGGCCACGAGCCAAACTCTGCAGAGCCCCCTCGCCAATCACACGTTGCGACGCACTTTCAAGCCCAGCCTGGAGCTCCTCTTCGGCACCGACATCCGTGTGCCTCCGCCTAAAATGCCACGCATCCACTACGATGACCACCAGCAAGAGATTCCACACGTGCTGCAGGGAGAAATCGCTCGATTGGACCAGAAGTTCAAAGTCTCCGTGGACACCTCAGCGCAGAACAACAACAAGACCATTAAACTGATCTGCTGCCTCGACGACAAGCGCTTGCCGTGCGTCCCACCCGTGAGCGTCAATATTCCAGGTAAACCACTTAACATCCCCATTTCCTCTCGCCCCGATACTCATGCCTTGTGCTCTTCCAGAGGAATATCCATTCACATCGCCAAACTGCTCGCTCACCGACCAGGAGTACTCGGCCACTCCGTTCCTGCTGGCCGTGCAAAACGCGTTGACTGCTAGAATCGCCAAACTTCCGAAGTGCTACTCTCTGTCGCATCTCTTGGACACGTGGGAGATGTCGGTGCGCCAGGCTTGCTCGCCAACTTCTGTTCCCACAAACGATTTCGGTGCTCTCTTCGGAATGTAATTGTCTTAAGCGTTCTTTGTTTCATTTTCTTTAAGTCTTTTTATGCTCGAGTGCATATCCAATAAAGTCTTTTATTCATTTTAGTACACGAGTCTTTTAATTGATGCTGTGGAACTTAATAAGGTGGGAAGCAAATGACACTCAGGGTGAGTGTGCACTCAGTGATGTGTCGAGAAAACTATGGAGGCATACACGTCAATAAAAGGAGTCGCACAAGATCACTTCTCAGACTGAGGGCAAACGTTACTTGTAACGATACGTCTGGAGAGGTGAACCACGATCAAAATAGGCAACGACAGTAAGTCAGTAACTGGCGTACGTCTGCAGAAGAGACTGTTCGATAGGAAACCACTTGGTCATAATAAGCGTACCCTACAACGCAACTACGACAGGTAGCAGAACAATGCTAAAGAAATAGGTTTCATTTTCGATTGAGGATGACAAGCTAAAGCGAGACTTAAGTATAAGAACCTTCAGAATCCAGAGGAAGGAAGAGGAGGAACCTCTTCCACGAGTCACAAGGAACTTCTAGTATCATCTGAAGAAGCTAATGTTTGACGAAGAGCTTGGATCTTGCAGGCTATGTCTGGAGAAAGAAGAGACTGCGCAACACATTATGCCAATGTCCGTATTGGCTAGCAGAAGAAACGAGATTCAGAATCATTACTGGGATCTCCATTAAGCATATGCTGGCGCTACCACGAGGAATCGAGGTCAGAGGGAAAGTTGGAGTAGTCCAAACAGCCGCTCTGTTACAGAAGAATCATGGAAAAGGCTACGGTGGCCTGATTCATTAGGAAAAAAAAGAAAACTAGACAAGATATCAGAAAGACAGTGTGAGTGGTAGCGAGCTGAAAAAAGGAGAACAAAATAAGTTTTTTTATGAAACCAAGAACACCGAGGAGTCTAGAGACTGACATTGAATAACGGCCGTTTATGAAAAGGCCTAGCAACAGGTCTTAGGGATGGCATATAGAGTCTTCGAAACTGATGGGAGTATGCAACAGATCGTCGGTAGAATTTAGAAACACAAGCATCATGGATCACTGAAGCATCCGCACAAATTTCGACCCAATCTATTGCAACAGCTCTCTATTGCCACTCTCTCTATGCCAGTAGACTAGGCGTCCCGGCTATGATTTATGTAGAAGCTGTTTAGACGAGGAGGAAATGGAAAGCGTTTCACACCTTCCTTGCTCCTGTCCAGCCCCAGCGTCTATTCGACGCCTACATCTAGGGGCCTACTTTTGCGATAACTTATGTGAACTTAGTGTGGTTCCTATTTATGATCTAATACGCTTCATTAGAGGCTTCAAATGGTTTCCCACAAATACTTTATTGGATTGACCTCAGTCAAACCATGTGGCTGCACAATGGATCAACTCTGCTCTAAGTGCACACCTTAGCCACCTCATACCTACCTACCTATTGCAACAGCTTCCAATCCCTGCTCTTAGTCGTTGTGTAAATTTGTTCAGCGCTCCAACATTGTCGAAGCCGGCAAATCGTTAAAATATTCACACCTTAACAAATTCTAAAAAAACACTAGAGTTCCAAACCGACACGCTTCATCTTTTTCATAGTGGGGGAATTTTGTATCCCGGGAAAATTCGTCTCGTCATCCAAATAATGCACATGCACCATGCAGATGAGTTCTGGAACCTTCAAACCCTTCAAAACATGCAGGGATTTTGGACAGGAACTGCACTATCGCTTGATTTTTTTTCAATCTACGACGGGCAGTTGTCAACACGAAAACCAATAACTTCTATAAGTCGATCCAGCCTTCATCCAGCCAGCAGACGCGTGTTCCCTTTTAGAGGCTTTCTCGTCACAGAACAGTTGAAACAAGACTCTAAGATCAATGAGGATAACTCAAAGAATTTTAAATTCTGTCAACCAAATATCGATCCATCGCTCCCAAACCGGTGTCAAACTTTGTGTTTGACAACTATAATTTTGAGCTAGTTTAAGAGTTTGTCTGGCTTGGGACAAAAGTGAACTCGACAAACGACGATTCAACGTCGAATCTACGTAGAGATCACTGTGACGAGTTATCGCAATCGCTGCTACATTGTTCACAAATCTTTTCTTGAAGGGTTCTTGAAGAACTGACATCATGCTCGACAAAAGAATTGTCTTGACAAACTTGTTTTAAAAAGCCGACTGCTGGACAATTGATGGAAAGGCTAATTTTCGATTCAATAGAAGGAAATAGTTCCTGCATCGAATATTTCATTCAGACTCAAAGGAGGGCATGAGGAAGTGGAGAAAGCATAACCGCTAACTTTCGGACTGTATGAGGATGCAGACATAACCTAAAAGACAAAGATCTGTGGACTAGTCTACAGGACACAGATCTATGATCTGTCCCGACCACATCAAGTGCATACATAGGTACGAATTCTCCGGCTTAGAGCACTTTCGAAGACGATCCTACAAATTCGAGAAGGAAGACCGAACCTCCTAACCTGGCGATCGCTTGTACAAGAGCAATTCATCGTTACAAATCATATCCACATGCTTTTATCCTCAAGGGCAGCCAGTTATAGCTCAGTTCCGGATCCTGTCTGGATCACTGTCCATAAGTAGGGTTCCTTCAAAGGATCGTCCATCAATGTTTGCTCATCAGCAGGGTTAAACGTGTTCGGCAATGAAATCCGCCTCTTCTTTCTCACTCCTTGCCCATTCACCATTATTTTTTCTGGGAACGACTGTTTCAGTAAATTGCTTCCTTTAACAATGACTGACTTGTTTTTGCCTAAAATTGGTATTATGGATGTAGACGGGGTTTCACCAAGATGGCGAAACAGGCTACATTCCTGGTTGGCATCAAAGCTCAAATAGTAAAAAATTATTATTTGATATCCGGTTGACATGACTTTAATTTCAGCATCAAGCACTTTCTAGAAATAATTCAGCAAATATTGACAACTTATTTTGATTTCTGGTGCTTATGAAATCCTCCAAATCGTTTTGACATTTCTAACCAAAGTTTTCATTCACAGGAGTGCGTTCAGAAGATCGAGTGCCAAAGTGTTGTTAATGGCTGAAACACAATAGTGCGTCAGCGTCAGCGCTGTCTTTTAACGCACACAATTCAATGGACATGCACGAAATACTGCAGCAATCTACGTAAGTGAAAAATGAGAGATCGTAATAAAACGTAAAATGTAATTCCAACGCACGTCATTATTCAACATGTTGGATATTTTTTTGACAGTGGAATGCGCTGTGAGAGCGAAATTGAGAAATGCTTCCCAAATTGAGAGTTTTTTCCCAAATTGAGAATTTTGTGGCAACTGACATTTAAGAAATGAAAACAGCTGACTAAAATTATTTCAACGACAAAACTAATTTGAATGAATACGCCAAATTAGCAACAAGAATCACTTTTTTAATTTTTTTAACTTTCTTGGCATTCATTTTCCGCAATTAATTTCTTTAACGTTGAATTGTTTGACCAGAATATTTTTTGATTTGACATTTCAGAGATTAAAACAGCTGAGGGAATATTTTTTATTTGGTATTTGAGAGAGAGAGGGAGGAGCTTATTAACGCAGTGCGTCAACGCACACCCTCCGTAACATGAAGTCGACTAGCGCAACGCACTATTGTGTTTCAGCCATAAAACAATCGTGGCAAAGCAGAACAGTTTCAGACAGAAATCATTGATCACAGGGTTTCTTTCCCCCTCGTCCATCGAAAAATAGGCATACTAACATATTTGCCTTATTGTTCATGCGCACTTTCTTATTTGCCGTCGACTAATTTTGGCTTTAAAACAGTCCAAAACAGCTCACAAGTAAGGTAGAGAAACGCTGTAAATACAAGCGTCAAAAAAAATTTCAGAGGAAAATATAATGGGAGTTGGACATTGTTATATGACTGATTTGTGCACAAGAACTTGCATACGTCTGCGGTCGACCTAGGCCTTAACCAATCAGCTTTTAGGCAAAAAGTCTTAAGCTTTAATTACAGAACTTGCATGCACATTATTCGTTTTCTGTGACGAACTGTGCTCTGCAAATTCTGATGAACTGGGATCAGTGTAACCTCTCCTAGCCACTTTTCAGACTCCACAATAGTTCCTTACCTAACTTTATTCAATAACGGCTGGATGGTGCAGTTAGTTAAGTGCCTGCCCTAAATTAGAGAAGTCCCAGGTTCGAATTCCGGTGAAAGCAAAGTTAATACTGTTTTATCCGGTTTTTTAAATCAGGTCGTCATCATTTGCCGTTCGTATCAAACCGCACTATCACTGGCGGTCGATCGGTCTAGTCTGACTATAGGTATCGCAATGGACCAACATGGCCAACAACTTCACCTAACCTAACTTTATTCAATTTTAAGAAAAGTATGAACGATGTACTCCTACAAGACGGGTACAATACTCTCTCACTCAAGTCGAAAAATACCAAAGAACTCCTTAACAAAAAAACAATTTAAATTCATCACAAAACTTTGTTACAATCAGACACCAAATATTTCAGATAAATCAGCCACAGTAACGCGATCTGGAGAGAGCGACTGTCGCACCGCTATTTCCCATGCTTGCAAAAGCCGTGTCAACGAATAAAGACGAGGCAGCCTCTCAATTCGGACCAACAAATTCGCGTAAATCTTCCTGAGGAACTCCGTCCCAAAGTAGTCCTCAATCGGCAGCGAACACCTCGGAGACTGAAACGGATAAGCCCCTGTAATGAACACCAAGACTAAGCATAAATCGGGTGTTTAATTTGGTGGATCACCTCTTACTTGGTACTATTACACTAATTGGGGGAAGGCATGGCAAAAGCTTGTCCTCGCAATAGCAAATCAGTTGAATCTTGTTACTGCCCCCCTCGGGATCTAGAAGAATTTTAAACTTTTGCGTATTTTCCAACTGAAAAATCTCTGCTTTCAGGGCGTGTGGTATCTCTTGGAGCGTTTCCTCGTTGGTCTGACACTGCGCTTGGGAAGGTGTTGATACGTCCGTGTCCAGCAACTTTGCGGCGCCATTGAATGTTCTGTTGAAAGTGTGATTTGGATTGCACGACGTTTGAATGACACTTCTGATCGAGTTGGAAACGTAAAACTGTTTCTAGACGTGTGAAATGAATGTGAATGAAAACGAAGATTCGAGTCAACGACAACGTTTATTCTTACAGACATGATTAGCGGCTACTTTCGTCAAATTCTCATGGAGTAAATCCTTTGCTCACGCTAGATATTTGTTGTTTTCTTTCTCCGAAATGATGCAAAAGTGAAGAAGTCACAACACAAATGCGAGGTAAAAAAGCACCGTCAAACTGAATCCAAGCATGAGCTACGGTCTAGACAGTATGTCTGCAGTCCGAAAATAATGCAATGTTTCTAATCGCCTTGGGTCTCAGTTAAGTCTTGTGAAACATAACCTCATACGATGATTTCACTAAAAAAGAAACTAAGAACTTCCATAAATCAAAGGATACGTCTGCAAAATTGATTTCTTGACTGTTTCTCGTTTAATAGGATCCAAAGTGGAGTACAAGTGACGATGATGATCTCGCACAAAATGCCGACCAACAATAAATTCTGAACTCATATTTTCAACGGTATCAAATTGAGGCAACATAAGTGAAGTTGCTTCTGACTCAAGCAGACCCGTTTGTTTTAAAAGTTTGATCGGCGATATGGTTTGAGTCATTGGAATGCCTGGGTTCATCAGAAACGAAAACCGGCTCAAAAATCGCAAAAGACTACAATCTTGGGACTTTTTAATTAGTTAACGACAGAATGGCTCTAATAGTATATGGTTTCGAAACAATCGACGGTTTTGACCACACAAGTTTTTAAAATGTTTGTGCTTGTAGCCTTGATTTGATTTTTGTCAATCTTCTTCTTCTTCTTCTTAGGGCGCTACAGTCCGAGGTGGACCTGGGTCTCACTCAACATGGCTCTCCAGCCAGCACGATCTTTCGCCAGCTGTCTTCAGTTTCGCACACCAAGCCGGCCGAGGTCCCCCTCAACTTGTGTTATTGTCCCACAGGCTCAGAGTCTCTGACAAGAGTTCAAGCCTCTCACTTCCCCGTGGTGAAATCCAGGAGCCCAGTATCCTCGACAAAACCAACCCTCGTGGGACGTCTGGGCAGCTGCAAACGAGAGAGGGGGACTGTGAGTCTACCAGGGCTCATCACTCTTTTTAGGATGGCGACGGAGGAGCTGATCAACTGATTGGCCAACGGCGGCATCCACAACTCCAGTCAGCAGGAGCTACCTGGTTTCCATGGTAAGGTCGGGACGATGAAATTGAGATGGCGGCGGATGAGCCCTTCTCTTAGGGCCGACGGCGGCGCTCATAGCCTGCAAGAGGCTACCGACAACGAATCCTTTCGGACCCCTTTGTCCGGGGGCTAAACTAATGGACTTGTCTTCCCAGTTGGAGGTTGTGCGTGGGGTTAACTTCCTCACCACGTAAAAAAATTGGAGTTCAGGAACAACAACCTGCCTCGGATATGGGCGATCCTCCGATAAGTGAATTTAAAATTGGACATCAAGTTGGCTGAAGTCCTCCCCCACTTGTGGGCGCACCCTCGATCGTTGACGTTCTCTGTTGCGATGTTCTATGGGCTAAAAGTCTAAGATTCTCTTGGCCGTAGCTAAGTTATCCATGCATTTCATATGTCCTGTCATCTTAGGTATCGAATAAGTAGACGCCTGGTTAGACTCATGTTGCTGTACAGCCCGTATAGTTCCCGATTGAATCTTTTCCTTCAGCCGTCATCAACGCAAACAGAACCAAAGATCGCGCGCAGAACTTTTCTGTCGAAAAGACCAAGAGATTCATTCGCTTGGGATATTGTCCATACCTCTGCGCCGTAAAGCAGGACTGGGATGATCAAGGTCTTTTATAGAGTCAGCTTGGTCTTCCGAGAGGGGGCTCTAGTACCCAATTGCCTTTTGAGCCCAAAAAACAGCGGTTGGCAAGAGTGTTCTGCGTTTGATGTCGGTACTGATGTTGTTTGTACCGTTTACTGCGGAGCCAAGGTTGACGAAGTCCTTAATTACCTCAAAGTTGTAGCTGCGTATGGTGACGTTCTGGTCAAGTCGTCGATGTTGTGCGTCCCTTCTCGATGACAGCATAAACTTGGTTTTGTCCTCGTTTACCGCCAGACCCATTTTAGCCGCTTCCGTTTCAATGCCAGCAAACGCATAATTGACGGCTCGCTGTGTTCGCCCAATCACGTCAATGTCATCCGCGTAAGCTAGCAGTTGAACGGACTTTTGGAAGATCGTGCCTCTTGTGTTGGCCAGTGAGTTTTGCACGATCTTCTCAAGAACGATGTTAAGAAAATCACATGACAGTGCGTCTTACTTATTTATTTAAGGTGGCGCTACAGTCCGGGGTGGACCTGGGCCTCAACCAACAAGCGTCTCCAGCCAGCTCGATCTTTAGCTAGCTGCCTCCAGTTTCGCATGCACAGTTGGTTGAGGTCCCTTTCCACTTGCGTGCCCCACCTGAGTCGCGGTCTTCCTCTACTGCGCCGTCCCTCGGGAGTGGATTCGAAGACTTTCCGGGCCGGAGCATTGTTTTCCATTCGCTCTATATGACCTAGCCATCTCAATCGTTGGATCTTCACCCTTCTGGCTAACTTAATGTCGCTGAACAGCTCGTACAGTTCGTTGTTGTATCTTCTCCTCCATCACCCTCTATGCAGAAGGGACCGAAAATCACCCGAAGAATTTTCCTCTCAAAGCAACCAAGAGCGTGCGAGTTTTGCACAAATCTTTCAAGTATGATGTTGAAGAAGCGCGTCGTCTTGTCTAAAACCTTTTTTGACATTGAAGGTCCCGGTGAGTTCGTTACCGACCTTGATGGAGCAGCGAGAGTTCTCCATCGTCATCCTGCTCAGGAGGCCCATTATAGTTATACTCTTTGAGCATTGTCAGTGACTCGAAAGAGGTGGAGCCGTGAAAAAATGTTAATGTGTTTTTTCGAGATTCGAACGTTAGACCGCGAGCGCAGGAGTCAACGCACCTACCCAAATACACCACGGCGCCCATGATCTTCTCAAGACTGATGTTAAAAAGTCACATGCGCGTCTAAAACATTTACATTTACATGAAGGCAAGAGTTCGTTACCGATCTTGATAGAGCAGCGAGAGTTCTACATCGTCGCTCTGGTCAGTCTAACGAACTTGGCAGGAATTTCAAAACAAGACATGGTCCTGTAAAGCTCTTCTGTCTATGTCATGCGAATATGGAATGCTCTTCCCAGCCCAATATTTCCCACTCACTACAATCCACAGACATTTAAGACCAATGTGCATAGGTACCTCCTCTCCCTTTCTCCCTCTATACCTACCCGTGCTGTGTCTTGATTCCGGACACTTAAGGGTGTTTCTAACACCTTTCGGGCGCGAAAATTATAAAAAAAAAAAAATTCGGCCTTAAAATTAACGAATGGGTGGTGTTCGTCGATTTGCATTTCTTGGGCCTTTTCCAGGATCTGCCTCAGTGTGAAAATTTGGTTTATGGTGGACTTTCCACGACTGGATGGTGCAGTTGGTTAAGTGCCTGTCCTAAGTTAGAGGGGTCCCAGGTTCGAATCCCAGTGAAAGCAAAGTTAATAGGCTTTTATCCGGTTTTTCAAATCTGGTCCAGTCACCATTTGCCGTAGGGATCAAATTAACGGCACTGTTACTGGAGCGATCGATCAGTGGCAGTAGTCTGACTGTGGGTATCACAATGGATGGTCTAAGTGTGCCCCCTAACCTAACCTAACCTTCTTCGCCTGAAACCACACTGATAAGGACCTGAAAAGGAAGAGAAGAAAGGGAGACGACCTAACAAAAAATCTAGTTCTGCCTTGTCCGCTTTAGCACGGGTTGTCTCATAAGAATCAAAGTGTATCCTTGTTGAATCTTAAAAAAATATTTTGTCGAATCCGACGTGGGTTAAGCCTAAAGGTAGCCCTAAACGACGAACATGCTCGCCGAACTTGCTCGTGCTCACCGCATCTTCGTCGTGTATGGGCTGGTTCGCGAGCCGCTCGCTGTTGACGAAAACTTTTGATTTTGTCGTGTTCGTTGGCTTTGATGTTCGCCGTGTAGGGCCATGTTCACGAGCAAACATCATATTTGCTGTGAACGTCACCCAGTGCATATCGCGGATTAAGCACAATGTCAACAGCAGAAATCAGTTAATCAGTTATTAGTTGATTTCTGGTCGACAGTCAGCCACGATTTTATCGAGGAATTCACCACTTACGCTTCCCTATCACACATGTTTGAAGAAACAACACGAAATTAATGTTCACCGTGTAGGGGATAACGCAAACGAGCATGTTCGTCGTTTAGGGCTGCCTTAAGAAAAATCAGAAATATGCTCATGAGCTGCTTCTTTTTCCTTCGTGAGGACTTCTGAAACTTAAAAAGTTTGTTGGTAACAATCTTCTTTAGCCTTCAAACTTTAAAAGACAATTGCCTTTAGAATTGGCACTGTAACTGAAGGCTCCAATCAACCAGCAGATCATCTACTAATGGAATCTTAGGCTGCGGCCACGCAATGAACGACGAGCGTTTGAGCGACGAGCGTTTAAGCGACGAGCGTTTAAGCGACGAGCGTTTAAGCGACGAGCGTTTAAGCGACGAGCGTTTAAGCGACGAGCGTTTAAGCGACGAGCGTTTAAGCGACGAGCGTTTAAGCGACGAGCGTTTAAGCGACGAGCGTTTAAGCGACGAGCGTTTAAGCGACGAGCGTTTAAGCGACGAGTCTGAGCGATGGGTGCCCATTTAATGAGCGTCATCGCTGAGCGATTATTTGCAAAAATTGACTGCAGAGCGACATCGCTCTGTCGCATAGAAAAATCGCAAATCGCTCAATTCTTACAGGGCCAACGCCATACGATTTCATGAGTTTTAATTTTTTTCCTACGCTCTATTCCTCGTCGCCCAATCGTTCGATCGCTTGTCGCTCATTGCGTGGCCACAGCCTAAGACACAAATAGCAGTCTCTGATGACTGTTGTCCACTCGTGTGACACGATCAATGAACATTCCCTTCATCAAAATAAGAAACCCCTTAACGACAGTGTGAAGATCATTGATTCCAATCTTAAAGCGCCATCGACGCCATTTCATTTTCGCACACATTTCTCATCCACTCAGTCACTCCAAAGCCGCCTATCTCAACTTCCGTCCGTAGGTTATGTGCCTAATGAAGCAGCGCTTCCCGTGTGACCGCACACAAAGAAAACAGATTCAATCGGCCAAAGGTACGGGAGATTAAAATCCGAATTCCACAACCTGATTTCGCAACCGACAGCAATGCACAGGAAAGGCACACTCGCCGCGTTCGTGTTTCGCAAGGTTTTCTCCGGATGACTCATCTGCGACGTATTTTCGGTTTCCCCTGAGACGTAGCATGATGCATCCACTCGGTGACACGATGACCGTGCGAATCTGTGGATCCCCGCCGCTGAAAAAAAACCCCACGCCAAATAAAACTCCTCATGTAAGATATTTTGAAAATATATATTTCAAGTGTTTTGTTTCTTTTTTGAATTCTAGTTCATAGGTTCATATCTTTTGCTTTTTTTCATTTTGTTCTCCTATTCATAAGATACAGTATAATATACATAATTTTTGTTTTGTGTTTACATTTAATTCAATAAATTAGTTTGTATTACGAAAAAAACTTAAATATCACAGTTGACAAAGATCTCAAGATTTTGTTTGTTTGATTTTTGATCCTAGCAGTGGATTGGGTTCGGATGCATCGGACGAGAGAATTTCTAAGAAAACGAGAAACGAAAATCCAGTTTTGATGGGTGCATCATCCCGCGCACGCAGGTAATTGATCAACAAAATCTCAATCGATTGGAATGAAAGAGAGACTCCCAGCATGGAACTTAGAGAGATACAGAGAGAGAGAGAGAGAGAGGGAGGGAGAGTGCGGCGGAATTACTGCATCAGTTGGAACTCTGTTCGGAAATCACTGACGCCGCTGCAGTTGCTGCTGGTGTTGCTGCTGATGCTGCTGTTGCTGTTCGTGCAGATTTGTACATGGACTGGTGCTGGAATGATTGGTCGCAGGTGAATGATTTGACTGTTTGCAACGGCTGTGGCTGCGGCTGCTGTCGCTGATGCGCCACCCTGCTGGGACTTATCCTTGCCATGGCGCTTCACGTGTTTCGACAAGTGATCACTGCGCATGAATTTCTTTTGGCAGACGCCGCAGACGAATTTCTTCTCGCCGGTGTGGGTTCGCTTGTGGCGGGAGAGCTCATCGGAACGGGAGAAGCGCTTGTCGCAGTTCTCCCACTTGCAGATGAACGGTCGTTCTCCGGTGTGGACGCGCTGGTGGGCCTTCAGGTGGCTGGACTTGAAGTAGTTTTTGCCACAATTCGGGTGTTGGCACTCGTAGACGCGTCGCCTTTCGGGGACCGCTGCAGGTGTGGGCGCTGCTGGTTGCTGGGGTTTGGGCTGAGATGCGGGCTGGAGATTTTGCAGAATACCACTCGCAGGATTGAACAGCAGCAGATGGGTGGGGATGAGGGTTGGTTGATGGTGATGTGGGTGTGCAGGAGCAGCTCCTGCTGTGGCGATGTATATGTTTTTAGGCGCAATCACTTGGTACTGTGATCGCGCTTGTTGTTGCTGCGACTGTTGCTGCTGCTGGTGTGGCTTTGCCGTCGTGGGTGAGGCTAGCGCAATGCTGTTGTAGGTTTGTTGTGAGACTTGCTGCGCAGGCGCGGGCACGGATTGACATGCATGTTCCTTCATCTCGGCGTCCTGTGTGTCTTCAGACTTTGTGACGACATCGTTTGTCGTCGGATTGCGACCCATTTTGAATTTCAACTTTCGAACAATGTTCACTGAGTCATATTCTGTGTCCAAGTTGCTTGAGTCAGTTGATGTAGTATTTTCCAGGGACGAGCATACACCTGAACGGTTGACATGCATAATCACGCTCGCGCGTGGTTGCAGAGCATTCAAGTCACACTCTGGCGGCGGGGTTAGCGATAGATTTGGTGGAGTTCCACAGAAGTCAGTCGGATGGAACTGGTTCTTTTGTGGGACGTCAGTGTCCAGCCGCTGTTTCTTGAAGGGCGGCACATCTGAGTCAGAGTCTTCATTGTCAGACGGCTGCGGGGTTACGAAACCCGGTTGTTGATCTTGCGATACTTGAGACTCAAGCTTGACCTTAAGATAGGCATCATCAAGGTTTGGCTCATCCTGAAAAAATAAAAGGAAAAAATGAGGTTAGTCCATTGGCAAGGTAGAGAATGAAAAATAAATATATTTGACCTGAACGGAGAAACGGAATTTTCTTATTCAAACTCGTGGGAGAAACTCAAAAATAGACATGCGCTTGGTGCCAACATGTCTACGACGCACGCCAATCGATTAAATGTGCAACTATTTTAGTTGCAATGGCTCAATGGCCCACAACTGCAACTGCGCCTCGATCTTGCGTCATGTGAAATGTGAATGAATGAAGAAAAAAAAAACACGACACAAAAACAGGGACAACATTGAAACCGAGCGATAAATGGCTGGCTGACCGCCACCCCTGTAAGACGAGGCAATAAAATAAAATATAAGAGAAAATGTAAAAAAGACCTCTGCTGTTGAGATAAAATTGAATACTTGCGCAAAAACAAAATCTGATGCAATTCTACAGCACTATTTCGCACGTTTTTTGTATCGGCCACGGTAGGTGGCATACGAATAACAAGATAAAACCTGGTTTTTGGGTTAGTCGGAAGCGAGGAACGACAAAAAAAAATTCCTTTAGCGAAGGAATTGGTGAAAGTTAAACGAGGACATCAATTCAGACGAGAAGTGGGCGTGATAAAAATTATCTGAATGAAATCATGAACAAATATAATTTCTCCACTTCTCAGATTTTTCCACAATCACCTCCACTTCACAACAAAGCCGATTCAGAGCAGTTCGCATGAGTCATATCACTTTCTGGGAAAAACTAGTTTTTTTTCCCCTAAAATTGACCATTACTTCATCACCTCTTAAAAGAATTTTGTTTTTAAGAAAAAAAACTGAAAAAAAAAGACTATTGTGAATGCACCACGATGATAAGTGCATTTACAATGACATCTCACATTCGCAATGACACTTCCGCTGCAGCCATTACTTTTGCTGTCAAGTGGGAATTTCCGTCGTTTGAATATAAACAAATTATTACTTGCGAATTGAATTCTTCAGAATTTATGCGCATTAAATTGATAAGAAATGAAAACAAACACTCGACCACCAAGTGGGAGGAGGAGCAGATTAGACAATAATCACTTCGACTCCAAATTCACCGTCGAAATGGATTTTTAAACGTAAACAAAAAGGAAACAAAAACCAGAAGTTCAATTTTCGTCGTCTCGCAAAACCAATTGATATAATAAACAAATAAAAAACGTCTACTCCGAATGTGTGCACATACATATTCATGTATTTACACATTTGTTATCAGTTTTTGTGTTGTTTTCCTCTTCTTTTTTTTTTTTTTTTGCTAAATTTCACAAGTTATCGGTCATGACATCGTAGACTACTGCAACCCCAGGGAGTCTCGTATTTTCGTCATTTTTGCTAAACAATCAAATGAAACTTCAAAGTGTGACTAATAGTTAATCGTTTGCAAGGTAGACAAAGCATTTCTATGGATGAGTTTGCAGTTACCATGCGAAAATTCGTTTCCAGAAGATTCCTCATTTCCTTTGTTATCGCGGATGATGCAAGCAAAACGTCAAAAAAAGGCGTATTTGTGTAAATAGATTTCACAATCAAACAGAAATTCCAAGAAAATCAAAACTAAAGTGCCATTGAAAACGTATCAATACCGATAAGAGCACTTTCAGTCGCATGCATTGCACGTCATACAACTTATCGAGTGGTAAAGTCCAACAGAAACAAGAGAAGAAACCGAAAAAGAAAGAAAAAAAATCATTTTAAGGTCGCTAATCATCAGCGTCACGCGGTATATACCTGTGGCTACGTGATACGTGATGGAGTTTAAGTACAAACCACCAATCCCCACGAAAAAAAAAAAACCCACAAAAAGTAAACGATAACCTAAAAATGTCAAACGAGCACTTGAAACTACGTCATAGCTTCGCATTGTACTGCACGGGCCTTGGAAGTGTCTATAAATATCTTTCTCCATTCACCCCAACGACGACGACGACAACGCCGCCGCCGCCCCACTACCACATCAAGGCGCACACATCAAGGTTGTGAAAGAAAGGGCATCAGCAAAAGGGAAGCCAGCCAGCCAGCCAGCTATCCACCCACAGATCCAAGTCCACCTTAAATGTCACTCTCCCCGAGCGCTTCGACTTGTGTGTGTCTCTAGTGTAGGTTGGGTTTTTCCCCCTTGTCAATTCCGAGTTACCAAGAAAAACCCACGGAAATGAAAATATCACTCAGCATACCAAAAAAAAAAGGGGGTGGGTGCCCGTACTCATCACACATCGTGCCTTCTTAATTCATTCCCAATCTCCTGTCTGTACACGCGACCTCCACACACACACACGCGCGCACAGAAAGCGACCATGCACGCGTATGGGTGTTGTTATTATCACCCATCACTAGCCGAGTACGTGAGACGCGTCAAACGTAATACTCTCTAGGCCGGATGAATGCCATCGCCATCGACATCGACATCGCCATACACCATGCCATCGCGTCAGCAGCCAGTCAGCCACAATCCATGCCGTGTTCACGTGAACACCAGCTGATACATGAACGGGCACTGCGTGATCGTTCAGTGAACTGTGAGTGGAAGCGAAATGGTTGGTGGTTTGTTTTTAGAAATTCAACTAGAGCGAGCGGGATGGAGAAACACGTCGTCGACAACGACGGACGACGGCGATGGTAAAAGGGGCAGCGTGTGTGTGTGTGATATGGGTTACAGAGAGCCTGCTACTGGGTGGTTTTCTTTCTTATTTTCCTCTAAATTTCCCTTCATACTTCCAGCAAATGAAAAGAAAAAAAAAAAAAACTAGAAAATAAAAAATTCCACTTCTTGGGCAGGCACATTTCAGACGTCATCGTCCGGAGGTGTCCCTTTCAAAAGGGACTCATCTCCCATTCCCCAACAGAGTTTACTTTCACTCGAAAATTCCGTTCACAACTGTTCATCTGAGTGTCCTCGATTGCAACTTACATTTTTGAAAACACCACCTAACGGCGGTGTAGCTGGGGGCGATGGCAGAATTGCAATATCCATTTTATTCCGGAAAATAATTCACAAAATTGTTTAGCACTTTGTTTCCCGTTTGATAGCTTCACTTCACTTTTCTTTTCTTTTCTTTATTTTTTTGAGGGGGATTTTGAATCCTTTGCTCTGGGGATTTTGAGAAACACTTGTTTGTTCTTTTGATTTTGAATTCGAAACAGAAAACTGCCTCTTTTCACACAACACTTGGTCTGACTGAGGTTTACGGGCTGCGGACGAACCTTCCCGATTGGAATTCAACTAGCGAATGAAACGCTTTGCAGATTCGCATTTCGTGTTGTTAGCTTGTTGAGTCAGTCGTCAGCCAGGCGGAGAGTGTTATTCAGGAAGAAGAAGAAGATGAAAACGAAGAAGAAGAAGACAACAACGTCGGTGGGGCAGGCGAGCACTGAGCAGTGAGCAGAGCGAACAAAACGAAGAAGAAGAACAAGAAGAAGCAGAAAGAATGAAATAGAATGTGTGCGACGAGGTGGTGTAACTGTATGGGTGCGTGACGTTGTTGTCAGTCGGCGTATTGGCCGTATTGCGGTGCCATGCCCCTTGACGGTTGTGCTCCCTCCAAGGCGGGGTTGGGCTACACCAGTTCACTTACAGCAAAACCGACAGGGGGAATCACAAGCACCACCGACAGGGGCACGAGAGTGTGGAATGAGAGAATATAGGGTGTGTCTGGTTGAATTGAAGGTTAAATTCGTGTGATGATGTCGAATTTATCCAAGTCACAAGGACGACTGTGTCAGCTTGGAGTACAGTCGTAATTTGTGGGAGAATTACAATGTTGTTGATCTGGGAATATTTTGGAAGAAAAGAAGGTTTAATTTATTTGACACTTTTGTTGACTGTTGTTTACCGAACGACGGACGGTCGCAATTGAAAGGTATTTTGTTGTTCGTTGCCTCGTCGCTGTTTTTGTTGACTCGGGCACTTGTTTGGGCAGAAACGAAGAGCAAGGAACGTGAGCTAGGGCGCGTAGCTTCGCATTTTTTTTTGCTTTTAGTCGTCAATGGAGTCTACGAAGTTTTGTTTACATTTAAAACACGTTTTTTTTTCAGCAGAATTATTTATGATAGAATGAACGTCGACGGAGTTCGAGCTAGCTAAAGACTGGTGCTCCAAAAAAAATTGTGGTCAACCTTCAACGTTTCAAATACATTTCCTGTTTCACGAGATCTCCTTGGCACCATTTCTTGACCGTCTTTTAGGGAACAATACCTTTGCTCTGCGTCCCCAAATTATATTTGAATATTTGAAATTTAGCATAAAAATAATATGCTTGTGGAGCTACAATCCGGAGGGGGATTTAAGCCTAGCTTCTACAGCAACCACTGGTGTTATGCGTGCTATTGTTCTCCCACGAGTGAAAGAGTTCTACAGTTTATTGCCGACTCCGCAGGGCAAGATTGAGAAGCTTTTTGACGACTGTCAGTGACTCGAAAAAGGTGGAGTCGTGAAAATATAAAATGTATTTTTCGGAAGTGTACGGTAGATAGGGATAGGGTCAGTAGGAATCTCGTTAATCCATTCATGCGCGTCACTAATTAGATGACGGGGCATTTGGCTATGCATCTACAAGCCTACGGTAGAGAATGATCTGAATCGAACTAGCAACCTCCTGCAATCTATCTTCTTGCCTTTTCCTGTCTAAAGTATCTTTAAACTAAATTCCCCTTCAATAAAATCTTAGAATTTGCATCTTCATCTTCTCAGCATAAGAAGGCCAAAAATCTCTACTATCAATCCCTTTAACCCTTGGAAGTGCGCAATAGCAAAGTTACAGAATCTAAATACTCCGTCAAGAATTTTTCACAACCATCCTCTGGTAACGAGCAGCACGAGATTCGCTTGCAAAAGGATCCACACAGCAGTCTGGCGATTGCAAATTGAACATGTGTTCACTGATGCAAGACACGCGTTGAATATCCTGAATTTGTGAACAGTCAGAGGAGCAAGCTTCGAGTCTGACCATTTCCTAATTTCAACACAATTCAGAGCTCGAGTGTTCGGTGTCAGAAAGGTGCACTACCCAACAAGGAATTTCGACGCCTGAGATTGCCAGAGCCTACGAAGAGCAACTTAGCGAGAGACTCCGTGGTATGCCTTCGTCAAACACAAACATAGGCAAATGTGGTTGCATTGTCACTCAGCCATTCAGGTAGTAGCCGAAAAAACCTCTCACCACCAACAAGGAACTCGTGGTGTGATGGCGAGGGTAAACAGAAAATAACTGCACGAGGTATAGCAACAAGCGCTGCAGAACAGGACAGAACAGAGCAGAACATGAATATCGGTCTAGAAGACAGGAGGAGAAGAGGTTTTTGCGACAAGAGAAAAGATTTCCGGCAATCTGCAGAATTTGGAAAGACGAAAGCATGTCCGCCGACTGGAATATCGCCTCCATATGCCCCATCCACAAAAAGGGCGATCATAACTCATGTAACTCTATGTATCCCTGTTCAATGTCGCCTACAAGATCCTTTCCAAGCCCTTTTGCAGCCCACAAGTCGACAATAGATCAAATTTCCTCACTCCGTCAAATCATGACAAAGTCCAGCAGGTTTCAAATCGATGCGCACCACCCCTTCATCAATATTAAAGGCGCATACGACAGCATTCATTCCAAGGAACTATTCAATGCGATTGCCCAATTCCGATTTCCGCGAAAATTGATCCGGTTGCGTCGCACCACGATACGGGATGGACCGAGTAGTATGATTCTAGAACTTCCGAAACCTGCCCCGGATTTCACCGGGATGTGTGTGACTCCTGTGAGTGATTTCTTCAAACTACTATAGTTCTGTAGAAAATAGGGAAGAGGGTAGGCGTAAAAACGGAAGGCCTTGTCCCCAGCTGCTGCTGAAAGCAAAGTTAATACGCTTTTATCCAGTTTTTCAAATCTGATCCAGTCACCATTTGCAGTTATGATCAAATTAACGACAGTATCACCGATCGGTGATAGTAGTCTGACTGTGAGTATCACAATAGACCAACACGGCCTAAGTGTGCTGGTGAATTCACTAGCAGCCTCCTAACCTAACCTAACCTATCCACAGCGGCTGGGTTACGCCGATCACATAGGCATTGTCGTGCGTTCTCAGCGGGCCGTTGTAGAAGCGTACACCCCGATTAAAATAAGCTGGTCTTAGGTTAAATGAGGAGATGCTGTAGAAAAGGAATCGATCCGCCGCCCAATAGAACGTCACACAATCAATTATTAAGTATCTATCTCAGGACAAACGTAAACTCCACAAATGACAAGTTGGTGGATATTCGACATAGAATCGTATTTGGCAACCGCTACATCGATTTGTCGATGTCGAAACTTGAGTCTAAACTTCAGACTCGACAAAAATCTTGCTCTTCAAAACCTAAATCCTGCCAGCCTTGCTATATGGAGCCAAAAATTGAACGATAAGGATGAATTTCCGGCAGGCCTTTGAAAAACAATTCTGCGTCGGATGAGTGGTCCTTTTTGCAAGGAAGTCGATTGGATGAGAAGACACATTTGTGAACTTTACGAGCTGTACAGGATGTGGAAATAGGTTGGAAAGCAAAAATCCATGGACAAAACTGGCTCGGCCACATTGAGTGGATGATAACCAATGCTCCAGCTAAGAGAGTCATCGAATCCGAGCTAACTGGATCGAGAAGGAGAGAAAAATCGAAGATCTAGTGTGATCGCGGAAGCAAGACAACTTGACCAAATGACTAGAAGCAGCATGCCCGGGCCTGTCAGTGATGGAAGACGGTACTTTCTCAGGCTTAGACCGTCCACGTGTCGTCGGCTTGATTAGGTACTTGTCCTTTTAAACTGTTCAAGACAGGAATTCTATTACATGACGTCGTTATGTGTGGTCCTCGATAAGATATATTCACTTTTGCCCACAAATGGGCCATTTGATAAGAAGTGCAAAGCCAGATTTATCTGTTTGATCAGGCTATCAAATACAATCTGCTACAACGACAGCTACCCTTTTTGGGAAAAAATTGTATTTCCTGTAAAGGAGACATTAAAACCCAAGGAGACAAACGGGCTGATTCCCTACGCCACTTATGTGATTAATATTTTCAAAAGTTTTCTCGAAAACGGTATGGAAATAGAAGTGAGTAAATTCATTGGATTGAAGAACCCATAATTTCGTCAGAACTAAGAGACTGTGGAGTTTCAATTTGAGCCCTTGTGAGCATTTTTGGCCTGGTTGTGTTTTGATATCTTTTTGAATTTTTATCGCTATTTTAACAAACGATGCTCAAATGAGCTAGCCAATTGCATTCCTCCCCTCCATGAATTCACCCGCAATACTCGTCTCGCCAGGAATGCTCATCAGTGCACCCTCAAGCCTGTTTTCGAACGTACAGTTAAGTTTAGAGAGTCGTACCACACGAATATGGAATGCTCTTCCCAGCCCAATATTTCCCACTCACTACAATCCGCAGACATTTAAGACCAATGTGCACAGATACCTCCTTTCCCTTTCTCCCTCTATACCTTCGGCCCGTGCTGTGTCTTGATTCCGGACACTTAAGGGTATGCGTAAACCCTTTTGTGCGCGCAAGTTATAAAAAAAAATACTTTTTTGAATGCAAGGAAAAATTAGAAATGTCGTCAGAGATGCGTTTTTCATTCGTTCTGTGGGCGATGGAGCAGTCCTCCTGATCAAGAGGAAGCGATTTTCACTTGAGATGTGGACGTATATTCGCATTTAAGCATCATATTTCAAGTCACAAGTCACAATCCTATGACAAAATGCCAACTATAATGGCCGTACGGAAATTAGTTCACTTTAGTTTCAGAAGCAACCAAGGGAATGCACAAAAACAATGCACTGTAACCATAAGAACCGCTTCGCTCAGTTTCGTTAAGTTCGTTCACTTTTGCTTATTTATGCGGGAGCGAAATGGATCTGGACGAATGCAAATGTCAGTTCACAGCAGAATTTTCTTTAAATTTCTTTTAGCAATTATGGACACGATGCTTCTAACTACTTTTTGTTAGCTTTTTGCCATAAGCTTAAGTTTTCAAACGACTTTTATAATTGGCCCTCAAAAATGCCTAGCGTCCGTAGTTCAATCCTTCAAAGCAACTGACAAATCATACACAAATATGGGGGCCTAAATAGGCCTGCAGATTACCTCTTGGCTATTCAGGGAAGGTGAATTTTAGACTTGTTGTCCCAATTTTTACGGACATTTTAATAGAAATCTAGTTTCGTGGTCTTTCAGATCATAATTTAAAACAGAATTCAAATAAAATCCGCACAAGACTTCGATGTTTTTGTCTCGTTTTCGCTTTTTATGCGGGAATTGACTGCTAAATATTTGAAAAATTTGCAAACATTTTTGACATTTCCCTCTTTCTTTCGTTTGTTCCGTTTTATCCGAAAATCGGTCTCAGTTGTCAGCGGTTACTCGAAAATATTATTAAGAAATACCCTTCATTAAGCCTCGGTACCTTCTACCAAATGTGACCATAAAATAAACGCAACATCTTTCTGTTCCAATAATTCGATTTCACATTCCCCCTAATTCCAATTAAGTCGATTTAAGACAAACCAATAAAACGACGAAAAGAAGCGCACTCTTGCTTGCAGCGAATCACTTTTTCGAATCACCCTATTCTTCCCACAGTTCACCCGCCTCCGTGTGTGTACCCGACGAATTATATTAGCTCGCGCCAAGTAAATCCCCGCACCGAACAGCACTCTCAGCAGCAGCGGTAACTGCGGCCCACTCCTGTTCCGCCGCCCAACATCAATGTGCTCCAACCGCACCACACCACACCGCTCCACTCCCAGCCCGATGCCAGTGCTAGCGCTCTTCACGGGCTTGTGTTGTGCTGTGCCCCGTCGTGGACGAGGGGCTGGCGACGAGAGGAGAACCTTTAGCACACTTATCATGGGAATTGGGTTGCTGTTCATGCGCTCACCAGTTGATCAGAATCCAGACGACGGTGCCGCCGTGCCTGTGTGTGTGGCTGGCTGCTGGTTGTGAGTGTGGTTCGGTATTACGTTGCACGTCGTCGTCGTCGATGGAACGCAATCGCGTCCCTCGCACGGTCCCAGCGCTTCGCCCACGAGCCGCTCTGATTCATAACTACACCGCACTACCCAGCAGTTGTTGTTGTTGTCGCCGCCGCTGCTGCTGGTGGCACTTTGTACTTTCGTTCTCTGTGCCTCTTCCCCTCTTTCGTGAAGAGCTGAAAGTCGTCGGCGGTGGTGGTGGCGGCAGCGGCGACGTTCGATGTACAAAAAACTGGGGGCTCGTTCGTCACTCGCCAATCAGAAGTCAAGGCGCCGTTGCTGTTCACGCGTTGACCTCATGCTTATCGGCGAGTGTTCACGTGAACAGCGAGCTGCTCCGAGCCAACTGTTCAAGGGTCAATTTCTGTGGCGCGGCGCGGATGTGTGCGAGCGCGGCTGTGTGGGTTTGTGTTGTGTTATTGGACATGATTCGGTTTTTTGAGCGACGACGACAACGACGTGCTTCTGAATGCCGTGGTGCGGTGCGGCGATGGTTTTATTTTGTTTTTGGCGCATTTTCTCACTTCCACTCCGCAGAACCAACAACAGAGAGGAATGAACACACGAAGCGGAGATGGGAAAATATTCCACAAGGCTGCGCTGGGTATTTGTGGGTGTGTATGGTGTTGGGGTGGTGGCCGGTTTTTTGTCTGTTTTCTCTCGCTTCTCCCTTCTTTCGCCTTTCGCGTTGTTTGGCGGAGTACGTGAGTTGTGACCACGATTGACGACTGCGAAGATGGTGCGAAGCGATGAGTGTGTGCTGCCAGCCAGAGGCAAGAGCAAGGAAGACGTAAAACCCGAAGTGGGTGTCTGCTACGTAGGAGTGGAAAAGGGAGTGAGGAAATGGAAAATTTTCCGCTGGAAACCTGAGAAAGCGGGGGAGTTTTTCGCAATCAAATGAACTGATGGTACACACAACACTGGCCTGGCGTTTTGCGTGGGCGTTGGTTTACTGTGCTGCTGGCTATCTACCTCCACTTGGATGGAATTGGCATTTCAAAATTCTTGGGAAGAGCGCCGCGTATCTCTCGGTGTGTGCACGTGGCCTCGTGGTGTCGTAATTGGCCTGTTGAACGAAATTGAATTTCGTTGGCCTACGTAACGGCACGACGTTGTTGGGGATTTCGAGGTGATTCTGTAGAATGTGCTGGAGACGCCTACGCGAGTGGCGGTTGTTGCTGGTCACAAAGAAAGCGCGGCGGGTCTCTTCACGATTGCCCTGAGTGATCGGATGACTCTTGGACTGGTCAGCTGACTAACTCGATTTCATTTGATCGCAGCAGCAGCAGAAGGTGAAGCTGCGGAATGCAAGCTGCCATGCAAATTCTTTCGACGAACGTGACTCACTTGTGAGAAGAGGTGATTGGACTAAAACCCCATCTGGCTACAGGGTGGTCGTTTGTGAATACCCCGATGAGCCATTTCTTTAGATCGTCTTCACGTGGCAGCGGAATCTAATTCGGAAGCAAAAAGATTAGATTTCTCTTGAGACTGGTAACGATTTGGCGTTACAAAGAGTTGGTGGATATCACCAGAGCGTGGCAAGTTTGTTTGTATGGTCATGGCGGAAAATGTGTTGTTCTGGCGGAGTCATATATCCAGCAGAGTGTGATTTTGGCGGTTGCTGGGCGCTAAATGGGAACACCGTGATGGTGAATCAGATGAAAATTATCGCGGTTTTGGGTCATCTGTCGAGCATGTTGTTGAGACTCTTTTTGAGAATTTTTAAAACACTACTGGGGCACTCAGACTCAAAACTGGTCCATTGTACTGCCAGGAAACAACCTACTCCAGAGCCGTTAATTTGATCCCAACGGCAAATGGTGACTGGACCAGATTCGATTTCACTGGGATTCGAACCAGGGACCCCTCGAACTTGGAGCAGGCACTTAACCAACTGCGCCACCCAGTCGTTGAGACTCTTAGCTCTAAGAGGAAGAGGAATTCCAACGACGAAAAAGAAGAGGAAGGATTCCAAAGATGGCAGTCCGAATCGTGAAACCCTACGAACGTAAGATTGAAGGGAATCAATTTGGCGTTTCTTTGGGACTCCGGATGGACACTGTATGGTTAAGTTCGCTCCTCAGCGGATTAGGAGGCGTGTAGCTTTCGATTCTCGGCAAAAGAAGGGACTCTGTCAACTTGTATCATATAAATTCTACCGTTACCAAAAGGGGCGTGGCAAAATCACAGACCAAAACGTAGAAGCCTGAAAATCAAAAAAGACTCAGGTCAACAGGTTCAAACAGCTACAGGGGACTTAGTTTGGACCTATGTTCTGTGAAAATGTATAGAAATCAAGCCTGGCTTTAAGCTGAGTTTAAACCCCCAGTTTTTTTTAACCGGACGTCGCTGCTGCTGCTGCTGTCGCTTCCGTCGACGACTTTCAGCTCTCTACGAAAAAGGGGAAGGGACACAGAGAACGAAAGTACAAAGTGCCACCAGCTGCAACGGCGACAACAAGAGTGGTTTATTTGAAACTCAGGCGCTATCATCAAACCTAATCCGGCTCTGTCCAATATTCTCTAATTGATTGAATAGATTTTGGCGTATGAAACTGCTGCTCAACAGCAGTGACGTGCTCTCAAAAGATGAGGAAATGAAAAAGCTGGATTTAAAACATGTCGTAAAACATGGCTCTATGACAGTGCTTGATAGACCCACTTGAACAATGTGAATGTGAGATTTCTCGTAGTTCAACTTTTTCAGTTGGTCGTACGACTTTTCGTTAAATGTGAACACTTGTCGTACGACTTCAGAGTTTTTGCAATTTTTCTCGATGAATCAACCTCAACGTGGAACAAAAAATTGGACCGTGTCGTACGACAAGTCGTATAGTGTAAACCCTGCCAATGACATCGCGGTGGAAGCCAACCTTGTCATTCGCTTCTATTTCCAGCATTTTCCCTCCTTTTAAGCGACTCACGAACTGGATGGCGCAGTTGGTTCAGTGTCTGCCCCGAGTTAGAAGGGTCCCAGGTTCGAATCCCAGTGAAATCGAATTTGGTCCAGTCACCATTTGGTTAAATTTTGGATCAAATTAACGGCACTGGAGTAGGTTGCTACCTGGCAGTACAATGGACCAGTTTTGAGCCTGAGTGCTCAGTGTAGAGTTTCAAAAATCCTCCGAACAAAAAAATGGATGCTGTGTCTAAACAATGGACGTAAATGGGTAGAATGAACTGCGGCCTTGAGCCCATTTACTTACTTACAAATGCCGAGTCTGATAGCTTACAGATGGACTGGCAAGTTTTTGCTGGAAACTAAGTCTTGTCTTCTTTTTATATGGGGCTACAGCCCTGGACCCTGTGGGCGCCGTGGCCGTGTGGGTTCGTGCGTCGATCCACGCGCATTCGACTTTCACAGTCTAGGTTCGAATCCAAGTTCAGACAAACAATTTTTCAAAAAAAAATTGTTCGCGGCTCCACCTCTTTCGAGTCATTGACAATGCTCAAAGAGTATAACTGTCTAGAAAAATCTTCTCAATCTCGCCGTTCGGAGTCGGCATTAAACTGTAGGTCCCCTCCACTCGTGACAGAACAATAGCACGCACAACACGAGTGGTTGCCGAGAAGCTAGGCCCAGGTCCACCCCGGACTGTAGCGCCGCCATTATTATTATTATTACAGCCCTGGACAGATTTGGGCTTTAACTAACAAGTCTCTCCGGCTAGCACGATTCTTCGCTAGCTTCAGTCCATAAATCAGAATCCTCTGCGGCATAGATCAAGAGTGGGATGATCAAGGTTTGTACAAAGTCTGCTTAGTCTTAGTCTTCTTCTGAGAGGGCTCTATTACTCAGTTGCGTTTTGAGCGTGTAACAACGACTGTCGCGAATCGGTTAGCTTTTGATTTCCTTCCTCATGTTGCTGGAATTGTTTACCGCGAAGCCGAGGCAGGCATAGTCCTTGACTACCTCGAAGTAATAGCTGTCTGTTGTGTCATTGTACCCAAGCCGTCGATGTTGTATATCCCTTCTCGAAGACAATGGGTGCGTTCGTAATCTCAACATTAGCGTAATACTGCAACGTCAAGCGTTCTTAATTGCAAACATTTGGCAATGATGCTTTGCATCACGTTCTAAAATGCAGCATGAAAGCAACGATGTGCAAACAAAAGCAACCAGCGCATCATAGATTATTGTGATGCGATGGATTTTTTTTTTTATTTTCCGACTCAATTGTCTCTTTTTCTAGTCTAAAATATGTTGAAGTTAGCTGGCATTGTAATTGCCAAAATTTTTAACCAAATTATTTAAAAAATTGTCCCCCATTTCTTTGACATGTTTACAAAAAAAAAAAAGAAACAATTGAAACACAAAATAATAAACCATTCCGAAACGACAACAAAATTAAAGCATCGTAATGCATCGCAACGTCAGAAAATCGTTGCGTCGCATCACATAGGCAGTGATGCTTACGTGATGCGCATTTTCTTGACGTTTACGAACTCAGCCAATATTGCACTTCGTTTTTGCAAGCCCGTCTGTAAACTTGTGATCCGCCATGTTGCTGCGGTTTTAGTTTCTCATTAGATTACCATTGTACCTACTTCTCAAAATCTCGTCAACGACGGAATGAAAAAAAGGCACATGTTCTCAGAAAGTACATACAGTGCCTCACAAAAATATTCGGAATTATGTTTTTTCCTGGATCCCAGTTTGTCGCATTTTGTTGTTGTCGCAGACAGAAATCATGCATTATTTTTTCTTATTTTTAATTAACAGAGAATAAATGTTGAATGGAAACTGTTTTTTTTATTATAATTATAATAATTATTTGTTGTTTAACAATATTAGTATTCAGGAAAAAAAACATAATTCCGAATACTTTTGTGAGGCAGTGTATGTATGTTCCACAAAAATTTCGCTGGGGAAGCTTCATTTTTGTTTATCTTTATGGAAAAAGAAAACAAAATGGTAGAATTCTGTTCAATGTTTCATTAAATTCTGGGAACCTCGTAATGAAAGGTTAATTATCCTCCTCTCTTAGCCTTGGATATGTGGGCGCTTCGTACAAACATTTTTAAAGGCATGCTTGCACTTTTCAACCGGAATTTCATTAATTTTTTACGAATATTTGCTTTAAGTTGGTCAAGTGTTTTTGGCTTGTTGGCCTTTGTCTTTCGTTATTGACACAAAAATAATTTTGTTTTGTCTGCTTGAACACGTCGACTTCGTAGTCATAGTCGAAGTCGAAGTCGTAGTCGTAGTCGTAGTCGTAGTCGTAGTCGTAGTCGTAGTCGTAGTCGTAGTCGTAGTCGTAGTCGTAGTCGTAGTCGTAGTCGTAGTCGTAGTCGTAGTCGTAGTCGTAGTCGTAGTCGTAGTCGTAGTCGTAGTCGTAGTCGTAGTCGTAGTCGTAGTCGTAGTCGTAGTCGTAGTCGTAGTCGTAGTCGTAGTCGTAGTCGTAGTCGTAGTCGTAGTCGTAGTCGTAGTCGTAGTCGTAGTCGCAGTCGTAGTCGTAGTCGTAGTCGTAGTCGCAGTCGTAGTCGTAGTTGTAGTCGTAGTCGTAGTCGTAGTCAGGCAGTAAACTAATTTGCCTCCTCGTAGAAGTTAAAATTTGCCCAACCCTGACAGAAGCGACATATTTGTTTTCCAGCAGTGAGGCTGCCGAATCCCTGAAAGATCAGTCTGATGACAAATTGCACTGAAAGCCATAAACTGAAAGACATCGAAAAAAATATAAGACTGGTACATTTCGGAGTTAAAGGTGCGATCAGCACGAGCTTAACAGCTGGTCTAGAAACACAACTTCACATGTTACCAACCGATCTTTTTATACAGACAACAGCCGCAAAAGTGGGTCAGCCAATCAGATAGTTGGAATAGCAGACCCTGTAGCCGTTTGCAACAAACTCTCATTGAAGGAGGTGGAGATTGATTGAAAAATGATGCCTCCTTGATTTTGAAATGCCAGTCAATTGCTCCTTTCCCACCAGAATTGAGTGGGAGTCAAAGAAACTCAACACCAAGACGGTTTACACCAATGGGTCTAAGGTAGTGACAGGGACAGACGTGGACATATTCTCCGTTGCTGTAAGGATGCTGTTTAACACAGCGCTTTTCAAGCGAAAGACCTGGAAATCAAAATGGTGTCGATATTGACAATATAAGATTACTATCCTTATTAACAGTCAAGTGGCCATGAAGGCAAAAATATGCTAAGGGAATCAAGTCCAATCTAATCGCTGACTGCCGCAAATCTTAGCTAAGTCCGTGGACACAGAGACGTAGATAGTCCGTCCCACTTTCAATGAGACTGCTTTAAATTAACACCCAATTGCAGCACCATTTCCAACTTTGTACACGGAATTTCGCATCGAATTTCGTAGCGTTCCCTTTGCTCGGTCAATAGTTATGACAACAAAAACAAAGGTCCAATGAGTCCATCTGTCAAAAATCATACCAAGTCTTGTTTTAAGTTGCGGAAAACTGCTTTTTTTTTGGTGACCAGTGTCTGTCCCATGAAGAAGTTTTCCACTAGTTTGTTAGATTTCGTGACGACGACGAACGCTCACCGAACCCGAAAACTTCGAGGACTCAAGAAAACATTAAGAAAGTCAGAAAAACGTTGCACTCTGACAGTTGTGTGTCCATAATGTATGGAGAGAATTCAATTCAGCAAAAACTGACATTTGCATTCGATTCATTTCGCTCCCGCGTAAGTAGGCAAAAGTGAACGAACTTAACGAAACTGGACAATGCAGTCACAGTGGATCATTTTTCTGTATTCCTTTGGTTTCCATACGGCCATTATAGTTGGCCTTTTACTGAAGAGATAACTGGCATTTCTAAGAGTGCGGTTCACCGCATTCATACCGAAGATTTGGGAAAGACAAATATCGGAAAGAGGAAGATTTGTTGTGCGACAATGCGTTGTCGCAATAAAACCCTAAGCGGACGCGAGTTTTTGCAAGAAAAAAATATTACAACTCCTGACCATCCACGTTCGCATCCGCCGCTTTCGCCTGATTTGGGACCGTGCGACTTCTAGCTGTTTCCAAAATTCAAATTAGCGTTGAAGGAGAACACCTGCAGTACGATTGCTACCATCTTCGACGGACATCCTCTAGACTATTCCGGACTTTCAGCACCAGATATGCTTCAATTGACAATTTTCTGACAGTTTAATTTTTGACAATTTAATTCATTTTATTTTCAGATATGTTTTACGGTAAATGAGGGCAGACCAAGTATATGCTGTCAATCAGAAAGGACACCCAACACCGACGTCTTGGACAGAACGTCACAGCAGACAGATATTACTTTGAGGTAGTCAAGGACTTTGTCTACCTAGGTACCGCTAGGTAGACGCTGAAATCAAACGAAGAATAACTCTTGCTAATCGCTGCTTCTTTGGCCTAAGAAAGCAATTGATAAACAAAGCCCTCTCTCGAACAACCAAGATAACCCTGTAATAATAATAATAATATAATAATAATGGCGGCGCTACAGTCCGAAGTGGACCTGGGCCTAGCTTCTCAGCAACCACTCGTGTTGTGCGCGCTATTATTCTCTTACGAGTGGAAGGGACCTACAGTTTAATGCCGACTCCGAACGGCGAGATTGAGAAGCTTTTTTCTAGACAGTTATACTCTTTGAGCATTGTGAGTGACTCGAAAGAGGTGGGGCCGTGAACAATTTCTTTTTTGAAAAATTGTTTGTCTGGACTAGGAATCGAACCTAGACTGCGAAAGTCTAATGCGCATGGGTCGACGCACGAAACCACACGGCCACGGCGCCCACAATGAAGATAACCCTGTACAAGACCCTAATCGTCCTAGACCTGCTATATGGCGCAGAAGCATGGACTTTGTCAAAAGCGGATGAGGTTGCTCTTGGTTGCTTTGAAAAGAAAATTCTTCGGGTGATTTTCGGTCCCGTCTGCATAGAGGGTGAGTGGAGGTGAGTCGCTGTTCAGCGACATTAACCTAGCCAGAAGGGTGAAGATCCAACGATTGAGATGGCTAGGTCATATAGAGCGAATGGAAAGCAATGCTCCGGCCCGGAAAGTCTTCGAATCCAGCCCCAAGGGACGGCGCAGTAGAGGAAGACCGCGACTCAGGTGGCGCACGCAAGTGGAAAGGGACCTCAACCAACTGTGCGTGCGAAACTGGAGGCAGCTAGCTAAAGATCGAGCTGGCTGGAGACGCTTGTTGGTTGAGGTCCAGGTCCACCCCGGACTGTAGCGCCACCTTAAGTAAGTAAGTAAGATGTTTCAATCAATTGGAACGCTATGACGGAAATGATATAGCCTCCTGGAGTACACCCTGTACAAGGAGATCGATTTCGACAGCAGGTTTTCAAATGTCCATAAGCAAAATGTGTGACGGACAGACGGGCGCACGGATGGACACACCCAAGTAATTAAGTCTCCATTTTGGTACTCGGCTCTTTAAAATTGTGACAAAACTGACAAGAAATTTTGACAGATTCAAAGATCTGTTTGCTTTGACTATTTGAATCAACTACATGCTCCTTCAAATAGTTTGATTGTTGTGGAAAGGAATGATTCAATCTTGTGCCGCTTACTCACGCTTGTAAAATTACTTGTCAGAATCTGGCATCGGACAAACATCCTGTGCGGATATCCTGCATGTCCATCCTGCAGCTGCTGCTTAACGATATTTCAGCGCACAAAACGAACATTGTCCAGCAGACTGAATTGAGTCACATCCTGCACTTCTTCGTTATGCGTCATATTCCTCTTCCGGTGAATTTCCTATCGAGCATTGCATTAGGTTAATTGCCTCCCTATTCGATGGGAAAGAAGATAAGATTAATTAGAATATATTGCAAGAGTTGTGACAGAATTACTTCATAACTGTGGTCTCATAGGGGGATTTAGTGACGTTTTTGAGTGAGGGGCTGATGTGAGAAACAACTTCTTCAAAGTAGACATTTTAAAGACCTGCTGAAACTTTTTTTTGACAGACGCTGAAGCTAGGCGCACGACACCAGGAATAAAAACTATTTGTCAAATTGTTTATACTTTTTTTTTAATTTAATTTAAGATTTAAACTTTAATTATTTATTTAAAAAAATATTTAAATCGACAAAGTTTTTAGTTTTTTCCTCGTGTCGTCCGAACAACTTCAGCGTCTGCCAAAAAAAAAATAAAAAAATTGCTTGACTAGCTTCTTGTCCTCTCGCCAATGTAGGGACCTGCCGTTTTATGCCGACTTCGGGCAGCAAAATTTGAAAAGTTGTACCTGGTAGCCTGAGTATTTGTCAGAGACTCGAGAGAGATGGTGTTGTTTCGAACCGGAATAACTTGAGAGTTCTCCACCACGGAAGTCGTGATGATGGGAACATTCGTGCCACGTGACCAAATCAACGAAGGACTGTACGTTTCTGTTCAAAGTTCCGACTTCAGACGCGTGCCTTGAATGCGATTCCATCAGGTATGGGACCGCTTGGCAGACCCAGGATGAGAGGGTTGGACCAAGACCATAAGTGAAGTACTTGAGGGCGCTATAAGTATTCTAGCTAGATGGGCAAAAAACTGCGGACTGGGTGTTAACCCAAGTAATACCGAATTTGTTCTTTTCACCAATAAAAGAGTCATACCGCAATTCAGGCTTCCAACTATTGAAGGATCCACACTGACGCTATCCGACAGTGCTACATACCAAGGTATCATTCTTGAGAAAAAACTAAATTGGAAGCTTAATGTCACTGAAAGGGTTAAAAAGGGCAACATGCGCTTTTTATATCTGCGCGAAAATTGTCGGTAAAAAATGGGGACCAAACCCCAAGACCATCCTATGTATGGCAGCGTAGTCTGGTGGCAGGCAGCATTGAAAGCCATTAATCTTAAGGCATTGACGAAAATACAGAAACTTGCGTGTATGGGAGTTACTGGAGCAATCAGCTCTACCCCAACAGCTGGACTGGAAACGATCCTACACAAGCTACCGCTTGACCTTCATATGCTAAAAGTGCTCTGAGAATCAGTCAATCTTGCAACTGGCACTCAGGTACCACTGGACATGCAAGTATTCTTAACAAACTTGCAGTATTAGAAGTCGAGAGCCACTACAGGCTCCCATACCTCGACTTCGAGAGACCCTTCAAATGCCAATACCCCACCAGAGAGGAGTGGGCGTCCAATGAACCCATCAACAACTCGTCAATAAAGGTATATACCGACGGGTCAAAGATGGAAGCAGGCACAGGCGCGGGCATTTTCTCCAACGAGCTAGACTTGCACTGCTCAATCAGACTCCCTGATTATGGCAGTGTGTTTCAAGCGGAGGTCCTGGCGGTCAAAGAAGCGGCCAAAACGATATCAATGATGGCGATACCACCAGCTGATATTACCATTTTCATTGACAGTCAGGCGGCCATGAAAGCTATATTTGCAATAGAAGTCAAGTCCAAGCTGTCGCGAAGTTCTAAAGGCTCTTGGCTCACAGCACTCGATCAATCTGTGCTGGGTCCCAGGACATAGGGACATAGCCGGCAATGAGATAGCTGATGAACTTGCTAGAACAGGGTCAGTGACCGACGCGTCACAAGCAGTTCATGGCATTAAACCGCCACTCTCAGAGCTGAGGAATAAGGTGGATTCAATGATCATTGAAATGGCAAACAGTAGATGGCGCGGTCTGTCTACATGTGCGACTACTAAAGCATTATGGCCCAGAAACGACCGAGCAAAAACCGACAAGATCCTTCAGTGCGACAAAGAGTTGCTAACGATGGTGGTTGGAGCTCTCACTGGCCATAATCATCTTAGAAACCATGCCATGAAAATGGGACTCTCCAACGACAACATTTGTAGAGGCTGTGGTGACGAGGAGGAACGTGAGGACACTCCTCACTACCTCTGTCACTGCCCTAGTCTTTGTCAGTTGCGTCATAGAACACTGGGAGAATTCTTCTTCCAAGACTTACAAGAAATTTCAAATATACCTCTTAGATCTCTTTAAAGGTTCATAAGGAAATCTGGATGGCTCCGGCACAACGAAGGACCATGAGTGCGACAAGGGTTAAAAGGGAACGCTATTCCCCTATTGGGCATCACAATGGGTCCCTAAGGACCTAAGTGAGACGTGGCTTGTGCCCGTCTACCCACATACCTACCTACCTACCTAAGTGCGAACACTCGCCTGGTTGCGCTTGGGCATAGCTCCTGATGAGTTAGAGTCGATGGCGAAAGATCGAGTGGCCTGGAGATTTTTCGTGCGTGCATTGCCCCCGAGACTCCTTTAGTGGAACATGCCGGTCACTGAAGATGAGATGAGATGAGTTCTATACCAAAGAATGTGAGTTTCCGAAGTGAATGTTTCTGACTTAAAAGGAACTTCAGGGGTCTGCAAAACCTAGAAGGATCTGAATTTTTCTTGAAACAATGTAGACATTCTCTGAACACATCCCAAAATATTATGTTGGGGCCTGAGACACGTTTTTAAAGACCTTGTTGAAAGAAATACAACTTATTTGAACCACGGATCAGTACATTGGTTGTGTGTCAAAATGTAGACAGATTTGTGATTCAACATTGGCACGAAATTCATAACCGTTGGATGTCAAAAATTCCCCAATCATCTGCTGCATTGTTTTCGTAGAATTTCGCGTGACTGGCAACTCTGCATGGTCAAGGGAGAATGTTTCTTTGAGGCTTTCCATTGAAGTTTATAAATTCTCCGAGTATTGAGAAATATTAGACTCAAAATGTCAACGAATAATAATAATAATGGCGGCGCTACAGTCCGAAGTGGATCCGGGCCTAGCTTCTCAGTAACCACTCGTGTTGTGCGTGCTATTGTTCTCTCACGAGAGGAGGGGACCTACAGTTTAATGCCGACTCCGAACGGCGAGATTGAGATGCTTTTTCTAGACAATTATACTCTTTGAGCATTGTCAGTGACTCAAAAGAAGTAGAACCGTGAAAAAATGTTTGGTGTTTTTTCGGAAAATGTCAACGAAAGGGATTTTAAAATAATCAACGAACGATGGGTAAATGAAAGCAAAGAAGCGGCCCAAATACTAAACCAGGTTACTTAAATTGTTCGGGAGTAAATTCTTCTTGGAAGGAACACAAAGTTCCTCGGTAAGCTTCACCGGGTCCACTTAAGACCACAAATGTTTTGACAACATATTCTGCCAGATGCACGAGTGGCATTTCCGCCCACTCTGCCATCAGCAAATCGACCACGACGTTACCACGAAAACAAAACAAAAAAAACACCACCACCCGTCAAACGAAATCCCTGAGCACGTTGCATCATCATTAGCCGCAGCACAAGTCCACGCTTGCCACATCACATCGTGACGGCGGTGCTGGTGGGGGTGGCTCTGTTTATTTCGGACAGTTGCAACTATTTTCGGTGTCGGCAATTAATGAATGACTGCTTGGGTAAGTACATACCACAACAGGCGCGCTGTTGTACGCTGTGACGCCAGTTGGCACTCAACGAGCATGTGCTCTACGAGTGACCGTTCAGGAAACAATTTACGTGGGCAATTGCCCGCCCCACACAACAAGCTTACCCACAACAGATTTATAGATAAAAGCGTGTATTTACGGACGCGTCATGTGAGTGTAAACAAGCCAAATCACGAAGATAAAGATACGAGCACAACGGGCGTATCACAGATCGTGACGAAGTTGCCCATATCTATCGTAGGTGCATGCCGATAAGGCGAGTTGTGCCAGACTTTCGGTGACAACCCTCCCCGCCGCAGCCTAATTAGCACCTGAACACCGAAGTGACACAAAGGGTGTCGCAAACGAGTTCCAGCAGATATCGATACAAACAGACGCCAGCCCCACTCTGTGGCTGTGAGTGTGCCTCTGTGAAAGCGATTAGAGTTTAATCACATGAGCGCGCGATAGTGCGTCCAACAAGTGTAACGAGCATCTCAACGAGCACAACAAACAAAGTCTCTGCCGCCCCGAGTGGAAGCGAAACCTCTGAGTTGCTGGCGCGTCGCGTCTCCCCGGCCCGGAGACGAAGATGAATTTCTCCATGGAACACGTTTTGTTTTCGTTGAATGCCATGACTTTTTTTAATTCTGGCACGCCCCTATCACGTTCGGCAAACGTGATCGATGCGAACGGAACGCCGCAGTCGCCGCGCAACCGTGCGTCTGTGTGCGAGAGTTTGCCTGCGATGTGGGGTTTTATTCGCACAAGCCCACTATTTTTTATTTATTGTTATGTCGTCGCTGCCGCCGTTGGTGTGTATAATCGTTGTCGCCGCCACTGTCACTGCTGGTTGTTTGTTTAATTTTTTTTTTTATAATTTTGTGCTTTTCCTTTTTGAACTTTTATTCAGAAACGAGGAGATAATCTGTTGGGGTGGTGCACTGTGAGAAATTATTTGGACGAATTGCGCGCCATTTAATTGAATTGTTGACATTTGTAGTTGGCGAGGGGCTGCTCCGGCTGTGATGGGCGAAGTCGAATGGACTTGGAAGTGGGATGTCAATTCTTTGGAATTTGGATTCAATAGGTTGCGGTTTGTTTTGTTTGAACTGTGAACTGTTGGATCGTCGTACATGACCATCGGCACACAGGCGTTTGGAGAGAAAATTTGATGACATTTTTTTTGCGGTACATACAGTTGAAGCGCGATTGAGGTGCATTTGATGGTTAGAGCTTTGTTTGCGTGATTTCCCGCATCGCTTGCTGACGTATGCTACGGAAGCAGGCAACATTTCTCCCGCTCGGGTTCTTTTTGCGGCGATAACTTGAAGGCGGATTTTTCCTAGAATCTTATCACTGGCTTCGAAAACGCTGCGAACAAAGAAATTTGTTTGTTTCTTTTTGGCCCAACTGACGCAGGAAATAAATTTGAATCCTCTCGTAAAGTGTCAGAATTGGACGTATTTCCTTTGCCGTTTATTCTGTCACAAGAATTTTTGGAATTCATCAGCGCATAATCGGTTTTAACGGCAGGTTAAGATTAGCGACTAAAAAGTAATCGACAGTCAAAGTAATGGCCCCAAAGACGACGCCCAAAATTGAAAATTTGGTTCAAAATACACAGCCTCTTGAAGAGAAATGCGACAAGCCCCTGCATCATGCCGTGCTTTCTTGGATATGATACCTGAAACGGGACGTTTTCTGACGTATATTCAGAAAGAGACTGAATTTACGTCAGATCAGATTCGTATTTAGCTCGAATTCAAATTATACAAACAAAATTCTTCATTAGCTATGATTTAATTCAAATTTCTTGATTCCACTCTGTCAAATTTTTTCCACCCAGCAAAACAGGTCCACGAGCCCCTTGTTGTTTTCGCTCAAAATTTCGATCCAGTCACACGCCTCGAACGCAAATTCAGACTGTAGTCTAGTAATTATCTATCATTTGAATGATCGTGTTAATTGAAGAGCAAGTTTTCCGCCCAGAGTATCAGAGACATGACGAACGTCAACGCATCAACGACCGCACTAGGTAAACATCCTACGCAGTCGACACGAGCATCATAGGCAGGCTTGTCAACATGATAAGTAAAGAGATCTATTGAGTGATTAGAAAAAACACAAGTTTTCTGTGATGACAAATTTTTTGAAGTTACACTGATCTGGAGGTGGATAGAGTGTGATGCGTCACAAAATGTTGTCATTTCAAGACTTATAATAATAATAATAATGGCGGCGCTACAGTCCGAGGTGGATCTGGGCCTAGCTTCTCAGCAAGCACTCGTGTTGTGCGTGCTATTGTTCTCTCACGAGGCGACCTATAGTTTAATGCCGACTCCGAACGGCGAGATTAAGAAGCTTTTTCTAAACTGCATTGTAAGTGTCTCGAAAGAGGTCGAGCCGTGAACAATTTTTTTTTTTAAAAATTGTTTGTCTGAACTTGGATTTGAACCTAGACTTGTAAAAGTCTAATGCGCATGGGTCGACGCACGAATCCACACGGCCACGGCGCCCACCGATCCAAAATACTAGGGTAACAAGGTGTCACAAGGGTCGACTCCTACGCTCGAGGTCTAAGGTTCGAATCTCAAAAAACACCTAAAATTTGTTCACGGGTATACCTCTTTCGATTCACTGACAATGTTCAAAGAGTATAACTGTCTAGAAAAAGTTTTCTAAAATCGCCGCTCGGAGTCAGCATTAAACTGTAGGTTCCCTCCACTCGTGAGAGACGCACAACACGAGTGCTTGCTGAGAAGCTTGGACGAAGTCCACGGTCTAGCGCCGTCTTTGTTATAACAAAAAGGGGGCGTAACAAAATGTCTGCTTCTCAAAATATTCCCGTCACAAAACGTTATACATCACAAAATGTTGGCTTTTTAAAATATGATCGTGAAAATTCTCGCATTACAAAATGTACGCATCATAAAATGTTTGCGTCGCAAATAATGGACATCCGGAAAATCACAATAAGATGGCATCACAAAATGCTTGAAAAATGTTTGCATTACTAAATTTTTACCTCAAAGTGTGGGCGGCACAAAATGCTGCTGTCGCGAAATGCATGCATCACAAAGTATTGGCATTACAAATAATTGCGTCACAAAATATTGGCACACCTTAGTTTCGGAGCAATCAAATGTTGGCATCACTAAATGTTGTGTCATCGATTTTTGCCGTCACAAAATTTTAACGTGGCAACATTTTGGCATTGTGCGAAATTTTCGTCAGAAAATGTTGACAATAATTGGATATTAGAAAACTATGGACTCACAAGAAGATGGCTAAATTTGTGTCTTATTCTTTTTTTTTTCTCTCTGTCCATATTTAGGGAATGGAAACGGGTGATGCGGTGAAAATATTCGGGATTGAATCATGGACCTTCGACTAAGCCACGGAGGGATGATGTCGCGAAATGTTCGGGATTGAACCATAGACTTTCAGCGTAGGTGTCGATGTCGGTGTATGACTTCACAGCAAATAAGTACTCGATTAGGTCTTTTAAAAATGTACCAATGTTTCATGTCGAAAATGGAATCACTGCACTTAGAAATCTCCTGTCGAACCTTCTAGTGACACTATAGTCCCTGTTCGATTTGCGCTGCTTCTTCTGAGTCGTCTCTTAAGATACTATGATTTCTTCCAAGCTGATAAACATAACTAGACGTCAAAGTTGTGACTACTTAATGAGTGAAATTCTCTCGGAAATATTTTGAAGACACATCACGTAATGTGCTCTACGAACTCAACTATAATGGACGTATGGGAACTAAAAAGAATTGCACCAACTGAGGGAATACACAAAAATGATACACAGTGACCAGAGAAATCCTTTCGTTCAGATTCGTTAAGTTCGTTAACTTTGGTTACTTGCCCGGGAGCGAAATGAATCGCACTCTGCGTATGCAAATACCAGGTGCTGCTGTATTCTCGTTAAGTGTCTATAAGCTTTTGCTCAGTTTCGTTAAGTTCGTTGAGTTGACGGCTAAATAGGGACCATATACACCGCTTTGATAAGTTCGTTCTCTTTTGCCTACTTACACGGGAGCGAAATGAATCATACTCTATATACGCAAATGTCAGTTGCCGCTGTATTCTCTTTAAATGTTTATAAGCTTTTACTCAGTTTCGTTAAGTTCGTTAACTTTTGGGAGCTCTGGGAGTTGCTGCTTCGTTCTCGTTAAGTGCCTATAAGACTTTGGGAGCTCTCTAAGTACGCAAATGTCAGTTGCTGCTTCGTTCTCGTTAAGTGTCTATAAGCTTTTGCTTAGTTTCGTTAAGTTCGTTAACTTTTGGGAGCTCTGGGAGTTGCTGCTCCGTTCTCGTTAAGTGCCTATAAGACTTTGGGAGCTCTCTAAGTACGCAAATGTCAGTTGCTGCTTCGTTCTCGTTAAGTGTCTATAAGCTTTTGCTTAGTTTCGTTAAGTTCGTTAACTTTTGGGAGCTCTCTACATACGTAAATGTCAGTTGCTGCTTCGTTCTCGTTAAGTCCCTATAAGCTTTTGCTCAGTTTCGGTAAGTTCGTTGAGTTGACAGCTGAATTCGCGTTAAGTTTCTATAAGCAGTTAAAGACACTTTGAAATTTGACGGTGCTTCTGGTTGTTTTTCGTTTGGTTTTGACATAAGCTTAAGGTTTCATACGGCTATTGTAGTTGGCTCTTATGTCGTTTCGCTGGACGTAGTTGTTCAGTCAGAACTCTTGTACTTTCGTTTTAAAGACAGAGTTTGAGATTTGAACTTTGTCGTTAAGGAAGCAATCGCTTTCATGTGTTCAGTGTGACACAACCATTGCAGTCGAAAATCCATTGCCGCCGGGATGGACTATGTCCACATCGTTAAAAACTAACTAGATTTCATCTCGTCGAAAGACATAAATCTGACAAATGACAGCTCTTGAGTTTACTAAAAGAACTGTAATTTGCCTGATCAATGACTTTCGACGTGTTTACTAAAAGAGCTTTTGAGACTAAAATGACTTGACAGCTAGAGCTTGACTTTCTACAAGAGCAGTCGAAACTAAACTAACTAGACAGCTAGAGTTTTAAGAAGTGCTTAAAATAGTTTCCACAACTCATAATTTTTAAGATTGTGACTCAAATGAGATGCCAAATTTGAATCTCCAACAACACCCAAGTCAATCATTTCCAAAATAGCTCCTTTAATCCAAGTGCCATCCTCAATACCCAACCATTCGATTGTGTTTTGCCTAACCCTCGAATTGATCCCACAATCCACGTTTTAAGGAGAGTTCAATGGTTGCTCTATTGACACACGCTCAACGTGCTCGTATAAAAACAATCTGTCACATAATCATATCTGTTACCGAAGACAAAACTGACAGATGATTAGACAAAACAAACAAAGCTCAAAACCCCGTACACAAACAGCGAGCGTTCCACATTTTCATCTGCGCAATGGAAGCTTTTCGTCTGTTTAGGCAAAATGTGTCTAAGATAAAAGTAGATAAACGAAAAATTAA
The DNA here is from genome assembly GCA_930367185.1 of Myathropa florea. Lineage (NCBI taxonomy): Eukaryota > Metazoa > Arthropoda > Insecta > Diptera > Syrphidae > Myathropa > Myathropa florea. The sequence goes on along the minus strand of OV884002.1, from coordinate 125,119,127 downwards.
ATTTATCTGCGTTCTATAAATACCCAGTCACGGGAAGAGAATAGCACAATGGACGCGCGGAGTCCACGTGAAGCAATCGTGCACAATGTCACTTGATTAGAATATTTCTGATCATCTCGTTGTCGTGTTTCGTGTATGACTTGTGTGTTTTTTTCCTCCGTGCCCAGCGTGTTGAAACATCTTACGATTGGTGGCCAGTAATCGGAAGATTCTCTGCTCCAGCTGCGACGGAACGAACGTGATAATTAACTCGTTCGTAATAGCAGATTGGGAGCATATCTACGAGCGTAAATCTGCGCGCACAAAACTCTGTTCGAACGCAAATGCTTCGAGCTACGCGCGAGCACAATCTGTAACAGCTGGGCGTGGGGTATGGGGGACTATTTTTTTGGGGGAAAATAAAACCCTGACACTTTCATCTGAGGTCAAATCGAGGCGGTAAACAGTCGTAAATTATCTATTTTGGTTCGGGTCCGATTTTGTGTGTGAAAAATCTCAAAGAATTTCCAAAGTCATTTCAAATTCGTGCATTCAGCTGGCAGCGGACACACCTTTCGGTTGCGGCGATGTGCATGGGGAAATATTCCCAATCAAAGGGAAATTCGTAGAAAGCCGACGGGCGAGAGAGAGCTCAATCGAATGTTGGTCGTGAATCGGAGAAGAAAATAAAACGTTTCAAATGAGATCGACCTTTAGCACAACAAGTATCGTTCATTTTTCGCCGATAACCCTGCACTGAACTGCGGCGACATCGTGGGTAATTTTAATTAATAGACACCCTGTTCCGACTGGACTGAGGCAGCGGAGAACGCGCGAGCGACCTATGATCTCCGCGGTCCAGTGGTTTATCAAGTTATTGAGATGTTTAACAAGCTAATGGAGACCTTTCTTGTTTTGACGGAACTCCATTCGGCTGTAGGGTGGTCCAGTAGAAAATTCTAGGCGATTTTTGTGAGCTGGGGACTGTTTGTTTTGTGAGTCATGCGAGAGGGACATTAGTCATTGGCTGACGTAAGACTTTTTGATGGGAATTGGGAAATAAAAAAAGTCGATTGAGTTTGTTTGCTTTGCTTTTTCTTGAACTAGGTCGCTGTGGTTTAGTGGGCTAGTGTGTCGATTTTTAAGTTCAAAGTCCATGGTTCGATCCCAGGCATAGCTACTTTTTATTTTTGCGGCACCACCACTCACTCAGGTGACCACCACTCATACTCAGAGAGTACAGTTCTCGATCGTCACCTCTCTCAGGTGACTGTCAATGCTAAGGGAGCGCTTCGCGCCCGTTGTATTACAATGGTCCTGACTTAACTTAAGTGTGACCGTATAGACATAAAGCTTGACACTAGAACTTCACCGACCCTCCTAGCAAACAATGAATTTTACGACACCACCTCTCTTGGGTGACCGTCAATGCTCAGAGAGTACAACTGTCAGTTGCTTCGCGCGCGTTTTATTACAATGGTCCTAACTGCACCTAAGTGTGGCTGTGTAGGAATACAGTCTGACGCAAGAACCTCACCTACCCTCCTAGCAAACAATACTTTTTATAACACCACCTCTCTCGAGTGACTGTCAATGCTGAAAGAGTACAACTGTCAATCGCTTCGTGCGCGTTTTATTACAATGGTCCTAACTTAACATAAGTGTGGCTGTACAGGGATACAGTCTGACACAAGAAACTCACCTACCCTTCATGATTTTTGACAATGATTTTTACAACACCACCTTTCTCGGGTGACTGTCAATGCTCAGAGAGAATAGCTGTCAAGAAAAGCTCCCTTAACTCGTCTTTCGGGGTCGGTATAAACTGAAGGTCTCCCCCGCTTCTAAGAAGGAAACAGCACGCACAGCGCGAGTGGTTGCTATTAAAGTTGGGCCCAACAAGTTCCCTTTGAACTGCAGCGCCATCTAACGGAGATGAAGTCGTCAAGTAAAGCGAAACTCCATGCGAATGTCTCGAAGAAACTGCAATTCTTCTGCTGTAAGTGATGTAATCTTTAGAAGACTCCTTCAATTCTGCAAACAGCTTCGATTTTAAGATAAATGACGGTCGCATAAGTTTACCGCCTACCGCGCGGTAGAGAATTCCAAGTTTATCTGTTAAAATTTGACTCCTCCGTCCTGCAGTTGAGGTGATTTGCGAATTTCGTTGAATTGCATTTCTATTTTTCCATGAAAAAAAAGGAACAAATATTTAGTTGATTTGGCAACGCCGGACGACTCCTCCCTGTCACAAGCTGTCATTTTGACAGGATTAGAAGAAGGATCTTGGATCAAGCCCAATAAGAGACACCTTCTTGGGTACGCAACAAGGTCTTGCTTCATCAACTATTGTCCGCTCACACGCATGGACGTGTTGGCAGATAACCACTTTTTATTGATGGCGATGTTCGTTGAGTATTCACGAGCGTCCACAAAGCTTCTGTCAAATAACTCGCAATGACAATTTGCTCAAATCCAAGAATGACTTGTTTGGGGACGCAACGGACTGATGATTGTTCGCCCATCGGAAACAATGGATGTGTTGACGACGATGTTCGTTGAGTATTCCCATTCGTCCACAAAACTTCTGTCAAACAAATCATACCCAAAAAACACTGACAACGTGCTCAATGTGTGCAAAATGTTGGCACAATGAGTGATCTTTCTCAATCCAATCGCTGGGATTTCCACTTGACACCCTCTACATTAGACTGTCTACACACAGTTCATTTCGACACCAATGATATACTGTTTCTAGCTATCAAGGATTAAAGGTGTAGAATTGCCGAGATAAGAAAAGAAAGAAAAAAACTCATAACCTTGAGTGGCTATCTTAATGCAAACGTTGGCATACTTCAAGTAGCACCACTGAAGAGCCGTCCAAAGTATAAAAGTCAGACAGAAAGTGTGTGAAGCCAGGCATATGCTGGAAGTGACAGGAGGTGGAGAAACAGATAAGAACTAATAAAAGTACAATCGTTTTTCGTAGAGAGTGACGAAATGAACATGGAAGAGCGATGGTAATCGAGAGGCGAATTTATGAAGTAGGAAATAAATAAATCTGACGGTTCTGGATAAGAATATGGACGGGTGAGCATGCTGGAGCCGGAAGTGAGAACGACATGCGTCCTCGTTGGTTTTGGGGATTTGACATGTTTATGGTGCAAACTGATGGCATATTTTGTTGAGCAGAGAATGGATTGAAGTCGGAAATGCAGAGACTAATCTGGATAAAATTATGGATACCACCGTAATACTTTCTTCTGTTTCTGTTTTTCCTACATCTACAGAAATCAATTTTTGATTAAGAAGAAAAAGTGAAGAGCCAAAATTGGAGCATTTATGAATTTGCTCGGTAAGGTTAACGCCAATGCCGAGCATGAGCTTAGCTTATTTAGCAAGCCACTCGTTACTCGCAGGATTGGGCGGCCAATTGGGGTTTTAGATGATTTTAATAAGCCTCCAATAACAATGTAAGCTTTAACATTGACTGCGGAAAAATGAAATAATGACGCCGCTATCTTGAAGTGCCACCTGTAAGCATCTGATATATTACCGAGAGCTAAAAATAAATTAAAATATCGTGTCACCCTGCACCCTTCCACGTACGTACACACAAATATTCTTAACGCAATTCTGCAATCAACTTCCTATAATCCTCTCAATTATGTAATCGTATGATCTCAAATATGTAAGCTCTCATTTACATATGCTCTGTTATACGCATTCTGTTATACGAATTCTGTTATACGCATGTTATAAAAAGCCTGATCGATGTTATTAGCGTTCTCTGTTAAAATAAAGCTGTTGTGGAGATACGTTCTCGAGTGAGTTTGCCTTTTATTTGCCCTTACACACCATTCTACTGACAGCCAGACTACAATCAAATCGCTTAATTCATTCACTGCCGCCTGTCTCTTAACGAAATGCACTTTAACATTCATCTCATTTGTGCGGTACATTTTGGAAAAGTCTGACTGCGATGAACTTGCCAGGTATGAGACAAAGTCTCCACTGCATTTCGATGGAGAGAAACCTCCACGCTACTTTGCCTATTCATAGAAGTAGATACGCAACAAGGGCCCTGACTGTTGTCACCATTGACAGACTTCTTCTTCTTCTTCTTCTTAGGGCGCTACAGTCCGAGGTGGACCTGGGCCTCACTCAACATGCCTCTCCAGCCAGCACGATCTTTCGCCAGCTGTCTCCAGTTTCGCACACCAAGCCGGCAGAGGTCCCCCTCGACTTGTGTGCGCCACCTTGTTCGTGGACGTCCTCTGTTGCGTTGTCCCACAGGCTCAGAGTCGAAGACTCTTCGGGCCGGAGCTAAGTTGTCCATACGCTCTACATGGCCTAGCCATCTTAGGCGTTGGATCCGTAGACGCCTGGCTAGACTCATGTCGCTGTACAGCCCATACAGTTCGTGGTTGAATCTTCTCCTCCAAATGCCATCAACGCAAACAGGACCAAAGATTGCGCGCAGAACTTTTCTCTCGAAAAGACCAAGAGACTGTTCATCCGCTTGGGATATTGTCCATGCCTCTGCGCCGTAAAGCAGGACTGGGATGATCAAGGTCTTATACAAAGTCAACTTGGTCTTCCGAGAGGGGGCTCTACTACTCAATTGCCTTTTGAGCCCAAAAGAACAGCGGCTGGCAAGAGTTATTCTGCGTTTGATCTCGGTACTGATGTAAACTGATGATTCTGCCACAGTCTCTTTTAGTTAATTTTTTAAGAATATTTTAAAAACTAGGACACAGACAAAAGTGTGATCGCTGACCATGGCGAAATTATGTTGCCCCGGATTGACCGGGATCGACGAGGGAGCTCTTTCTGTTAGCCACCAAAATTTGGTGCGGTGCCTGCTTTTATCTTAAAATCCCGGTTAGATATCGGCCTACTGAGCCTGAGAATCTCCACACTGCTCTGTATGACATCTCGGTCGTAGTTAAGGATCAGACCAACTGATCGAGATATAGGATTTACTATGGGGAATGAAGTCGTTCAGGCAGCTACGAACTAAGCCCCGAAGATCAGGCTGTTCGCGAGGGCATTGCTTTTGCGATATGCTAACGAATCAGTTTAATCAGTTAAGTCACTCACTCACTCACTCACTTTGTCACTCAGTCACTCAATCACTCAATTAGTCTCATCATGTCCGCCCTATAGTACTGGGACTATGACGTTCGATAGAGGCGAAGGCAAGTCCTGAGACAAGCCCTCTTGAACACGCGCACCACACGGGACATCCATAGGCAAGTATTGGCCATGTAGCAGGCAACCTCCACCCTCGCATCGTTTTGGCTGTTATGAAACAGTCTCTTTGTAAGAGCAATATATGCAGTGGCTTATACACACTGCATGAAATGTCATCGTTTGTACTGACAGCCAGGATATGGTTTTCCCGAGTTTATCCCTAAATGATGGCAGAATGTATCGTGAATTTCGTCGTCAGATTGCTCATTATCATGGCCTCAGTGTGCAGGCAATTCGTCGTATCGTGGAAAAGGTTGGGCGTGAGTACACTCATTTGGACACAGAGCCACCAAACAGACAGAGATTGGTGCGTAATGAAGCAAACATAGTCGCCATAGCGGTCAGTATCGAAGAAGACCCAAAAAATGTCGAATGTTAAACTGGGCATCATCAGAGAGTCAAAACGGCTTATTTTGCGGTTGGATTTGGGCCTACATCCGTATCAGTTTGTGCTGACACAATAATTGAAGCCAGGCGATCATAGGAAATGCAGCGAGTTCGCTAATTGGGCGCTGCAAATGTTTTCCGGAGATCCGGATTTTGGACAAATATCATCGAGGCCCATTTTTGAACAAGCGGCTATATGAACAAGCAAAATTGCCGTTATTGGAGCGATCACAATCCACAACTGTACGGCTAAGCATCAATGCGTCCACAAAGATTGACTGTTTGCTGCGCTTTATCGCAGGGTGGCATTATCGAACCTTATTTCTTTCGAAATGAGAAATGAGACACCGTAACCCTCAATAGTGTTAGGTACAGAGTGATTTTAACCGGCTTTTTGTGGCCAAAACTCGATAAAATCAATATATCCGAGTTGTGGCTCCAACAGGACGGCTCTACATGCCATACATGAAGGAGAAATTTGGCAACTGGATCATCTCACGCCGAGCGTTCATCAATTGACCGAGGCGATCATGCGATTTTACACCTCCCGATTATTTCCCCTTGGCTACGTCAAGTTTTTAATCGACGCTAACAAGCCAAGCACTTTGGATGAGTTCAAGATCATAATTTAAGACGCTATTGCCGGAATATCGCCGCATATATTGGACCGAGTCATCAAAAATTGTATCGACGGCTTGACGTACTGTCAGCAACGCCGAGGTGACCGTCTGAATGATATGCTATTCCATGCATATTGGCATGAATGTAGCTTCAAAACAAAGTCAGTCAGTCAATAAATTTTATGTCACTCACCGTTTTTAAGGTTCCGTCTACAAAAACGGAACCTTTATAATTTCGGTGTGTCCGTCCGTCGTGTCTGTCACACTTTTTTATCTCCGAAGTTTATGAAGGAATTGGAATTAGGTACTTCAGACCTAGATGTCAATTCCTATGCAGCGATTTTAAAAAGTGGGGCCATTTGGGGGTGGCTCCAGTACAGGTGAAGTTGACATTCATTTTGAAAAATTGTCGCACCCCATCGATATATATATCAATCGACAGATCTTTCGAAATGAGGTGGAGGTTTCTTTCAACACTTTTTTATCAAAAGTACCGTTTGGAAAATATGGAGCTCCAAAGATTTCCCCCCCCTGCCATTTCTAAACCAAAGTGTTTAAAAATCTAAAAAAATCACAAAAACTTCGCTTCATTGAGTACTTTCATTTAAAACCATTGCGAGCATTCTGGCCTTAATGGTTTTGGAGATATTGGCCAAAAACGGTCAATCATCGACATGCGAATTTTAAAGATCTGAAAACGCAGTTTTGAAGACATCAATGTAAGCATTAAGAAATGATACATTTCAAAATATCGATTTATGTTGAAATTTTGAGATATCTAAGATTTAAAATGAAAACAATTTCATTTCCACACATAATTTCATGCTGTGTTCGGCCACTCTATTCGTTGCTGAGCGTTATCTTTTCGATCTCACCCCTAAATGCCCAACAGAAATGAATACACACACACCGCAGGCATGAGCAGTGATTGGGTATGTATATGATGGAAGGGATTTTCTGTGTTGGATAAACTTGGATAGAGATATAGGTATATGTAGGGATCTACATTTGTTTGTTTGGATGTATGAATTTGTGAATAAATGGTTGATTGGAGTTGAAGTTAGAAGAAAATTCAACTGAAATAGTTTCGAAACGTCGTTTGATATTCAGAAATCATCCATCAATGTTATGCGACGGAACCTTACCCGTGCGAGTACAACTCGCACTTGCCCAGTTTATTATTTTATTAAAATTTATTTTCCCATCGTTCTTATCTGGTCTCCGTGTACTACTACTCACCACAAAAGAAATCTAGTCTTTCCTGAGTGCCCACTCTGCTTGGAGAAGTAGATCAGCAATAAGACCGCCCATCACGGGCAATGCACTATTGACAGACACGCCAATACATTGTGTCTTCCTTAGAGATGAAGAGTTTACTTACTTATCAGGACTGCGACCTCTGGAGGGTCTGACTAAGTGCCGCCTTCCATCGCTGACGGTGCCCTGCACGCTGCTTCCAGTTATTAAGACCAGGTTGTCTTGGATCCGCCATCATTTGGCCTCTATACCGGAGGTTCGGCCTTCCTCTCCTTCTCAAACCAGGAGGATGGGACGCGAAGACTCTCTTGGCTTGAGCATTTTGGTTCATTTGTTTGAAGTTGTCGAGTCAGTTTAGTCTACTGGCTTTTGCCTCTCATCTTTGTACAGCTCGTTTATTTTGGGGTTAGGTCGTCTTCTCCATTCGCTTCATTTCTTATAGACAGAATCAAATATCCACCAGGAATCAGATCTGCAGTCCTGGTTATCGTCCGGCTTACGGCTCAATATAGGATGAGAGTTCAGTTGAGCATGGTTATGATCCTTTGAATTATGATTGTGACCCTTAATGACCAACTATTAGGGCCGTATGGAAACTAAAGAAATCTGAATCAACCGAGCCAATAAACAAAAACAATACACTGTAATGCTTCGCTCATTTTCGTTAAGTTCGTTCAGTTTTGAGAAGAGTAAAATGAATCGCTCTCCGTAAATCCAAATGTCAGTTAACAGCAGACGTTTCTATAATCAATTATGGATGCTTCGAAATGACACGATGCTTCTGGTTATTTCTTGTTTGCTTTTGACATAAACTTAAGTTTACGAACGGCTATTATATTTGCCCCTTAATTTCTTTTCCCATCGTTCTTATCTGGTCATCCTGTACAAAAAATATTGATTTCGGTCATTAATTTCCATCACCCAATCTGCGAAATTATGACTTAGTGCATGGCCTGCTGACTTTCATTCTAATCTTAAGTAGACCTTATAAACATGTAGTCCTTATGCAAAATGCGGTGCAATCTCGTTGCGGATTCCAAAATCTCTGCTACGAAGTCAAAATTGTAGTTTCTGTAGTGGTTTTTTCCTACTTCATCTCGATATAGTGGCAACCTCCTAGCTTTTAGTTATCAAAAGTCATCGCGATGACAGTTGAACGTTGACATTTCACGAATGGTGCAAAGTTTATAAATGACACCTCTTGCTGGATGAACGTGTACTGTAATTTGTTCTATTACGGAAAATGTATATCCAAGCAACCTATCTCCTAACGTAACCAGTACATTTCTACAACCCTCAACATGTCATAGGCTATCAAATCCCACAACCAAGTCAATACGTGACCATGCCATCAGCCACTATCCAAAAACTCTTTCAAAACTAGATTTTGGATTATTTTTGGAACCCATTGCGATAACCTTCGTTTCTGCGAGACAATCATTTCCACCTTCTGACACTCCCAGTCCAGTTACTACGAATCAGAGCCCACGTAAAGACTTATCTAACCTATATTCCCTTATCTTAGTTCGCAGCACAAACGCGAGCATATTTCAAAACCCCATGCGAACATAAATCACTCGATCGTTTATTTTGCTTCCCCCCTCTCTATCATTTTTGTTTTCATTTTTTCATGTTTGTATTTGCCGGCGGCAATGAGCCAAAAATGTCTTTGATGACAAGGCAATGGCAAGGCCGTTCTACGCAAACCACAAGGCAAACGAATCACGATAACATTTTAAGTATGACGGACAAGATTGGATGGATTCTGGCAGAAACCAAAGGGCGAGCGTGGTTTTCGATCATCTCTGCACGCACGTGCATGGATATGTATCTGCAGCGTGCTTGGATACAACATCGACTTCGAAGGAAAAACCGGAACAACTGCGTGCACTCAAACCGATCGGATACCCCACTCAGAGCTCGAGAGCTATTTTTAGGTAACCTTCCTAAATTTAAAGACTGCCCCCTTGGCCTGTCTATCACGCTGGCAGATGATAATGCCTCGTTAATAGACGAAAACATATTTTTCTGAACTTTTTGGAACCACGCAAATCGTTTATGGCCGTCTCAGCGCGGTGTCATGCCGGCCACAAAAACAGCCTCTCCCTCACATCCAACGGCTGAATTCTGTTGTCTGCCCCCACTCCGGTTTGGGGGATCTGTCAACAACCGAAATTAGCGGTATTTAATGGGCTGATAAGGTACCTTCGTATGTGGAGCATACGCGCTTCGACCAAAAATTACGCGCACATCGCAGAGTCCATGTAGACTTCCTGGATTGAACCAGTTCTTGTTTTGTTACACGCTGACTTCTGGTGATCGCTTACACACACAAGACCTTGGGCGCCGTATCTGCGTTACAGCACGCGACTGTCAAACTTGGTGCGCACTTGCTAAAGTGTTCGATTGCTCCATTTGAAAATGGGCACTCATGAGTGAGTTGAGGGTATTTATAGCGAGGACAAGTGAAAAACCTGAAAATTCGAAACGCATTTACTGGCGCACGTAGCGATGGAGAAGAAGAAGACGAACAAAAAATGACGAAATATCCACGGCCTATGTCAACAGAAAATTCTTTGGGCGAATCGCCAGCCATTGTAGTTGATTAACCTACGCATTGTTGTTGTTGTTGCTGTTATTTAGTTTTTTTTGCTTTTGTTTTGTTTTCGCCTTGGTGGATCCAAATGAGTCACAACGCGCTTAGTTTCATGGGAAAGATAAAAATAGCTCTTGTTCGATTGATGTTGTTCCCCATCAGCTGAATGAATTGATGGATGAGGGAGAAATTTTCCACGAGCAAAGCCTTCTTTTGTGAAGGGGTGTGAGCCTGAATTGGAGATTCGAGAAACGACTGGATGGAGCAATTGGTTAAGTGCCTCCTTAACTTTTGACAGCTGCAGATGAGACGATAAATAAAAATAAAAAAATATATATATACCCTGTCGCGCGAAAATCGATCCGTCAGTGACGGACCGTCACTCATCACTTGGGACGTCAAAATCGACAGCCGCAACTTTGAGTTAGTTAAAGAGTTTCGCCACTTTGAGACTAACGCAAACTTAACAAACTCCATTGTAGTGCAGATCCGACGTATAAAAGCTCCTGATAACCGCTGCCACTCCGGTTTTATTAAATTAAGGGGCAACTATAATGGACGTTCAAAAACTTAAGCTTATGTCAAAAGAAAGCGAGAAGTAACCAGAAGAATTTCAAAGGGCCCATAATTGTTTATGTAAACTTCTGCTGTTGGCATATGGATCTGCAGAGAGCGATTCATGTTGTTCTCGCGAAAGTAGCCAAAACTGAACGAACTTAACGAAACTGAGCGAAGCGATTACAGTCTATTGTTTTCGTTTATTCCCTCGGTTTATTCAGTTGTCCTTAGTTTTCCTACGATCCTTATAGTTGGATTACAATCATGATTCAAAGGATCATAACGATGCTCAACTGAACTCTCATCCTATATTGAGCCGTAAGCTGGACGGTAAGTAGGACTGCAGATTTTATTCTTGGTGGATATTTGATTCTGTCTATAAGAAATGAAGCGAATGGAGGAGACGACATAACCCCAAAATAAACGAGCTGTACAAAGATGAGAGGAAAAGCCCGTAGACTAAACTGACTCGACCACTTCGAACGAATGGACCCTAATGGTCCAGCCAAGAGAGTGTCCGCGTCCGATTCTCGTGGTTTGAGAAGGAGAGGAAGGCCGAACCTCCGGTATAAAGGCCAAATGATGGCGGATTCAAGACAACCTGGTCTTAGTAACTGGAAGAAGTGTTCCGGTGACCGTCAGGAATGGAAGGCGGCACTTGCTCAGACCCTCCAAGGTTCGCAGACCTAATAAGTAAGGTTTCCTTCTCTACAGCTGCGCAGCAATCTTTGGCAGGAAGACACCATGTTGACGTGTCTGTAAATAGTGCATTATCCGTGATGACAACTGCCAGCGCCCTTATTGTTGATCTACTTCTCCAAGCAGAGTGAGCACTCAGGTAAGACTGGATTTGTTTTGTTGCCAGAAGTAGTACATGGCGACCAGATAAGAACGATTGGAAAAGAAATTTAAATAAAACAAAAATGGTGTGTGACATAAAATTGATTCTAGCTTTGTTTTAAAGCTACATTCATGTCAATATGCATGGAATAGCACATCATTCAGACGGTCACCTCGGCTTTGTTGCAAGTGCTTCAAGCGATCGGTACACTTTTGATGATTCGGTCCAATATTTGCGGCGATATTTCGGCAATAGCGTCTTAAATGTTGATCTCGAGCTCATCCAAAGTGCTTGTTTTGTTATCGTAGACTAAGGACTTGACGGTAACCACAGAGAAAATAATCAAATGGTGTCGCATGTTCGCCTCGGTCAATTGATGAACGCTCGCCGTGAGATGACCCAGTCGCCAAATTTCTCATTCATAACTTCGAGCGTTGCGTCGCTTGTATAGCATGTTGCGCCGTATTGTTGGAACCATAGCTTGGATATATCGATGTTGTCGAGCTCTAGCAACAGAAATTCGGTTCAAATCGCTCTGTACCTGAGGCCTTTATCGGTAACGATGTCTTCTTCCTCATTTCGATACAAATAAGGTCCAATAGTGCCGCCATGCCCTCGACTCTGAGCCCGTGGATCAAAGCAACAGAGGACGTTGACATACAAGGTGGTACACACAAGTCGAGGGGACCTTGACCGGCTGGGTGTGTGAAACTTGAGACAGCTGGCGAGATCGTGCTGACTGGAGAGGTATGTTGGATGAGGTCCAGGTTCACCTCGGACTGTAGCGCCCTAAGAAGAAGAAGAAGAAGATGCTGCCATACCATAAATCGATCCGAACAGTCAATCTTTGCGGATTCATTGATGCTTGGCTGGACACTTGTGGGTTGTGTTCGCTCCAAGAACGGCAATTTTCCTTGTTGACATAGTCGCTGAGGCAAAAATGGGCCTTGTCCGAGAAGTTGTTTTTTTGTCAAAAATCCGGATCTCCGGCATCATTAGTTAGCGCTGTCCGTGGTCATACGGCTTCAATTCTTTCATTGGCACAATATTATATGGATGCAGGCTTAAATCCGGCCGCAAAATAAGGCGGGGTCACTCTCTGGCGCTGCCCAATTGAACTGATCGTCGCCAAATCGATATTTTTTGGATCTTCTTCGATATCGGCGGCTTTTCTTCATTTCGCACCAACCTCTGTTTGATTGGTGGCTTAAGGTCCAAAAGAGTGTACTCACTCTTAAACCATTTTACAGTGCGACGAGTTGCCTGCACACTGAAGTCATGATGCCGACCGACCTCACGACGAAATTTACATTACGTATTTACAACTGAGTGGGCACCGTGGCCGTGTGGGTTCGTGCGTCGATCCATGCGCATTAGACTGTCACAGTCTAGGTTCGAATCCAAGTGCAGACAAACAATTTTTCAAAAAAAAATTTTTTCGCGACTCCACCTCTTTCGAGTCACTGACAATGCTAGACTGTCTAGAAAAAGCTTCTCAATCTCCGTACGGAGTCGGTATTAAACTGTAGGTCCCCTCCACTCGTGAGAGAACAATAGCACGCACAACACGAGTGGTTGCTGAGAAGCTAGGCCCAGGTCCACCTCGGACTGTAGCGCCGCCATTATTATTATTATTATTTACAACTGAGCTGGAATTGCGATAATTTTTTTTAATAATTTTCGGACGTCTGACAAGCGTAAAATGTTGCACGATAAAATGGCGAATCTTGCTGAATATTTTGACGGCTTAATATTATTGGTAACTTTGACAGCTGCTGAATCATAACAATTGGAAAAACGATCATTGTTATCTGGTCACCCTCTATTATTTCGAATTTCTGAGTGATTTGGTTCATTTCCATTCGTTCGCACTTTCTCCATCCACAAGGAGTGACAGTCTGGCACAGAATTTGAGCTAACGGTGTCTTTAAGCTATTTTTTTTTAAAAACGATCATGTGATCGGTCATGACATCCAGTTATTTAACTTTAACTGTGAGTTAAAGTAACTGGAGTACTGGAGACTCGTCTAAGAACAAGAACACTCACTGCACAAATAGTTGATGAAAGTGCTTGTCCTCAAACCTCAATTGCTAGATCTTTTTTTTTTCTCTCATTCTCTTCCGAAACTCAAAAATATCCATCATATCTCCTTAAACAGAAAGATCAACAAAAATAAACGTGAGCTCCTGTTACACTTGTCATTCAATTTAAAATAGATTTTCAACCGCCTCCTCTCGGCCTGAGGCTCATGTTACCTCTTAAACTTCCGGCCACCATATTGTTTTCCTGTCACAAAATTCCCCAACTATGACAGATTAACCCGTCACTTCAAACAACGACATTCTGACAGACAGGAATTAATTAAAAGTACGACCATTTACATGTCAGACATTCTGTGTCACCGAGAAACGCCCAAAGATAATACTTGTTTTTGTTTTTGTTTAGCAAGCGGATTCGAATAACGTCAACATGACCTTGTCTGGCTGAAAAAAGAGCTGACTGAATGTTTTCTGCTTCAGCTTGGCGAACAAAAATTTCTTCTCAATTTATCAGCCGAAGAGGCGCGTCTGAATCGATGTAATTTATCTTTTGTCGTCTCTATTGTGTCGTTACAATATTTTGAGTTCAATTTATTTATTTGACATCTCGGGCCTTGAGTTGTTGTGTTCTTTTCGCTGGTTCTCCTTTTATTTCGGCGAATTCAATAAATCTAATTGATGCGGGGGCTGAATTGTGCCAATTGTACTGCCACCTGGCATATGGCTGAGGGGAATGACCTCCGCGACGCAATTAAATACAAAGAAAGTGCGCACAGTGTGGGTGAGAGGAAAGTTTTCAGTATGGGATTGTAAGGACACGTTAGTTTATTTTAGATGAAAGTTGGTGAGTAGAAGATTGGTGACGCCGGCCATGTGGTTTAATCACAGGGCATTACTCAAAGGATTAGGCATTTTAAAATGATTCAACGAGTGCGTGCAGGAGATATGTGGATGGAAGTGATTTCTAGTATTCATTGGTTCTTCGGTGCTTAAAAAAGAACTTTGATGCGGAAGATAATGTCTTAACGGTTTTGTTTCATTAACGGGAAATAAATCCGCTGAAAGGGTGTGTTCATTGAAATGAATAGAATAGATTTAATTGTAAGTCAATAGGCCATTTAAAGGGATAGGCATTCGCTTCATTCCCAAAATTTTCTTTTTTCCACTGTCTTTTGGTTAAAGCTTGGCCCTACTTTTTTATTTATTTCTTTATTTCATCTATCAGATAATTTCTTACAGACTACGTTAACAATCAATACTATATTTTTTATGATATTACATGTATTAAGGAATTATACGAGTAGATATTAAAGATAATAATAATAATAATAATAATAATAATAATGGCGGCGCTACAGTCCGAGGTGGACCTGGGCCAAACTTCTCAGCAACCACTCATGTTGTGCGTGCTGCTGATCTTTCACGAGTGAAGGGGACCTACAGTTTAATGCCGACTCCGAACGGCGAGATTGAGAAGCTTTTTTCTAGACAGTTATACTCTTTGAGCATTGTCAGTGACTCGAAAGAGGTGGAGCCGTGAAAAAATGTTTGATGTTTCTTTCGAGATTCGAACCGACGACCTCGAGCGTAGGAGTCGACGCACCTACCCACTACGCCACGGCGCCCACGCCCCATATTAAAGATAAGACATTGGATTTAAATATATCTGTACAACAATTAATAAAAAAATCTATATTACAGGAAACTGAGTTAGCTTCTCTAATGCAACGTGATATCGGTTCATTTCGACCATAGTTAGTGCGATGAAATTTTTCATGAAAAATATAGAATTCGCGTAGATTTCTTGTGGGAGAATGTAAATTCAACATAACGAGAAGAATAGGACATTTAATATGATACGTTAAAATATCTCTAATGAACATAATGGAAAAGTACTTCCGTCGTTCCTCAAGATATTGTAATCCAATTAGTAAACATCTACTTTTATAAGAGGGCATCTCAAAGTCCCAATTCAGCTTAAAGATAACATATCTAGTGAATTTTCTTTGAACCCTTTCAATCCTATTAGATGACACAGAGTAATATGGATTCCAAACTGTACTACAGTATTCTAGACCAGATCTCACTAATGAAATAAAAATTGACTTTAATACATATCTGTGAACTCTTTGGTATTCCGCTTAATAAACCCAAGCATCGAATTAGCTTTATTGACAATATAATCAATATAAGGCAGAAAGGTAAGTTTAGTATCTAGAATAACACCACGATCTTTTTTACAAGTTACCCTTTCTAAGTCAATATCTTCAACATTATAATTAAAGTTTATTGTTGAGCAATTTCTAGAACACGAAAAAATCGGACATTTGGAAATATTCAAATGTAGAGAATTAACCTCACACCATTGAATCAGCTTTATCAGATCATTTTGCAGAAGAATGCAGAAAAAATCGCTTCTAGAAGAAATGTTGCGATATGGATAAGGTCATCCGCATAAAGCATTTATGCGTCCATTTTTTATTTCTAGGGTATTTTTTATTTCAACTCAGCTCCTTCCCCATTCAGTTGAAAATTTTCCTCATCTCTGAACTCAATGTTTTGATAAAACAGCGGAATGTTAATTCATTTTTGGCACGTTCACCGAAATTTCGACGCAAACGATGGTCATTCGGCTTCAAATATAGCATGAGCTGGATCTTTTAAGGGTTCAAACCAAGATTTTTGCGAAAAATTGTTTATAAAGCGGATGGACAAAGATTAGTATTTGTCAGCTCATATTGATCAGCTTTTGTAGACGAAATTTGGATAGATTTTGCAAAGAGAATGTTGTGCGAATAGTGGTCAGTAATACGTCAAAAAGCAGTCAAGGATTGTCAATTATGAGGAGTGTAATATGTCACAAGTGCTTCATAAGCTTATCGCATAAAACCATCCGTTTTTAACCATGTTTTTTAAATTTGGTAGCTTTGCTGACGCTTAATAAAATTGCAAAGACTACTGAATAAAATTAAGTTTGACAGATTCTTCTTCCTCTTGTGGCGCTTCAGTCCGGGGTGGACTTAGACCTCAATCAACAAGCCTCTCCAGCTAGCACGATCTTTTGCTAGTTGCCGCCAATTGTGCACGCCAAGTTGGTTGAGATCTCTCTCCACCTGGTTGCGCCACCTTCAACGTGAAAGTCCTCTGTTGCGTTGCCCCACTGTTTCAGAGTCGAAATCTCTTCAGACCGGAGAAAAGTTGTCCATGCGCTCTACATGGCCTAGCCATTTTAGGGGTTGGATCCGTAGACGCCTGGCCATACAGCTCATATAGTTCGCGGCTAAACCTTCTCCTCCTCCTTCTGCTATCAACTCAAACAGGGCCAAATATCGCGCGCATAACTTTTCGCTCGAAAATACAATGCCAATGAAGCCTCTTTTGATATTTTCCATTCCTTCGCGCCATAGGGCAGTACTTGGATGATCAAAATCTCATTTAAAGTCACCTTGGTCTTTCATGAGAGGGCTCTAGCTCAAAAAACCATCGGTTATAATAATAATAACGGCGGCGCTAAAGTGCGAGGTGGACCTGAGCCTAGCTTCTCAGCAACCGTGCTCTTGTTCTCTCACGAGTGGAGGGGACCTACAGTTTAATGCCGACTCCGAACGGCGATTTTGAGAAGCTTTTTCAGTTACAGTTATACTCTTTGAACATTGTTAGTGACTCGAAAAAGGTGGAGCCGTGAACATTGTTTTTTTGAAAAAGTGTCTGAGCTTGGATTCGAACCTAGACTGTGAAAGTCTAATGCGCATGGGTCGACGCACGAGCCCACACGGCCACGGCGCCCAAAACCATCGGTTGGCAAGAGCTATTCCGCGTTTGATCTTGGTACTGACGTTGTTTGTACAATTTACCGCTTAGCCAAGCTGGACGAAGTCCTTAATTACCTCGAATTTATATCTGCTTATTGCGACGTTCTGGTAGAGTCGTCGATGTTGTGCGACCCTTCTCGATGACAGCATATACTTCGTTTTGGGCTTGTTTTCGACGTTTCCGTTTCAATGCTAGCAAACGCTTCATTGATGGCTCCCAGTGTTCGACCAATCATGTCAATGTTATCCGCGTATGCCAGTAGTTGTACGGACTTTTGGTTGATCGTACCTCTAGTGCCCCTGGTATGGAGGAAGATTCCGTCGCAGACATCCGTTTTTGGCCAATACAGTAGACGCTCGATATAGTGAACATCAATATAGTGAACACACAACAATTTATACAGGCTATTCTAAATAGTGAACAAAAAAAATCTCGTTATAGCGAACCTATGTTTTTTTTCTTTCTTTGAACTTTTCAGCATGTATAAACACGTCTAAAACTCACTAGTGCTATGAAGTAGGCAGTATTCATTCAATGCTCCTAATTTACCGTTTGTATATGGTACACAGTTTGGAGCTATTTGAAGCAAATGCAAAGTGCGCGTTGCTTCTACGTGGAATGTATTATTTTGTTGCGTTTTACATTTTTTACGTATGAGTTGCTTTTGCTTAAAATAAAATGTTCTTTCTTATAAATATTAGCTTGTTTTTTAGTAATTGCGATGAACAATTTTTTAATTATATTTTATTTTTAAGAAAATTCTACTTCAAAACACACGCATTTTGATGAAATTTGCTCCCATCAGTTCACGCTCGTTACAATGAACAATCTCGATGCAGTGAACAGGCCCTGTTTTTATTAGTTCACTATTCGAGCGTCTACTGTATCTCGAAAATTATTAGGGCCAGAATGCTTGAAATTGTTTAAAATGAAAGTACTCAATGAAGCCAAGTTTTTGTGATTTTTTGCAGATTTTGAAACATTTTGGTTTAGAAATGGTAGGGGGAACGCATTAAACAACTTTGGAGCTTCATATTTTTCAAATGGAACTTTGGTTGTGTTGTGTTGCAACAAACCTCTACCTCATTTCAAAATATCTGTCGATTCATATTGCTCGAGTGGGTGCGACAGTGTTTCAAAATGAATGGCAACTTCACATGTACGGGACCAACCCTCAAATGGCCCCACTTTTTAAATTTAGGTGCATGGGCAATGACATCTCGGCCTGAAGTATCTACATAATTTAAATTTAAGGGACAGATTAGACGCTTATTTTCATGTAGTCTTAAAGTGTATTTTTTTATGTTTTCAAGCCAAATTAAAGAGTTTAAGTGAGAATGGTATTAGTGGTGTACGGAGACTTTTTTGACTACGTGTAATTCCAAAATTTCATGCCAATATCTTTATAAACTTCGGAGATAAAAAACAAAAATTGTGACAGACAAGACGGACGGACACACCGAAATTATAAAGGTTCCGTTTTTGTAGACGGAATCTTAAAAATCAGGGACCGAAAATAACTGTCATTCATAAATTTATTTATACATATTAAAAACTCAAATCGATCATTTTCATTCACTTCTAGAAACTGCATGCGGCAATGCTGCCAAATTAACTGAAAATTGATGTGACATTAAAATGTTTTCCCACAAAAATTGGGGCGCCGCCGCGAAAATGAAATTAATCCTGGTCAGGAATGGGTCCGGCACGGCGACAAGATATTGTCTACAAAATCGTTCGTGGAAACTTCTGAGTCTGTACCTTAAATAAGTGTATGTCCATTGATGTTACTACGTTCCTTCTAAAATACAGTAGATTCGCGATAACGCGAACAATTTAAAACCAAGCCAGTTCACGTCTGCGAGAGAGTTCACATTTGCGAAAGTTGAATTTTAATAAAAGGATAGGAAAATCTCACGGTGGATATTCATTTGAAAAAGTGTTTCATTAAACAAATTAAAAATAATTAGTTTTTTCTATTACATAAATGTCTTTTAAATTAAATTTTTTATTTTTAACAAAAATGTATTACATACAGCCATGGACACATAAATAGCACAAACAGATATAAAAACTGAATGCGCATATTTCTTATCTTATAATTGATATGCATCCTACTTTAACTGATGATGCTGCTAACCCCTATCCTGCTGCACACATCTGGCACGCAAAAGTACTGTTATCAATACGATCTGTTGACACGTGATGAGTTTGGTGTGCGAAGTGATCATTGTTCCTGGACATATAAATAGCACAAGTCGTTGCGTTCAGAAATTCTCCACGAATTGTTGAAGTTTCAATTGATAGAGCCATCGTCCGAAAATGCAAGAAGGATCCATTTAAGTCTTCTCGGCAAATTGGAAATGAAATTAAAGAAGAATTTAATGTTGATATATCGAGCAGATTAGTCAGAAGAAGAATAAATGAAGCACAGTTATTTGGACGAGAAAGTAGGAAGAAGCCACTCTTCTCAAAAAAAATATTCGAAAACGCCTGATTTTTGCAAGAGACCACCAGAATAAGACTCTACAGTTTTGGAAACGAGTGATGTGGAGTGATGAAACCAAAATTAACAAAATTGGACCAGATGGCAGGATAATTGTTCATCGTCCAAAAGGCCAAGCTCTGAACCCTAGATACACCAAAAAGACTATAAAACATGGTGGAGGGAGTGTTATGGTCTGGGGTGCTTTTTCCTGGCATGGTGTAGGGTCCATTGTTAAAATAGATGGAAAAATGGACAGATTTCAATATTTGGATATATTGAAAAATACGATGGAGCCCTATACTTCCGAGTTTAATCCAGTTCATTGGATATTCATGCAGGACAATTACCCCAAGCACACTGCCAAAATAGTGAAAGATTGGTTTTCGCAAGAAAACATCCATGTTTTGGATTGGCCAGCTCAGAGTCCCGACCTTAACCCAGTTGAAAATTTGTAGAATGACGTTAAGGTAAAAATTGGTCAGCAAAATTTTAAAAATAAGGATGAACTCTGGGATGGCATAAGAGAAGCTTGGTATTCTATCCCAAGGGAAAGGTGTCAGAAACTTGTTGAAAGTATGGGGCGTAGATGTTTGGCAGTAATTAAAAATTCTGGCTATAGTACAAAGTACTGAAAGGGTAAACTATGAAACAGAAACATTTGAAATAATATTTTGAATTTTACTTAATTTTCTTTCAGATATCCAGTTTTGTGCTATTTCTGTGTCCAGGCAAATTTCACGTTTATTTTTTTCTTTCTGTTCGGCTCTTTTTTTTTATGTTTAGTAACACGAAGTTTTTATGTAAATTACACTCATCATTAACAGCGTTTTAAAATAAAATTAAGTTTATTATTATTTTTAAAATATTGTTTGATTCAGTGACTTTTTCATTTTGGTAAGAAGGTTTGTGCTATTTATGTGTCCATGGCTGTATGTGCATATATAAAAAAAAAATAAAAAAAAAAAGACGACACGAATCTTGTACCAAGAACGACAAATTCCAAATTAAAATCCAGCTTGTTCGAATTTGATTGTTAGCTTGGTACGAAAATTATTGTTCACGTTTTGGAGCGTGCATGATTTGTTCACGTTTTAGTGATGTCAATGTAAAATTAAATCTGTTCACGTTATCCAGTGTTCACATTAGCCGGTGTTCACGCTAACGCGAGTCTACTGTGCTGGAGAGAATAGTTGACATTAGACAAAACCTGGTTTTTCATTTTGTAACGGCTTCATATTTTTCAATTTTTGACTAACCTAGAGTAGAAGTAACCGGCAAATCTCTACACGATGCCTAGAGTTGACGCAGCCATAAATAGGAGTACATAATTAAAGGTACCCACTGATTGTAAATATTGTTGTTCATTGAACGCATCCATTTCGTGATGGCTGTCATTTGACTTCTGACAATGGTGCAACACTGACGACTTCAAACTTGTTGGACTCGAAAATCGTCTTTTTGCACTTCTTCTTCTTCTTAGGGCGCTACAGTCTGAAGTGGACCTGGGCCTCACTCAACATGCCTCTCCAGACAGATTTTTCGCCAGCTGTCTCCAGTTTCGCACACCAAGCCGGCCGAGGTCCCCCTCGACTTGTGTGCACCACCTTGTTCGTGGACGTCCTCTGTTGCGTTATCCCACAGGCTCAGAGTCGAAGACTTCTTTTTGCACTTGCCTTTTGGAAATACGCAACGAAAAACATGAGATCTTTCAGGTTTAGAAGCAGTTTGAAATCACTTGAATTTGAAGCCGAAGAAAATCCCTTCAAAAACAGAAAATCCTGTCGCAAGAGGTGTCCACACTCGCTCGCATAACAAACGAACATTTAGCACGGAGTTCATGAAAAAACGTCAAACTTAAAGTCGCATTAAAGCACAAATGTAACAAAAAATCGATAACCCTGTGCGCCTTGCACGCGACTCACGTTTATGAATGAATTCTATTCACTCACGAGGTATTATTCAACAAAAACGAGCAGTTGGAATGGCATTCGGTCGTCAAGGGGGACGGAACTCGGAATCAATGGCAATCGCTCTCCAGCTGTGCTGACATGCCAGACGTGGACCTGGTGTAGGAACTATTTTTGGGACCATGGCATGCTCTTCACAGCTTCTTCAAGAGTTTGAGCTCGCTTTGAAAGACATGTGAACAGAGAATTCAGCACAAAAAAATCCCAAATCCAATTCAAAAGCCATTAAGACGAAGTTCCACGACTAGGCACCCAACCACGTTCCAAATGAGTTTTTTGTCAAATGTCATGTGGGAACGCCTACGCCCACCCACACCGCGGTGGGAGTTTGCGGTTGCAAAAGAATCCATCCGCCCTTACATGCGTCAGCGATTTTAGCATATTTCTTCGACTCAATTTGAGCCTATTCCGAGTCACCGCACACAACATTGTTGCACCCCGGTCTCTGACTGCCGAGTGAGCACGTTCGTCCCACTTGATGTTTTCGCAAAAGTCACGTCCTTGTGTGTACTGGCCGTTTGCTTTTGAGGACCTATGACGTACTGTGCCCCTCCATTGACGCAATCAGCAGTAAGCCCCCTTCAACACATGCACACGTCCCTCGCAAGCGGTGTGGTGGATATTCCTGAATGTGCCCGAACGCCCACTCGGCAGGGTACGGTTACATAATTCAATCACGATTCCGGGATACATTCACATTTCCTTTCGATCTCGTAAAATTTTCCCTTTTCCGAGGGAGTCATGACTTCCCACGCGTCGTCGCCAGCTGCCAGGAGCCGTCATTACAGGGCGCGCAAATTTTACGTTTTCTCTTCTCGCTCTCTCTCTTCCCCGCACGGTGTGTGGCGGGGGGGAATCAAGGTCAGACGAGAGATAGCAAGCATCCACGGTGCAGGGAAATAGTCGAACGCCGCTTAGCAACGCGCAAACAATAAACAAAGGCGGTGTGGCAACGTGTATATATCTCGGTGCTTTTCACGCCCTACCCACTTCCACGAACGGAGATACAGACTTGCAGTGCGAGATAAAATTCGTCGGCTCTCTCCCCGCCCGTAGACTGACGCCGAATTCACAGATAACCACTGGGAGACGCTGAAACAGAGAGAGAGAGAGAGAGAGACAAAGAGCGCGCATGCAGTGGCAGTTCCCAGCAGCACCCAGCGACCAGCTCCAAAGCAGCACAGAAGAGACGTCAAGAAACTGTGTAACTGAAGCACCGGAAACGCGCTCAGATGAATTCGATTTTTACGAGAGCGCGCGCACACACACACGCACACAGTCGCCGGTGTGCGGCGGAGGTGGCAAATTACAAAAGCGAACTGGGGGAGGCACAAAAAAAGGTCAAAGCGTGTTAACTCATCGATCCAACCCACACGGTGTTGCCCTATAAAGCAATGACGTCATCGGTACCATTGTTCGTAGCTGCCACAGCCGTACCCAGGCGCGTTGGTGGTGATGTCATACACACCTGCACCCACTTCGGGTGGTCTGCACTCAAGCACGGCAGGCGTTGGTACAGGCAGCGCCAGCGTTGCTAGAGCCGCTCTGGTGGAGTGTCTTGTCTGGCTCATTGAGGTGTCGCTAAAAATAGCCGTTCTCTCAGATACACACACTCATTGGGACACCAAATGGTCGTGGGATGCGTGAATGCGGCAATGGTTGGCGTCGCTGTACGATGGGGCATCGGTGGGGGGGCGGGCTTTGGCGGATCATAAACAATTGTTGCGCTCTGTCACTTCGGTATGCATCTGTGTGTCCTCGGACTGATTTATTTTTGAAAAGTTTTTTGGGTCATCCGGATTTTGTTTGCCCTTAGCTCGGTGGTGGCGGTGGCGGTGGCGGCGTTGGCTTTTATGTCGTCTCCCTCGCTCTGTCTCTCTCTCGGTTGGGCGGGTGGGGCATTTTTCACACATTTTATGTGGCTCCGTGTGCAAGGGTGTCTGGTCGGGCTGATGATAAGATTGTTTGCGATTTTGTTTTGCGTTTCGACAGCAGCGATGCTATATATCAGCGGCCGTAAACAACTCGAGACAGCAGGAGGAAAGATAAACAGGGAATGCGTGTGTGAAAGTTTGCAAAGTGTCGCCGGCTGGGGCAAGGAGAGTGAAAACATTTTGTTTTCCTGGGGGGTAGGGGACAAAAAACCGGCAAAGGCGTGGAAAGACTCAAGGCGAGATGAATAGCGAGGGGCCACTTTGTAACGAGCGCAACGAGCCACGACAAGCCTCAGTGAGTCAGAAAAAATAACGTGTGTCATAAGTCCATAATGAATGAGACACGCACGAATAGCTGCGATGGGTTGCGATGAGTGACGATGCGTGGCTATAAGGCGTGGTAAGAGGGGATGCAGAAGCGACGGAGTAAGAGGAGAGAGGGGAACGTCTCATGAGGAACGACGAGGTCCAAGATGAGGTGACGACGTCCAAGATGAGACGACGAAGTCCGAGTAATAGCGTTGTAATCCGAGTAAAAGCGACGCAAGTCGAGTAATGGCGACGCATTCCGAGTAAAAGCGACACATTCAGGAAAAATGACAAGTTCTAGAAAGGCGACGATTTTAACAAATATAACAATTACGATGCAATGCAGTGCGGTAAAATACTAGAAGAAGCGATGTAGTGCGAAGAGAAGCGAAGCGGTATGAGGAGGTCCAATGAGGTACATAGGGACAGAAGATGTACCAACTCATGGGATTATGCTTGTAACAAGTTGCAAAAAGATTCGAAGTTGTATGAATAGACGCGATGAGGTGTGACGAGATGCAACGAGATGCGCCGGGTGCGACGATGTGCGACTAGGTGCGATTAGGTTAAGGGTATAAAGAGTTGCAGTGTGACGGCAAGCGATTCGTGGGCTTATGCATACATACGTTGAAAATACATTCTACGTGACATGAAGAGACGCGACGAGGTGCGACGACATGCGATGGGGTTCAAGGAAATTTAACGAGGTCCGAGACTTAACGAGTTATAGTGAGCAGGAGACATTGCAGGAAAAATTCAACGAGGATGACGTTGGATGGATGGCGCAGTTGGTTAAGTGCCTGCCAAAAGTTGCAGGGGTCCCAGGTTCGAATCCCAGTGAAATCGAATCTGGTCCAGTCATCATTTGCCGTTGGGATCAAATTAACGGCACTGGAGTAGGTTACTACCTGGCAGTACAATGTACCAGTTTTGAGTCTGAGTGCTACAGTAGTGTTTCAAAAATCCTAAAAAAAAATGTGAAGATGCGACAAGATGCGGCAAGTTGCGATGGGGTTCAACGAAATTTTGCGAAGACGACAAAATGCGATGAAGTGCAAAAATATTCTTGAAACTGCAAAGAAATCAATGAGGTACAAGTAGATTTATGGATTTTGGGGAAATGCGATGAGGTGCGGCGACATGCGACGAGGTGCGGCGACATGCAATGAAGTGCGGCGACACGCCACGAGGTGCGGCGACATGCGACGAGGTGCGGCGACATGCGACGAGGTGCGGCGACATGCAACGAAGTGCGGCGACACGCCACGAGGTGCGGCGACATGCGACGAGGTGCGGCGACATGCGACGAGGTGCGGCGACATGCGACGAGGTGCGGCAACATGCGACGAGATGCAGCAACATGAGACGAGATGCAGCAACATGCGACAAGGTGCGGCGACATGCGACAGGGTTCATGGATGATAATGCGATGTGGTGCAGGAATATTCATGCAGCTGCATAGAGATCGATGAGATACAAGTAGATAAATGGATTTTTAGCAAATGCGACGAGGTGCGATGAGCTGCGACAAGATACGAATATATGTGATCATGGATGGGGTGCAAGGACTGGACTAAGTACGCGATGGGGCGAAAGGATCTGATTAAACACTTCGAGATAGAACTTGGTATAAGAAGAAACTATTCGATTCGAGGTCATGCGATGAGGCTCAAGGAGATGCGACGTGCTTTGAGAATACGCGACGGGATAAGAAAGAAGGGAAAAGTTGAGAATTGAGGTTATGAGAACGAGGAAACTTCAAAATGGCAAAAATTTCGGATGGGATATGAAGGGATAAGTCAAATTGCAATCAAAAGCGACGACGTACGACAAAAAGCGACGTAAGGTAAAGAGTTGCAAAAGAAAAGGATAGAAACGACGGAAGACGCGACGCGGTTTTAGGAAGACACGATGAGCAAGGGAAAGATGCGACAAGTTGCAAAGAGGAACAATCCGCGGAATGGAGATGTCTGAGATGTCAAGAGAAATGCGACAAATTATGGTGAAAACCGAAGTTGCGAAGGGATGCGATGGACAAAGAAAAGAAGCGATGAAATTCGAGGAGACGGGAGTACCTCTTTTGAACTGAATGTGAAGGCGACAATTGCATTGTACACTACAAGGTGCGAAAACGCAGGGTAGAAAGACGTAATTAATTATAATTTAACGCGATTGTACGCGTTGAGTTGCGATGAAATCTGACGATGTAGGGGAAATCACTATAAACTACTAGACGTGTGAAATCGGTCACTGGGTGCAAAAAAAATGCAAAAAATTGTAAGCGATCGTGAAGAGCTGTAACGGATCAAGGCTTTGAGGCCAGCAAAAGTTAAGGCTCAATGGTGTGTCCTAAAGCGACAAAAACTCACACGACTTCAGAAAGTTTCTTTTCCAAGGGAAACCCTCCTACCATTCTGTGTACTTTTTGGAACCAGCGGCTTAGATGCCAAACCTCGGCGTCAATCCTACTTGAAAGTACACCTCTTGTAAGGATATGTGACTCCCCTCCGCGAATTGACCTTTTCGCACCTGTGTGATTCATCAGCAACCCTTGGGGGATATAATTCATATTTTTTCCCACATCCAATCAAGGTAAATCCCTACTCCTCAAGAGTCAGCCACTCGCGTCGGCAGAATGTAATGAATTCGCCTAGCCCCCTCGCAAGCAGCGGCTCATAAATATTTATGAATCAGTCCAGTAATTCACAGCAGCAGCGACTGACAAGCCCTCGTTCCGCGAATGCCATAAAAAAGAGAATACTTTCCAATTCTAATTCGAAAACTCGTTGTACTCGAGCAACTTATCCGCTCGCAGGTAGACCGCAGATGATTACGTAGCATTCGGAGTTTTTACGTTCTAAAGAATTCCCGCCCGACTGGGCACGACTTACCGTGGCGGCGTCGGCTGTGTGCTGTCTCACGTCATTCGCTTTGCGGTTTGACAAGATTTTACGACGTGGACTGACAACAAGTGTGATTCATTTGAAAACGCAAATCGCGACTGGGGAGAGTTCTTATGGCGGAGACGTCACTACAAAACTGGGCGCATGTGCTTCCACTTAAGGCGCTCGTCTATTTGGGGCAGGTGCCGATTGGCTGGGAGTTCGATTCCAGCGAATGAAAGTCCGGATGTGCGGAGATGTTAACAAAGTCAGCAGACGTGCTAATCGCCTCGATGTAATTAAGGGTGTCTACACTTGTGGGCTGATATTGGGCTATCGGGTCATGTGATTGTCGCTTGGGTCGTGAGATACGAGCGCTTACATTGCGAGTCAAGCAGAAAGTTTATTGCTTGCACGTTTGTTTCGTTTCTAGGTCTGAGTTCATCACTGGATCAGTGAATGACTAAATCGGGTTGTTACTAGGCAAGAGACAGAGATCTTGACGTAAATTCAGTTCGAAGTTAGTAATAGTCTGCTTCGTGATTTTACATGGAATGGGATTAATTTGCTTTTCAAATTAAATACAAATTTAGAAGGGGTCATGCATCTGATCATCTTTGCGAAACCGTTTCATTGTGATTGACCGGTACACAATTTTATGTCATAGAAGGCAGCCAAAGTCTGCTTTTGAGATTGCAAAGGGTAAATGGGTGTCCGTTGGCGCTGGGGTAACTTCTCCACTTTGTAAAAACTAACTAGTTATGAAGCGACAACAAGCCTCTGATGCAGGTGACTTTATTGCTGACGACCATGCACAATGAAATGAGGACAACGATTTTCGGTTCTCCATGTGGAATGTGAGGACTCTTAACAGATCAGATGCAGTCGATGTTTATTGTTCGAGGCAGACTTGGGCAAGAAGTCTCAAGCTTTAAGTACATAAACGAGCGCCTCATAACAATCCGCATCAAGGCTAAATTCTGGAACATCAACCTAATTTGTGCCCACGTCCCAACGGAGGAAAGATGACGATAGCAAGAATAACTTCAATGATCTCCTAGTTAGAACATACTTGCACGATCAATGCCTCATCTATGACACCAAAATCATTCTAGAAGACTTCGACGCCAAGCTGCCCAAGAAGGACATATTTGCTTGCGTCAAAACTTAGCCTGCACGACAACAAGTCGAAAACGGACTTAAGCTGTTGGACTTTGTGACGGGGTGAAACCTCTCTGTAGTCAGTAAGTGGTTCCCTCCTCAACATTCAAAAAATCTTCTGGCAGTCCCCTGATCAATCAACCGTCAACCTCAACCTGGTTCGGCGTTCGTCAGTTCTCCAGCACTTCGAAAGATGTCTGAAGCTTCCGAGGAGCCAACATCAACTCGGATAATTTTTTTGGTGTAGCTAAGGTAAGAAACCCAGATATTGATAGTACAACGGAGTAGAGTACACAACAGTTTGACGTCGCAAAGCTACAATCCCTATTGACCACTAGGAACTTTGCCGATCGTGTCTTAAGCCTGGCGAAACAATCGACGAACAGTGGAAATGTTGTCAAAACGACATCAGAGAAGCTGTCTCTGTTGTGCTGGGCTTTAAAATGCCACCATGTACCAACTTTTATATGTAAGATATATTTGGAGGAAAGCATGTCCGATGAGTATAATCTTAGTATCGTTAACACGATTCATAAGAAATGAGATCCTTTTGGCTGCGGCAACAATTGAGGGATAAGTTTCCTGAAGATTGTCTATAAGATCTTTTCTCCCGTTCTGTGTGAGCGTCTGAACCCATTCGTGAATAATCTGATAGGTCCTTATAAAGACTCAGGCCGTGGAAATCCACCATCGACAACTACGGTAGATTCCGGAAAAAACTCAAGAAATGTAGATCGACACTTACCACCTATTCGTCGATTTCAAGGCCGCAATTACAGCGTGCATATAGACGAGATATTCAGTCCCATGTCTAGTTTTGACATTCCTGCCAAACTCGTCAGACTGAGTAGGTTGACGATGAAGAACTCTCACTCCTCCATTAAGGTTGGTAACAAATTCACCGAGACCGGCAAAATCAAAAAAGGATTCTAGGCAAGACGATGCGCTATTATACGAATTTATCAACATTATTCTTGAGAAGATCGTGCAGAACTCACTGGCCAACACACGATCTTCCAAATGTATGTACAATTGCTGGCATACGCGGACGGCAGTGATGTGATTGGTCGAACAGTGCGAGTTGTCAATGAAGCGTTTGCTGGCATTCAATCGGACGCAGCTAAAATTGGTTTAGTGGTGAATGAGGGAAAAACAAAGTAAAGGGTGTTTTTCTTAGAAGTATACAAATTCGATATGAAAAAAAAAACACTTGAAGCTAATGTTAATGTCTATGAGGATTTGATAGGATAATTTCATGCCATTAGTGTTTAAATATGATTTCGGGTATACATACGAGTATGTGTATCACGGCTAGCGTGAATGAAGCGCAATAAAACGCCGAAACTTGACTTGCAAATCGTCCAACGTCTCTTGTTTATTGGAATTCACATACCCCCAAAGAAAGAAATCTAAAAATCACAGGATCGCGGAGTCTAATTCACAAGTACATTACGCGAAATTATGTTTTCCGCAATAAATTGATGGTGTCGTGCGCCGTGTGGCACGTTGCGTCATCTTGTTGAAACTAAAGCTCTGTCACGTCAATGCCTTCAACTGAGGAACGAAGAAGTCAGAAATCATGTTTCTATAGCGCCCTCCATTGACGGTAACATTCCGGCCGGCACCGTCCCTCAAGAAATATGGGGCGATAATTCCAGCAGCCCATAAAGCACACCAAACTGTGAGTTTCAATGGTTGTTAGGGCGACTCGACAAAGGTTTCTAAGTTTTCTCCACTCCAAATTCGACAATTCGACATGTTTACATATTCATTTGACTAAAAATGGCCCTTATCGGAGAACAACATTTTGCGTTGAAAATGAGGATTTAGTTGAATCATGTCTTGGCTAATTCACCAAACCTACGATGCGTGTAATAGTATAATGGTTTCCACTTTTGGACAAGCTGGATCTTATAAGCTTTTAAGATCTTTCTGTAAAATCCAATAGCTCCAATTTTTATGCACGATGGTGAACCGACTCATTCGGATTCTCCTCCATACTGCGCAATAGCTTTTTCTGTTCGCACTGTTTGTCGACCAAAAATGTAGTTTTAATGTTGTCTTCAAGGAAGGACACACACTATCGACGACTTGGCTACAACGTCACAGTAGGCAGATATACTTTCGTGGTAGTGAAGAACTTCGTCTATCTCAGCTCCCAAATAAACAGTACGAATACCATCAGTACCGATATTAAGCGCAGAATAACTTGCCAACCGCCTTCTCTGTAAAGATCAAGCTGACTTTGTATAAAACATTCATCATCCCTGTCCTGCTCTATGGCGTGCAGACATGGACAGTCTCAAGAACAGATGAAGCCTTTGATTTTTTCGAAAAAAAATGTTCTGCGTTCAATCGTGCGACGAAGATTCAACCATAAACTGCTGCACAGTGAGTCTAGCCGGTCATTTTCAACAACCACTTGCAACCATGAAATCAGAATGCAAATAATGGTAACTTTTCATAACAGAAACCTGACCCATTTATGCGGTTTTGGTTAAAAATGATTTTTTTAAGATCCTGAATGTTCTCTTTTCCGGTTAAAGTTTGAAAATCCAGCACCACACCTTCCGTATTCATTTTATAAAATTTCAAATGAACTTATTGAAATCGGAAGCACCTTCAAATTGTATGCAAAATAACGAAAGATATCACGGGAAATGTTTTATAAGCTTCAGCGAGCTTAACGCTAAGATTTATTGACCTCATCGATTACCAAATGTCCGAAGACCCGGAGTGCTGTCGCTGTCGCCATTAGAGAAGACACAGGTGAATACATTTTTAATCGCCGGCAGAGGGGTGAGTCTCGGGAATTGGATTTGTGTGAAATTTATCGAGCGGAATTCAAGGTGTCGAAGCGTTCGTTTAATTGTTCGAACACAGATTTAGGGGATGAAATCTGTGGCATTCTAAAGGGGTTTACACTTCGGTTCCTACCAATGAACTAGAGTTGAGAGATTGAAATGGAGGCTGAGAGAGAAGGTGGACTGATATAAATGTGAGGTGGAAATTCCTTTTCATCGTGAGTGATGATGTTCGGCAAGTTACAAGACCAGAAAATGGGACGATGAAGGAGGTTAACTCTTAGTCTTAAAGGACGATGATGGAGATTAACTCTGAGCTCTTGAAGAGCTCTCCACTCGTGAGAGAACAATGGCACGCACAACACGAGTGGTTGCGGAGAAGCTAGACCCAGGTCCACCTCGGACTTTAGCGTCGCCATTATTATTATATTATTCTTAAAGAAAATCTGTTCAGTCACGAAACGGAGATTCAGTTCACGTAACACTGTGTAACTTGAAGAGCCTTTGAGATGTCCTTGATGGGCAACGATGAGCCAGGAAGTGTTAAGGAGAAAATACAATGACCGAAGCAACTGAGCGATTACACAAAAATGATACACAGTACCCATAGTGCCCGCTTCGCTCAGTTTCGTTAAGTTCGTTAAGTTTTGTCTACTTAAGCGTTCGTTCGTTCTGCTAGTTGGCCCTTTAA
This sequence comes from Myathropa florea, assembly GCA_930367185.1. Lineage (NCBI taxonomy): Eukaryota > Metazoa > Arthropoda > Insecta > Diptera > Syrphidae > Myathropa > Myathropa florea. Next base: position 125,087,544 of record OV884002.1, on the reverse strand, counting down.
TCTTTTTAAAGACACTATGCGAAAATGAAAACAGTTCCTGGCACCTTTGAGCCTAACTCTGTCCAGTGTCCGAATAAACTGACCACTTCGTTGGAATTTACTGTGCTACCTGTGCAACTTGAACAGCATTTGGGATGTCCTTGATGAGCAACAGATGAGCCAAGTGTTAAGGAGCAAATACAATGACCGAAGCAGCCGAGCGAATACACAAAAATGATCACAGTACCCATAGTGACCGCTTCTCTCAGTTTCGTTAAGTTCGTTAAGTTTTTTCAACTTAAGCGAGAGCGAAATAAATCGCCCTCTACGTATGCAAGTGCGAGTGGACATCAGAATCTTCGGTAAGTTTCTTTAAGCAGTTATGGATACTCTAAAATTTGACGATTCTTTTGGCTGCTTTTCGTTGAGTTTTGACATAAGCATACGTTTTCGTTCGGCTAGTTGGCCCTTTAATCTTTTTAAAGACACTTTATGCGAAAATGAAATCATTTCCAGGCACTTTTCAGCCTAACTCCGTCCAGTGTCCGAATAAACTGACGACTTCGTTGGAATTTACTGTGCAACCTGTGCAACTTGAAGAGCCTTTAGGATGTCCTTGATGGGCAACAGATGAGCCAGGAAGTGTTAAGGAGCAATGACTAAAGCAATCGAGCGAATGCTCAAAAATTATACACAGTACCCGTAGTGACCGCTTCTCTCAGTTTCGTTAAGTTCGTTAAGTTTTGTCAACTTAAGCGAGAGCGAAATGAATCGCCCTCTTCGTATGCAAGTGCGAGTGGACAGCAGAATTTTCGGTAAGTTTCTACAAGAAATGATGGATACTCTAAAATTTGACGATTCTTTTGGCTGCTTTTCGTTCAGTTTTGACATAAGCACAAACGTTTTCGTTCGGCCCTTTAGTCTTTTTAAAGACATTGAAACATGAAAACATTTCCAGACATTTCTGAGCCTAACTCTGGCCAATTTCCGAATAAACTGACGACTTCGTTGGAATTTGTGACGCATCTTGACGCGGAATCTCCCGTCAGTCAAGTCCCACCTTGAGATCTTCTCTCCATGGCAACAGCTTACGCCTTCATTTCGAATACAAGTCTCTCCACTCAACAAAAGGCTCGGCAGGTCACAGCGCTGAGTTCGCGCGAATTCATTTGCGAATTCACGCAAAAATAACGCTTCGTCTGACACATGAAACCTCACGTCGTGACCAAGTTCAACGAACGCCTGTGCGCAACCCCAAAAAGCCGTGAGGTGCCTCACGCCAACCCCAGTCAACCTGCCGTGCATCAATTTACTTCTAAGTGGGCTAAGATCACATGTCGGTTTCGCCAGCGCGTCCGTCGTCCAGTCCTCGGCAGAAATACCAACAAAAAAAAAAATCCACAAACTCGTTCTCCTTTCCAAAAAAAAATCCAAAAAAAATGATGCAAGTTCCGCGGCACATTGGCTCATCCCATTACCGACGCGCTCGCATCCATGACCACTTTAGGATGTCAAAACAAAACCTAATAAGCCAACAACAACAAGGTGAATATTTTTAACTTTTTTTTCGTTGTTTTCCTCGATTCGCGTTCACTTTGAAATAAAATATCGCGAATAATTCGACTGCGCATCGAGATATTGCCGCTTTGGCTTTGAAGGAGGAGGCGGGTCTGTTTGATTCGTTATAAAGAAAATTTCCACCGCCACATGCGTCAGTGAGCTGCTCTGATGTAAGAGGCCGGCATCACGTTCCTCCGCGGTGAGCAGCAGCGCTGAACTTTGCATCTCTTTGACACATTCATCGTGGCGAACCACGATTCGAGTGAGAAAAAAAGTTCTAAAACTCGGAATATAAATAAACAAACAGAGCTACGAGCATGAGGGGAGGAGAGGTCGCCGAGTGAGTGTGCGGCAACAGTTGGTAACACCGGCAAGTGGCTAATTAAATGGAAAATCGTGCGACAAGCCTACTTATATCGACGCGGATAGGTCACATGATGACTGATGCTATTTGCGGAACTTCTTTAAGGCTTCGGCGGGCGGTGGCGGCGATCATGTGAACGGTCAGGGTGGCAGACGTTATAATCGGATTCACAAACATCCACGCACATGCCGATGTTTGCACAGAAACGGGACAGTGAAAAAAAAAAGTGCTGAAAGCCGCGCGCTGAGGTGAGGTCACTTCCGTGAGTGTGACTGATGGTGATGCGCTCGCTGCGGGAAGTTTGCTTTTTATTCACCACGTTTTACGGCGCCGCACGGTGGCAACCTTGCGGTGGGTTCGTGCTAATTCGCCGACGGAATATTGATGAGAGCCCACTTGACATCCCCTAGTGAGAGGCATAGCACAGTCTCAAGGCCAAGCACACTTGGCACGCGATTCTCTTTTTTTGTAGGAGAACGGAGGTCGTCTTAGACCAAAGGCATGGGAGAAGGTTATTCGACGGGAGTGACTGGCTTGGAATGGTGTAAAATTCAAATTGACGGTGCTAATAAGCGGTTGTCTTTTGGGGGTTTACATTGGGATCGAGAAAAATTCGTGAAGTAGATTTTCTCAGTTCCTGTAGCTGTTGCTAAGTTATGTGAGTGGCAGAAAATATCTCAAAATGACTTGCTGGTTGCAATGGAGTTAGCGCTTGGCAACTGTTACCTTTTTGAAGCCAAAGCGTCGCTACTTTGAAAGAAAGTGAAACGAAGTTCATGTAAATTTGTTTTGTTCGTTCGTTGAGAACTGCATTATCGACACTAATTCCACTGATTATTTGCTGCAAGTTTTGTGGGAGAAGAAATCATCAGTAATCGTTCCCATCCAGCTCGGTATTTCGTTCCACAATTTACTCGCTGCTTGAGAAATACAGTGGGCGCCGTGGCGTAGTGGATAAGTGCATCGACTCCTTCGCCCGAAGTCTGGATTCGGCTCCCTAAAAAGCACACTTTTTTTGCGGCACCACAGCGGCAGTGACACAGCAACTTTTCGGTCTCTTCCTCATCACCACAATTCCTGCCGAGATCGCTGGACTTCGCGTTCCGGACAATGTCTTCTGATTACTCCGACGAGCACGCGGTTCGAGTTTCGTTCTATTCTCCAATAAATTTTTTATTATTTTCCTTTTAGAATTGTAGCAGATCAGTTTACAGTTTACGTGCACGCATGTGCTCTGTCTTTTTTGCAATGGCCGCCCTTTTCCGGATATGGCCTTGTTCTTTATTCAATTTTTTTGCTTACATTACTATGAAGAGACTACAGAGGGCGTATAGTTCGAATAAATGGACTATTACAGTTCCAACGCCATGAGCTTCTTTGTTACCATTGTCGTACGACTGGATGGCGCAGTTGATTGAGTGCCCGCCCTAAGGTAGAAGGGTCCCAGGTTCGAATCCCAGTGAAAGCAAAGTTAATACGCTTTTATTCGGTTTTTCAAATCTTATCCAGTCAGATCAAATTAACTGCACTGTCACTGGAGCAGTCGATCAGAGGTAGTAGACTGACTGTGGGTATCACAATGGACCAGCCCCCTAACCTAACCTAACCATTGTTAAGCTCTGGCTCTCCACTTGGCACTTGCAAGTAATGCTGATTTTTGATCTATCACGAGAGACCAGTAGATCATTCGAAACCCAGCTTAGGCCAGATCATTGCAGAAGTGTGATACGTTGTATTTTTCACCCATGTTTTGTTGGTCATTTGAGCTATTACCTCACGTAACAAGTGGCATTCTCGCATTGCAAACGTCAATTAGTAGTGGCAATGTGGTTGCATGTTTGGCAAGGTCATCCGCTTTTCAGTTGTCCTGGATGTCTCTATCTCCTGGCACCTAGCCCAGACGATGAACTGTTCTTGTCAAGAGATGAGCGGCAGCTCGCTAGTAGTTTTAAATTTTTCGACACAAACTCGAGGCTATCGTTGACTGATTGAAATTATCTGGCTAAAACACCCTACAGTGGTTAGGAAAGTGCACTGTTAGAGTAGATACCACTGCCCAATATGTCCTCAGTTTTCTATCCGTACATATAAATGTGTACGGAGTTTGCGGAGGGTAAGCAGTAACTCCATGGTCTGTAGTGCAGTCTAGCCAATGTTGTTGGTCTGTCTACATCCTGGAGAGTCATGCCACCTGCGGTTGTGCTCTCGAGAAGTCCCACCTTCAATGAAAGCCCTAACCATGGACGCAGGTAATCCTAGCGTAGGTTCAGGTCCTGAGAATGCCTCATCTGATCCTCGCCTAGCAAGTTCATCGGCGATCTCATTTCGTGTGATCTCGTTGTGCCCCGGGACCCAGTCTTATCGAATTTAAGCTACCGATCAAATTTAGAGAAGACTAGCATTCCTGAACTATCCTGGAAGTGGTTAAAGGGTTGAGCAAGGCGCTAAGCACAGTTTGGCTTCACCCCCCTCCACCTATTCTTCACAATGTAGTTCGTAGCCATTAGGATCGCATAGGTTTCCGCTTAGAAAACTGACGCAAATTTACCTAACGAGGTATGCAGTCTAAAGTTGTCACTCTCCACGAAAGCACCAGCACCAGATCCTTCATTTGTCTTGGAGCTGTCCGTGAAGATTCGACTACATTCCTTTCCTGGCTCAGATTCTTGCCAGAGCCAGTCCTGGTGCAGGGAAAGTAGATTTTGTAAGTTTGTCGCTGAAGTACAGGTGTCTGTGCGTCGGACGGCATATCCATAAGACTGATAGACTCGAGGATTTGTTTTGAACTGACAGTGCCTTCGCAATTTTCGTTTCGATATGTTTTTTTCACAGAAACTTTCTTTCTATGATAACACCCAGATATTTAGCTTCACCGGAAAAGCGGATAGTGACACCTTTTAGTACTAGTTGAGTCAAACTAGTCAATTTCCTCCTCCTCGTGAAGTTGTTCTCTTCGGTTTTTAGAGGGTTGACTGAAAGTCCATTTCTAGTACACCAATCCATGTCGTCGATGAAAATACCCAGCGCGTACTCTTTCCTATCTAGTGCACATTCAATTCTGCCAGCGAGATTTTGAAGTGCAGTCTCGCAAGATTTTCCGCGCTGATAGGCATGTTGCATTTGAGACAGAGGATAAATTTGCAAAGCGGTTTTGCGCACGTGAAGCTCAACCAACCTTTCCATGCTTTTCAGCAGGAAGGAAGTTAGACTGATTGGTCTAAGGTTCTTGGCGAGTGAGTAGTCCCCCTTACCGATCTTTGGTATGAGGGATACTTAATAGCCAGTGGTTCACAGCCCTTGTATCGAGGTGTACTCCTAACTTGGCCTGCCCCTCAGCTCTGTCGTTGGTAGAAATACCTTGGTATCATGTTTTATTACGACTGTGCTCTTGGAGGATAGAGCCACCGTTTAGAGTTGTTTTGTTAATTGCAGCTTGATTGTCTACATATAAAGGCTATTTCATTAAATGCTTCCTATTTTTTAATTTAAATAAATCAAAGTGTGTGTGAGATATCATCATCATCATTTATTCGTTTGAAAGGTCTATCGGTGCCATTATGTATGAAATATAATATGGTTTAAATGTCTACGCAAAAAAAGAGATTCGCACGATCTTGGTGGCCAGTGGCCAGTTTACATCATCTCCACGTGAGATGACAAAGCCTTCGATTCACTCGTGCAGAATTTGTGGTGTGAGCTGTGTGGCACGTAGCGCCCACCGTCCAGTTGAAACCATATGTTATTGGCTCCATATCATCCAATTCAGGCAAAAAGAAATTGGTAATCATCGACCTATATCGATCGCCGTTGACGGTGATAGCCTGGCCATGGTCGTTCTCAAAGAAATATGGACCGATAACGTCGCCAGCCGAAAATCCATACCAAACAGTGATTTTTTCGGGATGCATTGGACGCTCTTAGATCTCATGTGGATTGGTATCGTCCCAAATTCGACGATTTGGTGTGTAAACGTACCCATTCATTCAGAAATGGATCTAATGGCTGAAGATGATTTTTCGATGAAAATTAGGGTCAGTTCCAAACGGCTCCAGAGCCCATTTAATGAACACACGTCGCTGTCTATGGTCGTTTACCTTCAGTTCCTGGGCCAGTTGAATTTTGTACGGGTGCAGGCCCAAGACACGAGACCAAATTCGCCAAGTTTGAGTTTGAGCAAGCCCGAGGTCGAGCTCTTGTGTGCGATGCGAAATCGACTGCCTCGGATTCTCCTGCACACTCACGGACTGCGGCGATGTTTTCGGCAGATCTTGCATTTCACCGACGTTGGTTTATCGTTTACTGAACCAGTGGACTCAAATTTGTTCACCACACTGCGAATAGTCCTCTCGGTGGGACGATTATGGCGACCGTAAAATGGGCGAAGCGCGCGGGACGTTGCCTGAACAGAACACCCGTTTTGGTGAAACAATTTTATCATTTGCACGTATTGTTGAACACTATGTCTGTCCATTGTGATTTGGCAAAACAGACTGAATAAATGACAGCCAATTTAACAGATGTAGCTTCAGCAATATGGCCGCTATCAACTGTCAAAGTTCGGAAGTCTCTATTGGAACCCTTCCTTTCCTTATCTCTTCATCTTCTTGACAAAGTTCTCAGCTTACGGCCTTAAGTTCAATCCGACCTTAATACGTTGCCAAATTTTGCTCATCTTATTCTTCACTGACTACCCCATCTCCTACTTTAATTGCCATTGAAACTTAACCCCAGGAAAGCACATTTTTTCCCAGTACATTCCACCAAATATTTGCAAATGCCTCCTCATTCCATTGTCCAGGTAAAACTAAACTCCAAGACTTCTCCTCCAACCGCCAGCCATTCACTTCACGGCAGCATATATTGGAATTTATTCTAAAACACATCCGCTGCCGAAGGACGTCCCTTCCTCCTCCCACTCCGTGTGGTTTTCTTTTTTATAAAATATTCCCCGCACATATCACATCGTAAAGGATTAGTTTTCGGTGTGAACGTAAACCTTTTTCTATACCGGAGACTTTATTTCCGCAACTGTCAGCATTTGGAAAATCTATGCGCACTTTGCGGGACATTTAACCGCTGTACGGACGTTCCTTTTTATTTCATTATTTTATATGTATTCCCCACAATATATGGCGTAGAATAAAAATATCCTTTTTATGCATACGCGGCGAAGGAGGTCCTTCCTCCGCCGCTGCATTTAATTTCCTTAATTACGATTTTTTCCATTCACTCCTGAGCGAATTTTAATGGAGAAATGTGGTCCAGGACCTGATTCTCTCTGGTCCCTGCTGGGAGTGGGGCTACACGCTGACCTGTGAAACATTTAATTTACGTCAGGCAAGGTACTGCTCGTTCTAAATCACGTCGCTTTCGGAAGTGTCACGCAAGAGTGCACGTTTTTTTCTCGTTCGATTCGAAACAATGACGTCTGTCACTGTCAGTCGACGGACGTCAAAATATTTGTTCAGTAATTTGCATGCGAAGCACGGTTTGGGGCTGCTTGAATGCTCCACGTCTGAATTTTGGACGTTCTCACCTAATTCGAAAATAATCATAATTTCATTTGTGGGTAGGCGTCAATTCGGCGTGATGTTGTTGACGCTAATTTTAGCGTCTACCACTTACGTGACAATGAATTATAATTGCATTGACAGACTTGTGTTTGACCTCTGGATGTGGGCGTTGATACGGCTGTGACGTTCGCGTCGAATTTTTTCAGAAGCGAAACCCCCCGAGCATGATGTTGAAACTTGACTGGCAGAGCAGGTGGTCAGAGGCTGTCGTTTGTTAGACATTTTGTGGGGAAATGTAAAAGGGTTAAGCAATTTTCAAAGACAGACGAATGACATTAAGGAAAAATGTGCGGAAGAAAACGTTAAGGGTTGGAGTACTAGAATTATGACCCAATTATGTTTTTTTGACTCAGACCCAGTCCCGGACTCTTTTTTAAAAAAGGGCGGAAATGGTTCCTGGAAATTTTTAGGCTGTAGATGGTGTTCCATTTGTGGTGCTACCACCATCAACTGTTGCATTGCTTCAGATTGTTGACAAATTTCTGAACCCTTTGAGTCCATACACTTGCCATCAAGTCTTAAGGACTAACCATAGTTGGCTTAAGATAAATTAAGCTTAAAGGATCAACCATAATGGTCGTACAGAAACTTAAGAGAACTGAAGCAACCAAGCGAATACACAAAAATGATGCGCTATGACCATAGTGAAAGTTTCGTTAAGTTCGTTCAATTTTGTCTACTTACGCGGGAGCGAAATGAATCGCTCTCTACGTATGCAAATGTGAATGGGCAGCTGAATTCTCCCTAAGTCTCTATAAGCAATTATTGACACATTGAAATTTTACGATGCTTCTTGCTGCTTTACGTTTAGGGATGCAAACGATACATTGATGTTTTGCAAACACCGATGTTGACATCGATGTTTTGCTAACCGATACATCGCCGATACATCGACGGCAAAATTGTCAAACATCGACATCGTTCATTCATTTCGTTAAACATTCCCAAGATGTGTTATATATAAAATGTGCTTGTATTCTTGTAATAATAATGGGGTGTAAAAGAGCTAGAGATGCGCAATACAATGTAACTTTTTTATATCTCAGCCTTTCCTTTTTTAATATCCTACTCCGAACCTCCAAGTGGTTTACTTTGGACATCGAGCAACCCTCAAGGAGACCGGGTATCCAACTCCTATGGAACTGTGGGTCGGTGGCTAATCGGAGAGGGTTCATGTTTCGGCATGTATTGGCTGGATGCGGAAACATAACAGACCTCGTGTCAACAGCCAAACTAGCCAAGGGGGTGCGGCTGGGAACGGGTGTCGGTCTTTGAAACGTGCATGAAGGGCCCGCTCGGGAACCCTAATCCCGAATCGTAGGATCCTCCAACGTTACTTTGGGTTTTTCGTTGGCCCGATAAGCCACAAAGTAAAAATTCAATCATCAACGAAACGGAAGACGGAGAAGGTTTTTGGGTTGAAACTGGTAAGACTAGTATGTTTTGTTGTTAAGGTATAGTACATCGTAAATAAAGCCAACAATTCGTGTGATTGAGAAGATAAATAAAACATCGGAAAAACATCGATGTATCGTTGTTGATACCGATGTTTTCTTAATATCGATGTTTGTCCTGGAACTATCGATGTTTTCAAACATCGATGTTTTTAAGAACGATGTTGCGTCCCTATTTACGTTTGATTTTGACATAAGCTTGCGTTTTTGAACGGCCATTATAGTTCGAAACCTAACGAAAAGTAACTAGAGGTAACTAGAAGCATCGTCAAGTTTTAGAGTGTTCATAATTGCTTCTGGGAACATGAGCAAAATTCAGCTGTCATTTGTGTTTATCGAAGAGCGGAATTAAAAATAGCTGAAGAATATTAAAAATACATAAAAGTTATGCGTGGTATAACCTGAACATTAAAAGTATTAAGAGAGCAGAAGATTTAGAAAGAAAAAAAAAACTATTCAACACCAACTCTCATTTACGTGCGAAGAGAGCGATTACTTTCGATCCCACTTTTAATTAATTCATTCATCTTCAGTGACCTGCATGTTCCAATAAAGGGATCGCGGGGGCAATGCACGCATGAGAAATCTATAAGGCCACTCGATCCTCCGCCATCGACTCAAAACTCATCATTAGCTATGCTCAATCACAACCGAGTGTTTGCACTTGGTCCAACCATCTCGTCCTGGTCCCACTTAAATAATCAAAACCTAACGAAACTAAGCGAAATGGTTATTATGGTCACAGTGTATCATTTCAGTGAATTTGCTCGATTACTTTAGTTGACTTAAATTTACGTGAAGTTACGGCCACTATTTGATAGTTGCACTGCAAGCGATTTATTTTGCAAGAAAGAAAAAGTGAATAAACTTAACGAAACTAAGCGATGCGTTCGCTATGGTCAGAGTTTATAATTTCTCTGTATTCGTTCCACTGTGTGAACGTCTAAAGCCGTTTTGCATCGCACTAATCGGCACGTATCAGTGCGGCTTCCGGCCCGGCAAATCGACTATAGACCAGGTCTTCAAACTAAGGCAAATCCTGGAGAAGAGCAGCGAGTTTCAAATCTATACGCACCATCTTTTTATCGATTTTAAAGGCGCATACGACAGCATTCATCGCAAGGAACTATTCGAAGCGATGGCCGAATTCGGGATCCCCGCAAAACTGATCCGGTTGTGTCGGACCACGCTAACACACACGCGATGCACCGTGCAGTTCGGCTCGAGGACCTCCGAGCCGTTTGAAACCTGCACTGGATTTCGGCAAGGAGATGCGCTGTCGTGTGATTTCTTCAATTTGGTACTGGAGAAGATAGTGCGGCGGGCTGCTGTAAACACGGAAGGCACTATCTTCTTCAAGTCAGTCCAACTGTTGGGATAGGCAGATGACATCGACATCGTTGCAAGTCACTCCAACTGTTGGGATACGCAGATAATATCGAGATCGTTGCGCGTTCCCAACGCGCCGTAGTAGAAGCTTTCACGCCGATTGAAGAACAGGCGAAACGAGCTGGTCTTAAGGTCAATGAGGATAAGACAAAATATATGCTGCCGCACACCACCTAGGGCAAAACATTACAATCGACAGTCACAATTTTGAGGTAGTGAAGAAGTTTGTCTACCTCGCGGCAAACGTGAACTCCACGAACGACATCACAGTGGAGATCCGACGTAGAATCGCCCTTGGCAACCGATGCTTGTCAAAACAATTGGGCTCAAAACTCTTGACTCGAAGGACCAATATCATGCTCTACAAAACTCTCATTTTGCCAGTCCTGCAGAACTGCGGAGCTGGTTCTTGGTGCCTTCGAAAGAAAAATTCTACGTCGGATATATGGTCCCGTCTGCGAGGAAGGCGAATGGAGGAGAAGACACAACCGCGAACTCTATGAGCTGTACCAGGATGTGGATGTAGTCCGGAAGGAAAAAATCCGTCGACTGTACTGGCTCGGTTACATCGAGCGCATGGACAACAACACTCCAGCTAAGAGGGTCTTCGAATCCGAGCCTCCTGGTTCGAGAAGGAGAGGAAAACCGAACTTCCGGTACAAAGACCAAGTCATCGCGGAGGTAAGACATCTTGGTCTTGATGACTGGAAGCAGCGTGCCCAGGACCGTCAAGGATGGAAGGCAGTGATGTATCAGGCTCGGACCCTACATGGGTAGTATGCCTGCTAAGTAAGTAAGTGTATTCGTTCCATTTCTTTAGTTGATGAGTTCCAATTTAACGCCCTTGGAAATCGTTTTAAGTGTTTCATTCAGGTATTATTCTGCTGTCGTCCAGTTTTGACATCTTGTCTTTTGTACACTGGCACCAGTACACCAGATTTTCTTATATTCACGATGGCTTTGCTTCTTTATGAAACTGATTTTCATTTACTTCTTCAATCAGGAGGACTTGAAGAATTCCCGCTGGAAGATCAAATGATCGCGGACGCAAGACAACTTGGTCTGATGACTGGGAGCAGTGTGCTCGGGAACGTCAGCGAAAGAACTAGGAAATTGCTCAGATTGAGGTCGTTGGCCTGGTAAGTGTGTAAGTTAAAGATTATATGTACTTGAATTGAATACCACACTCGAGTTAGGTTTTGATCCGTACATGAACATTTTTGGTGGACCATCCAACCAGACTTTCTGGTCAGTCTACCAGTTTAATTTGGCTTGATAACACTTTTTCTGGAAATAGAGTTGGGGGAGAGCGTAGTCTTGTATATGACTTTTGAGCGCCCAGTGCTTGTACCACAAATAGAGTGCTTGCAATCTAACCGCTGCCTGCCTGCTGGATATGTCCACTGAGAGAAGTTGTAAACGCATGCACGTTCAGTCTAGCAGACGTTGTGGTTTTTAGTGCTCCGTGGAATAAGGTGTACTCAACCTATGACTTTCTTGTTTGGTGTCGTTGTGATATTTCTTGTCCGTTGAAAGAAGGCCACCCACAGTTTTTGCGACGTAAAGAGGAAAACATTGCGTCTTTGTTCAGTTTGGTCTATTTGTAGGCAAAAGAAACAGTGATCAACAAGATTATTTTCGTGTTTGAATTCTACGCTCATTGTTTCATTGCACAGGCTGAGTGTCAGATTACGTTATTCTAGCTAACCACAGAGAAATTCCGTGGAAGCTGTCAGTTATATACGTTCTTCTTTGATGACTTATGCTATCCGCTTTTGTTTCATAAGCTAGCATTGCATTCTTTTTCTTCAGCTTGCCCTGCACACGGGGGCACCTGGGGCTTAGTCAATATTCCTCTCCAAGCTGCTTCCAGTTACGCACTTTCCGCTGATTGAGGTCCCTGTCCAGATGTGTACACCACCAGAGTCGTGGTCTTCCTTAACCGCGTTATCCCACGGGGTTGGACTCGAAGATTTTTCTCTATTGGTTCGCTGAAATGGCTCATTCAACTCAATGTCATCATTAGATCGTTAATCGTGTCTATAGTCATTGCCAATGAATTCTGCGAGATCTTTTCAAGGGTAAGTTGAGAAGGCAAGTTTGGCAACTAAGCAAGAGTACATTCGCCACAGGAGATCACTCTCAGCTGCTTTAAAGATTTCAGCAGACGTCTGAGAATAATGGTTAAGGGCTGTACCAATTCCTCGTACCCATAGAGAAGCATAGGCTGATAACTCTTACTTAAAACTTAAGAAACTCTCGTTTATCAGAAATTGATGTGCCAAGTTCTTAGACCCTTTCTGGTGTGACTGTATGGCAGAAGCTCTGCCTCAGGAACGATTTGTTGAACGATAAATGTAGAGAAAGTTGAATGTTCAGTTAACATAAGCTCTGACAAATTAACTATTGATTCTTTTGTCATGGATGTCGAATTTGTTGGCTTCACATTTAACCGCTATGTTGTCAAATTTGGTCGTCGGTGTAATTATTCGTAAAACAAACAGACGCAAAATAATTACACAGTATGTTCTTTGCTGAACATAGATCATTGATCATCAAATATTTTCAAAATGTCTATTCCTGGAGTCTTCAGCAGACAACTGAAGTCTATGCACTTTGGTCGAAGAAATTGCTTTGCAACACCTATGAAACTATCTATAATATATCTTCATTCCAATCATCGCTTATTTTGCTTTGAAGCAGTTTTAGCGCCCAGTCCCTCCGAAAAAAACCTCAACTCGTCAAGTTACATTTTCAAAAATTCTTTAAATAAACGACTTAAAAATCAGCGCCATCTTGTGAAATCCCACTCCACAACAATGTTCCCCACCATCTACTACAACTCACATACCCAAGACACACTTCTAGTCGCTCTCAATCTGCGAAATTATTTCCCGCAGTTGAGGGAACACAACCATGTTTTGCTCTCAAATTAAAACCTGTCCAACGGAATTTAATTAAAAACTCCTTCGCATGCAATAAATTTTAGTTTTCTGTCAAAATTAAGAACTTCCAATCACAACATCAAAAAGTTTCCTTATCACCACCCTCTTGCAGATGTTAGCAAACTCATCTACTACAATCCCATTCAATAAACTTCCCTTTGACATTTCTCTGACATTTCACACAATCTTCCCCTAGTTACGGTCGACTTTGCAAAAAAAAAAAAAAACGAAACAACAAAGCAAATCTCCCAAGTGATTTATCAATTTTTCCGTCCATCCTCCGCGCGAAACAAACCCCTTCAGTGCACGAAACCCCCACTAGTGTGTCACCTCCAACGCGAGTGCAAAACACCACCACACTTCATTGATAATTCGCGTCTTTTTCTGTTCGAAAAAAAAAAATGGGAAAAAGTTTTTTTCTGTTTTGATCCTTATCACAACAAATCCGTCGTGGTCGTTGTTTTTCTTTCCGTTCTCGCATCGTTCCGCATGCATTCTCTTCGGCTTCCACTCAGCGCGCCGCCTGTCAGAGCGATGCCCCGTTCCGCGATGCCATCTCGTTCCGGCGAACTCCACTCAGCGCACTCCCACTCAAGTGCTATCATTCGATCCGATTCATTCGGAATGCGGCAGTCGTGAGATATTCGTCGTGTGGTGTAGTTTATACTGCGGGCCAAATCAGTCTCAGCGCGTTCGTCGTTTGATTCAAAAAAGTTCCCCGAACAAGTAAACAAACAACCGCCGCAATCAGGCAGCCAATCGGCGGACGGTCTTTCCTTGATCAGTGCGCGGAATCCCTTGCGAGTGTGAAAGAAGAAAACCTTTAGATGGGAAATTCCCGAGAAATCCCCACGTCCGTCCGGTGCTCCTCCTGACGTGTGCTTTCCAGCCTTTAGTAGTTTTTGTTGACGAGCCGCAAGGTGCGTGCCCCAAAGTGATTTCCCTACCGAACGACCGTTGCGTGTATGTGAGAGTGAAGTCAGTGCGCGCGTTCCGTCTTAGCCACCGGCAACCCCGTGGATTCATCGCCCAATCAGCCGCCTGCTCGACCGCCGGGGATCCTGGACAAAACTCTAATTTACATGTAGACTGGAGAATCCATCATCATCCCGACAAGTGAGGCAATAATGTCCAGAAGGAAGCAGTCGAATCCGAAACCATTACTCAAAAGTAGGTTGCAACCGCTTTGCCCACCCCTCGGGTGGGCGAAGTGTCTCCCTCTCTTTAAGTGTCTGTAAGTCCCGTGTCCCTCGTTGGGACACAAAACCAATTTTTTCCAATTAATCGTGATGTCATATCAATCACGGACACCCCAGGGGGGAAGAGAAATTAATTCCAAGGCGTTTAGTCACTCCACTCCCACTGACCGACCAGTCGTCATCGTCGTCGTTGTCGTTGTTGCTTTCGTCGTCATCGCCTGACAGGCAAAGTGTCAGTCAAGCATTTTTCGGCGATACAGCACCCACCGCACCCACTGCTGCCGCCGCCGCCACCGCTCGAGCTGCGATGGAATGCCGTGCTGGTGGTGGTGGTTGTTGGCAAACGAAAAGGCGACAACAACTTGACTGATAACGATCTGGCCAGCTCTCGACCAAGTATGCTAATTGCGAGTGCTTTTGTTGTTTCTTCACAATATTTGTGCTGCGACTCGACTGTTGTTCGTCCGAGCGGTGCGCGGGGAGCGCGGGGGGCGAGGAGGACCGACCACCACCGCCAGCACCACAAATGACAAAAAACACAAACGTTTTGGCGACAAGCAGCGAATCCAGCAAACAACACCAGCACCACAACAGCACAGCACAGCACAGCACACAATGCCGAGCGAGATTGAGTCTTTGTGGCGAACGAAGGGTTTTCGATTCGTAGAAACTCTAGATATCTCGAGAGATATCTCGGCAATATCTGTGTCGCTGTGCGGATATGAGACTTTGTATTGTGTGCGGTGCGGTTTTGACGAACGTACTTTTGTCACAAACTGAATTGTAGCTCGATTCGCTGCTTGAGTCAGAATTTTTGTGTAGCGAAGCTTGAAGTGACGTTTTCGATCAGATCAGTGTTTTGATTGAGAATTTTGACGGTAGATTATTCGCGAAAGTGGGTGAGTATTCGAAAGGGTGAGACAATTTGTCCATTTCCTCATGAGCAAGTGGAGTAAAGTGCTTCGATAAATTCGTTAAATTTTCGTTAAGTGGAGTAAAGTGCTCCGCTACTCGTAAATTCGTTAAGTTTCCATTAAGTGGAGTAAAGTACTCCGTCGAATTCGTAAAATTATCGTTAATTGGAGTAAAGGGCTTCGTCAAATTCGTTAAATTTAACGAAAGAAGGTTAAAATTCTTCCTTGACACCGGAAGGGTCCAAAATTTGTGAGTCGTCTGCCCCCAATTCAGTCTGTGACGACCTTGTTGACCGTCGTGACAGATTATTATGGTTGAAGGTATATTGCACCGCGACCTTCAAGATCTATTGTGCCCTAACAGATGGACAGACTTGTCATTTTATGATCGGAACAGCTGATAAGCAGATTGATCAGAAACTTCGTCCAGTTTGTCCAGAATTCTTGGGCACCAATCGAAACATTTCATTTCTTACGACTGTCCGCAGTTAATGAATCAGAAGACAATCAGAATCTTATTCAATCTTGAAACTCGTTGTTGTAAATTTGTTGACAACCACTGGGACGGTAGCCTTAATCCGCTGACAGAATCCATCACGAGACTTGGGATCTAAATTTCTGCCGCGTTTTGTATTTTTGTTGCAGCATTCTTTAAGCAAATGATGCAACTTTCATCATCAATGACTTTCAAGCGTCATTTCAAATTTGAGAATCCCCAGAGAACCATATTTTCTATTTCCTCTCCGGGCACGACCGAAAATTAGCTCATCGTTGCAACGTATTTGGCAGCATTGTTCAGAAATAGAACTGCAAAAAATTTAATTTAAAGGCTTTTTTAACCTCAAGACAACAGAAAGCGACCAAAATGAGGTGGATCTAGACGAAGCTAGTAAGAGATCGTGCCGTCTGATAAGTTTTATTGGCCGAGGACTAGAAGAACTGTTAGGTTGGTAGGTTGGTAAAAGTGGCGGTGGACATACAGATCCTGTTTATCGCACCCAATTAGCGCCATGAAAGCGCCGTTTTGATACCACATCCTATGGGATACCTAATTTGTGAGAAGGAGGTGAAAACAAGTGTGTATTCACTCAGATTAGCCTAATTTTGAATTTATGAAGGCTAGCAGACTATGAATGTTTGCTTCTGAGAGATTATTAGGGGTGTTGAAGAAGGCTTTGCCCAGAGTGCGTTGTCTGACCCTAGCTAGAGCCGGACATTTGCACAGAAAGTGCTCGGGGGTTTCTGGCTCAGTTTCCACCCAGCAGCTGCGGCAGTGCGAGTTAAATGGTATGCCTAGTCTCTCAGCATGCCTGCCAACAGCCCAGTGTCCAGTACAGACCGCTGTGATTGTGGATATGTTTCTTCTCCTGTTGTTGAGCAGGTCTTTTGTTCTCTTTTGGTTGTATTTGGCCCATAAGCTTCTGGATAGGACACATGTTTCCAGCTTGGTCCATCTTTCGTTGGCGATCTTGAGGAGGTGATTGTAGATGTTATTTTTTACGAAGCCTAGTGGAACCTGGACTTGTTCCACAACGAGACTATCGAGTTTGGCTAGCTCGTCTGCTGCTTTGTTTCCTCTTATACCCGTGTGCCCGGGAACCCAGATCAAAGAGGCCGGGCTCCGCTCACCTATAATGGATAGTTCCTTGCAGCAGCAATCCACTAGTTTTGACGTTGTGGTTATGAATGTTAGAGCCTTGATAGCAGCTTGACTATCTGAAAAGATTGCTATCCGCTGTGTTGGTTCTGTTTTGTTTTTAATTTCAAGACACGCATCATATATTGCCAGCACTTCCGCCTGGAAAATGCTTGCAAAGCTTGGTAGCTTGAGTGACTTCGATATCTTCGGAGAAGATTCCAGCGCCCACACCAGAGTCCATCTTCGAACCGTCTGTGAAGATGGCTATGTCATGGGCTTGGATAACTCTATCGCTTCTCCACTCAGTTCTTGTTGAAAGGTATGCTCTATAGTTTCTATTGAAATTTAGCTTTGGGATAAGGTAGTCAGCATAACTCAGTATCGCCTGTTGTGGTAGTGAGTTAAGGATGTTACAACGTCCATAAGTTCTGTTGTTCCAGCAGTTTGACTCTCTGAGTCTAAGAGCACTGCATGTGGCCATGAACGTTGCGTGTAGATCTGGAGGTAGAAGGTGCAAAATAACTGTAAGCGCATCTGTGGCAGGCGTTCTTAGGGCGCCAGTGACACATATACATGCAGTTCTTTGTACCTTGTTTAGTTTTGTGATATTGTACGCTTTGTCTAAAGCTGGCCATCAGACTAAGGAGCCGTAGGTAAGAATAGGACGTATCATAGCAGTATTCATCCAAAGTGTTATCTTCTGTCGAAGTCCCCAGCTTTTGCCAAGAGTTTTGTTGCAAGAGTATAAGGCTATGCATGCCTTTTTAACTCTTTGCTCTATGTCAGCTTTCCAATTTAGTTTTGGGTCAAGAATGGTGCCTAAGTGCCTGGCAATTGAAGACAGAGTGAGGGTGTTTGATTGGCTAGTCTAGGAAGGGAAAAGTTTGGTATTTTGGTTTTCGCCGTAAAAAACATCAATTCGGTTTTGCTTGGGTTCGTGTTTAGGCCGCAACTAGTAGCCCACCTATTAACGCCCCCTCCATGATTTCACTAATCACTGAGAGAAATCGGCCTGATACTAAAATCACAACGTCGTCCGCATACGCAACAACTTTGATTCCTTCCCGGTCTAGTTACTGTTAACTTCAGGGTCAATTCACAAGGAGGAGTTATTTTCTTGAACTTGTAGAGAGAGCTCATTGTGCTTTGTTCTGGTAAATGGGCAGCATTCAGTCCCATGGTCCATTGGAAGAAGTTGACGTCAGTCGCTTGACCGTTAGAAATGTCAGAATTTCCCTGAAATCTCTGCCTGCCACTTATTTGACAGATGAAGCAGTTAACTACCAATGGGCCTTTGATTTTCGCTTATTCATGTTCGATGCTTAACATTTCAGTGGTCGCGCAGTCTACGACCGTAGGCCACCCCTTTTAAAATGATCTCACTACTCACGGTTTTGTCCCGTTCTTTTTTTATATTTTCCTAAAATTAACTGTTCTAAATGTGCAAGCTGCAGTTGATGAAGGCAAGCATCGCTGATATAAGATCACGAACTCGGCTAGTCTACGATCGCAGACCGCGCTCCATCTCGTGTACAAAATACCGCGCGCCCGCTGGAGGATTAAGCACCTCAATATGACCACAAATCACAGTGACTCCATTTTATTTTTGATCAAACTTGCTCTAGATATTGTTAATTTGTCTATTGGAGTCTATGGAGAGCTCTGGGATAGATTCTTTATCAACCACTCGTGCTTGTGCGTTTCTGTGCTGTGGTAGAGGAGCATGTAGTTTTATGCCGTCTCGAAAAGGGAGGTTTTTGAGATGCAGTTCATGAAGTTCATGACAGTGAGTCACACTTTCCCCGGGTTGTTGTACTCATAATCCATCAATCATGACAATAACATGCCTAGAGCGTTAGCAGTGAGTAGTGATAAATGTTTCCGCGAAATATCTGGATTTGAACCGTAAGTCATTAAGAGGCTCTTCTGACGTATCCGTGCCAAAGTCCAGCAGTAAAATGACTCTAAGTGTGCTTCAAAAATATGCGTATGACCAGAAGTCATAGACCACAAGTCTGATAGAAAGACTGGCCACTGAAGTAGGTTAGGTTAGGTTAGGGGGCTGCTAGTGAATCCAGAAGCACACTTAGACCATGTTGGTCCATTGTGATACCCACAGTCAAACAACTACCACTGATCGACCGCTCCAGTGATTTTTTTTGGGAGGATTTTTGAAACGCTGCATTGGAGCACTGCGATTTAAAACTGGTCCATTGTACTGTCAGGTAGCAACCTACTTCAGTGCAGTTAATTTGATCCCAACGGTAAATGGGGACTGGACCAGATTGGATTTCACTGGAATTCGAACCTGGGACCCTTCTCTAACTTAGAGCAAGCACTTAACCAACTGCGCCACCATGTCGTCCGGTCGCTGAAGTAAGTTTAACAAAAACTGACACATTCTAACTGCAACGAATCAGTGAAACTGAAATTATACCTTGTCCTTGATTCATGGTTTGCTAGTTGAACTGAGTTAAATTTTGTGGCGAAGTGAAATGAAAGGATCCTGAATTCTGTGTCATGAATACAAAATCTTCGGCTCTGAGCTTGTAGGGCAATCCAACAGGGAAAGTCCATGTCTTTCTTTGATCAGTGCGCGGAATCCCTTGCGAGTATGAGAGAAGAAAAAAAAGTACAACTTTAGATGGGAAATTCCCGAGAAATTCCCATGTCCGTCCGATGCTTTCAGCCTTGAGTAGTTTTGTTGACGAGCTGCAAGTTCGGCGCCACAAAGTGAGTCTTAGTGAGTGAGTCTGAGTCATCTTTGAGTCTGAGCCTGTTGGACAATGCAACGGGGGACGTCCATGTCTAAGGTGGCGTACACATGTTAAGACGGACCCCACCAACTTGGTGCGCGAAATTGAAGATAGCAGACAAAGATCGCCTGGTGGAGGCCCAAGTCCTATCCGGAAGAAGAATATCAAAGGGATTCGTGTCAGTAACAAAATTGACACCACAATTCAGTTCAAGAATTGTGTCAATTACTTATGCTGCCAATTAGACAGATGCGTTCAGATAAATCTTGAACGGAATTATACCAACTGCGACATAGCAATAATGTTGGACAGTCGAGTCGCTATCATGGCACTGGACTCCTACACCATCAAATCCAAACTTGTACGGGAATGCTTGCAAAAGCTCAAGGAGTTGAGTAGGAGAAACCGAGTAAAACTCTGCTGGATACCTGGCCATACGGGGATAGAACGCAATGAAATGGCCGACTTCCTGGCAAGGAAAGGAGCATCAGAACCCTTCACAGGCCCTGAGACCATCTCCTCAGAGAAGAATTCAGGGAACTGGAAAGAAGGAATCGGATTGAAACCTGGAATAACGCTCCTGGAATGAAGCAGGCCAAGAAACTCCTACGGCAATATAACCGGAAGAGATTCGAGGCATGCATCAAAATGAGCAAGAATAACCTCCTTATCCTAACAGGCTTCCTAACGGGGCACTGTAGACTCAGGGAGCATCTAAGAAAACTGGGGGTATCAGAAGAAGGTCTCTCTGCAGATTTTGTGGAGAATTTAATGAAATTCCAGAACATATACTGGGATTTTGTGAGGCACTAGCCCACAAAAGAAAAATAAGTCTGGGCAAGTACCTACTATCAGAAGAAGAAATGCAACCACTAGAACCATCTCTCATTCTCAGATTCCTGAAGGAAACGGGCTTAGAGAGAATACTCTAGAACAGATTTCTTCACCTATGCGCAATAGGAGTCCATTACCCTTAATACAACTCTGAAAAGAACTGCATTTGAGGGGAACTCGTAATTGTGCTAAGGTATTGAAAGGGGGCACAATAGATCTTAAAGGTCGCGGTGCAATATACCCTCAACCATAATAATAATAATGTATGCTGCCAATACCGATGAGTAAAATGAGTGGCAGCACAATGGATCTACTCTGGCCTTAGTGCATTACTAAGACACTTCCGTCTTCCACCAGCTGCTACCAGCACTGACAATGCTCAAAGAGTATAACTGTCTAGAAAAAGCTTGTCAATCTCACCGTTCGGAGTCGGTTAAGCTGTAGGCCCGTCCCCTCCACTCGTGAGAGAACAATAGCAAGCAATAGCAAAGACTGCTAAATAAAAACTACACAGTCCTACAATTGGTTTGACAGATATAACGGTCTATAGTTATTGTAATAATATAATAATGGGGGCGCTACAGTCCGATGTGGACTTGGGCTTAACTTCTCAGCATTATTATTCTCTCATGAGTGTATGGGACAGTTTAATGCCGACTCTGAACGGCGACAATATTGAACTTGGGACAATATCCCAAGCGGATGAACAGTGTCTTTTGCCTTTTCGAGAGAAAAGTTCTGCGCGCGATCTTTGGTCCTGTTTGCGTTGATGGCATTTGGAGGAGAAGATTCAACCACGAACTGTATGGGCTGTACAGCGACATGAGTCTAGCCAGGCGTCTACGGATTCAACGCCTAAGATGGCTAGGCCAAGTAGAGCGTATGGACAACTTAGCTCCGGCCCGAAGAGTCTTCGACTCTGAGCTGTGGGACACCGCAAAAGAGGACGTCCACGTACAAGGTGGCGCACACAAGTCGAGGGGGACCTCGGCCGGCTTGGTGTGCGAAACTGGAGACAGCTGGCGAAAGATCGTGCTAGCTGGAGAGGCATGTTGTGTGAGGCCCAGGTCCACCTCGGACTGTAGCGCCCTAAGAAGAAGAAGAAGAACGGCGATTTCGAGAAGTTTTTTCTAGACAGTTAAACTCTTTGAGAATTGTCAGTGACTCGAAAGAGGTGGAACCGTGAAAAAATGTTTGGTGTTTTTTCGAGTTTCGAACCTGAGACCTCGAACATAAGAGTCGACGCATCTACCCGCTATGACACGGCGCCCATACTTCACCTGAAATGATCGAAACTAAAAAAAGGGGGTCGTGAAGTTTGAAAATTATTTTTTCTGTGCTGGAACCTAGATTGAAAATCTAGTGCGTAAGAGCTGACGCGCCCGTCATTACATCCACAAAAATGAACAGTGTCTTGCGGTCTGTGGGCTGTTTGAGTCATCGGGCTGCATTTTTAAAAAAAATGAGGATAATCAGCGTATTACGGTCAACGGTATTCGCTATAGAGGCCTGTTTTTTGACTTTTTTGCTCCCCGATTGAACGGTATGAATGTGGAAAAGAGATGTGATTTTTTGTCTTTGTCATACGTGAGGAACTCAAAAGTTGATGACTTGATTTACGACCCTATCGTATGAATTTCGTGTGATTCGCAAAGAGGCATTCTTTCGATTGACATCGCAAGCATATCATCCAACACAAATCTTTCCAACTGTAGCCTTGTCTTTCCAGGATAATAACACTTTTTCTCAAATTGCCGAAAAGAAATCCTCGTGTGGTTGAATTGGCAACCAACTTTAACGACTTTCACCATTAATATTTATTTCGCCGTTTCTTCGTGGTAGCAGGCAATACTCCGAATTCCACCACTTGTCTCCTGGTTCAAGAATTGAACCTTCAAAAGAGAGACCAATTCATCACAAATGAAAGAACTTTCAGTCGGGATAACTAGAAGCAGCTTGTCAGGCTTCAAAGGGAGCATTCGATCAACCCCACTGCAGGGATCTACGATGTATCTCTCGATGGGCTGACAAAGAAAAGAAAGATTTCAGTGCTGGTGCTCTATCTTTGAACATTTAGGATTCTTCAATATACAGAATTAAGCTGAAAGGGAGTTCTATCTCTTTTCTGTCGAAGATTTTAAGCTCTACACTGGACTCAAAGACTGGTTCATTGTACTACCAGCCGGCAACCTACTTTTGCTGGAGTTTCTTGGTCTTCAGGAGAAAGACCAGCAGCCCCTTCAGTGATGAGGAGCCTTCATCATCAGCTCTCACCTCATCAGCACTCGATCCGAGCATAGGTGGAACAGTAGCAGAAGAAGTACTCTGCAGCATCGTAGTTTCCCCCCTAAAGACGTCGTAGAGGGTTTCATCGCTTAGGCCAAGCACATCTAGGTGTTCGGCGAAGGTGTAGGGGCCCGTTAGTATGCCGGTAAGTTGTCTGCGGTTATTTCTGTCATGCATGCGGGTGGTCTGCCTACATCCTGGAGATTCATGTCACTTCCGCTTGGGCTCTCGAGAGGTCCAAACATCGATGGAAGCTCAAACCAAGGACGCCGACAGTCCCAGCGCAGGTCCAGATAGCACCGCCTCTGATCCCTGCCTAGCGAGTTCATCGGCGATATTCTGTCTACATAGAGCTACATGGAACGTAGACACAACATGGAACACAAAACACAAAGTTTCCCCAAGCTAGCAGGTCGTAGGTCAAGTTTTTTGAACCACCCTGAACTTACGTCCTCCACTATCTGCAAGATCGCATGATCTCAACGGCCACTTGTTTGTGTTATAAGAAAGAGGCCGGTTCTATGTTGCCGTATGTGTCGCTCTGCATGATCTAGCCAAAACAAAATTTGCCAAATGATAGCTCAAGTGATCAAAATTGACAATTTTGACCAGACTTGATCAGACCGAATGATCAAAACTGACAATTTCGACCAAAAGTTCTAACCAGGCTTAATCAGATCGAGCCTGCTTCAGGCATCCCTTGTTTAGATTGGCAAGAGTCTCCCCTTTCGGAAGAGGTCATCTAACCGAAAGTCGTATCAAAGCGGAAAGTCTCCTGAAGAACTAAAAATTGCTTACCCATCCACTAAACTTTGCTATCTGCCTCTGAAAGCTCACAGCGCGTCTCTCCAAGACCACAGTTGTGCGTTCCCTGTGTAAACTTCCAGGCGAATGCACACGGCGATAGCCTGGCCCTGGCGCGGCGGTATCAGCCCAACTCGGTATCAGTTCATTAAATTCGTCCCTCATGCCTGCATGGCGGTGGTGTATCGCACATTCGGTACCAGCAGCTAGACACTCCAAATTACATTTGCGTCTCCCCCTATCTCTAATTAATTTCAATTATCGAAACTTATGCTAATTACACTCGACGGAGCTACGAGTATGAGTAGCGCTACTTATCAGACAGCGGTGGCGGTGGCCCAGCGACCGACTCAGGGACTCGTAGACGGCTACCTGTGCCGGGGCTGTAGTGTCAACGTTCCTTTGTCTCTTGTCGCAGCACTGTGTCTTTGACGGATAACCAGGGTCCACCAGCCCGCCACTTGTGCTACACATGTGTACACATGCACGCCCGTGGTATCTGTTTGTATGTCAATCCCGATAGCGTCTGAACTTAGTTTTGACGGAAGGCGGCGGTGGAAAAAAAAAGATACATTTGCATGCGAAGCCGACATGTCACATGTGTGCTCGTAGTTTGGGAGCGATTCACGCCTTCGTGGGGCCGCGTGTCGCTGTCCGGGGAACGAAAGGAGCGCGACTCTACGGTGTGATTGCTGCGTTTTTTTTTCGTTTCTTTTTCTGTGTTGTTGTAGTTGCTTTTCATTCTGCACCGTTATCTGGGGAAAAATAACGTTATTTGATAAGGTTTCAGTTGGGCATGAAGTACTCTTGCCCGAGAGTTGGTGTTCGGCTCGGTGACATGCCACCAATTGGGACGCGAGCGAAGTTGTGCGACACACACGCACATAGCGCAGCGTGACCGACACGGGCGTGGAGGGATTGTGAATTCCGATTGCCAGAGAACATTCACGTTCACAGTGTCACAGGAATGGTGGGCGGGGGCGTTTTTTTTTCGGGCGGGAGGCTTTCACTTTGACCATGTGTTGCTCGATGACGGATGACAGAATCAATGGATTTGCACTGATGCCCGGCATCAAGATATCATTGAGTGCAAATAGGGGATGGAGCGTGTTTAGACGGGGTCGAACTGGGGAAAATGTTTGTTCGCTTTTACGAAATAGAAAGGTCCCTGGGATAGAATTTAGGTATTTTTTTTTGTCAGGCTCACCGTTCCTGCCAAATTGGTCTAATGGTCAGTTGAAACGAAATTGAATTATTTTGCAATTGATAAATCCTTAGTCAGAGTATCTTGAATTTCTGACCAAAATTTAGACAAAAAGTCAGTTTCCAGTGAGGAGCCAAGAAATGATTATTTCTTTCGAAAAACTACTTACGCGTGCCTGGTCACGGTGAAGTGAAACAACACCAAATCGGAAAATTTGGTATTATTTCGTTTTCAAAAATTTTTAATTTGGCCTTATTTCACGTCACTCCTGATCACTTGGTTAACCTTATATCTTTGATCCAGCCACTGGTGTTGACGTAAAATAAATTCAAATGAAGTAAAGCAACATTTTTCACAAGATAAAACCAAACTGGGTTTTTGGCCTTATTTCATTTTTGAAAACGAAATGATGCCAAATTTTTGTTCGAATGTTATTCAATTTGGCCTTATTTCACATCGCGGTTATTAGTTGGTACTCAGGTTGGGAAGTTCAAACTTCAAAATAAAAAAGTGACATCTCCCTTAGAAGGACAGCGACGGTGGTAACAATTTTGTCCACTGTCCAACACAAGCGATTTGTCCGCCAGACGTATCCTAAATTGAATGCAGACTGAAACGTAAATCGAGAAAATTGATCCGCCTAAGGGAGCTGTTCGCAAAAAGAGGTTTCAGAACCACGGTTTTGTGAATGTTTCTGTGTTCCAGTTGTGGCGTGCCAAATTGTCCCAACTTACTCCATTTTCGGTCACATCTCTCACCGCTCTTTCTGCGCACATTTTTGGAACAGACTGTATTTCTTAGGTCAATTTCTTATTTTAAATCCTCTAGTCAAAACGATCTGAAAGGTAAGCATTCTCCATTCTAGGTTTAATCCGCTCCAATCCATACCATCCATACTCCAAAGCTTCAAATTTATATTCAAACTGGTTTTATTGCTAACAATTTACTCGGCTCTAGTAGTTACGCAATAATCTATTCAGTATCTGGCAAATTTGTCTCCGCTCTAAGAGATAAGTAACACAAAAAACGGTCATAGTACTGTGTACGAGGAAATACAAAAATGTCCTCCTTCGACCGATAAAGGTTAATTTTTGGCTCTCATCATAGATCACAAACAAAGCTAGAGACCCAACATCATGAAGTGAATCAGGAATGCCGAAGATATTGGATGCAAATGAGAATTACAGCCATACATCGCATACTTACTTTTCACGGCAATAGTCAATCCAGTTCTTACGTACGGAGTCACAATGTGGTGGACACCTCTTGATAAGACTGTCAACTGCAATCATGTGCATTTACATCAGTGGAGCGTTAAAGACAACATCATACTCTGTCCTAAACCTAATTCTCTACCCTAATCCACTGGCATTATTTGATTATTTTCATTTATTTTTTTAAAACATTCAATTTGTGACATAAACACCACACCGAGTTCATTCCTCAAAACACCGATCCTTTACTAACTTAATCTCCTTTTTTTCTAAACCAGCCTGCCCTAAAGATCTTATTTGAAGTCCGATCTTAAGACGCTGGACGGTTCTTTGCGAAATGGATCCAAGAGTAGGTGTCTGCTCTAAGGAACTTAATATAAACATATCCCTCTATCTTCCGAGACTTTGCAGTGTGTTTCTACCTGAGACCATGGCGATCAAATAGGCTGTTATGGCTTAATAATGTGATATCCAAACATGTTATTCCAAGACCTCCCTTAAGTACCGCCTGTCCCTTGATGACAAGGCTGAGCATTTTAACACACACCTTGTGTTGGTGCCGGGACTCAGTGACATCCCAACTGATGTACTCGCCGCAAGCGAAACGGTTTCATCGCTTTCACCTCATCTTGCGAATGCCTTTTGCAATAGCAAAACATCTATAATTGAGACGAACTACTAATCACAAATGATCCGAAATACGACTGGATGGCGCAGTTGGTTGAGTGCCTGCCCCAAGTTAGAGGGGTCCCAGGTTCGAATCCCAGTGAAATCGAATCTGGTCCAGTCATCATTTGCCGTTGGAGTACGTTGTTACCTGGCAGTACAATGGACCCGTTTTGAGTCTGAGTGCTCCAGTGTAGCCCTTCAAAAATCCTCCGAAAAACAAAATAGATGATCCGAAGTCCCATTGCAAAGCAAATCTGGCCTAAACTTAAATCCAAGTGTTCATTCTGTCTAATCGGAATGAAAGTGTCAACACTCTGGACTCTCATCCGTTTCATTACAGGAGACTGGCATTGGCATATACACCTCTAGATTGGGACTTCCATACAGCGACTTCAGCTCACTCAGTCTTAGACCTTCGACGGTCAAGCCCCCAAGCTTTGCTACATATAGTGAGGGCGCTACATGTTCAGAGGAAGTGTGTTATAGTCTCATCCTCTTTCTCGTTTTTACACGGGAGACTCTTCCTAAAAGGCAATCTATAAGTCTATCAATCCCTCTACACAAATGCAGATTTGGCGTGCGCAGCCACTTCAATCTGTCCCTCGTTGTGAATGGAAAGGTTATTATATTTGTTGTCTTCGGTTTTCGGAGCCAAACTAATAGAAATGCGCCACAGATTGTGGCTTGTGTGTAAAAAACTCATAATTTTGGTCTTATATTTCCCCAATCAGCGAATGTATGGGGTTTTGCGCTTCTTGCTGATTAAAATTCGTCTATCAAATTGACCTTTTAAGCACGAAGGCATACGCTGGAAGGTGATTGTGGGTAGGAAGGTGTTTGATGATAACCAAAAGTACGAGGTTTTTGCGATATTTTTACTGTTTTTGTGGTGATTTTACACGTTGAGTGAGCGTGCATCGATTCACATTCAATAAACTCCTAGTTTTTACTTATCAAAAGTCATCGCAATGATAAATGAACGTAAATAGTTCAAAATTGATGCGAAACTTAAGATGACACCTCTTGTTCGATGGAATGCAGTGCATTTCTTATAAAAATTTTTATATAAGGGCTAAATAATTTGTAATCATCATGATTTAGTGCTAAAGAGCGTTACATACTATTTTGCCGAGTAGTGAAAACCGCCTCACTATTTTCTAAAGGCTGTGGACGTCTCGTATTTCAATAAAATTTCCTTCTTTTATCTAAACGCCTTTTTATCTGCTATTTCTCTTTTCACTCAACACCAAAGGAACACAAGAATATCCCTAGAGTCTAGTTGCTTCTTGTCAGTCAGCTTTTTGGTGTTTCCTATTTCTTAATCTTCGTTCGATCTTTAGCGTTGTCAGGGAGCGGTTGGAGGATCTGGCACTAGAATGTTGAATGAGTCCTGTCATCTGAAGAGACCTTCTACTTTTGACAGTCCGGGGTATACCTGTTTCTAAACCACAAAAAAACCTCTTCGGATAACACAACATCTCCCCTAGCTGCCTTTCGTTTTTTAGCCCAAGTTGGCTTAGTACCGTTGTACACGAACGTTTTAAGCCGCAGCGCCGTATCATATGCACGCATCTTGTTTTTACCGCAAATCCCCAAGGCAAAACATGCGTCGTATTTTTTTTGTGGTCTAGAGTACACAGTACACTAAACGCAGAATAACTCTTGCCAACCGCTGTTCTTTTGGGCTCAAAAGGCATTTGAGTAGTAGAGCCCTCTCTCGGAGGACCAAGCTGACTTTATACAAGACCTTGATCATCCCAGTACTGCTGTACGGCGCAGAGGCATGGACAATATCCTAAGCGGATGTAGAGTCTTTTGGTCTTTTCGAAAGAAAAGTTCTGCGCGCGATCTTTGGTCCTGTTTGCGTTGGTGGCATTTGGAGGCGAAGGTTTAACCACGAACTGTATGGGCTGTACAGCGACATGAGTCTAGCCAGGCGTCTACGGATCCAACGCCTAAGATGGCTAGGCCATGTAGAAAGTATAGACAACTTAGCTCTGGCTCGAAGAGTCTTCGACTCTGAGCCTGTGGGACAACGCAACAGAGGACGTCCACGTACAAGGTGGCGCACACAAGTCGAGGGGGACCTCGGCCGGATTGGCGTGCGAAACTGGAGAGAGCTGACGAAAGATCGTGCTGGCTGGAGGGGCATGTTGAAGAAGAAGCTCACTAATTTGAGGCCTGATCTAAAAGGCTTAACACAAAAGCCGTACAGAAACGTAATAGAACTGAACTAACCGAGCGAATAAGCAAAAATGATACACTTTGTGGCCATAGTTGTGATAGTTTCGTTAAGTTCGTTCAATTTTGTCTACTTATGCGAGAGCGAAATAAAATCGCTCTCTACGGTTGCAAATGTGAGTTGCTGTCAGTTCCTTAAGTTTCTAGAAGCACGTATTGATATTCTGAAATGTTGACGTTGCTTTCGATTATTTTTCGTTTGGCTTTGAAATAAGCTTCAGTTTTCGTACGGCCCTTATAGTTGGCCCTTTAAGTTGTGGCGACACTTAAGGAGACTGTGAACTTTTGGGAAATATGAAAATGTAATGATTCTTCGACTCTGAACCAGTGGGAGAATGGAACAGAGAACGTCCAGGTCTGAGCACCCGACTTTGTGTGCGCAATTGGCAACAGCTAGCAAAAGATCGGGACAGCTGGCGATATTTGTTGGTTGAGGCCCTGATCACAAAAAGTAACGCCACAAAAAGAAGACGAAGAAGAATGCTTAAGTTCGTAAAAGGTTTCTTTGCTTAAGAGTAGTGCCTAATGGCAGTTGAAACTGTCGACTGTTACCTGAAAGCCTTGTTTGACGTTCGTGACCAATCGCGCTGCTTGAGCGTTCAAACTTGTTTGACTCATGCTGCAGAACGACACATGTCTTTGAAGTGGTGCTTAACGCAAGAATGAAAGTCTTTACCATTTTCATTTCACCTCACGTCACATCTTATTGAACTAGTCCCAACCACAAGTCATCCTTAAGCTTGGAGACCACAGGATTACTTCGTCCAAATTCTGTGATAGACCTCGGTAACCCTTTTGTAGCTCCTAAGTCAATCCCACTTAGAAATAAAGCGAATTTCGATAATTTCTTACATTTACTCAGCCATTCAGCGTTTGTTAATTCGCCACCCGCTGAATGGATTTCTATTTCCATTCTTAACTCAATTTGACCACAGTATCGCGCATTCATTCACGTTAAACACCCCGAAATGACGCCGATAACACGCTCGCTAATGGAAGAAGAATGAATTGCAAAACAAGGTGGTCTGCCATTCGGATGGCAACACCCACCACCAACTTCAGGTAGACTGACACAGATACGCAAGTTATGTGCATTCCCTTTAAAAACAATAAAATCCACCACATTGCTCAGCTGCTGTCGATAGATCTCAGATATCCCCAAAGAGACTGCTCGACCATAAAGTTTCTCAGTCCCTGCCTGTGTGTGTGTGTGTGAGTGGAGGAGAAGCGAAGAGAAATTACTCGCGCGCCCACCACCAAAGTACACGCAGCTCATGAATACTGCGAAGAACAAAGGAAGGAAGGAGGGCGGGAGCGAACCGAAGCCACGAGGACTGTGCTGGGGGTTGGGGGTTGGCCGGAGTGGGGCGGGAGAAACGTAGTTGTTATCATCAGAAATCCAGGAAATGGCATGCGATAAGGACTCCTCAAGAGTTACAACAATGCTCCTCAATTTTATTTCGCTTGCCATTCCGCACTGGCACTGCCGTCGACTGTATTATTCGTCATCCACTACAAAGTCACTCCGATTGTGTGCGTCTGCATGTGTGTGTGTGTGGATTTTGTTTTGGTCTGACGGTGTGTATGCAAAACGAATCGTTGTTGGTGACCACACGCTGGGACGAGGAACACATTCGGCGAACCTTTCCACGCTCCTGTGGAGTGGCCCTGGCGAGGGAATGCCATTAGATTCCCGACTGGGTTTCGCTTCGGGTCTCCGCCTGTGTGTGGGTGAGTGGTTGAGTGTGTGCCGTGTTCGGGTGCTTCGGAGTCAGAAAGGTAGCGACGTCAATTAACGCCGCCACCACGGTAAAGGTAAAGGTCTGCGGGTAATTAGGCCCGAATTGCATTGTGATTTTCATTCAGGGACAGAGTCAATGGATTGCCATTGAGGAGGAACGTCTCGTCGGGTAAATTGTTTAATGACCTTTTATGGCACACTTGGCGGCAATTGCAGTCAGTCGAGTCAGCGTGCGACAGCGGAAGGTCAGACGAGATACCTTTCACTTCCTGTGCCGCGATTTTGGGACGGGACACATCGATTGGTTAATGACATTGATTGTCGGTCGGGCTCTGAATCAGTCGGGGATCCACGGAAGTTGCTTTGTTGTTATGGAACGATTTTTAAAATTTTAATGGGAATGAGTTTGGTCGTAAGCAGAGTCGGAAGAGAAAGTCTATCACTAGCTTCGAGTTGAACCTAAATTCTGTGCGGTCAAGATCAGGGTTCTAGTGAGATTTTGTACCTCAAGATGGACGCTTCTGATGCCTTATGGTCGAATTTAATTAAAAAATGTCGAACCTCTTAAAGTTGATTCAAAGAGATAAGCGAGGCAATCGGTTTTTTTATCCAACATTTTAAGATATGACAGTAAAGGATCTCATCCTTAGATGAGACACTGGCACTTATGAACTCTGAACTGATCTGAAACAAGTCTCATCTATAAAATAAAGTACACAGGGAAATTATGAGGTTAAAGCACTGGTCCTACAGTCTACCCTTTTGGTACTCCACTTTTAATGACCAAACAAACATTTTTACTTGAGATTTCATACATCTTCTTGCAGCCAATTTGAAGACTGACGTAAATTTGCATTAAGATTCAACCGAAATTGAATGCCTTCATCGAGATTGACAGAAGTTCGGGGGAAGAATGAGTTAAATTCTTAACGTAAAATTTATCATTTCCTCTAAAATAGCGTGACTTGGGCTTATCGTTTCTGTTTGTTGGACAAACTTTCTTATGGTTGAGGAGTGTACGTCCAGTGAACATCAGTAAATTTGTCGTTTAACTATAGAAGTGTCTGACTATGGCATCGGATCAGTGGATGTGGTCTACTGTGCTGCTCTTCGAAGTTCGATTCCAAGACTGCCTGTAGTTTACATCTCTTCAATACGACATGGCTACCCTAGGCCTTGCTTTTGTAAACCTCTTTTCTGTGTACAGATCGTAAAATTCAGGGATAGGCCTTCTGCTCCAACTGACTTTGTGGAAAATAAAGATCACACTACTGATTTAAGGTGAATTTCGCCGATGTTAAGCACCAAGTATTCAAATCCTGTGCCTCGAAAAGTCTAGAACAACACAAGGTAACAGCGGATGTCCCCGGTGGGGAACACAACTTTGGTTCAGAATAAAGCTGCTGTTTGATACAAAAATCAATCAGACATACAACTGAACATCAGTCGGCGGTCTTAAGGTAGCATTTTACTGAATGAAGGTGCACGTTCGCTCTTATGCGGAATTGTGAATGTGGTTTGTGGTTTTGCGCATGAAGAGTTATTGACTCCTTCTCACAAGTAACTGGTTTGTGCATTTTTTGTGGAAGAAAGGTGAGAGATACGACTGGATGGCGCAGTTGGTTAAGTGCCTGACCCAAGTGAGAGAAGTCCCAGGTTCGAATCACAGTGAAATCGAATCTGGTCCAGTCACCATTTGCCGTTGGGATCAAATTAACGACAATGGAGTAGGTTGCTATCTGGCAGTACAGTGGACCAGTTTTGAGTCTGAGTGCTCCAGTAGTGTTTCAAAAATTCTTCGAAAAAACATGTAACTAACTAACTAGGGAGCTCTAACACACTTTTCGACGAATCGCGTTTAGAGCGGTGGTTCCAGCAGGACCTTAAAGTCCCGGCTTTTAGAATCCGTTGTTTTATTAATCTTGTTGTTTTCTTCAATAAATTGATTCTGTCGCGCATTCAGTACCATCATGTTCCATTCTTTTCTTACTACAACATACATATCATCTAATCAGTTTTGGATGTCTTAACCGCGTCCTTCTTAAAGAAACATGGACAGAACCATGAAGCTTTTGTAAATGTAACGTCATTCCAATAAAAATGACACCACCACAGAATAAAGCCCCCTCTCGAAGAACTACTATATCTCTATAAGACCTTTATAATCTCAGACCTGCTCTATGGCACAGAACTATGGACATTATCCAAGCGAACGCAGAAACTCTTGGTCCTTCGAATTATCTTCGGTCTCGTATATGCTGGTGGTGTTGGGGAAGGAGACTGATCGACGAATTTTACGGGCTGTACAGCGAATTCGATCTGGTCAAAAGAGTTCGAGTCTGTTGTCTTAGATGATAAAGTCCTGTTGAACGAATGGACACCAAAGCTACGGCTAGGAAAGTGCGCGACTTCAATCCAGAGGGACAACGCTATAAAGGAAAACCACCACCGGTGAAGTACAACCATAGGTGAAAAGGGATCTTAGTCAACGGAACGTAACTGGAGGTGTTGACGCCTGGCCAAACTTATCTCGCTGTGCAGCCTACAAAGTTCGTAGTTGAATCTTCTTCTTCAATTGTCATCAATCTAAGATCGCACGCATAACTTTCGCCTTGAAGAGACCAAGAGCCTTTATCCGGTTTTGTTCATAATCATCTTGATCTTTTGTGAGTGGGCTCTATTAATCAATTGCCTTTTGAGCCCAAAGAAACAGCTGTTGGTTAGATTTTTTCTCCGTATTGATGTTGTTTCTACTGTTTACTGCGAAGCTGAGGTAGCCGACGTTCTTGACTACCTCGAAGTTATAGCTACTCATTGTAACATTCTAGCCAAATCGTTGATGATGTGCGTCCGTTCTGAATGGTAGCATACATTTCGTCTACCGCCGGACCCATTTTAGTCGCTTTTGTTTCATTAACAGCAAACACCTAATTGACGGGTTTATGTTTCTGATCAATTACGTCAATGTCAGCCGCGTCTGCCAGCAGTTGTACGGAATTTTGAATAGCGTGCCTCTACTGCTGGTCAGCGGGTTTTGCACGATCTTCTCAAGAATTACAAAAAGTCGCATGACAGCGATTCCCCTTGCCTAACACCGACGGTCTCGGTGAGTTCTCTACAGCGTGAGTTCTCCATTGTCATTGTGCACAAATAGATGAATTTGACAGGAACGTAAAAACTAGACATGGTGCTCTATAGCTCGTCGCTTTACACCTTGTCTAGGGTGACCAGATCCATGGGGATGAAAAAGAGGACACCTTGAACTGTCTCAGATAAAAGACTCATTTCTTTTTACATTAGAAAAGCACGCAGGAATACGGTAAACAAGCGGTGTATTTACTTTTAAACAGAAAACAATAGGTATAAAATGAGCTGTCAAATGAGTGGGTGTGTTCAGATGACTGTTAAAAAAAACACAACAGATGACGTTGTCTTAAAAAATGAATGAGTTTAGGTACAAATTTATTTTAGGTCGTGTTCGCACCACAAAGATTCAGAAAATTTCTAAATTAGTGTTAAAAAAAAAAGTTTTGTTGTAGTTTTATGATGTCGAAAAATGTAGGTAACTGAAAAAAACCAAAAAAGAGGACAAATTGCATGTTCAAGAGACTGTCAATCTCCTTTCTTGTGGATCTAGCAAACGATGCTGAAATTTCATTAATCGGGCATGCTTTTCTCCGACCATATCGTACAGATAAGCTGGAGCATGCGCCCAACCAGGTTATCTTCAACTGTTTAAAAATTTCAAGAGACCGGACCAGGCCGTTTAACCCAGCGGCTTTGTTAGACTGCGGTCTCTATAGTGCTTGGTCTCGTCTAGATCGAGGAGGTCGGAATTAAAAAACAAAAAAAAAAAAAAGGAGTTCGGAATTCTTGTCTTTCATCGTTAAGATTGAATGGAAGATTCTGCCTGACAGCAGTATTTGTATCCTCGTCGCCATTTTAAAGTTTAGTTTTAAAGAAATGTTTCTTTAATTTTTGAATTTTCAGAAAAGACACTACAACCACTCGCTATTTACCATATGTATATGTAATTAGGAGTACCAAACGTTATATAACCGAGTATCATCGTGAGCGTATTGACTGCGTTGTTTTGGTCGCGACCAGCACAATGTCTCCATTCAGGATCTAAGTGGTTCTCTGCTGATTCAGCGGTGACAGTCCTACCCTTTTGTTGGTAGCGACGTTTTTAAAGGAATATCAATCAGTGATAGAGCCATACAATGGAGCTCAGCAAACTCCCACTTTTTGTGAATTATTTTTAATTTCCTTTGTTTTTCTACCGTGTATCAAAAATAAACCCCATCTGAGAACAACATTTTGTGATGAAAATGAGGAATCCCCCTGAACATTTGACGCAAGCAACAGTCAAGACGTTACTGTTCTTACAACCGAGCTCATCACAAACCAGTTGTCAACTGTCAAAGTCTTTGGCATTTATTCTTGATGACAGAGGGAAAACAGAACTTAAAATAAAACACCCTTTACCTGGATGCAGCCACCGATGACCAGTATGACAGATGGCTCTTGTCGATCTGCCTGTCAACTAGATGCTTCTATGTCTTGTCACTCGGACGACTCAAAAATTATGTTCATCCGCATCAATTCATCAGTCAGCAGTCAAGATCAAGCGATAGGTCAGTCCCTAAGCCATAAATGTCACCCAAAACCTAGCCTTCTCTCGTTCAAAAGATCACAAACCATGTTCTGTCAACGCTAAGTGGCTCAATCGTTGTTTCGAACTTCCGTTTGTCTTCAATCGCGACTCATCAAAGAGACAGTTACTTGATTGTACCAGTATTCGTAAAGAGACAGTTCTTTGATGTGACCACATTCGTGATGAGTCTTTAATTGATTGTCGCCTATAGGGCGGGCACCGGACCGTGACGACGACGCCGAGTAAATCTTAGTCAATTGCTTCCATTCTTCTTCTTAGGGCGCTACAGTCCGAGGTGGACCTGGGCCTCACTAATTTGCTTCCATTGAAGATGTAAAAAAAAACTCGCTTCGGTTGGATGCTTACATCGAAGGAGGACGTACGATTCCCTGCATAAGCCCAATGACAACTGACGTCGGTTCTTGGACGCCCAAGCACTTAATTGTTTTGTCCCTAATCTATTGCCGATGAAGACGACGAATTAAGAGTTGATACCCTCCCCCATAAATCTCGATTTAAAAATGGCGCGTATTTGAGTTTACTCCACCGCTCTCATCCTAATCAGCTATTCAGCAATTTCGTAAGATCATCACAGATCATCGCGTTCCTTAATTAATCTGACCCGCGACAGATTGTATTCGAGCCTAATCTCTCCGCCTATTGCAAGCATCAAAATGTAAACACCTTATAAATATTAATTATCTAGTAGCTCTTTTCCACGAACCCGCTGAATGGCAGACAAACGGAACGAAACGAAAAGAAAAATGAAAAAAAAAAAAAAAAAAATCCGAGCAAAAAAATGCGAAAATAGAAATATAATCAAATTTAATTAATTTAAACTTGTGGCTTACAAGGTCAACTTTCATTTTCATGGTCAACCGGTTGCAGTGGCGAGCGATACGCCACAGCGGCAGCACCGAGCACCACAGAGCACAGCTCACAATACGTCAGTCAGAGCTCGCCCAGTGCACAGACCTGTGGCGGTGGCAGTTGTGGCCGGGCACAAATCAAATCAAACGCCCCAATCAAATGGGGAATAGCTTCGATTTTAATTGAGTTTTAGCCAACCAAATGGAAATTAACAACCCCCGGGCAATAAAGATCGCTTATCGGGGCCGTTTAAGTGCTTCAGCTGCCGCTGCCGCTGCCGCTGCTGCCTGTCGCTGTGGTCGCTTCGTTCCTGTTCCGTACTTTTCGTCTGATTATCGCTGGATAATCGATTTTGATTTGCACACACACTCGCACACACCTCGGCAAAGCTGAATTCCTGACGCTGTCACCGGGTGAGTGCGAATATTTTTAATGCCGCGGGGCACATTATTAGTCAGATTCCTTGAAAGGTTCGCATAAATCTGATCGTCCCGCCGCCGCCGTCGCCGCGTCGGCCTGGCCTAAGCTCTGATCTCTCGCTTAAAGCCCGGATCTGGGGAGATCTTTATCGCGATGATATCCCCATTTGTGCTCCGAGCAGTGTTTTGAAAGATGATTGCCCACAAATGCTTTTCGCTTCTAATCCCCTTCCCTCTCCAGCCAATCGGCCCCGGACGGGACTGGACGGACTGGCAGGGGGGGGAGAGGGGGATTTAAGTTTCGTCTCGCCTCGATATCGGCGCTGCGATTGACCAAGATTTATTGGCTTGCCGATAACTCGGTGAGATAGCGAGAGCGCAGCACAGGTTTTGAGGCGCGCTGATAAGGGGTTCGCTTGAGCGCTGCTGGTTTCAATTAGCCCGAGACTTTGATTCCTCGTCGTGGACCCTCTCGATTGTCTGTCTGTCCGACTCGAAGGCACATTCGGCTTGTTGTTGTGTCTTTGGAATTTTTTCTGTGATTTTTTTTCCTTCTGCTTTAATTGCAAATCGAAATTAGCATTTTGAAAAGGTGACGTTTGCGTACACGTTTTCGATCACAATCTGTCGCGAGGTGTAGGTTAGATAGATCGGCGCGGATACTGAGCCTGGTGTGGGGGGGGGGGTCTCGCGGTATGCGATGTGAAAAGGGAACGCGCGGTAAGATATTCTAGAATACTTAAGTTATGCGACGGGGGACTAATGGATTAACTGTTTGGATAGTTTGTTGTTTGCATTTCGGTGCGGGGCTTATCTTTACGGAGCGGATATTGAGATCTTCTCGTATTATTAGGCATGCGTAGCCATAAAGTTTTGAGAACGAGGATGATGTGTATCGCGTCTCGAGTGGATCTTGGGGCGGCGATAGCCCGAAGGCCCTATGACGAGCCGCAGGAATATTTGCATTTTTATTTGGCGAAGGTAATTGACTGTGGATTGAGGAGTGAGGCACGGGGGGACGACTGTCTGAGATCATGCCGATTGACATTTGATGGTGGAATAGTTGGTTGCTTACGCACTTTGTTTGCGTCACGCGATATCCTTGGATTCCATCAAAGGTTCCCCTGCCGGAGTGATAGAGGGCGGCTTATGGAAATTTGTTTTTTTTTTCTTTGAGAGTTGATCACATTTTTGGAATGTTTTTGCAAAATCGATTGAGATTTGGAGGGAATTTGATGGCCGTGAGGGATTCCTATGGCGCCGAGGACAAGGTCAACTGGCAGAGACTTTTAGTGGCGAAGATTTTTTTGGATACATTTGAGGGGTTTTTTTTGTAGGCGTGTTGACTGAATGCGTCGAGCCTTACGGAGAAGGTTCAAGTTCGAGTCCGGACACAACTTTCATACTTATGCCAGCGTGAAAACATTGCGAACATGCCAGTAGCAGCACGCATCCACAAATCGCTCGCAAAAGATCAGGCAAACTGTGTAGGGTTTTTAAAGAAAAGCGACGGTACCTACACGACGGGCAGAGAAGAAACACTTAAAACGTTGCTTCAGGTGCACTTCCCAGGCTCGTCTTATAGCACCTCTCAAGTGCACTCTAACACAACAGACCATAGGGTCTTTGTTAATAGAAGAGTTAAAAGTTTATCTGGAAAAATTTTCAGTACAGATAAGGTTGAATGGGCTGTTGGCACTTTCGATCCCTTTAAAGCTCCCGGTGGTGACGGTATATTCCCTGCACTATTGCAAAGATCAATAGACCTCATCCTACCGGAACTGACAGCTTTATTTAGAGACAGCTATAACTGGGGTTACATACCAATCTCCTGGAGAAAGGTCAACGTAATATTCATTCCCAAACCGGGTAATAGACCTAGTGAGCTGCCTAAATCATACAGACCTATAAGTCTAACATCATTTGTACTCAAAACGATGGAGAGACTAATTGATGTTTACATTAGAGAACGATTAGAGTTGTCTAACCCTCTAAACTCGAACCAGTATGCATATAGGAAAGGTAAATCCACCATAGGTGCCCTTCATTATCTCGTCAAAAAGATAGAAGGCGCACTTGCTTCCAAAGAAATAGCCCTATGTGCATTCCTCGACATCGATTGCGCTTTCGATAACACTGGCTACGACTCGATCGCAAGAGCGATCAGTAGCAGAGGTATCGAAGAATCGACTAACAAATGGATCAGAGCCATTTCGTTCGATTACATCTTCTTCCGGAGGAGTGTCGGTTTCTGTAACCGCGGCAAAAGGTTGCCCACAAGGGGGGGTTCTTTCCCCCTTATTATGGTCACTAATTATCGACAAACTGTTAGTAGATCTTCAAGGATCAGGCTACACCACAATTGGTTATGCTGATGACCTGGCGATTGTTATAAGGGGTAAGCACGACACGACTATTTGCAATATGATGCAAAGTGCGCTACTACAAGTCGTGGAATGGTGCAACGCAGAGCGTTTATCGATCAATCCCTGCAAGACCGTTCTAGTGCCCTTCTCAAGGAGGACTCGTATCAACATTGAACCCATAATAATCGGCAACACCACACTAGTTTATTCCAGCGAGGTAAAATATCTCGGAGTAATCCTGGACAGACGACTTAACTGGAAATCACATATTAAGTCCGCCATAGAGCGAGCTACCAGAGCACTGTGGGCCAGTAGACGTCTTTACGGTAGG
Source organism: Myathropa florea (assembly GCA_930367185.1). Taxonomy (NCBI): domain Eukaryota; kingdom Metazoa; phylum Arthropoda; class Insecta; order Diptera; family Syrphidae; genus Myathropa; species Myathropa florea. Next base: position 125,048,136 of record OV884002.1, on the reverse strand, counting down.
ACTTGGGGTCTCTCTCCCAAAATTATTCATTGGTTGTACACAATGATGGCGAGACCCATTATCACATATGCGGCCATCGTATGGTGGCCAAAAACCCTTCAACAGTCATCGGCAAACAAACTGCAAAAACTGCAAAGGGTTGCCTGTCTTGGCATAACAGGTGCCATGCGCACCTGCCCCACAACAGCTCTCGAAGCTATTATCGGGCTGACACCTTTACCCATCTTCGTTAGGAAGATAGCTGCCACTTATGCCATTAAACTGCAGCTAGAATATCAATTCAAAGCAGGTGACCTAGGGTCTCAACTCAATCCCTAATAGAGACATGTTTTGTACAATGCCGGACACTATGGTCAGGCAGAACTGTTTCGGCAGGTTATTTGAAGTTGAAATATTGGACCGGGTAGACTGGTCCAATGGTGCCCCAACACTAGACCCCAGAAGTCTAGTTTGGTACACAGATGGATCGAAAATGGATTCTGGAGTCGGAGCTGGTGTCTGTGGACCCAACACTGGGATCTCTGTACCGATGGGGTCTAGTCCCACTGTGTTCCAAGCCGAAATCCATGCCATTGAGATCTGCGCGAGACATAATCTTGGTAAAGGTATCAAGGGCGCAATTATACAAATCTTTTCAGATAGCCAGGCAGCACTTAATGTCTTATCGTCCAGTCAAATAGACTCCAAAGCCGTCAAATGTTGCCACGATGCTCTGCAATCCCTAGCCAAACACAACAAAGTGAAACTTGGTTGGGTCCCTGGGCACAAAGGGATTGCAGGTAACGAATCAGCAGATGAACTCGCTAGAGCGGGTTCAAGTACTGCGTTCATAGGCCCTGAACCATACTGCAGTGTCAATTGGTCGACGGCTGCAGCGCTGATTAATGAATGGGAAAACAAACTTCGCCTAGATCATTGGACCAATGGGTCAGGTCTCAGGCAATCCAAAAGATTAATCAGACCATATTCCTACATGGAAATCCTTAGCTTAGATAAGGAGAGCATAAGAAAGCTAACGGGCTTTCTTATTGGCCACTGCGGCTTGTATTACCACCTTAACAAAATGAACTTGTGTCAAAACACGGAATGTAGGTTCTGTCTTGAGAAAGAAAAAACCCCTGGTTTGACAACGAGTGCAGGCAGGCACATGCAGCAAAGCAAGAAGCCTACCGGGCAACGCTGCATCGAACCACGAGAGCTGTTCGTGAGCTCTACGAACAGAGAAGAAGGGAAGAGAACCGGCTTCTCAGGAAGAAAAAGAAAGAGCACGAGAAGCGCGCGATCGAGGAGATGGAGAGGTGTTATGGCAGGAATGATGTCCGAAAGTTTTACCAAAGGGTAAAACTTTTATCGAATGGATATAAAGTTCGGACAGAAGCTTGCCGGGACGAAAATGGACAGCTAGTAGTAGATTCGCAGTCGATACTGAGAATTTGGAAAAATCATTTCTGCAGACTGTTGAACGGCGATGAGGACACAAATACCGCTGTCAGGCAGAATGTTCCACTCAACACAACGGACGATGATAGAAGAGAATACCGTCCCCCCGACCTAGACGAAGTCAAGATAGCGATATCGAGACTGAAGTCTAACAAAGCTGCTGGTGCAGATAGTCTGCCCGCCGAAATGTTTAAAGCAGCTGGAGGTGATCTGGTAGGGCGCATGCACCAGCTCATCTGTAAGATATGGTCGGAGGAAAGCATGCCCGATGAGTGGAATCTCAGTATCGTTTGCCCGATCCACAAGAAAGGATACCCCTTTGACTGCGCCAACTATCGAGGGATAAGTCTCCTTAACATCGCCTATAAGGTCTTCTCTGCCGTTTTGTGTGAACGCCTGAAACCATTCGTGAACAAACTGATAGGTCCTTACCAGTGTGGTTTCAGGCCCGGGAAGTCCACCACCGATCAAATTTTCACACTGCGGCAGATCCTGGAGAAGACCCAGGAAATGCAGATCGACACACACCATCTATTTGTCGATTTCAAGGCCGCATATGGCAGCGTGTATAGAGACGAGCTATACAGCGCCATGTCTAGTTTTGACATTCCTGCCAAACTCATCAGACTGAGCAGGATGACGATGGAGAACTCTCGCTGCTCGATCAAGGTCGGTAACGAACTCACCGAGAACTTCAATGTCAAAAAAGGTTTTAGACAAGGCGACGAGCTGTCATGTGACGTCTTTAACATCGTTCTTGAGAAGATCGCGCAAAACTCACTGGCCAACACAAGAGGCACGATCTTCCAAAAGTCCGTTCAACTGCTAGCTTACGCGGATGACATTGACGTGATTGGGAGAACACAGCGAGCCGTCAATGATGCGTTTGCTGGCATTGAAACGGAAGCGGCTAAAATGGGTCTGGCGGTAAACGAGGGCAAAACAAAGTATATGCTGTCATCGAGAAAGGACGCACAACATCGACGACTTGGCCAGAACGTCACCATAGGCAGCTATAACTTTGAGGTAGTAAAGGACTTCGTCTACCTTGGCTCCGCGGTTAACAGTACAAACAACATCAGTACCGAGATCAAACGCAGAATTACTCTTGCCAACCGCTGTTTTTATGGGCTCAAAAGGCAATTGAGTAGTAGAGCCCTCTCTCGGAAGACCAAGTTGACTTTGTATAAGACCTTGATCATCCCAGTCCTGCTTTACGGTGCAGAGGCATGGACAATATCCCAAGCGGATGAACAGTCTCTTGGTCTTTTCGAGAGAAAAGTTCTGCGCGCGATCTTTGGTCCTGTTTGCGTTGATGGCATTTGGAGGAGAAGATTCAACCACGAACTGTATGGGCTGTACAGCGACATGAGTCTAGCCAGACGGATCCAACGCCTAAGATGGCTAGGCCATGTAGAGCGTATGGACAACTTAGCTCCGAAGAGTCTTCGACTCTGAGCCTGTGGGACAACGCAACAGAGGACGTCCACGTACAAGGTGGCGCACACAAGTCGAGGGGGACCTCTGCCGGCTTGGTGTGCGAAACTGGAGACAGCTGGCGAAAGATCGTGCTGGCTGGAGAGGCATGTTAAGTGAGGCCCAGGTCCACCTCGGACTGTAGCGCCCTAAGAAGAAGAAGAAGAAGAAGGTTCTGTCTTGAAGAAGACGAAACATCTCAGCACATCTTATGTGAATGTCCGGCACTACATTGGTTAAGGAAACGTATTCTCCACAGGGAAATACTGACTTCAGTGGAATTGAAAAACTCCACTACAAAAGATATACTATCTTTCATAAGGAAAATGGTAAATCTTTTGGATTAACTCCAGCCCGTCGATACAATAGATCTTTTTAGGTCGCAGTGTCGCAGCCTTTACGGCAGGGTTGTACAAGAGGAGTATGCCAGCGTCGCTAACAGTGTGCAGTAATGCCTGAAACACAATACTGCTTTGGTGCTGCCGTCGAGTGACGTTTAACTTCCAACACAAGCAATGCAATGGTACAGCTCAAAATGCTGCATTGTGCTAGCGATCTTATCGTTTGTTAAAAAATGAGAGCAATGAGAGCAACGAAGAAATTGAGAGTTTTAATGAAAACAGCTGATTAGTTTTGATTGCCACTTCAAAGTATGCCTGAAGGTCTCCCAACGCAACAGAAAAACGGTAGCATGAACGCAGTATTGTGTTTCCGGAACAAACGCCCCAATCAAATGGAATAGCTTCGATTTTAATTGAGTTTTAGCCAACCGAAAACTTCTCAAATTTCGCGGTTCAGAGGCGGCATAAAACATCCACTCCACCCGTGGTAGAACAATAGCACGCACAACATGAGTGGTTGCTGTGGACACTGGTCCCTAGACCACTGCTGACTGACAAGAAGAACTGCAAGAAAACCTGAACGCCAATGACCTGATTGTGTAAAAGCAGCAAGACGTGATGAGATGACTAGACGGGATGTATCAATAACGAAGTGACATTCAAATTCTCCATTTTTGTACAGGGTGACCGAATAAGAACGATCGGAAGAGAAACTTAAACGAAATATCAACGGTTTGAGATATAAACTAGATTCGGGCTTTGTTTTGAAGCTACATTCATGTCATTACGTATGGAATAGCACATTATTCGAATAGCCGCCTAGGCTTCTCTGGCAGTGCTTCATTCGATCGGTACAACTTTTGATGATTCGGTCCAATATGTGCGGCATTATTTCAGCGATAGCTTCTGGAATGTTGGTCTCGAGCTCGTCCAAAGTGATTGGGGTTGGCTTGTCCGCGTAGACTAAGGACTTGACGTAGCCCTAGAAAAAATAATGGAGTGGTATTAAGCCGTCTGATCGCGGCGGCCAATTGATGAAGCTGTCGTAAAATTTCTCCTGTTTCTTAAAAACTTCGAGCGTTGCGTCACTTGTATAGCATGAAGCCCCTTTTTGTTGTAACCGCAGCTCGTATATACCAATGTTGTCGAGCAGAAACTCGTGTAACATTGATCTGAAACTGAGAACATTGACGGTAACGGTGTCTGCCGCCTCATTTCGAAAGAAATAAGGTCCGGAGATGCCGCCACCCGAACCACACAGTCAATTTTTGGGGACGCATTGATGCTTGGTCGAACATTTGTGGACTGCGTTTGCTTCAGTAACGGCATTTTTACTTGCTGACATACCTGCTGAGCCAAAAATGCACATTATCCATAATCCGGATCGTCCGTAAACATTTCCAGCGTTCAATTAGTGAACTTACGGCTTTGTCTATAGCGGCACGAATTCAATTCTTGCATCAGCATAATCATATACGCGTGTAGATTCAAATCCAGCCATAACTCAGCTGATCGATACCGACCGACGTCACGACGAAATTCAGGTTGCGCATTGGGGGTAATACTATGCCGAGTCGTAGTGGGTAGGTGCGTCGACTCCTACGCTCGATGTTCTCGGTTCGATTCCCGAAAAAACACAAAGATTTTTTTCACGGCTCCACCTCTTTCGAATAACTAACAGTGCTCAAAGAGTATAACTGTCTAGAAAAAGCTTCTCAATCTCCCCGTTCGGAGTCGGCATTAAACTGTAGGTCCCCTGCGGACCCTTACTTACTTAAGGTGACGCTACAGTCCGGGGTGGACCTGGGCCTCAACCAACAAGCGTCTCCAGCCAGCTCGATCTTTAGCTAGCTGCCTCCAGTTTCGCACGCACAGTTGGTTGAGGTCCCTTTCCACTTGCGTGCGCCACCTGAGTCGCGGTCTTCCTCTACTGCGCCGTCCCTCGGGGGTGGATTCGAAGACTTTCCGGGCCGGAGCATTGGTATCCATTCGCTCTATATGACCTAGCCATCTCAATCGTTGTATCTTCATCCTTCTGGCTAAGTCAATGTCGCTGAACAGCTCGTACAGTTCGTTGTTGTATCTTCTCCTCCACTCACCCTCTATGCAGACGGGACCGAAAATCACCCGAAGAATTTTCCTCTCGAAGCAACCAAGAGCAACCTCATCCGCTTTTGACAAAGTCCATGCTTCTGCGCCATATAGCAGGACTGGGACGATTAGGGTCCTTGGTTGTTCGAGAGAGGGCTTTGTTTATCAATTGCTTTCTTAGCCCAAAGAAGCAGCGATTAGCAAGAGTTATTCTTCGTTTGATTTCAGCGCTGGTGTCGTTGTCTGAGTTAATAGCGGTGCCTAGGTAGACAAAGTCCTTGACTACCTCAAAGTTATAACTGTCAGCTGTGACGTTCTGTCCGAGACGTCGGTGTTGGGTGTCATTTCTGGTTGACAGCATATACTTGGTCTTGCCCTCATTTACCGTCAAACCCATCTTCGCGGCCTCCGTCGCAATACTCACAAAAGTGCCATTGACATCACGCTGTGTTCTTCCGATTATGTCAATATCGTCGGCATATGCGAGTAGTTGGACGGACTTCTGAAAGATTGTGCCTCTGGTGTTGGCGTGCGAGTTTTGCACAATTCTTTCAAGTATGATGTTGAAGAAGCCGCATGACAGCGCGTCGCCTTGTCTGAATCCTTTTTTGACATCAAAGGTCTCGGTTAGGTCTTTACCGACTTTGATGGAGCAGCGTGCATTCTCCATCGTCATCCTACACAAACGGACGAGCTTGGTAGGGATGCCAAAACTAGACATTGCTCTGTATAGCTCGTCTCTGTAGATGCTGTCATACGCGGCCCTAAAATCGATGAAAAGGTGGTGGGTATCGATTTGCTGTTCCTGGGTTTTTTCCAAGATCTGCCGCAGCGTGAATATTTGGTCGATGGTGGATTTTCCAGGCCTAAAGCCACACTGGTATGGACCGACCAGGTTGTTGACGAATGGCTTTAGGCGTTCACACAACACGGCAGATAGGATCTTATAAGCGATATTTAGAAGACTGATGCCTCTATAGTTGGCGCAGTTTAGAGGGTCTCCTTTTTTGTGGATCGGGCAAACAATGCTGAGGTTCCATTCATCGGGCATGCTTTCTTCCGACCATATTTTACAGATGAGTTGGTGCATGCTCCTTACCAAGTCATCGCCTGCTGCTTTGAAGAGCTCAGCCGCTAGGCCGTCAGCTCCAGCAGCTTTGTTGGACTTTAGTTTAGATATGGCTATCTTCACTTCGTCCAGATCGGGGGGACGGAATTGTTGATCTACGTCGTCCCTTTCATTCGGGTTGAATGGTTCAATCTGCCTGACAGCGGAATTCGGTTCTTCATCGCCGTTATACAGTCTGCAGAAGTGGTTCTTCCATATCCTCAGCATCGACTGTGATTCTACTACGATGTTCCCTTGATCGTCCTTGCAGGCTTCGGTTCGGGCTTTATAACCCTGACAGGTTGACTTTACCCTTTGGTAAAACTTCCTTACCTCATTCCTGCAGTAGTAACTCTCTATTCCACCGATCGCGCGCTTCTCATGCTCCTTCTTTTTCCTCCTGAGAAGCCGGTGTTCGTCTCTCCTTTTCTGCTCGTAGAGCTCGCGAGCAGCTCTTGTCCTTCTTTGCAGTGCCGCTTTGTAGGCCTCTTGCTTAGCTGCATTCGCCTGCCGACACTCGTCGTCAAACCAGGGGTTTCGTTGTGGTGGCCGAGTGAAACCCAGCACATCAAAGGCGGCATCTCTGATAGCTTTTTGGCAATGTTGCCACTGGTCTTCAATACTTGGTGTCGGCGGCAAAGAAATTCTTCTGAGATACAGGGAGACTCGATCGGAAAAGGATTTGGCGATCTCTTGCGATTGTAGCCTTCCGACGTCGAACTTCCTCACAGTATTTTCTTGTCTTGGCGGTGTTCGGGATATCCGCAGCCTTACCTTGGCTACAACAAGGTAGTGGTCCGAGTCGATGTTGGCTTCTCGAAACGTTCGGACATCCATAATACTGGAGGAGTGCCTTGCGTCGATCGCAATGTGATCAATCTGGTTGACGGTTGATTGATCAGGAGATCTCCATGTTCCTTTGTGAATATTGAGGTGTGGGAACCGTGTACTGGCTACTACAACATTTCGCCCCGCAGCAAAGTCGATCAGCCTAAATCCGTTATCGGAGGTGGTGTCGTGTAGGCTGTGCTTCCCGACCGTACTACCAAAGACACTCTCTCTTCCCAGCTTTGCATTAAAATCGCCTATGACAATTTTAATGTCATAGCTAGGGCACTGCTCGTATGTCTTGTCCAAGAGCTCATAGAAACTGTCTTTGGTGTCGTCGTCTTTCTCCTCTGTGAGGGCATGTGCGCATATTAGGCTTATATTGGCGAATTTAGCCTTGATGCGAATTGTCGTAAGGCGTTCGTTCACACATCTGAACGATAAGACTTCTTGCCTAAGTCTGCCCCTAACGACGAATCCACATCCAAACAAGCGCTGCTTTTGCTGCCTGTAGCAGTCACCGTAGTAAATGTCACAGTTTGTCATCCGCTTTTTGCCCGGCCCATCCCATCGCACTTCTTGGATGGCGGTGATGTCTGCTTTGTAGCAGTCCAGGGCTTCCGCTAATTGTTCGGCTGCACGTGGCCTATAAAGGGACCTTACATTCCACGTGCAGATCCGAAGATCGTTGTCCTTAATTCGTTTGCGGGGTTCGTCATCAGTAATTCCGTCCGTTTCCGAGGCTTGTTGCTGCTTCGTAACTTGATTTTTTTTGGTGTGGCCGGGCAGTTACCCCGACGGCACAACCCCCAACCTGGAGGACCAGTTCCTTTTTTTTTTACCCCTAGGACAAGAGGTCGCACTTATAAGTTTAGCAGGTTGAGTTCGGGTGAACTACAACCAGTACCCGATGGCTACCACTTGGAGGTAAAATAAGCACAATTGATGTATAGGAAAAGTTACAACACTGGGCATCGCCAGGTTGACGCCAATCAGTGCCTACCCGATTCCTACAACATCCAGCCACCCCTGCGGACCCTACGAAGGCTATAAATTGCGTTTACATAACACCCTGATCGGGATTAGGTTTCCAAAAGATTTGTCGGGAGGGCAGTGTAGTTAATGTTGTTGGGCTGGAAATTTAAGAGTGTCCGAAGGGTATGTTGCACCACTGAGAATATGCGTATAACCGAATTGTGATTATTTTTTCGTCCAGTAAATCCACAGGAGTCCGATCAAAGATGACATCAAGTGCATCAAAGAGGGTGCGCCACTTTTGTCTTTGCACTTTCCTTGAAGTCTTGCAATTTATAGGTTTCTCTTCAATAGGCCACCAGACGCCCACGCCGAACAAGACAGACAGACGTAGATCTAGTGAGTTATTCGCAATTATGGACCCAATTTTTTCCGATGACTTTCCTGCTCATGTACACAGCCAGTGTGACATTGCAGACTCGTCCGAGTGTATTCGGTTTCCAATATAAAGTCACAAGTATCTAGCGCTGTTTGAGAAAACCCAGTGGGTACCGTTGATGATGGGGGATCAATGTGAGGGATTTTGTATTCCCTAGCGAAAAGGATGATTTGAGTCTTTTGAGCGTTAACGCTGAGATCAGTATGGAAAGGTCGTTTTGCAACAGATCTACTCGTATTAATTTGGATGGATGTTTGCCTGAGAGTTTCGTGGCAATTTCATCCGCCGCTGCACCCTACATTTAGCAACAGTTGTGGGTCATTGACCATTAGGTTCCACAACCGGGAAGAGATAGCTCCTCATTCGGGAGTTCCTCTGCTGTCGAATCTTGTTGCCGTTGTAGACTCCCGCTAAGCGTTGATCTCCCTGCTGGTAAACAGTTAATAAATCAGCGTACCGAAGTCCTCATCCTCGCCCAAGACTCGTCTGTGGATTTTTAATGGCACATGGATAGACAATTTTAAAGGCTCCTTCGATGTTAAGAATTGAATTGAATCCCCAGTGAATGCAAGGCAGTTTACACTGCTTTACTCTTACAGTATGCGTGTTGAGAGACGAATAGCTTAGATTGGTCTACGATGCAGTGAAACTGGGTATCAATGAGCCTTTCTAAAGTTTAAAGTAGAAAGGACGAAAAGCTAATGGATATCAGATCTTCGGGCTGCACATGTGAACTACGACCTTCTTTCGGTAGGAAAAGCACTTTAACTCAATTTTTGTGAGATGTATGACAAGGGAGGACATCCTTTAAAGACAATCTCTACCCCTGGGAGGACAATGTTCTAATTCCTATGTAATTCCGTGGGTATACAACCGACTAAGCGATTGAAAGTGATTACGACTACGTTTCTTGACGGCATCTACAGATCTTGCATTCACTTCACTGATCGTCGTCAGACGCATATGCAATGTACTTTGAACACACTCATCACTGTCAACGTAAGTGATTCATCGTTTGCTTCCCAAATCTAGCAGGAAACACGTCACCTTTCAGTCACATCCAACTCTGGTGCGTTGACTTCCGCTTGTTTCTGTTTTTTCGGATTAATTTTATGAAGAGATAAGTTTCGCTGTGTCATCAATACAACGACGGCCAGATATCCGACGCACTTAACTGCTCGATCATCTTCAGATCCCGTGTCGGTCGTAAGTTTCCCTCGGCGCCAAAACGCTTTCTCGCGTCTGCGTATAATTTCCCGATACAAACATCAACTTATCCAGCCCTAAACCACAAAACTAATGGACACTGAAATATTCATATTCGGCTCTGTTATCATTTATTGGTCTCGTCGAGCGTCTGAATCGCACCAAATTGCTATCATCTCTGCCTCTCCCTCTAACCCACTGTCCCCCTCGGTCCAGTCACATCGAGTCGCTAATAAAAAATTATTCAAATTGTTATTCTTTTTGTCTCAACAACACTGTTCGACTGTCTGTCAATCGCTGCTGCTGGCCGATGTATCAATTTCAACAAAAGCAACAAACACCCAACTGGCGCCATCAAGATTCCCCCGAAAAGCCATCAAAGATTGTGATTACCTCGAGATAGAGTCCCCCGACTCTGACCATCTCCAGTGGTCTAAAATTTCAAATTATTAATTTATAACCGCCTCGCAATTGTAATTATCACAGAGACGACTGAGTGCCAGCGGAAGACGATGGACGGTGTGTTCGTGCTTCGGACACTGCCTGACCTGAGTCCCTCCTCTCTCGGTGTGTCTCCGTTATCAGCTTAATGATTGATGCTAATTTCAACAAAAGGTACGATAACAGCGCCTCGCCGCGGCAATAATAATAATTTTCCTTTCACTTAACCGATAAATAAACAAACACACACACACGGGGCCACAGATGATGGCCACAAAGAAGACGGGCCCGACCAGGGCGGGCATCTGGGAGCAGCAAGTGAACTCAAATTAAGGCGCAGACTAGTAGTGAAGTTGGCGCCAGTTCACCTGAGTGTAGTCACTCGGAATATACGACCGAGCGTGTCACCAGTGTCGCCCGACAATGTCGCCTTGTGTCGCGCTGTGTCGCACTCACCTATCGATAGGTGAACGTTCAATTTATTTATTACCTGTGCGCACCCGTGGAGGGGGGCGGGAGCGGGGAGTGATAATTACAACTAAAGTAAATAAAACCAGTTAATCACATAATAATTATCATTGGGGAGTGATAAATCAAGTTTCTGTGGTAATTATCTGGAGAGGCCCGACCGAGCCGTTGTGTCGCATGTTTGCTGGCTTTTGTCGTTCTGTCGTATCGACAAAATGTTTTTTTTTTCCAAAAAAAAGTGTGTCCCTTATCAGATTTGATTTGAATTTTTTTTTTCCTTGTTGTTCATTTAGGTGGAAATTGGAATTTTTGTATTTTTATCTGTGAATTACTGTTGGGTGTAGCGAGAACATGCAGTAGGGGAGTTGTTGGTCGTAATTGTGTTGTTCGCAGCGCAGAAGTTTGTAGATCTGTCATCGGCCCGAGGAGTTATGTTATGTACCATTTGGGGGCTTGGAATGTTTTTTTTGTTCGTTTTGTTTGTTTAGCGCGCACAGTTGTCTTGTGATGAACATGGAAGACGAGTTCCGGTGGTGCTGTCAATTCGGGAGGTGGCAATTTGCTTAGATGTTGTAACTGACAAGCGGCAGAGACACAACTTTGTGATTACCTCGAAGGAGGCGGCATTCATTTTTTTTACAACACTCCTGAGATCGATTATCTGGTTGTGGTTAATTTATTTCAGATAATTCTTACAATAGGAGGCCTTGTGCAAGAGAACGTGGGGATCTTGGATTCTTTCGTGTTTCTGGGTGGCATACACTTCTAGAGTTCTTCAGAAGTTTGGTAGATATTTCGGGGTTATGTCTACGATGATGTTCTGTATGATTTTGAAGTCTATTCTTTCGTTCAAAAGATGCAGCGACTTAAGTTGTATTAGGTTGGCGATGGGACGTGAATTGAATTGAAGAAATCGCGGTTGTGTCACGTTTGTAACACAAGATCTATTGTACCCCCTTCTTTTGCTTTAAGATTTATGTGCTGGCAAAAAAACTAAGGCCAAAGGAAACATTTCAAAAATTTGTTTTTATTTTGTAAATTGTGGAACTTGACATTTTCCGTTAGCAACATTATTTAATACTCTTAATTCTATTATTAGTACAGACATTTTCAAAGTTTGGCCTTTTTTCCATTATAATAATAATAATAATAATGGCGGCGCTTCAGTCCGAGGTGGACCTGGGCTTAGCTTTCTCAGCAACCACTCGTGTTGTGCGTGCTATTGTTTTGTCACGAGCGGAGGGGACCTACAGTCTAATGCCGACTCCGAACGGCGAGATTGAGAGGCTTTTTTCTAGACAGTTATACTCTTTGATCATTGTCAGTGACTCGAAAGAGGTGGAGCCGTAAAAAAATGTTTGATGTTTTTTTCAAGATTCGAACTGACGACCTCGAGCGTAGGAGTCGACGCACCTACCCACTACGCTATGGCGCCCACGACAATGAAATTCCATTACGACAACGAAATACAGGGGGGGCCAAATACATGTTTCTTTTTAAAAATAAATAAAATGAACAAAATTAAATTTGTTTCATGTATTATGGCTTTATTTGTAAGAACAAACATTCCCATTAACTATAGAATACAACGCTGCCTCGGCTGGCTTCGCAGTAGCGCATTCTGTCACCCCAATTTTCCAAGACCTTGTTGGTGTTTTCGGGCTGTAGTTCACGGATTGCTTGGATGATATTGGCCTTAAGTGCTTAAATCGCTTCCGCATTGTTGGCAGAACATCGCCCCTTCACGGTTTCCCACAAAAAATAGCCCAAAGGGGTCCGAGGCGGCGGGAATTTGGTGTGCAAAAGATCAATTGTGGCGTGGGCTGTGCCGCATGGCGCGCCACCCTGCATGAACCAGAGGTCGTCCAAATCCATGTCTTCAATTTCAGTGAAAAACAAATCGGTTAACATGGCTCTGTAACGCTCACCGTTGACCGAAATGTTGTTCCCAGCTTCATTTTCGAAGAAAAATGGTCCAATGATGTCACCACTCCACATCCGTCACACTCTGTGGATGCATTGGCTTTTCGACAGTAACGACAACGTCCAAGATGCGGCAACTTTGTTTGTTAACGTAGCCGCCGCGCCGAAATGAAAGTGCGCCTCGTTAGAAAAGATGATTTTTCGCCCAAAATTGTTTTCCAAATCAAGCTGCTCTAAGGCCCTGGGAAGCGACACGGAAACGGATAGTCGCGCGCCTTCAATTGCTAAATCAATTGGGCCTTGGAAGCGAATAATCCGAGATCTTAGAGTAGAATTCTCCTCAGGCTATTGCGTGAAATGTTGAGCTTTTGAGATCGATGGCGAGTTGATGTTTGTGAATTGAGTCTCACACTCGCGGCCACAGCAACCACATTCTCATCTGTGCGCACCAGTCTCACGAACTTTTTCCACAAACTTTCGTACAGCAGTCGCGGTGGGTGCTTCATTTCGGCCAAAACTGCTTTTCAAAAAACGCACTGTTTGGGCTACACAGCACTCACTTTGGAAATAAGTTTTCCGCGGAGGTATGATACTAACTTTCTGTCAAGATTTCGAGCGGGAAACAGCTGTCATGTTCTACTGGTGCTGTCAAAATAACCTACGATTTAAAAAAAAAAAAAAAACACTAGATGGCCCACCCTGTACACAAAATTGCAGATATCGATTGTGAGGTTTTTTCCTAGTTAATGAGTGACGGACCCATTTTTACTCGAATGCATATATTTCGTCTTCTCCTTATCAACTTTGAGACCAGCCTGTTCTTCAATTATAGAGAGTCATCTTTTTTTTCCACCATCATTCCGAACAACTTAGCGAATTTGACAATGATATCCAGACTAAACACGGCATAATCACGGCATAATAATGTTTCAACTCTTAACAAAACACTTGGACGTCTTTCCTATCGTAGCAACTCTACATTTTCTTCTCATCTTATTTCTTCATTTCTTGGAAAGTCACAGCTCTTTCCGCTTATAGAGATTGCGAACAGCTCTCATCATTGAATGCGCTTGACGCTTGATTAACATGATTAAGAACACATGATTTTTCAAGTACCTTACTTTATTGATACTGGCAAGTAATAAGGAACCTAAATCCTTTCGCCTTGATAGGATGATAGGCAGTTTACGAGAAAAAAATTTAGAACATCCTCTACCTTGTTTGCTAATTTTTATTGGAGTACAACAAATAAGAGCAACACAAAATCTCTTTGCCTTTGCAAACGAAGCAGCAAAGGGGGTTTTCTAGGTTCTAAGAATAGATTAGACCAATCTCTTAAGCGGAATTCGATAGGGGAACACGAGTTCGTTTGTCAACCGATAAAATTATTCTCAGCGAGGTCTGTGCGGAGAAAAAAAACTGCATTGGATACGTAAGTAAATCGAATGATTCATTCTTGAACGTCAGAGGAACAGATCCGACAATCTTGTGGTTTCTTTGGGTGTACAGTTAAGTTTAGAGAGTCGTTTTTTAGCCGCACCACACGAATATGGAATGCTCTTCCCAGCCTAATATTTCCCACTCACTACAAGCCACAGACATTTAAGACCAATGTGCACAGTTACCTCCTCTCCCTTTCTCCCTCTATACCTTCGGCCCGTGCTGTGTCTTGATTCCGGACATTTAAGGGTATTCGTAATCCCTTTTGCGAGAGCAAATTATAAAAAAAAAAAAAAAAATTTCAGAATTTTTCAAGCGTGAAGTACTTCTGCTCTGGGGCTGTTTTTGGACGATGAGTGGATGAACTGAGAATCAGTTGGTGAAGACGGTTAAAATTTATTAAGGTTTCTGGCAACTGGGAATGACGGTATAAGTTTTGGAACATCACTGATTTTTAGTCTTTTTCCGAATTATTTTTTAAAAATCACCCCGATTTTTTTTACATTTAACGCAGTTTTTTAAGGTTTAGGAACAAATTTATTAGAACACGGAGTGGTTTTCTGCTTTTTTGCTACTAGGGCAGTTGTTTTTACCCCGGTAATATCCGTATCATCAATTACCCGGGTATCCGGATAATGCGGGTAACCACTTGTACCGGTTATGCGGGTGCACAGAACCCCCCAAATCGTACACAGTACTCTAATTGAATATAAAAATTGTTAATGTAGACCTTATATGGCGAAAACGAAGGTGGTCTCGGTAGGCCGATTATGACGACCATAAAGTGGGCGAAGAACTCTGACGCGCGGAACTTTGACTGAACAGAACACACATTTTGTTGCTGTTGAAAGCTATCCATGGGTCCATGGTGATTTGGCAAAACTGGCTGAATAAATGACAGCCAATTTGACACATGTAGCTTCAACAATATGGCCGCTATCAATAGACAAAGTTCGGAAGTCCCTATTGGAAGACCCTTTAATAATAATAATAATAATGGCGGCGCTACAGTCCGAGGTGGACCTGGGCCTAGCTTTCTCAGCAACCACTCGTGTTGTGCGTGCTATTGTTCTCTCACGAGTGGAGGGGACCTACAGTTTAATGCCGACTCCGAACGGCGAGATTGAGAAGCTTTTTTCTAGACAGTTATACTCTTTGATCATGGTCAGTGACTCGAAAGAGGTGGAGCCGTAAAAAAATGTTTGATGTTTTTTTCGAGATTCGAACTGACGACCTCGAGCGTAGGAGTCGACGCACCTACCCACTACGCCACGGAGTCCACCCTTTATGTTCATAAATATGATCCGAATATCTTTGGCTTAAGTGTCTGCGGCGAGTCCGTGTTTGGGTTTCGTGCACGTTGACCCGGATTCGAGTGCCGAACGGTACAGAGTTGATTTATGAGATATAACACTCGTAACCGAAGAAGAGCGGGTACCTGCAGAATAACGGGTACCCAATAACTTACGGGCACACATCATTTCAGTATCCGGGTAATAAATGAAAATTTTGGTACACGGGTACCCGGAGGTCTATTTGCTATTTGAGCGGTAGAATTTCTCACTCAAGTAGCTCCAATAGCTTGCGGGTACCCAACATTTTTATATCCGGGTATTTTCTGAAGAAGCGGGTACAAGGGGACCCTGGGGATAACTCGACTAGTCAGGTATTAGGAGCTCTATTTGGTTCACCACCTTTGGGTAGTCGAATTTCGTCTGCAAGTCTTCTCAATAGTTTATGGGTACTCAACCTTCTTCTGTATCCGGGTAATACCCGGATATGTGGGTACAATAGGACCCGGGCAATTACATGGTTATATGGGTATCAAGAGCTCCATTTGCTGTAGTATCATTCGGTAATAGAATTGCGTCTTTTAATCTCTCCAACAGCATACGGGTATTCAAGATTTTGTTATCCGGGTAATACCCGAGAATGCGGGTGAACGGGTTTCCAAAGAAATCTGGGGTATTCGGGTATCAAGAGATCTAGTTGTTACACAACCTTTCAGTGGTAGAATTTCGACTTCAAATCTCATCAATGGCTGACGGGTGTCTAACATTTTGGTATCCGGATAATACGAGAAAATGCAGTTACACTGGTACTGTGCTAGAGTATCAAGAACTCTATTTGCTACAGTATCTTTCGGTTGTAGAATTTCGACTTTAAGTCTCCTCAATGGCTGAAGGGTACCCAACATTTGGATACCCGGGTATTACCCAAAACTGTGGGTGGGTACACGGCTACTTTGGGGATTATTCTGGTATCAGAAGCCATTTTTGCTACACTACCTTTGAGCGGTAGAAATATTGTATACACCTAGTTTCACTTAGGTGTATCCAATATTTCGGTATCCGGGTAGTACCCGAGAATGCCAGTACACGGGTACCCGCGAAATCCTTTGTTCTCAGAATTCTGCGTATCAACCCCTCTGTTTACTACACAACCGTTCATTGGTAGAATTTCGTCTTCTAACCTTCTCTTTAGCTTGCTTTCAGTTGCTAAGCAGATCCCAAAGGCATTCAGTTCCCCAAACTGTCAAGCCAAACCATGGCTAGAGACTGAATGAACATCTCCGCTATCAGTGGACGCCAATAGTTCCCCTAATTTCTAGACCAACGATCAAAACACTTACACCCGACAACCGATTAAATAAACCCCCAAAGCCATCAACTTCCAGCCAAAGTCTACGATATTGATTCTGGTCGAAATCCAGCCTCGCTTAAGTATGCCATCCCGTATCGCCTCCTCGTTCGCTCTGATATACGACGTGTCAGTGTCCGGTATCTACGAAATGCTTTTAGTCAAAACAGAACTGTCACTTCACTATTAAAACACACACGCACGCACACACGAATTATCACGTCTGCGCTGTGCGCTCTTATCCTCGTGCCGTCACGGTGGAATATCACTCATTACGTGAGTCATCCTTCCGCCCACCTCATCGACGTGCGCTTTCAGTGGAATTTCCACAATCAATCCCGCCAGCCCCGTGATTGGCAACACATGAGTCTGGCTCCCCTTTTGCCATCGCGTCACCCGGTGGAGGTTCTTTTGTATATTTAAGCAGAAAAATTCCATAAGATAACAGTCGCGCAGACAAACTGTCCGTCCCGGCAGGACAACCACACACACACACACACGCTCGCAGAGAGATATCCATCGGGTCTTTCATATGAATTCCCTTAGACTTCATATCGCTGATATCGCCGACCGGGCCGGGTCTTGCCGTGGCGGCAGGAGGATGTACGAAGGACGCGTCGTGGAACGCGGTGTAGCGTCCGCGTTGTGCATTCAGCAGCGTACCAGATATCATCGTCCACATCAGCGTCATCATCATCATCCTCCTGCTGCTGCTGCTGGTGCTCCGTCCCACCATTTTTGGCCATCGGACTGATGGTGGTTGGGACTTTCTGCGCAACACTGTTGCAGCGTTGGAGCTTTTAAGCAGTTTTTTCTTGGATTTTCGTCTCCTGTTGCTGGTGGGGTTTATCAGTTTGTTTGTTTTTTTTTGGGGTCTTCTGAGGCAGCAGCTGCTTTGATGGCCTCACAAAAATTTCAGATCGGGGACTCGCGGGTATCTGATTAGCAGAGGATACAGGGTGGACTTTACTTGAGCGGATTTTACTGTTTCGATGTTACTGGTGATGGCGTGGTCATCTCTTGGGGGACATGCGGTCTTTTAGGCTGGTGTCATGTTGGCCGTCTTTGTGCGGATTTGCACAGGGTTTTGGCAGCAGTTTCTCAGTTGGCCTTTGACTTTATTTAAGGTTAAGTGGTTTGCTATACAGAGCTGGGGAGGTCTAAATGAGGAAGGCGGAAGCGAAGTCCAGGAAGAACGGGTTTCAGTTGATGGGGATGAGACTTACTCGAGGTGAGAGAATGCGGAAGGAAGTGATGACAAGAGTCTTTGTTTATTTTCGGACGACCAGAGGTGCTGGTACTGTCGGTCATGCATTGATGCGGGAATTCAATGTCATAGGCCTCTATTTCCGCTGTGGGCAACATCATCTGCTGATGCGTCCATGAAAAAGAAACGCATGTCATTTCCAGATTAAAATATTCAGTTCCAAAGAGGGAAACATGTTTGAGGAGACAACACACTTTCTTCTGTTCATATGGCCCTACAGTCCAGCTGGACGTGGGCCACAACTAACAAGCCTCTCCAACCACCAGGATCCTTTGCCAGATGTCTCCAGTTTCGCACATCGAGTTAAGGTCCTTCTTCCCTTGGAGAACGTTCAGGAAAAGCGTGGCGCAACAAGTGGAAAAGGACTATGGTCCTCTGCATTTGAGAATGTACCCGAAATATCTGTCATTGCTGGGCAAACGCCAATAAGGTCAGCTAACACATTGGCGCAGTCAATGACTTGGTTCGTTTATTGAGCATCAAGAGTATTCAGTATTCTTCCTGAATATTCCGCCTATCGATTAATGTCCAAGAAAACTGACGTCCCCCTTTTGTTTCGGTCAAAATAGGGAACCCTGTGGTCCATGACTTGGATATTCAGCGGATCAACTCGTAAGACCATTACCTTGCCCGATTCTCGTTTTTAAAGCCAATTTTTGGCCATTGACGCATGTGAGATGGAAGATCACACGTAGAACATTTTATGGAATAATCCAAAGGCTTCCTGATTCAGTGTGATACTCTTGAGATGTCTTCTGAAACCACAAGGAGCATCGATTGGCAAGAATGCAATTGATCTCCACATTGATGTCGTTCCTTGTGTTGGGTGTAGAGCTCAAATGGACAAACTCCTTGAAGATAATTCTGCCGACTGTGAAATACTGGAAGAGTCAGAACTTCAGATAAGAGAATAGCTGTTTCAAGCGATGTCACCAAAGTTGTCTTTTGAAATAGGACTTGTCCAAGCCTTGTGGCATCATAGGCTAACGATGTAAGGGTTCTTCACTTCATTTTGATCTGATTTATTCTGAGCTAGAACAAATTATTCTTTTCTTTACATCCTTCTTCTGTGGAATACTCTTAGTCGGGCTGAATTGGGGTCCAGCTTCAACGGCGTTGTTTGTGCTTCTGTTCTTTCATAGAGGACTTATAGGTGGAGAGGATTCACAATTTTATCCTGGCACCGAACGGCGAAACTTGGCAAGCTTTACTTGGCAGTTACACCCTCAGCGGCCGAGAGAACGTAGTTGCCGTGAAATTGAAGGTTGGTGTTTCCGGGATCGAACCATGAACTTTCAGTGTAGAAGTCGAGACACGCCACAGTGGCCACTAGAAGAAGGAAATCAATCTGCTACTGTTGCTTAAAATGTATACGGTAACACACCATCATTTCAATACGACTAGATGGCGCAGTTGGTTAAGTGCCTGTCCCGAGTTAGAGGGGTTCCAGGTTTGAATCCCAGTGAAGTCGAATTTGGTCCAGTCACCATTTGCCGTTGGGATCAAATTAACGGCACTGGAGTAGGTTGCTAACTGGCAGTACAATGGACCAGTTTTGAGTCTGAATGCTCCAGTAGAGTTTCAAAAATCCTCCGTAAAAAAGCTGTCACAGCTCAGCGTCGAAGAGTCAGCTCAGGCTCAGAACCGAAGATTCTTTGAAACTAAGTTGTCCATCTGCTCTTCATGATCTAGCCACTTTAGAAGCTGGATCCGTATGCATCTGGGAATGTGGCTGTACAGTTTGTGGTCCAATAATCATCAATGCAAACTGGACCAAAGATCAAAGCTGCCTCTTTGATTGGCATCACCCTGTTTCAATCACTGCTGAGAAGGCGACTTACGAGTTGTCAACAGCGACGCACTGAGCTAGAAGTTATAAGCGGTTCCGCCATAACTAAGTTCTGAGACATTCAATTAAGGAGGACTGTGAATGACTGGAAATAATGGAACGCAGCAGTCTCAGCGAGGTCGTCTGTTCTAAATGTCACTCTTTTGTGAATTGAATCACAGCCAGCCATGAGTATTGACCCATCAGAAGTATGCGGTTCCCACACCTCAACATCCATAAAGGGATCTGGCGGTCCCCTGATCATTCAACCGTCAACCAGATTGATCACGTTGCGATCGACGTCAGACACTCCTCCAGTATTATTGATGTCCGAACGTTCCGAGGCGCCAACATCGACTCGGACCATTTCCTTGTTGTAGCCAAGGTAAGGACACGGATATCGAGAGAACAACGGAGTCGAGGAAGACAACCACGGTTTGACGTCGAAAAGCTACAATCGCAACAGACTGCCAAGAACTTTGCCAATCGAGTCTCCCTGAAACTCTCCGAAAGTTCGACGTCGCCTGCACTAACAATAGACGAAGAATGGAAACGTTGTCAAAGAGCCATCAGAGAAGCCGCTACTGATGTGCTGGGTTTCAAAACTCCATCTAGGGCAGATAGTCTGCCCGCTGAAATGTTTAAGGCAGCTGGAGGTGATCTGGTAGGGCGCCTGCACCAGCTCATCTGTAAGATATGGTCGGAGGAAAGCATGCCCGATGAGTGGAATCTCAGTATCGTTTGCCCGATCCACAAGAAAGGAGACCCCTTTGACTGCGCCAACTATCGAGGGATAAGTCTCCTTAACATCGCCTACAAGATCTTCTCTGCCGTTTTGTGTGAACGCGTGAACAAACTGGTAGGTCCTCATCAGTGTGGTTTCAGGCCCGGGAAGTCCACCATCGATCAAATTTTCACACTGCGGCAGATCCTGGAGAAGACCCAGGAAATGCAGATCGACACACACCACCTATTTGTCGATTTCAAGGCCGCATATGGCAGCGTGTATAGAGACGAGCTATACAGCGCCATGTCTAGTTTTGACATTCCTGCCAAAACTCGTCAGACTGAGCAGGATGACGATGGAGAACTCTAGCTGGTCGGTATCAAGGCATCAAGGTCGGTAACGAACTCACCGAGACCTTCAATGTCAAAAAAGGTTTTAGACAAGGCGACGCGCTGTCATGTGACGTCTTTAACATCGTTCTTGAGAAGATCGTGCAAAACTCACTGGCCAACACAAGAGGCACGATCTTCCAAAAGTCCGTTCAACTGCTAGCTTACGCGGATGACATTGACGTGATTGGGCGAACACAGCGAGCCGTCAATGATGCGTTCGCTGGCATTCAAACGGATGGGGCTAAAATGGGTCTGGCGGTGGACGACGGCAAAACCAAGTACAGTCGACTCGCTCTAAGACGAATTTTCACGGGGTATCAAAATTAGTTCGACTCAGGGGATGGTTTTTTGTATAGAAAATTGAGTGAATGCTGGAATAAATAATCGAGTTAGAGGGAAGTTCGACTTAGAGGTAGTCGACTGTAACCGCTCTAATCGAGAAAGGACGCGCAACATCGACGACTTGGCCAGAACGTCACCATAGGCAGCTATAACTTTGAGGTAGTTAAAAACTTCGTCTACCTTGGCTCCGCGGTAAATAGTAGAAACAACATCAGTACCGAGATCTTGCCAACCGCTGTTTTTTTCTGGGCTCAAAAGGCAATTGAGTACTAGAGCCCTCTCTCGGAAGACCAAACTGACTCTATACAAGACCTTGATCATCCCAGTCCTGCTTTACGGCGCAGAGGCATGGACAATATCCCAAGCGGTTGAACAGTCTCTTGGTCTTTTCGAGAGAAAAGTTCTGCGCGCGATCTTTGGTCCTGTTTGCGTTGATGGCATTTGAAGGAGAAGATTCAACCACGAACTGTATGGGCTGTACAGCGACATGAGTCTAGCCAGGCGTCTACGGATTCAACGCCTAAGATGGCTAGGCCATGTAGAGCGTATGGACAACTTAGCTCCGGCCCGAAGAGTCTTCGACTCTGAGCCTGTGGGACAACGCAACAGAGGACGTCCACGTACAAGGTGGCGCACACAAGTCGAGGGGGACCTCGGCCGGCTTGGTGTGCGAAACTGGAGACAGCTGGCGAAAGATCGTGCTGGCTGGAGAGGCATGTTGAGTGAGGCCCAGGTCCACCTCGGACTGTAGCGCCCTAAGAAGAAGAAGAAGAAGAAGAAGAAGTATACGGTAGTCTCACAGATGGCAGCTTTCTTTTTTTTTTTTTTTGTTCTTTTGGAGGATTTTAGAAACACTACTGGAGCACTCAGACCCAAAACTGGTCCATTGTACAGCCAGGTAGTAAACCTACTCCAGTGCCGTTAATTTGATCCCAACGGCAAATGGTGACTGGACCGATTTCGGAATCGAACCTGTGACCCCTCGAACTTGGGGCAGGCACTTAACCAACTGCGCCATCCAGTCGTGTGGCGGCAGCTTACTCTAAAGAGACTTTAAAGAACTTTGAACTACTAAATTTGGGCCCATCTTAAACTGTCCTGAATTGCAGACTTCAAGACTTAATTCCCATTCTAAAGCAATGATTCATTACCGAAGACTCTGGCTGGTACTCTTTTGCAACTCCAAAATTTGGGACCTCTTTGAAGAAACGATCACCATTCGCATCTATTCTGACATTTTGGCCTTTAGTTTTTGATCTCCCAGCCAATCTTCTATCTTTCCTTAGCGAAACTGCTCTGAAACTCATGAAACACTTGCAAATTAAGTGCATAAACTTGAACACAGTTCGATGCCATCCGCAATTTAAACTTAAGGCCTCACAGCATACTCCTGTGGTTCACCACAATGGACCGTATCAACAAAATGCCACTTACCTTGCTTTGCAAATCTTTAGGGAATCAATCTAGAACTGCTCTCAGCAGTGCCATCAACAATTTAAAAGCAACGGGCCAATATCACACTCCTGGTGTTCATCACCACACTCTTGGGATCCATCACCACGGGCAAAAAGCCATTTACTCCAATTGGGAGATTGCTTGCCTATCAATTTTAAACAGTGTTTAGCAAGTTAAGAGCAACGGCCCAACAGCGCACTCCTGAGGTTCACGACCACAAACCGTCCCAACAAAACCACAAAACAGGGTAGTTTTGGAAATCTTTTAAGAATCAATTAAGAACTGCCATTGGGAAATTGCTATCAGCAATTAAAAAGCAACGGGCCAAAAGAGCACTCCTGGGGTCGACCACAACACTCCTGAGGTCCATCACCACGGAACTTTCGGACAAAATGCCATTTACGCCAATCAGGAGATCGCTTACCAATCAATCTTAAACTGTGATTAGCAAGTTAAGAGGAAAGGCCCAACTTGACACTCCTGAGGTCCACCACCAGGAACCGTCTCGGTAAAATGCCTATGTACTCCACTTCTGAAATCACTTAAGAATCAGTCTAAAACTGTCATCAGTAGTGCAATCGCCAATTTAACAGCAAAGGCCCAACGGAACACTCTTGAGGTCTACCGTCAGGAATCGTCCAAAAAAAATGCTACCTAACCCACTTTGGAGCACGACTGGATGGCGCAGTTGGTTAAGTGCCTGCCCCAAGTTCGAGGGGTCCCAGGTTCGAATCCAAGTGAAATCGAATCTGGTCCAGTCACCATTTCCCGTTGGGATCAAATTAACGGCACTTTAGTAGGTTGCTACCTGCCAGTACAATGGACCAGTTTTGATTCGGAGTGCTCCAGTAGTGTTTCAAAAAATCCTCCGAAAATCAATCAATCAGCGCCACTACAGACTGAAAAGCAAAGGTCCAACACTAGACTCCTGCGGTCCCCCACTTTAGACCGTCGCCACAAAAGATCGTTTAAAAATCGATCTAAAACTGCTGCCACTTGCCATCACCGCTGACCCAACCCTTCCATTCTCATGGCTGTGTCTCCGCGAAGTCCGTTGACCCGGTCGCCGAATTCGATCCACCCACTTACGAAACCTGAGCTCCACTTTCCTGTCATAGGTGTGCAAAATATCGTTCACTCTCCACCGCCACCGCGACCCATCCAAACAATCAGACCCACATCCAGCAGAGATTCCAGATCGAGATTTCCGATTTCAGTGCGCCCTCTCCCCCCTCTTCATCCTCTGTCCGTGTTTCGCATTTTTAATTAGAGAACCAAAGTGAAATCGGGTCTATGAATCTGCTCCGCAGCTTATCTTCGCCAGAAGTTCATCACCAGAGGTCTTGCTATCTAGTCTGAGGGATCTTTGAATCTCATTGATCCTCGTCTCCCAGCCTCCGCGCCAGTGATCTTTCCCTTGTCTCGGATCTCGGCTCCGAAAACAAAAACCGCAGCAGCAAGTTGAAAAATGATTTTGTTTTCTGCTTTGAATCGAATTTTATCAGCGCGAGACTGTGGTCGCTCCCCGCGGGGGACGCTTGTGCAGCCAGTGTGTGGATAGTGTGGCCAATGATCTTGATGATGACTCGAATTAAAAATAAAGAAACGACGCTTTTAATTTTTCTTTGCTTCTCCTCGTCGGATTTTTATTTATTTATTCATCGCCATCGCCATCGCCGTCATCATCGGCATCGACATCGACATCGACATCGACATCGCTGGCATCACCATTGCCGGGCATCGATCGATCGATAACGAATTTGAAAAGTTCACTTGCGGTGGTGTCGGAGTGGCGGCGGCAGCGGCGCGTGGTAGCGTTCTTGCGACGCCTGTTGTTTGGCGTTTGGCGGAGTTTGGCCTATCGGAGGCGTCGCGTACCAATGTGCTGGCATCGATACATCTGCCATCGTCGCCGACGCCACCGACGACCGATTACGCGAGGCCACCAAAAGGGGGCGACCACAGAGGAGATCTCTGGCAAAGATCAAACAGCGAACGCTTGGTTGAGACGATAAGCAAATCAGCGATCGTGTGCATGATTTTGTGTATGAAACGGAGTTCTTTGGATTCGGGATTTTGCGTTGTAGAATGGAGCTTCGAGCAGACGAGGAAATTCAACTCGAATGTGCGCCTTCTGCTTCTCATGAATGTCAAATCAATGTTTTTCGTTCAATTTCAGAGAATGTGAAATTGATAAAGGCTTTGTGTGGACGGGCGTGATAAGGCCGTGGGAGCGAGATGCAGAATGAGGGGCGTTCTGGGACAGGGTTCCTCTGTTATCGAAGTCGCTATCGGTTACAGATACGCCCTTTTATTGTTGATTTCGAATCTTTTTTCGAGCAGGATGTGGGTTGTCATCCACGAGATGGGTCCACGAGGAGTAAGTATTACGTGACTTAGAAGGGGATCTAGAATTTAAGGCTCTACAAATTAAGGGCCACTGCAGGAAATGCGCTTGACTGTGGTGATTTGTTTAAGAAGTAGACGTGACTGTGATCGTGTTGAGTGGACTTAGAAATCGGTTAAGTTTATCGAGGAAGTTTTTTCAGTTGAAGCCTTGTTTTGGGTCAGGGATTACTAAGCTTTCAACAGTCCTTACCTGGTTTGGGTTTTTTTCTTTGCAGATCTTTCACTGCCTCGATGAGTTAATAATCTTGCCGTCGTCTTCTTCAACGGATTTGAGGACCTTACTGATCTAATATATCTTCGCTTTTCGCTTCTTCAACTCCCTAGGCTTTACGAACCGGCCTTAGAGCTTGACGCGCCAGTTTTCTTCTTGATTTTTCAGCAGGCTTCAAGTCAAAACTCGTGAATTTCTTGTGCTTGACCAATGAATCTAGTCTGCAGTACAGATTGATGGTTTATTGAAGACAGGAAAGCTGTTCTTGTTCATTAGCAGTCGACTAACTGATCTGAGCTGTGCTGAGACTAAGTCCCTGGAAACTTTATCTGTTTTTGACCCCTTACTTAGTCAGAAGGCGACAAATTTTAGTCGAAAAGCAAAGAAAAATGGAATCAGTACAAAGATTAAGTGCTTGCGGTTGTACGACAAGTTGGATCAGCTGAGACCCTCTATTGGTCACTGGCTTGATAAATGAAAACATGATTTGTCACGGTGTTTTTGAAGCAACTACATCTTCTGGGTTTTTTAGTCTTTCAGAAACTTGAAGCTTTGTTTTAGATGGATTGCAATGTAAGGCCTGTTGGCTTTTTTATAAAATTTGACAATCTTGTGATTTCGGAGGAGAGAAAGCTTCTACGCCTGAAGAAAAGGTCTCTCGCAACCTACCAGCACAAGGATATCGAAGAGTCTAGGGACAAACAAATAAATGAAATGAAATGAAAAATCAAATGAAATGAAACAGAGACTACGGGCCTTTTATAAAAAAGTCAAAAGCCTGGACAAAGTCTTTAGAAAAGGCACCTAGGCTCTTCGAAATTGTGAGGGTAATCTAGTTACTGACCCGCAGAAAATAGTGGATGTGTTTAAGCAGCACTTCCAACAGCTGCTTAGCGGGCCGGACCAGGAGAGAGTGATAGGGAATGAAGAAATCCCAGCTCCAGTCGGTGAAGTAGTCATCCTACCGAGCTTTGAAGAAGTCGGCGCAGCCAATAAAAAGCTGAAGAACAACAAAGCCGCAGGCTCAGATGGCTTACCATCAGAGCTCTTCAAGGCCGGCGGCAATCTTCTGGTAGGGAGCATGTACCAGATCATTTGTAGAATTTGGGAAGACGAAAGCATGCCCGACGACTGGAATATCAGCTTCATACGCCCCATCCACAAAAAAGGCGATCCTACCTCTTGCAGCAACTATAGAGGTATATCCCTGCTCAACGTCGCCTACAAGATCCTGTGTGAGCGTCTAAGGCCGTTTTGCAGCGCACTAATCGGCACGTACCAGTGCTGCTTCCGGCCCGGCAAATCGACTATAGACCAGATCTTCGCACCAAGACAAATCCTGGAGAAGACCAGCGAGTTTCAAATCGATACGCATCATCTTTTTATCGATTTTAAAGCCGCATACGACAGCATTCATCGCAAGGAACTATTCGAAGCTATGGCCGAATTCGGGCTCCCGGGAAAACCGATCCGGTTGTGTCGCACCACGCTAGCACATATGCGAAGCACCGTGCACTTCGGCTCGAGGACCTCCGAGCCGTTTGAAACCTGCACTGGATTTCGGCAAGGAGATGCGCTGTCGTGTGACTTCTTCAATTTGGTACTGGAGAATACAGTGCTGCCGGCTGCTGTAAACACGGAAGGCACTATCTTCTTCAAGTCAGTCCAACTGTTGGGATAGGCAGATGACATCGACATCGTTGCGCGTTCCCAACGCGCCGCAGTGGAAGCTTTCACGGCGATTCAAGAACAGGCGAATCTGGTCTTATGGTCAATGAGGATAAAACAAAATATATGCTGTCGACCAAGAAACGATCCCCCGCACACCACCTAGGGCAAAGCATTACAATCGACAGCCACCATTTTGAGGTGGTGAAGGAGTTTGTCTACCTCGGGGCAAACGTGAACTCCACGAACGACATCACAGTGGAGATCCGAGGCAGAATCGCCCTTGGCAACAGATGCTACTTCGGTTTGTCAAAACAACTGAGGTCAAAACTCCTGACTCGAAGGACCAAAATCAAGCTCTACAAAAAAAGTTGGACACTAAGCAGAACTGCGGAGCTGGTTCTTGGTGCCTTCGAAAGAAAAAAATCAACGTCGGATATATGATCCCGTCTGCAAGGAAGGCGAATGGAGGAGAAGGCACAACCGCGAACTCTATGAGCTGTACCAGGATGTGGATGTAGTCCGGAAGGCAATAATCCGTCGACTGCACTGGCTCGGCCACATCGAGCGCATGGACAACAACGCTCCAGCTAAGAGGGTCTTCGAATCCGAGCCTCCTGGTTCGAGAAGGAGAGGAAGAGCGAACCTCCGGTACAAAGACCAAGTCATCGCGGACACAAGACAGCTTGGCCTTGATGACTGGAAGCAGTGTGCTCAGGACCGTCAACGATGGAAGGCAGCGATATGTATATCAAGCTCAGACCCTACATGGGTCGTAGGCCTGGTAAGTAAGTAAGCAGTCCGTACTTGCAAATGTCAATCTACATTTATTAGCTTTCTTATGGCAAGTGTCAACACGGACGCAAATGTGTCAACATGTTGAAAGATTTGGGCGAGATAGTGCATTGTTTACGTTGCTCTCGTTTTTGAACAAACGTAAGATTGCTAGCACGACGCAGTATTTCAGGCTGTGCCACTGCTTTTTTTGGAAGTTAAACGTCAATCGAAGCTAGTACAAATGCAGTATTGTGCTTCAGGCATTAGAGAGTGTCAAGCGCGCAGGAGCTCGACTAAAATGTGTCGCTGGCATTGCGTTCAATCGTGCAAGAGATTGTAAAAAAATTGGATAAAGTACCGCAGTGTCATTATTGATCAATGATCGATGACGTTCTCACAGAAAGTCAAGTCTAAGGAGTCAGTATTAAGACCCAGCGATGACTGGATGGCGCAGTTGGTTAAGTGCCTGCCCCAAGTTAGAGGGGTCCCAGGTTCGAATCCGAGTGAAATCGAATCTGGTCCAGTCACCATTTGTCGTTGGGATCAAATTAAGGGCACTTTAGTAGGTTGCGACCTGGCCGTACAATGGGCCAGTTTTGAGTCTGAATGCTCCAGTAGAGTTTCAAAAACTTCTCCGAAAAAAAAGACGCAGCAAACATTTCACAAGCACTTCTCTCTGACTCCTTAGACTTGACTTTCTGTGTGAACGTCATTGATCATCGATCGTTTATATTTTTTCAGGAGAATTAACTCGCGGGCAAGATCGAAAAATGTGATTTTTGATCATGCTTCTGCTTCAGCAAATAAACACTGAATGGTGAAGCCCTCAATCGGATGATCGTTTTAATCATCTAAACAAGATGTTCTTTCATTCAAAAACTGCAACAAGTCGAAGTTGGCCAATTTTCCAATCAATCCAGGCTTCGAGGATAGCCTTGTCATCGGCCTGCTGCGGTTTCAAACTCAATGTTGTTCTAAGTGCGACTGTAATCAGAATTCGCTGAGGGAGTTTATCGGTATTCTTCTGCCTGCCCTCAACATCGACGTCATTCCCTCTGATAACAAAATTGCATGTGAACGACAATTTCTGGAAGGGATACTGAGTCATTTCAGATATCAGCTCCTCTGCGAGCAGATTGCAGCTCCACTTTGCAAAGTTATTCACCCAAATGACACTCACCAGTGCACCCGATATCCGACAGAGTCGCAATCTTATCCCATCCACGCGTGGCCTAAGTGCACAAGCACGATCGCATGACTCATCGCGTACGAATGAGTCGAATTGAGACTCAGCAAAGCAGATATCGCAACGATATCTCCCCATTAGCCCACAGTTAAGTCACTTTGGCCCACAAAAAAAAAAAAAAAAAGAAAAAAAGGCGGGCTAACGTGTGAAAATCCCACCAGCCCCGAAAGCGGTTATCGATAAATCAAGGGGCATTAAACAGCCCGACACAATCAGCCTTAATCAAACCAAACTTGAAGTCATTTCCTCTGGAAAATAAGTCGCGTCAGTCCATGGGACATGGGAGCGGTGCTGGAACTCAAAGGCCAACCACTGCTGCGGCTTAATCATGTGAATCGATATATCGTGGGGCTCCGATACCGCGATACCTCGATACCTCGATGCCTCGGAGGCCTTGATACCAATCTGGCAGTAAGCCGATTCGATCAAAGACCAGATCAATCAATCAAAATGTGACCAGAGACCACATGATCGATACAAATGAACCTCGATCGCCAGATAGCCGGAAGACGTTCGAAAGGAGAGATTGTTATTTTTCCCTAGTGCGGTGATAGGGCGGTCTGACGGGTCGACGATTCGACGGCTGCGCGTCCCCCTTTGCCGCCGTTGACTTTCCATTTGCCTGCAAGCGCTTATCTGGACAACGGCAATTAAAAGATTTTTTTCTCATTCGTCATAGATAAGCGAACGCCGATAAATCGACGTCTGTTCGTGGTCGCGTTGTGCTGCGATATTATTAGAACAGTGCTGCCCCATTCCGCTCCCGATCTAGGGGAGAACGGAATGAAAACAACAAATGCGTGTAAGCACTCGTAATTATGATAGCGTTCGGGGCTAAAGATATATCGATCGGTGGAGCTCGGAACATTCGAAATTAAATGACGATTAGTTTCGAGTTTTAATTTGATACTCCGCCGATAAGATTCCCGGCTCGAGTGGCGGCAATAAATGTTTGAAGGGGTGGATGTTTTAATTTGAATTGTCTTGTCTTAACAAGAGGCAGAGGGACAGGGAGGGAGGAAGGGAGAATTGGGGGAGTTGCCCCAATCTCTGCGGACTGATCGGAATTGGGTTCTAGATTTTGGATCACTGACACATAATTCTGAGACTTACATTGTCAATGGCAACATCTGGGTGATTGTTGAACTCCTTGAAAGTTCATTGACAGTCTTGGCGTGCCCTGCATTCGAGGGGCAGCATTCACCGGTCTACCTTGGTGGTGTGAGTCGCTGCCGGTGGGTTGATCGAAGAATCCCATTTTGATCATGATCTATTGAAAGTAACTGCCTGCGACAATATGGTAGTTAACTCTTACTGAAACTTGCTTAGTCAGGGTGAGCCACTAGACTGACGTCTACGGGGTTGACTAAATCATTTCAGGTGATAGGAGTGTTTGGGCCTTAAGGATTGCGTCTTAAATTTGTTTATGTCAATCTGAGGATCACTTTTTGTAAATGTTTCTCGTCTCTCTCTGTATTAGGTCAAAAAAAAGTCAAATCAAATGGGTGATCTCCGGTTTTTGTCATGCAAAACGATCTTGACACGATCATTTCACATTCAGTTTGGTTCACAGATTCATATCCTTCGATGTTTTAAAGGGCTTCGTTTAGCTGATATCCTCTGCTTCTTTTAGTCAGTTGTTTGCTGTGCATGTCTGCCAAATTATCAAACAAAATGAAAGGTTTCATCTTTAACTATATTCTTTTAAGCATGACGATCTTTACTCGATCATTAATCTACAAATGTTTGATGCGCTAGTTTTCAGAGTAAACCGCTCTACAAAAGATCGGAAAGAAACTTCGAACTTAATGAACTCCTTTCCACAACGAGAACAAATTCTATTTCACGAGTTTTGTGTGCCATCTAGGCTTAAATGTGGTCAAAAGTTTGTCCCGATCTTTTTGTTTTTTTTAATTGGAAGTGTCATCAGAGTCCAAGAAGCCCAAGGTATTGTTGTATACTTTTACGGGTTTTCTTGTTTTTTGAAGATCCATGCTAACTTTTTGGTTCGTTTTTTAAGTGATTTTGTTCCACTGCAGACTTGCATTTTTTAATTTTTTTTTTGAGATAAAAATATTTATTTTTTATTCTCGTGCACGATCAATTTTGCCCTTTTCGCTGACGGATTCGCATCAAGAAGAAGCTTTTGAGATGGTCATTTGGAACGTACAGTACCTCACAAAATTTGGCATGCGCAAAAAAAATGTTTTTGGCGGTTTCTTCTTAATTACAATAATTTATTTAAAAAACAAAAATGTAGCTTCAATCGTTCGTTTCATTTCTCTCTCTTCTTCTTAGCGAGCTCCCGACCCGTGAAGGATCTCTGCCTGAAACACGGCAGCCATCCATGTCCTGCGGTCCCGAGCACCCTGCTTCCAGTTATCTAGACCAAGCGCTCTGACATCCCCGAAAGCTTGAAACGGATGTCCGGACTTCCTTTTCTTCTCTAACCTGTGGGCTGTGATCCGAAGATCCTCTTTGCTGGAGCGTTATTGTCCATTCGCTCGATGTGGCCGAGCCAGTGTATTCGTCGTTTTTTGGCTTTTTGAACTACATCCACATCCTGGTACAGCTCATAGAGTTCGCGGTTGTGCCTTCTCCTCCATTCGCCTTCCTTGCAGACGGGATCATATATCCGACGTTGATTTTTTTCTTTCGAAGGCACCAAGACTCAGCTCCGCAGTTCTGCTTAGTGTCCAGCTTTCGGCTCCATATAGAAAAAAACAGTCCTGCTTGCGTTGAGGGCATTTGAAGAAGAAGATTCAACCACGAACTGAATGGGCTGGCAGAATAAGAGTTTTGTAGAGCATGATTTTGGTCCTTCGAGTCTGGAGTTTTAAGCCTAGTTGTTTTGACAAACCGAAGTAGCATCGGTTGCCCAGGGCGATTCTACGTCGGATCTCCACTGTGATGTCGTTCGTGGAGTTCACGTTTGCCCCGAGGTAGACAAACTCCTTCCCTACCTCAAAATTGTGGCTGTCGATTGTAATGTTTTTCCCTATATAGTGTGCGGCGCGTCGTTTCTTGCTCGACAGCATATATTTTGTCTTATCCTCATTGACCTTAAGGCCAGATTCGCCTGTTCTTGAATCGCCGTGAAAGCTTCCACTGCGGCGCGTTGGGAACGCGCAACGATCTCGATATCATCTGCGTATCCCAACAGTTGGAGTGACTTGCAACGATGTCGATGTCATCTGCCTATCCCAACAGTTGGACTGACTTGAAGAAGATAGTGCCTTCCGTGTTTACAGCAGCCCGCCGCACTGTATTCTCCAGTGCCAAATTGAAGAAATCACACGACAGCGCATCTCCTTGCCGACATCCAGTGCAGGTTTCAAACGGCTCGGAGGTCCTCGAGCCGAAGTGCACTATGCTTCGCGTATGCGTTAGCGTGGTGCGACACAAACGGATCATTTTTCCCGGGATTCCGAATTCGGCCATCGCTTCGAATAGTTCCTTGCGATGAATGCTGTCGTATGCGGCTTTAAAATCGATAAAAAGATGGTGCGTATCGACTTGAAACTCGCTGGTCTTCTCCAGGATTTGCCTTAGTGCGAAGATCTGGTCTATAGTCGATTTGCCGGGCCGAAAGCCGCACTGGTACGTGCCGATTAGTGCGGTGCAAAACGGCCTTAGACGCTCACACAGGATCTTGTAGGCGACGTTGAGCAGGGATATACCTTTATAGTTGTTGCAAGAGGTAGGATCGCCTTTTTTGTGGATGGGGCATATGAAGCTGATATTTCAGCCGTCGGACATGCTTCCGTCTTCCCAAATTCTACAAATGATCTGGTGCATGCTCCATACCAGAAGATTGCCACCGGCCTTGAAGAGCTCTGTTGGTAAGCCATCTGAGCATGCGGCTTTGTTGTTCTTCAGCTTTTTAATGGCTGTGCCGACTTCTTCAAAGCTCGGTAGGATGACTACTTCATCGACTGGAGTTGGGATTTCTTCATTCCCTATCACTATCTCCTGGTCCGGCCCGCTAAATAGCTGTTGGAAGTGCTGCTTAAACACATCCACTATTCTCTGCGGATCAGTAACTAGATTAGCATCGGTTTTTACACTCTCTAAACCCAAAAGGCTTCTCAATCCAAACGGTGTGTATTCACTCTATTTTCTGATGAAATTTTAGGCCTGTCAGTTTTTGGCATTCGTCTTTATTTGAAACTGTGTGAATCAACTTCATAAGCCACATTGGGCAATGAATCAGTAAGTTCCTCGAGAGGATTGCTTATAGACCCCCAATCCAAAAAGTCGCAATTCATTATCTAACCCAAGCCATACTGAAGGCCAACAAGATCACTGAACCGTAGCTATGTCACCCATTCACGCTCCCAAGTACTGACTCAGCAGTCACCAGATTAAATAACGACTTTCTACCGCTGCCAACGTCAAATCGATTGGTAAAAGTCGCACAGTTCCAATCTTCCCACAATCCACAGACATCTCTGCACAAAATCAAAAAGTCACATGAAATAAAAGACGAAACCAGTTATGATGGCTGAGAGCTCCGATCAGCACTCATCATCTAACGATGTCCACCTTAACGTCCAATCTAAACGATTGTCAAAGATGACATTTGATACTGCCGCCCTGACAGCTATCGCCAAATAAGTTGTCGTATCGGACGTTCCTTTCCGTTCGACCAGCACACAAAATATCACAAAAAATGACATTCCTAAAAGTCCGCTCCTCAATAAAACCTCAAATGAAACGATCATTGAATTAATGAGCGCTGTCCACAAGAAGCCCGCACGCCATAGCGGCAGCCGAGCTCCAGTTTTAATTGGAACGACCTCTCTGAGAACGGGAATGCAAATGCACACCACTCGACTCGTGGTGTGGCTTCTCCTCTTCACCGTGGGTTCGGAGTTCCCATGTTTGATCGCCTACAAAACCGATGAGTGCGCCGCACCGCACCGCACGAGCAAACAAAACGACACACATGACCAGTGCACCAGCAACAGCAACAGCAACAGCAGCCTCGCGGTGGTGGTCCGATTCTTCTTTTGGTTCTGCCGCGGCAGCGCATGGCCGCCACACCAATTACATTATACAGCATATTACGGCGGTAGGCAATAACAACGTTTAACGACTTAAAACACCCATCAACAGCTTGACCGACAAACGAGGAGTGAATTCCATGTTTGACCAAATAGCGCCGGCCGCCCGTGCCGCCACCGCCGCGCCGTTGCTGCATGTTGCCACCAGCACCATCGTGCGGAGGTGCCGCCAAAAGAAATGCGCGCCGCACACACAGACGCACGCTTGGGTAGGCCACGAAAAAGGCGAGGAGAAGGAGCGAACGACTCGAGGAGTGGTGATGTGCTGTGCTCTGGTCGCACAGATGAGGAGCCGAAGGGCGGCGGTGGCTCGACAACGACACGGACGACGGTGACCACGGCCACGACCACGACGACCAAGACACACTGTTAATGATGTTACTTTGTGTGTCAATAAAATGTTTCATCACCGAAACCTGTGTACGGGTAAACACAAGAGTGGCGCGGCGTCGGCGGCGGCAACGGCCGCGACACTTGTCAGCCAACGAGGACGAGGTGTGGCGGTGGCGGTGTAATAGTTCGTAGGGAGGACTAGTGGCTTTTTGGGGGTTCCGCTGTGTGCCGGCGACCGGCGGCGGCCGTCCCGGGCTGGACAAAGGGAACGAGATAATTTCATTAAACAAAATGTGACACTCGGAATGGGAATGTGATGTTGTGGCATTTCGGGACTTCAATGAATGCTCACGGCTAATTGACCAATTAGTGCGGCGGTGTGGTGTGGAGCTTGGAATTTGGTCGGACAGACAACAGATGTACGAGTTGACGGTCTGGGGACGGGTTGAGGCAGTGGAAGGCTAGGCGAGGAAGAATTTGATACGGAATTTGGGATGAAACGCTCGGAAGGTCAAAAATGATGAGCTGTTGCGTGTAAACAAATTGAGGAATGCAACGAGTCTTAGTAGGGAAGTCATTTTTGACACAAAATTTGCAAGGAAACTTTGACTATTTAGCGATACATTTGATGTACATGTGTCGAGTATGTCATCTCCTTGTGGATCGAAAATGGCTCCTAACTTAAAAACTTTGCATCTTTTGAATAAAGGTAGCTGGATGAACATGCTCGTGCTCGTCGTGTATGGGCTGGTTCTCGAACCTCTCGCTGTTGGCGAAAACTTTCGATCTTGTCGTGTTCATTGGCCTTGATGTTCGTCGTTTAGGGCCATGTTCTCGAGCAAACCCCATTTTTGCTGTGAACGTCGCCGAGTGCATATCGCGGATTAAGCACAATGTCAACATTCAGCCACGATTTTATCGAGGAATTCACCACTTGCGCTTGCCTATCACACATGTTGACGGTTTGAAGAAACAACACGAGATGAATGTTCGCCGTGTAGGGGATAACGCAAACGAGCAGGTTCGGCGAGCATTAAAAAAAAAAAGCTTAGTTCGGAAAAGGATGATCTTATACAGACATATGCAGGGTAGGCCAAATAAAAGTTTCTTTTTAAAAATGCAATAAAATGAACAAAATTGAATTTTGTCCATGCATTTTGGCTTTACTAGTAAGAACAAACATTCCCATTAATTAAAAAGTACAACCTTGCTCAAGTGGCTTCCCTCTCCTGGCTTCGCAGTAGCGCATTCTGTCACCACAATTTTCCAAGACCTTGTTGACGGTTTCGGTCTGTAGCTCACGGATTCCTTGGATGACATTGGCCTTAACTGCTTGAATCGTTTCCGGATTGCTGGCATAACATCGGTCCCTCACAGTGCCCCACAAAAAAAAGTCCAAAGGGGTCAAATCGCAGCTCTGAGGCGGCCAGTTGACATCGCCAAGAAGAATGATAACACGATTTGGGAATTTGGTGCGCAAACGATCGATTGTGGCATGGGCTGTGTGGCATGGCGTGCCATCCTGCATGAACCAGGGGTCGTCCAAATCCATGTCTTCAATTTTAGTAAAAAAAAAAGTCGGTTAACATGTCTCTGTAACGCTCACCGTTGACCGAAATGTTGTTCCCAGCTTCATTTTCGAAGAAAAATGGTCCAATGATGCCACCACTCCACAATCCTCACCAAACTGTCATTCTCTGTGAATGCATTGGCTTCTCGACAATAACGTGTGGGTTTTCCGAGCCCAGATGCGGAAATTTTGTTTGTTAACGTAGCCGACCATATTAAAATGCGCCTCGCCTCTTCAGAAAATATCATTGTTCGCCCAAAATCGTTGTGCAAGCTGCTCTAAGGCCCAAACTGCGAAACGATAACGAAGCGGATGGTCGCGCGCCTTCAATTGCTGAGTCGATTGGACCCTGTAAGCGAATAATCCGACATCTTTGTGCAGAATTCTCCTCAGGATAGTGCGTGAAATGTTGAGCTGTTGAAATCGATGGCGAGTTGATGTTCGTGAATTGGGCCACAGCAGTGACATTCTTAACCGCAGGACGACGAGGACCATGAGTGTTTTCCACTAGCATACCAGTCTCACGAACTTTTTGCACAAACTTGTGTTCAGCAGTCGCGGTGGGTGCTTAATTTCGGTCAAAAATTCTTTTCAAAAAACGCACTGTTTGGGCTAAACAGCACTCACTTTGGAAATAAGTTTTCAATATATCCCAGCGTTGTTCAAGCATAAAGCGACTCATTTCATTCCGCAGAGGTATGATAATGACTTTCTGTCAAGATTTCGAGCGGGAAACAACTGTCAGTGTCAAAATAACCTTCTTCTTCTTCTTAGGGCGCTACAGTCCGAGGTAGACATGGGCCTCACCTAACATGCCTCTCCAGCCAGCACGGTCTCTCGCCAGCTGCCTCCAGTTTCTCACACCAAGCCGGCCGAGGTCCCCCTCGACTTGTGTGCGCCACCTTGTACGTGGACGTTCTCTGTTGCGTTGTCCCACAGGCTCAGAGTCGAAGACTCTTCGGGCCAGAGCTAAGCTGTCCATACGCTCTACATGGCCTAGCCATCTTAGGCGTTGTATCCATAGACTCCTGGCTAGACTCAAGTCGCTGTACAGCCCATATACAGCCTTGGCCAAATGTATGATGCACCCTCTAAGCAAATGAATGCAAAAAGAAAAAAAAACAGTGAAATAAGAGGAATAAATAAAAGTCGTTTACAACCTCAGATTGTGTCGCCGAAAACCATAAAATTCAAACTAATTACTTCCGATAAGTGATTTGGCAGCACAGACAAAAGGATAAGGCTGCCTAATCCATTTGGCCAAGGCTGTAGTTCGTGGTTGAACCTTCTCCTTCAAATGCCATCAATGCAAACAGGACCAAAGACTGCGCGCAGAACTTTTCTCTCGAAAAGACCAAGAGACTGTTCATCCGCTTGGGATATTGTCCATGCCTCTGCGCCGTAAAGCAGGTCTGGGATGATCAAGGTCTTGTATAGAGTCAGCTTGGTCTTCCGAGAGAGGGTTCTACTACTCAGTTGCCTTTTGAGCCCAAAAAAACAGCGGTTGGCAAGATCTCGGTACTGATGTTGTTTGTACTATTTACCGCGGAGCCAAGGTAGACGAAGTCTTTAACTACCTCAAAGTTATAGCTGCCTATGCTGACGTTCTGGCCAAGTCGTCGATGTTGCGCCTCCTTTCTCGATGAGAGCGGTTACAGTCGACTACCTCTAAGTCGAACTTCCCTCTAACTCGATTATTTGTTCCAGCATTCACTCAATTTTCTATACAAAAAACCATCCCCTGAGTCGAACTAATTTTGATACCCCGTGAAAATTCGTCTTAGAGCGAGTCGACTGTATTTGGTTTTGCCGTCGTCTACCGCCAGACTCATTTTAGCCCCATCCGTTTGAATGCCAGCGAACGCATCATTGACGGCTCGCTGTGTTCGCCCAATCACGTCAATGTCATCCGCGTAAGCTAGCAGTTGAACGGACTTTTGGAAGATCGTGCCTCTTGTGTTGGCCAGTGAGTTTTGCATCTTCTCAAGAACGATGTTAAAGAAATCACATGACAGCGCGTCGCCTTGTCTAAAACCTTTTTTGACATCGAAGGTCTCGGTGAGTTCGTTACCGACCTTGATGGAGAAGAGAGAGTACACAGAATATTCCATGTGGAACCACTTAATACAGTAAAAATCGGTTATAACTACCTTCAAGGGACTGACGAATTTGGTGGTTGTAAGCGATATGTCGTTGTAAACGATTTGCTATGCTGTTGGATTACTTAAATGGAGCTCAGGCGGGACCTAAGAATTTTTTCGTTATAACCGATGTCGTTATAAGCGATTTTGACTGTACTCTGCTGCATCTGAGCGCATTGTTTAAACAGCTAAGCATGTCTAGCTTTCTTTCTACGTACTTAGGCATATCAGGGGGCAAAGGGATTTTTTTTCGTCTGCCTGAAATCATTATCCGGATAAGCTTGGATAATTAGGATAATCGTGGATAATCCGGATAATCGTGGATAATCCGGATAATGATTTCAGACAGACAAAAAAACGCCTTTGCCCCCTAGTATCCCTTAGTACGTAGAAAGAAAGCTGAAATATAGGTTTAGATATGTTCGGATAGTCGTGGATAATCCGGATAATCGTGGATAATCCGGATAATGATTTCAGACAGACAAAAAAACGCCTTTGCCCCCTAGTATCCCTTAGTACGTAGAAAGAAAGCTGATAGATAGGTTTAGATATGTTCGGATAGTCGTGGATAATCCGGATACCCGAAATTTGCAGATTTGTCGGAGCACTCATCTTTTCTAACAATTTTTTTGACCATCTCGTCTTAAGCTCGGCATTCAATTTGCCAAATTTTGACCAATTTATTGAGCATTTGAAACTCACAAATGCGGCGGGTTGTTAGTGGCTTACTCGCAGGAGTTGTCGTCATAGACTAACAACTTCTAGATTGCTTTAGCACACAAGTTTGGTACCCAGGTCAAAATTTCACTTCTGGAGAAGAGGTTGCTACCAACCACTTTGAATAAGACACAATCCTGTTGAAGTCAAAGGTTCTCCAGAGCATATCCACGAACTTTTGATAACAATAGACGCTGACATGTTTATCTTTGCGTATTTGGCACTATCTTGCGGTGGCCTTAAGTCCGAAAGATTAATTTAGCTGCGAACTGGTGACTCAGTTGGTCTGTTACGTTGGTACGTTTACTCTGCCGAAAGCCGAATAAAAAGAGGGTATCAACTGTCATTTTCCAGATTTCCGATTATCTGCCTGAGAGCCGCCATATTGAAATGAAAAGATTAACCTTCTCAAAGAACACCCTTCACTCGAAAGCAGCCCCGTATCTCTCATTTCCCAGTGAACCACAGATTCGACTGCATCGTTATCGCATTTCGTGTGGATCTGTATCAGCAGATCTCCTATCTGTTCCCTTTCCCAGGCACTTCCCATGTACTGAACGGCGACAATTTCCCCATGCCCATGCACAGAGATCCACACTCCATCATCCACCGACCGACACTTAATCTCCTCTCCACCCTCCCCCACCGTCCGCTTCGGTTCACTGAGCATTTAACTCAGCCAGCAATCGAAACGAATAAAGAACCGAAAGAAAAGAAATTAATGAAGAAAAAGAGGAACAACAAAAAAAGAAAAAAAGCAGTCAAATCTCCAACCGATAAGATACCGCATTCCTAAAATAGTCATCCATCAAATCCCAATCAACAAATGTACTCCGAGTGCAGATAAGTCAGCGGCAGATGTGTGGTGGTTGCGAGCCAAAGATACTTGCGATAGGCGGCCATCCCACACATCCACAGTCCACAGCGGAGAGACGAGTCTTCGAAGCGAGCGGTCGAAACGAAATCGCATCCGTCTATTTCAGATAAGCTGACGAAGGCCAAGGGTTAAACTGTCAAAACACAGATTGGACCGAGGCCAGCCTAGATGATTTGATTTTGCTTCTTCTCTCTCGCTCTCTCTCTCTCTCTTGGTGCTGATGCGACTCGCCCCCATCGCCGTCGTCCCCCGCGTTGTCAGCTCCATCTCTCGGGGGACCAGTCGAGGTATGCCATTACCTAATCGAGGGCTTAATGCACTGCCAAGTGATAAATAACACGGAACATCCGTAATTAAGTCCGAAAATTACAAATGTCCGACATATCCTCGCGCGAAAATTACTGGGAGGTGCGCACGCACGACCACCGGCCCCATCGACAGGAGCAGCAGGGTCCACGAACGGCAGCCACGACAGCGAGAAACATAAATTTCTACACGAGTGGCAACCCAAGCGCGCCGCCGTTCATCCTCCTCGTCGTCGTCGTCGTCGTCGTCGTGGTCGCCGGATTGCCGGTGATGACGAGGACGCCGCCCGGGGGGCACGGTAATTAAAATGTAAATATCTCGTGTAGCGCATCCCGTATCCCATTTCCCAGCGCCGCCGCGTGGTCCAGAAAATTGATTCGGGAGAGGCTCGTTTATTCGTTTTTAATTTTCCCAAAGTGTGTGTCGAACAAGTTGCCGGGGACAGGCAACAAAAAAGGGGCGCACGGCTGACATGCAAAAAAGGACAGCGCGACGATGGCCCAGGACAAAACAAACAGACACGTTGCGCTGTCGCTGCCACGGGGCCTCGGCGAGGTGAAAATTTGAAAAATGCGCTCTCCGAAGGGGGAGCCGGAGCAAGAGATGCGCGTACCAGTCATTCGCATGCGTGACAGCAGGGAATGTTGTTTGTGTGTGTTCGACGTCACGTCAAAGCCGGAGTGTGGAGTTGGCGAACAAATTGAACATGGCCCGTCAGTGCGTGATTTTTGCCGGTTTACCGCAGCGAGGGACTGCGTTGAGCTGCTTGGCGCTGCCCGGTGATGCCCCGTGTTGATGCTAATGGCAGCGCGATAATTATAGGGTAATGGCGTGTTTGGCGTTAGTCGAGTTTGCTCTGAATAATAAATCATGGAGGATGGTGTTCGTTGGGAAGAGGGAGAGGGCGGGGATTGTAAATTCTGGTCGTATGATGGAGATGAGGGGTTTTAGGTGCTTTTTGGTCATGAAATTTGACGCGTGTAGTTTGACAGACAATCTACGAGATTTGGGATGTGTTCAAAATTCTGAGGGAGTTGTCTAAATCAAAGAAAAGGAGTACAGTTTTTTGACCAAAAATGTTGGTTTCGAATGATTGCATTCGAAATCTCACGTTGAAGGGTATCCACCTTGGTTCTGAAGTTTGACACTTGTAGTGTCAAGATCAATACATCGAAAGAACCGTGCGACCCTCTTTCGAACAACAATTTTGACAAATTCCCGCGAATACTCTAAAATTAGTTTTTATCAAATGAAAATGGCCGACTGATGACTAATTTGAGACGTTTTCTAGTCTTGAAATTCAACACTTCTTTTAAGTAACTCGCATGTACTTCGTCAGAATTTTGAACAAATCTTCACACGAGACCAAAATTATTTGTCTTGGAATTTGTACAAAATTTCGACGACCAAAAATGTTGCCACTTTAACACGAATTCTGTAAAAAAAGAGTGTTATACCAAGGTGCTGAATGAATGTGTTCGAAATTTAATGATTTGTTCTAAATTTTGGCACTGGCAGCGTGACAGATCGTGTAACTTGTTCCAAACTCTAATGGACTACATGGCAGTTCCGTCGCGACCATTTTTTGAAGCAAAAATTTCGACACTTTAACGCGAATATTCCAAAATTTGCCAATTGAAAGCGACCAACGTTTTATGATGAAGAGTTTCAGATGTTTTCCTGTCCTGAAATTCGACACTTCTTTTAGGACATATAGGACGTCAAAATTCTGACTCCTAAATCTAAAAGCAGGAATAAAGTTGTTTGAGCAAAAATGTTGTCGCTCTATCTATCGCGAGTACTGTAAAAGTTTAATGTCCCGAATGAATGTGTCCGAAATTGAATGATTTCTTCTAAAATGTGTTTCCTTTTTTGTCAGTAACAGAAGACTTGTTCAAATTTCTGACGCGTTCCATGGGATCAGACTTTTGAACAAAATGAAATCAAACATTTTTTTTTTAGTATTTGTTCGAAATTCTGACGCATTAGGTGGGAGTTTCCTAAATTAAAGAAAAGGACTACAATTTTTTGACCAAAAATGTTGTGACTCTAACGGGAGCGCTGTAAAAAATACCTTGCCAAATGAATGTGTCCAAAATTTAACGATGAGCTGCTTCGTGTGCTCTTGGTTTTGAAGTTTGACACTGGTAGCTTGGTAGCGATTTGTTCAAAATTCTGACGCACTGCATGGGAGTTTCCCATTTATGACATCGAAGGAAACTGGCTATCCTTTTTTGACCAACAGTTCTGACATTTTACCACAAATTCTCCAAAATTCAATTTTACCACATGAAAGTGGCCATCATTTCATAATGAAGAGTTTCAGTCCTGTAGTTCTGAAATTCTATTCTATTCTCGTTTTGAGACAACATTTTCTCAAAATTTTGAACATATCCCAAGTCTAAATGTTGAACAAATTCCAAGACAAACCTCGTTTGGGGATTTGCTCAAAAGTGTGACGCACTAGATGGATAACTCAAGGATAAAGTTTGGCCAGTTATTTTGCCGTTCTAACGCGAATACTGTCAATTCTGTCTGTCTGGCTACTCAACTGTCGACCACATTTTCGTATTGAAAAGCATAGCAGACATATTCATAAGCCGAAATAAAAAACTCTACGCTTCTTTGTGGACTTCAAAGCGGCCTTCCATTCTGTGAACCGAAATGCCTTATTTTATATGTTGTATAGTATGGGAATGTCATCAAAATTCGGAAGGGTCTTACAAAACCTTTATGAAGATACCAAGGCAGCTGTTTGGAATGGTGAGACGCTATCAGAATGGTTTCAGAATCTATCAGGAGTGAAGCAGGAATGTTCGCTGAGCTCAAGTCTATTTGCCCTCTCTATAGACGATATAGTGGACTTTCTCCCAGGAGGAATAGAAATTGCAGGGACTCTCATTCTGTTCGCAGACGACATTGTATTGTTGGCAAGCTCACCGGAATCCTTGCAACTGATGATTAACAAATTGTATGAGTACTGCAGCCTATGGAGCCTGACCGTGAATTTGGATATATCTAAAATAATGATATTCAAAAAGAGAGGTGGTAGACTTGCTTACAGCGAAAAATGGCGCTTTAATGGAGAAAGTATAGAAATTGTAAATGAATGCAGGTATCTTGGAATATTTTTAACAAGTAGCCTTAGTATGAACAGACATCTGATGGAGAAACTCACGAAATCAAAAACCGTCATCAATGTAGTGTGGAAAAACTGTGTCAGCAACTCACAGATTATGCACAGCAGTAAATTCAAAGTATTTGAAGCTGCGTCGGAGACAGTAATGCTCTACGCGGCGCAAGTATGGGGGTAGTATAAGCCATATGAGGAAGTTGAAAAACTACAACGTTTTTTCATTAAGAAAACATTCCACCTCCCTCCAAAGACTCCGAATTATATGCTTATGCTGGAAACAGGCCTATATCCACTATTTATTAAAACACTTAAGTTGCAGGTAAACTACATACTAAGGGTTATAAACCCTAAATTTCAACAAATCCCAAGACAAATATTTTTTGTCTCGTTTGAGAATTTGTTCAAAATTCTGACGCACTACATAGAAGTCTCCTAAATCAAAGAACAGTTTTTTGCTCAAAAGTGTTATTTGCGAATACTATAATGTGCCAATGTGCCGAATGAATGTGTCCGAAATTTTGCGTTGAATGGTTGCA
This sequence comes from Myathropa florea, assembly GCA_930367185.1. NCBI lineage: Eukaryota > Metazoa > Arthropoda > Insecta > Diptera > Syrphidae > Myathropa > Myathropa florea. The sequence goes on along the minus strand of OV884002.1, from coordinate 125,004,316 downwards.
ACGGCTTTTTAGTTTTGAAACTCGACACTTGTAGTGTAGACAGATGGGACAGATGGTAGTTTGATTGATGCTTTACTGTCCCAATTGGGCAAGTGTTCAAAATTCTAGCATGGAAACCCAGAACTGGTTTTTGATAACAAATTTCACTCACGAATATTGCGAAACTCTAAAGTGTTCGAAATTTCACGACGAAAGCTTTCAGGTGACTTTTGGTCATGAAATTCAACATTGATGGATCGTAGTTTGACTTTTATTTTTTCGAGTCATAAACGCGAATTTGTTTGAAATTCTGACTCGCTACATGGGACTTGCTTGGAAGAAGTATCAAATTTCAGGGCGAAAAAAAAGTCTCATAATCTACAAATCGAAGGAACTGAATGACAGTTTTTTTTAGCAACAATTTGGACACTCTTCAATTTGCCGAAATTTCCCCTGAAGTCTGTGCCAAAATGCACGAAAAATCTTCAAATTTTTCAAAATTCTGAATTTGGCGTTACCGTCTCTGACACTAGTGCCCAAAGAAAGTTATATGTAGATACTCCACTCAAATTTTGGTCAACTATTTGGGGCTGCGACTGTCATAATTGGATTCCGATGGACCATTCAGTGGGAAGTGACAGCTTTGTTTTGAACGAGTTTTGGAGACGCGTCAAATGGTCAAAAAATCGTCAAATAGTGTCTGATTTTCGCTTCGGAGCAGAACATCCTGAAATTTGTACGCCTTTCAAAGGAAAGGTCTGCAGGGTTCGACGGAGGCGACTAGTCTGATCAGAGCAAATTTCACCAGAAAAAAAAACCATTAAACGTCATTAACCGCCCAGCTCTCTGTCTCCACTGCTTCTTCCGATAGAACTTCTGCAAAAATCCCCATCCACCCATGAAAACCAAGTCCCAGTCCATCTCTAGCATGTGTCAGCTAAGATTACTCATGTCATACAAAACAAATGACCATTCAATTACTCACCACATCCCTGCACTCTGCTCGCTTCCTCATAATTATTCGCCATGCCCCAACCGGCAGCGGCATCGGCAGCGGCAGTGTGTAATGAAAAATCATCTGCAACGCAACAAAATGACAAGATTACAGGAGAAAATAAATCTATCCAGATACCAATTCCATATGCACTGAGATAGCGCGCTATTTCTGCCATAAATGTGTTACACAAGTGCACGCTGGACGGAGCAGAGTGGCGAGCACCTTCCGAAACTGTTGTCTTGCGGATGCCCCGCCTGCGCTGTTGTGACACTTGACAGAGTCCCCCACAAGCACGAGGATAAGCGCCCAGTGCATGCATGCACACAAGTGAAACTCAGATGGCACACGCGTGTGTGTGTGCGCGAACGAACGCATCAGCCAACTGCTCAGCGCTGCTCGACGTTATCTAAGTGCCAGCCTTTCAGACTCTATTTCCATTATGATACGAGAAGATACCCAACAAGACAAAAAGAAAAACTCAACTCGCTGGGATGGGACAGAGGATAAGGCAGAGTCACCGGACGGATGAGGCTGTTGTGGTGGAGGGTGGAAGAGAGAGAGAGAGAGAGAGAGAGGAGGGGGAGGGATGAACTCAAGCGCTGGCAATAATAATCGCAATAATAAAAGCAGAGATGGCAATAAAAGGCAACTTAAGGAATCGAATAAAAGAAGTCAATGAAAGGGAACGGATTGCCGGCGAGTGGATGGAGAAGATATGCGAACGGGTTTCGAGGCGATGGAGAGATGGCCCTTTTTTTTGGGGACCGGTGGGGAGTGAACATGGCATGGGCATGTCAGAGCGTAAATGTCACTAAGGGCGTGTGGATGTCAGCAGTCTGTCATCGGTTGTCAATTTGTGCGATGAGAGTTGTGGTCTGTGAAAGAGAGACGGGAGCGAAATGAGGTGACAGAGACAGAGACACGAAATAGTTTTGTGGCGGGATATTGTTTTCTTTGATTGATATCTTTCTTGGGGATTCATTGAGGGTGACGGCTGGTTGGGGATCTGATTTGGAGATGAAAGAAGGACACTTTGGGCATATTTTTCTGAAGAGGGCTTGAATTTAAGACTTAAGTAATTAAGTGCTTAAGTAATGGGTGGACGCCGTGGAGTAGTGGATGGAAGCGCTACTGTGTGATAGGCAAGCGCAAGTGGTGAATTCCTCGATAAAATCGTAGCTGACTGTTGACATTGTGCTTAATCCGCAACGGATATGCAAACAGGATGGGACTTCCTTCCAATGACAATAAAGTTGTAGAGATGAGGAGGCGAAGGCGAATAAATCACCTTCTCTGCACATGTAGTGCATTCTCCATCAAATACCCAACTGCGAGCATACTACAGTTGGAGCAACCTGAAAGACGACATCATCGGTAAACTTAGCAACTTAATCACAAGTTCGGAATGGTTTAATGGGTGATCTTCTTAGAACTTAGCAGGCTAAGTTTAGTGTAGATGCTTGTGGGAGATCGGCGAATGGTCAGCACACTTCCGCATGATATCACAATGAGTCTGAATGTCCTAAGTGTGCTGTTTATTCGCCAATCTGCCACAAGCACCTAAACCAACCTAAGCCTGTTTGGTGAACTCAATAGCCTTTAAGTTCACTTGGGATGTCTTTAAGTCTTGTCATTCTGCAGAGACGTATTGCCAACTTGATTATCAAGTAGGAAATGTTCGGTGGCTTAAAAACTTTGAAAGGCTTTTTAAGCGTGATGCTCTAGTGTCTAAAATAAATGTTTTCTGTTCAAAGGGCGATCTCTCGTTATTCTACGAACAAAATTATACGCCTTTTTACAAAAATCCGGCCGTTGAATGCTCTGTTACTCAATAACCCCTTTAGTTCAAAGAAACAATAAACACGTGTGCCCTGCGTTCGAACGCTGGGGGTGTTTGTGAGTTGCCTGCGGGACTAAAGTAAGCGTTATAAGTGGACAAGAATTATTACCACCCTCAATGCGTCTTTCTACTCAATGATAGGATGAATATGACATGAGGACTAATCATTCATTGAGACCTCTTCTTTTTCTCCTGATAATGCTACAATCCGGGATGGACATAGGTCCCAACCAAAAAGTTTCTCCAACTTGCGCGATCCTTAGCCAGCTGCCAGTCTGTCTGAGGTTCTTCTTCAGATGTGTGCTCCATCGTGTGTCCCATGGGCGCAAGTCGAAAACTTTTAGACCTCTAGCATCATTAAATTATATTTAAATTTGTCTTCTTGTCTTTGTAATTGAAGCAACATTTAGTAGAAATTAAGAACATGAAAGGAGATTTGTCACGACCGAAAACGTGTCCTTTCATGATCAAAGTTCAAATTTTTTGTTTTTTGATCACGGGCGCGGAGTTGGAGACGTTTAGACCTCTAGTCTCATCGGATTAAATTTAGTTTTGTCTTCGTAGATATATTTTTACATAAATTTAGGGGCAAGAACTTACTCATCTTTCAGCCGTTGACTGATCTACATTCTCACTCCAGACGTGAAATTTTATCGATCTGATTCAAGTTAGATCCGTCGGACCATTGGTCCCCAAAGTCGTTGATCACAGGCAAACGCTGATCTGCCACTTCTGAGTACCATCCGCAGTCTATTCCTTTGCTGCCCTTACGCACTCTGAGCCCATAAGTTAATATTTGCTTTTGATGATCACTAGAATCCGTCATTTTCAAAAATGTTTCTGAATCTTGAAATTTATCAACATTTTGTCTAATGTTGTATTTGATTTGCGACTCAGTCTTTTTCTAGTGCTTCTTCCACATCTACAAGATCAATACTCGACTTAATTTAATTGTTGACTACTTGTGGGTTCATAGAAGCGGTTTTAAACTTCATCCAAAAAGCTCTACTAAGAGGGTGTACTAAGACCACCCTTCCTTTTCTGAACGGTTCTCCGTTTTCAATCGCAGTGTCAACTTCCGTGTACACTGCTGGCGATCTCCTAGGTCTGCGTCCAAAACTAAAATTTCTTAACGCAAAGCTTTAGTTTTCTGACATTTAGGCCAGAATTTAATTGGAATAAGTTGTGGCTTCCGAACCACTGATTCAAGATCTACAGGGAACGAAAACAAAGACCATGACTTGTCTAGATGTGTAGAGTGACACCGTAGCTAATTTTGGCTGTTGTAGGCTGCACGATCAGTTCTGCGCGCTCCACATCATTAACGAAAGCAGGCCAGAAATACTATACATTTCTGCGTCTGCATAACCATGTGTCGTTTCGCATGGGTTGGCAGGTGTTTGATGAGAGTGGCGCCGATAACAGCACAATCTTAATTCAGATCAACCAGCGAAATCGGAAGCATCCAACCTTACATCAAATTTAATGGACACGATCGTTTCCCGGCAGCTCCGCAAAGTCCACAATTTTGCCCATCAAACCCAATCAAAAGCACATAAAATGCCATTCGTGTCAAGAAGCCCTTTTTAGGGCCCCGATATCGCACCATCACGCCCTAGTTGACAGCTCCCACCTCACCCATCAAAATCGATGTTTCACTTCTGACATTTCATCAAAAGCCCCGCCACATCGATCAGACGTGCTGATGTCAAGCTCATCCGAGAGTGTGTGCCGACAATCTCTCGCCGATCCGTGACTGTAGGTCACCCCATTCTTCGCGAATCTCGAATCGATCACAATGCTTGTGTTGCTAACTGCCAAATACTTGTTTTTATCTGCGATTTGAGATCAAAATAAGAGCAACATTTCGGCGATCTCTGTCACACTGTGACAGCATTCGTTTTGATTCCACCGTATTCCATTCATCGGAATTCGTTTCTTCCCCCTCCTGTCACTCGTTAGACTTCAACTTTTAATCGTTTCTTTTTCTCTTTTTTTTCAGGTAAGTGATACCAGATCCATTTGTATATCTTGTAGTTGAAAGAATTTTCGCGCTAATTCGGTGAGTAGAAGTTTTGATGCTTATCATTCTGGTCGTTAATTACTGGCGTGCTTTGGCATGTGCCAACTTTTTAAAAGGCGAGTCGGGTCTGTTCGTTTTTTGTTTTTCTTTGACGTTTACACTTGTCCGGTGTTTTGTTGTTCGCTTTGTCTATTTTCGTTTTACATTTAACTGCTGGTTAATTGAAGGCTTATCTTTGAAAAACCTTAGATCGACACCGGTTTGGGTTTCGTATGTAATCGAAGTAAAAAAAACGGCCTTTTTTGGTTTTTCTTTTATTTTCGAAGTTGCAGTTGGTAATGATCGTTGGATAGGGACCGTTAGTTTGCATCTACGTATATCTACAAGGAAAGTTGTTAACCTTTATCTTATTTTGTTGGAACTAGAAAAACGATTGACGTACGAAAAGTTTATGATCAAATTTTAGAGCAATTGTCTAGTTTCTGGAGTCTTTCCATGATGATAGTTCAAAATTTTGTTTGGCCATGATATTTTTGACGCCGGCTAAGCTACTGTCCCAAACTAGTAATTGAAACAACATTTAGTAATCATGTTGGATCACATTTGGATCACGAAATGAGATTTGACGCGACCGAAAATGTTTCCCAACAAATTTTAGGGCAATTATCTGGCTTCAACGATCAAAGTTGAAAATTTCCGTTTTCTGACCGTAATTTTTTTGACGCTGCCTTAGCCGAGGTGCCAAATTGGTAGTTGAAGCAAAATTTAGTAGAAATTTGGAACGCAAAAGAAAATTTGACGCTACCTTAAAAGTTTATGATCAAAATTTGAAACAATTGCCTAACTCCAACGATCAAAGTTCGAAATTTCAATTTTCTGACCGCGAAATTTTTTACGCTGCCTAAGCTAAGATGCCAAATTGATAAATGAAGCGACATTTTGTAGAAATTGGAAATACGAAAAGGGATTTGACACGACGGAAAACGTTTACGATCGAATTTTAGAGCAATTGTCTAGTTTCTGGGGTCTTTCCATGATCGAAGTTCAAAATTTCAGTTTTTTGGCCATAATATTTTTGACGCTATTCAAGCCGAGGTGCCAAATTAGTGGTTGAGGGAACCTTGAGCAGAAATTTGGAACACGGAAGGAGATTTCGCACACAGTTTCTGGTGTCTTTATGTTATGTCGTATATGTTTACTCTCAAATTTTAGAGCAATTGTCTAGTTTCAACGATCAAAGTTCAAAATTTAAATTTTCTGACATAGTTTATAGTTAGAAAGTAGGAGTTTGGAGGAGTTTGTAGGAGTTTGGAACACGAAAGCACATTTTACACGGCCTAAAAAGTCACATTTTGACCCATTTGTCAAGTTTTCTGAGTTTTTCAGTGACCAATGTTCAAAATTTCAGTTTTCTGACCGAGAACTGAAGCAACGTTTTATAAAAATTTGGAACACGAAAGAAAATTTGACGCGACCGAAAATGTTTATGATCATATTTTAAAGCGATTGTCTAGCTTTAATGATCAAAGTTCAAAATTTCAATTTTTTGATCATGAAATTTTTTACGCTACCTTAGGCAAGATGTCATATTAGGAACTGAAGTAACATTTTGGAACATAACAGGAAATTTGACGTGACCGAAAAAGTTCGATTTCATAGAAATTGTTCAGTTCTTTGTGTCTTTCAGTGACCAATGTTCGAAATTTCAGTATTTCAGCACTTTTCTGACGCCGGCTAAGCTAATGCGCCAAATAGGTAATTGAAGCAACATTTAGTAGAAAATTGGAACACGAATGAAAATTGGACACGACCAAAAAAGTAAAATTTTAGAGCATTTGTCTAGTTTTCTGTGCTTTTCCATGACCAATGTTCAAAATTTCAGTGTTTCTATTCTGATGTTTGTGTCGTTGCCTTAAAGCGAGAATTTGAAATTTGGAACAGAAGAAGATTTGACACGACCTAAAAAGTTTATGATCAAATTTTAGATCAAGTTTCTGGTGTCTTTCCATGACCATAGTTCAAAATTTAAGTTTTTTGACTAATAATTTTTGCGCCACCTAAGCCGAGACCCTAAATTAGTAGTTAAGGCAGCATTAAGTAGAATTTTGAAACACGACAGGGGATTTTACATCAAGGAAAAGTTAAATTTTAGAGCAATTATCTAGTCTTTGGTGCCTTTCAGTATTCTGACCGTGAAATTTTTGACGCCGTCCAAGCTGAGGTTGCAAGTTAGTAGTTGAGAGAATATTTAGTAGAAATTTGGTACATGGAAGGATATTTGACACACAATTTCTGGTGTCTTTCCACGATCAAAGTTCAAAATTACAGTTTTCTTTTGTCGCAATGCCACAGCTAAGTGCCCAGTTAGTAACCATAAAGAAAAGCGACTGGATGGCGCAGTTGGTTAAGTTTCTGCCCCAGGTTAGAGGGGTCCCTGGTTCGAATCCCAGTGAAATCGAATCTGGTCCAGTCACCATTTGCCGTTGGGATCAAATTAACGGCACTGGAGTAGGTTGCTACCTGGCAGCGTTTCAAAAATCCTACAAAAAAAAAACCAAAAAGAAATTTTGCGGCAAATTTTGAACATGAAAGTACAATTTGAGAACAGACAGTCGCTTGGAAAAATGGTCGAAATTTAGAACAGTGATCAGAAATTTTCTGAAAACCATGGTCTGTATTGAAACTTTAAGAGCCTTGCTTAAGTGATTGATGTGTTTTTGAACTTAAGAAATGCTGAGAGATCAACGTGGACGTAGGCATTTGCTGGTATCCCACAATCATCTTTTTGTACCAAATTCTCGATCAAGGCCTCGACCCTAACTTTGACAAGCCACAGTTTCCAAACCAGATGTCTCCCAGACATAAAAACGCTATTTCTGGTGTGCTTTTGACTTAAAAAATCAGAATTCCAGCAATTTCTGGCCTCTATTCTGTACTCTGCGATGAGGTTCATGGCGAAGGTGGTCCTTTAAAAATAAAAATAATAATGGCGGCGCTACAGTCCTACGTGAACCTGGGCCTAGTTTCGCAAAAACCACTCGTGTTGTGCGTGCTATTGTTCTCTCACGAGTGGAGGGGACCTACAGTTTAATGCCGACTCCGAACGGCGAGATTGGGAAGCTTTTTCTAGACAGTTTTACTCGTGATTCGAAAGAGGTGAAGCCATGGAAAAATGTTAGGTGTTTTTTTTTTTCAAGATTCGAACCTTAGACCTCGTGCGTAGGAGTCGACGCACCTACCACTCCGCAACGGCGCCCAGTTGGTGATCCTTTACTTGTGACTTATAGCCTGACCCTATGACTACGAGCCTGTGGAAAAACACAAAGAAGGGCGTCTCCGATGAAGGTAGCTCACGCAAGTGCAGGAGAACCTTAACCAAATAGTCAGTGAAAGATCTGGAGAAGCTTGATCGTGGAGGCCAAGGTTCATCCTGGGCTTTAGTGGAAAAAAAGTGAAAAGAAGAAGAAGAACCTTAAGCTCGTTGCTAAAAAACTGCGGCATCCATCCTGAATCATTTCCGAATTTGGGAAAAAGAAAGAAGTTACACATTTCTTATTTCTGCAGGTTGACTGTTAGATCCCAACTATCCCAATCCCTGACAAGGGTGGATAGAGATGCGGATGACATCGTCTTCCTGACTGACTTTGTGGACGGTCTTGTCTTCAGCGAATAATTAACCGGCTTGTCATTTACTGTAATAGTTGGGACCTAACAGTCTTCTTCTTCTTCTTAGGGCGCTACAGTCCGAGGTGGACCTGGGCCTCACTTAACATGCCTCTCCAGCCAGCACGATCTTTCGCCAGCTGTCTCCAGTTTCGCACACCAAGCCGGCAGAGGTCCCCCTCGACTTTTGTGCGCCACCTTGTTCGTGGACGTCCTCTGTTGCGTTGTCCCACAGGCTCAGAGTCGAAGACTCTTCGGGCCGGAGCTAAGTTGTCCATACGCTCTACTTGGCCTAGCCATCTTAGGCGTTGGATCCGTAGACGCCTGGCTAGACTCATGTCGCTGTACAGCCCATACAGTTCGCGGTTGAACCTTCTCCTCCAAAAGCCATCAACGCAAACAGGACCAAAGACTGCGCGCAGAACTTTTGTCTCGAAAAGACCAAGAGACTGTTCAACCGCTTGGGATATTGTCCATGCCTCTGCACCGTAAAGCAGGACTGGGATGATCAAGGTCTTATACAAAGTCAACTTGGTCTTCCGAGAGAGGGCTCTACTACTCAATTGCCTTTTGAGCCCATAAAAACAGCGGTTGGCAAGAGTAATTCTGCGTTTGATCTCGGTACTGATGTTGTTTGTACTGTTAACCGCGGAGCCAAGGTAGACGAAGTCCTTTACTACCTCAAAGTTATAGCTGCCTATGGTGACGTTCTGGCCAAGTCGTCGATGTTGTGCGTCCTTTCTCGATGACAGCATATACTTTGTTTTGCCCTCGTTTACCGCCAGACCCATTTTAGCCGCTTCCGTTTCAATGCCAGCAAACGCATCATTGACGGCTCGCTGTGTTCGCCCAAACACGTCAATGTCATCCGCATATCCGCTAGCAGTTGAACGGACTTTTGGAAGATCGTGCCTCTTGTGTTGGCCAGTGAGTTTTGCACGATCTTCTCAAGAACGATGTTAAAGACGTCACATGACAGCGCGTCGCCTTGTCTAAAACCTTTTTTGACATTGAAGATCTCGGTGAGTTCGTTACCGACCTTGATGGAGCAGCGAGAGTTCTCCATCGTCATCCTGCTCAGTCTGACGAGTTTAGCAGGAATGTCAAAACTAGACATGGCGCTGTATAGCTCGTCTCTATGCACGCTGTCATATGCGGCCTTGAAGTCGGCAGATAGGTGGTGAATGTCAATTCAATTTTTTTCAATTTTTTTGTTCACGATTGGTTTCAGGCGTTCGCACAAAACGGCAGAGAAGACCTTATAGGCGATGTTAAGGAGACTTATCCCTCGATAGTTGGCGCAGTCAAAGGGGTCTCCTTTCTTGTGGATCGGGCAAACGATACTGAGATTCCACTCATCGGGCATGCTTTCCTCCGACCATATCTTACAGATGAGCTGGTGCATGCGCCCTACCAGATCACCTCCAGCTGCTTTAAACATTTCGGCGGGCAGACTATCTGCACCAGCAGCTTTATTAGACTTCAGTCTCGATATCGCTATCTTGACTTCGTCTAGGTCGGGGGGACGGTATTCTCTTCTATCATCGTCCGTTGTGTTGAGTGGAACATTCTGCCTGACAGCGGTATTTGTGTCCTCATCGCCGTTCAACAGTCTGCAGAAATGATTTTTCCAAATTCTCAGTATCGACTGCGAATCTACTACTAGCTGTCCATTTTCGTCCCGGCAAGCTTCTGTCCGAACTTTATATCCATTCGATAAAAGTTTTACCCTTTGGTAAAACTTTCGGACATCATTCCTGCCATAACACCTCTCCATCTCCTCGATCGCGCGCTTCTCGTGCTCTTTCTGTTTCTTCCTGAGAAGCCGGTTCTCTTCCCTTCTTCTCTGTTCGTAGAGCTCACGAACAGCTCTCGTGGTTCGATGCAGCGTTGCCCGGTAGGCTTCTTGCTTTGCTGCATGTGCCTGCCTGCACTCGTTGTCAAACCAGGGGTTTTTTCTTGTTGGCGTTTTAAAACCCAGCACATCAGTAGCGGCTTCTCTGATGGCTCTTTGACAACGTTTCCATTCTTCGTCTATTGTTAGTGCAGGCGGCGTCGAACTTTCGGTGAGTTTCAGGGAGACTCGATCGGCAAAGTTCCTGGCAGTCTGTTACGATTGTAGCTTTTCGACGTCAAACCGTGGTTGTCTTCCTCGACTCCGTTGTTCTGTCGATATCCGTGTCCTTACCTTGGCTACAACAAGGAAATGGTCCGAGTCGATGTTGGCGCCTCGGAACGTTCGGACATCAAGAATACTGGAGGAGTGTCTGACGTCGATCGTAACGTGATCAATCTGGTTGACGGTTGAATGATCAGGGGACCGCTAGGTCCCTTTATGGATGTTGAGGTGTGGGAACCGCGTGCTAGCTACAGAGAGGTTTCGCCCCGTAACAAAGTCCACCAGCCTGAGTCCGTTTTCGGACGTGGTGTCGTGCAGGCTGTGTTTACCGATGACTCTAGCAAAGATGTCCTCTTTACCCAGCTTAGCGTTAAAATCTCCTAGAACGATCTTGGTGTCGTAGCTGGGGCATTGATCGTACGTTCTTTCTAGGAGATCATAGAAGTCATCTTTGCTATCGTCATCTTTGTCCTCTGTTGGGGCGTGGGCGCAGAGTTTTTTTACGTGGTGAGGAAGTTAACCCCACGCACAACCTCCAAGTGGGAGGACAGGTCCATTTGTTTAGCCCCCGGACAAAGGGGTCCGGAGGGATCCGGTGTCGGTAGCCTCTTGCAGGCTGTGAGCGCCGCCGTTGGCCCTAAAAGAAGGGCTCATCCGCCGCCATCTCTATTCCAGGGGACCTAAAAGTCAACCAGGAGAAATAAAAAAATTATGGTCTCTAGTGCTTTAGGTGGGCGCTATTCTTGCATAAATTCCTTCGCTACTTGGTGATCCGATGACCTAAAAATGCAAATCCTCAAGAACTTTGTCTAAAAATAAATAAAATTCTGACCAAAAAAATGTTGAAAAAATTTTTTTGAACTTTTGAACTTTCTTCTGAGTACTGGAGCTCTCAGGCTTAAAACTGGTTCATTGTACTGACAGGTCCCAACGGCAAATGGTGACTGGACCAGATTCGATTTCACTGGGATTCGAACCTGAGGCAGGCACTTAACCAACTGCACCATCCAGTCGTCCACTGTCAGAATTTAGTCCGAGGCCATTCTGCGTGATGAAAGACTTGCCTTAAAAATCGAAAGACTAAGTAATCAACTTGTCATTCCAATTTCAAAATTTATCAAAGAAACTTAAGTCCATTCAGCGGAACTGACAGCAGATCAGAAACTAAGGCCTCCTTCATGCCCATTTCATTGGTCACTCACCAAAACCCCTGCAACACACTCATTCACTCATCGCCACCACCACTCAACGTGCATTGAATCCGCTTCAAAGAAACTGTCAAATCAATTGACATTCCCATTAAGTCACTCATGCGACAGCTCCGCGTTTCGATTTGCATAATGATTTCCTTTAGAAAGTAATCACCCACAAGACCGTGGGCCGCAGACCGGGCCAACTTCACACTCCATTGAGTCTGCAGTTGGCAGCCATAATTAAAATGTAACTCCAAGCCGACACCGAACGGTCGTGAGTTCGACTGACACGCTTTTTTTAGGAATAGCCCTCTGTGCTGCGGATCGAACGCTGTGCGCGTCGCCACCACACACACCACAAGCTTCGGCACCTCAACGTCCCGTCGTCGTCGTGCCAATCATCGACCGATGTGCGATTGAGAAACCCACAAGCGCAGACAACCTTCCAACTGGCTCACGCTGCCAGAGAGTTCAGGTGATTTGCCACAGCAAATTGGTGCTCGGCGAGTGCTCGGGACGCGGGCAGGAGCGGCGGGCGCGGGAGAAAATCATTCACATTGTGACCCCGGTGATCCGCCACGCTCGCAGTAATAACAAAAATATTTAAGGCTTCGAAAATTAACACCTCGGAGTGTGCAGCACGGCCTCGCATTGTCTCCGGGACATACTCGCGGTACGTGGAGTGTCTGCAGCGCACTGCGAGGGCATTCTGGGAAGATCTGAGCCGATTGCCGGGATGGATGCTGTGCTGGGAATGCAGAGAGCGAACGTGCGCCGCCCCCTCCCCGGCTTGTGGCAGTTTGCTCAGCATAACCAAACAGTTTGCTCGACGGTGTGTCGCGGTGAGATATCGTCCGGCCGGTCGGGCCTGCAGTCGTCTGTTGCCACATCAGTGATGTGCTGCTGATGTGCTCGGCTGCGGGGGAAGCCGGTGCGGCGAGTGCGGTCGACAATTGTCGAACAAATAGTTCGCGGATTAGCAGCACATCCCTGCCCCTCCGTCGCATTGCAGTGGATGTGCCGAATGCCGATGACGATGGAGCTCCGGTGATGGCTTCGGTGTGCCGTTCCAGCCTGGAAATGGTATCTGGCGCTGCTGCTGTAGCCGCGCTCCGGAGAATAATGGGAATTAGACACGATTCGTGATTTATGAGGTGCGAATTGCACCGAAAACAATTTCGCTATTATTGATGGCGATACGGATAATTCCGAGTTCGACTCCGACTCCAGCTACAGCTCCGGGTCCTGGTTGTGGTTTGGGTTTGGTTTCGCGATTTCGGGGGTCTGCTGTGCTCGCAGCGAGTTTATGCTGATCGGCGATAGGACGTGCACTTTTCTTTTCCTATTTTCGGGGGTATTCCCGTCCAAGTTGCGGGGATTTTTTTCATCGCCGAGGAAAGGGTATTCGCGGTGCTGCCTTGGCGGGTATCTGGGTTTGTGGATCTTGGCGGAGGTGTAAATTAATCACGAACGACTGGTGATGTTTCGCAATCGTCCCTCATTTAAATTGGAACCGAGGGAATGGATATTGTTTTGTTTCTGATGAGAAACAGAGTTTTTTTTTTGGGAGTGTTTCCCTCATTTATCGACACGATTTTGGATGTATCTGCTGAGCTGAGATGGAAAAGGCTTCGAAAGTGAACTTTATCTTGACATGAACAAGGGAAGGTTTTACTCTTGCTTAGTTTATGATGAAACCGGGTTTTCTGAAAGGCGAATACAATTTGGGTCTTTTGGACGATAAATTGAGAGTCAAACAAGTAATTCTCAAATTTCAAAAAATGTTTGTTGACTACATGAGCTCTGCTTAAGCATTTAATTCTTGAACTGAAACCATCCACCAACAACTTCTTGGTGATCTGCAAAAATCTTACATTCATTTTCGCCTGAATAAGTCCACAATTTTGAATGATCAAAGTGACAGCAGTTGTCATCATAAATCAATCTTAATAACAACTTAAGGCTTAGAATTGGTAAGAAGATCGGTTAGGTAAGAGTATTTTGAAATTAAAATGCGTCCGCAACATGAGATCCGATCCGTCTGGTATCGACCTTTCCAATTGTCGAAAGGGGTGCCATTTACTGTTGGTTTTTTGAAAGGTTTCTCATACCATTTCCTTCCCTTTTTAAGGTTCCGTCTATAAAAACGGAACCTTTATAATTTCGGTGTGTCCGTCCGTTCGTCCGTCCGTCCATCCGTCCGTCCGTCGTGTCTGTCACGCTTTTTTATCTCCGAAGTTTATAAAGACACGACATGAAATTTTGGAATTAGGTACTTCGGGCCTAGATGTCATTGCCCATGCACCCAAATTTAAAAAGTGGGGCCATTTGGGGGTGGCTTCAGCACAGGTGAAGTTGCCATTAATTTTGAAAAATTGTCGCACCCCATCGACTTATATATCAATCGACAGATCTTTTGAAACGAGGTAGAGGTTTCCTTCAACACTTTTTGATCCAAAGTTCCATTTGAAAAATATGAAGCTCCAAAGTTTTTTTTTAAGGCGTTCCCCCTGCCATCCAAAGTGTTTAAAAATCTGAAAAAATCACAAAAACTTGGCTTTATTGAGTACTTTCACTTAAATTTTAAATAATTTAAAGCATTCTGGCCCTGATAGTTCTCGAGATATTGGCCAAAAACGATCAACCATCCACATGCGAATTTTGAAGATCTGAAAACGCTTTTTTGAAGACCTCAGCGTAAGCATTAAGAAATGATAAATTTCAAAATATCGGTTTATGTTGAAATTTTGAGATATTTAAGATTTAAAATGATAACTATTTTCATTTTTACACGTTTCATGCTATGTTCGACCACTCTATACGTCGGTTAGTGTTACCTCTTAGATCTCAACCCCTAAATGCCCAACAGCAGGGTACACACACACCGCAGGCATGAACACTGATTGGGTATGGATGGAAGGGATTTTCTGGATGGATGCTTGTTTGTTTGGATGAATGAATGTAGTAATGAATAGTTGATTTGGGTTGAAGTTAAAAGAAAATTCAACTGAAATAGTTTGGAAACGTCGGTTGATATTCAGAAATCATCCATCAATAGTATGCGACGGAACATTCCCCGTGCGAGTTCAACTCGCACTTGCCCAGTTTATTTTTTTTTTGTCGGAGGTTTTTGAAACTCTACACTTGAGCACTCAGATTCAAAAACTGGTCCATTGTACTACCAGGCTGTTGCCTACTTTTAGTGAAAGTAGCAGGCGCTTCTGTGATGAGGAGCCTACATCATCAGCTCTCATTTCATCAGCACCGAATAACTGCCACCTGATCCGAGCAAAGTTGGGACAATGGCAGAGGAAGTGCTCTGCCGTATCATCGTCTTCTCCACAGGCGTCGCAAAGGGTTTGGTCACTTAGGCCAAGCACACTTAGGTGTTTGGCGAAGGTGTAGTGCCCCGTTAGTACGCCGGTAAGTTGTCTGCAGTCTTTCTGTTAAGAGATAACAAGAAAGTCGCGGGTTTCTTACAGACGTTTAGGAGCATGCGCTTGGTCTGTCTACATCCTGGAGAGCCATGCCACCTGAGGTTGTGCTCTCGAAAAGTCCAACCATCGATGGAAGCCCTAACCGAGAACGCGGGCAGTCCCAGCGTAGGTTCAGGTCCTGAAAATGCTTCATCAGAACTTTGCATAGCAAGTTCATCGGCGATGTCATTTCCTGTGATCTTGTGGTGCCCCGGGACCGAATTTAAACTGCCGATTAAATTCAGAGAAGACTTTCATTCCTAAGCTATGCTGGAAGTGGTTGAGGGTCAAGCAAGGCTTTAAGAGCAGCTTGGCTGTCGCTGCAGACACAAATACTTCACCCCTTCCACCTGGTCTTCATAATATAGTTCGTGGCCATTAGAACATTGCCTACAAGATCTTATCTGCCGTGTTGTGTGAACGCCTAAAGCCATTCGTCAACAACCAGGCCAGGAAAATCCACCATCAACCAAATATTCACGCTGCGGCAGATCTTGGAAAAAACCCAGGAACAGCAAATCGATACCCACCACCTTTTCATCGATTTTAAGGCCGCGTATGACAGCATCTACAGAGACGAGCTATACAGAGCAATGTCTAGTTTTGGCATCCCTACCAAACTCGTCCGTTTGTGTAGGATGACGATGGAGAATGCACGCTGCTCCATCAAGGTCGGTAAAGACCTAACCGAGACCTTTGATGTCAAAAAAGGATTCAGACAAGGCGACGCGCTGTCATGCGACTTCTTCAACATCATACTTGACATCATCGTACTTGAAAGAATTGTGCAAAACTCGCACGCCAACACCAGAGGCACAATCTTTCAGAAATCCGTCCAACTACTCGCATATGCCGACGATATTGACATAATCGGAAGAACACAGCGTGATGTCAATGGCACTTTTGTGAGTATTGCGACGGAGGCCGCGAAGATGGGTTTAACGGTAAATGAGGGCAAGACCAAGTATATGCTGTCAACCAGAAAGGACACCCAACACCGACGTCTCGGACAGAACGTCAGAGCAGACAGATATAACTTTGATGTAGTCAAAGACTTTGTCTACCTAAGAACCGCTATCAGCTCAGACTATGACACCAGCGGCCAGTGGCCAGTATGTTATGGCGGGGGTAAATAGGGGCTGCCCGCAGGGTGGTGTCTTGTCTCCTCTGCTATTG
Organism: Myathropa florea; assembly: GCA_930367185.1. Classification (NCBI taxonomy): domain Eukaryota; kingdom Metazoa; phylum Arthropoda; class Insecta; order Diptera; family Syrphidae; genus Myathropa; species Myathropa florea. Next base: position 124,987,850 of record OV884002.1, on the reverse strand, counting down.
TTCATGCTGATTGACTCTCTGCTCGATGCTCTCAATAGTTCCAACATCTACGCCCAGGCCTATGCGGATGATGTAGCTGTTCTGTCTGTCGGATCATGCCTAGCGGATGTGTGTTCAAAAGCGCAGGCAGCTCTAGACGTGATCGACGATTGGTGTACCAGAAATGGGCTTTCAGTGAACCCTCTTAAAACCGAGGTTGTCCTCTTTACGAGGAGGAGGAAATTGACTGGTTCGACTCAACTGGTACTAAAAGGTGTCACTATCCGCTTTTCCGATGAAGCTAAGTATCTGGGTGTCATTCTAGATAGGAAGCTTCTGTGGAAAAAAACACATTGAAACGCAAATTGCGAAGGCACTGTCAGTTTTCTGACAGTGTAAAGGAATTTTCGGCAAAACCTGGGGTCTATCACCAAAAAGATCCGTTTGGATCTACACGGCTATGATTAGACCCCTTCTCTCCTATGCATCGGTCGTTTGGTGGAATAAGCTTTCGCGTAAATACGTAACTGCTGCTCTCACCAAGCTTCAAAGAACGGTCTGTCTCGGCTGCATGGGGGCCTTCCCTAGCACGCCTGGCTCTGCTCTTGATGCCCTGCTGAATCTCCCCCCCCCCCCCTAGATGTCCATATCATGGGGTGCACTCTCAAGGCCATCTTCCGTTTAAAAAGAAGTGGTTATTGGTACAGCTCGCACTGGAGTTTCGATGACCTTGCGCACCGCATCTCCTTTCACCTCAGTCTTATGGATATGCCGTCTGACGCACGGACACCAGTACTCCAGCTGCGACGAACATACAAAGTCGACTTTCTCTTCGTCGCAGCTGGAGTACAGGACTCCGAGCGTCAGACGGCATACCAAGAACATAAATACTTGACAGACAAATTAATGCATTGTCTCGATGAATCCGTGACATCTTAAAGGTAGATCAGATCTTCTTCTTTGACTGGCGCTACAGTTCATGGTGGACCTGGGCTTCAGTGAACATGCCGCTCCAAACACCACGCAATTGACAAGAGTAATCCTTCGTCATATCTCTACGGTGGTGTCATTGTTTGAATTTACTCCGAAGCCTAGGTAGACAAGGTCTTTCATCTACCTCAAAGTAATAGCTGTCTTATACGATTGGATGGCGCAGTTGGTTGTCTGCCCCAAGTTAGAGGGGTCCCAGGTTCGAGTCCCAGTGAAATCGAATCGGTTTCAGTCACCATTTGCTGTTGGAGTACTGGAGTACTGGCACTGGAGTAGGTTGCTACCTCTCAGTACAATGGACCAGTTTTGAGTCTGAGTCCTCCAGTGTAGTGTTTCAAAATCCTCCGAAAAAAAAGAATAGCTGTCTCCAGGATCTTCAGGAACTTTTTTAGCGCTCTTTTCAGTACTTTGATCCATTTTTGACGTGAAAGATCTTTCAGTCGTACGCGATCGCCAAGGTCTTTTCGACGACCTTAGAAATGCTTTAACCACTCAAATACATTCACTTCTGTCTTCTTTTCTACCTTTTCTAATTATCACATGAAATTGTACACTTTGTTGGTCGAGTCTTCTTGATCGAGGAGGCCATGATCAAACGTAATGGACGAGAATCGGAAGAGAAGGAATCACGATACACAGCTGGCGATCGTCTCACTTGGGCTCATGATCAGTTTGACTATACATAGAGCACCAGTCTCCTTAATTTACAGCCACAGCTCGTGAAAGCCAAGATTTAACTCGAAAAACTCAAGGACGACGAAGGGATTTGATTGGAAAGCAGTGCAACAGCTGAAAATAATGCAGTCATTTGAAGACAATTTTTACAAGAACTGCAGTAGAAAAGGATAATTTCTTCATTTGATTGTGGCAGAAGCGTCGAGGATGTGTGCGACATTGCTTCGACTGCTGATGCCGTCTTTACCGCTATTCGGATGGAGGAATGCATTCCTTTCCCATTTTCCAACTTCAATTCCAATTTAGTTCATTAGACAAAATGGTCTTCTTCCCAACCTCTCAGCTGCTTCTTAGTGCAACCCCTTCAAGTGCGCTCAGAGGAATGTCACATCTCCCCGAGACTGACTCATTACATCAGACTCTATCTCTCCATCTGAACATATTCGCCTTCTCTTCTCATCTCCTCACGTCCATTAGCCCAGGCATCAGACACTGCATCTCCGCTCCGAGCATCAATCTATGATCCCTATCTCGCGGTCCTCTTATCAGCCAGCTCAATCAGTGAGTCACCGCTAGAGAGTGATCTCAAGTGTGACTACACACATCCCTTCGGAGGACGGTACAAATTTCCGGCGAGATAGCTCAAGTGGTTCAAAAAATGTGTTCCCTTCTCCTTCGGCCGCTTCGGTGCCCACGAAAGGGAACGCAAGAACGCCTTCTATTGCACATGCGGTGGTGAGCTACCTGGCGACAGTGGTCCGCGCTAAACACCATCAAGGACAACTCATTTGTAAAGGACTTCACATTTGCGTCTGCTTTCGGTTTCGTCTTGCTCTCTGTCCCGTTTCCTCCTGAATCCGGTCGCAGCTCACGCTAGTTGTGCATCATCAGCAGCAGAAGCAGCAGAGCGTACTAGACACCACCACCATCACCGCCAGCACCAGCACTTGCCAGACACCGAGAGATAATTTCGGAAGATTAGCTGAGTGCAGCGCAGAGATAAGCGTTCCATTCCGCCTATCATAACGAAAACCAAATATCTTGACTTGTGGCTGTGGTCTTCCCAGATCCACACTCGCACACACACACACGCTCACGGGGTGGAGGAACAGAAATTGTCTGATAAGCCCCAGAACCACCACCACCACCACCATCGCCAGCATCAGCACCAGCCCAACCGAACTGTGACGATACGAAGCCAGCCAGCCGGGGTAAGTGCTTGGTTGCCATGTGTAATCTCCCGTCTCCCTCGCTCTGGCCAGGATGGGGGGAGATGGAGGAGCAGGAGTGGTGGTGCGCTGTGCAAAAAGTGAGAGATACAGTCGAGCGAAGGTGAACCGAAACAAACGGAATTATGGGGAAAAAATCACTTTTATCTGGTCGCGAGTGGAGATGCATGTGCATGCATTTGCCACCAACATTACCGTCTCGCGAGGAGCGTTTCACTGCACAAATACTCAGATAACATCCAGCGGGAGCAGCAGAAGCAACAGAGAGATGGTGTTGGTGCTGCACCGCCAGCGGTTCGGATGACCTGGGAGTTGGTTGCACTGCAACAATGAAGCTGGTGTGTAATTAGGACCAGCTAGACTCATTATCTTTCACAGCACTTGAGTCCCACCTCTGGGGAGGTGGTCATTGCGATGTACTTTCGTGGAAGAGCGAGCGATTGTGACCCTAGACATGACGGTAACTGTCGCTTTGAGAGTCTGTATCCAACGCGAAAGTGCACATATGGACAGATGTGAAGCAAATCTTTGAAGGGGAGGCTGAGTCAGGATTGACCTTGATCCGGCAGAGGAACAGACTGACTTCGGGAGAGGGGAAACAGGATGACAGCTTGCTTGCTTCGTTACAGATAAATCGTCTTGCGCGTCATCGCAAGAGAGACGTTTAACAAATCAGACCGCAAAATTGGGCGTCTTTGGAAAAAGCGTTGTACAACGTTGAGGGAGATTGGCGTCGCATTTTTCACCACGTCCCCTATACATTCTTGAGTTGGACAGAATTTGCTTCTTCTTGTGGTTGCTTGCATGCGCGTCAGAGCGTTCTCTCCTAAATTCCTCGCCAATACTCTTGTTTCCTGTTCAGTCGTTTTTTGACACGCTCACGTTCGGGGCGATTTTGGGCCACGCTTCTGACGGATGAAACCCTGATCAGAACTTCGGCTTTATTTCCAATCTCATCTTCAGTTACCTGCATGTTCCACTAAAGGGGTCGCGGGGGCAATGCACGCACGAGAGATCTCCAGGCCCCTCAATACTCCGCCATCGACTCTAACTCATCAGGAGCTATGGCCAGGCGCAACCAGGCGAGTGTTTGGACTTGGTCCAATCATCTCGTCCTGGGTCTGCCAAGCGGACGCCTACCTGATGGAATCGCATTCAAGGCACGCCTCGGAAGTCGTGATGATGGGGACATTCGTGCTGCGTGACCAAACCAACGAAGTACAGCTCTTTCCGCTCGAAGAAGCAGCTGCCCAACATTGAGTTCCGCGCACTGTCGTGTTTCTCACCCTATCCCGGGGATTAACCAGGGCGTGCGGGGATTAAACGGCAACGGACAACAGATTTATTTCCCTTTCTAAATTTAACCGAGTTCTTAAATTCGGGCTTATTTCGCTCGGCGTTATTTCTCACCACCAAGAGACGCTGAGTCGAAAGTACATCCAAAGGTAAACACTTATTTCACGTTAGAGCAGAACAGTCATGGCTTTGTTTTAGTTTTGTATTCAACAAAGCTGCTGACATGAAGTTTGGTAGGAAGCCCTTTTTGGGATTGGCAGCTGTAGTCAGTCCATCTAAGGGAATAGTAAAATGATTAGTCCCTCAAACTTTGTTTGCTTCATTCTCTGGAAGTGTGTGTCGTTTGGTCCATTATTTGCAACCTTACCATCGTCCACGGATCAAGTTGCTTTAGCTCAACTTCTATTAATTACCGCCACTATGTGACAGTCGAATTTGCATTTTTCCAGCAAGAATAGTAGCGGCCAAAGTATACAACCTTGCGGAACCTCGTTTAAATAAAAATAATGGCGGCGCTACAGTCCGAGGTGGACTTGGGCCTCTTTTCTCAGCAACCACTCGTGTTGTGCGTGCTACTGTTCTCTCACGAGTGAAGGGGACTTAACGGCGAGATTGAGAAGCCTTTTCTAGACAGTTATACTCTTTGAGCATTGTCAGTGACTCGAAAGAGGTGGAGTCGTGAAAAAATGTTTGGTGATTTTTCGAGATTCGAACCTTAGACCTTGAGCGTAGGAGTCGATGCACCTACCCACTACGGCACGGCGCCCAACTTTAGGCTTTACGTTAACTTCTCTTAAATACCCCCACTTTTTGACAGTCGGGTTTGTACTTTTTCAGCAAAGAATAGTAGCGGCCAAAGTATGCAACCTTGCGAAACCCCGTTTCCCACTGGCCAGAGCTTGACGATGGCAAAACAAAGAAGCTTCTAGCGTTGGACCGAATCTGGATCCGTGTGCTCGTTGGAACAATGTTCCAACAAGTGGTCTGTCAGTCATCACAAAGCCAAACTCTGCTGGGTCTCGGGCCACAGCTTGATCACAGGGAACGAGAAAGCAGACGAATTGACTAGATGAGAGTCTGAAATGAGCACCAGTGCGGCGGACACATCTTTGCGGCCACCGATTAGTGCATTGTACCGGATCATAAGCGACATAGTACAAAAAAACCCTTGTGAGAAATGATTGTCACATGAGAAGACCAACGTGGCCAGAGTTTAACTACGGCAAAACAAAGAAGCTTCTGGTGTTGGACTGAAACTCGATCCGTGTGCTTGTCGAAGTGACCACAGGACACTGCCCCATCGGAACAATGCTCCGGAAATGGAATGCGGAATCCAACAATCTCTGCCGGAGCTGCAGAGATGAGGAAGAAACCGAGACGATCCAACATCTACTTTGCCACTGCCCAGCTCTCCAGAATCGGCGCCTAGCTTCGCTGGGCCAAAGATTCTCCACAGAGACTGTGGACTTAGCGAATGCAGATATATCGGATCTTCTAAAATTCATAAGGAGCACAGGGTGTTTGCAACCACCACGTGATAGGATAGGTTAATAGATTGTGTACTCCACAATTGAAGGGATTCACAATGGGCCCTATGGCATCCGAGTGGAAGTGATGCTTTAACCATCACACTCCCCTTCCAAAACCTAACCTAACCTAACTGGATGGCGCAGTTGGTTAGATGCCTGCTCCAAGTTCGAGGGGTCCCAGGTTCGAATCCCAGTGAAATCGAATCTAGTCCAGTCATCATTTGCCGTTGGGATCAAATTAACGGCACTGGAGTAGGTTGCTACCTGGCAGTACAATGCACCAGTTTTGAATCTGAGTGCTACAGTAGAGTTTCAAAAAATCCTCCAAAAAAAAACCTAACTCAGAGGTTGGGTAAGGCTTGACTTTGACAACAAAATAAGATGCCTTTTCTCCGCAAAGCACCTCATTGAGCCTATCGAACCCCTTCTTGAAGTCAACGAACAGCAGATGAAGCCCATTTCCGACTAATTGTTCTATGACTAAGCTATTTGTGTCAATTTGATCAGATTCTTAGCAAAAATCTTTCTGTTATGGGCCGAAAGCTAAATCAGCCTGTTCTCGGCTTTGATCGAGATTTGCCTGGAAACCATATGAATCTCCTAAGCGACTACCGATTTTCCACAGTCTATTCTGAGTCCTTTCCTTGAGAGTGTGACGATATTTTCCTTAATTCTACTCTCGTTGAAAATGTTCTTTCTGCCACGGCAGGGTTCAAATTTTAAGTAGATTGGGTCCAAGTGTAGATCCCTAAGGGACATCAGCAATTTTTGAAAATGTGTTTTTTTTACCAGTCAGCAGAGCTCCAGTCGTCTTAAAGCCTCTGTCTGGTGTCATATAAACCATCTTTTTTTTATCAGGTCAGGGCTCAAATTGTAACTATTGGGTCCAATTCTGAATCCCCGAGGTTATTGAAAATTTGTTCTTTCATCGATCAACAGAGGCCCTATCGCCTTAACACCTCCCCATTTCCCATACTCTAGTGGGAGTTCTTTCCTTGAGAGTTTTACGATCAAATTTCCATTGTGTCACTTCAGAGTTCAAATTTTAATTAGATTGGGTTCAAGTCTGTACCCCTGAGGGACCTCAGAAGCTATTGAAACTCTGTTTTTTCATCAATCAGCAGAGCTCCTGTCGCCTAAAAGACTGTATTGGGTGTCCTTTCATTGAGAGTTTTAGGAGCAATTTCCTTTCTGCCACGTCAGGGTTCAAATTCAAAACAGATTTGACTCAAGTCTCTATCCCTGAGGGACACCAAAGTTTTTTGAAAATCTGTTTCTTCGTCGACCAATAGAGATCCTGTCGCCCTAACGCTTCCCTACTTCCATCTGTCTATTCGATGTCCTTTCATTGAGCGTTTTACGAGCTAATTTCCATTGTGCCACTTCAGGGTTCAAATTTTAAATAGATTTGGCTCAAGTCTGCATCCCTGGGGGACGCCAAAATTATTTGAAAATGTGTTTCTTCATCTATCAACAGAGCTGAGAGCTATTTTCCGCAATCTGCTGGGTGTTTCATTGGGAGTTTTACTAGCAAATTTCCCGCTAGTGTTCAAACTTAAATAAATTTGGTTCAACGCTGAACCCCTGAGGGACACAAAAAATCCCTAAAAATGTGTTCCTTCTTCAGTCAGCAGAGCTTCGGTTGTCTAAAAGCATCTGTCGGGTGTTTTATGAGCAAACTTTCTTTTTATCAGGTCAGGGCCCAAATTTTAAATATTAGGTCCAAGTCTGAATCCCCGAGGGACCCCAAAGGATATTGAAAATCTGTTACTTCATCGATCAACAGAGGCTCTGTCGCCTTAACACCTCTCCATTTCCCACACTCTAGTGGGTGTCCTTTCCTTGAGAGTTTTGCGAGCAAATTTCCACTTGAGGGTTCAAATTTTAATTAGATTGAGTTCAAGTTTGTACCCCTGAGGGACACCAGAAGTTATGGAAAATCTGTTTCTTCATCAATCAGCGGAGCTCCTGTCGCCTTAAAGCCTGTATTGGGTGTCCTTTCATTGAGAGTTTTATGACCAAATTTCCTTTCTGCCACGTCGGGGCTGAAATTTAAAACAGATTTGACTCAAGTCTTTATCCCTGAGGGACGCCAACGTTTTTTGAAAATGTGTTTCTTTATCGATCAACAGAGATCCTGTCGCCTTAACACCTCCCCATTTCCCACTTCCCATTTTGCGAGCAAATTTCCATTGTATCACTTTAGGGTTCAATTTTTAAATAGAATTGGGTCAAGTTTTCATCCCTAAGGGACACCAAAATTGTTTGAAAATGTTTTTCTGAGCTGAGAGCTATTTTCTGCAATCTGTTGGGTGTTTCATTAAGAGTTTTACCACCAAATTTCCCGCCAGGATTTAAATCTAAATAAATTTGGTTCAACACTAAACCCCTGAGGGACACCAGAAATCACTGAAAATGAGTTTCTTTCGACAGTTCTCTTGACAGGCTACTCACGAATCCTCAGATTCGTGTCGCGCCTCTTCTCGACACCACCTCTCCACTCAACACAGCATAGCATCTGAGGAACATAGCCTCCTGGAAATTGCGTTCCAACTTCTCATCTTCATTGGACATCAATTTAATAATGAACCGCCCCTCCTCGGCCGGCCCCTGTGCAGTCTAACGACCCTTCGGTAGCGTGAACTAGATTAATTCAATTATTTTTCAAGCCATCGATGATCATTCGCTTGACCATTTCGCTGTCAAATAAACCATGCGCCCGCCCCCTCCCCGTCCCGTTCGCTGCGCGCTGATAAATCAATCTTCATGACCACGGCATTCCAGAGTCCGGCATCCGCCTCGGTGCTGTGCCATCGAAAGCAATTCAATCTGGAGCGGGACGAGCTCGAACCACCTTCTTGTCTTTAATTCCGTCCGATTCGGTCGCGCTCAATGGGATCCGATTTGACTGCCAAGTGCACTGAGTCCTGCTGGTGCGAGTGCCGCTGCTGCCGTTGCTGCTCCTGCCTCTGCCTCGATGATGACGACGAAGATGATGGCGATGCTGGTGATGCTGGTGATGCTGGTGATGGTGGTGATGGTGGAGGTGATCCATAGGCGAGGTAGTTAGTTCGTTTATTCCCTCGGTTTGGTTTGGCAGAAAGATCGCGCCCGATTTCGGTTTCAGTCTTTTGCGTCCATTTTTGGTTTTCGGTAGAATCGCGTGCACACCACTCCACACCAGGCATCAGACACTGGCTGCATCTCCGCTCCGAGCATCAATCTATGATCCCTATCTCGCGGTCCCCTTATCAGCCAGCTCAATCAGTGAGTCACCGCTAGAGAGTGATCTCAAGTGTGACTACACACATCCCTTCGGAGGACGGTACAAATTTCCGGCGAGATAGCTCAAGTGGTTCAAAAAATGTGTTCCCTTCTCCTTCGGCCACCGCATCAAAATGCATCCGCTTCGGTGCCCACGAAAGGGAACGCAAGAACGCCTTCTATTGCACATGCGGTGGTGAGCTACCTGGCGACAGTGGTCCCCGCTAAACACCATCAAGGACAACTCATTTGTAAAGGACTTCACATTTGCGTCTGCTTTCGGTTTCGTCTTGCTCTCTGTCCCGTTTCCTCCTGAATCCGGTCGCAGCTCACGCTACTTGTGCACCATCAGCAGCAGAAGCAGCAGAGCGTACTAGACACCACCACCATCACCGCCAGCACCAGCACTTGCCAGACACCGAGAGATAATTTCGGAAGATTAGCTGAGTGCAGCGCAGAGATAAGCGTTCCATTCCGCCTATCATAACGAAAACCAAATATCTTGACTTGTGGCTGTGGTCTTCCCAGATCCACACTCGCACACACACACACGCTCACGGGGTGGAGGAACAGAAATTGTCTGATAAGCCCCAGAACCACCACCACCACCACCATCGCCAGCATCAGCACCAGCCCAACCGAACTGTGACGATACGAAGCCAGCCAGCCGGGGTAAGTGCTTGGTTGCCATGTGTAATCTCCCGTCTCCCTCGCTCTGGCCAGGATGGGGGGAGATGGAGGAGCAGGAGTGGTGGTGCGCTGTGCAAAAAGTGAGAGATACAGTCGAGCGAAGGTGAACCGAAACAAACGGAATTATGGGGAAAAAATCACTTTTATCTGGTCGCGAGTGGAGATGCATGTGCATGCATTTGCCACCAACATTACCGTCTCGCGAGGAGCGTTTCACTGCACAAATACTCAGATAACATCCAGCGGGAGCAGCAGAAGCAACAGAGAGATGGTGTTGGTGCTGCACCGCCAGCGGTTCGGATGACCTGGGAGTTGGTTGCACTGCAACAATGAAGCTGGTGTGTAATTAGGACCAGCTAGACTCATTATCTTTCACGGCACTTGAGTCCCACCTCAGGGGAGGTGGTCATTGCGATGTACTTTCGTGGAAGAGCGAGCGATTGTGACCCTAGACATGACGGTAACTGTCGCTTTGAGAGTCTGTATCCAACGCGAAAGTGCACATATGGACAGATGTGAAGCGAATCTTTGAAGGGGAGGCTGAGTCAGGATTGACCTTGATCCGGCAGAGGAACAGACTGACTTCGGGAGAGGGGAAACAGGATGACAGCTTGCTTGCTTCGTTACAGAAAAATCGACTTGCGCGTCATCGCAAGAGAGACGTTTAACAAATCAGACCGCAAAATTGGGCGTCTTTGGAAAAAGCGTTGTACAACGTTGAGGGAGATTGGCGTCACATTTTGCACCACGTCCCCTATACATTTTTGAATTGGTCAGATTTTGCTTCTTCTTGTGGTTGGTTGCATGCGCGTCAGAGCGTTCTCTCCTAAATTCCTCGCCAATACTCTTGTTTCCTGTTCAGTCGTTTTTTGACACGCTCACGTTCGGGGCGATTTTGGGCCACGCTTCTGACGGATGAAACCCTGATCAGAACTTCGGCTTTATTTCCAATCTCATCTTCAGTTACCTGCATGTTCCACTAAAGGGGTCGCGGGGGCAATGCACGCACGAGAGATCTCCAGACCCCTCAATACTCCGCCATCGACTCTAACTCATCAGGAGCGATGCCCATGCGTAAGCAGGCGAGTTTTTGTACTTGGTCCAACCATCTCGTCCTGGGTCTGCCAAGCGGTCGCCTATCTGATGGAATCGCATTCAAGGCACGCCTCGGAAGTCGTGATGATGGGGACATTCGTGCTGCGTGACCAAACCAACGAAGTACAGCTCTTTCCATTCGAAGAAGCAGCTGCCCAACATTGAGTTCCTCGCACACTGCCGTGTTCCTCACTCTATCCCGGGGACTAACCAGGGCGTGCGGGGATTAAACGGCAACGGACAACAGATTTATTTCCCTTTCTAAATTTAACCGAGTTCTTAAATTCGGGCTTATTTCGCTCGGCGTTATTTCTCACCACCAAGAGACGCTGAGTCGAAAGTACATCCAAAGGTAAACACTTATTTCACGTTAGATCAGAACAGTCATGGCTTCGTTTTGGTTCTGTATTCAACAAAGCTGCTTACGTCAAATTTGGTAGGCAACCCTCTTTGGGATTGGCAGCTGCAGTCAGTCCATTTAAGCGAATAGGAAAATTATTAGTCCCTCAAACTTTGTTTGCTTCATTTTCTGAAAGTCTGTGTCGCTTGGTCCATTATTTTCAAGCTTACCATCGTCTACGCATCAAGTTGCTTTAGGTAAATGGTCAATTTCTATTTTTCCAGCAAAGAAAAGTAGCGGCCAAAGTATGCAACCTTGCGGAACCCCGTTTCCCACTGGCTATAGCTTAACTACGGCAAAAGAAAAAAGCTTCTGGCGCTGGACCGAAACTCGATCCGTCTGCTCGTTGGAACAATGTTCCAACAAGTGGTCTGTCAGTCATCACAAAGTCAAACTCTGCTGGGTCTCGGGCCACAGCTTGATCACAGGGAACGAGAAAGCAGACGAATTGACTAGACGAGGGTCTGAAATGAGCATCAGTGCGACGGACACGTCTTCGCGGCCACCGATTAGTGCCTTGTACCGGATCATAAGCGACATAGTACAAAAAAACCCTTGTGAGAAATGATTGTCACATGAGAAGACCAACGTGGCCAGAGTTTAACTACGGCAAAACAAAGAAGCTTCTGGTGTTGGACTGAAACTCGATCCGTGTGCTTGTCGAAGTGATCACAGGACACTGCCCCATCGGAACAATGCTCCGGAAATGGAATGCGGAATCCAACAATCTCTGCTGGAGCTGCAGAGATGAGGAAGAAACCGAGACGATCCAACATCTACTTTGCCACTGCCCAGCTCTCCAGAATCGGCGCCTAGCTTCGCTGGGCCAAAGATTCTCCACAGAGACTGTGGACTTAGCGAATGCAGATATATCGGATCTTCTAAAATTCATAAGGAGCACAGGGTGTTTGCAACCACCACGTGACAGGATAGGTAAATAGATTGTGTACTCCACAATTGAAGGGATTCACAATGGGCCCTATGGCATCCGAGTGGAAGTGATGCTTTAACCATCACACTCCCCTTCCAAAACCTAACCTAACCTAACTGGATGGCGCAGTTGGTTAGATGCCTGCTCCAAGTTCGAGGGGTCCCAGGTTCGAATCCCAGTGAAATCGAATCTAGTCCAGTCATCATTTGCCGTTGGGATCAAATTAACGGCACTGGAGTAGGTTGCTACCTGGCAGTACAATGAACCAGTTTTGAGTCTGAGTGCTCCAGTAGTTTCAAAAAATCCTCAAAAAAAAAACCTAACCCAGAGGTTGGGTAAGGCTTGACACGTGGCATTTGACTTTGACAACAAAATAAGATGCCTTTTCTCCGCAAAGCACCTCATTGAGCCTATCGAACCCCTTCTTGAAGTCAACGAACAGCAGATGAAGCCCATTTCCGACTAATTTTTCTATGACTAAGCTATTTGTGTCAATTTGATCAGATTCTTAGCAAAAATCTTTCTGTTATGGGCTGAAAACTGAATCAGGATCTTCTCGCCTTTGATCGAGATTTGTCTGGAAATCGTAGGACTCTTCTAAGCGACTGCCCATTTTCCACAGTCTATTCTGAGTCCTTTCCTTGAGAGTGTGACGATATTTTTCTTAGTTCCACTCTCGTTGAAAATGTTCTTTCTGTTACGCCAGCGTTCAAATTTCAAGTAGATTGGGTCCAAGTCTAGATCCCTGATGGACGCCAGTAATTTTTGAAAATGTGTTTTTTTACCAGTCAGCAGAGCTCCAGTCGTCTAAAAGATGCTGTCTGGTGTCTTATAAACAATCTTTTTTTTTATCAGGTCAGGGCTCAAATTGTAACTATTGGGTCCAATTCTGAATCCCCGAGGTTATTGAAAATTTGTTCTGTCATCGATCAACAGAGGCCCTATCGCCTTAACACCTCCCCATTTCCCATACTCTAGTGGGAGTTCTTTCCTTGAGAGTTTTACGATCAAATTTCCATTGTGTCACTTCAGAGTTCAAATTTTAATTAGATTGGGTTCAAGTCTGTACCCCTGAGGGACGCCAGAGGTTATCGTCAATCAGCAGAGCTCCTATCGCCTAAAAGCCTGTATTTGGTGTTCTTTCATTGAGAGTTTTAGGAGCAATTTCCTTTCTGCCACGTCAGGGTTCAAATTCAAAACAGATTTGACTCAAGTCTCTATCCCTGAGGGACACCAAAGTTTTTTGAAAATGTGTTTCTTCATCTATCAACAGAGCTGAGAGCTATTTTCCGCAATCTGCTGGGTGTTTCATTGGGAGTTTTACTAGCAAATTTCCCGCCAGTGTTCAAACTTAAATAAATTTGGTTCAACACTAAACCCCTGAGGGACACAAAAAATCCCTAAAAATGTGTTCCTTCTTCAGTCAGCAGAGCTTCGGTTGTCTAAAAGCATCTGTCGGGTGTTTTATGAGCAAACTTTCTTTTTATCAGGTCAGGGCCCAAATTTTAAATATAAGGTCCAAGTCTGAATCCCCGAGGGACCCCAAAGGATATTGAAAATCTGTTACTTCATCGATCAACAGAGGCTCTGTAGCCTTAACACCTCTCCATTTCCCACACTCTAGTGGGTGTCCTTTCCTTGAGAATTTTGCGAGCAAATTTCCACTTGAGGGTTCAAATTTTAATTAGATTGAGTTCAAGTTTGTACCCCTGAGGGACACCAGAAGTTATGGAAAATCTGTTTCTTCATCAATCAGCGGAGCTCCTGTCGCCTTAAAGCCTGTATTGGGTGTCCTTTCATTGAGAGTTTTATGACCAAATTTGCTTTCTGCCACGTCGGGGCTCAAATTTAAAACAGATTTGACTCAAGTCTTTATCCCTGAGGGACGCCAACGTTTTTTGAAAATGTGTTTCTTCATCGATCAACAGAGGTCCTGTCACCTTAACACCTCCCCATTTCCCACTTCCCATTTTGCGAGCAAATTTCCATTGTATCACTTTAGGGTTCAATTTTTAAATAGAATTGGGTCAAGTTTTCATCCCTGAGAGACACCAAAATTGTTTGAAAATGTTTTTCTGAGCTGAGAGCTATTTTCTGCAATCTGTTGGGTGTTTCATTAAGAGTTTTACCACCAAATTTCCCGCCAGGATTTAAATCTAAATAAATTTGGTTCAACACTAAACCCCTGAGGGACACCAGAAATCACTGAAAATGAGTTTCTTTCGACAGTTCTCTTGACAGGCTACTCACGAATCCTCAGATTCGTGTCGCGCCTCTTCTCGACACCACCTCTCCACTCAACACAGTACCGCATCTGAGGCACATAGCCTCCTGGAAATTGCGTTCCAACTTCTCATCTTCATTGGACATCAATTTAATAATGAACCGCCCCTCCCCGGCCGGCCCCTGTGCAGTCTAACGACCCTTCGGTAGCGTGAACTAGATTAATTCAATTATTTTTCAAGCCATCGATGATCATTCGCTTGACCATTTCGCTGTCAAATAAACCATGCGCCCGCCCCCTCCCCGTCCCGTTCGGTGCGCGCTGATAAATCAATCTTCATGACCACGGCATTCCAGAGTCCGGCATCCGCCTCGGTGCTGTGCCATCGAAAGCAATTCAATCTGGAGCGGGACGAGCTCGAACCACCTTCTTGTCTTTAATTCCGTCCGATTCGGTCGCGCTCAATGGGATCCGATTGGACTGCCAAGTGCACTGAGTTCTGCTGGTGCGAGTGCCGCTGCTGCCGTTGCTGCTCCTGCCTCTGCCTCGATGATGACGACGAAGATGATGGCGATGCTGGTGATGCTGGTGATGCTGGTGATGGTGGTGATGGTGGAGGTGATCCATAGGCGAGGTAGTTAGTTCGTTTATTCCCTCGGTTTGGTTTGGCAGAAAGATCGCGCCCGATTTCGGTTTCAGTCTTTTGCGTCCATTTTTGGTTTTCGGTAGAATCGCGTGCACACCACTCAAACTATCGCCCGAGTGAGATCTCGACCGAGAGAGGGGCAGCAAAAAGACCTGCCAGCCGGTCGGCCAGCAGCTACATCTCCGGCCGGTAACAACCAACAAACTCATCTCGGACTCAACGAGCCGTGAAAGTGTTACAATGCAAAACGACCACAACCACCACCGGCACTCCGGCCGCGGACGACTGGCCGAGAAGACGAGGAGACGAGGAGAAGAACTGCCCAAATCAAGTGAACAATCTGCCATCGTGATTTGGGGAGTCCTCATTCGGGATCCAGTGCTCTCCGGGTCTGCGCTGCGCTGCGCTCTCCGTGTTTGTTCGGTTGTTCGTTTGTTCGTTTGTTCGTTTGTTCGTTTGTTCGTTTGCTCGTTTGCTCGTCTGCCCGTTTCACTTTGTTACACTTCGTCTTCTCCGTTCGCTGGTGGTGATGCTCATCTGCTCCCTTTGTCTTTCGCTGGCCACTTCCTCGTCCCTGCGCGTCGCTCACCTTGCAGGACGTACGTCCCGAGGAGGACCCCTCAATATTTTATTTATTAGGTTTTATTTATCTTTGGCTCGGTGGTGTTGTGCCAGGAGTCGGAATCGTCGTCGTCGTCGTCGTCGTCGCCGGTAGATGAACCTTTCGGTGGTTGTGCGCTCCGCTGTGCGTTACTCCTCGCCTCGGCAGCTCGCCATTGCGTCGTGGTCGTCCCTTGGTCGTCGACTGCTAATTTGTTATCTGTTTATATTTTCTAAGGAATTTACAAATTGCCTGTGAATTTTCTTAGCCTTATCGCCGTTCCGCGATTGCCTTCGCAGATACTTCGCGGGACGGCCGGGGCCCTGCAGGGGTGGCGGTTGTTGATTCGTG
This sequence comes from Myathropa florea, assembly GCA_930367185.1. Classification (NCBI taxonomy): domain Eukaryota; kingdom Metazoa; phylum Arthropoda; class Insecta; order Diptera; family Syrphidae; genus Myathropa; species Myathropa florea. The sequence continues at coordinate 124,971,950 of OV884002.1, read as the reverse complement.
ATATGATTGCCCGCATCTCGTCGAGTGGATGTGCGTCTATATGGATCGCTGCCGACAGTGCCACGGCGTGAAAGTGTTTGGCAGGATGTTATTTGCTGATTGATCAGCGTCCATATTGTTCGCCGGCTTGTTGTGTGTGTGTGTGTATTTATTGGGACTGAAGGTGGAGGAGGCGGGCTTCGCTGGTGAGAGATCGCTAAACGCTATCCATTTACGTGAGGTGGGTGGACATGACCTTAGCGCGGAGAATGCCACGAAAAGGTGCTTGCCGATGTGATGAAGGATTGAGTGGGGTCGTTACGATTTCAGATGGTGTCGAGTTGGTTTGCAACTTGCAGCAGTGCTGTGTGAAGGGTTTTGAGTTCGCAAAGTGTCGAGGAAGACGGCTTGGGGAATGGTTTCTTAATCCGTTTTGTCGGAAAAGAGGAACTGGAGGGATTGAGAAGGCGAGAGAGACTTTAGGGAGGTTGTGGGGTTGACGTTCTTCATCGTTATGGTTCGGTTCTGTTCTCTCGTGTTGCTTTAGCTGCAGGAGTGGTGACGAAGACCTTTCCTTCCTAGAAATGCAGTTCTGCAGTGAAAGTCGGTTGAGAAGTGACTGTTAATCAATTCATTATACATTTACGGCCAAAGCTAGATATTCGACAGCTAAGAACCTGCAGAGCTCCACTCCTTCTTTCGAATGCCAGGGCCTTCAGTCGAAGTGCTGACTATGCCTCACGCTCTTGCGTTTGTGAACCATTCTAATAGTTAAAGGCTCTTAGGTTTCGGTCGAAAAATACTTTTTCCTAACAGGCGGTATTCATTCATCATCAAAGCACAGGGGCGTCAACACTCCGGAGTTTCGAGAGCCATGAACTGCCGAAGAAAATGATCAAATGTTTCGGCCTATCAGCTTGACTATGGCAGTTCGCGACTTTCGATCGAGGCCATTGTCAAGCTAAAAGACGGTTCAGTAAGTCTATTATACTCTCTCTCTTTCGAGACACTGTTAAAATTGACTTCTTCTTCTTCTTCTTAGGGCGCTACAGTCCGAGGTGGGCCTGGGCCTCACCTAACATGCCTCTCCAGCCAGCACGATCTTTCGCCAGCTGTCTCCAGTTTCGCACACCAAGCCGGCCGAGGTCCCCCTCGACTTGTGTGCGCCACCTTGTACGTGGACGTCCTCTGTTGCGTTGTCCCACAGGCTCAGAGTCGAAGACTCTTCGGGCCAGAGCTAAGGTGTCCATACGCTCTACATGGCCTAGCCATCTTAGGCGTTGAATCCATAGACTCCTGGCTAGACTCAAGTCGCTGTACAGCCCATATACAGCCTTGGCCAAATGTATTATGCACCCTCTAAGCAAATGAATGCAAAAAGAAAAAAAAACAAAAAGAGGAAAAAATAAAAGTCGTTTACAACCTCAGATTGTGTCGCCGAAAACCATAAAATTCAAACTAATTACTTCCGATAAGTGATTTGGCAGCACAGACAAAAGGATAAGGCTGCCTAATACATTTGTCCAAGGCTGTAGTTCGTGGTTGAACCTTCTCCTTCAAATGCCATCAACGCAAACAGGACCAAAGACTGCGCGCAGAACTTTTCTCTCGAAAAGACCAAGAGACTGTTCAACCGCTTGGGATATTGTCCATGCCTCTGCGCCGTAAAGCAGGTCTGGGATGATCAAGGTCTTGTATAGAGTCAGTTTGGTCTTCCGAGAGAGGGCTCTAGTACTCAATTGCCTTTTGAGCCCATAAAAACAGCGGTTGGCAAGAGTAATTCTGCGTTTGATCTCGGTACTGATGTAGTTTGTACTGTTTACCGCGGAGCCGAGGTAGACAAAGTCCTTAACTACCTCAAAGTTATAGCTGCCTATGCTGACGTTCTGGCCAAGTCGTCGCTGTTGCGCGTCCTTTCTCGATGACAGCGTTTACAGTCGACTACCTCTACTTCCCTCTAACTCGATTATTTATTCCAGCATTCACTCAATTTTCTATACAAAAAACCATCCCCTGAATCGAACTAATTTTGATACCCCGTGAAAATTCGTCTTAGAGCGAGTCGACTGTACTTGGTTTTGCCGTCGTCCACCGCCAGACTCATTTTAGCCCCATCCGTTTGAATGCCAGCGAACGCACCATTGACGGCTCGCTGTGTTCGCCCAATCACGTCAATGTCATCCGCGTAAGCTAGCAGTTGAACGGACTTTTGGAAGATCGTGCCTCTTGTGTTGGCCAGTGAGTTTTGCACGATCTTCTCAAGAACGATGTTAAAGACGTCACATGACAGCTCGTCGCCTTGTCTAACACCTCTTTTGACATTGAAGATCTCGGTGAATTCGTTACCGACCTTGATGGAGCTGCGAGAGTTCTCCATCGTCATCCTGCTCAGTCTGATGAGTTTGGCAGGAATGTCAAAATTAGACATGGCGCTGTCTAAGTCTATGCGCGCTGTCATATGCGGCCTTGAAATCGACAAATAGATGGTGTGTGTCGATCTGCATTTCTTGGGTCTTCTCCAGAATCTGCCGCAGTGTGAAGATTTGATCGATGGTGGACTTCCCGGGCCTGAAACCACACTGATAAGAACCTATCAGTTTGTTCACGAATGGTTTCAGGCGTTCACACAAAACGGCAGAGAAGATCTTGTAGGCGATGTTAAGGAGACTTATCCCTCGATAGTTGGCGCAGTCGAAGGGGTATCCTTTCTTGTGGATCGGAAGGGGAGGGATTAAGGGAATTAGCCACCAAAAATTTCCCGCACAAATTACACAAAAAAAATTCAAAAATTCGATTGATTAAATAATGGGCGCCGTGGCGTAGTGGGTAGGTGCGTCGACTCCTACGCTTGAGGTCGTCGGTTCGAATCTCGAAATAAACATCAAACAATTTTTCACGGCTCCACCTCTTTCGAGTCACTGACAATGCTCAAAGAGTATAACTGTCTAGAAATAGCTTCTCAATCTCGCCGTTCGGAGTCGGCATTAAAACTGTAGGTCCCCTCCGCTTGTGAGAGAACAATAGCACGCACAACACGAGTGGTTGCTGAGAAGCTAGGCCCAGGTCCACCTCGGACTGTAGCGCCGCCATTATTATTATTATTAAATAATAACAGATTTATCCTGGTTTATTCTCAATTTAGCGACTCTAGCAAGCATGTGTAAAATTGTGGGTAAAGTCTCTAATTAAATTGAGTTTTGGTATTGCAAAGGCTTTGAGCATTCAAAAATTGCAGAGGTTCAATACAAGGTAATAGTCCAGAAGCATGTTCCGAAGAACTCTTAAGTCTGACTGCATTGTGTGACGAAGTAAGTTGGATAGAAAGGTCGATATGCATGAAGAGATCAATGATCAATGATATTAAGCGCTGTACCCAAACGTGACGTTCTTGATTTTTAAAAACAAAATTTCCGTACTAAATGTGGTCTTCGACCGAAAAAGCTATTCATTCCAAAAGTTTGGATCATCCTCTAACTGAACCAGAGCCCAATGTTTTGACTTACGTGACATGAGATTTAGGCAATAATTCAAGTTAATTGAAGTTTAGATGGATACCTACTTGGAAGAATAAAGATAATGCTCTTTGAAATACTTAATTGACAGCTTTTCTATAAGCAGTTACCATATCTTATCATGGTCCTTAGAAAGTGTTGGTTTTCCACGACAAAACTATGACTGGTTTATTCACGTCGAGTGCATCAGATCACTCTTAAATCCTACTCCTCTGCTTAGAATAGATGAAAGGAGATGTACTTCATCGGGGATGAATGACAGAAAATCACAAAGCTTATGAATGAAGATCAGGGCGAGCTGAAAGCCATGTCCCTATGGATTAGAAAGTGGCAAACCCTTTAGGTCTCTCATAGTTTAAGGACGTGTCCCTTAGAAGAAATGTCAGTGAATCAATGTTATGGAATAAGCTTCAGCAGCAATCTAGTAGGAGACTGTTTTTTTTTCGGATTGTTTTTGAAACACTACTGGAGCACTCAGACTCAAAACTGGTCCATTGTACTGCGAGGTAACAACCTACACCCGTGCCGTTAATTTGATCCCAACTGCATGTTGTGACTGGATCAGATTCGACTTCACTGGGAGTCGAACCTGGGACCCCTCGAACTTGGGGCAGGCACTTAACCAACTGCGCCATCCAGTCGTTTGTTCGTTTTTGGAGACTGTTAAGATTGGAATTGGAAAAGTCTATTAGCCACCCAATTTATCATTTTCCCGAAAAAGAGATCAGTAGGGGATTTTTGCTTGACTCAAGACTATGACAAACTGTTACGACCAAACATTTTTGCGTCGGGTACACAAGCCTAGAGCAGCGAGCATTATTGAGCACCCGTCCATTCTTAATTTTTTCGACAGAACCGCCCCATGCATGCTTCGCCCTGTTCCCAGCCTCTGCCCCTTGTCATTTTTGCATTTCAGGCCAACTCAAATTTTGGTAAAGACAAAAAAGTCATGTGACCTGATGGGCTCCAATTTGGCCATCAACGCTGCCTTTGATGACAGCAAACACGTGTTTAGTGAAGTCTGTGGTTTCTCAAGACGACGCATTTGAAGGAGAAGGCAGTCCTTTCGAAGCAGACCCTTCGAACAGCACAACATTCCCTTCCGCCCCTTGAACTCCCAGCTCATCTCCCAATTCCAGTGTGCATTCGTTTCGAGCTGCCAAAGTCATTCCCACAGCTAGACGATAATTAATCCTACAAGTGGAACAATCCCCCTGAGCTCACGAAAGCAGAAGATTCCGTTCGTGATGTGATCCGGGATAACAGTAGCTCCCAACTGACATGCAACAGCGATGTTCCATGCCAGGAAATTGACTCAAGATGAGGAATTGCAACCGTCCAACGAAAATCCGATTACAACGGCTCCTTCGTCTCGTCGTTCTTCGTCGTTCCGATCCTGAGATCCGTTTCTTTTTGTTTGTTCTGCGACGACACCCCCTCGTCGCCCCCCCTCGAATTATGACATAATGCGCGCGAGGTTATTAATGATTCCCCCAACGGACACCGGACAGAGTGTCCCTTCCTCGTGTTGTCTCCCAATCACCATCACTCACAGTCACGGCCCTTCCGTCGCCGGTCATCGGGGGGCTCCGTAAATTAAGCTATGGCCAGGGAATACCTGATGAGGGTAGCCCCTGGCTGGAGAGATGAAAAATCCTAGAACGGATATTTGCTGTGCGAAATCTGTGATCTCCTCCCAGTCCAGTACTTCGAACAGGTTGCGCGCCAATACCGTGCGGCCGTCCTGTGGCTCGTCGCGAGCGCGCGTGTTTGTGTGTGCCTTCGGAGGAGATGACGCTCTAAAAGGTCTTAATCGACGGATGCATATTTACACTGCCGCGCTGGATAAGTGGATACTTTGTGGCTATCGCCCCCACCGCATCGTGGACTATTTAAATTCACTGGTTTCGGGGACTGAGCCGCCAGGGGGAGACGGCCGAGCGCTGAAACACTCCTTTTTCCGTGAAATCGGCGAGTTTCCATCTGCGGGCTGCGAGTTTTCTTCGTCCCAAAAGGAAATCTCTCCGCGGACACACTCACACACGGTGGGACAGACTCATACGAACCCACCGGCAACTGGAAGCAAAGGAATGATAAGTGATGCAAACACGACACATTTGACCACGGTTACACGCTTGAGGAATGTTCATTCAGTGCCGCTGCGGCCCCCCAGCCGACCCGTCGGTGGCAGTGGCAACCAGTAGCTCGGTGTGGCATTCTTTTGCTTCGGGCACTGATGCTGTGTTGATGCCTCCCGCCCCCCACACCCTCGGCGGCATTCGTCGTCGTCGTCGTCGTTGGCTGGTGGGGCTGGGATTGGAGGCGGAATCGAGTTCCCCCCAAATGAACTTTAATGGTAATTCGAATAATTACAGCGTGGACTTCTTAGGGGGAGCTGCTTGGTGTGGTGGTCACCAGTTGCTGCTGCTGTCTTGGCTGTCTGGTGGCTTTGTGTCGTTGTTTTGTTGCCGTGTTGTAGGTGGTTGTGTAGGGGACGGTGTATCTGAGAGGAGAAATCGTGTTTTTGTCGATTTAGTTGTCAACCAGTCGATTGGCGGTGTGGTTCGTTTTGTGGTCTTTGTTGGTCTTTCGTGGTCTCCTTTTGGGGCGACGTGTTGTCATTTGAACAATATCCACGGCGGAATGGTTGAGAGATTGGGTAATCAGCGAGTGAGGGGTGTGCACAACGTCGACCGTCGAGTTTTCTCAGAAAAACGCTTTAAGTGGACATTTTGAGATGTTCTGTGCGATCGAATGTGCTGTCATTGCTGAGGGAATTGTTTTACAAATGCCAAGCAATTTCTAGGTTTTTTCTTTCTTCAAAGGAAAGACATGCAATGAATCGACGAATCAAAGTCTTTTGAAGGTAAGTCGTCTTAGTCTCCAACTTCTGGTTGAAGTCACTACAAAAGAAGGCTTGCCCACAATATGCAATCGAATGCGCGTATTCGTACGTAATTGTAATTCATCAAATCTCGGGCTTTTACTCCAACTCAGAAGGACCTCAGTCAGTAGTGTTGCTTGTTGGAGGTCCTCTTTTGGAAATAACCGTCGTCGAGGACGTCGATATAATACGTCGAGGCTCTGAAGCATGCGCTTTTTTATGTTTGTCCAATTTTTGGTCCTTCTTACGTCTTACGTATTTGTTTAGAATTTGCAGCGTTTTTGAATTTCTAAACATTTTGAGGACTTGTTGAATGACGTCTCTGCTTCACTGACGTTTCTCTTGTTAACGGACGCGAGAGGCGATCCCGTGTCGCAGTTTTGAAGAAGATTCAAAATAAGTTTTACCTTCTTTTCATCTTAGCAAGCAAAGTGACAGAGTTTGTTAAAAATATAAGGAATTCAGCCTCATCTTCAATTCCCACGCTCATTTGCAATGACATTCCAGCTGTCAGCTCTTTAGACAAGGCCAATCTGCTTGCTGCGCATTTCGCGGCCAGCTCAACGCTGCCAGATTCGACCTTGTCTCCGCCTGTACTTGAGAGCGTCAATTGTACCATGGGACAAATCCATTTCCGCACTCGTACAGTTGCTAGAGTACTTAAAGATCTCAACGTGCATAAATCCGCTGGCCCGGATGGTATACCCCCCATACTTCTGAAGAGGTGTTATTCTACGCTGGCAAAACCTCTGCGTAAGCTTTTTCATCTGTCCTACTCTTCTGGTCTCTTTCCGAGTGGATGGAAAACAGCATTTGTCCAGCCCGTCCCTAAAAAGGGCAAATCTTCGTCACCCTCCTCCTACCGACCCATAGCACTAACGTCCCTTCTTTCCAAGGTCATGGAAACGCTGATTAACCGTCAGCTTATGAAATACCTTGATTCGCGGAAGCTTCTTAATGACCGGCAGTACGGTTTCCGCAGCAACAGGTCCACTGGTGATTTGATGGCATATCTCACCGAAAAGTGGAACCAATCTTTGCACAATGCTGGAGAAAGCGCTTGATATTTCAAAGGCATTTGACAGAGTTTGGCATCAAGCTCTCTTGTCGAAAATGCGTGCTTATGGCATCGATGAGTCTCTTCTTCAATGGATTAGAAATTACCTTTCGAACCGTTCAATTCAAGTTGTTTTGGATGGGTTCAAGTCTGATATTCACCAAATTAATGCTGGTGTTCCCCAAGGCTCTGTTTTGTCTCCGACTCTCTTTCTCATTTTTATAAATGATCTCCTGTCTGCTACTTCTAATCCAATCCACTCCTTCGCTGATGACAGTACTCTCAGCTTTTCATATTCATTCCAAGACTCACGACCCTATCCTTCGGCCGTAGAATTGGAGCGGCAGCGTATGTTAAGCACATTAAATTCCGACCTTGACAGCATATTTAACTGGGGTAAAAACAATAGAGTGGAATTTAATGCTTCCAAAACTCAATGCTGTCTACTGTCACTCAAGCGATCCCAAAATAATCAGCCATTATCCCTGAATGGCACTTGCATCGAAGAAACCGAAAAGCTTTCCATCCTCGGTATGTGTATCAACTCAACACTTAGTTGGAATGATCACATATTCGAGGTCGCCAAAAATGCTGCGAAATGTCTAGGTTTCCTAAAGCGATGCAAGAAATACTTCACCCCCTCTGATTTGGCTTCAATTTATAAGGCCTTCATTCGCCCCAAGCTTGAGTATAACGCTCATATCTGGTCTGGTGCTCCTAAGACCTCCCTGCACCTACTTGATAGAATACAACAGCGAGCGATAAAACTTATAGGAGACAGTAATATCGCGAAGTCAATAGACTCGCTCGAACATCGCCGTAATGTCTCATCCTTGTCACTGTTTTATCGCTATTTTAACAAACGATGCTCAAGTGAGTTAGCCAATTGCATTCCTCCCCTCCATGAATTCACCCGCAATACTCGTCTCGCCAGGAATGCTCATCAGTTCACCCTCAAGCCTGTTTTCGGACGAACAGTTAAGTTTAGAGACTCGTTCTTTAGCCGCACCACACGAATATGGAATGCTCTTCCCAGCCTAATATTTCCCACTCACTACAATCTACAGACATTTAAGACCAATGTGCATAGGTACCTCCTTTCCATTTCTCCCGCTATACCTTCGGCCCGTGCTGTGTCTTGATTCCGGACACTTAAGGGTATTCGTAAACCATTTTGCGCGCGCAAATTATAAAAAAAAAAAAAAAAGTTCAGATCAGCGTCTAAAAATAGTGACGTTAAATAAGGGCAATCGGAATAAAGCCGAATTTCATAACTTGAGTATTTTTTCGTTTCCAAAGTGATGTAAGCTTCGTTTCATTCCGGAAGTTTTATTCTTCGTTTTCAAAGGGGAAGTATGCTCCAATGGGGCGCCATACCACACAGCCCATGACACAATCGATATTTTGCGCACCAAATTCCCCAATCGGGTTATCAGTCATCTTGGCGATGTCGATTGGCTGCCTCGGAGCTAAGATGTGACCCCTTTGGACTCTTTTTTGTGGGGTACCGTGAAGGAGCGATGTTATGCCAACAATCCGGAAACGATTCAAGCACTTAAGGCCCATATCACCCAAGCAATCCGTGAGCAACAGCCCGAAAACATCAACAAGGTCTTTGAAAATTGGGGTGACAGAATGTGCTACTGTGAAGACAGCCGAGGCAGTCACTTGATCGACGTTGCATTTCATAATTAATGGGAATATTTGTTCTTATTAATAAAGTCATAATATGTACATGGAAAAAATGTAATGTATATTTTATTGCATTTTTAAGAAGAAACTTCTATATGGCCCACCCTGTATGTGTATTACAAACAAGTTAATTTCCAAGAGGTTCTCATAAATAGTCTAGGTAAAGGGTGGTTCAACGAAAACGCACGATGATAATTGTGCGAGTAAATAAAACAAAAAGTTTTCAGAGAATTAGCTTAATATTTTTTTATTATGATTAAAGGATCTATGACAATTATGTATGCAACAAAATATCGGCCAAACGCTCGCCACGGCTTCGGTGGCATACCTTTATCCGTTGGTCCATATTTTCAATGACTCTGAGACAGAATTGAGGTTCAATGTCGTTTCTTTTGAAACTTAAAGCTCTTGGTTTCCAAACGGTGTTTATTGCGTGGATCAAGTCGTACCTTGAAGAGCGTCAGTATAAAGTAATTTTTAGATCCTCTGTTTCTAATTCTTTTACAGCCACATCTGGGGTCCCCCAGAGTAGCCATGTTGGTCCGCCTTTGTTTCGTTGGCTGTGTGGCATCCTGTTGGTACCATCCTGTTGGAAGCACATGTCGTTTAGGTCGATGACGCCGCCAGCTCATAAACCGCACCAAACTCTTTGTCGATGCATCTGCTTTTCAACAATCACTCGTGGATTCGTATTTGTCCAAATTCTGCTTGTTATCCAATCCACTGAGGTGAACGTGCGCCTCGTCGCAGAGGATGATTTTCCTTGTAAAGTCACCATTCACAATTCTGACTGTTCAACCAACCATTCGGCGTATTTACGACGCTTGAAATGGTCTGTAGGCTTCAGCTCTTGAGTCAATTGAACCTTGTAAGCGTGTAAATTTAAATCTTTATTCAAAATTCGCATCAGTGATGTTCTTAAGATGTTCAATTGCTGGACACGACGACGAGTCGAGGTTGACGGCTCTTCTGCCACACTATCGCGAACAACAGCAATGTTTTCCGCAGAACGAACTGGGCGAGCATGCACAGGTGCTTTCACATTTCCTACAGACCCGGTTTGCTGAAATTTGCGCACAATTCTACCGATTGTAGACACATTTGGTCGATTATGCTGACCAAAAAAATCACGAAGTACACGAAATGCATTTTGATTTGAACGCTCATTTTCGTAAAAGGCTTCAGCAATCTTAACGCGCTGCTCAATTGTGCACCTCTCCATGGTTGAATTTGTGAAACACTGAAACAAAGAAATGTCAAATTAAGTTGGGCAAAAAAAAACTTGACGTTAAGGTGTGACTCACAATTAACATCGTGCATTATGGTTGGACCACCCTTTATAAAAGTCGTCATCATTTCTTGAACTTTGAATCTTGAACATCATTAAAGCAGATGAGACTTTAAATCGCTTTTATCGCATAAGGTTGATGACCCACAAGTGATTATGAAGACTAATGTTGTAGTTGAACAAAATAGAAACACTTGTTTGTGACAGAATACCAGCCCAGACTCGTTTTCGAAAGGTGTTCATTAGCAACGAACAAAGACCCTGGAAATAATAAAGTCCAGATGCTTGACAAACTAGCTTTTGTCCAATATTTGTCACATATTTTGAACCTACCAATGATTCACGTTGTCACTGTTTGTCTAGAAGTTAAAGATAATTCTAGTGAAGTCAGACGGTAAGCTGGACAGACATGATTCTTAATGATCAATAAAAACTATCTACAGAATATGCGCTAAAGTCCTTTCTACGTTCAAAGTTTTCAACATATCGGAATGTACCCTAAGTCTAAAAAGCCTCTCCAATAAGCCCACTTGCCACACAGCCAACGAAACAATGGCTCTTTTGCGCTAAAAATTCAATGGCCGTATTTTCTCACGTCGTGGCGATGTTAATTGGCCGCCACGATCATTTTTGATTTGACACCGTTGGACTTCTTTCTTTGGGGATATTTTAAAGAAAAAGTGTACGTCAATAAGGCAAGAACAATTCAAGAGCTAAAGGACGAGATAATTCGGCAAATTAACGGCATTGAACCTCAGTTATGTCTCAGAATCATTGAAAATATGGGCCATTGTAGAGGTAGAGGTATGCCACCGAAGCCGTGGCGAGCATTTGGTCGATATTTTCTTTCACCCATAATTGTCATAGATCCTTCTATCATAATAAAAAATATTAAGACAATTCTCTGAAAACTTTTTGTTTTATTTACAATTATCATCTTGCGCTTTCGCTGGACCACCCTTTATAACCCAAAAGCACTCACATCCGTTTCTAAAAAGAAATGATTACAGAGATTTCGACAAAAAGTTAAATTCTTTAACGTAAGCTGTCGTATTCTATGATTAAATGTCATAATTCTTCTTCTTCTTCTTAGGGCGCTACAGTCCGAGGTGGACCTGGGCCTCACTCAACATGCCTCTCCAGCCAGCACGATCTTTCGCCAGCTGTCTCCAGTTTCGCACTCCAAGCCGGCCGAGGTCCCCCTCGACTTTTGTGCGCCACCTTGTTCGTGGACGTCCTCTGTTGCGTTGTCCCACAGGCTCAGAGTCGAAGACTCTTCGGGCCGGAGCTAAGTTGTCCATACGCTCTACATGGCCTAGCCATCTTAGGCGTTGGATCCGTAGACGCCTGGCTCATGTCGCTGTACAGCCCATACAGTTCGTGGTTGAATCTTCTCCTCCAAATGCCATCAACGCAAACAAGACCAAAGATCGCGCGCAGAACTTTTCTCTCGAAAAGACCAAGAGACTGTTCAACCGCTTGGGATATTGTCCATGCCTCTGCACCGTAAAGCAGGACTGGGATGATCAAGGTCTTATACAAAGTCAACTTGGTCTTCCGAGAGAGGGCTTTACTACTCAATTGCCGTCATAATTAACGTCATAATTAATTTATGATTTACGTCAAAAATGTATGCTCTATAACAAAATTTTATAAAATTATGTCTAAACATCTAAAATTCCATCGTATAAGAAAATAATAGAAAAAATTAGACCATGTTCCATCCTAGAGAAGAATGTTCCTATTTTGTTCGATAATTTAATCTCCTTTGACAGAATTGTCATATTATGTCCTATCTGTCAAATTTTGAAATAAATGTTGTACCGAATTCTAAAAGGTTTCCTTTGTGAATTGTCCTAACCAGTTTAACAAAACTGTTTCTTTTGTTTTGCAACACCATTTTTTTTTTCCTTTCATTTCGCTTGTCACTTTTGACAACTTGCCCGCAATTCCAAGCAGGTTTTGGGTCAAAGAAAAATAAAAGTTCATATCTTTACCAAACAAATTAAACTCCAAGCAACCAAATTTGTATGTCTCTTGTGTAGCCTCCTTAAATTGATCAAAAATGTACTCATGTCCACCTCTAATCCAACCCCAAAGTGTCATCTAAATCCTGTCACAATGACATTTGTCAAGCTAATCTCCATTTTTTTCAAATCAACTAAATATCTCCGATATCCAGCAACTTCCCAATGAATCCCCTTTCAATTAAAACCCTTTTTGAAACTGTCCAAACTGCAAACAGTGTTGACATCTGTCAAATGGACACATCAAATCCCATCTGACACATGTGCTATCAGTCGAAAAACTAAAACAATTTCTGTTTAGAATCGTAGAAAAAGTGTAAATGAATTGATCTCTGAGAACCGTCCGTCGGCTTTCAATGACAGCAGCCGGCTCTAATGTCACTTGGAGCACATGAGCCATGTGTGCTGCGATGGTGGTTGACGGTGCGACGCGGCGTGGCGTGGCGTAAGGCAGTGACATGCACACGTTCGTACATGTGTGTGGGATGGGAGGGGGAGACACAACTTGCGAAGATAAAATGACGATAACTCTCGTCGGTCGCTGTTGTTGTTGTTGTTCTTGTTGTGTTGTGGTCGTGTTGTTGTTGTTGGAATTCGAATAAAAAACCAGATATGGGCGGCGCCATACCAATATTCCAGGCCAATCAGCGACTTATTTTCTTCGTGCGGTTAACGTACGTTCCGAACTGATTACGGCGTCGTCGACTGGTTTGCTGCGCGCGCGAAAGAGCAAGACACCGGGGGTACATCACGTTGTTGTATCTATAAGATACAGCGTGCACTGTGGATGGAGCTGGCTTCTCTCTCCTCGAGCCACATTGTGCAGATATGCACGACTAATGCAAGAGCCTGGGAAGTTGCTTTTTGTCTGGCTAAACGATTCGGTTTGGTCGTGTGCATCGTTTTTTCTTTGGCCGAACTTGAGATGCAGATACATCCGAGCACACGAGTGTGGGGTATGTGAGGATAACCGGGCCGGGTTCGTGTTTTGTATCTCTCTCGCATACGAGTGTGCATTGGATGCAGTTGCAGGCGGTGGCGAGGGAGGGCGCAATGGGGGTGCATTAGGCACTTGTCCAACGGAGCGCTGCTGATGGTGGTAGTGGCGCAGACATACTCTCGTGCTGCTGCTGCTGCTGCTGCTGGTGGTGGTGGTGGTGGTGGAGATACTGATGGTGCTCCGAAGCAGATAAGGCAAATGCATGGCAAGTAAATGAAGTGCATGCATGCATTTCTTGCACTTTTGTGCATCTTCTCATCTTCTCTGGTTTTTCATCCACTCTCCGTTGGCTGGAGGTATCCTTCGATGATTTATTGTGTGCGCCCGTGTGTGAGTGCGATGCAATGGGGCTGTGTCAGTGTGGACCGCCTACACTCGACCGGCAATGGCTTTTTAAGGACATTTCTGATGCTGTCAACGTTTTTTCGTTCTTTTTTCTTCTGTTCTCCTGGTTTGCATCGACCTTATGCCGGCGAGAGAGTGCCTCCTCGTCGAAGTTGCATGCAGGGCTGTGATAACGCGCTTTTTAGTGGCACTCGCATCGATTTATCTGTTCTGGTTTTGATTGGCGGGTGAAATACGCTTCTTGTGGTTGGCGGCGCGACGACGACGATGACGGCGGGTGTGTGCATGTGTGTGTGTGTGTGTGTGTGTTTCTGTGTGTGGGGGGAATATTTTTCTTTGATTATCCACGGTTTTTATCTTCACATTTATGGGCGTAGGTAATTTTTTTATGGCGGAGATAAGGCAGAAGTGGAAGTAGTTCTTTTAAGCGATGGACAAGCTGCTGCTTACCAGCCGCCATATTGACGCACGCGGCTGATTGGGATTCATTTGGTGCTCGTTTTAATAGAGTAGTAAGTAATGACTCTGATATTCGTGTAAAAGTGGTTTTTAGCAATTCACGACTAGATTCTGCCGGAGAAGATTAAGCGTGAAAAATTTGTCATGCGATCGTTTTAAAAGGAAATCTCCGCTTTAAGTCCTTCTTAACTGCCATTCGTTTTGTTGTTCGCGTTCAAAATTTGAATCCGCTTCGTCGGTACAAATTTGAGACTGCGATTCATTTTTTATGACAAAGTGGTGGCACTGAAGTCGTTAATTTTTTGAATATTTGTTTAAGTGAACTAAACTTTGTGACTTTTGGTCGAAATTGTATGACGGATCGCGGGGGATCCACGGGAAAAATAAAATTTGTCCGCCTAAAGGAGTTGCCCCCAAAAGGAGGTTCCATTGTTTGTAATTTTTCTTTAATTTTTTGACATTTTTTGAAATGTACAAAATTTGGATAGGCCTAACTTTATGTCAAACTTGAAACTATACTGTTCTTGTGACGAGGTTCTCATTTTTACTTCCTTCTTTTTACTTTCTTCTTGTCCTAAATTCTTAAGATTGTTCCAAAATTCTGACTAAATTTTTATTGCGCTGAAATTTTGTTAAAATTTAGCAAAGAAAAGAAAATTTTGAATTATGTTTCGATATCAATTGTAAACGTTGTATATTTCTGGTCGTTTATCGAGTTTTTTGATCTGCTGAATATTCTGACCAAAATTCGTGTCAAAGGGACTGGATGCACCCGATTTATAGTGCATGGTTAGCTTGAAATCCGACTGCTGAACTTGAATATTTCCGGCCACGGTAAGATCTTGGTGTTAATATTACATTCCAAATAAATTGGTTGCATCTCCGTCCAACAGTCCTCCTCATAAACTTCGGAAGCCAAAAAAAGCGGTCCTCTTTCCATTTCCGACAAGTGAACAGTGAAGAACACGATCATGCATACAAATACAAGGTGAAAGAAAAGAAGGGTGGTCTTAGCACACCCTCTTAGCAGTACTTTTTGGAGCACCTTCAAAACCACTTGTACAGGGTGGGCCATCTAGTGTTTTTTTTTAAATTTATTTATTTAGTATTTAGTATTTATTTATTTATTCATCGATGGATACAAAAATCTCTTGACTACAATTAATTATTATTGATATTGTTAAAAATATTCAATACAATTTGTTTAAACATATTTCTATTCATTTGAGGGTCGATCATGGTTATTTTGACACTGACAGCTGTTTCCCGCTCGGGATCTTGACAGGAAGTCAGTATCATACCTCCGCGTACCTTCCGAAATGATTCGCTTTTCGCTTGAAGAACGTTGAAAAATATTGAAAACTTATTTCCAAAGTGAGTGCTGTGTAACCCAAACAGTGTGTTTTTTGAAAAGAAGCTTCGGCCGAAATGAAACACCCACCGCGACTGCTGTACGCAAGTTTGTGCAAAAAATTCTTGAGGCTGATATGCTAGTGGACAACACTCATGGTCCCCGTCGTCGTACGGTGCGCAAAGGTGAGAATGTGGCTGCTGTGGCCGAGAGTGAGAGACTCAATTCACGAACATCAACTCGCCATCGATTTCAACAGCTCAACATTTCAAGCACTAGTCTGAGGAGAATTCTGCACAAAGATCTCGTCTCGGATTATTCGCTTAAAAGGTCCAATTGACTCACCAATTGAAGGCGCGCGACCATACGTTTCGTTATCGCTTCGCAGTTTGGCCCTTAGAACATCTTGAATTGAATTTGGGCGAAAAATCATCTTTTCTGACAAGGCGGCTACGTTAACATAAAAAAATAAAAAACATAAAATTCCTGCATCTGGGCATTGGAAAACCCGCACATTATCGTTGAGAAGCCAATGCATCCACAGAGAGTGACAGTTTGGTGCGGATTGTGGAGTGGTGGACCTCATTGGGCCATTTTTCTTCGAAAATGAGGCTGGGAACAACCTTTCGGTCAACGGCGGACGTTACAGAGCCATGTTAACCGTTTTTTTTTTTCACTGAAATTGAAGACCTGGATTTGAACGACCTCTGGTTCATGCAGGATGGCGCGCCATGCCACACAGCCCATGCCACAATCGATCTTTTACGCACCAAATTCCCAAATCGTGTTATCAGCCGTCTTGGCGATGTAAATTGGCCGCCTCGGAGCTGCTATTTGACCCCTTTGGACTTTTTTTGCGGGAAACCGCGAAGGATCGATGTTATGCCCACAATCCGGAAACGATTCAAGCACTTAAGGTCAAAATCATTCAAGCAATCCGTGAGCTAAAGCCCGAAAGCATCAAGAAGGTCTTGGAAAATTGGGGTGACAGAATGTGATACAGTGAATCCAGCCGAGGCAGTCACTTGAACGACGTTACATTTCATTCTTACTAAAAAAAGCCACAATACATGAAAAAAAAAAGTTGTGTTCATTTCATTGCATTTGTAAAAATAAACTTTTATTTGGCCCACCCTGCAGTTTGATGAACTGTGTAGTTGGCCCTGGCATTTTCTCAGAGGACCTGTAAGTGGCTGGACACTGACCGCTCCAAGATAGAGCTCCAAGGTGGAAATTAATTCAAATTTAGGTGACAAGTCCGTAAGAGTCTTTTGTCCGAAAAGGCACGCCACAGGGTGGAGTAATTACGCCCTCACTGTGGGTGTTCGCCATCAACAAAGTATTATAAGAACTCAAATATTCAAAAAAGGAGGTAATTGCCTATGCAGGCGATGTGATGCTGGCAAATTTCTTCCGACTATCAGTGAGCTGCTTGAGAACGCAATAAAAACGTTAATAGGGTGGGCAAAAAGGATGTGGACTAGGTGCCAACGTAGTTGGTCTTGCTTGCCCAAAAAAAGGCCACTCCACAGTTTAGGTTAGGTTCGGTTAGGGGGCTGCTAGTGAATTCACCAGCACACTTAGACCATATTGGTCCATTGTGATACCCGCAGTCAGACTACTGCCACAGATGGACCGCTTCAGTGATAGTGCCGTTAATTTGATCCCAACGGCAAATTGTGACTGGATCAGATTTGAAAAACCAGATAAAAACGTATTAACTTTGTTTTCAGTGGGATTCGAACCTGGGACTCCTCCAACTTTTTTTTTTAATGTCGGTGGTTTTTGAAACTCTACACTGGAGCACTCAGACTCAAAAACTGGTCAATTGTACTACCAGGCAGCAACCATGGAATGGCAATGGAATTTCTTTGTCTTCCTTCGGAAGGAAGACCAGCAAGCGCTTCTGTGATGAGGAGCCTACAACATCAGCTCTCACCTCATCAGCACCGAATACCTGCCACCTGATACGAGCAAAGGCGGGACAGTAGCGAAGGAAGTGCTCTGTAATGTTATCGTCTTCTCCACAGGCGTCGTAGAGGGTTCCGTCGCTTAAACCAAGCACATTTAGGTGTTTGGCGAAAGTCTAGTGGCCCGTTAGTACGCCGGTAAGTTGTCTGCAGTCCTTTCTGTCAAGAGATAACAGGAAAGTCGTGGATTTCTTACAGACGTTGGGGAGCATGGTCTGTCTTTAACTTAGGACAGGCACTTAACCAACTGCGCCATCTAGTCGGCAGATAAGAATTCCCTAATTCTGACAGAATCTTCGACGACACTTGTGACCTTAGTGAGGAAAACATTAAGAGCCTACTACGCTTCAAAAATTGGAAACCCAATATCAATGGAATGGTCAGGAAGTTGCATTCGCTCTTTACATCTGCACGAGAATTTCCGGCAAAAATTGGGTAGCAAACCCAAAATCTATTCTTGTGGATGTACACCGCTGACAGAAGTAATAGCGGGTGCCCAACATTACGGTACCCGGGTAATACCTGAAAATAATGCTGTGCTGGCGCCGCTTTGAAGCTGCATGCTATTGCTGCTACTGCTCTTGATAACCGGGCACTCGAGTCTCCGTGAAATAACCCGGGGATTCGTGTATTAAGACCTGGATCTAGATCAGTATCGCTGCATCATTCGTCAGTGTCATCCACGCATTCCACATTTAACTTACAACACCGGTTACATTCTCTTTTCCTTTGAATCTCTCTTCCAAACAATTAAAATTGATCAAGCGGATATCTTTCGTCCTAAACTCGATGGACAAATTAATGATTAGTGATCAAAAATCTTCATCCTTCAGCTCTAGGTTAGGTTAGGTAGATGGGTGCCCTTGCTGACATGAAGAACGTGTCACGGCTCACTTACTCGTCGACCACTATGAGCTGTAGCTGTAGCGTATGTGTCTAATCGACACCACCGTTTATTAGTTGCCTCGTTAGATTCAACCTCTATTTCCCCGTGCAAGGTGATGAGCGGTGTGCTGGCCTCAGGTAGGGCCTGCGAAGAGCTTGGATGTGACTCAACCCTGGCCAGCTCATCAGCCTTTTCATTACCGCTAATTGATCTCCGCTCAGAGTTAAAATGTAGTATGATATAGTTCGTTTCCGTCCGGAGTCTCGATATATTCCATCTGTCCAAAATTGAGGTATGACCATAGGGTTTGACTATCCATAAGCCAGATTCCCTTAGTCTTAGTGCAGTCTTAGCTGCCAAGGTGCTGCAGTGGGTTTCAATCGGAAGATGATTCAATATTGTTTCCAGAGCTGCTGTTGGTGTTGATCTCATCGATCCTGTCACCGCCAGACAGCCTACCCTTTAAATCTTCGTCATATTTCCAAAGTGGTATTTGTTTTCCAGTGCTTTTTACCAGACAATTGAACCATGGGCTAAGATGAGTCTTACCAATATACCACTTTAGGCTTAAAACCCCATGTCTTCCCGCCTGCATGCATATAATGCCACGTAGGCCTTCAGCTCTAATGCCTAAACCATTCATCGACGTTGCTTCCTAGATGTCTTCGCTCTTGAGCCGTCTTGTGTTTAGATTTCCTACCATCACCGTCGCCTTTAAAGTGTCTGTTCTTTTTAATTTCCAAACATAACCTCAGTTCCTAGCTCGACACGCGAAATTAAAGCATACATCGCTGTAGGCATCCCACAGGCCTCTCGGTCACCTCCCCATCCACAAAATCTCGCAAAACAATCGAAATTCAAATTCAAATTCGCTTCGCATTAACTTATCCACTAATACCCTTCATTTGAATTAATAACAAAAACCTCACCGCTCCCCTGCAACCGTGTAACCCAAACGCTTGGCCCGGTGGTCCCCTGAATCAAAAGCGAAACGCCACGCGATCGCGTACGTACAATATTTTCGATTATTTTTAGCGGCAACAAATTTGTCATCCGCAGCGGACTGATGCAGAGCCCGCGAATACAGAGTGCCCGGCTCTCGGTATCTGGCAGTTTAGATCTCTAAACAACGGTATAGCATTCTAATTAATATCCAAATCGCATCGAGTCCCTTTTGTTATCGTTTTTATTTTCGCTGGTTTGATGTATACGTGGGCTTGTGCCTTTTTTTGGTGCAGTTTTGTTTTAATAAAATAAATTATTGCGATACAAGATAAAAGCTTTTGAAATCAATAGATATCACAGCACGGGAATTATTTGCAAAAACCCCAAACATCGACGAACGCACCCCACCACCACTGGCAGCGGCCGAGTGAATGTGCATTTGAATTCGGAGACCGGTTTTTGGTTTTGAAACTAATCGAAAAACTTTGTTATCGATAAATCGGCTGATGGATGACACTTAAAATATCTGAGAGCGCTCTTTAAATGTGAATTGAGCGAGGGCCTGTTTTATTTGCGCTTTTATTGAATTTGTGAACTGTCAGCGGTAATGCATTGACATCTGTCAAATGCTGGAATATTTTAAGAAGAAATTCGAAACGAGGGGGAAAGAAACACATGAAGTGACTTTCATTTGAGTTTGAAATATCGGGATCATTGCATTGGTGATAAATGAGGGAATTTTTTTTCTTGTAACCAACTTGGTTCTAAATTGTTCTGAAAGGAGCATACTTCCTGTCGGTTTTTGAATTCAGCACTTTCAAGTATCCTGGATGAACAACTTCGTCTGATATTTGATACTTGTTCATACTACCAGACTCTTCTATCAGAACTGATGTCAGAAAACTCTGAAAAGATGCAAACATTCCATCAATGCATTCGAATTAGATATATGATCAAGTCACCTTTTAATGCAGGACTCATTCAAGTCGTTGAAGAGTGAATATTTCGAATAAAGATTCCTGTACATACAGCGAGAGTCAAAAATTTGTATACAGCCGGTACCCGCTAGTACTACAGCGAAGATGCATATCATATAGTGCAGTGCAAAATTATAAGAATACACTCCCAGGTGTTCCTCATTTTTACAGTTGTTGAGCTCGAAAAGCAAAAGAATTTATTTTAAGATTATTTATATCATTTTAAACTACATAAGCACACTTTTTTTGATTAATTTCTGACGGTAGAGTGTCATTATTATTACGCAAAAGTTCTAGATTCGATTCCGGAAGCACGAACTTTTATATTTACGCACCAAATCTTTCGAGTCACTGACTGTGCTCGGGGAGTATAACTGTAAAGAAAACTTTCTCTTTCAGAGATTTCATAAAACTGTAGATACGTTCCATTCGAGAGAGAACAATAGGATGCACAACACGAGTGGTCGCTGTAGAAGCTTGTCCCGAGCCGATCACGACCCTAGCACCATCTAAAGAAGCAATAAGAAGAATAGCATGATTTCGATTTTTCAAGCGAACATTTTTAATCCGAACTGAACTGAGACAGAACGCTGCCAAGGACAGTTCTACAGCCTTGGCCAAATGCATCAGTCATCCTTTAGATTCGTTATATCTTTAAAAAGTAAAAAAATTAATGAAATGAGGGGAAAAAATAAAAATCGTTTACAACCTCAGATAGTGTCGTGGAAAACCATAAAATTCAAACTAATTACTTCCGATATCTTTGCTGCCAAACAGCAAAGACAAAAACATAAGGATGCCTTATACATTTGGCCAAGGCTGTGTATCGTTGGATTTCCACTATAGTTTGGTATATTGAGCTCGCCTTTACCTAGAGTTTGGTAAATCATTTAAGAATTGTATAACTATTGCCGTCGATCGTGATGTTTTGTGCCAGATTGTGAGCTGACGGATTGCTATTGGCTTAGCATCATGGACCCTATCGAATGCTCGTTTACCTTAAGACCAGCTCGTTTCGCCAGTTATTTGAAAATCGAACAACAAGCCAAAGCAGACTTTACCCATTTTCCCCGACGGCAAAGTCGTTGGTGGTAGCATAATCAAAAGAGGTGCTAACCTCGAAGTCTACCAGGATCCAATAAAAGAACAAGTGGCAAAAACAGCGTACAAATATAAGGCATTATTCAGCGGTTCACTTCCTCCTTGCAGATAAGGTTTTATTTTGTTTAACTTAAAATACATCTTCATCTTCAGTGACCCGCATGTTCCACTAAAGGGGTCGTGGGGGCAATGCAAGCACGAGAGATCACCAGACCACTCGATCCTCCGCCATCGACTCTAACTCATCAGGAGCTATGCCCAAGCGCAACCAGGCGAGTGTTTGGACTGGGTCCAACCATCTCATTCTAGGTCTGCCAAGCGGTCGCCTACCTGATGGAATCGCATTCAAGGCACGCCTCGGAAGTCGTAATGATGGGGACATTCGTGCCACGTGACCAAACCAACGAAGTACAGCCCTTTCCGTTCGAAGAAGCAGCTGCCCAACATTGAGTTCCCCGCGCACTGCTGTGTTTCTTACCCTATCCCGGCAAGTAATTCCCACAACAGCACGAAGAAATCTCATCTCGGCAGCTTGTATTCGCGATCTTATTCTTTCGGTCATTATCCAAATTTCATGACCATAGGTGAGAGTTGGAACAAATACTGCGTTAAAAACCGCTAACTTGGCTTTGACACAGATCGACCTTATTACAGATCGACTAAGCTATTTCAAAATTGACCCAGCTGGACCAATCCTACAGGAAAGCTAAGCATTCAGGATCAGCATCCTCCCGTCACTCGTGAAGAAGACCCCGAGATACTTAAACTTAAAATACTTCAAGTAAAAAATGACAAATCAAAAGCTATCTATCTAGGTGGGACTTGTTCTTTTTTCATAGCAGATCCCTTCACATAAGTTAACGACACAACTAGGTCACTGCAGACTAACAGTTTGGCTTAGGCCAACGTAGGTCTTCTGTTGTACCACGCTGATCGGGAATTTTCTCTACGAAAAACCAGTTGGTGCTGGTTATAAATCGTTAAAAATGAATGCTGATGCTGTTCAGCTTATTCAAGTCGTCAAAGAAGTAGGCTCCCAGATCAGCTTTTCAGCGGATAGCAGGGAACCACCCAGGATGTATTACAGTCTCCTCATCCTCCTCGTCTCTGCAGCTTCTGCAGAAGTTGTTGCATGGAAGTCACAACCTAGAGACGTTTGTGCTGATGGCACTTTATCCTGTAATAATTCCGGAGTGAGTTCTAAATGTTTTTCAGTCTCTTCAAGACATGATTTGCCTTCGGACCATCTGTGATTAGTGGTTACAATTGTTTTGATTCGTCTTCTAAAATCGAAACAATTGATTTGAGCGCATGGGCGCTCTCGGATAGGTGAACGTGATGAGACCGTTCCTCATCATCAGTCATTCATCAGCTTCACAATTTCCTGGAATTTCACAGTGTCCTGGCGCCCACGCAAGGTGTATGTTGAAATACTCAGCCATCTCATCCAGAAAGCCATCTCAAGGCGGCAGTTTAGAAAGTTTCGTGGCGCCTGTTTTTCTGAACATATGATGATGTGCCTTTTGGATATCACATTGCAAGGTAGAGCCTCTTTATTCCCATCGTCTCAGCCTGGAAGACGCTACATTTGTTCGGAAGATGGAGGAATAAGTTTATAGTTAGATTCTTGGAGTAGACAACAACTAAGACTCTAGTCCATTTCGTACGCAGGTGTTTGTCACTTGAATGAGGACAACGCAGATCGAGGAAAGTGGAGTATCAATTCTGAATCCTGTATAATGGATCCAGTGCTTTTTGACAGCACAAGTCAACAACATATTTGCAGTACAAAACACAGCACGAATTCCTGGACTGACCGTCACTTGTATCAACCCCCATTCGTTCTGATTATTTTCTGACGGTTGACTCAAGTGGCCTCTTTCCACAGTATTCCTTAGAGAACTTGTTTTTCATTCGTAAGCATTTTTCATTCACTATCACACAACTCTGGCTCTGATGAATGATTTGTCGTTCAACTTCAAGAAATGGCGCCCAACGAAGTGCGACCTTGGAGTCAGTTCTTCTCATTCACAGCTAGAGTCCGACCGAAGGCCAGTTTTTCGGCCGAAGCCGAATGTTCGGTCAGACTCTATTCACAGCGTCTAATTTTAGTTGCAAATTTTTGAATCTAAAAAAAGAGCGATAAAGAAACAACCTGACTCAAATAATTACGTAATTTTTGATAAATAATCAAAAGGCTATCGCCACCACAGCACCACAAGTGAACATTTCCTGTGCACAATCTCTAAACTCCACCAAATCTCCTGACCTCTGCACACCCGCCTAAGATCGCCCTCGCAACTGCAACTACGAAAGCACGCACAAAGAAACAGCACCAATGCAACTGCCCTCCTCACACCACCGACCGTCTGTGCACTTTCAGATACTCCAGAGCTCGTAAAACTTTAGGGTCGCCCGACCAGATTTCGAATATGCAATTGCCACCGCCATCGCCACAGCCGTAGCCACGGCGTCTGATTTCGTTTTTATAGCGCCGTTCGCACTTTACAACCGAGCGCACTGATGTGTGAACTTAAAAGCGCCGATAGTATTGTAAATTTTTAAATGATTTTTCGCGATGAAATAAACAAACAAAAAAACAAAGCAAAAAATTAAAAAAACGACGGCATCGTAAAAAACGAATTATGGACAGGTGGCAGCCCCTCGCGTGCACCCGTGCAACCATTGATGCTGCGACGTCGTCGATGATGACGCGCCAACAATGATGGCGGGAATTATGATGCGCCCGCTGTCCACACCGATCCGGCCTGCCGATTGGGCGCATTCCACCGTCGAGCAGCGCGCAAACTGCTTTTTTGTGCACACAAAACGAGCTCCGACATGAGGTCCTTATGCGCGGTCAAATGCCCATTTACCGCGGGGGGGTTTGGTGGACTGCGCTCCGCGATGGGATTTCAATTTCAGATCCCACCGCCGAACAAAAGGCGCCCCTCCCCGGCGCACGGAGTGCAGCCGATTCGACATCTCGCGCTAGGCAAGTCCACCCGTCCGCGGTGCGCTGTTTTTTCTTCCGATTCTTTCAGCAGATTTTATTAATAAACGAGAAATATTTGATTGTGTTCGATTTATTAATTATCAATTCAATTACTGCCACCGCCACCGCCGCCGCCGACGCCACCTGGAGCGGTGTCAATTTGTAGCCATCGAACGAGGTAAACAGTGTGAACGCGGTGTAAATTGACGTTCGCCCGTGTAACAAATGATTAATGAAATTGTCACTTGGACCGAATCTGATTGAACACGCGGACGGGTGCAGCCGAAGACTTGTCGGGCTGTCACTTTTTCGGTGGGCGTGTGTGTGTGTGTGCGCGCGTGAAGGGAAAGGAAAAGTCGCTTGACTTGTCAAGGAGAGACCAGTGAGTTGACCGGCATGTGAAGGCTTGCAAATATAAATCATTTTGAAGGACACCACGCGAACCGTGGAATTGTTTGTACGTAAGTGGTTGACAATTGATTTCACGAAGATTGAGTATCAGTGTGTCAAGATTGTCACGAAGTACGCTTGTGGCGCATAGCACTGTCTCGGTAAAGATGCTAATTCTGGTTGTCCGGGGAGTGAGTTCAAGGAACAATCGAAGGAGTTGCAGAAATACTCTTTAAGGTTCCTCACAATTTTTGAATCCTCGGAACTTACTTACTAATCAGGCCGACGACCACTAGATGGTCTGAGTCTCAGCAACCTCCGAACTTTTGTACAAAATTTAAAGAAATGGCGCCCAACGTATTAACAAAATCTGGTAAGCTTTTCGAAAGCATACTTGAGATCGAAAGATTAAAAAATCAAAAGCCAAGCTACAGCCGACTGTTATTCTTTGAAAGATGTCACAAATCTAGAAGAACTGACAGTTCAACTCAAGCCTCTACTCAATATCGACTGTACCAAAAAATCGCATCAAAATGGGGGTGAATAGTGTTTGCTCGTGAAAAAAGTTTGAAGTTTCCAGTTCAGGTCAACCGATGAAAGACAGGAAAGGTCCTTCAATTCATAAAAGAATTGAGTGGATCCTAAATAAAAAAGTAAGGGAATCTATTTCCAGTGGGACAACGCAACAGAGGACGTTCACGGCTAAGCTGCACGCACCCAAGTGAAGAGGGACCTGACCTAACTTAGCTTGCGCAATTGGTGACAGCTATCAAAGATCGTGCTAGCTGGAAAGGTTTGTTGGTTGAAGTCCAGGTCCCTTCTGGACTGTAACGACACTATAACAGCTATAAATTTGATGCGGCACCTTAGCGCAAATATTTAAATTTTTAAGAGCCGAACGTTTCTTGAACTCTACGGTACCAGTAGGATAGGTAGGTTAAAGTGGCGGTGGACATACAGATCCTGTTTATCGCACCCAATTAGTGCCATGAAAAGCACCGTTTTGATACCACATCCTATGGGATACCTAATTTGTGAGAAGGGGGTGAAAAGGAGTGTGTATTCACTTAGAATTAGCCTAATTTTGAAACCACTTCGTGGAGTTTTTAAAGGCTAGCAGACTATGAATGTTTGCTTCTGAGAGATTCTTAGGGGTGTTGAAGAAGGCTTTGCCCAGAGTGCGTTGTCTGACTCTAACTAGAGCCGGACATTTGCACAGAAAGTGCTCGGGTGTTTCTGGCTCAGTTTTCACCCGGCAGCTACAGCAGTGCGAGTTAAATGGTATGCCTAGTCTTTCAGCATGCCTGCCAACAGCCCAGTGTCCAGTACAGTCCGCTATGATTCTGGATATGGGATATTACTGGAATAGATTTTATATATTATATTTTGTCTTAATTCGTATATGAATAGTTTTTTTTTTTTTTGAATACTTGGGACAACTTTTTTCGGTTCCTTAGATGAAGTGGCATAAATTTTGTCAATTTGTTTGTTCAAAACTTCTTCTACGGTAAAAATTATCTCATCCGTAAACAGAATGTTTTCATGGCCATTGTCCGCGTGCCACTGCAAAAGTCCCTTGCATCTGTCCAGCATAATTTTTTTTAATTGCAGATCATACCGAATCAGCCTAGACATGAATCTGGTAGATATATCAAATTTCTTGGAGATGATCTTCTGCTTCCTAAGGGGATTTCTCACATCGACATCGAGGGCGCTTTCGATAACACTGGCTACGACTCGATCGCAAGAGCGATCAGTAGCAGAGGTATCGAAGAATCGACTAACAAATGGATCAGAGCCATGTTGGAAAGTCGTTCGATTACATCTTCTTCCGGAGGAGTGTCGGTTTCTGTAACCGCGGCTGAAAGGTTGCCCACAAGGGGGGGTTCTTTCCCCCTTATTATGGTCACTAGTTATCGACAAACTGTTAGTAGATCTTCAAGGATCAGGCTACACCACAATTGGTTATGTTGATGACCTGGCGATTGTTATAAGGGGTAAGCACGACACGACTATTTGCAATATGATGCAAAGTGCGCTACTACAAGTCGTGGAATGGTGCAACGCAGAGGGTTTATCGATCAATCCCTGCAAGACCGTTCTAGTGCCCTTCTCAAGGAGGACTCGTATCAACCTTGAACCCATAATAATCGGCAACACCACACTAGTTTATTCCAGCGAGGTAAAATATCTCGGAGTAATCCTGGACAGACGATTTAACTGGAATTCACATATTAAGTCCGCCATAGAGCGAGCTACCAGAGCACTGTGGGCCAGTAGACGTCTTTACGGTAGGACTTGGGGTCTCTCTCCCAAAATTATTCATTGGTTGTACACAATGATGGCGAGACCCATTATCACATATGCGGCCATCGTATGGTGGCCAAAAACCCTTCAACAGTCATCGGCAAACAAACTGCAAAAACTGCAAAGGGTTGCCTGTCTTGGCATAACAGGTGCCATGCGCACCTGCCCCACAACAGCTCTCGAAGCTATTATCGGGCTGACACCCTTACCCATCTTCGTTAGGAAGATAGCTGCCACTTATGCCATTAAACTGCAGCTAGAATATCAATTCAAACCAGGTGACCTAGGGTCTCAACTCAATCCCTAATAGAGACATGTTTTGTACAATGCCGGACACTATGGTCAGGCAGAACTGTTTCGGCAGGTTTTTTGAAGTTGAAATATTGGACCGGGTAGACTGGTCCAATGGTGTCCCAACACTAGACCCCAGAAGTCTAGTTTGGTACACAGATGGATCGAAAATGGATTCTGGAGTCGGAGCTGGTGTCTGTGGACCCAACACTGGGATCTCTGTACCGATGGGGTCTAGTCCCACTGTGTTCCAAGCCGAAATCCATGCCATTGAGATCTGCGCGAGACATAATCTTGGTAAAGGTATCAAGGGCGCAATTATACAAATCTTTTCAGATAGCCAGGCAGCACTTAAGGTCTTATCGTCCAGTCAAATAGACTCCAAAGCTGTCAAATGTTGCCACGATGCTCTGCAATGCCTAGCCAAACACAACAAAGTGAAACTTGGCTGGGTCCCTGGACACAAAGGGATTGCAGGTAACGAATCAGCAGATGAACTCGCTAGAGCGGGTTCAAGTACTGCGTTCATAGGCCCTGAACCATACTGCAGTGTCAATTGGTCGACGGCTGCAGCGCTGATTAATGAATGGGAAAACAAACTTCGCCTAGATCATTGGACCAATGGGTCAGGTCTCAGGCAATCCAAAAGATTAATCAGACCCTATTCCTACAAGGAAATCCTTAGCTTAGATAAGGAGAGCATAAGAAAGCTAACGGGCTTTCTTACTGGCCACTGCGGCTTGTATTACCACCTTAACAAAATGAACTTGTGTCAAAACACGGAATGTAGGTTCTGTCTTGAAGAAGACGAAACATCTCAGCACATCTTATGTGAATGTCCGGCACTACATTGGTTAAGGAAACGTATTCTCCACAGGGAAATACTGACTTCAGTGGAATTGAAAAACTCCACTACAAAAGATATACTATCTTTCATAAGGAAAGTGGTAAATCTTTTGGATTAACTCCAGCCCGTCGATACAATAGATCTTTTTAGGTCGCAGTGTCGCAGCCTTTACGGCAGGGTTGTACAAGAGGAAAAAAAAAAAAAAAAAAAAAAAAAAAAAAGGGGATTCCTCCGAATTCCTTTAAATACTCCCTCTGCAACAGCACTCGTAAGGACGACGCGGGGCGACCACTTCTTGGCCTGTCCTCTACTCCAGACAATTTGCCGAAGCGGGCAATAGCGGGCGATAAATGAATATTTTCGATATTTCGAGATGTTTTAGCAATTCGAAAATTTGGCCAGCACTCTTTCCACACTTGCATAAGTGCTATTACCGCGACTTAATTCTCTTTAACGCCCCACTCTATGTTAATAGTTTAGAAATTGAAAGTAAATGGTCTAGTATTCTTTACTGATCGGAACATGTGTTGTGAAAAAAAAAGTGAACGGTTCTATTCCCGCAAGAAGATGAAATTGTGTAACAGAACTTATTCTGCTATAGTTTTCGAAATACATTTGTTTTCATTTCCAGTGTATCTTACATTAGCCCATAAAATTTTTTTGAAAGTGGTAAATTTTGAGCGGTATGGTAATTTTTCTTCTCCAGTGTGGTAAATTCCACATGAATACACTGGCAGCACTACCGAATAGTGATAGAAGCTTTTTACCAATAGGGAAAAGGGCTTTACGAGGGGGATTACGGAAACTACCGTCGCAATGACTGACTACCGAAACCGTCATTTGATCACAACGAATCAGCAAATTTGGTGACATAACAAAATAAAAAAATATTCACAGTTTGCTGACCCAAAAGAATGGCAATTAGAAAGTTAGCAGATTAGTTAATTAATTCAAAATTATTCCGGTTTCATCTTTTTTGGCACCAATTTAATTGTGTTACCAAATTTCTATCAATTTCGTCACTTTGGCTACAGTGAAAGCTCTACTTCCGGACAGCTCCCATAACGGGACAACTCTCTTACACATACAATTTCCTATAAAATCCGTTTTGATAAGTGAACGCTTCAATAATCGAACGTGGACACGACATTTTTACACATTCTGTATAAAAAATTTCCCATAACCGGACAAAAAGGGTGCCACCGTGAGTGTCTGCTTGTGGGAGCCTTCACTGTAGTCGACTCCGCTTAATTGGAACACGAAAATTCCAGAAAATTTGTTTCATTTAAGCCAAGTTTTCAGTAACAAAGTGCAGTTAGGCGAAGTCGACTGCATTTTTTTTTGACTAACATCCCTGGCCACATTCAAGGATCTGACGACGTGCTTATGTTATGTTAGCTAAACACAGCACGATCAGAATGGGTACAGCAGTGGGTGCTTCGAAATCTGGCCTATTTCAAAAATGCAGTAAATAGTGTTTTCATATGACGCATATAGCTATAGGGAAACGAAATGAGACCTCAGCTCTTTAGGAGTGAACTCGTAGAGATAAATGGTCAAGAGGTTTACTGGCCAAAGAAGAATTTTGTGTACTCCCAAGTTCAGTTGGGAAAGTAATGATTTCTTAGTGCCGGCGGCGGTGCAGACGCGGGTTTTTTTCACTATGCAGCACAACTGCGGTGAAAAAAAAAAATGCACGTGCGCAACTGTTAATATAAAACAATGTACTCAAGACCCGAAAAAAAGATACGGCGAATGGTTTTCAAGGGGTTTGAGGCAAAAATAGGGAGCGTATACTATTAATCGGCGTGGGCGTAGTGGATAGGTGCGTCGACTCCTACGCTCGAAGTCGTCGGTTCGAATCTCGAAAAAAAATGCGTCGACTCCTCCACTCGTGAGAAAACTATTGCACGCACAACACGACAGTTTGCTGTAGAACATAGGCCCAAGACCGCCACGGACTGTAGCGGCGCCATTATAGTTATTTTTATTCCAGCACGCACACCCGGTTCCGTACCAAACCCATGACATGGCCATCTTCACAGACGGTTCGAAGATGGACTCTGGTGTGGGCGTTGGAATCTTCTCCGAAGCCCTCAAGATATCAAAGTCACTCAAGCTACCAAGCTTTGCAAGCACTTTCCAGGCAGAAGTGCTGGCAATATATGATGCGTGTCTTGAAATTAAAAACAGAACAGAACCAGCACAGCGGATAGCGATCTTTTCAGATATTCAAGCTGCTATCAAGGCTCTAACATCCATAACCACAACGTCAAAACTAGTGGAGTGCTGCTGCAAGGAACTATCCATTATAGGTGAACGGAGCCCGGTCTCTTTGATCTGGGTTCCCGGGCACACGGGTATGAATGGAAACGAAGCAGCAGACGAGCTAGCCAGACAAGGATCCAAACTCGATAGTCTCGTTGTGGAACAAATCGTAAAGCTTCTCGGATTAAAACGCACAATTTCGGCAACAACTCCGTAGAGAGCACCGGATACAAGCGGGAATACATTCAGTTCTCAATCTAGCTAAGCGTCTACGAATACAGTACCTAAGATGCTTAGGCCATGAAGAGCGCATGGACAATTTAGCTTCGCCCCGAAGAAAATTGGACTCTGAGTCTGTTGCACATAGCAAGTACGTCTACGTCTAAGTTGGGGCACACAACTTGAGAGGGACCTTAACAAAGTTCGTGTGCGAAATTAGAGACATCTAGCGAAGGATAGCGTTAGCTCGGGAGAAATGTTGGTTGAGGCCCGAGCGAAACCGGACTTTAGCGTCATACAAAGAAGAAGAAGAGACGCCTCTTTGTTTCCTTTTTCGAAAGTCCTCAAAGATTCTTCCCACCCAGACTCTCTCCAACGGCGACTTGTCTAATTGCCATGACTATGCTTCGTCTGATTGCTATGATTGCCTTCCTTCCCCGTTTTTACGACACTGAGTCAACAGCGGAAAACATCAAAATTCCAAAGATTCACTTCCATCACTCCCCCCAAACGATCGTCGCGTTTCTAATCGTCCCCCCCGTCCCAATCGTACCTCAGATCGATCCTAATAAAACCATAACCCATCATCTGATTGCCTCGCAACAGACCCGTGACCGGAGGTCGTGGATCTCTCGAGAGCAGCCCTAAACAAGAGACAGCACAAAAATCAAAGAAACGACAATCTCCGAACGCACAAATTCATGAAACCGTGAACAAAGTACGGCGTGGAGTGAAATGAATCACCGCGCCATAAATAATTATCGGCTCCGAATGCGAGACGAGAAATATTTCCGATATCTCTCGGATGCAACGAACCCCCACCACATCGCGAGGCGAGCACTGCTGTTCCCTGGGTTGCTCCTGCTGCTGGCGGGTGGTTGCAGTCCGTATCCGTATATTACCCGCTCAATCTCAACCTTTTTACAGTTTTTTTTCTCCCTTTTTGTTGTTGTTTTGTTTTTTTTTCGATATTTTTACCCGCGCGTTATCAGCGAAGACAATCGCTGACATTACTTAGCGTTATCAGTGGCTCTTAACAAAAATATAAAATGGCGCCGGTACCTATTTTGCATGTGGACGCGCTGCTGTTGCACCGACAAAGTCGTCGCGGCGCCGCCGTCGCAGCCGCTGTTGTAGTCGCAGCCGCTGCCGCCGTCGAGAGTTCGTTGTCGTTGGGCGACTCTGTCACTGATGATATGTGCGGACAAGGTGTGCGGAGAGGAGAATGCGCGCAAAGCGATTCCATTTGAGGCCAGAGATGAGTTTTTATCCAATTTTTGTGGCTTTTTTTTTCTCTCTCTCTCGGTTTTGGTTTTGGTAAGGACTTCCCTCCTTCCCCCGGACGGCGGTGATGCGAGATGATTTGAAAGCCTCCGATGTCCGGACACCGGCCAGTCGAGGAGGGGGGGACACTCCGAGATGAAGCAATAAATGAGTTGTTGATATTCGTTAATGGGTGACAAATGTTGGGGAAGTTATTCGCCGGATTCCCTATCGAGATAGATGTCACAGTTGCTCTTAAAAAAGACACACACACACAGAGGGGGAGATCGTGTGGTTGTGAAGGGAGTTGAGCTTAATTCGTTTTTAAAATTTTCGATAAGACCGAAATTCGGCCGACCACGAGAGTGGACTGACTCATGGCGAGAGGGTGGCCACAGGGCTTTCTTGTTTGACCTAAATTTGTTCTGATTTTGTCTTCATTTTGTTGTGACTTGTGCCCTGTTGCTAAACTCTTTCTTTTTTCCGTTTCTTCTTCTAGGTAAGTGCAACTGAGATGAAAATGGATTATGTTTTGATGGCTGACGGTAAGAACCAAAAGTTGTTGTTAGACTAAGAAATTGTTTAGTTGTTTTAAATAAAATTAAGTGAAGACCTCATCGATCTGAATGAAATTCTCCGTGAAATTGAGGTCCTTCTTAGCTGTCAAAGCAAAGGAACAACGATAAATGAGACCTTGAATGGATTGTCCCTGATGAATATTCAACGCGAGCATTTTTTTTTTCTTAATTTTTGACACAGCCACTTCAAGACTTTCACTCGAAGGAACACCGATCTCAAGCGGTTCTTGGACTACCCTACAGTTTCATTAATTTACCATCTATCCGAAGCGCAACTCAGCTTTCAAACTGGACTAGGGTCCGACCGAAGGCCAGTTTCTCTTCCGAAGCCGAAGTCGAATGTTCAGTCGGACTCTAGTCTGGACTAGATGTTCGTCGCGACAGTCTACGATTGTTGCATTGGGTCATCCAATTCGTGGTCCGGATTTGACATCCCTATTTCAATCACATACGTCAAACTGAACTGTCATCCGAGACGATAAACATTTATTTTAAAGTTTGCAGATTAAATTTAAGCGTACTAAACGCAAAATTGTAAAGAATTTCGAAGGAACTGACTCTGTCATAGAAGTGTTAAGGCCTATACATCATCGAGAAGCGCGCTCTGCAGATAATATATATTATAATAATAATAATGGCGGCGCTTCAGTCCGAGGTGGACCTGGGCCTAGCTTCTCAGCAACCACTCATGTTGTGCGTGGGAGTGTTCGCTCACGAGCGGAGGAGACTTACAGCTTAATGCCAACTCCGAACGGTGAAATTGAGAAGCTATTTCTAGGCAGATGTTTCTAGGCGGATGTAGTTGAGCACTTTTAGTGACTCGAAAGAGGTGGAGCCGTAAAAAATATCAAAGGTGTTTTTCGGGAATCGAACCCGGACTTCGAGCGTAGGAGTCGACGCACTTACCCACTAAGCTACGGCGCCCACTCCAAGGATATGAGGTATAAAATTGATTCTGGCGTTATTTTGGAGCCACATTCATGCCAATATGCATGGAGTAGCACATCATTCAAAGGGGCACATCGGCTTTGCTGACAGTGATTCAAGCAGGTGGTCCTATTTTCGATAACTTGGTCCAATATGTGCGGGGTTATTTCGGCGTCTCGAATGTTAGCCTCGAGCTCGTCCAAAGTGGTTGGCATGTTAGCCTTGACTAAGGACTTGTTGTAGCCCAAGAGAAAGTATTCGAATGATCGAGCGGTGCCAAGTCGCGTAATCGCGGTGAACAATTGATGAACACTCGTCTTGAGAAGACCCAGTCGCGAAATTTCTCCTTCACAACTTCGAGCATTGGATCGTTTGTATAGCATGTCGCGTAATCTTGTTGGTACCACGGCTTGGATATATCGATGTTGTCGAGCTCTGCCCACAGAAAGTCAGTGGCTATCGCTCTATATCTGAGACCATCGACGGCAACGGTGTTTTCTTCCTCATTTCTTCTTTTTTTCTTTTCTTTTCTTCCTCAAGAAATAAGGTCCTATGATGTCGTCTTGCCATAAATCGCACCATACAGTCAATCTTTGTGGATGCCTTGATGCTTGGTCGAACACTTGTGGTCGCTCCAATGACGTCAATTTTGCTTGTTGACATAGCCGCTTAAACAAAAATTCTCGTCCAAGAAGATGATTTTTTAGCCAAAATCTGGTCAAAATTTGCAGCACTCAATTAGCGTCATGCCGTTGTCTATGATCCCGTTTCAATTCTTGCATCAGCACAATCTTAATCGGATGTGTGCCCAAATCCAAACGACAAATAGGTCGGACTCACTTTCTGGCGATGTCCAATTCAGCCCATCGACGCCCAATCGACATTGCTAGGTCTTCCTCGATACTGGGCGCTACCTCAGCTATGTTTTCTTCATTTCGCACCAATCTCTGTCCGTTTAAGGTCCAAAAGAGTGTACTCAAGCTCAAACTTTTACGAGGTGGCACACTGAAGCCATGATGACCACCAGCCTCAGGACGAAATTCACGTTGCGTACAAGTATTTACAACTAACCCGGAATTTCGAAAATATTTTTAAATAATTTCCGCACGTTCGAAAACCGTGAAAAGATGTATAAAGAAATGGCAAACTTAACTAAACAGTTTGGCAGCTGGACGTCATTGGTAACTTTGACAACTGCTGAAACATAAGAATTTGAAAAACTATCATTGCTACCTTTTATCTTGAGGATGAAATTGTTTCGAAAGGTTTGAGTAGTGGTAAGAAGGTTACAAAATGAATAGTTGAGTAAAGATAGTTGAGTACAGATATTATTTTGAGTAAAGGTATTCTTTATTCACATTACGTCCTCCAAAAAGTAGAACAGTTGGGAACCTTACGATAGCGCAACATCTTCCTGAAATTTGGTACATATTTTAAAAGTGTCTAAGATTCCAGAGCGAAACGCAGGTTTTCCATTGCATCCTTCTGTCGCGGGATCTCGAATTCATCAATCGTGATAAATCTTCTCACATTTGGAATCGAAATCCAAAGAATTCGTCGTTTCCAGTCATTTTGTGAAGACCTGATCTTGTACAGCTTCTGCTAAAAAGTGGCAACGAATTGTTTAAGATTGTCTCAGTGTTCGCTGGCCAGGGTCTTGGTAGCGGTACAGATGAGGCGATATTTCAGTAGTCCCACGTAGAAGTTCTTGACTCTCAAAAGTTGGCAGATGATCTTGTACAGGCTGCCCTTCAAAACGTTGCTACTGGATATTCTTTTTTGGGAGGAGATCGACTGAAGTCGATTGTATCACTCTTCCTTGTTCGCGCTTATGAAACAGCCGTTGGAAATACTCCACGAATCCACTAGATTTCCTGCGTATCGATCCACAATTCAATAGAGTTAAGGCTGGTTGCCTCTTCTCTCCTGAATTCTGTTGCCAGTCTTTTGGCTTTTACTGTGAAAGAGGGCCTCTTCCCTCTTCTTTTGACTCGGTATTCAATTTACTTTTCCCTAGTCTTTTGCTTCAACTGCTTTTGGAAAATCTTAGAGTTCTTTTAAGGTAGCCCTAAACGACGAACATGCTCACCGAACTTGCTCATGCTCGCCGTATTTTCGTCGTATATGCTGGTTCGCGAGGCGCTTCCTGTTGGAGAAAAATTTCGATTTTGTCGTGTTCGTTGGCTTTGATATTCGTCGTGTAGGGCCATGTTCGCGAGCAAACCTCATTTTTGCTGTGAACGTCGCCGAGTGCATATCGCGGATCAAACACAATGTCAACAGTCAGCCACGATTTTATCGAGGAATTCACCACTTGCGCTTCCCTATCACACATGTTGACAGTTTGAAGAAACAACGCGAAATTAATGTTCGCCGTGGAGAGGATAACGCAAACGAGCAAGTTCGGCGAGCATGCTCGTCGTTTAAGGCTACCTTTACGCACAGTCGCTATCATACCACAGGTTTCTTGTTGAAGACGACTGGTAATCTGGAATTTCTTGCTACTTTCATGCTATTTCCTGGGTAGTTTTGTGGGAATGCTGTCTCTGAATGTCGACAATCGCGGACAACGAACGAGTACGTCACTCAATTCTACGTGTAAAAATCTGGCAGTTCGACTGTTTGACGAGTTGATGTGTAGATTCGTTTTTTTTTTGTACTCATTTCTGATATTACAGTAACATCGTCTAAAATTGTAGCTGCAATGGGGTCTCTGTCCTCGTCCGTAGATTCAATGTGAGTGGGCACCGTGGCGTAGTGGGTAGGTGCGTCGACTCCTACGCTTGAGGTCGTCGGTTCGAATCTCGAAAAAAACATCAAACATTTTTTCACGGCTCCACCTCTTTCGAGTCACTGACAATGCTCAAAGAGTATAACTGTCTAGAAAAAAGCTTCTTAATCTCGCCGTTCGGAGTCGGTATTAAACTGTAGGTCCCCTCCTCTCGTGACAGAACAATAGCACGCACAACACGAGTAGTTGCTGAGAAGCTTTTTTTTTTTTTTTTTTTTTTTTGGCATTTTTTTCTTTTTATTCTCATTTATAATATCTTAAATACTAGGAACAATATGATACTAAGGACAGATATTTCAGTTATAACCTACTGGCCCTTCACAGGCACTCTAAGCTAATCTAAATCTTTTTTATCTTAATGTCTTTCGACCTAACCTAACCAAATTACTTATTCTAATTTAAAAATTCAAATTTATTATATAACAATTTGTTACTAAGAAAATATATAAAAAAAAAAAAACTTAGTGGCTGTACGATTTTCTTAAAATTACTTAATACTAACTTACATGCTAACTTACATACTACCTTAACCCCACAACATCAGCACAAAGTATTGTACCTTATATGCAATAATTTTTTTTTTTTTTTTTTTTGTACCTTTCATACAAATTTTTTTTTATATAAAACTTAACTACTACACTTAACCTAGTATGTAAGTCGGCCATTGCGTGCGTCCTGGGACAAGCGCCCGATCTACCGCAAGACAGAGGGCCGACTTTCCCTTTTTGGGAATATAACTACCCCGGGTCTATGACCACAGGGTTTGACGATGGAGTTCTTCTCCCTAGCCACCAGAATCGTTGATGCTGCTTTTTAGCATCTTCAACATCGCGGGTTGAGACCACCCTGCTGAAACGGAGACGCTCCTCAGCGCTCTGTGCGACGTTTCGGTCGTAGTTGAGCCGCCCATCCACAGTCGAGCGGGCGAAGTGGAATATCAGCGGAACCGCTTTTCTATCCTGTATCAGGCCATTTCTATCTAAATAGATGAATGCCTCTGGGGGGACGAAGCCATTGTGCCGTACCCTCTCGTGGTACTGAGGGTTGGGGTAGAATGCCCCGGAAATCAGGTTGTTGGTCGAGCTCATCGCTCTTGCTGTATGCCCTCGAATCAATTTTATCAAGAAATTATCCACTCTTATTATGTTCGCCCTGTTGTATAGGACTTCATTGGAGTAGAATTTTTTGTACTGGGACCATGGAGTTCTATAAAGGCGAAGGCAAGCCCTGAGGCAAGCCCTCTCGAACAACCGAATCTTTTCCATTAAGCGTGCTCCCACGTTGAACCACACGGGACAGCCATAAACGATCATTGGCCGGATCAGGGCCATGTAACAAATTACCTTCACCCTCGCATTGAGTTGGCTGTTATAAAACAGTCTCTTAGTAAGGGCAAAAGCTCCTCGGGCTCTGGCCAGAGCAGCATCAATATGTTTGTTAAAATACAAATACTGATCAAGCCAGATCCCCAGGTATTTGACTACATTTCGGTTCGCCAGTGGTTGTCCATGTGGCCCAACAACTGAGAACTTGCGCCAATTCCTTTTTGTATCCGCCGAAGCCCTGGACAACGGCGTCCTGAATAGAATGGTTTCTGACTTCTGGTAATTGATAACCAACTTCCAGTTATCACAAAATCTCTGAATCAATTCGAAGTCATGCTGCAGGAAGGTGACGATGTCCTCGATTTTTGAACCTGATCTGTATGCAACCAAGTCATCTGCGTACGCAATTGCATGACAAAGTGAACCTACTAGATCATTTGTGAAAATATTGAATAGGACCGGAGAATTTACAGCACCCTGTTGGAGACCATTTTTTATTTGAAAAATACCGGCAGAAGTTACGTTGTCATTTTTTACGACGAACCGTCTGCCCGTAAGCATATTACACAGCAGGTACAGTAGCGATTTGTTGATGCCTAGCCTCTTGAGTTTGTAGAAAAGTCCTTCTAACCATACGGTGTCGAAGGCCTTTTCCAAGTCAATCAGCAAGGCACCCGTGCATTGTTTCCTGCTCTTGTTCCATTGGATGTCCGACACCAGTTTCGACGCGGCATTAATAGTGTCATGCCCCGCCTTGAAACCGAATTGGTTATCCGGAATTATATGTTTGTCTTCGACCCACTTGAGCAGAGCTCTATTAACTACCTTCTCGAATACCTTGCTGATGTTCGGGAGGAGACTAATTGACCGAAGATTGCCAGGATCAGAGGAATCTTTTCCCCTTTTTGCGATGGGGTGAACCACCGCAGTTTTCCAATGCTCTGGATAATGAGCATTATT
Source organism: Myathropa florea (assembly GCA_930367185.1). Taxonomy (NCBI): domain Eukaryota; kingdom Metazoa; phylum Arthropoda; class Insecta; order Diptera; family Syrphidae; genus Myathropa; species Myathropa florea. The sequence continues at coordinate 124,933,316 of OV884002.1, read as the reverse complement.
CAGAACATTGTTAAACAGTACGGTGTACGTTGCTGAGAAGCTAGGCCCAGGTCCATCTCGGACTGTAGCGCCACCATTATTATTATTATTATTATTATTATTATTAGATTCAATGTGAACTATATGTGGTGTACAGTGGCATGAGTCTAGCCAGGCCTTTACGGTTCCAACGTCTAGGATCGCCAGGTCAGCGCATGGACAACTTAGTTTCGGCCCGAAGATTCTTTGGCTCTGAACCAGTGTGACAAGACAACAGAGAACCTCCACGTCTTAGGTGGCGCCCCAAGTGGAGAGGGACCGCAACCAACTTGGTGTGCGTAATTTTCTACAGCTAGCAAAATCGTGCTAACTGGCGAGGTTTATTGGTTGAGGCCTAGGTCCACCCTGGACTGTAGCGCCTCAAGAAGACAAGTCACGGCTAAGACCTTCTTCGTGCTGTAAAATTAATTGTCCTTTTCCTATAATTTCGATAACTCCTGAAATTTTCAATCAATCCACGGTCAATCTCGTGAGCATTGCGTTACAGAATAGAATTTTACTTTTCTAATACTTTGCTAAGGAGGTTTCCTGCACCCGCTCCTCTCACTTACTTTGTGTTGCCTCATTTCGTTACCAAACCATTCATCAACTGAATCAAAACAAAAAACCTCTTCCACTCTCCACCCACTCCACCTCCATCGCAACGACACGTCTTCAGCTTCATTCCACCACCACCTCGCCACCACCAACCGCTGAAACGATAAGAAGTTAAAAAAGATATTAGTTCGCATGAAGAATGACTAAATCTGCATCCCCACCCACGCCAACTCCGTCACAGTGCGCTGCACATCCTTGTGACTTTGTATCCTTTCGCGAGCGAAATCACTCTCACTGCGCCCCACACCGCGACAACCACAAGTTCACTTCCATTCCATTCCACTCGGACTGTTACCGCTGCGCTGCAGCGGAGTAGACATTATCATTCTCGCGTGAGCATCCACTGAGGGTGTCAACGGCGGCGTCTCCATCTCGCTCAGATATGGGGTGGCAAATTTTTATGTTAATTATCTGCTGTGTGCTGCTGCTTGGCGGTGGTTAAATTGTGGTGGAATGTTGGTGGGGAGGGTTTCCCGAGAATTCTTTATCAGTCTTCCACACGATCGCTACATCAACCACACACACACGCATTCACTTCACAGCGCATCATTGTCACCGTGTAACCCTTCCCTTCGTGGCGTGTTTTGGGGTTGTTCCTATAGACCACCCTCTTTATTGCTTGCGAGTGGGGGGTGGTGTGCAATGACTCAGCTGCTACACAGGATTTTTGAGGGCAAATGTGGCAAAGAAATTCATCAGCTTTCAAGTTCAGCTTGTGGTTTTGTATTGAAGTGAGTTGTGTCTGTTTCAGGGTAAAAGACGACTACTTTCGAGTTGAGTTTTGAAGACGCTGATTTTTGAAATTTTCGAATCCCTCATCCCTAAAGCTGGCTGTAGCCGGATGGTTTAAAAGATGTTTCCACCAAATTGCCCGCGATCCACAATTGGGCTTAGAATTTGTGACTCATGAGGCACCAGTCGAGAATTGTAATCCTCCCAAAATCCCTGTCCACACAAGACAACGTAAGTAAATGCCTTTCATCTATCTCATGCTGGAGACTTGACAGTGCAGCCAACTCATCGAAAGATATTCTATTCTGGGAGACATTAATGCTTCTTTCTGAAATTTTTGAATTCTGGAGTGGACCACGGACAGTTTTAGACCAATGCGATTGAGTCAAAAATTCTGTTGGGATGGAATGTTTTGTTAGCTTTTTCGTAAGATTTGAAGTCGTTGGTACTTATGCAAGATCGTGGCTTCCTTCAAACATCCGCATGTGTTTTGACGCCCTTTTGGTGACCAAACTAGCAGTTGATTCTTCTGTTTTCATTCCTCATCCCTCAGTGAGCTAGCGTATACAATAGCAACATGCCTCCACTTTTATTAACCACTCTTTCTTTTCTCGCCGGACCCTTGTCTCTTCTTTATGACGCAGTGGCGTGGACAATTTCAAAAGTACAAGACAGTTTTGGGCGACTTGAGAGACATACTCGGTGTAGGAATTTTTGTTTCAGCTAAAATCAGCTGGAGAGGGGATTTAACCATGAACTTTACGGGGCTTACATCGTCCTAAGTCTTGTCAGATGTCTATTGACCCAATGCCCAAGACCATCCGAAGATGTACCCTGGTAGCTGACGAGTTTCTCCGTTTCGAAATTAAGTAGAATGTCCCCAGATAAAGTGGATTTTAAGGTCTTTGGTTATAACGTTAATAAATAGTCGACAGTTTTGAGCGGATTTTGAACAATAAGTGGCTAAATCGAGGAATGACGATAACGACGACTGATGTCGCACAGAACTTTAATAATAATAATAATTGCGCCGCTACAGTCCGAGGGCCTAGCTTCTCAGCAACCACTTGTGTTGTGCGTGCTATCGTTCTCTTACGAGCGGAGGGGACCTACAGTTTAATGCCGACTCCGAACGGCGAGATTGAGAAGCTTTTTCTAGACATTTATACTCTTTGAGGAATGTCAGTGACTCGAAAGAGGTGGAGCCGTGAAAATTTGTTAGATCTTTATTCGAGATTCGAATCTTATACCTCGAGCGTAGGAGTCGAAGCACCGACCTCCTACGCCACGGCATCCACGCACAGAACTTTAAGGAAAGCTTAATTAACTTGGCTGGCGACACTAGGTACAGTTGGGTTTAGATCGCACTAGCTGTTTGTTGCTTAAGGCGCAGGTGAAGTCCCGGGAATACTTTCTTCTTTTGGGGGTGGCACTGCATTTCGGGATGAATTTTGGCCCAACTTCTCAAGCAATTACTTGCGTTGTACCTGCCATTATTCTGTCACGAGTAGAGGGGACCTTTTCTTCTTCTTCTTAGGGCGCTACAGTCCGAAGTGGTCCTGGGCCTCACTCAACATGCCTCTCCAGCCAACACGATCTTTCACCAGCTGTCTCCAGTTTCGCACACCAATCCGGACGAGGTCCCCCTCGACTTGTGTGCGCCACCTTGTTCGTGGACGTCCTCTGTTGCGTTGTCCCACAGGCTCAGAGTGGAAGACTCTTCAGGCCGGAGCTAAGTTGTTCATACGCTCTACATGGCCTAGGCATCTTAGGCGTTGGATCCGTACACGCCTGGTTGGACTCATGTCGCTGTACAGCCCATCTAGTTCGTCGTTGAACCTTCTCCTCCAAATGCCATCAACGCAAACAGGACCAAAGATCGCTCGCAGAACTTTTCTCTCGAAAAAGCCAATAGACATATTATCCATGCCTCTGTGCCGTAAAGCAGGACTGGGATGATTAGGATCTTATACAGAGTCAACTTGGTCTTTCGAGAGAGGGCTCTACTACTCAATTGCCTTTTGAGCCCAAAAAAACAGCGATTAATAATAATAATAATAATGGCGGCGCTACAGGCCGAGGTGGACCTGGGCCTAGCTTCTCAGCAACCACTCGTGTTGTGCGTGCTATTGTTCTCTCACGAGCGGAGGGAACCTACAGTTTAATGCCGACTCCGAACGGCGAGATTGAAAAGCTTTTTCTAGACAATTATACTCTTTGAGCATTGTCAGTGACTCGAAAGAGGGGGAGCTGTGAAAAAATGTTTGATGTTTTTTCCGAGATTCGAACTGACGACCTCGAGCGCAGCAGTCGACGCACCTACCCACTACGCCACGGCGCCCACAGCGATTGGCAAGAGTTATTCTGCGATTGATATCGGCACTGATGTTGTTTGTACTGTTTACTGCGGAGCCAAGGTAGACGAAGTCGTTAACTACCTCAAAGTTATAGCTGCCTATGGTGACGTTCTGGCCAAGTCGTCGATGTTGTGCGTCCTTTCTCAATGAGAGCATATACAGTCGACTCCCTCTAAACTTTTTGAAACACTACTGGAGCACTCAGACTCGAAACTAGTCCATTGTACTGCCAGGTATGTAACCTACTCCAGAGCCGTTAATTTGATCCCAACGGCAAATGGTGACTGGACCAGATTCGATTTCACTGGAATTCGAACCTTGGACCCCTCTAACTTGGGGCAGGCACTTAACCAACTGCGCCATCTAGTCGCGAAAAAGAACAAACTGTGGCACGCTAATGTATGACTATATGCTGAAGTTGATCTTTTGAATCACTTCAGCAATGCTTCGGTAATTGGCGAGCACTTCTTCGAGTTTATCGAATCAGTTCGACGTAGAAAAATCTTTAAAAATCAATGGAACGAGATACAGTTTTCCATCAAAGACTGGAAAAAGAAAAGAAGCTCCGAAGTGAAGCATAAACTGAATTACATCCAGAAACGTGCATTACTTGCTGTGGTCTTCAAACTCGTGGCATAATTGTGCTTTCGAAGGCGGAGATTGCATTGCAGTCAATGACCAACGCTGCTGGATAAAGGTAGGGTATTATTTCTCGATGCACCTATCCAGATTTATCGGCTAGAAAGGCGCTAAATACCCTTGATTGGCAGAGAGTCATAATTTAATCACAAAGTATTATCGCGAAAGGGACGAGTAAATTGATAACCGATGTCGTACCACTTGGAGGCGATCATGTTCAACTCAAGTGTAAAGTATATATAATAATTGTGGCGCTACAGCCCGGGTTGGTCTTGGCCCTGCCTTCTGCAGCAACCACTCTCGTTGTGCGTCATTCTTGTTCTCTCACGAGTGGAGGGGACCTACAGTTTAATGCCGAGTCCGAACGTCGAAGTTTGAGAGTTATTCTCTCTGAACGTTATCAAAGACTCGAGGGGGGCAGAGCCGTGAACAGGTTTAATGTGTTTTCCGGGAATTACACGACCCTTGAGCATAGGTGTCGACGCACTTACCAAATACACCGTGGCGCCCAGTGTGAGGTATTAGGACCGTCAATTCATTTGAACTTAAAAGTCAAATTTTTAGCACGATTTTGATTTGAAAGTGAACCAAATTGCTTCATGAAATAACCAACAATAGGACCACTAACATGGGCTCTGTCAAAAATTTCGATGAGGCCTTGCGTGGCTTCACTCAATCTCATCAAGAAATCCATGAAAACAAAGCAAATCTTCTGAAGAATCGATTCCCTTAAGTCAACATCGAGACTTCTTGAAGGATTCATGTTCAAAAAACCAAAGAGACCTCAAAAAGTCAAACAAAACCCAACACACCTCTTGTCAAGATAATTTCCCGACTCCCACAAAGCCACACGCCCGTCCTCCTCCTCCACCACCCAACAACACCCGCAAAGAGTTAATCTTCCATTCTTTTGTGTGTCATGGCTCAGCACAATTTGAGCATCCTTTCATGTCGCATCGCATCACTCATCCGAAATGACCTAAGAAAAATGAATAATCTCCCACCCCCCCCAGCCAACCACCATCACACCGCTATCAGCCGATCTTTCCACCGCACAAAAACTCAACCACTTCACAGACGGGATAAGAAAGAATGCTGAGCAAAAAAAAAACACACAACAACCAGCTGAGTGAATGCGAAGGGGGCGAGAGAGAGAGTCCTGGCAATAAAAACCCCCCGAAGATACTGAAAACAAACATTAATTTCCATTTCGCTGATAATAATTTTCGTCTACGAAGGCACTGATAAATCAAAAAGTGATATCCAGCCACCCGCCGCCGTTCCAGCCATCCTCAGATAGTCGGAGGCAGTGGGCGGGCCACCCAGTGTCATGGCACCGTTGCTGGTGTGCTCTCATCAATGGAGGGAAGATTACAGATTCTGAGGACACTTCATGTGTATGCAGTTATCCTGCCTAAACTCACACACAGCAACGGCGGGAGCAGCGGCAGTCCAGTCATGCTGCCTGCATACACAGAGTTGACACATAAAACCATCACCGACACCGACGTCAGTGCCATTAGCCCACAACTAGTGGTAGTTTCGGTGGGGCAACAGTCGCCTCACCTCACCCCAGCCCAGCCCAGCCCAACCCACTCACACTTCAAGTTGCTCTGCTGCTCTTGTGTCTGCTCCTGCTCCTGCTCCTGCTCCTGCTGTGCCGCCTTATCCTCTCCGTTGAAACGAAAGCTAAAAAGTGAATATAAACGGTTATCAGACAACAAACCAAAAACCCAGCAACATTTCGCTTTATCTATCGAAAGCACCACGACCACCATCGCAGAGGACGGGAGGGAGCCACCCACTACCACTACAGCCGGCAGCCGGCAGCCAGCAGGGCCCATCATCATTCCTCATCGCACACTGGCAATTCGCCTATCCCGCTCCCACTCCCGTGGCAGAACTCCTTTTATTATCCTTTATAGTCATCGGGAAAACTCTTATATCGGAGCTGTATATCTATGGCAATGGCATGGCAAGGACGAGATAAGCAGGGCACACCACACAGCAGCAGCTCTCTCTCACTCTCCGCACGGGAAGAGAGCACAAACACACCCACTCCCCGGCGCGCAAACTGGAGCAGCAGACCATTGACAATGAATACAAGTTAGTGACTGCCATGTGGATGACGGCGACGGTGGGTCCTTGGGTGTGTTTGCGCGCGTGTGTGTGTGTGTTATCTTCTCACCAGAAAGTCGTAGTAGTCAACTGCAAGGACGCAGATACGAGGAGTATGCTCCTTTCCTCTCTCTGGCCAACTTTGAATCGGCGCGCGTGTATAGGTGACTGTATGGGCGCTCGTGTGTGTATGTGTGTGTGCAGTAGCAGCACCCTTCATTTAAAATCTTATCTCACTTCCTGATTGATGGGAAAAGATAGGAGTCCTTCGCCTCCCCCACCCGCTGCTGCTGCTGTTTCTGTCTGCCAGCCTGGTTGACTGCTTGACTGGTTGACTGTGGCTCGATGGCTGGCTGGCAGAATGATATCAGCAGCAGGAGCAGGAACAGAAAAAGAGAGGGGTACACCCACCCTCCCCCTCCCCCTGCCCCTCGCTCTCTCGCCCACCTACGAAACGAAATTCATTTGGTGCAAAGTGATAAGGGAATAAAATATAGCGGAATGTCCTTTTTTTTTTTACCTCTCCCGTCTCTCTCTCTCTCTCTCGTCCCATCGCACACATTTTCAGACCTCGGCCGGCGGATGAACCGGGAACGGGGGATGGGAGATGGAGCTCTCCACTCGTCGTCTCTCATTTATCATAGAAATGCATAAATATGATAACAATTTATATGCTTATGGGTTTCTCTTCTCATTTTTGCGAGCAATGGCAGAGCGGAGAGATAACATGACAAATGACAGTTGAGGTGAAAAGTTTTCGTTTAGTGCTGTTGTTTTGTTGTTTTTTTGTTTTGTCTCGTTTTTTGTGTACTTTTTAATTGCCTTGTCTGACACAGTTTATATTTCGACGGGAAATGCCATCGAAAGTGGGTCAGAATGTGACCATTTTTTGACGACGAGTGGAGAGCTTTGAGTCGAAAATGTTGTTTGAGTCTTTAACAAGCAAACCAAATGGTTTGATGTTGGTTCTAGTACAGGTTTTGAGGGATTTCTGAACAGCCTACAAATTTGATTATTTATTTATTTAATTGTTAAAAAACTAACGAAAAATTTGAAAATTAACAGTAAGCTGAGTAACAAAGCCTTAGGTTAGGTTAGGTTGAAGTGGCTGACTGTAGATAGCAGTCACATTTAGGCCAATTTAGGCCCATTGTGATACTACTCGGATCTGATGTTACCTATCCAAAAAAAAACCATTTGGTGCTTTCAACGAAGCTCTTTAATTGATGAATGCCGACGTTGTGTAATTCGCTCAGGTCATTGAAGAAGTAGGCTCCAAGGTGTTTCTTCCTGCGAGAGGAGTGAGCGCTACAAGTGCAGAGAAGATGCGTTATGCTTTCCTCTTCTTCTTCGTCTCTGCAGCTTCTGCAGAAATCATTATGAGAGAGTCCCATTCTTGAGGCGTGAGTGCCAATGGCACAGTGTTTTGTTATAACGCCAATGAGAGTTCTTAGGGATGACCTGTGATGATAGAGTGAACGTTTTAGATCAAGTTTAGGCCAAATTTGCTTTGTGATGAGGCACGTAGTGCCATCTGACCATCTTGAGTTGGAGTATGATTCTTTGAAAGAAGTTTAGCTGTAGCGAAAGGCGTAGGCGGAGGATCTCCACTAGGGAGGTTTGTGGAGATCATACCGCTCCTGGCGAGATCATCGGCTTCACAATTCCCTGAAATGTCACTATGTCCCGGCACCCACATGAGGTGAATATTAAAATGCTCAGCCATATCGTTAAGAGATAGGCGGCAATTTAGGGAGGTCTTAGAGAGGAAAGTGACCGAGTTCAGGGATTTGATTGCTCCCGGCTGTCTGTACAGATGGTGATGTCTTTCTTGGATATCACGATGTTCTTGAGCCAAGACAGGGCTTCTTTTATTGCCATCGTCTCAGCCTGGAATACACTACAATGTTTTGGAAGGTGGAGGGATATACTAAAATTGAGATCCTTGGAGTAGACACCTAATCCTACTGCCTAGTCCGTCTTGGATCCATCTATAAAAATACGCAGAGGACCGTCTAGCGTCTGAGTATCAGACTTCTAGTCCGACCTGGAGGGTATGCTGGTAGAGAAGTTTTGCTCAAAGACGAGATGAGGCAGTAGGACGTCGGTGTCGTGCGGTAGAAACTCGAGGTTATCTAAAAATGGTGGAATGACCTGTATGGTGGTTCAATTTTCCTCCAATTGGAGTGCGAAATGCTGCCATCGACGTCGCTTTTATCCATGACGGTGTAAGTGAGGTTGTCTTTGACTACCATACGGCCACAACAAAGCCTTAGGCTATACAAATTTGATTAATTGCGCGCAGATGTTGTGTGACAGAAAAGTTACATAATTTCAAAAAGTTGGTCCGATTGTGGTCTCTTGGGTGATTTCCATCCCAAGCATCCACCTATTCAATCTTTAAGCTTGAAGTTTGTGCCAATGTGGTTCAAGAAGTGAAAAATCACTTGTCGAAAAGATGACAGTGCTTCGAAGCCAATTTTGTCAAAGTCTTGAAGTGCCTGCTCTGCTGTGCTGGCTGTCCTTCTTTTGTTTCGGCTACACTGCGGGACTTTTTTGAACACGAAATGTGTTTGCTTGCCACAGGGTAGTGTAGGAGTGGGAGGACAAGGATTGCCCCGTCCGACGAACTTAGCCGTGCAACCGTTAGCGTGCTCCTGTCCTACTTACCGTCACTGAAGCTGCCTCAATGACCTTGTCTAGCCTTTTGCAACAAAGAATGGTCAAGAGACTGTAGCACTTTCTTCAAAGATATAATCTATAAGAGCAAAGACGGACACTAGATCCATAGATGACTGGCTAGATGCATGTCCCTGTACAGCCCATACAGTTCGTGGTTAAATCTTCCCTCAAACGGCGTAAAGATCGCACGCATAACTTTCTTTTCGAAGAGACAGAGATCTTCTTTATACTCTTTAGACATGATCAAGGTCTTTTCAACGCGACTTGGTCTTTCGAAATAGAACCTCTTACCTTTTGAGTCAAAATAAACAGTGGTTGGCAACAGTTTTTCTGCGTTTGATTGGATTGTTGTCAAGTTGTAACTAGTAACTTTTCCGATTTCTTCAAAAAAGAGAATTTAAAAAATATAGGTATAAGGTCCTACATGTGTCATCAATGTCTGAGTCTTCTGGGACCCATCTTCATATTTTTAGAAGGCGTTTTAGCTCAGTCGACTAAACGCTTAACCTTTCTGTGGTCGAGCGGCTTGTTGTAACTTGCGTAGGCCAGCCGAGTTTGAGATCTTATAACACCGATATTCGCCTGCAGTTTGCACAAATCAGTTAGAACAGCTAATTTAAGGAATTGGACGGATCAAAAAAATGAATGGTCAACGATCGCGACCGTTAGTGAGTTAAACACCAATGCTCCGGCTAAGAGAGTCTTTGAATCTGGTTTGAGAAAGGAAAGTTATAAAGATGAAATGATCACAAATGCACGACAGCTTGGGTTAATGACTGAAAGCAGCGTTCCCTAGACCTTCGAGAATGGAAAGCTATACCTTATGCTCTGACCAAGAGTCTATAACCTGAGAAGTAAATAAATAATTGAGTTTTAGCACTTGGTGGACAGGAACGTTACCCAACTCGACTCATCAATTTATGGTCACAATCAGTGCCTTTAGAGCAGGATAGGAAGGTCAATTATAAAAATAATCTTTAGCACAGAATTAGCTCGTCTTTTAGCGATGTATCCCTGATCATTATTTCGCCACTTTGTAGACAACCTTCATGCATATCTGAGCTGAGTTTTCTTTTAGCAACTTCCATCATTTTGCCATGACAATCGGCTTCCAAACCGATAAACAACTTATAAGTAAATCTTTCCGTCCATCCCATCAAAAACCGTTGGAATTTTTTTCACCCCCACTGTGCAGCTCGACTTGAAAACTGTCATAAAAAAGTATATCATTCAACAATTTCGAAAATGACAACAAAATGTTAAGAGCCCGCACATAAGGATAGGGATAAATGGTAAAGCGCTGATAACCGCCTCCGAAAGTCGCCCGCTCGCAGTTTTTGCGGGCTTGGGGCCAAGGCGAACGGATGACTTGTGGTGTGCGCGCCAGGACATCGGAGACGCGATAGTTCTGCCACGATGACTGAGGGTTGGGCTACATAAAATCACCTCGAATGCGTTGCAGGGATGGAATTTCACGAGAGATACATGCAAAATCAAATGCCATCCATGAATCGGGGGTCGGTTCGGTTGACGACTGCAGGAGTAGGTCGATAGTGCAACCAAGCCATTGTAAGCCAGGGACATAGAACCGAATGGTAAATGATCTACTGTGTACTCGGGAGGCGTGCGCGTGTGTGTGTGTGTGTGTGTCGGGAAGGATGAAGTGGTGGCGTATTGTCATCATATCGCTCCTCGTTCCCCCGGCACTATTGTTGTGCCCTGGCATCCTCGTCGATGTCGTCGTCTTCATTTGCATCTGTGAAGCCTTGTAGGAGTCTGCCACTGTCTTTCATGTGTGCATGTGTGTGTGAGGCATTATCATTTGTTATGGGAATATTATTGTTGCTGATACTGGGGTTCGTCGGTGGTGCTGGTGCTGGTGCTGCTGTTGCTTCATGTTATCTTTATCATTTCGACGACGAGGAGCTTGAATAGGACTACGTATCATTGTTGCGATGACGATGATGCCTCTGGGAAGGCACTCCCGAACGGATGTTGGCCCATGTTGTGTTGGGGGGCTGCTGTTGTTGCTGTTAAATCTCTTTCTCTGCGGGAGATAGTAGTTTTGTTGGCTTATCTGTTGAGAGCCAGATGCTAAACTGGGATATGTGAGAATCACGGATCTAGGGGTTTGGTTTTTGCAGAGTTCTCCTCTTCGATTGGTTTCTGGCGCTACTGTGTGTGTATGGTTTGGAAACTATCACAGATTGTGTGTGATTTGGAAAACTTTGGCTATTTGAGTACAGCAATAAATTCGAGACGCGGATTTGAACGCAGCCAGTCATCTGTGAGCTATAAAGATAACTTCATCCATTAATAAACCGCTTTGCTTTTGAGACTCAAAACTTAAGATATCTAATCAGTCGAACGAAAGGCACTTAAAGCATCGCAGTCATACATAATTGGACTTTGTTTTAAAGATTTAATAGAAACTTAAGTCGTCTTAATGAGTTTTTTGAATAAGATAATTTTAGGCCATTTCCAAATCAGATGTTTAAGATTTTGTTAATGGAGACCTCATGAATTTGCCACTGACTGGTAAAAATTAAAAGTATTGTAAAATTTTTTACAAAATTTGACCTTTTGGGAGGATTTTTTTCCAGTCCGTCAGAATTACACACCTCTAAATGTTTTGATTTACTCGTATAGAGCCTCAGCACCCATTTGGACAATTTTGACCATAATTTGAAGACTTTTTCGTTTTCGTTTTGAGAGATTTTGTTAAGGTAGACAACTCGTGTATGCGCATATCTTATAGAAACTTATCTATTTAGATAATTTGCTAAAAGTTCAATTTTGCAACATTTTCAATAAATATACTTTTTTGAAATGTTTGTTTGAACCAAAGACCGAAAATAACTCGTCATACGTCATCTCCCGTCGGAGACTTCGAACAACCATCTTCGAGATTCGAACACATTTACGTCGACTTCGTTGAAATTTTTCCGTACTCGCGAGGATTCAGATTTTGTCTCACTGTTGTCGACCGATAATCCCGCTAGCCTGAAGCCTAAACGATAGAAGACTCTATAGTTGAATCGCTTGTAAGGACAATTTTCGCAAATTGGAAAGCACGTTTTGGAGTCCGCTCAAAGTAACATCTGACCATGGCAGATTTTTTTTCCGATCTCTTTTAGTCCTTAACCAAACTGTCTGGCATCGATCATTGGACGACAACTGCTTACCACCCCGCAGCTAACGGCATGGTCGAAAAGTTTCACCGCCAACTAAAAGCCGCCATAGAATGCCATGAATCACTAGCTTGGGCCGATAACCTTCCTATTGTACTACTTGGACTCAGAGTATTCTTCAAAGACGACCTGCAAGCTACAGTAGCCGAAATGTTGTACGGAGAACCAATCAGACTTCCTGATGAATTTTTGTCACCAAAAAGAAACACCATTAGTGATCCAAATATTTTTTTGAACCAACTCCGACTTGTCCGGTCTTGAGTCTGAGTGCTCCAGTGTAGTGTAACAAAAACCTACGACAAAAAAAAAAAAAAAAAAAAAACTCCGACTTAATTTCGAAAATCTGTCGCCAGTTTCATCTTCCCGCCATGGTTTAAAAGGAATATTTGTATTCAAGGAACTTTCAACCGCATCCCACATTTTTGTTCGAAAAGCAGCAGCAGCAGACTACAGCAGCCATATGAAGATTAGACAAATTTTTCCATCTCAAAATTCGAGGAAAAGATGTAACAGTTTCAATCGATCGTTTAAAACCCGCTTTCCTTCTTTCAGTTCACAAGGACAACAGCTCAGAACATTCATCTCCTTGTCTTGCCAACTACATCTGATGACGTCATTAATCGAAAGACAAAATCAGGAAGGACTGTTCGAGTACCAGAAAGTTTAGGATTATAGAAGATGGTACTTGTATTATTATATCGTAACAGAGTCACTGGAGGGGGATTGATGTAGGAGTCTACAAACCAACCAGAGCAGTTACAAGAATTCAAAATTCAAATTTCAAATAAAATAAATTTTAGCGGCGATCTGAAAAAATTCAACTTATTTAGTAATTCAATGGCGTCGCCAGCAGTAAATCTACAAAACACACTTAATTATTTGACATTTATGTATCTCCCTTGATAAATCTTTCCTTTTCGTGTGCTAACCTTGCCGATGTATAAGACGGGATCATTAAACTAGTTTTCTTTAAATTAAATATCATGAAATAAGATAATAAGAAATATTTATTAAGTTTCTTTATTCGACACGTAACCAAATCTGTAATGGGATTTGAATCTGGATTGAAAATCTAATGCGTGTGGGTCTACAAATGACTACGGCGTCCACAAAATTTGCTGACATTTTGATAATTATCCTAGCATGGCTATTTTCTTATATTTAGGGACCATTTGTTTACTTAAGATTTTTTCGAATAACATTTTAAAACGTATTTTTAAGTTATTGATCAAAATAGTTACTTTTACGTAACCACAGCTCTTTTAGTTATTGTTAAGATAAGCCGATCGGTTTCGTCGTGTTGTAAAATTTCTTAGTGTTGTGGATCAAAGCAATGCTAATCAAAAAAGAACTATGATTGCGGATGTCGATTGTGGCCAGAATGTTATGGCGGGGGCAAATAGGGGCCGCCCGTAGGGTGGCGTCTTGTCTGCTCTGCTATGGTGCATGCTGGTTGACTCTCTGCTCGATGCTCCAAATAGCTCTAACATCTACGCCTTTGCGGATAATGTAGCTCAGAGTTGTAAAAAACTGCAATCTTTTGATTTGAAAAATCAATTGACAATTGACATATCTCGGATTTTTCAATTCCTGAATTCACTTTGGAATTTAGACTTCAGCATTGAAATCTCTCAGTCTTTTCGAAGTCTTGACTGTATCAGACTTTACGATCACTCTAATGATTGAAGTCAATTGAATGCAAGTCTTTAGAATTACACTGCATTCATTGAAGTCACTTTGAAGTCTTTACCATTCACTTGAAGTCAAACGCACGCAGTTAAAGTCTTTGGGACTTAAAAAATGTTCGATGAAGTCTTTGGGATTTCAGCTTGTGAGCAAGTTTGAACAAGTCTGAAGACTAATAGCACTTTTATATGGAGTATAATGGTATTTTAGGTTTAGGGGAGGCTCTAGACGTGATCGACGACTGGGCCACTAGAAATGGGCTTTCAGTCAACCCTCAAACCGAGGTTATTCTCTTCACGAGAAGACTGGTCTGACTCAACTAGTACTCTTTGCTTTTACGAAGGAGCTAAATATCTAGGTGTTAAAACACATCGAATCGAAAATTGTCAAGACGCTGTCAGTTTTCTGACAGTGTAAGGGAATTTCGGCAAGTCTTGGCGTCAATCACAAAAAAAAAAATCCGTTTGGATCTACACGGCTATGATTATGTCTCTTCTCTTCTATGCATCAGTCGTTTGGTGGAATAACTTTTCGCGTAAATACGTAACTGCTGCTTTCATCAAGCTTCAAAGAACGGTCTGTCTAGGCTACTTAGGGGCCTTCCCTAGTACGCCTGATGCACCACAATATCTCTCTTCTTGATATCCACAGCATGGGGTGCACTTTCAAGGTCATCTTCCGTTTAAAAAGAAGTGCTTTTTGGTACAACTCGGACTGGAGTTTCGAAGACCTTACCTTTGATCTTATGGATATGCCATTTTTTGGTAATTGCATACTGACCCTACGTTAACTGTCGGTAAGTATGCAATCCTTACAGGGCATACACAATGGATCTTCACAGCCTCTGGGTGTAATTGCTGGCAACAGCATAATGCCCTCCTAACCTTGTACTCCAGCTGCGATGAACATACAAAGTCGACTTTCTCTGCACTCAGGACTGACTGACTCTGGCCAGAATCTGAGCCAGGAAAGGCATGTAGTCGAATCTTCACGGACGGCTCCAAGACTGGTGCCGGTGCCTTCGTCGACTTTAGACTGCACACCTCGTTAGGTAAATTTGCGTTGGTTTTCCAAGTGGAAACCTATGCGATTCTTATGGCCACGAACTATTTTGGGAAGAATAGATGCGAGGTATCTGTGTTTGAAGCAACAGCCAAGCTGTGCTTAGCGCTCTGCTCAACACTTTACCCACTTCCAGGACGGTTTAGAAATACAAGTCTTCTCTGAATTTGATCGGTAGCTTAAATTCGCTAAGACTTGTCTGAGCCAACACAGGATCACAGGAAATGAGATCGTCGCTAAGCGAGGATCAGAGGAAGAACTCTCAGAACCTGAACCTGGGCTAGTAATGCCTGCGTCCTTGGTTAGGGCTTCCATCGATGGTTGGACCTCTTGAGAGCACAAGCATGACTTTCCAGGATGTAGACAGACCAAGCGCATGCTCCCCAACGTCTGTAAGAAATCCACGGCTTCCTTGTCATCTCTTGACAGCAAAGACTGCAGACAACTTACCGGCGTACTAACGGGCCACTACACCTTCTCCAAACACCTAAGTGTGCTTGGCCTAAGCGATGAAACCCCCAGCGACGCCTGTGGAGAAGACGATGACACTGCAGAGCTATTCCTCTGCCACTGTCCCGCCTTTGCTCGTATCAAATGGCAGTTATTCGGTGCTGATGAGAGCTGACGATGTGGGCTCCTCATCACAAAAGCGCCTACTGGTCTTCCTTCGGAAGACGCTGAAATTCCAGCAAAAGTAGGTTGCTGTCTGACAGTACAATGGGCCGACAATAAAAAAATAAAAATAAAAAACCTCTGGCAGAAAAAATGTCCATAGGCAAACTAAACTTGACACTTTGAGTCTGCAAGTGTCTAGTCCTACGCTTATTCGCAACCAAATTTGTTGTCTCTGGTGGGATACGAAAATCTCCCACCGATGAAGGGCACTGTTAAGGAAGTCTTTACCGTTCAAAATATAATAATAATAATGGCGGCGCTACAGTCCGAGGTGGACCTGGGCGTGGCTTCAAAAACGTTCAAAAACGTAGTCTAATTTTGGTCTGCACTTTGCCATCCGGAATGAACAGTTCAAAAAAACAAACTCATTGAACGTAATTAGAACATGCGTCCTAAAGTAGAACGTGACCATCACATTCGTAATGTAGAGTACGACGTGAGCCATGATAACGCAACGATCTCAAATTCTTGCCAAAATGCAGTCAAAACTTCGTTGTCTTGGCTGAGGTCTCAATACGGTTTTATTCGGCTGGCAGTAGGGACCACAGCAAGTTGGCCCTTTTTTGGTATCAGTTGAGGGATTTTCTTGATGTCAAAAATTAAAAAAATTTGCTTCTTTGATATAGCCTCTAGGCCAAAAATAACCCTCGGCCGAGAAGTTGATATGCGGATATGCGGCCAACATTTTGAAGCAAAGTTCCATTAGTGAACTTATGACTTTGTCTATGATCGTCTGGCTTCAATTCTTGCGTCAGCACAAACTCATGCGGATGTTGGCCCAAACCTTACCGTGACATAAGCCGGGTTGACTCTCTAGTGATGCCCAATTTAGCTGATCAGCGTCTTATCGATATTTCTCCTTCTTGTGGTGCTACAGTCCGGGGTGGACTTGGGCCTTAACCAACATACCTTGTCAGCTAGCACGATATTTTGCCAGCTGTCTCTAGTTGCGCACACGGAGTTCGTTAAGGTCCCTCTCCACTTGGGTGCGCCACCTTAGACGTGGACGTCGCACAAGCTTGAAGTCAAATATCTTCGGGCCGTGTCAAGTTGTCCATCTCCACTCGTGTGTGCCACCTTAATCGTGGGTCTGCTGTTTTGCCCCACTGGTTCAGAGTCGAAGACTGAAAATGAGGCCTTATTCGAGTAGTGCACATATTTTGTTTTTGAAGTCGGCGCTGCGTCAGGCGATCGAGAAAATCAACTGAAAAACATTTACTCCTTTCATTTGGCACACATTCCCCCCTTTCTGCGACCAGAAGCTGTCTATTCTTGGCGCCACTCCTTCGATCAGAAGCAACAAACACTTCAATTAAACATTTCTCCTCTCCATTCACGCGATCACCTGTCACAGAGACCCCAGATGATCTCCTCCACTCGCGCAGTCGCAGTCTGCCGTCCCCGAAATCTCTGATCAAAATTCCAAATCGTATCTGTCAACTCAATAAAAATGTATGACGAATGCTTGTCAAAAAAAAAAAACAAAAAAAAAAGCCAAAACTGTACTTTTTGTTTCTGGTTTTTGTGCAGCAACAAGCGACTAGACTGCCGGCAGTAGGATAACGCTCGTGTATCTCCTATTTCGTACACGTACCGGCCCGGAGTCATTCGAAGCGGTTGCCATACCCCAGAGATAAAACCCCCAACGGCCCACGTATTCTCCCTCTATCGCGGCTCGCATCTAATCCAGTTCGTTCAATCAAAACTCTTTCTGTCAGTTGGCCTTTTATTTGTGGATTTTAATTCCATCGTCTGATTGCACACACACGCACCAGCATTCAGTCACTCATATCGCTTAATCGTAAATCTGATCTGTCTCTCTCTCTCTCCCTCTCTCGCTCGCTCGCTCGCTCGCTCAATATATCGTATATTCCGCATATCGTTATGATTTCGTTTTTTTTTTTGTTCATTCGTTGGTTTTGTTTGTTGTTTTTGCTTTTTACTGTCAATTCGTGCTGATTTTTTGGAATGCGGGACACCGTGTACGTGTTGTACTGCGTTTCGATATTTCAAACCCGAACGCGAAAACCAACCCAACGAAACGATCAAAACGATCAGAACGACGAAACGACAAAACGAACATACGTTCTCTCGAATACCGTTGATAGATCGTCTTCGCCGTCGTCGCCGTTGTCGTCGTCGTCGCATGTCAACTCTGACAGAAAATCGGGGGTGATCGCGCGCAGCCGAATGAACTCTGATACACCGTAATTAATTAGCGGGAATGTACAGGTGTACAGAGAGACAAGACGACGCGATAAAGCTCCGGAGCTTAATCAATTTTGGTTCTGTTCGATTATCAAATCGAACATACGAGCACGTAAACTTTGATAACTTCGAGAGATATTCGAAGAAAAACCCACAGCGCTGACAAACGGGGCCACATGCAATTGACACAAGTTTTGATTATCGATTGCGGTCGTCGGCACGTTCGCTCGTCGATTGACAGATGCACTCTCGGTGGTCTCGGGCATAATCGGACCGAAACCGGAAAACGAACGCACAAGATTTCTGACACTCAGCCGCTGAAGGACAACGAAACAATTGACAAGTCGAACTCGAAGGAATCACAAATCAGCGAATCAGCGGAAGGAAACGAGAGAGAACGAAAAGTGACAACCCCCCGGTGGGATAGGGCTATCTCACCCGGTTTTCCACAAGTCGTCGTGTGTGGTTGGGTTTATCTGGCAGCGCTCGTGGAAGGGGTCGCAGGGGTCGACGAGAAGTAGCCTTGAAGTGGCAAATCGACCCCATGATTCAATGATTCAACGATTCAGTGATTCAATGATTCACCCCTTTTCTGCATCACCCTCTCTGTGGCAAGTGTGCGCACGAGGGTGTGTGTGTGTCAAGAGTTGACTCCTTTTGTGTCGCTTTTATTCAATTTTCACTCTTGCCACACTCATTCTCCCACAAAATCTCTAACGGTGATGAGGATGTGAATGATGATGATGTGCCTGGCTGACGACAACGCAAAACGACGCCAACGACGACGAGTGCCTGGTCGAAGATAATAAAGACAGTCGTTGTCGTTGTCGTTGTCTCATTGACTTATACCAGCCATCCAACCAATCCTCCCCCACTGGGAGGAGAGAGGGAGAGACGAATAAGGATACAATCCAGTTTCATCAGAATTGTCAAAAAGTATCCTTCATCGTTCGTTAGATGATTCCCCCCTCCACCCCGCTTCGAGGAGGGATGAGGGATCTGAAAGCACGCGAGTGGTTTATCTTCATGTGTGATCTTCTTCTCTTACTTCTTGAGTTTTTTTCTCGTCTTTTTGTGTTGATTCGGAATTAGGAGGAAGCAAACCACATTTCCGTTCGCCTTTTTTTCTCTCTGAACACTTCCCAGCTTCATCTCCGTCTCGCCGTGTCGTCCTGGTTGTGGGTCGACTCCACTTCAACCTCCTCCTTGTGGCTGGCTGGTGTAGTGCTGCGGTTGTGTAATGACGATGTTGATGATGGCAATGACGATGATTGGATGAGGTGGTGTCGACTTTCGAGGAGTAATCGTCACTTTGATGGGTGTCGTCGCTTAGTAGTCCTTTTGTGCGGTGAAATCTTTTGAGGATGACACTCACAGGGGAGGGTGTGTGTTCTTTTTTTTTGTGATTAATTGATGAGCAAATTGAAGAGAATTCATTCAGAGACAGGGGATGCGAGTCGGGCTCTGTGCTTGACCCGTTCAACTGGAGGGCGGGGGACTCTTGAAAAGCGGAAATGGTGTCTTTTTTGCTTCCGGAATATCGATTGCGGGTGGGATTTGTAAATTGATTTGGATAGGAAAAGATTGTGGGCTCTGAGTGATGATGACGTTTATCATCGTTGGGGGGCGTGGAATGAATTAACGACTTTCCGTGTCCTAAGTTGAAAAACTATACCTATTCTCTTGGATTTCCATTCACAGGCAAGAATGCACAGAAGCGACTGGATGGCGCAGTTGGTTAAGTGCCTGCCGCAAGTTAGAGAGGTCCCAGGTACGAATCCCAGTGAAATCGAATCTGGTCCAGTCACCATTTGCCGTTGGGATCAAATTAACGTCACTGGAGTAGGTTGCTACCTGACAGTACCTGAGTCTAAGTGTCCCCGTGTAGAGTTTCAAAAAAAAGATTGCATAGAGTGCGCATAGGAGAAACGACGTCACTGCGGTTAGCTTTAAAGTAATAATAATAATAATAATGGCGCTGCTTCTTCGAACGGAAAGGGCTGTACTTAGATGGTTGGCTCACGTGGGACGAATGTCCCCATCATCACGACTTCCGAGGCGTGCCTTGAATGCGATTCCATCAGGTAGGTGACCTCTTGGCAGACCTAGGATGAGATGGTTGGACCAAGTCCAAACACTCGCCTGGTTGCGCTTGGGCATAGCTCCTGATGAGTTAGAGTCGATGGCGGAGGATCGAGTGGCCTGGAGATCTCTCGTGCATGCATTGCCCCCGCGACCCCTTTAGTGGAACATGCGGGTCATTGAAAATGAGATGAGATGAGATGGCGGCGCTACAGTCCGAGGTGAACCTGGGCCTAGTTTCTCAGCAACCACTCGTATTGTGCGTGCTATTGTTCGCTTACGAGTGGAGGGGACCTACAGTTTAATGCCGACTCCGAACGGCGAGATTGAGAAGCTATTTCTAGACAGCTATACTCTTTGAGCACTGTCAGTGTCTCGAAAAAGGGGGAGCCGTGAAGAAATGTTTGGTGTTTTTTTTTCGGGAATTTAACCGACAACATTGAGTCGACGCACGTACCCACTACGCCACGGCGCCCACTTAGCTTTAAAGAGGAGCCCAATTTATTGATTGTTCGTGGGACGAAAGAATATGGTCTGAGTCCATCGACTTTGTGGGAGATTTGCCGCAACGAACTTGGCTTTCCACGGTTAAAGGTGAAGGAAGCTGAACGATCATCGTTAACCTAGTGTCTGAGTGACAGAATTTAGCGGGAAATTTCTAGGAATCGTCAACTTTTGTTCAGCGACCAGGTTTACGTTTATCTCAGTGACTTTGTTAATTTAAAAGAAGAATATCCAAACGTAAGCAATCGATGCACTTTCTGTTGGGGTTCATGTGCTGCCGACATTCTTTGGTCACACTTCTAAACAAGAAAAATAAAGTGTCGTATTAAATGGCGCCCGGTCTAGATCCGGAATACAAAATCTGTGCTTTCAAGAATGCCTGAGTATGGTCTGCGAGACGTTTAATTTTGAAGGACAGTGGCTCATAATTGACTCAGAATAGATTGCTGCTGCTGTTTTTTATGAAAGTTTTCCATGAGAACAAAATCTCCTGAAAGGCACATTGTCTGTTCCCGATTTCGTGATTTAATGCCGGTATCGGGATGTGGATGTAGTCCGGAAGGCAAAAATCCGTCGACTGCACTGGCTCGGCCACATCGAGCGCATGGACAACAACGCTTCAGCTAAGACGGTCTTCAAATCCGAGCCTCCTGGTTCGAGAAGGAGGGGAAGACCGAACCTCCGGTGCAAAGACCAAGTCATCGCGGACGTAAGACAGCTTGGTCTTGATGGTTGCAAGCAGCGTGCCCAGGACCGTCAACGATGGAAGGCAGGCTCAGACCCTCCATGGGTTGTAGGCCTCTTAGGTAAGGTAATGCAAAAGTGGTGGTTCGGTAAGAACCTAATTAGCACTATGTGCCGTTTTACTGCCACAGCTCTGGTACCTTTAATGTGAAGTGTATTTTAAAGATATCACTAAATCCAACCTGACAAACTTAGGAAAGAGATTATTTCTTTAATATTTTTCGTAGAAATCTTGTCGAGTGATTTGAAAATTAGTCTTCTAAGCGCTCTCTGTCTGGCTCTAGCAAGATCCGGGCAAGTGCAAAAGAAGTGGGTTAAGGTCTCCCTCTCAGCTATGTTGTTGCAACTGGGACAATGTGTGTTATGTGGGATACCAAATTTTGCGGCATGATCTCCAATCGGCCAGTGTTCCGTACAGACCGCCACCAATCTAGTGATATGTCGAGTTTGTCGAAGGAGATCTTTTGCTTTGGATCGGTTGTATTCAGGCCATATTTTTCTTCCTGTAGCACAGTTTGTCAGTCTGGCCCATCTGAGGTTAGCTATTTCAATGAAGTATGTAGAGATATTAGCCTTGACTGCTTCAATTGGGATGTGCACCTTCCCGGCAAACGAGCACTGAAGGGCAGATCCCTGTCTAGCTAGAAGGATCATGGGCCTGGGATGTCACTGTGACCTGTCACACAGATAAGGGAGATTTTGAGCTTGTCTTCTAATGACGCTAGCTCAGCCCGGCATTCCTGTATTAGCTTAGAGTACAAAGCACAGGAGGCAATGGCTTTGATGGCTGCTTGGCTATCAATACAAATGGTCACCTTCTACCGTAGCATGATATTTTGTATTTTGACTTGACGACTAAGTCCCCTAACCTAACCTAACTTAACTATCCTCTTCGTGGAAGCACTACACCGAGCGTTCAAGTCGTTAGATACGATCTCAAATTCTCCAACAAATGGTTGCTAATTGCAGCTGCAGATGCAGTTAATGAAACTCTCCTTTGGTGACCTTATGTCAGAGAATCGACGCGTCGACTCCTACGCTCAAAGAGTTCGATTCCCGAAAAAACATATTTGATGATTTCACAGCTCCACCTCTTTCGACCATAGCCTGAGCCTAGGCCACTGCCTGAGCCTCGACCACGGCCTGAGCGTAGACTATAGCCTGAGCCCGGGCCAGTGCCTGAGCGTGGACCATAGCCTGAGCCTGGACCACTTCCTGATTGTTGACCATAGCCTGACCCTGGATCATAGCCTGAGCTTAGACCATAGCCTGAGTCTGGACCCTGAGCGTTTACCATAGCCTGAGCCTAGACCATAGCCTAAGCCTGCAACACAGCCAGAGCCTGGACCACAGCCTGAGCCTGAACCACAGCCTGAGCCTGGACTATAGCCTGAGCCTGGACCATAGCCTGAGCCTGGATCTTAGCCTAAGCATGGACCGCCTGAGCCTGGACCATTATCTGAGTCTGGACCATAGCCTGAAACTGGACCATAGCCTGAGCCTAGACCAAAGCCTGAGCCTAGACCATAGCCTGAGTCTGGACCGTGAGCGTTTACCATAGCCTGAGCCTAGACCATAGCCTAAGCCTGCAACACAGCCAGAGCCTGGACCACAGCCTGAGCCTGAACCACAGCCTGAGCCTGGACTATAGCCTGAGCCTGGACCATAGCCTGAGCCTGGATCTTAGCCTAAGCATGGACCGCCTAAGCCTGGACCATTATCTGAGTCTGGACCATAGCCTGAAACTGGACCATAGCCTGAGCCTAGACCAAAGCCTGAGCCTAGACCATAGCCTGAGTCTGGACCCTGAGCGTTTACCATAGCCTGAGCCTAGACCACTGCATGAGTGTTGACCATAGCCTGAGCCCGGACCATAGCCTGAGCCTGGACCATAGCCTGAGTTTGGACCACAGCCTGACCCTGCACCATAGCGTGAGCATGGACCATCGCCAGAGCCTGGACCACAGCCTGAGCCTGGACCATAGTCTGAGCCTGGACCACAGCCTGAGCCTGGACCATAGTCTGAGACTGGACCATGCCCTGAGCCTAGACCACTGCCTGAGTGTTGACCATAGCCTGAGCCTGGACCACAGCCTGAGCCTGGATCATAGCCTGAGCGTGGACCATAGTCTGACGCTGGACAATAGCCTGAGCCTGATGTACAACGGTAATTTTTTCTGAACTGTCCCGGCTACACTATGCAGCCGCGGTAACTTGATACCCATGGTTCGGACTTTCCCTTGTTTCTTGAGATAGATGGGTCGGATTCGAAGACTTCTAGCAGGAGCACGATGCCCACGCACTCGATGCGGCCGTGTCAATATAGTCAACTTCCCGAGTCAGTCAAAGTTGTCTGTCCAATTTGAGACCCCTCCCAACACCAACTCACACAAAATTCACTTCACGTTGACCGTTGCTCCTCCCCTCCTGTCTCAATGTCGCATTACCCACGCTACATCAAAACAACATTACCACGAGGGACTTTTATCGCGAATTGACAAACGAACACATTGACGCCCCTTCCTAAGCCCAGGTGAATCCATTTTTCAATCCCTTCCGTCCGCTTCGAGCGCGTCACGGTGAAAAGAATCGCCCGCCTGGTTAGAGGCATGTAATTAATTAGAAATCGACTCCAGAGCCCAGACCAAACAAATCAATCACCCCACAGCCGGCCAGCAAACATTTCCAGGCGCCATCGTCGTTGGCTTATCCATCAAATGGAAAAGTCTCTTATCAGGCGGTCCCGCCGTGCGGCTCCCTCTCGCATTCCCTGTCTTCCGAGCTGTGTGGGTCAACTTCAAAGGGTTTCCCACTCGGCTCCATCACTCTCCGAGCTCCGTCATGCGTTTCGTGCCGTGGCCGGACGGGACTGGGACTACGGCTGTGTGTGTGTGTGTGAGTGGCCTATTAGTTGGACGCGTCGCGTCACACATTATCTCATCGCGGTCAGTCTGACACAGACACAGAGTCGATTTCGAATATCATTCGGGCGATGATTTATTAAAATTCCACTCAAGACTTTATCACCGTTATCGGGCTCTCATTCATTAGTCGACGTCGGCGTCTGGCGTATGGGGAGGAGGTAGTCCTTTAGGGCGCTCTTATCGTTCACTTCCACCACCACCACCACCGTCAGCAAGGGATCCATTAAAAGTTTCAAGAGTTCATTCGTTCCTTTGGAGACCTGCTTGCCATCGTTCGGAAGATTTCGCCGCGATACCGTGAGCGCGTTCAGAGAGTGCGGTGGGGGCGCGTCCAGCTCTATACTCGAATATCCGTGCGAATTATCTTGGCATTCAATCGCTCGAACGTTGTGCCAGATAAAAACTGTAACTCACACACACACACACACACACGCGCGCGAGCTCACTCTCCGCTCTCTCTGCACAGTCATCGCCTCGCACCGCGGGTGTGTTCGTGTGGTTTGATTTATTCGGCTCGGAATTATTGATTCCTTCGATCTAGCGGTGATTAATTAAGATGGATTGATAAAAGTCCGCGATAGGCTTGGGTAATGTGCTTATTTTCTCATTTCAGCCGAAAGAAAGCAGCCAACAACAAAATAAATAAACACCGTTGGACGGGACCTTATCGGGGAATCGATTTATTACGAGCTATCGGGGCGGAATAGGGTAGATTCGCTTTCATGTTGACGCTGTAAGTCCGGGGAATTGATAATAAATCGATCGATTTTGCTTAGCTTTTGGTTTTCTTGGATTTTTATGATCCCCCCCCCCGCTGGTGGCCGGTCGGTTTGGTGGGGCGCTGTCGAGGAGGCGGCATGACGAGTGCTGTTGGATTTGCTGTAATTTGTTTGAGTTTTAATTATGTGACGGAGTACTCGTGAGCACTTGGATCGGTCATGTGGGAGTGGTGCTCATGGGCCGATCGGGAACGATTTGGTTGGCATTTGAGGGCGCAAACGAGTGCATTGGCGCCACCATTAT
This sequence comes from Myathropa florea, assembly GCA_930367185.1. NCBI lineage: Eukaryota > Metazoa > Arthropoda > Insecta > Diptera > Syrphidae > Myathropa > Myathropa florea. The sequence goes on along the minus strand of OV884002.1, from coordinate 124,908,053 downwards.
GCACGTGGATTTGAAGTGGATGATAACGATCTGCTAAGGGACTTCAAATACTTTTGCATTGGTCTAGTCAATGGAACCAGAGCGGTGTGAAGTTGACGCAGCTTGGGAAGGAAGGTGTCGGTAGCTTCAAATTGCTGTTGAGGAGAGCGTTGATCTTTGGATGGGAAATCACAAAATAACTCGAGTTCGCTTGTACTCCGTTGAAGTTGCAAAGCCGCTGAGTTGTTGCTCAACGGAAACTCCACGCCGGGGAAGAGTTCAGTGCTGCAACATCTTCAGAAGATTGATTAAAGGCAAAAGGCAAAATGCGAAATTATGTTTCACGAGTGAAGCAAATCTGTTCTATTGTCTGAAAAACCATTCGTTTACGGTTCTTTATGGTTCTTTACGGTTACTTAAACAAGAAGTTAACGAGGATGTGTTCAGTAATAATAACAATAATGGTGGCGCTACAGTCCGAGTTGGATTTGGGCCAAGCGTGTACAGCAACCAGTTGTGTTGTGTGTTCTCTCATGAGTGAAGGGGACATTTTAAAACCGACTCTGGACAGCGAAGTTTGAAAAGCCTTTTCCTGACAGTTACACTCTTTGAACATTGTCAGCGACTCGAAAGAAGTGGAGTCGTGAATTTAAAAAAAAGTGTTGGGCATTGAACCTAGACTGAAAGTCTAGTGCATTCAAGTCGACGTACGTACTCCCTACATCACGGCGCCCACGGATGTGTTCAACATGAAGCGAAAATTCGGCACCAGGTCAAGTCTAAACTCAAAACGACTGGATGGCGCAGTTGGTTAAGTGCCTGCCCCAAGTTCGAGGGGTCCCAGGTTCGAATCCCAGTGAAATCGAATCTGGCCCAGTCACCATTTGCCGTTGGTATTAAATTAACGGCACTGGAGTGGGTTTCTACCTGGTAGTACAATGGACCAGTTTTGAGTCTGAGTGCTCCAGTAGTTTCAAAAAATCCTCCGAAAAAAAAGTCTAAACACAAGAAATGTTCAGTTCCGATTTCCAGTGAAGTTCAACCGTGGAATTTCTGTTAATAATTCCACATCTTAATTGTCTTGTCGCGTGCTTTGACGAAATTAGGTACGTTTAGGTATTTCCAAGAACTGGGTCATCATTACATCGGATGGGCTGTTGCGATATATTTCCACGTACACGTGCTCTTGCAGATGTCATCGAAGTGGTTCCATATAATCTCTGATCGTTGACTTTCACTAGAACTGAAAAGAAAACTCACGTTTCTTGTCGGGCGTTCTCACGTTCCTTGTTCGGGCTAAAGATGCAAAAAATGGCGATCAGTTAACTTTAAGTGGTTTCCGTAGGCAAATGTGTATTGAGTTTGGATAGCTTGGGTTAGGAGTTAGCCTAAAATGGACCAGCCTAGGTCCAGTTTGTTACCACGACTCTCTGGAAACATTGGTATAGTATATACAAATAGTTAGTTATACAGAATGAATTCGAGGCCTGTGCAAATCAAAATAATTTGTGCAACTTGACATTGGTCACTTCCCAGAGGGGGCTTGGAAATAATTGACCAAATACCCTTATCTTTGAAAAGACGCTCCAGATTACCGACCATACCCGACGCGCTGCTGTTTATGTTTTGCCTCTTCTCCTTTTCATGGTGTTACAGTCCGGGGTGAACCTGGGCATCTACCAACAATCCACCAAGTTGGCTGAGGTGGTGTCCACTTATGAGCACAACTTTAAACGCGAACTTTCACTGTCGCGTTATTCCACATGCTCGGAGTCGACATTTATGGGACTAGACAAAACGACTCTGGATAGTGACAGAATATAAAGGGTGCGCCATCTAGTGGTTTGTTTCTAAATCATAGGTTATTTTGACACTGACAGCTGTTTCCCGCTCGAAATCTTGACGGAAAGTTACTATCATACCTCCGCGGAACGAAATGAGCTGAAACAACGTTGGGAAATATTGAAAACTTATTTCCAAAGTGAGTGCTGTGTAGCCCAAACAGTGCGTTTTTTGAAAATAAGTTTTTGGCCGAAATGAAGCACCCACCGCGACAGCTGTACGCAAGTTCGTGCAAAACGTCCGTGAGACTGGTATGCTAGTGGACAACACTCATTGTCCCCGTCTTCGTACGGTGCACACAGATCAGAATGTGGCTGCTGTGGCCGAGAGGGTGGGACTCAATTCACGAACATCAACTCGCCATCGATCTAAACAGCTCAACATTTCACGCACTAGTCTGAGGAGAATTCTGCACAAAGATCTCCGATTATACGCTTACATGGTTTAATTGACTCAGTAATTAAAAGCGCGCAACCATCCGCTTCGTTATCGCTTCGCAGTGTAGACCTTAGAGCAGCTTGAATTGGACAACGATTTTGGACGATAAACCTCATCACCTTTTCTGACGAGGCGCATTTTCATCTCGGCGGCTACATTATAAAACAAAATTGTCGCATCTGGGGCCCGGAATACCCACACGTTATTGTCGAGAAGCCAATGCATCCACAGAGAGTGACAGTTTAGTGCGGATTGTGGAGTGGTGGCATCATTGGACCATTTTTCTTCGAAAATGAGACTGGGAACAACGTTTCGGTCAACGTTGGGCGTTACAGAACCATGCTAACCGACTTGTTTTCACTGAAATTGAAGACATGGATTTGAACGACACCTGGTTCATGCAGGAAGACCCGCCATGCCACACAACCCATTCCACAATCGACATTTTGCGCATCAAATTCCCAAATCGTGTTATCAGCCGTCTTGGCGATGTCAATTGGCCTCCTCGGAGCTGCGATTTGAACCCTTTGGACTTTTTTTTTTGGGTAACCGTGAAGGAGCGATGTTATGCCAACAATCCGGAAACGATTGAAGAACTTAAAGCCAATATCATCCAAGCAATCTGTGAGCTATACCCTGAAACTATCAACAAGGTCTTGGAAAGTTTGGAGGACAGAATGCGCTACTGCGAAGCCAGCCACTTGAGCGAGGTTGTACTTTATAATTAATGGGAATGTTTGCTCTTACTAATAAATCCATAACACATGCAAAAAAACTAATTTTGTTCATTTTATAGCATTTTCAAAAAGAAACTTGTACTTGGCCCACCCTGTACTTTGACTTAAAACGAGGTTTGTATTCAGAAACAGAAAACATCATTGACGAAATTATAAGCCAAAGGCTTCATATATTCAGTCAACAATATATGGGGAACAAGATCAAACATAGATTCCCCAATCGTTTTGTTTTCGGCCCCAAGAGACAATTGAAAACCAAAGCAATACAAACTGGCTTTGTATGGAATAGTTATCTTACTGGTCCTAGATGGCGCACCCTTTATATTCTGTCACTATTTAGACTGGTTTTGTCTAGTCCCAGAAATGTTGACTCCGAGCATGTGTTTATGGTGCCCAGGGCATGGGCATGTCGCAATTGATAGAAAAACTCCCGAGGGCTTTGGAGCAAAAGGATTGCATATATTCTAAGTTTTTGTGTGCCAAAAAATGGCCGCAAGAACTGCTATAAGTGTTCGGGCCTCATCTCAGTGGTTCGGTATACCAATTGGACGCGCTTCACCTCAACACTTCTCTGAGAAGAATTTCATAACACAAGCCCCGGACAGAGGCTACACTCTCCAAAGGGTCCGTACACTCCTAAAATGACCGATCGAAAATGAAGGACGCGAAGGTGGCGTCTTCTCTAACGAAATATCAGTCTCCCTTCGCTTTCTTGACCGCTGTAGGCCGTTTCAAAGGTTCTGGATCTGAAGATCTGTCCTGGCTGTAGTGGAATGTAGCATCTGAGAGTGATAGTTGCGTTTTCACAGCTAAACAGGCAGCTATCAAAACCAGCGTCTTTAAATTCTAAGTTGTAACAAACTGCCGCTTGTCTCTAGATAATATGTCCGAAGTCCAACAGTTCCCTGTTCTGGTTACCAGGCCATAGAGACATTCCGTATAACTGAAAATCGGACGAACTTACCGGGCATGCGACTACTTTCCCATCATCAACGATACATGGGCATGCCTTTGTCTGCATGTAAAATGTTGCAACGAGAAGTTACAACTCCAATGACAAATAATAGATGGACGACAGGCACTTCCTGTCACAACTCCAGACTGATCTGACCTGAACTAGATCCAAAAAGATTAAAAAAAAAAACGGTAGGACGCTGCCTTATAGGCGAACATGCTAGAAGACTCCGCGTTGTAACAAACGATTTCTGCAGAAGCTGCCTACCCGAGGAGGAAGCAGAGAACACTCTATACCTTTTCTGTACTAGGCCGGCCCAGACGTTCCTTGGACACCTTCATCTGGGGGCTTACTCCTTTGAGAACGTCTGTGACGACGTCTGCGACCCAGCGACGTACCGATCAGCAATCTTCTGCGTTATATCGAAACCGGCTCAAAACCAGTTCCTATCCCTGGAACTGAGGATGAGCTGATAAATGTAACACGACGATGCTGGTTTGTTTCATCGCTCGTGGTGACAGATGAAGCTATCAAATACGCAGTCGCGTCCTTCGATGGTTTCAAGTCGCCTGGTACCGATGGCATATATCCAGCCTTGTTGCAAAAGGGTATAGACAAGTTGCTGCCGGTTCTGAAAAGAATCTTCACAGCCAGCCTGGCACTCGCCTATATCCCGACCCCTTGGCGTACAGTTAGGGTAGCCTTCATACCAAAGATCGGTAAGGGGGACTACTCACTCGCCAAGAACTTTAGACCTATCAGTCTAACCTCTTTCCTGCTGAAAAGCACGGAAAGGCTGGTTGAGCTTCATGTGCGCAAAACCGCGTTGCGATTTCATCCTCTGTCTCAGATGCAACATGCCTATCAGCGCGGAAAATTTTGCGAGACTGCGCTTCAAAATCTCGTTGGCAGAATTGAATGTGCACTCGACAGGAAAGAGTACGCGCTGGGCATTTAATAAATAGGGGCTGCCCGCAGGGTGGTGTCTTGTCTCCTCTGCTATGGTGCATGCTGGTTGACTCTCTGCTCGATGCTCTTAATCGTTCCAACATCTACGCCCAGGCCTATGCGGATGATGTAGCTGTTCTGTCTGTCGGATCATGCCTAGCGGATGTGTGTTCAAAAGCGCAGGCAGCTCTAGACGTGATCGACGATTAGTGTACCAGAAATGGGCTTTCAGTCAACCCTCTTAAAACCGAGGTTGTCCTCTTTACGAGGAGGAGGAAATTGACTGGTTCGACTCAACTGGTACTAAAAGGTGTCACTATCCGCTTTTCCGATGAAGCTAAGTATCTGGGTGTCATTCTAGATAGGAAGCTTCTGTGGAAAAAAAACACATTGAAACGAAAATTGCGAAGGCACTCTCAGTTTTCTGGCAGTGTAAAGGAATTTTCGGCAAAACCTGGGGTCTATCACCAAAAAGATCCGTTTGGATCTACACGGCTATGATCAGACCCCTTCTCTCCTATGCATCGGTCGTTTGGTGGAATAAGCTTTCGCGTAAATACGTAACTGCTGCTCTCACCAAGCTTCAAAGAACGGTCTGTCTCGGCTGCATGGGGGCCTTCCCTAGCACGCCTGGCTCTGCTCTTGATGCCCTGCTGAATCTCCCCCCCCCCTAGATGTCCATATCATGGGGTGCACTTTCAAGGCCATCTTCCGTTTAAAAGGAAGTGGTTATTGGTACAACTCGCACTGGAGTTTCGATGACCTTGCGCACCGCATCTCACGGACGGACACCAGTACTCCAGCTGCGACGAACATACAAAGTCGACTTTCCCTGTACTCAGGACTGGCTCTGGCCAGAATCTGAGCCAGGAAAGGAATGTAGTCGAATTTTCACGGACGGCTCCAAGACCAGTGAAGGATCTGGTGCTGGTGCCTTCGTGGAGAGCGACAACTTTAGACTGCACTGCACACCTCGTTAGGCAAATTTGCGTCGGTTTTCCAAGCGGAAACCTATGCGATCCTAATGGCTACGAGCTATATTGTGAAGAATAGGTGGAAGGGGCGAGGAAGAAAAAGAAAGAGCACGAGAAGCGCGCGATCGAGGAGATGGAGAGGTGTTATGGCAGGAATGATGTCCGAAAGTTTTACCAAAGGGTAAAACTTTTATCGAATGGATATAAAGTTCGGACAGAAGCTTGCCGGGACGAAAATGGACAGCTAGTAGTAGATTCGCAGTCTATACTGAGAATTTGGAAAAATCATTTCTGCAGACTGTTGAACGGCGATGAGGACACAAATACCGCTGTCAGGCAGAATGTTCCACTCAACACAATGGACGATGATAGAAGAGAATACCGTCCCCCCGACCTAGACGAAGTCAAGCGATATCGAGACTGAAGTCTAATAAAGCTGCTGGTGCAGATAGTCTGCCCGCTGAAATGTTTAAAGCAGCTGGAGAGGATCTGGTAGGGCGCATGCACCAGCTCATCTGCAAGATGTGGTCGGAGGAAAGCATGCCCGATGAGTGGAATCTCAGTATCGTTTGCCCGATCCACAAAGGAGGCCCCTTTGACTGCGCCAACTATCGAGGGATAAGTCTCCTTAACATCGCCTATAAGGTCTTATCTGCCGTTTTGTGTGAACGCCTGAAACCATTCGTGAACAAACTGATAGGTCCTTACCAGTGTGGTTTCAGGCCCGGGAAGTTCACCATCGATCAAATTTTCACACTGCGGCAGATCCTGGAGAAGACCCAGGAAATGCAGATCGACACACACCATCTATTTGTCGATTTCAAGGCCGCATATGACAGCGTGCATAGAGACGAGCTATACAGCGCCATGTCTAGTTTTGACATTCCTGCCAAACTCGTCAGACTGAGCAGGATGACGATGGAGAACTCTCGCTGCTCGATCAAGGTCGGTAAAGACCTAACCGAGACCTTTGATGTCAAAAAAGGATTCAGACAAGGCGACGCGCTGTCATGTGACTTCTTTAACATCGTTCTTGAGAAGATCGTGCAAAACTCACTGGCCAACACAAAAGGCACGATCTTCCAAAAGTCCGTTCAACTGCTAGCTTACGCGGATGACATTGACGTGATTGGGAGAACACAGCGAGCCGTCAATGATGCGTTTGCTGGCATTGAAACGGAAGCGGCTAAAATGGGTCTGGCGGTAAACGAGGGCAAAACAAAGTATATGCTGTCATCGAGAAAGGACGCACAACATCGACGACTTGGCCAGAACGTCACCATAGGCAGCTATAACTTTGAGGTAGTAAAGGACTTCGTCTACCTTGGCTCCGCGGTTAACAGTACAAACAACATCAGTACCGAGATCAAACGCAGAATTACTCTTGCCAACCGCTGTTTTTATGGGCTCAAAGTAGTAGAGCCCTCTCTCGGAAGACCAAGTTGACTTTGTATAAGACCTTGATCATCCCAGTCCTGCTTTACGGCGCAGAGGCATGGACAATATCCCAAGCGGATGAACAGTCTCTTGGTCTTTTCGAGAGAAAAGTTCTGCGCGCGATCTTTGGTCCTGTTTGCGTTGATGGCATTTGGAGGAGAAGATTCAACCACGAACTGTATGGGCTGTACAGCGACATGAGTCTAGCCAGGCGTCTACGGATCCAACGCCTAAGATGGCTAGGCCATGTAGAGCGTATGGACACCTTAGCTCTGGCCCGAAGAGTCTTCGACTCTGAGCCTGTGGGACAACGCAACAGAGGACGTCCACGAACAAGGTGGCGCACACAAGTCGAGGGGGACCTCTGCCGGCTTGGTGTGCGAAACTGGAGACAGCTGGCGAAAGATCGTGCTGGCTGGAGAGGCATGTTGAGTGAGGCCCAGGTCCACCTGGGACTGTAGCGCCCTAAGAAGAAGAAGAAGAAGGTGGAAGGGGCGAAGTATTTGTGTCTGTAGCGACAGCCAAGCTGTGCTTAAGGCCTTGCTCAACCCTTTAACCACTTCCAGAATAGTTCAGGAATGCAAGTCTTCTCTGAATCTAATCGGCAGCTTGAATTCGCTAAGACTTGTCTGGGCTCCGGGGGGAGCCACGGGATCACGGGAAATGAGATCGCTGATGAACTTGCTAGGCGAGGATCAGATGAGGCTTTCTCAGGACCTGAACCTACACTGGGACTGCCCGCGTCCTCGGTTAGGGCTTCCATCGATGGTTGGACTTTTCGAGAGCACAACCGCAGGTGGCATGACTCTCCAGGATGTAGACAGACCAAGCGCATGCTCCCCAACGTCTGTAAGAAATCCGCGGCTTTCTTGTTATCTCTTAACAGAAAAGACTGCAGACAACTTATTGGCGTACTAACGGGGCACTACACTTTCGCCAAACACCTAAGTGTGCTTGGCCTAAGTGACGAAACCCTCTGTGACGCCTGTGGTGAAGACGATGACACTGCAGAGCACTTCCTCTGCCATTGTCCCGCCTTTGCTCGGATCAGGTGGCAGTTATTCGGCGCTGATGAGGTGAGAGCTGATGATGTAGGCTCCTCATCACAGAAGCGCCTGCTTCAGTAAAAGTAGGTTGCTGCCTGGTATTACAATGGACCAGTTTTGAGTCTGAGTGCTCCAGTGTAGTGTGACAAAAATCTACGACAAAAAAAAAAAAAAAAAAAAATATCGAAACTTCAGATGGTTTCTAACAAGTTGCCAAGTGGATTGACCCAAGATTAATCTGGCGCTACAGTGGATCAACCCGGTATACTCCGGTGATTGTAAGACAACAAATTGGACGGGTTGTACATCGGCACCTGCTTCCTTACGTTTAAGCTTCGAAGATGTGCAGAAGTCTCGTGACCAAATGCATTGAAACTGGTTTCAGGGAATGACGCAGTTAAGGAGGATCACATCTGAGCCGAGCCACAAGACCACAGCCGTAGCTTGAGGAATCACCATATCGCGGGTAGGAAGAGAGACTTGCTGAAGATGTCCTAAAACTGGAACGATACAGAGAAGATTAGCATAGTCCCTGCGCAAGGATGACACGTAAAATCGTGAAGCGTTCCACGTTCTTTGACGCTCAAACAAGAGGGTCATGCTAACAAGGACCCCTAGGATAGTTGCAAGAGGATTGCTCATCCTAATTACTTGTAATCAGCTTTTGAAAGAAGGCAATAATGGCATCCGCTGGCAAGCCTTTTGCTTGTCATTAACTTGGATGAATATCCTAGAGTGAGCGGTTGCTGTCATAGACCCTAGGACGAGAAGTTCTTGCCACAGCCCATGGTCTCGCAAAGGACTCCAAGCCACATTACCAGATGAAGGACAGCGGAAAACGGTGAATCACGAACCGCTGTTGTTCACATTTACCTTGACCTACTTTTGGCACGTGATGACTAGCGTTGAACTCGTCGCCAGACTTTGAGGCGTTGCTCAGAATTTGTTCTCACATCAAAACTTCCCCTCTGACAATGGACACAGTTTCTACACAGACCTCCAGTGCGTTCCCTTGACAAAAAACCAAACCACAGACAACAGAATTCCTCAGATCTCGGTCAGTCCCAGAAGCGTCCATCCCCGCAGAGAGACTCTTCACGTCCCGTGGGGGAGATTTCTCCCGCCAAGTTGTTGGACGCGAATTCCCATTGCGCCGCCTTCCAGTGGCCCAATTCGCCACCCCTTTTGGTTTCGAGTTTGTGGAAATGTAAACCGAAGGAATTTATGAATCAGCACCGTCGTCGGTTTGCCGTCGAGCGTGTGAGCATGAAGTCACTGCAGCCGCTCGCGATAAAAATCCTCATAATGAAAATCAACGAAACGAGAAACGGTTCCACAATCCACGGGCAAAGATAGAAAAACGGCGAATCCGAGCCACCAGCCATCAGCCACCAAGCCACCACTCCGGTGGCGGCGGCGGCATACCTACACGGCGCAGAGAGGTGGGACTCCAAGTCTCTGGCGGAGGGGGTGTTTGTTTGGCAGTGGCGTACCCGTACAGTCGAGGGAGTGAAGCGAGTGTGTGACAGCCTGACGGTGGTGGTGGTGGTGGGGTGGGGTGGCAGTGGCAACTGCGGCTTCAGCATTAATGATCCGAAAGCGATAAGCGAAATGCTAGAGCTGGCAGCGTACTAACAAAGCACCGAGATTGTTTATATCGATTAGATCCTTGATTCGGATAAGTTCTTCGTTTTCGTTTTCTGTTTTCTCGTTCGCCCTTCCCGCGGCCCCAGCGCTGGGTTCGCTATCTTCTGCCATGTATCTCGATATCTTTTCCATCACCTTTTCGTTTGTTTGTGTGTTCTATTCTAAGTAGCTGGCGCGAGTGTGTGCTCGTGTGTGTGTGTGAGTGAGTGACTGACTGACTGACGGCGGCAGCAGCAGCGCCGGTGGTGGTGACGGTTTATTGCTGCTTTATGGCCCGAAGAATCGGTTTTTATGTGCATGTGTTCGCCACAGCAACGATATCGGAATCTCAATGAACACACACACACATGACGGAGGACTGGTGGTGTGCCAAATCGAATTTGGGAAGTTAAAAACTTTAGCAGTTCGCTTTAGGAGCGGATGGCGGTTGTATACATTTGTGCGCTACTGTGTGTCGGGAATTTGTCAGCGACGAGTGAGAGACGAGTAATTTGAGAGTGTCATAAGTGCGAGAGGAGATGACAAGTGATTTAGAGAGGAGAGCGGTTAATCGACTGACAGTGCTGTCAATTGAAAGTTGAAGTGTCAAATTGAATTTTAAATGTTAAATGGAGTTGGTTGACGAGTTTTATTTTTTTTTGTGGATTTGCGGGTTTGATCGTTATGACAGATGACATTTCGGAGAGTTTTTGAAAGGTTAGTGTGAAGAGAGAAGCGATGACGCTTTGGATTCTTTTTTTTTGCATCTTTTTTTTGAATGAAAACTAAACGAAAGTGGGAAAAAGTGTGGTCGTACAAAATATTAAAAGTAACCAGAAGCAACGTCAAATTTAAAAGTGTCAATAGAAACTTAAGGAGAATTCAGATATCAACTGACATTTGCATAAGTAGAGAGCAATTCATTTCGTTCCCGCGTAACTAGACAAAAGTGAACGAACTTAACGAAACTTAGCGAAGTGGTTGTTATAGTGTATCATTTTTCTGTATTTGCTTAGTTGTTTCAGTTGTCTTAAGTTTAAGGCCATTATGGTTGGCGATAGTATTCGACCTTGATTTAGTTGACAGTTTAAGTTCAAGCATTTGACGGAAGTTCAGTTGACAGCTAATTTGAGGACACTTCACAGGCAAAATTTAAAAAAAGTGAAAGAGATGGTGGCTTACTGGCAGATGGTTGGTGGCTCAGATTCGCCACCTTTGCTTGTGGAACCGTTCATCCGTGGCGAACCGTGTCGAACCGTGACGAATTGGGCCACTGGAAGGCGGCGCAGTGGAACTTTGCGTCCAACAACTTGGCAGGACACCGAACCTGTCAAAAAACGGATAACAAATCTAGAGTCTACCATCTCTTGGTTACAGTATTCCAATGCCTCTTAGGTCTGGTTGCTGATGGCTTTCAGAGTATAAACTGCAGTGCCGACGTGGACTATCTAGACGTCCTGGACTATTTTGAAGTTGGTGGTCCCGTTCTGGCTGCTTCGATGGATGTTTTCCCGCTCATTAAACTCCAGGTTATACGACTGGCGCAGTTGGTTAAGTGCCTGCCCAAAGTTATAGGGGTTCCGGGTTCGAATCCTAGTGAAATCGAAGATGGTCCAGTCACCATTTGCACTTAACGGTACAATGGACCAGTTTTGAGTCTAAGTGTTCCAGTAGGGCGTCAAAAATACTCAAAAAAAAACTACTGGTTCATTTCACAAGTTTCCGTTAACCAATTGTGTCAATGTCATCCTATTTTACGGACTTTTGATGCATCCGGTGATTTTCGTGGTTCAGTGCGCTTTATACGACATTTTCAAGGATGTTCAAGTCAAGCGGCAATACGCCTTCTTGTCTTGAACCTTCTTTTTAACACCGAAGTTAGGGTATGCTCGTACGTTCGATATCGACTTAGTGGTCACAACGGGAGGTCGCCAATGTCATCGTACAGAGTTTGACAGGCTTTTGATGAACTCAGCGACTTCTGTGGTTCCGTGCACTTCATACGACATTCTTAAGCATGTTATAGTTAAGCGACAGCAGGCCTTCTTCCCTTGGACCTCCTTTTTTACTTGAAATTTCGGATATGTTCGGTATCGACTTAGTCCTCACAACGACAGGTCGACACTGTCATCATGCTGAACTTGACAATTTCGACGAGATTGACAAAAAAAAACGACACTACGGCTCGTTTGTTCGTTTGGTTTAGGGCAACCTCTTTTCCACTTGAAGTTTGGGGTGTGTTCGTATGTTTGGTTTTGAATTGTTTGGCACAAAGAAAGTTCACCAATTTAATCGTGCAGAGGTTGACAGATTTTTTTATGGAACCGGTAACTTTCATGATTCAGTCCGCTTCATGCGACATTCTCAAGGATGTTTAAGTCAAGGGACGGAATGCCTTCTTGTCGTGAACCAATTTTTTTCTTGAAGGCTCGGGCGTGTTCCTATTTTCAGTATCGTATGTCGGTTTGCACAACAAGAGTTCGCCCTTGTCATCGTGCAGAGTTTCGACGAAATTGTCAAAACTAGACACGATGCTACATACGAAGGCATTAAAATCGACAAGGAATCGATGTCAGTTGACCCCAACTTAACGATTATTTTTAAGACATTGTCTGCTAACAACCGGAATGACGACGGTTGAATTCTCATCCTTGAATCGATGTTATTGACGGATGCTTTAGGCCTTCACAATAATAATGGGGAAACCCTTTTCATTCCTATCTGCACTTGCAACTCTTCGACTCTGAGGCTGTGGGGCAACGCAATAGAGGAGGACGTCCAAGTCTAAGGTGGCGCAACCAAGCTGAGAAGGATCTCAACCAACTTGGTGTGCGAAATTGGAGACTGCAGGCGAAAGATCGAGCTAGCTGGTGATGCATGTTGGTTGAGGCCCAAGTCCGTCCCGGACTGTGGTGCCGTACAACGTACAAGCACTTGCAACCAGTGTTAGAAATGCCAACCTTTGATACTGTCTCCATCTAATCATTTGAGACAATGTTTTGGGAGGAATGAATTTTTCAAAAACTCTACTATCGCGTCGGGAATTAATTCAGTCCTTGATGTTGACGCGTCAGGCCACTAGTCAACAGCACGCCATAGGCAGTGCCACTAAGGCAGTTGCGGTGTCGGCCTAGTTGGTCATCTCGGCTTAAGTACACCTACCTCAAAACTCCTTAAAAAATGCCTTAAAAAAGCATATAAACGATTGTTGAAACTAAACATTGGGTCCACGACATGAGTCCTATGACCGGCGGTAAACAGATGGAGATCATAATCAATGATCAGACACGTTATCATTGATTCTTAAGGATGTACGCATTGTGCTCGAGTTCCTTACTTAATACAGTTCCTTACTTAACTCAATGCGTGTAGGCATCCTCCAGGGTCGCGAAGAAGAAACAGATTTGTTCGCCAATTGATCTCCGGTTATCCAGCTCTAGAGAGAAGGAGATTACAGCGGGCAGAACCTTCCTTGGCGAACTGGAAGATCTGAATAAGACTAACCTGCAAAGGTCTGGATGTTTATAGTCATCAAGGAGAGATCTCACGGTGGTAGTATACTCTCACGTCATCCCCAGGGCACATTTGACTCAAGATAAGACGGGGCTTTAAGCCCCTATGGGGCAGATCCACCGCGGACTGTGGCGCTACAAGAAGAAAAGGCATGTGAGCAAGACATATGGCTATGTCACTACCCTTTCCTTGATGTTTTGCCTAAGGATCGGTATGAGGTCTTCTTCTCAAGACAATTTCCTCATAAAAGGTCTCTTGAAAGGTCTCCTCTTATGATGTTCCGAAGTATTTCCTGGTCCCTTTTGCCATTATTTGATTGTCGCATGAGTTGGGACTTCTGGTCGTAGTATCTGAATGAATTTGTCGTTCTGCGTCTCACCATATACTGACAGTACCACTGTTCCGTAGAGCCTTGTTACTAAGTCGATGAACAGACTTTTCTATTCTCGACGCCTTAACGTTCTAAAATGCCTCCTGCCATTGTCAGTCACTTCAAACTTTTTTATTTTTTTATTGAAGTCCCCAAGCATTTCTTGGTAATTTAATCGTCATCGAATATCTTATGATTTCGAAATTAAGGTCGGTGTAATTTATAAATGTGTCGTCTTCCTCATCCTCCGGACATGTCATTTGGTGGCGAGGAGCCATTTGAAGTAAATTAATGAAACCCTTCGTTCAGTTCTGACATTATCTTCCGTTTGCGTTCATCTATTTTATGGTTTAGCCTTTAAGGCCCATATTATGGCCATACGGAAATTTAAGATAACTGCTAAGACAACTGTCAACAAAACTAATACACTCTGACTACAACGACTGCTTCGCTCAGTTTCGTTAAGCTCGTTAAGTTTTACCTACTTACGCTTTAGCGAAATGAATCGCTATCTACATATCCAAAAGTCAGTTGACAACGGAATTCTCCTTAAGTTTTTATAAGCAGTTACATGTACTTTTTTATGGCACAAGGGACCAACTCAGCTCTAAGTGCACTATTTAGCCACCTCAAGCTTTACACATTTGCAAATTTAACGATGCTTTTAGTTACATTTTCTTTGGTTTCGACATAAACTTTTGTTTCCGTATGGCTATTATAGTTGGCTCTTTTGTTTCGTGCAAGTGATCGAAACTTAACGAAACGAAGCTGAGCTTTTTTCTCATGTTTTTGTTGATTACTTCTTCCGCTGAGCAGCTTCTATTGCAAGAAGTAAACATTTTCGAAACTGTACTGAATTACAATAACTCGCTACAAGAACTTTGTAGAAAGCCACCCTATATAGGGCCCCTGAACATGGGCCAGTACCAGAAAATGAAACAGCTGACAAACTAAAAAAAGCTAAAAAAAGAGGCCTACTCTCGGCAGCATCAACATACATCGTAGCTCCAAATGAATCTGTTTTTCACCGAATTCGATTCTGAGCTCTTAAAAGCGGCTTGTAATATATGAGACAGTAACCATTCCTGATTCATAAACAAGATCTTGTAGCCTGACTTTTTCAGTCGCAAGACTAAACATATAATCGCGTTATTAAGATTGTGTCGCAGCACGCTAGTTGGTATCGTGACGGGGCCCTGTCTCGTGGGCTACCAAGCTTGTAAACTTGGCATTTTTTTTCGGAGGATTTTTGAAACACTACTGGAGCACTCAGACTCATAACTGGTCTATTGTACTGCCAGGTAGCAACCTACTCCAGTGCCGTTAATTTGATCTCAACCGCAAATGATGACTGGACCAGATTCGATTTCACTGGGATTCGAACCTGGAACCCTAACTCTAACTTAGTCTTAGTCTCCATTCTATTTCCCTTTTTAATCGGCCCTCAATCAGTCAAATGCTTTCATCACCTTTGTACGATTAAATTCCGCTTTAGTGAAAAAAAGGAATCCAAAAATCAAGTAATCTGATCGAAAATGTATATTTGTTCAAACTGAAGGTTAAAACTCCTCCACAAATTAAGTCGTCATACGATTTCCGCGAAAGCCTCGCGCTATCATTGTTTGTGAACTCAGCCATTAATTTCGAACGAATATCCCACCTGTCAGTGGTGACACCACCACGCAATGGCCTTCCGTTTTTCTTTGTTTCTCTGCTGTTCATTCAATTTCCACTTATCAACTGATGAGGCAATCAATTGATTTTATTTCAAAATAATTATGAATAAGAGATCTAGATCGGCTGATTTATGCGATTTCGTGGATGTCTATCTGCGGTATGCGTCACTTGATTACATACCTACCACGCGATGGTAAACAAAATTTAAGGCCTGTCAGTTATATCGGCCGGCTGCGGCGGGCGGTTTTCCGCACCACAAATGACCGATTCATCAATTTCGAGGCTGACTAAAGTGGAAACAGATATCTCTGATAAAATAACAAAAAACATGGTCTAATCATAGCTGATCGATTATTTTTGATTTTTTTTTTTTTTTGACATTGACAGGAATTTCTTTGAAGGTTGCGTGGAGTGATTGTGTCACAAGAGCCATGTTAACATTAAATACTGGTGCAAGAATCGGACGGTCAATAAAATATTCACATAAAACTGCAGTAGAAGCTGAAGTCGGCTTATGAAGTAAGCAGCTGAACACGCTCAAAAAGGCGGGCATATACATAAACTAACCTATTTTTCGTTAAGTTTCGTTCAATTGCGTGAAACTGAAGGGCTGATTATACTAATAATAATATAATAATGGCGGCGCTACAGTCCGATGTGGACTTGGGCCAAGCTTCTCAGCAACCACTCGTATTGTGCGTGCTATTGTTCTGTCACGAGCGGAGGGGACCTACAGTTTAATGCCGACTCCGAACGGCGAGATTGAGAAGCTTTTTCTAGACAGTTATACTCTTTGAGCACTGTCAGTGTCTCGAAAGAGGTGGAGCCGTGAAAAAATGTTTGATGTTTTTTTCGAGATTCGAACCGACGACCTCGAGCGTAGGAATCGACGCACCTACCCACTACGCCACGGCGCCCACGGGCTGATTATACTAGCCGCACGTATTTCAAAAGTGTTAAAGTGGCTAAAAAGTGCACTTAGACCAAAGTTGGTCTCTTGTGCCGTGAGGTTAGGTTAGGGGGCTGCTAGTGAATTCACCAGCACACTTAGACCATTTTGGTCCGTTGTGATACCCATAGTCAAACTACTACCACAGATCGACTGCTCCAGTGATAGTGTCGTTAATTTGATTCCAACGGCAAATGGTGACTGGACCAGATTGTTTATTAACACACCCATTCAACCAGAAATGGGCATCGTCGCTGAAGACAATTTTTGGGCAAAAAAGTTGATCTTCCTTAGGCCCACTCACTGAATATTCGACGGCTTCATTTCGCGGCAATTGGGATTGTACAACTCGACTACGTGGAAGATTTTACGCAAGGGTCTTGGTCTAAAACCTCGTACTCGAGCTGTATTTTGTAAAGTTTTAGATCACGATCGTTGCGTAAAATCTTCCACGTAGTCGAGTAACACAATCTCAACATAAAGGTTTGTTTTAATTATATATGTGATTAAGGACTCACCTCTTTTATTGATGTTACTACTGCCCCATGGTGGGCATTAGCGTCGCATCCTATTACTATTGACCGGTTGTTTATCTCCGCTTCTCTTGTTGTGTTTCTTCTATTTCTTGCTGGGAAGGGCCGTGTCGTCGAAGGCCAAATACGCTGCGCCGATTCAAATAGATTTCGTTCCTACCTCCAAACTAGCCACTGTAAAGTCCGCGTTGCTGTAGTTTTGGAGAAAGAAAATATTTAAGTTGTTCTTAGCTAAAATGTAGGTTCTTTGTTTACCTTCGCAGTTAGCGTGGATAAGCTTATAACCCCTTGTCCTCAGTCCGGCTATGTGATTATTGCTAATCCACGGCTCCTGGATGAGGGCTAAATCGTCTCCACAGCGTGAGAGACGGAGGATAAGGTTGGCGGATGCCACCTTACTGTGATGGAGGTTTATTTGGTTTATTTGCAGCATTAAAGCCAGCATCAGAACCCAAAGACTCTATCACAGTGTCGTCGGATCCCTCTGATGAGCTAGAACCGAAGTCGGAGCTTCGCCTTTGCGTGAATGATGAGTAGGCAGCCGGGTTCATGTTCGTTGCTTGCTTCTCATCCTGCTCATACACCTTGATCTTGACGGTCTTTAGGCAGTACTTTATTTCGTACCGCTTGCTTTTAAGGATATTCAGGGATTCCTTATTAAGCAGAAGCGATACTAGCCTCACTGAGCCCTTTTCTTTGTCCAGCTCCGTCTTTGTAATCTTCCAGTTTGTCGTCGGAAGGTCGGGGTTGCATGAGCAGAAATATGTCTTGCGGGTCACTGGGCTCCACAGGCACTCTAGCACGAGCCTTAGGTCGGAGCGGGATCTCGTCCTGGCTAACGACTTCAGGCTTAGCACCTTTCCACAACTAACCTGCGTCGGCGACTGCGTCATTGAATGAAGGATACTGCTTTGTCGTCATCGCAGGCAATTTGATGGAGCCAGTCTCTGTCTCTGTACGTTGGTACACTTTTCCCTGGGTTGGCCTTGCACCAGGAGAGGAGGCTAAGATTGATTTTGCTCTCCAATAGCTTCCAGTTCTCTCGGCTGAGATGGCACTCCTCGTGGCCTCTGTTAATGACCGCTAGGATCAGATGCTCCTTCACCACTTCACTGAGAGGTAGGATGGCCATATCGGTTTTCCTACTTCTCTTTGAGGTGGGAGTAGGTTCATCACATGAACGAGGCCCTTTGGATACCCCCTCAAGGCGCTTACACGAGGACACGGAAGGTTCCTTAATAGGACGACTCCTCCATTCCTCAATGATGTTGGTTGCCCACTTATAGGAGTCTTTGTCCCTTTCGCTCCAATTGTCCATGCCCTTGTTGTCGAGTCGGCTAAGGATCTGCAACGCAGAACGTCTTGACCTGTAGGCGGCCGTGCTGGCTCGTATATGCTACCTGGGAAGCGAAGTTGAAGACGTGCTTTCGGTGTCGGTCTGCGAGAGCGAGTGTTCGGAGAGTGCGTCGATGTTGATTTGCAACTTCTTAAACCGCTTCTCTACCCTTTTTGTTTGGTCCGTTGCGGTACGGTACCCTTCTTTGTTCGTTTGTCCGGTTTCGTTGAAGTTTTCTGTCTTGTTTCCGTTCGTTGTTGTTGTAGCGTCTAGTTGTGTGTGGGCATTACTCCCCGAAGGTTTTGTTTTTTTTTCTTTTTTGTTCTTGTCGTCTTTATTTGTTGTTGTTTTGTTCATGTTCAGTTATTGATCCCACGAGTAGGCCGGGATGGAAATAGCCGGTTCTACTGTCGAAAAGGCGATTTAATTCGGAAGAGTGCCAATAATCAGGATACGAAAGGATACTCTTCACTACCTCTGTCACTGCCCTAGTCTTTGTCAGTTGCGTCATAGAAAACTGGGAGAATTTTTTTGCCAAGATCTACATGAAATCTCAAATAAACCTCTCAGATATCTTTACAGGTCCATAAGAAAATCGGGATGGCTTCGGCACAACGAGGGACCATGAATACGGCAAGGGTTATAAGGGGACACCAGGGGGGGTTGCATCAGTACCCTTTGGAGCATTCCCTATAAGGGTACTATCTGATGGCTGGTACTCCTCCGCGGATACCTCTGTGAGGAAGTCGAGAGCTTTTTGAAGCCTTTCTCTTTCCCTATCGCTAAGAACCCTGTCTGTCAATCTGCGTATCGTCTGCCTGCAGTTCTTAATCTTGCTGCTTATAGAGGTGGCAGACGATACAGCGAATTTAGATCAGCTGGCAATGGAGCAAGAGTCGTCATCTGTAATGAATAATTCAGCCAGATTGACATCCATTGCCTCACTGCCATCCTCAACCGAAGCCTCCTTACTGTATGGATTTAAGAGACGGTTCTCCTCCTCATCCGTAATGTCATAGTCGGAGTCGGTTTTATGAAGAGTTCTGGTACCCGGCTTCTTTGTACCAGACCTTCCTGAAGATTTAATTTTATCTGAGCTAATTTTGGTCCCACGAGTACGGGGGAAAAGGAGGTCTCGCTGTACTCACCCCCTGTATACAGCGAAGAGGACGAAGACAGATGTCCAGAGTTCACCGTTAACACAATGCCATTCATTCCTAGGCACGGTTGTACGACACCTGGAATTGTGAGTTTTATCGAGTTGTCCTCTCTAGATCCGCCATATTGAGTAGAAGCGGGGTCACCTCGTGCAGGTTGTGACTTAGTCACATATGGACAGTCTTGAGGACTAATCTCCTGGTCAGCAGCTAGAAAATCTTGCCCCCTAGAGGTTCATAAGAAAATCGAGATGGCTACGGTACAACGAAGGACCATGAGTACGGCAAGGGTTATAAGGGGATACCAATCCACTATTGGGAATCACAATTGGTGCTCAAGGACCTAAGTGAGGCGTCCACCCTTCTTCTCACTTGCTTACCTACCTACCGAAGGTGGACATCTTCTTAATCTTTTGGTCATACAGTCCGGCGTTGGCCTGGGACTCAACCAACAAGATTCTCCAGCTATCACGATCTTTGTCAGCTGTAACCAATTGCGTACGCCAAGTTGGTTGAGGTCCCTCTCCACTTGGGTGCGCCACCTTAGACGTGGACGTCCTCTGTTGCGTTGTCCCATTGGTATAAAGTCGAAGTGGACATTGGCTTTGGTCAATTTAAGATGCTGGTCTTTAAAGACCCAGCAACCGTGCTATGAGCTTATTGACTTTTTATAAGGACTCCAAGTGGAATCCACTCCAAGGAGTGTCCCAAAAACGTCTCAAGAATTAAAACTGTCTTAAGGAAGGTGAACGCTTGTGAAGCGAGAACTGATGGGAAAATAAATCACAATCGCGACCTAGAACTGTTCCAAAACCCCCAAAAATAACCCTCGTCTGTATGCCAGTCGGAGAAACAATTTCGTCGTGAAGGACACATCATTTCATCCATCACAAAACTCTGTTATCACACGGACGCTAAGTTAAAAGTCCACTCGCCAGCGTTGTCTCGCATAATCATCGCAAGTTCCATGGCAAAGCGCGCTCGCACTCACGTGATTTGTTGTCGACATCGCCGCACCGACAAGATCTTATTAATCAAAGCCCAAAGACCAATCAGAATCAAGAACACAATCTTCTCCAGTCTCAAGCCTTGAACATTCCAAAGCGAATGGTCTCAGAGCGAAATTCTTTAGATCTGAATTAAAATCGTGAACACACTCAAAGCACACACCGTGAATCTTCGCGTCTCCTCCTGGGCTGCTGACAAATCTCTTACCCACTACCGAAAATCATGACCTTGCCGTGGATGTTAATTCCACTGAATAAAGCCAGATGCCAACTGATAGCGCGCGAGAACCACGAACCGAACCGTAACCGAGAGACAAAACACACATCAGATTGAAAAAAAATATAAACAAAAACAAGAACAGACAAGCGCTACTTGCAAGCGAGATACAAAGATACAAAGATACTCTCGCTGCTACCCATTCAACACACTGTCCCACACTGTCGATGTGATAGCTATCTGAAAGTTTTAATTATGGAAGAGGTAGCGAAAAGAGCGTTTTTTTTTTTTTTGTTTTGATTCTGTCTTCAGTCCAACTCCGAGCGGCTGCTACTGACGGTACACATGTGCTTTAGGCTAACCTACTCCTCCCACACCGCCGCCGCCGCGGCCGGGCTGAAGGGCTGCGCACTGCAATGCGGCAGGGAGCAGCAGTAAGCAGTATCTCTTCGGAGATTCCTTATCACGAAATGCAATAAAAGAGACCAAACCAAAAAAGCACCCCCATTCTAGGAACGAAATCGCATCGAAATCTGAAAAGAATACTCGCTCACACTCACCACCACCACGCTAGCACCAGCAAAACTCCATCGCCAGCGACTAACACAATCAACGGACCTTATCACTATCATCATCCATCCATCCATCCATCCATCCGTCGGTTTGTCCAAGCAGCAACCATCCATCCAAGCAACTATCCATCCGTCCATCTCTCGTATTATCAGCCGGTGCCAGACGAAGTGAACCCTTCCCACACAGCCGCTCTCTCACAAACACACACACACACATACACCATCGCATTATCCTATCGCAACGTGCCCTTGTCCCGCATCTCTACGACCTGGTGCGAGATATCCATCTCGAAAACGTTTTTCTCAGCGCGCTTAGCTCAACGCAGCGCATTCGTCGTTTCGTCGTTTCGTTCACCGTTCACCGTTCACCGTTCCTCCTCCTCATTTACCACCGCCGCCGCCACCACCACCGCCGTTGCCGCTGCCGCTTGCCGCTTGCCGCCTTGTCACTGGCCCGGCGCGGCCTGGTCGGTCGTTTCGTTCGTTCGTTCGTTCGTTCGTTCCGTGCGTTCAAAATCGTCGGGGATTCAGTCGGGTTAGACCGCGCGCGGGG
Source organism: Myathropa florea (assembly GCA_930367185.1). Lineage (NCBI taxonomy): Eukaryota > Metazoa > Arthropoda > Insecta > Diptera > Syrphidae > Myathropa > Myathropa florea. The sequence continues at coordinate 124,886,187 of OV884002.1, read as the reverse complement.
TAAACATCGTGTTGTCAGTCAGTGTGCCGCTATTTAGTTTCAAAAAAATAAAAAAAAACGCTACAACAACACCTCAGAGATAGACAGATACAAATCCACTGCAGGTATTGTTATTCAGCAGACGTGCGAAGCTGGCGAACCCATCATTCTATCAAACACACGTGCCCGTCACCACAGCGCGATATACTCCGCACGAGAAAACGCGAGGAAACAACAAACATTTTGCACAAATCGCGTACGCAATGTGCTCAAAGTGTGCAATCGCTCGGCCGACATCAGAGCGTCTATGACGAATCCATCCATCAGCGGGGGGCACTCTTCAAGTCGCTGATCCCCTCGATATACTCTGTGCGTCTGTCTCTGTCGCTACACCACCAAGTCGCCGCCACCGCCACCAGCAAGCCACCCCCACGCACTCCCCCTCTCGCGACGCTCCCACACATGTGCACAATTGAACCAAACCGCGGATTTGTGTGCTGTGTTCACGTTCGCGAGTATCTATTTGAATTATCGACATACCATGAGGTTATCGGATGCGCGCGAAAAAAATCGTATCTTTAGTAGTCCAAAGTGGTGTTAGTTTTTTTTTTCTTGATTTTTCGCTTCTTTTTTTTTTGTTATAGTTTCCAGCGGTGATTGTGAGTGCTACTGTGCGCGATTGAGGCGATTAGGAAATTACGAAAAAACAACAAAGTATCTACATATGTGCAATGTGCTAGATAGATGTGTCATTGAGGTGCACCGGCAACAACAAGTGATTGGGATCTGTACAAGTGCTGGTGCTGTTGATTATTGTGATGAGATTCGCCGATAGCGTGGAGCACAAAATCGGAGTTAAGGCGACGTTCTGTTCGATGGTTGTTGGCTTGACAGGTACGTCATGGGACGCTGAGTTGTTGATGAATGATTGACTTATGTCATGATCGGCAGGCACTGAGAGAGAGAGAGGGCATTTGTTTTTAGTTACGCCGACTTTCTCCTGCTTAGTGCGATCTTGACAGTCCTTGGAAAGTGAAAATTGTGGTGCAACTTAAGGGTGTGTTCACGTGTGAGTCGTGCAAAAAGTGGCAGGCGTTGATCTTCCTCATTGAAAGTGAAAATATCCCCCAGTAGGGAAAGTGTCCTTCAAAGAGGAAACCCTGTAAACATTTCTGTGCAATGGAAAGTAAAAAAAAACGTTTGACAGGACTGTCTACCTATCAAATAGTCCGAAAACAACCAATCCGACGTTCGAAATGTTGTCTTCGTTAATTTAGTTGTGGCTCTTTTAAATTTTCGAAATATTTCCGCATTTTTCGAACGTACATCTACGCATAGTTAGTTATAAGACTTACGCGCTGCCTACTGCGCCACCGAGGCTATGTACATCTACGCATCTTTTGCTTCAAATGAACTAAGGAAGCTATACTTCAGTCTAGAAGTCCAAATTTGAGGTTAAAAAGTTCGAAAATCAGATAGCCTCCGTCGATCAGAAACCTTTGCAAAGAAGCCTACTGTCAGTCTAAACGTCAAAAATTTCAGCCAAAAAGGTAAAAAAAATCAAACAGTTTCCATCTATTAGAAGCCTTTTTGAAGAGTCATCGAAGTTGTCCCGCATTTCTCGGAAGTTAAGTGGTTTAACAAAACCATACCTCAGCCCTAAAGTCAAAATTTGAGGTTAAAATGTACCATGGTCTTCGTGGATCAAAAGACTTTCAGAGTATCTCCGAAGTTTTTTTCAAACTTTTTGGGACGAATATCACGGCATCCTTTGCTTCAAACGAGTTTCGAAAGTCACATCAGTTTAAAATTAAAAAATGCAGTTCAAAATTGATGCCAAAAAGCCCCGAATTCAAATAGCCCCCGTCTAACAGAAGCCTTTTCAAAGGTCTTCTTAGTTCTTTCAAATGTCAAGTAGGTAAACGAGGCCATACCTTAGCCTAAACGTCAAAACTTGAATCTAAAAATCCAAAAACTCGAACAATCTCCGTCGACCAGAAGCATTTTCGAAGAGTCTTCGTAGTTGTCTCACATTTCGCAGACGATAAGTGAGTTAACAAAGCCACACCTCAGCCTAAAAGTCAAAATTTGAGGTTAAGAAGTTCAAAAATCATATGGTATCCTTCAATCAGAAGTGTTCCAAAAAGCCTTCACGGCTTCCTTTGCTTCAAATGAGTTTAGAAAGTCATACCTCCGTCTAAGATTAAAAAATGTAGGTCAAAATTGAGGCCCTAATGCTCAAAAGTGAAATTGCCTCCGTCGAACAGAAGCCATTTCAAAGAGTTTTCCAAGTTTCTCCGCGTTTCTTGCAGGTTAAGTGTGTTAACGAAACCCACCATCAGCTTAAAAATCAAAATGTTGGCCAGAAAAAGTCAAAAAATCAATCGATCCAAAAACCTTTTCTAAGAAATTTGTCAGTTCAAATGTAAAAATTGGGGTCTAAAAACGTCGAAAGTCAAACAATCTCCGTCGACCAGAAATTTTCTAAAAGCCTTTGTTGTTGTCTCGCATTTCGAAGACCAAGGCGTGCGTCAGTCTAAAATTCAAAAAATTTAGACCAAGAAGTTCAAAAATCAAATAGTATCCGTCGATCAGAAGCCTTTTGAAAGAGTCTTCCAAGATTTTCTGCTTTTTTGTGGGTTAACGACGCCATACATCAGCCTATTACATCAGTCATTATGTTCAAAATTCAGGCAATCCTCGTCGATCAGAAGGCTTTTCAAAGAGTCTTCGAAGTTGTCCCGCATTTCTCGGGCGTTAACGAATCCTTCAGCCTTAACGTCAAAATTAAGGCCAAAATATTCAAAATTCAGACAATATCCTTTTCAAACAGACTGAAGTGAAGCATGATTCCTTGGAAATATTTGTGGAGAGGAATCTGTCAAAATTATTTTTCTGTGTACGCATGACTGTAAGCTATATTGAGGAGGCCGTGTTCGTTGTCTGTCAAAATCGAAGCTGTCAGAAAAATCTTCAAACTATTACACATTTTTTGAAATTGATGTGATCAGCATGCTTGAAAGGCTTGAGTTTCTAGTCACAAGGTGTCGTCTTTAATCTTCAAGTTCTCTTATTTCACGGCACCAAGTCGAGTCGAGTCGCTCACAAACTTTAAGTGTCAAATGCCAACATCTCTATTTCAAAGTTGACGTGAAATTCGAAGTCATTCCATTTTTGCACGAACAGTCATAAGCCCGATTGTAAACTGAAGAAGATCTGAAAATCTGTACTTATCTGGTAAATCCTAAGGTATACGGGGCGCCGTGAGCAATTGGGCAGACTCGTCCGCAGGATGTCCCAGGTTCGAATCAAATTCGCTTCGGGGGTAAACATCAAGTTTTAATTTCGCGACACAACCTCTCGAAACCATTATAGAGTACTAAAACAACTTCTAATTCGCTATTTACTTTACAACGTACATGATTTTGTCCAGGATCGGAAAGATTAGAGGCTTATAGAAAGCCAGCTTGAGAGATTTGCGACTCTCTGCCACAAAGGTGCTTCCATTGGAACTTATTTTTCTTCGTGTGACGCTCGGGGTGAACTGAACCTCAACCAATAAGCCTCTTTAGGCATCACGGTGCTTCATTACCTGTTTCCATTGTTATACACCACGTTGGTTGAGCCTTTTTTTATATTTCTTGGTTACTTCACAATAATTCATACATTGTTTTGATTTACACTTTTGTTTTTTTTTTGTTTGCGTCACCTTAAATGCAGACCTCTTCTGTTGTCTCATATGTTCGAAGCTGAAGATTCTATTGGAACAAATAGCCCGAAATCACTTAATTTAAGTTATTTTTACGACTCCAGCTCATGAGACATCCTTGTATCCTTTAAAAATTAATGAACAGCCTCCAGGAAAAAATGACGCGACTAGAAAGACAGACGATATGCTCTTTTGTGACTGTAGTCAAATGAGGTTTTAAGTGGAATATAATGATTCCACTGACTTTGTGATTATGCAGTCTTATCAATCAAGTTTCTTGACACAACTATCTATGGAATCAAAAAAAAAAACACTGTACATGTTAGAGCCGACGTGATATAAGGCCAAATTTCAAATTTGGTGTTATTTCGATTTTGGAAACGATGTGGAAAAGAGAGAAAAAGAGGTGACCGTATTTTGTTTTCGAAATGGAAATAAGTCTGAACTAAGGATTCATGTGTATACACGCTGTATGATCTTTTACAACCCGCACTTAATGCGCTGTTGGAAGCAGAATCAAGCTAAACCGTTGCATAATAATAATGATAATAATGGCGGCGCTACAGTCTGAAGTGGATCTGGGTCTAGCTTCTCAGCAAACACTCGCGTTGTGCGTGCTGTTGTTCTCTCATGAGTGGAGGGGACCTACAATTTAATGCCGACTCCGAACGGCGAGATTGAGAAGCTTTTTCTAGACAGTTATACTCTTTGAGAATTGTCAGTGACTCGAAAGAGATGGAGCGTAGGAGTCGATGCACCTACCCTTTCTTTCTTTTTTTTCGGGCAACATCATGAAGCTGAAGTTTGATTTCGAGACTGCGTCGACTACTCACAAATTCCACCATCAGTCGCTTTCTGGCTGACTAACAAGGAAATTGTCCAAACTTCTATCAATTTGAACAGCAATGATCATGATGCTGATCATGGTATCCAATAGCTGATCAGTTTAAAAACTCTCTGTCTTACAAGTTTCAAACCCGATGATGTCAGCCCTCTTTGCATCTTCGTTTATTTGGTGAAGATTCGTTAGAACGGAAGATGTCGAACATCAGTTGTCAAATGGTTCAATAGAAATCTAAACTTCTCCTGATTTCTTCAACTCTCTGCCAACAAGTCTAAGCATGCTGCCGATCAACAAAGGCGGGTTTTGTATGTTGGGAAGGATTAAACATTCACCAGCAGAAGCATGCTGGCAACTCCACAACCCAAGCCATCGTGGCAGCCGGGATTAACGGGAGATGACAGAAGCTGCCAACAAGTCCAGTTCGAATTGAAAGGTCACCAGGGATAATTTAAATGTCTGCGTCTTAAATAGGATCCCTTTCGAGTCTTTAAATTCCTAAATCTTTCGTGTTTTATTCTCTCAGCGTCTAAATGCACTTGAATACAGGCTTCTCTTACACTAATTTTGGGCCTTGTTCATGTTGTCCATCACATTTCCACAAGTACTTAAATCCCCTTCCATTTATCGCAGCCAAATAGTCGCAATTGATCTCACCCTGTGCTGTCAAACTTAGTGGCTTCTCGTCAAGGTTTGTAGCATTCAGTACTCAAACCTGGTTCAAAAATGCCTTTCCTCCAAAACGGAAAGAAGGACTCCTCCTTTTCTTTTGGCGACGACGATCAAAAGGACTTATGTAAATATTCCTCAAAAGGAACGAATACGTGACCTTTTTCAAACTTGACATATGTTTCCTTTAAACGTCAATTTTGCCAGTTTCCTGCTCATCCAACAAAATCGCCTTCAAACGATGTCCATCATTTTCCCCTCACTGAAAGCTGAGCGTTGCCTCATAGATCCTCTCTGATCTTCAATCGATAGCCCGTGATCACAAACTAAGACACATTCTCCCTCTTAGAAGACCACTTTGTCCCGATTTGTCGCCACCGATGTCAGCGCAAACGGGTAACATCGCGACGACTTCTTCTGCATCCTTGTTCAACTGGAACAGTGACCATTCTGGTGTTGTTGGACCTGTCAGTTGTAACTAGGCCAAGCTCATAGCTGTCACTTGTTCAGTTGTTGTTGTTGCTGTCATCAGTCATCTTCTCACGTATGTATGCATGTTTACGCGACAATCATTCGTGTGTACTTCCATAACCTGTCAGAGAGCGTTATCGCGTTTTATCTTTAGCCCCACAGTGTTCGCTTTCAAATTAACGGTATAACCGAACTGAACTGAACGAAAGAAGTACAAAACAAAAAAATTAAACACTCGTACACTCAGTGCGCTTATCTGTGCGCTCCCTGTAAACACATTCAACATATGCGACGACTGATGGCTCTGGTCTGATGGCAGCAGCGATGGCGGGGCGACGGCGGCGGCGACGACGATGATGATGATTCAGTTGGGGAGATAAAACCGAAAATGAGTGAATGTTTCTTTCTGTGTATCTCTTATTCTTACCAGACGCCGTATCTAGATATATGTATCTGCGCGCATTGATAAGTATCAATTAATCTGTTAAAAACAAGCGAGTGGAATTCGTTTTTGGGTTCGTTTGTTCTTTGTTCGTGCTCGTCCGCTGTGTTTTGTTGTTTGCTCTTTTCCCGTGCTTCAAGCCAGATTCCCCCTCCTCCTTCTCCTCCTCCTCCTTCATCTCACTCGCGCACAGTCATCCCCAACGGTTCTGTGCACCACCGAGATAACGCACATGTAACCGTGCGCCGGTGTGTGTGCGACGCACGTCTGCGGGTATGTTCGCAGGAAATGCAAAAAAATAAATATTTTTCTCAAAAAAAAAGCGAAGGAAGAAACTAGTATTTATCAGATTTGATGTATCTTTTCCCGTTCATCGTTCCTGCGGTTCACTGTTCACAGTCTTCAATGCTCCTCTCTCTCTCTCTCTGTGCTTCCCCGCGACGTCTTTATTTATTTTTTGTTCGTTTTTGTATGAATTTTATCCGAGTTTAATCGGAATATTTGGTCGTTTGAAGAAATTTCTAAAACGTTCTCATTTCTTTATTGCAGGTGAATGCCAAGACACTGCGGAAGATATGACTGTGGAAAGAGGTAAGTCGAACCGAGCGACTGTGTCGGTTCATAAAGTTTTGCATTTTATTTGAGCACAAGGACAACTCGGGTGCACCCTGTTAAAATGTTTGTCAACGACAACGAAGGCGATTGTGATTGAGATGTGATTACGATAAGGGGGAGAATGAGTGGGTTAATTGAAGGGAACACTGAAGTGGATTGACTGGCAGACAAGAAGATGATCGTCATCTTACTACGGGAGATGGGATCTGGTCAAGGAGATGAAGGTTGCACCATCGGTTCAGCCATTCGACTATCCTTCGTCGGGGACAGAATAAGGGTCTTTTCTTCTACGAAATCGAGTAAGGTTAATGAGATTTTATGTCATTCTTACAAAACGTCATAATCAAATGACAGCTGGTATCAAATTTATTGAATTATGTCTGACATTTACGTGCCAGCTGGAGAGACTTGTTGGTTGGGGCTCACGTCCACGCTGGACTGTAACGCTGTAAGAAGAAGTCTGACATTTACGTGCCGGCTGAAGAGGCTGAGTTGTTTGGGCCCAACGGCCACCCTGGACCGTACCGCTGTAAGAAGTCTGACATTTACGTGCCAGCTCGCTTATTGGTTAAGGCCCAGGTACACCCTGGTCTGTAGCGCCATCAGCAGAAGTCTGACATTTTTTTTTGAGGAGATTTTGATACTCTACTGGAGCACTCAGACTCAAAACTGGTCCATTGTACTGCCAGGTAGCAACCTACTCCAGTGTCGTTAATTTGATCCCAACGGCAAATGGTAACTGGACCATCTTCGATTTCACTAGGATTCGAACCTGAGACCCCTCTTGGGGGGTCCGGCACTTTACCAACTGCGCCATCCAGTCTACCATTTACTAAACATGATGAGTCCTTGCTAGTTTTTTTCAACAATCGCGTTTGTTGAGATTTTGAAAAGCAGTCCCCTTGCTCTCAGACACAAATCAGTCATATAGAGCTGTTCAATTTACAGCGGTTCACTCCCACTTGTCCATCATGAAACGCACCTATATTTGCTGTCTGATTTCAGAGACAGTTTCTTTTTTGGCCTCGACTGATTTTCGCTATGAAGAACGACTACTTTTGTGGAGATATTTCGAGAAGGAAATAAGGAATATTTTTTTAGAGGTTTTACTGTCGACTTGACAGCACTGATCGTTGTGACAGTCAGTTTAACAACTGAAAGCTGATTTGTTGTCAGCCTGTTTTGCCTTTATACCACGAATTGACTTAAGGTTTCCTTTCGATTTCCTTGCGGTATTACGGTTCAATTTCTCAAAACTTACCGTGCACTACTTGTTCAGTGACAAGGATAGCATAATCGGTAAGAAAATTGGCAGATCTTGAGTGAAGAAAAATCGTCAATCAACTGATAACTCGATTTTTTTTAAGCAGATCAAGGACGCTGCCATCGCACTTTACTGGTGCCTTTAGGCTGCAAATAGAGACTACACCCACGCATTGCCCACTGGCCACCGATTCTGTTGCACGGCATAATCGTCCACTGGATATCCCTTGACAAAGTTTGTTTCTGTAATCTCCTTAATTTTTGTGTATCTGCATTAGAGGAGCCCTGACCACCAAACCATATATTGCATCTTCTCCCGATGGACATTTACAGTAGATAGGTAGTGCCCTGCATAGCCATTTGTGATCTTGCTGTCTTCATATTAAACACTCCATAAGTCCTAGTGAAATTAAGCTTCTGCCGCATAATACGAACTACAATCTCCTATTCCACTAAGATTAGTTTAGGAGACTCTCCCGCCAGCGCTAGATGGTCTAATAAAATTCTTTACAGATAAATCAAAAACGGAGCTGTCAATTTAAAGTCTTTTCAAGCATGCCGCCACATTACCTTATGCACTTATCTACATGCAAGCTTTTTGTTCGAGAAGTTGGAGCTCAAATGGCAAACACTAGAAGAAAGGGCGATACCTACACAATGATCTGGTCAAAACAGAATCCACAGCACTTCAAAAGTTTGCTTTCTCTCAAGAGTTCGAAAATGAGTGAAAAGGAAGGTCTCATCAAGGGACAAAAGAAGACTGGCGATCCACTCAAATTGCTTTTTAAAAGTTCTTCGAAAGGAGGAGAATCATCTGTATCTCTCAGGCTCATGTGTCACTCAGACGCCTGTACGAGTACTTGAGGCGACTTCTTTAACAATCTATTAGATATTGGTCAGTCTGGTGTAAGCCTTTACTTTACATCTGAAATAATTGTTTGGATGAAGAAGAGAAAGAGAATGTTCTTCATTTACTATTCCGTCTCTCGTCTCCACATTTTTAACAACCTTGACAAGGTACCCATTTTTTTTGATTTTGCTTCTTCAGGAGGTCAAAAATGGTTTTCCTTAAGTCATACCTTGTGTCCCCCTTGTAAGGAATCCGAGTATGTCGACCGTAATCTAGACGCAGTGTTTAAAACGTATCTACTACAAAATCGCTATATTTCTAGTAAGTTTTTAAAATGTTTACCGATTATGGCAAAAATGAATCTAAAATATTTAGTCTGGAGTGACACTTTGTTTTGATGTATGGTTTTGAAAAGTACACGACTGGATAGCGCAGTTGATTAAGTTCCTGCCCCAAGTTCGAGTGGTCCCAGGTTCGAATCCCAGTGAAATCAAATCTGGTCCAGTTACCATTTGCCGTTGGGATCACATTAACGGCACTGGAGTAGGTTGCTACCTGGCTGTACAATGGACCAGTTTTGAGTCTGAGTGCTCCAGTAGAGTTTTCAAAAATCTTCCGAAAAAAAAATATATAAAGAGCGATGGTTGTGAATTGCCAAAAAATACAGGATAATTGCAAGTTTATACCATTTCTGTGTTTGAGTTGACAAATCAATGCGTTGACCACGACTGCAGTTTAAGTGGTCCGAACGCAGTCACTTTTTCGGGAATATTGGCTGGTATCTCACTAAAAAACACGTGTTATGTTGTATTCGAAAGCTGAAATTGGTGCTGGCGTATCGGCATAGATGAGCAGGCCAATTCAGCGGATCTTTAAAAAAATACGGACCAATGATTCCGCCGAACCATTAACCGCAACAAACAGTTGATTTTTCCGCGGGCATTGACAACACTTATTGGCTGAGGTTGCTCATCGGGCCAAAGACAGCAGTTTAGGTTTTCAATCAGAAATGAACTTCGTTACTGAAGACAATTTATCAACAAAAGTTAACATATTTCCGCAAAAAAGGTTATTCCATGCACTCTGTTGTTCGCTTTTGTGATATTCTTTTCAGCCACTCCTTGAACTCAGAATATTCAAACAAATGGAAGGATATTTTTTTCAAAAGCAGTTTCAGGAGAAAGTTGTGTGGAGTGGGATTTGAAATTTCCAACGAAAATGTAAATTTACCACGACCTGGCAGCATTGAACTGAGCATGTTTCACTTTTGATACATGTCATTAATGTATCTGTCAAAAACAGAGCACTGAAAAGCTAAAACAACAAAAAAGTCACCTTTTATTGCACAGGGCGGCTTGCGTAACGCAAGAGGGATTCAACAACTTTCGTCTGTAACCTTATTCATCTGTTTGTGATTTGACAACCGAAAATAAAGCGTTTCTTGACAAGAACTGGCTTAATCTCCGCTTGAGTCTCCGCCTACGTTCGGTCTTCCTCAAAACCTTTAACAAAAAGCAAAGGATTAAAAACTCCACTTTCAGTATTGCGCATGTTTATTTGCCAAATTTCAGTGGAAGAAACTTGGCAGCACTGATCGTACTGACAGTCAACTTGACAACTGGAAGTTGATTTGTTGTCAGTATGCTTTCAGCATAAATAGACTTACACACGAATTTGCTCCAGATATCATGTTTCAGTTCCCAAAATTTCATCGGGCACTACTTGTTCAGTGACAAGGCTTACGTCGAGATGGGCTTGAGTCCAGTTTCTATAGCAATCGCTCGTGTTGGACGTGATATTGGTTTCCCACGAGTGGAGGGAGCCTACAGCTTAATGCCGACGAACGGCGATAAAATGCACCTTTTAAACAGTTGCCTCCCTCTAAGTCGAATTTTCATGGGATATCAAAATTAGTTCGAGTTAGAGGATGGTTTTGTATTGAAAATTGAGCGGAAAGCCAAAATAAATATGGCGAAACAATTTTGTGAAAGTGAAATTTGACTTAGAGGAAGTTTGACTTTGAGGGACGCGACTGTACTTCCTTTTGGCAACTGAGAGTCGTTGGAATCTTCTGCAGCATTTGATCATTTCCTCTGTTCGATGTTCAAAATAATTAGTGTGACCATTGCTCGTGAAGTGCCATTCTCTCGTTCGCTTGTTAAGTGTCATTGTCTAGCCTCTACAGCAACCACTCGTGGTAGTTTCAAACAGACGACACTCGAAACTGCTTCAATTCGATATGAGACTGTCTACACTCGCTTTAACGACCTGTCTACCAAATTGTGATGAAGATTTAACTGCAAGTCTACGAAGTCCCTCCGAAGTTCCCCTTCTCTAATCCGTACGCCAAACCGCGCCGTCATTCTTCCTAACACAAACTACAATTGACGGCACACTTAGTTCAACATCCCATCACAAGAAGGAGCAACTATTTCTGACTGTACGCTTTCCAATCACAACACTCGCACTCCCTCTACTCGCTCAGGGATTAGTTGCGAACGTGTCTGCACCACAATTGTCCGAATAAAGTTTTCCATTCGCCTGCACGTCACCCGTCGCCCTTCGCATCTTAAATGTCAACGAAAAAATGTTTACTTCCCACCCGCAGTCCTCCGCCATCCCCACGCACACTCAGGCGATCACTTTTGCGTCAAACACTCAGCTCAAGGTCCATCCTGCCGGCCATGATTTCATTTTTCTTGTTGCTATTGTGAAATTGTCAATATTTACTTGGACGCTGGCTGAGATTGAGGGAGGAGCGGCAGCAACTTCCACTTAACTCCTGAGTGAACCGAGAAGCGATACAATTCCTTCCACCACTTGACGTCTTCCATTTCTTTTTTTCTTTTTTTTTTTTGCAGTCTCATCCGCATCATCATTATAAGCAATCCTTATCGCGTCCCTTTCATAGACACACCCGACCAGAGTCGGGATCGCTCTACCCCTTTTTTCGGTTTTCACTTAAAAGACGCATCAGACCAGTTAACCGAGTCTAAGATGACAGCCTGCCTGCGCCAGCGGGTGTCCTTTCGATGCTGCGACGTCAAAAATGCAGATATGCGGAGATGTGCCAAGGATGTGTATACATCTGTTGGTGTGTGTGTGGGAGAGAGTGTGTTGAAGGATATAAATTGAATGAAGAAATATGGGCGATGATGGGCGAGTGGATTGAGTTTGGTTTTGCTGCCCGAAGGCGGGGGGGCGAGGGCGGAGGTGGCATGAGTTGGCAGGACGAAAACCAAGCGACAACTTAAAATTTTTCGTGTTTGATATGACTTCACCCTTAGATTGTAAAGCGTCTGGTCGCCGGAGATAAGAAAACCACCACGCAAACACTGACAAGGCAAGAGAGTTGGGGGTGGGGCGGGGGGAATGGTTTGGTGGACACTATAAGACGACGACGACGACGAGGACTACGACGAAAAGGAATAAAATCTTTGTCAAGAAAATATGAAAATATAATAATAACGTACACATACTCCTACGTCTCGCATAAACAGTCATGTGGACACCCACAGTCAGGGGATGGAGGAGGGGGAGGGGGTGGGGGGTCGTGGTGACATAAGGATATGAGTGCAAGTTGGTTGATATTAGATATCGAAGTGGAACACATAAAATTGTTTTCAGATCTCCTTTCAGAAGGGTTGCTGCTCGGCTGGTGGTGTGTTTGGTAGTTAAATCGCACCCCACACCCTCACCCCCTCCAACACATCGTTACACTTCCTGTGAAGGATGGGGGTGCTTCGGGAAAATCAATTCCAACTTTTACTCCTTGTCCAAGTCAATTGCATTGGCAGTCGCTGAGAGAGGGGGGGGGGGATGGATAATAAAAGCGTAATCCTTTCGCATGGCGATTGGTGGCGTTCGACAACTCCTGCTGCGTTGTGTCCTGCACAGTCCGCGGCTTGACTTCCAATCAAACGACCATCGAAGTGCCAATGCAAAGGATTACAGTTCAAGTATCGCGTGCAGGGGCGGGTGTGGGAGGGGGGGGGGGGGGGGGGGGAGCGGTGAACTGTTGGCAGTTTCATTCGCAATAACTTAACCACATGATTAATTATGTTGATGGTGTCCTTCTTCCTTTTTCCAACAAGAGTGCGTTTTAGAGATAAAAACTCAGGCCACGGTCAGAGGGGGTGGTGGTGTGGTTTGGTTTCAAAAGGACGACAAAGATTCATCTTCTCCTTCGAATAGAATTAATGATGGCAACTCCTTTCTGTTCACGAGATGATATCCTTTTTTTCCTCCCTCTCTCTCGTTCTCTGTGCACCCCTTTTTCTCCCACCCTAATGGCTAATGGCTTTTATGCGGTGACCAACGACATACACACACACACATGAGTGTGCCTGTGAGAGGAAGGGGGTGTTGGAAATCTTTTGAAGATTAAATTTTTATTGGCAATAATTTAAAATGCTTCACAGGGTGTCATCGGTTCTAGTTATTTCTTCTTTTCTTCTTTTTTTTTTCTCCTCATTTTGCTGCGAAAAAGGATATCTCTCTCAGGCTCTGTTTGCACAGGGACACACACACACACACTCACCCACTCGGCGGCAATTCAGTGCAGAGCGATAAAATAGGATTTTCGGTTTTATCAGTCGACTACACTCTGCATATAAAGTTGAGGTTATGTTATTTTGAGTGGATTTTTGGAATGTGATATGGGCTAAGTGATAAGTTTATTTATTTCTATTTTCTGCTTCTTCTTCTTCTTTTTTTTCATATTTGATTCTGCACGCGGTTACACTCATGCGGAAGAGGTTAGGAATGGACAGCATTAAGTGAACTTGCCGAAGGCATTCATGGACGATGGATGGGTAATAAGATTTTCGCTCTCGTTTTTTGTGAGGGGTTTTTGATGGATGTGGATGGATTAAGGTTATGGCCTGGCGATTACTGGGGGAATAATGGGTTCGATGGAATGTCACTTGGTTGTCAAATGGACCCTAGGCAGTGGTCTTTGAGATAAGTTTTTGTACGTCAAGGAGGTGGGGGACAAGTTTCAGTGATGATTCTGAGGACACATTGTTGCTTTCCAATTGACAGCAAAATGGCTTCGGATATTTTTTTTTACTCCATGTAGTGTGAATATGTTGCACTTGTGCTTGGAATTTGAACAAATTTCGGGTTGAAATACAGTAGAATCTCGAAAACATGAACGGTTCGGAAAGTTGAACGATTTTTTTCCCGTCTTTCTGCCGGCAGTTTGCTATTAATCAGTTTTTTTATAAAGAAACACTTCTAAATAAGTCTGTTTTTTACCTCTCATGGACAAGTTTTTCATTCTTTTTATGTTTCCTTTTTTTAAACATAAAATAAATTGTAAAACACAAAATTGGGCAGACACCCAAAAAAATAATTTAAAAAAATGGCACAAAATTAGATTTCGATTAAATGTTGAAATTTTTCAAGTAAAAGTTAATTAAAATGTAAGGTTTTTTGCATCCAGCCAAATCTCCTACAATAGCTGTGTTATGTGAGGCGAAAATGTTCCGTTTTGTTCTGCTTTTTATTTACCGTTATCAGTTTTGCGGAGACAATGCTGATTTTAAGTGGACACATAAATGGCACATTTTTTAGTATATGCAGTTATTATATGCAGTACTCGCGTAACTTTCAATAGAGTCGCATCAGATATTGGGTAGTGCAAAAATAAGTTATCAAGAGTATTTTAGACCGAAAATTATTTGAAAATGGGATCAGGAAAACATACAACGGTTGAGGAAAGACGCATTATATGGAAAATGCATAAAGAAGGCAAAAAAGTGGCGGAAATTGCTAAACTTCTGCACTGTTCGCGAAAAAAAGTGTACAATGCAATTAATTCATGTACAAAGAATCCCGATTTGTTGACCAAATTGAAAATTCGGAAGCCGAGGCCTAAAAAAACTGATGTGCGTACGGATGCAGCCATAGTAAGAATGTCGAGAAAGGATCCATTCAAGTCATCACGGCAGATAGCATCCGATATTAATCAAATATTGGGCCTAGAAATATCCAGCAGGCTTGTCAGAAGACGATTAAACGACGCGAATTTGTTTGGGCGCATTTCCAGGAAAAAGCCACTGCTGTCAAAAAAAAATATTAAAAAGCGATTAACCTTCGCCAAAACCCATCACGAGAAACCCATCAATTTTTGGAAAAAAATATTATGGAGTGATGAAACAAAAATTAATAGGATAGGACCAGATGGTAGAACGTTTGTCCATCGTCCTAAATGCCAACAGCATAATCCAAGGTTCACCCAGAAGACTGTAAAGCACGGAGGTGGAAACATTATGGTCTGGGGTGCATTTTCTTGGCATGACGTAGGTCCACTTATCAAAATCAATGGCAAAATGGACAAGTTTCAATATTTGGAGATTTTGAAAAATTATATGGAACCATATGAATTTGATTTCATGCCAATCAAGTGGACATTTATGCAGGACAATGACCCCAAACACTCCTCCAAGGTGGTAAAAACTTGGTTTCATAAGGAGAAGATCGACGTTTTGGACTGGCCAGCGCAGAGCCCTGACTTAAATCCTATAGAGAACTTGTGGAATGAAGTCAAAGTTGAAGTGGCTAAGGAAAATTATAGAAATGTGGATGATCTTTGGTCTGCCACACAGAAAGCTTGGTATGCCATACCCAAAGCAAGATGCCAACAACTTGTGGAGAGTATGGGTCGCAGGTGTGGAACTGTCATCAAACACAAAGGCTACAGCACAAAATATTAATTATTTAAATGTTTGTACACGCCAAAATTCAACAAATGCAATTTTAACATGATTTTTTCTCCTTTTTTCCAGGTTGTGCCATTTATATGTCCAGCTCATTTAATTGTTTTTTTCTGCATTTTAATAATTTTATTTTTTTATTAATGAATTAAAACCTAAGTTTGCTTTATTATTGAAGATGAAGTATAAACCTTTGGAAAAAAACCAAACACCTGCCTTTTAATAACAGTATTTTGGATAATATTGAATAAGAAAAAACAAATAAAAATATGTGCCACTTATATGTCCATAGCTGTAGGTACACATATTTTTTATTTAAAAAAAATATAATAAAAACAACAATAAATTAAATAAACAGACTATTATGTACCGCAATATACAAAAGTATTTAATTTAAAGGCACAAAATTATGTATACACTAAACTAAAATTTAATTCAAGTTATGGCTAAAAATCTGAATAAAAACGCCAACAGTTAAATCTCAGTATTGGGTACCACTGTTTTTCTATGACAGCTTTTAACAGCCATGGTATGGGTTAAAAGCTTTTCCGTCAAATATAACAATATCTAAAAACGTAAAACATAAACATAAAACAATGCCAGCTGCATGTGTTTGTAATTTTGGCTTCTACTTTTTAGAGAAGGGACTTTCTTCAATCTGCAGTTTTATCTCATGCCATAGGAGTTTAATCGGGCTTGGATCAATCGATTTTGTAGGTGTTTTATGTTGCACTTGGGGCAATATTAAGCAGCCATTCGCGTAATAATTAGGAGGTCTGCTTCGGATCCTTATCTTTTTAAAAGCAATAATCCTAACGCAGACTGGCTTAATTTTTCTGAGGAACTTCGTAAAATTCGCCTGAAAATATGAATTCGAAGTTTCACTTGAAGCCACACAACTCCACAACATACCACAACCTCCTCCATGATTTAAGCGCTGTCTTTAATAATAATAATGGCGGCGCTACAGTCTGAGGTGAACCTGGGCCTAGCTTTTCAGCAACCAACTCGTGTTGTGCATGCTATTGTTCTCTCACGAGTGGAGGGGACCTACAGTTAAAAGCCGACTTCGAACAACGAGATTGAGGAGTTATTTCTAGACAGTTATACTCTTTAAGCATTGCCAGTGACTCGAAAGAGGTGAAGCCGTGAAAAATGTTAGATATTTTTTTCGAGATTCGAACCTTAGACCCCGAGCGTAGGAGTCGACGCACCTACCCACTACCGCAAGCGCTGTGTTTAGTTCTTCCCAAACAACTTGCAAATCTGCTTATCCAAAGTTGTTTATCGTTGTTTCATTCGAAAATATAACACAAATTTCTTGAAGAGGTCTGGGTAATTAACATATTGCCAAACAATCTTTACTCTCTTTAATTCTCTATAAATGTCTATGTTCTGATAGGTGTATGATCAGTTTTGTGAGGTACTGAACGTTTTCTTTAACTAAATTTCGATGCTTGAAAAGATGAAAAATTCGAAAAGATGAACGGAGCTATTTTACATCTGTTCATCTTTTGGAGATTCTACTGTATTTTCAAAAACTAAGGGTTTTCTCTGTCATTAACTCAACGCATTTGCATGCAACATATTCCGATGACTTTACACGATGAGTTGTGAAATTGGAATCGGTACGTTAAGGCTGTCACGACGGTAAATTAAACTTATAAGTGTCAACAGTAGCGGCCACAATCATAATAAGGGTACCATTGGCCGAAACCTTTTTCCCAGATAGGGCTTGAAACTTCAAATATGCACTATCTGTCCCATTCCCAATGAGACACTCTTAGGAATCCCAGTCTTCTTCTTAATAACGAACACATGACGGTCAGACCACAGAATTTTGTTGACTTTTTCAATGTTTTCTCCTTTTCTTGAGGTTCTCAGCTTCGGTGAGTGTTCTGCACAATGGATCAACTCTGGTCTAAGTACACACCTAAGCCACTTCATACCTACCTTCGGTGAGTGTTCGCAGTCCTTAAAATCTTTACTACCATCTCAAAATCTAGCAGATCAGGGGAACAAAGACTAGACACTGGTCACCGCAAAGGTTTTTTTTTAACGATTCGTTAAGCAATTTTGCACAACCCTAAACAAAACTTGGCGCTATTTGCTCTATAGCGATTTTTTGACAAAAAATCAGACGTAGTTACAGAACAGTTGGAACGCTACGGGCTTCGGTATGAAAATAGATGAAAGATGTGTTTACAAAGTTCTACTTCGGTTTGTCAAAACAACTGGGCTCAAAACTCCTGACTCGAAGGACCAAAATCATGCTCTACAAAACTCTTATTCTGCCAGCCCATTCAGTTCGTGGTTGAATCTTCTTCTTCAAATGCCCTCAACGCAAGCAGGACTGTTTTTTTTCTATATGGAGCCGAAAGCTGGACACTAAGCAAAACTGCGGAGCTGATTCTTGGTGCCTTCGAAAGAAAAATTCTACGTCGGATATATGGTCCCGTCTGCGAGGAAGGCGAATGGAGAAGAAGACACAACCGCGAACTCTATGAGCTGTACCAGGATGTGGATGTAGTCCGGAAGGCAAAAATCCGTCGACTGCACTGGCTCGGCCACATCGTTCGCATGGACAATAATGCTCCAGCTATGAGGGTCTTTGAATCCAAGCCTCCTGGTTCGAGAAGAAGAGGAAGATTGAACCTCCGGTACAAAGACCAAGCCATCGCAAGATGTAAGACAGCTTGACTGGAAGCAGCGTGCCCAGGACCGTCAACGATGGAAGGCAGCAATATATCAGTCTCAAACCTTACATGGGTCGTAGGCCTACTAAGTAAGCAAGTTTACAAAGTTCAAAAGATGAATCGGATAAGGCGTTGCAATTGGATGTTAAGCTAAAATACTCTCGTCGGAAATGGGACATTAGCGTTGTCCTTTTTTTTTCTTGTTATGGCAACACTGCAGTCCGGGCTCGACCTGGCACTCAACTAACAAGCTTCTCCAGCTGGCACGGCCTTTAGCCAGCTGCCTCTAAATACGAATGCCAAGTTGGCTATAGTGGGCGCCGTGGCGTAGTGGGTAGGTGCGTCGACTCCTACGCTCGATGGTCTCGGTTCGATTCCAGAAAAATACATCAAACATTTTTTCACGGCTCCACCTCTTTCGAGTCACTTACAATGCTCAAAGAGTATAACTGTCTAGAAAAAGCTTTTCAATCTCGCCGTTCGGAGTCGACATTAAACTGTAGGTCCCCTCCACTCGTGAGAGAACAATAGCACGCACAACACGAGTGGTTGCTGAGAAGCTAGGCCCTGGTCCACCTCGGACTGTAGCGCCGCCATTATTATTATTATAAGATGGCTATAGTCCTTCACTTTCGTTCCCACGGGCGGAAAGTCAAAAAACTGAAGCAGCGTTGTCTAGGCGCTCTACATGACCTAGCCATCTTAGACGTTAGACACAGACCCCTGATAATGTTTCTGTGCAGCCCATTCAGTTCGTAGTTGAATCTTCATCTTTAAATGCCCTCAACGCAAACAGGACTCTTTTTTGGGAAAGAGCAGAGGCTTCTTCATCTGTTCTTAAGATTGTTCAGGAGCAGGACAGGGATGATCAAAGGTGTATAAAAGGGTTTTCCTATCGGGACTTGACAACTTTAAACTTGCACTGTGAACGCACCCTTAAACCAATGAAGCGCATTTTTGGCTAAACCGCTTCGTCGATAAACTAAACATACGTTACTGGTCAAGTGAAAACCCTCATTTTCAAGAAACACCACTTCATCCACAAGAAATAACTGCATGAGGTGGACTTTATGCAGATGGTGTCATTGGGCCGTTTTTTTTTCTCGTTAATGAAAATTACTAGAGGTGTGACGGATATCCGGCAAGTATTCGGTATCCGGCCTATCCGGCTTCTTTTCTAATATCCGGCCGGAGCCGAATAGTCTTTTGATATCAGGCCGGATACCGGATAGTCGTTTTTTCAGTAAAAAACAACAAAATAAAAAAACATTTACTGACTACCAAGCCCAAGGGTAACATTCCGTTCAAAATAAACTGTTTTGAGATATAAGTCAAGCTCGTTGGCGGTATTTTTTGGTAGAAAACTCAATCTGACTTGCCTTCCGCAACCTCTTCAAAAATGTCCCAAAAACTTTGCTGTGTAGAAAGTAAGAATATCTTGTGGAGGAGAAGGAAAAAAACATGTTTAAGTTGGTTTGACTTGTACCGGTCTGATGTATGGGTCTGGACATGTATGGGATGTGGTTTCAACAAGACGGTGACACAAGCCACGCCGTGGGTGTAACAATCGCCATATTTAAAACTCAAGTCGATGAACGCGTTATATCAGGAAATGGCCGCCTAGATCGTGTGAATTAACACCTCCAGTCTTTTATTTGTGGTCCTACGTTAAATCATTTGTCTATGCCAACAAGCTGGCGTCGTTAGAGGAGCTCAGAGCCAATACTGAACGAGAGATAGCACCGTTTCCACCGAAGTGTGTGGCCGAGTCATCGAAAATCGGATTCAACGAATCGACCGCTGCAAACGTGTCCGTGGTGGACGTATGAACGACGTTGAATTCCATACATAAATGTGTTGATTGTACCTCAAACCAATAATAACATTTTCGAGATATCTCAAATGGTTTGCTTTTTATTTAAAAAAGAAGTTGTCAAGTACTTATTGGAAAAATCCGATATGAAGCCGGCTGGGTCCTTTCAGAGAGAGGGCTCGGTTACTCAATTATCTCCTGAGCCCAAAGAAACAGCGATTGGCAAGAGTTATTTTGTGTTTGATCTCCGTACAGATCTTAATGCTGTTTGCCGCGAAGCCGAGCTAGACGAAGTTCCTAACTACCTCGAGATTATAGCTGTCAAGTGTGATGTTCTTGCCAAATCGTACGTTTTGGCTGGATACACTTCGCATTTTCTGTCAAAATCTGAAACTTATTTCGTTCTCCTTCTAGCTTGGTTGACAGTTGCTTACAACATGTTTCAGTTTTGTGATCTGTCAAAAACGGGGACTCTTTTGAAGGCTTCGATGCATAGTTCCATCAAATCCAATCGACAATCCCGCCAAACTCAACCTGCGACAAAACACCAAACTTCAGCCAAGTTTCACTGCCATCCTACCACTCTTGGCCAATCGTACCAATCTCACAAATGAATCAAATCGCCCGGGGGTTTAAGTCTAATCCTAAATCACCGTCCTCTTTGGCAGACAGAGGAGTGTACACTTGGATTTATTATGAAATATCCGTTTCCAAAATCATAACAAATGTCCTTCTCACATCTGCATATGCACGGTATCTCTGCAGTGCCACAAGAAAACCGTTTATCAGGACCCCCCCTCTGCCACCCTCCCCACGCTCACTTAGGCGCGCACACATTCGCATTCGCAAACTAGTGGCAGAGATAGCGCAAGCCGCAAAACAGCAGCTGAACCGTTCCAGTTTCTGACAAATGGCTGGAGGAAGTGACACAACAACCGAAAAAGAACGGTGACACTCCCCATCAATTTCGGGGAGAAATTTCCGGGCCAAAAGGAGAGCGCGAAGTGAAAAACCTCCTCGCACCATCGGAGGAGAGAGAAATGCAAAACGATTTCCAATTGATTCCTGACCGCCTTCGGCTGTGTGCCGTATCCGCATCGCCCTCTCTCGCTCCCTCGCTCTTTCGGTGGCTGTCATTCTGGCAGTGAGTGCGTTCAGCGCCTGTTCCCGTGGTAATTTAGTTTTTGTTTTCGACTTGGCTTTCGGGGGACGGGTTTTTTTTTTGTCATTCTTTCGGTTTCGCCGTTTGTATCTCCTCTGCATTCTGCTTATTTGTGAGATATTTATTGCCACAGATCGCCAGCTGATATACACACGTATAATGTGTTCGGAACGTCGTGGCCGTGGTTTACGAGATATGCCCGCCGTGGTCTGGCGTGTGTGTGTGTGTGGGGAGTTGCTTCGACGATTCCCGTTTTCGGAGGAAGGTTCCTGGCGATTGTTGTTGACTTGGTGGTGTTCTCCTTTTGACCGGCTCGCATGCAGCTGAGGGGAGCTGTAATTGTTGCAACGATCGCTGGGGCCTGGTGCGGCTGTGGTGGTGGTCGGAGGAGCGGGCACACGGGGCTGCACAGCTGACGGCGGTATCTACCAATAGTTATCACTCGGAGCAATCTGCGGCTGGAATCTTGTATTTGTTTGTCGTTGGGGCATTGTTTCGCGTAAAATGTTAAATATTGTAGGTGCCTGTGTATTTATTGATGCAGTCGGTTGTGCGGAGGGGGTGGGCGGAGTGTGAGACTGGCGGTAATCAGGAAGGGAAGCGCAAGATGGCCCGAGGGGTTCAGTGGAGGCGGTCTGCGAGGGCAATAAACAATCGGACAATTGGTATCGGAGCAGTTGGACGTTGGAGTATGGGTCGCAGGGCGACGACCATATGGGGATCGGTGCTGTTGTGGCACTTTCGCCTTGCGCACGGGGTGTCGTCGGAGGGTGTTGCAAATGGGTGCTTCATTAGGGCGCAGTTAAGGAGTGTGGGATAGGTGAGATGTCGTCTCGTTGTCTGGCGGGGTTTTCTCAAGAGGAAGTTGCCATTTGCATTGTTTTGTGTGAACTTTTGTGGTCAGTGTCAGATCTGGAAGAAAACTCGGCGCCTCAAGTTGGAGGAGGATTTCTGTTTGATTTTCGCAAGGTGTCATGGTTCAATGGCTTTTGAGAGAGTTGGGTACAACTTCAACTGTCTGTGAAGTTAGAGAAGAGTACCGCGAGTCATTTCCTTTGAGTTTCTTGTTTCTTGTTTCTTGTCGTGAATTTGGTCCTCAACGAAGTTCATCGGATTAAGAGCAGTGGCTCAGAATTTCGTGTGAACTAAGTCATTTAAAGTTTGAAGTGTTTGTTTAGCTTGCAACTAAGACGTCTGAATGCAGTCAATCTTTAGGTCAGGGTACAAATACAGTGGAATCTCTCAACATTAAGTCGAATTTCTCGCTAACTCGAATTTTTTCACCAAATTTTGTTGGCATTCCCATCAATGTTCTGTACAAAAACCTATCCTCAAATTCGAACTCCCTCTAACTCGAACTAATTTTCATATGCCGTGAAGATTCGACTTAGAAGAAGTCCACTCTATCTGCTTTCTAGAGGGTAGGTAGGTAAAAGTGGCGGTGGACATACAGATCCTGTTTTCGCACTCAATTAGCGCCATGAAAGCGCCGTTTTGATACCACATCCTATGGGATACCTAATTTGTGAGATGGGGGTGAAAAATAGTGTGTATTCACTCAGATTAGCCTAATTTTGAAACCACTTCGTGGAATTTATGAAGGCTTCTGAGAGATTATTAGGAGTGTTGAAGAAGGCTTTGCCTAGAGTGCGTTGTCTAACTCTAGCTAGAGCCGGACATTTGCACAGTGAAGGCCATAAATGAGCAGATTGCTGAAGAAACTGCGATCCCATTTACTTTGCGAGTGTCCAGGACAAGCTAAGGCTTCACAACTCTCGCAACTCAGTTCTGTTTTCCTTCATCTTGCAAAGTTGTCTTGGACCAATCGCAATTCCACTGAAGTTGATTTAGCTCTTCAAAGGAGACTCCTTTCCAGTGCCTCTCTAACAACCTGGTCACGTCGAGCGGTATCAAATATTCAAACCATTGCGCTGCTTGGGTGCCTGTCAAAATTTATAACCAAAATATTACTTAAGCCAATCGCTCATGTGTTATTCAGCCATCTTCGGGAGTGACTTTCTAATTTTGTTGGTATATTTGGCGCTCGCACTTAATAACCAATATTTTTCGAAAAGATGCTCTCTTGTGAAACCATGTCACGGATAGGGTTCGAATCTTCGTGTGCTGCTTACCAAGCTGGTGAACGCTTGAGCTTTTTTGCGTCGATTGCAGAACTGCGCATACAGTGGTGTGCAAAATAATAGGTGCGTTATTAAAACTTGTTTAAATCCGAAATAAATTATAGAACACAAACAAGACTCTTTTCCCCGTGGACTTCGCACAAACTGCTTATCGCTGTCTGCTCCCAATATATTCAACTTTTGACTCATCAGACATTTCGCCATTTTGCAGCTGTCTAATTTGAGGGCTCTTTTAGTAAAGAGTTTTTATCTTTGATGATGTCGAGAAGTTAGGTTAGGTTAGGTTGGTGTGACTGAGATGTTAGCAAATGACATTTTCGTGGACTCCTACCAGAAAGTTCATGGTTAATAAGACTCCTTCTCTTTGTTGACCTGTATACATCCAGGCCCAGGTCTTTTTTATTTGCGTCGATGTGTCAAATGGCTCGTTTTTAGCAAGTTTCACAATTTAATCCGTGTTAGATATCGTTTTTCCTGCCTCGTGTTTTTTCGTATCAATTTATGGCATTGGTTACCATGTTTTGGAAGCATCTTTATTCACAGTTTGTACTTTTTTCCTTTTTCACGCATTTTATTGATGATTTTTCGCAAAACTTCCGTGTAATGTGTTTTGCGACCAAATGTTATATTTCTGATGGCTGTCTTTTATTAATAGTGTTATGTTTTGGCAAAACACTCACCTCTCTCCAGTGTGATCCAACACATTTAAAAGACAATTTCATGCAACCCATCTATATTTTTGCACAGTTGAACATCGCATGAAGCCCTTTTAGGGGGAGCAGAAAACCGTGGGCGCCGTGGCGTAGTGGGTAGGTGCGTCGACTCCTACGCTCGAGGTCGTCAGTTCGAATCTCGAAAAAAACATCAAACATTTTTTCACGGCTCCACCTCTTTCGAGTCACTGACAATGCTCAAAGAGTATAACTGTCTAGAAAAAGCTTCTCAATCTCGCCGTTCGGAGTCGGCATTAAACTGTAGGTCCCCTCCGCTCGTGAGAGAACAATAGCACGCACAACACGAGTGGTTGCTGAGAAGCTAGGCCCAGGTCCACCTCGGACTGTAGCGCCGCCATTATTATTATTATTATTATTAAAAAACCGAAATTGCGCACTTCGCAAATTTCTTTGCAGATTTTTTTTGCTAGTTTCCAAAAAAAATAGATTGTTGTAAAATAGAGCACTTATTATTTTGCAAATTACTGTATTTGTGTGTAATTGTTGTCGTCTTAATTCCAGTATAATGTGACACGCTCCGTCATCTATCACAGGTCGAGTTGCTTGGAAAAGAAATTGCTTTAAAAAGTTTAGTTCTTTAGTGTCAACTATGTTCAGTGATCCCATTAAAAGGGACCACCACTTGTAGCCAGCCCAATGGGTTGAGATCTGAATTGGCACTTGTCAACCAACCAATGTCATGAAGTCCAGCGCTTTGATCTTAAAGTGAACTCAGAGTGAATTACACATTGTGGGACAAATTGGAAATATAAAAAACCGTTTTTAGATAAGTTTTCCGTAAGCAATAAACAGTTTCGCAGTGTGAAGAACCGAAGTTTTGACTTCTTTTCGGCAAAATCAAAAGTCGATAATGCAGTTATATGAAGCCCACTGTCATTCCTTACTGATGCGGGATTGGGACCACATTTGACATTTGAAATTATTGTTGAACGCATCCTTAGATGACCGACTGTTCTGTTTCTTGTATAATTCTTTAACAATTGGTTGGTGTTTGCCCCTGAATTAAACCATGGAAATTCTGCCAAAGGCTCTGACCCATAAAATACTTTACATGCGTCAGTGTCAATGATACTTTAATAACATGATTGTCAATCTACTGTCAAATGAAATCAGCTGTGCTTTAAAGTATAAACTATTCATTGACGCGAAGTCATTGAGGCACAGCACCACGTAGCGGCATTTTTTGTCCCTGCCAAAGTCTATAGAATTCTGACAGATCGTAAACAGGAACAAATTTCCATAGAATCTTTCAATTCGGTCGTGACTTAAAACGATATTATCTATTAGAAAATTAATGCTTTTAACTATAGTAAATGTTTTAATGTTGAAAGCATATACCTAAGTCTGAATTTAAGTGATTGTCAAGTGATTATAAGAGACAGTTCAAGTATAATAGCGCTTTGGAAAATGTGAAAATTGCACTTGTGGCAAGAAGAAATTGTTGTTTTTTCTTCTTTAAAACAGCGTTTGTTTATTTAATTGATCAACAAACACAGTTTGCATTATTTACTAGTCACTTAAAATTCAATTGAACATGAAAAACATGTAAAATTTTCTCGAACACACGTGTTTTTCTTGCATTTTTCAAGGCACAATTGTGTATAACTTATCACATCTAAACACTTCATAACCAACAATACCAAAAGCAACATATTTTTACTCGACATTCCATAATAAATTGTATTTGAAACTAACAATTTTATGATAGCTTTTACAAATTTATTTCTCCACCGAATTTCAAGTTTCAATATAAATTCGTTCCCGCCGTTGAACTGTCAGAATTCTATAGTCCTCGGTAGGGACAAAAAATTCCGCCAGAAGTACTTCAAGTCGTCAATTGATACACACCCTTGCGAAGTGCACGAAATGCATTTTGATTTGAACGCCCATTTTCGTAAAAGGCTTCAGCAATCTTAACGCGCTGCTCAATTGTGTACCTCTCCATGGTTAAATTTGTCAAAAATTAAATTGGGCAAAAAAGGTGTGACTCACAATTAACATTATGGTTGGACCACCATTTACAACACGTTATACAAAATTAGGAATTATCCCGTAAGATCTGAAACACTTTCTCTTCTTCGGTGTGATTTTTAATGACTCCAATTAATAGTAATAATAATGGCGGCGCTACAGTCCGAGGTGGACCTGGGCCTAGCTTCTCAGCAACCACTCGTGTTGTGCGTGCTCACGAGTTGAGGGGACCACCTACAGTTTAATGCCGACTCCGAACGGAGAGATTGAGAAGCTATTTCTAGACAGCTATACTCTTTGAGCATTGTCAGTGACTCAAAAGAGGTGGAGCCGAGAACAATTTTTTTTTTTTTTGAAAAATTGTTTGTCTGAACTTGCATTCGAACCTAGACTGTGAAAGTCAAATGCGTTTGGGTCGACGCACGAACCCACACGGCCGCGGTGCCCACTGACTGACTCCAATTACCTGACATTTATTCGACAATATTTTCACCGATGACAAATGGAATGGACTTCAGGAGGAAATGGATGCGTTCAGTATCTGCAACATGTGACTGGTGCCCGATATTTTTGCAATTTATTTGCCGCTTTGTACGCATTAGTTGAAAATTGCAACCAGCAGCATGTTAATCTCTATCTCTAAGCGGGACCATGCAATATCTCTTGGTTTTAAACCCAGTAAACCACTGAACTCGATTCATTTTGACCAGATTTTAAAAAAAGTAAACAATTTTCGTGTTTGTATTGGCAGGTCTGTTTTGTATATATACGTTTAATTAACATCTTTGATTACATTTTGCTTACATATTTTCGAAATCATTCGCCTTATCTTTGCGGTTAGCAATTTTGAAAAAGTTTAACTAAGTCACGAAATTGAACAGAGCATCCTCCTTCTAATAGATAGATAAACTTCCCTTTAAGACTGGACACATCAAAACGTCGAAAGTAAAAAATGACATAAAAAGTGTAGTCAACTTTTGTTTTCTTCGTCAAGTCTTTGAAAATGACACCCTTTCGTTCAGATAGGCTTTTAGAGCTCAAATATAATGAAAGTTTATCTCTAATCGCACTTGTTTGGCCAAATTTCCTTAATTTGTTGTTTTACCAATTTCGTCAAGTTTCGTTAAGTTTTGTAAATTTTCCAAAAAAGCAGTAGTCACTTACCTTTTCTTACGAAAATTAGACTTTCGATATTAAAAGCTGTTTCGGAATTAAATTTTAAGTTTTTACTCATTCGGTAGAGAAGGCACTGAACTCTTCAAATTTTGCCTCGTTCAGTGATCCAATATTTACATTTATTGCCTGCCTCATTGGGGCACTTTTAAGCCATTTCTTGAGAGTTACGTCTTGAATGCACAATTTTTGTTACCAGCAGAAGTTCGTGGAGTTTTAATTTTTTTTATCATCCAACATGCTCCATTGTGAACTACTCACCTTCCTGTAGTTTCAACTCGACTGCTTGGACAAATTTAAAAGTATCTTGCATCAAGTACCCTTTCAACGACCGGACATCCGCTGTCCTCCAAACATTCGCTGACATCCTCCCGACAGAATCTCTCTCTCTCTCTTCTCACAAAATCTCCTTCAAAATCTCAATTGACGTCAAACTCCAGCATTCACTCACCAAACTGAATTTGAAATCGCAAAAAGCCAGCAACTCTTGCGTCACATTTCAACCCTAACCTCAACATGGCACTCATTTAAATTTGACATTTCTGATCCACAAACGAAAAAGCAACAAACGCCAAATCCATTATCTGCTCATTGCCAATCCAAGAGAGTCTCCCCGCGGTCGCGTTTGTGTGTGTGTACAATCACCTTCATGCCAATCCACCGAATCTGCCCCGAGCTTCAGTCGCAGCACTCCAAACTGCCCAAACTGCCAAGAGAGGAGATTCCAATCGATTGCGCTGCTAGGTAACAAGAATTCCATCCACTGCAGGCCAAGGCACCCTCGCGCCGCCTCCCATCCGTGGAGCGAAGCAGACCGTCCAGCGTCCGACGAGGTCCAAGTGAAAGATTGCATCTGTTAGATCGCCGATAATGAAGTATAGAATTTGTAAAAACAAAACGTTAACTGACTGCGCGATGTCAATATGCGAACGCGACTGGTGTCTGTCCGTTCGCTCCTCAATCCTCGCCGGCCTCCTCCTCAATCCTCTCCACCTCCGGGACAGAGGCTCGGGCGGGATCTCACCTCACTTCATGGCCGCCGCATCGATGATGGTTGTCGCAAGTCACATCACAGTTCGCCCGATCCGGCTCGGCCGTAGGCGAAAATATTACGGTTCGCCTTTTATAGTTCATTGGTGATGCCTCGAGTTTATGGCGGTGGTCTGCAGTTGGTCGTTATAGTGGCTGCTGCTGCTGGATTCAGGCGAAACTACCTGTGGGTTCCTTCTCACCGCCAGCGCGTGTGTGTGTGTGGTGACTGTAGGCTTGGATGGGGGCTGCCATCGAAGGGCATTGTTTACTCTGCGGGTTTGACACTGGCGGAGCGCGCTCTGTGCCTGTGTCACCAGCAGTCACCACACAGCTGCAACAGTCGTCCGGCGAAAACGTAATTTTCCTCCAATTCTTGCGATCCCTCTGCCACCGTGCCACCGTGCCACCGTGTCGTCTCCTCGTCGCAACTCACGGCACTCGTGGTGTCGTACAATTTGTTGTGCCCCACCACGCTGCGTCTGGCGTTGGCAGTGCTTCGCTTTTGTTGTGCGAATCGCGCGCGCGATTTCCATTCCATTACCATTCCGATGATGGTTGCGCTTTTTTGCTGTTTGCGCTGCAGAAATGTTTATCGTTCCGATAATGCGTCCGATAATTGCGCATGAAATTCTCTCTTTTTGTCTTGTTCCAGTGCGACCGTGTTCTTCTGTGCGCCCGTACTCTGGTGCCTCTTGTCTTGGCCTCGGCCTCGGCCTCGGCCGTCCCCGGCCAACTGCCACCAGGAAAAACCGCGAAAAATTTATCTCTCCCCTTCGATATGCATATTTATGTGTGTATTATCACATTTTTATAATAATTCACCTTGGCCGTGTGCGTGTGCGTGTGGTTGTGCGCGGCGGTGTGTCTGAGGACGTGACAGATACCGGGCTGAGTCCTTAGTGAAATTTTTGAAATGGTGCGAGGATTGAGTGCTGGAATTCGATGATTGGTGATGATTCTGTGGGATGCCGTGGATGCCGAACAAATGGGAGGTGGTAGGGGAGGATGCGGGTTGGCAGATAATTGCAAGGGAAACGTGGGTTTTCGTCCGCGACTCCTGGGGAGCATGGAGCAGGAACTGTGATTGTTACTCGTTGCTGGTCGAAGTAAGCTTTGACAGGATGATATGGTTTCGGTGTCATAAAGCAGGGACACAGTTTGTGAAAGTGCTTTTGGAAAGGAGCATTTTGTGACGCCATTTTCAAACAAGATGTGGGTTGTGTTTTTGAAAAGTATCCACTAACTATGAACTGATGAGGGAAAGGATCAGTCATAATTGCTTCTGCTCGCTTTTTTTTCTCGGAGGATTTTTTGAAACACTACTGGAGCACTCAGACTCAAAACTGGTTCATTGTACTGTCAGGTAGCAAACCTACTCCAGTGCCATTAATTTGATCCCAACGGCAAATGGTGACTGGACCAGATTCGATTTCACTGGGATTCGAACTTGGCACCCCTCGAACTTGGGACAGGCACTTAACCAACTGCGCCATCCAGTCGTTGTGCTCGCTTAGTTACCCGTGAACAATTTACCGAATACACGGATATTGTGTACTTACCGCATCCACAACGACCGCTTTGCTCAGTTTCGTCAAGTTTCGTTCATTTTCACTTACTTTCTTCTTCTTCTTCGTCTGATGGCGCTACAGTGCGGGGTGGACCAAGGCCTCAACCTCTGCTGCTAGCACTGTCTTCAACCAGCTGCCTCCAATTACTCACGCCAAGATTCTTCTCCACTTGTGTGCACCATCTGTTTTGTGGGCGTCCCCGATTGCAGGCGCGGAATCGAAGACCCTTCGGGTATACTTTAGTGTGAACGAATGCAAATGCTCCTTGCGTACGATTTGTGGACAGCTGACTTCAAATTAAGTTCCAAGAGCAATTATGAACGATCGGGGATGTGTGACCAATTTCACGGATGGTTCTTTAGAAAGTCATGGCCTTTCTTGTTCGGAAGATTCCGGTGAAATTGCATTCTCTTAGTAAGTTATTAAAGCAGAGGCCGGAGAGGTGCCGCGACCGAAAATTATACCTACTGGTACTGGCCCATTCTTTCCCTAAAGGTTAAGACATTAATGAACCTTAACACTACCTGAAAGCCTAGATTTCTCATTTTAATTGAAGGCAAAATGTCGCTACCAGAATGGAAACGCCTGTTCCTCGTTGTTGCAGGAAAATGGTAGAGGATTTGCTCAGATGTTTCTTCCTCGTCACAGCAAAGATCCAATTTCTTGTGATGATGGCCCAATGGCCAGTGAAATAGCCGGAAAAGTTTTGAAGGTCTCTTTTTTTTTAGTGTTCCAATGATCTGGGCGAATATACAAGGTGGCGCAAAATTAATCATTCTATCGGAAGATGTTATAATTTTTGCACATGGCATCGCACGTCAATCATATTTGATATTTGTGATTTAGACAGCTGCAGTATACAAACAATCATCCCAGTCCTGCTTTACGGTGCAGAGGCATGGACAATATCCCAAGCGGATGAACAGTCTCTTGGTCTTTTCGAGAGAAAAGTTCTGCGCGCGATCTTTGGTCCTGTTTGCGTTGATGGCATTTGGAGGAGAAGATTCAACCACGAACTGTATGGGCTGTACAGCGACATGAGTCTAGCCAGGCGTCTACGGATCCAACGCCTAAGATGGCTAGGCCATGTAGAGCGTATGGACAACTTAGCTCCGGCCCGAAGAGTCTTCGACTCTGAGCCTGTGGGACAACGCAACAGAGGACGTCCACGAACAAGGTGGCGCACACAAGTCGAGGGGGACCTCTGCCGGCTTGGTGTGCGAAACTGGAGACAGCTGGCGAAAGATCGTGCTGGCTGGAGAGGCATGTTGAGTGAGGCCCAGGTCCACCTCGGACTGTAGCGCCCTAAGAAGAAGAAGAAGTATACAAACAGACAAGCAATGAACACGACTGGATGGCGCAGTTGGTCAAGTGCCTGCCCCAAGTTCGAGGGGTCTCAGGTTCGAATCCCAGTAAAATCGAATCTGATGCAGTCACCATTTGCCGTTGGGATCAAATTAACGGCACTGGAATAGGTTGCTACCTGGCAATACAATGGGCAAGTTTTGAGTCTGAGTGCTCCAGTAGAGTTTCAAAAAAGTTTCAGAATGAAGCGCTATACCTACCTCGCAAGAGCGTGGAATAATTATATCGATTTTTTTGACCAATAATTGGTCGGTGGTCTTGGCGCAGCTTGAATTTCGACGTCGATTTCCTAATCGTGTTGCGCCAACTGGGCAAACATTTAGGCGCTTAACTATTTGACTCGAACAGACTGTGATGCACGAACGTCATTACATCTACTCAAAGCCACTGTGGGGCGCGGCGTTCCCGCGGGAGGGGTGATTGGACCGTAATTACTTGAGGACACCATCGGCAATACGGTCACTGTTACTGGCGAACGCTGCAGGGCCATGATAACCGACTTCTTACTGCCGGAATTGGATAAGCAGTGCTTGGTGAACATGTGGTTTCAACAAGACGCATCGTCACACACAGTACGAGCCACAATGGATATTGTGAAGGAAGCGTTTCCTGTTCGCATAATCTCTCGTTTTTGGCGATTTGACATGATCAGTAAGATCGCCTTATTTAACCATCCCAGACTTCTTTACTTGGAGCTACTTGAAGTCACCGGTTTATGCCAACAAGCCTCAGACAATCGCAGCCCTTAAGGAGAATGTTCGACCGGAATGCGAACAGTTATCACCGGAAATCTTCCAGAAAATCATGGAAAATGCTATAAAACGGGCACAAATGTGTATCAACACTGGCGGCAGCCACTTGACAAGTTGGTTGATTAATTATGGAGGTCATCTGCTGTATTTGTTCTAAAAACACGAAGTTTTTGATTTCTTAGGCCGCAGCCGTGTTGTCTGGACGTCAACTTTGTCGGACGTCAACTTTGTCGATTCGACGAAGGGTAACTCCCCGAGGTTAAAGTTCCATTTCAACCTTGGAAGAATCTCTATTAAACATTTCCGAGATATGTTTAAAAAGCCCTAAAAATAAAGGACAAAGACTTGGAAAAAAAGTTTTTTACTGCAAGCTCTGGCGTCTCAAAAGGTAGTTGGAGTGGCATAGCAAATTTGGGATAAATTTGGCATAAGAAACATTAAGATTTATTATTTACTATAGATAAGATTAGATTTAGATTTATTTAAAGTAATAATAATAATAACATTATGATTATAATACAAAATCAGTTAGCATGGCATTGCCGTCTGCCAGATTGACTATAGAACTAATAATAACAAGGATTGCATTTATTTACATTTATTTAGGTACATTTACAAACATTTTTAGAAGTTTCCTGCTAATATACTCTCTCTATATCTTAATGCAATTTTACAGTATCTATATAGTGTAGGAAAAGATAATCAAACACTTAGACGAAATGAAACACAACGTCCTCGCTCCAGCAAATCACTTTTAACACTCATCTTTATTTTTCATATGTTACATTAAGTGATATTCACTTTACAGAAGTGGAGACTTATCGGATAGATCATCCGATCAGATGGACCGATACTTCAGCTGTAAATGTACTTACAGAAGTGGAGACTTATCGGATAGATCATCCGATCAGATGGACCGATACTTCAGCTGTAAATGTACTTACAATACAGTCGCTTCAAAAAGTAATACGCGACTTTTAATTGATTCTCCTACAATAGCTTAGTGACGTTAACTTCGTTGAGAAGGGATATCATTTCTTTCTCCAATAAGAAGTCTTTTCCAAAGAAACTTCTCCTTGTTTCCCTTAGGATTGGGCACTTGCCTAGAAAATGCATGGTATCTTCTCGGTCTTCCAAATTGCACATGCTACAGAGTATAGGAAGATCTTCTCTATGGGGGATATAATTGAGCTTTAGGAGTTCTCCACGGAGTTTAAACATTGTTGATATTTCGAGAATGCTATGGATGTCTTTGAAGTAGTTTTTATCCTCAAGATTGTGATTTAGCCGGCTATACGTACTACGATGCAGTGATTCCGTCGCTTCTTCTACAAACTTTATTCTGGCCTTTTCATCAACTCTCGCTATGAGCTGGTATAGTGAGTTCTTCCAGTTCATAGTTTCCGCATTCAGCTCTACACCACAACTGCGAGCTAATTCCAGCCATTCTTCGAACCATGCTTTTTTGTTCCGAATCTCGTATAAGGCCATTATCTTTGGAAGACGGTTGTCTGACATGTTTATAACTCTTAGTATGTAGTTTACCTGCAACTTAAGTGTTTTAATAAATAGTGGAGATATGCCTGTTTCCAGCATGAGCATATAATTCGGAGTCTTTGGCGGGAGGCGGAATGTTTTCTTAATGAAAAAACGTTGTAGTTTTTCAACTTCCTCATACAGTGCTCCACAAAAGTTTGCGTACAATGATGCAATTTGGAAAAAAATGGCTGTCATTCACCTAATATAAGCTAAAAATATTTTTGAAAGGTAAATTCCAATAAAACAACGTCTCAGGTTTCAGTTTTCAACAAAATAAATTAAAAATTATTATTCATTTAAAAAAAACATAACAAAAACCAAAAGAAGTTCCGAAATTCACTCCACAAAAGTTTGCGAGTTGCTGAAACAGTTTTTCCACACTACATTGATGACGGTTTTAGATTTCGTGAGTTTCTCCTTCAGATGTCTGGTCATACTAAGGCTACTTGTTAAAAGGATTCCAAGATACCTGTATTCATTTACAATTTCTATACTTTCCCCATTAAAGTGACATTTTTCGTTGTAAGCAAGTCTACCACCTCTCTTTTTGAATATCATTATTTTAGATTTATCCAAATTCACGACCAGGCTCCATAGGCTGCAGTACTCATACAATTTGTTAATCATCAATTGCAAGGATTCCGGTGAGCTTGCCAACAGTACAATGTCATCTGCGAACAGAAGGGCTTTAATGAGAGTCCCTGCCATTTCTATTCCTCCTGGGAGAAAGTCCACTATATCGTCTATAAAGAGGGCAAATAGACTTGGGCTCAGCGAACATCCCTGCCTTACTCCTGATACCGTCTGAAACCATTCTGATAGCGTCTCACCATTCCAAACAGCTGCCTTGGTATTTTCATAAAGGTTTTGTAAAACCCTTCCGAATTTTGATGACATTCCCATACTATACAACTTATAAAATAAGGCATTTCGGTTCACAGAATCGAAGGCCGCTTTGAAGTCCACAAAGAAGGCGTAGAGTTTTTTATTTCGGCTTATGAATGTATCTGCTATGCTTTTCAATACAAAAATGTGGTCGACAGTTGAGTAGCCAGACCTAAAACCCGCCTGGAATTCCCTTAGCAGATTATTGGCCTCTATCCATGTGTCCAGCCGCCTCTGCAATATTGCTGCAAAAATTTTGTAGGATGCATTTAAAAACGATATTCCCCGATAGTTAGCAGGAACCGATGTATCGCCTTTTTTGTGGATGGGAAAAATCTGAGCTTCTTTAAACCTTTGGGGTACTATTCCATGATCGAGTATGTTGTTGTATAAGCCAATGAGGTTGTCTTTCAGACCATTGGTACTATATTTATAAAATTCGGTTGGTATACCATCCGACCCTGCAGCCTTTCTATCTTTCAGTTCAAGCAGCGCAGCCGTGAGCTCCTGGTGAGATATAGGGTCATCTAAAATGTTGTTTCTTATATCTGGCGCAGCATATTGAAAACTAGCACCACTCACTGATGGGTTTAGTAACCTCTTGAAATGATCTAGCAGGATATTAGGGCTAAGACCTCTGTTGATCACATATCTTCCTCCATTAAGTGACTTTGCTAATTTCCAGAACTCGGATGCGTTGTTACAACACCCCAGTCTGCGCGCCTCTCTTTTAAAGTAATTTCGCTTACTTTGTCTGCAGACATCTTTATACTTCTGATTCGCTCTAAGATAAGACTTTTTGAGAATATCTGTGTTGAAAGCACGAAATAATTTAAGCCAGGCGAACGACGCACGTCTTGCTTTCTGACAATTTTTATCGAACCACGGTTCTTTATTTTGTTTGCGAGTGTTTGGATTTACTTATTTACTATATATCACTTTTTTTTTTTTTTTGATTTTATGTAATTTTAACATTTATTAAAATTAAGGTTATGGTTTGGAAATACAGTAGACGAAGTGTCGTAAGTTCTTTGGAATAATTTGCCCCCTCCTCTTGACCCAAGCGAGCAACGATATTGCCATAACGCGCCCATTGCCCTGCTCTGACTTATCAGTCATTCAAGATTCAAATGAATGAATATACTCGTCTTAAAAGCGTGCTCTTTTGCTGCTTATGTCTTTGGAATTTTGACATCCAATTTCGTTTGCTCAGCCCATTATGCGACTTTATTAATTTTTATTTTTCATAAAAGATTGTGCGTAACTCTGATGTCAAAACCAGCGACACGATCTTTTACAAATCATTGAAATGGCTCGCATACTTTCATGACATTAGCCGCGTTCACACTGTACTACATGCTTGACATGCTTGACAGGTCCATAAAGCAAAGCCATACGACTTGTAGTACAGGATGAACGTGGCTATTAACGTGATTGCAAAGACCGAATGCGAGTTTGTGAGAGTCGAAAATGAAGCGACTGAAATCTAGCTAAGACCCAGATCCTTAAAAAAGAAAAAAAAAAACATAACCCTCGTGTTATCTTGAGAGATTCATCTAAGCCTTGTACATTTCTGACTGTTGCTTTTTTCGTCAGTTTCAATCCCTACCAGCCGATATGTCCCCCTGACGGGCATTCTGTGTTCATTGATTTTTGGATTTCCAGAAGAAAAATTGTCCTTGAAGAATTTTTTGAAACCCTCTAACGAATCGGCTTAGTTGTTGCCCTTCAGTTTCCTCCAGTAAAGCTTTAGAGAAGTATTCGCGTGTGGTGTGTCCTCAAAATTCAAATCCAAGGTAGCCAAAAAAGGCCAAGAATAATCGAATCTATAGAAGTGCCAGAAGCACTTGCTTAAAGTTTGACAGTTCAGTTCGTGAGAATGTCTCCAATTGCGGCGCAGTTCAAGCCTCTCCTTGACATGACATGACACCGCCTTATCCACTCAATCAGCTCAGCAGTTTTGAGAAAAAGAGCTCCATAACATAAGTCACCAATTGAAGACCCATTAGCCGCAAAAAAGTTCTCACACAACTGTCAAATGCCCCTACATGGACATCATTACGTAAACAGTCTCCACGGCTGTCACGAAACATGCTCAGCTACGGACTCGTCAAGGCTGATTAGCCGCAACGTCGGACTTTTCCTTTTACAGAATCAAGAACACAACAAGATCAAGACCTCCGCCGTGCGGCACGATCTCTGTATCAAGTGACAGTCATGACAGCACGCCGCACCGCGGCGCGTTATGACAATTAGCGGGACCTGCTCGCACCCGCTCGCAGTAGTGCGACTTTTGTCGCGTTCAGCGCGTGCTGACACCCCCTCCTCCACTACGCAGCAGTCTTTGGGTGCTCGTCGATCCGTCGAACCAACCAAAAATATTGTCTGATCTCACCAATCGCAATCGAGCGCCGAAATCTGTCAGCGTTTTCGACAGAACTTGTTCATCGGTTCTTATCGCCTTCCGCCTCTGCAATGCGGTGGCACGTAAATTGAAAATTAATTGAAATACACACATCTGTGTGCCCTGCGCTTAGTCGTACAGCAGTACAGCTACGACACAACGAATCGTCGTCGCAAAACACAACTAATCACACTATCGCTGTCAGTTGATCTCTCTTCAGTCACATTCGTGGACACACCCGCCCGAGCTCTGTCCCACCGCGCACGTCGGCCCTCGACCGCCCCACGCGGCATGTCAGCGCGGTGTGTGTACACAGTTCACCCGAGCAGCAGCTAGAAAATTGTGTAATTAAACTTATCTGCACGTCGAATCGATGTATCTTTCAAGTCTCCTACAGAACCGCGTGTCATATCTTCGCGCAGAGCAGAGAGAGGGAGAGAGAAAGGAGGAGCAAGGGAGATAGAGAGTTAGTCAAAGTCAAAGACAAGAACCACCGGCGGCGGCGCAGCAAGATCACTAGCGCGCGAGAGCTCGGCGGCTGTATCAGTGACTTATCTGCGCACAGAGCGGTGTCGTTCCTGTGACCACGGCTCATTATGGGTCGCTGTTTTTCAAATCCCATCCACCACCACCACCGACCTCCTCCGCCCTGCCTTCGCAGTGTACCCATCGCCGGTTAGATGGCTAAGAGATATCGGCGGCTGGGAGCAGCACTTGCCAGCGTGCGCGCGTACCACTTAAAATGGATACACAACCGAAACCAATTGGTGGTCATAAAAAAGCGCGGCCTCTGCGTCAGCGTCAGCGTGAATCGTTGTATCGTTCGTTTTCATTTTTTTTTCTCTCTCATTTTGTTGTTGTTTATTTTGTAGTTCTTTTCGTTTGTTTTGTGGTCTTGTTATGGTCGCAGTGGCTGCACGCAACTGCTCGTCGACGACGAGCGAGAAGCTGACATTTCAATAGTCGCCAATTGACAGGTCAACGCGCAAAAGCGAAACGCTTCTCATGCCGCCAAGTGTAGCGCTCTCTTACATAAATGGTCTTAAAGGAGCAACAAGTCGGGGCAGCCAGTCAGGCAGTCGGGCAGTCGGGCCTTCTGGTTGCTCTCCATCATCGGCTCGTTTGTAGCTACCGTGCTGCGGCCGCGGTGATGCACAAATGCCCCCGAGGAGGAAAATATATATCTCGTGAGCAAACACACTGAGCGCGCACGGCTCCTCTGAGATTTAAGCGTCAGCCTTTGCAGCAGCATTTGGCTGAGTCTGAGTCTTGCCTCTGGTATCTGGACCCAAATCGGGTCGTTATAATATTTTGTACCAACAAATCAGATGTCAGCCGTTTTTCTAATCATTATCCTGACTGGAGCTGTGCACGCCGATGGCTGCGACGTGATAAGCGGAACGCGCTGAGCGCGTTTCAAGTTTATTGTTGTGGATGCCTGCATGCCGTGGAATTCGTGGTTTTCGGAGACTGCGCACGCCTGACAATTTGTTTGGTAATAATTGTCGTTAACCTTTGGTCGAGTTGACACATTTTCTCGTTTGGGGGGGGAGGGATGCGGGCGCGTCGGGAGTCAGTGGATGTGATGATGGATTGGAGTCATGGGAAAATGCAAGCCGTCGTTGGCTTTGTGCCGGGTGATGAGCCATAATGAAGGTCAATGCCTGCCAAATGAATCGATTGACATGTGAAACTTCATGGGAGCAAATGTGGGAAAAAATGGTTTACAGGGAGCATTATGGGATAGCTGACGGAAGTTTTTGAAGAGACCCTTGAGGGGAGTTGAAGAGACTGGTCATGTTTTCCTGCCTTGAGTTGAGTCAGATTCGAAGTCAGACTTCATCTGTAACCACAATTATCCGCTAAAGGTGTTCATTTGAACAATTTTTTGAAAGCTGAGTAAGCTGAATTTTTGCTGAATGTTTGCTGAATTGAAAATCCTTAAGGCCCATCTACAATGGCCGTACGGAAACTTAGCAAAACTAAAGCAACAGAACGAATACACAAAAACAAAACCCTTTGACCTTAGTAATCACTTCGTTCAGTTTCGTTAAGTTCGTTCAGTTTTGTCTAGCTACGCGGGAGCGATTCTTCCTGAATCTTCCCCTTTTTTCAATGCTATGTTCAAACATTCACATACTGAAACATCAGTAATACCACGAATTATTTTTACAATGTTACAATGGTCGGATAGTAATTTTTTTCTGCGTCTAAATTTTTTTTGACAGAACACACACATAGCAGCTGAACTTTGCTTTAGTTTCCACAAGCAATTTTGGACACATTGAAATTTTACCATGCTTCTGTTTATTTCTCGTTCAGTTCTGACATAAGCTTAATTTTTCTTAAGTGAATTATGGTTGGCCTTTAAGGCTTATGTTAGAAAAGGCCAAGGAGATGCAAATTTACATCGACCATGTTTTCGACCGTTTCATGGCTATAAACATAGAAACGAGGTGAAGAGTGTCGTAATTAGTTTTGACATTTCCGCGACAGGTTTTGCAGGATGACAATGATTGAGATCTCTCGCTGCTCTATCAAGGTTGGTAACGGAGGCATATGTGATTTTTTATGTCAAAAGCATTAAAGGCAAAGCAAATCGCTGTCCCATGATTTCGTTTACATCTCAGCATCATCTATCAATAGTCCATGTCATTGCTTGCAGTTGCAGATAATTATTACATAATTGGACTAACACGGGAAGTCTTCAATGAACTAGAAATAAATAGAGAATAGTAAATCATAGTCGTTCATTGTAAATTTTTCATCCTTATGATTTAAAAAATATATATTTATTTTTAATAATAAAATTGAAATAAATTGAAATTGAAATTGTAAGTGTCTAGGGGTAAATGACATGGCTTTTTAGCATAGACCAATTTATTGCAGCCCTATAAAAAAGGTATAGTGTAAGTACAATTTAATTTAAACAAGCATGGGTAAATATTCTTTAAATACAATATTTTATTATTAAAACACACTTCCCGTCTTTCAAGGATCTGCCAAGATTCTTTCGCAAAATTTGCCACGGCGCGGTCTTAGCGACGCCATATTCTTGAGAACACCGTAGAATTGACTGCTTGGCTCGTTTACGATGGATACTTGAACGGCAGCAACCAACGCGTTGTCTCACTGGCTTGAAAATTTATCAGCAAAAATGTAGTCTCAAATTTGTTCACTAGACTATGAATTGCTTGTTTACTGGGGTGACAATTACGACCAAAATTTGGCGTTAACATTACCGTCACCGAATCGGTAATAAATTTTAATTATTTGCAATGGTTCTTCTTTCGTGGCCATGATGATCTTTTGACATTAACAGTTTGGCTTAAGGGTGTGTTCACAGTAAAAGTTCAACGTTGTCAAGTCCTAATTAAAAAAATCTGTATAAAACCCTAATAAGCCAGGCCATACTATTTGGTGCAGAAGCATGAATGAAGTTATTGAACTTAATTTTTGTGTCCCATTTGGTTAACAGTTTTTTTTTTTCAACTGAACAACTGCAGTAGCAACCTGGGGAGGCAATTACGGACCCAACGGAAAAATCAGCAAAGAATGGCTACAGTCAATGATGCCCCCAAAACCAAAGGAACCTTTACCAACTTGGATTGCGGCGATGGTGCTGGCTGACAGAGGACCGCACTGCCTGGGAAGGCAGTTTTGTTAAGATCCAAGTCAACGCCTGAGTGTAGCACCATTCGAAGAAGAAGATGTGATTGATGTTAGTGGTTGAAGACAGCGAAATGTCAATGAGAAGGGGCTAACATGAATCTACTTATAAGTGAAGACACCGCAACCGGTGATGTAACCAAAAACGTCACAAACCGACGCCCTTCACTGACGATGTAACCAAAACGTCACAATGATCGTCTCCAATTCCGTGAAAGTAGGCAACTTCGGGTAATTTGCTGCGGAGCCAAAATTGCAGAACGGATCAAATATCAAACGTAGACTCATTGGGAAAAATCTTTGCTGAGGATGTACTTATTGGACTTATTATTTAACTTTGATGACGTTTATTGTCTAGTAAACATTTCGGTGTAAACCACTGAACACACCCACTTGGGACATTTTCCAAAGGCTTTAAATTCCACGATTCATTAGCTGAAAACAGTTTAATACTCCTATGGGGCACCTTGGCATTCGTTCAAAAAACTTGGTTGTGAAGCATGTCTAGTATTTTGCGCCATCTTATTGACATAACAGCTATTCCTAGTTCTTCTATGCGTGGGGTGAACCTGGGCCTTAACCAACAAGCCACTTCAGCTAGCAAGATATTTGTTGAAATCCTTCTGCACTTTTCAGCCCCACTTGAATCGTGGAGGTTCTCTGTTACGTTGTCCCACAGGCTCAGGGCTAAAGACTCTTCAGGCCGAAGTTAAGTTGTCTTACACAGCCTAGACACCGTATGCCTTTGGTCCATAGACGCATGTCTAATCGTTATACAGCCCCGTTCTTATGGGTATAACGGCGTCTCAGCATATACATCTAATTTTTCTTCTTCCAAATTTGTCAATTTTGCATGTTAACGTGGGCTTGCATACAAAAAAATATCCCCATTGCTGAACAACATTTTGTGGTCTCATGAGAACTTTGGTTAATTTAGCGAAGACACAACGCACAAAAAAATGTATAAATCAAACAGAGCACAAATCATCCATCAACTGTCAAATTGATTTTCGCTGAAAAAAGTGCTGCCAACTTGAAAAAAAACCATAAAGCAAACGTCCCTTAAAAGCAAATCGACTGCAATGGATAAGTAAAATCATTAACAATAGATCTTGGTCAAAACAATGAAAACCCTTTCTCATTACCCCCCTCACACCATCATCATCCTCACGCACAATCTCCAGCGTGGAAATGAAAAAAGATAACAAGCTGGTTACTCAGGATATCTCCAAATGACCTCAAGAAGCGAAAAAAAAGAAGACAGAACATCATGAATCTCAAAGCAACATCAATGAAATCCTTAAATCAACTGCAATGGATTCTGACAGCTTCTCCTGCAGCAGCAGCAGCACGATGACTCTGAAGAAAACGACGACGACGCCCCAGAAAGATGATGATGTGAAAGATGTCGGCGAATGGGTGGGAGCTGCCGAGAACGATGACGATCTACCATCATCACCACCAGCGCACCACATCTCATACTCTCATTCATTTCATCCTGTCGATGGGATGATAAATCATTTTTCGTGAATCAGCGAAATCTTGTAAACGGCAAGGCGAACATACAAATCGCCAAACAACAGCGGAGAAAATAAAATCTGTGCCTCCTCCCACAGCCAGAGCCAGCCATCCATCCATCCGTCCATCCATCCATCATCGGGCGCATCATCATCGCCGTCATCATTGAGAGCAGCAACAAAGCGAAACAAAAAGTGAGCGCAGACAAGAAGGAAACCTCAAGAACAGGAACAATCCGCAGCAGAAATCTCCAAGTCAGACCGAATCCGAGGTCCGGACACAACCAGGAGACAACTGTTGTTGCTCCAGAACAATTGTTGTGCCAACAGGGAGAAGAGGGCGTCGGGAATCGGCCGCTGCTAATAAGATGATGTTGCCGATGTGCTGCTGCTGATGATGATGAGGACGATGACGATGGTGATGATGTGATGATGACAATGGGGGCGACTTTTGTTGTCCTCATCGTCGGTACGGCTTACCCCCTCCGCGCTGCGATGATGAAGAGATGATCCATGTGCCTCGGTCGAGTTGAATTTGTATCTGCACGGATGCGCTGGATCACGAATTCCTTGTACAACACCATGCACTCTGAGTAGTTGACTCTCCTCTCTCCGTCTTCGTCTCCGTCTTCGTTTGCACCGAAATTCGACACGGCACGACGATGGTAGCGCGGTTGCAGCGGCGGCGGTGCCAATGACGGCGACGACGAATGGGCAGCTGCACAACACGGGAAGGACGTGGAGTGAGATCAATCATCGTGTAAAATGGTCGGTGGAACCAAATAAACGTGTTCCAGTGGATTTCTCAATTAGAATCTGTGTACGAAGAGGAGTGGTGCCTCCTCTCGATGGAGCACTGGAGCAATGTGAAATTCAAGAAGATCACTCGCCGATTCCTTCGGTCATTGCGGGACGATGAAATCTGGAATCCCTTGTCATCGCGAGCCTTAAGGAGGATTTGGGATTAGGAGTGACTGAACAAGCAGTTCCACTTTGAAGTGAAAGCTGAGATTTCAATTAACTTTGCACCTTCTCCGGTATATCTCAGGTTACTTGTGAACAACTTTTTAAAATGGCCACTCGTCTTGTTTGAGGAACAAACTTGGAATGTGTTTAGGCATGAACAAGCGACGCAAAGAGGAAACTCTTACTTAAAACGTGAAATAGCAGCTTTGGATTTGATTCAATCAATCGTACAGTTGACAGTTATGATAAATTCTTCATTTGCCCCCCCGGAAAACATTGAATACATTGTTGCCACATTCTAAATACGGCTCTAGCCAGTCTCCGCTGTGGCACTCCAAGTATCACCGTATTTTGGGACATCCCCTGCTGCGTTGTCCCTCCGTGTAAAATTCAAAGAGTCTCTGGGCTAGAGCTGTAGTGTCCATTGGTTTTATGAGATCAAGCCACATTTGGCGTTGGGTCCATAGACGTGTGGTGATGCCAATGTCGATTCTTCTTTTATTACAGTTCGCTTCAAACAACAAACCTCTCTGGAT
This sequence comes from Myathropa florea, assembly GCA_930367185.1. NCBI lineage: Eukaryota > Metazoa > Arthropoda > Insecta > Diptera > Syrphidae > Myathropa > Myathropa florea. The sequence continues at coordinate 124,842,706 of OV884002.1, read as the reverse complement.
GATATGTAAATTTGCTTGACTTGGCCTTTAGTCGCAATCAACTACTGCATTATGTCAAGGGTTAAAAAAATGTTTGAAAATGAATACTGACGAGTTTGGCAGAAATGTCAAAACCAGACATGGCGCTGTATAGCTCGTCTCTATGCATGCTGTTATATGCGGCCTTGAAATCGACAAATAGGTGGTGTGTGACGATTTGCATTTCTTGGGTCTTCTCCAGGATCTGCCGCAGTGTGAAGATTTGACCTATAGTGGACTTTCATGGCTGAAACCACACCTATCAATGTTGGTGACGAAAGATTTCGGGCGTTCACAGAGGATGGCAGAAAAGATCTTATAGGCGATGTTAAGGAGACTTATCCCTCGATAGTTGGTGCAGTCAAGGGGGTCTCCTTTCTTGTGGCGTGGTCTTATCTTGCTGGAAACAAACGTCGTCCACAACTACAGCATCAATTTGAGGATAAAAAGTATGTCAACATTGTTCGGTACCGCAATCTGTTCATTAAAAGGGTCGCACCAGCATCATTTTCGACAAAAAATGGCCACTGACACCGTTAGCCCAAATCTGTCACTTTGTATAGATAGAGACGTTCGCCAATGTTCTGCATTTCGAGTGAAATGAAATTGAGATCGAATTTCCATTTCACCCGAAGTGAATTTCCACGTTCTGCATTTCGATTGATTTCGAATTTTTCGAATTCACTTTCGGAAAAAACAAACGTTGTTGCATTGGCTTCGGCGGGCAAATGGTTTTTGTTTTGACTTAGTTTTCGTTGTTTCGACAAGGAATTGGTTGTTGTTTTGAATACTTTTTCGTGTTTCGAAGTAAAATGAAAAGAAGATACCTCAGGGAATATTCCTATAGATCATTTGAATCATCTTTTTCATTTCTAAACAAGGGTTTGGCATACAAAAGGAACCTTCTTGTACATCTTGAGAGAAATAGAAACACCAGCTGGCAGTTTTTATATTTTTCCAGGAAAGTAATTTTATTCAATAGTTTCATATAAGAATGGCAGAATGAAGAGTTCCTTACAAATCGAGATTTGCCTCCATAAATTTCGCAGAAATGTGTTTCCCCCTAAAATGAAAAATAAAATCAGTAAAAAGAAAATGAAAAATCTGAATAGTTCACGTATTCAATCCAATTTCACTGCAAATTCATAGCGGAGCTTACCAGTGAATTCAATTCGAGTAAAAATACGAGTAGATCGTATTGCAGAACACCGATTTTCATTTTCGAAATTCAAATTCACCACCGCAATTTCGATCGGATTGCAGAACCCAAATTTTCACTTTAACAGCTCGAATTCATAAAAAGTGGAATGCAGAACATGGGCGGTTGTTTCACTATTTGTCTTGTGTTTTCCAACCCTCAGATGTCAAAATTTGTTTTGTTTATTTGTACAGTCAAATCATTTGTCTGTCTTCATCCCTCAAAATTGGTAAATATAGAAAGTTATGATCTTCGCTAATTTTGCTCACCCATTCATGGAAGGCACACCGTTTTGCACGGTCTTCTAGTATTTTCGTGTCAATTGGTCCTTATAAGGACGAAGGTCAAGATCTTTATGCGAAATGACGGCGCAAATTGGTTGCGGATGGTTCCAATGCAAGTGATCATTTCGAAATGGACACGCCTGGCTTGACAGCGATGTTTTCAGATGACCTCGGAAATAATCCGTAAATAATCTTCTGTGCGACAGGGCAACAGAGGACGCTCGCGTTTAAGGTAACACACATAAGTGGAGAAAGACTTTAATCAACTTGTCCTGCGCAACTGAAGACAGCTGCAAACAAGCATACTAGATGGAGAGTCCTGTCGCTTGAGACCTAGGTCCACCCCGGACTAAAGCTCTGTCCAAAGCGTAAGAAAAACTTTCTGATCATCATCTCATCTCATCTCATTTTCAATGACCCGCATGTTCCACTAAAGGGGTCGCGGGGGCAATGCATGCACGAGAGATCTCCAGGCCACTCGATCCTCCGCCATCGACTCTAACTCATCAGGAGCTATGCCCAAGCGCAACCAGGCGAGTGTTTGGACTTGGTCCAACCATCTCATCCTAGGTCTGCCAAGCGGTCGCCTACCTGATGGAATCGCATTCAAGGCACGCCTCGGAAGTCGTAATGATGGGGACATTCGTGCCACGTGACCAAACCAACGAAGTACAGCCCTTTCCGTTCGAAGAAGCAGCTGCCCAACCATGAGTTCCCCGCGCACTGTCGTGTTTCTCACCCTATCCCGGCGAGTAATTCCCACAACAGCACGAAGAAATCTCATCTCGGCAGCTTGTATTCGCGATCTTATTCTTTCGGTCATTACCCAAATTTCATGACCATAGGTGAGAGTTGGAACAAATACTGCGTTAAAAACCGCTAACTTGGCTTTGACACCAAGCTCGGCCTTCCTGATTACAGATCGACCAAGCTGTTTCAAAATTGACCCAGCTTGACCAATCCTACAGGAAAGCTCAGCATTATTCCTCCCATCACTCGTGAAGAAGACCCCGAGATACTTGAACTTCTCCACCTGTTTCAATGGAGAGTGCATTGAACAGGCGTTCTGGAAATAACCATAACCTCGGATTTGTCCACCTTAACCCTCATCCCAGCATCAGCACATACGGCCACAAACCTATCTAGCGCGCGCTGGAGTTCTATCTGGGAGGATGTGAGGATGACTAAGTCATTTGCAAGAAGAAGATGACCTACCCTCAACTCCCCCAATGTGAAACATTCCTCGTCTCGACTGCGCTGTAACATCCAGTCCATATATATAATGAAAAGGAGAGGTGACAAAACGCACCCTTGGCGAAGTCCAACGCCCACGGTGAACGGTGTTGATTTACTACTGTTAACCCGAACACAGCTACTACAGTTTGTGTAGCTGATTTTTGATTTAATTCACTGTAGAACTGCAAGGAGTCCGCTTGATGGCTACTAAAAGCAGAAAAAGTCCCCAATATTTTCACAGTTTTTGCAGAGAATTTTCCCCTTTTATCAGAAAACTACATTTTGTGGCAAATCCTGCCTCCTAGCGGACAACTGGTACTAAGATCTTGCTATTTCTAACTGTTTTCTAAATGACTTGTCAAGTCAACGTTCATAAAATCATTTGAACTCCAGTTTCGCTCAATTCTAAATAAGACCAGCAAACAGGAATTACGAGGAAGCCTTTGATTAATTTTTAACTCTTTCATACATTATCTAACCATTTGGCGACTTTCTTTTATTATTTTTATGACAAGTTTGTGGCAAATGAAATAACAACTGCTATTTGGCTCTGATGAGGTGGGCGCGGTGGCGTAGTGGGTAGGTGCGTCGACTCCTACGCTCGAGGTCTAAGCTTCGAATCTCGAAAAAACACAACATTTTCTCACGGCTCCACCTCTTTCGAGTCACTGACAATGCTCAAGGAGTATAACAGTCTAGAAAAAGCTTTTCAATTACGCAGTTCGGAGTCGGCATTAAACTGTTGGTCCCATCCACTCGTGAGAGAACAATAGCGCGCGCTCAATATGCTGTAGCGCCGCCATTACTATTATTTGATGAATATTTACTGTATGTGTATGTATGTAGTGTACTCTGTATTTTTAGTTCGGGAGGAAAACCACGTTCGCTTCAATGCCTGATCCATGCAAGACGGAGCAACCTTTTTATTTCATTAATATTTCAATTCAATTCATATTCATTCACAATACTTAGGGCAGGCTAATTCACAATAGACTAAGGGTATTTTTTTTTTTTTTTTTTCCTCTTGTACAACCCTGCCGTAAAGGCTGCGACACTGCGACCTAAAAAGATCTATTGTATCGACGGGCTGGAGTTAATCCAAAAGATTTACCACTTTCCTTATGAAAGATAGTATATCTTTTGTAGTGGAGTTTTTCAATTCCACTGAAGTCAGTATTTCCCTGTGGAGAATACGTTTCCTTAACCAATGTAGTGCCGGACATTCACATAAGATGTGCTGAGATGTTTCGTCTTCTTCAAGACAGAACCTACATTCCGTGTTTTGACACAAGTTCATTTTGTTAAGGTGGTAATACAAGCCGCAGTGGCCAGTAAGAAAGCCCGTTAGCTTTCTTATGCTCTCCTTATCTAAGCTAAGGATTTCCTTGTAGGAATAGGGTCTGATTAATCTTTTGGATTGCCTGAGACCTGACCCATTGGTCCAATGATCTAGGCGAAGTTTGTTTTCCCATTCATTAATCAGCGCTGCAGCCGTCGACCAATTGACACTGCAGTATGGTTCAGGGCCTATGAACGCAGTACTTGAACCCGCTCTAGCGAGTTCATCTGCGGATTCGTTACCTGCAATCCCTTTGTGTCCAGGGACCCAGCCAAGTTTCACTTTGTTGTGTTTGGCTAGGCATTGCAGAGCATCGTGGCAACATTTGACAGCTTTGGAGTCTATTTGACTGGACGATAAGACCTTAAGTGCTGCCTGGCTATCTGAAAAGATTTGTATAATTGCGCCCTTGATACCTTTACCAAGATTATGTCTCGCGCAGATCTCAATGGCATGGATTTCGGCTTGGAACACAGTGGGACTAGACCCCATCGGTACAGAGATCCCAGTGTTGGGTCCACAGACACCAGCTCCGACTCCAGAATCCATTTTCGATCCATCTGTGTACCAAACTAGACTTCTGGGGTCTAGTGTTGGGACACCATTGGACCAGTCTACCCGGTCCAATATTTCAACTTCAAAAAACCTGCCGAAACAGTTCTGCCTGACCATAGTGTCCGGCATTGTACAAAACATGTCTCTATTAGGGATTGAGTTGAGACCCTAGGTCACCTGGTTTGAATTGATATTCTAGCTGCAGTTTAATGGCATAAGTGGCAGCTATCTTCCTAACGAAGATGGGTAATGGTGTCAGCCCGATAATAGCTTCGAGAGCTGTTGTGGGGCAGGTGCGCATGGCACCTGTTATGCCAAGACAGGCAACCCTTTGCAGTTTTTGCAGTTTGTTTGCCGATGACTGTTGAAGGGTTTTTGGCCACCATACGATGGCCGCATATGTGATAATGGGTCTCGCCATCATTGTGTACAACCAATGAATAATTTTGGGAGAGTCCTACCGTAAAGACGTCTACTGGCCCACAGTGCTCTGGTAGCTCGCTCTATGGCGGACTTAATATGTGAATTCCAGTTAAGTCGTCTGTCCAGGATTACTCCGAGATATTTTACCTCGCTGGAATAAACTAGTGTGGTGTTGCCGATTATTATGGGTTCAAGGTTGATACGAGTCCTCCTTGAGAAGGGCACTAGAACGGTCTTGCAGGGATTGATCGATAAACCCTCTGCGTTGCACCATTCCACGACTTGAAGTAGCGCACTTTGCATCATATTGCAAATAGTCGTGTCGTGCTTACCCCTTATAACAATCGCCAGGTCATCAGCATAACCAATTGTGGTGTAGCCTGATCCTTGAAGATCTACTAACAGTTTGTCGATAACTAGTGACCATAATAAGGGGGAAAGAACCCCCCTTGTGGGCAACCTTTTGCCGCGGTTACAGAAACCGACACTCCTCCGGAAGAAGATGTAATCGAACGACTTTCCAACATGGCTCTGATCCATTTGTTAGTCGATTCTTCGATACCTCTGCTACTGATCGCTCTTGCGATCGAGTCGTAGCCAGTGTTATCGAAAGCGCCCTCGATGTCGAGGAATGCACATAGGGCTATTTCTTTGGAAGCAAGTGCGCCTTCTATCTTTTTGACGAGATAATGAAGGGCACCTATGGTGGATTTACCTTTCCTATATGCATACTGGTTCGAGTTTAGAGGGTTAGACAACTCTAATCGTTCTCTAATGTAAACATCAATTAGTCTCTCCATCGTTTTGAGTACAAATGATGTTAGACTTATAGGTCTGTATGATTTAGGCAGCTCACTAGATCTATTACCCGGTTTGAGAATGAATATTACGTAGACTAAGGGTAAGGTAAATTCAAGAGGGTAACGTAGGTCAATTCAATATAGTTAATATAAGTTAGTTTTCCATACATATATGACATTATTATTATTATATTTGGCTCTGATGAACTACTGTGCCTGAAGGAGATTGCACTCAGCCCATTTCTAACCTTAAACTCCTTAGACTGAGACTTGATTGTCACAGAAACAGAGCAACGTGAAATGTAGCCAGACCTTTGATGTCTCAATTAGAATCCCTCCATTGGGTCTCTTGCCCATCTTCAAACAGGCGGCTTTAGCAATTCCTTGTCACCGTTTTGTCAAAATTCATTCATCATTTCTGAAGTCATTTGCATGCTCCCAAGCCCTCTGACAGACCCCACTTGAGCACCTCCTCCTGACCACATCAGGACCAAATGAAGAAGATGACGGCGATGCGAATGATGCTGCAGATCATGAAGATGATGATGCTGCCCTGTCCCGATGATCACCGCGAATTTTTGCCAATTTTCAAGTTTTGTTGGCTTCAATGCTGCCCAATCTGATCGAGATCAACCACTGAAAGTCTCCCTCAGTTTGGATACGAGCGCCTTCCCCCACAGCCACTGCATCCCGTCCGCCCCAGCCTCAGACTATGTATAATTAATTTCATTATCAAGATGCAATACACTGAGTGAGTTTTTAATCTTTTAACGAATATATTTCGATCTGCGCAATCCTCCTGGGAGCGCAGGAGCAGCAGAAAAGCAGGAGTCAGACTCCGGCAGCAGCAGCACCGACACCACCACCACCACCGCGACGGCGATCATCAGCAACAACAAAAGTAAACGTGAGTTTATTTATTTTTGTGTAACCCCCTATCGGTGGTTATTAATCAAAAAAAACTCAACTCATTCTTATAGACACCACGACGGGAGTGTGCAACACCCATCTCGTCTCGAGTACGTATTCCGGTGATCTCGGTAGGATTTGCTCCAGAAATGCGCTCCGCGTGTGTGTCTGTGTGTGTGTGTTTATGTGTACGATCGTAATCGATCTCTCTTTCTCCCCGGGTGCTTCGGGAATTCGTTTGGCCAGAATGTGCAAATAGGCAAAGCACACCATCCACCACTTAGGTGCACTCCGACGTCACTATCGCTGGCACTCCATCAACTTTTTGGGGTGAAGATTTCTCGGCTGTGTTCATTGGCATCGTTGGCACTTCCACTTCCACTCGAGACTGGCGCGTTTGTGATCCAAGAGCTGTGGTACACATAACCAGTGGTGTGGTGCATGTGAAATGATCTGCATCGATTGTTCACGAGGTGTAAAAAGTCGAAACAAGATTCTGAAGAAATAAAACCGAATGAGGCGAAACCCAGAAACGAAACGCGAAGCAAACAGATTCTGAGGAGATTAGTCCAGGAGGCACCTCCTAGTTGCTGCTGCTGCCATCGTGAAGGTGGCGCGGTGGGTAAGCAAATGCGACGGAACGGCTGCGCTAGAGAACACTGCACACCGCATATATGGGAACAAGAACTCGGAGGAGGAGGCAATATTGCACCTGGAGGCGAATGAGATAGTTCACAGAGTCACGGTTTGCTAATTTGCGCTGCGAAAACAAATGAGCTTATGGAAGGTGTTGTTTCTGTGGCTGTGGATGGAGGGAGGGGGAGAGAGTTGTACGATCAAATACTTAACACTTCCCGAGCAATGTTCGCGATTTCGATGGAAATGGGTAAGTCCCAATCAGACACGTATTCCCTGGAAATCTCTGCAATTGCCCATGGGACACATGCAGCACGGACTGGTGACACTGCATTCGGCGAAAAGTTTGGTAGGAGCAATAAGTTGCGCTGATACTGCGAGGGAACATCAGAAATCGTGTTATTAGAACCCGCGCCACAAACATTGACTTGAGGCATGTGCGAGATATTCCTGCCAAGTGTTCAGTTCGGGTATTTATGATTTGTTCGAGGAAGCGTGAGAATTTTGTGACCCGATTGGAGGAAGTTTTGCTTGTGGGGGGTATGGTGGTCCCTTTCGTCTCACATTTTCTTTGTTTTTTGGATCAGCTTTGATCTCATAGAGCAGTCAAACAAGGATTGTGCACAAATTAGCCTTCTCGCAGCTGTCTTCTTCTTTTTCCTAGGACGCTACAGTCCGAGGTGAACCTGGGCCTCACCCAACATCCCGCTTCGATCTCTCGTCAGCTGTTTTCAGTTTCACATCAAGCCGACCGGGGTCCCGAAGGTGTCATTGCACAAAATATTTTCTCCACTTTGCCTTCGGACACGGATAGGTGGAGTCCAGAGAGTCTGGAACCAAACTTTCGCCCTCATGTCCTCATTCATCCAAAGCGAACTCTTCATTAGGTACCCGTTCAGTGGATTTGCTTGGTCGTAGTACCTCCTTCGCCCATCTTCTGATAAAAAGAATGATGAAGTGAAAATCTTCCAAAACACGCTCCACAGAGTGTAGACGAGATCGTTTCTAGTTGCTAACTTCATCTTGTGAGCCTCAACCAACGGCACATCTATATCAGCTCGAGGGCAGGATACTTCTTCTTTTGGCGCTACAGTCCGTGCATCCGAAATGTCCCATTTTCCATGAATCTGGCGCATAAATCAGACTGAATTTGACCGATGACATGGGCTATGTTGGCTTTGAGGGGCTTCAAAGTGCGCCAGAGTCATGGAAAATGGAACATTTCGGCCGCTGTGACTTGTGGCTTATTCGCATGGACCAGCGACTTTAGAGAACCCCACAAGAGAAAGTCTAACGGGGTCAAATCGCACGAACTCGGTGGCCATTACACATCACTTCCACGTGAGATGACCATGCCCTCGAATCACTCGTGCAGAATTTTCAATGTGGCGTAGCACGTAGCGTAGTCCTGTTGAAACCATATGTCGTTGGTGTCAATATCATCCAATTCAGGCCAATAGAAGATTGTAATCATCGACCTATAGCGCTCTCCGTTGATGGTGATGGCCTGGCCAACGTCATTCTCGAAGAAGTATGGACCAATGACGCCGCTAGCCCAAAGTCCACAACAAACAGTGATTTTTTCAGGATGCTCTTGGATCTCATGTGGATTGGTATCGTCCCAAATTCGACGGTTTTGTGTGTTGGCGTACCCATTCAACCAGAAATGGGCCTCCAATTTTTCGATGAAAATTCTGGTCAGTTTCACCTGCCCCAAAGACCTGGTGACCAGACAGTGCTCGTACAGTGCCGACAAGAAGGTCTCGTTAAATCGTCACATGCGCATGCACCAAAGTTCACCAGCGCCTAGTTCGAACGCCTCGAACGGTGGTGATGACAGTTCTAGTCAAGTGAGTTGGTTGAGTCATTCCCCTTCCCACGACGTGTGTTCGCTGAATCGGCTTTGGCATTCAGCGAGCACACTTTGTTGTCTCTGGTCGTTTACCTTCAGCTCCTGGGTCAGTTGAATATTGTACGGGTACAGGCCCAAGTTACGATGCAGAATTCGCCAAGTTCTGTTCTGCGAAAGGCTGAATTTTTGTGAGCGATCCGAAATCGACTTCCTCGGATTCTTCTGCACACTCTCACGGACAACGGCGATGTTTTCGGCAAATCCTGCGTTTCGTCGGCGTACCGATATTGGTTTATTGTTAACTGAACCAGTGGACTCAAATTTATCCACCACACCGCGAATATTCCCCTCGGAAGTACACTTATTGCGACCGTAAAATTAGAGAACCGCGCGGACAGATTTTCCAAGATTTGACGCAAAGCCTAATGCCAGACTGGACCGACCAGGTTGTTAACGAATGGCTTTAGGCGTTCACATAGCACGGCAGATAAGATCATATAAGCAATGTTCAGAAGACTGATGCCTCTATAGTTGGTGCAATTCGAAGGGTCTCCTTTTTGTGGATCGGGCAAACAATGCTGAGGTTCCATTCATCGGGCAAGCTTTCTTCTGGCCATATTTTACAGATGAGGCACAACCAGAACCCGAACAGAACACACATTCTGATAAAATAATCATTTGCACCTGTTGTTGAACGCTAAGTCCGCCCGTGTTCATTTGGCAAAACAGACTGAATAAATGACAGTCAATTTGACGGATGTAGCTTCAACATTATGGCCGTTATCAACTGTCAAAGTTCGGAAGTCTCTATTGGAAGCCACCTTGCAAACAACGTGTCCATATTTGTGAGAAGAAAATGGACACCAAAAATCAATCAATCACGAAATCAGTTGATTTCTGGTATCCACTTTCTTCTCAAAATATTTAGCTGTCAGCCGAAACCACTTAAATCGCCATCTTCAGTCACCTTTTGACATGAAATGTCATCCACCGTACAAATAAACGTCATTAAAATCAAATGCGTCCAGAAATGCAACCAAAATGCGTTCAAAATCACATTCAATTGCAAAAAGTTGTGTTCACTCTCAGATAAACTCGATCGCACCCCATTCCCGCCAGCAATCCGAATCGAAAGTGCAACTAATGAACAACACAAGGTTCGCCTGCAACATTCATACACACAATCGGCGAACACCACGAGCAAAAACTGAACAAAAAAATAAAAGAAAGAAAAGAGAATACACCAACGAATTGGAAATTCTCTTATTAAAATTATCATTTCTCGAAATCGAGAGATTATCAAATTCCTCGGAAGTCCACGTCCACGTACCAGGTTCTGTTTTATTTTCCACCGTCCCTTTTTGTTCTGTTGTCTTGCAAAAGGCACTGCTCTGCATGTGCCGTGTGTGTAGTATGCTGCTGCATCGTAATCTGCGTTGCATACTCGTGTTCTTTACTCTCCAGCGGTCGGAGTGGAAGGACTATTTGAATTGAACTTATCCCACATCATCAGCGGCAGCATCATCATCATCATCATCATCATCATCATCATCATCATCATCATCAGCAGCAGCAGCAACGTCGTCGTCATCGCGGGTTGTCGTCTCGAATACCATTCCTCTTTAATTGTAAAGTGCCAGGATGCCAAGAAGCATGCGAGCATTCGGTTGTATTTTAATTTGCACACCTAGTATCCTTCTCTATCCACGAGAGCTGATCTCGCAATTAATTCAGTGTACCCTCTTCTCGTTGCAGAAACAAAAGAACTTAGCCCAAGTGATTTGAATGAGCAGGCCGATGCGGCTGCGTCGGCGGATGTAGATCAATCAGCCGAACCGCGAACTCCGTTCACCACAGAATCGTTGATGGACGACAATCGGCCATCGTCGAGTACGCCTCGGACCCTATCACCGCCATCGGATGTGGAAGCGGATGACAATCATCCTCCCTCGGTCCGATCAGACCCACAATCGGGGGCAAATTCACCCTTAGAACATGATGATTCGTCGATAGTTCCTGCGGCCGCTGTTGCCAACGTTCCTAAGCTTCGATTGAATGCGCTTCTAGCTTCTGATCCTGCTCTTAATCCAGATGCCAGAAACCTAAAAATCCTCCACGAAGAATCGACGAAAAACCATCATCAGCATCACGATGATGCACCTGCGTCATCGTCTTCGGCATCATCAGCTGCAGCCGCCTCGGCGTCAGGTGATCCGAAGATTTCGGTGAAAAATCAAACATCAGCTGTGGTGGATAACGCCCAGCGCGTCAAGGTGTTCATGTGTCTTCCCTGTGGCATTGGATTCTCATCGAGATCAACTCTCGAGGCTCACCAAGCCTACTATTGTTCCCACAGGTGAGTCACAATCAATTTTCTCCCTCTCCCTTCCTCAATGAGTCATGTTCTTGCAGAAAGGAAAACGAGGAAGATCCTGCTGGTGGTGGCGCTGGAAGTGCATCGTCAGGCGACAAAAGTTCCACAATAACATCCGGTGAGCCATCAGCGAAATCCATTAAGACTGGCAAGCAATACGCTTGCACACAGTGCTCGTACAGTGCCGACAAGAAGGTCTCGTTAAATCGTCACATGCGCATGCACCAAAGTTCACCAGCGCCTAGTTCGAACGCCTCGAACGGTGGTGATGACAGTTCTAGTCAAGTGAGTTGGTTGAGTCATTCCCCTTCCCACGAACGGTGGTGCATGGTCTCACACGTGTTCTCTTTGTTTCTCTCTCTCATTTCACAGCAAATCGATCGTTACTGCTCTGAATGTGATATTAGATTCTCGAATGTGAAAACTTATCGGGCGCATAAGCAACACTATTGTAGTTCCAGACGCAATGATGGGTAAGTCCTGACAACCTGCCCTAATCGTTCCCATCTAAATCCGCATCTTTTCTGCAGACAAACGACACCAAAGCTAGTGGAACCAGGCGTGAAAACGAGTGGAGGTTCGGTGAGCCCCCCACAGGCGAGAACAAAAACCCCAACACCAGCTGCAGCCGCTGCTGTTCCTGCACAACCCTTCATTGCTCTACCGACGAATCCAATTCTAATTATCCCGTACTATTTAATTCGGGCGGCCAGCATGATACCAGGCCCACTGTGAGTATCCAAAGCTTCAGCGTTCATCCCGCTCGTACTTAACTTGAATTCATTTAGAACATCCGTATCGCCTGGGATCGCGAATCCGGAAAGCACATGTTTCTCGCTGGAAAACGGAGCTCTCAAGCCAATGGCCACCGCGTTGACCCCCAGCAGCATTGCGAACAATCAAATTCCACACGTAGATTCCACATCACGATCGCATCCTCCACCACCAAGCACTCCATCAAACAATAACGACGCTGGCACCCCAGCACCGCTGCTCACCGAGAAGAACGCTCGTGCTGCCTCGGCGAATAGTTGCAGCGAATCTGTGAAACAGAACAAAAAGGATGGAGGCGCAGTGAGGTAAGACACGATTTGGTGGGTTGGCCCGATGCACTGATTAAATAACATTTCCACTTGCAGAGAATTCGCGCCTCTGGATCTTTCATTGCGTCGCTCGCCGATGCCGAGAGCACAACGTGTCCGGTCATCGTCGAGTTTTGTGCCACCAGTTGATGATCGGGTCGATATTGAAACCATGATGGAGGGCAAGGAGAATCTGTCCATTGACAGTGGCAGCATGACACCTGAACAAATAGTTTGTGCTCCATCTCTGCCCAACAGTCCGTCGATGAGTCCATCGCCCAAGCGGAGGGCGCTAAGTCCAAGAAGCAGCAGCGCCGCTTCGATGTCACCCGTACCATCATCTGTCATGGATCATCTGCCACTGCGGTCGATAATCCCAGCCGACATTGCAATGAAACTGACTGAATCGAACATCATGCCACCACTGATTGCCAAGCAGAAGCTCGAATTGGCCCTAACCCTCTCATCTGCATCAGCTGCGGCAGCCGCAGCAGCAGCAGCAGCGGCTGCACTGAACAACAGCAAAGATTCGAGCAAAGCACCCGCAAGTAATCCCCTGCTGAGCATGCCAGGAGCACCGATAAGCGTTGGTGGAGCTTCCTCGGGGCAGCCACAGATTTTCGTCAAGCAGGGTGTATCAAAGTGCAAAGAATGCAACATCGTGTTCTGCAAATACGAGAACTACTTGGCCCACAAACAGCACTACTGTTCGGCCAGAAACCAAGAAGACACCGAGAACAAAATCACCACTCCCCCGACGACATCAAACTCTGGAGCGGACACCAATCCAATCGCGTATCAGCAGTTGATCTGCGCTGCCTGCGGCATCAAGTACACTTCCCTCGACAACTTGAGAGCCCATCAGAAGTTCTACTGTCCCAAGGGAGGTGGTGATGCGTCTGCCGCCCCGCCCGTCACACGGGAAAAATGTGCAAAGTGTAAGATCCTCCACGAAATCGGCCAGCCATGCCCTCCAATGGCTGCCGCAGCTGTTGCTCCACAAGGTTCCTACAAGTGTCCCGTTTGTGATGTGATCAGCTTGACAGCCGTCGAGAGTCGGAAACATCTGGAGACTCATGGCAGCGTTAAGGCATTTCGCTGTTCCATTTGCCGATACAAAGGGAATACATTGCGGTAAGTTGAACACAGCACAGGGTGCGAAAGTGGAGCTAATTGGGGGGGAAATTCATTTACAGCGGGATGAGGACACACATTCGAATGCATTTCGACAAGAAGACGTCGGACTTCAACGAGGAGAACTACATGTCGTGCATTTTGGAAGACGATAGCTTGGAGATCCCCAGTCCAGCGTCGTTAAACCAGGAGCAGCTCTCACAATTTGCCGCTGCTCAACAGCAACACCAGCAACACCAACAACAACAGCAACAGCAACAACAGCAGCAACAGCATCTACTCCAGCAACAGTCCTCGACGCAGCAACATTCCCCACAAAACCCTCAGCAGATCTTCAACTGTGAGATTTGCAACTACTCATCATCCTACAAGGGCAATGTGGTAAGTCCTACCCCGATGACCTGCTTTCCCCCACACGCACTCATGCCATTTTTTCATTCCCAGATGCGTCACATGAAACTTGTCCACTCCCAGCCTGGGGCGTCACCATCGCCTGAAATGTTGATCGAGGACATCGAGCCTGCTACGCACAGTGTGAACGGAGACAACGGTAATAGTCTTCCCGAGAGGTACAAACGATAGCTCGCTTTTCCCCCCAAAAACCGATTCTAATCAAACCCCTCTCTCGATTCCTTTCAGTTTCACAATCAAAACGGAACCATTAGAATCAACTGCCATTGCTGTCTCCAAGAACAACAACAACACCACTCCAAATCATCACCATCATCATCATCAGCATCATCATCTGGACCCGTTGACGCAGATCAAATCAGAGCCAATGGATGTGACAGATGGTGTTATAAGATCTCTTCCATCGCCATTGTCCGTTCCACCGCCGCCGATCAATTCATCTTCACCCCTGTCTGGAGATGAGAATTCATTGTTGAGGAACACCGCTTCGATTGGATCAAGTGGCATGCCCTTCAATCAGAAATACTGTCAAACGTGCGACATAACCTTTAACTATATGAAAACCTATTTAGCGCATAAGCAGTACTATTGTAAGAATAAGACTCGTGGCGATGCGGACAGTCCAAGTCCGGTGCCACCGGTGCAATCGCCGACTATGTTGAATAAGAATAAGGAGAACCTGGAAGCGGCTATTTTATAGAGAGCACATTTGATGCTTTCTCTGAGAATGATGGAATTTGAGAAGCAAGCACGATGGTGAAGGGTGAATTGATAGAAGCAGTAGCAGATGTTGATGTGGATATCTTGGATTTTTCTTCGAGTCTGTTTGTTTCTTAGGGTGTGGCATGCGTTGAACCCAGTTTTCGGATCCCTATGACAGCTCTTGCAGTGTAACATAAGTTGAAACAAGACTTCACTGTCACAGCTCTTGTGACGTGACATACTCTGAATCAGACTTCTTCAGACCTCTGCGACTGCTCTTGCAGTGCGACATACGTTGCACCAAGTCCTCAGATCTCTACGACAGCTCCTGCGGTGTGACGTACGTTGAACTAAGTTCTTAGACCTCTGTGATAGCTCTTGCGGTGCCACATATGTTCCATCAAGTCTTCAGATCTCTGTGACAGTTCTTGCAGTGTGGCATATGTTGAACCAAGTCTTTTGTGCTCCATGCTATCATCCAACCATGCGACTGACCTTTCCTTTTCGACTGGAGCGACTTCATTTATTAATATAGTCATATGCAAACATTGTTCCACTTGCTTAATTTGCTCGCCTAAGATTTGCCTTAATTTCAAAGGCATGCTCTCACATTCTTACACATTTCTAGAAAATGATCGTTTGCGGTGACTCCTGCCTCCTGGTGGTCAGCTCGGAACTATGATTCTACCTTTTCAAACTCTTGTCCAAGCAACGTGTCAACTCAACGATCAGAAAATGAGAACTTCAGTGTCGTTAGATAAAGGATCAGCAACAAGGAACGTTTACGTCTAAGGTGGCGCACCCAAATGGAGAGGGACCTCAACCAGCTTGGCATGCGCAATTGGCGACAGCTAGCAAAAGATCGTTCTAGGTGAAGAGGTTTATTGGTTGAGGCCCAAGTCCACCCCGGACTGTAGAGTCACAAGAAGAAGAATAACCAGGAACTACGTAAAAGTCCTTGAATCTCTCTTAGCCCTTTGATTCATCATCTAACGATGGGGTAACTTTTTTTTTGGTGGAAAGTGGAAGTGAGAGCAACTTCTAGTTGGCTCTGATAGCCTAGGTGTCTAACGGACATTTCAGCCAATCCGTTTTTAACTTCAAATTCCTCAGACTGAAACTTGATTGTCACAGAAACAGAACTCCGTGAAATGTCGCCAAACAGTGACATGTTAATTAGAACCCTTCCTTTAAACCCCTTGTACAACTTCAAACGGTCACCTTCCTCAATTCCTTGCCTCCTTATTGTCAAAATGCATTCATCTTATCTGAAGTCATTTGCATGCTCCCAAGCCCTGTGAAGCTCTGTTCAAATCCGACTTGAGCACCTCCTCCTGAGCACACCAGGAGCAAATGAAGAAGATGGCTGCGATGCGAATGATGCTGCAGATCATGAAGGTGATGTCGCCCCGTTCCGATGATCGCCCCGAATTTTTGCAAATTTTCAAGTTTTGTTGGCATCAACGTAGCCGATCGAGATCAAACAGTCAAAGTCTCTCTCAGTTTGGATACGAGCACCTTCTACAACAGCCACTGTATCTCACTTCGGCCACAGCCTCATTTCGGCCACAGCCTCATTTCGGTCACAGCCTCATTTCGGCCACAGCCTCATTTCGCTCACAACCTCACTTCGGCCACAACCTCACTTCGGCCACAACCTCACTTCGGCCACAACCTCACTTCGGCCACAACCTCACTTCGGCCAAAGCCTCCCTTCGACCACAGTCTCACTTCGATCATAGCCTCACTTCATCCGTAGCTGCACTTTAATCGCAACTT
Organism: Myathropa florea; assembly: GCA_930367185.1. Classification (NCBI taxonomy): domain Eukaryota; kingdom Metazoa; phylum Arthropoda; class Insecta; order Diptera; family Syrphidae; genus Myathropa; species Myathropa florea. The sequence goes on along the minus strand of OV884002.1, from coordinate 124,825,974 downwards.
CAGTTTCAGACTGTGTATGCGCCCAGTAGAGCTTGTCGTCTTACTGAATGGGGCACAATGGACCGAAACCGTTGGTCTAAGTGAGCCACGATCGTAAGCCGCTCGGGCATTCACATACCTTTCCTACTGAATGTCGATTTCATGTTCATTAACAACTCCCACGAACAAAGCTGTCGGCATAGAACTGTTTGTCGCAAAAGACATTCTTTGGGCAAGGTTGTCTATGCTCTCTTCTTGGTCTAGCAATCTTAGGCGTTGACACAAACGAAATGATGGCACTCGTACAGCGCCTCATCACCAAACGAATTCAAACGCCTTTAAGAACTCGGTGTTTGTCTCCAGTTGTTCAATCTCTCACGCGGCATTTGCCTTAAATCTTTCGCCAGTTGTCTCCAGCTGCGCACACCAAATTGTGTTCCCACCTTAATCGTCGCCCCACAAGCTCGAAGTGGAAGATTTTTCTTGGTGGGTCTAAATTGTGCATCTCTTTAATCGTGGACATTAACTGTTGCGTTGTCCCATAAGCTCTAAGTCGAAGATTCTTTGGGCAAAGTTATGCATGCGTTCTACATGGTCTAGACGTGCTAAGCGTTGGATCCGCAGACCTCTGACTAGACTCATGTCGCTTCACAGCCCATACAGTTCGTGGTTGAATCTTATCCTCCAATCGCCATCAATGCGAAAGATCGCACACAGAACTTTACTTTCGAATCGACCAAGAGCCTCTTCATCTGCTCTGCATATTGTTGAAGCCTCTGCGCTGAAGAGGAGGACTGGAATAATCAAGGTCCTGCACAAAGTCAACTTGGTCTTTCGAGAGAGGGCTCAGCTACTCAATTGCCACCTGAGCCCAAAGAAACAGCGGTTGGCAAGATTTATTCTGCGTTTAATTTCGGTACTGATGGTATTCATACTGTTTACTTGGGATCCGACGTAAATGAAGTCCTTTACTACCTCGGAAGTATGTCTGCCTTTGGTGACGTTGTGGCCAAGTCGCCGATGGTGTCTGTCTTTCCTTGAAGACAGCATATACTTTGTTTTGCCCTTATTCACCGCTAAACCCATTTCGGCCGCCACCGATTCAATGCCTGACGATTCGCTGTGGTTCGACCAATCACGTTAATGTCGTCCGCGTATGCCAGACAGCATTTTTACGGAATTCTGGAAGATCATCCCGCTAGTGTTGAAGTTGATGTTGAAAAAGTCACACGACAGCGCAGTCCTTGACTATCTCCCAGTTATAGGTGCCCATTGTGATCTTCCGACGTATTGTGACCTTCCAGTTGTCCATATTTTGGCACGCAAATCAGTCAGCAGGATGATTTAAACGCACCTTCATCGCCCACACTTACCAACAAATGAAACAAATAAATCGTCAACTACGACCCTCAACTCTTCTACAATCCCCTACCTCGAGCCTCTTTCTCCGAATCCATGCTGTACTCAACCATAAACATTCTCTCAGACTATTCCAAAACGAAAGTCCGCAATCCACGTAAACTTCTGCATAACCACGTTGTCTTCTTGTTAATTATTATTATAATTTTTTTATTTTTCAAAGAAAATAAAATATCATAACTTATGATGCCAAAGTTTAAATGTAAAATTACGAAACCCTACTCTATTCTCTAAACAAAAACTATAAACAAATGAATGGATTAACCTAATCTAAGCCAAGCCAACCGCGGAAACCACACTCCCCGTCGAGGAATCGAGGAGAATCAAGAAACAAATCAAATGTCTTATAGATTTAGTTCCCATTCGAAATCTGTTTTCCGTTAGTTCGTACTTTAGTTCCGTAGTTTAGTTCCGTTAGGAGAAATTTAAAGACACAAAATGAATCAAATATCATGTAAAAAGAAGTACTTTAGCGACTCTCTCTCTCATATTTATGCTAAGGAAATATGTAAGAAGTCTTAGTTTTATACTTTAACCGCATAAACAAATGAATATATACCACACACACATCCATCATCAGTAAGCAACTAAATATCCCCATGTACTATATTTATGAATTTATGAGACGCAGAGAATAGATTCTAACTTCCACTGTGTATATCTGAGGTAAACCATTCAGCAAGCATGTAACTTTTAAGGACGCAAATGTTTTGAACCCAAATTCGAGAGCAGTGAGCACTTGTCAAGGCCGCTGCCGCTGATTCGAATAGATTTCCATTTTAAATGTAACAATCGACAGCTCTCACTCTGAAATGTCGTTGAAGAGAAGTACACCAATACGATGAAAAAGAAAACAAAACACACTGAGAAACAAAAGGAAATATTGCTAATATGACAATAAATATTTATTCCAAAAATTATAAACAAAACTAATTTGGTTTTCTTTTCCATTTTGTGCCATTTTTGTTTTCACTTTTCAGCATTTTCAGGCAGAGAACGCAGAGCTTACTTAACAGGCCAAGTGTTATGCGCGCTTCACTTAACGTCAAAGATATTTTTTTTTGTGTATGTAATTTCTCCCGAATACCTTCAGAAAACAATCAAAGAAATTTAGATTGATCTCTCGGGTTTACATACTTTAGATCCCACCGCTGCCAACAATTTGTTATGCGCGAATTTGCGGAAAAAAAAAAACGAGAACTCTTTTTGTCACTCAGACGAACTTTATTCAGTCTTTTACAAATTGTTAAGCACGAATGTTTCTGAAGCAACGCTTGCACCGATCGTTGAACGCCGAATTTTGCAACCCATGCATAAATGCACGCGCAAAGCTTTTACACGCGCGAGGTGATTTTCGCTGCGTTTACATTTTGTGCATGGGTCGTAGTCCATCGATCGACCGGATACACGCCCTGCATATTATGTTTTTTGTGGTGTTATACATATGCATAACACAAGGACCCATGGATGGCACTGGACTCCTACATTATCAAATCCAATCTTGTTTGTGAATGCTTGAAAAAGCTCAAAGAGTTGAGTAGGAGAAACCGAGTAAAACTCTACTGGATACCTGGCCATACGGGGATAGAAGGCAATGAAATGGCCGACTCCCTGGCAAGGAAAGGAGCATCAGAACCCTTCACAGGCCCCCCTTCACAGGAACCATTCTGCGCTGTAGGAGACCATCTCCTCAGAGAAGAATTCAGGGAACTGGAAAGAAGGAACCTATAGTAAAGCTCGTGGAATTAAGCAGGCCAAAAAACTCCTAAGGCAATATAACCGGAATAGATTCCAGGCATGCATAAAAATGAGCAAGAATAACCTTCATATTTTAACAGGCTTCTTAACGGGGCACTGTAGACTCAGGGAGCATCTAAGGTGGTCACTAGTGGTGTCAGAAGAAGGTCTCTGCAGATTTTGTGGAGAATTTAATGAAATTCCAGAACATATACTGGGATTTTGTGAGGCACTAGCCCACAAAAGAAAAATAAGTCTGGGCAAGTACCTGCTATCAGAAGAAGAAATGCAATCACTAGAACCATCTCTCATTCTCAGATTCCTGAAGGAAACTGGCTTAGAGAGAATACTCTAGAACAGATTTCTTCACCTATGCGCAATAGGAGTCCATTACCCTCAATACAACTCTGAAAAGAACTATTTGAGGGGAACTTGTAATTGTGCCAAGGTATTGAAAGGGGGCACAATAGATCTCAAAGGTCGCGGTGCAATATACCCTCAACCATAATAATAATAATGACCCATGGAGGGTCTGAGACTGAGCAGTTGTCGCCTTCCACCGCTGACGGTAAAGGGCGCTGCTTTCACTCATTAAGACTGTAGCCAACTTTGATGTCTGCTGCTTCCACCTCAGGACCCCAGCTTCTGCCGGTGCTGTCGGAGTAGATCTTGACCACCTATCGCTTCTGTTCGAGTTCAATGAGGTGCTGCATGTTTTCCCAGAACTTAACTTTACTTTTGGTTGCTCGTTGTACTCCGTGTTGAGTTCGTCGCCAGAGTACATCGGAAATTCCAACTATATTCCGGTTGCCTTGTAGATCGCCAAGAGACGTGTGGTCTCTTCAATCAAACAGTTGGGAACCAATGTCCGCCTTGAAGGTTTCCCGGATCTTACTCCACATCTGATCAACATCATCGAAAATCTACGAGCTATAGAACTTTCGGTTACAGATGTCTCCCACAACCTTTTGGAAGAAGAAGACGCTCTTATCAACGCACAGCTGACTCCGCTTTTATACGTCTTACATCCGCGTCCGTCAGTCATCACAAAGTCAAACTCTACTGGGTCCAGGGCCGCAGCTTTTTTTTTTCGGGGGATTTTTGAGCACTCAGACTCAAAACTGGTCCATTACATTGCCAGTTAGCAACCTACTCCAGAGCCGTTAATTTGATCCCAACGGCAAATGGTGACTGGACGAGATTCGATTTCATTCGAACCTGGGACCCCTTGAACTTGGAGCAGGCACTTAACCAACTGCGCCATCCAGTAGCAGCTTAATCGAGGAGACAAATTGGCTAGGCGAGGGTCTCAAAAGGGCATCAGTAGGTCGGGTACGACTTTTTGGCCACCGATTACATTGTGCATTGTACCGGATCATAAAAGATATAATGCATTAAAAAGCCAACACGTCTTGGCTTGTAAGACACGATTGTCACACGACAAGAGCAACGTGGCCAGAGCTTAACATTGATAAAACAAACAAACTCCTGGCATTGGAACGAAACTCGATTTGCGTGTTCGTCGGAGTAATCACAGGAAATTGCCGGGAATTGGAATCATGCTTCGAAAATGAAATGCGGAGTCAATCTCTGTAAGAGCTGGGGTGATGAGGAAGACCACGAAACGATTAAACATCCGTTGTGCCACTGCCCAGTTCTTCAGAACCGGCGACTAGCTTCGTTGGGCCGAAGATTCTTCACAGAGACTGCGGACTTAGCGAACGCAGACATACTGGATATTCTAAGATTTAGAAAGAGCACGGTGTAGTTTCGTCCATAGATAGGTTTCTAAATTTGTGTACCACAAATGAGCTGGAGCATTTGCCACCTTCCATTGCTGACAGTAAAGGACACACTGCTTCCATTCACCAAGACCAAGTTGTCTTCCTTCCGCGACCACTTTTTACCAGAGGCTCAATCTTCTTCTCATTCGCTCGATGTAGCTGCGCCAGTTTAGTCTAAGGACTTTTGCCTTCCGAACTATGTCCACATCTTTCTACAGATTGTGGAGTTCGCAGTTATGCTTTCTCCTGCATCCTGCATCCGTCTTCCGCACCAAATATCGGACGTGGAATGCTTTCTTGAAAGGCCCCCCTGCAGTCCTTTCTTTCGGCTTCATAAAGTAACAAAGACAAGATAAGGGGTTTGTAGAGCAAGATTTTTGTGCTTTGGATCAGGGGTTTTGACAAACGGAAGAACGTTTGTGGAGTTCACGTTTAGCCCCAACGTAGACAAACTCCTAGAGCGCATGCATAACATTGTTCCAGCCCGACTTACCAACAACCTTGGTTGGCGTGCCCGTGAAGTGCCTTCCCTAAGTTAAGGGGGTCCCAGGTTCGAATCCCAGTGAAAGCGAAGTTTCTTTCGCTTTTATCCGGCTTTTCAAATCTGGTCCAATCCTTATTTGCCGTTCGGATAAAATTAACGGCATTGGAGTAGGTTTCTCCCTAGCAGTACAATGAACCAGTTGAGTCTGAGTGCTCCAGCAGAATTTCAAAAATCCACCGAAAAAAAGTAACCAGACGAGAGAATCAAAGAAATCAAACTCTCTCAGATACAGATATCCAAACAAGAGACAAAAACCACTGAAATCAAGAAAACCATCACAAAAGACAAAACCAAAAATAATTTTCATTCAAAATTCATTTACTTCTTCACATCTTAAGCCTTTAAAACACTTGTGTCCTTAAAATTTTGCTGTTTATTTCATTATCAGCCGCTCAGATTTCTTGGCGCCCAAATTTCCGTATCAATGCCTTCGAACATGCTGCTCTCACTTTCCAAAGCTTCCTTGAATTCTTCCAGTCGTAGGTTGAACGCCTTTGGAATCTCCTGTTGCCCCTTCAGCTTGCTGATTACCTCCTCGTAGGCTTCGTACAATAGATGCACATGGCGTTCCAAGCCCATCATCGTGACGCCCATGACATTGACTGCTTCGTGCCTCTCAAACGACACACTCACGTCATACTTTTCGGCGATGTTGATGATTTCACTGGGGTCATGTCCCAAGTCATCGATCTCGAAGATCAATTCCACTCGCTGATAGCCCATGAGTTCCCGCTTAGCGTCATGGACCCCAAACATGTTCCCAGTGATGGCGAGCTTCGAGCTGCTGTCCCCCACGCTGATGTTTGTGAGCGTGTTGTGCATGACGTCCTTCAGAACTGCACAGTCGTCCTTGGTGTATGTCTCCAACAGCTCCTGGGAGATTTGGAGCTCTATTTGAACAGAGGAATCTGTTGCCTTTCCTATGCTGGATGTCGATAGCCGCTGGACAGCCTCCTTCACCCTACGCGCCTCTGCTTCTGTTCCCCGTATGAGGACCACGCGAATGCCCCTTTCAACTGAGGAGAGGAAGGTCACATTCACGTTCAGTTGAGACTCCAACTTGCGCACAACCGGTGAATCGTGGAGGTTCTCCATTCGTCTCGTCAGGTTCATTTTGAAGGACATCATCAGCGGCGCTTCTGCTCGCAGTGCTGCCCGGGCTTGCTTCAATCCCTCGATGCTTCCACGTATAGTGACTCGATTCTGCCGGAATTGTATTTCCGTCTTGGATTCGCCCATAATCCTAAGAAGTTCCTGTTCTTTGCCAAGGATGTGGTGAAGGTCGTTTTTGAGGACATCCATCTTTAGCTTTGTTCCCGTTGCCTGGAGATGAGCGAGAATGAGATTCTTCGCCCACGCTCTGTTTTCTGGTGTCCCATAGACCCTCACACAGGGATTCTTCTGGCTTCTGCTCACTTCAAGTTGAGGCTTTTTTGGCCAAACGATGAAAGTGTTGGTTATCCTCATGATCCTGGTGAAGAGCGAGGCAGCCGCGTTGATATTCTCCGAGTCGGCGGGAGTTTCCGATTTGATGAGGTTCTCCAGTTTTCGACGATCCACACGGAAGCGTTCCAATTGAATATTTGAATCATATTCTTCATCAGAGTTCCCTGGTGGGTCTGAGGGCCCTGTTTCTGAAGTGGGCTCTATGGAGGGTGGCAACGAGGACGAATCGTACCCGAAATCCAAGTCTGCCGACGAAATCGAAGACGCCCACGAGAATCTTCGTGGTCGGCGCAATGGGGCTTCTTCTGTGTCGGAAAACGTTCCCAGGGAAATCGAGGATATGGGAGAGTAGCACTCCGACAGTCTATCTACTGGTTCCGAAATTATTCCTCCTTCTGTTAGTCCGACTTCCAAAGTTGGCGTAGAAGTCCAAGGCGCCGAGAATGGTATGGTGATGGGCTTGTCATCGACCAGGCTTTGCCTGTAAGCTTGTCTCCAGGCGGCTGCTACGGCGGCGTATGAGGGAATTTCTCCTTTTGCTGAATACATTTTTCTGCTATTTCTTGAGCTTCTTTGAAAAATCTTCGAGAATGTTTGATTGAGTTTGTAGATTTGATCTTGAAATCTTATGTTGGTCTTGAAATGTTCTGACTAAGGCAGTCTTACTCTAAACACTTTTAGAATTGAAGTGAAGACCTCTGGATGATTGCTTGGCTTTTATACCCAGATTTCCGCTACCTGCTTCAGCAATTAAGTGCGGGTTCGAATCCCTTAAAGCACAGGCCCTAAGAAAATTGAGCCACCCTAATGACAGCCCTTTTTAGAAGGGTTTCTTGGAACTGCGTCTATAAACTAAGGATGCGATTCTCGAACCCTTAATTGCCCACCCTAATGAGTAATTAGGCACCAAATGCACTGATTTGAGAGGAAAGCCCAATATTTGGAAGTAAGCCTGGTTTTCCGACCAAGAGGTGGCTGTTCAGAATCCTTAATACTTTCCAGGAAATGGTCTCAGTTGAGAGCTAAGGCAACTAAGGACTTCAGCTCGGTTGACAGATTAGGGTTTCAAGTTAAATTAAACAAAAAACTGCTTGATGGTCTGTTTATTGGGCTGACAGATCAAGTGAGCCAAGATACGATTTTCAAGCAACAAGATGGGCAAAGATGGGCATCTGATGAATTTAAATAGATTTAGGAATTAAGTGCAAAGTTTTGCTGATATTCAGTAGAGTTAAGACAAAATGGCTGCATTTTTGACTTTGCTAAGGGCCATTGTTTAATGACCTGAACTCGGGAGTCCAAAGAAAGGTGAGTAAATGCGGTAACTTCTTGTTGCACTAAATCGAAGTGTTCTTTCTTTAATTCGTCGCATGAGATTTCTTATGTCTAAAGTTTAGAGTATGGCTTGACCATCTAATCAAATGTGTTACTTTTAAGGAAAGAATAATCTTTTGATCTCATCGCCCACGGTTGCTATCCTTAAGTCTCTTTGTATATCAGCATTTCTAAGATACTAGTAAGCATTCACGATTGCTCCAATAACTTAATTTTGGAAATATTGCATAAATCTTCTTTTGCTTTCTTTGGTGCAGCCCCAGAGTTTTGTACTCTGTATGTATACTTGTATGTGTACTCTACACCTTCCAAGTAACGGGTATAATTCTCTTTAGGGATTTCAAAGGTCACCACGTTTTTTTAACGTGCGGTTTTCAACAGAGTTTCGCGTCTACAGTCATCCTTAAATATTTTGCTTCGTTTGCATGTATTGTAGTCTTTCTATGGAGTTAATGAAAACGGGTAGATTGTCTATTTTTTTGCATGTGAAGTTAAGCCTCTACTGCCCAAATATTATTTATTTTCACCACCTTTTACAAAATAATTATTTGCACGTTTTTGCATGTACTCAGAACTTGCACTACCAAAACATTAAAAAATACTGTTGATTTGCCAAAGATCCGTTGTCCACCATATACGTATCGTTTTTTATAACAAATTATTGACAAAATTTGACAATTTTAAATTTTAGTGAACCCCGCCTAAAGGATGTGTCGGGCAGTACAGGGTTAATATTCGTGGATTTGCTGTCATTGAGTATATTTTGCTTAGAGCTAGCTGCTGTGGATTCGACAAAATTTTCCGTTTCCAGGACAGTGGTGTCGTCCGCAATGCTGCCACTAGATTCCCTCCAGTTTGAGGTATGTTCCGGGCTTACAGCAAACAGCAAACAATGCTGGACCAAGAACGCCCCTCTTGTGGAATTCTGGCAGCGATCTCTTTGAACTCGGAGTATTTAGTTCATTCTTAAACCCGAAATGTTGTGTTTTCAAGAATTCAATATCTCTAAGATCATCGATACACTTTCTGAAAGAAGATTATAGGAACCAGAATTTGTAAGTTTCCATCTACAAAAACGGAACGTTTACAATTTCTGTGTGTCCGTCTGTCGTGTCTGTTAGACATTTTTATATTCTACATTTATAAGATATCGGCATGAAATTTAAAAAGTGGTACCATTTGGGGCAGGGTCCCTTATAGGTGAAGTTGAGGTGGATTTTGAAACACTGACGCATACCGTCGAATGATATACCAATCGATAGACCTTTTGAAATGAGGGGGAGGTTTGCTTAAACACTTTCCAGTGCACTGTTAAAACAATATCGGGCTCCAAAGTAGCCCCATTTCTAAATCAAAGTGTTTAAAATCTGAAAGAATCACAAAAACTTTGATTTAATCTTTACTTTCATTTAAAACTACAGTCAAAATCGCTTATAACGACACCGGTTATAACGACCAAATTCTTAGGTCCCGCCTGAGCTCCATTATGTGTAATCGAATAGCATATTAAATCGTTTACAACGACATATCGCTTACAACGACCAAATTCGTCAGTCCCTTGAAGGTCGTAATAACCGATTTTGACTGTATTTCAAATATTCTGACCCTAATCGTTTTCGAGATATTGGCCAAAGACTGTCAATAACCAACAACCAACGAATTTTGAAGAACTGAAAGTTTTGTAGACTTCAGCGCAAGCATTAAGAAATGACAAATATCAAAATATCGACTTATATGCGCATTTCGAAATATTCAAGATTTTATATTTCAAAGGTTATTATTTTCACACATAAATTCCATGCTGTCATCGATCACTCGGTACAATGATGAGTGTTATCTCTCACATTCATTTCATTTCAATCCCGAAATGCGAACGGCAATGTGCACACAGCAGGCATTAGCAGTGAGCTTGTTGCAGTCTTTCAGTGGTGGACTTGATTGAATTTTCGGTTGCCAGGATAGCCGTGTTGTCCGCAAATGTTGCCACTAGAGTCCATTCAGTTTGATGCATGTCTCGGGTGTACAAAAGAAACAATGTTGGACCAAGGACACTCCTTTGCGGAACTCCGGCGACGATCTCGTTGAACTCGAAGTTTTCAGTTTCGTGTTTAACTCGAAATATTCTGTTTTAAGATAGGTTAGGGTTCTAATATCCTGAATACGCTTTCTGGAGGAAACTGACCATTTGAACATGGGGATATTCTGGTATGATACTAGCGACCATAATTTTTTAATGATAATGCGGGACACTTTTTTGGTTTCGTTCATTTGTAATTTTCCGTCCGCCTGCTTGTCACACTTTTTATCTCCCACATTTTAAAAGATACGAGTATCTGCATGGAATTTTGTAACTACATAGGTGCTTTAGGCCTAGGTATCATTTCCTACGCATGCAAATTTGAAAACTGGGGCCATTTTTTGGGTGGATTGCGTATAGGTACGGTGACCATACGTCCTCTTTTTTAGAGGACAGTCTTCTTTTTCTGTAACGCGTCCGTCTTATATGGTTTCTTGAAGAGGACAGTAATTTGTCCTCTTTTTATTTGAACACTTTTTTTTTTTTCTATGATCTACACAGTAAAGTACTTTCTTTAGTACTAAATTAGTCGTCATCATCATCATCATTTTCGTGGGCCGCATGTTCCACTAAAGGGGTCGCGGGGCAATGCATATAAGAGCGACCCCTCGATCCTCCGCCATCGACTCATCAGGAGCTATTCCCAAGCGCGACCAGGCGAGTATTTGAAGTTGGTCCAACCATCTCTAGGCCTGCCAAGCTATTGCCTACCTGTTAGAATCGCATTCAAGGCACGCTTCGGAAGTCGTAATAATGGGAACATTTGTGCCACGTGACCAAACGAAGTAAGATATGGTCGGAGGAAAGCATGCCCGATGAGTGGAATCTCAGTATCGTTTGCCCGATCCACAAGAAAGGAGACCCCTTTGACTGCGCCAACTATCGAGGGATAAGTCTCCTTAACATCGCCTATAAGGTCTTCTCTGCCGTTTTGTGTGAACGCCTGAAACCATTCGTGAACAAACTGATAGGTCCTTATCAGAGTGGTTTCAGGCCCGGGAAGTCCACCATCGATCAAATCTTCACACTGCGGCAGATCCTGGAGAAGACCCAAGAAATGCAAATCGACACACACCATCTATTTGTCGATTTCAAGGCCGCATATGACAGCGTGTATAGAGACGAGCTATACAGCGCCATGTCTAGTTTTGACATTCCTGCTAAACTCGTCAGACTGAGCAGGATGACGATGGAGAACTCTCGACGCTCCATCAAGGTCGGTAACGAACTCACCGAGACCTTCAATGTCAAAAAAGGTTTTAGACAAGGCGACGCTCTGTCATGTGATTTCTTTAACATCGTTCTTGAGAAGATCGTGCAAAACTCACTGGCCAACACAAGAGGCACGATCTTCCAAAAGTCCGGTCAACTGCTAGCTTACGCGGATGACATTGACGTGATTGGGAGAACACAGCGAGCCGTCAATGATGCGTTTGCTGGCATTGAAACGGAAGCGGCTAAAATGGGTCTGGCGGTGAACGAGAGTAAAACCAAGAATATGCTGTCATCGAGAAAGGACGCACAACATCAACGACTTGGCCAGAACGTCACCATAGGCAGCTATAACTTTGAGGTAGTAAAGGACTTCGTCTACCTTGGCTCCGCGGTTAACAGTACAGACAACATCAATACCGAGATCAAACGCAGAATAACTCTTGCCAACCGCTGTTTTTATGGGCTCAAAAGGCAATTGAGTAGTAGAGCCCTCTCTCGGAAGACCAAGCTGACTTTATATAAGACCTTGATCATCCCAGTCCTGCTTTACGGTGCAGAGGCATGGACAATATCCCAAGCGGATGAACAGTCTCTTGGTCTTTTCGAGAGAAAAGTTCTGCGCGCGATCTTTGGTCCTGTTTGCGTTGATGGCATTTGGAGGAGAAGATTCAACCACGAACTGTATGGGCTGTACAGCGACATGAGTCTAGCCAGGCGTCTACGGATCCAACGCCTAAGGTGGCTAGGCCATGTAGAGCGTATGGACAACTTAGCTCCGGCCCGAAGAGTCTTCGACTCTGAGCCTGTGGGACAACGCAACAGAGGACGTCCACGAACAAGGTGGCGCACACAAGTCGAGGGGGACCTCTGCCGGCTTGGTGTGCGAAACTGGAGACAGCTGGCGAAAGATCGTGCTGGCTGGAGAGGCATGTTGAGTGAGGCCCAGGTCCACCTCGGACTGTAGCGCCCTAAGAAGAAGAAGACCAAACGAAGTACAGCCCTTTCCGTTCCAAGAAACAGTTGCCCAACTTTGAGTTCCTCGTGCACTGCTGTATTTCTCACCCTAATCCGGCGAGTAATTCCCACAACAGCACGAAGAAATCACATCTCAGCAGCTTGTATTCGCGATCTTATTCTTTCGGTCATTACCCAAATTCTCTGCATTCACAAAATCGATCAGTTACTCAACATTTTTCCCGAAAAATTCCTTGAATTTAGGGGTTACCTTAAAACCCAGATATTAGTCCATAATTACTTTTGCATCCGATTCTCAGAAAATAATCAGGATGCACGCATTCAGTTTACACCGCTGTCCCTCCCACAACTAATTATAATTGCTTTCATCATCGTATGATTTTTATCCATCGTCATAATTTGTCCGTAAAATATCCCACATTTTATTGGGTTGTCACTCAAAATCCCGCAAAAAATAATTGTAAATTTTTAAAAGTTTTTTAGCATATATATGTATTATCTCTCTAATTACAAGTGCTTCAACCATACTAGCCGTACGTGCTGATAAAACTTAGCCAAATGCAGCTGTCAACTGATATTCGTATACATAGAGAACGATTCATTTAAGTAAAGTGAACGAACTTACCGACCGAAACGGTTATTTTCGTCAAAGTGTACCATTTGTGTGTATTCGCTCGAATGCCTGCGTTCTCCTAAGTTTCTGTATGGCCTTTATTTGTAAGAATGCTGATTTAAGTAAGAAAAATGTACATTTGGAGAGAAGATAATTCACATAAGATTATCGAAAAGCCATTACTTATCGAAAAATGGTGGACTATATTTCTTCAAAAATTGGACTGAATTAATGTGTTTCGATTCATGGTATTCATTATAAAAAAGCGATTAATTAGTTTTTCGTTAAGCAGGACGGCGTTAAATGAAACAATCAAATTTTGTCTCGAAAAGACCAAGGGACTCTTCATCCGCTTGGGATATTGACCATGCCTCTGCGCCATAAAGCAGGACTGGGATGATCAAGGTCTTGTATAGAGTCAACTTGGTCTTCCGAGAGAGGGCTCTACTACTCAATTGCCTTTTGAGCCCATAAAAACAGCGGTTTTTCTGCGTTTCAGCGGTTGGCAAGAGTTATTTTGCGTTTGATCTCGGTACTGATGTTGTTTGTACTTTTTACAACAGAACCGAGGAAGACAAAATCCTCTACTACCTTGAAATTATAGCTGGCTATAGTAATGTTCTGGCCAACACGACTGGATGGCGCAGTTGGTTAGGTGCCTGCCCCAAGTTCGAGGGGTCCCAGGTTCGATTCCGAAATCGGTCCAGTCACCATTTGCCGTTGGGATCAAATTAACGGCACTGGAGTAGGTTGCTACCTGGCAGTACAATGGACCAGTTTTGAGTCTGAGTGCTCCAGTAGTGTTTCCAAAATCCTCAAAAAAAAAAAAAAAAAAACGTTCTGGCCAAAATGTTGTGCGTTCCGTTTTGGATGGCAGTATATACTTCGTTTTGTCGTTGTCTATTGGCAGACCCACCTTAATCTAGTTGTGATAGTTTATGTATAGTTGTCTCTCTATTTTCAATGTAATGACATTTTTACTTTTTAATTCCAAATTCGAACAACAGTGCTCTGAATAACGTTTTGTGGTCAACGGATGGCGAGAATAATTTCCAGAAAATAAATCTATCTAAATAATATATAGTTCATTTTTTCTAAAGCGTGTTTTAATTCCAGAAGTACTTATTCCAGAACATAACAAATCGTCTCTTTGACGGCCTACTGTTTTCGACCAATCACTTCAACGTCTTGTCAAGGGTCGACCGTAGGGTGAATATATGTGGTGAAATTCCCTGGCTTGAAACCACACTGAAAAAGACAGACTGTTGAGGAAAGGTTTCAGGCGTTCATGCCAAATGGTAGAAAAGATCCTGCAAACGATTTTGGAGACTATTTCCTCGATAGTTGGCGCAATCAAATGGGTCTCCGTTTTTGTGAATCGGGCAACCATTATTGAGATTCCACTCACTCGGGCATGTTTTTCTTCGACCATATCTTAGAGATGAGCTGATTCATGCGCCCAACCAGATCATCTCCAGATGCTTTAAAAAGTTCTGCAGACAGTCCGTCTGTACCAGCAGCTTCGACTTCAGTCTCGATATCGCCATCTTGACCTCGTTTACGTCTGAAGGACGGAATTCTCTTTTATCATCGACCAAGTTGAGTGCAACATTCTGCCTGAAAGCGACATTTCTGTCCTCATCGCCGTTTATCAATCTGCAGAAAGTATTCCTCCATATTCTTAGTATCGACTGCGACTTTACTACAAGTTTATGATAGTAAACCCGTTGCGGCAGCCTTCTGTCCGAACTTATTAATACGATCATAGTTTTATCCTCTGGTAAAAATGTTGGACATCATTGCTGCCAACCTCTATGTTTACTCGATTGCGTCCTTCTCGTGATCTTTCTTTTCATTCTGAGAAGCTGGGTCTCTTTCCTTCGTTTCTGTTTGCAGAGTTCACAAATAGCTCTAGTACTTCGATGCACAAGAGTCTCCTTGTAGGCTTCTTGCTTTGTTGCATGTGCCTGCCGGCATTATTCGTCAAACTAGAGTTTTTTTCCTAAATGGTGTCGTAATACCTAACACATAAGCGGAGGCTTCTCTGATGAGTGTTTGACAACGTTTTCATTGTCTTTCAGATAAGGTGGTCCAGTAGCACCCCTCCATTTTCTCGAACGCGTGTTTCTCGTGCTTGGCCGGGTATCTTTCCTTCGTTTCTGTTCGTGAGCTCTACGAATTCTCGTAGTTCGATGCCTCGTTACCTTTTAGGCTTTTTGCTTTGCTACATGTGCCTGCCTGTACTATTCGTTTAGTTAAATGGTTTCGTTAAACTCAACACATCAGTAGCGGCTTCTCTGGTGGCTTTCTGACTGCGTTTGAATTTTTTCTTTTTCATTCTTTGACGTGTATTTAAAGATTAAAATCTTTTCACATAAAAAAACCGAATAAAAGCTTGAAAAGAATGTTAATAAATTTATGTTATGATGTCCGAGAGTCCGCATTCTTCTTCTATTGTTTGTGCAGGCGATGTCGAACTTCGGAGAGTTATATTATATCATATTCTGCCTTATAGCCTGTTTTCGTCGTCGTTGTAGAATATCAGCATCGACTGCGACTCTATTGCAAATTGTTCATCTTCTTCTCTCGTCTTGATTATAATTTAACTATGAAATCAAAATTGTTTCCTAACTTTTCAAAAATTCCATTCCATTTGAAAAATGGTTCTACAATTCGTTTTTTCATCCTTCCACTGGTTCATGCCCACACTTTTCCAAGTACTTCCCCAACCAACCACCTGTTTTTCGTTGGAAACACGCACATCAAATAACATTTGTTTTGTAAACAAAAACGCATCTATACGACCACCTCTGAACTAGTGTGAGTGCGAAGATTTGTCAAACTTGTTCCAATCAAACATCCAATTGTCAGTCCACATCCAGTGATGGCCATCCAGTGTCACTGTGCTTCCATCCAATCAGCTGATCATCCAGGGCCTGCGCGATTGCACCCCCACCAAAACTTGGTTATCTGTCATGGAAATCGTGGACTTCCCCTCACATTCCATCGCTCTTTGTGACATCTCAGAGTGCCTTCCAAGATATTCCCTCGCCCAATTGTCACATCTGACATTCACTGTCAAAAATTTTCTCAAAATGTCGGCTGAGTGCTCGATAGATACAACAAATACCCAAAGTATATTTTAAGTTTTCCCGTGCTAAGTGCGTTTTTTATAAAAAGAAAATCTGCAAAACGAGTCCAATAGTTCGCAAACTATTCAATGCAAGTCCCTCTGAAAGTGTTAAATCAAAACCATAAGTGTTGTGTGTGTGATTTGTGTGAAGTGGTGGCGGCCCAGCCCTAAAAGAAAAGATTTCCTCGCCACTTTCGATCTCCCAAATGGAGTTCAAGTGCCTGAAAAGTGTGAATTTCTAACAAATCCAAATCAATTGAATCACAAGCGTGCAAGTGCGGTGAAAATTTGGCCACCATGGAGGAGGCTCAATCAAGTTTTGGGGTGTGGAACGACAGCAGCCACATTCCGTTGGAGAATCTGAAAATGGATGCACCCATGGTAGGAAAAATCGATTGTCCGCAGGGCTTCTTGTTGGTATTTGCTGCGCAGATATGAATTCTGGTTGTGTGCTGCTGTATAATCGAATTAGTTGGCACGGAATGTTTTTGGTTTCACGCTTTTGTGAAACAGAAATCGTACTCGCATGGGGAATGAGTAATCAATTTCTTTGTTGTGCACTGATAAATTGGGTTGCTGCTCTGCTGATTGATAAGACTTTAAGAACTTATCACTAAGCTGGTTGTGGGTATTGCGGGTTAGGAGCTGCTTATCCGTCAATGTGTTGAAGGCTGCTTATCCGTCGAAGTATTGCTTTGTATTGGCAGTTTATCTGCTGAAAGTTGAAAATAGTTTCGTTGCGTGTACAGAGTTCAGTGAGAAGTGAGGTTGGCTTATGAGTAATCTTAGTGAGATTAAGTGTGGATTGAGGCACAGGAGTGTTGAAGAACATTTGTTCATCATGCTTTCAAGTTTGCGCAAAATTCCGGGAGGAACGAATGCTGATTTGCGAATTCTATGCGAACTAAATGTGCTTATGAATGGCCAGCGTTCGTCACTTCATCCACTTTCACTCACTGTTGTCTGTCTGGATTACATAAGTCTCAAAGATGAGTTTCTTGCAAATATTCTTCTCAAACTCTTTGCATGTTCCCATCACCAGCCAGCGGCCAGCTCTCACAACATGCTACTCAAACTCTCGCCAAATTGTTTTTGAAAAATCAATTTCCTGCAAATTTCCTCGCCTATTCTGGCGGGATCGTGATTGGAATACAACATGTCATTCTATTGACAGAAAACCAATGTTTACCAAGTTTAAAATTCAGCAACTAATGCGCAGTCGCATGAAGTCTATTGTTTTTCGACTGCTTAAGGTCAATGGCATAGCACAAGTAAAGCAACAAGTTGTTGGCCTTTATGTTGACTGTTTACTGTTGAAGTAGGTCAATGAAGTGGGTCTTTGAACTCAACCTACCTCAATGTGCTTACCATCTGTTGGTGCTGTGTCATCAAGTTCGATGCACCTCAGTCGGGGAAGTTGAAAACACAAAGATACAAGGGCATTGTACTTTAAGTTTTGTTGAGGGGGTTTTGAGGGAAAAATTGTTGGGGTTCAGAGTGAAGAATGCAGTGAGACAATCGGAGGAAACGATTTCCTGTATGGTGCAGCATCCAGGGACGAACTTATGCCTCAATCAACTAGTCACTCCAGCTTGCAAGATGTCTCCAGTTTAAAATGTGAATCGGGTTTCTCTAACTTGATAGCGACATTTTAATCTTGACGGTCTTCTGTTGCCCCTGGAATCAAATATTCTTCGACTGAGAGCTGTACTCCATAGCCAAGAGATCAAGGGCTAGAGCTAGAGCTGTTGATAGTTGATTTGCCTGATTTTGAGCTCACACACAGATTCAGTGTTCATTCTTCAATCACTTGGAATCTTTAACTACACAGTTCCATGATTACATCTGTGAGTGGTTGATTGAGCAACATGAATCTTAACTCAGATTGGACAAGAGAGACTTGCTCCTTCTGTATTTCATTCTTCCCAGACTCTGCCGTTTTCTTAGAAAGAAGAGCATGGCAAGCAGGGGAACATCAATCCCATGGTTACATCTTTGACTGATTCGTTGCTCAAAATGAACATAGAGTCCGAATACGCTTCAAAGGCTTGTTCCTCTTGTACCGGTTAGGTTAGGTTGAGGTAGCTGGAGTATGCACTTAGACCAGTGTTGATCCATTGTGCTGCCACACGGATTGACTGAAGTCATATGCGGGAAACCTTTTGTAGCCTAGGATGTAGCGTAGTAGATTTCTTATAGGAACCTCAATAAGTGGGTAGGTAGGTAAGAAGTGGCTAAGGTGTGCGCTTAGACTAGAGTTGATCCATTGTGCAGCCACATGGTTTGACTGAGGTCAATCCAATAGAGTATTTGTGGGAACCCATTTGGAGCCTGTAATGAAGCGTAGTAGATTACTAATGGGAACCACACTGAGTTCGCATAAGTTATCAAAAAAGTAGGCCCCTAGATGAAGGGGCCGGACAGGAGCAGATGAATCTCAATAAGTTCAATAAGCTTTCAAAGAAGTAGGGCCCCAGATGTTGGCGTCGAAGAGCCCGACAGGGGCAGAGGAGATGTGAAACGCTCTTCACTACCTCCTCATCTAGGCAGCTTCTGCAGATATCATTAGCCGGAGTTTCTAGTCTTCTGGCGTAATCTCCAATGAGTCAGTGCCCTGTAATGACACCGACGATTATACCTATGTGGGACCTATCGAGATAGATTATTTCTTTAGATCTTCTGGGATCTAGCTTGGGCCAGATCATTCTTGTGGTGTAGCACGTAGTGGCTCTCGTCCATCTGTTATTTGTTTTTTGAGTTGCCTTGAATGCGATTCTATTAGGTAGGCGACCGCTTGGCAGACGAGATGGTTGGACCAAGTCCAAAAACTCGTCTGGTTACGCTTAGGCATAGCTCCTGATGAGTTAGAGTCGATGGCAGGGGATCGAATGGACTTCAGATCTCTCGTGCATTTCCCCCGCGACCCCTTTAGTGGAACATGGGGTCACTGAAGATGATGATGAGGTGAATCTACTGATAGCAACAATTTACAAGTTGTGAGGGGCTTACCCAAGTAGTTGAGTTTCGGTAGTAATGGCTGTGTGGTAGCGAATTTGGCAAGCGCATCCGCTTTGCAGTTGGCTGGAATGTCTCTGTGGCCTGGTATCCAACACTCGCAGGCTGAACTGATCAGCCAACCTGTCTAAAGATGACCGAGCTTCGATTTTGTACAGGGAGCGCCGTCTTTTCTTGTCGGTACGCTACAGTTTGGCTGTTTTCCAAGCGACGTGGACTGTCTGTCGACAATATTCCTTGAGACAATTGAACTTTATACGAAAAGAAACAACAATCATGCTTCAAAATGCGCCGCAAGGTAGTTCCACTGACGCTGAGCGCAGTGATGATACGACACATGTGGTTTCTCGGCTACAGTCTCTCTCACCGCTTCAACCAGATCATTGGGACGTCTTGAGTGCTGATGAACGGCATGTCAACGATCTCCCACAGTCCCGTGCTCAACAAAATTCGACACCAAACGACGAATAATGTTGTCAGACGGAGCTGTTGTCCATGATTTTTTCGACGACAACTGAACGACTATTTTCAATTTACAGCGTCACTATTTCGGCGACTTGTTTTGGCGGGTTAAAATTGTACTGAATTGACGTTTCAAAGGCATGTCTACTTAAGCCAATCGGTTGAGATATGTAAAAGTTATTCAATGTTTACATGCCGATAAACATTTTGGCGCATCCTGTGTTTCATCGTTCCCAGACTTTGCCGTCTCTCCTCTTTGGCGTCTCTCGTTTTTGGCGTCTCTCTTCTTTGCCGAAGAGCACGACAAGTATAGGAACATCAGTTCCCCATTTACATCTGTGATTGGGTCGCTGCACAACATGAAACGGTACTAAAAACATGCTTGAGAGACTTGTTCTCTTCGTGTTCTGTCATTTCCAAACTTTGTCATCTCTATAGAAAGACAAGCATGACAAGTGGGACAATAATTCCCTGGTCACATCTGTGATTGACTCGTTACTCAAGATGAAACTAAACTCAGGGCATTCCCAGACTTTGCTATCTCCGTACACAGAAGAGCATGGCAATCATGGAAAATTCGACCTCAACAGTATCCTCCTGCAGTCCAAACAGAGCTACAGTCCTTCTTCGAAGTCTTTGACATGGTCACCACAAATTATGATGACCCTTTCGAGATTGAATGTCTCTGCTTCTCGAAGACTTCATCTCCAGTTCAAAACCCCGTTCAAACATCTCAACAAATCTGTCCAAAGACAACAATTTCAGGTGGTGTTCTCCTGCGAACGTGCGTAGCTGGAAGCAATTAGCACGAGACCGCGCTAGATGGAGTGACATGTTGGCTGAGGCCCATGTCCACCCGGGACTGTAGCCCGAGCCAAAGAAGAAGATGTTCCCCTGCGAACCGTGATATCCTCCCACAGTTCTTCCAAATCCTGGGATCGTGTGACATGTGACATGCTGACCACTGACAAATGTCTCTGCTATGTCGTGAGTGCGACATGAGTCTACGGATCCAACGCCTAAGATGGCTAGGTCATATAGAGGGTATGGACAACACAGCTCCGGCCCGAAGAGTCTTCGACTCTGATCCTGTGGGACCACGCAACAGTGGATGTCCACGTACAAGATGGCGCACACAAGTCGAGGGGGACCTCGGCCGCCTTGGTGTGCGAAACTGGAGACAGCTGCCGAGAGCTCGTGCTGGTTGGAGAGTCATATTAAGTGAGGCCTAGGTCCACTTCGGACTGTAGCGCCCTTAGAAGAAGAAGAAGTGTCGTGAGTGCCGCAAAAGTACATTTCAACTCAAATCCCCGTTGAAACACAGTTCCCCACAGATCTCCTTAAAAACACCCATTTCCAGTGGAGTTCACCTGCGGGACGTTTTATCTTCCTACAGTTCTTCCAAATCCTGCGATTGTCTGACATGTGACATGCTGACCACTGTTAAATGTCTTCGCTCTGTCCTGAGTGCCCCAAAAGTACATCTCCAACTCAAATCCCCGTTGAAACACAGTTCCCCACAAATCTCCTAAAAAACACCCATTTCCAGTGGTGTTCCCCTGTTCCTAACAAACCATCGCAGTTCATCGAAATACCAGCCTTGTTCAAACTGGGTTTTGAATCAACGCATTCATTTCTGTTTTGCGGTCTGAATGCTTGTCGAAAAGTCGTGATTCACGAAAGTTGCACGTAAAACATCAGATAACCTCACATTGATGGCGTGGCTCGACGAACACGAATAAACATGGACTTTCATTTCTTCATTTCTCAGATATGGCTTCTCTGCTCGCTGCTAACGTCCATAACATGGGTCACATACATCAGTTTCTACAACTCCCGTGTGGTGGGAGTCCTTGTGACGAAGATTGTCAACAGATGGTTCTTCAAGGGCGCCTACTTCAAGCTGGGTAAGTTGCTTCATCTTCTTCTGACTGCATTCCCACTGATATTTGCATACGTCATCTCCGCCAGGATCTCTCACACTGAACCCCTTGGCGGGAAAGATAATGTTTCGAGACTTTGTGTACGTGTGCTTTGACTACTCAGTGCGAATTCAGGATGGGTACTTCATATTCCGATGGTGGAGGTCATATGTGCCCAAAGATGTCTCCGAAGGTAAGACACAACTGTCTGTGAACTCCCGTGGCTTAAGACTCTCCTCTTTCCAGATCTCTCGCACTCTGACACGAGACTTTCAGTGCAACTGAACGGCTTCGAGCTTCACACCTACAATCGATCTCAACTCTACGACCATTTGGAGAAGACGTTCGGCTTGAAGCCTTCGATATTTATTCCGGTAAATCACACTCAATTCTTTCTTCTGAATCAGTTTCATGTGACTTTCCTTGCAGACAGAGAATCTCTCGGCAGAGGAACGAAATAAAATGAAAGAGCACGCCATGAACCTGGAGAATTCCAGACAAACAGCGGCCGCGTCGTTTAGCAAAGAGAGTAAAAAGCGTTCCGAAGCGATGGCCGCAACCACGTGGAGGGACTTGATTCCCGTCATCAAGATAGACATTTGCTCAGGAAGGTTTGTGTTCGGCAATCGATTGACACCAACAACGCTGTCCATCTCGGTGGAGGAAGCCCATTGCACGTACAGTACGAAGCCGGCGGTTTGCCGACTGGATCACTTCATGCACTTTGTCAAGGCGAAGGTGGAGAACGCCAAGGTGATGTTTGCCCCCAGCCCGAAGTACACCGGATTGGTCGACGAACCACCAAGGTAAGGTCCCCCACTTGATGCATCACTTGGAACGATATTTTGACTGATTTTCCATAGGTACATGGGCGAGGGGTTTGTTGTGATGATGTCCAACTGCATGGAACTGTACTTCTATATGGACGAGGCGGGTGTTGTACCCGACGAGCCAGTACTTCTCACCCTAGCCAACGGCGACATAGTTGAACCATCCCCACCAGTCTGGGGCATCGACATCAAGTGTCAGAAAGGCACTGACTTCAGCTACGGTCCCTGGGCAGATAGGCAACGTGATCATCTGTTCAAATTCTTCTTCCCGCCGGACTGGCAGCAAATGAAAGTGACACAGGCTCCGCAGCCAGGAGAACTACGCGCCTATCAGTCGTTCGACGTGTGCCTGTGCGTGCTGAGCGAAGCCACAATTGACATTCTCTTCTCGAAGGACAAGGAAACGAACGCCATGCATATCACAGTCGGTCCGGCATCGTACGTGGAGGTCACCATTCCCTGGGTGACCCACTCCGACGGCTACACATCCAAGATTGCCGGTCAGTTGTTCCACGTGGAGGCGACCACAAGTCTGCAGTACCGCAGTCTGGCCGAATTCGAGTCGCTCGAGTACAAGGTTCGCATACACTACCCCACCAAGTGGAACGACAGTCAAGACTGGAGCATTAATTTGACGGGATGCAAGGCCACAGCCTACATCGTCTACAAGCACAAGTGCTTTTTCCAAGATCTCATCGAAGACTGGGCATCCAAGGCGAGACCGGACATTCTCAGCTTCGTGCCATACACGTGCAAGTTCACCATTCTTCTGAACGAGTTCGAGATCCTCACTCTCAGTAATGAGTACAATTGGATCGACTGCTCGTCGGCGAATCAAGAGAACCATCACTTGGCCTTCTGTGGGGATTTGTTTGACCTGAGCTTCGCGCTGCCATTTGATGACTTCCTGCCGCAGACTGTAACGCTCAAGTTCTGGATTCACGGTGAAGGCCTGGACTTGAGCATGTACTTGCCGGAGGTGTCATCAGCCAGACCGATTGTCCTGGCCATCGACGAGAATGCTAGACTCCTCACTCGAGGCGGGAAGATCAAGAATCGACCGGAACTGTATTCGAAGAAGTGGAGGAAGATCTGCCAGAGGAGGTGAGTCCCTTAAGTCGTTGTGTCTGTCTGCAAATTTGTCTAATTTATGCTTCAATTTAGTGCCGGTTGGGTAGACTGTTGGACTGTTCCCATAGTCGCGCTGTCGATCCAGTACATCTATCATCCAGTCCCGCCTCAGGGACCGGATCCGCAAGCTGACATTACGACCCCCGAAAAAGAGGAGATCCTCTTAAGCCCGATGCGAATTCCGAAAATCCGAAAGTCGCCCGTTGCCAACTGGCAACAAAGCGAAGCGTATAAATTCGACCCAGCGACACTGCCCGCCGATGAGGTGACCGTCGAACTGGAAATTGGTTCCTCAGTGATGATGGCCTACGGCAGTGTGCTGCGGAATTTCATTCATCTGAAGGACAACATCTTCGGGGAGGATCAGAACTTCACCGATATGGAGCAGTCCAATGTACAAATGAAGGAGGCCACAACGGCCACCAATCCCAAAGATCAGCTGCTCGGTAAGGACAAGGATGTGGCTACCAAATCGATTTCAGAAGTAACCGTACCCGAAGAGAAACAGAAACCCTTTGATCCCCGTCTCTATCGGCCCTTGGAGGTCGTAGTCTCTGTGATCATCCATGACATTCAAGCGCATTTAATGAAGAACTGCAACGACAGTGATCCCCCGTGTCCAGTGATCCTGATCGAGCGACTCGGGTTCGAAATGAACAAGAGATACACTGAGACTGAACTGCAGGTTCTGGTCAGTCCGTCGTATCTGATTGCCTCGGATATGCTGGTGCGGCCGAACCGCGACAAACACATCAATCAGGGACACCTCCTGTTGTCAGCTGTACAGGTAAGCATCGACGACGTAGGCATTTGATGGAGACTCCCACTGATGTTTGACTTTAGGTGCGTGGCCACGCCATGTTTAGCAACGAGGGATGTGCACTGGATGAGGACACTCTGGAGTACTCGTGGCTGGTTGAGATACAGTTGGGCAAACTCTCAGGGAAACTCACCGTCCCACAGGTTGGTCCTTTGTCCATTTGAGGAGTTCTAAGATTACTCTTGCATTGTGTTTTCAGCTTGTCAACACAGTCGTCGGGTTGGAGACGTTAATCCTCCTCGCTGTCGACCCAGAAAACTGTCTGAAGTCCCCCAAGACCGTGCGCAACTGTCATCACGGTGTGCCGAGCAATCAGTGCCCTCAAACCAAGGAGGAGAACAAGTACAAGTGCCCATCGGCCGAAGACATCAAGTACAAGATGACAAGAGTGTCCGTGGACGCGGTGGATGTGTATTTGATTGAAAGCGGAACCGCCCTCCACACATGGGTAAGCAGAGGAGTTTAAAGCGCACACAAGCAATGACACCATTTCCTTTCAGATCTCACCCATTCGCCTAGCTACGTGCAATCTTCACGGACAACGTGTGAAGTCTGGCATTTCTGGACTCCTCCCGTCGATTCTTCTCCGTTTGTTCATGCTCAACAATGGATGCAACACAAACATGGCGACATCGTTCAGCAACACCAACACAGCGGGCAGTAATCGATCGGGAAAATATCGAAAAGACGACAGCAAAAGTGGTGAACCTCAGATCAAGCCAAAACGCAGTTCCAATTCGTTCTCTCAGCGGCGAGACTCAAAAGAGGACGGCTCCAGGAAGCTGAGAGACAGCTTCTCCGAAGTGAAGAGGTGTTCGGAGTCGGAACTGTTTGAGAATTGGTTGGAAGTTGGATGCACGTCGTTGGGACCGATTCTGCTGGAGGGAGCTTCGGCGCTTCCTATTCCAGATCACAAGCTTCACATCGTGCAACACAAGTGAGTAAATTCCTTGAAGGTTCCATTCTGGATACAGATTTGATTCTCTTTTGCAGTTTCCTGCGCGAACACGACATCAAGTCGAAGCGTTTGTGGTTCCTGTGGTCCGGGAACAATGTCAGCACTGAGATTGCACGATGCGGTTGCATTGGCGGTTGTGCCTTCTTTGGAAGCAACAGGAATGGAACGAAGTTCTTCAAACCATCCGCCCAGGACATTCAGGACAACTATAACATCG
The DNA here is from genome assembly GCA_930367185.1 of Myathropa florea. Classification (NCBI taxonomy): domain Eukaryota; kingdom Metazoa; phylum Arthropoda; class Insecta; order Diptera; family Syrphidae; genus Myathropa; species Myathropa florea. Next base: position 124,800,362 of record OV884002.1, on the reverse strand, counting down.
CCAGATATCAGTAAGTCACCTCGTCCTTCGTTCGAGTCCGACTTAACCTAAAATCTCCTTCCAGCATCATTGACAATGCAAAGGACTATGGCTTTGGTGAAAGCATCCTACACAAGAGTCAGCTCGTGTTCCATACTCCTCCGTACAGCCTTCAGCAAGTTTCTCTTCACGACAACTCAGACTTCACTGGAAAGGTACGCGAAGAAGACTTTCCTTCCACAGATTTTCACTTAACCCCTCAATCCCTCTAGGGAAAGCACTACCGTCCAGCGATGGAGATCCGCAACGGCAGCCTGAAGAAATCCGATCTGGTCGCCAAGGATTTAGGAACGGGAAAATTCAAAGTTCCCGAAAAATCCGCCGAGCTCAACGGTCGAAAGTCACGCGAAAGTGTTGGCTCACCAAACACTCTCGAGAGACGTAATCAACGGTACTCATATACGGCCACTAGGTATATCGTTACCTACGAAGTGGATTTACCATAAATTCCATATCCAATTGATGACTTCTTGTTTCAGGCAAAACTCCGTTGAAGTCCCATACGCCCGGCTCTTGGACAGCCCTTCGAAAAAGGTGATGCGGCAGGAATCAAGCGAATCGCAAACCATGTCGCTGCGACGTGGATCTGATTCAAAATCTCAGAATTTACGAGTTTCACCGCCAAAGACGAGTGTGTCGGATTCCCGCTTGACGGGCGACAGCAATGTGGAGGACGAAATCGAGGTGAGTTGAGCGAAAAATCCATCCCGACAGCTTGGTGACATTTTGTTTCGTTCGCTAGATGCCAGAGGAGATGTCACATTCAGCGCCACATTCGCATCCACTGGAATTTGAAGTGGCCGATATACCGATTCATCATGTCGACTCTGGTGGAGACAGCTTGACGCGGGAGGTGCAGAGAACGATTTCCCTGACTTCGGAGAATCCCTCAGAGATGTTCTTCTCAGCCGAAGAAGACATATCGAATGTTATGTCTCAGGGATCGATTAAGAACCGGAATGGATCCATCGTCTTTTCTGGAAAGAAACGATTCTCTTCGGATTTGAGGTGAGTCTGGAAAACATTTCCTCTATTTTCCCAGCAGCGATGACCATGAAGGGCTTTTCTTACAAAACTTGTCGGTCATTAGTCTCTATTGCACTCTGAAAGTCTATTCTCTACGCGTTCTATTGGTTCCGATGTGATCGGTGCTGATGGCAAGATAATTTCTTCTTCTGTTGATGGTCCAGTTTATAATGCTTTCTTGGAACACAAGCTTACGAGAATGGGATACTGATGGGCTTGTCATCAATCAGACTTTGCCTGTAAGCTGGTCTCCATGCGGCAGCTATCGCGACGTGTGAGAACTTTCCCACTTTTCTGAATTCATTTTTGTTTTTTGCTTGGTGCTTCCTTGAAAAGTCTTCGAGGATGTTCACTAAATTAGCATCCAGCTTTGCGCTTAGTTTCTGGTCGTTAATTGGTGGTGATCAGTTCTTACTTTCTTAATAATTTCCGAAGTGGTCTTATGAAGTCTTGAGGGTCCACGTTTGGAGTTGAAATGAAATAATGAAATAATAAATAAATAAATTATTTTTGTCTTGCAGCATTGGTGCTCAAAACGAGGTGAGCGGACTCACACTCTCAACGTACAGAAGTGACTTGGAAATCCATGCGCCAGAGAACAACAAAACCCTCCCGAAACGCCCCCAAAGCACAATGGAGTTGGTAAGTGCCAAGGTACACCACGTATCAGAAATTCTTGATTTTCTTATCTCAAGTTACGTTTACTTTTTCCACATATATCTTGAACAGTATAAACATATATATTCTCTCTATTTAAAGTTTAGCTCTAAAGACAAACTCATTCTTCTTCCACATGAAGTTCATTTAAAGTTCTTTCTTTTCGGTTGAGTTTCTTGCATGCGAATCATTCACTTTCCCTCACTTTTTCTCTGTGTTTATTTTTGTTCCATTTTCTTTGTACTGAAGAATCAATACGAAACAAAAAGAAAAACAAAAAAAAATCTTTTACTCATCATTTTCATAGAACGAAGACGTGAGACGCATTCATGGTCTCGCAACTCCGCTTAGAAAACTAACAAATATCTCATCACGACCAGAGTTTCGCCATTTCGTACATGATGTGAGTAGACTTAGATACAAAACAAAAACCTATTCTAGCAATGGACTCAAAAAAAGAAAAACCTAAATTAACAAAGAAGTGATTTTGTTTTGATTTGAATTTAACTTTCTGTCTGTCAACCTTTTCTGTATGTTTAACAGCTCAAACTAACGAAAAAAAATTAAATAAATTGATTCTATGTTTTGTTTGATATGCCTTTCAACTAATTTTTGTATGTAATTGGTCTAATGTTTATTTTCTTGTGTTTCCTTTCGATTATTCTACGCTCCTTTCTTCATTTTTTACGTTTTCCTGTTGTTTTTTTCGTTTTCTTTTTTTATTAGAAAGAGAAACGTAGGTTATGTGCTCCGGAAAGAAAACTCACTTGGAATGTTTAGAGGATAATGTCACACAAATTATGCGATGTTTTATTTTTGTTTTTTCATTGATATTTTCCATCATATGTGTGGGTAGAGATTTATTGTTTTTTTCTCAATTTCGACTAGAATTTGTATGCATAACGGTGAGATATGAAATATGTTTGAACTCTTAAAACAGTAATTCTGCATGGAAAATGATCGAATCAGTTCGCAGGGAACGTGAGTACAGTGGTTAGCCATGTTGTCATGTTATTCAGTCAATTTTCAGTCCGTATCGACGCGAAATTATAAGCGACACTCTTTGAAAAGTCTTGACAATCGTATACCAAAATATCCCATTTCAGCTGATTTCCCGGGAAAAACAGGAGCTGCCACAGAAAAACTTGTTAAAAAAAACACTCATACACATATTCAAAACACAAATTCGTTCTTTACATTTCACTCCTTCAAATAAATTGCATTTAGTTAGGTCAGACAAACGACAAAACAAAGAAGCTTTTGGCATTGGACAGAAACTCGATCCGTATGCTCGTCGGAGTGATCACAGGGCAGTGCCCCATCGGAACAATGCTCCGGAAATGGAATGCGGAGTCCAGCGATCTCTGCAGGAGCTGCGGTGACGAGTAAGAGACCGAGACGATCTAACATCTGCTTTGCCACTGCCCAGCTCTCCAGAATCGGCGCCTGGCTTCGCTGGGCCAAAGATTCTTCACAGAGACTGCGGACTTAGCGAATGCAGACATATCGGATCTGCTAAAATTCATAAAGAGCACGAAGTGGTTTCAGCCATCGCGTGACAGGATAGGTCATTAGATTGCATACTCCGCAATTGAAGGGATTCACAATGGGCCCCATGGCCTCCGAGTGGAAGTGATGCCTTAACCATCACACTCCCCTTCCAAAACCTAACCTACCTAACCTAGGCCAGACAAATGCAGATGGACTGGCATGGACATGTTTAAGTTCAGGTACAGAATCGGCTGACAATACTATCCATCCTCCCATTAGCCCGGCCAAAAGACTCATTGAGCAAGTATCTGTGTCATCAGCAAACGAACAATGGCAAAGGGGGCCCGGACATAACGCCAAGTGACATCTCTTTCTCCAAGTGACATAAAGCCAAAATTGTAAAATTTGGCCTTCTGTCGCTTGGCGTTATGTCATGGCACCGTGGCAAAGCCACCCAGACTGCGTCATATCCCACTGCTTATGGCCCAAATACAATATCAACAATACCAAATCTCTCATAGCCGTCAAATCTTAACAGGGGTTCTCACTGGCCACTGCACGATAGGTGCAATGGCTAGGAGACTAAATCTCCCGACGAACGATTTCTGTAGGGGCTGTAGGGATGAAGAAGAAATTGAATCGTGGATCATCTCCTTTGCCACTGCCCTGCTCTACAAGAATGACGGCTTAATCACTTAAAAGTAAGGTTCTTCCACGAGCTCAACGACCTGTGGCGAAGGTTCAAATCGCTCACCTCAAGAAATTGTTCACAAGATCGGGGTTATTTTGGTAGTTCCATGCTGACCCAGCGTTAATCGCGGAAAACGTGCAATCCTTACAGGGCATACACAATGGGCCTCCACGGCCACTGGGTGTAATTGCTAGCATAGAGTCCTCCTAACCTAACCTAACCTGTCCTAGGTCAGACATTTTGTCCACAGAAACACAAAAAAAACGTGAACTGGAATATATTCCAAAAATTAAAATTGAAACAAATTCACTTTTGTGTCTTTGAACTCGATAAAAGAGGAACTTCACAATAGGCCAAATCAGAAAAATGATATTCACTGTCTGAACACTTCCACTTATCATATTCCACGTTTATATGGATGGTTGATCAACTCACCTTCAAATTTTCACATCGACTCTGCATATACTCCTACATGTTAAATATGTATACAAAAGAACGGTTAATGCCGAAACCGGTAAATTTTGCTTGCTGATGTCACAGTTGTCAATGTTGCACATGTCGTATCATTTGGAATCTGATAATTTTAGGTTGCTTCAGAAATTAAATGGAAGTTATAGAGTTCGGTGGTCACTATCCTGATTGGTCTTTACTCTTCTACGAATAATTTCTTCTGTCCGTCTCCGTGTTTTACTCACAATCGCGCATAAGCTGTCCAAAAATCGCAGTACACGCTTAATAGGCAGTCAAGCAAGGATAATTACTCGAAAGGAAAAAAATGCTTCTATTTTATTTTACATTTAAAATTCACTTTAGCCGTACACTTCACCTAAATAAGAGTTAACACAATCGTGGTACTTTTTCGTGAACGCTCGCGGAACTTCGAAGAATTGTGATTTGGCCGGATACCAGATACCGAATATTCGGCCTGCAGCTAGGCCGGATGGCCGAATATTCGGCGGCCGGATATCTGCCCAAATTAAAAGTATAATAGTTTGGTGGTCTGATACTCAAATCAGACTGGTATAAATAAAACCAACTTAAACATGTTTTTTTCCTTCTCCTCCACAATATATTCTTACTTTTTGCACGGCAAAGTTTTTGCAACATTTTTGAAGAGGTTGCGGAAGAAAAGGCAGATTGAGTTTTCTGCCAAAAAAAATACGGCCAAAGAGCTTGACTTATATCTCAAAGCAGTTTATTTTGAACGGAATAGTGACCCTTGGGCATGGTGGTCAGTAAATGGAAGACAGTACCTAATTTTGCTCAAATTTGCCAAAACTTATTTTTTATCTCCATGTAGCACTTCAAACTCTTTTCTGAAGCATGCATCGTATGCGAAAACAAACGTAATAAATTATTACCGTCGAATGCAGAAAAACAAATTTTCATTCACCATAATTTGGCTTTAGTACTCGTAAACTTCCAATGTTAAATTGTGTTTTTTATTCTGTTGTTTTGTACTGAAAAAACGACTATCCTGTATTCGGCCGGATATCAATTGAATATTCGGTTCCGGCCGGATATTACAAAAGAAGCCGGATAGGCGGGATACCGAATACTTGTCGGATATCCATCACACCTCTAATTAATATAATAAAAATAATAAAAATATTTTCTTCCAATTATTACAATCAATGCAGTGTCTGGATAAATCGTTAACGGGAACGTGTACCCATTCTGTAGCGTATCTAAAAAGCATTGTTGCATTAATTTGGTTGGATTGAAGTAAATCTATTTACAAAAGACAATCTATAAGGCATACCGTTGTGGCCCTGGGCTTAAACCAGCAAATTTCTCCAGTTATCACGGTGTTTTTACAACTGTCATCATCTTCTATTTGGAATTTACCTCTAATTGCGCACTCTCTTTTAGTTACATAGCGGAGGTTTGATTCATTGAATTGCTCCAGACGAGTCTGTTTCGGACCCTTCTCTGGCAAGTTTAGTATGATTTAATCATGCTTGCTTCTGTGTCCGTGAGTTGTTGGGACTCAATCGCTTGTATTTGAGGGAAGGTAAAGACTATTATTCACCGCGCTCTTGTTTGTTCACTTGATACCCAGACTTCGAGCGTAGGATGCGACGCACTTCCCCAGTACGCCGCGGTGCCCACGCTCGATACATTTTTTTTTGAGACGCTACTGAAGCACTCAGACTCAAAACTGGTACATTGTACTGCCAGGTAGCAACCTACTCCAGTGCCGTTAATTTGATCCCAACGGCAAATGGTGACTGGACCAGATTCGATTTCACTGGGACTCGACGCATTGGGGCAGGCACTTAACCTACTGCGCCATCCAGACGCTTTCTCGATATATTTAGTCCAATGTTTTTATTCCTTCCTAATAGTAGATTTTCTCAAGGCCCTTAAAATGGACGCTTGTTTTACTTGAGACCTCTTTATTCGACCCAAATCTCCTGCCGTTCAATCATTTGTGTTGGTTTGGCAACGGTTTAGGCTAAATCTGGATGAAGTAGCACAATTTATGGATCTTTACAATGGTGATTAAACATGTGTGCACCCGTACATTGTCTTTATGGAACAGCATTTTTTTTTCACCAAATGCGGTGGTTTCTCTTTCAAATCATTATCGAATCTGTCTAAAAGCACTTTATAATATTCACCGGTGATCGTTTTCCCCATTTCATGGTAATCGATGTGAATGACACCGCCTACATACCAAAACTATGGTCATGGCCTTGTTGGCCGACAGACCCACCTTCGCATTCTTTGGTGCACGTTTACACGAAGATACCCATTGCCTTGATTGTTCCTTGGCCTGTATTGTAATGGATTCATGTCCACGGTAACAAAACGGCTCAAGAACTCTTTCAGATTTCAGCTGAACATCGTCAAACACTGGGTGAGTTCGTAAACGCAACATTAGCGCAGTACCTACTGCAACGTCAAGCGTTCTTAATTGCAAACATTTGGCAATAATGCTTTCCATCACGTTCTGAAATGCAACATGAAAGCAACGATGGGCAAACAAAAGCAACTAGCGCATCATAGATTATTGTAATGCGATGAATCTTTTTTTTTGTTCAACTCAATTGTCCCTTTTTCTTGTCTAAAATATATTTAAGGTATGCTGGCATTGTAATTGCCAACATTATTAAACAAATTATTTAAAAACTCGTCCCCGATTTCTTTGACATTTAAAACAAAGAAGAAACTATTGAAACACAAAACAAGCCGTTACTAAACGCCAACAAAATTAAAGCATCGTGATGCATCGCAACATCAAAAAATTGTTGCGTCGCATCACATATGCAGTGATGCTTAAGTGATGTGCATTTTGTTGACGTTTACGAACTCAGCCACTCCTTTGAAGTGGTCACACGGTTTTGCTCAGAGTGTGAGCAATCGCGGCACCCAACAGGCAGATATAGTTTTCATGTCCAAATATTCACGTAAAATGTGATGTACTCGCTCAGCTTTAGCCAACTCGCGCACTTTAATTCTACGACAGTCCAATATCTTTCCATGGATTTTATCGACGACTTCTGGCGTGAAGACCTTTTTTGGGCGACCTAAAAGTTCGGCGTCGTGGCGTAGTGGGTAGGTGCGTCGACTCCTACGCTCGACGTCGTCGGTTCGAATCTCGAAAAAAAACATCAAACATTTTTTCACGGCTCCACCTCTTTCGATTCACTGACAATGCTCAAAGAGTATAACTGTCTAGAAAAAGCTTCTCAATCTCGCCATTCGGAGTCGGCATTAAACTGTAGGTCCCCTCCGCTCGTGATAGAACAATAGCACGCACAACACGAGTGGTTGCTGAGAAGCTAGGCCCAGGTCCATCTCGGACTATAGCGCCGCCATTATTATTATTATTATAAAAGTTCGGCGTCACTTGTTGGTACGACCGCAACGGAACACAGTGAACCACTTGTTTACCATTGAAATTTATGGGGCAGAGTATTACTCGCAGTTGATGAACAAGCTTCCTTGTCTTCGGTGATGTTTTTTTTACGCAGAAAATAATGCTTAGTCTTTTAATAGATGGTAGTGACCGGAAGCAGTGTTGGATTTTAAGTTAATAATAATAATAATGGCGGCGCTACAGTCCGAGGAGGGCTTGGGCCTAGCTTCTCAGCAACCACTCGTGTTGTGTGTGGCATTGTTCTCGCCCGAATGGAGGGGACCTACAGTTTAATGCCGACTCCGAACGGCGAAATTGAGAGGTTTTTTCTAGACAGTTATACTCTTTCAGAATTTTCAGTGACTCGAAAGAGGCGGAGCCGCGAACAATTTTGTTTTTTTGAAAAATTGTAGCTTGTGCTGGGATTTGAACCTTACTTAATTACTTAGTAGGCCTACGACCCATGTAGGGTCTGAGCCTGAGCTATCGCTGCCTTCCATTGTTGACGGTCCTGGGCACGCTGCTTCCAGTCATCAAGACCGAGCTGTCTTATGTCCGCGATGACTTGGTCTTTGTACCGGAGGTTCGGTCTTCCTCTCCTTCTCGAAGCAGGAGGCTCGGATTCGAAGACCCTCTTAGCTGGAGCGTTGTTGTCCATGCGCTCGATGTGGCCGAGCCAGTGCAGTCGAAGGGTTTTTGCCTTCCGGACTGCATTCACATCCTGGTACAGCTCATAGAGTTCGCGGTTGTGTCTTCTCCTCCATTCGCCTTCCTCGCAGACGGGACCATATATCCGAAGTAGAATTTTTCTTTCGAAGGCACCAAGAATCAGCTCCGCAGTTCTGCTTAGTGTCCAGCTTTCGGCTCCATATAGCAGGACCGTTTGTAGAGCATGATTTTGGTCCTTCGAGTCAGGAGTTTTGAGCCCAGATGTTTTGACAAACCGAAGTAGCATCGAAGTAGCTGGGACTTGAACCTGGACTGCGAAAGTCTAGTGCATATGCATCGATGCACAAACCCAGACTTTCACGGCGCCCACTGGATTTTAAGTTACTGCGAGGGTTATTCAAAAAGTCTGAACACCTGACTTTTCAAACACCCCTCGTACTTTCACGAATTTTCCCGTTTGGTATCCCAATCTATTAATTTTTTCTGCCGTTTGTAGCACTTATTAGGCTGTCGCTGACGGTCCCGGGCACGCTGCTTCCAGTAGTCAAGACAAAGTTGTCTTTCGTCCTCCATCACTTAGTGTTAATGCCAGAAGTTCGGTCTCTCTCTCCTCTCCTCGAAACACGAGTCTCAGTTTCCATGACATTCTCAGCTGTGGCATTGGCGTTCATTCCATCGATGTGTCCAAGTTAATTCAGTCAACGGATATTTGCCCTTCGGACTACATTAGGTTATGCCTTCTCCTCCATGCGCCTTCCTCACAGAAAGGACTGCGACCCGTCCAACGTTCAGCTCCAAATAGCAACATTTTTGAGAAAATGCGTCAATGTTTTTTTTTCCTGAAATCGAACCTGAAATTGCGGTAGCTACCACCAAAAAATGTTGTTTACACGAACGTGAGCATGATTAGGAATTTGCAGCGTTAAAGAAAAGATAAAATTGCGCATTAAATTAGTGTTTATATCGGTTGATCATAAAACCAGCGTTGCTGAGATGCCAATTTCGCTACTTATTTTTTCAAACTCACGGATTATCAACTAAGGGAGGGATTGTCAACTAACTGGGGGAGGTCACTCAGACTCAACCCTCAAATTGTTCCCTTTTATGATCTCACCGTTCCCAAGTTTAAAAGAAACCTCTTGTTGGTTTAGTAAAACTTCACATTGAATACAGATTTCCCCGAAGACCACATCTCAGACATCATCTCATCACCCTTGCAAGCTCATCCCTTCAATCATCCCATCAACCCCTAGCTTCTTAATGTTATGTTTCGACTTCAAACACTAGACTCGTTTCTTTAGATACGTTTGCATGGTTTTGATTGATTTGTTTTCCTTAGAATTCTAGAGCATTTGGTGCTTGCTGACGAGTGCACCTCCATTGCTATGTAACTGACCTCATCCCATTTAGATTAACCCTCATCAGCTCCCTCACTGACAACCATCCGAACACCAGTCTTCAGCTTCTCCTAAAACTGTGTGCCTCACTTCCGCTATGACTTCCACTATCCCCCGCGCAAAATTAACTGAAATGACATCTAAAAATCTCTTAACCCTCTTCCTGCAGGTTGACTCCCGTGCCTCATCGTCGGAGACCCCGTCACTGTCGTCGAACTCGTTCATATCGGCGATGTCGTCGCAGGAGGACGTGGCTTTGATCAACCTGCACATGCAGGTGAATCGGCCTATCATCGATTCGCCACTCCTCATGGCGAGCTACCTGAATCATCTGTCGCAAGTGAAGTGCTTCAACTGGACATCGTGCTCGTTTCCGTCGGGACCTGACGTTTTCTCGACACCCCTGTTTCACGAGAACGAAGAAGGTGGCCTCACGTACATTGGCAGCAAGATGATTCCACACTTCGACCAGTACTCCAGTTGGAAGGAGATCAAGGTGGTGCCGCGATACGAGAACTCGTCCGGAAGCAGCAGCTCGACGACGTTCATTGGAGGACCCAAGAGTCATCCGTGGGACCCGAGTGTTCTGCTGAAAGAGGAGGAAGGTGAAAAATCAACCAATGGATTTGACGACGGAGAGTTCATGAGCCTGCAGACGGAGTCTGCCTCGTGCACGTCTGTCGTGGCGCGACTGAAGGGACAAGTCAATGTATTCCTGACTCCTCTCATGCTGGAGGGACTACAGAGGTGAGTTGGATTTGTATTTATTTTTGTTCAAAAAGAAGAATGTTTACATCTACGTGCGCTTGACACGAACATGTGCTTTCTCGTTGTCATCCGAGTTGGACAAGTCATCCACGTTGGGGAAGGATTCATCTAGTTGCTTGATGTATTCTTCATCAACGTCCAGGGGTTGCAACTGTAAAGAGAGGGGAGTTGTTTTTTGTTTTGTTTGGGGAAAAGATAGCAACACACATTTTCGTCGTCGTCGGTTGCAGCTTGTGGGTTTTCACGCTTGAATCTTGCTTGTTCTTCTAAATTAGAGAAAAATAGAACATAGAATGCTAGCTTAACAAATTAACGGCTTTTAAGGTCTACCTAGAAAATCTTGTCCCGGGTTGTTGCCTTCGATCATTTGAATACTAGAGAAATTAAGTATGAGTTTTAACATACGGTAAATAAAACAGTTGTACCCACTCATGTTCACTGAACGCATCCATCAATTGGCTAAGGGCTTTCAAGTCATCCAACGAAAGCTCGCTTAGTGCATTCGAAATTTCGTCTTCACTTAAAACTGGCTTATTCGGAGCATCTAAACGGAAGAAAGTTGGTACAAAGAAGAGGAATGAATATCGAAACTGTTTGGTTTACCAAATCCGCTTGGTTTACGATGTTCGCTGTCGACGCTCTGGAAAAGAACTTGGTTAGGGAATGCCATTGATTTAGCAGAAAATTTACCATTCTGTGGCAAATCAAGGGTTTTATCAAGAACAGAATTCCGAAGAAAATGATTTTTGCCTTAAACCCTGCAGGCATTCTGACGCTCTAATCTTAGAAATGTTTTCAAATTTTTCCTGGGCACTTGTGTATAGTTTTTTTTTAAGTAAACGGAGTGGAGTAAACTTTATAGAGTGTAGATCTAGAAACAAATTTGTTTTTTGAAGAGTGTTTCGAGTGCTCAATCTGGGCGGCTATAGACGAGAATTCCATCTTGACCTGGTTAAGATATCGAAACTAAAGTCAAAAATGTTGCTGTGGACGTTAGACTGTGGAAATCGTTACAGCACCTGGATGTGATCTGGTTGGGCACATTTTTTTTTGTCGGAGGTTTTTAAAACTCTACACTGGATCACTCAGACTCAAAAACTGGTCCATTGTACTGCTAGGCAGCAACCTACATTTGCTGGAATTTCATGGTCTTCCGATGAAAGGCCAGCAGGCGCTTCTGTGATGTGAAGCCTGCATCATCAGCTCTTACCTCATAAGCAACGAATAACTGCCACTTGATACGAGCAAAAGCGAGACAGTGGCAGAGGATGTGCTCTGAAGTGTCGTCGTCGTCTCGACGTTAAGGCCAAACACATTTAGGTGCTTGGCCAAGGTTTAGTGGCCCGTTAGTACGCTGGTAAGTTGTCTGCAGTCTTTCCTGTTAAGAGATAACAAGAAAGCAGCGGATTTCTTACAGACGTTGAAGATCATGCGCTTGTTCTGTCTACATCCTGGAGAGTTATGTCACCTGGGATTGTGCTCTCGAGAGGTACAACCATCGATGGAAGCCCTAACCAAGGACAGGCAGTCCTCCGCAGGTTCATGTCCTGAGAGCACCGTCTCTGGTCCTTGCCTAGCAAGTTCATCGGCGATCTCATTTCCTGTAATCCCGTGGTGACTCGGGACCCAGACAAGTCTTAGCGAATTTAAACTACCGATCAAATTTAGAGAGGACTTGTATTCCTGAACTATCCTGGAAGTGGTTAAAGGCTTCAGCAAGGTTTTAAGCACAGCTTGGCTGTCGCTACAGACACAGATACTTCGCCCCTTCTACCTGTTCTTCACAATATAGTTCGTGGCCATTAGGATTGCATAGGTTTACGCTTGGAAAACCGACCTAACGACGTCTAAAGTTGTCGCTCCCCACGAAGGCACCACCACCAGATCCTTCATTGGTCTTGGAGCCGTCCGTGAAAATTCGACTACATTCCTTTCCTGCCACAGATTCTGGCCAGAGCCAGTCCTGAGTGCAGGGCTTGTCGACTTTATATATTCATCGCAGCTGGAATACAGGTGTCCGTCCTTCAGACTGCATATCCATAAGACGAGTCAAAGAATATGTGGTGCGCAACGTCATCGAAATTCCAGTGCGAGCTGTACCAAAAACCACTTCTTTTTAAAGATGGCCTTGAGAGTACACGCCATGATGTAGATATCTAGGAGGGGAGGGGAGATTTAACAGTGTATCAAAAGCAAAGCCAGGCGTACTAGGGCAGGCCCCTATGCAGCCGAAACAGGCCGTTCTTTGAAGTTTGGTGAAAGCAGCAGTTACGTATTTATGTCAAAGCTTATTCCACCAAATGACCGATGCATAGGAGAGAAGGGGCTTAATCATAGCCGTGTAGATCGATACGCCAGAAAACTGACAGTGCCTTCGCAAGATCGTGCCTCTTGTGTTGGCCAGTGAGTTTTGCACGATCTTTTCAAGAACGATGTTAAAGAAATCACATGACAGCGCGTCGCCTTGTCTAAAACCTTCTTTGACATTGAAGGTCTCGGTGAGTTCGTTATCGATCTTGATGGAGCAGCGAGAGTTCTCCTTCGTCATCCTGCTCAGTCGGACGAGTTTGGCAGGAATGTCAAAACCGGACATGGCGCTGTATAGCTCGTCTCTATGCACGCTGTCATATGCGGCCTTGATGTCGACAAATAGGTGGTGTGTGTCGATCTCCATTTCTTGGGTCTTCTCCAGGATCTGCCGCAGTGTGACTTCCCGGGCCTGAAGCCAAACTGATACGGACATATCAGATTGGTGACGAAATATTTCAGGCGTTCACACGGAATGGCAGAAAAGATTTTGTACGCGATGCTAAGGAGACTTATCCTCCGATAGCTGGCGCAGTCAAAGAAGTCTCTTTTCTTTGAGTCAATTGCACTTTATACGGAAACAAAAGCAAATCATCTTTCAAAATGCGCCGCAAGGTTGTTCCACAGACTTTAAAATGCTGAGCGCGGTGACGATGCGACACATGTGGGTTCTTGGCAACACTCTTGCCGCTTCAACCAATTCTTTGTGACGTCTTGGGCGTTGATAAACGGCATGTCGACGATCTCCCACTTTCCCAGGTTTAACGAATAGTGTTGTCAGAAATCGTCACTATTTGAGCGCGTTATTTCGGTGTTTGTAGTGTTGGTTGAATAAAGTGTTTTGATTTTGGTTTGGTAAAATAGGACTCTGCCTTTCTTATTCTTTTTCAAAACGAATCTTATTTTTGCTTTCAGGATGGTTGAAGCAACAATTCCAACGATTTCCTCAATGCATCTGCTCTCAGTGGTCAATTTCATTCACTCATCCTGCATAGGAAAGGTGAAGAACGACAACATCTTAAAGCGAGATCAGAGCCTTAGCTACTGGTCCCAGGTACGTGCATTCAATCCACTCCACGTCTTCACTCACACCTCACTCCCATTCCTTCTTAGGTTCACTCGAACTCCAAGCGATCAACGACCGAACGACAACTTCATGGACCTGGAGACTCTTTCCTTAGCGACGTTTACGAGGAGAGCATTTCCACCAAGACCCAAGGACTCATAGTCCTCCCGAAGATCAGCATTACACTTCTTCAGTCGTCGATCATTGAAGAAGTCATATCGGTTGCAGCGCTGGACAATGTACAGGTTGGTGCTGGTGAAGTCAGAGGAAGCTCCAACTTGAAACTTTCTCTTTTCACAGGATCTCAGTTGTGTGTCTTTGCTGGCGTTCTATATCGAAGGAGTTTCCACGAAATTCCATCTTGGCAAGACAACGAGAGCGTCAATGCACAATGTGTACATCCAGCAGACAGTTCGATCGGGAAGCAGCAACAAAAAGGGAGGAATCATGAAGGGAACTCGAGCGCTTCTGGCACACCTCTCATCCCAAACCCGGCCAGATAACATCCAAGGCGAACCCATACTCATTGAAACGTCAGAGAAGCAATTGGAAGAGCTAGTCATCACGCTGGATATTGGACGAGCTCACGCTCAATTGAGGCGACTGAAGACAGAGAACATTGTCCCACAAGAGTCACCAGTGATTGTGACGGCCATTCCAGAGCACAAGAGCAAGGCAATGTTCGATTGTCTGAAGATGCCCGAGAGCACTGGCATGGACAGCATTGGATTCATTATGTTCGAATGCGGACTGGAGGGAGTTGGTGTGAAAATTGTCAAGCGATCGCATTTTGAAAAGTCCGAAAACACCAAAGAGGACATCGACATGCGAGATCCAGCGGCGGGAGTGACAAATTTGAATTTGAATGACTTGGTGGGGACATCTGCGGCGACCACTATTGCCGATGCGACAAATTCAAAGTCGGAGTCGGCGTGGAGACTAATCACGAAGAAGCCTCCAACACCGAAGACTCCGAAGGAGAAATTTGCGCACGCTTTGGAAAATATCATAGTTCCTGACAGAGAAGGACCTGGTTTGTCATTGTGACCGATGGGGGGAATCATTTTCATCATCATTTGCTCTGTTTCAGATATATCGCGTCCAAAAGCTGCCACAAAACCGAACGAGGAGGACGTGGAGAAGGGGAAACAAAAGAAACCCGATCAATTTGACAAAGTTCCAAACATGAAGGAGAACGACAAGACGTCCTCGTGCGTCATTGAACTGAAGTCCGTGTGGTTCAACTTTGCAGCTCCCCCATGTGTCCCGATCACTAGGAAAATTGATTTCACAAGGTAATTCATTCAAGCCAGAGTCACAGATGTCTCAACACTCTCCTTTGCGTTCTAGACTCGACTGGAATCTGCTGAGCACAGCTTCGCCAGCGATCACGGCGTGGATGAACCCCAGCAACCGATTGGCCATCAAAATAGTCTCTCTCATGAGAGCCCTGCACACGAGGCACACAGCCGTGGCGGCCTGCCTGATGGCTGATGCTTTGGAGAACGAGAAAATCCAGAGGAATCCAAAAATCAAGAAGGTAATTGATCTGCACGTGCGTTTCTGTGCTGAATGCGCTTTCCCCTCTCCACAGAGTCGGTATTCAGGAAATTACACGCTCCTTTCGAAGACCCTCCAAGAAGATCCCAGCTGTCAGTTGTGCACCATAATGCAGAAGCTGGTCCTGGACGAAGGCGTACAGAAGATCGAACACATTTTCAAACAGGGTGACATTCCCCATCTGAACACGCTGAGACAAGTAATCCACTTGATGCTGGAACAAACCCCCTGACTGATGTGAAACTCTTTGATTTCAGGGAATAATTGTGCTCAGCCGTCAGTGGAAGAATACCCTCTACAATCCAATACTCTTCGAACATCAATACAAAAACAAACTCGCACGCCCCATCAACGTAACATTTTCGTTCCCCCAAACCGAAGAGGAGTGCGATGAGGGCGAGTGCGATGGCGACGGTGAACTGGGCGCCTATAATGTTGCCGGAGAAAATCAGGAAGAGAGTGAGAATGCTTTATTACTTGGGCAAGCACAGCATCGAACTCATATTGGTATTTTTTGATTAACGCCTACAAATTTCCCTCATTTGTATCTAAAGAGAGCAAGAGAGAGTGACAACTCATTGCCTCCTCCACTCTCGGCTGTAGCACATTTCAGCTTAACTACTAATACTGTGAATAATTTTTTGATTTCCCTTAGATATTTATTCATTTCAAAATTGGCTAGAGATTAAGCACAGACTGCACACAGACTTCATGTGGTTCCCTTTTGTTTTGTTTTCATGTGTGGTTTTTTTTTTGGGGGGGGCGAGCACTGTATTATTCCACAGGGGAAGTGTTTATTTGTTGCTTTGTTTTTATTTGTTTCATCACAGCATCCTTGTCCATTCAGAGTTGGCTTCAGAAGGTTTGGCTTGCCATCAACCACAGTCCTCACCTTCACATCCCACCTGCTGATCGAAGAAATCATGCATTCCCATCGCTTGGTTGAGCACAAATTCAGCCAAAATTTCAAAATTATATCAGCGACTACCCTTAGGCGGCAGCCAGTCCCACGGCAAGGCGATGTCTCACAAGAACCAGGAACGGGGAACAAAATCAGTTTCTGTCCTCGATCCCGTTGCTGGCTCTTCTGACGCATTCCCCTTGGCTAAGAGGTCACAGCAGACTGCTCTTTTTGTCTGCTGCATGTATTGTATGTATGTATTTATTTGTATGCCAGGAGAAGTGAGGTTAAGGTTATTTTGGAAAGAGTATTTTTTGTAAATTTATTTATTTGGTTGAAATGTGCCTACATGAAAAATATCTTAATAGTCTATCGAACTTTGAGCTTTTCCCAAGACAAAGGTTCTTCAAAGTTCATTTTTGGGTAACTGGTTCTTTCTTTCTTCTCGCGAATAACACATAGATTCTTCCCAATTCGGTCTGGGATTCCCAAGTGACGGTGTGCATGTTCAAGGATCCACATCGACGTCCCCACATTTGCAGTCATCCAGAAAGGGGTAAGTATCGTCACTTTCTGAAGGTTCAATTCCTCCTAAATGTCTGATTCCGTTTTGTAGAAAGCCCAAATCGTCGAATTTCTCACATGGAAATTCTTCGCGGTCCAGCATTCAAATGCTCCCAATCATCTCTGGACTGGTTGAGAAGCAAGTACCAGAAATTGGTGAGTATTTCAGTATTTCAGTGAGGCTTGGGTGTGACTGATTTGTTATTTAGAGTATGGCGCGTTGCCAGAGGGATCGTTAAGCTCTACGAACTCTGTGAATAAATTCTGGACTGGAGCTGAGAATCAGAAGGAAGATCTCTACTTCTGGATGGCTAAACAGCAGGAGAATAAGAAAAAAATGGATGCTCTCTCTGATAAGGTAAGAATTATAGGACGATGGCGTTGGAGAAGGACTTCAGCCAACTTCGCGTGCCTAATTGAAGGCAGTTGGCTAAAGATCGCAGCAGCTAGCTAAAGATCGCGACAGCTGAACACTGTTGTTGGTTGAAGACCAGGTCCACCCGGATTGTGGCGCTATGCGAGTTTGTCAAGTGGTGTCTGATTTACGGTTCGGAGCAGAAAGTCTT
Organism: Myathropa florea; assembly: GCA_930367185.1. Lineage (NCBI taxonomy): Eukaryota > Metazoa > Arthropoda > Insecta > Diptera > Syrphidae > Myathropa > Myathropa florea. Next base: position 124,782,795 of record OV884002.1, on the reverse strand, counting down.
GAAATTTGTACGCCTTTGAAAGGAAAAGTCTGCAGGGTTTGGCGGAGGTGCCTAAAAATATGCCAGCAGCTGACATACTGCAACCAAGCCTTTTGCAACCAACTCCATTGCTTCGAGTTGCCGCGCTTGTTGGCCACGGTATTTTCGACAACAACTTAACAACTATTTTCAATGTACAGCGTCACTCTTTTGGGCGTTCAGTGTGAAGCGACGTAGGGTTAAAATTGTATTGAATTGATGTTTCAAAAGCATGTCCACTCAGCTCAATCAGTTGATAAATGTTAAATCAGTTATTCGATGTTTACATACCGGCATGAAAGATGGCGCGCCCTCTAACTTAATCTTACTTTATGCTCCATAGGACACCAGTCATTGCGGTACTCCTACTCTGGAGTTATAATATTAAGCGTTAACTGCTTTGACTCCTACCCTGAAGATCCATAATTAGAACCCCGATCGACACTGCCAAGTCTCTCGAGTCTCTGACAGAGATGGAGAATGACTGTCATGTAAAGCTTCTTAAACTTTTTCTTCTTAAACTTGGCCTTTCGGTATCGGCATAAAGTTGAAGCTCCCTTCCACTCGCGTGGCAGTTTTATAAGCTAAGTCCAAGTCCACCTTGGACTTGAGCGCCATCCAGGGTAGGTAGGTAAGTAGGTAAAAGTGGCGGTGGACATACAGATCCTGTTTGTCGCACCCAATTATCCCAGATCTATGGGATACCTGAGTGTGTATTCACTCAGATTTGCCTACATTTTTTTTAAAACCGCCGTCCAAAGAAGGAGACGCTATCCGTACCAAACCCTAGCACGTCAGTTAGTCCGGTTCGGAATCTCCTGATATATGATCAACTTCTGTGTTGCTAAAGCCTTCAGAGTGAATTGCTCCGGTCTAATCAAATCCTTTGACTTTTCAGGAAATAATTCGTCCAGTTCCAATCAAACTCCCCGGTGCCTTTCCATCCAGAGGCATTCTGCAGGATTCAATAAAACTCCTCGATGCACATTTGATCTTCGAACCCCTGCTCACGTGCTTGGGCGTTATGCCCCAGCAAATGGTGAACAAGATATCGAACGCTGACATTTCATCGCTGGAGAACTTTGGAACAAATCTCTCACTGATCGGTACATTCGATTCCATTCGAGTGGACATTGTTGTCAGCGAAGCAGGAGACAAGAAGAACAAGCCCACAAAGCTGAACAAGAAAGCCAACGGTCGCCCAACTCTCATCGACACCCCATCATTCCTTTGCGAACGCGTGGGAATCGAGTTGGAAGTGCTGAAGATGTCCGATGGAATGGTGGACCAGGCACGTCAAAATGTCATTTACATGTCCAGGAGGCAGTTGAAGAAGCATACAAGCACAATCATCAACTTTAGTCTCAACATTCGGTTCATTTCGCAGCAGGTGAGTGTTGCCAGGTTGCATGGGGAATGGGGATGGTGGTTTTCATGTGAGTGTTTCAGGTCAACATGCCCCTTCTGCGGCTTCTGCATCAAATCAGCAACATGTATCAGAATGTGAAGGATGCGCAGAACGAGTTCCACGACCAACCGGATCTAAGCAAGAAATCCATCGCCAAGGATGAATGCAGTTTGGGTAAGAGAGTTGATTTGTTTGAGTTTGCACTGAATAATGTTCTCTGGTTTGATTTGAAGCCTCTGAGCCAAATGACATCATGCCTTTTGGGTCTGTATCGGATCGTTTCACCCACAACGAGAACTCCTCCGACGAGCGCTACGACAAGTTCAACGAAATGATCAGTCTCCCGAACTCGATGACCAAGTAAGGTGTTCACAGAACAATGACCGGGATGTTATCTATCTTGTTGTCCACTTTCAGTAGCAAGTCCCGAGTACCTGGCCTGGGACCTCTGATTCAGTTGACTCCATCTCCAAACGCCAAGAATCGCCCACAGAGCTTTGCTCAGAAGCTGCGATCCACAGGGAAGTCGGTCAAAGGAAAATTGGGTAGGATTGTTGTCATTTAAGCAAATCTTGTGATTTTAGTGTTATTCCTCAAGGCTACACGAACCTGAACGAATCGAGTTCGTCGCCACTTCGTGACAGTCCAACGACGTCGGTGAGTGAACAGCAAACCTTCAAGTTGTCCATGGAGTCCAAGGCATCATTCAATGGCTTGAGTGTCAGCATCGATTACCACGGTCTGGGGAAGAATGGTCTCAATGGCTCTCTGCCCCCCACTGACACCCCCAATTGCTGGAAAACGATCTACCATCTCTTGGAGCTGTACGGCACAATGCCAGAGACAAAGACTGTGCAAAGGTAACTCGAATTTCCCTTGGAATCAATGAGATTTTCAAGCATTTGTGAAGTATTTTCCGTAGGGCATCAATGTCAGCTGAGCCCAGTGACGCAACCAAGCAGAACAAAAAGAACGCATTTGTCTACACCATGCGGCATGACAAGGACGATGATGACATAACCATCGCACCCACTCCATTACCCCAGCACAGAGAGCTGCTGGAGAGCACGATTCAGGAGCGAACCCGACTGATTGTCTTCGGCGTTGCCAAGATACACAAGACACGTCTGCTTGCGATGTTGAGTGGACTTAAGGTATGGACCTCTGGTAATTGACACAAGGTTTGGGGAAGATTGAAAATTTGCTTTGTAGCTCGAGGCAGAAATTACAACGTTGAACAGCAGCGCAACGTGGCGCAAGAAGGCTCGACCAGTTTCCCTCGAGTGTTCCCTCACAGGACAGGTGGGAAGGGCTATGATTGTCCTGCTTGAGGGTGTTGCTCCCAATCAACAGTGAGTCTCCCACAAAGCAAATAGAACACAGTTTTCAAGAGGAACACCTTTTCCTTTCAGAACTGTCGTCAAAGTGACTGTGGGCAAGAGTCAGACGCTCTACTCAAGCATCACCAAGCGAGGCAAGGACAAGAACAGCGGTCTCCTCTCAATCGGACCAGTGAACATTGAAATCCCCCAGCATCCGGTCGCCTTGCACGGCATGATGACTAGAAGTTCAAAGCAACTATCATCGACTTTACAAGTAAATTAAGGGAGTCCCCTTAGGAGCCACGACTAAGTCAAAATTTGTTCTTCTTTCCTTAGGAACTTCGTGTGGGCCGCAATTCAGGACGTGCACCACGACAGCATGAAGAACCCGACTCGCCATTCCACGTGCGCGATCAAAAGGAAAGACCGCACACGCAGAAGAGGTTCACGACGACAATGAAACCACCTCCACCTCAGAATGGCCTCCTCCAACCCCTGGTCATGCAGTTCAATGTCCTGCTTCAGAGCTTGTCCATCAACGCTGCTTTGCTGCCATCTCTGCAGGCACAATACCGCATGAATCATGTGAGCTCCTCCGGTGTGACGGGACACCGAGCTAAGTTCGTGATTGAGCTCCCCACTCACACGCTAAGCTTCACCACGAAGATTCAGGTAAGTCTAACGAAATCCGAGAGAAGAGAGAGTCACAGTTTTGAAATCTCCTCCAGAACGAAATCAATCTGCCATCAGAAGCATGCATTGCTCTGCCCCCGGTCCATGTCAGCGCTGAATACATTCCAGAGAATCGTCAAGAGGTTTGTAGCTCTTTTGCTTAGGTCTGAAGTTGATGACTGAAGAGAGTATTCTTTAGGACACAGAAGTGGAGGGAATCATACTCCGTCAAGGAGGGTATGTCAATGCCTCGGCAGAGATCGGTGAATTCGAGCGATGCCTCACCACGGATTTGCTCAATCACTTGGTCTTCGTGCAGAAAGTTTTCATGAAGGAAATCAATGAGGTCCTGCAGAAGGTTTACGGCGGTGAGAAACCGGTTCCTTTGTGGTCCGAGGACAGTGACAGCGTGCAGGAGTCATCGCTCAAGCGAATCCTCTTCTCTCTGAACATTTCGATGAAACGAATCCAATTGACTGCAACGACTCCGTGCTCATCAGCCGTCCGCTTTGAAACCGGAACCCTAGAGCTGCACTTGTCCAACCGGGTGAAGAACGTTGGCGAGGGGAACGATAGGAAAATGTTCGGCAAAGCACACATCGACTTCAATTTATCCCTCGGTCAGCTGATCAAGAATGTAATCTTCGATGAGGCGGAACCAGAGTTTCAGCAGTACGCCTTCTTCCACACGACCATTGGATTGAGGAACGCTTTCCAAGATGAACTGCTGAACGAAGACAAGGAACTGATTTTGTTGAAGCTCAAGCGACCGCTGGTCTACATTCAGCCAGTGGCTGTGGACAAGGCGATTCTGGTTTGGTTAAACTACAAGAACGCCTACGAGTACTGGGCGGAGAAGAGGGCCAACTTGAACTACGAGAACACGTGTGGGAATCAGGTAGGATGCACCTTTTCATCTCATGACATGTTCTCATCTGGAATTCACTCTGTTTTCAGATGTTCGACCGCGTTCCATTCGGGCAGTTTAGCAACATTGCGTCCTCCAACCTCTCCACACTGTTCCTTCAGTTGACTGTGGAGGACATGGGAATCTGTTTGCCCCTGAATCAGGTGGCACAAGTAAGTTAGTGTCTGATTAAGTCTTTTTCAATCACAAGCCTCTTGTTCTTTCCTCAGTCCTGGGGCACGAGATCGTATCAGGACTTCGAGCCGAAGGGAGCAGTTGTCATCACTCTGGAGAACACAATCATCTCTGGTAAGTGAATGCTACTGCAATCAGAGATTGTTTACACTAACCTCACTCTTGCAGCTTGTAACTCTGGATCGCTGGTGTCTAAGGGAAAGTTCTCCGGGCTGTGCCTTCGATTCGCCGATGACTTTGAGACCACCCTTGACGACTGGAAGCCAAACATGAACGATGTGAACATCATGAATCTGTGTGTGGTGTCGGAGGGCACCTACGAGGTGTGCTCGCGAACAGCGGCGGCCAAGAAGGGCGAAAACGCAAAATGGCTGCTAAATGTGAAGTGGCAGATGGAGGGAGTCGACATTCACTTGGATGTCAACATTGGGAAACAACTATCATCTCTGGGACACACGCTCACAATGCTGACGGGATCTGAAGACGAAGAGACGAACATCGAAAGTCCAGACAGCGATGAGGGAGACCAGAGCTACAAGGAGACAATCATTCGTCATCGGGAGTTTGAGAACCTTCCATCGTTTGTCTTCGATCCATCGATCGACTCCAAGAAACGCTCGTTCATGATGGAAAAGGAGATGGCCGAGCAACTGAAGATCATCAATGACCTGCGGACACTGGGTGCTTCGCACAACACGATTGCTCACGAGGAGCGTCGTCTGCAGGAACTGCAAGCTCTGTGCTACAAGTATTTCCGCCGTGACATCATTCAGAAGTGGAAGAGGCCATCGATTCGTCGGTCGACGCTGAAGAACACCAATCGCTCGTATTCGTACGTGGGTCCGTCACTTAGCAAGGAGCCGATCGATGACGTTTACAGCAAAAAACTGGACACCATTGCATCGAATGATGAGATCTCGAGTCTGCAAAGCACTCCGGCGTCTGGACCATCGAGGAGTGCTTCTCTGCGAGCTTGTGGCGCTAATCGTGTGACTTTTTCAGAGGCCATGAGGTAAGCAGAGAGTCCACGAGGTCTTCGGTCTGATCTTAATTATTTTTCTCTCAGACAAACGTCTCTTCCAAATGCCGACTGCGATGAGGAGATGGCAGACACAGCCGTCGACTGGAAGACCTACGATCAGCAGCAACCTCCCGCAGAGATGGACATTGATGGGACATCAGTTGAAATGCGCAAAAAGCACGGCAACTACCCACAGAAGCAACAGGTACGTTAGCTAGCCCCCCTCTCACTCAAAATCTTGTCTGATTCCCCCGCCTCTTGTAGGAACCCAACATCGACTTCGAACTGGACATAAAGGTCTTGGTGAACTCTGGCAAATGTGTACTCCACACCAAGGAATCAACGGATGAGCGCTTCTTGATAAGCGGTCCCACAACTGTTAAGAGTCATAAGCGTGAGCGCAGCATTGGCAACGACTGGGGAAGTCCAACGCCATCACGGCGCCAAAGGGACAAGAGCAAAATTCGCTACAATCCCAGCAATGCAGTTCTGTCAGATCTCACGATCTTTCATATTCCCGGATTGGATGTCAAACTGCATTACCAATCAAAGACCATCCCAGAAGATCCAGCCACTCGTGCGGGATCAAGTGACAGCCATTCGATCCTTCGTAGGACCGGCAGCAAGAGAGCCGCATTGTTTGCATGGATGACACTGCAGAGCATTCCGGAGGAGACCATCATTTCGCCGCATATTTTGGAATTCCTGGAGCAGACATTAGAGCCTATTCCATTCAAGGCGGACAGCAGTTCGGCGACTTCATCGACAGCAAATGCAGTCAATCTGGACATTTTGCCTGCGAACTACGTGACCTACGCCTCATTTCCAGTGGACGTCATCGTGTACTTCCACATGCAGCCATCGACATTTAGATTCTCATGTCTGCCTGTGTCCAGGGTGGAGTGCATGTTGCAACTGCCAAGCCTGGACATTGTATTCAGCTCGAAGCGATCGGAGGAGGAGGACAAGTCCGGAACGGATCAAAGTGACACGGAGAAATCCGAGAAAGACAAGATTCCATCGGGCGGACTAAGGTATGCCTTCTGTGCGTCTTTAAGTGTGAGATCAATTTGAATCCTCTTTCCAACAGTGTAACTGGGTGTCTGGCGGACTTCAACGTCTACATCTTCCATCCCTACGGCGGCAAGAAGACCAACACTAAGGAAGCTCAGTTCTCCCCGCTCACTGACAGCGAACGCAAGGACTCCCTCAGCATCAACGTTGAATTTGTCAAGTTCCACATCACTCGCTGTCGGAAGCTGTACATTGAACCATCCCCGAGCTCGAAACGTGCCATAGACCAGTCGAGAGCGGTGATTCGGTTTTCGACAATTGTGGACATCGGCAGTGCTTCATTCAAATACGACATGCGGCGTCTAACTGAAATCCTGGCGTTCCCAAAAGCCTGGTATCGTCGCCGCATTGTCCGCCGACTCTTTTTGGGCGACCTGAGTGTCCACCAAAGCGGAAGCAACGATCCAGATCTGACAGGAGCATCGACACCAAAGGAGCCGTCTAGCAAAACTCCCGTGCTGAATGAGTTCAGGGACAAGTCGTCGACGGATCCCTACTACACAAAGGACAACCTGCGACTGGACTTCAACAAGGACCTGCGTAAATTTGACAAGCTGCAGACACTAGGTAAGTCGTCGAGCGCTGAATCAAGCACTCCCCCGTCGGAGAAGAGCCAGATCACCGCCTGGGAGACGTTGGTGCTGTTCGCAGTGAACTTCACGAAGTTGAATGTGCAAATGAACATGGGAAACGTCATGGGCAATGTGGTAAGTTTTCCCTGATTGTGGATGCAGTTTCGTCGATTTCACAGTTCAAATGCAGGTCTGGCTGACGAAGGACTTCCAGAGCGATGGTCGTCTCAGCATCGGCAGCACCGGGTACAAGAAAATGTACATTGGCATCTATTTGGGTGGGTCGTCGCTGGACGCCAAGGGCGGCATTGTCGGTGGCAGCTTTGAAGTGAACAAAATCAATACCCGGTTCCACATCAAGGAGGAATCCGGTGTGGAGCCCTATCACACCATGGGATTAAGTTTTATGGCTTTAGAGCTGCGACTCGACTACATGGGCACTTCGGTGCTCATGACCCGCATTAGTTCGTTCTCTGCGGCGATGAAGGACGAGTGGAAGACAACGCCAGCGGATATTCACAACGTGGCCAATTCCAAACCACGTGCAATCATCTTCATTCACGGAGATCTCTCGTGGGATCAACTGCAGATTATGATCTCGAAGTCAACAACCGCTGATCTGCTGAAAATGTACTACAAGCTGGAGGAGTTCTTCACCCAGCAGTTCAAGTCCTCGAAGAGGGTGTTCTCAAGCTTGGAGCCGAGGTTGCATGACAGGAACTCAAGCACCAAGAGGAGACAGGTACGTCATTGTTGTCATTTAGTGAGTTTCGATAGATTGATGGATTTTTCGTAGAACATGAAGAAGAAGCCAAACGGAGACGCTGTTCCACCGGTGGACAACACGAACACAGATGCCCGACACCACAGACACTGGCAGAAGCCGCTCGAACAAGCCATGGGCTTGGTGGTGCCCACATTGGTCACGCGATTGGGACGGAATGGGAACGTTCTAGGCGGAAGTGCTGAGTTACATGGAAACAACATTTCTCTTGCATGCTTCCATGGAATCAACTTCAAGGTAAGTTTCAATTCATCCATTTGCATCACCTCGCTCATCAAGCGATCCGCTCTTGTCAATTTACAGTCAAAATCTTGGGCGTTGTTCAGCCTGAAGGCTCCCTACATCAACTTCACAACCGAAGCACAGCAGTCGCAGGAGACTAAGGAAGTGTTCATCACCGAAACCCTATCGTCCAGCTTGGGTCAGAATGCCCAGAGCCAGCAGAATCACTCCATGGCAATAGTTAGTCGAATAACCCGCAACATAATCTTTCCCCCACAGTTCAAGACTCTGAACGAGTGGTTCCATTACGCATTCGCCAACAGCGAAATTGACGGTAGGTCCTTCTGAAAACTAAAAGTAAACGCATTCAATTAATTCCTCTGTCTGACTGTAGCCGTTGATCGATTCCCCATCCTGGAGAGAGATCGAGAGATTGCAACGAATTCCATTGAGAGGTCACGAAGCGGGACGAGCACAAGCTCGTCCAAATCACTGGAGCATAACCATAACAGAGAGGTCATCTTTGCGTTGCCTAGCCTTCAATTGAACTTTAAGACTGAACATAAACAAGGTCCATCCACTCCGGAACCAAATGGTAAGCTTGATGTTGTTTTGACGGGGTTTCCTCTCTTCATTTGGTCTCTCCTCTTTTCAGATGGAAAGCCTGAAGTTATTTGCAGCTTCATCACGGAATTCGATGATCATATCTTTGTGACAGTTGATGCGGATGCTTTCTTCTTCCTGCACGATCTGATAACGTCGTACGTTAAGGAAAAGGAAAAAGTGGTAAGTGTTAAGTGAGCAGGGGGGTTATGCTTTAGTTCTGCACATTTGCACTTGCTCGTCTCTGAACCAGAGGAACAGCGACACAGAAGGTGTCCACGTCTAATGTGGCGTGCAAAAGTGGAGAGCGTTCGTAAACAACTTGCCGTGCGCAACTGGAGACAGCTAGCAAAAGATCGTCCATGTTGGAAAGGCTTGTTGGTACAGGTCCAGGTCCATCTCGGACTGTAGCGGAATAAGAAGAAGAAGAAGCTGGAGAGGCTTGTTGGTATAGGTCCAGGTCCATCTCGGACTGTGGCGCCATAGAAAGAAGAAGAAGCTGGAGAGGCTTGTTGGTACAGGTCCAGGTCCATCTCGGACTGTGGCGCCATAGAAAGAAGAAGAAGCTGGAGAGGCTTGTTGGTACAGTTTCAGGTCCATCTCGGACTGTGGCGCCATAAGAAGGAGAAGAAGCTGGAGAGGCTTGTTGGTACAGGTCCAGGTCCATCTCGGACTGTAGCGGAATAAGAAGAAGAAGAAGCTGGAGAGGCTTGTTGGTATAGGTCCAGGTCCATCTCGGACTGTGGCGCCATAGAAAGAAGAAGAAGCTGGAGAGGCTTGTTGGTACAGGTCCAGGTCCATCTCGGACTGTGGCGCCATAGAAAGAAGAAGAAGCTGGAGAGGCTTGTTGGTACAGTTTCAGGTCCATCTCGGACTGTGGCGCCATAAGAAGGAGAAGAAGCTGGAGAGGCTTGTTGGTTCAGGTCCAGGTCCATCTCGGACTGTGGCGCCATAAGAAGAAGAAGAAGCTGGAGAGGCTTGTTGCTATAGGTCCAGGTCCATCTAGCACTGTGGAGCCATAAGTAGAAGAAGAAGCTGGAGAGTCTTGTTGGTACAGGTCCAGGTCCATCTCGGACTGTGGCGCCATAGAAAGAAGAAGAAGCTGGAGAGGCTTATTGGTACAGGTCCAGGTCCATCTCGGACTGTGGCGCCATAGAAAGAAGAAGAATCTGGAGATGCTTGTTGGTACAGGTCCAGGTCCAACTCGGATTGTGGCGCCATCAGAAAAACTTTAGTCAATGCTTCATCTTTTTTTGGGTGACGCCACAGACGGTGACAAACTTTGCGACTGCAGCAACTACCCGTGTAGTGCGCGTTTGGGACCTATGCTTTTATGCCGACTCGGAACGTCTAGTTCATGCACTATACCCTATGTAGGGTCACAAGTCAAAGCTAGGCTGCGTTTCAGGGTCGTCAAGTGATTTTCAAGAACGAAATTCGCTTTTAATTGGCGTACGGCTAAGTTAATGCTGTTTCGTTCCCAATTGGTTGCTTGTAAACTGTAACTCACGATGCAAACTGACGTTTGTGCACGTCAAAACTATGACTGTCATGGTAGAAAAGTCTTTCTGCCGACTTTCCGTTGGTGTATGCTATCATAAAGACTGCCCCCTCTGTTCCTCTTTAAAAACTGAGATGATTGCAATCCATATACATCCCCCATTCCACGATTCCATAAACCAAATGAATTCAAATTTCCTCTTCTTACTTTCAGATTGGTGCTCAATCAGTGCGCGCAGCATCACCGAATCTTTCACAGAATCTAAAGAGTCAACTGAAACCACTGGTAACCGATGAAATGAATAAAGAGAAAAAGAGTCCGAACGAGAAATCGGATTCGGTCGACTCAGCGAATGCCAGCGATAAGAATGCAAATCCAAATATGACAACACTTGACTTGGAATCATTCGTTCGAGATTGGCGTCATTTCGAGTGTCAAACATGGCATTTAGAGCCAACGGTTAGACTGTTATCATGGGCGGGCAAATCGATTGAACCGTACGGCATCGATTACATATTGAATAAGTTAGGTTTCTCACACGCACGTACAACCATACCGAAGTGGTTGCAACGCGGTTTCATGGATCCGCTCGATAAAGTCCAAGCAATTATGATGTTACAGCTGCTCACGCTTATCAAGGAGAACAAGATTGAGTCCTCGTCAAAGAAGTCCTCAACTTAAATGCAAAACAATAGGATCGTATGTTAGTTCTAGTGATTAGTAAGCTTTTAACCAAAAAAAATATAAATTAATTCTTATTGTTACTTATTTGGGGGAAACTATGCAGTTTGCAGCAAAAGTCAATAAAGGGTACACAATTATCTAAAAGAGTTTTGGTTTTGATTAACCTCGAAGCGGCTGGATGGCACAGCTGGTTAAGTGCCTGCCCTAAGTTAGAGGGGTCCCAGGTTCGAATCCCAGTGAAATTGAATCCGGTTCGGTCACCATTTGCCGTTGGGATCAAATTAACGGCACTGGGGTAGGTTGCTACCTGTCATTACAATGGACCAGTCTTGAGTCTGAGTGCTCCAGTGTATAAAAAAAATTCTCCGAAAAAAACCTCGCAGGTGAAGTGAAAGGAGTCCTTGAGCAGGCTGGCGTATAGGACCAGATTCATTAAGCAAGAGACTGGTTGTTCGAGGGGTATATTGGCTGAAGCCAATGTCTCCATTCATGTACAATATCAAAACTTCAACGCCTATAAATCACATGTATTCTCGAAAACATCAATTTATTGAAATGTATCAATGAAAGTGAATAACGATTTAGATGATCAAAGTCCGACATCAACCACATATTTGCATTGACTTGGAAGGAAATCTAAAATCTATGCCCACATTCCATTCTAATTTGTATGCCGCGTGTGTCAGTATTTGTAAAGCCGCGCTTTGCATCGCATTGTCTAGTTTTGGGACCCTTGGACTGGATCTGGACGTTTGGTTTTGCAGAATAAAGATGAGGAATGCTCCACCGATTTACACAAGGAGATACACTGTTACGCGAGTTCTTTGACATTATTCTAGAAAAGATCATTCATGACTACGGTCCCAATACCAGTACTCAATTACTTACTTATCAGGCCAACGGCTCATAAAGGGTCTGAGCCTGAGCAATTGTCGCCTTCCATCGCTGACGCTCGCGGACACGGAACAAACCTGTCTTACATCCGCTATTACTTGGTCGTTGTAGCGGAGTTTCGCTCTTACTCTCATTTACGACGCTGGAGGCTCAGATTCGAAAAATCTCCTAGTGTTAACGCGCTCGATATGCCTGAACCAGTATATTCGACGACTCTAAGAGTACGCGTGTCTTCTCTTCCATCCGCCTTCCTCGCAGACAAATCCAAATACTCAACGCCCCCAGAATCAGCTCTGCAGACCTGGTTTTCGTCCAGCTTTCGACTTCATATAGCAAGACTGCCAGGATTAGGGTTTTGTAGAGCATGATTTTGATTCTTCAAGTTAAGAGTTTTCACTCAAGTTGTTTCAAAAATCCGAAGTAGCGACGGTTGCCAAGGGCGATTCTTCGTCAGATTTTCACCAAAGGCGTCGTTTGTGGAGTTTACATTTGGCCCTGACAAACTGCTTTATTACCTCAAAACTGTAATTGTACCGTTTTATCCTAGATTATGGGCGACGGATCGATTTTTACTCGACAGAACATATACATATACTTCGTTTTCTCCCCATTTATCCTAGATTTACCCATTAAGACCAGCTTATTTCGCCTGTTCTTTAATCGCCCGATCGTAATGCGCGACAATGACTCTGTCATCGGCGTGACCTAGAAGCTAAGCCGATTTTTAAAAGACAGTATCTACACCTGCCGTGGCGTAGTGGGTAGATGCGTCGACTCCTACGCTCGATGTTGTCGGTTCGATTCCCGAAAAAACACCAAACTTTTTTTCACGGCTCCACCTCTTTCGGGTCGCTGACAATGCTCAGAGTATAAATGTCTAGAAAAAGCGTCTCAAAATCGCCGTTTCGGAGTCGGCATTAAACTGCAGGTCCCCTCCACTCGTGAAAGAACAATAGCACGCACAACACCAGTGGTTGCTGAGAAGTCAGTTCGGAGCACTCAGTTTGAGTTTCCGCTAAGTCAGAACTTTTTTTTCCGACATTTTCGCTAGTTATGAGCGCCATTCTAGCGAAAAATAAATTCGTGACCCTAGCTTATAATTTTTACAACCGAAATTAAAATTTTTATTAATTCAGGTACATACAAGGTTGTATACTGCTAACATCCATTGTAGAAATCGATCGAATAATTACAGAAGAAAAGATAATCTGGTCGGTTAATAGTTTTTCTCCCTACAAGTCCCCAGGCCCTGATGGTATCTTACCCATAATGCTACAAAAGCTACAAGATGTAGCAACCCCTTGGCTCAAAGCAATGTATAGAAACTGTTTACTACTCAATCACATCCCCCAGTCGTGGAGACGGGTTCGAGTAGTCTTTATACCAAAAATAGGCCGTCGGGGTCATGAAACCGCAAAGGATTTCAGACCAATCAGCCTATCGTCTTTCATGCTTAAAGCCCTGGAACGCATTATAGATACACACATCAGACTCAAGCTAGAGGGGAAGTCTCTCTCCAAATCTCAACATGCCTACATCAAGGGTAAATCCACTGATACAGCTCTGCACGAGGTGGTCGGCATCATTGAGAAAACCATTCACTACAGACAATATACCATGGCCGCCTTTCTAGACATAGAAGGGGCCTTCAATAACGTCCACACAGAAGCTATCCAAGAATATCTTATCGCCCAGGGGGTAGAGGAGATGCTAGTAAAATGGATAGTCTCTATGCTCAAAACTAGAATTATACAATCCACGCTAGGAAATAGCCAACAAACAAAGTATGTAACTAGGGGAACCCCTCAGGGAGGGGTTATTTCCCCATTGTTATGGATACTAGTCATTAACAACCTATTAGAAGAGCTAGACCGGGAAGGAATCAAAGTTGTTGCGTATGCGGACGACGTTGTGATTTTAGTATCAGGCCAGTTTCTCTCAGTGATTAGTGAAATCATGGAGGGGGCGTTGCAAAAGGTTAATAGATGGGCTACCAGTTGTGGCCTAAATACGAACCCAAGCAAAACCGAACTGATGCTTTTTACGACGAAAACCAAAATACCAAACTTTCCTCTTCCTAGACTAGCCAATCAAACCCTCACTTTGTCTTCAACTGCCAGGTACTTAGGCACTATTCTTGACCCAAAACTAAATTGGAAAACTAACATAGAGCAAAGAGTTAAAAAGGCATGCATAGCCTTATACGCTTGCAACAAAACTCTTGGCAAAAGCTGGGGACTTCGACCGAAGATAACACTTTGGATGTATACTGCAGTAATACGTCCTATTCTTACCTACGGTTCCTTAGTCTGGTGGCCAGCTTTAGCCAAAGCATACAATATTACAAAACTGAACAAGGTACAAAGAACTGCATGTATAGGTGTCACTGGCGCCTTGAGAACGACTGCCACAGATGCGCTTACAGTTATTTTGCACCTTCTACCTCCAGATCTACACGCAATGTTCATGGCCACATGTAGTGCACTTAGACTCAGAGAGTCAAACTGCTGGAATAGCAGAACTTATGGACATGGTAACATCCTTAACTCACTACCACAACAGGCGATACTGAGTCATACTGACTACCTTATCCCAAAGCTAAATTTCAATAAAAACTATAGGGCTTTTTTTTCCAACCAGAACTGAGTGGAAAAGCGATAGAGTCCTCCAAAACCATGACATAGCCATCTTCACAGACGGTTCGAAGATGGACTCTGGTGTGGGCGCTGGAATCTTCTCCGAAGCCCTCAAGATATCAAAGTCACTCAAGCAAACATTTTCCAGGCAGAAGTGCAATCTCTCAGAAGCAAACATTCACAGTCTGCTAGCCTTCATAAATTCCACGAAGTGGTTTCAAAATTAGGCTAATCTGAGTGAATACACACTCTTTTCACCCTTATCTCACAAAATAGGTATCCCATAGGATGTGGTATCAAAACGGCGCTTTCATGGCGCTAATTGGGTGCGAAAACAGGATCTGTATGTCCACCGCCACTTTTACCTACCTACCTACCCTACATACAAGGTTCACTCACTGTCCACTGATAGATGAACAACACCTTTCCCTTTAACTTCCGCTGATTCCTTGCTTGCGAGATTCCATTTGGTTTTTGGGGACTCTGTTATTGACTGAAAAACGCTCTCATCACCGCTCGAATGTGTTGTGCACCCACTGTCGATAATCCAAGAACGATTCATTGACCCGTTGTCATATGACATAACTGTGTGGCGTTATTCGCAAACGGTGTCAACTTTTTACTTAAATCATTTGACTTTTGCTTTGGACATATATTTGCCTTATGTCCTAACATGTTGCATTGAAAACACCTGAACTCTCCATTTTTGGTGGAACATTTCCCCTTGTCATGTCTAGGCCGATTTTGATGCGAGCTGCCGTAATTTTTAACGGCCATTGCAGTTACAACACTTCCTGATGACTGATTCCTTCTATGATCTTGACCTTAAGCATTTCTGCGGTGGGCCGTTCTAAATCTGGGAGAGAGGGTTTCGCTGTCCAAATGACGTCTTAAGCTCAAAGGAAATCTGGATTGACAAGAGTAACTTTCCCCTTGATCCTTGCGCTAATGTAATATTTTGTAGTTACTTCGCAGCAAAGTAAGAGGAACTCTTTTTACTACTTCGAAATTATAGCTTCCGCCATTGGACGTTCGGCCCAGAGGCACGAAAACCTATCCACCTCCAAATAATAAACCGTTTCTTGGATTCAGTTTTGAAATCGGAGAGAGAGGCTCCAAAAACCACGTACTTACTCTAAAACCCTCTCAGGCACCCTTCACGTAAACAAATTACCAATTTGCTATGAAAGAGAATGTAGCCACTCTAAATGCGGAACTAACAAACAGTAGTTTCCATTTCAATCTCCAGGTACTAGAAATTAGAGTGTCCCAACAAAATCCAAAAGAATCACCCTCAGAGCCAAAAGCACACAATCCACATCAGAATCTTATGAAGCAGACTCTCTCAAGCCACAAGCTATTGTTTTGTTCTACCGATTCAAGGCCATCACGCCGAAGGGAGTCCAGACCCTTAAGCATGTCCCAATTTCCTCATTTATTTCTTATTAAACATTCAGTTCGTTCGTTCATTGTAACGAAGACCTTTCTAACCTCGATCCCAAATTAGCTCGGCGATAACCAAAATCCCCACCGTGCCGGGCAGTGTGTGTGTGGGTCCTCTCATTCGCCGTTATCATTCCCGGAGAATAGGATAGGTCAGAGCATAGATTTTCAAGACCAGAAATCTCTCCACACAGCCGCACGCTGCCCGCACACACCGGCGCTGTTCGTACACACGCAGCCAATTGACAGAAAAAGTATTGGTACAGAACGACGTCTTGACTGAGTTTTGAAAAAAGAAACGAAAAAAATCTATTATCAACTCTTGGGTAAATAGCCATAGGCGGAGTCTTCACAGAGGTCGCCGTCAACAGTTCAAGAGAAAACGATTTGTTCCCGATACGACATCGACTATTTTTGGTTGACGCTGTGGCATTTTCAATTAAAAAGAAAAGATTTCAAAATCAAAATTGTTGCCACCCAGAAGTCGTGAATGGCTGGGATGGAAGCGGATTCAACATCAGCAATGCACCAGTTCGGTTGTTGAGTTGATGCAACAGCTGTGGCCGATGTACAGAGCTTGGCAATGACCTGGATCTGAGCTTTTGTGCACTATATCGTTACTTTGTGGGAATTATTGTCTTTGAGCCTGTGGAACAACGCAGCAGAAGAGGGCGCAGAAGATGGCGGCGCACCCAAGTGGAGAATAACCTCAATCGAAGATAATTAGCAAAAGATTGTGCTAATTCCAAAGATTTGTTGGATGAGGCCCAGAACTGTATCGCCATACAAAGGAGAATGGCAGGACTTAGTCGCTTTAGTCCAGGATGCACTTAGATTACAGTCAGGGTTTGAGTACCTAGCGGTAAAGCTAGCCTGTACATCTTCGACAACCCGACCGTGGGGCAACGTAATAGAGGACGCCCACGAAACCAAACGTGCACTCAAGTGAACAAGGACTTCTGTCAACTTGGCGTACATAATTAGAGGCGCATGACTTAAGATCGTGCCAGCTGGAGGTTTTTGGTTGAGGCCCAGGTTTAACCCAGATGCTATCAGAACAAGAAGAAGTCTATACAACGTATCAACCTATACAAATGGACAATGAACTTGCGTTTACGGTCGTCGCTATCCATGCTTTCTAGTTGCAGGAGGTTTAGCGGAGAGAGGACGTTTTATGGAAACTTAATCCTTTACCTCAGGGGAATGAACAGAACCTCAGGGGAATGAATCAACTAGTAGATTTTAAAAAAGGATGTTCAGTTTACCGTCCCTTTTGTCAGAAATCTTATTGAGGTCGTAGAACACTGCTTACTTCTACTTCGTAGAACACACACGTTTGGAACGCATGTGTCGGAATGTATGTCCGGATCTGGAATTGACATCACTGTTTCCTCGTTTTAAATACGTCAAACATAACTGTCATCTGAGACTACATATTTTCGGTTCAAGATTTGTCATTTTACATTTGTGTCACTAACCATTCGCTGAACGTGTTAAAATTGTAAAAAAAAATAACAGTACTACTACTAATGTACAAAGTCACAGTATGGTGGACAGCTCTTAATAAAGCAAAGATCAGCAATCATTTGCATTAGTGACTAGGAGTCTGACAGCATATCCTTCCATCTTCCAGAATATTGTAGCGTCTTCCAGGCTTAGACAACTGCAATAAAAGAGGGTTGATCTTTGCTTAAGATCAATCTGATATCTAGGAAGGACATCACCATTTATTCGGACAGGAATTTAGCCCCTAAGCTCAGTTACCTCTCACTCTAAGACCTTTTTTAATTGCCGCCAATATCTGGACAAGATGACTGAACATTCGAACATTCACCTCCTGTGGGTGTCAGGACGCAGTGACATTGCAAAGCCGAAGAACTGACCAGGCGTAGAAAGATCTCAACACTCTTATCCAGTGGACAACCACCACCCATGCCATTCGCTACAGGAAAACATCTCCTAAAAGAGCACACAATTAGAACCACAAAACTTAGATGAATTGAAGACAAACGTGCCTCATTCCCACTCACTCTGTCTAATCAGAATGGACAGGTCATCTCTTAGAACTCTTATCGACGTCATAACAGGATACCATGCCATTGGTAAACTCGCCTCAGGATTTGAACTCCGTCACAACTGCTTCTGCAGGGACGAGAAAGTGGAGGAGACTGTACACTGTATGAAAACCTACTCAGAAGCCTACTTTTTCAATCACTTGAGTAAACTGAACAACGTCGACATCAGTCAATTTAACGCTAGCAGTACCAAATGATTTAGTGGGTGCCAGTCGATCCGTGTGGTAATGCATTTCGAATAAAATGTTCGATTGAATTAAATTAATTTATCATTTTCACATCCAGTCCTATTCATTTGAGGTACAATTTCAGTTTGATCACGAGGAAATTTGAATTTTGAAAAAAGGACACATTTCATACGAGTCGCATTTTTTTGCTAAAAATAAACGAATTTTTTTGTCGAAGTGTTTTGTGAAAGGATTTTCTCGATAATTAGGACGAACTGAAAGATGTGCGATGTCAAAATGGATATGAAATTAAATGTAGAACCCAAATAAGGAAAGTTGTATGGTGAGTACCTTGGTTTGTAATTGGGTTACCATATTTGGTATGTCCGTTTTTGGCACATAAGCAGAAAAAACTGTTGGAGTTTAAATGTATTTCGTACGATATTTATAAAAAAAAAATGAGTTGCAATAAAGTCTGTAGAATCCATAGTATACTTCGAAGAAGTCACGGTAAGCTGATACACAGAACATTGAAAAATACATCAGTCTAATTACTGTGGTGAACAGAAGTTTTCCACGTCCACGTACAAGGTGGCGCACGCAAGTCGTGGGGGACCTCGACCGGCTTGGTGTGCGAAACTGGAGACAGCTGGCGAAAGATCGTGCTGGCTTGGGGGGGGGGGCATGTTGAGTGAGGCCCAGGTCCACCTCGGACTGTAGCGCCCTAAGAAGAAGAAGAACAAAAGTTTTCACACAAAGGCATTTCCAAAGAAAATGAAGCGTTTGAAAGAAACTTAACGACGTTTAAAATTAAATCTTTTGACAACATTCTACAAACATTAAGCTACCTAGTATCACAAAAATAAAAACTAAAAAATAAATAGGAACCTTAGGTTTCCTTAAACGCTTCCTTTTCGTTGACAATAACTTTGTGCGACAACTTTTGTCTACCACTGTATGTGGTAAATGAATAGAATTTATTAATGGTCCTTGTTTGGAAAAATTGGTGTTCTGCTTCTGTTTCGGTCAAAGTCGAAAATCCTATTTCCATTTCTCCATGGATTACTAGTTTGACGTGATAATCTCTTTTCCTTTGCTGGGCACTTTCGGACGATGGCACAATATGTCTTCGGACTCTTTCTTCTCCAAGAATTTTCTCTTCGTTATCATCAAGAAGCCCTATTTCTTCATATTCCTATAAACGCAATTTTGTATTGCTTCATGCCTCCCGCTGCTGAACCATTATTGAACTGATTCAACGCTTGCAAAAAAACAATCATCTCAGCTACCTCTCTGCGGCAGACTAACACACCTCCTGTTTGCGACTTCCGACTCTGGACAAGGTATGAACGCAGTACCTGAACCCGCTCTATCGAGTTCGTCTGCGGATTCGTTACCTGCAATCCCCTTGTGTCCAGGGACCCAGCCAAGTTTCACTTTGTTGTGTTTGGCTAGGGATTGCAGAGCATCGTGGCAACATTTGACGGCCTTGGAGTCTATTTGGCTGGACGATAAAGCCTTAAGTGCTGCCTGGCTATCTGAAAACATTTGTATAATTGCGCCCTTTTAATACTTTTACCAAGATTACGAGTATGTCCAGCGCAGATCTCAATGGCATGGATTTCGGCTTGAAACACAGTGAGACTAGACCCCATCGCTCTGTACCGATGGGTCCCAGTGTTGGGTCCATAGACACCAGCTCCGACTCCAGAATCCATTTTTGATCCAAAAGGTATAATGATATTCTTCACCACAAACTAGATAATAGGGTCATTGCCGAACTCAACTCGACAGCTGACACCGTTGACATGGTGGAGAAAATCACAAAAGCTATAAATTTTGCGTTTCTTACAATCTGCACTGTAAAGAGGCAGAAAAAACAAAAAACGCTCTGGTGGAACTCAGACATGTCTGTATTACGCAAAACGAGCAGGAAATGTTTCAATCGGACAAAATTCCCTTGAGAAGCGACAGACTGGAATCCGTACACGCAAATTCTAAGCACTACAAAAATCAAAATCTCTACTTAAGGCACCCATTGGTGTGATACTTAGTGGTTGGGTCAATGGGCAGGAGATCATCCGATTCGCATGGTATTCGGTACTTCCATTGATCCCATATGGCCTTAGTTTAGCTGGACTCTCTAGAGTCAGCCAATGGAACCTAACCAAACCTAAATCGAGCAATTGAAGTCGTGAATAATTGTTTTTATCTGTGATGAGAGAACTAAATTTCCAAAATTTGGTCTTGAGATTTTGTCAGCCTTGCTTGATCAAAGAGGATCGTGCTAAAGATCGTGCCAGCTGCAGAGGTTTGTTTGTTGAGGTTCATCCCAGACGGAAGTACCATCAGTAGAAGAAGATCCATCGCGGTTTCTTTGGGAGTGTATTAAAAATTGTAAACCTTCATCTTCTTCTTTATCTGTCACTCTTTGGTGTACCTGGGACTCAATAAACAAGATTTTCCAGCTGGCACAATCTTTTGCTAGCTGTTCCCAATTGGGGACGCAGGTGTCTCCACCGCCATTGAACGTCCTAGAGGTGATTTGTCCCACAGGTTCAGAATCGAAGACTCTTCGGGTCGGAGCCAAGTTGCCCAAGCGCTTCACATGGCCGAGCCATCTTAGGTGTTGGATCCGTAGACTACTGGCCAGACCTATGTTGCTGTATAGTATATAGTGCGTGCAATTCTTTGTTGAACCTTCTCCTCCAAATGCTATCAACGCAAACAGGACCAAAGATCGCGCGTAGAATTTTTCCCTCAAAAAGACCAAGAGTTTCTTTATCCCCTTCGTTATACGAGTAGTTCACGCCTCTGCGACATGGAGCAGGACTGGAATGGTCAAGCTCTTGTCCAAACTCATCTTGGTCGTTCGAGAAAGGGCTCTGTTGCCCTGCCAAGATATCTGTGCTGATGGTTATTTGTGCTCTTTACAGGTTAGTTAAGGCATACGAAGTTCTTGACCTCGCTGGGCTCTATTTGCGCTCTATTTTCACTAGTCCGTCATCCTACGCAACCAGAACAGCTTGGCAGGAACGCTGATACTTACCAGAGCTATAGCTCGTCTCAATTCACGTTGTCATATGGGGGCTTGAAGTCGATGAATAGGTGGTGGACGTCGATCTGCATTTCTTATGTCTGGTCAAGGATCTGCAGTTGAGACCACACTGATAAGGAACTGTCAGATTGTGGACAAAATGTTTCAGATTGAGAGCAATCCGTCGATAATTGGCGCAGTCAAAGGGGTCTGCTTTCTTGCGGATCAGGCAATCGATACTGGGATTCCACTCATCGGACGTGCTTTCCTCCGACCACATCTTATATATGAGCTGTTGCATGCGCCCAACAAGATCATCTCGTGCCCCTTTAAAGATTTTAGCAAAGAGGCCATCTGCCCCAAAAGCTTTGCTTGAATTCAGCCTCGATATCGCTATCTTGACTTCGTGTGGGGCGGGAGGACGAAACTCACGTCTATCATTGTCCAAATTGAATGGAACCTTCTGCCTAATTGCGGTATTTCGGCGCTTTTCGTCGTTTAACAGTCTACGGAAATAAATTATTTTCGTGTCAGCAGGCTTCGTTTCAAATTTAATTCAAAGTTTTCTCTATGTGTTTCCCTGCAATCCTTGTCAAATGAGCTTTTTTTTCTAGTTGGTGTCGTAAAACCCATCACTACACTGCTGTGTTTTTGACAACGTTTCCTATCTTCTTTTCGAAAAATCTAATGAACTGCTGTTTAAAGAATATTTATTTTTATTCTCGAAATCATTTTGCACCATCGAACACCATCGGTCTAAAACGATGTGTTAATCTCGCAGCGAGACAAATGTTTCAAACATCAAACAACAAGAGAGAAGTAAACAAAAAATATAAAAATTAAAATAAAAACAAGACATCACATATTTATTTATTTCCTTGTTTTTATTTTGGTTTAACTACAATTTATTAGTTTTGATTTGCTTATGCATTTTAATTATCTTTATTTTTAAATTCATAAAAAAATAATAATTACATAGAATGTTACAGACTACAAATGTTCACCGTTTTGCTTCTTTTATATATATATTCTTTTTTTTATGCTTTTGTGCGTTTCATCTCTATTTAATTGGCAGTAAATTCGTACACGCCCACCCTGTGCGCGGGCGCAACATACAACAGAATCATTTAGGAATTTGTTTATTTTTCAATTTCAAAATTATAATTATTATTAGTTATCCTTTCACTTCAATTTCTATTTCTACATATTTTGTATTATCGCGTTTATTTAAACAAAAAACAAAAAATAAAAACAAAAACAAAAAAATAATAAAAAAAAGCGTTGTTGCATCGGTTTCGTTTTGACAACACAGTTAACTGAAGCTCGTTGTTGTTAGAAAACAAACAAAAAATATATATATTTGGTGTATAGCACTTAAGGAAGAATGAAAATAAAAAGAACACATTAAACAAAAAGAAAATAATAATAATTATAATTAAAAATTATAAAAAAAAACAAATATATATATATATTTCACAAGCAATATATATATATATGCGTGTATGCAAAGTATAAACAATTGGCTGTGTTTGTGTTTTATTGTCTAAGTAGTATATTACAAAAGATATGTTTTTACTTGGTAACTCCGCTTAAGTATAGCAATCTATGATTAATGTTTTAGATATTTTCTTTAATTTTGTTGTTGCTTTTTTTCTGTTCTTCTCATGATCCAAACAAACAAACAAAAACCGAATGAAAGGACATAAGGTATTTCACATGGAATTCTCTTTGTAAAGCTTAAAAAAAAAACAAAAAAAAATAAAAAAAAACCAAAACTATGGCCCTGGAAGATTTTCGATTTTCTGCAGTGATTTTCTTTTCGTGTCAAACAAAAATTGGGAAAACAATGTGAGGAGTGTGTATGAGGAGAGAAAGGAAAAAAGAGGAAAGGAGGAGGAGAGGTTTTTTTTTTCAAATTTGTTTTGTTTTCGAATTTATTTGTTTGCTTGCAGCTTTTGGACTTATGTCGAGTTCTTAATACAAACTTGGCATCTTGATACTCGTTGTCTCAGGAATCCGGACTTAAGTGTCTGCTGTTCGGGCTTAATGAATTGTTGATTTTCCTCAACTGTGACCAACCAGAAACTGGTTTGTGTCTCATAGAAGTGGCAGTGTCCCTTGCCGCCGTTGCACTCAATGAATGGTGTTGCTCTGAAGTCCTCCAAGCAGGAGCCAGGTGATGAGAGACCTTGTCCACCACCGCCGTTACCGACGCCAGTGTGCTGTTGAAAAGAAAATGAAAAGATTTAGGACAAAATTCTTTGTTTTCAATTCTAAATTTGAATGTTTCAATCCAATTCTATGTTTTCAATACTAGATTTCAAAAGTTTCAAGCAAATGCTTTGTTTTCGATTCTAAGTTTCAAATGTTTCAATTAAATTCTACGTTTTTAGTCCTAAATTTTAATTAAATTCTATGTTTTAAGTTCTGAATTTCAAATGTTCATCCAAATTCTATGTTTTCAATTCTAAATTTCAAATGTTTCAATCAAACTGTATGCGCTCAATTCTAAATTTCAACCAAATTCTATGTTTTCAAGTCCAAATTTCAATCAAATTCTATGCTTTCAATTCTAAATTGTAATCAAATTCTATGATTTCAATTCTAAATTTCAAATGTTTCAATAAAATTCTGTTTTCAGTAGTAAATTTTAATCAAATTCGATGTTTTAAATTCTGAATCTCAAATGTTCATTCAAATTCTATGTTTTTAATTCTAAATTTCAAATGTTTCAGTCAATTTCTATGTTTTTAATTCTAAATTTCAATCAAATTCTATGTTTTCAAGTCCAAATTTCTTTTAAATTCTGTTTTCAAGTCAAAATTTTAAGTGTTTCATTCAAATTCTATGTTCTTAATTCTGAGTTTCAATGTTTCAATATAATATTTATAATAAATATAATAATATAATAAATTCTATGTTTTCAATTCTAAATTGTAGTCGAATTCTATGTTTTCAATTCTAAATTTCAATAAAATTCTATGTTTTCAATTCTAAATTTCAATCAAATTCTATGTTTTCAATTCTTAATTTCAAATTCTATGTTTTCAATTCTATGAAATCAATCACGCTTAAGTCATTGCCCTTAAAAAGGTCTGCATGTGAATCCCATAGTTTTCTCACTGCAGCAGACTGACTATCTACCCTCAAAAAGCACACCTCAAGCCTTTTCCCCGACACACACAATAACATAGAACATAGAAAATGCAACATACCATTATGAAACTGTATCCAATCCATAGTCCATCCCATCCATTCGGACAGCGTGGCACATCAAGCGATTGACTGTGAACGGCGATCACATTGGCTGGTACCTCACATACGACGCAACGTGAGATGTACTTTTGCATTTCATAGCCTTCAACTGGCATCATTGGGATAGCAGCCGATGTGGACAGCCAGTATGTGCGTTCGTTACGTGAGGCGTAGTTGCAGACGTTGTTTTGTCCGCAACTGATAACTGGCAGTGTTGAGAAATGACGAACGCATGAGCCGGCTGAGCCGAGATCTTGGTTGTGTGCATATTTGTTGCCGTCGACGTAGAGCAGAGAGTAGCCGATCCACAGTTGCATATGGCCGCTTTCACACCTTGGAATCTCCTCAGTCTGACTGTGCCTTACGAGGAGGGTGCCGGTTAGGTAATCGGGTGCTGGGGCGCATGGTGCTCCTTGGTCTCCCTTCGGGCCTGGTACGCCAGGAAGTCCGTCACGTCCGGGTAGGCCGGGTACGCCCAGATCTCCCTTTGGTCCTGGCCTGCCTATGGCTCCAACAAGGCCTGTGAAACCACGTTCGCCCTGCTCACCGCGTTCACCTTGTATTCCGACTAGACCTTGTGGGCCTGGGAATCCCTTGTCGCCCTTAGCGCCATCGTATCCTGGTGGTCCTGGTTCGCCCTTTGGTCCGGGTGGAGGTACCATGCCTGGTTCTCCCTTTTGTCCGCGGAGACCAGCAAGTCCGTCACGTCCATCACGGCCCTTTGGTCCAACAGGTCCCTTCTCTCCAGGTGGTCCAACTGGACCTGGTAGTCCCTCCATTCCGATAGGGCCCCGATCGCCCTTTGCTCCTGGGTATCCATTTAAGCCTGGTGGTCCGGCAATTCCCTCTCGTCCCTTGTCACCCTTTTGTCCATCGAAGCCTGGCAGACCACGATCACCCTTTTCGCCGGGGTATCCTCTATCGCCCTTTGGTCCAGGGGCACCGGGGAATCCGTCGCGACCGCTTATGCCAATCAGACCTGTTTCTCCGCGGTTTCCTTTGTCTCCCTTGGCACCTCGCTCACCGGGCAGACCAATGTTACCAACAATGCCGGGCAAACCTGCCAGTCCCTTCTCACCCTTCTGTCCGTGGGGACCCATCGCGCCCTCGCGTCCGTTCTTTCCTGAGCGTCCAGGCAGACCCTTTTCGCCCTTAATTGCAATTCCAGGTTCACCAACGTCACCTGTTGGTCCCAAATCACCCTTCTGTCCAGGGGCGCCGTTCAAACCAGGTAAGCCGGCAGGTCCAGAAATGCCACGATCACCTTTCTGTCCATCTCGACCAGGCAGGCCGGTGTTACCCTTCTGTCCAGTTGCTCCGGTCAGACCCACCATTCCGTACTCGCCAGGTTCACCCTTCGCTCCAACAATTGTGATGGGCTCTGCGTCGCGACCACTGGGACCGGGCAAACCACGATCACCCTTGATGCCAACCATTCCGATGAAACCTTGCAGTCCCGGGGAGCCCTTCTCGCCCTTAGTTCCTTCCAAGCCGTTCAGACCAGGCTCTCCCTTAGGACCAATTGGACCGTCAAATCCTCGTGGTCCGGGTGCTCCGATTTCACCAGGCAAACCGTCAACGCCAGGAGCACCAGGCAAACCGTTCATTCCGGGATTACCGATTTCTCCCTTTTGTCCTCTTAGTCCGGGATATCCGCGATCGCCCTTTTCACCATTCAATCCTGGTTGTCCATCCAGTCCATCACGTCCTGGCTCGCCCTTTGGTCCAGTTTGGCCAGGTTGTCCGTAGCCAGGAATACCGGCCATACCCTTCTCTCCGACGTAGCCGGGTTGTCCGTTGAGTCCGTCAACACCACGAAGTCCTGGTGAACCAGGCTCACCCTTTTGTCCCTTTTCAGAAGCGTCACCAGGCAAACCGGGTTCGCCTGTCAAACCTTGAGGTCCCAGGTTACCCTTCTCACCATCCAAGCCAGGTCGTCCATCTGTTCCAGGAGCACCGACTGGGCCAGTGTCACCCTTCAATCCTTGTAAGCCAGGTGGTCCTTGAGGACCACGAGGGCCTTGAGCACCATCAAAACCGGTTAAGCCGCGTTCACCCTTATCACCTTTCACTCCGGGCATTCCTGGTCTTCCGGGGGTTCCTCGAATTCCGGGAACTCCAGGGGGTCCATTTAGACCCTTAGGACCGTCGACACCAATTGCACCGCGTTCACCCTTTTGGCCAGGCATGCCAACTAATCCTGGGTTACCTGGTTCGCCCTTAGATCCCTCTCGTCCTTGTACTCCATCAATACCGGGTGGACCGCGTGGACCAGGTTGTCCTGCTGGTCCGACTGGGCCAAGGTCTCCCTTCGGTCCAACTGGTCCTGGATTTCCTGGGGCTCCTGGGAATCCAGAATCACCCTTCTCTCCGGGGAAACCTGGTGCTCCTTCAACTCCTTGCTCGCCGTAATTGCCTTGTGGACCTCGGTCTCCTTTCTCGCCTGGTCGGCCCTCGTTACCTTTGGGTCCGATTGGTCCAACGACCGCTATACCTTGTTCGCCCTTAACTCCCCGATCGCCTGGTTTGCCGGGCAGACCTCGTAGACCGTCTCTGCCGGGTCCGCCAGGGAAGCCGATAGGACCTGGATTTCCCTTGTCACCACGTGGGCCTGTCAAGCCTCTGGGTCCAACAGGTCCGGGGGGACCTTGTGGGCCTTGTTCACCCTTAGAGCCGGTTCTGCCTATATCGCCCTTGTCTCCCATTGGTCCCATCGGTCCAGGAATGCCTGGATAGCCCTTCTCACCTTTGTTGCCCTTTGGCGGCATCATGCTTCGGTCCATCTCGCAAGTTCCGGGTTCTCCCTTAAGGCCAGCAAATCCGCTGTCACCCTTATCGCCCCTCGCTCCATCGGTACCTGGTCGTCCTTGTTCGCCCTTTATGCTGTCTCCCTTCGGTCCAGGGTAGCCATTTCTTCCTGGTGTGCCTGGAGCTCCATCTTGTCCGGGAATTCCGCGAAGACCTTTGTCTCCTCTCAAACCTGGTTCTCCTTTCGGTCCCATAAGTCCAGGTTGGCCAGGCTCTCCACGATCGCCCTTAAGTCCCACAAGTCCACCGGGACCGCGTTCACCCTTTTCTCCCTTCAACGTTGCGGTAAGGCTCACGTCTACTATTGCGTCACGTCCGGCAATACCCTCGGGTCCCATCATACCTGGAAGGCCATCACTACCCCTGTCACCAGGTGGTCCCATGCTTCCGGGGACACCATCATGACCGCGTTCGCCTGGGTAGCCTCGTTCTCCGGGTGGACCACGCGGTCCTTCTAATCCGTTTATTCCATCCAGTCCTCGTTCACCCTTGTCACCTTTAGGGCCCGCTGCGCAATCTGTGCATCTGCCTCCAATATCGCCCTTAGGTCCTGTATCGCCCTTCCTTCCGGGAATACCGGGTCTGCCTGCATCGCCTGTTTCTCCCTGTTTGCCAGGTCGTCCGGGAATACCTGGTTTTCCAAGCTGAGAATCTCCGGGAACACCCATGTTGCCCTTGAAGCCGCGCTCTCCTTTCATTCCCTTGTCACCAGGACGTCTGTAATTAGACCATTACTGTAAAGAGTACCAGGAAAAGATCAAAACACCTTACCCTGGAGTACCAAAATCGCCCTTTAGACCCATAATTCCAATACCGGGGTTGCCGGCCTCTCCCTTCACACCTTCGGGACCAGGAGGACCATTGTGGCCGCGCGGACCAACAGGGCCAACGCTTCCAGGGTAACCAAGATCACCTTTGTCTCCCTTTTCGCCAGGTGGACCTTCCAAACCAGCTCGTCCGGCCAAACCGGGTCCTCCTTTGGGACCAATTGGGCCAGGTGGTCCTTGAATGCCGGGATAGCCATCCAAACCTTTGGGACCGGGTTGTCCGCGGAAACCTCGAGGACCCTTCGGTCCTTGGGGTCCTGTTGTGCCTTTACCGCCGCCAGGTGGACCAGCAGGTCCAGGAAGACCAGTTTCTCCCGGTTGGCCTGGCCTACCAGGTTCGCCCTTCAGTCCAGGTTGTCCGTCCAAGCCCCTCAAGCCGATTTCACCGCGATCACCCTTTTGTCCAGCTGGACCGGGTGGACCATAGTTTCCTTGACGACCCTTAACAAATACAAAACGTTGCTCAAAGTTGCTCTTGCTACCACAACAAAATCCGACTTACTCTGTCACCAGTTGGTCCAGGCAGACCCTTTTCTCCTTTGATGCCGTCGGAACCAGCAAATCCAGTTCGTCCAACTTCACCCTTCTCGCCGATCATGCCGGGTTCGCCTGCTTCACCTTTGTCACCCTTAGGACCATCCCAGGGCTGGCCCTTTTGCCACGCTTCATGTTTTGTCGGCTCTCCCTTCTCACCCTTGGCGCCCTTCAAACCGGGCACTGGCTGGGCAATGCACGAGTCACCCTTCTCTCCCTTAATACCACGGTCACCGCGTGGGCCGGGCTGGCCGTAAGTTCCGGTATCACCACGATCTCCCTTGGGGCCTGGTGCGCCATCGTTTCCGGGCAGTCCAGACCTTCCCATAAAACCGGGCTCACCCTTGTCTCCCTTCGCGAAATCACCGATCTCCTTTGCGGGCTCGCCCTTCTCTCCCTTCCCACCGGGTTGGCCGGGGTAACCGCGGGGTCCAACTAAACCAGCCATGCCAGGCAATCCAGGCAGGCCATCAGTTCCATTACAACCGTCAACACCGGGAATACCGGGTGCGCCCGGCTGACCGGCGTAACCCTGTACACCAGAAACTCCGGGCAAACCGGGCATACCGCTGGTGCCACGTTCACCTTTTGGTCCTCTAGGTCCCAATGGGCCAGGTTCACCCTTTTGGCCCTTATCGCCAGATGGTCCTTCAACGCCTGGATAGCCGGGCATGCCTTTGGGTCCCGTTATGCCCGGTGGTCCCGGAAAACCTCGATTACCCTTCTCCGCGAAACATTTTGGAATGCAACTTCCGTTCCCTGTACAATTTCTTGGCTGTTGACCCGTTCGGGTAACTGTGGCAGTGTCAATTATTGCGTAGCTGTCATCGATGGCTGGTTGGGAGTATTCTGGGAGATCTCTCCGTGGATCGAATATTCCTCCAGTGTTACCTTGTTTCCAGAATTGCTGAAATATGCGAGAGAAACAAAAAAAAATTCAAAACATCACGTAAAGGGTGTCAATTAAGTAAGTTTTTGAGGTTATTACGGCTTCTGCTTCCAATAGAACTCCAGCTAAGAGCGCAGCAAGGATTAGCCTGAAATCGAATAAAACGAGAAATCAAAAATCAATGGAATGTGATATGAAGGGCTTAGAGTTTTGTATCAAAAGAGTGACAGGTCTGTCATTGTGACAGCTGTCAAATGAAATTAATGGTGACAAATCAAAAGGAAACGGAGCTGAATCAAAAAATGTTTAAAAAAAATGCCAAATGTACTAAAAACAGAACTGAAGAAGGTTTTGTTTAGGCCCTAGAACGCCGTTTATCAAGGAAAGTAATGCCTGGCATTACAATTGACAAAACAGTGGCGTATTTTCTATTCTTGACACATGTCATATACACATGTACTGCTTTGTGAAATTTTGGACCAAACTAAACGAAATTTCTGACCATTCCGTTGACCAGAATTTAGTTTGGTACCTACCTGAAAGCAACATGATCCTTGTGTTGCCTCCGCCGCTTAACTCTAAGCAATCAAAAATGTCCACCACCTGGAAGACTGTCTTACGGTTCGAACACGGCAAATTTCGAACAATCGGCTTTTTATTCATTCAATGAAACAAAATGGCGGACTTAAAATTCCCAAAAATTGACATTGATCAAGACAGAATTTGGCACGCAATCTTCTGTGGCTAAGCTGTTGTAGGCGCGTTCTATAGCTATGGTCGAATCCAGGATGGGAGATGAACAGTGCGGTTTTCGTCCCGGCAGAAGTACAACCGACCAGCTTTTCACTCCAAGAATGGTACTTGAGAAGGCTTGGGAGTACGCCAAACCGATCTACAGTTGTTTTGTAGATTTGGAGAAGGCACACGACCGAGTTCCTCGAGGTAAACTCTGGAGTATTCTGCAGGAGTATGGGATTGATGGGTATTTGTTGAGGGCCATTCAGTCTCTATACACAAACTGTAGCAGCTGTGTTCGGGTTAACGGTAGTAAATCACACCTTTCACCGTGGGCGTTGGACTTCGCCAAGGGTGCGCCTTGTCACCTCTTTTTTTCATTGTATATATGGACTGGATGTTGCAACGCAGTCGAGACGAGGAATGTTTCGCATTGGGAGAGTTGAGGGTAAGCCATCTTCTTTTTGCAGATGAATAAGTCATAAGTCAACGCGCTAGATAGGTTTGTGGCAGGAATAATGCTAAGCTTTCCTGTAGAATTGCTCAAGCTGGGTCAATTTTGAAACAGCTTGGTCGATCTGTAATCAGGAAGGCCGAGCTTGGTGTCAAAGCCAAGTTAGCGGTTTTTGACACAGAATTTGTTTTTACACTCAACAATGGTTATGAAATTTGGGTAATGTCCGAAAGAATAAGATCGCGAATCTCGGAAAGGGCTGTATTTCGATGATTTGGTCAAGTGGCACGAATGTCCCCATCATCACGACTTCCGAGCCGTGTCTTGAATGCGATTCCATCAGGTAGGCGACAGGTTGGCAGACCCAGGACCAATTTTAAGCAAGACCTTCGTAAAATGATTTGATTGAATTAGAAAGTCTGTCTTTTGTGACAACAAGTTTGTTTTATCTTTCTGAAAACAAGTCTGGTGGGAGAAACGTTATAGGCATCTGGTCAGAATGTCACAATTTCGGAGATCATGCTCAAACTTGTCTTGTGATCGTTTATTTGTTAGAGAACAGTTAGGTTAGGTTAGTTAAGGTTAGGTTATAGGGCTGCTAGTGAATTCACCAGCACACTTAGACCATGTTGGTCCATTGGGATATCCACAGTCAGACTCACTACCAATGATCGATCGCTCTAGTGATAGTGCCGTTAATTTGATCACAACGGCAAATGGTGACTGGACCAGATTTGAAAAACCGGATAAAAGCATATTTGCTTTCACTGGGATTCGAACCTTTGACCTCTCTAGCTTAGGGCAGGCACTTAACCAACTGAGCCATCCAGTCGTCATCTAAAGAACAGTTAAAATCTGCAGATCTGAACATCAAAAGTTTTTTACAGTTTTGAGTTTTTGCCTACAACGGAGCTCTTGTTAGTCTCAAATGACTTGACCGCAAACTCATCTCCGAGCGTTACAAACGAAATGAGGCATGAATCTATAGAAGAATTGGAGTCGTTTATACATGCGCTTCACGTCTCGTTTCTGGGGACCTCAAAATTTGAAAATCTTCGTACATATGTTCAAAAACAGTGTTGATCGCAATACAGACACTAAATGCGTCGTGCAGTTCAATCCCCAAGAGAGAACGAGAACTACACAGTCAGGGATTGTGCCTCTGGAGTAAAGATAATGAATCACGTCGGAGTAAATTTTTGCGTTTTTTTGTGCTGTTTCCAATTTCCCTGATAGAAACGTAGCCTTTTCTAGTCTGGAGGCAGATGGTTTTGGCTTTTGTTGTCTACGCTTCTTGTTTACATGCAGCATCCTTTTCGCCTACAACATGAGTCTCCCCTGTAAGCACTCATATGCTTAATAATAATAATAATGGCGGCGCTACAGTCCGAGGTGGACCTGGGCCTAGCTTCTCAGCAACCACTCGTGTTGTGCGTAGCATTGTTCTCTCACGAGTGTAAGGAATCTACAGTTTAATGCCGACTCCGAACGGCGAGATTGAGAAGCTTCTTCTAGACAGTTATACTCTTTGAGCATTGTCAGTGACTCGAAAGAGGTGGAGCCGTGAAACAATATTAGGTGTTTTTCCGAGATTCGAACCTCTAGAGTTGGAGCCAACGCACATACCCACTACGCCACGGCGACCACACACACATGCTTGAGGCTTGAAGATTACCTCAGTGAGATTGCATAGAGCACATTCTCCCTTTGGATCAGGGTCTTGGCTAAAATTTATTTGCCCGAAGTCTTTACTTTCGTTGGTTCTGCAACAGCAACCCGTCGTGTTGTGCATTCTATTGTTTTCTCATGATTTGAGGAGACCTATAATTCCTTATTCTTTCTTAGTCAGCTAAAGTTAGGTTAGGTTAGGCGGCTGCTAGTTAATTCACCAGCACACTTAGATCATGTTGTTCTAGATAAAGGCACGAGGTTTTGTACCCAACCGGATGGTCTACGAGTAAGAGGAAAAGAACCGCCCTGTACAATGAGCAAAAACAAGCGTGTCACCGTCCTAGTGTCATCGACACTGAAGCTGTCCCAGTAGCCCTGTGTACCGTTTAGAAGAAACAATATACCTTCAGCGTAGGAGTCAACTATTTTTTTCTTTTCGTGGATTTTTGAAACACTATTGGAGCACTCAGACTCAAAACTGGTCCATTGTACTGCCAGGTAGCAACCTACTCCAGTGCCGTTAATTTGATCCCAACGGGAAATGGTTACTGGCCCACATTCGATTTTACTTGGATTCGAACCTAGGACCCTCTAACTTGGAGCAGGCACTTAACCAACTGCGCCAACTTACTTAAGCACTACGCTATGGCTACGCGGCATCACAGAGGGTTGCTATAGTAATTGGGCCTCAGTCCACCCCGGAATGTTGCGCCACCCGAAGGAGAAACTTGCATTCTACCATCTCCTGCAACTCTCCGTGAAGCATTACTGTACTAAGGAATTTAAATGGAAAAATAGACGACTGTTAATTTGCTTGCTGAATGGAACTAGAAGACGACGAGAGTCCTTCGTTGGCGTCGGCCATCGTTGGTTAATCTAGTTTTAAAGATGCACGCATTGGAGACTCCTTATCGGCAACCGTGCAATAGGTACCCATGCCACACCACCTATGCTGATACTGAATAACGACCTTTGAAAAGCACTCCATGACATGAACTGAAATTAGTTACTCACGGAACATTGTCAGTGACTCCCTGACGTTTAATGCCATCAAATGAAAAATGCTTACCTCGTCGAATCGAAGTCAAAACTAGAATCGTCTACGTAGGAGTTGACAGATAAATAAACGTGTTATCCCCTTATCAAGCCGAACAAGGACTTAAATTAAGAAGAAAACTGATCTAGTGCTTGAAACAGACGTGTAGCGAAATTAAAGAACATGGGTTAAGATGTAAGTTGACACATGTATTTACTGCACGACCATTCAAGTACGTGTAAACACCAGACGTTTGCATATGAAGTTTCATCATTTTGCCGTCGGAAATTGAACTGTCCCGACTCCACTGATGGATCAGCTATAAATAGCTAAAGCTAACGTCATTGTAAAGTTTTCTGCCACGTGAATAGCTCTCATCACCTTAAACGGCTCATGAAGTATTTATCAAGATCAAAGCGCCAGAGGCTTGACCAAGAGCCAGAAGATTGATTTATCACAGGAAGACAATCAAATCTTACTGCTTTGCTTGTGATTCATGTACTGTATTGGAATTGCCATCAGACGCGTTAAACTTATGATCAATATAATTTATTGCTTGGCAAAACATTTTCGAAAGCAGATAAAATTGGGATAAGTCGATTGTACAGTAGAGAGAGTAGCAGAAGCTAGGTCTACATAAGTCCTTTCGAACCGTAGCGACACTCAAAGGAAGAAATAAGGAGAAGTTAGTATTAAAACGCCCCTGAAGTATACGTCGATATAACATTATTAAAGCGTTTAATTTAAATAACCGCTATTTTTGACAAAAACAGATTATGAGCGAGGAAGTATCTATTGACTCGGCTGGCTTTGAAAATAAACAGAATAGACGCTACTGGGGCACCGAAAACTTATTCTACTTCTCCGTATGGCAGCAGGGGTGAATCTAGGCCTCAAACAAACAAGTCTCTACGGCTGGTCGCTACACTAATTTAGCTCCAAAAATATTTACACTTTATGAGCCTAGAGCAATGTTATCGAATCGAGATAGATCATATTCTTAAACACGACGAAACTCAAACAATTTACCAAAGACCACGATACCCTTATAGAGTAACTGCATCGTGGACCTAAATGGTCGGTGCAATCATTAAGCCAACATTTCTTTGAGGACGCTTGAGGAAATGCTAAAAACAATACCTCTATCGGGGCTTGTTGGAAAACCTTGTTGAACTAAGTAGGTTTTAACAAGATTGTGTCACAAGACAGACAGCTCGTGCGACAATTTAAATTTTGAAAAGAGAAATGATCTAATAATGGTGGTGGGGACACTCGGCCCACGGTCTCCTGGTTTGATCCCTTTCAATTTCCAAAGAGTGTAATTGGCACCAACAAAGCAAATACCATCTGGATTTTATTGAAAGGAATTTGTTGAAATAACACCAGAAGTCTGCGATGTTTTGAAAAATGTGAAAAATGCACGTCGTTGTGCCGTGGCTTGAGGCGGCCATTTGACCTACATCATATTCCGTAATGCTGTATATTCCGTAATACATTCGATCGGCGAAATATAAATTATAGAATTGCATTTTATTTAAAAGTTTTGTAAAAAACATGGAACAAAGAAGACCACCCTGTACTTGAAGGAAGAGCAAGGAATTTCAGTCCTGCTCTGCCTTAGTATCAATATAATTTTATCTAAACATACTTCAATTGGATTGGGAACCTATTTGAAGGCAAAAATGTCAAAAAAAAGCATCGAAAACCTTATTGAAATTTTGATCAAAATCTGAACTGAAGAAATTTTGGACTTTTGAATTCATTTCTTGAAAGAAATCTTTTCACGACACTCAATGCAGTCAGAAATGACCCAAATTTGTTCTTTGACTATCGAGACACATTGCAGGAAACTTAATGTATTCAGAAATGACCAAAAATAGTTGTTTTTGCAAAAAAAATGTTTTTGAAATAAACAAGACTAAGTGTTCACATTTATATGATTTCCCAGATTGTGTGTCCAACAACAATAAGAGACTGCGACTGCTCTAAGTTTTCGGCAATTTTGCAGCAATTTTCTGAACAATTTTATTGGTTTTTCAAACGAAGTAAGTATGTAAAGCTGGGAGATTTAAGTGACCTAGTTTTTGAACAAGGTCTGTGCACAACTAGACTCCTTAAGTAGACATCATAACTTTTGTGAGAATGGAGGTGTTTTAAACGATCAATGAAATGCTGACAATTCGAAAAATTGACGCTATTAACTTTTAGCAAGGACTAATGAAGGCTGAGAGATGACTGGGTGGCGCAGTTGGTTAAGTGCCTGCCCCAAGTTAGAGAGGTGAATCGCAGTCAAATCGAGTCTGGTCCAGTCACCATTTGCCGTTGGGATCAAATTAACAGTACTGGGGTAGGTTGCTACCTGGCAGCACAATGGAGCGTTTTAAGCCTGAGTGCTCCAGAAGCGTTTCAAAAATTCTCCGAACAAAAAATGAAGACTGAATTACCAATAAGGTCTAAGACTGTAGCATCATACCATCAAAACGCCTGCAGACAAATATATCGATTTTCTAGAATTTTTAAAGAACTCAACATTTAAGTTGTGGATTGTTGAACAGGATGTACCTGTAACTTTTCTCAAGTTTAAAAAAAATACAGTCGCTCCAAGACAAACTCGCTCAATACCGTCAAGTTTGCTAAACTTATTAGAAACAAAGGGCTTGCTGA
The DNA here is from genome assembly GCA_930367185.1 of Myathropa florea. NCBI lineage: Eukaryota > Metazoa > Arthropoda > Insecta > Diptera > Syrphidae > Myathropa > Myathropa florea. The sequence goes on along the minus strand of OV884002.1, from coordinate 124,746,687 downwards.
TGAATATTTATTTTTGTTTATGTTGAATTTGTAATAAAACCTAATATAATGTATTCAGTAGTTTGTTTTGTAAAATGTTCAGTGTTGAGTTTCCATTTTATTTTTGAACTGAGCGAGCTTGGCTTGTAGCGACTGTATTTTTTTACACTTAAGAAAAGTAAGTTAATCGGGCTAAATTCTGTTTAACAATCCACAACCTAAATGTTGAGTTCTTTAAAAATTCCAGAAAATCAAATGGAAACAAGAGACAAAATAACAAAAGGGATTTTAAACTTCAAAGAATAGTTGAAATAATTGTGCTTTAATACGAAAATCAAAAGCGAAATAATTTTAAAATCATCACCAGTAAACTGCAATCTCGAACAATTCGACTCAAGAAACTTCTGAAAATTTGCGACGGTGAATCGAATGAAACGAATTCATCCTCAAAACATTTGATACTCGATCGAAAGAGTCGAATTCACATCAAACAAATTCCTAACAAGACAACGGTTAGAGACAAGAACTCAATCTTCAATGATGTCATCTCATCAAAGCGGAAATGCAAAAGGCAACACACAAGAGAGGACGAATGCAAAAAAAAAAACGAAACAATTGAAAAGAAGGCGAAAGATGGAATAAGTTCATGGAAAACTGGAAATGATTATTCCATTCACAACAATTTTGATTAAATATAAGCGAAGCACCGTTATGCGAACTAACTTCCTCAAGTATTGATAGGACCTCCCTCATTCATATCAGTGGTTGGGGACGATGGAGACGAATAAAAAAAAAAAAAAATTGTTGAAAAAATTCGAAAAAGCATCGAAAAGAAAATTCTCGACAACTAATGTTCGGAGTAACTTATCGCGTTGTAACACTTATTTGCAATAATTTCCAACAGAACGATAAACAAATGCCGAGATAAATGAAATAAATTTTGAAACATATTCCGGAAATGTAGCCATTTTGATGTTTCCGAAACAACAGCGACAACGACAATACACATTTTGCCCCAGTTCCAAAATCAGAGCTTGCGATGCCCTTTACCCCCGTTCACATTGTGTGTCGTTTCCGATTCGATTTTGATTAGCAAAAAAAAAATGTCTATATATACTTATTTTCTTAGTTTTTTTAAGAAGAAGAAGATGTATAACTTACCGCTTTATAAGGGGTCCCATTATCCCCAGTCGTATTTTTCAAATCACCCCTTCGAACACCTCTCTTTTAGAATTTTGTTTTTTGATTTTTTCCAATTTACCAATTTCAAATACTTTACAAGTAGAAATTATGAAAAAAAATTTAACACAGATTCGTTAAAAATGTCAACTGATTCCATGCGAATCATGGAATCAGCTCCCGTTAAATTGAAAAATTTCCTCGTAAATTAAATCAAAAATTAATATTTTTTTCGGGTTTTTCTGAAACAAAAAAAAAATTTGAATTCACTAAATGATCGAGTGGAAATATCTAAAAAGGATACAGAATAAAGAGAAACAACACCACACACACAAAAATGTTGCAAAAAAAGCAAAAAGAACAGAAAACAAAAAAAAAAGTGCTTTTACTTTGTAATTAAAGAAAACCCCATCCACCCTTAAGCAGAGGGAACGACGGGTTCTTTATTTTTTGCGATCTAACGCGATGGATCGACTAGAGCGTACTGATCTGGAGCGGATTCAGAACAGAAAAATCCTCCTAACAGCCAGCCAACTCTTGAAGGCAGCAACCAACTAACTATGCTCAACTCACAAATGTTCGACTAAAGACGACCGCACGACGACGACGATGAAAAAAAGGCACACACTCTGTATCTGCAGGTTTCCTCTCCACTCATGCACACCCAACACACACTCGATCGCGCACATGTGTGCGGCGGTTTTTTAGAGATTGCCCAGCAAAAGTCAGCGCACAAGATCAATGAAATTATATCGCGAGAGCGCAAGACGAGCATGTGTACGCGGACACACTGTCGCGATGATACCATCACGCACCACCATCACCAACTGATCTGTGGGTGTTTTGCTTGGCTCCAGATACATACTCGCGTATTCCGGGTGTAAATCAAAGATTTCCACTCCACCAAGAGGATGCTCGCTCGCGTATTGTCATCCGCCGAGGACCGAGCTGACCGTGGATGGGGGGCAGGTGCGGGATCGTTGCAGAGCACTGCGATAGGGACTAGGCGCTGTACGCGGTGGTGTAAACGATGCGCACACACAGACACCGCTTCCATGCAGCATAATCGTAGAGGGTTGCTGAGGCCACACAACATACATGTTCTCTTTTGGGATCTGGCCGCCGCCGTCTGTGTCAATGTATTGGGGGGCATTGGGCAAAACTGAAATTCTGTTAGGAGACTCGTGTTTAGTAACACTTCGAACGTTTGTCGATCTCCATGTAGGAGGAGAGAGTACTGCTCTGCTGCTAGAGGATTATTCGTCCAATCGTCGTTGGTGGAAGGTCTTGAGTTTGTCTCGTAAAGTCGACAGACCAAATCGACTGCTAGTTGGTTGGTAGTTTTGTTTTTTTGTTTTTTCGTTTTGTTGTTTGCCCGTCTCCTCTTCATTCTCCGAAAAGGACTAAACAATTTGAGGAGAAGAAACGGCTTAAGCCCAAGAAGGGGGGTGAACACAGTGCGGTTCCTCAATGTGCTTAAATGCGGTGATAAGACTAAAGGGTTTTTGAAAAATTTTCCGTTTTTTTTTGTTCTCTTTTATTTTCATATTTTCTTTTGTTTTGACACGGTACGACGGATTTTGAAATTTCGAATTTTGCAGTGATCGCGCGGTAATCAATTTTGTTGAATTTTTTTTGTGTGAAAAATGAAAATTCCCAGAGGCCTGGGTGGCCTCTTGGGTAGCCCACACTTGTCCCACCTTTGGGCGGTGTTGTTTGCGGTTTATTTGATAACTCTCCTACAAGGTGGATCTAATTTTGCTGAAGCTGTGGTAAGTGTTTGAAAATGATTTTTTTTGTATTTACTCAAAATTTTGTACCAAAATGTTTTGGTGACAACTGTCAGCTGTCTATCTATTTTTTGTTGTAATTTAATGCATGATACAAATTTTCAAGTGGAAATACCTGTTAAAAATCACGGAGAAACGTATCAAACGTCAGAAAAGTGATTAAAATGTTGTTTTTTCTGACTGGCCAAAGCCACATGACATCTGTCAAACCTAACATACATTTTCGAGGTCCCCAGGGAATATTTTACAGACTAAAGAGCAAACTGATCCAAATTGTTCCAAAAAGTGTGCTTCTATAAAGTTGTGTCAAAAATTCATATTTTTTTGAAAAAGTCTAAAATATCTAAGCAGCCAGAATGGCAAAACAACAATTTCGTGACCTATTCAGTTAACTTCCACAATTTGTCCAACATTTTGGAACGCTGTTTATTTGGCCGTCAGAATTCGGATCAAGGCCTAAATTTGGCTACATGTTTACATCGTTCAAAAAGCCCATCCGGTTTCAGCTTGCTAAGACCTCAACCAATTGTACAATTTGTTCGTCTTTGACCGATTGAGAGACTCTCAGTGAATTTCTGATAAGACTTGCAAAAGCAGTGGCCAGAAAAGTTCTCCGTTCCATATCTGCCCTCTCTTTCAGACCTTATCTCTTGAAATAAAACGAAACGAAAAGAGGAGCACTTGAAGACCAAAAAAGAATGTTTTCTAAAAAAGAAAAAATGTATGTCAGAAATTCGAACCCAACATTTTTTTTTGCTAATATCAACTGTTCTTATCGCGAGAAAGGTTAATATTTTTTGGATAACCTTTAAAGATGAGGTTTGTGTTGTTTTTGTTCGTTGAATCGTTGAATATTTTTGCGAAACAGCGGCAACGTCTACCAAAAAAGGAAACACATACATATTGAAGCACTTAAATGATTTTGTTGAAAACCTTCAACAATTTTGAAATCATACTTCCGGTACTAAAGCACAAAGACTTAATCTAATTAGTCCATGGATGCTGTATATAGTCATCGCTTTGTCGTCTTGCAAGTGATAACCTTATTTCGCAATTGGTCTTCATGGGTGAACTTAATAAATCTGTTTAAAGTTTTTTTTTTTTAGGTTATGTTGGATTTCACTATCAAAACGGAAGACTGATTGAGACTTAATTTAGAACACATTAATGTTGGTTGAGATAAAAATAAATGTGGTGATGGGAATGGATACTCACAATTGACTTCATCAATTTGTCATCATTTAGGAAAACTTTGATATGCTTCGAAAATTTGATTTGAAATTTAGATTCCTTTCTTTTTTTGGGGTTATTTTTTGGTCACCCTGTGTTCGACCACTCTGTACGTGAACATCCAGTGTGCTACGAAATACCGAAATACCGAAATGCTCAAAATACCTTTTTTATCCAAATATCAGAACTTTTGACATCGAGCAGCAATGATTTTTCCTGATCGAAATTTGGGCTAGAGTCGTGATCTGATCAAAATTTAGACTCGGGAGATTTCCGAAATAAATTTCCGTTCTTCTGGGTTGTCCGGAATTTGAGGGATTTCCAGGAGGTTAGAAAATTGTTTCTATAACCCGATTCCTATACATTTATGTTTCAATGTTTGTGTATAGACTTTCGATGACAAGTCTCTTCTAAAATTGGGCCTAAATTTTAATCGGAAAAATTCACACGCTCAAATATGAATATTGCTTAGTTTTTGTTCGTTAGTTGAAACTGTTTGTTTACGTGATGCAAGTCGAGCTTGTTGCATAGCGAGTTGGTCAGCCATTGATCTGAAGTTTCGAATAGGCACGACAAAGACTTCTCAGTCAACGTTCTTAAATTTGAGTTTTACTGGATCGATCACCTTTTCAGATCAAGCGAATTTTCAGAGCTTAATCGTACCACAGCTAATGATTCTTTAATCGAACATAATTTTCTCAACAATTCTATCATAAGGCCTGTCATTCTGTGAGCTATTTTGACTGTGAGTCATTGTTGCTAGGAACCCAAAGATCACCAAAGATTCACAGAATTCCCCAACGCACTATGCAATGACTTTTCGGTGAACTGAAAGATTATCGTTGCTCAATGAAGTTTGGGGGCTTAGCCATGTAGATCAATAATAATTTTGACGTTTGACATAACTTCAATTGTGATTGGGTATTTCGATAATGGTGGACGGGAGCAAGACACAGTACGCATATAACAGTATTTATACAAACGAGCGCATTGTCTATTTTTAACATCCTTGCAAAACTCGTCCGTCTTTGACGATTGAGAATGTCCGTTGTTCAATCAAGATCGGGTTGATGATGATGTCAAAAAATGGTCTAGATAAGGCGACGCACTGTCTTCTGACTTTTTTAAGTTTATCGTGCGTAACTCAAACGTTAACACCGGAGGCACGATTTTTCACAAATATGCCGACGATATTTATCATAAACTGAAGGACACAGCTGCTGAAATTTTGTGCCTTGTGTCCGGGTCTTGCGGTGTATGACCACCAATTCCGGTGCTTCATTTACGGCTTGCTGTGTTCGACCAATAACATCAATAACTCCCACGTATGCTGCTATTGTACAGAATTTTGGAAGATCGTGTCTCTTTTGAACAGACAAAGTACAATATATGCTGTTTACGAAAAAGGTCCACCAAAGGTTTGACGTCTTAGACAAGACTATTGACAGCTTTAATTTTAAGGAAGTGAAAGACTGTCTTTCTGGGCAATGTAAACACTAGGCAAAGTAAACTATAACCACTGTCAACAGCAGTGATAAAACGAGGAATTACTTTTCCCAATCGTTGTATCTTTGAGTTTAAATTGAGGAATGAGTCCCCCTCTTAAAGAACCAACCAACCAATCTCTATATAAGATCTTGATAGTCCCAGTCCAGTGGGCGCCGTGGCCGTGTGGGTTCGTGCGTCGACCCATGCGCATTAGACTTTCACAGTCTAGGTTCGAAACCAAGTTCAGACAAACAATTTTTCAAAAAAAAAAAAGTTGTTCGCGGCCCCACCTCTTTCGAGTCACTGACAATGCTCAAAGAGTATAACTGTCTAGGAAAAGCTTCTCAATCTCGCCGTTCGGAGTCGGCATTAAACTGTAGGTCCCCTCCAGTCGTGACAGAACAATAGCACGCACAACACGAGTTGGTTGGTGAGAAGCTAGGCCCAGGTCCACCTCGGACTGTAGCGCCGCCATTATTATTATTATTATAGTCCCAGTCCTGCTGTATGGCGCAGACGCATAAACACTAACCAAAGCAGAAGAGGAGATTCTTGGTCGTTTCAAGAGGAAGAACCTTCTGGTTATCTTTGCTTCCGTATGCACAGATGGTCTTTGGAGGAGATGACTGAACAGCGAACTTTACGGGTTGTACAGCGACATTGATCTAGTCAAATGAGTTCGAATCTCCCGTCTCAGATAGCTAGGTCATCTAGTTAGCTTCGGCTTGGAAAGTCTGCGACCCCGAGGACAACGCGGTAAAGGAAGACAACTCCTCCGGTGTCGTACACACTTGGAAAGGGACCTCAATCAGCTGAATCTGCGTGGCGGGGAGCACCTAGCACAATACTGTGCTGAATGGAGAGGAATGGTGACTGAGGTCCAGGTCCACAAAGGCCGTAGTGCCAGTAGAAAAAGAAGAAGAAGATTAAGTAACTCAATTTTTAGCAACAAAGTTTAAACTAGCTTCTATCTACTAAAATTGGAATGGTTCTCCTAAGTACTTCTCTTCATCCAAAAAGAGAAGACATTGCAAATCAATTGAAAAATGCGATAATTTTATGAAAAGTTTTCATTTTTTTATTTTAATCTAAAGTAAAAACGCTGAGGTTAGCAGTATAATATCTTAGGTCTTTCAACAATCATTCTTTTGGCGATATTTTTCATCACGTTTTTTCATAATTGGGGCATCACTTCGCTAAAACATCTCAGGTACTTCTTTTCAGTACCTGATTTGTTTGTGGATCATTGGCGTCAATACAGCCCCAAGAGAAAGAATTGAATTGGGCCCAATCGCACGAACTCAATGGTCACTTGTAGTTTACATTTCGAGAAATTATTCGTCCACGAAATTTGTCATGCTATACAGCCATTGTTTCACTGGTTGCATGGGATGCGCAGTAGTTTTGTTGAAAATAAACGTCATCCAGGTCCATATCATCAATTTCCAACAAGAAACTGTCAGTTCAGTCGCACTAGCACTTTGAAAGATATATGGTAGATGTCGTTAACCCAAAAACCGCACCAAATTGTTGGTCCACTATTTCTCTTGGGATTTAGCATCTCCAGGTTTTTTTGCCCCCAGACGCACTCAGATAAATAGAAATGAGTCTAATCACCCAGAATAATTTTCGGTAAAAAAAAGCAACATCATGATGATAAATGAACAATTCAATTTCTACGAGGGTATATTGGCTTTAGATCGTGTGTCCAGTGGGGCTTATAAGCATTTGAGCCAAGATCTTCATGCTGAATTTAGGGTGACAGTCTTGTTTCAGTCCCCTTGTTCGCAGAATTTAAAAGTGGTAACGATCCGCAACCGATTCAGAAATTAAGTCCATCCGGCTCAGTTTCTGATATTATTTCAAAATGGAACTAGGTTTTCATTCACAACCTCAGCTACGACCTATCGGAGTCACATCATCAACTTGACGGAGACGTTAAAATTTACTGAACCACACGTGAGATTAATGACCACAATTGCGATATTTGTCCATGGTTTTAGTAGATCTTAAATATTTTTTTCTAAATATTTTGAGTACGCATCGATCAGTATTTTATAACCTCTTTATTTTTATTTAGAAAAATCATCGCAATAATGGTTGAATGTTAACAATTACAAAATGTCAGAATGTTTGAAATGAATCCTCTTGTTGAAGGATCACTATATCCTCACTGTCAGATGCAACAATAATTGATCGAATTCCGAAGAATTTTAATTTGAAATAGGACATCACTTATTGCCTCTTTTTTCACTGAAACTAAGTCACAATTGAACTGTTATCCTCTATAGAAAGCACAATTATTTTTTAAAAGAAAAAAATCAGCGTGCCTCTTCTGATCCTCGCCTAGCAAGTTCATCGGCGATCTCATTTCCTGTGATCCCGTGGTGACCCGGGACCCAGACAAGTCTTAGGGAATTTAATCTACCAATCAAATTCAGAGAAGACTTGCATTCCTGAACTATCCTAGAAGTGGTTAAAGGGTTGAGCAAGGCCTTAAGCACAGCTTGGCTGTCGCTACAGACGCAAGTACTTCGCCCCTTCCACCTATTCTTCACAATATAGTTCGTAGCCACTAGGATCGCATAGGTTTCCGCTTGGAAAACCGACGCAAATTTACCTAACGAGGTTTGCAGTCTAAAGTTGTCGACCAGTGTTATACTCGTACATTATATTTTGTCCTTAAATATTATGGCCTAAAACTTTTTGACTACTGGCCAAAGCAGAAATTAAAGTTCAGTAAAATATCCGTGAGTTGTCGACTATCATAAGACAATTTTGTCTTATGCAAATTGTTGGGGGCCTCACAGAACGGAAATCAAATTGGCTTCTTTTCTTTCAGAGAATTCTTTAGATGAATAACAATGAAAGATGGCGCTAAGGTCCGAAGTGGACTTGGGCCTAGTTTCTCAGCAAATACTTGTGTTGTGCGTGCTATTTTCCTCTCATGAGTACAGTTAAACGCCGACTCCGAACGACGAGACTGAGAAGGTTTTTTCTAGACAGTTATATTTTTTGACGTAATCCGTGACTCGAAAGAGGCGGAGCCATGAACACTTTTTTTTACATTATTGTCTGGTATTTGAACCTAGACTTTATTTATTTTAATATTTTTTGTTAAGAATATTGGTAAAAAATTTAATACGCTACTAGGTTGCAGTTATTTCAGCGTGGTACAAAAGAAACATAACCTTAAAATGCGATTTTCCTAAAACAAATGGTTTTGGAGTTGCGGCGAAATGACCACCTCTTCGATTCTTCCAATATTTTGAAACTAGCTTAATAATGGACGATAATCGACTGCGTCATTTAGTTTTTAATCAGCACACTGACAAAGAGTAATGCAATTTAAAAAAGTGTTGCTGTCACTATTACTACTTAGTCAAATTGTCAGTACAAATTTCTTTGTTTTGGTAATTTTTTAAAAATATTTAAGAATAGTGAGACAAATTTTTGCGATGAATCGAAACAAAACAGTCGTTACAACTTTTTTTTACGTTAACTAATGTTAGAAACATTGATTAAATCCGTAATCTCGTTATGGAGTAATTGCAGAAAGTCAGTAACTGACTAAGTGACAGATCAATTAACGTAGATTATATTGTATGACGTACTGAATATTTATAAAACAAAGCATGAATAGAACTGTCACATGCGCGACTTAAGAAATCAGATAAGTTTAGTTGATAAAGCAAACAGTTCCAATTGACATTTCTACCAACCACGAAAACTGTCTAGCGAAAACTCGCCATTTTGAATGCTTAAGCCCTCAACACAAGGCAAAAACCCGGAAATAGGTCAGAGGAAGTCAGTAAATACATATTTCAAGTAAAAATCTTGTTTCACTTCCCTTGTTGTCTGTGAAATCAATCGACATAGCAACTTATACATAGCAAATCATGTAAACAGCGTCTCATCCGCATCGTAGATTCCTCTCACGTGGTCCATTAAAAAGAACCCTTCACATCACTGATAAGAGAACTCTGTCATTTTTTTTGCTAACTATGATGTCAATTCTTAAAATACCAAAAGAAAAATCCGAAATCTTCTCTTATCACGCGAGGAGACATCAAATCATTCCAATCCGAATAAGCGGTTAAAACCATGTGTGTGTTGTAAGTCGATTCGGTTTGCTTTTCTATTTTTAATAAATTTGTTTTCTGACCAATGACAACATATTTTTCATTCAAAAAAATAACGTACATACTAACACACGTTCGTGTTCGAACAAAAAACAACAGACAGAAAAAAAAAACACAATTTCCATGAGTCCGACACTTGTCCTGATGAACGTGTCAAAGGTGACATTGACTGTGATAGCCCAGAAGTCCGGCCGAACGATAGTGTTCCCGTTGATTGTGAGGCGAATTCGAGTTCGAATTATAATTTGAAGAGCTTATCTAAAGCTTCCAGCACAGTACCTATCGAAGATAGAAAATAACCGACAAAAGCAGATGAGATGAAATCATAAAATGAACGAGAGAGACAAAAAAATACCAAGAAAACTTGTTGAAAGTTATCACTGCTAGAGGAAGTTATACACGAGTAATACATTTTTTTTGTTGTTCTCTTCTGTTCCTCGTGTAGATTGTGGGGCTGTAAAGTGGGATGGCTACAACTTCCTTTACAACGGGATTGATGTAATAGTAACTTTGATTCAATGGGACACGAGTTTATTGTTGTTTTTGTTTTTTTTTTTTTGCGCAGCCTTCGTTTGCGATATGGAACATGTGGTGCCTTTTGTCAGTTTTGTCATAGCACATGTCTATTCGAGTCCAAGTCAGTTGTCAACGGGATGTCAACGTCATTCACTGAGCTTGGAAAACCCGGAAAAATGTATTTCATTGACATAGTATTAAATTGTTTAGAATGATTTGATGTTCATTCTAAACAATGATGTTCGCTAAAACTTTAAAACGCTTCGAATTACGAACACAGCCTTCGGTTCAGAAATAGGCAGATTTTTTGACAAGACTTGAAAGGAAATTATCAAATCTCATTTGTCATGTATCAACCTTTTTCTTTCTTCTTTAATTTAAGTTATTTTTAATTCCTTTGTTATAAAGTGATTGTTTAGATTTTTTAGAACTGGCACATTTCTGGCATTTCTGGTCACAACTGACTACACTCCAGACAGCAGTCAAATACTTTTAGTGAACAGGTGGCTGCGGCCATTTTAATTCGTGTTGGTCGAGCAATTTTCTTACTTCGTCGATTTTTAAGGTCGGCCATGTTTTAAAGGGTGCCTCAAAATTAGTGAAAGAAGTTACTTTGATGAAAAAAAATATCCGATTTCGATAAAAACTTGTTATTTTTTATTGATTTATAAGGTATATAGTGTAGAGTTGTGTATGAAAATAATACCATTAATGGTATCCACGATTTTGCTGGAACATATGCACTTCTCCTTCTTCTTCTTCTTAGGGCGCTACAATCCGAGGTGGACCTGGGCCTCACCCAACATGCCTCTCCAGCCAGCACGATCTCTCGCCAGGTGTCTCCAGTTTCGCACACCAAGGCGGCCGAGGTCCCCCTCGACTTGTGTGCGCCATCTTGTACGTGGACATCCACTGTTGCGTTGTCTCACAAGCTCAGAGTCGTTCCTTTCGAGGAACATACGCACACTCTTGTCAAAATGTTTCTCGACTGCTTTACTCAAATGTGACTGAATTTCATTGATAATAATAATAATAATAATAATGGCGGCGCTACAGTCCGAAGTGAACCTGGGCCTAGCTTCTCATTGATATGAATTTCATTGATATTGCGTTAAATTCCTTTGCCTTCAAGACGCTTTTCGGAAATGTGGCTGAATTTCGTTGATATTCCGCGGAACTCCATTGCCCTTAGGTCATGGATAGTTATGGGCTACTTCAGAGAGAAACAATCCCATTATTTTGTCCCCAATTCTGATCGCAAAAAAGAGAAATTAACCAGGAAATGACTTAAGCAGTAACTGAATTGTTGCTTGAGCTGTATGACATGTGCCACCATTTTGTCAAAATCACATGCACATCGTACAATTGTGAAACAAAAAATCAGACTATCAACGAAAGATCGTCCGATTATGCGTCCAGCCCGAAGTCCGCAACAAACAGTTGTGGTATTTTTTCTGAACAATCACTTCTGGATTTTTTAGCTCCAATTTGACATTTTTGACGACTAACAAAACCAAGATGAAAATGATGAAGAACGTTAAAGAGCAGTTTGCTTAAAAAATCTGTATTCACATGTTTTTGTTGCACCAACAATGAAAATGCGTTGTAATTTCTTGTAATGCAGCATTTCTAATAACTCTAACTGACATCTGTCACGCTGCATTTTTTCCTTTCGGTGGCAACACTTTACCCAAAAATGTCAAATAATTTAAGTCTCGGAATTTGATTAAGTGGTTAGAATACACGAAAAATTAATCAAAATTGTCTTTGTCAACGTCTAAAGGGGCAACTATAATGGCCGTACGAAAATCTAAGCTTATGTCAAAAGCAACGTCAAATTTCAAAGTTTCCATAATTGCTTACAGAAAATTTTTCATTTGTACTCTACGTAGATTGCGATTCATTTCGCTCCCGTATAAGTATACAAAAGTGAACGAACTTAACGAAACTCAATTGAAGCAGTTAGTGCAGTCAGAGTGTATAATCTTTGCTTATTCGCTCGGCTGTTTCAGTTCTCATAAGTTTCCGTGTGGCCATTTTAATTGGCCCTAAAGATGTCTAGAGAACACACAGCACAGAATAATCAAAACTACAGTGATGCACACAAAAAAGACTTATGAATTGAGGTCCAAATCAACCTCAAACTGTAGGACGTTCTAAAAATGATAACAATCTTATCACATCCCTCGTGCCAAACTTGTCAACTCACGCAATAGAACTTTGAACCCAAAATGAGGAAATATTCTAAAGGGGAGTCTAAAAATAGCCTTAAGATGTGTTCTTAGAAAGCTAACACTCTTTAAAAGTCTGAACTTGAATATGGGGTTCTTATTTTTGAATTTCAATTCGGGATTCTAATTTAAACTTTGACGTTTGTAGTTCTGCCTTGTGAACTGTCATTTTTGCAGAGTTGTGAGTCAGGGGCATGTTCACATAAAAAACTAAAAACAAGACAGCAACGAATTCAGAGCGAAGATGTACACTTTGAGTAGAATTGAAATCCTGCACTGAAGTGGATATACAGCCTTTGCCAAATGTATTAGGCACCCTTATCTTTTTGTCTTTGCTGCCAAATCACTTATCAGAAGTAATTCGTTTGAATTTTATGGTTTTCGGCGACGCTATTTGAGGTTGTAGACGATTTTTATTATTTCCTCTCATTTCATTAAATTTTTTGCTTTTTGAAGATATAACGAATCTTAAAAGGTGCCTAATACATTTGCCCAAGGCTGTATAATCACTCTCTTTCAGGATATTGGGCCCAACTTGACAAAGGAACAAAGGCGTAGCTTTGAAAGAACTACTTTATATTCTCTGGCATCATTTTTTGAATGCAACAAAGTCGATAAAAGAAAAAAAAAAAACTTAAAAACTAGGCCAAAGCCCACCATCTCCGCTCTTCAACAAACAATAGATTTCCTTTCGCCGGACATAAATGATGTCATGGTGTCTGACTTCATCCGACCTTCCTTTGATTTAGCTCGAAACCGAAGTCATTCGGTCTGGAATGCATTCTTTGTCATCGTTGAAGTCCGGCATCGTTTGACTTGTGTTTTGCTACTTGTTGTCACCACATGTTGATGTTGTATTTTTAAAATTTATCAACAAAAAATTAGGCTATCGGAGTGGAAGAGAAGTCTTTAGATCCGATGTATCTGAGTCATTTTGCTTTTGAATCATAAGTCAGTCGGTTTGACCGCAATGTCTGAAGTCATATCAGTCAACATGTCTGCCGAGTTGTGCGACTTGATGAAGCTAATTTTGATAAATCACATTTTGTCGCATGTCGGCGAAGTGTGGCCAAAGAACAAGGTCATCTGTAAATGATGATTCATTTGAAGGATTTTGTTTTGAAATTAAGGGGGAAATTGCGAGGATAGGGATCGCAGGAAAAGTCCTTCCAGAATGTAGGGATAAAGCGAAGTTAAGCTTTAATCTTGAACGGGAAATTGTTCGTTTTCTTTTTGTTGTGTTACAATCCGGCGTGGATTTGGGACAATCTGCTTCAGCTAGCACCATCTTTAACCAGCTGTCTCCAAATGCACACGGGAATTTTTTTGCGGTTCCTCTTCTTGCGCCACTATAAACGTAGATGTCCTTTTTTCGTGGTTGGGTCTTCTTCTCCAACTGCCGTTAACGCAAACAGGACTAATGCCTGAAACACAATACTGCGTTAGTGCTGCCGCTTTTGCGTTAGGTAGGCAGTCCTTCAAGCATACTTTGAAATGGCAATCTGTATTTATAAGCTGCTTCATTTCTCAAATTTTACAATTAAATGTCAAAACACAAGCACATACACGAAAAAATTTCAATTTGAATGGGAAGTGACAAAACAGAGGCAAATGTTTCAGCGTATTGAGTGAGAGAGTCTGTCGTTACGAGACGTTACGTTGCTATCATTTCTATCATTTTTTAACAAACGTAAGATCGGCAGCACATTGTAGTATTTCAGGTATTGTATTGCTTGTGTTGAAAGTTAAACGTCGCATGATTGTAGCGCAAACGCGGTATTGTTTTTTAGGCATAAAGATCGCACACAGAATACATGTCTCTCACCCCACGCGTTTAATTAAAATATACTCGTATATTGATAGCTTTATTTTGGCTTAAAACATGAACGCAAAGCAAACGAGTTCAATCTTTTGACTTAGTGCCACTTGAAATCCTTGTTATCCTTGTCAAGCTTATTTTCTGCACCAAAGACTGGGCATTACTTGGATACTTCTTCTTACTACTTCTTCTTACTTAACTAACCATTCTCGGAGATTCGAGCCTCAGTTGTCTTGGAAGTCCTTTAAGCACATTGTTTCCAGCTGTTTTCACATTTCTTCTTTGATCCACGATGACTTGATTTCTGCACCGGAGACTAAGTCTTTGTCTCTGTTTTGAATCAGGATGCTTATGTCAGGTGACCCAGAAATCAACTCTGACGCTGACGCAACGGATGATGTGTCTGGTACTTTACTGCTAACGGATGCTTTGAGACAACGCAAACGAAAAATGTTATGGCCTGGAACCTTAAGAATTAAGAACAATTGTGAACGGAGCTTCATTGTTTACACGCATGTCGTGGTTGTGGCAGTTGAATTTGTGTCTTGGGACCACATTCATGTTACGTCTACAGCCCGTGGACCTCGTCTTTCTTTTCTTTCGCCACTTTTGCAGAATATTGTCCGAAGAACAATCTTTCTTTGCTGTTTCAAAAGGAAACACATTCAATACATCTGCTGTGCTTTATGATTGTACTGCCAACCTGGGGGTCAGAATGATACTTTTTAGACTGTAACTTGAAGTGCAGTGTTTAGTTGAAGGTTAATTCGTTGACGTTATGTAAATAGGTCTTAAGTCAAAAAGCATTTTGAGTTTTGCATTGGATTTAATTCCATTTTTTTTTTCTTTCAATTGGTTTATACGGCTTACAGGTGCGTACAGGTTGAAGTGGCTGACTGTAGATAGCAGTCACACTTAGCCCAATTTAGGCCCACTGTGATACCACGCGGATCTGATGTTACATATCCGAAAAACCATTTAGTGCTTTCAACGGAGCTCTTTAATTGATTAATGCCGACGTTGTGCAATTCGCTCAAGTCGGTGAAGAAGTAGGCTCCAAGGTGTTTCATCCTGCGAGAGGAGAGAGCGCTACAAGTGCAGAGGAGATGCATTATGCTTTCCTCTTCTTCTTCGTCTCTGCAGCTTCTGCAGAAATCATTGTGAGGGAGTCCCATTCTTGAGGCGTGAGTGCCAATGGCACAGTGTCCTGTGATAACGCCAATGAGAGTCCTTAGGGATGACCTGTTCATTCTAAGAAGATAGAGTAAACGTTTTAGATCAAGTTTATACGTCTTAGTCTCGCACAAGTCTAGCACAACTTCATTTCAAAGCTTATTTGTCATCATATATTTCTTTCGAACACATTTAATCCCGATTTTCCAATAATTAATCTGTTTTCAATTTGGTTTTACGAAAAACTGCAGTTTCCGACTTAAGACCTTTTTGCCTATCGTCAAAGAATTTAATTTGACCACTCAGCAGTAATACCCACACGTTCTTGCTCTAGTCTCTCGTCTACACCAATATTCAGTCCGAATCGATTGCTCTGTTAGCATCCCAGTCTTCTATGGGATCTTTTACACCCTGATCTGCTGACAAGAACTCTGCAGGCTGCTTATTGATTTCCATTTGAACGGAGCTTACGCCTCCTATTGGAACAAGAAATCCGACAAGTTTCTGTGCAGCTTAGCTTAGGAAACGGCTGCTTTATGAAAAGTCATCGAATACGTTCTAACCGTGACTGGCTGACTGCTAAACAGTGAAAATATCGGACCAGCGAATCAACGACTACTCCAATTTGAACTTGGATAACACTAATCCTCGGAAGTTCGAATCCCAATGAAATCGAATCTGGTCCAGTCACCATTTGCCGTTGGAATCAAATTAACGGCACTGGAGTAGGTTGCTACCTGGCAGTACAATGGACCAGTTTTGAATCTGAGTGCTCCACTTCTTCTTCTTCTTCTTAGGGCGCCACATTTCGAGGTGGACCTGGGCCTCACTCAACATGCCTCTCCAGCCAGCACGATCTTTCGCCAGCTGTCTCCAGTTTCGCACACCAAGCCGGCCGAGGTTCCCCTCGACTTGTGTGCGCCACCTTGTTCGTGGACGTCCTCCGTTGCGTTGTCCCACAGGCTCAGAGTCGAAGACTCTTCGAGCTGGAGCTAAGTTGTCGATACGCTCTACATGGCTTAGCCATCTTAGGCATTGGATCCGTAGACGCCTGGCCAGACTCATGTCCCTGTACAGCCCATACAGTTCGTGGTTGAAGCTTCTCCTCCAAATGCCATCTACGCAAACAGGACCAGAGATCGCGCGCAGAACTTTTCTCTCGAAAAGACCAAGAGACTGTTCATCCGCTTGGGATATTGTCCATGCCTCTGCGCCGTACAGCAGGACTGGGATGATCAAGGTCTTATACAAATCGAACTTGGTCTTCCGAGAGAGGGCTCTACTACTCAATTGCCTTTTGAGCCCATAAAAACAGCGGTTGGCAAGAGTTATTCTGCGTTTGATCTCGGTACTGATGTTGTTTGCACTGTTTACTGCGGAGCCTCCACTAGTGTTTCAAAAATCCCCCGAAAAAAAAACCTCCAGAGGAATTGATCTTCAGTCTCACACGGATTTTTCTCAACTTGGAGGCTTTGTGGCCGTCGTGGCCGTGTGGGTTCGTGCGTCGACCCATGCGCATTAGACTTTCACAGTCTACGTTCGAATTCAAGCCCAGACAAACAAAAATGTTCACGGCTCCACCTCTTTCGAGTCACTGACAATGCTCAAAGAGTATATCTGACTAGAGAAAGCTTCTCAATCTCGCCGCTCGGAGTCGGCATTAAACTGTAGGTCCCCTCCACTCGTGAGAGAACAATAGCACGCACAACACGACTGGTTGCTGAGAAGCTAAGCCCAGGTCCACCTCGGACTGTAGCGCCGCCATTATTATTATTATTATTATAGAGGCTTTGCAGAACAATGTACAGTTTTTCTGATTTACTAGTCGTTTCTTTGTTTAAACCAATTCATTGCTCAGGTCATTTCTCCTTTCGTGCTGCGTCGACACATTTTCAGAGGATTTTTCATGCGTAATACTGAACAGGCCCCTTGAAATCAAACTTTCATTACAAACTCGTAAACAGATGAAAGAGAACTCTTAGAGTCGGAGTCTGATTAGTGTCCAACAAAAAGTTTACGATTCAAACAAAAAAACTTCTGCAAAGAGGCACACTGCCCCTACGCTATGTATCTCCGCACTAGTCTGTGGTCGATCAGTAGGCCTATCCATTAAATAACAAAACGATTCCTCACTCTTCAGAGCGCCTCCAAGAGACACTGTTTTCTGAGAGCAGCACTCGGAAGAAGGAAGAAATAATAAACAAATGCAAACAAAGAAAGAGAGACAACGAAAAAGCCAAGGAAATAAACCACAGATGCATTGACTCCGTAAATCTCTTTCTCCCGGACTCCTTATCCCGTGCTCGTCGGTCGACGCATATCGTCCGCTAAGCCCTTCCGATCGAATCCAACGAAGCCCATCTTAAGTGGACAAAGATGATGATGATGATGATGGTCAAAGTGCTCCAGAATCTAACACCAACAGATAGGTTCTTCTCGTGTGGCGGCAGCGTGCAGTGAATTTATTGCGAGGGCCGCTAGCGAGCATTGCATTCTTTTGCTCGGCTACCCATCACGTCTTTTGTATGCTGCTGCGACGACGACGACGACGACGACGGCGGTAGGGAATTTCCAAATGAAAGCAAATAAACACGAGCAAGCGAACTTTCTACACAGAATGCGGTGGATACTGGTAATCGGCCGGGCGATGCTGAAGAGATGCTGATATATTTCGCGTTTCCCTAAGCCATACATGAGTTGAGGTCAAATTGCTGGTGTTCAGGAGGAGACTCTATGCGGCAGCGAACGTGTGTTGTGGGCAAAGATTAAATGAGAAGAAGAAAAATGCAAAGATAAGATTCTAAACTGCAGACATTTTCATTTTCTTTTATGCGCACAGTTCGCTTTGCATCTGATGATTTCTGGAGCAATAAATAAGATGCTTGACTTTAATAAGGGTCGGCTGTGCGCGCCGGTTTGAAGGCATTCATTCGATTGGTTGCGCTGTGATATGAGAATGAACTATGTGAAAGATATTATCGAATGCACACTATAAGCTATCACTTTTGTGGTTAGAAAAGGCGGATGGGGGGGGGAAGCAGAGAGATCCAATGACTGGAGGGTTGGATGATAAAGATGATGGATGTCAGCAAAAATACGTGATATAAGTGAGCATTTGCATTTGTTTTGAGGCGAGGCGAAGGAAATGGATGTCAAAATACAGTTTGCAACGGTCTTTTGTTAGTCTACGATACAAAAAAGACAAGTCTTCTTCTTATTGCACTTTTGACAGATTGTTTCTAGGTCTCGGTAGCATGAATATTCAAATCAAATTCGTCTAAATTATTCTGTTCATATTCCGAAAGTAGAATTACGAACACAGTTCCAATGATCAACAAATCCAAAGCGCTATTTAGGGCCGTACAGTACAGTAACTTTCCGTACTGCTATTTTAGTTGGCCCTAAAGAACTTATGTCAAAATCTAAACGAAAAGTAACCAGAAGCATCGTCAAATTGCAAGTGTCCACAATTTATAGAAACTTAAAGAGTATTCAGCTGTCAAGTGACATTGCATGCGTTGAGAGCGATTCGTTTAGGTCCCGCGTAAGTAAACAAAACTAAGTCCCCGGTTCGAATCCCAGTAAAAACAAAGTTAATACGCTTTTATCCGGCTTTTCAAATCTAGTCCAGTCACCATTTGCCGTTGGGATCAAATTAACGGCACTATCACTGGAGCGGTCGATCAGTGGTAGTAGTCTGACTGTGGGTATCACAATGGACCCACGTGGTCTAAGTGTGCTGGTGAATTCACTAGCAGCCCCCAACCTAACCTAACAAAACTAAACGAACTTAACGAAACTGAGCAATGCGGTTTCTATTGTCGAAGTGTATCATTTTTGTGTATTCGTTCAGTTGCTTCAGTTCTCTTAAGTTCCCGTATGGCCATTATGGTTGCCCCTTTAGTTGCCGGAGTAATTTTTCTGTTTTTGACGTTTATTCTATCAAAATTCTTCTAAAATTTAGGACTTTCTGAACATATCCCTTGCCGATAGAAGACTGATCTGAAGAGTTTCAATTAATTTATTGTAGTTTCGCTTAGGTTTACATTTACATTACAACACGGTGACTCTCTACTGGGTACAGGGACACACAGGAGTTCAAGGAAACGAGAAAGCGAACGTGTTGGCAAAGGAGGGCTAAATCTCTACCACTACCTTATGTCTACATGCCGTTAAGTTTCCTAAGGAAAGAAATAGAGGACGAAGCCTTAGAAAGAGCAAATGAGCGATGGCCGGATATTGGGTCAACGTCGGGAGCCCTTTGGCCGGTGTTGAACAGGAAGAAATCATTATCAATGATTAGCAAAAGTCGCAAGGATATACGGACGGGTGTGGGAGTTCTCACCGGACGTTGTCCGATAGGCACCCATGCCAGAAGGTTAGGTATCCCCCATAGCGACTATTGTAGAAGTTGCAGGGACGAGGAAGGAATAGAGTCCATCCGTCACATGCTATGCGATTGCCCAGCCCTACGGGAAAGCGGGAAAGGAGACTGCTAACACTAGGCAGTAACTTCTTCGACGAGTTGGAGGATCTGAATCAAATAGAGCTGAAGCACCTCCTGAGATATATACAACAATCTGGGTAGTTCTAATCAGCAGTAAAAGTATAGGTCTCACGGGGTACACCTCCCAACATCCAGGGCACAATGGACGCAATTGTTGGTCTCAGCGAGCCGGCACCCTACCTACCTACATACCTATCAACATATGTTTACATTTTGCCGAATTTATAATTTTTCAAATCTTGCAAAGATTGAGTATTTATCTGTGAAAATCGCCTCCAAAAGCCTGCATTCCAAAGTGCAATGTCAAAGCTGAATTTTCTACAGTTTGTAAAGCAGCATTCGTATTTAATTTCATCAACAATCAATTCACTAACACTATTTCTTCCTGACAATATTTTTTTATATACTTTTTATTAGCTACTGAAAAAATTGTGTAAACAAACAGAACTGAAGTATTCCAAAAGGCCTTTCATATGAGCCGTGAACGCGAATGGGAATGGGAAATATTAGCAAAAATGTACACTTTTTAATATGTCAGAGTCTGCGTTTTGAATTTTCGAATTTTTTCATGAAGTGGAAACCCAAAAAGGATTGTTTAAATTAGAAAATTATTGATTTGCCTTTTTCTTTCTGCCAATTCATCAATCTCTTCGCAAATTGTCAAACTGAATTCACAATCCACAATGATCCACAAATTCACGAATAGAAACTTCGCGAAATCTCTAGGCGCGAACACTTGAAATTTTAAATTTCACTCTGACAATTCGCGGCTTCCGGCGAAGTCCACGTGATCGAAGTGTCAAAATTCGCAAATTTCGCATTTCGCATTTCTTAATTCACTGCTCATATGAATAGCCTTTTGAAATACTTCAGTTTTGGTTACTTTCACAATTTTGTCAGCAGCTAATAAAATCTATGGGCTCCGTGGCTTAGTGAGTAGGTGCCTCGACTCCTACGCTCGATGTTCTCGGTTCAATTTCTGAAAAAAGACCTAACTTTTTTCACAGCTTCACCTCTTTCGAGTGACTGACAATGCCCAAAGAGTATAACTGTCTAGAAAAAGCTTCTCAATCTCACCATTCGGAGTCAGCATTAAACTGTAGGTCCCCTCCCCTCGTGTGAGAACAATAGCACGCACAACACGAGTGGTTGCTGAGAAGCAGGGCCCAGGTCCATCTCGGACTGTAGCGCCGCCATTACGCGGCACCTGGCGAAGTCCATGTGAATGAAGTGTCAAAATTCGCGAGTTTCGCAGTTCGCAGTTCACCGCTCATTTGAATAGACTTTTGAAATATTTCAGTTCGGTTTGTTTTCACAATTTTGTCAGCAGCTTATAAAATTTATATAAAAAATACTGTAAGCAAGCCTTGCACCGATTGCTTTGAAATTTTGCCACATCGTTGCCGTTGTAGTAAATTTTTTAACTCAGTTGATTCGCCAGGACTCCTACTATGCAATTGACAATTTAGAGGTGAGACATTCATTTTTGTTGTTCGCAGTTTTATAGTACATTAAGACAAACACAGCGAAAAGCGACGACGTTTTGATTCTCCGAATTCCAATGACTTTCCAACTGTTTTTAAACGTCTAAACGTTTAACTTCCTGGTCTTCTTGCCTTTGCGATCGCTTTAAATATAAGGTCAATCAATTGGGCAATTTGCGGAACAAGTTTAGAGTATCCACTCTTTTCACATGAACAATTCTACTGTTCAATGCTCATGAGCAGACAAACCACATTTTATACTGATAACTGTGGAAAATTGACAGATGTCATCCGTTGTTGTGCTTCTGTAAAAACCACAATCATCCAAAACTGACAGATGACAATTTATACATCTTAAACATTTTCATTTGGACGCGCTCGAAACCGCGTAATTTCACACAAAAACTGTGTTAAATTCTATCCCATATTACTCTCCACCCATTTCAATAACACACTCAACACACTAAAGGAAGTGAAAAAAAAACACACAAAAAACAAAAAAAAACAAACAAACCTCAAAACAAGTTTCATTTTATTGAAACCTACCTTGTGGACAAATCCCAACTGGAATATGCGACAAGATTTACCCTACCGGTAATTCATCACTGGAATCTTGTTTGGCTGGAACCCTAAGCCACGCACATTGAATTGCCTTACTCCTAATCTAACGGTAAACCGAATCCCACGGGCACACAGATTTCATTATCAAGTCTTCACTATCAACCAACCAGGTGACAACTTAAGACTTATGTTCGTTTGCATTTTGCCACAGTTTTTTGTGCGAACGTCGCAAGGCATTGGAAAGTCGACAAATCCATCTGTCAGCTGTCTAATGTGGTTTTTTCATTCGCATTTTATGAAAAGTGTTGCCATTGAAAGTAATTGATCTCGTGAAAAGTGAATTCATTTGAGTTTTTCATTTGAAAATCATGACGTAATACGACGACTTCTGTGGAATTTCATTCGTGGAATCATCCAAGAGGGAGCTCTGTGTTAAAAAAACGAAACTGACATCTTTTAAAAATAAAGAACGATCTGCAAATCACTCAGCATCATCCTCCAGCCAACAGGAACTTCGTGTTATTCTTAGACGTGATGCACCCCATCTGTCAGTGGGCTTCGCATCAATCGTGGCTCTTTAAGGACCTCTGGCATTGCCGAAATTTATTCATCGCCCGAACACCACATGCATGACCTAAGACCGATGACAGCCCACCAAATGGCAGATAGGTAGCCACTTGTTGGTTTGTTTTGTTTTTATTCTTTGTCAAGTCTAAAAATATATATTCCCTCTGCCGAGCATCGAAACAATATGCGACACAAGGGGACGACGTACACAGAGCTAAGAACAACACGATGACAGCAGCGCGACGAGACAGCGACGTGAGATGAAGCGCGCACACAAATACACACACTGGATCTCCTAGTGAATTGTGGTGCATTAGATCAGAGGAAGTGACTATTATACTTTGTGCAGTATTTATTACAATTCACCGGATCAGATGTACGGCGAGAAGATGTGAAAATTTAGTTTTCTCTTCTTAATTTGTTGCACATGAGGCCGTGATGTGTGTATGTGGAAATTAAGATGGCACACGAGCGACAGGGACACATTAATCTAGGACTGATGGAGAAATATATGAAATATATTTCCTACTTTCATAAGCATAGCTTTAATGGTATTTTTGATAAGACGATCGCTTATTCTCGCGCAATGTTGTATTTTATGCTTGATGATTGTCGCTTCAGTAATCTTCTTAATGACATTTGTTATCGCCTCAAGGTTGCTTTACAAAGTTTCATTTTGCAACATGTGTCGCTTGTGTGAGGGGATGGCAGTTTTGAAACAGATTTTTTTAACTACAAAATTGTTTAAATTGACCTGTTTTTTAAGCAACATTGAATATCTGATTTTCAAGTTCTTACATTTTTTCAACCCTCACATCTTCAATTTACGAACAAACCCCAAATGCCATGTACGTCGCTAACTTTTCCGAATTTTTTCTCTCAATCTGCTGTAAGAATTTGTGTCCTTGTTGTACAATTTTGAGCCATGTTTTCAATCGAGTTTCAAAAGAAAAACAAAGAAACAAAAAAAAGAAAAGCCAAACAAAGAATTTCCTTAATGAATTTGACGTTTATTGACAGCTATCAAATATAAATTTGTTAATATCCCATATGTATCACTGTCCCAATTCTCATCGCTTACTGGCTTCAATATTGACTCGAAAAAATTGCAATCCCCATCGCCTTGACCAAATTTTGCTCTCAAATATTTCAAGGCGCTATCACTTGAACACTTTGACACATGGTAACGTCAATGAATGACATCAGTGTTCCTCTCGATTGGCATTGTTTCCGAAATGGACCATCTCAAGGACAGCGCATAACCCGCAATAACTTCTTCGAAGCCAAACCGCAATGCTATTTGCAGCGATCGTCACTGACTCAAGCTACAAATCATAAAAAGCAAAAACAAAAAAAACACCCCATTTCAAATGAAACAGATCGTCAGCTTATCGTTGCACTTGCTTATCGCGCCTACAACTCATTCATGAGTGCATCCAGTGCTTACACATGCCATCCAATTAATGAATAATTTGTCATAGAGACGACCAAAATGTCATCTCGAGCATCGGTGGGGGTGAAGCTTTGAAGTGATGTCGATCGATGCAGTGCAACACAACTAGGACTAATCTTTATTTCCCTTATCTGCATACATTTACATAGATTTTCGTGTGGAGGTCTTTCGAATTCAAAGAAAAAAACGCAAATGATAACACGAGCCACCACTAGGTACGATGATGTCATTCTCGAAACCATCGGGATCGTGATCACAGCGTTGGCGGCTGCATCAATGAATGGCACATCCAAATG
Source organism: Myathropa florea (assembly GCA_930367185.1). Classification (NCBI taxonomy): domain Eukaryota; kingdom Metazoa; phylum Arthropoda; class Insecta; order Diptera; family Syrphidae; genus Myathropa; species Myathropa florea. Next base: position 124,722,272 of record OV884002.1, on the reverse strand, counting down.
CAGTCGCTTGTCCGTCTGCCTGTGTGTGGCATGAGGCGCGAAAGATCGCACTCAGCGCTCTACACTTCAGTGTCCGCACAAGAGTACTTTACAACAATCTGGTTGATTGTCAAACATCTCCTTCGATGCTCGTTGTGCTTGGTTGTTAAGATGAACAGACGTACGCACGCTTGTATATGTCTGTACGTTCTTTCATCTTGCGTCAACTCTGATTTGTTTGATCGAAGCGAATTTTTATGATTAAAAAGACAATTAATTAAGCGCTTCAGTTTGCCATGAAGATTTCATGGAATCACTCAATGGGCTGTAGTTAGAGGCTGATTATTTCCTGAATGTGGTGTGCTGCCGCAGACGCGTTTGTCGCTGCCAGAAGTAATCTAACGTCTATCGTTGGACCATGGGCGGCTAACCTTTGTTATCTGCTCAACAATTTCTCAAAATGTTATTTTTATGTGACCCTTGCGGATTCTGGGGTTATTCGACTTTAAATTAATCAGGAAACAAACAAAAAAACACACACTGCCAGCCACTCCTCTGAAAAGTGGCACATGAGGAAGATTTCGGTTTTAAAGACTTTTCGAGGAAATCAAATGAAACTTTCGAACGAAATAGACTTTGAGCTATAAAATTGTGTGTTTCCTACAATGGGAGTTTGGATATATTCAGGACGGAATTTCAAAATGATTAGTGAGGTACACATTTTTAAGGAAGTCATATGTACATTTTTTTTCCCTCTTGTACAACCCTGCCGTAAAGGCAGCGACACCGCGACCTAAAGAGATCTATTGTGTCGGCAAAGTCATATGTACATACTGATGTCCCAGAAAGTGGTGAATAAGGGCCTTGACAGATTTTTTTTACCTAAAGGCTCATCTTTCTTAGCGAAAGGATCCGTACGCTTACGTACGCAAATTTCCGAACACTGGCGATTTGCACCGAGCCTCCAAAATGACGAATAGCTCGGTTTCGTCAAGTTTTTGTTCACTTTTCTTGTTGTGCGAAACATTCAACTACGATCCGAGAAAATGCTGAAAAAGAGCCTAGACAGATTTCTTTGGAATTAAGGCAAGTCCTTATAGGCGAAAGGATTCGCCCGTCCGAATACAGGCGATTTGCGTCGAGCACCCTAAATGACGGATGGCACAGTTTCGTCGAGTTTTCGTTCACTTTTCCTTTTGTGCGTACCTTTCGACTATGATCCGATAAGCTGATGAATAAGAGCCTAGACAGATGTCTTTCTGGCTTTTGAACTAAATGCCCGTCCTACTGGGCAAAAGAATCCGCACGTCCGAATACAGAAGATTTGCATCGAGCTCCCTGAATGACGGATGGCACAGTTTCGTTGATTTTTCATTCACTTTGGCTTACATTCGGCCAGTTCGAGTACGATCGCTAAGGGAGTTTGACAGCCAACCAGCCGGTTAAAACTTTAAAATGTGCATACAGTCGACTCCCTCTAAGCCGAATTTCCCTCTAACTCGAATTTTTTCGCCATATTTATTTTGGCATTACCCTCATTTTCCATACAAAAACCATCCTCTAAGTCGAACTCCCTCTAACTCGAACTAATTTTGATATCCCGTGAAAATTCGACTTAGAGGGAGTCGACTGTATATACATATTCCCAGTCGCTCTTTTTGAAAGATATTTTCATTCAGTTATGACATTATGACATTCGCTCGTATTCGCCTATTTTAGTTGTGCCTAAAAGAACGGAAAGCATGACCAAAATTCATTGAATTCTGTGTTCATACTAAAGATCAAATGTCAGCAATCTGATCAGAAGAGCGATGACTAAATGGAGTACACTACGAATGGCCTACTTTACGAACAGCCTTCAAATGCCACACAATTAGTGAATTAATACGATTTTCTTCGTTTAATATCTCTCTCTGAATGTTTAGAATGTTTTTTTTAGAGATTTGGTTTTCAACTTGGCAGCACTGTTCGTACTAACAGTTGATTTGACAATTGAGAATTGATTTATTCCCGCTATAGTTTGTCATTTATTCAGCCTTAGGCAACGCTTGCAAATTGTAAGGATTCACTCTCTAAAATCATGGTTCAATTTTCCAAAACTTATCGCGCTGTTTAACAAGTTGTTGTCTAGTAGGAGACACAAGAAGTTTGCATTCTTTTTTAGGTAACCACATAGTGTTGCAATGTCGCACGGAAGAGATTTGGTATTTTCCTGTGAAGGTGATGGATTTTCTACTGAGTTCAGACAGTAAGTTTAGAAAGACACAACACCAGTAACTTCATTTCGATTTCATTTCATAACACCAGTGATTTCGTTTCGGTTTCATTTCATGACAAACCAATCTGAGCAGCTATCAACCGACAAATTAGCTTTTATTAGCACTGAGAAGGATGCGACTGAGATGGATTTCTGGTGGAAAAATTATATGCTGTCCATCAACACCGACGACTTGGACAAAATTTCACTAAAGACAGCTTTAAGTTTGAATGGTGGAAGACTTTGTCCACCAAGGCTGGGAAGTAAACTCTAGCAATGACACCACCGCAAAGAAGGATTACTCTTGCCAATCGATGTGACTTTAGACTTAGAAGACAATTGAGGACTTAATTCCTCTCTCGAATAAACCAAGATGTCTTAAAGAAAACCCTGATTGTCTCAGTCAGGCTGTATGGCTCAAAAGCATGGATACAAACAAAAGCGGAAGAGGAGATTATCTTTGGTACCGTATACACGGATGGTGTTTAGTGGAGTAGCGCTCCATAATCTGTAGATACCTATGTAGTCCGGAAGCCAATACCATATCTCTCGACTAAATTGGCTCGTCTACATTGAGCGCATGGACTCCAATGCTCGGTGTTTTCAAAACCGAAGTTCCTGTTTCAAGTAGGTCGAACATCAGTATTGGCTCAGGCTCAGACCTTTCACGAGAAGCAAGAAATTAAGTAGTCGTCGTGGGACCACACATTTTTGATGGTGCCGCTTTCATAAAATGAAATAACGGCGAGTTCCAAAATTCGGCGTTAATTCACGGCACCATTTTTGATTAATGAAAAGCGGTTTGTTTGAGTTTAACTCCACTTTTCTAATGAACACATTTCTCTATTTCAAATTGACTGATGTTTTCTTCCTCATCGGTCAGGGGTCTTTTATCCTATAGACAGGTTTCAAAACACCACTGAAATATTCTTCAATTTCTTTACTTCAATACTGTGTCTTAGAACAACTTCAAATATTCACAACTACCATCCCATTTCTGAAATCTGGACTAAGATTTTCGTATTTGATGATATGTGTTAACCTTGCTCTTCAAAACTCGATTAAAGTTAAGTCTTCGATCTTTCTGTGCGCTTAAAGGTCTTGAACTCTCATTTCCCTCCCCCTTTTACACAATGTACACAAAAATCTGAGCCCCATTGTAACGCCTTGCAAACCCCCGTGACGTGTTGTCACTTTCTCTCTGTCTGTCCCTTGTCTGGGACAATTCAGCCGCTTTCAAAAACTACAACACCATATGCAGACAATGACAGATTTAATTGCTTCCAGCACAGTTCCTGCTCTCGACCGTCACGCATAATCCACCAAATCCAAGGAAAAATCCAAAAGAAAATAAAATCATCAAGAGTTCTCCATGCGAGCATGTATATATCCATCTCTCTCCTAAGTTGGTCTATAATTCATTGCGACAATTAAAAAGCGTGCCAACCCCGCCATAGAGACACTTCCACTACACCCACAACACTGCAACGGCCACTCAGCACACAATGTCACACACACTCACACAAGCGCAAGCACACACCACCACACACTCACGCATGCATTTGCATTTCAAAATTAGATCATCATCCACTCAATGCAGCTCCATCTGCAGCCCGACCAAGTATCATAGCTTCCGACCGATCCATCTAATGCCAGCTGAAGGTGACAACTTCGTCGTTCGATATGTGCGCCCCTGTTCAGTCGAAGAATTTAGCTGAGTCGATGTGAATTCACCGAAAAGGACTGCATGAGATTGTTGGGAGTCACCTTCTTCGGGTGGATTTTGCAGGAGAGCTCGCATTTCATGGCGAATGAGAGCTTTGACACGAGAATCACTTGACACGAGATATGTGAGCGTCCCAGTCTGAGGGGGAGACTGCAGCACACAAACCGGAATGAACACGGACTGCGGGTGATAGCAACGGAAATTATGCACGACAAGCAGTTGTTCGGATAGACTGCTTCCAACCGCAATGTTCTTTCTAAAATTTCTGCCCAAAAACGAGGAAAACTTGAGTGGGTTTTGGGCGCGAATTTTTGAACTTGATCCGATCGAACGTGCAGATGGCGGCTAAAAGTGTCAGTCAGCACTTGACGTGCACGCCAGACGTATTGACGTAAAAGAATGTCACGTAAGCTCCTGAGGAAAAACCGAAACTGCATGCTCAGCTGTATTTTGTTTTCATTGCCTGTCTGACACACATTTTTGTATCGTGAAAATAAGCGTGATGGTGCTTCTGGTTATGACATTTGGGCAACATCTGGGGTGAATTTCTGTTTTACGAGTATAACTGTGCTCCCGATTGATCTTTTCACAGGCGCGTTGCACGCAGATGAAAAGTGTGCCAAGTTGATGCTTTGGTTTTGGAGAGGAATCGGTGCAATGGCCAAAGGAAATGTGGCTTGTATCCGGTGGATGGTAGTTGAGTTATTTTTTGAAGTGTGGTACTTTCTGGGCTACGAAATCATGGATGCGTTCAAAGATGCGACTTCAGAGGGAAAGATTTTGTGTTCAAAAAAGTTTTTACGCTTTCAAATGTAAACACTCTGTGAGATTTTGGGCCAAACATTGGATGAGGGATACACATTTTAGGCGCATATGTGGGGTACCCAATCTTCTTCTTTGGGCGACGCTGTTCAAAATGAACTTGGGCATAGCTAAACTCGACCTAAGCATGAACAGACTTCAAATTTTTGTCATTTTTGTTCTTTCGACGAAGCGTCTTACATTTTAATTGAGGATAAAAGAGGCGCTAGGCTTTAAAATACTCACATTTAAGGAAGACTGCCAAGGCCTCAAAATATTGTGTTAAGGGTACAAGAAATGTCAAAACCAAGTTCTTTTTCGGACAAAAAATCGATGATTATTCACAAAATGTCGAAGACTGAAATTTGGAACTCGGTTTTCGCGACTGTGAGTTTGACTAGAAAGTAAAAAAGCGTCGAAATTTCCACACAGTGTTTGGACCACAAAAAGTGTGAAAACTCAGTACTTTTTTGGCAAAAAAAATGGTGGGATGTTTGCCAAATTTCGATGTCTAAAATTTGAAGCTCGGTTTTCATAGAATACTTAGACTGTTGTGACTTTAGAGTGTTAAGGTCAGAAAAAGTGTCACAAATCAGTCCTTTTTCAGACCAAATAACCAACGTTTGCACCATGTGTTTTCCAGCGTGACACGGCACAGTTGGATCCCTTTTCCCGGGATCCGGAATTCGCCTTGTAGAGCTCAAGACGATGGATGCTGTCGTATGCGACTTTGAATCTATTGTGGTTTTGGCTACCTCTTTGATGACGTCGCGGTATTGGTTCCACATTTTTTTGACGTTTGTGGATGTTGAATGCACATGGGAGAGTCTCCCACTCAGAAGCTCCAGTCTTGCTAAGATTTCCAACGTTGAATTTCTATTTTTGGGCGGCTTGCAGCATCTTCTCGTTGGATAGTAGGGCTCTGAATTTCGCTGCAACAAGAAAGTAGCCAGAGTCGACATTTGCCCCTCTGAATGTTTGCACATTCAGGATGCTGGATGCGTTTTTCGCATCTATTAGTCAATTTGGTCAATTTGGCTGGCGGTTCAACCATCTGAAGATAACCAGGTTGCTGTGCGGATTCTAAGTTTTGGAAATCTAGTGCTACCTATCACCATATTACTAGAACACTGAACGCAAATATATTATCAAAAAGGTCGAAAATCTGAATAAATTCGAATTAATTGGTTTCCCGGAGCAAGTGGTAGCCACTTTTTTGAATAGGAACATAAAGCTTCTCTCGATATGAAACAAATTGTTGAATCCGCAGATCTTAATGGAAACATACTCGTAGTTCAAATATTTAGACAACTTCGACTTAATTTGTTGATGCGAGAAACTGGAAGAAGATAAAACTTTGGTCGCAGATATAGAATAGGCCAAAAATCTGAACAAATACGAACAATTTGGTTCGCGGGAGCAACTCTCTTTAAATATTTAAACATTTTCGACTAAATTCGTCGAGACGAGAAACTGATAGAAGGTATAAACAGAACGGAAATATTTGACAAAAGTGTAATTTTCGTTCAAAAACTGAACAAATTCGACGAAAGCATTTCGTCAACGCAACTGGTGATCACATTTTTCAATTAAGCTACTTTTTGCATGGAAGAATTTGGTGAGTGTTCAAATTTGTCAGTTGTACAGTCGGCTAACACGATAATATTTCAGTAGGACAAAAGAAAAGCTTTTGAAAGTCGTTCACAATGATGATTGTCTGTCAATAAAATACAGTGGACTCCTCCTAAGTCGAATCTTCACGGGACATCAAAATTAATTCGAGTTAGAGGGAGTTCGACTTAGAGTATAGTTTTTTGTATGGGAAATTGAGGGGAATGCCAAAAATATATGGCGAGTTAGAGAGAAATTCAACTTAGGGGGAGTTCGACTTAGGAAGAGTCCACTGTATGTCATCGACTTTCAATCACACGTCAAGTAGGACATTTCCATCAGACATCACAAGAGTACCCAACCGACAGTCCCCACCAAGGACACAACCATTGAACACAGCCCATCTCTGCCCACTCAGAATATCGTCTAATTTCATACTGTGAGAAAAGAGGTACTCAAAGAGTATTCACTTCAACGATAAATCGACCCACATTCTCGAATGTCATACGTCAAATTCACATGACCAGAAGCACAAATTCATTCGAGTACACCTCCCGCAACCAGAAAGTTGTTGACCTGTGCATTCCATTCCGAACTCAAGCCGGTATTCAGGTTTATGTGCCTTCGAATCCGATACCCTGCATGAAACTGTCAAGCGTAAGCAACAATAAAACCGCACACGCTGTCATTTCCTTGAACTTGACAGTTTGGAAGCAAAACATTTCCAGTCGCAGCCATAGACCAGTCAGTCACTAGGTCGGTTCAGACGGGAAAATGCAAAACAAAATTGCAGTCCAAGTGCTCACCCTCCCATTGAGCTCAATTTCATTAAATTCACTTAACAGTTGAAGGTCAAAGCGGGACTTGTCACTACCGCTTCAGTGCACTCCATCAAATCCGAAGCGGTGCACTGCACCAACCCTCTCGTTCGGCGCACTCAAAGGCCAGTCGAAAGTAAGTGCACCCCCTGGAGGGAAATTGATTTGAATTGCAGCCGACGTCCAGCTACAGCTACAGAGATTCCCCAATTTATGCCGTCGCTCTATGACCAAAATCCGACCATTGTCAATGACACGTGACAGCATAGCTGTGCTGCGCTGCTCGGCGGCGTGCATCTATGTTGCATGAGTATACCAAATGGAATGGACTTAGCATAGTTAAACGTCGCAATTTTTTCCCGAGTGATAACGAACGAACGAGATGGAAACGTGGGCGTCGTTAAGGCCTTTGTCTTTGACTTTTCTCGCATTCATCTAGGAGCGAAGCCTTAGTTGATTCGCGTGACCCTCAGATTCTGGATTTGTGCTCGTTGTGAGCAGCTATGTTCTCATGTTGTGCAAAACTTAATTTTAATTGCCCTAAAAGGAGCGGGCGGAGGAGCGGTGCCCGCACCAGAGGCGATTCTATGATCTCATAGTGCTAAATTGTTGCATCTGTTTAGTGCGAGTGCACAAATAAATGAGCAAACCGTAATCGTTGCTTGCAAGTGGACAGCTTTTTTTCGAAAATCTGATGCGAATACGTGAGAAATGATGTCAAGCCGGGGCGAGATGACAGATTTCTTTTGATAACATTCCTTCAAGATCGGGTGTGTAATTTATTACACTTTCGACATGTGGAGTGTTTTGTGTGCGAGTTGGCATTTGACAATTAGGTGGCGCTTACATTCGTGTGAAGTCGGAAATGTTAATTCGACATGAGTTGTTGGTAGGTCTTAAATTTGATGAGGCATGCAACAGCGCACTGGAATGTGTCAAGTCTTGACAATTTTAAACTTAACTCTAGAATTGGGGTGAACCTGAAGAAACATTGTCGATGAGGTAACATATTTTGGTCTGGCAGTTTGGCGGTGTCCTTGAAAGAGCAACAAACAAATTTCGCGAACAGCTTAAGTTCTGAATTCAGGTAAATATAAATTTTGTGCTCACTTCTGCCATGAATGTTTAAGCAAAAGTCTACAAAATCTATGAAGTCTTTGAACATGCCCACCAGCAAGTGAAGTCATTTCGACTTGTTTTCGACTTTCGATTTCGACTTGCATTTGTCATTTAAACAATTCGAAGGGTGGGTAGATAGGTTATATTGGCTGTCTTTAACAAAGAGGGGAAAGTGCAGCCACGTGAATCTAGGTGGAGTTCACCCACTCAGCCAATCTATGAGAACCAAGTAGAGCTTTTTTTTTGCTGGGGGTTTTTCTAAACTACGCTAGAGCACTCAGATTCAAAAACTGGTCCATTGTACTACCAGGTAGCAACCTACTCCAGTGCCGTTAATTTGCCCCGGGGATAGAAGGCAATGAAATGGCCGACTCCCTGGCAAGGAAAGGAGCATCAGAACCCTTCATAGGCCCTGAACCATTCTGCGCTGTAGGAGACCATCTCCTCAAAGAAGAATTCAGGGAACTGGAAAGAAGGAATCGGATAGAAACCTGGAATAACGCTCGTGGAATGAAGCAGGCCAAAAAACTCCTAGAGCAATATAACCGGAAGAGATTCAAGGCATGCATCAAAATGAGCAAGAACAACCTCCGTATCCTAACAGGCTTCCTAACGGGGCACTGTAGACTCAGGGAGCATCTAAGGAAACTAGGGGTATCAGAAGAAAGTCTCTGCAGATTTTGTGGAGAATTTAATGAAATTCCAAAACATATACATTAAAGGTCGCGGTGCAGTATACCCTCAACTATAATAATAATAATAATTGGTTTGCCCCAACCAACCGACTACATGCGAACGTTGAACTGTTCCATTATCTCGTCGAGCCAGACCAGCTTTAATTTCGAAGGGTATGTTCAGCAAAACTGGTCTATTAATTCAATCGCAAAAGTTTTTGACAAGTACATTTAAAATAAAATGTCAAAAATTAACAACAAAAGAACACTAAATTTTCACTAAGAAAGCCATAATTTATACCGTGACTGGATCTGTCGAACGGATTCCATTTGAAACATATTTGAAGGGGTTCATTTGCGACGTCAACTATCTTCTAACCAATTTCTGGTAAAAACTGTCCTTACTTTTAGTTCCCATTGCTTGCTTCGTTCATAGCCAAAGCAGGGTTATCACCTTTCGCGATGTTTCCTCATGCTCGGTCTCAGAATGTGGTTATTCATCTGATAACTGAGTATCCCTCTTTCAAATCGCTTTTGGAATATTAACCACCACAACTTCTAAGCAAACATTTTAGTTCCAACAAGTTAAATGCTTTCTTAACCAATTTCCCATGCGGCCCTGTGAATAACCAACAGATCGTACTGGACGCTATCGCTATCGTCATTCGAACGATTGCACTTAGGAGCTTACCTCTTTGACAACCTCAGTGACCTCGGAGAGCCATCCATGACCAATCTAAAATAATAATAACAATGGTGGCGCTTTAGTCTGAGGTGGGACTTGGGCCTAGTTTATACAGGAACCACTCGTGTTGTGGCGGCTATTGATTTTCATGAGTGGAAGTAGTTTCAATTTTAGACTGTCTCCAAACGGCGAGATTGAGAAGCTTTTTTTCATGGTTGTATTCTCTGAGCATTGTGACTCAAGAGAGGTGGTGCCCTGAAATGTTTCTTGTGCTGGGAGTTGAACCTAGATTGAAAATCTTGTGCGTAGGAGTGCACATATCCACTACGCGACAGCGTCCACAGCAATCTACTGAAACTCTGGTTCGATACTCAAACTTGTAAAGTAGTCCCCATCTACATTTGGGACCCACGCAACTGCACAATGGATCTACGTTGGTCTAAGTTCCTTTCTCTGACAGGGATAGCCGCATTCAACTTAACATAACCTCAACTTCCCCATCTCTCTGGAGATGCATCCACATCTTTGTTTATTTTAAGAAATATTTCTATATTTCGTCCCCTCTTAAATATCTTATTTTTCACAAGTTGCGTTACAGTTGGGTTTGAACCTGGACCTGAACCAGAAAGTGCCTCCAGTTCCTCGTTTTAATTTTATGCGCCACTTTAGTTGTTGTCTTCCTCGGCTGAGAAGTCCAACTAAATCGGTCTCTAATGATCCTGCACTGATCCTTGACCTCCAAAGCAAAAGCCAAAGATCTTCTGCCCATCCCGGCCAGTTCATACCCCACTAACTCACGCAGTTCATCTCTGAAAGACACTCACGCGGTATCAGAGCAGCAATAATAATAAAAAAAAATACGTCTTTGACTTAATTACTCGCGTATTATCTGTTTCACTACCAGAATAACCATTTCCTCTCCAATGTCCCACTCTCGTTTCCATTTCAAGGTGATCCAACTACCCAGCGCATTACACTTCGCAACACCCCTCCACCGACCCAAAGCCGATCGCATCGGAATACGCGTACCGACCCCACGACGACAACGACACCATCGCCGTCGTCGTCGTCGCAGTTCGCATCCACAATCGAGACACCGAACTAGGACACATCACGCACTCTTGCCATGAATCTAATCGGAGATTTGAAAAATATTTCCGAAACTGCCGTTGATAACCTAGATCTCGTTTGAAAAGTTCAACAAAAATCTAGAAAAAAAGAGCAACACTTAGCCGTCATAATCAACGCAACATTGTAACTTATTCCAAATGAGGTCTGCCCCGGCATCATCCCCTCGGATGGGGCGGGCAGCAGATGCGACTAGACCAAGGAATGTCGCGTGTGCTGGGAATAATTCGTTTAGTCTCAATTTCAGTATTCATTTCGCATTTGTTACAATGACCTCAAAAGATCCCACTCTCTTGGTCTGCGGGAGTCGTCGGTCTTTTTCTCTTGTTTTCGTTTCTTTTTGTGTTTTCCCATTTATCACTTCGAATAGTTCCGCTTGAAGATTACACGAGGGAATGCGCCTAAGATGCATGCGCATGAGACCTCCTCTTCTTGATTTTCCTCTTTACATTTGTAAAAACAATGCTCTGGATCCCGGATGCAAGAAATAATGTGACGCTGATAAGATTTTTATGCATTCCATGAGCGCAGTTAAACTTTTTGATGGAATCGACCGGCGGCGGTGGCGCGGAGGAGCATCGTGTCGGTGTATGGGAGGGCGCGGTGGGTTCCCCCGATGGAGGTTTCTATATCGTTCTTGTTCTCAGATCGAAAGTATCGCGAATTTGCGCGCCACCAGAATGCGTGCTGCATGAACACCGGAAAATGCAACAGGATGTGAGATAGTTCTAAACTTGTCACTCGTGTGCGGCTATTTATAAGCCACTCACATATCCTCCGATAGGGAGTGACCTACATAGCGTTAGCTTGATAAGATACGGGGTGGTTTAGTCATTTATTTGGGTGGTGATGGTGGTGACTTGCGAAAGCTTAGTCACTTGTGGTGCTTTGTGGGACTATCGCGTGATATCATGTCGTGTGTGATGGCGGAACGGAGATTTTGCGCTGAAGCATCTGCCGGGCTACTTTGGAGATTGTTGAAGGTGGCAATCCCACGAAAGGATTCAGAACAGTCAGGAGAGATGACCAGCAAACGTTGGATGCGTGCTTTGTATAGCCTTTGTATCATTTGAGGTTAAATTGAAAGCCTTTTCCGGCCGGGCGTAGGAATTTCCATGGAAAAATGGCGTAATGATGAGAAGGTTTGAGTGACAGATTGCCAATTGAATCTTATTCTTCTTCTGATGGGGCTACGGTCTGCGATGGGTCTGGGCCTTAACTAACAAGCCTATCCTTTGGTAGAACTTTCAGACATCATTCCTCCAGTACTCCTCTCCACTTCCACGATCGCGCGCTTCTCGTCCTTCCTAAGTCCTAAAGAGCCTTTTCTTCTGAGAAGCCGGTGCTCTTCCTTTAAGTACAATATGTAGAGCTCACACACCGCTCTCGTCCTTTTATGCTGCGTCGCCTTAAATGGTGCTGTCGTACCACCTCCCCACTTCCACGATCGCGCGCTTCTCGTCCTTCCTAAGTCCTGAGGAAGCGACTAGGTGGCGCAGTTGGTTAAGTGCCTGCCCCAAGTTCGAGGGGTCCCAGGTTCGAATCCCAGTGAAGTCGAATCTGGTCCAGTCACCATTTGCCGTTGGGACCAAATTAACATCACTGGAGTAGGTTGCTAGCTGGCAGTGCAATGGACCAGTTTTGAGTCTGAGTGCTCCAGGAGTGTTTCAAAAAATCCTCCGAAAAGAAAAAAAAAACAAGAAGTCCTGAGAAGCCTTTTCTTCTGAGAAGCCGGTGCTCTTCTTTTAAGTACGTAGAGCTCCCGAACGGCTCTCGTCCTACTATGCTGCGTCGCCTGCCTGTACTCGTTCTCAAACCAAAGGTTTTTGTCTGGGTAGTGTTTTAAAACCCAGCATATACTCGTAAGACAGTTTCTCTGATGGCGTTTTGATAACGTCTCTGCGGTTCGTCAATTTCTTCCTGTCTGGCAGGGTTGGAGCTTCAGGAAGACTTGAACAGCAAAGTTTCTAGTGGTCAATTGCGATTGGAGCTTTCCGACGTCAAACTGTTGCGGTCGTGCACTTTTCCGTTGTCCTATCGATATCCGTGTTCTTACCTTAGCTACACAATGGGTCCTCAAGGACCTAAGTTAGGCGTGGCTTCCGCCCGTCTACCCACTTACCTATTTACCCACCTTGGCTACAACAAGGAAATAATCCTCGTCAAAGGTGACATCTCGGAAGAGTGGACATCGAGAATACTCGATAAGTGTCTAACGTCGATCGCAATCCGAGTCAAAGTGGGCTCCTCAGAAGGTTCGGACAGCGAGAATACTCGATAAGTGTCTGACGTTGATCGCAATGTGTTCAATTTGGTTTGACGTTTGATCAGTCAGGGGACAGCCATGTCCCTTTGCGAACGTTGAGGTGAGAGAATCGCGTACTGGCTACAGAGAGGTTTCGCAACGTCACAAAATCCACCAGTTTGAGTACGTTTTCATACGTGTTTTCATGCAGGCTGTGTTTTCTGATGACTTTGTACAGCTTGCTTGATCATGGTTCCAAAGCTTGAACATTGATCGTATGTTTTTCTGGGAGATCATAGAAACTATTCTTCCTGTTGTCAACCTTGGGCATTAGGCTGATGCTCTCGAATTTAGCCTTGATGCGAATTGTTGTGAGGCGCCCGCTTACTTAAAGCTTAAGATTTCTTGCCTAAATCTGTCTCGAATAGCACAACCGCAGCCTTCGCTCTCTGCAATAATCGGCGTAGGACTTACTTACTTAACAGGCCTACGGCCCATGGAGGGTCTGAGCCTGGGCTATCGCTGCCTTCCATCGTTGACGATCCTGCTTCTAGTCATCAAGACCAAGCTGTCTTACGTCTGCAATGACTTGGTCTTTGTCTTCCCCGAACCTCCTTCTCAAACCAGGAGTCTCGGATTCGAAGGCCTTCTTGGCTGGAGCGTTGTTGTCCATGCGCTTGATGTGGTCGAGCCAGTGCAGTCGACGGATTTTTGCCTTCCGGACTACATCCACACCTTGGTACGCTCATTTCGCCCGTTCCTCAATCGCCGAGATCGCTTCCACTACGACGCGATGAGATCGCACAACGATGTTGATGTTATCTGCGTACCCCAACAGTTGGACTGACTTGGAGAAGATAGTGCCCTCCGTGTTAACAGCAGCCCGCTGCACTAACTTCTCCAGTACCAAATTAAAGAAATCACATGACAGCGCATCTCCTTGCCGAAATCCGGTGCAGGTTTCAAACGGCTCGGAAGTCCTCGTGCCGAACTGTACGGTGCATCGCGTATGTGTTAGCGTGGTGCGACACAACCGGATCAGTTTTCCCGGGATCCCGAATTTGGATATTGCTTCGAATAGTTCCTTGCTTTATAGAGCACGGTTTTCGATCTTTCGTCTAGTTTGTATTGCATTTCGTTTAATCGCATGCGATCTTTCGTTCAGTTTGATTTGATGGCGATTGAACGAAAAGTAATCGCATGCATGATTGTAAGCTCGTCTGGTTGTGTCATTCGGATTTCATGTTTCCATCCTCAATCATCTCAAAATAATGTTTTTCGATAATGATGTCCTGTCCCAGGTGAACATTTTTGTTCCACATTTTCTGCACAGAATGTCAGTACCGTCTGTATAGTCCAGCAATCGGACCAACTTATGAAGTATAGGCCTTTCTGTATTGACACTTGCCCTCCGCATTATTCTATGTTTTGTGTTGCAAAATTTAGCGCCTTAAAAAACCGGATCAGTTTTTCTCGGATCCAAAATTCAGCCATCACATCAAGGAGCTATTTACGATGTGGGTTTGAAATCGATAGAAACCTGGTGCCGTATCGGTTTCTAACCCGCACGTGAAAAATGTGATAAAAAATGTTCAAATTCTTACAAAGCATTACCTTCTGAAAGTTCGAAAAGAAAATAATGAAAAAAACGTCCAAGAGTCATGCGACTCATCTGTCATGCGACACATCTGTCACGCGACAAAAGTGACAGATAATCTAACAAAAATTCACAAAAAAAAAGCTGAGCAAGAGATTTTGCTTCTTTTTTATTCCTAAGCATGTCTTAAAGTTGCAACTGATTGTATTCCCCCACACGCTCAGCGAAATAAATTCTCGGATTATTTTCCGTCTCTGAATCTCGAAATTCCTCATATAGAAAGCCGAGCAACTTGTTTTCGGTTGGATATCCAATCTCTGGGCTCGCGGCATGGAAACAATTTTCCACAAAACTGATATGATTCTTGGGACGTTGTGCTTTCTCAGCAAATTATTTCTAATGTTCTCGGGTTTTTGGCAGAACTTGGTGTCAATTTTTGACGCGGCAAAGCGCCAGCGATTGGAAATGTGAACAAAAAAGAAATCAGAAAAACAGTTCAAATGTCAACGGTGTCGTTGAGAACTAATGGGTAAAATTTGAAAGACGATTAAATTCAAGGAAGATCACAAAAAATTCATAAAAAGAGTGGAAACTTTGGGTTTCACAGAAGAATAATCCGAAGCAGGTTTTTGGGACCAGACTTTTTGGACTTACAAAAAGAGAGGTTCATGATAATTGGGTCTGTAAAAGACTTTAAAAGAGAATTTTGGAATTAGACGTCTGCTTCAAATAGTAAGCGACTACAGGATTGTGTCTATTTGGGTTTGGTTTGTGCCTGAAACAGACTTGAGAAAGACGAAATTTGAGTCATCTCAAGACTGAATGCCTGACAAGATGAACAATTTTTGACAAGACTAATTCCTCTTCTTCTTTGAATGGTGCTACATTCCGAATGGACCGGGCCTCAACAAACAAGCCTCTCCAACTAGGGCGGTGCTTCACTAGGTAGGTAGGTAGGTTGAAGGGCCTTAGAACATATAAACCTGTTCATTGTGCTGTCACGTGGGTTGTCCAAAGATTAAACCATTTGTCCAGTTGTGGCAAACTATTTGGAAATTTCTATGAAGCGCAGTAGACTACTGATTGATTCCTCAATAAGTCGACGCTATTGTTGTCGACTTGAGGCAGGCACTTAACGAACTGCGCCATCCAGTCCATTCACTCCCAGATATTCAAGGAGTGTCTTTTCTCGTGATCAATCTATTCTATGAGGGAACGAGACTCCTAGCAACATAGCTGTCAGTGCAGCATCCTGCAGCAGTTTTTCAAAAAATCCTCCGAAAAAAAAAAGAATTCTCTGGAACGATGATTCTTCGATGGATCCAGATTCTTCGACTTTGAGCCTGTGGGAC
The DNA here is from genome assembly GCA_930367185.1 of Myathropa florea. Classification (NCBI taxonomy): domain Eukaryota; kingdom Metazoa; phylum Arthropoda; class Insecta; order Diptera; family Syrphidae; genus Myathropa; species Myathropa florea. Next base: position 124,706,280 of record OV884002.1, on the reverse strand, counting down.
ACCGCAACAGAGGACGTCCACTTACAAGGTGGCGCACACAAATCAAGACGGACCTCAGCCGGCTTGGTGTGCGAAACTTGAGACAGCTTTCGAGAGGTCGTGCCGGCTGGAGAGGCATGTTGGGTGAGGCCCAGATCCACCTCGGAGGGTAGCGTCCTTAAAAGAAAAAGACGAAGGATTCCCCCGTCTAATTTGACCTCTGACAAGACGTTGGCAGGCTGTCATCTGGTTAAGGCTGATTCACAGGCGATCGTGCCACACCACGTACATACACCTCTTCCAGAAGAACGACTTAACTTGTAACTGTGAATGAAAATGCACACACTCCACTGTCTGAACCAAAATTTATTCAAAGACCCCCGCGGCCCAATGCCTTGTCCCACTTTCCACCGAGAAAACAAAACACTTTTCCATTTCCACGGAGCAACAGCATCTTCACACCACAACCCTACTCGTAGGAACAAAGTGGGAAAAAAAGAATTCAGTGAGCACGATCTCAGCTGACTCCGGCTCCAATTCGAAAAAAAGAAAAGAAAAACGTTGTGTACTCTTGGAGGGTAATAAATTTCCAGTTAATCTTTAGGTGGTAACCTCGGTGATTTATCAGCGGGATATCTACTTCTGTGCCGTCGCCGATTGTGAGCTCCGCCGTGTGCACTTCGATTCACAGAATCACCCAGTCCGCAGTCGAAGTGTGGATGTTTGACTCTAACGGTGGCAATGGTGTGAACGAAGGAAGAAGAATAATTTTTGCATTGAAAACATTCGCAGATGGTCCTTTTTGCGGGCGCAATAAGATGAATTCCCCCGTAGTGCTCTGGATTAATTCCATCATCTAAAGTCAATGGAGTGGATGTTAAGCGGAATGTCGGACATTAGATACACAGACCATGTGCGCACAGGCGGTGGATGAATGCAATTGACGATGGATCAACTGCAGAGGGAAGTGCAATACGATGCTACATCGATAATTATAGAACATTTCCAGGCACCGACAGTCGACGCAGGGCACAGATGTGGTTGCGAGGGCTGTTCATCATTTTTTCTGTTTTCGTTTGATGAGTCCATCGTATAGATGGTGCAGCGCGATGGGCTTGAATTCCTTGAATTTGACTGCCATTCGGGCAAGTGTGTATTTTTCTTCTGCTTTTTTGTTTTGTTTGAGTTGCAGTCGAATGTGGTAAGAGGAGCACCTTTGTTCGCGATGCAGTCAAACGCACTTGTGTGCGAGAGACTTTGCAAGTTGATTATACATTTTTGGCAACCGCCTATGAGATCGCAATCTTCAGGATCGGAGAATGAATGCCTTTGTTTGCATTTTTTTGCTTCGAATTATTGGTGCTCCAACTTTCTGAATGGTGTGGTAACAACCCTGACAAATCAATTGAATTTTGAAAAATTGATTTGACAGTTTACCGCGCCATCTTAAATTAAAATAGCGTTTCATTCCCAATCGATCGTTGTACAACTTTAGTGAATTCTTCTTCTTTTGCGGGCGCTACAGGCCGGTGTGGATCTGGGCCTTAGTCAATATGCTTCTCCAATCTGGCACGGTCTTGGGCTAGGTGCCTCCAGTTTCGTACACCCAGCTGACTGATGTCCTTTTCCAGCTGGGCACGCCATCAGAGGCGAGGTTTTCTACTACCACGTTGTTGTCGGGGTTAGAAAATATAGGGTAACCCTACAGGGGTGTTATTTCAAATTTCGCGCCATTCTTGAACTTTCCACATTCAAGTAAAATTGTGATGACTAATATGGAAAAATATATACACTCGAATACCGCCTAGAAATAGTAAATACAGTCGAACTTCGATAATTCGAACCATCACTTGCCACAAAAAAAATTCGAGCTATCAAGACTTCGAGTTATCAAGAAAAAACAAAATGTATAGGTATAAATATTTATTTAATAATAATAATAATAATAATAATAATGGCGGCGCTGCAGTCCGAGGTGGACCTGGGCCTAGCTTCTCAGCAACTACTCGTGTTGTGCGTGCTATTGTTCTCTCACGAGTGGATGGGACCTACAGTTTAACGCCGACTCCGAACGGCGAGATTGAGAAGCTTTTTCTAGACAGTTATACTCTTTGAGCATTGTCAGTGACTCGAAAGAGGTAGAGCCGCGAACAATTTTTTTTTTTGAAAAATTGTTTGTCTGAACTTGGTTTCGAATCTAGACTGTGAAAGTCTAATGCGCATGGGCCGACGCACGAACCCACACGGCCACGGCGCCCACATAAATATTTATTTATTTGTGTCAAAACACATATAATTATTATTTAAAGTAGTCTCTCACACATGATTGAAGAGAGGATTTTTTATTTTGGTTTGTGTTTCGGTTGTAGGTAAGTTCTGCTTCCTTTTCATTTCAAAAAATTCCAAAACTGCTTTGTCCACATTTTCCTACGTTGCTTTTTTAAGTCTCTTTCCACTTCCACTTCCACCACCATTTTCGATTGCACTGTTCACTCTGTGTATGATTTTGTCTTCCACTTTGTGTTTTTCTAATACAAAGTAAGTGTTACATGTCTTCTATTGTGTGTTCTTACTAGGGTTGTACCGAATAGTGATTTGACCGGATACCGGATACCAATATTCGGCCTGCAGCTAGGCCGGTTACCTGAATATTCGCCCGCCGGATATCTGACCAAATTAAGAGTATAATAGTTTGGTGTCTGATACTAAAGTAAAACCAACTTAAACATGTTTTTTCCTTCTCCTCCACAAGATATTCTTACTTTCTACACAGCAACGTTTTTTGGATATTTTTGAAAAGGTTGCGGAAGGCAAGTCAGATTGAGTTTTCTGATAAAAACAATACCGCCAACGAGCTTGACTCAAAACAAACCCTTGGGCTTGGTGGTCAGTAAATGGAAGACACTACCCAATCTTGCTCAAATTTGCCAAAACTTATGTTTTATCTCCATGTAGCAGTGTATACACTGAGGGACTCTTTTCTGAAGCATGCATCGTATACGAAAACAAACGCAATAAATTATTATCCTGAATGCAGAAAAACTAATTTTCATTCACCATAATTTGGCTTTAGTTTTCTTTTGTTGTTTTTTACTGAAAAAACGACTATCCGGTATTCGGCCGGATATCAAAAGACTATTCGGCACCGGCCGGATATTATAAAAGAAGCCGGATAGGCCAGATACCGAATACTTGCCGGATATCCGTCACACCTCTACTTCTTACTCCTACTAATAAAAAATAAGACAATTCTTAAGAAACCACGATTTTCTACACGAATGTATACTAGTTCATAGGAACAGGACAGTTTCTCGAAAAATTCATTATAAAACGAACATGTAAAATACGCAGAATTTAGGAATTCCCTTCAGAATTCGACTTATCGAAGTTGGCGCCAAATAATCTGTTCGAGTTTATAAAAATATTCTAGTTATCGAAGTTCGACTGTTTGTACTAAAAAAAGGGCGGTGAGAATATTCTCGGAAAACGTTTCGTTCGGTCATTATCAAGACCTTTCACCCGCAGCTATATTGAATCGGTTAATTTGAACGTTTCGAATAAGTTGGTGATACAAAAGCTTTCTGCGACAAGATCAAATAAAAATATCACCGCCGTGAAAACCCTAACTGCGTCCATTTCGAAAGGTCCACAGAATCCGGCCTATCCATAGCCTCTCTTTCCATGAATATCTCGACCTAATTGCTTATAAGGTCCAGCTGATACAAGCTGCAGCTTGAAGCGAATAGACCACGCAAGACACCATAATCCACGCAAGGGCCATAATCTTTTCGAATAATTACGCTGTTTCAACCGGTGCTATGGACGTGGACGACGGTTTCAGGAGGATGGCACCATATGTCACACGGATGAAGAAAAAATTTATCTATTGCGTGTCAAATTTCCCGGGCGTGTAAATTCTCGAAATGCAGAAATTGTCAGCAGAACGTGGTTTTCGAGTGACTATTTTAGCTATGAAGCATTATTTTCGTAGTCGTTAGCAAACATCACGCTCAGAGAAGATCAGAGAAGATGTAGTCAAGGCGTCTTTGGCTTCTTTTTTTTAAAACAACGGTTAAAGTGGCAGTCAGTTTCCATTATTCTCATCGCTTTCCTCAGCACTTTAATTCACTATTCATGCTGTTTGCTTAGTTTGCATCCACAACTAACTTCGTGGCCATACAGTCACAGTCAATTTTCATATTTCCCAACGACCTTAAACAGACTGAGTTCGATTTCGGAAAAGCTGAGCACATTTTTTTGCAAATCAAAGCCAAATTCCATTTCACATCAAGTGTAAAGTAGATCACACTCCCTCAATCCCTGACCACAGTCTACTTAACCTCGCAAATGTTGCATGCTTTCAGACATTTCCATCTCATGTAGCCCGCAATCAGACCGAAGCTGATCAATCGAAATCTCCTCTCCCCGGCAGCATCTGAAGGAACTGTAATGCACAATGTGTGCCAGTCCCAGAGCCCACCACGTACCCAAACAATGCTGTACACAACTCAATCAAAGGCTGTTTGTATTCAAAATAAATCCCAAACACCCCATTTGTGGCAGACTCTCAGTGACTCAAGCATTCGCATCGCCGGCAACTTTGTCCGCCTTCAAAGCGAACGAACACCCAAAGCTCGGCCACTGGAACACATCGAAAGCCAAACAAAAAAGAAAAGGACTTCGCTCCCCCGGCCGCCCGGCGAAATGTTTACCTCGTCGCGAGAAACAACAAAAAGGAAAGATTCATTTTTGGAGCACAGATGAGTCCCAAACACACACGTTCGCAGAATGTACATGTTTGTTCTGGAAATTATGTCAATTCTATTAATAAATGCAATCGTTGAAATTGTTCTCAGACGGATGATTGCGCGCACCTCTCCGCACCCTCCTGGCCAGCAATCAAAGGCAGACAGCACCAGCAGCAGCCCCAAACCAAACCAGTGCGTGTGTGGTTGGCTCTGCGCACGATTTTATGGCATCCTTCCGTTCGGTTTCTTGTTTTGTGGTTAGGAGGTACTAGTATCATTTTTTGGGAGTCACGCACCGATGGAAGAACTGGTTTTGTCCTGGAGCCGCAATGCATTCCTCTCGTCTGATCGATTTGGGCAAAACTCTGTTTTTCACTCGCACCAGACTCGCCAGAGCAGCGTGCATCTTTTTGCACTTGTTCCACTCCGGCACCAGGAGAAAGGATGATGTCATATCTCTGGTGGAGCGCGTATATTTTGGCAACGATTGTGATCCCTTTAGAACAAGTTTCGGTTTTATGCTGCTCTTTTGGGAACTGGCTCTGCGATCGCTGATTGCCTGTGTGCATGGGCAATTATTCATGGCCAACACATGGGGACCCAGGGTTGTCATCATCAGCAGATGTCAAAGTCAGTTAATTGGGAGTAATTAAAACGTATCCATAGGGCACGCGAAGTTGAATTCCGAGGAATTCAGCGAGATCAGATGAATCTATATTCCATTCGGTTTCAATCGGTTCGCAGATACATTTCGGTAGTTGAGATCACTCGTTTTTATAGCGACTTAATCGACTTAAATTAGCTTAGATGGGATCTAGTTCTACTTATGTCATCTGGTATTTTGTGCGATTTGTTGACATTTGCAAAATGGAATTCAATTCATTGACAAACTATCAGGGTTCACAGAGGAGATAGATACAATTAAGGACATTCTTTTGCTGGGAAACTATAAAAAGGGGAAGTGGCAGGCTAAGCCAAGTACATTAGTGAGTTTGTGAGGGTGTTTGCACAAACTAGTCATTTTTGTTGTTTTCGGAGTATTTTTTGGAACTCTAAACTGGAGCAATCAGACCCAGCCAGCTAGCAATCTACTCCAGTGCCGTTAATTTGATTCCAATGGTAAATGGTGACTGGACCAGATGCGATTTCACTGGAATTTTAACCTGAAACCCTTCTAACTTGGGGCAGGCACTTAACCATCTGCGACATTCAGTCGTCTCACTCCATCCATTGAGGTCGAGAGGAAGGTTATGTTGACAATGACAGCTGTTTCCCGCTCGAAATCTTGACAGAAAGTCAGTATCATATCTCTGCGGGACGAAATGAGTTGCTTTACGCTTGAACAACGTTGGGAAATATTGTAAACAAAGTCTGTTTGTCTGTGTAGGCCAAACAGTGCGTTTTTTGAAAAGAAGTTTTGGCCGAAATGAATGACCCACCGCAACTGCTTTACGCATGTTTGTGCAAAAAGTTCGTGAGGCTGGTATGCTAAAGGACAATGCTCATGGTCCCCGTCGTCGTACGATGCGCACAGGTGAGAATGTGGCAGTTGCCGAGAGTGTGTGACTCAATTCACGAACATCAACTCGCCATCAATCTCAACAGCTCAACATTTCACGCACTAGCCTGAGAAGAATTCTGCATAAAGATCTCGGATTATTCGCTCACGAGGTCCAATTGACTAAGCAATTGAAGACACACGACCATCCGCTTCGTTAACGTTTCACGGTTCGGGCCTTACAGCAGCTTGAATTAGAAAACGATTTTGGGGGAAAAATCATCTTTTCTGACGAGGCGCATTTCCATTTCGCTTTCATCGGCTACGATAACAATCAAAATTGCCGCATCTCGGGCTCCGAAAACCCGCACGCACCGTATTGCCGAGAAGCCAATGCATCCACAGAGAGTGATAGTTTGGTGCAGATTGTAGAGTGGCGGCATCATTGGACCATTTTTTTTTCGAAAATGAGGCTGGAAACAACGTTTCGGTTAATGGTGGGCCTTAAAGAGCCATGTTAACTGACACTTTTTTTACTGAAATTGAAGGCATGGATTTGGACCACCTCCGTTTCATGCAGGATGGCGCGCCATGCCGCACTTTCATGCCACACAGCCCATGCCACAATCAATCTTTTACGCACCGAATTCCCAAATGGTGTTATCAGCCGTCTTGGGGATGTCAATTGGTCGCCTCGAAGATGCGATTTTAGCCCTTTTGACCCCTAATGTGCGACTGTGAAGGCCCGATGTTATTTCAACAATCGGGAAACGATTCAAGCACTTAAGGCTAATATCATCGAAATTTTTGAGGGTATTTGCACAAACTAGTCTTACTCCATTGAGATCGAGAGGAAGCCCCTTTCGGGTGGAGATACAGGGTGGGCCATTTCCATGACCTATAGCCCGAAACCATCAAAAAGGTCTTGAAAAATTGGGGTGAGAGAATGCGTTACTGCGAAGCCAGCCGAGGCAGCCGCTTGAGCGACGTTGTACTTCATAGATAATGGGAATGTTTGTTCTTACTAAAAAGCATTAATAATAATAATAATAATAATAATAATAATAATAATAATAATGACGGCGCTACAGTCCGAGGTGGACCTGGGCCTAGCTTCTCAGCAACCACTCGTGTTGTGCGTGCTATTGTTCGTTCTCTCACGAGTGGAGGGGACCTACAGTTTAATGCCGACTCCGAACGGCGAGATTGAGAAGCTTTTTCTAGACAGTTATACTCTTTGAGCATTGTCAGTGACTCGAAAGAGGTGGAGCCGTGAAAAAATGTTTGATGTTTTTTTTGAGATTCGAACTGACGACCTCGAGCGTAGCAGTCGACGCACCTATCCACTACGCCACGGCGCCCACATCAGCCGTCTTGGCGATGTTAATTGGTCGCCTCGGAGATGCGATTTTTTCGTGAGGAACCGTGAAGGACCTATGTTATTCCAACAATCCGAAAACGATTCAAGGACTTAAGGCCAATATCATCCAAGCATCTCATGAGCTACAGCCCGAAACCATCAACAAGGTCTTGGAAAATTGGTGTGACAGAATGCGCTACTGCGAAGCCAGCCAAGGCAGCCACTTGACGGACATTGTACTTCACAATTAATGGGAATGTTTGTTCTTACTAATATTGCCATAATATATGAAAAAAAGTTAAATTTTGTTAATTTTATTGCATTTTTAAAAGGAAACATGTATTTGGCCCACCCTGTATGGTGGTTCTAGGCAAAATAAAGGCGTCGGTGCTGGAGCCTATAACAGCACGATCAACCATAAAATTTTCTACAAATTGCATGATACTTGCAGCATTTTTCAAGCCGAGCTCGTTGCTATACAAAAAGCAGCCTATCTAATAAACCTGAATCTTCTCATATCAATATTTATGTGGATAGCGAGGCCGCACTCAAAGCTCTTCAAAGCAACGCTATAAAATCTAAAACCGTAAACAACTGCTACAACTCGCAGCAAATACTTTGTGTGAATAACATAGTCTCTCTATATTGGGTTCTTGGACATGAAGGGATTCCAGGAAACGAATCTGCAGACAAACTTGCTAAGCAAGGAGTCCTAATCCCTACAGAATCAATCACCATTGCAGCGCCAATTCGGATGTTTTTCGCCAGAATTGATACCGAGTCCTATAAAATGGCCAGTGGAACAGGAGCAACACCTGCCGAATTACTAATATCTTCTGGCCAGACTACGACATCCGCAAAACCAAGCACTTAATCACTTTACCCAGAGTGCACTGCAGCACACTGTTGCAGGTCACTGTCCGTTGAGCTACCATCCTCTCAACTGGGCCTAGTCTTTACCGATATGTGTAGGGACTGCAAAGATTCAGGGGTCAGTGAAACACTGGAACACTTCCTCTGTTTTTGCCCTACTCTGGCCAAAACTAGACAAAAAACGTTAGAACAACTTTTCTTCAAATCGCTAAACGATATGGCTTCCGTGAAACCACATCTTTTCATCAAATTTGAAATAACCTCAAAAACCTTCAGTCTCAATAAAGGCTATTAGGTCAACACTTAGGTTAACTCTGTAAGCGGTAACACTATGGACCAAAATTGGCCACCACCCCTAACCTAACCTAACCCACCCTGTAACTGTCGATTGTCACAATTTGACCACGTTGGTGTTCTACGGAACGTTTTTTTTTCAACAGCATATACTCGTATTTCTCAGTCTAAAACTCACTCTAAAACCAGCTCCTTTCGCCTGCTCTTCAATTGCCGTAAAGGCCTCTACAATGGGAACGAGCTTGGAACGAGCGGCGATTCAATGCCGTCTGTGTAGCCCAGCAGTTATACAGTTTTTTGTAGAAGATAGTGCCTTCCGTGTTTACACCTACCCTCTGCACTATCCTCTACAGTACAAGATTGAAGAAGTCATAGCACAGCGCATCATCTTGCCGAAATCCAGTGCAGGTTTCAAAACGTTCGGAGGTCCTTGAACCAAACTGCACGGTGCACCGGGTTTATTTTAGAGTGTTTTAGAGTGCGACACAACCGGATCAATTTTCCCGGAATCCCAAATTTGGCCATCACTTCAAACAATTCCTTGCGATGAATGCTGTCGTATGCGGTTTTGAAATGGATAAAAAGATGGTGAGTATTGATTTGAAACTCGCTGGTCTTTTTCAGGATTTGCCTTTATGTCGGAGGATTTTTGAGACTCTACTAGAGCACTCAGACTCAAAACTGGTCCATTTTCCAGTGCCGTTAATTTGATCCCAACGGCAAATGGTGACTGGACCAGATTCGATTTCACTGAGATTCGAACCTGGGACCAATTTAACTTGGGGCAGGCACTTAAGTAACTGCGCCGTAACTAGGATTCCCGCACAATTTCGAAGATCCTGGGTGCCTTTCCTAAAACCTTCTGACAGGTTCTTAGCTTTTTTTTTACAAAAAGCTCGTATTTTCTATTTGTCCCTAGACTCCTCCTTGAGCTGGGAGGTCGCGAGAGACCTTTTCTCCAGGCGTAGAAGCTTCTTCTCCTCCCGCCTTTTAGCCCGGTACTCCTCCCGGGCTGCCATAGTTTTTTGTTGCAGCGAATTTTCGTATGCCTCGTCGGTTGCACGTTTTTTTTGCTCACACTCGCCATCATGCAATGGGTTTTGTGACGGTGGTGGTCTGTAATGTGGCTTTGGCTATCTCTTGAATGGCGGAGCGGCAATAATAATAAAAATAATAATAATAATGGCGCCGTGGCGTAGTGGGTAGGTGCGTCGACTCCTACGCTCGAGGTCGTCTGTTCGAATCTCGAAAAAAAAACATCAAACATTTTTCACGGCTCCACCTCTTTCGAGTCACTGACAATGCTCAAAGAGTATAACTGTCTAGAAAAAGCTTCTCAATCTCGCCGTTCGGAGTCGGCATTAAATTGTAGGTCCCCTCCACTCGTGAGAGAACAATAGCACGCACAACACAAGTGTTTGCCGAGAAGCTAGGCCCAGGTCCACCTCGGACTGTAGCGCCGCCATTATTATTATTATAATTAAAACGGCGAGATTGAGAAGCTTTTTTCTAGACAGTTACAGGCGGAGCGGCAATGCAACCACATATTGTTGGTGTTTGTGTACGACATAGGCATGCTGGAGAGTCGCTCGCTGTCTCGTCCTGGCAATCTCCGGTGTGGTGAGGCGTCCAATGTCAAAACTCCTCTTTGTTGGCTGGTGCAACATTCTGATATTGGATAATCGTGTACGTTTGAGTACCGGCTACCCTATATTTTCGAAAACAGACACTGTTGGGTACCCCTTAACGTGGTCAGTACCCGCATGGTACCCGGATAGTCGGAGAATTGATGAGTCTTCTTCTTCTGACGCTACAGTCCAGAGTGCACCTGGGGGGCAAGCAAGCAACAAACCTCGCTAGCTAACACGATCTTTTCCTAGCTGTCGCCAATTCCGCACACAATGTTGGTTGAGGTCCCTCTCCACTTGGGTGCGCTTAGACATGGACGTCCTTTGTTGCGTTGTCCCACTTCAGAGTCGAAGACTTTTCGGGCCCGAGCTAAGTTGTGGTTAGGCGGTGGATCCGTCAACGCCTGGCTGGAGTCATGTGCAGCACTGTAAAGCTGTATAGTTTGTGTTTGAACCTTCTCCTCCAATCGCCAGGACCAACGATCGCGTAAAAAACTTTTTTTCTCAATTCTCTCTCTCCTAATCAAATAAGCCGTAAACCTTGATAGAGCCCACAGGAAAACACAAACATCCCGGAGTCATTCAACCATTCACTTTAAGTGACTAATGAGTTCGAACTCAGCAAGCCATTAAGAGGTTATTACATCTGCGGGAAACATTTTCGGAAAACCCATAAACGCCATGTGCGCAGAAACCGACGAACGCTTGGAAAAATTTTGCACACACCACCATCTCCAGCGGGCGTGTACACTCAAACATTGAACACGAAAAAAAATCAAAACTTACAACGCGCCTTTATGTTTAGCAACATCTTGTAAATATAAACAAAACCGCTAAATTCCAAATATAAAAGCAATTTATTTCTTTGCCTCATATACTGGCCCGAAAACACATGCTTTCACCGCTAGGCGAAGCGTATCCAGAAGTCGATCGTCGCTTTCGCAATCGAATGCATGCCGTGCACGTCAATATGTTCTTATTGCACACGTCGAACACCCAGAAAGCGAAAATGTTTATCGAAAGCGTAGCGTTTTTCAAGAGCCCGTCCGACGCGTCTATGATTGCAATAATTTTTCACCGGCACCCGACGATGAGTGCTAATGCACCTCCGTCCGGTGAGTTATTAGACGCGTTTTTGTTTTTTGGACCGGATGCACCCAACTAACGGGGTGGCTATGCTGCGAACACCTATTTTCGAGCGGGTGTTAATTTGACTGTGTAATGGAGATTTACAGTTTGCCGTTCGGCTTCACCTCGATACGCACGTTGGTGCGAGGAAAATGTTTATGTTTACATGGATTCCAGGAATGATCTTTTTTTGGGTCTTTTTGACCAGCAGATGGTGCAAGTTGAGGCGATATTTTAGCAAAATATTAGCTCTTGTCTGCCAGTGATCTAAGTTTTTGGGGAGCAACGGCTTGCGGGCTGTTGTTTGGATGAGTCAACTGAAACTTTTTAACAAGACAAATAGATTTTGATGCTTTTTCCTCCCTTCCCTTCGGATTTATTTGATTTTTGGTTTTGCTGGCCGGACGCTGACAGGTGCAAATTGGAATGCTTGTGAAGGATACACCGGAAACTGGTGATTCTGACACATGTTCGCAGGGACTTTTTGGTAAACAATAATCTTTTTGGCCTCGATTTACTCACGTCAGCGTGACGAAAGATATTTCTGTCAATTTTGTGACTTTATGCGATGGGTGGACACGAACGATGCAATTGCTTGCACAGAAAATAGTCTTCCAAAATCTGACCGTTAGGCAGACGCTTCGGTCCGTACATTTTGACAGACAGTCATACTCTTTGAGCATTGTCAGTGACTCGAAAGAGGCGGAACCGTCCAATAATGTTAGGTGTTTTTTCGAGGTTTGAACCTTAGACCTTGAGCGTAGGAATCGACGCACCTACTCACTACGCCACGGCGTCCACGGGTTAAGGGTTATTTCTTTGAATATATGGACAAGATCGATCATGACAGTGTGAAGTTGCAACAGATTTAAATAGACTTAACAAAGAATATTGAATATTTTGATCGGTTAATTGGCCACCGAGATCGGATGATTTGACGCCACTCAATTCCTTCTCGCTGGGCTATGTGAAGACATTGTTGCATGCATTCTTGCAAGGCAATATTTAACGGTTTTTTGATCAAAAATGTTCGAAAAGCAATCCGAAATTGTGCCCTACAAGATCACCGCCATCTTAACAAACTAAAGACCAGAGTCTCGTGTCACAGGATCATCGAATCGCGATCGAGGAGCTTACAGACAGGGAGAGGCAAAATTGATAGCTGATCTAATAAAAAAATAAAATTTCTTAAAGGAAAACAGAGCTAATTGGCAACTCATCGATTTGTTTTTTTCTTGTCTACTATCTGGATTGTAGCTGGATGGTATAGTGCCCTAAGTTAGAGGGGTCCCAGGTTCGAATCCCAGTGAAAGCAAAGTTAATACGCTTTTATCGGATTTTTCAAATCTAGTCCAGTCACCTTTTGTCGTTGGGTTCAAATTAACGGCACTATCATTGGAGCGGGCCATCACTGCGGGTCTGACTGTGAACCAACATGGTCTAAGTGTGCTGGTAAATTCACTAGCAGCCCCCCTTACCTTTTGAAGGTTAGTACTTATTCTGCATTTGTGGTGCCATCTATTTGTCAGACCGTAACCTTATCAGCCGATGTGTTAATTTGAAGTTTATCCTAAAGCAACGCAAGTTATCTTAACAAACGTATGTCTAGAGACGACTTGTAATGGGATGTTACAGACTAAAAGCGACTTCTTTAAAAAGGCGTTTCAGCAATGTGGCAGAATCATACAAAGTTATATCAATGCCAAGCATACTCTTTTTCATTTCATTCCGGGATAGATCTGGGCCACAACCATTAAGCAGCACAATACTCCACTAGCTGTCTTCAACTGCACCAGAAAATTGGTTCAGGTTCATCGTCATTCGCGTGCGCCACCTCAATCGTTGAAGTCCTCTACTGTGTTAAACCACAGCCTCAGGGTGCAAGATTTTTTGGGCCAGAGCTAAGTTGTCTAGGCGCTTTACCTAGTCACCTTAGGCACTGAATCCGTAAACGCTTGGCTAGAATCATGTCGCCCTAAAGCCCGTACAATTCATGGTACCCTTTTTAAAATTTCAAACTTGGCAGCACTGTTCGTAATGACAGTCAATTTGACAGCTGAGCTTTGATTTGTTGGCTATATGCTCTGCCATTTTAGCACAAAAAAAAAACATGCGCCGGAGCAACGTTTGTAGATTTTTTGAATTCACTAATCATGGTTCAATTCGCAAAACTTACAGTGTGGCCCATCCATAAGCGACGAGGCTGAATTCTGGTCGAATAATAAAATGGCGGTGCTACAGTCCTAGGTGGACCGGGGCCTAGCTTCTCAGCAACCACGCAACTGAGTGTGGCATTGTTCTCTCACAAGTGGAGAGAACCTACAGTTTCATGCCGACTCCGAACGGCGAGATTGAGAAGCTTTTTCTAGACAGTTATACTCTTTGAGCATGATTGACTGGATGGCGCAGTTGGTTAAGTGCCTGCCCAAGTTAGACAGCTCCCAGGTTCGAATCCCAGTGAAATCGAATCTGGTCCAGTCACCATTTGTCGTTGGGATAAAATTAACGGCACTGGAGTAGGTTGCTACATGGCAGTACAATGGACCAGTTTTGAGCCTGAGTGCTCCAGGAGTTTCAAAAATCCTCAAAAAAAGAAAATAGTTAGTGAATCGAAGAAGGTGGAGCCGCGAACAACTTTGTTTTTTGAAAAATTGTCGCTTGTGGTGGGATTTGAACGTAGACTGTGAAAGTCTGCAGCAACAGGTCGACGCATAAACACACGGTGCCCACCACATTCTGGTCGAATATCTCAGTCAATTACCAAACTTTTTGGATCCGGTGTGAAGAAAATCAGGAAGACACCCACAAAAATAACTGCAGTGCGCTTTATGACCTGATGAAATCATTGGCTTAACGGTTTATGGGAGCAGGTTTATTTTCACTGATTTTTGAGTTCTGCGATTGAGTTCTCATTGGAAGAGCTCAATAAGACGATATCAAATGGAAAACAACACTTGGTAAAACCAGTTTGTTTAAGGAGACATACGCCCATCTCTTGAAATTGGCACCAAAATGCAGTATTACCTCTGGACACCTCTGTGGAGACATGTAACGTTGCTTTTTTCTGCGGGGATGTGTAATTTAATTTCCAGAGATAAACCAGAAAGTTTGAAGCACTTGCAAACGCTAGATGCACCTCGTTAATAAAAATAATCGACAACTAGATCTCTTGATCCTGGTTAGTTAAAATCAGCTACTACGGTCACACGACAGAAATCATATTCAAAATATGAACTCCTAATGGCATTAAACAATCTTTCGAATAAACCTGATATCCTGGCCTCAACCATGGCTTTTAACAGATTTCTTTCATTTTGTAATTCTGTACTTTTAAACCAAACACCCTGTATGTTGTACCTAATGTCGTTTTCCATTCTGCGACAAAAGCGCAAAACTGAGAAAGGCATACTTTGTGCCTTAATTTTGCCTCTAATTTTTTATTTATTTGACATAAAATAGTGCCAGAAGGGACATAAATAGGGAAATTTTCTTTTTTTCGTTAAGTTGGCAATACTGTACAGCCAATCATCTGTCAATAAAGAACATTCAACGGGCATTGTTCGTAAATTCAGCAGTCAAACTTTCTAGTTTCAGCGAATGTTCATCTTTTGGTAAATTTATGATTTTTATACATTTTTATAAATTCCACAAAGGTTTACGTAAAAATACAGGGTGACCAGATAAAAAAATTAAATAAAACAACAACAGTGTGAGACATACAATTGATTCTGACTTGAATCTTGAAGCTAATTTAATGCCATTGAGTATAGAATAGCACATCATTCAAATGGCCGTCGCGGCTTCACTGGCAGTGCTTGGGTCGGTCTAATTCAGTTCAGTGTGTGGGCTTTATTCCGACAATAGCGTCTCGAATGTTGGTCTCGAGCTTGTGTAAAGTAATTGGATTGTTTACGTAGACCAAGGACTTGATGTAGCCCAAGAGATTCGAGGGAATAGTTGAGTGAAGTCGAATCCCATGATCGCGACGGCCAATTGTTGAACGCTCGCCGTAAGACCATCCAGTTGCCAAAAATCTCGTTTACAACTTCACCTTCGAGCGTTGCGTCTCTTGTATGGCATGTAGCGTCATCTTGTTGGAACCACAGCTCAGATATATCGATGTTCTCGAGCTCTCAAAAAAGCTCAAAAAAGTCGGTTAATATCGCTCTATACCTGAGACCATTGACGATAGCGGTGTCTCCTTCCTCATTTCGAAAGATATAAGGTCCGATGACGCCGCCATCCGATGCACCGCACCAAACAGACAAGCTTTGTGCGTGCATAGAAGATCGGTCGAGCACTTGTGGATTATATTCGCTCCAATAGAGTCACTTGAGTCACATGTTGATATAGCCACCTCCTCTTCCGAAAAGTTGATTTTTTCGTCATAATCCGGATCTCCATATAAAATTCCCAGCGCTCAATTGGCGAACTCACGGCGCTGTCTATAGTCGTCCGACTTCTATACTTGCGTCAGAACAATCCTTCATGGATGTAGGCCCAAATTCAATCGCAAAATAAGTCGGTTTGACTCTCTGGACATGCCCCGTTCAGCTGATCGGTGCCGAATCGACATTTCTGAATTTTTTTTTTCGATACTGTCCGTTACGGCGACTATGTTTACTTAATTTCGCAACAATCTCTTTCTGGTTGGTGGATTAAGGTTCAAAAGAGTGCAGTAATGCTCAAACTTTTCCACGATGCGATGAATTGCCTGCAGACCGAAGCCTTGATGACGACTGACTTTACAGCGAAAATCAAGTTGCGTATTTACAACTGAGCCAGAAATTCGATATTATTTTTTGATGATTTTCGCACAATCGTCAAGCGTAAAATGATGCATGATAAAATGGCAGACCATACTGAATATTTTGACATCTAAATGTCATTCGTAACTTTGACAGCTGCTGAAACATAACCATTGGAAAAACTATCATTACTATCTGGTCACTCTTCGACAACTGTCATACGCATAAGAACAACTATCCTTTTTTGTCTTTTGTATGTTGCATTTGTATGCGGCAATTTTGTTGCACATTTGAAGTTCTCAGGTCAATATATTATGTGACCTGAAACCTGGACCTGGTTTTGATCCATTTTAGAACGGACCTCCCTGTTTTTCCAAAATGAAACGGAAAAGCTATGATTTTTGAAAAAGGTGCAGTTTCACGTCGCAGAATGGAAACCGCCACAAAGCTCCAAAGTTTCAGTGAATGCAAGCCGTGTCTGCTTTTGCAGACAAGTTGTTCTAATAAATTCTCAATCGCCTTTATTGAATGACAGCACCACTGACAGTTCTCTAGTTATTGATACCTCTGATCAATTCAAACTCTAAATTGACCGTCACGCGTTCAATTAATATTAAGTAATTCTATTCAGCTCATTCAGCGACCAGCCCATCAAACGATCAACCAACCAATCCACACCCAATTTGTTTGTCTGAATTTTAAATTTAGACCAACCCGTTAAACTATGAAACATGTGTACGTCAATAAAAATTACTTAATAAAATTGTCTGTTAAATGTTTACTGTGAGAGACTGAGGGTGTTGAAGTCAGTCAGGGAGGGAGGTCGTACGACCTGACGGAGTTCCCTTTCAACTTTCAATTCGACGGGAACAACTTGTTTTTGACAAAAGATTTTCCGCTAAATTTGAAAGCGATGAAGCATGTCAATGAACTTCAGTTGTTCGGAAGTAAATCCTCATGATTTCATGTTAAATGGAAATGCATTCCTTGAACTTCTTATCGCTTTTGGTGCGCGACTATTTTCAGATTTCCCCCTTTTCTTTTCTGTGTCCGACAATTTTTTGACTAAAAATAAAAATTCAAACTCGAACGAGTGTTTCCCAAATCTTGTGAGAGGGCGTCCGGGCACCGAGTAAATCATGAGTCAGTGGCGTGTGTCGTCATGAACGGTACGAGTTTCGAGTCATGAAGCGTAGTGCTTGTGAGTGTGTCCCTAGATCTGACATCTGAGGGGGTTATGCAGATCAAAATCTTGGCGGCGTGCCACATGTGACTTTTCAATTGCCAATCGTTTTCATTGTCAAAACGTGTATGAATTCCCCAGCACAGCGTGGTGGATAATCGTACAAGTGACGCTGGCGACAGCGAGGGAATTGCCAACATTTTTGTCGCCAACGTGTCTCGAAAATCTTGTAAGTCTAGGGAGACTTTCGTCTTGTTGTGAATGTCATTGAATGGTGTCGCTGTTTTTGTGTGTTTGTTGATCGTTTGAAAAACTGATGGAATGGACGTTTTGTGCTGTTTTAGAATTTTAAGGGGTCACTATTGATGTTCTTGAGATAGACTCTGGAGTGAAGTTATTTGTATCGATGTGAGATCAATGATCAATCATTGAATTTCTGACTCAGTTAACTTGGTAACTGGTTGACCAAGTAGAGAAGGCTGATCAGCTTAGAGTGCTTTGATCGATCATCACTATCAATTAGAATTGTGTGCATTTTTGTAGCATCCCATAATCGCAGACTGAGTGGTTTTTTGTTGTCTTCTGTTGCCACACCTCGATCGGAGAATGGATCGTTTGTCCGATTCAACAATCGGGAGATCCCTTTAACTGACCCAATTACCGTTGGATTGGTTTCCTTAACATCGTGTATTAAACCGTCCCTAATGACTGGATGGCGCAGTTGGTTAAGTGAATGTCCCAAGTTAGGGGGGTCCCAGGTTCGAATCCCAGTGAAATCGAATCTGATCCCGTCATCATTTGCCGTTGGGATAAAATTAACGGCACTGGAGTAGGTTGCTACCTGGCAGTACAATGGACCAGTTTTTTGAGTCTGAGTGCTCCAGTGTAGTGTCTCAAAAAACCTCCGACAAAAGAAAAAAAACGTTTAGTGTAAACGCACGCATTTTTGAACGTTTGTAGACAATCTGGCAGGTCCTTTTCAGTGTGGTTTCAGGACAGAGACCATAGATCACATCTTCGAACCACAGCAGATCCTGGCAAAGACCGAAGACATGTAGATCGCCACTCACCACCTATTCATCAATTTCAAGATGGCAGGTGACAGTTTGGTGGCGCCATGACGTTGTGGGTAGGTGCGACTCCTACGCTCAAGGCTTAAAGTTCGAATTTCCTAACATTTTTTCACCTTTTTCGAGTCACTGAAAACGCTCAAAGAGTATAACTGACTAGAAAAAGCTTCTCAATCCCGCCGTTAGGAGTCTGTAGATCCCCTCCACTCATGAGAGAACAATAACACGCACAATACGAGTAGATGCTGAGAAGCTAGGCCCAGGTCCACCTCGGACCCTAGCGCCGCCATTATTTGATGACAGTTTGATATACAGCGCCATATGTCCATATGTCCTTCTTCTTCTTCTTGAGACCCTGTGGGGTGTGGGGCGGACCTGAGCCTCAAGCAACAAATCTAGGACGACTGGATGGCGCAGTTTGTTAAGTGAATGCCTCAAGTTCGAGGGGTCCCAGGTTCGAGTCCCAGTGAAATCGAATCTTATTTAGTCAACATTTGCCGTTGGGATCAAATTAACGGCACTGGAGTAAGTTGCTACCTGGCAGTACAATGGACCAGTTTAGAGTCTGAGTGCTCCAGTAGAGCTTCAAAAACCCTCCGAAAAAAAGAAAAAACAAATCTCGCCAGCTAGAACGATCTTTTGCTAGCTGTCGCCAGTTCGGCACATCAAGTTGGTTGAGGCCCTTCTCTACTTGCACCTTAGACGTGAACGTCCTCTGTTGCGTTATCCCACTTCAGAATCGAAGACTTTTAAGGCCGAAGCTAAGTTATCATGCACCATCTTGGGCTTAGACACCTGACTAGACTCATGTCGCTGTACAGCCCATATAGTTCGTGGTTGAATCTTCATTTCCAAACGACTGGACTGGGATGATCAAGGTCTTGTACAGAATCAACTTGGTTTTAGAGTAATGTGCGTAATTGTTTTTTCTAAGTGACACATGTCCAAATCTACAAGAACACAGAAACATCCTCATTTTGTTTTACCTTTAAACTTTCCCATACGACTAAGTGCTGCCAAATTGCACACACCTCCTCGCATTTTACCATTTCACACTAACACCTCCGTTACATGCTGACATGTCAGACTTTCCCCTAACAAGCGCAATGCATACGATCAGTCAATATGAAAATGTTTCAATTAGTGGAGCCTAACAACGCAGGCTTACCACAAAACCACACACATCGTCCCACTTCCCACTCGATTCACTTAATGATTCTCCTTCATTCACATCCATCCGCGACTGTTTTTATCAAATTGCGTGCTCGCAGAGCAATGAGAAGCCTTCGCGAGAGGAGAAGCCATGTCACAGGGAAAAGAAGTAACATTCTGTGGTTAAATTGATTTCAATTGGAAAGTATGCTCTTGACGTTTGCCCTTTTTCGCTCTTACTCGCGCGGCGGATAACGGTGAGGGGCAGCATCGCAGATTAATTAGTGACAGATGACAGCTGTCAACAACCATGATCACTGACATTCGAAGGTTTTTTTAATTGTTTTCTGGTTTTGTGTGCGTTTTCTTTTAGGTGTGCAATCAAACCAAATGCGATTGTGAAGGACTTAAGGGCGCACCGGGATCACCGGGTGTGCCTGGTTTTCGTGGCATGGAGGGCGGCCCTGGAGAAGTCGGCATGCCAGGACCATACGGCCGGACTGGAGAAGATGGCGATGTGGGCGAATACGGTGACATCGGAGACAAGGGCCACAGGGTGAGTGAATGCAGTGACATAAGCTAGCGCCTCTTCTATGACCTCTCATTGTTTAGGGTGATATTGGAGAGTCTGGACGATTGGGAACACAAGGTCCGAGGGTGAGTTTGATACATTAGGTAAGCTGCGAGTAGATTGTTTACATTCTTCGTTTAGGGTCCATCCGGCGAGGATGGTCCACAAGGTCCGCTTGGTATTGACGGATGCAATGGATACGAGGGAGCTATGGGAGCGCCTGGTTATCCAGGAATTCCTGGAGCGCGCGGGCCTGTGGGCAAACCCGGCCCCGCAGGACCGACTGGAGAGGCTGGCGATGGTGGTACAAATTCCAAGGGAACTAAGGGAGTTCGAGGTTTGACAGGAGAGGCAGGATATGACGGACCGTCTGGTCGAATGGGTGCCAAGGGTTTCAAGGGCGATATTGGATTCGCTGGCATTGATGGATCCAAGGGTGAAAGGGGCTACCAGGGTCTCAAAGGTGACAAAGCGGAACCCTACGACCCACTTATCGGAACTGGCGAAAAGGGAGAGAAAGGAGATCCGGCAGACTCGATTGTGGGAGAACTGACCAGGCCGACTGAGAGGAAAGGTGAACGGGGCGATAAGGGAAACCAAGGACTTAAGGGCCTGAAGGGAATTTCTGGTGAGGAGGGTGCGGTGGGACCACGTGGAAACCCAGGTGCTCGTGGCGAGGAAGGGTCAGTTGGAGATCGCGGTAAACCGGGCAAGCACGGTGAAGCGGGCCAAGCTGGCGAAAAGGGCTCTAAAGGTGCCCCTGGTTATCCTGGAATTGATGGCTTCGATGGACCAACCGGTTTGATAGGTGACGTCGGTTACGATGGAACTCCCGGTTTGCAAGGTCCCGTGGGTCCACCTGGAATCTACGACCCAAATTTGGATGAGATTATCCAGGGCTCTGAGGGTCCCCAGGGTGACATTGGTGAACCTGGTCCACCAGGATTGAGCGGAGTACCCGGGCAGCCAGGACGCAGAGGGCATATGGGACCGATAGGTCCACCCGGTGATAATGGGCTCGACGGCATTCCGGGGCGGCGCGGCGTTTCGATCAAGGGCCAGCAAGGCGACTTCGGTGAACCGGGTCCAACAGGCCAACAAGGACCCACGGGTGAACACGGATTACCCGGCAGACCAGGTCCCAAAGGAAGTGATGGACTGAGCTTATTGGGCGAAAAAGGCTACCAAGGCGATTCCGGCCGTCCTGGAACAGACGGCTACAGAGGCGACCGCGGTGAACCCGGTCTACCGGGAGACAAAGGCTTGCCCGGTTTGGGTGTGAACATAGTGGGACCCCCAGGCGACGAAGGTCTGCCCGGTGTCCGCGGTAAACCAGGTGTTGACGGTTTTGATGGCTATCCCGGAGTTCTTGGTGACAAGGGCATACGCGGAGATGACTGTGGAATATGTCCACCAGGACCAAGGGGCATCAAGGGGTCATCTGGTGACAATGGCTTCGCGGGACTACCAGGTCCATCAGGAAAGCCCGGCTTAGTTGGACCAAGAGGCCCCAAAGGCGATCGCGGTCGAGATGGTGTGGTTGGCTTCAAGGGTCAGCGTGGACCCAGCGGAATTCCTGGGGAAGCAGGTCGGCCAGGTCCTCCTGGACGCCCCGGTGTGGTGGTTCCCATAAACAGCGCGAAAGTGCCCGAAAGAGGTGACTTCGGCGATCGAGGCCCACGTGGAGAACAAGGCGAACAAGGTGTCAAGGGCTATCCAGGTTTCCCCGGAAGAGCAGGTCAGCCTGGAGAGTACGGACCGGGTGGCGAGTACGGCGACGCAGGCACTCCAGGCAAAGATGGCTACAGTGGAATAGACGGATTGGACGGACTGAAGGGAGCGGCAGGAGACACACCTCTTTACTATCTTGTTGGAAATCCAGGCATTGACGGAAGAAAGTAAGGCGATCAGTTTATCATGGTGTATTCAGTCATTCTTAACATTCTCTTTGCAGGGGTCCCAAGGGCGAGGTCGGAAGTGTGGGCACGAAGGGTCATAAGGGTGAGCCTGGTCCAGGGCTTACTTTCGAGAACCAGGGTGACCGAGGTGAGAAGGGAGACGATGGCCCAGCAGGACCACAGGGTCCAAAAGGACCACTGGGCGAGGAAGGTTACACTGGACCACGGGGTGACGTTGGTTTTGCCGGTCTCACCGTGGAAGGCATACGCGGAAACAAGGGATACCCCGGTTTGATGGGAGACCCAGGCAGGGTTGGATCGCCAGGTAATCCCGGTCTAGACGGTCTGCCTGGACTTGACGGTCAACTTGGTAGAAAGGGCCAGCGTGGTGAACCCGGACCGTACATTTTGGCAGGTGAAATTGGAAGAGAGGGCGACGTAGGTCCAAAGGGTGAGCTCGGTGACAAGGGCTTTGCTGGTTATCCAGGCCCAACTGGCCGTCAAGGTGTTCGAGGACCCAAAGGCGTCAAGGGAAATGACGGCCCTGTGGGCCTGACGGGAATTTCCGGCAACAAGGGACAACGCGGAGACTACATAGTCGGCCCACAGGGTCTAGCTGGTGAGCCAGGTCGTGATGGAAGAGCAGCACCACACGGACTGAAGGGATACAAGGGAGAGCCTGGTCCACCAGGTGCCGTCGGAGGACGCGGTACAAAGGGCAATGTCGGTTTTAACGGACGCAGAGGTATGCCTGGTACTGTCGGTGCTCCCGGCGCCGTCGGTATTGCTGGAACTGACGGCTACGTGGGGATCCCCGGAGAGCAAGGAGAACGCGGTGACATTGGCTCCGATGGACGTATTGGAGACATGGGACAACGCGGATTGATCGGCCCAGACGGCATCAAGGGAGAGGTTGGAAGCATTGGATACCCTGGTCGTCCTGGTAGTTCAGGAATTCCTGGTCGCAAAGGTGAATTGGGTGACAGAGGTTACCTGGGTCTAAGAGGTCGCAAGGGAGAGCGCGCATTTAGCGGCATTAAGGGAGACGGAGGAGCACCTGGCGTCCGAGGACTGCCGGGCTTTAACGGCGCACCGGGTCCCAAGGGCGAACGTGGACCGGAGGGAGACCCGGGATTGGCATATGATGGACAACCCGGTCAGAAGGGTGAGCCTGGCTTACAGGGACTTTATGGACTAAATGGCGTCAGTGGAGCTAAGGGCGAGCGCGGAGACATGGGAGAAGAAGGTCTGCAAGGAGAGCGTGGCGAGACCGGAATAAGAGGATGGAATGGCTCTGATGGCCGATACGGCTTGCCCGGACGAAAGGGTGCCACTGGACCCATGGGAGGTGTGGGATCTATCGGGCTTAGGGGCGAAATGGGCGAACCCGGATTATTTGGAAGACCGGGACAAAAGGGTGAAACTGGCGATTACGGTGCACCGGGTATTCAAGGGCAACAGGGAGAGCGTGGTGAAACCGGATTTATAGGTCAACCAGGTCGAGTCCTCTCAGGATTCGCACCTAAAGGCGAAAAGGGCGACACTGGCCTGCAAGGACCTGAAGGTCTCACGGGCGCTATGGGCGCTGAAGGCGATATCGGCTATCCCGGTCGCAAGGGTCAAATCGGAGACATCGGTCTTGTTGGAATCTCCGGATTAGACGGCATGCCTGGAGCCAAGGGTGAGATCGGAGACAAGGGATTCCGTGGCCCCTCAGGCCCTAACCCAGAGTACGTTGAGCGAGGTGACGAAGGAGAGGCTGGCTACGATGGGCTCGCGGGTCGTCCAGGGCGTGTTGGGCAGAAGGGCGCGCCTGGTGAGCAGGGAGAATACGGTGTCGACGGATTAATTGGACTTCCAGGACCTAGAATTGATGGCTTCAGAGGTGACGACGGCGATCGTGGCTATCCAGGTCCCCCTGGTCTCAATGGTCTGCCAGGACTTGTAGGTGCCAAGGGCGCCCAAGGTGATTTCGGCTTCAAGGGAGAAATCGGCGAAGCAGGTTTTGCAATTCGCGGCAGAGAGGGAGATGTTGGCAATGTCGGACCTCCCGGAGCTGATGGTCGTCCCGGTGCCCAGGGTCAGCCTGGCGAAGTCGGACCACCAGGCCGCTCAGGAATAATAGGACTAAGAGGTGCCCCTGGCATGGTTGGTGACATCGGTTGGAGCGGCATTGATGGTCTTGATGGACTTAACGGGCCCAAGGGCGAGCCCGGCTTTACCTTCCCCTTCAAACTGGTGAAACCAGGCGAACGTGGTGAGATGGGCATCAACGGATTCAAAGGAGCAATGGGTGACCGAGGTGATGTCGGTGAAGTCGGACTAATGGGCTTGCGTGGTCTGAAGGGTTACATGGGTGAAGTAGGTCTTACGGGTGCCATGGGCGCCGATGGACCACCAGGCGAACAAGGAATGCAAGGGCCACCTGGTTTCGCTGGTATCAACGGTATCCCTGGAGGCAGAGGCGAACGCGGTGATGATGCTCCACCTCCGCCACAGGCAAAGAGTCGCGGCTATGTATTCGCTCGTCATTCGCAATCCATTCAAATACCCGAATGCCCGGCCAACACGGGAAAACTGTGGGAAGGCTATTCCATTGCCGGTAATATCGGTAGTTCGAGATCTGTTGGTCAGGATCTAGGTTCAGCTGGTTCGTGCCTGATGCGCTTCACAACGATGCCTTACATGTTCTGCGATGTCAACAACGTTTGTAATTATGCCCAAAACAACGACGACAGCATGTGGCTGTCAACATCCGAGCCGATGTACTCAACCATGGCACCAATTCAATCGAGGGATCTTATGAAATACATTTCGAGGTGAGTTCAGTTTATAGTTTTGTCTTTACCTTCATGGCAGTTTTGAGTGAGTTTTTATTTGAAAAATGAACAGTTGTGGTGGTGGACTGCAAAAATGCATGCAAATTATCCACTTGGCGTGCACTCATTTGTTGAACTTCACCTCTTTAGAACTTTAGAGCTTTACCTTTTCACCATTAATTGACATTTGTCCTTTCTCCTTGCATCTTACCTTCTCTTTCGACGAAATCCATTCATTCACACATAAATTTCCTGAAATTCCTTTGATCTTGAATTCCCCACAAAACTAAGTTGATGAGTAAACGACTGGATGGCGCAGTTGGTTAAGTGCCTGCCCGAAGTTCGAGGGGTCCCAGGTTCGATTCCCGCTGAAATCGAATCTGATCCAGTCACCATTTGCTGTTGGGATCAAATTAACGGCACTTGAGTAGGTTGCTACCTGGCAGTACAATGGACCAGTTTTGAGTGTAAGTGCTCCGGTAGCGTTTCAAAAATTTTCCGAAAAAAAAAAAGTTTATGAGTCATTCTCACGAACATACCCATCAATTTACGAATAGTCTTGCTGACATTTGTCATTGTTGAGTACAACTGCAAGGGATTTCAGTTGTCATATTTTCTGACTTTTGACCGGTTTAACAGAAGTTTAAACCGGTAAACCGAAAAGTTTGAGTTTTGATAGAATTTAATAAAAATGGCGGCGCTACAGTCCGATATGGACTTGGGTCTAGCTTCAGCAGAATTTAGTTTTTCTTATCGGAAATCTCTGAATCACCCTGTATGTTGAATCTGCTTCATTTCTGAAGTTCTAACAATCCTCATGTAGCCTACTTGTTATTGTAGACCCGTTCTTTATTCATAACCTAACTTTTTCAAAACTCTCGACCACATAACCTTAAAAATATAATTCTGTTAACGTTTCAATTCTCACTGTTCCTTCCTGATTTTCACCATTCTCTTGCATTCAACCCTCTTTTACTTTAGATGCGTTGTCTGCGAGACAACAACAAGAGTCATTGCTCTGCACAGTCAGACAATGTCAATTCCTGATTGTCCCAGTGGCTGGGAAGAACTTTGGACCGGTTACAGTTACTTAATGGTGAGTTACACATTTTCTTACCCCATCATCAACTTAACCATATTCCCCTTCAATTTCAGACAACAACTGACAATAGCGGAGGTTTTGGACAAAATCTCGTATCAGCAGGTTCATGTCTAACCGAGTTCCGTGCCAATCCAGTGATTGAATGTCACGGACATGGCCGGTGTAACTACTACGATCCGTTAGCATCATTCTGGTTAAGTGTAATTGAAGAACACGAACAATGGACAGTTCCCAAGCAAATCACACTGAAGGCTGATCAAACCAGCAAAGTCAGCAGGTAAGCAATCCAGCCAATAAATAAAAATCTTCCCAAAGCACTCAAAAATGTCTTCACAGGTGTTCAGTATGTCGAAGGCGCAATATCTCGGTGATTAATCGAACACCAGCTTTGGCAAGTGCAAGCGCCCTGAGACGTGGCTACGAACGGTCAGTGCGACCTCAGCAACCACTGCCAAGACCACCACCAACAAGAAATCAATACAGGCCTAGGCAAAAAAATAGGCGTCTACCACGAGAGGATCAAGGCTGATCGTTGACTCAAACGATTCGCCCTGAAACTCTGTTCGCTTACCCCTTATATTTCTAATTACGTTTAATTAACATTTTGTTTGTTTAACTGATAAAATTTATTCAATCTCATAGTGAGGTGAATCTATGAGATCAAGTGCCATTTTTTTTTTTTCGTTTTTTTGTTTGTTTTCCCCTGCAGTCAAAAGGAAAATTCTTACAAACGTAGGTTTCAGTTAAATTTTATTTTCAACGGATGTGGTCGCGACAGAGGAAGTTGACTACGATTGACAATAGTTCATATGAAAGTTTGACAGATTTGACAGGCGATGTGAGTGACGTGAGCCCACACAGTGCGTCCAGTCATCCATTGTCTGAGTGTAGTTATTGTATGCGTAGTTATTTTTTTTTTTGTTTTCTTTTTTATACCTACATGTAATGTTTATATAGAAATGCAAACATAATACACACACTAGTAGAAGTCATTTAAATATAATAGAAATGGCATACATGAGTGTTGCCCACTGCCAAAAATGTAAATACAATTATATTATGCTTGTAATTATTATAAAGAAAATCGAATAATAATACATTTTTAAAAAGAATAACTGTTTTGAGGTAAAATACCAATAATAAAACCAAATATGCTATAAGCTAAAGTTTTGTTTATTTATTTATTTTTTCCATGTCTCAAGTGACATTTGTCATTGATAGTGTGGAGTGATTTTAACGCTAAGCTGGGTAAAGAGATCTGTGGCGACCTCGCTCAACGACTCCTGACGAATGTACTGTGGTGTCCTCATGCATCGGCTTCCATCAACAGATGTTAGGTTTCCTGTGTGTGGAGCACAGATGACGCCACGGACACTCCAAGCCACCAATAGTCAATATCCCTGCCAAATTCAACGCATTCGTTGGCAGTCGCGTTCCATTGTATTTCTTTTTAACGTAGTATACATAAACAATAGTCTTTTCTGTCAACCAATTACAAATAAATCAGTGACATTAAATCCAATACAACAACCAAAGTGTTTTTTAAATCAACCTGACGTAGCTAAAGATCTTTGCTAGAGTCATCGGTAAATACAGCCTGCACGACACCACGTCCGAAAATGGACTCAGACTGGTGAACTTTGTTACGGGGCGAAACCTCTCTGTAGCTAGCACGCGGTTCCCACACCTCAACATCCATAAAGAGACCTGGCGGTCCCGTGATCATTCAGGCGTCAACCAGATTGTGTGACAAACACCTACGACAAACAAAAAAAAATCGATTTGAAACTCGCTGGTCTTCTCCAGGATTTGCCTTAGAGTGAACATTTAGTCTATAGTCAATTTTACGGGCCGGAAACCGCACTGGTGCATGCCGATTAGTGCGGTGCAAAACGGCTTTAGACGTTCACACAGTACGCTGGACAGGATCTTTTATGCAACGTTGAGTAGGGATATACCTCTATAATTGTTGCAAGTGGTAAGATCGCATTTTCTGTGGATGGGGCATATGGAGCTGATATTCCAGTCGTCGGGCATGGTTTCGTCTTCCCAAATTCCTCATCACCGCAACTCCGGCAGAGATCGCTGGATTCCACATTCCATTTCCGGAGCATTATTCCGATGGAGCAGTGTCCAATGATCACTCCGACGAGCATACGGATCGAGTTTAGGTCCAACGCCAGAAGCTTCTTTGCTTGACCTTTGGCCACGTTGATCTTGTCGTGTGACAATCATTTCTTGTAAGCCACGTCGAGTTGGCTCTCTTTTTGTATTGTTTCGCTTATGATCCGGTACAATGCATTGATCGGACGTGTCCGCTCCGCTGATGTCCATTTCAGACCCTTGTCTGGCCAATTCGTCGTCTCTCTCGTTCCCAGCAATTGGGCTGTGGCCCGGGACCCAGCAGAGTTTGACCTTGTGGTGGCTGATGGACCTCTGTGAGTCGCGGCAATTCATAACAGCCTTTGATCTTGTTGTACAGGATCCTATTGACTTCAGTGCAGCCTGACTGTCTACAAAGATGGTGATATCCGATGGTGGGATATCGGTTACTGGTATGTGTTTAGCTGCTTTCTCTATTGCCAGGATGTCTGCTTGGAAGA
This sequence comes from Myathropa florea, assembly GCA_930367185.1. Lineage (NCBI taxonomy): Eukaryota > Metazoa > Arthropoda > Insecta > Diptera > Syrphidae > Myathropa > Myathropa florea. The sequence continues at coordinate 124,677,626 of OV884002.1, read as the reverse complement.
CACTGCACAAGTAAGGGAGTCTAAATGATTCCTCTTCATGCAAGGTGTCCGAGTAGAATCTGGCTCCAGTACCTGTGTCCAGGTACGGCAGTAACAACGACATGAATGTATGAACGAATGCAACCCAAATGTTCATATTTGGATGATTCTGTCACTTCTGCTTATGGATTCTTATCTCAGTCTTTGTTCGAAAAATCTTATGCCAGCCCCTTATCTCTTTCAGTTATTTCCAAACGTGTCTTATCGTTCCCCCGTGTCGTGCGTGTTTCTTTTTGCATTTGCATTGAATGCTGAGAAATGGAACCATTCTGTAGGACACCCACCGATGAAGCTACACAGACGCCAAGCAGAGCACGCAATAATGTTCGCGATGATACAGCTAATTTTGTTCAGTTTTTGATTTTATTTACGGAATTTACAATACATTTACTTCACATAAAAAGTAGTGGGGCGGGGGGATATCATTAAAACTATAACAAGAAAAATAAAAAGAAATAATACAGCTCATGACCCCCATTCAAAATGCACCGCATCAGATCAAATACAAACCCGGTCGCTGCCATGACCCAACTGGCACTGGCATAAATACTCGAATGAAAATAAATTGTGATAAATTCGCGCTCACATGTCTTTGCAATGCTACAGTTATCATTTGTTCAGTAGATGGGAGATTGAAATCGAAAGAGAAAACCTAAATTAAATATGCACATCGTTAGAAACAAAAAAAAGAAAAGAAAAAAAAAGAAACACAAGACTGAGGACTCTCAAGATCCCTTCATGGGAATACAGCAATCAAAACGTTCTGCTGATTGATTTCCTATTATTTCACAAAATCTGGATTTTCTTGAATCTTGTCAGAGAACTGCAGTTGACTGTCGATGATTTGGAACAGTTCCTGTGGTGCTGGAATTCTGCCGGTCTGTAGCTTTGACCACACTGGGACATCATTCAATGTGATCTCAAATGCCCCCGATGACACCAGCTGAGAATGAATACGTGTTATGTTGTGCCTCTGTTTGGCGAGAAATTTATTTACATACCTGCGCCTCAAGCATGTTGCCAACGAAAAATATCATCATACATGCGTACAACTTGTTATCGGTTAAATGCCGCCACCAACCAGGTGTCGCTTGCCCAATGAAACCAAATATATTGTGTTCAGATACAATAACAATGATCAACACAATTTTGAGTAAGAAAATCACTTTGGAGAGATACATATTGAAGCCTGGTGGATCATAGTTTGCACCCTGTATAGTGATTTGTGGATATTTCTCGGCCAAAATGTTGACATAATCATCGAATGCCTTCCGATAGCCACAAGAGTAGCTAAGAATAGAGAATGATAGATAAATTCGGATAACTTCAAAACTAGACAACTGAAAAAATGTGGCTTACCAATAGAGGAAAGTCATGGTTGGACCGCCGACATTCTGTCCGAATTTTGTCATAGGAATTTCCTTTTCAGCATCGACACCAAAATTAATGTTGCCGATTAATAAAAATCCAATTAATGCGAAGAGGGCAAGGGAGACGTTTTTATTAGTGACACCCATTGTATGCTTCTGTGTGTTGCGAATATTTATGATTTTCTTTTAATAAAATAATAGTCTAACTAATGTTCTATTGGATTATAAAATTTACATAAAAAAAACCCACAAATTATGCCTTTTTGCCGACTAAATTCTGATCGGGTTATCTGTCGCTCGTCAGAGGCAAAGTTTTTTTTGTAGACTTTTTTTCTTACAAAAAAAAAACTGATAATGTAATGTCAAAGATTCTGGTGACAGGTAGTTGCGATGAAATCTTCATTCATAGGTGGCGTAGAATGCGTGTTTTTTTGCTGGGTTTACAAAGTAGTCGCAGTTTGGTAAAGTTGGAATTATTTATGTTTATTTTATTTGAGTCGAAAAAAGATTTTATGTCTCGATTAGAAAACAATTAAAAAAGACTAAAAAGAAGATAATCCGTGTAGAGCACATAATGTCACCAATGAACTTAATCTTTAATAATTAACTACAAGAAATAAGTTTTTCTTTTTCTTGAGCTATGAAAAAAAAAACAAGTAAAAGACTTTTCACTAGAAACAGCCCGTTCCTTGTTAATTTCACTCCAGGAAACTTCACAATTGCCTCCAAGTTTCGCCAAAGCCTTCCCTACTCGTTGCCATATAACTTTCAAAAGCCTATACCTAAAAAAATCACCTCTTTATTTGATTTATCTCTATCGATCTTGTTGCCAATTTAATAAAAAAAAACATAGGTACTATTTTGAATAATGGACTATAATGGACTATTTTGAATATATTCATTTTTACCCCATGCTCTTATGCTATTATTATTATCCGTCAGTGAAAATATATTCCATGCCTCAAAAAGAGGTTACATGTAAACCCAGCATAAAAAAAATGATTTACCTAACGAACATATCATTTACTTAATTAGACAGCCACTGCTGCCAACATAATATGAATGAAATTGCTATTTCTCGTGTTTCTTCTAGAATGGTCTGCAAATTTGCTGATTTCTGAAATTCGAAGACAACATTCGTGCACGCTGTATCAAGAATCAAGTGTTTCCTTCTAATCAATTTAACAATAAATACACAAATCATTGTAGAAGTACATCTAATCAAAAAAAAGTAATTCAATTCAAGAGATTTTGTGTACAAAATCAACGAATTATCATGGATAAGGTAAGAGCACTTCACAAAATTGTGAACAGAACAAAAAGAAGAAAGATATTGGTTACCTACAGGCTGTTACATGTCTATGTGCAACTATGATGCATTAACATTTTTTTTTTTGTATGTTCTCTTCCTTTAAGGTGAATGAACTCAAAGAAAAAGGGAACAAGGCATTGAACGAGGATAAATTCGATGAAGCAATCGCTGCCTACACGGAGGCAATTAAATTAGATAGCAAAAATCATGTACTCTATAGTAATCGATCTGCCGCATATGCCAAGGCCGGTAAATTTGATTTAGCTCTTGCTGATGCTGAAAAAACCATCGAGATAAATCCCACATGGGTGAAGGGTTATTCAAGAAAGGGTTCCGCCCTTGCTGGTCTTAATAAACTTGCTGAAGCCTACGAGGCGTACTCTGACGGTAAGTGGGGTTGATTCATTGAATTTTGTGTGGTTAATGTGTTATTTCCATGCTGGAGGAGGGTGACAATGACAGGTGGTATTTTTGTTGTTTTGTGTTCTTGGAAATGCTGTTTTTCTGGAATGATCTGTGCACTTGATTCATGAAAAAAAATCTGCGTTTTAAATCATTTAAAAAAATAGAGAACATTTCAACGTGACTTAGTGAATTTTTCGAGAGCTGCTGTGGACAATAGAAAATTAGTCATTCAGTCATTTAAGCATTCTGATGCTGCAATAACTGCATCTTGTTTTGTAATTTGATTACCCACACCTGAAATGGTGTTCCACGAGTTTGCGACATATGAAGTGTTTTTCACACATTCGTCCGTTTTCGTTAAAATACTGTTTATGTGCAGAATACAAGAATATATTTCGCAACAGGTTTTGAAAGCAATTTGCAAAAAGTTTCTCCACGGTCTATTTTCGAAAATGTTTCCCTCCCACACAGCACAGGGTTTGAGTGTAGATGCGCAGGTTCGTTAAAATGAACAACACAACATTCATCATTCTGTCGGATCTACGTCATAGTTACTTTTTCCACCCTTAACGAGCAATCTGAATATTTTATCGATAACCTAAATCGTGTTCCATATACAGAACAGAAAAACGATACACAGATTAGATACAGGGAGCTTAAGTTTTTCAATTTGTTTCAACACGTCTAAATCTGCAGGCGTTCGAATTAACTGTATCCATTCACTTTGATGGAATGTTCTGATGCCCGCAAAAGTGTGATCCTGCTTAGAGTTTTACGAGTCTCATTTCTGAGTCTGCATTTTATAGCAACTCATAGACTGCTCCATTTCAGGTTAACGATTACTTATGTAGATTACCATTTCTCGACTTTGAACTGTTATGAGTTTACATGTGGTCCAAAATTATTTTTTATTCACTCCGCAGCAGTCTATGATGAGTTTAGAATACGAAAGCATTGAAAAACTAAGACGCTCGTTTCTAAATGTCAAAGACTGCCATTTGATTGATCTAGGATAAGTAGTAGATTTTAACCTTAGCCTAAAGATTGCAAGTAGCAGGTGAGCCCGCCAAAATATGCACAAATGTCAATGCTAATCATGTGACATTTTTCATGGTACTTCAATTTTAAAATGATTCGATTGGAGGTTACAATTCGCGCAAAAGTAGAAATGCATTTTTTATGCACGAAGCGCCCATATTTTTATTCCAACACAATCTAGAAACATTGTCATTTTCAAGAAAGAAATGTGATTCATGTTACATTCATCATAATGCCGACTATTTCATTTACTATTAACACACGTGTGGTTTACGTCAAATCGTGCAATCGGTGAAAACATGAACATAGTTATCATGTCGTGACAGCGGGGACTATTAATGTTATAGCGCAAATTTCAAGAAATAACAGTCTTCAGGTTAGACTTGCGACTACCTGTAAATGTGTTAGTTGTTTGTGAATAAACATAAAACCCCTCTCTCAGCGTCTACCACCCATCAAATAGCCAACCATAGCAAGTTTCAATTTACCATTATTCCCTTCAATTTTCAGGACTTAAGATCGAACCAGAAAATGCCATGCTTCTCCAGGGACGGTTCGAAATCCAATCTGTTCTCATCAGTTACATGACCAAGAACATGTCAACACCGATGGACGTTGATCCGCCAAAACCGAAAGAGGAGCCAAAACCAACAGAGCCACCAAAGCCAGCGGAACCAAAACTCGAGGACATGACAGAAGAGGAACGTAAAAAATACCTAGCCAGGAAGGAGAAGGATGCCGGCAATGCAGCATACAAAAAGAAAGATTTCGAAAATGCCCTCAAGTCGTACAACAATGCCTTGGAAATCGATCCAACCGATATCACATTCTACAACAACATCGCAGCAGTGTACTTCGAACAGAAGAACTACGATGAGTGCATAAAACAATGCGAAAAGGGCATCGAAGTGGGACGTGAAAATCGTGCCGATTTTAAGCTCATTGCCAAGGCCCTCTCGCGCATCGGCAACTCATATCGTAAGCTAGAAAATTACAAACAAGCTAAAGTGTTCTACGAGAAGGCAATGTCGGAGCATAGGACACCTGAAATCAAGACTCTTTTAAGTGATGTTGAAGCGAAAATCAAAGAAGATGAACGTCGTGCCTATATTGATCCGGCTAAAGCCGAAGAGGAAAAGGAGATGGGCAACCAGTTGTTCAAGAAGGGCGATTACAGTACAGCAATTAAGCACTACACTGAAGCGATCTCAAGAAATCCCGACGATCCGAAACTGTACAGCAACAGAGCCGCATGCTACACCAAGTTGGCCGCCTTCGACTTAGGCCTCAAAGACTGTGAAATGTGTATTAAACTCGATAGCAAATTTATCAAGGGATACATCCGTAAGGGTAAAATATTGCAGGTAAATACAAACAAATTGATTTTCAAGCACCATTCGGGGTTAATCATCTGTCATGCGTATTTTTAGGGAATGCAACAAGCATCCAAGGCTTCGGCTGCGTATCAAAAGGCACTCGAAATCGATCCAAACAATGCTGAAGCCATTGAGGGCTATCGCTCCTGTTCAATGGCCTTCCACAACAATCCCCAGGAGGTGTGGAAGAACGCGATGGCGGATCCCGAGGTGCAGCAAATACTCAAGGACCCAGCCATGAGACTTATCCTCGATCAGATGCAAAACGAACCAAATGCCGTCAAAGAGTAAGACTTGATTGACTGAAGAATCCTCACAAATACTAATCTCTCCCCCCTCTCTCTCTTTCTCATTTCAGGCACTTGAAAAACCCTGCGATAGCCGATAAAATAATGAAACTACTCGAATCTGGAATAATTCAAATTCATTAAGCACTCTGACCACCACGCAATAGAATAACATCAATTTATCGTTTAAGGCTTGCACGCAAAGACCGGCGCTTTCGACTGCGACCCTCCTTACATATGTGTTTCTATTTGTTTCGGGCGACACTCGTTATCACCCTGAAATGTATCTGTTTAAATATAAAACAAAGACCTCTTAAATCAAACAAATCTTTTATAGGAAACGTAAATCTATAAATCTTAACAAAAATAAACAAAAAATAGTACACCACTTTCTACGTTTATGTTCAAATGATGTACGCGAGTATGAATGTTAGTTGTTCTCCAATCCGTTGGCATCGGTGATTGCTTACTTTTTCATTTATCCCAAGCGCAAAAATAACAAAAAAAAAATATGAATTTCTCTAGTTGCACATACTCTCTGAGCGCGGAGACAAACTAATGCAGTGATGAGTGGTAGAAATTTACTAACCATCTGTGTGAATCGAATGAATTGTAGGAAAGTGAATTAAAAGCGATAGAAAATAAAGGCATATTCCGTACTTGTATAAAATAAACAAAAACCACAAACAATAAGAGAGAAACAATAAAGCTAAATATTTGAACCGTCAAACGGCTAACAATTGATGTAAACTGTTGAGTTTTTCTTTGTGGGGGGCGGCGTTGAATGGCACGCACCATTTCTTGAAGTAAGACGTGTGTTTTTCATTGTTGAGTCGGATTCAACAATTATGTACCCACATCCTTCAGTCTACCATGTGGGCTGTCTTAAGAGCTTTCAATTAAGTTTGCAGTCTCCTCAAAGTCACCTTCAAAGGGAATCCACATTTTGAGGTTAAGATGCTGTGCACCTGTTTGGTAACATCATACCTCAAATCTAGGAGTGACGTTGATGTGGGACAGCAAATTTGGACGTGATTGTGATTGAAACATTGCATTATTGTGGATCTCAAGAACGAACTGGAACATGGTGTGCATTTTGAACCATTTCTTGAGGTCATGGGAAGCATATTTTTTTGTCGGAGGTTTTTGTAACACTTCACTGGAGCACTCAGACTCAAAAACTGGTCCATTGTACTACCAGGCAGCAACTTACTTTTGCTGAAATTTCATGGTCTTCCGAATAATGACCAGCAGGCGCTTCTGCGATGAGGAGCCTACATCATTAGTTTGTACCTCATTAGCACCGAATAACTGCCACCGGATCCGAGCAGAGGCAGAGGAAGTGCTCTGCAGTGTCATCGTCTTCTCCACCGGCGTCGCAGAGGGTTTCATCACTTAGGCCAAGCACACTTAGGTGTTTGGCGAAGGTGTAGTGCCCGCTTAGTACGCCGGTAAGTTGTCTGCAGTCTTTTCTGTTAAGAGATAACAAGAAAGCCGCGGATTTCTTACAGATGTTGGGAAGGATGCGCTTGGTCTGTTTACATCCTGGAGAGTCATGCCACCTGCGGTTGTGTTCTCGAGAAGTCCGAGAAGCGGTGACATTATTTTCTGCGCTGAAAAAGCTTGCGATTGCTTCGATATAATGCATTTTTTCTTACGAAACTTCTAGTCCCTCCTTTTATGTAATAATGAGAATAATTGCGGCGCTACAGTTCGAGATGAACTTGGGCATAGCTTCTTACCAACCACTCGTGTTGTGCGTGCTATTGTTCTCTCACGAGTGGAGGGTCCTGCAGTTTAATGCCGACCCCGAACGGCGAGATTGAGAAGCTTTTTCTAGACAGTTATCTCTTTGAGCATTGTCAGTGAATCGAAAGAGGTGGACCCGTGAAAAAATGTCAAGTGTTTTTTCTGAGATTCGACCTCGAGCGTATGAGTCGACGCACCTACCCACTACGACACGGCGCCCACCTCCTTTTATATAGTCAACGGAATAAGACGATTCAAATACCTCAACCTCTTAGGCTGCTACAGTCTGAAGTGGAGTTGGGACTCAACCCACAAACCTCGCCAGCTAGCACGATCCTGACCTTCTTCTTCTTCTTCTTAGGGCGCTACAGTCTGAGGAGGACCTGATCCTCACTCAACATGCCTCTCCAGCCAACACGAAATTTTTGATTTTCCGAAGCCAAGCAACTTTAGGAAACTCGCCTTATTACAACTTAGTGGATACATTCTTTTTGTTTCGAATTGATACGACTCGCACAAGACTGGTCTTATCGCTCGTCACGCTTCCGTGTGGCATAAGTTGAAGTGATTTCAATTGATTTTTCCAAAAAAAAAAAAAAAAAGGAACGATATGCGAAGAGTTTATGATAAGCTATGTAGTAAGACGGTCTAAATAACCCTTTCAACAAACAAATCTTCTGAGAACTCATATTCTTATGGAAAATACGAAACTCCTAAAACATCAGAAGCTGAACACAAAAAAAAATTGGATAAATGGATAAACGCAGCATGTGTCAATTCTCCCACATGTGACTCCACCTTAAAGAAAAGCAATCAAAACACCTCACTCATCTTGTTGAAAAGAAAAATAACTGCAAACTGCATTTATAGCAATTATTAATATTTTCCCCATCCAGGTGATCAAAACAGTTCAAAATATATAAACAGACATAAAAGAAGAAATAAAATAAAAAAAATAACACAAACCTAATAAAAGTCATCAACATTCATGTTTCTCTGAACGCACTCACTTGTCATTAGCACTCTGAACGTAACACATTTTAAATGAAAATCAGCACAGTACCAACATTGAAACGAAAAAAAAAATATTAAAGCCGCAATTTTGTTACATATCTCGCTTGTTTGTGGATTCGTGTGTAAATCGGGATTGTCGTGAAGGAAAATTCTTTTAATATTTCTTAAGAATTTGTTGATCATTACATTAGTGAAGTGTGTATAGTTAAGTTAACAAAGTATGGCCGAATATTTGGCATCTATATTCGGAACAGAGAAGGATAAGTAAGTTAAATTAATTCATGAAAACAAATTCACAACTAAAGGGGCACTCATTTTTCAGGGTTAATTGCTCGTTTTACTTCAAAATAGGAGCATGCCGCCATGGGGATAGATGTTCACGCATCCACAACAAACCCACATTCTCGCAGACGGTGCTGCTGCAAAATCTCTACGTAAATCCACAAAATTCAGCAAAATCTGCTGACGGCAGCCATTGTAAGTAATTTGATCAAATTTCTGGAGTCCTCTCATCCTCAACCCTAATACAAAATTTCATATTCTGTGGTTTTTTTTGTCCATAGTGGTCGCCAATGTGTCAGATGAAGAAATGCAGGAGCACTATGATAATTTCTTTGAAGACGTTTTTGTCGAGTGTGAGGATAAGTACGGAGAGATTGAGGAGATGAATGTCTGCGACAATCTTGGAGATCACCTAGTCGGCAATGTATACATCAAGTTCCGTAATGAGCAGGATGCTGAAAAGGCTGCCAGTGATTTGAATAATCGTTGGTTTGGCGGACGGCCTGTTTACTCTGAACTATCGCCAGTCACCGATTTCCGAGAGGCATGCTGTCGTCAATATGAAATGGGAGAATGTACACGATCGGGATTTTGTAACTTCATGCACCTGAAACCAATTTCCAGAGATCTTAGACGGTAAACAAATTAATCACTTTCATTTCTTTGAGGAGTATTTTATTGAATTTTGTGTTTCTTTGCAGGTATTTGTATTCACGTCGCCGTGGACGTTCATCCCGCTCAAGATCACGTTCGCCGAGGAGGCGCCGATCCCGGTCACGTGAGCGACGTCGTTCACGCAGTCGGGAAAACAATAATCGGGCAGATGGTAGAAAAGGTCGCTACTGAAATGAAATATTTACTTTTAACGGCATAAACAAACAAACATTTATATATGTACCCCATTCAAAAACAATTGCAAATCTGCATAGATCTGCAGACGACTTTTCCAATAAATTCTTGCAGATTTTCATGCGTGAATAAAACGACTTTTGATATGGTTACTTCCAGAGGATGAATGCAAATGTTCTTTTTACTGTTTTATGTGTGACTGGCCGTATCTGAAATTGGTGACGGAATTTTGAGAACGTTGCACAGATTGTGAATGTCCTTTCCATTGTTTTATGTGTGAGATGATCGTCTGATCGTAGCTAGGAACTGGTGGTCCAAAAGTGATGACGAACTTTGGGCAGGATCTTTCGTGATCTTATTCTTCTCAGTTTCCTGTTCGTCCGATTTGTTGTCTTATGGAACACCAAAAACAAGACCGGACTCTGTGTGTGGTTCCCTTTACTCGTGGATAGTTTTTCGTGGTTTGTAGGTTATTTGAGTGAAGCCCATTCATGACGTGGTGATAGTCACAAAGCACTAGGTGTAAGGCAATCTCTTCTCGAGTGCTTGAATCTTATGAAACATTGGATTAAAGGAGGCATCAATTTTTAAGTTGGACATAACTATGAACATTCGAAGGCCTATTCTGGTGCTTCAAAAAAATAAAAATATTCTTATCAGAATTAAACGTCTCGGCTGGTGTATATTCCACTTTCATTCTCATCATTTTCAGTGACCCGCATGTTCCACTAAAGGGGTCGCAGGGGGCAATGCATGCACGAGAGATCTCCAGGCCATTCGATCCTCTGCCACTGACTCTAACTCATCAGGAGCTATGCTCAAGCGCAACCAGGCGAGTTTTTGGACCTGTCCAACTATCTCGTCCTGGGTCTGTCAAGCGGTCGCCTACCTGATGGAATCGCATTCAAGGCACGCCTCGGATTCTTTAGGATGTAATCGATGCATCGTTTTTGGAAAAATTATATCAATTTTTCGAATTCGAAAGGGGATTCTCTACGATGCTGGAGAATTCGTCTTGGATTTCCATTCAAAAGAAGAATTTGTCTAACAAATTGAGACGAAGTCAGTATCGAATTGAATTTACTCTTAGGCAAATGAAGGCAAGCACGCTTTGACTCGTGACAAATAAGAGGATGTAAGCTTTTTATCAGTACAGTTTAGTACAAGAATACATTTGTCTTTGCGTGATTAACAAGCAAATAATGTAAGACTATCCACACAGTTTTCAGGCCAAAAATGAATACCTTCATAAGTAGCCGCAGTCAGTCAATGTCAAAAAAAAAAAGAAAAAATAAATCTTCCCATACCGGGAATCGAACCCGGGCCTCCTGGGTGAGAGCCAGGTATCCTAACCACTAGACAATATGGGACCATAACAAACACACTCCTTAAACGCATATGTAATCAATTTATTTACAAATCTGTTTAAAACTAAACTTGTTCACACCTCTCCTTCTTCAGACTTTTTCATTTCTTTTTTAAGTTGTTTCGTCAGATCGATTTGTTGTTGCAAAACATATGTGTTTTCCAATTTTCTACGCTGTTGCCGCTCAACATCTCGAATAACACCCTCGTGCAGTTTATCTCTACAATATCAGTGGAATTTGAGAAGATAATTGCTTGAGATTGAATGAAACTAACCTATCGGTGGTCTGCTTGAAGTGGACATAACCAATGATACCGGTAGAGATTGCACAGGCAGTGCCAAGTGTAATTTTTGATGCTGTTGACATTGTTTTTATTCAATTCTTTTAAGTATTCAAAACTTAGATTTTAAATGCACCGGAGATAAATACGTGACATACGGAACAACTGACTGTAATTTATTGACAACTATCAACAGAAAACCAAAACAGGGATGGTATTGAGGGAATTTTTTATCAAGCAGGTTTTTGCTTAAATTCTTTTATATTTGTTAAACAGTGGCTTTCTATTTCTTGTTATAACGTAATTAAAGGAAAGTGAAGGTCTAAACGAGTACTAAAAAGTGATTTGCATAGAAATAGTCTTTAGTTTGCAATAGAATCATGAACCAAGAAGAGAAACTTTGTACTTCATTCCGTAATTTCCTAGAGATCTGTAGCAGAACAGTAAATACCATCCGCGCTATCTACTCATTAACTGTATCAATACTTAAATATTGTTAGACCGTCCTTTTTGAATAATAAATATCATACAGTTTTAGACTTTTAACGTGAATACCCCAATCCATGTCTTTAAAAAAAAATTATCAGAGTCGCTGTTAACCGGTCTAAATGTTCGAACCTTGAGAATACTGTGGGAATGTCAGACGTCGATCGCAATTTGATTAATTGGTTAACAGTTGATCGTTCACTGGACATGTATTTTTACAGACGGATTGCTTCATCCTTTGAGAAAACTCAACAGTTGGTTTCGGATATTTTTGGTGCCTTCCATGTGTTCCAGTTTCGAATGGCAGATAATTAGCGTATTATGCACACACAAGCGTTTGCATTTAGCCTCTAACTGAGAACTCCTACTCTCACCTCCTCGTTAAGAGTCTGATCAGGGATCATCTCTTTTTTAGGATGGAGGAGCTAGTCAGATGATTGTCTAAAGGCGGCATCCAGAGCTCCAGTCAGCAGGTTCCTGGTTCACAATCTTTTTAGAGCCACTATATTACATTTCGGAGCCTAGTCTCAACGTGAGATCGATACCCCGGAATAGAGACTGCGATGGATGACCTCTTTTTCTTAGAGCCAACAGCTGCGTTTAAACCTGAAGGAGAAGTTACCGACACTGGATACTTCCGGGCCTCTAGGTTAGGTTAGGTTAGGAAGGGGAGAGTGGTGTTGAAAAAGAAAAACATCAGTTCCACTAGCTAGGAGCCTCTGTGAAGAATCTATGGCCCAGTGAGACTAGGCGCCGGTTCTGTAGAACTGGACAGTGCAAAGCAGATGTTCGATCGTCTCAGTTTCTTCTTCATCGTCGCAGCTCCTGCCAAGATCGCTGGATTCCGCATTTCATTTTCGGAGCATTGCTCCGATGGAGCAGTGTCCTCTGATCATTACGGGCCTTTATATCCAGGGGCTAAAGAAATGGATCTGGCATTCCAGTTGGTGGGTATGCCTGGGGCTGACTTCCTCACTACGTAGTTTCATTTCCTTAGTTCAGAGATGACTAACAGCCTCGGATACGGACGGTTGTTGACGTACCAATCAAACGAATAAAGGAAGACATCGAAAAGTTTGTTCGTCAGAGAAGTCAATACTGTGCTGGGTTCTACTACATTATCTACAAAAAAAACACTCCCTTGACAAAGAGTACAGGCAGGCACATGCAGCAAAGCAAGAAGCGTCTCCGTATCGAACCACGAAGTCAGGGTCAGGGAGCTCCTATTGAATTTCAGGAGCACACTTACACCATGTTGATCCATTGTGATACTCACAGTCAGATTACTACCACTGATCGACCACTCCAGTGATAGTGCCGCTAGTTTGAACCCAACGGCAAATGGTGACTGGACCAGATTTAAAAAACCGGATAAAAGCGTATTAACTTTGCTTTCACTGGGATTCGAACCTGGGATCACTTTAACTTAGAGCAGGCACTGAACCAATTGCACCATTCAGTCGTCTTGACCTTGAGCCTATGGGACAACGCCACAGAAGACGTCCAGGATTGAGGTGGCGTACTCAAGTGGAGAAATCTTAACCAACTTACTGTGGCAAACTAGAGACAGCTAGTGAAGTATCGTGTCAGCTGAAGAGGTTTGTTAGCTGAGCCCCAGGTCTAGCTCGGGCTGAAACACCATACAAAGACGAAGATGATGCTGATCCACATTATTTTTTTAACTCAACAGGACCAACATCTTATCAATAAAATACGGGCCATAATGCAGTCTTTTTGGTGAAGCACAAGAAGAATTCTTGGGTCGGAGGACATTTTCCATCGTTTTTCGCATCAGATACCATACAATTTATCTGGGCTCCACAAGATGTTACTCCATTTTTATCATTTGCACCACTTTAGATGTGATTTACTTCTTTACTTTACTTTGAAGTCCACCGTAGATCAATCTTCACACTGCGGCAGATCCTGGAGAAGACCCAAGAAATGCAAATTGGCACCCACCACCTATTTGTCGATTTCAAGGCCGCATATGACGGCGTGTATAGAGACGGGCTATACAGCGCCATGTCTAGTTTTGACATTCCTGTCAAACTCGTCAGACTAAGCAGGATGACGAGAGAGAACTGTCGCTGCTCCATCAAGGTCGGTAACGAACTCACCGAGACCTTCAATGTCAAAAAAGGTTTCAGACAAGGTGACGCGCTGTCATGTGATTTCTTTAACATCATTCTTGAGAAGATCGTGCAAAACTCACTGGCCAACACAAGAGGCACTAAAATATAGATTTTTGTAATTTTTGCCTAGTATAAGTTGTCCTGAAAAAATTAAATAAAAATGAGGCACGATCTTCCAAAAGTCTGTTCAACTGCTAGCTTACGCTGACATTGACGTGATTGGGCGATCACAGTTAGCTGTCAATGATGCGTTTGCTGGCATTGAAACGGAAGCGGCTAAAATGGGTCTGGTGGTAAACAAGGGCAAAACAAAGTTGATGCTGTCATCGAGAAAGGACGCGCAACATCGACGACTTGGCCAGAACGTCACACTTGGCAGCTATAACTCTGAGGTAGTTAAGGATTTCGTCTACCTCGGTTCCATGGTAACAGTACAAACGACATCAGTATCGAGATCAAACGCAGAATAACTCTTGCCAACTGCTGTTTTTTTTTGGCTCAAAAGGCAATCGAGCAGTAGAGCCCACTCTCGGAAGACCAAGTTGACTTTGTATAAGACCTTGATCATCCCAGTCCTGCTGTACGGCGCAGACGCATGGACAATATCCCAAGCGGATGAACAGTGTGGATTTCGAAGCGTTAATACGCGAACCATGCAGACACAAGCGTCTGCACCTAGCCTCTATTAACGAACTCCTACTCTCACCTCCCCGTGGTGAAATCCGGGAGCCGAGTACCCTCGACAGAAGATGGGGTAACCAACCCTCGTGGGACGTTTGGGCGGCTGCAAACGAGAGAGGGGGGAGTGTGAGTCTACCAGGGCTCATCACTCTTTTTAGGATGGCGGCGAAGGAGCTGGTCAACTGATTGGCCAACGGCGGCATCCACAACTCCAGTCAGCAGGAGCTACCTGGTTTCCATGGTAAGGTCGGGACCTTGGAATAGAGACGGCGGATGAGCCCTTTTAGGGCCAACGGCGGCGCTCACAGCCTGCAAGAGGCTACCGACACCGGATCCCTCCGGACCCCTTTGTCCGGGGGCTAAACAAATGGACCTGTCCTCCCAGTTGGAGGTTGTGCGTGGGGTTAACTTCCTCACCACGTAAAAAAGTAAGGAGTTGAGAAGCAACAATATGCCTCGGATACGGACGGATTTACTGTTGACGACCCCAGCAAACGGAATAAGGACAATGACTTTCGGTTCTGCACGTGGAATGTGAGGTCCCTGAACAGACCACGTGCAGCCGATGAACTCGCGGAGGCCCTAGACTGCTATAAAGCAGACGTTACCGCAATCCAGGAAGTGCGATGGGATGGGCCGGGCAAAAAGAGGATGAAAAACTGCGATATCTACTACGGCGACTGTTACAGAGAGCGAAGGCAGCGATTATTTGGATGTGGATTTGTTGTTCGAGGCAGACTTAGGCAAAAAGTCTTAAGCTTTAAGTACATAAGCGAGCGCCTCATAACAATCCGCATCAAGGCTAAATTCGGCAACATCAGCCTAATCTGCGCCCACGCCCCAACGGAGGACAAAGATGACGATAGCAAGGATGACTTCTATGATCTCCTAGAAAGAACGTACGATCAATGCCCCAGCTACGATACCAAGATCGTTCTAGGAGATTTTAACGCTAAGCTGGGTAAAGAGGACATCTTTGCTAGAGTCATCGGTAAACACAGCCTGCACGACACCACGTCCGAAAACGGACTCAGGCTGGTGGACTTTGTTACGGGGCGAAACCTCTCTGTAGCTAGCACGCGGTTCCCACACCTCAACATCCATAAAGGGACCTGGCGGTCCCCCGATCATTCAACCGTCAACCAGATTGATCACGTTGCGATCGACGTCAGACACTCCTCCAGTATTCTTGATGTCCGAACATTCCGAGGCGCCAACATCGACTCGGACCATTTCCTTGTTGTAGCCAAGGTAAGGACCCGGATATCGAGGAACAACGGAGTCGAGAAAGACAACCACGGTTTGACGTCGAAAAGCTACAATCGCAACAGACTGCCAGGAACTTTGCCGATCGAGTCTCCCTGAAACTCTCCGAAAGTTCGACGCCGCCTGCACTAACAATAGACGAAGAATGGAAACGTTGTCAAAGAGCCATCAGAGAAGCCGCTACTGATGTGCTGGGTTTTAAAACGCCAACAAGAAAAAACCCCTGGTTTGACAACGAGTGCAGGCAGGCACATGCAGCAAAGCAAGAAGCCTACCGGGCAACGCTGCATCGAACCACGAGAGCTGTTCGTGAGCTCTACGAACAGAGAAGAAGGGAAGAGAACCGGCTTCTCAGGAAGAAAAAGAAAGAGCACGAGAAGCGCGCGATCGAGGAGATGGAGAGGTGTTATGGCAGGAATGATGTCCGAAAGTTTTACCAAAGGGTAAAACTTTTATCGAATGGATATAAAGTTCGGACAGAAGCTTGCCGGGACGAAAATGGACAGCTAGTAGTAGATTCGCAGTCGATACTGAGAATTTGGAAAAATCATTTCTGCAGACTGTTGAACGGCGATGAGGACACAAATACCGCTGTCAGGCAGAATGTTCCACTCAACACAACGGACGATGATAGAAGAGAATACCGTCCCCCCGACCTAGACGAAGTCAAGATAGCGATATCGAGACTGAAGTCTAATAAAGCTGCTGGTGCAGATAGTCTGCCCGCCGAAATGTTTAAAGCAGCTGGAGGTGATCTGGTAGGGCGCATGCACCAGCTCATCTGTAAGATATGGTCGGAGGAAAGCATGCCCGATGAGTGGAATCTCAGTATCGTTTGCCCGATCCACAAGAAAGGAGACCCCTTTGACTGCGCCAACTATCGAGGGATAAGTCTCCTTAACATCGCCTACAAAATCTTCTCTGCCGTTTTGTGTGAACGCCTGAAACCATTCGTGAACAAACTGATAGGTCCTTATCAGAGTGGTTTCAGGCCCGGGAAGTCCACCATCGATCAAATTTTCACACTGCGGCAGATCCTGGAGAAGACCCAGGAAATGCAGATCGACACACACCATCTATTTGTCGATTTCAAGGCCGCATATGACAGCGTGCATAGAGACGAGCTATACAGCGCCATGTCTAGTTTTGACATTCCTGCTAAACTCGTCAGACTGAGCAGGATGACGATGGAGAACTCTCGCTGCTCCATCAAGGTCGGTAACGAACTCACCGAGACCTTCAATGTAAAAAAAAGGTTTTAGACAAGGCGACGCGCTGTCATGTGATTTCTTTAACATCATTCTTGAGAAGATCGTGCAAAACTCACTGGCCAACACAAGAGGCACGATCTTCCAAAAGTCTGTTCAACTGCTAGCTTACGCGGATGACATTGACGTGATTGGGCGAACACAGCGAGCCGTCAATGATGCGTTTGCTGGCATTGAAACGGAAGCGGCTAAAATGGGTCTGGCGGTGAACGAGGGCAAAACAAAGTATATGCTGTCATCAAGAAAGGACGCACAACATCGACGACTTGGCCAGAACGTCACCATAGGCAGCTATAACTTTGAGGTAGTAAAGGACTTCGTCTACCTTGGCTCCGCGGTTAACAGTACAAACAACATCAGTACCGAGATCAAACGCAGAATTACTCTTGCCAACCGCTGTTTTTATGGGCTCAAAAGGCAATTGAGTAGTAGAGCCCTCTCTCGGAAGACCAAGTTGACTTTGTATAAGACCTTGATCATCCCAGTCCTGCTTTACGGTGCAGACGCATGGACAATATCCCAAGCGGATGAACAGTCTCTTGGTCTTTTCGAGAGAAAAGTTCTGCGCGCGATCTCTGGTCCTGTTTGCGTAGATGGCATTTGGAGGAGAAGGTTCAACCACGAACTGTATGGGCTGTACAGCGACACGAGTCTAGCCAGGTGTCTACGGATCCAACGCCTAAGATGGCTAGGCCATGTAGAGCGTATGGACACCTTCGCTCCGGCCCGAAGAGTCCTCGACTCTGAGCCTGTGGGACAACGCAACATAGGACGTCCACGTATAAGGTGGCGCACAGAAGTCGAGGGGGACCTTGGCCGGCTTGGTGTGCAAAACTGGAGACAGCTGGCGAGTGATCGAGCTGGCGAGAGATCGGGCTGGCGACAGTTCGAGCTGGCGAAAGATCGAGCTGGCTAGAGAGGCATGTTGGGCGAAGCCCGGGTCCACCTCGGACTGTAGTGTCCTAAGAAGAAGAAGAAGATGTGATTTACATAAAACCTCGATATTTGTAGTTTCTCTTTCTTACAGATTGGATCGATCGTCAAATCGAGATCTACAGGTGATTGGTAAGCAAACTTCCCCTTTAAGCCAGTTTGGAGACGTAAAAGGATCTCATTTCAATGCTGAATGATTTGAAACTCAATAACGAATTGCACTTTAAGTGGTTCAGCAATTTTGTAACAATGATTCATCCAAGATCCGCATCCAAATCGAGCCCCTCTTTCTTCGAAGAATTCATGTATCACACAAAACTCACAGTCCCCAATGTGTTTTCCATTCACAATCTAACAATGTCAAACCTATAATCAATACACCGAATTCCATCGTGCATATCACATCCCCAACGTATTAATTACTTTATTACAATTGATTTCTTGCCCCACAAACGGGGGCACAAACGAAAGACGACAGCAGAGAAAAAACAAAAAAAAAAAAAAAAAAACAGAGAAACACCAAACATGTAACCAGAGCAAAAAATTAAAAAGAAGGAGTTAAGGAATAAAACTCATGAATGCAACCAAGTCAAGCTGACAATAGATACCCACTTTCTGAGTGGAGTACGAGTACGAGTATAATCACTTGTTTGATACTGCTGCAAAGTGTATTGACTTGCGCACAAGCCGTCTCCGAAAGTACAGAATGTAGGCATCCGAAGGGTGTGTGAGAGAGTGAGAGAGAGAGAGGGAGAAAGAGGAGAAATGATTAAAATCCATGGTGGCCCCCAAAAAGAACATTTTATTCTCATATTCCCCCGAGATACGAGGGCAGTTATATCCCTCCGTTCAAACTCAGTGTACACGCGACACGGTACGGTACGGTTTTGAATTCAGTCTCACTTTGGATACATCTCACGGTTTAACTTTCGTTGCTGTTGGTGGAGTTGAATTTTTGTATTTTATTTTCTTGTTTTTTTTTTTTTTTTTTGAGACGATTTTTGTTTATTCACTGCATCGGCGCGAGTCAGCATCGACACGCTTCAATGATTTCCGATCGGTTGTCTAGAATCTTGCAGATTTCGAGTGTAGTTTGATTGCAGTTTTAGCAACATCGCTTACAAACGCTTGCTCTCTCTTAATTGTAGTGTCACATACCGCATTGCTTTATATAACGAAACTATCTCGATACGAGTACGGTGTACGAAGGTTTTGCTTTAACGCACTCGTATGGGGATTTAGTTGTTCCTTCTGTTCTGTTCGTCCGAAGATAAGCATGATGGTGTGGTGGACGCAGAATTAACAGAGAGCGAGTGATAACATGATGGAAGCAAATCGAAACAGATTTCTGCAGTATTCAGCCGTGAAAGTACAAGTATTTCAAGTGCGCCTTGAAGAGGAAAAGTGAACGAAAAGGGGAGGAAAAAAAAAACAAAAAGAAGAAGAAAAACCCATGAACTGTGTCTTGCCCCCAATTTATAACGATATTGAAGAACGTAATTGTATTAAGTAAGGTCACTCTCGCCGAGACATCATCGGCTGCGAGCGAGGAAACAAGTCACATCTCGAGAGGGCGCAGATTTGAGAGACGAGCTACCGCTAGATATTATTCCGCTGAACGGGTGACATCATATCGGCATCGGCAACATGACAAAAGTGGAACTGTACAAATCTCGTGTATTCGTAACGATAATTCATCTGCTCGCTCTGGGCCAGTTCGCCTACGGCCTGTACTTTGACAAATTTCCAGCGAAGGCGCATAACCTGCCGGGAGTGCCTAAGGGATTCGCGAACAAGCTGAAATTCCTCACATACTGGGGCTTGGTAAGTTGTGTTTCCCTATCCAGATTTTTAGCCAGGACTGTGGGGGCTCCCTCATTCACCCACTCACAAGAGCTTTCCTGGAGCTTTCCAGATATGTGTGCCAGTGTGACAGTGTATGCAACAGATACCCTATGTACCGCACGTAACTGCTCAACAAGGGATGAGAATCATCAAGTATTTTTTCATTTTTTTTCCTTTGCCTTTCCTGTGCCACGGCATCGTCATCGGCATGACCTTGATGCTGGGGAAATGAGCATTCTGCGTGTATAATGTTTTCCATTTTGTTTATGGAAATTCTTTTCCATGTTTAGTTTGCAGTAATTTTCCTCTTGTGTTTTTTTTCCTGTCGGCCTTCTGGTCGTGGATGTTCCGACTAACTTTCATTGATCACGGAACGACGGTGTCTTTCGAGGGACGGACAAATGTATCTATGCTCTCTCACTCTTATTTTTTCACTTCAATCTGGAATTGTTTAAAGCCATCTGGATTTGTGATGTACCTTTCTTTTGGACAGTCACTGGGAGTAGATATTCTGCGAGCGAATTGTGATGAACGAGCTATGTACACATGGTTACTTGGATACTTGGATGCTTTCAATGATTTAAAGGCTTGCCCAAGCGTGAAGTGTAAACAAATATCGGAAACGAGTCGTCGTGTGTGGATTGCGAAACGCGCGAACGGTTGAGTAAATTTTGTTGAACTGCTCTCTGCTCTGATATGGATTTGTTTTTTTTTTCCTTGGAAATTTCTTTGGCAAACAAAAAATTGCATTGGGGACAGAGAAGATTGAAATGGCAAACAATTTGATTTGAGGTTGGCGTAGTTAACATTGCAGGCCTTCGTTTCTTGAATGGTAATCCAGTCACGGGTGGACGGAGCTTGTAACTTTAAGTCTTTTAAAGACTTTCGCTTACCAGCTATCGATCCCAAATCAATTTGTGTCAAGTTCAAGTTGGAAAATCCATTCCAAATGCGTACTCCGCTTTAAACATAGTCGTCTACAGTTACGTACAGTATTTGGGTATTTTTATTCGGGTATTTTTATTTAAAAGTCAAATTTATTCAACTGATCAACTCTCTTTTCTCTTTGCCAACTCACTATTACTCGCTCAATCCCTTCAAATTCCAAGGAAATATTCGAAAATTTAATAGTACGTTTACACCGCATCCAAATTCAACATTTCAGGAAAATATTTCAAAATGCGATTTCAAAATGCGAGTTCCCACTGCAACTTCAGCATTTCAAATGACAGCTAGTGTAAGAATTGATTATTGATATTTTTTCCTGATTGGAAATCAGAAGTGGTTGAACCATTTAGCTTGTGGTATTAATTTAAAGATGAATTTAAATGCTAATTCAGACATATTATTCCATTTTTATTGCAAAGATCACTTGAAATGATTTATTGTTTTATTGACAGCTGTTTTTTTGTTTCTGTCAGCGGGCTGAAATGTCATTGTATGACGTGCTGAATGGTGCTGAGTTTGTAAAGACGATTGTTCGATTTGACGAACTTACAAATGCAGCGAGGAAATTCTGCATTTCGCTGGAATGCAACATTCCAGAATGCAGGAAATGTATGGCGAAATGCAATGTATTTGGGCTGAAATGCAGAAACTACGGTGTAAACGTTGAGAAAATGTTGGAGCGAGAGCGTATGATTTTCCAAAACAGCTTCTCTGCGCTTCGGTGATTAGATTTCCTTCACTATTTCAAAGAGCCTGCGTTTCGGGTTTAAAGCCAGCTGCCAGCTGCTTGGCTCTTATAAAAAACGACCGGATGGTGTTTCTATCGCGAGACTCCTCGATACCCTTGAGCTGGGAGGCTGCGTAGACCCTTTTCTTCTTACGCATGATTTTTTTCCTCCCTTCTCCTTTTTCGGTACACTTCCCTTACAAGTGTGCATTTTCTGTCAGCTTTTTCCGAAGTACGCATTCGTCATCATACCAAGGGCTCTTTATAGGTGGTGGTTGGTATCCGATTCTGGTTTCGGCTACCTCTTTGATGACGTCGCGGTATTGGATCCACATATACTTGCCTTTTTTGATGGTGAATGCATATGGGAGAGTGTCTCACTTAGGCGCTCTCTGTAGGCTCTGGCTACTCCAGTAGTGCTAAGACTTCCAACGTTGAATTTCTTTTTTTGGGCGGCCCGCAGCTTCTTCTCGTTGGATGGTCGGGCTCTGAATTTGGCTGCAACAACAGAGTCAACATTTGCCCCTCTGAATTTTGCACATTCAGGGTGCTGGATGCGTGTCTCGCATCTATTAGCACGTAGTCAATTTGGTTGACGGTTCGACCATCTGGAGATAACCAGGTTGCTGTGTGGATTCTAAGTTTTGAAAATCTAGTGCTGCTTATCACCGTATTACGCGCTGCTGCAAAATCGATTAGCCGGTAGCCGTTGTCTGTTGTCGTATCGTTGAGCCTGTGCTTACCGACTAATCCGCCAAAGATGTTTCCTTACCAATTTTAGCATTGAAGTCTCCGAGTATGGTTTTGACACCATTCTCCGGACAGGCTCCGTGGGCTCTGTCCAGGAGATCATACAATTCCTCCTTGCTAGAGTCATCAGCTTCGTCAGTAGGGGCGTGTGCACATATTATGCTGATGTTTTGGAATGTTGCCTTGATGAGACGGTCGCTGATCGGCTTGAAGTCGATTATCATTGACCGTAGCCGATTTCCCACGACGAATCCGCATCCTAACATGTGCCCTCTTTTGTGGCAGCTGTAATAAATCTCACAATCTTTCCTTTTTTGCATACCCGATCCTATCTAATTTAGATTATGGTTTGGAAATAAAGATAATATCTCTCAAATGGTGTCCAATGTTTGCTTCGATCTGACGTGCTCTTTCTAAAGCATTTTCCATTACTTTTCTTAGAATTTTAGGTCCCATTTCAGGCTCTCACTTCTTCTCGCCTTAAGTTGTTGTATAGTTCTTGGCTTATATGCATACACCTAACTTTTTAGAAGCCGTTAAATCGGTCGACCGCGGTTACCAGTCAAAATCAGAAAAACGCAATATTATCGAATCACCTAAAATTTCCCTCAGGAGTGTCACACTAATTGTGAATCATTTGCTTTCAACTCATGAACCAATTGAATTCTATATGCAAAAAGATGTAACTGCTTTAAAATTATTTGCAAATATCGCCTAGACTTCACCAACTGTTGAGAACGTTGTGCTCTTTCTTTTTCTTCCTGAGAAGCCGGTTCTCTTCCCTTCTTCTCACAAACAGCTCTCGTAGTTCGACGAAGCTCTAGTAGTTCGATTGCCTGGTAGGCTTCTTGTTTTGCTGCATGTGCCTGTTTGCACGCGTTGTCAAACCAGGGGTTTTTCTCTACTAGCAATAAAAAAAAGAATTTCTTACTCTAATCACCGCGCTGGCGAACTGGTTTTCTATTTTGACGGCAGGCATAATGGAAAAAACGAATTCCGCAGTTTGAAGCAAACGGTTTCTGTTTCTATTTTTTTCTATTACCACGGTGATGCTGATGACATTAGCATCTCCCATTGTTCTCTACAGGGTGATAAGCAGCGATTGCAAAAGTTGATCTTAAAGACCACAAGAGGAAGAGGAAATATATGCTGTCGAGTAAAAATAAACTCACCAACATGAGCAACACCCTAATATCAATAACTTGTGATAGTTAACGAGTTAATTTACCTCTCGGTCGAATATAATATTCACAAATGACAATCTGATTGAGAAGAACAAACCTGGATAACAGCTGCTATTTCGATGCTAATTTGCAAAACAATCCGAGGAATAAAGGTCAACGAAACATTTATCTCGCTTGTTCTGCTAAATGGGACCGAATGCTGAACGATAAGCATGGCAACAGGGTAATTCTGGATTCTTTTAAAAGAAAGATTCTTCGTCGGATTTTGATTTGCGAGGAGAAGGAATGAGAAGGAGAAAGAAAACGACGTCATACTCTACGCGCGGTATAATTACCTTGACGCAGTACGGAAGTCAAAAAACGTTGGTTTGATCAAGACGACCACATAACGGCATGATCCGTATAACTAAAGGGTGTCTCAAAATTCGCGAGTAATTTTGATATAAAAAAACATTTGAATTCTTTGCTAATTCGAGCACAATTTAGGGCTATATCGGGAGTGGCATATTTGGATTTGTTTGGCTTCGTTGGCATGTCGGCAACTTCCATAAATGGGCGTGAATTTCGATGAAACATCTCTCTGTTCTTGGGTCGGTTAAATTGCTGTATAGCTGAGGCCTTTAAGTCCAAATATAGTGGTCATAAGGAAACTTAAGTCAACTAAATCGAGAAATGATACATTGTGACTTATCTTAGCTGTAAAGAACTTATGTTCTGTATCTCTAAAATAAGGTATGCCATTTGTAAAACTCTAAAATTGAACTACAAATAAACTGAACTGAACTGACTGTGGGACAATGCAACAGAGGACGTCCACGTACAAGGTGGAGCACACAAGTCGAGGGGGACCTCGGCCGGCTTGATCTGCGAAACTGGAGACAGCTCGCAAAAGATCGTACTGGCTGGATAGGTATGTTGGGTGAGGCTCAAGTCCACCACGGACTGTAGCGCCCTAAAAAGAAGAGGAAGAACTGAACTGACACATTGTGACATAAAAAACTTCGCTCAGTTTCGTCAAGTTCGTTCACTTTTATTTCATTGGAAGTCAAAAGAACCGCTCTCTACGTACGTAAATAACAGTTGGTGTTATTATTCTTATTGTTGAGCGTATATTGTCCCGCGACCTTCAAGATCTATTGTGCCCCCTTTAAATAGCCTAGCACTATTACAAGTTCCTCTCAAATACAGTTCTTTCCAGAGTTATATCGAGGGAAATGGACTCCTCTGGCGCATAGGTAAAGAAATCTATTCTAGAGTATTCTCTCTAAGCCAATTTCCTTCAGGAATCTGAGAATTAAAAATTGTTCTAGTGATTGCATTTCTTTTTCTGATATTAGGTACTTGCCCAGATATCTTTTTCCTTAATGGGCTAGTGCCCCACAAAATCCCAGTATATCTTCTGGATTTTCATTAAATTCTCCACAAAATCTGCAGAGACCTTCTTCTGATACCCCTAGTTTCCTTAGATGCTCCCTGAGTCTATAGTGCCCCGTTAGGAAGCCTGTTAGGATACAGAGGTTGTTCTTGCTCATTCTGATGCATGCCTCGAACCTCTATCGGTTATATTGCCCTAGGAGTTTCTTGGCCTGCTTCATTCCACGAGCGTTGTTCCAGGTTTTGTTTCCAGGCATGCCTCGAACCTCTTTCGGTTATATTGCCCTAGGAGTTTCTTGGCCTGCTTCATTCCACGAGCGTTGTTCCAGGTTTTTGGTGCGGTTCCTTCTTTCTAGTTCCCTGGATTCTTCTCTCAGGATATGATCTTCCACAGCGCAGAATGGTTCAGGGTCTATGAAGGGTTCTAATGCTCCTTTCCTTGCCAGGGAGTCGACCATTTCATTGCCTTTTATCCCCGTATGGTCAGGTATTCAGCAGAGTTTTACTCGGTTTCTCCTACTCAACTCTTTGAGCTTCTGTAGGCATTCCCATACAAGCTTGAATTTGTTGATGTAGGAGTCTAGTGCCATAATAACGGCTCGACTGTGCGACATTTTTGCTGTATCGCAGTTGGTATAATTCCTTTCAAGATTGATCTGAACGCATCTGTCTATAGGATAGATTTCCGCTTGAAAAATGCTGATAAATTTTCCCCATGGCATCGAAATATTTTGTCTTTGGTCCAAATACTCGTGCTCCAGTTCCTTCACCGTGAGAGATTTGCTGATAGTCCAGGAACATTCAAGTGTGCAAGACATTGGAACACCTCGATAAGACCTTTACAGCGTATTCTCAAAAAAGATTTGCATTTGCATCGGGCCATTTTCTTTGATATAGTACTACTGGCCAGGCATTTAATGGCGTTCGGGACATGAAACTTCAGTTTTTTGTTCTTAAATTGCAAGATTTAGATGTGGACGACATTTAATTTCTGCAAGAGGAAACCCCTTGTCATACAGGCAAAGAAATAATTAAATTCAGCAACACCAATTCAACAGAATTAGTCATTTCCTTTTCTTGTAAAAATCTGCTGTATACCTGGCCATACGGGAATGAAAGGCATGGAAATGGCCAACTCCCTGGCAAGGAAAGGAGCATCAGAACCCTTCATAGGCCCTGAACCATTCTTCGCTGTAGGATACCATATCCTAAGAAAATAATTTAGGGAACTAGAAAGATGGAGCCGCACAAAAACCTGGAACAACGCTCGTGGAATGAAGCAGACCAAGAAACTCCTAGGGCAATATAACCGAAAGGGGTTCGAGGCAATTAAGCCCAAACGACCAACTATAATTGCCGTACGAATGCTTAAAAGAACTAAAGCAACCAAGCGAATACACAAAAACTATACACTGTGACCATAGTAAACGCTTCTTTCAGTTTCGGTAAGTTCGTTCACTTTTGCCTTCTTACGAGAGAATGAAATGAATCTCTCTCTATGTACACAAATGTCAGTTGAAACCTAATATCTGCTTAAATTTCTATAAGCAATCACGGACAGTTGGAAATTTGACGATGCTACTGGTCACTTTTCGTTTATTTTTGACATAGGCTTACGTTTT
Source organism: Myathropa florea (assembly GCA_930367185.1). NCBI lineage: Eukaryota > Metazoa > Arthropoda > Insecta > Diptera > Syrphidae > Myathropa > Myathropa florea. Next base: position 124,651,039 of record OV884002.1, on the reverse strand, counting down.
CGAACGGCTTTTATGGTCCTTAAGTAAGCAAAAGTGAACGAACTTAACGTAACTGAGTGAAGCGGTAATTTTGGATACAGTTTATAACCTATGTCTTTTTGCTCGATTGCTTACTTGATTTAAACTTTCTTACGGTCATTGTGTTTGCACCTTCAAACTCAATCCCTTCATTTGTCACATTTGTCAAATGAGAAAAAGAAAAAAAGTAAAGGTGCAAACAGCAGCTTTAATGAATCCCAAAAAATATCTACCATGAATGAATTTCTGGAAAGCTACCTTTATGAAAGACTAGAGTACTCCCAGGAATGTCCAATTTATTCAAATTAATTTCAATAACGAATGGGTAAGCTTAACATCCGACTACCATCAAAACCAAAAGGACAAATTATTTTTACGATTCTCCCTGCTGATTACGACCTTAGAAATAAAACCTTTTCGTATATTATTCATTGACATTCAAGAGGTGTGGCCATCCAAACTGGCGCTGCTGATTAAACAGGATCAATAATTCAACAGCCAACGGAATAACCACCACTTTCACTTAGAGCGCATATGGTTCATTTAATTCTGCCTTCGACCTTGTAATCAGCCTTATATTTCGAATGACCTCTTTCTCCGTGTTCCTCTTTTATGTATGCATGGTTTAATGAACACAACTGCGTTGGTAACAGAGAACGGCTGAAACTACGTCGTCTAAAAATAGTCAACGCAGACAAGACTTGTTCCCTCTAATCTGTACACATTTTCATTCACATTACACGCCACAAGTGATAACATTTAAGGTTCGTCCTTGCAGAAAATTTCATCAATTTTCCTCGAGCCACTAGCTTCGCCACCGCCGCCGTCGCCGCCCCGTTTTATGGGCCATATAGTTTCAAAGGGTTAACTAATTGCTATGCCTCACTGGTCGTCACAATTTGAATGGAAACTTATCTGCCCTATCTGGCCTGTGGTTTGAGGACGTTACTCGAGCATCTCCTCATACCTGCGTGCCTATAAATAAATTATGAACTTTACACCCACCTCGTGCCGGTGGTGTACGTGGCTCACAGTTGGCCCGGTGACAATCAACACGGTATCACCCGTCAGAACCCAACCAAACGGAGATTAAAAACAAAACAATAAATAATTTGTTTGTTTATTTTGTCTTTATCGCAAGAGGGCAGAAAAAAACAAAAAAGAAAAACGTCAACTGTTTGGTAAGATATTGCAACAGTAACAGCGAACCTGCATGGGTTTTTTGACGCCAAAATAACAGCATAATCTGTTGTTAGATAACGCACACAAGTCATTTTATTTTCGTTCGTTCTTATCTGGATGAACTCTGCGGGGGTTGGTCAGTGGCTTGTTTGACAACTTATTGAATTCAATTATGAATGAAACCGTAAGCACTTCGGAAATACCAATAATCCTGGTCAACGACAGCTTGTTATAAAATATTCAAGGCAAATAACCTTTAAGCCCTTGTGGATTTATGTAAACGTAGAAAATTAAGTGCAAATTTTGAATTTTTGACTGCTTTTACCGTGTTGCCGGCGTCAATGTTTTTTATTATTTCTTCCCCTTTGGGTGGAGATACAGTCCGGGTGGACTTGGGCCTAGCTTCTGCGGTGTGTGCGTTGTTGTTGTCGCACGAGTGGAGGCCACCTACAGCCAACTTCGAACGGCGGAGTTTTAAAAAGTTTTTTTTTTTTGACAGTTGTACTCTCTGAGCATTGAGAGTGATGGGAGAGGTGGTGCCGTGAAAGTGAAAGATTTTATGTCTGGAATTGAACCTTCAGTGTTGGGGTTGCCGCATTTATCGCCAAATAGCCCGGAATAAGTCTCCTTAGCACTGCAAACAAGATCCTCTTTGCTGCTTTATGTGAATGCTTGAAATCATGTGTCAATAATCTGATAGATCCTTGTAAATTTTTTCTAGATTAATGCCTTCTTATTTTGTGGAAACTATTTACAAATTGACTTACAGCTAGACTTAAAACTAAGATATTAGTGTCGGCTCAACAATAGAGGCCATACGAATTTCAAATGACATATATAAATTGCCCTAACGTACAATATAAGTGGCTTGCTTAATCTAATACATGTTTTTAGTTATGTATAAAATACAATAAAATAAGTAACATATATAAAGAGAATAAGAAAACAAATAAAGTAAAATGTGTACCCGGTTTTAGCCTCGGTAGTGTTGCTTCGTTGTGGAAAAGGTCATCAAATCTGGGGTCAATGATTGCCCGGACGTGAAGGTATCGATGGCTGGGCTCTAGCGGGTGTTCTTGCAGCTCCTGTATGCTTTGGCTTCATGATGTTCACGGGGTCCCTGAATCTAATCCTCTCGGTGAGGTCAATTCCAAGATATCGTGCCTTTTGCGTGGGAGATATTGTTGAGTTGTCCGGCAGAGAAATACTAATGTTGTGGCACCTCGCCGCGTGTGATCTCCTCCTGCTGACTGTTGACGGCGATGCTTTACTCGACGTGCCACTATCTCTTGCATATGTCAAGGAGTCATCTGCATACAAGAGTGTCCTGCATCCACCAAGGTGGATCATCATGCAAGGTGGCGCGCACAAGTCGAGGGGGACCTCGGCCGGCTTGGTGTGCGAAACTGCAGACAGCTGGCGAAAGATCGTGCTGGCTGGAGAGGCATGTTGAGTGTGGCCGAGGTCCACCTCAGACTGTAGCGCCCTAAGAAGAAGAAGTAGATTATTCTTATCAGGTAAAGAGGGAATCCAAAGTCGGGAAGTTTAAAGATGAGCCCTTTCACCCAGATGGTGTCAAAGACCTTCTCAATATCCAACAGACATGCCACTGTGGTTTCCTTTTTGTTGAGTCCCCGCGTGAAATCATTGTGCAGCCTAAGCTGTGGATGAAGTGTTTCATGCCTAGGCCTGAAACCGAACTGGTATGATGGCAGGATTCTGCTCTCTTCGCTTATCGTGTTTACTTTTTTAAGTATTATCGATTCAAAGACCTTACTTATGCAAGATAGCAAAACAATAGGTCGATAACCCTCCATGCGTGAACGGTTAAGCTTCTTTGGGACCGGAAAATGTCGCCATCCGTCGGATTAGCGGATGTGTTGATCTCATTGAAGTATGTGGTGCTGTCGTTGAGGTCAGACACCGCAGACACCCGCGTATCGAACTCATTGATGATGTTTGGCAGATGAACTAGTGGCCGGTCCCTGACGTTCCCATGGAAGTGAGCAGCGAAGGCTTCTGGTTCATCATCATCCATTGTGAGGCTTCGGTCTTCGTGCATGATGGTATGTGGCATCTTGTTTGTGTTCCCAACTAATAATAATAGTAATAATAATAATAATAGCGACGCTACAGTCCGAGGTGGACCTGGGCCTAGCTTCTCAGCAACCACTCGTGTTGTGCGTGCTATTGGTCTTTCACGAGTGGAGGGGACCTAGAGTTTAATGCCAACTCCGAACGGAGAGTTTGAGAATCTTTTTCTAGACATCGTCAGTGACTCGAAAGAGATGGACCCGTGAAAAAATTGTAGGTGTTTTTTCGGGAATCGAACCGATGACATCGAGCGGAGGAGTCGACGCATCTACCCACTGCGCCACGGCGTCCACTTGTGTTCCCAACTATTCGACCGATTTTCCTGGAGGTGTCGGGTCCTGGTTTGATTTCTTCCAGTCTTCCTTTGAAGTCCTCCTCGTGGAAGTTCTTGACAGCTCGTTGGAACATGATATCGGTACATTTAAGCTGGGAGTGTACAGGTCTGTACTCATCATTTTGCGTATTCCAGGTTCGCTGAACTATCCTCTGGAGGCGTTTCCGAAGTCTCTGTCGATGAACGCTGATAGCCTGGATATGTTCCGGAAGGTGACCGTATTTATCCCTGCTGGTCCTTGGTCTCTTCTGCCTCTCTATCGCCTCGTTTACCACGGCATGAAATTGGTGAATTGAATTATCTTTGATCGAGTTGTCCAGATGGATGTCTTCTCTCGGCAGTTGTAGTTGATCATCGATTTCGGATTCGAATCTTCGCCAGTCCATACTCCTGAAGTTGGTGTACATCTCCGAGAGGGGCCTTTGGATTAGTACTCCCTGGGAGAGGTCCTTGTCAGTGTGGTTTCAGGCCAGGGAAGTTCACAATCAATGATATTTTCACATAATTGCAGATCCTGATAAAGAACCAGTAAGTCTACATTCCTCTTCAACCTGCACACTCTTGTGCTAGTTGCTTCCACCTATCCACGTTCAGACGATTGCGGTCCATTTCCAGCTGTGTGCGCCACAGGAGACGTTGTCTTTTTTTCTTTTTCTGAACACTACTGGAGCACTCAGACTCAAAACTGGTCCATTGTACTGCCAGGTAGCAATCTACTCCAGTGCCGTTAATTTGATCCCAACGGCAAATGGTGACTGGACCAGATTCGATTTCACTGGGATTCGAACCTGGGACCCTTCTAACTTGGGGCAGGCACTTAACCAACTGCGCCATCCAGTCGTATGTAGAGTAAATGGACGCGTTGTCTTGGTGCCCATTTACTCAATCTGGTGTAACCGTGTGAGACGGAGATTCGAACTCTTTTGACCAGATCGATGTCGCTGTACTGTCCGTAAAGCTCGCCGTCTAGTCTCTTCCTTCAAACAGCATTAGTGCACACGGGACCAGATATATGCCGAAAGACCTTTCTCTCGAAGCGACTAAGAATCTCCTCGTCCGCTTTAGTTAGTGTCTATGCTTCTGCGCTATACAGCAGGACAAGGATTATCAAGGACTCTTGTAGACATTTCTTAGTTTTTTGAGAGAGGGGTTTATTCCTCAATTGCCTTCTTAGCCCAAAGACATAGCGATTCGCTTTTGAAATAACCGATTATCTCCTCGGTTATGTCATTCCTTGAGTCCTGTCTATATGCTTGAAAAATAGACAAAATCGCGAGAGCCAAAGATATATTTAGAGAGGTCTGACATCCTCACTGATACAAGAAGTAAGTTCTTGTCAGTATCTGGTACTGAGAAATTGAAAACTTAATGATTTGCACAATTCCCCTTCCCCTTTATCTCCCTCTCGATGGACAAGTGAAACAATGATTAGAATCACGATTCTCGTGTTTCTACAGTCACCGATACACAAAGCATTGGAAAATATCTTGTGAATTCTTTGAATATCACAATCCTACTTCAGGCAATGAACTCAAAGCCGGTTGCTATTTTGAGAAACCATCAGAGTACCCATGCAATTAAGCGAATATCCAAGATCCTAGCAATAAATTCTTCTCAAGTACATAAAAGTACATCAATATTCGCCGAGTCGTATCTGCGAAGTGATGTAGATTATCCGCATCATTGATTTGCATTCAAACAATTCATTTCATTTGTATTTTTGGAAAATTAACACGAGGCGAAACGTATACTATGCGAGCAGATGAGCGTGCCTTAAATTGTTTGAAATGAGTTCTCTGAATTCTAGAACATTGTTCAATGCTGAATATAATGTTTGGTCGAAAAATCAATGTTTAGATTGAAAATAGGCTAAAAGAAATACACAAACCTCGTGGTAATGCAATGAATGGCTATTTACCGGGCGCCATTCACGGTGAAATTTTCATTTTTTTTCATTTTTAAGTACGGTAATGTTGCCATGAATGCGTTTGATGGTATTGAAATGGAAGCTGATAAAATGGGTCTGGCGCTAAACGAGGGCAAAACGAAATATATGCTGTCATCCAGAAAGGACACACAGGTGACATAGCTAAATCGTCACAATTTGCGGTTATAATTTCGACGCAGTCAAGTACTTCGTCTACAGCGGTTAACTCTTGTAAAACGCTGCTTGACTCAAGAGCCAATTAAGTAGGCAGGTAGGTGATAGGGTGCCCTTGCGACCGGGTCGCGGCAGTTAGATCCATCGTGCCCTATGTGTGGGGGAGGGGTGTACCCCGTGATACCTACACTTTTGCTGTTTATTAGAACCACCCAGATTGTTGTATATGTCTCAGGAGGTGCCTCAGCTCTATTCAGCTCGTCGAAGAAGTTACTGCCTAGTGTTAGCAGTCTCCTTGCCCGTAGGGCTGGACAATCGCATAGCAGGTGGCGGATGGACTCTACTTCCTCCTCGTCCCTGCAACTTCTACAATAGTCGCTATGGGGGATACCTAATCTTCTGGTATGGGTGCCCATCGAACAATGCCCGGTGAGAACTCCCACCACCGCCCGTGTATCCTTGCAACTTAGGCTAATCACTGACAATGATTTCCTCCTGTTCAACATCAGCCATAGGGCTCTCGTCATTGACCCAATGTCTAGAAACCGCACATTTGCTCTTTCTAAGGCTTCGTCCTCTATTTCCTTCTTTAGGCAACTTAACGGCATGTTGACATAAGGTAGTGGTAGAGATTTATCTAACTCTGAGCCCTCCTTCGCTCTCTCGTTTCCTTGAACTCCTATGTGTTCCGGTACCCAGAAGAGAGTCACCGTGTTTAGCCTGGAGATTTCGTCGACGTTTTGTCTACATAGCTTGACTAGTTTCGACTTTACAATATCCGACGCTATGGCTCTTATAGCCGTTTGGCTATCGGAGTATGTGGTTATCGTTTTTAAGGTTCCGTCTACAAAAACGGAACCTTTATAATTTCGGTGTGTCCGTCCGTCCGTCCGTCCGTCGTGTCTGTCACACTTTTTTATCTCCGAAGTTTATGAAGATATCGGCATGAAATTTTGGAATTAGGTACTTCAGACCTAGATGTCAATTCCTATGCAGCGATTTTAAAAAGTGGGGCCATTTGGGGGTGGCTCCAGTACAGGTGAAGTTGACACTAATTTTGAAAAATTGTCGCACCCCATCGATATATATATCAATCGACAGGTGGAGGTTTCTTTCAACACTTTTTTATCAAAAGTACCGTTTGGAAAATATGGAGCTCCAAAAATTTTCCCCCCTGCCATTTCTAAACCAAAGTGTTTAAAAATCTGAAAAAATCACAAAAACTTGATTTCATTGAGTACTTTCATTTAAAACAATTTCAAGCATTCTGGCCCTAATAGTTTTGGAGATATTGGCCAAAAACGGTCAATCATCGACATGCGAATTTTGAAGATATAAAAACGCAGTTTTGAAGACATTAATGTAAGCATTAAGAAATGATAAATTTCAAAATATCGATTTATGTTGAAATTTTGAGATATCTAAGATTTAAAATGAGAACCAATTTCATTTTCACACATAATTTCATGCTTTGTTCGGCCACTCTATTCGTTGATGAGCGTTATCTTTTCGATCTCACCCCTAAATGCCCAACAGAAATGAACACACACATACCACAGGCATGAGCAGTGAGTAGATAGGTATGTATGTATGTGTGATGGAAGGGATTTTCTGTGTTGGATAAACTTGGATAGAGACATAGGTATATGTAGGGATGAACATTTGTTTGTTTGGATGTATGAATTTATTAATAAATGGTTGATTTGAGTTGAAGTTAGAAGAAAATTCAACTGAAATAGTTTGGAAACGTCGTTTGATATTCAGAAATCATCCATCAATATTATGCGACGGAACCTTACCCGTGCGAGTACAACTCGCACTTGCCCGGTTTTTTCAGTCAAACTAAGCTCTTTAAGTGTAGGTGCCGCCTCATTCATTGCTACCACTTCTGCTTGGGAAACGCTACATTCGTCGCTTAGATTTAGGGATCTTTCAAAGAAATCGCAGAAGACCCCTGCCCCCGTTCCTGCACCTGTTTTTGAGCCATCGGTATGAAGGGAGATCTCTTCGCCGCCATTTGCTGATAGCTCTTTCCAACCTCTTCTATCCGGAATTCGTGTAGAGAACTTCCTTGTGGTAGTCAGGGTTGGTGACAGATAATCCGACGTTTTGTATCTGTATGATGTTTGAGAGAATGGACGCGTACCACATCTTGACTTCCCTGAGTCGCATTGCGGTTATAGCCGCTCTGCTACTACAGAAGATGTCAAGAGGGGTAAGATGGAGTAGGACCTCGAGTGTTGTCCTTAGGGCACCCGTGATTCCTAAGCAGGCCTATCTTTGGATCTTCGCTAAGATAGAATGAAGGTATTTCTTCTTCAGTGCTTGCCACCAGACTGATGGTTCGTAAGTTAAAATGGGTCTTACTACCGCTGTGTACAGGCAGTATACCACACGTGGTCTAAGACCCCAGGTGTTACCGAAGGTTCGCTTACATGTGTAGAAAGCTACACACGCCTTCTTGATGCGCTCCTCTATGTTCTCTTTCAAGTTTAGTTTAGAATCAAGTGTAATACTCACATACTTAGCCGTCCTTGAGAATTTGAGTTCCACCCCGTTAATACGCGGGCTTGTAAACTCCGGAATTCTCCTTTCTCTCTTGAAGAGCATCAGTTCTGTCTTCTCTGGGTTGACTTTCAAGCCCCGAGTGGCAGTCCAATTGTTGACCAACCTCAATCCATGATGGAGGCGCTCGCTTAGCGTTGATGGAATAGCTACATCGTCTGCATATGCAGGCGTTCCCCTATCCACTTTCCTCTAACAGCACGTGTTACCTAGAGAAGAATTGATCTGACGTGTCCGCAGCATAGACGCACAGACCCTCATCTATTTCTATTCTTTGAAGGCTTACTTGAATTGCATCGTTAGTAACATTGTTAAACGCTCGCTCTATGTCGAGGAACGCGCCTAGTGTATACTCTTCTTGATGCAAGAATCTTTCTGCTGTGGAAACCACACTATGTAGAGCAGTATCCACTGACATGTTCTTTATATATGCGTATTGCGATTTTGAAAGATAGTTTTCGCCCATCACATCCCTTACATACTCGTAGATATCCATGAGTCGTTCCAATATCTTCAAGAGGAAGGACGACAGGCTGATATGTCTGTAATGGCTTGGTGTGCGAAACTGGCGAGAAATCGTGCTGGCTGGAGATGCATGTTGGGTGAGGCGCAGGTCCACCTCGGAGCGTAGCTCCTTAAGAAGAAGAAGAAGAATGTTCTCGGGCTCTGTGATAAAATATGATCCTTACTTCGCATGTTCTTCAGCTTGTTAATTTTAAGATAAGCCCATGTGTCCAGTGACCTGGTTACACTGGTGTGTTGTTACGGGTGTGTTTTTTCTAATTTTTGACAAAATTTTTTTGAACACATGTTAACTGTCAAGAGGGAACTAAAAAAATGCAAAATTTACTTATATTTTGATTTATTTTATTATATAATGATCTACAGGATTATAGAAATAAAATAATGTCAGCAAAATTAAATGACTGAGATTTTATTTTATTTTATCATTTCATTTATTGTGGCATAAAGTGTACAATAGATACAATTTTAAATTATTGTTTTACAGAGATATGGTAAAAGTACCTTACTACTATAATATAAATACAATTGGTTAAAATAATATCACATGATTTTTAAATTTAGAAGGAAAAGCCACTAAAAACCTTCATTAAAACAAAAAAAAGAAAAAGAAAGAGTAATACATATAAGGTGAGAGGGAAGAGAGAACTAGTTGCGAAAACTCAGTAATGAAACTTTGGTGCTATTATTAAATGGTATTGAAGCGATTTGTGTAGCTATAGAAATAAATAAATAAATAGGTAAATAAATAAATAAATAAATAAATAAATAATTAAATAAATAAATAAATAAAAAAGTAAATAAATAAATAAATAAATAAATAAATAAATAAATAATTAAATAAATAAATAAATAAATACCTAAATAGATAAATAAATAAATAAGTAAATAAATAAATATATAAATAAATAAATAAATAAATAATTAATTAAATAAATATATAAATAAATAAATACATGAATAAAAAATAAATAAACAAATAAATAAATAGTAATAAATGAGTAAACAAATAGATTTATAGCTATATATACACAAATGAGTAGATATATAAGTAAATACAGAGAAAATAAATGAATAAATATGATAAATACACACAAATTACAATGCCAAATTAGAAATGTAGACATTGTCGGAAGATAAACACGAAATATTGTACTTGTACAGAATTTTTTCAATCCTTTGTGCTACCATTTCAATGTTGGCCATTTCATGTAGTTCTTTTGTTGGGAAAAACCATGGGAAATCCAGAATCATCTTAAGCAATTTATTCTGAGCTATCTGAAGCTTACGTAAGTGACTGTTTGCACATTTACCCCAGGCCGGAGAGCCATAATATATAATGGCTTGAAAAATAGCTTTGAAAATTAGTAGTTTGTTCGAAACATTGAGTTTTGAATTTCTACAAATAAATGGATATAGTATTCGTATAGTTGTGTTAACCTTCTTAATTGTTTCTTGCACATGAAGACTAAATGTTAAACGCGTATCTAAATAAGTACCAAGATATTTTACATTCGGTTTCCATTCAACCGGAATTCCATTGACAATAAGTCTGTTGCTAGGAAGTAAACAAGCTTTTCTTTTACGAGTAAAAAAGATAGCCTGTGTCTTAGAAGCATTCATTTTTATTTTCCAGTTAATACAGTATATTTCGATTGCATTTAAAGCAGATTGTAGACTAGTTTCAACGTTGAAACCAATTACATCTGATGTATAAATGCAAGTATCGTCAGCGAAAAGGGCAGTAGTATTGCCCTTTGTCAAGTTAGGGAAATCGTATGTATATATGTTATATAAAACTGGACCAAGGACGGACCCTTGTGGAACTCCTGCATTAATCCATTTATTTACTGAAGAATATCCGTTTATGGAAACATTAAAACATCGGTGAGACAAAAATGACTGGATGACTTTGACAAGATACAACGGAAGATTAACACTTACTAACTTATGGATCAATCCATCATGCCAAACAGTATCGAAAGCTTTTTCAACGTCTAAAATTACCATGCCAGTACTTTTTCCACTTGTCAAATTATTTTTGATATCACTTGTGATACGATGCACTTGGTGTGTAGTACTGTGAAAAGATCTAAAACCAAATTGCTCAGGAGGTATAATAGAATTACTCTCAATGAAAGACACAACTCTATTCTTTATTATCTTTTCAAGGCACTTACTAAGAGAACTGAGCAAACTGATTGGTCTGTAACTTAAGGCTAGAGTAGGGTCTTTGCCAGGCTTCAAGATTGGAATTACCTTGGCAGTTTTCCAATGGGTTGGAAAATGTCCCAAAGTAAGACAACAATTAAAAAGGTCAGTCAACTTAATGAGAGCAAAATGTGGCAAATTTTTCAGACACACATTTCTAACACCGTCAAAACCAGAAGATTTCTTAACTTTTAAGCTGTCTATAACATGTTTTAGTTCAGTGACAGAAATACGATTGAAATCGCTGACTATTGTTTGCGAATTAAGCAAATTAATAGAGTGCTCGACGGAATATTTAATGTCCGTGGGTGGGATTATGTTATTGGTTATCGAATGACTTATTGAAAAGTGGTTAGCAAACGCATTGGTTTTTTCAGTGCAAGAGAGTATCACAGAATTATCTACCTTCAGTGGAGGAATGTAAGTATGTTTTTTCTTTATTACTTTCACTAAATTCCAAAATGGTTTACTACCTTTATCTAAATTTTGAAGTCTATCGTTCCAGGATTGATTTCTGAAGTTTCCAATAGCATATTTAACTAAAGAGTTCATTTTTTTATATTCGATGAGATAGACATCATTCCTTGTTCGTCTCCATCTGGATCTGCAGATGTTTCTCAGTTTAATGAATTGAAGGATGAAGTGTGGTAGCACATTCGATGCCTGTCTTAAAGTCGTTTTCTTGGGTACTGACTGCTCAAAGCCTTCCAGAATAGCATTTGTAAACGTACTCACATTTTGGTCTATATGGGTTTGGCTGTTGTTTTGAACTAAGCTGCTATCTAGCTTCGAACGTATCAAACTCTTGAATAAGTTCCAATTAATTAAATGACTGAGATATTTCAGGTTAAATTTAGCTGTAATGACTGTCCACGTTTTTTTTGGTTTACTGTACACGTTTTTTTTTTGGTTCACTGTACAAGTTTCTTTTTAAAAATGCAATCAAATGAATGAATTATGGCTTTATAAGTAAGAACAAATTTTCCAATTAATTATGACATACAACGTTGTTCAAGTGTCTGCCTCAGCTGGCCTCGCAGTAGCGCATTCTATCATCACAATTTCCCAAGACATTTTTGATAATTTTGGGATGTAGCTCTCGGATTACTTGGATGATATTGGCCTTAAGTGCTTGAATCCGGAGTGTTGACATAACATCAGTCCTTCACGGTACTCCACAATAAAAAAAAAGTCCAAAGAGGTTAAATTGCAGCTCCGATGCAGCCAATTGACATCGCCATGACGGCTGATAACACGATTTGGGAATTTGGTGCGCAAAAGATCGATTGTGGCATGGGCTGTATGGCATGCCGCGCCATTCTGCATTAACCAGAGGTCGTCCAATTCCATATCTGGAATTTCAGTTCAAAAAAATGGGTTAACATGGTTCTGTAACGTCTACAGTTGACCGAAACATTGTTCCCAGCCTCATTTTCGAAGAAAAATGGTCCAATGATGCCACCACTCCACAATCCACACCAAACTGTCACCCTCTGCGGATGCACTGGCTTCTCGACAATAACGTGCGGGTTTTCCGAGCCCCAGATGCCGCAATTTCGTTTGTTAAGGTAGCCGATGAAAGCAAGATGAAAATGCGCCTCTTCAGAAAAGGTGATTTTTCGCTCAAAATCGTTGTCCAATTCAAGCTGCTCTAAGGCCGGCCCGAAATGCGAAGCGATAGCGAAGCGGATGGTCGCGCGCCTTCAATTGCTGAGTCAACTGGTCCTTGTAAGAGAAGAATTCGGGGTTCTTTGTGCAGAATTCTCCTTAGATCGATGGTGAGTTGATGTTCGTGAATTGAGTCTCACACTCTCGTTCACAGCAGTCACATTCTCATCTGTGCGCACCGTACTATGACGGGGACCATGAGTGTTGTCCACTAGCATACTAGTCTCACGATCTTTTTGCACAAACTTGCAGTCGCATTGGGTGCTTCATTTCGGCTAAAACTTATTTTCAAGACAAGCACTGTTTGGGTTACACAGCATTCACTTTGAAAATAAGTTTTTAGTATTTCTCAACTCTTGTTTAAGCGTAAAGCGGCTCATTTCGTTTCGCGGAGGTATGATACTGACTTTCTGTCAAGATTTCGAGCGGAAAACAGCTATCAGTGTCAGAATAACCTATGTTTAAAAAAAAAAAAACACTTGATGGCCCACCCTGTGTATACTTCTTAGATGTCAATGCTGCTTTTGAATGTATTGGTTGCATGTTCTTAGTGTGATGAAAAATGATCTTGAAAATGCCAGCCGATAATTTCTACAAATAGTTCGATTTGCACTAGGCTGCAACGTATTTAGTGAAGCAAATGATGTCTTTAGTGTCACTGTGAAACTGATGCACGTTAAAATCTTTCCATCTGTATTTTGATATGAACTATTTCCAAGGCATTCGCAACATCGTACAGAAAGATTGGCTTTGCTATGAAAGTATAAATCCCGTGTGTTACTTTTGGTTTTGGACCCCACTTTGGTCCGTTTTGAGTCTTTTAAATGGATTTGAATTTGGCTTTTTGTTCCCAGAAACATAGACATTTTGGTTCAGAAATTTGAGAGGAAGTGACACACTTTCGTGTGATGGATGGATTGTATGGACAGCACAGCAACGACCTACACTCGGATTCCATGCATAAAATGGACGGCATGAAGCAGAGATTCTTCTTCTTCTTCTTAGGGCGCTTCAGTCCGAGGTGGACCTGGGCCTCACTCAACATGCCTCTCCAGCCAGCACGATCCTTCGTCAGCTGTCTCCAGTTTCGCACACCAAGCCGGACGAGGTCCCCATCGACTTGTGTGAAGAGATTACATGCACACAAATTGGTTTTTGAAAAAGCATCCAATTTGTGTGTTTTACAGCCTTCTTATCTTTAGGAAAAGTAAATGAAACATTGACTCCATATACTCGAGTGTCATCGACTGTTAATTACTTATATCACATGTAAATCTGTAACCTCCTCTAATTTGACTAAACAATCAGGTTAGGAATTTGAATTGTGATTTGATGTGAAGATAAAACAAGATAACTTCACAGCATTATCACTAAATTTTAAAGTTTGAGCTGAAATATGAACGAATAAATAAAATGCAGCAACGAATACTCACTGAGCAAGCGACTTCAGATAAGAATATCTTGACAAGTTGATAAAAGAGTTGGGATGACAATGTGACGCATGATTAAAAAGTTACGCAAACGAGATTTTGACACAAGTTTGGATATATATTATGCATACAGTCAGTGTAAAGAATAGGAAATAAATGAACTTAAAAAAAATCAAAGATGATATAGAAAAGCTATTATTTTGGGCGAGTTTTGCACTGGTTTAGATCCTGAGAAAGGAGTGGAACACATCAAATACTTTTAATTCAAGACACCACCATTCACAAGTCACGAACAAGATTTCAAGAATGTAAAACCTGGGAAAGATGTGCAGCAATACTGCATGTAGTGATGCGTGCAGTAAAACAGATGTTCAATTTTTACATCTCGTTGCATTCGTTTGCTGTCATTGTGAAAAGTGATAATTGATTTCGAGAAATAAATTATTTTTACCAATAATAATAATAAATTAAAGAAAATATTTTTTTTTTCGGAACTTTTTAATTTTTATTTATTTCTCGAAATCACTTTCTCAGTGACAGCGAACTACGAGATGAAAAGATGTACTGCATATCTGTTTCGTTGTGCATTTCTGTACGCATCAATGCAGGCAGTATTTCTACACATCTGTTCTATTCTCGAAATCTCGTTCGTAAAGCTGAAGTACTCAGACTCAAATACTGGTTAATTGTACTACCAGGCAGGAACCTACTTTTGCTGGAGTTTTTTGGTCTTTCCGAGGAAAACTGAAATGTTGGTTCCGCGATGAGGAGCCTACAACATCAGCTCTCACCTCATCAGGACCGAATAACTCCCACCTGATTCAAGTCACCAGTATCAGAGGAAGTGTTCTGGAGTGTCCTCGTCTTCTCCACAAGCGTCGCAGAGGGTTTCATCGCTTGAGCCAAGCACATTTAGGTGTTTGAGGAAAGTGTAGTGGCCGGTTAGTACGCAGGTAAGTTGTCTGCATCGCCACTGATCCTTGCCTAGCAAGTTCATCCGCGATCTAATTTCCCGTGATCCGGGAATTTAGACCACCGATCAAATTCAGAGAAGACGTGCATTTCTGAACTTTCCCGAAAGTGGTTAAGGGATTGAGCAAGGCCTTAAGCACTGCTTGGCTGTCGCAACAGACACGGATACTTCGCCCTTGCCACCTGTTCTTTTCGACATAGTTCATCGCCACTAGGATCGCATAGGTTTCCGCTTGGAAAACCGACGCAAAAACCAAACCAAAAAGCGATCGATCAGTGGTAGTAGTCTGACTGTGGATATCACAATAGTCTAAGTATGCTGATGAATTCACTAGCAGCCCCCTAGCCTAACCTAACCTAAATGACTATCTTCGAATTTTTTGTGCAGTTATTGTCATTCGCCGATTGATGAAAACAGCTTGGCGCTCATTAGGGACTTATTGAAATTATAACAGTAGTGACAAACCTATCACCGATCGTGTAGAAGAGTATTCAAACGGTTTAATCACAACGTCCCAATCACAAATCAGTCACATAAAGATGTTCAAACCTTACCTTCTTTGCCCATGAACATTTTTTGACAGCTTGTTGTCACTCCACATGGAATAAGAAAATGTGTGGGAAATAAGACGGAGTAGTATGAGCATTTTTGCGATGGACGAGGTAGAGTGAACCGCTGTAAAGTTGACGATATTTGCATGATTGATATTTCTCAAAGCGGATTTTACACGAGCATGTCAATTGCTTCAACTAACGGTCATTCTGACATCTGTCAAACCGAAGTGTCACATTGCAAACCGTCTGTGTCAGTTTTATTCAGTTTTTCATATTCAAGCTGCAACTACTTTGCAAATTTTAGAAATTTAGTTACAAAATTATGGTCCTGTGGGCCATACTTATAGAGCACTTGCACCGTATTACTCTCGACATAATCGATCATCTGAGACGGCTATTCGCCGTATATAATTGACAGTTTTCACACAACTTTTTCTTTGCAAGACGCTGTGGCACCAAGAAGGACAAGAAGAGTGCTTACTGAAGAGAATATTGCATCCGTTCAGGAGATGTTAAACAAGGTCAAAATTTATCGATTCGACGTCGTTCACAGTAGCTTAGTGTTTGTCGGTCCCCTTCATGGACATTTTTAGGAAAAAATCCTGGTTTGAAGATACAGCTCGTGCAAGAATTGAAGCCGAATGACAAACGATTGCAACAAATTTTCGGTGAATGGACTCAAAATGAATTGGCATTGAATTCATTGTTCTTTCAAAAAATTTGCGATGAACCTCCGAGTCCTCGAAATAATTTTAAATTAACGTATTCATTTCAGTCAATTTTTTGTCTTTTGGACACCTTGGTTAAGAAATGAGAGGAGGAGTTCCATATCAATGGCTGTGTTCATAAGGCAAGAACTTGAAACAATTAAAATTTAGTAAAAATTACCAGAAGTTATCATATTCTTATACCAGTATAGATAAACCGTTTGGAAATCCTTTTTTCATTATATTTTTAACTCAAAGTATGCTCTTAAGGGTGCGGACACGCAATGAGCGACGAGCGATTGATGAGCGATTGAGCGATGAACGATGAAACACATGAAATCGTATGGCGGTATCCTAGTAAGCACTGATCGACTTGCGATTCTTTTAAGCGACAGAGCGACGTCGCTCGGCAATCAAATCTGTTTTAATTTTTTAGTCGTTTGCTGAGCGACGAAGTAAATATATGGAGAAAACAAACGTAGAAAGTTTGATCTCAGCTGTTCAAAGCCGCTCAGTTTTATGGCAGACAGCCACAATGTTTACCGGACGAGAAGGAAATGGTTATTACAAGTGTCAATACGCGTACAATCAGTACTCCTTCTACGAGTACCAGCTGCCCCCAAAATTTGCCCAAAAATACAAAGAGAGCAGCAACAATCAATTTGGACTCTGAATTTCTAGAGTTAGAAAAAGAAAGACTCTGTATTTTAAAGCAAGAGGCAGAGAAAAAAGAAGATGAAAGCGACGGATGACTTTCAATTTTTCAAAAGTCTTTTGCCATAATTTTCTCTTTCACGATTTATAGGGTGCACACCGAATCTTCATTTTCTCGATCTTATAATAGCTCTATAAATATAAGTGCGACTTTCAACTAAAAGACTACGACGAACTGAACTTGAAAATTCAGTAAATGGCCACCCATCGCTCAGACTCGTCGCTCAATCGTTCAATCGCTCATTGCGTGGCCGCAGTCTAGTTCCCAGTATGTTTCAGAAAAAAGTTCAAATCACGGTTTCTCCAAAGTAGCCTTTTCGAGTTGTTGGCGCTTTGAACACAGTCCTTGATTTTTCTCAAATGATACTCTTACCTCTGCTTTACTTAGAAAGACCTGTCGATTGATATACCATTCAATAAGGTGCGCCAACGTTTCAAAATTCACAAACTATGCGCATTCAAGAGCCACCCCTAAATAGAAAATGATATCCAGGCCTAAAGCATCTAACTTCAAAATTTCATGCCGATATCTTCATAAATGAAGGAGCTGCGGTTAATGTAACTGACGGACTGACTGACATACCGGAATAAAAAGATATCCTCTTCAACCTCCAATACCACAGTCCAAACCCCAGTAAGAGTACTTTGTCACATTCGACCGCACAGTTGACAGTTCGTTTTCACACATTTTTTTACTGCTGCCTTTAAGACATTTAATCAAATAAACCAACGATTAATTCGACCGAATGGATTAATTGCTCTGCGTGGTTTATGGCTGGGGAAATGTTAATTCGTAAACATTGCCGCAGCTCCGAAACGAAATAAACAAGATTCTTTTTCTCATCTCACACCATTCGGGTTTTTATTACACTTTTCCTTTTTGGCAATTGTCTGCTGCATGCCATATGGTCTGCCAAAATCCTTTTAATTAAATCCAGCCACCGCGCCGCGCCATACAGCTCAGACCAACTCACAGATTAATCATTCTCTCCTCATCATCGGAAAATGTGAAAAGTTTCGTTTTCATCTTTTCAAATTAGTCTCCCATAAAAGAATGATTTGAACACCCTTCGAATTGTCAGAAACGTAAAACGTCTGTAAATCAAGGAGGAAGTTGTCTTTGAAAACATCGAAGAGATACAACCGTCCGTGGCCGTGCGAGTGGATGTTTTTCGAAATAAAAAATCGCCTATTCGTTACTTCTAATTGGCATAGGTTGTGTTGTAAAAATATTTGTCTTCAGATCAAAGGATTCGAAGCCATTCAAGTGATTCACACATGGGATTTTTTTCCTGTAGCAGAGAGGAAAGAAACAAAAAAAGATGTGGTTGTGGAAAAAACCGCATTTTTTCGAATGTTTAAACGAAGAGTTGTATTGTAGTGTGTCATGAATTCGGAGGCATTTACTGAGCGAAATTGTGTAAACTATTCGTCTCGGCTAGACCGTTAAGTGCGATTGGACGATGAGATCTGTTTAATATTTCTGCTTGCCTTGGAATGCGCGATGTGAAGTATTATAAGGTCAGCCAACATGAAAATCGATTAAGGCAGGCATGTAAATAAATGAAGTCTGAAAGCCCCTTCATTGGATTCTTTATGGTTCTGGAGAAAGTGGAGGCATTTACACTCCGTCCCACTTGATTAAGAGCAGGTAGTTTATTGGTTTAAATTGACGATACTTTTCAAAACCTTCGATAATCTGGGAGAAACGAATTGCAAAAGGAAAGTGGGGTAAAGAAGACAAAAGAATCGAGTTACTCTTGTATACCCAAAAAGGGTGATTTCAAATTTAAGTTTCAAGTTTCGAGTTTCAAGCTTATTCAAGTAATAATATTTCTTATATTAAGAAGATTATGTAATCTTATGATTAAATGCAAGCTTTAGAAGGATTTACATAAGTGGAGTGCAAATATACTGTGAATTGACATAATTTCATACCAGTTTAGAAGTGTGGAAAAACAATAGAAAATAAAAATAAAAAAAACAAATGATAATAGTGATAAAACAGGTAAAAAACTATTGAAAATTTAAGGAAATCAAGAAAGAAAAGTAATATTAAGATAATTCAATTTGTTCTCTGGTCGTGTAAGCAAAAATTGAAGCTTTAAACCTGCTCGTACTAGTAATCTCTCTCAAATGCGATGGTAGAGAGTTCCAGAGCCTGGTAGATTGTATAAAGAATTGTCTTTCTGACTGGAGGCAAGAGTATCTGGGTTGTATAATTCTTACCGGTCTAGGAGATTGGAAAAATTTGATTTTAAAAAGATATTCAGGTTGTCGAGTAACGATAGGATTGTTTAGAAAGCAGAGTGTTTTGATTTTCAGCAGATTTGAAAGAGTGCACTCGGCAATTTTTGTAGAGAAACATGAAACATGGTCCCTTTTCCTTAGGTTAAATACGTATCTACCAATGTTATTGTAGATCATGATCAGTTTTCTCATGCTCTTTTCGTCAGGTTTGCAAAAGATTTCGCACCCATATAGCAACACTGGCAGAAGTAAGGATTTAGCAAGCGTCAATTTGATTTTCGTGGGTAAGAAATTTTGAGTAGTCCAAAGAGTACGTAGTCCGCCATTGCCTTGGCCTTGGCAATAGCCGTGTTAATATGAGTATCCCAGGAGAGAGTACGATTAAAAACTATGCCAAGATTCTTAACAGAGGTTACCCACTCTATATGACTTTGATTGAGGAGAACATACGGAAGATGCGAAATGTCAAATGCCTTACGGTGAATAACAATAGCTTTTGACTTTTCTGGCTTAAGTCGCAAATCATTTCTCATAGACCATTTATAGATTTCGTGGGCGCCGTGGCCGTGTGGGTTCGTGCGTCGACCCATACGCATTAGACTTTCACAGTCTAGGTTCGATTTCAAGTTCAGACAAACAATTTTTTCAAAAAAAAAATTGTTCACAGCCCCACCTCTTTCGAGTCACTGACAATGCTCAAAGAGTATAACTGTCTAGAAAAAAGCTTCTCAATCTCGCCGTTCGGAGTCGGCATTAAAATGTAGGTCCCCTCCACTCGTGAGAGAACAATAGCACGCACAACACGAGTGGTTGCTGAGAAGCTAGGCCCAGGTCCATCTCGGACTGTAGCGCCGCCATTATTATTATATTATTATTATTATTATTATTTATAGATTTCATTGAGTGCGGTAATAGCATTATTAATTTTATTGAGAGGTCGACTCAGAAAAAGCTGAAAATCATCGGCGTACATATGAATATTACAGTGCTTAATAATTCTAGGCAAGTCATTTACATATAAAGAAATATAATATAATGTTGGCCGAGGATTGATCCTTGAGGAACTCCGTTTAGTACGTTAATAAAGCTAGATGAGGTATCATCAGAAATAACGCGTTGTTGTCTTCCACTAAGATATGATGATATCAGCTTAGTAGACTGAGAAGAAAACCCAAAGTTATTCCGCAACTTATTGCACAGGATCGAATGATTGACTGTATGAAATGCTTTAGAGAAATCAAGTAGAGTTAGAAGAGTTGCGTTATTTTTGTCTAAATCTTGTCGGATTTCTTCAACTACTAGTAAAAGCGCAATGTTACAGCTCCTCTTAGGACGAGAACCCGACTGACTGTTGCTGAGTAAGTTTTTCCTTGTTAAATGATTTCGCATTTGATGCAAGACCAACCTCTCAGGATAAAAAGGGTAAGATAGCTATTGGTCGGTATTCAGCAAGGTTTCTTGATCTATTTTTTGGTATAGGGACTATTTTAACTTTTTTCCATTCGAATCGGAAAGTTGTGGTGATCAAGCAACAATTCAGTATGTGTGTTAAGTATTTTAAAATATATACGTCAGTAACAATTTAATAAACTTCGGACATAAGTTGTCAAGGCCCATAGAGTTGGATTTAATAGTTCTTGCATTGCAAGAACAACATCTGGAGGATAAACTCTTTCGAAATAAAAGAAAATAAAAGGAGAACCGGATGCAGTGATGAAGTCAGCATTCAACTTATCGCAATTAAGACCATCAGTGGTAGCAGAATTTTTCTTGCATAACCCAAGTTTACGAATCTGTTTCCAGAGAGTCTTACTTGATGCAGCCATGTCCAACTTACTACCATAAAATTCAGTTTTGGCGATCCTTATTTTCGAGACAACTTTATTGCGTAGGGAACGATAGGCAAGAAGATATTCTTCTAGACGATACTTTTTCCATTTTCGATAGGCAGAGTCACGTTCAGGCTTCAATTGAAGAATATCGCCTTTTAACCAAGGAGGTGATTGACGCTTGAATCGTTTAGTTCTTAAGGGAAAATGCTTATTGTAAAGTAAAGATATTTGGTGTTGAAAGAAAGCGACTTGTTCGTCGACAGACTGCATAAAATAGATTTGATCCCAAATTTTGATTTTGACAATTTTCACGTGACATTTATGCTTGAAGTGCGTCGAGGTCTAAGGTTCGAATCTCGAAAAAAACACATTTGATATTTTAAAAGTTGGCGCCGTGGCCGTGTAGATTTGTGCGTCGACCCATACACACTAGACTTTCAAGCCTCAGTTCAAATCCCAGTTCAGACAAACAATTTTTTCAAAAAAATTTTTCACGGCTGTCACTGACAATGCTCAAGGAGTATAACTGTCTAGAAATAGCTTCTCAAAATCGCCGTTCGGGGTCGGCATGCAGAACACGAATGGTTGCTGAGAAGCTAGCCCCAGGTCCACTTCGGATTGTATCGCCGCCATTATTATTATTATTTATGCTTGAAACAGCTGTGCATCAAAATGCGTGCACTAAATCTAACGGTCATGTCTCTCAGTTGTCCCTCTTTCTAATTTTAATACAATCAACATGTAGATCAGCAAGATAGCACAATTTGGTACAATTTTGTGACTGTGTGGAATTATAGGTTAGGTTAGGTTAGGGGGCTGCTAGTGAATTCACCAGCATACTTAGACCACGTTGGTTCATTGTGATACCCACAGTCAGACTACTACCACTGATCGACTGTTCCAGTGATGATGCAGTTAATTTAATCCCAACGGCAAATGGTTTGATTTGAAAAACCGGATAAAAACGTATTAACTTCGCTTTCACTGGGATTCGAACCTGGGACCCCTCTAACTTAGAGCAGTCACTTAACCCACTGCGCTATCCAGTCATCTAAGATAGTCATTTAACTATTGGCTTAAATCAACAGAAAGTTGACTGGATGGCGCAGTTGGGTAAGTTCTGTTCTGTTCCAAGTTAGAGGGGTCCCAGAATTCGAACCCCAGTGAAATCGAATCTGGTCCAGTCACCATTTGCCATCGGGATCAATTTAACGGCACTGGAGTAGTGCCTGTACCTGGCAGTACAATGGACCAGTTTTGAGTCTAAGTGCTCCAGTGGCGTTTCAAAAATACTCCGAAAAAAAATGCTTCAGAGAAATTTCTGCATCATCGCGCTGCATGGACCACCAGAATCGAAAGGCTCTGTACCAAAAGCCATCATCAAAATACTTAGGCTGAGGTTAAATTAGCCGGCATATCGCACACTAACTAGAACCAAATCAGTGATTCACAGAAATGCCAAAGAAAAACACCAGGGAAAGCAACTTTACACATACACACTCGTTCACCCTGACAACCCATCAGTGGCCAAATGAGCAAAAATAGTGCCACCTCTTAAAATGAAGTCTCCTTATCAGCTTCCCTTCGTTCCCCAACTGGTACATGTACATTCCATCGACGCCCCTTTTTTTTGTATACGCTCCGAGTCATTTCCAAGTCACCATCAGTCTTCCGTGCATCGACGAGATGATTAAACACACAACTCCCCTGATTTTCCATTTGCTGGCCAGCATCCTATTAACATCCTCAACAAAGCAATGGATTGAGAACCCGGATTTCGACAGTCCCAGCTTCTGGCAATCGGGCTATCTGCCCTGCTCCCAGGAAGAGATTCAATTTCCCGAGTCATTCCAATCCGCCGTAGTCCTTCCGCCGGAAATCGACACAACAGGGATAACCTTGCCCGCAGATGGAGCCATTATCTTCAACCCCGATTCGAGGATCTCCTTCTCCAGTGGCCGAAGCAACGGTCGGAAGTGCAAAAACTCCAACGAGGTGGCAGAGGTGAGGGCCCCTCCAGCGCGTTACTGGTTCGACCCCCACAGCTGGGAAGAAACCACAGCGGAGGTCGGTGGGACGAAATCGAACGCAGCAGTGCCCCACATCGAGCGAATTCCCTGCAACAATGAAACGGCGAGGATTCTTGCAGCTGGACCGCTATCGATCGACCTGAGCGACATCCGAACCCTGCGAGTAGGCCAAATCGATTTGGCCGGCTCAAACGTAACGAAAGAATTCATGGAGTCGCTTTTCAGGAGCGAACTGGGGGAGGTGATGTTCAAGTACGCCTCCCAGGCGAGGGTGGAGTACAGCAGTGAGCTACAGTGTGGGTGCCACAAACTCGATGTTTTCTGGGACTACGAGTGGGCGGTGTGCAAGCACGTCTCCGACATTTGTGAGAAGCCAAAGTGCATGACTCCCATCATCCCCACCGGGCATTGTTGCGCCATGTGCGGAGTGATGATGAAGGTGTTTGTGGATAAGTGCGACTCATCCTACCGGGCGAAGTTACGCGAAATGATTGAGCGCTCCTTGAAGGAGCAGGACATGCAGGAGCAGCTCAGCTACCACATCAGTTTCGTCGATGGGGGTGTTGCGAAGTACCTGCAGGTGGTCGTTGTGGAAAACGATGAGTACCAGGAGACCAGCAATAAGTTCCTGCAGCGCTTCAACGAAACCGCCGCCTGGGACATCTTCGACCCCAACAAGAAGGAGTTCTTCACATCCGGTCGTCCCTACAATCCGAACGGCTTGGGAGCAGCCCTCCTCATGATGATCGGGACCCTTCTCGGCGTGTTGGTGTTTTTCGTCGTGATTTTT
Organism: Myathropa florea; assembly: GCA_930367185.1. Lineage (NCBI taxonomy): Eukaryota > Metazoa > Arthropoda > Insecta > Diptera > Syrphidae > Myathropa > Myathropa florea. The sequence goes on along the minus strand of OV884002.1, from coordinate 124,627,064 downwards.
GTGCATTTTGTTCCCGAGAACAGAGTCATCCCCGTGCCCAGGTGGATGCATGTCCGTTGGTACGACTTTTTCCAATCGCCCTTCGTCTTTGCCCGCTTCGACAACACTCCAGCGACTGAGGGCGACGCAGCGGAGAACGTAGTCATCGACGTGCAACAGTACAGCGTGTCAGCGGATATTTCAAGAAGAACGGAAGGAGCCAGCACGTCGTTCGATAATCCAATGTTCGTTGAAAAGCCGCCCGCCAAAGCCGCTGCTCCCCCCCAGGATAGCGACGACGACGATGACTACAATGTCCCATCACGTGAAGAGAGCTTAACAGATATCGATTTGGGAACGGAAATAGAAGGAAACTTGTAGTTGAGCACACATGTAAACAGTGTACACAAATAAATATACACGTTGTCTGAGTGGTTACTGCGGCTCAAGGCAGTAACCCAGTTAATGGTGTTTGCTTTCTTTTTTTTGTGCAGTGTTTTGACCAACGAGTTGACATGGCGCTGGATGGCTCTAGGTAATCCGATTTATGGCCCCACATTCGAGGGGCCATTTCGATAAGTGCGGCGTTGTTTGCGTCATTCGGAACAAATCAATTACATGTGCGTCCTCCAAGGCGTTACGTCAGTCGGGGAGATTCCGTATCCTTTTTGTTTGCGCAGAGGTGACCTTCTCGCATGCTACATGCACATGCTTCCAGTCCTTGCCACGAGTGCTTTATACTTTTATGGATGCACTTATTGTTCTGTGAAAGGGTTTTCCTGTTTTCCAATTAACTCATCGCCGCAAGCCATTTGCAGGCAACCAATGCCGTTTTGAGGAATAATGCTTCCAGAATGTTATGAAGCAACTGATGTAATTGGGTTTTGGTTTCGGGTTCTATGATAGCAATTAGTGGTGTTGATACAGAGTGTATTGTCAGCTAAGAGAGCGAGGGGCTCGGTGTTTCTATTAACTTCCTTTATCTGGCTTCTGGGGTGACCACATATCTTGGACTTACTGGAAGGGTTTCCTTTAAATTTGTAGTTGAAATACAAACCCATGACCTAATTAGCACATTGGTGACGTATTGATACATTCACGCGGGACCAGTTTGTTGGAGAGGGTATGGGGAGTCCTCTCTAAAGAACGATCTTAAAATCAGGCAGTGAAATTTTCAATACTGGCTTTGACTTTCTGTAAATTGGTGGAACTTGGATTTGCCTCATGATGCAAGTCTAAAGTTTCAAGGGTCAACCAGAATTGACTTAAGGCAACTTAAGCTTATGTCAAAACTGAACGAAAAGTCATCAGAAGCCTCTTAAAATTTTAAAATGTCCATAGTTGCTTTTGGAAATTTAAGTCGAACGCAGCTGTCACTTGTATGTTCTGTCAAACTGAATTGTGAAAACAAAATTCAAGAAGATAAACATTTTCCATTGAGTGCATTAAAAAAGTAAAAGATTTAGGAAAAAAAAATATTTTCAATTCAATTTCACACCAACTGTCATTTACGTTCGTAGACAGCGATTTATTTGACCTCACTCAACAACGACCTCGCTCAACAACTCCTGACTCCTGACTGTAGCGCCCTCATGCAGCGACTTAGATCAACAGAATAAGGTTTCCTGTATGTGGAGCACAGCTGACGCCACGGACAATCCAAGCCACCGATAGTCAAAATCGCTGCAAAATGCAACGCATTCGTTGGCAGTCGCGTTCCGTATTTAAGCAAATAAACTACTGTGCAGTTTGCTTAATTTCATTTGTGTTATTTCCCTTTGTTTCAATTCCATATAACGTAGAGTAACAATAGATATTCTCCAATTCAATGAACCAGTTGACATTTAAACCTAATACCCAAACCGTGTGGCTTTCAATTAACCTGACGTAGCTAAAACTTTCAATTAAGTAACGAAAATGAACGAGCTTAACGAAACTTAACGAAGTGGACATAATTGTAAAAGTGTTTCTGTGTATTCGCTCGATTGCTTCAGCTGACTTAAGTTTTTTTGCCACCATTTAGAATATCGTGCTACCATTTATTACAAGCGAACTTAGACAATCTAACTTAATAAACTAAACTTAAGAACTAAAATTTAACTTAGGGGGAAGAACAGCGAGTCTTAAAACTATTTCGGAGGGATGATTTTGAGACATGGAAGTCGAATGAGCGTTTAGCGATGTTAGCTAAACATAACATTCTGGAGATAGGGGAGCCGTAAGCCATTATTAGTACGATGTGAATGTGAACTAACGCGGAATAGAAAAGTCGACCTTAGGTAGTGGAAATTGGTGCCAGGTAGAAAGGTAGGTAGAAGTGGCGGTAGACATACAGATCCAGTTTGTCGCACCCAATTAACGCCTTGAAGGCGCCGTTTTGATACCACATCCTATGGGGTACCTAATTTGTGTGAAGGGGGTGAAAGGGAGTGTGTGTTCTCTCAGATTTGCCTCGGATTTTTAAAACCACTTTGTGGAGTTTATAAAGGCTAGCCGACCGTAAAATATTTGCCTCCGAGAGGTTTTTAGGGGTGTTAGTGCGTTGTCTGACTCTAACTAGAGCCGGACATTTGCACAGAAAATACTCGGGGGTTTCTGGCTCGATTTCCACCCGGCAGCTGCGGCAGTGCGAGTTAAATATCCAGTGCAGTGTCCAGTGCAGACCGCTATAATTCTGGTTATGTTTCTTCTACTATTATTGAGCAGGTCTTTTGTTCTCTTCTGGTTGTAGTTGGGCCATAAGCTTCTGGATAGGATACATGTTTCCAGCGGTCTTGAGGATTTGATTGTAGATATTATTTTTTACGAAGCCTAGTGAAGCCTGAACTTGCTACACAACGAGACTATCGAGTTTAGATCCTTGTCTGGCTAGCTCGTCTGCTGCTTATCTTATACCTTAGTGCATGATTACATTAGCGGAAGAAGGCAGGATTGAGAGGGATACAATATACGATTTTCACAAGCCAGAGGGAGATGGGTTGGATGTGCCGAAAATCGGCCTTTTTCCACCGAAAATCCACTTTCAAAGCGGGTTCTCGGGTGAAGCCGGTATATTTTCATCCCTTTTTGTTCCGTTTTCAGCATGTTTTCCTCATTTTCTGGTGATCGCTGATCGAGTAATGGCTGAAACACAATAGTGCGTCAGCGTCAGCGCTGTCTTTCAACGCACACAATTCAATGGACATGCACGAAATACTGCAGCAACCTACGTAAATGAAAAATGAGAGAGATGAGAGGATCGTAATAAAACGTAAAACGTAATCCCAACGCACGTCATTATTCAACATGTTGGATATTTTTTGACAGAGGAATGCGCTGTGAGGGCGAAATTGAGAAATGCTTCCCAAATTGAGAGTTTTTTTTCCCAAATTGAGAACATTTGGTGGCAACTGACATTTGAGAAATGAAAACAGCTGACTAAAATTATTTCAACGACAAAACTAATTTGAATGAATACGCCAAATGAGCAACAAGAATCACTTTTTTAATTTTTTTAACTTTTCTTGGCATTCATTTTCCGCAATCAATTACTTTAACGTTGAATTGTTTGACCAGAATATTTTTTGATTTGACATTTCAGAAATAAAAACAGCTGACGGAATATTCTTTGTTTGGTATTTGAGAGAGGGAGGGAGGAGCTTATTAACGCAGTGCGTCAACGCACACCCTCCGTAACATGAAGTCGACTAGCGCAACGCACTATTGTGTTTCAGCCATAACACCTCACGCATGCTACGTGGCATTTTCGGAAAATTGATCACAGGGACGATTTAAATGCAATTTTAATGTTTTTTTCACTGCATACATATAGTATATACCATCGTTACTGCTACACCTAAACAAAGATTGTTTTTATCCGTAATTCATGAAAAATACGAATTTAAAAGAGATCATTTGGTAGAACATTACTGGGTGAAAAAATGCAAGTGTACCGATTCGCATGTTCCACACGCAGAAAATCTTGCCTGCTCAGTCGGATTTCCCAGTCGTTTGTAAACAGCCACTGATACCCGTGTTCCCGGGAACCCAGATCAAAGAGACCGGGCTCCGTTTATCTATAATGGATAGTTCCTTGCAGCAGCAATCTACTAGTTTTGACGTTGTAATTATGAATGTTACAGCCTTGATAGCAGCTTGACTGTCTGAAAAGGTTGCTATCCGCTGTGCTGGTTCTGTTCTGTTCTTAATTTCAAGACACGCATCATATATTGCTAGCACATCTGCCTGGAAAATGCTTGCTTGAGTGACTTTGATATCTTGAGGGCTTCGGAGAAGATTCCAGCGCCTACAGCAGTATCCATCTTCGAACCGTCTGTGAAGATGACTATGTCATGGGTTTGGATAACTCTATCGCTTTTCCACTCAGTTCTTGTTGGAAAGTATGCCCTATAGATTCTATTGAAATTTAGTTTTGGGATAAGGTAGTCAGTATGACTCAGTATCGTCTGCTGTGGAAGTGAGTTAAGGATGTTACAATGTCCATAAGTTCTGTTGTTCCAGCAGTTTGACTCTCTGAGTCCAAGTGCACTGCATGCGGCCATGAACGTTGCGTGTAGATCTGAGGGTAGAAGGTGCAAAATAACTGTAAGCGCGTCTGTCGCAGTAGTTCTTAGGGCGCCAGTGACTCCTATACATGCAGTTCTTTGTACCTTGTTTAGTTTTGTGATGTTGTACGCTTTGGCTAAAGCTGGCCACCAGACTAAGGAGCCGTAGGTAAAAATAGGGCGCATCACGGCAGTATACATCCAAAGTGTTATCTTCGGTTGTAGTCCCCAGCTTTTGCCATGAGTTTTGTTGCAAGCGTATAAGGCTAAGCATGCCTTTTTAATTCTTTGCTCTATGTTAGCTTTCCAATTTAATTTTGGCTGAAGAATAGTGCCTAAGTACCTGGCAGTTGAAGACAGAGAGAAGGTTTGATTGGCTACTCTAAGAAGGGGAAATTTTTGTATTTTGTTTTTCGTCGTGAGGGAATTGCTGCGAGTTCGAGTAACTTTCTAGTTTTCTTTTTAATTTTGTCTTGAATCCAGAACAAGAGCACTTTAAAAAAATGTCAAATTCTGTTAAAGCTTGTAAAATAGTTCAGGATATGCATTTGTCACCTTGAGCTTTTTTTTTGGATTATTTTTAATTTCAATTAAGTATCAGCCCTTAGCCATTGAGTACATCGTCCTTTCCTATCTCGAAGCATATCCATCATCGTTTCGCATTAATTGGCCCTCATAACTCAAAAACTAAATTTATTTTAGTCACGTCTCTATCAACAGTAAAAGCAAGTCATTGCAAAGAATTTTTATGATAATTCGCTTTTTTGAAACATTCTTCGAATAGAAGGCGACCATCTGAATTAATTTTTCGTGGAACACACTGCAAAGAGCTAGTAAGAGACTACGCTGAAGAGGATTATTAGTTGGAATCCAGGTCGATGGCCTTAGAGGATAAGATAAGGTCGACGGATAAGATAAGGTCGTGAGAATATTTATTCGCAACCCCAGCGGGAAGTTTTGATGCGATGGAGGAAATGGGGAATAGGGAAAAATAACGACTCTTGAACGAGGTCATGAGGATTCGAGTTTCAAGATGAAAATAAAGGAAATTGTTGACTTATAAGAAACGTTAAACAGAAAAACAGAAATCAAGGAAGTTACTTGATATACCATAAGAATCCCGTTTTCCCTCAACTGAACCATCTTTGGGAAGGTAAACAAATGTGGTATTAGGAATCAATTTCTCAAAGATCTTAAAATGAATAAATATGGATGGTTAAATTAATAGACACATTCCCATTTAATATTTCTTTTTTGTCGTGGAATTGGGTGAAGGTCGGTTACGTATATGTGGGAAAGGAAAGTTAAGACGACCTCCTAAGTCCGTTTTTAGCAGAGAAAATGGTCCTAACTCCTAATGGTCCTAATAATAAAAAAAAAATCAACGGTCACAGGATAAAGATAAACAAAAGAACAAAAGAACAAAAGGCAACAGAAAGCATTTGAAACGAAGCTACAACGCGCGACGCAAAGAGCACAATTTACGAAACATCAAAAAACCGATTAATTGATTGATTTACTTCAAAGGCATATCTTCTTCATTTTGCTTAAAAAAAAAAACTGTTATTTACATAAGTTAAGGAAACTAAATGACTCTCCAGAATGTAGATAGATCAAGCGCATGCTCCTCAACGTCTGTAAGAAATCCGCGGCTTTCAAGATAACAATCTTGTAACAGAAAAGACTGCAGACAACTTACCAGCGTACTAACAGGGCACTACAAACACCGAAGTGAGCTTGGTCTATGCAGTGAAACCCTTCTGCGACACTGCAGAACATTTCCTCTGCCATTGTCCCGCCTTTGCTCAGATCGGATGGCAGTTGTTCGGTGCTGTTGAGGTGATAGCTGATGATGTAGGCTCTTCATCACATAAGCGCCTGCGCCATTAAAGGTAGGTTGCTTCCTGGCAGTACAATGGACCAGCTTTGAGTCTAAGTGCTCCAGTATAGTGTATCAAAAACATCCGACAAAAAAAAAGCATTCCTACAGCAAGACTGCCATACGAACGACCTATAAATCATTCAGATCCAACTCAACAGTACACAATTCTCCAATCGCACAAGAACATTTGTTGCTGATAAAGTTAAGAAAAGACACTGCAGAACGATGCGCTTGTCAAAATACTTGGCTTTTCTTATCTTGTCTAGACAGTCAACTTCTACAACGGTTTTAGTTCAGAGATCAAATATGAGGTCGTTTTTGTCATCTGTTTCTTTGGAATAAGAAGACAATTGAAAGTTTTACAGATTCTTCTTTTTAAAAAATCTACTACAATACCGTAAGGCTTCTTCTTTTCTGTTCCACAGCGAAATATCGACAACTTCAGAAACAAACTGCCTGTGCACAGTTTGAATTGCTTAGAAAACTGTTTAGAAAAAGGTCCTCAATTTTGCAATTCGGAGTCGGCATTAAACTGTAGGTGTCCTACACTTCTGAGAGAACAGCAGCAGAACACAAGTGTTTGCTGAGAAAGTAGGGCCAAGTCCACTTAGGACTGAAGGGCCGGCATTATTATTTATAGTATATTTTGGTAATTTTATTTTTTATTTTGTTTATTTTGATAACTTTGAATCGAAAAGATCAAACTATGAACTGTCAGAACCATGTAACCAAAAAAACCTTATAAAAAGTGACGACACTTTGGTACAAAATTATCATGCTCAATTCCGGAAATCAAATCCGGAAAGACGACAGAGAAAAATATTTGGGAAGGAACAGCATCTGCGGCTATTCTGCTCAATAAATTCAAGAGAATTTGAAAAACACAATTCAACAATCAAGAAGCCGCGGAGAATGTTAATGCTTGTTGACTTATCCCCGGGCAATATAATTCTAAAGCAATAATTTCACCTGAATAAGTAAATATTTGGCGAATTTTACTCACAAGTGTGTAGTCGTAAATAGAACACTCCTATTTTTCTGATGCGTACTACCGTGTTATTGTTTGCTTATCCAAAAGGTGGCCAAAAACCACATTCCTTTTTTTAATGTTCTCTTACAAACACAAAACCAAGACCTTTATTTAAAAAAAGACGTATATAAATACAAAAATCTTAGCTGCAAGTTATTAAAATGTGTATACCAATACGTGCCTGCATAATGTAAACATTTTCAGCCACCTCCACCATCCCTGCACATTTTCATCTAGTACATTCTCATTTCCAACTGGCAACTGCTGGCAAGACAACAATCGAATGAGAATCTGTCACTCACATACTGGCTGATTTTATACGAAAATCTCCAGCCGGATTCAGCTTATTCACTTTCGTTTTGTGCTATCGATTCGGCTATTTCGTGTTGTGCTAAGTGTTTGCCTATTCGATTCGGCTGTGGACTTTGATATTCGATTGCCTTATACATTGTAATTGCTGAATCAATGAGCTTCTATTGTTTATAGTGTATCTTACACAATCAAGCGCACTCGAGTTTTCATCTGTAAGAACCAAGTCCCCCCCCCCGATTGAAATGGCAAAAAACAAAACAAATAATCCCGCGATAACATACACCTGGAATCAGGGCATCTTCAAGAGCCTGCGAATTTTAGTGCACGCAATCGCTGTAATTCAATTCACCTATGCCATCTACTATGATCATACGTACGTGCACTTTCCGGAATCGAAAACACAAATTCACAGCACCTTTGGCGGGAAATTCCGTTTCCTTACATTCCTTGATGCGGTAATATTTAAATTGATTATCCTTCTTAAGACACAAATCGATAAGCTATTCGAGCTTTAAATTCTGTTGCATAATAATGAGTTTTTAACTCATAACTTGAGGGAAATAATTACCTGACTTATCTGAGACGGATCTTTATCATTCTCTTAACTTGCCTATGCTCTCTAATGAACTTTAATTTATTTTTTTCGTGTTTCATTAATCTCGTTACAGATAATTCAAGCTGTGTACTTCATAATAAGCCTTGGAAATGATTTCATCGGCACTAATGAAGTGGCCCCGAAAAAAGTGCCCGCTATCAGGAAGGTTAAAGATTACCTCCTGGCTGCATTAGCATTCCCAGTTGCCTTGAACGTTGGTATTTCATTCTGGACGTTGTACGCCATTGACCGTGAACTTGTATTTCCAAAAGTGCTGGATACAGTCTTTCCAGGGTAAGTACATATGTATAATTACCGTCATACTGCTTTGTGGTAATTATTACTTTGTTGTTGCCTTTTTTTTAACGATCGTTTGATGTCTGAAGATAAGCAGAGAAAGCAAAAAAAAACGTACATACGTGTGTGCATTTATCGTGCGGGTTAATTTGAGTGGCATGGTTTCAACGAGCCAGTTAGTAGTTTAGGGAGCAGTTAAAATAATTGCCCGTTTTAAACTGATCAAGTGTTTACCGTTTCCGGCACGTGGATCGCATGAAAATCTAGAGGGCTGTGCATTTTTGTATGCTCAGCAAAGGATGGAGGTTTATTGGTGCTCCAAACACATTCCTTTGAATATCGATTCACATCTTTTGTGTTGAACGTACGGCCTATGACATTGTGTCCTAGTTTCGTAGAGCGATTCATGCCGCCATCGTCATGATTAGTTTGATTATTTTTTTTGCAAGTAAGCAAGAATACAATTGGGACGAAAATAAAACCGATTAAACAAACGGATTGGAATGAAAATTGTGTTGTCATTGCGTTGCTTATCAACGCAATGGTTATCAAGAATTACTTAAGGGCGAAGATAGTGTAGGCTGTAGTAGGCAGAAAACAAACGCCCATCTCGTTGCGGTGGTGACCTCATTAATTCAAAGACTGCTATAGTTTTTCTTCGTGGAAGCAGCCTGATCTCTGATGCATACAACCATTGATTTGATGGTACTAAGCATTTTTAAGTTGTGCTCTTTATGAACGCGTCAAGAATTTACCGAAAAGTATGCCAGAACATGGAAGTAAAATGCGGTGATATCTATAAAGGATTTCTTTTGGACTTCCAATTCATTTTGAAGACTGCAGTAATGTCAAACGTCTAAGGTGACGCATCCAAGTGGAGAAAGACCTCAACCAATTTGGCGTGCGCAATTGGGAGCGTCTAGCAAAATTTTGTGCTAGTTGGAGAGGTTTGTTGGTTGAGACCTAGGTCCACAGACTATAGCGCCACAAGAAGAGGAAGAAGCAGTAATTTTAAGATTTTTTCCCTTGATTAAATAATTTCGTGAATTGAATATAGGCTTCCAGCGTAAGAATCAACGCACTTACCCTCAAAGCCACGGAAGCCGCAATTATGGCTGAAACACAACAGTGCGTCAGCGTCAGCGTCAGCGTTGTCTTTCAACGCACACCCTCCGTAACATGAAGTCGACTAGGGCAACCCACTGTTGTGTTTCAGCCATAATTGAGTTTGAGAAACAGCGCCGTAGGTCACAAGCCTCAACGCACCGCAATTTCTTGCTGGCTTTCTTCTGCTTTCCATAACACTGTGGCTATTGTCTACCTCAACTTTTATGCGTCGCCTTAAACGTGGTTGTTCCTTGTATCGTCGTCTCGGAGTCGTACAATCTGTAGAACGGAGATGAGTTGTTCGTGATTTCCATGGCTAAGACACCTAAAGAGCAGCGCCTGAAGAAATATGTAGATATCTCATATGATTCACAGTTGAACTTTCGCATACAACCGCACCCAACCTGAAAACTGGATCAGAGTCATGCGTAGAACTAACTTTTGTCTCGAGTCTAATAAGGGCTTCTCAATCGTTTTCCATATTATCTTCATCGAATTTTTTAGTCATTGTCATTTGAAAATAAAACTTTCATATTTTGCGTGTGGACCTTAGATCGTTCGATAAAATCACTTGTTTTTTAAGAACTTACTTATTAGGCCACGACTCCAAACAAGTGGAGAGTAAGCTCAACCAACTTGGTACGCGCTGTTGGAGGCAGCTAGGAAAAGGACGTGCAAACTAGAGAGGGTTGTTTTTTAGGCCCAGGAATGTAGCGCCGTAAAAAGAAGAAGAAGCGTTTTCTCGAGCGACATTTTGCTAACCGTCTTTACCATATTGATCATCTACAAAAACTTTATATACATAAGTTTAACACTCCGCTGTATTCTTAAAACTCGACTCTTCTAGTTCTTATAGCTGCTGGAATTTTTACTTACGTATTCTTACCTCCAATGACGCATGGAGGGTCTGAGCCTAAGCAATTGTCGCCTTCGATCGTTAGTCATAAAGCCCAAGTTGTCTTACATCTGCTATCACTTGTTCTTTGTAGCCAAAGTTCGGTCGTCCACTCCTCCAACCGGGAGGTTTGAGTTTGAAGACTCTCTTAGCCGAAACAATAGTGTTTATTAGCTCGAGATAGTTTAGTCGACAAATCTTTGCCTATATCCACATCCTTGTACAGCTCGTAGAGTTCGCGGTTGTGTCTTCTCCTCCATACGCTTTCCTCGCAGACAGGACCAAATATCCAATGTGGAATTTTTCTTTCGAAGGCACCAACAATCAGCTCTGCAGTCCTGCTTATCAACCACCTTTCGGCTCCATTAAGGAAAACTGGCAGGTTAAGTTTTATTGGAGCATGATTTCGATCTTAGAGTCACGAGTTTGGACCTAAGTTGTTTCCAAGGGTGACTATGCGTCAGATGTAGTTCACGGTTGCTTCGAAGTAGACAAATTTAACTCCTTAACTCCTACAAAAAAAATGTATTCGTTTATGACGTTTTGTCCTAAATGGTGGGCGACGGATCCATTTTCAGTTGACAGCATATACTTTGTCTTCTCATTGTTTACTAAGACCAGTTTGTTTCATCTGTCCTTCAACTGCCTAGAAAGTTTCTACAACGGCTCACAGGGTGTGCGTTACAAAGTCAATGTCGTCTACATAACCCAGCAGCTGGACCGATTTGTAGAAGATAACGCGTTCCTCGTATACAACTCCCCGCCGTAATATCTTCTTTAGAATCAGAAGTCTAGCGACAATGCATCTCTTTGCTTTCAGGTTTCAAAAGATTTGAAAGTTCGAGAATCGTACGGGACGATGCATCGGGTATTTTTAAGCGTGGAGCGCCACAACCGGATCATTTTCCCCGGGATCCCGAATTTGGCCATCGCGTCGAATATTTAGTTCTTTCTGTATTCTAAGAACAAAACTGCCATTCTCTGCTTAGGAGGGACGTTTAACGCTTAAAAAGATCTGAATGGTTAATGTTAACATAGTTCAGTGGCTGAATTGACTCGACAGAATCATCGCCAGCAGACAGTAACAAATCACAAAAAGGCAGATAACTAAAGGGTTCGCCACACAGAACGCGTTCTTAAAGCCGTTGCGAATTTACTTACTTTAATTCTGCTTTGACATAACGGAACGTTGAAAACGATCTTTGTGTGACAAGTGATATACTTTACAGAATGCTACAATACGGTAGTGTCAAGCAGCGTTGAAACGCGACATTAAATTGTGCAATGTATGTCAGAACCTTTGGTGCACGTTCTTTAAAGTACTTACCATGAACGTCTTCGTAGATTTTTTTTCAATTCAAAATTCGACTATTACCTATCAAATTAACAAGTTTATCAATTCTTTCTTTTCAGATGGCTGAATCATATTATGCATACCAACATCGTGGTCTTCATCATCCTAGAGATGTTCACATCATTCCGCACATACCCCAAGCGTAGCAAGGGTTTGGCCGGTCTCATTGCCTTCATGGTTAGCTACTTAATTTGGGTGCACATCATCAAGCACTACTCCGGTGTCTGGGTGTACCCCGTACTCGAAGTGCTCGAACTCCCACAACGAATCGTTTTCTTCGGCGCCAGCTTACTGTTCACAATATTCCTCTATCTCTTCGGCGAAACCCTGAACAAGATTGTCTGGGCGAAGGAACTCAAGCTCGCCCAACGCAAGGTGAAGTAAACGGTCATGGTGCTGCAAGAACAAGAAAACAAACCGAAGTAACAAACAATTTAGAACCAAATATACTTAAAAATGAAGGAAAACAAAACAAAAAACAAACACAAACGACTTTTTAGCAATGGATGATAGGAGTTTTTTTCATCTAATATCTTTTTGATATTCTAAATTTTTGAAATTGATTGTAAAACGAAACAAATACCAAATATTGTAGAACACATTAAGTGCATTGGTCAATTTTAATCGCTACTGTAACCGTTCTCGTCATTGTCATCCTCGTTCCGCGCCCACTCGGCCGAACGATGATTCCAGTGTTATTTTTGAATATCAATTGTCTAACGAACTAAATTCGCACCTTTTTATCATAAGAACCGGTCAAGCAAGCAGTCGTTGCTTGGCGGGAAAACAAACTTTATTATATCATACGAGTAGTACTAAATTTTATAGAATGCGTAACCGAAACACTGTTTCTTTGCTTGAGCAAATGCAATACCTCATATTTGAAGAAAACCAAGTGAACAAACTTTTACAAAATTCAGTCAAACCACTTGTAGACACGTAACGATGTATTCGAAAGGAAGTAATAATTGAAAACCCTTGTAGCTTTAATATAATTCAAAGGAGGAGATTCTAACTCTTGAGGGACTTAACTCTGATGCAGTTGCAGTTTAAGTTACGATCGTATTTCTTATGTGGTTGCTTGTTATGTCTTAGACTAGGAAAATGTGTTTTTTCTTTTGTTTCGCCGCAAAGCGAAAGTAGAGGTTAGGAAAAAGAGTTTTCTTTGTTTGAATGCAAATTAGAAATGTTCTTCGATTTATTGTTTTTAAACTCAAGTTTGTTTCCGTTCGGAGATTATTTTCTTCTTTTTTTTCTATTTGTTTGATATTTATTTTCTTTAAGACAAAATAAAATAAGAAGTTAAGTGGTAAATGTGTTTTATTTTATGAATAAATGTTAATTCTTGGAGGGAGCAACTTTTTTGTGGGATGAAGCTGGAACTCAAATAACAAGTCTCTATAAATTTCGCTCAATGTGTCCAACTGGCCACAATAAATTGGTTAAGGATTGTCTCTGCTTATGTGCGCCACGTCAATCATTGACGACCTCTTATGCATCGTCTAACAGGCCCAGAGTCGAAGACCTTCAAGCCGAAGCAAAGTTGTCAATGCGCTCTACGTAACCTTGGCGCTTTAAGCGGTAGATCCGTAGACCCGTGGCAAGCCTCCTTGTACAGCCCATAAAGTTCGGACCTTCTCCAATGCTATCAACGCTGACGTGACCGAAGATCGCACGCAGGAGTTTTATTTCGAAAAGACCAAGAGCTTCTTCATCCACTTCCGATACAGTCCGTGCATCTGCGGAGTAAAGCCATCAGAGGAGAGGAACACCAATTTTCATGTCAATACTGGAATATCTGCAGCTGCTACTGACAATTTTGCAAGTGTATTATTGGCAAACTTCATCGGATTCAGCATGAAACTGCAAGTTTTTCTTGTAAAAACAATAATATGTATGCTAAAGAATTAACATCAAAGGTTACTCTAAAGATCAACCAGTATAAAGGCAGCCTAATCAAAAAGGACGTAAAAATGTTGCTGGCTAGGAAAAGCTCTATTAAGCCACCTTCAACCCTTACCAATACCTTGACATTAGCCCGTCAGATGGGAGTCCCAATTTGTCTGAAAAGCCATTCGAAAGGTTCATTCCCTCCATGGACTTTAAAAGAGGACAGTATAATATTATCATTACACAAATACAACAGGTCTACAACACCAAACGAAACATACCAGCAGCTCTTCCTTGAAATATATTCTGCCTACAAAACACAGAACTGGAAAATGGTGTTTACAGACGGATCAAAAACCGAGTCTGGGACTGCTTTTGCGGTCGTAAAAGAGAATGGTAATTTGCTATCAAAAGGACTGCTGCCACATTTCTCATCAGTCTTTTCGGCGGAAGCTTTGGCGATTCTTCAGGCTATTACCCTCTCTAGCAATGCAAAGGTCATCATCTGCACCGACAGCCTATCTACTCTAGCAGCGATAAAAAATTTACACAACAACTGTACTGTCATCACATTAATTCGGGACAAATTAATAAAAAACGCTGATAGAATCAAACTGCTTTGGATCCCAGGACATGCTGGCATTCGAGGAAACGAGAATGCTGATATGGCAGCAAGAAGCTCCACACGAGAACCCCTTACAACCTTCTTCATCTTCAATAAAACAGACATGAAGAAACATATCAATCGATTCTGGTTTGAAATTGCAAGAGAAGACTGGCGTCCATACACCCACTCCTATAAGCTGATCAACCCCGAAGCAAAAGCAGCTGTGTATCCTCAAAACCTTCCCGCCAACATGATCAAATCCTACATTCGACTTCGGCTAGGACATACAAGGATCACGCATGAACATCTTTTGAAAAGAAATACTCGTCCGCAATGTAGTCTCTGCGATTCAAATGCCACGCTATCCACACACCATCTCATCCACCAATGCAAGACCATCAAAGACAATGTTCATAAACTGTTCCCCAACTCCAATCTTCACACCCTACTCTCTTCCCCTTCTGCCGACAATATTAGAAACGTATATAAGATCATCTGCCTTTTGCAATTAAATATATAATTTTCTTCACATTACTTTTATATTTTCTGCCTAAAGCCCTGGTAGCTATAGCCTTTGTCTTACTATTAACATTATAATTAATTTATGTGTTAATAGAGTTTTCCGTGGCGCCGTGGCGTAGTGGGTAGGTGCGTCGACTCCTACGCTCGAGGTCGTCGGTTCGAATCTCGAAAAAAAACATCAAACATTTTTTCACGGCTCCACCTCTTTCGAGTCACTGACAATGCTCAAAGAGTATAACTGTCTAGAAAAAAGCTTCTCAATCTCGCCGTTCGGAGTCGGCATTAAACTGTAGGTCCCCTCCGCTCGTGACAGAACAATAGCACGCACAACACGAGCGGTTGCTGAGAAGCTAGGCCCAGGTCCACCTCGGACTGTAGCGCCGCCATTATTATTTATTATTATTATTATTGGCAAACTTCATCGGATTCAGCATGAAACTGCAAGTTTTTCTTGTAAAAACAATAATATGTATGTTCGACTCAAAATGTTACTCAAGAATCTAGGGGAAAGTTCTAGAAAAACTGCCATTTCAATGTTTATGGAGAAGAAAGGTTCTTTAATCGTTTGGGTATTCATTAGCTATTCAAGCGGCTGGGGGTTCGTGGTGTAGTTGATACGTCTAGTTTCGATTCGCAAAAAAAAAACAAAAAAATGTTTACACCTCTCCCGAGTCACTGACAATGCTCAAAGAATGTTATTGTCTGGAAAATCTTCTCAAGCTTCACCCTTCGTAGTCGGCATTGAACTGTGGGCTTTTTACTCATGAGAGAACAGTAGCACGCACAACACGAGTTGTTGTAATAGCAAGGCCTAAGCACACCCAACTTATTATTATTCAAGGAGTTGTATTGCGCTAAAAGGCGGGAGGAGAAAAAGAGTCAGACACAAAGCCTCTCAGTTCAAGGATATCGAGGAGTATCTTGTCCGCCCTTTTACAAAAAAAATTCGACAGTCTGAAAGCAGGTTTTGAAAAAGCAAATAGAATCTTCGAAATTGTGAGGGTAATCTTTATTCCGAGCCGTAGGGCGGGAATAGTGGATGCATTTAAGCAGTAATTCCAAGTGTTATTTAATGTGCATGGCCAGAAGAGTGATAGGTGATGAAGAAATCCTATCTCCAGTCGCTGAAGTAGTCCTCCCATCCAGTAGTTATGAAGTCGACATAGCTCTCAAGAAGCTAAAGAACAACAAAACTGGAGGCTCGAATAGCTTACTCTTACTACTTACTTACTTTCTGAACCACACCATTCGGCACGTACTAATGCGGCTTCCGGCCCAGCAAATCGATTACAGACCAAATCTTCACACTCCGTCAAATCCAGGAAAAGAGTTTTTTCATTGATTTTAAAGCCGCGTACGAGAGTATTCATGGAAAAGAACTGTTCGACGCAATGGCCGAGTTCACGACTGGATGGCGCAGTTGGTTAAGTGCCTGCCCCAAGTTAGAGGGGTCCGAGGTTCGAATCCCAGTGAAATCGAATCTGGTCCAGTCACCATTTGCCGTTGAGATCAAATTACCGAGTAGGTTGCTACCTGGCAGTACAATGGAGCAAGTTTTGAGTCTGAGTGCTCCAGAAATGTTTCAAAAATCTTTCAAAAAAAAAAAAAAAAGACCGAATTCGTTGCACCGTTCAGTACGGTTCTAGATTCGGTAAGCAGATGCGCTGTCGTGTGACAGTTTTAATCCGTTTCTGAAAAAGAACGTGCGACTGGCAGGTATAAACACGAAAGGCAAGTATCTTCTATCAATCTGTCCTGAGGCTGGTTGCGCAGACAAAAGCGGCATTATTCCGCGTTTCTATCTTGTCGTTGTAGAAGCTTTCTCGGGGGTTAAAGAACTGGTGACACAAACTAGTTTTAGGGTCGCCCAACTTCTAGGACAAAATGTCACAAGCGACAGCAACAATTTTTAGGTAGTCAAAGAGTTTGTTTACCTCGGGGGAAACGTGAACTTCACAAAGGATATCTTGGTGAAGATCCGATGTATAATCGCCGTTGGCAATCGCTGGTCCTTCAGTTTGTGGAAACAACAACAGTCTTTGAAGCCAAAAGTGGGACTATGGGCAGGAAGGCAGTGTCTACTACGTATATTTCTTCTGCGATATTTACCCCTGTCTGTGAGGAAGGCGAAAGGAGGAAAAGGCACAACCGCGAGTTCTACGAACTGTACAAGGATGTAGATATAATCCGGAAGCGAAAATCCGTACACAAAACTGTCTCAGCCAAATCGAGCGTATGAACATCAATGCTCCCGCCAGTAGAATCTTCAAATTCAAACCTCCTGGTTCGAGAAGGAGAGTACCACCGAATCTCGAGTACTAAGTAATAGCGGATATAAGACAACTTTGTCTTGAGGACTGGAAGCGGAGTGCACGGGATTTGCTCGGGTTCAGACCCTCCATGCGTGGTTGCCCTGATACGTAAGTAAGAATTCCAGCAGCTTAAGGAACTAAATGACATGAAATACAAGAGAAGAGCTAAAGGATCACAGCGGCGTGTTGAATTTGTGTGTTTGTAGATCACAAATATAGCAAGGAGGGTAAACAAAATGTCGCTCAAGGCCTTTACTGTAAGAGAACTGTTCTTCTTGTGGCGCTGTAATTTGGGTTAGACTTGGGCTGCGACCACCAAGCCCCTCCAATTAGCACCATCGTTTGCTTGCAGTCTCCATCAGTGCACATCAAGTTAGTTAAGGTCTGTCTCCACTTGAGTGCGTCACCTAAATCCTGCATCCTTATTGTATCGTCTAACAGTCGAAGATACTTAGGGCCGGAGCTAAGTTATTCAGCTTCATCAGATTACTTGAGTGAAGATGGGAAGTCTTCTACGTCAGGAATCATTCTCTCCGATAAGTTAGTACAAAATTTATTCGATCATTCTGGTAAAAAAAAGTACAAAATGCGCACACATGCTTTCGACTTAGCCTACAATCTTAATATAAGATTCAAACTTAAATTAAGTGCATACAATACGTTGGTACACTTGAGTATTAAACGTTGGACGTGGAGGAGCATGTACACCCACATGCGGGATGTGTACACTCCAATGTCAAGGTCAATGTATTTTATTTCGACGGCAACAGGAGCATTTTTAATTTCTCCGACTCGCTCATGATAATTGCGTCTCTGTGCTTCATCATCGGCAGCAGTTCATGAGTCTCCGTGTCGCCGTCGTTTGTCATTTCGCTCTTTCGACGATTCTTCGCATTCAATTGTCTCATCGCCATCTTCAGTTCCTCCTCACCGTAGGAGGCCAGAGTTTGAGTGGCGATCTCGTAGGCATTTGCTTGGATGCCCACGTCACAGCTGGTCTTGCTGTTCCGCGAATGTGGCTTTCCTGTCGACATTCCCGAATACGAACTGTGCAAACCCAGCGATAGGTCCACGTTCATATCCAGCGAATATGAAGTGCTCGAAT
This sequence comes from Myathropa florea, assembly GCA_930367185.1. NCBI lineage: Eukaryota > Metazoa > Arthropoda > Insecta > Diptera > Syrphidae > Myathropa > Myathropa florea. The sequence continues at coordinate 124,608,633 of OV884002.1, read as the reverse complement.
CGCCGCTGTCATTGTTCACATTCAGATTGAAGTCCGAAAAGTCCAGATCAACAGTTGCAACTTTTTTCGTTGACTTGCCTGTTTTGTTTCTGTTGCTGCGTTTGGAGCTTTGTGCAGTCGACTTACGGCTGCTGCGACTCTTTGTACTATTCCTGCTTGTGCGACTGGCTGCGTCGATGCGGTTGTCGCAGGATGAGGATTTGTGCATGTGCTTTATGAGATTCTCCAGGTTGGTGCCTGTTGTCTTTTTGTTGCTTCGCGAGTGGTCATTGCTTTCGATGAGCTCCTCTATTCTCGGGCCACGGCTGTCGTCGTCGTCGTCATCATCACTGAGGTCCTGCTTGAGCACCACATCCAGACGGGAGTCTTGGATTTTGAACGAAGCGCGTGACGTTTCCTCATCGGAGGAGGTTGTCATTCCTTGGTTTTGAAGGAACGGGAAGATGAATTGACCGTTTTTGCTCAGAAACTTCTTGATGTCTTCCGGGTGTGCAGTCGCACTTCTGCGCTTCATATTCTTCCCGGTTTTCGAGTGAGCGAAGAGTCCCACTTTGTGGCTCGTGTTTGGATAGGTTGTCTTTTTGAGCGCGATGATTTGACTTTCTATCGATGTGCTGCTCTCTCTTCGACTGCTGTACTTTCGTCCAGAAGCTGCCATAAAGTCCTTGTGGCGACTGCGATTTTTCGAATGCTTGCTTTGGTGATGACCGCCTGCGTTTCGACTGCGGCTGGCGACTTTCGTTTTCATTTCAGCAATTTTCACTGAAACCTGAAAAAACAGAGAGGAATGAAGTTTTCGACTGAGTGTGAGATCGGCTGCCTTGACTTACTTGTGAGTCCACCGAATTGCGCCGAGATTCGACTGAAACATGACGCACACTAAAACTGATCTCGGAGTCCAGTGAGCTTTTACGTGGTCCACCGTGACTGGATGAGTTTGTGGTCGCCCCGGTTATGGCGAATCGCCTCTTCACGAATTGCGGCAAATAGTTAGCCCAAGTTGAACTGATCTCGTTTGTCGCTGATGAATTAAAGTCGTTCACATCGAAATTCAGACCGACTGGATCGGTGTGAGTGTTGTAGAGAGTAATGGAGAGCCTTCCTTTGTCCTCGAACTCCTTGCGCTTGGCCCATGTTTGAGCGATAACTTTGTGCTTCGGCATTTTGATGTCTTCAACCAGTTCCTTACCGCATTTTCTACAATTGGTGCTGTAAATCATATGGCTTTTTGTGCCGGGAGACAGGCAAAGTACTCACTTTCGAATGTATCGCTTCCAGGTCTCCACAGATGAGGGAGTCCAGCACCAAGTCGACATGACAATACCAGCACCAAACAAGCACAGCAGGTGCAACTGGAGAATAGCAACACTAGGACGATGCTCCAACTTGCAAACAATCAAGTCGTGGGTGAAGGTCTGCGATATGCGGCATCTTAAAGAAACACCATTAGCTCTACATAACCTCAAAATTAACCTTCTTCCACTTACATGATGTATTTTTTCAAGCTCTCCGCCCACAGCGCTGAGTTTTTGAACTCGGTTACATGACAGGCAATCGCCACCAGAATGAACACAAGCGTAAACACTGCACACAGCCCCATCCGAACTATGATCAAGTGGATCTTGTTGCTCGCTGACGTTGACTTTATGTCGTTCGCAAAGTTCTTCAACCCAAAGAGCATCACCATTCCCCGAATTATGAAGTATCCACCAACGAGTATCACCCCGCACAGAGGACCAAGCAGTAGTCCAGCCCTGATGGGGTGGTTCAAGTAGCCAACAAAACAGATTCCCACGGTGCTGTTCCCATCGACTTCACTCAGCGCCATGGTGGTGATTGTGAGCACCAAGGGCAGCGACCAAGCGACTAAGTGGAAGTAAGAGCCCTTCTTATCGATGCGGTCCTGAACATTGCCGACTGCTCGCAGATGCCAGGCATAGGTCAGGAACACAAACCATACCATTGCTGCCATGAGGAAATAATAGACCAAGACGAAGACAACTATGCAGGATAAGTTTTCCCCTGCGGTCGGTTCGGAATGCCGCAGAGTTCCGTCTTTTCGACAGACGATGTCATCCCGTCCTCCCGGAGTGAACTGCGCAAGCCACCTTCAAACGAGAATAGAATGAAAAATATGTGATCCTCGAAGGGAGGTGACAAGACTTACCCCAAGCAAGCAATGAAGAAGCATAAGTTGATGTAGAACACAATCAACGCTGGGTATTTGTTGGCATTTTCCCAGTCAATGAAGAAAGTCGCCACCACAAACAAGTTCGAGAGGAAGCAGAGTGTTCCGCCCCAAGCAATCAATTTGTGTATCTGACTGTGTTCGTTGTCTGTGTAAAGCGGATCCTTGCACTGCACCCCACATCCCTCGATTCCCGGATAGTAGCTTGCTATTGAGTCGGCAGGCACCAAGGGCTCCAAGCAGTTGCCAGTCAGATTAAATTTCATCTCACGAACCTCGTTGTTGCACTTCGAGGGGAACAGCGTTTCGTTGCATTTCAAAAACTCCGGGAAGTAGGGGGTGTTGTAGAGAATGCGACACGGCTCCAGTGTGATCTTGCACATCTCTAGAGACGGCAGATACACCATGTCTTGCGTGCCAATCTTCTCGCATTTTGGGGCAAAGACAGCACACAAAAATGGCTACCAGAGAATAAGACTAATTCAGTCACGCCCAAACTCGAAATCTCTACAAACCTGTATCACAGCCCAGCACCTGGGAATATGTTGCAACGCCCTGTAGTTGTTCAGTCTCTCTTCGCTTTGCTTCTGACTGTCGTAGTCGGTGAGATCCAGACTCGTGTACGCGTAGGGAATCTTCGACCCCAAACAAGAGTCGAACGTCAATTTCTCACACCGTCCAGGCCGCACACACTGAATCAGACGCATGTCAACTCGCCCATCGAACCACGGCTTGTCATCCTTGCTCTTCTTCCCATAAATTCGAAAGTTCCTGGTCCCATTGATCGGTTCCAAGTCAGACTTCTCCGCAGTGAATGCCAATCCAGCATTTGCCACACTCACGCTGTACACAACCACGACGAAGAGGGTAAGGATGCTCCTCCTGAAACACAAAACAAATTCACATCAAAACACACGCTCTGCCAATTCCACATCCGAGCCAAAACCAAAAAGATTACCTCATTGTGCGAACAAAATAAAAATTATAAGCAATGAGTACAAGAATGTTAAGCCAAATGCAACAAATCTGATAACACAAAACCAGAACTAAACCCAAACTTAACACATCACTTAATTAATTTGAATACAAATATGATTTGTGTGATCATTTTTTTAAAACATCCCACTGCCCATATACGCTGCGCTGCGGGTATCAAAATAAAACGCGAGTGGAATACAATGGATTTTAGTGCTGCATGTGGATGGATGGTTCAGCGAGGGCGTTTGATAACATATCAGAGAGTTAAAGTTACACAACGTGAGCGGGTCGTATTTGCGATATGTGAATGCGTGAATTAAATGAAAACAAAACAAATGTAATAAAAAAGCAGTAAGCCGTGGAGGATCAAACAAATAAAGTGCAAGTGATCGAAGGACCACCCATGCCGCCTCCGCTTTTGTTGTTTCTTTTTTTTTCTCTTTCAAGGGCTCTTTTGACAGTTGTTCTCTTTGCGAACGAGACGCACAAGTCTGACCAACAGATGACGCAATACGCAACAAGGAGAAAATGTGCAAAGATTTAAATGATAATTTAATACTCTTTTAATTGACAGTTACTTTATTTGGCTGTTGGTGGGGAATATTTGCACGTAGTCTTAATGTGAAATTAAATACTCGTACAGTGTCTTAAATAAGGTACACCGACGCGATGTCGAAGAGAATGTAGAGTGGTATTTGTGGAATCACTGGCGTTTTATTTGAGCTTTGTGTGTGGAAAATTATACGTGAAGAACTCGAAGGTTCACGACCGAATAACCAACCTCTTTAATGTGAACATATGTTCCACTCAATTTGGACAATGATAGACGAGAATTCTGTCTCACCGCGGTAATAGGTAAGAGGTAGACGAGTTAAAGACAAGCAGATAAATGTATATCGAGACTGAAGTACATCAAAGCAGCTTCAACGGACGAAGCTGAAGCTAATATCTTTGACTTTGCAACTTAGAATGGTTTGGTTTGACTAATGCAACAGGTCATCTGTAAAATGTAGTCGAAGTAAAATAAGACCGATGAGAGGAAGTATTTTTTTTTTTTTTTTTTGTGCGAGAAGAGGTGGAAACCTTTCATAGGCACCAAAGGTCCGACGTCCTTTGGTAGTGCCGGATTCTTACCGGCTAAAACCACCCCCAGTCAATCTTCCCGTTTACTTGCTCCCTCGCGGAACTACCGCTAGGTATTACTTCACGAGGGACGGTTTCGAGCTATTTGCTTCGTCACTAGGTGTTTAGCGAATTCGCGTTCCGCTGTCGTTCTGCGTTCCTAAGATCGCACATTATTCGTACTGCTGCATCGTTTACTGCAGCCCAATAATCTTCGCTTTTTAACATATACTCGACTATGTTATATGGTGTCGGCTGTTCACCAAATTTTTCATGTAAAATATCTCTTTCGTTATCATAACGGGGGCATTCAAAGAAAACATGCTCCACATTTTCTTCCGCGTGTAGGCATCGAGGACAGAAAGGACTTGAATCACGGTTCCGCTTGAATAGGTATTCACGGAAGCCACCGTGACCAGTCAAAAACTGTGTAAGATAGTAATTAACCTCGCCGTGTTTTCGATTTACCCAATTTTCAATCCTTGGGATCAGTCGGTACGTCCATCTCCCTTTTTGGGACACGTTCCATCGTTGTTGCCACATTTCTATGCTGCGACTTCTTTCTATTTTCTTCGCGTGGTTCACAGTGGGCCCGATTTGCACGCGTTGGTCATAAAATCTTCTAGCTTCTAGAGCTAGAATATCGATGGGTACCATGGAGGATAGTACCAATATCGCGTAGTGGGATACCGTCCGAAATGCACTGCAAACTCTCAGTGCACATAATCTGTAGACAGATTTGGCGTCTTTCATGTGCGACTTTTTATTCGCGACGTCAGACCATATTTGTGCCCCGTACAGCTGTATGGATGTTACAACTCCGTTTACTTTGCCTCGGTCCGCCGACATTTGACATGAATCTCGAAAGAGCGCTTATCGCTTTCGACGATTTCTCACAAGCGTACGCGAGATGATGCTTATAATTAAGGCGAGCATCAATCATCACTCCCAGGTATTTGATAACGGGGCTGGAAATAATGTTGTGCTCTCCGACTTTTATCGTTATCGTCTCCCGTACCTTTCTACTCGTGATTAGCACGGATTCCGTTTTATGATCCGCAAGGTCTAAACTCATGTGGCAAAGCCAGATTTTTATCAAAGCTATTGCTTCGTTGCAATATAACTCGATTTCTTCTAGTCGTTTCGCTACTACAACCACCGCAATATCGTCCGCGAAGCCTATGATAGAGGCTTCTCTTGGAACCGGGAGTCGTAGAATGTCGTCATACATCACATTCCATAGTATAGGACCTACCACTGAACCTTGAGGCACGCCCCCTGTAATTTTATGCAACTTCGTTCCGTCGTCAGAATCATAGAGGAGCAACCTATCGGTAAATGAGAGGAAGTATCAGAATCATTTGCCGGATATTCCTTTGACTGCCCCAGTTATCGAGGGATCCGTCTCCTTAACATCACGTATATGACAAGTCAGCTTGTTAGTTTTCTTATGCTTTCCTTGTCTATGCAAAGGATTTCCTTATAGGAATAGGGTCTGATCAATCGTTTGGATTGCCTAAGACCTGCACAATTGATCCAATGGTTCAGGCGAAGTTTATTTTCCCATTTGTTAATCAGCGTTGTAGCTGTTGGCCAATTGGCACTTTAGTAGGGTTCAGGACAACCGTGTTTGGCGAGGGATTACAATGCATCGTAGCAACATTTGACGGTTTTGGAGTCCATTAGGTTAGACGTTAAAACCTTAAGTACTGCCTGGCTATCCAAAATGATTTGTATTCTAGCGCCCTTGATAACCGTAAGGAGATTGTGTATGGCGCAGATCACAGTAGAGTAAATTTCAGTTTGAAAAACAGTAGGACTCAATCCCATAGATACAGAGATCCTAGTGTTGGGTCCAAAGACTTCAGCTTCAATTCCAGAATACATTTTCGATCCGTTTGTGACTTCTGAGATCTTCAGGGACCAGTCTACACAGACAGATAGCAAATTTGCCAATCGATCTGTAGCGATAATAGCTTTCCAACGTAAAACCGTGGCATTCTTCCTCAACTCCGTCGTTCTCTAGATATCCGTGTCCTTAGGTAGGTATGATGTGGCTTATATGTGTGCACTTAGACCAGAGTTGATCCATTGTGCCGCCACATGGTTTGACCGGGATCAAACCAATAAAGTGTCCGAGGGAAACCATTTGGAGCTTATAATGGAGCGTAGTAGATTGTTAATGGGAACCGTACTAAGTTCGCATAGGTCATCGAAAAAGCAGGCCCCTAGATATTGGCGACGAATAGACGCCAGGGCCGGACAGGAGCAGAGAAGGTGTGAGACGCTTTCCACTTCCTCCTCGTCTAGGCAGCTCTACAGAAATCATTAGCCGGGACACCTAGTCTGTTGGCATGGTTTCCTATGAGGCAGTGTCCTGCGATGACACCGACGATTGTGCTTATATACGATCTGTGAAGATATATTAAATCCTTAGATCTTCTGGAATCTAGCCTAGGCCAGATCATCCTGGAGGTGTGACACGTGGTGCCACTCGCCCATCTACTATCTATTTCACGAGTTGCCTCGCCATTATCTCCGCCTGAAACACACTACAGTGGTCGGGTAAGCGAAAGGAGAGACTTAATCTCCGTGTCCTTAATTTGGCTACAAAAGGGAAATGATTCGAGTTGATATTGGTTCTTCGGAATCTTCGGACATGAAGAATACTGGAGGACTGGGGACTGCCAGATTCCTTAATGGATGTTGAGGCGTTAGAACTCTCTCTGTCTAAGCCTATCAGTCTAAACTCGTTTTCGGACGTGGTGTCGTGCTGGCTGTCTTTACCGATAACTCTAGCAAAGATGTCCTCTTTACCCAGCTTAGCGTTAAAATCTCCTAGAACGATCTTGGTGTCGTAGCTGGGGCATTGATCGTACGTTCTTTCTAAGAGATCATATAAGTCATCCTTGCTAACGTAATTTTTGTCCTCCGTCGGGGCGTGGGTGCAGAAGACTGATGTTGCCAAATTTAGCCCTGATGCTTATTGTTATGAGACACTCGTTTATGAACTTAAAGCTTCAAACTTTTTGCCTAAGTCTGCCTCGAACAACAAATCCACATCCAAATAGGCACTGCCTTCGCTCTCTGTAGCAATCGCCGTAATGGTTAGGTTAGATTAGGGAGCTGCTAGTGCTACCAGCACACTTAGACCATGTTGGTACATTGTGATACCCACAGTCAGTCTATTACCACTGATCGACTGCTCCAGTGATTGTGCCGTTAATTTGATTCCAATGGAGACTCGACCAGATTTAAAAAACCGGATAGAGGCGTATTAACTTTGCTTTCACTGGGATTCGAACCTGAGACCCCTCTATCTTAGGGCAGGCACTTAACCAACTGCGCCATCCAGTCGTCATAATCGGCATAATAGATATCGCAGTTTTGTTTATCCTCTTTTTGCTCTTATTGTCTGTTTTATAACAGTTTAGAACCTCCACGAGGTCATCGACTAAATGTGGTCTGTTAAGCGACTTCACATTCCACGTGCACCCAAAGCCATCGTTCTTTTTTTCGTTTGCTGGGGTCGTCAACAGTAATTCCGTCCATATCCGATGCAGGGTATTGTTTCTGAACTCAGTTTTTTTACGTGGGGAGGAAGTTAACCCCACGCACAACCTCCAACTGGGAGGACAGGTCCATTTGTATAGCCCGCGGACAAAGTAGTCCGGAAGGATCCAGTGATGTCTAGCTTAAAATTCAGCCAATAATTGAATTGATTGTACAGCCTTGAGCAAATGTATGAGGGAATCTTTTTGTCTTTGCTGCCAAATCATTTATCGGAAGTAATTCGTTTGAATTTTATGGTTTTCGGCGACACTATCTGAGGTTGTAAACGTTTTTTTTTGCTTTTTGAAGATATAACGAATCTTAAAGAGTGCCTAATACATTTGGCTAAGGCAGTATGTTCTAAAGATTACATTTTTATTATTTATCTGGCCATAGTTTTGCCAATCGAAGACACCTGATATCCGCTCCAAATCGACACACAACGAGTACGCAAAGCAAAGAAAAGCATCATGATCATATAAGAAATCTGTTTATTACGAAGAAATATATACATATATATATAATGATGATCGTTTTCTGTTTCTCTTCAAAATATAGGCATTTATGCATGTAAATGAAAACAATTAATAATAGTAGTCTTAACAGCAGACACAGTCTCCCTAGACGAATGATGTTTAACCTAGTTCCTTATTCTCACTTCAACTTGCTTTACTTTTAGGTACATTTATAAAAAATAGACATTGTCCTCTTCTTTTTTATTGTTTCTTTTTTCACTGTAACTCGAGTTAACCTGCTCCTACGTGGTATATCTCACACTCCTCTCTCTCTCTCTCTCTCTGTAACACTCGCAATTGCATCCTAAAATAATTATAATAGTAGTGTAAAGTATTTTGATTTTAAGGTCATCGCATGACGCAGCAGACATGAGCCCTTTAGAAGAACACTCGAGCAAATTTTCAAATAAAGAATAACAACTAAAAGATACTTTAAATTACTCAATAACAGACTTATCTTTACATATCTCTTCTCTTCACTTTTGTTTTGTTTCGTTATTTTCTACTAATTCGGGGAACGGTTCAAAGCACGCGCCTCGCGCGCAGGCGTAGCAACGAAAAGCCGGCCTAGAATGTGCGCGGTGGATGACAAAATATACATATACTCATGGATTTATTATATAAATATACATGTATCTGTTTTGTTAAACTTTAAATATAAATCTCTTCAATTCTCTTCCGTATTCGCTGAGTTTTAGGGGGGGATTTCCTCGTTATCATACAAGCAGACGTGGGTTTTGGGGTGTGCCCGGTTCTGCTTTCTGTTTGAAATGTTGAAAATAATTTAAGATAGTTTGTTGCCGTGTGTCGTTGATGTTGCTTAATTTTAACTAGATGATCCTTTTTTTGCTTTTGTTCCACACAATCCTTTTTTATGAACAGATGGGATGTGACGACATCCTTGCGGTTGACCGGTTGGTTTGTTTGTTCAAACTTAGCTTTGCATTGGTGGTTGGAGTCGTAGCTGCGGCGGGGGCTGCGGCGAGTGTCATGCCGACTGATGACATCACGTCATTATGTCTTCAACAATTGGACTGTCGATATCCTCTTGGAACTTTGACTGTATATCAGCGCGACACATTGGACAGTATTGTAGTTGCTTTACGCATGTGGAACAGAACCCTCTGGAAAAAATTAAAAGGATATGATATAAGATATTTATTTGGATAAGTCTGCACGAAAACTACAAGGTTTAACAATAAATCGTCACAAGAGTGCACAGAAATGAGAACATTCTGAGTAGCTCAATAATAAATCATTAACTGCTTCTTTTAAAGAACTTAGAAAATTGTGGACAGAAACCTGCCGGGACGCAGATGTACACCTTGTGCTAGAGTCGCAGCCGATACTGCGAATTTTAAAGAATCATTTCTGAAGACTGTTAAATGGCGATGAAGACGCAAAATCCGTTGTCAAGCAGAATGTTCCACTCAATCTAGACGATAATTGACGAGAATTTTGTCCCCTCGATCTAGACGAGGTCAAGATAACAATATCGAGGCGAGCAGAGAAGTCTAACAAAGTTGCTGGGGCAGATGCCCTGATGGCATGAAGTCTTTGAATCGTGGGATACATACACCAGCTTATCTGTAAGATATGGTCGGAGAAAAGCATGACGTCTATACTGTTTGGCCGATCTACAAGAAAGGAGACCCCTTTGACTGCGTCAACCATGGAGGGATACGTCTATTTAACACCTTTAAGTCACCGAGTCTATGAACCCCTGAAACTTTTCGTCAACAATGTGATAGGTCGAAATGGTCGAATGTGATCGAGATACACCATCTACTCGAAGATTTCAAGACCGCATATGACAGCATGGGATATACAGCGCCATGTCTGGTTTCGACATTCATGCCAAACTCATTAGGTTGTGCAGCATGACGATAGAGAATTCTGGCTCCTCCAAAAAGGTCGGTAACGAACTCAAGAAGACCGACTTGGACGCACAACATCGACGACCTTGCCAAAACGGGACAATGACAGCTATAACTTCGATGTAGTTAACGAATTTATCTGCCTTCGCTCCGCATCAGTACCAATATCAAACGCAGAGTAATTCTTGTCCATCTCTGTTTTTTTGGGCTCTAAAGGCAATTTAGTAATGGAGAGTTTGATCATCTCAGTCCTGCTTTACGGTGCAGAGGAATGGACAATATCGAAAGTGGTTAAAAAGAGAACAGTTCTGCAAACGATTTTGGTCTTATTTGCGTTCTTCGCTTTTGGAGAAGATTTAACCACGAAAATGTAGCGACTTGAGTCTAACGAAACGTCTACAGATCTAACGCTTAATATGGCAAGACCATGTAGAGCACATGTACAACTTAGGTCCAACTCTGAGCCTGTGGGACAAAGCAACAGAGGACTGACAATTGAAATGCCATACAAACGACTCATTTTAGAGTCAACATTACCTTTAACATGCCGATAAACTCGCCCGACGCGGAATGGTCTCATCACTTTCAAGTAGTAGAGCGCCATGCCTTTTGCTACAGCTAAACATCTTCTTAAACTTAAAAGAATTAGAATCACCAATCATAGATGATTCAAAGACACTACGTGACTTATTCCAAAGCAGTTCTGAATTCTAAGGGCTCATTTTAACACTACACTGGAACCCTCATACTCAAAAACTGGTCCATTGTACTGCCAGGTAGCAACCTTCTTTTACTGAAATTTCAGCAGGCGCTTCTGTGATGAGGAGCCTACATCAGCAGGTCAGCAGAATTCGTTAAGCCTTGATTGACTTACCTATGATTGCAAGGTAGTAGCCGAATGGTCGCCTTTTTGTCAAAACACAACGTGCACGAGTCATCTCTCACGCTCAGCCTTCTCAGCTTCTCCAAAAATATATGCCTTGGAAGAACAATCTGAAAATGAAACAAAAATTATGTATCTCCAGTTCGAAAATGTCGGTGATTTTATGTCAACTTACTTTGTCTTGGGATTTAAGCGTCGCGCAGTCATTAAAACTGCGATACGTTCGATCTTGGGGTGCATATCTAAACGGTTGTAAACCAAAGTTGAAACGGCACTGCTGAAAGGACATGAAACTAGCAGCAGCAAAGAATCCCTCCCTAAAACGAAAACGATCAAACAATTTTAGAGACAGACCGTGGGTGGATGCACCGCCAATTGAATCTTACTTCGCACTGCTGAACACGTGCTTGTATGGTTCAGTTTCTACTCCGTCTAAACTGAAGATGACTTCTTGCGCTTTCAGATCGAGGAGACAACCCAGTATTGAGCCATGTTGCCACGCGGGGAGTTCGTGTGCCATTGATTGGGCGTTGTGCCAAATCAGTTTCCTGCATCCATCAAACGCAATTGAGTATTTGTCATCGCCGATCCCATAGCCGTCGTCGCTCAGGAAATTTGAGTCCTTAGTCGCCCAACCGATTTGCATCACTCCGGGGGTTATGATCAGTACCTCATAGTACCAGCAATCAACAGCAGTCTAGATCAGACGACACAGAGAATCGATTTAGTCTTTGTTTTATTATTTTAAACGAAATTGATTGATTAATGCGCTTGTTTACACCAGAAAAACACGTCATATCGCTAATCGGAGAATTTCCGAATCGCCAGTGACTGTTACTCACGGCATTCAATTGGTTTCCCTATCGACAGTGGAAAAATTCAAGTGCTCTTAACGAAATTATAAACCTATTATCAAAAGTGATCAACGGCAGACGTACACATCAAACGGTATCAGCTAAAGGGGGGAAATTAACCGAATACTACAGTTAATTGGTTATGCAACAGAGTGCACACTTGCTTTTGAACAATCTGTCATGAGGTATGACGTCTAGGATATAGTAATCAAAGTGTGAGTGGGTGCACTAAGGGAATTTGGCGATTCTTTTTGAAGAAAGCAATGAGTAAGTGGGTCATAATGGTGGGGCTACAGTTCGAGGTGCACTTTCGTCCACTGGTTTGCATACTGGGATAGATTCCTATGCCGTTTATGCTTGGATTCTTCCGTTACCTGACACTCCATGTTAGAAACCAAGAAAATATTTGAATACAAGGTCTCTTCTGGAAGTGAGTCTAATTTACTCTGTACATGTTTGCTTATTCACTCAGTAAGCTTTCTGCGCCCCGCATTAAATGCCATTCCAGAGGCATCACTGGAGTAGTAGTCTCACTGTGGGCATTACAATGGAACCTAACCTAAGCTAACATTCCAGAGGCAGGTATCTCGATTTGGCATTGTTTGAGTCACAGCCTCAAACGAAATACAGAACGTTCAATGGGTTCAATGGACTACCGGCTGATTGACTCACGCGATCATTTGTCTTGATTCATCAGTACTTCCTCGTTGAAGTCTCTTTGTCAATTTCTTTGCAAAAATTTACATTCGTTTCGTGAAAAGCTTCCACAAAGCAGAGTAAAGTGCTTGGGACCATTGGAAAAATGTGTCAAGCGAAATTCTGGCTACTCTTGGATAATCTTATAATAATAATATGTATAATAATAATGACGGCGCTACAATCCGACGTGGACCTGGGCCTAGCTTCTCAGCCACCACTCGTGCTGTGCGTGCTACTGTTCTCTCACGAGTGGAGGGGACCTACAGTTTAATGCCGACTCCGAACGGCGAGATTGAGAAGCTTTTTCTTAGACAGTTATACTCTTTGAGCATTGTCAGTGACTCGAAAGAGGTGGAGCCGTGAACAATTTTTTTTGAAAAATAGTTTATCTGAACTTGGAATCGAACCTAGACTGTAAAAGTCTAATGCGCATGGGTCGAGGCACGAACCCACACGGCCACGGCGTCCTTAGTTAGTTGGTGAAATAGACTATGGAGGTCGAAAGAAGAAAGAGAACCGTCTAAACTTTACCAACTGCAGATGAATAAGCTGCCCACGATTGATCAATATCAATTCGGGTTCAGGCCAGCGAAGTTTATCATCGACCAAATATTGACATTACGGCATAGCTTGGAAAACGCCTGGGAGTTTCAACTCGATACACACCATCTGTTCATCGAATTAACGGTTCCTTAACAGTGCGTACTCTAGTTTCGGCATCCCTGCCAGATCCGTCTGTCTTTGCGGAATGACGATGAAGAATGGCCGTTGCACCGTCAAGGACGGTAAAAACTTCACAGAGATCTTTGATGTCGAAAAAGGTTCCAGGGACCAGGCGGCACACTGCTATGCGATTTATTTAAGATCATTCTCGAGATGATCGTGGGTAACCTAAACGTCAAAACTAGAGACACGATATCCACAAATCTGTACAACTGCTTGCATATGCCGGCGACATTGACATCATCGGAAGGACAGAGCGGGATCTCAGTGGGGCTTTTGTGCCTTGCGGTGAATGACCAGCGCTTCAATGACGGCTTGCTGAGTTTGATCAAGCTCGTCAATGTTATCCGAGTATGCCGGCAGTTGTACGGACTTTTGAAATATAGTCCCTCTCGTGTTACTAAGATGGGTATTGAGTTGAATGAGGGTAAGACAAAGTATATGCTGTCTACGAAACAGGTCTGTCAACTTGGACAAAACGTTATTATAGGCAGTCACAACTGTGAAGTAGTGAAAGACATTGTTCACCTAGGCAATGTAAACGCTAGGCGAATTAAACTCAACCAATGATCACCGCTGGGATAAGACGAAGGATTGCCAATCACTGTCTCTTTGGACTTAGAAGGCAATTGAGGAGGTTGAGGTTCTTTTCCCTCGAAGAATCAGGGTATTTCTATACAAGACCTTGATATCCCTTGTCCTGCTTTATGGCGCAGAAGCATGGACACTAACCATAGTGGACGGGGAGATGCTTGTTCGTTTTGAGATAAAAGTCCTTCGGATTATCTTTGGCCCCATATGCAGTGATGGTGTTTGGAGATGGAAATTAAGACTAAATGACCTACATTCCCCTGATCATTCAACAGTCAACCAGATTGATCACGTTGTGATCGACGTCAGACACTCCTCCAGTATTCTTGGTGTCCGAACGTTCTTCTCTCAGCCTGTGGGACAACGCAACAGAGAACGTCCACGTACAAGGTGGCGCAAACAAGTCGAGGGGGACCTCGGTCGGTTTGGAGTGCGAAACAGAAGACAGCTGGTGAAAGATCGTGTGCTGGCTGGAGAGGCATGTTGAGTAAGGCCCAGGTCCACCTCGGACTGTAGCGCCCTAAGAAGAAGACCTACATTACAGACTTTGGTCTTACAGGCTGTACAGCGTCAGCGACCTGATCAAACGGATTCGATTATGTTGTCTCCGATGGCTAAGTCATGTAGAGTGATAGGCAACATCGTTCCGGCCTTCGACTCCATACTCGAGGGACAACGCTGTCAAGGAACACCACGCCTGCGTTGTCGTACACAGTTAGAAAGGGACCTCAATCAGCTAAACGTGTGTAGCTGCAAGCAACTAGCTCAAGACCGTGCTGGATGGAGAGTAATGTTACCCAAGGCCCAGATCCACACCGGACTGTAGTGTCAGCTGAAGAAAAAGTTCATCGAATCGTATTAATCCCATTTACAAAGACTATGAATCATATACACACACACTTGTTTGGAAAAGAAGAACATTTGAGGTCTCCGTCGCCCGCAAATATGAATTCGGGCGGCAAATGTGTCCTGCACTCGTATCAGAGTCCACAACCACGCCGTAGTTTCTCGAACTTCACGCAAAAAAATGTTAAATTTTCTTACCTGATATGTGCACCGTACACTTTCAAAAGTGTATGCATCACATCGTGCCTCCAGACCGTCTGGCGATATTTTCAAATATTCACTAACATCCTTTGTGTTTAACATCACGTTTATGTTGCTCAAATCCACTGTCTCGTACGAGTACTTCCTTCCCTCCACAGTAACTGAAATGAATTGCACATCAGGACATCACAGCACATCCAAATTGAATGCATTCATCAAACTCACAATAATTATCCAAACACCATCGAGCGCAGAATCCAATTTGCCGCAGCACATAGTCACTGTCTGTGGCGTGCTTCTCTAACCTCAGCAAAGGATTGTTGGGATGATCTGCTAGTTTCTTCTGCAATTGAAATGATTCCTTTGAATCATTGAACAAATGGTATATCGTATCAGTCTTACCTTAATCGTTGCTTTGTTCTCACTTGTTTGGGCGAATTTCTCTAGTGCAATCAATGATAGCAGTGTGACGTCATAGTTTACACCATCTTCTAAATTATCAATCAGGTACTGAAGTGTTGTGTCATTCAACATTGCAATACTACTAGGACCGGCTAATTTTTCAGCTAAACAACCAAGTATGACACATAGATTCCGTTCACGGCGTGGCGTTCTTCTGAGGGAATGTGTTATCATATCGGCAACTTTTAAGACGGAATCTTTTGTTGGAAGTGGACTATCGTCGAGCAGGAGGGCGATAACACTCGCACCCATTGGATGTTTAACTGGAACTACTCGAATAAGGGATTTTACAAGTTCTATCCAACCGGATGGTTTGTCGGTGATAACGTGCAGCAAAACCATTGAACTAGGTGGTTCTGGCTCACTAGAAATAGAGATTTACAGTTTTTAGTGAAGAGATATTTACAATTTGGAAGAGGAAATGCGTTTCAGTCTCGGGTGGTAGAGCAGTTTTCAATCAGAACGTCAAACTGAACGATGCAAGCAAAACTAACCTCCAAACCACTTAAGCAACAGAACTGGAGAAGTCATTTGGTTGGGAACTTTATGAGTCTTTGTGAAACTTGGACCTTGTAAAAAGAATGTACAGAAGGGCTTGAAATGTTATTCGAGAAATTTGAACCAAAATGTGGGTAAGTTTTCACATGTAAGCACTTTCAATTGAGGAAGAGTTTCTCTGTGGGTCTCACATGTAAATTTCATCCGTCAGTGATGTTTTTTTTTTGGAGGCTTCCTTTTTTTGAAACACTACTGAAGCACTCAGACTCAACACTGGTCCATTGTACTGCCAGGTATCAACCTACTCCAGTGCCGTTAATTTGATCCCAATGGAAAATGATGACTGGACCTGATTCGATTTCACTCGGATCCGAATCTGGGACCCCTCCAACTTGGAGCAGGCACTTAACCAACTGCGCCATCCAGTCGCAAGGAGAATCTTAGTCTCATCGAGAGGACAACTGTCCAAAAATGTAACCTTAAGAGTCATTGGGTCTTTAATCGACTGTATTCACAAGAAAAAGCAGAGGACAAGGATTACTTCGAAAGTAGGAAGGTTCTGCGTTCAATATTGTGGCGAAAACTGGGTCTCAGGTTCTACTGAACAAGACAAGACTTGCAAATTCCGTCCAGCAATCAGTTCTAAACACAGAGTTCAAGGCAAAGAATGTGCAGAGGTCTGCATGTTTATCATATGCGTTTGAGAAACATCAACAAGTGTCAACAAGAATTAGAAATCATACACATGCACTCTTAGATAGACCACTTAAAATGTTTATTTCTAACTAGACACACTTTGAACAGAACGAGGAATGAAAATCGAGTAAAGTTCAGTTCACAACACACACAACCCACGCTGTAATCACATCAGATAATCGCGATTCCTGGAACAGAGTGCAATCACGGTTGCTTAAGTCAGTTAGTCATCTCGAAACAAAAATCCCGGAACTCTATTTCATCACATTTTATCTCACGAACGTAGTAACGTTTGTCCTTCAAATTCACTGGAGATCTTTTCTCACTGACAACCAAATTTTTTCTGAGTAACAACCACCCGCTCGTGGATAAACAACAACTTACTTGTCGATCACTGTTACAATAACATCTAGCGTTTCATTCACAAGTTTGTCCACCGTCTCGGACAGTGATTTCATGTTGTTATAGGAATCCAAACCACATGTACTCCATTGACCACTCTCACGAGGTGATGGCTCCGTCTGTCCGGCTGGTTGCCCAACATCCATTTGTGCATCTTCAACTTTGTCTTTGCACAGACAAACTCCCATTTTACTTTGTTTTTTATCCAAAACAGCAAGTGGATCACAAAAACTAAAACAAAATCAAAACTCAGCCTTCGTCGGAGGAGGATGGTGTATTCGTCCGCGTTTTGTCACCACTCTTTTTAGCCGTATCAATGCTGCGTCCCGATCCAAGAATGTATACACGTCTCTCTTTTGTTTGAATCAAATCAAAATTGTTTCACGTTGTGACGATCGCTCTCGTCGAATAGTTGAAAATTAAAAATAACAATAATAAAAGTGAACAAATGTTTAGTCAACACTATTTTGGAGGACGTCATAAATTTCTGACATTCAGCTGCATCACCATTTCTGTTGTGGATGCTCACTTCGTCGTCGTCTTCCTCTAGACTTGTACATTTTGGAATCTATGAGTGGACATTGTACTTAATCGATGGAATTAACGCGATTGTTGAATGCAAGTGAATGTTTGTAAAAATTTTGTGAATAGATGTAAATGAAACTTTTGTTGGAAGTATTGAATTTTTTCGAATTTTGATTTCTTCGTAAGGTATTGCAGAAATTTTTTTTTGTGGGATTTCACGGAATGTTCGAAGATGCTTGACATTGACAGTTAAGTGCGAAATTTTTATTGAATTACGAAAAAAACAAAATAAATGGCAACTGGTTGCTTAGGGTGGATACACATTGTGTGATGGGAGTTAGGTAGGGGAATGAAATAATTTTTTTTTTTTTTTGGAACGAAGTACTAAACTCTCTAGTATAACTTGTGACGGTATTTAGTATTTTTAAAGTAAAGGAGTTGGGAGAAATAATAAAAATTCAGTCTTTAAAAAAGGAAAAGATGATGCCACCTTAATATTCTTGTAATAATAAAATTGGCGACACTCCAGTTTGAGGTAGAGTTGGGCTTAGCTTCTAAAGCAACTTTAATATTCTTATCGTATTTCATTCGTGAAAAAAAAAACTCATTCTTCTTATGGCGCTACAGTCTGGGGGAGAACTGGTGCCAATCAATAAGGCTCTAGAGCTAGCATGATCATTTGCTAGATATGTCCAACTTGGCACATTAAGTTGGTTAAGTGCCTGCTGCAAGTTAGAGGGGTCCCAGGTTCGAATCCCAGTGAAATCGAATCTGGTCCAGTCACCATTTGCCGTTGGGATCAAATTAACGGCACTGGAGTAGGTTGCTACCTGGCAGTACAATGGACCAGTGTTGAGTCTGAGTGCTCCTGTAGGGTTTCAAAAATCATCCGAAAAAAACAATTTAGCTTAGGTGTGTTTCCAATTGTGCGCGCCACCTTAATCGTGGGCGTTGGGTCCTTAGACGTCTGTTTAAGAACTTGTCCAACTATCAAATTTCCTTCTTACCAAATGCTACTGTCACCTGCGATTTTAGTTTGAGCTTGCGAAGCATATCATCGATACAGAAAGTGGAACAATTTTCTGTCATTTATGGTCAATAATGATTTTTTATGTTCTGATTTAAGCAAAAACGAGGTTAATACTTACTTTGCATGTGAATCTGTTTCTTTATTACCTCCAGTGCTCGCATGTTTTCTTCTACAGAAGCACGTGAAAGGTTGCAAGAGTGGCAATTAATGGGAAATCTCGATTATGCAGTGTGGACCAAGGAAAAAAAACATGTGCTCTAAAAGAATGACCAGATAGTAATGATAGCTTTTCCAAATTCTATGCTTCAGCAGGTGTGAAAGTTATCAATGACATCCAGCTGTCAAAATGTTCAGTAAGGGTTGCCATTTCAACATGCACCCTTTCACGTTTGCTGAACGAGCGGCAAAATATTCTGGAAAATCCGACTCAGTTGTAAATTCTTCTTCTTCTTCTTAGGGCGCTACAATCCGAGGTGGACCTGGGCCTCACTCAACATGCCTCTCCAGCCAGCACGATCTCTCGCCAGCTGTCTTCAGTTTCGCACACCAAGCCGGCTGAGGTCCCCCTCGACTTGTATGTGCCACCTTGTACGTGGACGTCCTCTGTTGCGTTGTCCCACAGGCTCAGAGTCGAAGAAGTTGTAAATACCCAATGTGAATTTCTTCGTACGACTACCGCCATCGTGAGGTCGACATCATGCCTTTAGTGTGGAAGCAATTCGTCGCACAGTGGAAAAGTTTGAACGTGAGTGCACTCTTCTGGTTCTTAAGCCACCAACTACCCAGAGATTGGTGCGAAATTAAGACAAAATAGCCCCCGTAGTGGTCAATATCAAAGAAGATGCAGAAATGTCGATTGGGCACCGATCGGTTGATTTGGGAATGGCTAGAGAGTTATTTAGCGGTTTGATTTGGGCCTACATCCGTATAAGACTGTGCTGACGCAAGCATTGACACCGAACGATCATTGACAACGCTGTGAGCTCGTTAATTGGGGGCTGGAAGTCCGGATTTTGGCCAGAAAATCATCTTCGAGCTCCATTTTTGGCTCAGCGGATATGTCAACAAGTAAATCTGGTATTATTTGAGCAAACACAATCGGTCAAGCATCAATGAATCAACAAAGATTGACCGTTTGCTGCGGTTTATGGCACGGCGGCATCATCGGAACAAATTTTTTTGAGGAAGAGGACACCATCAGAAATGAAGATCGATATTAAGCGACTTTCGGTAGCTAAAGCTCGACGACATCGATATATCTGAACTGTATTTCCAACAGGACGACGCTACATGCCATACAAGCGATTTAATGCTCGACGGACGACGCTACATGCCATACAAGCGATTTAATGCTCGACGGACGACGCTACATGCCATACAAGCGATTTAATGCTCGACGGACAACGCTACATGCCATACAAGCGATGTAACGCTCGAAGTTGTGAAGAAAACTCTAGCAACGCGATCATCTCACGACGACCGGTAATCAATTGGCAGCCGCGATTATGCGAATTCTCCCCACTCGATCATTCGACTTGACACCACTCGATTATTTTCTCAATCGTCTAGGGCTACATCAAATCATCAGTCTACAGTGACAAGCCAACCACTTTGGACGAGTTAAGCCAACTTTCGAGACGCTTTTGCCGGAATAACGCCGCACAAATTTGATCGCGTCATAAAAATGTAGACCGATCACTTGTAGCACTTGTAGCAAATCCGAGACGGGCATTTGAATGGTGTGGTATTCCATACTCAATGGCATGAATGTAGCTTCAAAATAAATCCAGAATCAATTATATTTCTCACACCGCTATTGATTTATTTAGATTTCTTTTCCTATCGTTCTTATCTGGTTGATCCAAGACGGACGAGGGAGTAGGATTAGGTGTCTACTCCAAGGATCTCAATTTTAGTATATCCCTCCACCTTCGAGAACATTGTAGCGTATTCCAGGCTGAGACGATGGCAATAAAAGAAGCCCTGGCTTGGCTTAAGAACAACATGATATCCAAGAAGGACATCACCATCTGTTCAGACAGCCAGGCAGCAATCAAATCCCTGAACTCGGTCACTTTCCTCTCTAAGACCTCCCTAAATGGTCGCCACGAGATGCCTGAGCATTTTAATATTCACCTCATGTGGGTGCCGGGACACAGTGACATTCCAGGGAATTGTGAAGCGGATGATCTCGCCAGGAGCGGTACGATCTCCACAAACCTCCCTAGTGGAGATCCTCCGCCTATGCCATTCGCTACAGCTAAACTTCTTTTAAAGAATCATACTATTAAAAACACCAACTCGGGATGGTCAGATGGCACTACGTGCCTCATCACAAAGCAAATCTGGCCTAAACTTGATCTAAAACGTTCACTCTATCTTCTTAGAATGAACAGGTCATCTCTAAGAACTCTCATTGGTATTATCACAGGACACTGTGCCATTGGCACTCACGCCTCAAGAATGGGACTCCCTCTTAATGATTTCTGCAGAAGCTGCAGAGACGAAGAAGAAGAGGAAAGCATAATGCATCTTCTCTGCACTCGTAGCGCTCTACTCTCACAGGATGAAACACCTTGAAGCCTACTTCTTGAAAGACTTGAGCGAATTGCACAACGTCGGCATTAATCAACTAAAGAGCTTCGTTGAAAGTTTTTTTGGATAGGTGACATCAGATCCGCGTGGTATCACAATGGGCCTAAATTGGCCTAAGTGTGACTGGTATCTACAGCCAGCCACTTCAACCTAACCTAACCCTATCTGGTCACCCTGTAGCTATTTGACGGGGATTATGGACTATGTGAAGCAGAAACATGCCAAGAAGTTAGTTGAACCTGCGAAAACCCAATTCAAAGAGGAGGGTGGGTTCAATCATAAGCGTGAGGAACATAAGCAGCTAAAGCAAAGTATGAAAAGGGCCAGAGGCTGTAAGATGGAGGAGCTAGTGTCAACCTGCAGAATGTAGAGTCCCTTTAAGGGCATCCTAGGGGCATTGTAATAAGCAAAGACTTGCTATAGCGTAAGTTGCTTCGGACATTGGCAATCTATTGGCCACTGTAAGGAAAGGATTCAAAAAGCGGATTCCAATTATATCTCGACAATGCGACGGTGAAGGAAAGATTGGGCATACTGTCGAGCACGAAGTTAATCAGACCGTTTCACCTAAAAGTAGGTCAGCAGATATACGAACTAAAAGACAACCGACAAAACTCCAAACATATCCTAAATCCTATCCTATCCTATCCGTTCAGACTGAATCAAGCGACGGAACGTGAAGAAAGAGTTTTTTAATCCTTTGCTCAATTGGCGACAAGCAATCTCCTGATGAGTATCGTGGATATGGGTTGTGGCGACCTCGCTCAACGACTCCTGACGAATGTACTGTGGTGTCCTCATGCAGAGACTTCAAACAACAGAAGTAAGGTATCCTGAGTGTGGAGCACAAACGACGCCACGGACATTCCAAGCCACCGGTAGTCAAAATCGCTGCAAAATACAACGTATTCGTTGGCAGTCGTGTTCCGTATTTTAGCAAGTAAACTACTGTGTAGTTTGCTTAATTTTCATTGTGTTTCAATTCCATATAACGTAGTAAAAACAATATAGCTAGCACGCGGTTCCCACACCTCAACATCCATAAAGGGACCTGGCGGTCCTCTGATCATTCAACCGTCAACCAGATTGATCACGTTGCGATCGACGTCAGACACTCCTCCAGTATTCTTGATGTCCGAACGTTCTGAGGCGCCAATATCGACTCGGACCATTTCCTTGTTGTAGCCAAGGTAAGGACACGGATATCGATAGAACAACGGAGTCGAGGAAGACAACCACGGTTTGACGTCGAAAAGCTACAATCGCAACAGACTGCCAGGAACTTTGCCGATCGAGTCTCCCTGAAACTCTCCGAAAGTTCGACGTCGCCTGCACTAACAATAGACGAAGAATGGAAACGTTGTCAAAGAGCCATCAGAGAAGCCGCTACTGATGTGCTGGGTTTCAAAACACCACCTAGGAAAAACCCCTGGTTTGACAACGAGTGCAGGCAGGCACATGCAGCAAAACAAGAAGCCTACCGGGCAACCACGAACGAACCACGAGAGCTGTTCGTGAGCGAACAGAGAAGAAGGGAAGAGAACCGGATTCTCAGGAAGAAAAAGAAAGAGCACGAGAAGCGCGCGATCGAGGAGATGGAGAGGTGTTATGGCAGGAATGATGTCCGAAAGTTTTACCAAAGGGTAAAACTTTTGTCAAACGGGTATAAAGTTTGGACAGAAGCCTGCCGGGACGAGAATGGACAACTAGTAGTAGATTCGCAGTCGATACTGAGAATTTGGAAAAATCATTTCTGCAGACTGTTGAACGGCGATGAGGACACAAATACCGCTGTCAGGCAGAATGTTCCACTCAACACAACGGACGATGATAGAAGAGAATACCGTCCCCCCGACCTAGACGAAGTCAAGATAGCGATATCGAGACTGAAGTCTAATAAAGCTGCTGGTGCAGATAGTCTGCCCGCTGAAATGTTTAAAGCAGCTGGAGATGATCTGGTAGGGCGCATGCACCAGCTCATCTGTAAGATATGGTCGGAGGAAAGCATGCCCGATGAGTGGAATCTCAGTATCGTTTGCCCGATCCACAAGAAAGGAGACCCCTTTGACTGCGCCAACTATCGAGGGATAAGTCTCCTTAACATCGCCTACAAAATGTTCTCTGCCGTTTTGTGTGAACGTCTGAAACCATTCGTGAACAAACTGATAGGTCCTTATCAGAGTGGTTTCAGGCCCGGGAAGTCCACCATCGATCAAATCTTCACACTGCGGCAGATCCTGGAGAAGACCCAAGAAATGCAAATCGACACACACCATCTATTTGTCGATTTCAAGGCCGCATATGACAGCGTGTATAGAGACGAGCTATACAGCGCCATGTCTAGTTTTGACATTCCTGCTAAACTCGTCAGACTGAGCAGGATGACGATGGAGAACTCTCGCTGCTCCATCAAGGTCGGTAACGAACTCACCGAGACCTTCAATGTCAAAAAAGGTTTTAGACAAGGCGACGCGCTGTCATGTGATTTCTTTAACATCATTCTTGAGAAGATCGTGCAAAACTCACTGGCCAACACAAGAGGCACGATCTTCCAAAAGTCTGTTCAACTGCTAGCTTACGCGGATGACATTGACGTGATTGGGAGAACACAGCGAGCCGTCAATGATGCGTTTGCTGGCATTGAAACGGAAGCGGCTAAAATGGGTCTGGCGGTGAACGAGGGCAAAACAAAGTATATGCTGTCATCGAGAAAGGACGCACAACATCGACGACTTGGCCAGAACGTCACCATAGGCAGCTATAACTTTGAGGTAGTAAAGGACTTCGTCTACCTTGTCTCCGCGGTTAACAGTACAAACAACATCAGTACCGAGATCAAACGCAGAATAACTCTTGCCAACCGCTTTTTTTTAGGCTCAAAAGGTAAGTGAGTAGTAGAGACCTCTCTCGGAAGACCAAGTTGACTTTATACAAAACCTTGATCATCCCAGACCTGCTGTACGGCGCAGAGACAATATCCCAAGCGGATGAACAGTCTCTTGGTCTTTTCGAGAGAAAAGTTCTGCGCGCGATCTTTGGTCCTGTTTGCGTTGATGGCATTTGGAGGAGAAGATTCAACCACGAACTGTATGGGCTGTACAGCGACATGAGTCTAGCCAGGCGTCTACGGATCCAACGCCTAAGGTGGCTAGGCCATGTAGAGCGTATGGACAACTTAGCTCCGGCCCGAAGAGTCTTCGACTCTGAGCCTGTGGAACAACGCAACAGAGGACGTCCACGAACAAGGTGGCGCACACAAGTCGAGGGGGACCTCTGCCGGCTTGGTGTGCGAAACTGGAGACAGCTGGCGAAAGATCGTGCTGGCTGGAGAGGCATGTTGAGTGAGGCCCAGGTCCACCTCGGACTGTAGCGCCCTAAGAAGAAGAAGAAGAAGAAGTAGTAAAAACAATATATCTTAATAAAATCAGTTGACTTTTAACCAATACAACAACCAAGTGTTTTATTAACCTGACGTACGAGTAGTTAAACGGTAAAGACTCTGGACAGCGTGACACGCAATTTATTATCCTAAATAGTGCGGGTAAGTTCGTAATCGCAGTATTAGCGCAGTACTGCAACGTCAAGCGTATTAATTGCAATGATGGCAATGATCGAATTTGGCAATGATGCTTTGCATCATGTTCTAAAATGTAAGATGAAAGCAGCCACTGCGCAAACAAAAGCAACCAGTGCATCCTACATTATTCGATGAAATTAACAATAATTTTCGGCTCAATTGTCTCTTTTTCATATCTAAAATACATTTAAGTATGCTAACATTAAAATTGCCAACAATATTAATCAAATTATTTTTAAAAAAAATAGCCTTTGTCAACTTTTTTAATATTTTTACAAAAAAAAAGAAAATTGTCACACAACACAATAAGCCGTTCAGAAAAGTCAATAAAATGAAAGCACCGTGATGCATCGCATCATCAAAAAATCGTTGATATACAGTGACCATAGGTAGAGATGCCTACTTACAGAGGACCGATATGAATCGTTCTTTACGTACAGTGCTCCACAAAAGTTTGCGTACAATGATGCAATTTGGAAAAAAATGGCTGTCATTCACCTAATATAAGCTAAAAATATTTTTGAAAGGTAAATTCCAATAAAACAACGTCTCAGGTTTCAGTTTTCAACAAAATAAATTAAAAATTATTATTCATTTAAAAAAAACATAACAAAAACCAAAAAAAATGTCCGAAATTCACTCCACAAAAGTTTGCGTACACCTGTAACTTGAATGGAAAGAATTTTAATTCAAATGGACAAATAATCATTTCATCTTATTACTTTTGGTGTTAATACTTAGTAGGATATCCTTTCATCCTTATTACCTCTTTCAACCGGTTTTGCATGGATGCTACCAATTTTTCTGTGTAAGAACTGTTTATATTAGTCCACTCAACTAACAAAGTTTCCTTCAACATGTCTTTATTTCTGATATCGTGGGTGCGGATCTTCCTTTCTAATGCTTCCCACACGTGCTCAATTGGGTTGATGTCTGGGCTTTGTGGTGGTGTTCGCAGCATGTGGGGAGTGTTATATAACAGCCACAGACGAGCATTATGTGCTGTATGTTTTGGGTCATTATCTTGCTGGAAATAGTAGTCGTTCGAAATACCCAACATTTCAGCACTTGCTCTTAAATTCTGTTTGAGAATATCAATGTACACATACTGGTTCATTATACCTTCTACTATTTCCAACTTTCCGACCCCTGATGACGCCATACAGCCCCATAACATTACACTTCCAACTCCGTGCTTTATTGTCTTTATCGTGTTCCTTGGATTAAGGGCATCGTTTTGTCGCCTCCATACCCTCAAACGGCCGTCAGACCCAAAAATGTTATATTTGGATTCGTCTGAGAATATAACAGAACGCCAGAAGTCTGGAGACTTATTCTCGTACTCCTTAGCGAATGCTATCCGTTTTTGTCGGTTAATTTTGTTCACCAATGGTTTTTTCCTGGGTGTGCATGACTTGAACCCCTTTTGAACTATTATTCTCCTCACAGTTTCTGGGTGGACTTTGATGTTACTGCTTCTCTCAAGGTTAGCACTCACTTTATTTGCAGTTATGAATGGTTCTTGGTCCACCATCCGCTTTATAACACGTTTATCTCTTTCGGTGAGCTTCGATGGGCGGCCTGATCTTAGCTTTGATTCGACCCGTCCGTCGTATCTAGAGCGATCAATTGTTCTCTGAATTGTTGACCGGCTTCTTGATGTTTCCTTTGATATTTCCGTATAGGACATTCTTTTTTCCACGTACAAATTTATAATAAACTGCCGCTCACTAACACTTAACTCTTTTTTAGCCATTTTTACCGTCCTTTTTTCAAAAATCTAAAAAAAAAAACAATAACTTTTTCTCGCGTCAACAACGTCAATGCACAAATCAACAAACACGCTGTGTCAAGAAACAATTACCGTTGCAAAAAGAAACAGTTACAGTGTTTAAAGAAACAGTATTACCAGCTGTACGCAAACTTTTGTGGAGTGAATTTCGGAACTTCTTTTGGTTTTTGTTATGGTTTTTTTTAAATGAATAATAATTTTTAATTTATTTTGTTGAAAACTGAAATCTGAGACGTTGTTTTATTGGAATTTACCTTTCAAAAATATTTTTAGCTTATATTAGGTGAATGACAGCCATTTTTTCCCAAATTGCATCATTGTACGCAAACTTTTGTGGAGCACTGTATGCAAATTATGGACACTTTAAAATTTGACAATTCTTCTGCGTACTTTTCGTTTAGTTGTGACAAAAGCTTAAGTTTTCTTTCGGCTCATATAGCTGGTCCCTAATGCTGGCACGAGGAATGTGGCCTTGGAGAATCGTTTAATGGCAATCAGTGACATAAAACATGAATTCAAGGCCTGACTATTTGAAGCCTCCACGAAGTCGACATCCCTATGTGAGAGATACAAGCCGAAGGTGGCTGCGAGCTCAAGGATGTGGAGACGATGCTGATATTCAATTATGAGGAAACTCAGAACAAGGAAATTATACTCAGTAGGTTGCATCGTCAGAATTCCTGCGTCGGAGTTCCTTCCTTGGACATCAGATATTTAGTACGCGAAAGTCAATGAAACTTGACGAAACTGAGAAAAGTGGCTATAACGAATGCCGTACTTAATGTCTGTGAATTCCTTAAATTCTTTAAGCGCACTGAAGCAATCAGAACAAATTAACACGGAAAGTTTCCCGCTATTGATTAAGAAGGAATTAAATCCATCTCGCATGTTTAAAGCGTTGACTTGTTATTGTTTATCTGATTGAATCACTTTGAAAGCGTGATGTACGATGTTTTGAAATTGTCTTGTTGTTGGAGTCGAAATATCGAAATATTTCAGATATATTCCGGTTCTAATATTTCATACATTCAAGTACAATAAGTTTTTGTTCATTAATCCAAGTTTTTTTTGCCTCATGCAAACACGAACTCTTTCGGTCAAGACATCGTATCATTGTCAGCCCAACCACCGAATCCAAATTCTGATGTCAGCGACGAATCTTGTTTTCAAATCCTCACAAAAGTAAACAAAAAAAACCCATATACCAGTTCGAATAAAATTAGCACTGTAGGCACTTAGACTTTATTAAAATTATTACAACTGATTCCATTGGTTTGACTTAGCACGATTGCAAATCCCGTTTGCACTTCAAACATGTCCGCTCCGAGCATTCATCATTCAGCGACAGCGGGACATGTTCATCTATTTTACAAAAAAAAGTAAAAATAAAAACAAAAAATATATATAAACGGTATAAATAAAATTATAACACATAACATAGTATATATTAGAAATATGTTCCTCTCCTTCTTCCGCTGCACAGGGTGGCCAGTAGTTTCACAAAGTGTCCGACGATGATTTAAGAAAAAAAACAAAAAACAGAAAACAACCTTAATCGCTGGCCACCCTGTGTGGGGAGGTTGCTTTGTTTCCATCGCCATTTTGTTTGGTTTCATTTCGTTTTTTCTCAAACCGCTGTTTTTCGCACATACACACAGACACAGATATTTATAGAGGATTTTTCGTTTGCTGTCATCCGGTGATGACCATCACCTCGTCTAAGGGTGATTTGCTGTTTAATTGTCTTCTGTGTCGGTGTGGTTGTTGTTGTTGTTGTTGTTCTTTTTGACTTCAAGCTGGGGTGAGAGGTTTTTAGTTCGCTTCGGCTTCGGCACGGGATTCCAGTCGAGGTTGGAACTCGTCGGCGAGGATTCTCTGGAGGCGTTGTTGTTGACTTCTTTGGTGATGGTGCACTTTTTGAAAATCTCAGTGTTGTCCCTTTTGGCCGTTTCGTTGGCTAGGGTGAGCAGGATGTTGTCCAGGATTCCCTGGAAGTTCTCGTCGCTTTTGTTGGACAGCTTTTGATCGTGGGCGTTTTCAAGGCCGTCTAGCTCCTCGAGCATGCGCTTCATTTC
The DNA here is from genome assembly GCA_930367185.1 of Myathropa florea. Taxonomy (NCBI): domain Eukaryota; kingdom Metazoa; phylum Arthropoda; class Insecta; order Diptera; family Syrphidae; genus Myathropa; species Myathropa florea. The sequence goes on along the minus strand of OV884002.1, from coordinate 124,579,952 downwards.
GCGCTGTGACTCAGCCAGGCTCTTGAGGTTCTGCTCCATGGCGTTGGAGTTGCCTTCGGATGAGGCCCCTTGGCCGGACGCCGCATTCGCACCATCCTCGTCCGACTTCTTGCCGCTGAGCAGACGCTGGCTTCGGTTGATGGACTCAATGATCTGTTTGACGGATCGTCGTTTTTCGGGCGGCACCGGCTCCAGTGGAGCTAGAGTCGACTGCTTCCACTGTGGGGGCCTGGGGCGGTAGATCTCCGCGGAGAATTCGGACTCAGCGAAATGCTTGGCTCGCGGCGGCTTCTCGATGGGTGCTGGGTGAGAGACCACTGCACTGGAAGTGGAGGCAGCCACCGGCTGTGAGGTGCCGGCTGCTCCTTGATCGGGTTCAACAGTCACTGCCGAGGCAGTCGCTTCTTCCACTTGTGGAATGTTCTCCTTGGACTCGGAGATCTTCAGCTGGGGCTGGTCGTTGACTGTGGTTGGAACGTCTGGTGACACATTCAGTATTTTTTCCTCGACCTCGATGTGCTTCACAGAGGGCTCTGCCTTGGGTTCTTGCTTCGTGGAGAGGTTTAGCTCGGTCTCAGTGACCAGGAGCTTCCTAGCTGCTGGCAGAGGGGATGTGCGGTCAGATGCTGAAACTCTGTGCTCCCTCATTGCAGGAACGGGGACCTCGGAGACAGTGTCCCTGCTAGTTGTGACCTGCTCGACTCTGAGTGTGACTTCTTGGCGTCTCGGTGTGGGCGACGCATTGGAGTCCACGTCGATTCCTATTTCTCTGTGGTTCGTCTCTGGGGAGGATGGAGGATCGGCCTCGATCTTGATTTCTCGTCGCCTCATGGCCGGTGTGGCTGGGGTTTCTGCGGGATACGCTGTGTCGCGACGTGCTGCGGACATTTTGGGGGAGACTGGAGGTGCAGTTTTTGGTAGGTTGGGCTTAGCTGCGATTTTGGGCTTCTCTGGGGATTCCTTGATTTTGAGTTCTTCCACGGGCTGCGCCGCTGGCGTGTGGACTTCAATAACCTCGATTGTGGTGGTTGTGACCAGCTTTTCCGGCGACGATCGTTGCACCTTCTTCTCCGGTGACTTTGGCCTGGCTCCGGCGCGGAACGTTGACACCCTAGATGGCTCGGTCTTCTCCGGCGAGGAGCGAGGACTCTCCACATGGACAACAATCGCCTCCACATGACCGACCTCCTTGGCCTTTGGACTCGTCGACTTCTCAACGATTTTCACTGGTGAGTCTTTCTTCACAACAACGACCTCTTCATCGTGGTCTTCCTTGATGAACAGGGGTTCCGAATCGACGGGCTCTTCGATGTCCACGCTTGAGGGCACAGTTCCGTTTGACTTGACTGTGGAGGAGACGTGCACTTTTGGTATGGTTCCGTTCTGTTTTGGTGACCTTGAGGCTTCCAGGTTTGTGGTGATGGTTGTGGTTGTAGTGGTGGTGGTGTGACTTGTGGAGTGTGGACCAACTCGCTCGGGACTATCGGAGTTTGTTGACTTGACGAAGCTTTCAATTTCCGCTGTAAGATTTTGGATTTCGAGACTCTCGTCTCCCTGAGGTGATGTCCTCCCTTCTCGCTTGTGACTCGGAGTTGAACCACCACTCGAATTTTCTTCTTTGATTATTTGATGCACCTGAAAGATAGAAAGAGTTGGATAAGTCTTTCAGTCGTTGGGTGGAATGGTGTGATAAGGCGTTGGACGTGAAACAAGCTGCGACACATAGAAGAGAGGAAGGAAATGCGAATGAAAGAAAAAAATGCTTGAAATCGTGTTTTAGTCACGTAATCGGAAGAAATGCGTGAGAGAGGGCAAAAAAAATGTAAGACCTTGCCTTCACAATCGGTTCATGCGGCCAAAGTGAGATGTTGCTCGTCGCCATCTGCCTGCTTAGCTTATGTTCCTTGGTTCAGAACAAGATTAAACTCAAATTCGAACGACTACATCTACTGATTGTTCTTTTACCATAAGAGTAATATCAAGCCACCTTACGTGAGACAAAACTGTGCTTGTATACACACAATGCACTGGAACAGGGACTCTTTAAAATTGAGAAAATTTTACTGATTCCTCCTCCTCGCAGCAGAGTCAGCAACTTTTTAGATGATGTTTCAAACCCCTGTCGCCAGTAAAATAGCCTGTTAGGGATTGAAAGCGTCTTGTTTCTCATCGAAAAAAATATTTCAGAGTTGCAACGATTTATATATTTCGTGTAATTGCAGACATTGACTCAGTGGTAAGGGCCAATAGGAATTTATTCTCTACAATGAGACACGATGCTAAGATGTCATTCCCTCGTTCAGCTACGTCTGCTTCTCCAATAGCCGTGTCAAGGGCACAAACATCATTTTAACCAGCTTGGATTCTAACAATACCCACGTCTTGTTGCTACATCAAATATCGTTTTTTTAATTAAAAGTATAGAAAGCAGTGTACTGCGTTCTGAATTCAGCTGCACATTAAAGGTGTTCCTCCTCCGAAGGTATCGGAGCTACACGATAGTATAGCGCCTTTCAACTGGAGAAGGATAGAAAGAGATATCAACACTTTTTTTCCTCAGCCTGAAGAAAAGCAGAGTATTTGGGCCTGTCGGGTTCGGCGCCACATGATGGGACCAAGGCCATATTAAGCTTCTGTCGTTTAAGGACTAAGAACTTTTCAACAAACTGTAAGTAAAGTAGGGAAGATTTGGAACGGCGCACGATTTTAGGTCTTGACTAGGGATCAAATTCATAGCAGACCCCGGACACGTGTCTAGCTGTCGCTTGTCCCTTCCTATTATTCACTTTATCCATTACAAGCATGTACTTCCAACACATAACTAAAATGATGTGGGAGGCTTGATAGTGCAGCCTGATTATCCGATATCATATACAGGGTGGGCCATCTAGTGGATTTGTTTAAATCAAAGGTTATTTTGACACTGTCACCTGTTTCCCCTTCGAAATCTTGACAGGAAGTCAGTATCATACCTCCTCGGAACGAAATGACTCGCTCTATGCTTGAAAAACGTTGGGAAATATTGGAAACTTATTTCCAAAGTGGTGGGCGCCGTGGCGTAGATGGTAGGTGCGTCGACTCCTACGCTCGAGGTCGTCGGTTCGAATCTCGAAAAAACATCAAGCATTTTTCACGGCTCCACCTCTTTCGAGTCACTGACAATGCTCAAAGAGTATAACTGTCTAGAACAAGCTTCTCAATCTCGCCGTTCGAAGTCGCCATTAGGTCCCCTCCGCTCGTGACAAAACAATAGCACGCACAACACGAGTGGTTGCTGAGAAGCAAGGCCCAGGTCCACCTCGGACTGTAGCGCCGCCATTATTATTATTATTATTATTATTTCCAAAGTGAGTGCTGTGTAGTTCAAACAGTGCGTTTTTTGAAAAGAAGTTTTGGCCGAAATTAAGCACCCACCGTGACTGCTGTACGCAAGTTTGTTCAAAAAGTTCGTGAGACAACACTCATGGTCCCCGTCGTCGTACGGTGCGCTCAGATGAGAATGTGGCTGCTGTGGCCGAGAGTGTGAGACTCAATTCACGAACATCAACACGCCATCAATCTCAACAGCTTATCATTTCACGCACTATCCTGAGGAGAATTCTGCATAAAGGTCTCGGATTATTCGCTTACAAGGTCTAATTGAGACAGAAATTGAAGGCGCAAGACTTCCTGCTTCGTTATTGCTTCGCAGTTTGAGCCTTAGAGTAGCTTGAATGGGACACCGATTTTGGCGAAAAATCATCTTTTCTGACGAGGCACATTTTCATCTCGGGGGCTTCGTTAACAAACAAAATTGCAGCACCACATCTGGGGCTCGGAAAACCCGCACGTTATTGTCGAGAAACCAATGCATCCACAGAGAGTGACAGTTTGGTGCGGATTGTGGAGTGGTGGCATCATTGGACAATTTTTCTTCGAAAATGTGGCTGGGAACAACGATTTGGTCAACATTGGACGTAACAGAGCCATGTTAATCGACTTTTTTTACTAAAATTGAAGACATGGATTTGGCCGAGCTCTGGTTTATGCAGGATGGTGCGCCATGCCACACTGTCCATGCCACAATCGATCCTTTGGCCAACCAAATTCCCAAATCGTGTTGCTGCCTCGGAGATTCGATTTGACGATTTTTTTGTGGGGAACCGTTAAGGACCGATGTAATGCCACCAAATCAGAAACGATTGAAGCACTGATTGAGGCCAATATCATTCAAGCAATCCGTGAGCTACAGTCCAAAACCATCAATAAAGTCTTGGAAAATTGGGGTGACAGAGTGCGCTACTGTGAAACCAGTCGAGGCAGTCACTTGAACGACGTTGTATTTCGGAGTTAATGAGAATGTTTGTTCTTACTAGTAAAGGTATAATACATGGAAAAAAATTAATGTTGTTTGTTTTATTGCATTTTTAAAAAGAAACTTGTATTTGGCCCACCCTGTATGTGTCTGGTCTGGTGCTTCCAAGACCTCTCTGCTTGCAAAGCGAGCCCTGAAACTTATAGGAGACAGCAATGTCACGAAGTCTCTCTCTGGACTCTCTTGAACACCGACATAATGTGTCTTACTTTTCATTGCTTTATCGTTTTTTTACGACCGAAGTAAGCTGGGCAATTGCATTTCACTCCATGAATTCACCCGCAAGACTCGTCTCGCCAGAAATGCTCATCAGTTTACCCTTAAGCCTGTTTCTGGACATCCTCTTCCTTTTCGCCTCTATACCTTTGGCCCGTCCTGTGTATTGATTCCAGACACTTAACGGTATCCCTAACCCCATATAGGAAAGGTAAATCCACCATAGGTGCCCTCCATTATCTCGTCAAAAAGATAGAAGGCGCACTTGTTTCCAAAGAAATAGCCCTATGTGCATTCCTCGACATCGAGGGCGCTTTCGATAACACTGGCTACGACTCGATCGCAAGAGCGATCAGTAGCAGAGGTATCGAAGAATCGACTAACAAATGGATCAGAGCCATGTTGGAAAGTCGTTCGATTACATCTTCTTCCGGAGGAGTGTCGGTTTCTGTAACCGCGGCAAAAGGTTGCCCACAAGGGGGAGGTTCTTTCCCCCTTATTATGGTCACTAGTTATCGACAAACTGTTAGTAGATCTTCAAGGATCAGGCTACACCACAATTGGTTATGCTGATGACCTGGCGATTGTTATAAGGGGTAAGCACGACACGACTATTTGCAATATGATGCAAAGTGCGCTACTAAAAGTCGTGGAATGGTGCAACGCAGAGGGTTTATCGATCAATCCCTGCAAGACCGTTCTAGTGCCCTTCTCAAGGAGGACTCGTATCAACCTTGAACCCATAATAATCGGCAACACCACACTAGTTTATTCCAGCGAGGTAAAATATCTCGGAGTAATCCTGGACAGACGACTTAACTTGAATTCACATATTAAGTCCGCCATAGAGCGAGCTACCAGAGCACTGTGGGCCAGTAGACGTCTTTACGGTAGGACTTGGGGTCTCTCTCCCAAAATTATTCATTGGTTGTACACAATGATGGCGAGACCCATTATCACATATGCGGCCATCGTATGGTGGCCAAAAACCCTTCAACAGTCATCGGCAAACAAACTGCAAAAACTGCAAAGGGTTGCCTGTCTTGGCATAACAGGTGCCATGCGCACCTGCCCCACAACAGCTCTCGAAGCTATTATCGGGCTGACACCTTTACCCATCTTCGTTAGGAAGATAGCTGCCACTTATGCCATTAAACTGCAGCTAGAATATCAATTCAAACCAGGTGACCTAGTGGGTCACCTTAGGATACTCAACTCAATCCCTAATAGAGACATGTTTTGTACAATGCCGGACACTATGGTCAGGCAGAACTGTTTCGGCAGGTTATTTGAAGTTGAAATATTGGACCGGGTAGACTGGTCCAATGGTGTCCCAACACTAGACCCCAGAAGTCTAGTTTGGTACACAGATGGATCGAAAATGGATTCTGGAGTCGGAGCTGGTGTCTGTGGACCCAACACTGGGATCTCTGTACCGATGGGGTCTAGTCCCACTGTGTTCCAAGCCGAAATCCATGCCATTGAGATCTGCGCGAGACATAATCTTGGTAAAGGTATCAAGGGCGCAATTATACAAATTTTTTCTGATAGCCAGGCAGCACTTAAGGCCTTATCGTCCAGCCAAATAGACTCCAAAGCCGTCAAATGTTGCCACGATGATCTGCAATCCCTAGCCAAACACAACAAAGTGAAACTTGGTTGGGTCCCTGGGCACAAAGGGATTGCAGGTAACGAATCAGCAGATGAACTCGCTAGAGCGGGTTCAAGTACTGCGTTCATAGGCCCTGAACCATACTGCAGTGTCAATTGGTCGACGGCTGCAGCGCTGATTAATGAATGGGAAAACAAACTTCGCCTAGATCATTGGACCAATGGGTCAGGTCTCAGGCAATCCAAAAGATTAATCAGACCCTATTCCTACAAGGAAATCCTTAGCTTAGATAAGGAGAGCATAAGAAAGCTAACGGGCTTTCTTACTGGCCAATGCGGCTTGTATTACCACCTTAACAAAATGAACTTGTGTCAAAACACGGAATGTAGGTTCTGTCTTGAAGAAGACGAAACATCTCAGCACATCTTATGTGAATGTCCGGCACTACATTGGTTAAGGAAACGTATTCTCCACAGGGAAATACTGACTTCAGTGGAATTGAAAAACTCCACTACAAAAGATATACTATCTTTCATAAGGAAAGTGGTAAATCTTTTGGATTAACTCCAGCCCGTCGATACAATAGATCTTTTTAGGTCGCAGTGTCGCAGCCTTTACGGCAGGGTTGTACAAGAGGAAAAAAAAATCCCTAACCCCATTTAGGCGCTCTTCAACACAGGACTGCTTATGACCTGACCTTTCGAAGGAAGAGAATAGTGGAGAGTGAAGCGCATCAGTTGGAAAGAATTTGGGGAAAACTGAAACTGCCTGGAACGGAAAGCGATGGCGCGCGGGCTTATTTGAAAACCTGGGAATACACAGGGGAATACAGGACATTATGCATTTCTGAGCGGATGATAGGTTTTTTGTTCCGTGAAAAAAGAGCTGGTTAGTCTTTGATTTAAAGAGGAGAGTATATTGGGTAGAAAGTGACCATAGTCACAACTCTATCGAGGGACCATTTATAAAATCAAAAAAAAACTTTAATTTTTCGTTGGATAATTCATTAGTTGCTGAGAAGCCAGGCCAAAGTCCAACAAGAAAGTCGTTCGCAAGAAAAACCAAGATATACAAACAGACAAGAAAGAAAAACATTACTCCAGCAAATGAGACACCCTAATGAGAAAAAGATTATGTCTGGCGACAAAGATGTGGACACAAACTAGAAACTGTGGCGGCACCACTTATTCAGTCACTATCAATCTCATTATTTTCTGGTCATTCACACTCGGTGAGACTTGAAGCGAGACAACTTCAGTGCAACAGGTTAGCCACGAAAGAGCTATTCAATTTTACTTAAAGAACCTGTACATCGGCTGCGTAATCGCAAAACTCAGAATGTATGTCTAAACGACCAAAAGGGGGCTCCCAAAGGCGTGAAGGGTGGTAGATTGGGGATACTTTATTTTGACACGCAGAAATGGTGGATAACTCGACCTGATGACAAAATTCTGCTTCAGAATTTGTCAACTATTGGCCCGTCCCGGTGCATCAGCGCTGAAAAATTTCCCATTCAGACCGGGATTTTTTGCAAAAAAAAAACATCATCCACACCTATGGTACACCATAAAACCGAAAGAAAAAAAAAACAAAAAACCTTGAAGACAATTTCCCCCAAAAGTACACGACAGTGTCTAAAAATGAAGAATTGTGCAGTGTTCGCTATCAGCGGTGAAATTCTTACCAAAGTATCTCTCGAATATTATCTTATCTCGTGTTTGCTATCACAACAAGCCACTTTATATAGAATTTTTACCCTTTCATTTCGTTTCAGATAAATGATTAGCGAAATAAAAACGAAAAGTACACAAACGATTGCAAAGTACACAACGTCGTGCTTCGTGCACCTTACATCGAACAAGAAATCGCTCCGTGATAACAACAAAACCAAAAAAGTAACAAATTAACTGAAGAAGCCTTAAGATACACAAATTCTAGAGTTTACCCAATTATTCGCTTGAATAAACTTCCTTCACAAGGTGTCCAGACCTGGTTCTGTGATGGGCATGCAATTAATGTTTGATTACGACACAAAACGTCGAATGTATCGGAACAAATGTTTATACACATTTTCACAGGGTGCTCTGACTTGAATTGAATCAGAAGTCAGAACACTGCGTTCAGTGCTTCCAAGCGACTACTTACCGGAACTGGCGGTGGTGGAGCACGTCTCTTTTTGCGGGCAGGATGTTTCGAATGTGATGCACTTTCATTTACAATAACAACGTCATCGTCATCGTCATCAAAAGGATTTGTGCTGGCCACACTTGCTTGAGATGATCTATTCAGAGTTGAAAAGAAAAACAAAATAATCCATTAGTGAAGTGCTTTTGGATACGTCTTCCAAGGCAGATAGTCTTGCAAACCACACGTACACATAGAGATGAGAAGGAGGAGGGTTTGGGGGGCTAAGTATCTAAGTGGTATGTTTTGCGATAAAGACCCATGGAGTGAGTTTTCTATCTGCGTTCGATACGCGATGTTTATTTATTTGTTTTTTTTTTTTGCTTTTTGAAATTCGTACTTTTTTTTTCGAGATATTTTCCAAAGCAACGTGCTTCTTTGGTGCGTGTGAGGGAGATTTCGTAACGAGTTCGTGTTGAAGTTTCTTTTTTGTTTTTGCAAAAGTACGCGGTTGTTCTGTTTAGATTACATCATTATTTACAGTTAGTTTATTTTAGTCATGGATGATTATACAGAAGTTGAAGTGAAAAAAAGAAAGAAAAAAACCGTTAGATACGGAAATATACATTCCTGAGACAATCAAGAGAATGTGGATTTTTTATGGTCTGCTTGTGTTCCCTGGCAACAAGTAGAAACGTCTTGCGATATGTGTTCGATCAGTAGCTGTCAGTTGATGAAACTTACATTTACGAGATATCTTTCAGTATCCTTGGTGCATTTATTTTGTGGTCTAAAGGCTGCGTCATTAATAAAATGACGTCTGAGTTTTTGATCAGGATTTGTTCGTATTTCACAGTTTCTTTGACATTTCAAAATAAGCTTGAAGTGAAATACTCGTATATTTTGAAAACAACAAAAACAACTACAGAAGAAGCTGCTTATCTAAAAAATGTCATAATGTGTTAGATGACGATGCCTACAGTTGTCGACGCAGTAGCGTAGTGGGTGAATTCATCGATTTCTTTGCTGGAGGTCTAGGTTCGATTCCAAGCACACTTCACACAAACTTCCACATACGGCATCAACTCTTACGAGTCACTCAAAGGATACAACTGTCGAGTACAGCTTCTCATACTTCAATGTTTTGGATTCGACATAAAACTAGTAGGTCCCATACAGCTTTCATAAGTTGAGTGGTCGTTGATGATGATGACTGATGCTCTTCACGAGAAAAAGGAGAATTTCGGAGTTTACAAGCCCGCATATTAACGGGTTGGAACTCAAACTCTCAAGGACGGCTAAGTATCTGGGTATTACACTTGATTCAAGAACTGGAAAGCGAACATCGAGAAGAGCATCAAGAAGGCGTGTGTAGCTTTCTACACATATAAGCGAGCCTTCGGTAACATCTGGGGTCTAAGACCACGTATTGTATACTGGCTATACACAGCGGTAGTGAGACCCAAATTAACTTACGGATCATCAGTCTGGTGACAAGCAAGCATCAGTCTGGTGAAGAAGAAATACCTTCTGTCTGGCTTGACGAAGGTCCAAAGATCGGCCTGTTTAGAAATCACGGATGCCCTAGGCACAGCGCGTCCTACTCCATTTGACCCCTCTTGACATCTTCTGTAGTAGCAGAGCGGCTTCAGTCGCAATTAGACTCGGGGAAGTCAAGATTTGGAAAGACAAGCCATATGGGCACGCGTCCATCCTCTCAAAATGGACAGCATCAGATAGATACAAAACGTCGGATTATCTGCCACCAACCCTGACTACCACGAGGAAGTTATGATAATAATAATAATAATAAGGGTGACGCTTCAGTCCGAGGTGGATCTGGGGCTAGCTTCTCAGCAACTACTCATGTTGTGCGTGCTATTGTTTTGTCACGAGCGGAGGGGACCTACAGTTTTATGCCGACTTCGAACGGCGAGATTGAGAAGCTTTTTCTAGACAGTTATACTCTTTGAGCATTGTCAGTGACTTGAAAGAGGTGGAGCCGTTAAAAAAATGTTTGATGTTTTTTTTTCGAGATTCGAACCGACGACCTCGAGCGTAGGAGTCGACGCACCTTCCCACTACGCCACGGTGCCCATCACGAGGAAATTCTCTACCCGAATTCCGCACAGGAGAGGTTGGGAAGAGCTATCAGCAAATGGAGGCGAAGAGGTCTCCCTATATACTGATGGCTCGAAGATAAATGCAGGAACGGGGCAGGGGTCTTTTGCTATCTCTTTGAAAAAGTCCCTAAAACTAAGCGACGAATGTAGCCTTTTCCGAGCAGAAGTGGTAGCAATAAATGAGGCAGCACTTACGCTTAAAAAGCTTAGTTTGAACGAAAAAACGATAACCATATACTCCGACAGCCAAGTGGCTATAAGAGCCATAGCGTACGATACTGTAAAGTCGAAACTAGTCAAGCTATGCAGACAGAATGTCAACGAAATCTCCAGGCTAAACACGGTGACTCTTTGCTGGGTACCGGGACACACAGGAGTTCAAGGAAACGAGAGAGTGGACGTGTTGGCAAAGGAGGGCTCAGAGTTAGATAAATCTCTAGCACTACCTTATGTCAATATGCCGTTAAGTTTCCTAAGGAAAAAAAATAGAGGACGAAACCTTAGAAAGAGCAAATGTGCGATGGCTGAATCTGGACATTGGATCAACGACGAGAGGCCTATGGTCGACGTTGAACAGGAAGAAATCATTATCAATGATTAGCATAAGTCGCAAGGATATAGGGACGGTGGTGAGAGTTCTCACCGGGCATTGTCCGATAGGTACCCATGCCAGAAGGTTAGGTATCCCCCATAGCGACTACTGTAGAAGCTTCAGGGACGAGGAGGAAATAGAGTCCGTCTGCCACCTGCTATGCGATTTTCCAGTCCTACGGGGAAGGAGACAGCTAACACCAGGCAGTAACTTCTTCGACACGACTGGATTGCGCAGTTGTTAAATTGCCTGTCCCAGGTTGGAATCCCAGTGAAATCGAATCTGGTCCAGTCACCATTTGCTTTTGGCACTGGAGTAGGTTGTTACCTGGCAGTGCAATGAACTGGAGTTTTGAGGGCTTCAGTAAAAAAATAACTTCTTCGACGAGCTGGAAGATCTGAAAAATAAACTGGGCAAGTGCGAGTTGTACTCGCACGGGTAAGCTTCCGTTGCATAATATTGATGGATGATTTCTGAATATCAAACGACGTTTCCAAACTATTTCAGTTGAATTTTCTTCTAACTTCAATTTAAATCAACCATAAATTCATACATCCAAACAAACAAATGTTCATCCCTACATATACCTATATCTCTATCCAAGTTTATCCAACACAGAAAATCCCTTCCATCACACATACATACATACCTATCTAATCACTGCTCATGCCTGTGGTATGTGTGTGTTCATTTCTGTTGGGCATTTAGGGGTGAGATCGAAAAGATAACGCTCATCAACGAATAGAGTGGCCGAACACAGCATGAAATTATGTGTGAAAATGAAACTTTTTTTTTGTTTTAAATCTTAGATATTTCAAAATTTCAACATGAATCGATATTTTGAAATGTATCATTTCTTAATGCTTACATACTCGTATATGTCTTCAAAACTGCGTTTTCAGATCTTCAAAATTCGCATGTCGATGATTGACCATTTTTGGCCAATATCTCCAAAACCATTAGGGCCAGAATGCTCGAAATTGTTTTAAATGAAAGTACTCAATGAAGCCATTTTTTTGTGATTTTGTCAGATTTTTAAACACTTTGGTTTAGAAATGGCAGGTGGGGGAAATCTTTGGAGCTCCATATTTTCCAAACGGTACTTTTGATAAAAAAGTGTTAAAAGAAACCTCCACCTCATTTCGAAAGATCTGTCGATTGATATATATTTCGATGGGGTGCGACAATTTTTCAAAATTAATGTCAACTTTACCTGTACTGGAGCCACCCCCAAATGGCCCCACTTTTTAAAATCGCTGCATAGGCAATGACATCTAGGTCTGAAGTACCTAATTCCAAAATTTCATGCCGATATCTTCATAAACTTCGGCGATAAAAAAGTGTGACAGACACGACGGACGGACGGACGGACGGACGGACGGACGGACACACCGAAATTATAAAGGTTCCGTTTTTGTAGACGGAACCTTAAAAATAGAGCTGAAGCACCTCCTGAGATATATACAACAATCTGGGTGGTTCTAATCAGCAGTAAAAGTGTAGGTCTCACAGGGTACACCCCTTCCCCACACATAGGGCACAATGGACCCAACTGTTGGTCTCAATGAGCCGCCACCCAGTCGCAAGGGCACCCTATCACCTGCCTGAGTGGTCGTTGAAAATGCTGGGCCAAAGTACATGGGAATACAATCGAGTCCTTTCTCGAAAGACCAAGTTGTCTTTGTATAAGACATTGATAATCCCAGTCCTGCTATAGCGCAGAGGCGTGGACAATATCGAAAGCGAATGAAGAAGCTCTGGGTATTTTTGAGATAAAAGTTCTGCGTCTAATCTTTAGTCCTGTTCGCGTTGATGGCGATTGAAGGAGTAGGTTCAACAACGAACTGTATGGATATGAGTCTAGCCAGGCGTCAACGGATGTGGAGTGCATGCACAACTAAGCCCGGGCCCGAAGAATCTTCAACTTTGAACCAGTGGGACAAAGTAACAGAGGACGTCTACGATTGAGGTGCATAAAAGTGCAGAGCGACCACAATCAACGTGGCATGCGCAATTCGAAACAACTAGCAAAAGATCGTGCTAGCTGGAGAGGATTGTTGGTTGAGATCCCGGACTGTTGCCCAGGATTGTAGCGCCACAAGAAGAAGATGAATCTACGAAGGAAATTTAAATGTTTATCCAGTGAAACAGAATTTTTCAAGTCAATGCGTTGATTCCTTGATTAAAATAAGATCTTACAAAATAATGCGTACTGTTACACTCTTCTTTTATACAGTGTCGGACAAAACAATAGCACCGCATAGTCCGCATAGACATTTTGCTCAATATCTTTCTTTGTGTGCGCCTAAGGTCTTGGTACTCATGGCTTCCCCCTTAATTTATAATTTTTAATTATAAGTTAGGCTTTTTAAATAAATAAATATATAATAAATAAATCTTTCTTTGTAATTGAAGTATTTAAATAATTCTTTCTTCATTCAAACAGGAATAGTTTCACTTATTTACGAGTATAAATAAAAACTCAATTCCACTAGATTCCTACAGAATAAAAATATTAAAAAAAGAGTGAACATGCCTTAAAAATTGCCGCGACAAAACTAAAGCACATAATTAAAAGCAAACATTTTTAAAATTCGGATGTTGATATTTGAGTGAGTATCCATTGTTTTTGATAACCGCTGCACATCTTCAATGCATAGAATCAATAAAAGTTCTGACAACAGCCACAGGAATCCTTTTTCACGACGTTTTAGGTTTAACAAAGGTGCTCCTTATTTGAGTGGCTATCCCGTGCAATTCTCGGCTCTACAATTTTTCATAGATTATCTATGAGATTTGGGACCAGAGTATTAAGAAACTTAAAAGGCAGACTTTCCTGAGAGAGAAATACGTTTTTCCAATTTAAGAGGAGTGTTTTAGATCGTTGTTGTACTGAAAGATCCAGTTGAATGGCTTTTCTTCTACTGCGCGGGGCAATATCTGTGATACATCACTGTATACAAAACGATCAATTATGTCGTAAATGTTTTAAATTTGAACGATCCCATGACAAAAAAGGCGACACCAGTCCACCACACTTCTTTCTTGGGATTTTATTTTCCTCGCGCTTACCGTAGGTTCATTCTATCACAGTTTGGGCTTCATACACGTATTAAGCCGTCTAAGCCCGTCATGTTAAATTTCGGTTCATCTGAAAAATTTCAAAAATCGGACTCAAAATTCAAAAGTTCTCCATTTGACAACAGTCAGCCGTTACAGAATTTCCAAAACTTTAGGTTAGCATGGAGGAGGAAGTCTGATGGTCTGGCGTCTGGTCTGGTGCATTGCAGTTATAGTCGCTAATTAATTCTGAATCTATCATAACACCTGAACAGTAAGAAGGAATTCATATTTCCGTTGAAACGTTTGTCGTTATGTCATCGCGGGAGTCGTCTCTACTATTCTTACATAACGTGGAGTCATTAAGCAATAGTGATGAATGGATTGTTAGTTAACGTTTTTCAATTTAGTTTCAAATTTCTGGAAGTACTCCTAAGAAGTTGATGAACTTCTTGTCCCACTTTTCGTCTAAGAAATGGAAAGTAACTAAAAACGAAATACCTTGATAGATATCTTCCTCAACTCGAAACGTTCATAAAAGTCTTAAAGAAGCAAACATTTCTTTCATTCGTATGTCATATGATTCAGAAGAGTGCTTCAGTCTTGTGATGTATATTTTATCGTACCATCAAGTTTTCATATCAAGATCTGATAACGATAACGTAAGCAAGTCTGTTGCTGACTAGAGTCCACATGTCTGCGACAACCTGTTGAATTTCCTCCAAATTTCTTCAGATTCTACACGATTCTTTACCTTATCGTCAGGCTTTGTGATTCTGACAGCGTCTTTAACAATTATTATCAGGAAGGTTGAAGATATGATAGCAACGGCTTTTTAGGTTTTATGAAAAATATTTTAAGGGCGAGGAAAATCTTTGACATCGAATGGACGAATGACGAACGAATCAATTGTAATAAATGAGGTCTTCGGTCACGATGCTCTAGAAAATGCTTAATTACCGAATCGCTCAAAGGCTTAACATAGACTTGTTGACTCAACAAATGCAATTTCATCGCAGTCTAATGCGTTGACTTAACAGACTTGCAGTATCAGAAGTCGAGAGCGACTATAGGCTACCATATCTCGACTTCGAGAGACCCTTCAAATGCCAATACCTCACCAGAGAAGAGTGGGCGTCCAATGAACCCATAAACAATTCGACAATAAGGGTGTATATCGATGGGTCAAAGATGGAAGCAGGCACAGGCGCGAGTATTTTCTCCAACCAGTTAAACTTGCACTGCTCAATCAGACTCCCGGATTATGGCAGTGTGTTTCAAGCGGAGGTCCCAGCGGTCAAAGAAGCGGCCAAAATGATATCAATGATGGTGATACCACCAGCTGATATTACCATTTTCATTGACAGTCAGGCGGCCATGAAAGCTATATCCGCAATAGAAGTCAAGTCCAAGTTAGTCACAAGCTGTCGCGAAGATCTAAAGGCTCTTGGCTCACAGTACTCGATCAATCTGTGCTGAGTCCCAGGACATAGGGACATAGCCGGCAATGAGATAGCTGATGAACTTGCCAGAACAGGGTCAGTGACCGACGCGTCACAAGCAATTCATGGTATTAAACCGCCACTCTCAGAGCTGAGAAATAAGGTGGACACCACGTCCGAAAACGGACTCAGGCTGGTGGACTTTGTTACGGGGCGAAACCTCTCTGTAGCTAGCACGTGGTTCCCACACCTCAACATCCATAAAGGGACCTGGCGGTCCCCTGATCATTCAACCGTCAACCAGATTGATCACGTTGCGATCGACGTCAGACACTCCTCCAGTATTCTTGATGTCCGAACATTCCGAGGCGCCAACATCGACTCGGACCATTTCCTTGTTGTAGCCAAGGTAAGGACCCGGATATCGATAGAACAACGGAGTCGAGGAAGACAACCACGGTTTGACGTCGAAAAGCTACAATCGCAACAGACTGCCAGGAACTTTGCCGATCGAGTCTCCCTGAAACTCTCCGAAAGTTCGACGTCGCCTGCACTAACAATAGACGAAGAATGGAAACGTTGTCAAAGAGCCATCAGAGAGGCCGCTACTGATGTGCTGGGTTTCAAAACACCACCTAGGAAAAACCCCTGGTTTGACAACGAGTGCAGGCAGGCACATGCAGCAAAGCAAGAAGCCTACCGGGCAACGCTGCATCGAACCACGAGAGCTGTTCGTGAGCTCTACGAACAGAGAAGAAGGGAAGAGAACCGGCTTCTCAGGAAGAAAAAGAAAGAGCACGAGAAGCGCGCGATCGAGGAGATGGAGAGGTGTTATGGCAGGAATGATGTCCGAAAGTTTTACCAAAGGGTAAAACTTTTATCGAATGGATATAAAGTTCGGACAGAAGCTTGCCGGGACGAAAATGGACAGCTAGTAGTAGATTCGCAGTCGATACTGAGAATTTGGAAAAATCATTTCTGCAGACTGTTGAACGGCGATGAGGACACAAATACCGCTGTCAGGCAGAATGTTCCACTCAACACAACGGACGATGATAGAAGAGAATACCGTCCCCCCGACCTAGACGAAGTCAAGATAGCGATATCGAGACTGAAGTCTAATAAAGCTGCTGGTGCAGATAGTCTGCCCGCTGAAATGTTTAAAGCAGCTGGAGATGATCTGGTAGGGCGCATGCACCAGCTCATCTGTAAGATATGGTCGGAGGAAAGCATGCCCGATGAGTGGAATCTCAGTATCGTTTGCCCGATCCACAAGAAAGGAGACCCCTTTGACTGCGCCAACTATCGAGGGATAAGTCTCCTTAACATCGCCTACAAAATCTTCTCTGCCGTTTTGTGTGAACGCCTGAAACCATTCGTGAACAAACTGATAGGTCCTTACCAGTGTGGTTTCAGGCCCGGGAAGTCCACCATCGATCAAATCTTCACACTGCGGCAGATCCTGGAGAAGACCCAGGAAATGCAGATCGACACACACCATCTATTTGTCGATTTCAAGGCCGCATATGACAGCGTGCATAGAGACGAGCTATACAGCGCCATGTCTAGTTTTGACATTCCTGCTAAACTCGTCAGACTGAGCAGGATGACGATGGAGAACTCTCGCTGCTCCATCAAGGTCGGTAACGAACTCACCGAGACCTTCAATGTAAAAAAAGGTTTTAGACAAGGCGACGCGCTGTCATGTGATTTCTTTAACATCATTCTTGAGAAGATAGTGCCAAACTCACTGGCCAACACAAGAGGTACGATCTTCCAAAAGCCCGTTCAACTGCTAGCTTACGCGGATGACATTGACGTGATTGGGAGAACACAGCGAGCCGTCAATGATGCGTTTGCTGGCATTGAAACGGAAGCGGCTAAAATGGGTCTGGCGGTAAACGAGGGCAAAACAAAGTATATGCTGTCATCGAGAAAGGACGCACAACATCGACGACTTGGCCAGAACGTCACCATAGGCAGCTATAACTTTGAGGTAGTAAAGGACTTCGTCTACCTTGGCTCCGCGGTTAACAGTACAAACAACATCAGTACCGAGATCAAACGCAGAATTACTCTTGCCAACCGCTGTTTTTATGGGCTCAAAAGGCAATTGAGTAGTAGAGCCCTCTCTCGGAAGACCAAGTTGACTTTGTATAAGACCTTGATCATCCCAGTCCTGCTTTACGGTGCAGAGGCATGGACAATATCCCAAGCGGATGAACAGTCTCTTGGTCTTTTCGAGAGAAAAGTTCTGCGCGCGATCTTTGGTCCTGTTTGCGTTGATGGCATTTGGAGGAGAAGATTCAACCACGAACTGTATGGGCTGTACAGCGACATGAGTCTAGCCAGGCGTCTACGGATCCAACGCCTAAGGTGGCTAGGCCATGTAGAGCGTATGGACAACTTAGCTCCGGCCCGAAGAGTCTTCGACTCTGAGCCCGTGGGACAACGCAACAGAGGACGTCCACGAACAAGGTGGCGCACACAAGTCGAGGGGGACCTCTGCCGGCTTGGTGTGCCAAACTGGAGACAGCTGGCGAAAGATCGTGCTGGCTGGAGAGGCATGTTGAGTGAGGCCCAGGTCCACCTCGGACTGTAGCGCCCTAAGAAGAGGAAGAAGAACAAAGGCCATTGAAATGGCAAACAATAGATGGCGCAGTCTGTCTACATGTGTGACTACTAAAACCGACAAGATCCTTCAGTGCGACAAAGAGTTGCTAACGATGGTGGTTGGAGCTCTCACTGGCCATAATCATCTTAGAAACCATACCATGAAAATGGGACTCTCCAACGTATAGGCTGCGGTGACGAGGAGGAACGACAGGACACTCCTCACTACCTCTGTCATTGTCCTAGTCTTTGTCAGTTGCGTCATAGAACACTGGGAGAATTTTTCTTCCAAGACTTACAGGAAATTTCAAATAAACCTCCAAGATCTCTTTGCAGGTTCATAAGGAAATCGGGATGGCTCCGGCACAACGAAGGACCATGAGTGCAAAAAGGGTAAAAAAGGGGACACTATTCCCCAATTGGGCATCACAATGGGTCCCCAAGGACCTAAGTGAGACGTGGCTTGTGCCAGTCTACCTACCTAATGCGTTTACTTACAGTGGTTAAAATAAGTTTTTGCACACCACTTCTTTTTGTGAAATTCCATCAATCCTCACGACGTGTCACATCACAACTCACTTAAGATTCTTCGTTTAGTATCAAGTCACAATTAAGTCTCAGTTCGTTTCATGAGATTCTGATGAATTTCGATGTAATGAGGGGGTATCAAGTGATTAGATGCAACAACTCCGACAACTGGTTACTAGAGAAATTGAAAATTTACAAGTAATGTTCTACGGGTCGAATACGTAACATTTTCTGTGTTTGTTTTTGTTAAATGATCGTGTACGTTAGAATGGGTTAGAATGAAAAGTTAGGAACTATGTTAGTTGTGCTCTCTTCTAACTACATGCGTTGACGGACACCAATAATGGACCAGTCCAATTAGTTACCCAAAGAAACAGTTGAATAGTACCCAAAGAAAGAAAGAACCCATCAGTTGATTAGTAACTCTCTCCGCAGAGAGGAGACAAGTAAAGGAAAAAACAAAAACCACGACGGAACTCGAAAATTTTGAACAAGGCGACAGCACATAGACGGCAGATAACATGTGTGTTTGTGTGCCCAGTCACTGGGACCGGGCCATCAAGCAACAAAAGAACGGAGGATCCGCATTAACTCACCCTCGGCTAATCATCCCCAAGGTGTCACTTTTAAAATCATTATTACGAACTGGTTGAGGGGTTACAGAACCGCGATACACATACCTTCGGGGTGGTGTTACTGTCAGTAATTTGCTTGGTGTGGAGGAGGCACTCGGACCGCTGGTGGTGGCCGTCTGTATTGTGCTGCGGTATCTATCGTTTCGATTGAAACCAATTCCGTTGATAGACGAATCCTAGAGCGGGGGTAAATTGTGATGTAATTATTGAACTTAAGCTAGGCTTCTGCGCCTGATTTACCTGAGTGTTGTTCCTCATGTCCTGCAGGGAGCTGCGGTATGTGGCATTCCGCTGGAATGCGATATCTCCTCCGAGGCCATTCGTCGCACCAGTTGTGTAGCGCATACGGGGATCATATGTGCCGTAACCGTTTTCGTTTGGGTAGATATCCCGTCGCAGTGGCGGTGGGCTCTCTGATGTTTTATTTATGCCCAGGCTTGATGATTTCTTCTTCATGCGAAACGATTTGAATGCCCTGAAAATGAAAATGGAAATTGAAAACGATTTGCAATTCACTTTCGTGTTTCCGCGGAGCGGTTGCGAGTTGATCTTCAGATCAATTGAGACGAGAAGACACTCGAGGAAGTGTGCTGCGTTATGGGGCAGTACGGCGCAACGATCCAATTGAAACAATTACCTTAGGTTTCACGTAAGCCATCGAGTCGTAAATGCACACGGACGATGCGGTGCACAGGGTGATACCAAGGCTTGTCCGTAGAAAACTTACGTCAGTAACTGATTACGTTGGATCGACTCTCGTTTAAGTTTTATATCCCATTCTGATTAAATGACGAGTCCTGAAGAAGAATTCAGAGGAGCGGCCTACTTATGCGAGATCATTTGAATTCGATTAGCGTTGCAGTAGCTAATATTTTCTCTTCGGCAGCTGAATATTTAGACAGTTTTGTTTGACGTTTGTTATGCTGTGCAGCTAGAGCAGTTAAAAATCTACTGGAAGTCAGCAAGGTTACCGTGCCTGTTTGAACGTTTATAAGCAAGTCTGCACGCAACTGTGTTCAGGGGTAAATATTCGTCATTTGCGTAAAGGTATGCGCAGCTGCCTGTCTATTTTAAAATGTTGAAAGGTGTAAGGGGAGCAGATTTGGAGTTTAACGTGCTGTAGTGATATATGAATGAAATTCAGGTAAATGAACTGTTCCCGAACACAACAGAGGACAACCAATGTGGCTGGAGACAGCTAGCCAAAAGATTGCTGGTTGAGGACCAAGTGTAACCCAGTCAGTAGCGCCACAAGAAGAAAAAAAACTCGTGAGGTTACTTAGTTTATGCCAAATGCAGTTTTCTAGAAAAAAATTCTTCGTTCTTTTCAATGATTCAGGTTGAGCTGACGTTGAGTCGACAAAACATCACAGAATATGTGAACGAATGAGTGCTGTAATATAATAATAATCTTTATGCAAAAACATCGTGCAATTTTATTTATTTTCCTGAAGTGGCCCGGAAAGAGTTAAACATAGCTTTCAGTATCTTCTGCTATTAGGCTTGCATTTTCTCAATCGAATCAAAACGATGTTCTCGGAGAGCTCTTTGGAGTTTGCTGAATAGCAAACAAATCACACGGTGCTAAATCAGGCAAATACGGTGGGTGTGGAACGATTTTGATAGAATTTTTAGTGAAAAACTCTCGAAAAAATGATACAATGTGTCTTACAATACATTTACAATACAAACGAGTCTTAACTATTTTAAAAGCGTAAAACATCTTTACAATGGTCTGGACTGATCCAAATGGAATTTTTAAATTATCAACAATGTCTGTTTGTGGCGCTGTCACGTGATTTCTTTAACATCGTTCTTGAGAAGATCGTGCAAAACTCACTGGCCAACACAAGAGGCACGATCTTCCAAAAGTCTGTTCAACTGCTAGCTTACGCGGATGACATTGACGTGATTGGGAGAACACAGCGAGCCGTCAATGATGCGTTTGCTGGCATTGAAACGGAAGCGGCTAAAATGGGTCTGGCGGTGAACGAGGGCGAAACAAAGTATATGCTGTCATCAAGAAAGGACGCACAACATCGACGACTTGGCCAGAACGTCACCATAGGCAGCTATAACTTTGAGGTAGTTAAGGACTTCGTCTACCTTGTCTCCGCGGTAAACAGTACAAACAACATCAGTACCGAGATCAAACGCAGAATAACTCTTGCCAACCGCTTTTTTTTAGGCTCAAAAGGCAAGTGAGTAGTAGAGACCTCTCTCGGAAGACCAAGTTGACTTTATACAAGACCTTGATCATCCCAGACCTGCTGTACGGCGCAGAGACAATATCCCAAGCGGATGAACAGTCTCTTGGTCTTTTCGAGAGAAAAGTTCTGTGCGCGGTCTTTGGTCCTGTTTGCGTCGATGACATTTGGAGGAGAAGGTTCAACCACGAACTGTATGGGCTGTACAGCGACATGAGTCTAGCCAGGCGTCTACGGATCCAGCGCCTAAGATGGCAAGGCCATGTAGAGCGTATGGACAACTTAGCTCCGGCCCGAAGAGTCTTCGACTCTGAGCCCGTGGGACAACGCAACAGAGGACGTCCACGTACAAGGTGGCGAATACAAGTCGAGGGGGACCTCGGCCGGCTTGGTGTGCGAAACTAGGAATCTGGCGAAAGATCGTGTTGGCTGGGGAGACATGTTGAGTGAGGCCCAGGTCGACCTCGGACTGTAGCGCCCTAAGAAATCGAAGAAGGATGTGATGACATGGGATTCCAAAAAGACGGTACCAGATGCCAAAATCCAAGAAATAATTTAAATAATGCATGTATCATTTTGTGGTTGTGAAATTTTCTATTTTCGTGATCAGAATTGAATGTCCAGATCATGTGGTTTAACAGGTTTGGACTTTTTTCAGTCCCTACTGTTTTTTGAAGTTTATATGCTCCTTGACTACCTTAAAGGAATAAATCAAGCGCTGCGTCTGCGAAATTATGCATCATTTATGTCAATATGGCACACAAATTCATCAAATGGACGTTGTTCATACACACTTTAATGGATTGTTCAAGGAAAGGAGAGACATGGAAAAACTTCAGGGATTTGACGGTAATATTGGATGATTGGATAACGATGGCAAAGTATGCAAACTTCCGTCTAAATCCGTCTAAACAAAATGCCGGTATGTGGAAGGAATAATCACGATCTATGCATGTGAACGATGCTTTACTGTTTTCGAATGATATATGTAAGTGAACTCCGGCGGATGAAATAGATATTGTCATTGAAGTATTATTAGTATTATATTAGATGCTCTAAGCCTAAGGTCTTGCAACTCATGGCTTCCCCCTTAATTTTTATAATTTTTAATTATAAGTTAGGCTTTTTTAATTAAATTAATTATAATTATTAGATGCTCAACAAACGTTTTCATTTTGTAGTGCAATATCGTGGCCAACTTTGGTACAAAAAATAATTGCTTTGTCGTCAACAGAGGCCAAATTCATGGCGATTGCTGTTGCTATTCAGAAGCGGATATAGCTGAAAGAATTAGATTAGACAGCCGCCAAGAAGTCAGAAACATGTCCAAAACAACATTTTTATTTAATTTTAGTTGTAACAAGGAAATCAAATATTAATTGAAATTTGTCAAGGACATCATGCATTCATATGCTAAATAGAAATTAAATCATCATATAACTAAATTTTGGGGCAAAAAGTTCTACAGCGTCAATAATGTTAGTCATATTTGAAAAAGTGTCTCCTCTCCTCTTTAATTCGCATTGACATCTCAGTTGTCATTTCTTTATCTTTCTTTCCGGTAAGCCACGCCTTTCCAAAGATTCGTGCAGACAGGGTGAATTGCCAAATGCTCAGCGGGTCCCTTGAAGGGACGCCTCGTTGCTATCGTCGATGTAATCGATCAAAATAGGGTCCTTGTTGAAGGACCACTGACTGGCGTCAAGAATACAGGTTAAACAACCCTTACTTGACAAAATTCCGTATTAAGTTTCCGTTCACAGCTCCAACCCGGATTGTACGCAAGGCTTGGGTCGACAACGACTTGAAGGGCAAGTGGAAGTAGACTGCATGGTTTGTTAAATCACAAAACATTTGCAAGGGCACACGTCTGAATTACTTCGACAGGTTCAAGTTGAGGTATGCCAAGCGTCAGAGGAACAAGTTCCTCACAGTCGCCTTCAATTCCCTGAAGAAGAGCGCAAAGAGTGACGGAACCACTCGTGTGTTGAAGAAGGACAGACGCGAAAGGATCCTTGAGCTGAAGGCAGAAAAGGCTTGAAGCAAAAAGTAAACTCTGAATAGTTTTTGTAGTAGTCAAGGGCAAAACTATCTCACAGCCAGCACAACGCTACAATATTGAACATTGTCCCCCATTGTATTTGAAAGCGTCGAATATTCTATGGAAAAATCCAACACGAGTGCCAATCTTACCTATAGTAACATAAATCCGTTGCTCTGGATGGTATTATCACATTATTGCCTCTGTTTTTTTGACGATACACTTTGCCAACCCATCCCTCAAGATAACTGGACTTAATTATAGAAGCGATGACTGTCGAGGTTAATCAACGATGAATTGTCAAAGACCGTCAAAAGGTTTGATGAGCTGTCACCGAAAGCAATAATTACCGTTACCAACGAATTTAACATTTAAATAAATTTGTTATAAATTAATCCTTAAAACCATTGAAACTGTCATTCCCTATCGCTTCAGTCTCTGATGAATGTTCAAAATGACATTTAAAAAATTCAATACTCTCGCAAGCTTTCCGTAAATCAACTCTGTAACAAGTGGAACCGGCTTTCTGCGTCTCGTCAGGTTGTAATGAATTTCACATTCTCAAATCGACACTTAACAGACTTCCCCCGGGTCACCCTGTATCCTTGAGCAACGCTTAACGAACTTCAGTGATATATCAAAAACGCCAACAGGGTCCATTACGGCTGCACATCAATTGACGCCATAATTGTTGTGCATGATTATTAAGGCTCACATTCATCTTGCAAGCGAAAGCACAGAGCCACAGATCTCAGATACAACCCATTAGATGCTTAATTCTATCCCACTCGCTTCGTAGATCATCGCAAATGACTTGCATTCAAGTGAAGATTGACGGAAACGTCAGGGGTTCAATGCAACAGAACCGTCCTCGGCGACTGTGTCAAGTGGCGGGGTGGTTGAAAACACGCTGCACTTGTGACGTAACAGATAGAGAGAGAGGAAGCGACAGAGAGAGAGAGAGAGAGAGAAATAACAAAATGATCAGCTTTCAAGTGCTAGATACACACGAAGATGAAGATGATTTAGCATCAATTTAAGCACGACGTGTTGTTTTGTTTGCCACTTGACCTCATAACAGGGGAGCTGCCACGACAGACGAGGCAGAATCGAAAAGCTACGGCAGGGTGAACCGTGATGTGGTGTGGCTGGGTGTGAGGGCAGACAGTGTCTCGCCCCTCCACGGTGTGGAAAAGTGAAGTTTAATTATCTAGACGATAATTTGTGGTCTAGAATTGGACGTTAATTTGACAAATTGCTCGATGGATTTGAAAAAAAAAAAATGATTACCCTGATCGCGGGGCCCTGCAGAGAGTGGTTGGTAGTTGATGGAATTGAGTTTCCACTTGAGAGGAGAATTTAATGATTGGCTGGATCTGAGGTTGAGCATGTGAGCAGAAAAAGGTGATTCAGTTGTGGGAAACACACGTGGCAGTTAATTGATTTTACAGAGCTCGAAGTTGTGAAGTCATTGATTTCATCTCTGAACAAAGTTTAGTGGTGAAACTAGAGAAGCTTATTCACAGCTAATAAAATGATCACACAATGGAAAGGATAAGCTCAACCGAGGGCAAATCAGCTGTCAAATTATTCACATACCAAAAAGAGAAGAGAGGAACTGCTCTTTCAATAAATCGATCGATAAGTCGCACCATCTTGTTAACAGATAACATTTCTTATGTCAACAAGAGCTTAGACCAAGAAAATTCCTTTAACATTACCTTTTGGACATGCTTTTCAATTTGTGTTTAAGAAATTGAAGTCTGATAACAACTTAAGTACACATACGGTCATTTTTTGGCATGTTACTTGACGTTCAACTAACAACGACTGGACGACACGACACGACACGACAACGACACCCTTCTGAGCGAATCATCACCCACCACAATTCCCACACTACATAGTAGTTCAATCAATATCCTTCGCCCTCCTCACCCGCCATTGACAACACGACATCCGTTCATAACCTCAGAAAAACTCTGGCACTGGCTCAAAAAGTCATTTACCCTTGAGGTGCTGCACTATTTCATTGTAGAACCACCCCAAGATCATTTGCCGGTGCAGTCTGCCCACCTTAACACGTGCGATAGTTTCTTTCTGAACACACCCGCCGCCATCTGCTGTGGGAAGAACGGGTGACAAAAAAAAAAATACATCAGCCATTTGGCCCGAAACCATTTGGTCACAGTTGTGCGGTTGCCAAATGGCATGCCCTTCTGAGCAAGCTTGGAGCAGTGCCAATGCCGCCGATAAATCAATGCACAGTTACAACCACACTGTCGATTGCATTGTGTTCTTGTGTGTGTGTAGATAGTGGTCAAGTTGTTGAGGTACAATCGCGCAGAGAGACCAAAAGCCAATATTGTCTTGTCTGGCGCGGATACACCCGTACTCCGAGTTCATCGCCGAGTTGAGGGGTTCTCTTTTCTTGTTTGCCAATCGATGTCGGAGATTGTTTACACGAATTCGTTCGATAATTGTTGAGTAAATACGAGTTCGAACGAAATCAATTGGCTCACACTGGAGCACTGATAGCACTTGCAATTGTCTTTAATTAAACTGACGGGAGTATCGTTAAGTAATCACGGAAGATTACAATTCATTCGTAACCTGTCTCCACGGGGATGGAGAATTTGAAATTGGCTTCCATTGCTAAAGCCTGCATGTGACTTTGCGACAAGTGTTGAGCGATATGAATGAGGCTTAGTTTTGACTTTTAAACTATGAATTCATATAAACTATGAGTCAACAATGAAGGCTACATACATCGCTGAGACATTTTAATCTCCAAAGTTCAAAGTACGTCCGTATGATTCTTTTTGCGCTGTAACTTAAATTAGACAGCGAATGCCATGAACCCAAGATGTGGCAAGGCCACTAAGACTTGTTATTAGAAAATTCACGGTCATCAAAAATGTTTTTTTGTGATTAACTTCTCCTTATTCTTATGACGCAACAGTCTGGGGATGATCTGGGTCTCAACAGACCCACGATTCTAGCTTATACGATTCCCCGCCAGCTGTATCCAGTTTCGTACACCGATTAACGCAGGACAGGACCAAATATAGTACGCAGAAAATTTTTCACGGAGAGCGCCAGAGCTTCTTCACCCGTCGTGACTCTACGCCGTAGAGTGGGAGCCAACCCTCAAGTCCATGAGAACAGCGATTGGCAGGAGTTAATTTGGGTTTGAATTAGGCACTCTTTACCGCGAGTCCGAGATAGACAATAGATAGTCGATGACTACCTTAAGGTTATAGCTGTTGTGACGATCTGTTCAAGTTGTAGATTTATGCACTCTTTTTCTAAGGCATCATATAATTCGTTTTGCCTCGTTTAATAATATAATAATGACGGCGCTACAGTCCGGGGTGGACCTGGGCTTAGCTTCTCAGCAACCACTCCTGTTGTGCGTGCTATTGTTCTCTCACGAGCAGAGGGGACCTACAGTTTAATGCCGACTCCGAACGGCGAGATTGATCAGCTTTTCCTAGACAGTTATACTCTTTGAGCATTGTCAGTGACTCGAAAGAGGTGGAGCCGTGAAAAAATGTTTGATGTTTTTTCCGAGATTCGAACTGACGACCTCGAGCGTAGCAGTCGACGCACCTACCCACTACGCCACGGCGCCCACCTCGTTTACCATCAGAAAAATTGTACCCGGTTCCGGATTTAACGTCAGCAAATGCCTTATTAACAGCTCACTCGACATATCACCGCAGGGTCTTTTGAAAAATGTTGCCTCTACTGCTAGACATTGAGTATTGCTCGATCTTCTCGATCTCTTATGTTCAAAAAGTCACGTGACAGCGCATTGCTTTGCCTAAAACCTTGAAGGGTTCGGTAAGTTTTTACCGGCCTTGATAGAGCAGCAAGTGTTTTCCATCATCGTTCTTATCAATCTAACGAGTTTGGCAGTCGAAACTAGACATGACCCTATACAGCTCGTCTCTATACACTCTCTTTCAGTGAGGCCTTGAAATTGGCGAATAGATGCTGAGTGTTGATCTGTATTTCTTCGTTTTTTTCCCGAATCTGTGGTATTGTGAAGTTCTGGTCTGTTGTGGTTTTCCCTGGCCTGCAACAACAATCTGAACCACTATCGATTGTAAGAAAAGGTTTCGAATATTCATATAAAATGGCAAAGAAAATCTTATACACGATGTTAAAAATATCTATTCCTCGACCTAGGCCGTAAATAAATGTCAGTCTGGTGCACTGTAAGACCATATTCCACTCGGAAGTCTTCTTTTTCTTCTTCTTAGGGCGCTACAGTCCGAGGTGGACCTGGGCCTCACTCAACATGCCTCTCCAGTCAGCACGATCTTTCGGCAGCTGTCTCCAGTTTCGCACACCAAGTCGGCCGAGGTCCCCCTTGACTTGTGTGCGCTAACTTGTTCGTGGACGTAATCTGTTGCGTCAGACACAGGCTCAGAGTCGAAGACTCGGAAGTCCATGTGGTTGAATTCTTTTTAAGAGAAAATCATAAACTGTTGCTTCCAAGAGAGCATTTGCATTCTCTCCGAAAGCAGAGTAGTCTAGATGTTTCTGAACTCAAGCGAAATCCTATCCAAGCATGTGCGGGTCTGTATTCAGTTACTTCTAACGCATAGAAAGAGTGACAATGAAAGTAGGCAAAGCATCGTGTTAGGAAGGTTTTGACACTCTATTCGTAACCGAGATCATCTTGCATCCACGGTCCGAAAAGGATATAGGCTTGGCAAAGTACAGCTCTTGTAACCTAGGTAACACATAATTAAAAAAATTCCTGCTAAGTCACTCATTTGTGGGCGTGAGCCGTGGCGTAGTGGGTAAGTGCGTCGACCCTTACGCTCGAAGTCTAGGTTCAAATCTCGAAAAAAACATCTTTCATGCTCAAAGAATATAACTGTCTCAAAAAGGCTGCTCAAAATCGCCGTTCGAAGTCGGCATTAAACTCGTGAGAGAACAACACGTGTGGTTGCTGAGAAACAAGGCTGGAGTGACTCGAAAGAGGTAGAGCTGTGATTTTTTTTGAGAAATTGTTGTTTGTTTTGAGGTTGAAACTTGACTTGAAAATCTAGAGCTGCATGAATGCATTCATATGTTTTTTCTAAACTTGTATGGGATTGATGGTTCTTTGTTGAGGGCCATTCAGTCTCTATACACAAACTGTAGTAGCTGTGTTCGGGTTAACGGTAGTAAATCAACACCTTTCACCGTGGGCGTTGGACTTCGCCAAGGGTGCGTTTTGTCACCTCTCCTTTTCATTATATATATGGACTGGATGTTACAGCGCAGTCGAGGCGAGGAATGTTTCACATTGGGAGGGTTGAGGGTAAGTCATCTTCTTTTTGCAGATGACTTAGTCATCCTCACATCCTCCCGGATGGAACTCCAGCGCGCGCTAGATAGGTTTGTGGCCGTATGTGCTGATGCTGGGATGAGGGTTAACGTGGACAAATCCGAGGTTATGGTTATTTCCAGAACCCCTGTTCAATGCACTCTACATGTTAGTGGAGTCCCATTGAAACAGGTGGAGAAGTTCAAGTATCTCGGGGTCTTCTTCACGAGTGATGGGAGGAATAATGCTGAGCTTTCCTGTAGGATTGGTCAAGCTGGCTCAATTTTGAAACAGCTTGGTCGATCTGTAATCAGGAAGGCCGAGCTTGGTGTCAAAGCCAAGTTAGCCGTTTTTAACGCAGTATTTGTTCCAACTCTCACCTATGGTCATGAAATTTGGGTAATGACCGAAAGAATAAGATCGCGAATACAAGCTGCCGAGATGAGATTTCTTCGTGCTGTTGTGGGAATTACTCGCCGGGATAGGGTGAGAAACACGACAGTGCGCGGGGAACTCAATATTGGGCAGCTGTTTCTTCGAACGGAAAGGGCTGTACTTCGTTGGTTTGGTCACGTGGCACGAATGTCCCCATCATCACGACTTCCGAGGCGTGCCTTGAATGCGATTCCATCAGGTAGGCGACCGCTTGGCAGACCTAGGATGAGATGGTTGGACCAAGTCCAAACACTCGCCTGGTTGCGCTTGGGCATAGCTCCTGATGAGTTGATGGCGGAGGATCGAGTGGCCTGGAGATCTCTCGTGCATGCATTGCCCCCGCGACCCCTTTAGTGGAACATGCGGGTCATTGAAAATGAGATGAGATGAGATGAGTGCAATACTTCAGTGTACACTATTCATTGTCATTTTTCAACAAGCTGTACACTGAAATCGAATATCACACCATAAGAGACAAATACTGTACACTGCTTGATCACTTGATAGCAAGATGAGTACACTATTCACTCTCTCTGAAACATATGAATGTTTTGAGCGATTTCATATGAGTGCAACGTTTACTGCACAAAATACACTGAGTACACTGAGTGCACTGAATACAATGAGTGCAAGGTTTAGTAAACCAGTCTTGACTTGTTTATTTTGGTTCTACAACACACTTCCCTCTCGCTCAGCTCTTTTTGGTAATATTACAGGATTATTCGTGTTAGAAGAAAAACACGTCCCGACAAGAAACTCAGACTACTCAGTGTACTCAGTGTAGTGCACACTGTTTTATGAGTATCCATATAAATACACTGCAGTAAGTATTTGATTTAAAATGGGTGCAATACTCATAAAGTATTCAAATATTACTCGATTCATTCATTTCACTATTCAATTTTTGAATAGAATAGTGAAGTGTGTTTGAAATAAAATGAATGTCTTGAAACTGGATTCATGAATGTCTTGAAACTGGATTCAGTAGAGTAGACGCACATATCCTTAACCCCACGGTTAGAGTGCTTGCTGCAGAAACTAGGCCTAGTTCACCTATTGTGGAAATACAGTCGAATATCTCTGTCGAATTTTCACGGGATATCAAAATTAGTTCGAGTTAGAGGGAGTCGACTGTACTTTGAAAGAGTAGCTTAAAATCGACGGCAGACAGGATTTTTCTTGACCCTAAACAACCCCGTCCTTAATCAGCATTCCCTGCAGATCTGACTTCAGAGGCTAGAGCTTAACAAGTGTTCTCTGAAAAAACGTATTCTTCTTCTGCGTATGGCGCTACAATTGTGTAGGATCATACAGCGACAGTCAGAATACCTAGAGAGTTGAAGCCTGCAGATTAATTAGGAGACAGCGCTCTGTTTTCGCGGGACAATAGAACAAGGGATAATTACGTCTACGCCCACACATTCCATTTTGATAAATTCAATGGGTGACCTAAGACGATTTTCCAAAAGTCCGTTCAACTGCTAGCTTACGCGGATGACATTGACGTGATTGGGCGAACACAGCGAGCCGTCAATGATGCGTTTGCTGGCATTGAAACGGAAGCGGCTAAAATAGGTCTGGCGGTAAACGAGGGCAAAACAAAGTATATGCTGTCATCGAGAAAGGACGCACAACATCGACGACTTGGCCAGAACGTCACCATAGGCAGCTATAACTTTGAGGTAGTTAAGGACTTCGTCTACCTTGTCTCCGCGGTAAACAGTACAAACAACATCAGTACCGAGATCAAACGCAGAATAACTCTTGCCAACCGCTGTTTTTATGGGCTCAAAAGGCAATTGAGTAGTAGAGCCCTCTCTCGGAAGACCAAGTTGACTTTGTATAAGACCTTGATCATCCCAGACCTGCTGTACGGCGCAGAGACAATATCCCAAGCGGATGAACAGTCTCTTGGTCTTTTCGAGAGAAAAGTTCTGCTCGCGATCTTTGGTCGTGTTTGCGTTGATGTCATTTGGAGGAGAAGGTTCAACCACGAACTGTATGGGCTGTACAGCGACATGAGTCTAGCCAGGCGTCTACGAATCCAACGCCTAAGATGGCTAGGCCATGTAGAGCGTATGGACAACTTAGCTCCGGCCCGAAGAGTCTTCGACTCTGAGCCCGTGGGACAACGCAACAGAGGACGTCCACGAACAAGGTGGCGCACACAAGTCGAGGGGGACCTCTGCCGGCTTGGTGTGCGAAACTGGAGACAGCTGGCGAAAGATCGTGCTGGCTGGAGAGGCATGTTGAGTGAGGCCCAGGTCCACCTCGGACTGTAGCGCCCTAAAAAGAAGAAGAAGAAGACCTAAGGCAATGACTTTCCGAAGTGCTTTTGTGGAGACAGAAAGAGAAAATAAGTACCATCGTCTTCGTTTCTTCTTTCTTTCTGTAGCCACAACACTACACAAGAGACATTGTCTACCTTTTATAGTAACCACTGGTGTTGTCCGTGAAATTATTTACACACGAGTGAAGGGTCCACCAGTTTTATGCCTTCTCCGAACGGCATAATTTGAGAAGTTCTTCAAGACAATTGTATTTTCGGAAAGTGGCTATCAGTGGCTAGCAGAAAGCCGCGAAATAAAACATGTATGCTTTCCCATCGAATTGATTCAGGTTTGAACCTGCGGCCCCCTCCGTAGAAGTCGACAGACTTAACCAGCACGTCACGGCGCCATTGCTTCTGTAAAGATGTAGGTTTTAAATAATAACCAAAAATAAGATTCCAACCTCATTTCCCCCTAAAATCAGTAAGTGTATTCGTGATTGGACGTATTTGGAATAAAGAAAACGTTTCTCAAACTTCACCATTTGAAGTCAGCATAAAACTGTAGTTTTATCCACTCGTTAAAGTGGTTACTGTTGGGCCCAACTTCTTCTATTGTTGAAGTACTTCGAAAGAGTAACTAAAAATCGTCGGCAGACAGGATGCGGAAAAAATATTCAACAAAGGCTAACCACTATGCTCGACAAATTCGACAAACCAACTTCGTTCTAATATCTCAATCTCCCATTGAGAAAAACTTCGCAACCCGCATTCTCTCCAGATCTGACTGGAAGTTTATCTTCAGCCACTAGGGCTTAACAAGTATTCTCTGATAAACTTATACTTCTTTTTTGTATGGTCCAGGCCGACAATTATATCTAGCTAGGATTAGAACCTCATCATTCTACTCTACTGCGCACACGTGCACACATATGTTGTTCTCTAGAAAACAAGGAAGTTGTCGAAGGAAATTTATCAATCCATTTGTGTAGAAGTCATTTTGGAAACATTACGTGGACTGATCATAGTGACAGTCAGAATATCTAGACAGTTTAAGCCTGCAGAGTAATAAGGACAAGAAGATCTGATTTCGAGGGACAATAAAGCAAGGGAAAATCACGCCCATGTCCACACATTCAATTGGGGTACATTTAAAGTGTGACCTAAGGCACTGCCTTTCTGCAACATGTTCCAAAGTTTGTTTGTGGGTACAGAATTAATATCATTAGAATTTAAATATCATTGCCTATTCTTTCTTTTTGTGGCCACATTTCATCAAGAACCATGCATAGCATTAACAGTAACCACTCGTGTTGTGCGTGTAATTATTGTATTTACACACCAGTGAAGGGCCTTCGAACGGCATGATTTGAAAAGTTTTTCATGGCAATTGTACTTTCGGAGTAATATCGGTGGTTAGCGGAAAGTACTGCTGCGAAATATTATAAAAAATTTCCATAAAATTGCCTCAGGTTCGAACCGGGGCCCTCTGCGTAGGAGTCGACGCACTTAACCAGCACGTCAATGTCAAATTTTTTTTCCAGTTTTTACTTTTATGAAAAAATTCGATAATTCAAAACGCACATTCTGGCACTAGACTTTCAAGTCGAGGTTCAAATCCAAGTTCAGACAACAAATAAAAAAAAGAAAACAAAAATTGTTCATGACTTCAACTCTTTTGAGTCACTGACAATGCTCAAAGAGTATAACTGTCTAGAAAAAGCTTCTCAATCTTACCGTTTGTCGACAGCTAGCAAAGGATTGTTTGGAAAGGCTTGTTAATCGAAGCACACCCCGTTGAGTAGCGAGAAGAAATCTAAATGCAACTGATAGCTCTTCGGAGTTTCTTTTTTCTTCTTGTACAACCCACCCGTTGTGGCAGCGATACTGCGACCTAGAGGGTTCGGAGTTAAAGACGTACAGCTTCCATTATGAATGATAGTATAGTTTTTGGAGTGGAGTTTTTTAATTCCACTAAAGTAAGTATTTCTCGATAGAAAATACGTTTCCTTAACCAGTGTAGTCCCGGAAATTCACATAAAATGTGTTCGAATGTTTCTTCCTCTTGTGGGCATAACCAACATTCCATATCCTGGCACAGGTTCATTTTGTTAAGATGGTATTTCAAGCCTACCCTGGTGTGCCAGGGCCCCATTCGGAGCCAGGCCTGAATGGTGGCAGTATGCGAGCGTCTGGTGGCCGGCCTGTCCCGCTCGGCAGCCGGTCGGGCTCAGCCCGAAGCAGTTACGAGCAACCCGGCAGTGGCCTCGTGAGCCACTACGGGGGTGGGAGGGGGATCACGCCATGCACTAACCAGTGCGTGCGAGGGTTAAAAGGCAACGGACAACGGCATCGGCTTAGGATAGGCACATGGAACGTCTCATCGCTCACAGGAAAGGATCTCGAGCTGGTTGGAGAGGCTGCCAGATATCGGTTAGATATCGTAGGCATTTCTTCGACCAAGCAAAGAGGATCTAGAACTGTGGATCTTTCGGACGGGTGGAAACTCTTCCTGTCGGGAGTGGCACCTCAAATGTCTGCACAGGCGGGAGTGGGGATACTCACAAGTCCCAGGCTGGCAGACAGGGTATTGGAGTGGATACCGTTAGGAGGGAGAGTCGGGATCTTAAAGCTCAAGCTTGAAAGATCAACTTTGGCTCTAGTGCAGGTGTATGCACCGAATCTAGAGTCAGAGTATGCGGCTTTCCTGGATGAAGTTGATGCTGCCCTTGACAGGGTGGCTGAGATGGATTCCTTTATTCTGATGGGTGACTTCAATGCTCACGTGGGTGTGGATGTAACGACATGGGGGAGTGTGATTGGGAGGAACGGTGATCCTCATCAAAACATGAACGGAGAGAAGATGTTGGATTTTTGCTGTGCAAATGGCATGTCCATTATGAACACCTTCTTTCCACACAAAGACATCCATAAATACACATGGTACCGTCGGAGTCTTCAACAGAAATCGTTGATAGATTTCTTTGTGGTACCATCGTGTGTGAAACGGATGGTTTGTGACGTTCGTGTGTTGAGAGGGGCTGAACTGTCAACTGATCATCACCTGGTGTTGTGTACGCTGTATCTTTCTGATAAAGTACCTCTTCTGCCAAGGCGGAAACCAAGAGTGGTTACACGCATACGGTGGGAGAAACTACAGAACAGTGAGGTGCAGCAACATTTTGCATGGCGCATATCCGAAGGGTTTGAGCAAATTCCAACTGTTCCATCGCATGTAGAGGACGAATGGCGACTGTTTTCAACAGCTGTCATTGCTTCTGCACGTGATGTTTGTGGGGTGAAGCGGCTTGGTGTGGCGGCTGGTGGTGAGAAAAGAACTGCGTGGTTTAAAACACCCGGAGTTCAAGAAGCCATCAGAGAGAAGAAGAAGAACTACAGAGACTGGATTCTCTTGGGGAACTCTGATTCTCGTGACCGGTACACTGAGGCGCGAAGAACTTGCAAATTGGCTGTGCGAGCAGCTAAAGAGCAGACTTGGAAGGAGTTCGGCGAGAAGTTGGAAAGCGACCATAGATCTGCGAAAAAGGTGTTCTGGCAAACCATTCGCCGGCTCAGAGGGAGGAAATACAACACCATCGAAGGAGTCAAATCCAAAGATGGCGTGTTGCTTTCCAATGAGGTGGACATCTTGCGCAGATGGAGCGAGCACTTTTCGGAGCTGCTCAATCCCGAACAGGGCACTGAGGATGACAGACCTGTAGTCTTGAGTAGGGCGGAGAATAGTCCAACGGTGGAGGAAGTCATTTTGGCGATTGAATCGCTAAAAGTTGGCAAATCCGCCGGTGTGGATGAAATCCGGCCAGAAATGCTTAAGGCTATGGGTAAAGAGGGAGTTTTATGGCTCTCTCGTGTCATTAAGGTGGCTTGGGAACGCGGTGAAACACCTGGTGATTGGCAGACTGGGGTGATTGTCCCTCTCTTCAAAAAGGGGGACAAGAAAGAGTGCTCCAACTACAGGGGCATATCTCTTTTAAGTCTCCCAGGTAAAGTCTACGCTAAGGTGTTGGAGGCGCGTTCTAGAGCTATGGTCGAATCCAGGATGGGGGATGAACAGTGCGGTTTTCGTCCCGGCAGAAGTACAAGCGACCAGCTTTTCACTCTAAGAATGGTACTTGAGAAGGCTTGGGAGTACGCCAAACCGATCTACAGTTGTTTTGTAGATTTGGAAAAGGCATACGACCGAGTTCCTCGAGGTAAACTCTGGAGTGTTCTGCAGGAGTATGGGACTGATGGTTCTTTGTTGAGGGCCATTCAGTCTCTATACACAAACTGTAGTAGCTGTGTTCGGGTTAACGGTAGTAAATCAACACCTTTCACCGTGGGCGTTGGACTTCGCCAAGGGTGCGTTTTGTCACCTCTCCTTTTCATTATATATATGGACTGGATGTTACAGCGCAGTCGAGGCGAGGAATGTTTCACATTGGGAGAGTTGAGGGTCAGTCATCTTCTTTTTGCAGATGACTTAGTCATCCTCACATCCTCCCAGATGGAACTCCAGCGCGCGCTAGATAGGTTTGTGGCCGTATGTGCTGATGCTGGGATGAGGGTTAACGTGGACAAATCCGAGGTTATGGTTATTTCCAGAACCCCTGTTCAATGCACTCTACATGTTAGTGGAGTCCCATTGAAACAGGTGGAGAAGTTCAAGTATCTCGGGGTCTTCTTCACGAGTGATGGGAGGAATAATGCTGAGCTTTCCTGTAGGATTGGTCAAGCTGGCTCAATTTTGAAACAGCTTGGTCGATCTGTAATCAGGAAGGCCGAGCTTGGTGTCAAAGCCAAGTTAGCCGTTTTTAACGCAGTATTTGTTCCAACTCTCACCTATGGTCATGAAATTTGGGTAATGACCGAAAGAATAAGATCGCGAATACAAGCTGCCGAGATGAGATTTCTTCGTGCTGTTGTGGGAATTACTCGCCGGGATAGGGTGAGAAACACGACAGTGCGCGGGGAACTCAATGTTGGGCAGCTGCTTCTTCGAACGGAAGGGGCTGTACTTCGTTGGTTTGGTCACGTGGCACGAATGTCCCCATCATCACGACTTCCGAGGCGTGCCTTGAATGCGACTCCATCAGGTAGGCGACCGCTTGGCAGACCTAGGATGAGATGGTTGGACCAAGTCCAAACACTCGCCTGGTTGCGCTTGGGCATAGCTCCTGATGAGTTAGAGTCGATGGCGGAGGATCGAGTGGCCTGGAGATCTCTCGTGCATGCATTGCCCCCGCGACCCCTTTAGTGGAACATGCGGGTCATTGAAAATGAGATGAGATGAGATGGTATTTCAAGCCGCAGTGTCCAGTAAGAAAGCTCATTAGCTTTATTATGCTTTCCTTGTCTAGGCAAGGGATTTCCTTATAGGAATTTGGTCTGATTAATCGTTTGGATTGCCTAAGACCTGCCAATGGGCCAATGGTCTAGGCAAAGTTTATTTTCCCATTCGCTAGCTGTTGTCCAACTGACACTACAGAACGGTTCAGGACCTGTGAACGTAGTTTTCGAACTTCTTGTGTCCACGGACCCAGCCAAATTTCACTTTCTTGTGTTTGGCGAGGGATTGCAGTACATCGTAGAAATATATGACGGTTTTGGAGTCCATAATGTTGGACGATAAAGCCTTAAGTGCTGCCTGGGTTATTCAAAATGATTTGTGTTCTAGCGCCCTTGATACCCTTGTGTATGGTCCAGATCTCGACGGCGTGGATTTCAGCTTGAGAAACAGTAGGACTCGACCCCATAGGTACAGAGATCGTAGTTTCTGGGTCCAAAGACTCCAGCTCCAACCCCAGAATCCATTTTCCACCCGTCTCTATACCGTACTAGACTTTTGGAGTCTAGTGTTGGATCATCATTGGAACTTGGAGTTTGCAACTTGCAAGCGCTGCCATCCCACAGACCGAATGTTGTAGACCGTCAGAAATTGTATACAAGCCTCAACATCATCTTTGAACTCCCCTCAAAGCTCAGTTACATCCAATTTGTCTTCAAGTTCATTGAAAGCGGTGAAACTATCTCAAATGCCATCTGCATAAAGCATATGGCAACTATCGAATGACAGATGTCGACAAATACCAAAAATGACAAATGAATTCACTTCCAACCCACTTCCATAAACTCAACACCGACGTCGTGCGTGTCCACCTCGCGTGCGTGCTGACACACCATTATATCCTGATTTTTAATAGAAACCACTATAAACGTCAATATCCCTCAAAACAGGGCTCGGTTTCCCATCGCCCACCCGTCAGCCCATAAAAGTAACCACTCATTAGCTTTCCAAGTGGGGTTGGGGTTACAAGTGGGATCGTCTCATTTTTATTTAACGATAATAAAAACCGTCGTCCAATACATTCGATCATACGGCACTGCACATCAAACTGAAATAAAGCCCGTCCTGCGTGCCCTAAATCAAACTGACACCTGTCCAGCCCAAGGCCCCACGGTGTAGTTCCATTACAATTTCAATTACCCAGTCCCAAGTGGAACAGCAATTAAACTCCCTTCGGTTGTGGGCTAACGGTAAGTGAAATAAAACACGCTACACACGATGTATCGATCAAACACAACTTACCACATGTCCTTGATGCCGCCCAATGAGAATGAGTTCCGCCTGCCCTGGCCATCTTTGGCACCCTTGTTGATTTTCCAGAATCTCAAGCGCTTGTGATTGTCATCCTCGTAGAATGGATTCAAATGTTCCGGGTAATTGTAGACCGACACTTGACTTGTGGAACGTCCGTTGCGGATAACCACCAAGTCACCGTTAACACTCATTGTGTGTTCGCGGCGAGTTTGTTTCCGTTTTTGTTTTCGTTTTTGCTCCCGCTGAAATTGTCTCCTCTCTAGACTGCGTTGTCGGGCTTTTGTTGATGGTTCCTTTGTGGGAGTTCGCTTCTGTGCGCTGCGCGTTTGCTCTGTCTCGTTGGCATGTATGAATGGACGTGGATGCGCGGCTTATTATTCAGTCATTAACCTGAAAAAATAAAAGAGACGGAGAACGAGTTAGTCAGTGGCATTGTTGATCGGTTGCGTTGCAGTTGAGTTGAGGGAGAATTTCAGTTTTGCGAAATGACGGTAATTTCACATGTGGCTTACGTAACTGAGCGCGAAATGATGAAGACGTAAAAGTGATTAATTAGGGCAACTGAACCGAATTGTAATCGCAATCGTATCTCATAAGTCCCACCGCCATCGCACAACCGTGACCAAGTCGAGCTCTGAATGGGACCGAAGGCGTGCAGTGTTGAAGCGTCAGAGGTGCACAACTTGGACGTGTGCACAATTGTGGCTCTTCCTCTCTCTCTCCTGATTGCGATCAATTTGCATTGTTGATCGCAAATTGATGCGCACTGAGCGCTTCTTCGTGACGCCTGAGCGGAGGAGGAGTACAAGTACGAGTACGACTACATATCGCTGTCATGATGATTGTTTAGTAATTCACTTGAATTCCGCGAATGGAAATTGTTACGCTTAATGGCCGCAAAGTGTTGTGATGAGTCTTTAAGAATGCATTTTTGAAGCGAAGCGAAGAAGGCAGATTAGGAAATGATGGATGAAGATTAATGTCTTCTTCGTACAATTTATGGATGGATGGATGTGTGTGTGAATGGATGCGTACTTTGAATTGAATAAATCATTGCTGCCGACACGTTTATCGATTTGATAATCGCATGACAGACACAATGTCGACAATTTGGCCGGGACGTCACAATGGACAGCTGTAGTTTTCAAGTTGTTTTGGGACTTGGTCTACCTCGGCTCCGCGGTGAACAGTACGAGCAACATCTGGACTGAGATTAGATGCAGAATGACTCTAGCCAACCATTGATTTTTTTGTGTTCAGGAGGGAATTGAGTAACAGAGCCCTCTCTCGGAAAATAATGCCGACTTTTTATAAGACTTTGATTACCTCAGTTCTGTTCTACGGCACAGAGGCATGGACTTTATCCAAAGCGTATGAAGAAGCTGGTCTTTTCGGTCTTCTGCGTTTTGTCTTTCTGTTTGTGTTCACAGCGATTAGAGAAGATGATTCAACCACAAGTTGTATGGTCTGTAGAGCAACATTAGCCTGGCCATACGTCTACGCATTCAACGCCTTAGGTGACTAGAGCGTATGAACAACATAGTTGCAGTTCGAAGAATCTCGAATCTGGGCCAGTGGGACAAGTAGGTAGTTTCAACCGGCTGTGAACTTCACTTAGACCAGAGTTGAGCCATTGTGCCGTCACAAAGATTGAAATGGGTCAACAAGCATTTGTCCGCTTGTGGGAAACAATTTAGAGCTTTCGATGTAGCGTAATACACCGATTAGCAGCTTCACTGAGGTCACAACAACTCTCAAAGAAATAGGCCCCCAAAAGGGATACCAAGGCCAGGCATGTACAAAGAAGATGTGGAATGTTCTCCACTTCATCGTTGTCTAAGCAGCTTGTGCAGAAATTGGACGTCGAGTCTTCTAGCATGTTTGTTGCAGTGTCCAGTGACGGCCAATTTTTTTTTTCGGAAGATTTTTGAAACACTACTGGAGCACTTAGACTCAAAACTAGTCCATTGTACTGTCAGGTAGCAAACTACTCCAGTGCCGTTAATTTGATCCCAACGGCAAATGGTGACTGGACCAGATTCGATTTCACTGGGATTCGAACCTAGAACCTCTTGAACTTGGGGCAGGCACTTAACCAACTGCGCCATCCAGTCGTCGACTTAGTTACTTTTCAGGACTGCGACCCATGGAGGGTCTGAGCCTGAACAATTGCTGCCTTCCATCGATTCTTCCAGTCATCAAGACCAAGTTGTCTTGCATCCGCGATCACTTGGTCTTTATACCGAAGGTTCGGTCTTCCTCTCCTTCTTGAGCCAGGAGACTCTGATTTGAAAACTCTCTTGGCATTGATGTTCATTCTCTCGATGTGGCTGCGTCGACGGATTTTTACGTTCCGGGCATGACATGTTTGTACAGTTCATAGAATTCGCGATTGTGTCTTCTTCACCATTCACCCTCCTCGCAGACAGGACCAACTATCTGACGGAGAATTTTTCTTTTGAAGGCACCAAGAATCAGTTTTGCTATCTTGCTCATAGTCCATCTTTCAGCTCCATATAGCAGACACCTGCTAGTTCAGGATTTTGTAGAGCATGATTTTGGCCGTTCAAGTCAGCAGTTGTTTCAACAGACTGAAGGAGCACTGGTTCCAAAGGGCGATTTTGCGTCGAATCTCCACCAAGATGTCATTTGTGGATTTCATGTTTGACCCGAGGTAAACAAACTCCTTAACTACCTCAAAATTATGACGTTTTGGCCCAGATAATGATCGATGGATAGATTTTTACTCGACAGTATACACAAGGTGGCGCAAAATTAATCATCCAATTTTGTTTTTCAAGTACTACATGTTAGTGGAGTCCCATTGAAACAGGTGGAGAAGTTCAAGTATCTCGGGGTCTTCTTCACGAGTGATGGGAGGAATAATGCTGAGCTTTCCTGTAGGATTGGTCAAGCTGGCTCAATTTTGAAACAGCTTGGTCGATCTGTAATCAGGAAGGCCGAGCTTGGTGTCAAAGCCAAGTTAGCCGTTTTTAACGCAGTATTTGTTCCAACTCTCACCTATGGTCATGAAATTTGGGTAATGACCGAAAGAATAAGATCGCGAATACAAGCTGCCGAGATGAGATTTCTTCGTGCTGTTGTGGGAATTACTCGCCGGGATAGGGTGAGAAACACGACAGTGCGCGGGGAACTCAATATTGGGCAGCTGCTTCTTCGAACGGAAAGGGCTGTACTTCGTTGGTTTGGTCACGTGGCACGAATGTCCCCATCATCACGACTTCCGAGGCGTGCCTTGAATGCGATTCCATCAGGTAGGCGACCGCTTGGCAGACCTAGGATGAGATGGTTGGACCAAGTCCAAACACTCGCCTGGTTGCGCTTGGGCATAGCTCCTGATGAGTTAGAGTCGATGGCGGAGGGACGAGTGGCCTGGAGATCTCTCGTGCATGCATTGCCCCCGCGACCCCTTTAGTGGAACATGCGGGTCATTGAAAATGAGATGAGATGAGAAGTACTTTTTTACGGTGCCGTGACATTGTGCCAAACGACATTTTCAAAAGCTTCATTACACCAAATTTTTCCATTTGGCATAATGTCGCTTTGGTAAATAGAGCCAATTTGGCACTATGTCACTTTGGTCGGAATAGGGGGGGGGGGTTGTTGCCCCCCTCCAACCCCCCTGCCTGAGTCACTATAGGATTTAGAGTAGGTGCGAGGTTCTGTGCGGCTTATTAGTTTGCTGCAAATTTAGACGATCTTGCGATCTTTGGCATAATGTCACTTCTACAGAGTATTACAGGGCCAAAATTGGCATAATGTCGCAAACTTATTTGACCCTATGACGCTTTTGAAAGTGTCTTTGGGCCACATATTAACATTTGGCACAATTTCACTTTCAAAACCGTCATAGGGCCAAATTAGTTTGGCACAATGTCACGGCATCCTTTTTTACAAAATAAAAAAAAAAATGATTTTGAGTTGTGAAAATCTTTATTTGGACCTTTACAATTTTTGTGGAAAAGTGGAAAAGATGATATCCGTCAAGTGGCTCCCGCCAGGGTTGATACCCATTTGTGCTCAATTTATCGCATTTTCGATGACTTTCCACAAGATTTCCGGTGATAACTGTTCGCATTCCTGTCGAATATTCTTTTTAAGGGCTGGGATTGTCTGAGGCATGTTGGCATAAACCCGTGACTTCAAGTAGCCACAAAGAAAGAAGTCTGGGATGGGTGATCGGGTGATCGTGCTTCTTCTTCTTCTTCTTCTTAGGGCGCTACAGTCCGAGGCGGACCTGGGCCTCACTTAACATGCCTCTCCAGCCAGCATGATCTTTCGCCAGCTGTCTCCAGTTTCGCTTCTCAAGAACGATGTTAAAGAAATCACATGACAACGCGTCGCCTTGTCTATAACCTTTTTTGACATTGAAGGTCTCGGGGCTGATCTTGCTGGCCATATCAAATCACCAAAACGGGAGATTACGTGACCAGGAAACGCTTCTTTTACAATATCCATTGTGGTCCGTGTTGTGTGTGCGGTTTCACTGTCTTGTTGAAACCACATGTCCACCAAGCACCGCTCATCCAATTCCGGCAATAAGAAGTCGTTTATCATGGCCCTGTAGCTTTCGTCAGTAACAGTGACCGTATTTCTGATGGCGTCCTCAAAAAAATACGGCCCAATAACTCGTCGCTTTGAGTGGATGTAATGGCTCTTCGTGCATCACACGCGGATTTTCAGTGCCCCAGGAACGAAGATTTTGTTTATTGAAAATGCGCCTCGTGGCACGAATGTCCCCATCATTACGACTTCCGAGGCGTGCCTTGAATGCGATTCCATCAGGTAGGCGACCGCTTGGCAGACCTAGGACGAGATGGTTGGACCAAGTCCAAACACTCGCCTGGTTGCGCTTGGGCATAGCTCTTGATGAGTTCGAGTCGATGGCGGAGGATCGAGTGGCCTGGAGATCTCTCGTGGGTGGATTGCCCCCGCGACCCTTTAGTGGAACATGCGGATCACTGAAAATGAGATGAGATGAGATGGAAATGCGCCTCGTCGCTCATGATGATTTTTGACACAAAATCGTCGTCTTCGTTGTTGAGATTGAGGATGGCTTGACAGTAATTCACACGCGACTGACGATCAGGAGACATTAACTGATGCACTGTTTGCACTCTGTTTGGAAACATGTGTAAGTCTTTCACTAATATTCGCCGTAGGGTACGCCTGGTGATGCCCAATTGCATTGCTCGTCGCCTGGTTGATTTCTCTGTTCTCAGCGACATCAACAGCCACAGCCGCGGTATTCTCGGCCGAACTACCTGTTCGGTGGCGGCCGTGCCCTGCATGGTTTCCTGTGGTTCCAGTCTGTTCGAGTCGAGTAGCTAAGCGCCGGAATGTTTGCCCAGTTGGCGCGACACGATTAGGAAATCGACGTCGAAATTCACGCTAACACCACCGACCGATTAATAATAATAACAATAATAATAATGGCGGCGCTACAGTCCAAAGTGGACCTGGGCCTAGCTTCTCAGCAACAACTCGTGTTGTGCATGCTATTGTTCTCTCACGAGCGGAGGGAACGTACAGTTTAATGCCGACTCCGAACGGCGAGATTGAGAAGCTTTTTTTTAGACAGTTATACTCTCTGAGCATTGTCAGTGACTCGAAAAAGGTGGAGCCATGAACAATTTTTTTTGAAAAATTGTTTGTCTGAACTTGGATCTAAAGCGCATGGGTTGACGCACGAACACACATGGCCACGGCGCCCACCGACCGATTATTGGTCAAAAATATCGACCCAATTATTCCACGCTCTTGCGGAGTATAGCACTCCATTGCTTGTCTGTTTGTATGCTTCAGCTGTTAATGTCAAATATGACTGACGTACGACGCCATTTGCAAAAAATATAACATCTTCCGAAAGGACAATTAATTTTGCGCCACCTTGTACTTCGTCTTCTCCTCATTTACCCTAAGATCACATTGTTTCGTCTCTTCTTTGATCTATACTACAGCTCGTTGGGAATGCGCGACGATTTCGATGTCATCTGCGTAACCCAGCAGCTGGACCAATGTCGACGCCAACAATAATGCTGAGTTTTGATCTGTCGAGAGGGATCAAATTCAAATCAAATTCGTTGTTAGCTGCTTGGCTGACCGTGAAAATGCAAATATCACGTGTGGATGTTACATTCCCTTTGAACCAGGATAGAGACTCACGAATTCCCATTATCTCTGGTTGAAATACACTGTGATCATTGCAGTGTAGACGAAAGGAGGGCTAATATTTAGTTTTATTAGAGAAGACGACTTCGACTCTGAGCCTGTGGGACAACGCAACAGAGGACGTCCACGTACAAGGTGGCG
This sequence comes from Myathropa florea, assembly GCA_930367185.1. Lineage (NCBI taxonomy): Eukaryota > Metazoa > Arthropoda > Insecta > Diptera > Syrphidae > Myathropa > Myathropa florea. The sequence continues at coordinate 124,535,441 of OV884002.1, read as the reverse complement.
CACACAAGTCGAGGGGGACCTCGGCCGGCTTGGTGTGCGAAACTGGAGACAGCTGGCGAAAGATCGTGCTGGCTGGAGAGGCATGTTAAGTGAGGCCCAGGTCCACCTCGGACTGTAGCGCCCTAAGAAGAAGAAGAAGAAGAGAAGACGAAGAAGCTGAAAAGCTAGGCCCAGGTCCCCCTCGGACTGTAGAGCCACCATTATTATTATTAGAGAAGACGAATCTTCGACTCCGCGCTCGTGGGACAACGCAATAGAGGACACTCACGAGACTGATAGCGCACACAAGTGGAGAAGGACTTCAGCCAACTTGACGTTCGTAATTGGAGGCAGGTGGCTAAAGAGGCTTCTTAAGTTAAGCCCCAGGACCATTCCGGCGCCATCAGACGAAGTAGAAGTCACTTCCTTGAAAGCCTGTCCCTCATGTACATATATTAAAAATCTCATTCAATTGGCTGATACGGTGCTCAATATTCCTTGGGCTCATTTAAATTAAAATGTTTTACTTTTTCTCGTCAGAATGACTAGTTAGTCGGAAAATCGAAATCTAAAATGAGACTATAAAGACCTTCACCTCATGAACATGAATTACTGATCACAGAGCACGAAACAAGCTTCAAGTGAGGCGAAAGGACACCTGAATCTATTTTTATAAGAATCAAATAATTAACCATAAATTGAAAATTACGTAATTCTAATTTGACGGGTATACGCTTGCGATCTGACTCAGCAATCCACTGTCTCAGAGGACTTCGAGGGGGCCAGCATCTTGACTACGTGCCCTCTTTTCCGATCCCCAGCAGCCTCGAGATGTCCATCGTCTCCAACGGCCACCCTCCCGGGACCTCTTGACGGACCAAACAAGAACATCAAGACTGTGCGGGAATCGACTGAAGCAATTGATTGAAAATTGAAGCAAATGGATCGCGATCACTAAGACTTTACGGAAGCGATCACGAACGATCCGATTGGATACACGATTACAGAGGCAAATTTAACGACTGAAATAAAGTTATTTATAAAAGAGGAAATGTGTGTTTTATTTGTTTCGTGCCAGAAACTGGATAATGCCGTTCGTAGGGCAGGGCATTTGCCAAGCAATTAACAGCCATCCTCATCTCTTCCTGAGCTAATCCATTCCAGATCACTGAACCCAATCACACCAGCTCTCGCCTTCAGACCCGATCGATTCGAAGAGAAGAGGATTTAGAAGATTCCTCAGCCAAATACCAACCATTGTCGACTAAATACGTAGCGTAGTGCTAAAATTAGAATTGACATCAAAACATTTGCGTATCTATCCGCCGGTGCTCTCCTTCTGACTGTGACTGTCCTTGGGCTATTTTACATTTTTATAGAATCAAGAATGCCCCGCGAAAAAATGCGAATCGGTTGCCACTAAATCGAGCACAAATAGCTCACTTCGATCACCGATCGCACCGATCGCACCGATCGCACCGATCGCTGTTCGATCAATTGCCCCGCAATCGAAACTCGCGGTTAGTTCGCCACTCGTGTAAACAATCAAAGCCACAGTTCTTCAACGAGCATCGCACTTTTTTCATTTGCCTGCGTTCGTGTTTTGTTTTCTATTTTTGCTCGCAAAGAATGCCGAAGTGAGTCGAATTTGAATTCTGCACCATCACGGGGAATGTTTAATGAGCGCACACAGCGATGCAGAAACGTCAAGCGAAACATGACAGTCCATAAAGCTGTCATTTATAAATCAGAATTGAAGCGAATGGTGACAAATCGGAGCGAATTTTGGCGTTTTGTTGTTCTGAAGAGGAGGAAATAAAAACAGAACGACATTTTTTTGTGTTGGTGTCAAAATAGAACTGGTCATTAAGGCGCGCTCCAGGCAATGAAAGTGTGAGCTCACAAATGAAGGAATTAACGAGCTCGAGGTGACATTAAAAATAAATTTCAATGCTTTTACGAAATTCCATTTGTTTTTGTCGACATTGCGGTTCTTTTGTTTACACAAATACAGCGTGATGTTTATGCGTCTCAGATGGAAATTTGTGGACTCTTTTAGAAAATTGAAAAATTGTTTAAATGGATCAAACGAATACACTCGTACCAAAAAAAACTGGGATTAAATTGATTTTTAGAACTTTAGCTGGAAAGGGCGCTACTTCATAAAGAAAGTCGTTAACGTGTAATCATTCCTTATCCGAAACGTAGCGTAGTTCTCTACAGTTTTCCCTGTTTTTTAATGCAGGGTTTTGTTTTTTTTTGAGGATTTTTTAAATAATTCCTCATCCGAGGCGTAGCGTTGTTTTCTACGGTTTTCTCTTTTTGTTAAGAGAGGAGGATTGTTGTTGGAGGATTTTTGAAACACTTCTGGAGCACTCAGACTCAAAAGTGGTCCATTGTACTGCCAGGTAGCAACCTGCTCCAGTGCCGTTAATTCGATCCCAACGGCAAATGGTGACTGAACCAGATTCGATTTCAATGGGATTCGAATCTGGGACCCCTCTAACTTGGGGCAGGCACTTAACCAACTACGCCATCTAGTCATCTCAACGCAGGTTATAGGCCCACGTTACCCAGCCTACAGGTTGGGAAATCTAGTGTTTTTTTTTTAAATCATAGGTTATTTTGACACTGACAGCTGTTTCCCGCTCGAAATCTTGACTGAAAGTCGGTATCATACCTCCGCGGAACGAAATGAGTCGCTTTATGCTTGAATAACGTTGAGAAACATTAAAAACTTAATTCCAAAGTGAGTGCTTTGTAGCCTAAACAGTCCGTTTTTTGAAAAGAAGTTTTGGTCGAAATGAAGCACCCACCGCGACGGCTGTACGCAAGTTTGTGTAAAAAATTCGTGAGACTGGTATGCTAGTGGACAATACTCATGGTCCCCGTCGTCGTCGTCGTACGGTGCGCACAGATGAGAATGTGGCTGCTGTGGCCGACAGAGTGAGACTGAATTCACGAACATCAGCTCGCCATCGATCTCAACAGCTCAACATTTCCCGCACTAGCCGGAGGAGAATTCTGCACAAAGATCTCGAATCATTCGCTTACATGGTCCAATTGAAGGCGCTTCCTGCTTCGTTATCGCTTCGCAGTTTGGGATTTGGGCCTTAGACCAGCTTGAATTCGACAAAGATTTTGGGCGAAAAATCATCTTTTCTGACGAGACGCATTTTCATCTCGGCTCGTTAACAAACAAAATTGCCGCATCTGGAGCTCGTTATTGTCGATGTCGAGAAGCCAGTGCATCTACAGAGAGTGTCAATTTGGTGCGGATTGTGGAGATTTGGCATCATTGGACCATTTTTCTTCAAAAATGAGGCTGGGAACAACGTTTTAGTCAACGGTGAGGGTTACAGAACCATGTTAACCGACTTTTTTTTACTGAAATTGAAAACATGAACTTGGACGACGTCTGGTTAGTGCGGGATGGAGCGCCATTCCGCACAGCCCATGTCACAATCGATCTTTTGCGGACCAAATTCCCAAATCAGTGTTATCAGCCGTCTTGGCGATGTCAATTGATCGCCTCGGAGCTGCGATTTGACCCCTTTGGGTGTTTTTTTTTGTGGGGAACTGTGAAGGACTGATGTTTTGCCAACAATCTGGAAACAATTCAAGCACTTAAGGCCAATATCATCCAAGAAATCGGTGAACTACAACCGGAAACCATTAACAAGGTCTTGGAAAATTGGGGTGACAGAATGCGCAACTGCGAACCCAGCCGAGGCAGCCACTTGAACCGCGTTGTATTTTATAATTAATGGGAATGTTTGTTCTTACTAGTAAAGGTATAATACTTGAAAATAATTTAATTTGGTTAATTTTATTGCACTTTCAAAAAGAACCTTGTATATGGCCCACCCTGTAGTATTAAGGATGAATCAACCACGAATTGTATGGGCTGTATAGCGACATGAGTCTAGCCACGCGTCTACGGATCCAATTCCTAAGTTGGCTAGGCCATGTAGAGCGTATGGACAACTTAGCTCCGGGGGTTGGGGATTTATGCGACCACAAATGCTTGAAAAAGTGGTTGAAAACTTTGTCTCTGGGATGACATTTATTCTATCCAGTCGCGATGGGCAGATGTTCATAGATTCTGCAGTTCCGCGACTATGCAGTTCATCTTTCAGTCATCAGCATGGACACTCTCGTTAGCAAGTCCATATATCTGGTGTTCCATTCTTTTCTTGTTGGAAAAAGTACGTGAAGGGAACAAAAATATTCCGCCAAATGACCGTCTGTCTACACACGACGATCGCCTACAAATGCAATTCCCCATAGAGTGAAGAGTATCAAACCCAAAGCAAATGCGTGGTATGACTTGAGTTGCAAAGAGGCTATTAGGTTGAGGGAGTTGAGTTTCCGGACTTACAAAGCCAACCCTACTGAGGAAAACCGGAAAAAGTTTAAGCGGGCCAGAAATGACTGCAATGCACTAATAAGACGTGTGAAATTCGCATATGACCAAAAGTTGAGGCAAAAAGTGCTACAATGTCCCAAGGGTAGCAAAAACTTTTGGTCATTTGTTAAAAATATAAGGAATTCAGCCTCATCTTCAATTCCCACGCTCATTTGCAATGACATTCCAGCTGTCAGCTCTTTAGACAAGGCCAATCTGCTTGCTGCGCATTTCGCGGCCAGCTCAACGCTGCCAGATTCGACCTTGTCTCCGCCTGTACTTGAGAGCGTCAATTGTACCATGGGACAAATCCATTTCCGCACTCGTACAGTTGCTAGAGTACTTAAAGATCTCAACGTGCATAAATCCGCTGGCCCGGATGGTATACCCCCCATACTTCTGAAGAGGTGTTCTTCTACGCTGGCAAAACCTCTGCGTAAGCTTTTTCATCTGCCCTACTCTTCTGGTCTCTTTCCGAGTGGATGGAAAACAGCATTTGTCCAGCCCGTCCCTAAAAAGGGCAAATCTTCGTCACCCTCCTCCTACCGACCCATAGCACTAACGTCCCTTCTTTCCAAGGTCATGGAAACGCTGATTAACCGTCAGCTTATGAAATATCTTGATTCGCGGAAGCTTCTTAATGACCGGCAGTACGGTTTCCGCAGCAACAGGTCCACTGGTGATTTGATGGCATATCTCACCGAAAAGTGGAACCAATCTTTGCACAATGCTGGAGAAAGCAAGATCGTTGCGCTTGATATTTCAAAGGCATTTGACAGAGTTTGGCATCAAGCTCTCTTGTCGAAAATGCGTGCTTATGGCATCGATGAGTCTCTTCTTCAATGGATTAGAAATTACCTTTCGAACCGTTCAATTCAAGTTGTTTTGGATGGGTTCAAGTCTGATATTCACCAAATTAATGCTGGTGTTCCCCAAGGCTCTGTTTTGTCTCCGACTCTCTTTCTCATTTTTATAAATGATCTCCTGTCTGCTACTTCTAATCCAATCCACTCCTTCGCTGATGACAGTACTCTCAGCTTTTCATATTCGTTCCAAGACTCACGACCCTATCCTTCGGCCGTAGAATTGGAGCGGCAGCGTATGTTAAGCACATTAAATTCCGACCTTGACAGCATATTTAATTGGGGTAAAAACAATAGAGTGGAATTTAATGGTTCCAAAACTCAATGCTGTCTACTGTCACTCAAGCGATCCCAAAACAATCAGCCATTATCCCTGAATGGCACTTGCATCGAAGAAACCGAAAAGCTTTCCATCCTCGGTATGTGTATCAACTCAACACTTAGTTGGAATGATCACATATTCGAGGTCGCCAAAAATGCTGCGAAATGTCTAGGTTTCCTTAAACGATGCAAGAAATACTTCACCCCCTCTGATTTGGCTTCAATTTATAAGGCCTTCATTCGCCCCAAGCTAGAGTATAACGCTCATATCTGGTCTGGTGCTCCTAAGACCTCCCTGCACCTACTTGATAGAATACAACAGCGAGCGATAAAACTTATAGGCGACAGTAATATCGCGAAGTCAATAGACTCGCTCGAACATCGCCGTAATGTCTCATCCTTATCACTGTTTTATCGCTATTTTAACAAACGATGCTCAAGTGAGCTAGCCAATTGCATTCCTCCCCTCCATGAATTCACCCGCAATACTCGTCTCGCCAGGAATGCTCATCAGTTCACCCTCAAGCCTGTTTTCGGACGTACAGTTAAGTTTAGAGAGTCGTTTTTTAGCCGCACCACACGAATATGGAATGCTCTTCCCAGCCTAATATTTCCCACTCACTACAATCTACAGACATTTAAGACCAATGTGCATAGGTACCTCCTTTCCATTTCTCCCTCTATACCTTCGGCCCGTGCTGTGTCTTGATTCCGGACACTTAAGGGTATTCGTAACCCCTTTTGCGCGCGCAAATTATAAAAAAAAAAAAAAAAAAAATTAAATTCAGACTCATATTTAGTGAATTCAAATGACTCGGCAAAATCATTTCTTAGACTAACACAAACACGACGAAAAGAAGTCTAGACAGATGCGAAATCTATGGAGGCACTAATTCTCTCCCGGCTGACAATTAGGCTGATTCAGTAACAAAAGTATCTACCGATTAATCTAGTCCAGGGTTAATCATGTCCAATTGAGTGTCCAATCCAACTGACAATCTTATCAATAACTTCCAGTGTAAACGTGAACATTAACGCTCGTTCCCACGACAATGGATGCAATCATCTCTGAAGTGCTGAAACACATCGTTGATTAGGTCATTTGCGTTAAATATTTATAGAACTGTGAGCAAACAGCGACTGGATCGCACACATATGCAAGTGGATCGGATCATTAAAATCGGATCGCTCGTCCCCAAAGTCCAAACCGACACGTGGCCAATCTTCGAACGTCGTCGTCGTCGTCGGAGAGTATCTCTTCGGTTTCTTGCGAATCTCTGACTTCGAACACGACCACCGCCCGATGTGCTAATAGATATCAAAGAAAAAAGACAAATTAACGCAAAGGTGTGAAGTACGGCAGTAGCGGAAAGATTGACATTGAATCCGAGAGGCACCGCCTCCGCCAAGCACGTCGTCGTCCGGTGATCGAGTGGCGGGCGGGTTTCTCGTTTTGTTTTCGTGGCTTTTCCTGTCAAGTGGAAATTTGTTTATGACTCTCGCATCCAGACACTCGCACTTTTGCTTACATAATCCGAGCTGAAAATGTTTATGGTCTCTAGTTTCGGGTTTGCTCAGAGGAAGCATTCGGTTCGTGCCGAGAGATGTTCACAGGAACAAGATATGCACGTACGACTGTGAACAGAATTGATCTATTTGTGTGTTCCACCGAACTGCAGTGCGGCCATGACTGTCTGACTCGGTAATCGGCTGTTTTTTTTTCACTGAATTCCTCGGAATGCATTTGAGTTCACTTCCAAAACTGAAACGACAACTATTGGCAGCGTGCCCACTGGTTGACTTCAATCGAATCGCATTAAAATAGCCGCGGATTGATGGATACACAGATACACTGTGTGGTTTACGAGTTTGTCGAACATGTTCGACGGCGTGATTCATGTGGGAGAGCTTTCCGATGCGAGTGGGTTCAAATGATGTGACGTGTTGCGCATTAAGCGAATGTCACAGATGACTGTGAGTAAGTGCGGTGTTTGTACTTCAAACTTCGGTTCAATGTTTTTGTGTGTCACAAGGGATTGACTGAAGTCCAATTTGTGTGGGTTAGGTAGCGGAACTTAAGCGGAGGATGACGGCATTCAGTGGCTCACTTTTTTTTTCGGAGGATTTTTGAAACTCTACTGGAGCACTCAGACTCAAAACTGTTCCATTTTACTGCCATGTAGCAACTTACTCCACAACGCAGCAGAGGACGTTCACGTACAAGGCGACGCACACAAGTCGAGGGGGACCTCGGTCGGACTGAAGACAGCTGGCGAAAGATCGTGCTGGCTGGAGAGGCATGTTGGGTAAGGCCCAGGTCCACCTCGGACTGTAGCGCCCCAAGAAGAAGAAGAAGCAACCTATTCCAGTGCCGTAAATTTGATCCCAACAACAAATGGTGACTGGACCAGATTCGATTTCACTGGGATTCGAACCTGGAACCCCTCTAACTAGGGGCAGGCACTTAACCAACTGCGCCATCCGGCTAGTCAGTGACTCACTTGATGACAGCTGGAGTTTCGGAGAACGCTGCGGAGAGTGGCTAGGAACTATTGGAATTCAACAATTATGATATTAATGGTCGATTAAAGGAGGTAGGAAAAGGTTTGGGCAAACTTTTTAAAACAACCATATCCTGGTTGAAGCCCAGTTCCACTCCGGAATGTAGGGCCACGAGAAGAGGAAGATGATGAACAAAGAGTCATTTCGAGAGAAAAGGCGACAAAGAGTTGCTAACGATGGTGGTTGGAGCTCTCACTTGTCATAATCATCTTAGAAACCACACCATGAAAATGGGACTCTCCAACGACAACATTTCCAGAGGTTGCGGTGACGAGGAGGAACGACAGGACAGTCCTTACTACATCTGTCACTGCCCTAGTCTTTGTCAGTTGCGTCATAGAACTCTGGGGGAATTTTTCTTCCAAGACTTACAGCAAATTTCAAATAAACCTCCAAGATCTCTTTGCAGGTTCATAAGGAAATCACGATCGGGCACAACGAAGGACCATAAGTGTGACAAGGGTTAAAAGGGCGCACTATTCCCCAATTGGGCATCACAATGGGTCCCTAAGGACCTAAGTGAGACGTGGCTTGTGCCCGTCTACCCACTTACCTACCTACCTACCTAGAGGTAAGGCGGTGTAAACTTGACGATTGCTTCAAAAAATCAATGGTATTTGATCAATTCAAAGTCACAATTAAAAAAAAATAAGTCAAAAGTTGACATAAAAGTCAAGAAAAAGAAGATCTTTCCCATTTCCTCTTGTTCATTGGCACAAAATTGTTGAAAACCCCCGATAAGTTGCAAGAAATCAAAACCAAATTCAACTCCAAACCAACCAACAAATTTAAAGGCGTGAGAAATTTCAACCACAAAATGATCTAAGACTTTGGCTCATACCCGAACGTGAATGGACTGCACAAGGGCGGAGGGTAATTATTTTGAAAATAGCACATTCACAGCGAATGGACGTGTGTCCAATTTTGATATCGGCTCTCTTAATTTTGATTTCAGGCAAGCATGTGAGTTGTAAATTTACAAGTCAACAGCCATGGCAATGACTTTGGTGGACTGTTAAACGGCGATAAACAAAAAGATACCGCTGTCAGGCAGAGCCTTGAAGCAGAGTGAACCGTTCAACGCTCGTGATGGTTGACAAATGTGTCACCTACACGATTCTGATTCGCCTTAATAAAGAGGTATTTGTCTTCCAGGGTGATTTCATAAGTTCAAGTAAGAATTTGAATTGTGTCCGAGACTGAAAAATACAGTCAAAATCGCTCAAAACGACATCGGTCATAACGAGGTATCGGTTATAACGACAAAATTCTTAGGTCCCGCCTGAGCTCTATTATATGTAATCCCATAGCATAATAAATCGTTTACAACGGCCAAATTTGTCAGTCCTTTGAAGGTCGTTATAACCGATTTTGACTGTATACAGGGTGCGCCATCATTTATACCAGTATGCGAATGTTTGGCCGTATTTCAAGCCCTATGAACCATCTGTTGGCAATATTCTTTGAGTCTGTGGGTGTGTACATAATAATTGGTCGAAAAGCTAATTACACCATTATCACAGATTGGACATAAGAGGGCGCTCTCTAAGCGAAATTCAGACATCGAACGCGGGAGGGCACCCCCGAAGCAACCCGCCTTTTTCTGATTTTTTCCATTTTGGGCTGTCGTTCCTGATCTAACCTCCAATCAAGTAATCCAGTGAGGGTTTCTATTCAACTTAAGATTAAATAATAAATGAATTTAAATTAATTGCAATAAATGAATTTTAATAAACTTGCACGCACCGAAAAGTCTATAGCACTTTATACGGAAACAAATGGAAATCATCCTTCCTACTTGGTGGTTCCACTGACGCGAAAATGCTGAGCGCGGTAACGATACGACACATGTGAGTTCTCGGCAAAAATCTCTCTTACCGCTTCAACCAGTTCATTGGAACGTCTTGGGCGTTGTTGAAGGTCATGTCGACGATCTCCCACTGACGATCTCCCGTGCTCAACAAAGTTCGATACCAAACAACAAAAAGTGTTGTCAGACTGTGCTTATTGGCCACGATATTTTCGACGATATGCACGTTCAGTTAACATTTTTTTTTTTTCGGAGGATTTTTGAAACACTGCTGGAGCACTCAGACTCAAAACTGGTCCATTGTATTGCCAGGTAGCAACCTACTCCAGTGCCGTTAAATTGATCCCAACGGCAAATGGTGACTGGACCAGATTCGATTGCACTGGGATTCGAACCTGGGACCCCTCTGACTTGGGGCAGGCACTCAACCAACTGCGCCATACAGTCGTGTTTCAGTTAACATAATATAATAATAATAATGGCGGCGCTACAGTCCGAGGTGGACCTGGGCCTAGCTTCTCAACATAACATAAGTAAACTATTCTTTTCAAAGTATAGCGTCATTATTTGGTTATTTCGGTGTGAAGCAATTCATGGTTAAAATTGAACTGAATTGACGTTTCAAAAACATGTCTACTCAAGTTGGTAAATGTCAAAATTATTCAATGTTTACATAACGACATAAATTCTGACGCACCCTGTACAATAAATCGTTCTAAAATATGGCCTGCAACCACTCGTGTTGTGCGTCCTATTGTTCTCTTACGAGTGGAGGGGACCTACAGTTTAATGCCGACTCCGAACGGCGAGATTGAGAAGCTTTTTCTAGACAGTTATACTCTTTGAGCAGTCAGTGACTCGAAAGAGGTGGAGCCGTGAAAAAATGTTCGGTGTTTTTTTTTCGAGATTCGAACCGACGACCTCGAGCGTAGGAGTCGACGCACCTACCCACTACGCCATGGCGCCAATGTTTACATAACGACATAAATTCTGACGCACCCGGTAGGTACATCAAATCGTTCCAAAATATGGTCTTCAAAAACAGAGAAATTTCAAATCGGCACTCATCTGATTAAGTCTTTTTTTGGGCAGCATTCTTAAGGAGACGAGGTTTGACGTTCAACTTGACAGCACTGTTCCTCTTCTTCTTCTTTTTCTTAGGGCGCTACAGTCCGAGATGGACCTGAGCCTCACTCAACATGCCTCTCCAGCCAGCACGATATTTCGCCAGCTGTCTCTTGTACGTGGACGTCCTCTGTTGCGTTGTCCCACGGGCTCAGAGTCGAAGACTCTTCGGGCCGGATCTTAGTTGTCCATACGCTATACATGGCCTAGCCATCTTAGGCGTTGGATCCGTAGACGCCTGGCTAGACTCATGTCGCTGTACAGCGAATATAGTTCGTGGTTGAACCTTGTCCTCCAAATGCCATCAACGCAAACAGGACCAAAGATCGCGCGCAGAACTTTTCTCTCGAAAAGACCAAGAGACTGTTCATCCGCTTGGGATGTTGTTCACGCCTCTGCGCCGTAAGACAGGTCTGGGATGATCAAGGTCTTATACAAAGTCAACTTGGTCTTCCGAGAGAGGGCTCTACTACTCAATTCCGTTTTGAGACCAAAAAAACAGCGGTTGGCAAGAGTAATTCTGCGTTTGATCTCGGTACTGATGTTGTTTGTACTGTTAACCGCGGAGCCAAGGTAGACGAAGTCCTTTACTACCTCAAAGTTATAGCTGCCTGTGGTGACGTTCTGGCCAAGTCGTCGATGTTGTGCGTCCTTTCTCGATGACAGCATATATTTGGTTTTGCCCTCGTTTACCGCCAGACCCATTTTAGCTGCTTCCGTTGCAATGTCAGCAAACGCATCATTGACGGCTCGCTGTGTTCGCCCAAACACGTCAATGCCATCCGCGTAAACTAGCGGTTGAACAGACTTTTGGAAGATCGTGCCCCTTGTGTTGGCCAGTGAGTTTGCAAGATCTTCTCAAGAACGATGTTAAAGAAATCACATGACAGCGCGTCGCCTTGTCTAAAACCTTTTTTGACAGTGAAGGTCTCTGTGAGTTCGTTACCGACCTTGATGGAGCAGCGAAAGTTCTCCATCGTCATCCTGCTCAGCCTGACGAGCTTAGCAGGAATGTCAAAACTAGAGATGGCGCTGTATAGCTTGTCATATGCACGCTGTCATATGCGGCCTTGAAATTGACGAGTAGGTGGTGTGTGTCGATCTGCATTTCTTGGGGCTTTTCCAGGATTTGCCGCAGTGTGAAGATTTGATTTATGGATTCGATTCTGAAACCACACTGATAAGGACCACACTGATAGTTAAGGACTTCGTCTACCTCGGTTTGCGGTAAATAGTACAAACAACATCAGTAGGGACACAGTTTGGTGACGAAAGGTTTCAGGCGTTCACACAGAATGGCAGAAAAGATCTTATAGGCGATGTTAAGGAGACTTATCCCTCGATAGTTGGCGCAGTCAAAGGGGTCTTCTTTCTTGTGCGATTCATTCACAGTAATAAAAATCGGATGGCAGAACTGAATTATTCAAATCAGTGTTGTCTACTTTTTGAGTTTGATTAGTTTAGTACTGAAGAAAGTACTTTACTGTGTAAATCTTAAAAAAAAAATTTAAAGAAAAAAGGAAATTAAGAGAACAATTTAATAAAAATAGAACAAATTACTGCCCTCTTCAGGAAAACAAAAAAAAGGACAAAAAGAAAAAGTTCTTCTGGAGAAGATAGTGTGGAAGATATAAACACGGAATGCAAAACGAACAAGCGAGGTGTAGGTGGATTTTCGACGTCGAATCGCCTTTGGCAGCCGCTGTTACTACGGTTTATCGATGTCTAATCTTGCTCTACAAAACTCTAAGTCTGCCAGTCTTGCTATATGAAGCCGAAAGCTGGTCTATGAAGAGGACTGCAGAGCTGATTCTTAGTGCCATCAAAAGGAAGTGCCGTCTGCAAAGGAACGCTGTAATTGCTCAGGCTCAGACCCTCCAGAGGTCGAAGGCCTGATAAGTAGAGTCCGACCGAAGGCCAGTTTTTCGGCCGAAGCCGAAGCCAAACTTCGGCTTTTTGATCACCTTCGGCCGAAGCCGAATGTTCTCTCGGGCTCTATTTGGAACATATTTTGCAAGTTGCATTCCCATTATTCTTGCAAAATAACCCGAAATTAGATTTTCAGCTCCCAATTTTGATGTTCTTTCTACCTGAAACCAGTACAAATAAATTGCATGCTTTTATACAGGCCACTTAATAGTTTACCAACTTGCAAATGCAAAATTTTTAATTTTAAAGCTGTAAACAAGCGCACTTTCAACAGAAATCTCAACATTCGGCTTCGGCAAAATCTTCAGCCTCATTTGGCCGAAGCCGAATGTTTTGCCGAAGGTGATATTTATAGCCGAAGGTGGCCGAAGCCGAATGTTCGGTCGGACTCTACTGATAAGTAAGTAAGTAATTCACTATTTTTGAAGCCGGCTTATGGGTAATTGATCACCGATTTGACCCACTTTTGCAGCAACATTTTAAATGGTTAACTTTGGCTTATGTGCCATATTTTCTTGTACGCGTTCAGACTTAAAGCTTGACTACATGGTGACGGCTGTTGGAGTCCGAAGACCAAATTCTGATACTTGCCTCTCCATTTTTGTTCTTCTGATAAGCTTGAAGAGAACAAGGCTAAAACAGAACTTTGCTCAATACGCGAATTGCGTTCTTTTCGAAAACCCAACACACAAATCACTTCAAACGCCCAAAATACCGTCAAATAAGATGTCAACTGCTCGAACGATTTCATAGCCACTTCCTGGGAGCTTTTTAAAACATGTTCTCTCGATTTATAGGCACATGATCAAATAAGGTACGCCCCATAAATTAATCAGAAACCCACAGTGGCCACAAAAGGCCAGACAATAAATCACCCAAACTTCAATCCGTGGCGGGATGAAAAAAAGTGCTGTAAACCTCCAAAAAACCTTGTCTCAGCAACCGGGCTTGCGTCACTAAACAAACAATCCCACAAACCTGTTTTTTTGAGATAAACTAATCTCCATCAAACAATTAGACACCGCCTCCCTCTCTCGCAGAGGGAGTGAAGCATTCTATCCGATGACAAATGCTGACACGACACGGCGCAGTTGAGCAACACACGAATCTGTCATCGACTTAAGTACCCCTGAGATCACATCAAGTGCTAATCGAAGACCACGCCAAATTAAATGTTAATCGCAGAGCCTAGCCTACACAGGTCTGGGTGTCCGGAAACGAGGCTAGAACACCGCACGGCAGCCGAACCGGGTGATCTCAATCCGATCTTGTTTGAACATGAAATTTCAATAAACTATCCCACGAATGCAAATGAGACGGAATAACAAACCCGCGTGATGGGTGGATGCATAAATTTCGCGAACCCGATTCCATTGGGGACCCGTGTCAATGACCAGAGCCACGAACGGGGTTTCATTAAACGCTTCAAAGTGAAACGGTCGCGTTGAAAGCGCGACATTTGCCAAAAGTGATTCACTCATCGGCTAAATGTGTCACACGCTAGACGGAGGAGTGAGGGGCGCCGTCAAATTCTTGGCACAAATGCGAAAGACTCAAGACATGCGCTGCGACGACATCGCGCAGATAAGCGGTTGATTAAAGCGCAGATAGCATAGCTCGAGAGAAAATGTTGCAATTGAGGGAGACACTGCTGGCGAAGGGCTGCCTGAGTTCATTGATTGCTTTCGTTTAACGGTAAGCAAATATGAATTTTTGAGATTTCGAACAAACAGAGCGGGAGAGTTGTTCCACTTAAGGAATGACACCTGTCTTGCAGACACAAAGATAAATTTATCTCGAGCAAACAGATGGGCTTGCAAACGACTGAAATACTTGGGATTTCAAAGACGACTGCGGTGAGTCTGGGGCAAAGGCATTCGGAATTATTTGGATGTCGAGGGGAACGCATTTCACTTGTCCTGTTCTTTTTATTTTGCAAGAACTGGGCAAAAGCAGAGCATGTGCTTCAAGGTTAAGCTAACCGCTGACTCTTTGGAGTTTCTGCACAAGTGGTGGAGACTAGGCCAAGTTCACGAGCATGACAGTTCACTGGTCCGTAACGATACGAATCAGCACGTTTCAGTCATTCTGGGTGACGAGGTTTAAATGTTTGGCTTTGTGGATGTCAGGAGATTTTTGGTATGCGGCTCCTATGTAAAGGGTGGGCCATCTAGTGGTTTTTTTCAAATCATAAGTTATTTTGACACTGACAGCTGTTTCCCGCTCGAAATCTTGACAGAAAGTCAGTATAATACCTCCGCTGAACGAAATGAGCCGCTCTACGCTTGAACAGCGTTGGGAAATATTGAAAACTTTTTTCCAAAGGAAGTGCTGTGTAGCCCAAACAGTGCGCTTTTTGAAAAAAAGTTTTGACCGAAATAAAGCACCCACCGCGACTTCTGTACGCAAGGTAGGTAGGTAAAAGTGGCGGTGGACATACAGATCCTGTTTTCGCACCCAATCAGCGCCATGAAGGCGCCGTTTTGATACCACATCCTATGGGATACCTAATTTGTGAGATGGGGGTGAAAAAGAGTGTGTATTCACTCAGAATTAGCCTAATTTTGAAACCACTTCGTGGAATTTATGAAGGCTAGCAGACTATGAATGTTTGCTTCTGAGAGATTATTAGGGGTGTTGAAGAAGGCTTTGCCCAGAGTGCGTTGTCTGACTCTAGCTAGAGCCGGACATTTGCACAGAAAGTGCTCGGGTGTTTCTGGCTCAGTTTCCACTCGGCAGCTACGGCAGTGCGAGTTAAATGGTATGCCTAGTCCTTCAGCATGCCTGCCAACAGCCCAGTGTCCAGTGCAGACCGCTGTGATTCTGGATATATTTCTTCTACTGTTGTTAAGCAGGAGGTCTTTTGTTTTCTTTTGGTTGTAGTTGGGCCATAAGCTTCTGGATAGGACACATGTTTCCAGCTTGGTCCATCTTTCATTGGCGATCTTGAGGAAGTGATTGTGGAGCTTGGATTTGTTCCACAACGAGGCTATCGAGTTTGGATCCCTGTCTGGCTAGCTCGTCTGCTGCTTCGTTTCCTATTACACCCGTGTGCCCGGGAACCCAGATCAAAGAGACCGGGCTCCGTTCACCTATAATAGATAGTTCCTTGCAGCAGCAATCCATTAGTTTTGACGTTGTGGTTATGGATGTTAGAGCCTTGAGAGCAGCTTGACTATCTGAAAAGATTGCTATCCGCTGTGCTGGTACTGTTTTGTTTTTAATTTCAAGACACGCATCATATATTGCTAGCACTTCTGCCTGGAAAATGCTTGCTTGAGTGACTTTGATATCTTGAGGGCTTCGGAGAAGATTCCAGCGCCCACACCAGAGTCCATCTTCGAACCGTCTGTGAAGATGGCTATGCCATGGTTTTGGATGACTCTGTCGCTTTTCCACTCAGTTCTAGTTGGAAAAAAAGCCCTATAATTTTTGTTGAAATTTTGCTTTGGGATAAGGTAGTCAGTATGTCTCAGTATCGCCTGTTGTGGTAGTGAGTTAAGGATATTACCATGTCCATAAGTTCTATTATTCCAGCAGTTTGACTCTCTGAGTCTAAGTGCACTGCATGTGGCCATGAACGTTGCGTGTAGATCTGGAGGTAGAAGGTGCAAAATAACTGTAAGCGCATCTGTGGTAGTCGTTCTTAGGGCGCCAGTGACACCTATACATGCAGTTCTTTGTACCTTGTTGTAC
Organism: Myathropa florea; assembly: GCA_930367185.1. Lineage (NCBI taxonomy): Eukaryota > Metazoa > Arthropoda > Insecta > Diptera > Syrphidae > Myathropa > Myathropa florea. Next base: position 124,518,748 of record OV884002.1, on the reverse strand, counting down.
GTACGCAAACATGTGCAAAAAGTTCGTGGACAACACTCATGGTTTCCGCCGTCGTACCGGCGCACAGATAAGAATGTGGCTGCTGTGGCCGAGAGTGTGAGACTCAATTCACGAACATCAACTCGCCATCGATCTCAACAGCTCAACATTTCACGCACTAGCCTGAGGCAAATTATGAAGAAAGATCTCGGATTATTAGCTTACAAGGTTCAATTGACTTAGCAAATCAAGGCGCGCGACCATCCGCTTCGTTATCGCTTCTCAACTTGGGCATTGAAGCAGCTTGAATTGGATAACGATTTTGGGCAAAAAATCATCTTTTCTGACGAGGCGCATTTTCATCTCGGCGGCTGCGTTAGCAAACAAAATTGCCGCATCTGGGGCTCGGTAAAAACGCAAATTATCTTAAAACCATGTATAGATGTTTTAAGATTTACACCTTCCAAAAAAATCCACTTAAAACTTCAAAATTCTGCTTTTAGCTACGTCATAGTTAAAGGAAACACTTGGGTTGATGTATTAGTTATTTGTCAACTGATTTTATTGTAAATGTTTTACAAGAAAGAAACTATTGTTTATTATATACTACGTTATGGAAATAGACAAAGGAAATGACAAAATAGAAATGAATTGCACTTCTTGAAATCTGGAAAGCGACTGACAACCAATGCGTTGCATTTTGCAGGGATCTTGACTGTTGCAATGTCTGTGGCGTCATCTATGGTCCTCATACAGGAAGCTTAACTTCTGTTGTTAGAAGTCGCTGTATGAGGACGCCACAGTACATACATCACTAGTCGTTGAGCGAGGTCGCCACATGCTTAAAACTAAAAAGTCAGCTGAGACCTCATTTTCAGACCTTGAAAAGCTGAATTTTGCTGTAATCTAAAAATTTGATTTATAAAAGATACCATTTTGACAATCTGAACATCAAAAAAATAACCGTACTTGTAAACAACGATCAAATGACTGCATAATGTAGTATCTTCAGAGTTAAGTAACCTGTTGACAAATACACTCTCACTCTAAAGTGGCGTCTAATTGAATTAGGTTATGAGAGATAGCGGTTGTTTATCTCAAAAATGATATGTCATATCTTGAGAGATTATAAATAGACGCAGTCCTTTCAGAAACTTAACTTACATTCCACCATTTAAAGCTTACAGAAGTACTTCGCTTATATTTGTTGGTACGTGACTAAACTCTAAATTTTGTTGTTGAGCAGTACTGAACGCATCCATTTCGTGTTGATTGTTATATGAGATGTGACATTAATGGAAGTTTTTATGGAGAAATGTGTTGTTGTTGCGGCAGCTGTCAAACTCCCGGCAAAAATCAACCAACTTTTACGACAGGGATGAGTGACACCGGCAGCGACACTCTTATGCATTTCTGTAGGTTATATGCATTTACTCGTACTATTGACAGAGCGACATATGACAACGACAGCGACTCATTGTGTGCAACCAGTAACTTATTAACGATTTGGAATTAAAGCGACCCTAAAAGTAATATTGTCGACTTTCTAAAAGGTAACCTTGGAGAAAGTATTGTCGTCTGGTTCCATTCCAAACCTGTTCCAAAGTAGAGCAGGACTTTGAGACCATAAAAGATCTGAACGCCTACACATTGCATGTAACTACTGTGTCGAATCAGATGAACACGTTTGAGAAAAACAGGAAATCTTCACAGTTTTGGGCGAATAAAGTGTGTCTCACATGATCAGAGAAGCATCGATAATTAGTGTCAATAAAAAACGCTCCTATACATTCTTGATTGCATTGAAATAAACAAATTAATTCGAGTTAATTTTGCGCAGTTTATACACTACTCCACGAATTCTGTTCACTGGCAAAAAAATCTCCACTGTTGAAGAACAGTACTTAATAATAATAATAGCAGCTTCTCAGAACAGTACTTGATGCTTAAAAAGAATTCAGAGCTCATTGCGGGTGCTGAATGTGCTCACAATCTCAGGGTCAGCAATGTGAACAGCAAGCTATGATCGTGTTGCCAATTTTTACAGAGAAAGCAAAGAAAGTTCAGAGTCATACGATAAGAGACGACATTTTTTTATCACGTTATTGTTGACCTGTCAACATTCGACTGTCATTGCGATGACTTTTGAAAAGTAAAATCTGGGAGTTTATTGAAGACGGATCAATACATACTCGCAAAACTTATGGATCTAGTGAATATTCATGACAAGATTGTGAAATATTGCCGAAACGGTCTTTCAGTCTTCATCAAGTACCTTCTCGCATAGCAAAAGTGGATTGATAAATTTGATGGTCTCAGACAGGTTATTGATCGTGCTTATCCGCCAAGTTCAGCTGAAAATATCGCCGTCGGCTGTGGGTATCGCAATAGACCAACATGGTTTAAGTGTGCTGGTGAATTCACCAGCAGCCCCCTAACGTAACCTAAACCTTTACAAGTGAAAGATACACTTAAACCCAGAGGATCCATTGTGTTGTCACTGAGCCGGCTTCCAACCGCTACTCTTGAAACCATCTTGTTTTCTAGATAAACATCCAGATTTTCTTGATATTTATCTCTGATATATCCGTTAATTTGTGGGCACCGTGGCGTAATGGATAGGTGCGTCGACTCCTACGCTCAAGGTCTAAGGTTCGAATCTCGAAAAAAAAAACTTAATATTTTTTCACGGCTCCACCTCTTTCGAGTCACTGACAATGCTCAAAGAGTATAACTGTCTAGAAAATGCTTCTCAAAATCGCCGTTTGGAGTTGGCATTAAGCCCCTCCGCTCGTGAGAGAACAATAGCATGCACAATACAAGTGGTTGCTGAGAAGTTAGGCCCAGATCTACCTCGGATTGTAGCGCTGCCATTATTATATTATTATATATTATATGTCCGTTAATTTGTTTGTATAAAAAGCTCCTATGGTTTCTTTCCTTGTAGAGGCAATTGTAGGACAGTTCCAGAGAAGGTGCGACGGTGTTTACTCTTCTTTTTTTTACATCTGGTGCAGTAGTCGTTGTACGATAGGCCTAGTTTTGCGGCGTGTCTTCCCATTACACAGTGTCCTGTGAGGATTCCTACTAGGTTGGTCAAATTTTTCAGCTTAAGTCGAGGGTGTCTGTGGTTTTCTGTGGATCCATAGGGATTTTGTTTTTCTTTTCATAGGATTTTCGAATCACTACTGGAGCACTCAGACTCAAAACTGGGCCATTGTACTGCCAGGTAGCAACCTACTCCAGTGCCGTTAATTTGATCCCAACGGCAAATGGTGACTGGACCAGATTCGATTTCACTGGGACTCGAGCAGGCACTTAACCAACTGCGCCATCCAGTCGTGCCCATAGGGTTAATCCACAACTACTTTGCACCGCATTTCGCAACAAGAACTGGGCCTCAATGACTTTGAGGTTCCATAAAAACCGTAATGGAAGCCAGCACGCAAGGCAGAAGACTCTGCTTTCAGTGATCCGGTGTTGGAGATCAACATTTTTTGCTCAAAATAATTCTGGGCGATGAGGTTCGGTTCCACTTTTCTTACTGCTTAAACAAACAAAACTTTCGCATTTGAGACTCCAAAAATCGTGGATATACAGGGGAACCATCTCTCTATCAACAAAGAGTGATAGTTTAGTGCGACTTTTGGGCTTCCGATGTCATTGGACCACATCTTTTGGAGAATTTAGCTGGGGCCCCAGCTTAAGTGGGTGGATTGAGCTGACGACTTTTGTTTTGAAAGTGCTGACATGAACGTGGACGACGATTATTTTCAACAGAATGACGCCACATGTCATATATGTTATGACGCATGACAAATTTCCTAAACATTTAATTTCTCTGGAGACTTAAATTGATCGTTAATTTAACACCATAGTACTTCTCTTGTGGGAGTGTGTTAAAGATAAAGACTACGCCGATGTTTTATCAACGATTCATGCTCCAAAAGAAAATATCAGACCTCCTTCTCCTGAAATATAGCCGCTATTATGCGAAAAATTGATGAAAAGTGTCATCAAAAGAGTAAATAGTCACTCTTTTGATGAAATGTCATGAAATGTAGACAGATTTGAAGCGGACATACAGATATTGTACAAAACATGTTTGTTCTATGTCTTCGTAACCTTGTATATTATACTTTAAAAGAAAATAAAAATATCAGACGTTTCGTCAAAATGATGCGATTTTTTTATTGATTTAAAATGACACCTCTTGATGGATGACCCGGTATTTTGGCAGACACTCAATCAAACAGTGTTGGTCGACAAGAATCTTCTCCGGCCTTTATATCGCCAGATAACTGTTGAGTTAGCTATCCAGATTTCAATGACAACGGTTACATGCTTTATTTTTAGAATTACACCCTACAGCAGGCTTTGACATTAACACTGAGTCCGTGAAGTGAATTTTCGGACGTGTTGAGCAATTTAACATCTTCTGAAAGACAGGTGTCAAAAAATAGACTACATGGAACATTTAACCAAAATTTAGTCCTCGTTTTCAAGTTCTTTTTAAAAACAAAGGTCAAAGCTGGACTGAAGAATTACCTCATGAACAAAAAAAGTTGCTTTTTGAACCAGTTTATGTCAAAATGGAGACCATTTTCTAAAATCTAAAACTGTCTGCTGAGAACAATTGCATCATGGCCTAAATATTCAAACCGCAACTTAAACAATCTTCAGCTTATTTATACAGTCAAAATCGGTTACAACGACATCGGTTATAATGACGTATCGGTTATAACAAAACTTTTAGGTTCCGCCTGAGCTCCATTATACAGCCTTGGCCAAATGTATTAGGCACCCTTGTCCTTTTGTCCTTGCTGCCAAATCATTTATCGGAAGTTATTAGTTTGAATTTTATAGTTTTCGGCGACACTATCTGAGTTTGTAAACGATTTTTATATTTTCCTCTCATTTCATTATTTTTTTGAAGATATAACGAATCTTAAAGGGTGCCTAATCCAATGTAATCCAATAGCACAATAAATCATTTACAACGACATATCGCTTACAACGACCAAATTCGTCAGTCCCTTGAAGGTCGTTATAACCGATTTTGACTTTAATGTAACTTCCCTGCTACCACAGCTGACCAATTGAACACACCCATCGGGTGACAGTATGCCTAGGAGGCATTCAGCAGTGTCTGTCAGTCGGACACATGGAAAAAGTTTTATCTTGTAATCGGTCATTCATTTCAATCCACTTCACTAGCCCTATAATTTTAATCCACCGCAATATTAACTTTTCCAGACCCTCCCTCTTCAAAACGAATCTAATCTAATCTGAGCCTCAACACATCCGAGTATACGACAACGACGACGACAAAACTCATCCATTACCACGTCGCAAGACATCGATATCGATATCCAGTGGCAACCCGGTCTTTTGCAAAACACAAAAAATCCATGAGGTAGACACAACACACTCGCGAGATACTCGAGCGTGTACTTTGCCATCAATTAACGTCATTTAAATCTAAATCTCTATCGTCGCGATAATTGAAAGAATGTCCAGTAACTGAAAACACATTAATTACATAATTGAGACTCTGCGACAACAACACAATCGCTGCCCGTATCTGTGCGCACCTACACAGCTCCCGAAGCTCCGGAAAGACGGTGTGTGTGCGAACAGGCCAAACGATAATTTAGGTTATCATCGGTGAGCAGATTAAAGGCTAAGCTTTTTTAAAAATTCCCTCATGACTGCTGTTTGCGATGGTATCTGTTAGATTAACAAAACACAACTACCTCGAGCTCGCAGCACGGTGTGTGCGTGCGGCGGCGGTGTGTGTGGAGAGTATCTTTTCGCAAGCGACGAGTAGTTCCCTTTTTGTTTACATAGTAACTCGGCGGTGATTTGTATTAGGAACCCGTTAAGGTGTCACCGCACCACACACATGCCGCTCATGATCGGAGACGCAGAATGCAAGATCAACACTCTGTGCGTTGACAGTTGATCGGCGCGATTGTGAATGGATGGATGCAACATGTCAGCGCCGCAAATAGATATCTGTGTCATCGATTACTGAAATACACAAACTTGTACTGTGTGTCAAATGGTTGCGGCTGTGACTAACTGGTTTGCGCCGAACAATTGAGTGCGTCGAATGCCACAAAAAGAAAGGCTGGCGGCTGGTGAACGGTGAAGGGAAGTTGCGGCCGGCTACTGACGTCGGTTGTCAGTTGAATTTGGTTTCGATTGTTGCGAGCTGTTTAAGGTCATGGCGTCGATTTTGATAGCCCAAAAATTGGACACATTTCCTTTTCATTGAATATCCAAAAATGGAAGTGCTGCCAATGTGCTGTAAGTGAAGCCAATGTTGGGCACCATTCTATGGGATTAGTGATTTGCCTTGTTTGTGTTTCCTCAGGTTATGCGGATAGGTTCTTCGCTGGGGAAGAACTGAAAGACTGGCGGGTTGATTTTCTTCTTCATTAGATGGCCTTACAGCCTGGGGTGGACCTGGGCCTCCACCAACAAGCCTCTCCAGCCAGCACAGTCTGTTTGCAGTTATGCACACAAATTTTTTTTTTTCGGAGTATTTTTGAAATTACTGGAGCACTCACACTCAAAACTGAGTCCATTGTACTGCAACCTACTCCAGTGCCGTTAATTTGATCCCAACGGCAAATGGTGACTGGACCAGATTCGATTTCACTGGGATTCGAACCTGGGGCCACTCGAACTTGCGGCAGGCACTTAACCAACTGCGCCATCCAGTCGCTTGCGCACAAAGTTGATTGAGGTCCTTCTCAACCTTTCTTTTCTCTCTTTTGTGCGGCACCTCAATCGTGGACGTTGCGTTGTCCCAGTCTTGATTTTAGGATCTCAAATTTTCAAGGGAGACATAGCCACCAGTATTTGGAAGGTTTTGCAGATCTTAGATCATCTGTAAGTGGTCTTTAGATTGAAGGAAGCTTGCAGAATCTATTTTCTTCCAATTTTGAGAAGAGTAGGAGATTCAATATTGACTCAGATCAAAAGAGGCTTCTGTAAGTGAACTCGATGAAGATCTACATACATTCTATAAAGTTCCTCTCACTGTTATCCTCTATTGAGTCCGATCACTGATCCTCTTTCAGTTAAGGTATACTGGAACCACGAATCAAAATGTCGAAGATGAATTGTCTCTGGAAACAGTACAGACTTCAGAAATAAGCCTTAAATTCGAAAATCGTTTAGCATCCCACTCGCCAAGGATAAAGAAACGCAGAAGACGTTGGACCTTGAACGTAGGCCAGGACAGATTATGCCAACTGGAAAAGATTTTTAGGCGCGACACAAGTCAACTTCTTAAGTCCCACTTTTGCAAGTAAAGAAATACTTTCCGTGATTCACTTGTATGACGGTGAGTTAAAAAAAATAAGCAAATACTTTTATCTTCACGATTGGAGTGATTAATTCGGACGTAAGTGCTTGTACAAGGAGTGGCAGTCCACTTTTAGATAAGCCTTCCTGCTATTAGCAACATTTGGACAACAAGACACGACTTGGTGTAGTTAAATTCGAGAGCACGGCACGTTTTGTTTGCTCAACATTGGAATTGAGACTGTTTTTCGTATTAATTGAGACTGGGCTAAAAGTAAAGTTCCCCCAAATGGAGTAAGACCATTTCAGTTCAAGCAGGACATTACATTTTAGGCTTTGTTCGTTGTAAAGGTCGGTTTAGTATTTTAATACAAACGCACCCTTAAACTTTCAAATGTGAAATCAATGTGAAAATATCAGTCAAGGTTTGTGTGACGTCTTCGATCTGGTTCTGGAGATAAAACTGCGGCGGGCAGGGAAAAACTGTCTCGGCCACAGCGAACATATGTTCCAGCTATTAGAGTCTTCGAATACGAGCTTCCCGGTTCATGAAGAACAGGAGAACTGAACCAAAATAATCGCGGATACAAAACAACATGGTCTTAATGACTGGAAGCAGCGTGGCCGAAAATGTCAAGGATGGAAGGTGATCATTTCTCAGGCTTGGATCTTTATTGGTCATTGACTTGAGAAGTATGTAAGTAAGGTCATAACTTATTCCATTTTTCGGTCTTATTAATCGTTCCACTGTTCCACCGTTGCACTGTTCCACTGTCGAGTGATATTCATATTCACATCAAACTCACATGTGCTTCAAAAGACTCCATTGTAAAGTAACCTCGTGGTGTGAATTTGATTCCCGGAGTGTGAGTGGACCGCATTTTGTCGATGGAAATACTATTTAATAATAAATGGACTTCGATATCGCGCCATTTTTGCCCAGAATTGGATGGACTTAACATCAGTGATATGTGGTTTCAACAAAAAGGTGGTAGATGCCACACATCTTGTCAAACAAGTTATACGTGTCGCGATGTCTCCTCAATTCTTAAGGCCCAATTACAATGCTCGCAAAAAACCTTTAGTTAACTAAGCCAATCAAGCGAGTACAGGGAAATGATATGTTGCCAACATAATAACCGCTTTCTTCAGTTTCGTTAAGTTCGTTCACTTTTGCTTACTTAAGAGTAATTGTAAATCTAATAGAGTGCTGAATTGAATTGAAAATATTTCGTTAAAATCTTACACTTTTTTAATTGTTTTAGTTGAGTGTCAAAGTTTTAGTAATAACACGACCTATTTTTGTGTATTTGAAACATTTTAATGTTTGGCTATTAATTTTTCTTCCGCTCTTCAATTTCGTTCTCACAATTTGGTTTGACAGGAAACACAAAGGACAGCTAAGTTTTGCTTAAGTTAAGAAGCAGTTGTGGACACTTTGAAATCTGACGATGGTTGGCATATTTTGACATAAGCTTAAGATTCTTTAAGTCAATTATGGTTGACTCTTTGGAGATTAAATGAACCGAGATAAAGCCCACTGTTACTTGTTCATGTGAGATACGCAAAAGACTAAACTCGGATTTGGTCTGTGTCCTTATGTCGCCTAGTACTTCTCTCGTTAGGCCCACCTTTAAGAATGCGGTTTGATGTGAACTCCTCTTTCTTCTTTGCAGGCTTTAAATCTAGAGAAATTGTTTAGAACCTATTAACTTAAAGAGGCCGACTCGACTTGGTTTACAAGAAATGATTGTCACACGACAAGATCAACCTGGCCAAAGCTTAACTATGGCAAAACAAAGAAGCTTCTGGCGTTGGACCGAAACTGGATCTCTATGCTCATCGGAATGATCACAGGATACTGCCCCATCGGAACAATGCTCCGGAAATGGAACGCAGAATCCAGCGATCTCTGCCGGAGCTGCGGAGATGAGGAAGAGACCGAGACGATCCAACATCTGCCTTGCCACTGCCCAGCTCTCCAGAAACGGCGCCTAGTTTCGCTGGGCCAAAGATTCTTCACAGAAACTGCGGACATAGCGAATGCAGATATATCGGATCTTCTTAAATTCATAAGGAGCGCGGGGTGGTTTCAGCCATCCCGTGACATGATAGGTTATTAGATTGTGTACTCCGCAATAGAAAGGATTCACAATGGGCCCCGTGGCCTCCGAGTGGAAGTGATGCTTTAACCATCACATTCCCCTTCCAAAACCTAACCTAACTTGTTTGATTCGCCCAAACAATTGTTTCCAGAGTGACACAAGTGCGCTCTTTAATTTAAAGATCTCCGTGCTGCTAAATAAAAGTAATTTCTGGGATATTTTTTGTGTTAGTTGGCAAAAGTATTGTTGCGTATTCGCGGATTTTAAGGGATCAATATCGATCAAATCGATAGGATGGCGAATATTAACGATTTTAAGAAAAAAAAATGAAACACGTGCCTTGTTCAGCGAAAAACTAGACTTTTGTTACTCGGCGGTCAAATCAAGAGTCTGCTGTCATAAGTGACAGGTTTCCCGGTATATGCAGCTTCTTCTGTCAAACTTCAGCCGGGAGCGTTCGTAAATGCGTTATCTTTAATATGACACGCATTAGAAGGCTTCAACATCGAATTTGAAGCAATCCCCTTTTGCGTGGACCCATATTGACTCGAAGTTCCTCTCGAGGTTTTCAGCCAACATTTACTCTTATCTTGCTGATGGTATGATCCGCAAACTGGTCAGTATCTTACAAGGGGGTGCCCTTCTACTGAAACTTACGAACGAGTGCTGAAATAGCAGTTTTCGAAAAATGTGTATACACGTTAAAAGTCATAATGCCAAATGCCCGGTCAAGTATGAAGTCAATTCCCCAAAAACAAGAACTAATACTCTCATCTCATCTCATCTCATTTTCAATGACCCGCATGTTCCACTAAAGGGGTCGCGGGGGCAATGCATGCACGAGAGATCTCCAGGCCACTCGATCCTCCGCCATCGACTCTAACTCATCAGGAGCTATGCCCAAGCGCAACCAGGCGAGTGTTTGGACTTGGTCCAACCATCTCATCCTAGGTCTGCCAAGCGGTCGCCTACCTGATGGAGTCGCATTCAAGGCACGCCTCGGAAGTCGTGATGATGAGGACATTCGTGCCACGTGACCAAACCAACGAAGTACAGCCCTTTCCGTTCGAAGAAGCAGCTGCCCAACATTCAATTCCCCGCGCACTGTCGTGTTTCTCACCCTATCCCTAATACTCTTCACGAAAAAAATATATAAAAATCCCTCCTTCGATCTTTCCTCAATAAGCTGTCACTCACTAATCCAAGGCAAAAAAATTAGCTGGAAACTTAATATTCTTGATCTCAGAATGCGCTCTACTGCTGTAGAATGGAAATAGGGATTACAGCCACGCATTGGGTACTGCCTGTTCGTGTCAGTAGCGTGACCAAAACTAAAGTACGTGGTCGCAGCATTGCATCAGATAAAGATGATAAAGCTGCAATTTTTATCAATCGCGTGTAAAGGTCGGCACTGTATACCACAGTGCCTCACAAAAGTATTCGGAGTTATATTTTTTTCCTGGAGTTAAGTATTGTTAAATAACAAATAATTATTATAATTATAAAAAAAAAACAGTTTCGATTCAAAAATTATTAGCCGTTAACAAAAAATCAGAAAAAATAATGCATGTTTTCTGTCTGCAACAACAACATAATGCAACAAATAAGGATCCAGGAAAAAACGTAATTCCGAATATTTGTGTGAGGCACTGTATGTATTATCAGAGCTCTCAGAACAATTCCATCTGCTGCACCGAACAACACTGAAACAACTTTCTCCGATGGACATATTTACATGGTTGGCAAGTGGCTACCGGCAAAGCGGTTACTCAAGTCTTCGTACCGGGCGCTCTAATAATCTCAATAAGTTTGGACTCGTTCCTCAAGAAATCGATTCTCAATTAGCGTTTCCTCCAGATCACGCTGAAAGACTGACCTTCTGGATCAGAATGGTTTACAGGGAATTTTAACAGACTGATTCGAAAGAGGTGCAGATTTTGGAGCCTTTTAAAATACCACCACGAGGCTGTGACCTCGAAGCTTTGTCCTGACTTAAGTACAATGCACAGTCTGCGTCATTTCCGATGAGATTAATTTAAATTAACTGTAAAACTGCTTAAGAAACATTCGAATCGATGAAAAACGTTTGCGGTGACCAGTGTTTATGGTTTTTGCCAAAAAAGCAGCATGACGCTCGATCATCCGCAGTACTCGCCTGATCTAGGGCTGTACGATTTCTGGCTGTTTCATCTCATCTCATTTTCAATGAACCGCATGTTCCACTAAAGGGGTCGCGGGGGCAATCCACCCACGAGAGATCTCCAGGCCACTCGATCCTCCGCCATCGACTCTAACTCATCAGGAGCTATGCCCAAGCGCAACCAGGCGAGTGTTTGGACTTGGTCCAACCATCTCATCCTAGGTCTGCCAAGCGGTCGCCTACCTGACGGAATCGCATTCAAGGCACGCCTCGGAAGTCGTGATGATGGGGACATTCGTGCCACGTGACCAAACCAACGAAGTACAGCCCTTTCCGTTCGAAGAAACAGCTGCCCAACATTGAGTTCCCCGCGCACTGTCGTGTTTCTCACCCTATCCCGGCGAGTAATTCCCACAACAGCACGAAGAAATCTCATCTCGGCAGCTTGTATTCGCGATCTTATTCTTTCGGTCATTACCCAAATTTCATGACCATAGGTGAGAGTTGGAACAAATACTGCGTTAAAAACCGCTAACTTGGCTTTGACACCAAGCTCGGCCTTCCTGATTACAGATCGACAAAGCTGTTTCAAAATTGAGCCAGCTTGACCAATCCTACAGGAAAGCTCAGCATTATTCCTCCCATCACTCGTGAAGAAGACCCCGAGATACTTGAACTTCTCCACCTGTTTCAATGGGACTCCACTAACATGTAGAGTGCATTGAACAGGGGTTCTGGAAATAACCATAACCTCGGATTTGTCCACGTTAACCCTCATCCCAGCATCAGCACATACGGCCACAAACCTATCTAGCGCGCGCTGGAGTTCCATCTGGGAGGATGTGAGGATGACTAAGTCATCTGCAAAAAGAAGATGACTGACCCTCAACTCTCCCAATGTGAAACATTCCTCGCCTCGACTGCGCTGTAACATCCAGTCCATATATATAATGAAAAGGAGAGGTGACTCTGGCTGTTTCAGAAACACAAATTAGCGTTGAAAGAGAATAATTTTAGAACGATTACTAGCTTCCAGGAGGCTTCAGTCGACATCCTCAAGGCTCTTCCGAGTCTAAAGTACCAGACATGTTCCGCTTACAACGCTGTATTGACTCGAAAAGGGATTATTTTGAATACATTTGATTTAAGAAATTCACTGCAAAGCGTCTTCTTCTTTATTTAAGAACAAATTAGACAGACTCTTCGTGTATCCAGATCATCATTTGAACAGATATATAGATTCTCTCTCATTCCACTTAAATTCAGCCATCCAGCCGCCTATCTTTCAACAAATTGGTGAAGCACTCCAAACGCTGTGACATTGCGAAGCCGACGAATTGATTCATGTCTCACGCTCCAACGACTGGCACAATGCCCTAGTGGATAGTTGCGCACACCGCACGCCTGTCAACATGCCATCCAATCTGTGACATATCCCGATTGCGACAAATGCTTCGATTGTATAACTCCCATGGAGAAGGTGAACCCATTCAGGTTTTCCTTTAGTCATGTATGACAAGAGTTGTTTCTGTAAACTGAACGATGTAAAGAGATCTTACACCACCCTGACAAGGCGAACAACATTGCAGATCATTTGCTGAATCGCTTGTTTCACAATCGCAGTCAGATCATTTGCTGAATCGCTTGTTTCTCAGTCGCAGTCAGGGTTTTTTTCGAGGATAACAATGTGAAGTTCTGAAGGTGACACGATATGACATGAAGATCAGTATTGGTTTTAAGAAGAAGAATGGGAGAGTCATTTAAATTTCATTAAAAAAGTCATCGATTGCGGGGTCTAGGGGGAAAATCCAATCAAGCAAATCGTTTAACACAGTTCGCACCTTAAGCTCCAGTGACTGGAGTTCCCCGACGAGCAGCAGTTCTTCATAAAAGCCACACAAACAGTGGATGACGTTAACCAAAATCAAGTGGAAACAAATGTCAATTGCGTACAAAGTGACACATGAATGCAACTAAGTGTCAATGTCAACCGGAGGAACACCAACCATTTGTACAGACAAAGTGTAACCATAGTGCAATCTATCAACCGGCTTTTGTACCCCAGTCCCCAACACATGTCAGTTAAATAACAGCTAGTCAACTATAATTAAACCCTTTTTATCGCTCAGTGCCATCCATGAAGCACGTTTCGAGAGAAAAAAAAAACAAAAAAACAACTGAAACTGGTAATAAGTTCATTATCCAACTCAAGAACAGTCTTGCTTAGGTCTTCAATCGATGTTTACGACGTCAGTCACTCTGACATTGACCATCAGATACCAGTTTGTGTGTGCCTCTGTGTGCGTGCGCTGTTTTGTTGGCTCATTCTCTTTACACAGGTGACACATCACATCAATTTCGCACTGAATATGCACTTGAGCTTAAAACCGATTGACATTTTTTTGCTTTCTTTTCAAAAAATGGCAGAGAGTTTCAAAAAGACTAAGAAAAACATTTCAAAGAAATACCCGACGAGTATTATTTTCTCAAGCGAAACCGACAAAAGAAACAGTCCTAGACTCCTCCGTTCGTTTTTCGCTTTTCTACTTTGTATTCTTTTCCATTTTTTTCGCTTTTTTTTCGTTTTTTTTGTTTATTTTTTGGCTATTTTTAGCGAATTACGTTCGAAATGGCAAAAATCCGAGGAGAGTACATGTTCACTCGTTTTATTCGCTCGCCGCGCACCGCACAAACCGAACGGCAGCGTACCGAACGTGCCCCCCCACCAACCATGGCCAACAGGTCAACGGGAACGTTCAGTGATTAAAATTGAATTTTTTTTGTTTTTTTTTTTTTAGATTTTGGGTATCCATTGGAAATTGCACACTCTGAGGTTAAGAACGAATCTTTTCGTTCTCATGCACCTGCTATTCATTCTTTCACCTTGCTTCGCAGCACAATCACGCACTCACTTGGAGCTATTACCTCATAGACGTCTCGGGGGTTCTACGACTACGATTCGCGAAACTCCATTTGAAACCGGAAAGAAAAATAATTTACAAGACACGACAGGGCACACAGTATCTGCCGGATACTGGCGATGGTTTGTCGCACTGGCAGAAACTTAATTGGCCAACACAAGTCACAAGGAACGCAGAAGAGGAACGCAGAAAGGTTTCAAAAGCAAAATGTGATATCTTACAGATAAAGAATTTACTTTAAGGTGTACACCTTACGTACCGAGACTACTAAGTAGGGCTAGACTGGCGATAGACCGAAAAAGAACTGAAGCCGAGCCGAACGCAGGCAAAATCGAATGATGTTGCTAGACGTCACTGAAAAATATTCGTGAAATATTCGCGAGCACGACTGTCGAAGTGGATATTCTCTTGCTAGACGTTTCAGACCCCGAGCAGTACTAAGGTGCTCGAAGCAATCCACTAGTCAGCTGCTATGTGCACCAAACGCCGAAGTGGGGTTCGCATGTGTGCGCTGTGAGGTGGTGGGGTAACTTTTCCCATCGAACCGGATCCAACATGTGTGACAGCCACCGGATGGTTCCTGCAGTCGATGAGCTTTCACCGCGGACACCCACCACTTGGCACAAGAGAAATGAGAAAAAAAAAGATTTTCCCATACCGGGAATCGAACCCGGGCCTCCTGGGTGAGAGCCAGGTATCCTAACCACTAGACAATATGGGACTTATCAAAATTGCCGCCAAATTTCATGAAGAAACAGCTTCCCCCCGTCCATCATTTGTTTCGCTCACCGAAACGTGACATCACACGATGATTATAAATTCACTCAGAGGAATGTATCTCGTAAGCAATCTGAATCTGTTTGCTGTTGTTTTTCAAAATTATTTAACAATTCGCAGAGAGAGCACGGATTAGTTTCTTGTGTGAAAAGAATTTTAATCAAATAATGACACACCTTTAGAACAAGGCTGCGCAAAGTGAATCGGATAAGATGAATCTTACGGAGCGCTTACAGATAAGCAGAGCGCTAGGCCAAGACAAACACGAAAAGATGAGATTCATGCTTAAAGTGACGGTTAGATATACTGTATCTGTAGTGATTGCTGTTGGCTCATGGTTTATTGCTTTTGTTTGAGTGTTTATGTGGAAAAAATCGCTTATATTTGAACAAACGCACTGAACGCGTGCATTTGTGTGCGGGGATCAAAATAAACCGTTAGTCACGTAGTTCGGTATTTGTAAACATTGGAGGAAAGAGTTTAGATTGAAGCAATTTCAGTGATCTTGAAAAATAAGTGTTATATTCTCCAATATTCTTTCCTTTTTAAAGCAGTTAATCTTTATTGAAATGCGAGTAAAGAATCTTTAGCGAGATATTTTTTAGAGTCTAGTCACAAGCTGCAGTTACACAGCCACACTAAAGCCAAGTTCTTCCTCTTGCGGCCCTACGGCCGGAGGTGGACCTGGGGATCTACAGTTTAATTTCGATTTCGAACGGCGAGATTGAGAAGGTTTTTCTAGACAGTGTTACTCTTTGCGAATTGTCAGTGACTTGAAAGAGCTGGTGGTGCGGACAGAAATGTAAATGCTGAGGTCAATGAAATGCACACCCGATTCCACTCTGTGAAGAAGTCCCGAGTTTATTCTAGGTACAATGTTGATTGAAGTGGATTTAGGAGAGAGTGGGTCTTGAAACGCTGTTTTAAAAGAGAAACAACAACTGCGAGCGTGAGAATCCGTTTAATGAGTGCCGCTTTTGAGTTGGCAGATCTTTTATACACTTGTTATGTACAAAAAGGAGTGGAGAGTTATCAGGTCGTTCACCTGATCGAATGATCGAACATATATTGTCAATTGCAGCTAGCTAACTGAGTTAGAATATATTTCTAATATGCCAAACAGTGGTGCACAAAAGCGTTCATACCGAACTACCCTACACAGGAAATTGCGAAGGCAATGGACTTGAAAGGCGAGGAATTGTCTCATCACCTTCACCTAGTGGAGGCTTGCCTCATGCATGCATCTTGGCAAACATCTTCTAAAACTAGAAACAATTGCAACAATTTATCATAGATGGTCTAGAGGCACAATTTACCTCATTCTAAAGCAAACTTGCCTAGACTTAACTTGAAGCGCTCATTCTGTCAGAGTGAATAGACCAGCATTCAGAACTATTACATTACTCTGTGCCATCGATAAACACGCCACTAGGTTGTGACTTCCATAAAACGTCTTAGAGAGAATGAATGAAACACGTCTGCTTACTTTGAAAGAACTTAAGAGTGTGAGGCTTTATTTTATCGGTTTACGAAAGAGTATATTACTCTGCTGTCTTGGAATTGATGTACCTACATGGAAAATATAAAACTTTGAAGATAGAGGGAGGGTGGGCGCTTTCGGTTTACGGAAGGGTATATTCCTCTGCTGTCCTAGTGTTGGCATGAACCAAGCTACCGCTTGTGTGAAAAGGATAATAGTGCGTGTTGGTTTATGGAAAAGAGATCGAGATGACACTCAGTTTCGGTTTACGAAAAAGGGGTGAAAGAGAGAAATTGAGATGACACTCAGTTTTCGCAATTGAAAAAGGGGTGGAAGAGAAAGATCGGCATTGTACCGCGGACAGATACAAATATGTTGTACTGCTTTTGAGAGACGAAAATGAGGCTCAGTTTTCAGTATACGAAAAAAAGGTTGGTAATTGCAAAGGGTTGGATGATACAATATCCGCTTAACAAATGATATTCGTTTTTTTTTTGTTGATACCTGCGCGGGGAGAATAGAGGTATAATATAGGGATATGATACCATTTGTTGAGGAGGAGGTATATGATCTGAGTTTGTGTCGGTTATGTATTTTGTTTGTACTATACATGTGGTACGTAATCAGAGTAAATTTATAGTCGGATGAGCGAAGACAAAGGAAATATGTCTGTTGATTATGTTTTTTTATCTTCCTCTTAGACAACATGGAGAATATGACTGCGAAACAGTTACGTGGAGAACTGAAGGACAGGAACTTATGTACAAGAGGGACAAAAAGGATATTGATTAACCGATTGAGACAATCCGAGGAGATGCAAAACAACCCGGAGCAGGAGTTACCTCATTCAAGCAGGGATGTGGAAAACCTTTTTCCGAACAGGGAAGAGGACGGTACCAGTTTGGCGGGTGGTTCGCGTGAATGGGACATGATAAGACGCGAAAAAAATCTCATCGAACGGGAAAGGCCGTGCTAAGAAAAGAAAAAGAGTTACGCGAAAAACTAAAACTAGTACGACAAAGCGGATCCATGGTTGTGAATGCACCACAAATCAAAACAAACTGTAGCATAAGGGAAATCGCAGACGCTTTACCACTATTTTTGCCAGGTGATATTTCGTCGATATCAGCAGACTCCTGGGTGAATAAAGTTGAAACCCTTTCAAAAATATACGCTTGGGACGAGAGAGCAGTACTGATGGCAGCAGCATCCAAAATGCAAGGACCTGCACGCTTCTGGTGGGACTCAGTTGAGAACGCATTTTCAACCTGGGCTGAATTGGCTTTTGGATTAAAGACAAATTTTCCCCATCAACACAGCGAAGTTGAAATTCACCAACAGATGTCAAGGAAAGTACGGCAGTCAAATGAGTCTTTTGAGAGTTATTGTTTTCAAATGAACATGCTTGGGAAGAAGGTTCAGCTCTCCGACAAGACCATAATTCAGTACATACTGACAGGGCTAAATGATGCGTCGATGAGTGCAAGTTTAGCTGCTGGGTCTATAAATCATATAACAGAGTTAGTTGAAAAAATAAACTGGTATGACAGTATCCGGAGTAATCTGCGACAAGGAACAAATCATTCAAGATCGAATAATCAACGCAATCCTTCAACGAACACAAATGAGTACGCGAGATCGGAAGGCAGAGATATAGAACATAGAAGTCGTAGGAAGGTCATGTGCTATAATTGTCATAAAATAGGACACTTCGCACGGCAGTGCACACATTCAAGGTAAAGGTGGTGGCCTTCCCTCCATAAGAATAACAATGTCGACGAGGACGTCGAGTAGGTCAGGACGGACGAGTCTGTAACGGCGAAAAGATACCCCGACGAAGAAGGAGAACAGAAGGGCATTCGAAGTATAGCAGTCGACGAAGACAGACGTACAACTTGTATTGTATTGTTTTGAGTATACTAAATAAAGATTAAATATTATTAAATATACAGTTCGTTATAAATCATTAAACCACGCTCTGAACTTAAATGTGCGTTCGAAAGAAAACATCGTTTGAGGAAATCTACACATACAAAGGGGAGTCTTTCGGTTTCATCGATATAAGCCCAATTCATGGAAAATGACTGATTATTACGGGATCGCTTAGGCGACAGTGGATAGCATTGAGTTTTGAAAGCATTGAATTTCACTCTATGTATTATTGTTACCCCAATTGATTATGTTGTCAAGGTCCGAATTCAATGTGTTTATGTGTGAATGTGGTACACTGTCGTTCTAATTCTACGGCCGATGGGCAGGTCGTGAAACTTGGAACGAATATGAAAAGCTGAGAGTATTGTCAAGGAGTGGTTGGTGTAGAATAAGCAGACATGAAATCATTTATAAACAATGAGAAAGAGAGTTGGGCACAAAATAGAACCTTAAGGCATACCAGCCTATCCATCCTATCCAAAAACAATTTTGAAATGTCACATCGATGCCCATTTTATTGGGAATTACTAACACTTAAATTGTTCTGTTTTGGCAGCGTTTCTGTCTTCTTTTGGCCATTTCCTAATTCTCCTCCTTCTTTCATTTCTATAGTTTTTGCAGCATTTAATACTTTATAAACAGTTCAGAAGCAAAATCACGTTCCGTGGTAAAATTCTTACGTTCGATCATTTCTGCTTTATGTTCAATGTCACGAAAAATCATTTAACGACTTCATCTCATCTCATCTCATTTTCAATGACCCGCATGTTCCACTAAAGGAGTCGCGGGGGCAATGCATGCACGAGAGATCTCCAGGCCACTCGATCCTCCGCCATCGACTCTAACTCATCAAGAGCTATGCCCAAGCGCAACCAGGCGAGTGTTTGGACTTGGTCCAACCATCTCATCCTAGGTCTGCCAAGCGGTCGCCTACCTGATGGAATCGCATTCAAGGCACGCCTCGGAAGTCGTGATGATGAGGACATTCGTGCCACGTGACCAAACCAACGAAGTACAGCCCTTTCCGTTCGAAGAAGCAGCTGCCCAACATTCAATTCCCCGCGCACTGTCGTGTTTCTCACCCAATCCCGGCGAGTAATTCCCACAACAGCACGAAGAAATCTCATCTCGGCAACTTGTATTCGCGATCTTATTCTTTCGGTCATTACCCAAATTTCATGACCATAGGTGAGAGTTGGAACAAATACTGCGTTAAAAACCGCTAACTTGGCTTTGACACCAAGCTCGGCCTTCCTGATTACAGATCGACCAAGCTGTTTCAAAATTGAGCCAGCTTGACCAATCCTACAGGAAAACTCAGCATTATTCCTCCCATCACTCGTGAAGAAGACCCCGAGATACTTGAACTTATCCACCTGTTTCAATGGGACTCCACTAACATGTAGAGTGCATTGAACAGGGGTTCTGGAAATAACCATAACCTCGGATTTGTCCACGTTAACCCTCATCCCAGCATCAGCACATACGGCCACAAACCTATCTAGCGCGCGCTGGAGTTCCATCTGGGAGGATGTGAGGATGACTAAGTCATCTGCAAAAAGAAGATGACTGACCCTCAACTCTCCCAATGTGAAACATTCCTCGCCTCGACTGCGCTGTAACATCCAGTCCATATATATAATGAAAAGGAGAGGTGACAAAACGCACCCTTGGCGAAGTCCAACGCCCACGGTGAAAGGTGTTGATTTACTACCGTTAACCCGAACACAGCTACTACAGTTTGTGTATAGAGACTGAATGGCCCTCAACAAAGAACCATCAATCCCATACTCCTGCAGAACACTCCAGAGTTTACCTCGAGGAACTCGGTCGTATGCCTTTTCCAAATCTACAAAACAACTGTAGATCGGTTTGGCGTACTCCCAAGCCTTCTCAAGTACCATTCTTAGAGTGAAAAGCTGGTCGGTTGTACTTCTGCCGGGACGAAAACCGCACTGTTCATCCCCCATCCTGGATTCGACCATAGCTCTAGAACGCGCCTCCAACACCTTAGCGTAGACTTTACCTGGGAGACTTAAAAGAGATATGCCCCTGTAGTTGGAGCACTCTTTCTTGTCCCCCTTTTTGAAGAGAGGGACAATCACCCCAGTCTGCCAATCACCAGGTGTTTCACCGCGTTCCCAAGCCACCTTAATGACACGAGAGAGCCATAAAACTCCCTCTTTACCCATAGCCTTAAGCATTTCTGGCCGGATTTCATCCACACCGGCGGATTTGCCAACTTTTAGCGATTCAATCGCCAAAATGACTTCCTCCACCGTTGGACTATTCTCCGCCCTACTCAAGACTACAGGTCTGTCACCCTCAGTGCCCTGTTCGGGATTGAGCAGCTCCGAAAAGTGCTCGCTCCATCTGCGCAAGATGTCCACCTCATTGGAAAGCAACACGCCATCTTTGGATTTGACTCCTTCGATGGTGTTGTATTTCCTCCCTCTGAGCCGGCGAATGGTTTGCCAGAACACCTTTTTCGCAGATCTATGGTCGCTTTCCAACTTCTCGCCGAACTCCTTCCAAGTCTGCTCTTTAGCTGCTCGCACAGCCAATTTGCAAGTTCTTCGCGCCTCAGTGTACCGGTCACGAGAATCAGAGTTCCCCAAGAGAATCCAGTCTCTGTAGTTCTTCTTCCTCTCTCTGATGGCTTCTTGAACTCCGGGTGTTTTAAACCACGCAGTTCTTTTCTCACCACCAGCCGCCACACCAAGCCGCTTCACCCCACAAACATCACGTGCAGAAGCAATGACAGCTGTTGAAAACAGTCGCCATTCGTCCTCTACATGCGATGGAACAGTTGGAATTTGCTCAAACCCTTCGGATATGCGCCGTGCAAAATGTTGCTGCACCTCACTGTTCTGTAGTTTCTCCCACCGTATGCGTGTAACCACTCTTGGTTTCCGCCTTGGCAGAAGAGGTACTTTATCAGAAAGATACAGCGTACACAACACCAGGTGATGATCAGTTGACAGTTCAGCCCCTCTCAACACACGAACGTCACAAACCATCCGTTTCACACACGATGGTACCACAAAGAAATCTATCAACGATTTCTGTTGAAGACTCCGACGGTACCATGTGTATTTATGAATGTCTTTGTGTGGAAAGAAGGTGTTCATAATGGACATGCCATTTGCACAGCAAAAATCCAACATCTTCTCTCCGTTCATGTTTTGATGAGGATCACCGTTCCTCCCAATCACACTCCCCCATGTCGTTACATCCACACCCACGTGAGCATTGAAGTCACCCATCAGAATAAAGGAATCCATCTCAGCCACCCTGTCAAGGGCAGCATCAACTTCATCCAGGAAAGCCGCATACTCTGACTCTAGATTCGGTGCATACACCTGCACTAGAGCCAAAGTTGATCTTTCAAGCTTGAGCTTTAAGATCCCGACTCTCCCTCCTAACGGTATCCACTCCAATACCCTGTCTGCCAGCCTGGGACTTGTGAGTATCCCCACTCCCGCCTGTGCAGACATTTGAGGTGCCACTCCCGACAGGAAGAGTTTCCACCCGTCCGAAAGATCCACAGTTCTAGATCCTCTTTGCTTGGTCGAAGAAATGCCTACGATATCTAACCGATATCTGGCAGCCTCTCCAACCAGCTCGAGATCCTTTCCTGTGAGCGATGAGACGTTCCATGTGCCTATCCTAAGCCGATGCCGTTGTCCGTTGCCTTTTAACCCTCGCACGCACTGGTTAGTGCATGGCGTGATCCCCCTCCCACCCCCGTAGTGGCTCACGAGGCCACTGCCGGGTTGCTCGTAACTGCTTCGGGCTGAGCCCGACCGGCTGCCGAGCGGGACAGGCCGGCCACCAGACGCTCGCATGCTGTCACCATTCAGGCCTGGCTCCGAATGGGGCCCTGGCACACCAGGGTAGGCGGTATCCGAGGCTGTTCGTCTTCTTCTTGTCATCCGAGGGGGTTGCGCTTCGTTAGCCAGGCTTGTGGCGTACAATGTGCACACCACAAACCTGTTGCCCGCCCCCCACCACGAGGAGGTCAGCTGCCGGGGGGGCTTAACGACTTCATCGAATGACAAATTTACTGCTTAGATACGAAACCAGTTTCTGCTCCATTGTTTCTCCAGTAGATCCGCTTACACACACAGAAAAGAATGCAGCTGATTACCACCCACTCAAAGACAACAAACGTAATTGCCAAAAAATTCACGAGGTGTACTCAACAGACTCATCCGTCTTTGAACACGCATTACGGAGACAGTACACAAACCCAAAGCAAAACACAACTTCAGACACGCCGTTCACGTGACAAGCTGTCAATGTCAAAAATGAAAGAAATGTCAAGTTCAAAAATAGTTTAATTCGTTTATTGCATCACTTTATAGCGGTAATTCGGTACATTTCAGAATTCCAATAAAATCGTGCGACAAATTCGAGCATCAGAAGTTGCTCGGCTAGTAAAAGTTTAATAAAATAAAATAAAGTAAAGTACACTCATAAAGATAAATTAATTTACACACAAGCACAGATACGGATGGAAGGCTTCACGGGTTACGCTAGAGTTATTGTGGGCTATACAAATATTTACAGTCTTAAGAGCAAAGGGGGGACGACGAGCACGTCTAATGTTTGAAAATCCACTTCAGAAGAGGGAAGGCTATGAGGAGACTGAAGGCATGGGGATGGCTTGACGCGGCACTGCTTCGGAAGAATCCTTCGATCGACGCTTGAATGGTATCCTTGAGGGTTTCCAATTGAGTAGTCGGTAAGGGACGCACCATTGTGAGATTCCACCTCATCTGGGCTAAAGTTGGGCTTGGTGCTGTTGAAGTCGTTGGTGTGGAATTTAAAGTCTTACGAACCGGCGGTGCGGTCGTTGTTGACGTGTTTGCTCTGCGTTCCGTCAAATCTTCAACACTTTCAGGAGTTGGATGGATTTCTGCAGGTTTTGCTGGCTTTGTTAGATTTTTGCTTAGCTCCGTGGCGTTTGTGAAGGGCAGCAGTTCGGTGTCATTCCAATTCGATGTGTCCTCTTCGCTGGAAAATTCCGTTGTGGAGTTCGTGAAGTTTACGCGATTCACTGGACTTGACGGCAGTGTCGTTGAGTTTGAAGTTAATGAAGGCACCTCGAAGTTGGTGCTTGAATTAAGACCATTTGTTGCGTTGGCTGTGAAAAGGATTGTTGTATTTTCTGTAGGTCCTGCACGTCCATCAATAACTCCAGTCGTTAGATTGGTTGTTGTTGAAGTTGGTGAAATTGTGGAATTCACTTTGTCGTCACTAGATGGCGGAAGGAGGTCAAAAGTCAAATTCAGATTTGGTGCACTCCTCTCATTGAAAGTGATCGGACTTGAGGCCATCGTGGTCTCAACGGGACTGGCTGTTGGTGAAATTGGCGCTGTTGTTGAGTTTATATTATCGTTGCTAGATGGCGCTAGAGGGTAAGTCAAATTCAAAGTTGATGCAGTCGTCTCAGAGGAAGGGAGAGTCCCGTCTGTCCCCTTACTGGCAAGAATCGTTGGACTGCTTGTTGTTGAATTTGGCGCTGTTGTTGAGTTGACAATATTGTCACTAGATGGCACTAGGGGGTAAGTCAAATTTAAATTTGATAGAGTTCTCTCAGTGGAAGGGAGAGTCAATTCTGGCCCAACTTTGACAAGAGTCGTTGGGTCGACTGTTGTTGAATTTGGGGATGTTGTTGAATTGATATTATCGTTACCAGATGGCGCTAGGGAGTAAGTCAAATTTGACGGAGTCCTCTCAGTGGAATTGATCGAAATTGATGCTGTTGTGGTCTCTGCTAGCCCATCAGTGACAAGAACCGTTGAACTGACTGTTGTTGAAATTGGCACTGTTGTGGAGTTGACTATGTCGTCACTGGATGGTGGAAGAGGATTAGTTAAATGCAAAGTTGATGTAGTGCTCTCAGTGAAAGTCGTCAAACTTGATGCCGCCGTGGTCTCTAAAGAAGCAACTTTCACAAGAGTCGTTGGACTAGCTGTTGTTGAAATTGACGCTGTTGTTGAATTTGGAGCTGTGGTTAAGTTGACTTTGTCGTCGCTTGATGACGATAGCTGGATCCTCTCAGTGTAACTTGCTGCTTCTGTGAAACTCGTTGCGTTAGCTCTCGATGGTGATGTCAATTCTGTTGCATTTATACTTAACGAAGCCTCCTCAGTTGTGGGAATGGTCGTTGTTGTTGAGATCTCCGACAAGATGATCTCGGTAACAAGCGTCAAATTGAATAATCTTAAATCACCCGTTGTTCCCAAGATGGACGCTGTAGTTGTATTTTCGTAACTGCTGGATGAACTTGTTGTAGATTCATTGATAATGGGAGTTGGACCGGTTGTTGTTGAGATCGTTTCCTCTGCTGACATCGATCGGAAGGTTGTAGAATTATCTAATAAGGACCCATCGGTAGCAACTGTTGGACTTATTGTTGCCGAGCTTGAGGTTGTTGTTGAGCTTAAGTTCAGTTCATTCGTTGCATTATCATTCAATTGGGGTTGCAGTGTCGTCTCTGTCCAATTTCTAGTGATTTTCTCTAAGAGTACTCCTCCTGTTGCACGAATTGGACTAACTGTGGTTGAGCTGGTTGTTGAGTTCGCTGCCGTTGTTGAGTCTGTTGTCGTTGTTGAGTTCGTTTCCTCTGCTGACATCGATCGAAAGGTTGTGGAATTATCTAATAAATGCCCATCGGTAGCAACTGTTGGACTTATTGTTGCCGAGCTTGGTGTTGTTGTTGAGCTTGGTGAAGCTATTAAGTTCAGTTCATTCGTTGCATTATCGTTCAATTGGGGTTGCAGTGTCGACTCTGTCCAAATTCCAGTGATTTTCTCTAAGAGTACTCCTCCTGTTGCAGGAATTGGACTAACTGTGGTTAAGCTGGTTGTTGAGTCTGTTGTCGTTGTTGAGTTCGCTGTCGTTGTAGAGTTTGTTGTCGTTGTTGAGTTCGTTGTCGTTGTTAAGTTCGTTTCGCCTGCTGATGTCGATCGGAATGTGGTGGAGTTTTCTAATAAAGCCAAATCGGTGGCAAGTGTGGGACTGATTGTTGCCGAGCTTGGTGTTGCTGTGGAGCTTGTTGTTGAGATTATTGGTGCTGTTAAGTTCAGTTGATTCGTTGCATTACCGTTATATTGGGGTGGCTGTGTAGTCTCTGTCCAATTTCCAATGATTTTCTCTAATAGTGTTCCTCCTGTCGCAGAAATTGGACTAATTGTGGTTGAGCTGATTGTCGTTGTTGAGTTTGCTGTCGTTGTTGAGTTCGTCTCATTTGCTGATATCGATCGGAATATTGTGGAGTTATCTAATAATGTCCCATCGGTAGCAACTGTTAGACTGGCTGTTGTCGAGCTTGATGTTGCTGTGGGGCTTGTTGTTGAACTCTTTGTACTTGTTAAGTTTAGTTGATTCGTTGCGTTACCGTTAAATTGTGGTTGCAGTGTCGTCTCATTCCAATTTTCGTTGATTTTTTCTCCGAGTACTCCTCCTGTCGCAGGAATGGGACTAATTGTGGTTGAGCTGGTTGTCATTGTTGTGGTTGCTGTCGTTGTTGAGTTCGTTCCGTTTGCTGATGCTGATCGGGATGTTGTGGAATTATCTATTAAGGCCCCATCGATGGCAAATGTTGGATCGATTGTTGTCGAGCTTGGTGTTGTGGTGGGGCTCGTTGATGAACTTGTTGTATTTGTTAAGTTCAATTGATTCGTTTCATTACCGTTAGATTGTGGTTGCAATGTTGTTTCTAACCAATTTTCAGTGATTTTTCCTAAGAGTGTTTCTTCCGTTGCGGGAGTTGGACTAATTGTGGTTGAGCTGGTTGTCGTTGTTGAGTTTAGTGTCGTTGTTGACTTCATTTCGCCTGCTGATGTCGATTGCAGAGCTGTGGAGTTATCTAATAAGGCTCCACCGGCGGTGAATATAGAACTTAGCGTTGTTGTGGAATTCGTTGTTGGGCTTGTTGTAGTTGTTAAGTTCGGTTGAGCGTTGAATTGTGGTTGCAGTGCCGTCTCTGTCCAATATTCAGCGATTTCTCCTAAGAGTGTTTCTTCAATTGCAGGGGTTGGGCTGATGGTTGTTAAGTTAGTTGTCGTTGTTGAATTTGCTATCGTTGAGGAGTTCAATTGGTTCGTTGCATTTTCACTGAGCGGCACGGTTGTTGAAAACAAATTTGCCAAAGGTTCTTCCGTACTAAGACTCGAACTCACTGTTGAGTTTAGGGTATTTATGGGATCCCCAACAGATGGTACTGGTGGAAGCGTAGTTTCATTCCAACTTAATGGAGCTTCTATAACAACAGGAGTGGAACTTATTACCGTTACATTCTCCAAAAGCGTTGCTTCAGTAACGGAAGCTGAGCTGATAGTTGTCGAGTTCCGTTCAGGAGGAGAAGTCGACCTGATTGTTGTCAAACTTGCTTCAGTAACAGCAGCTGAACTATTTGTTGTAGAGCTCCCCTCAGTAACAGCAGCTGAACTGGTTGAACTTCCTTCACTAACACCCGCTGGACTGGCTGTTGTCAAAATTTCTTTAGCACCAGAAGCGGAGCTGATTGTTGTCGGAGTCGATGCCGTCGTTGTTCTTAGGAGTATCGAAGCGCTAACCTGAGGCGGTGGTAGAAAAGTAGATGTCGCCAGGATTTTATATTCTCCGTAGTCCTTCACTAGAAAAATTTAAAAAACCAAACCTTGTACGACTGCCAAACGACTGTGAAGAAGAAACAACTTACAAATGATCTCAGTCTCATTGAGCAAAGAATTCAGCGAAGCGTCATAAGGAGTTGATATAAATTTCGTCTCAATGTTGGTCATAACTGAATAGACCCACATTAGGTGCGGGAATATATTCGTGTACATTGCAGTCAAGCTGATATCGGAGCAGTTGGTCTTCGGATCAGGCCGTGTCACTACTGATGAGAGTAGTCCGACCAAATAATTGTTGCAGACAAGTCCACTGCCACGGTCATTGTTGTACGATAGAAAGGACTCTGCTTCCTAAAATGAAAGTTCTAAATAATAACTCGTTTGGCTAGAGCTCAGCGTGTCATACTAACATCGCAACTAAACTGATGCGGTAAAACGTAGCGTGAGCATAAATCAGACTTCCTTGCCTTCGGATGTAGTGTTAGATTTCTGCATATTGTGTTGTTGTATAGGGATAGCTCTTCGGTGTAGTAGAAATTAGGAATGGATGTCTTTGACTAGAAAATAAAAAAAATAAATCAATTTATTAATAAATATAATAAAGGTTTAACCATGATTACTTTTGCTAGATAAGGTCAGATGGGGTACCAAAAGATAAGCTAAGCTTTAGAGGAGTGCCAAGAAAATAATACCCGCTCCGTATCGTTTCGGTACAAAAACATTGATAGAAACTATTCTCCTTCTCATTTAATACAAATTCGGATAACCGTACGTTACATTTTCGCTTATATTTTGAATTTTATGGGCTCGTGCAGAGACTGTTATACAACAGACCACTTGTTGCAAGAGTGAAGGTAACCTGCTACCCTGCTCTGCCAAATGTAGGCCTTTGGCTGTCGTCGGTGTTTGAGAAATCGTTTGTTTGAAAGGGCTTATTTTTTCCTTCTCAGAACTCGAGAGTCCTTCGACATAAAATTCTGCTCCCGTGAGGTCCTTGACCTCGATGGTGCCTGGTCGGTAACCAGTTGCTACTTTCTACAGAGGAATGGTTGAATGTCTGATTAAATGGACCAGGGCGAAACTTCAAAGAATGTAGTCAATCACGAAAGAATAAAGGTGGTCAAAGATGATAAAATAAACTGGGCAAGTGCGAGTTGTACTCGCACGGGGAAGGTTCCGTCGCATAATATTGATGGATGATTTCTGAATATCAAACGACGTTTCCAAACTATTTCAGTTGAATTTTCTTCTAACTACAACCCAAATCCCTACATATACCTATATCTCTATCCAAGTTTATCCAACACAGAAAATCTCTTCCATCATACACATACCCAATCACTGCTCATGCCTGCGGTGTGTGTGTGTTCATTTCTGTTGGGCATTTAGGGGTGAGATCGAAAAGATAACGCTCATCAACGAATGAGTGGCCGAACACAGCATGAAATTATGTGTGAAAATGAAAATTTTTTTTTATTTTAAATCTTAGATATCTCAAAATTTCAACATAAATCGATATTTTGAAATTTTTCATTTCTTAATGCTCACGCTGAGGTCTTCAAAACTGCGTTTTCAGATCTTCAAAATTCGCATATCGATGATTGACCGTTTTTGGCCAATATCTCCAAAACCATTAGGGCCAGAATGCTCGCAATGGTTTTAAATGAAAGTACTCAATGAAGCCAAGTTTTTGTGATTTTTTCAGATTTTTAAACACTTTGGTTTAGAAATGGCAGGAGGGGGACGCATTTAAAAACACTTTGGAGCTCCATATTTTCCAAACGGTATTTTGGATAAAAAAGTGTTGAAAGAAACCTCCACCTCATTTCGAAAGATCTGTCGATCGATATATATTTCGATGGGGTGCGACAATTTTTCGAAATTAATG
Source organism: Myathropa florea (assembly GCA_930367185.1). Taxonomy (NCBI): domain Eukaryota; kingdom Metazoa; phylum Arthropoda; class Insecta; order Diptera; family Syrphidae; genus Myathropa; species Myathropa florea. Next base: position 124,489,582 of record OV884002.1, on the reverse strand, counting down.
TTAGCTTCACCTGTACTAGAGCCACCCCCAAATGGCCCCACTTTTTAAAATCGCTGCATAGGCAATGACATCTAGGTCTGAAGTACCTAATTCCAAAATTTCATGCCGATATCTTCATAAGCTTCGGAGATAAAAAAGTGTGACAGACACGACGGACGGACGAACGGACACACCGAAATTATAAAGGTTCCGTTTTTGTAGACGGAACCTTAAAAAAGAGTGGACAGAAGCTGGACAGAGAAAACTTCGAAGTAGGAACACCAAAAACGTTGCTGGCGCTATGAGTATCATCTGAAGATGATGGAACTGGTGAGTCTAGATTATGTCTAAAGGAAGAAGACACTGCGGAACATATATTGCGTCGATGACAAGTATTACTCAATAGAAGAAAGGCGATTCTGTGTCGTTATTGGATGGAAATTAGTGCGATTAGCTGGATCTCATCTAAGCAGATGCTGGCGTTTACCCGAAATGAAAATGGAGCTTACCTATGACAATATACATATTTAAGGAGTGTGGTGACGAAGAGGAGCTAGGACACCTATTGCAAAGGCAGCTCTAACTTCGACATTTTTTACCGCACTTCGCTGTTAACAGTGCAAACAATATCAATTCACAGATCAAACGCAGAATAACTCTTGGCAATCTCTGTTCCCTTGGGCTCAAATAGCACTTGACTCATAGACCTCTCCTTTGAAAAGACCAAGCTGAATTTGTATAGAACATTGACCATCCCACTCCTGCTCCATGGACAATATTGAAAGAACAGTGCTACATCCGATCTTTGAACATGTTCGCATTAATGGCGATTGAAGGCGAAGATTCATCCACGAACTATACGCGCTTTGCAGTCTCATGAGTCCAGCGAGGTGTCTACGGATCCAACGCCTAAGATGGCTAAGGCATGTAGAGCTCATGGACAGGAATCTTAGCCTATGGGATAGTGCAATAGAGGACCTCCACGATTTAGGTAAGTGAAGAGCGACCTCAAGCAATTTGGTGCGCCCAACTGGAGACAAGTAGCAAAAGATCGTGCTAAGTATGTGGGTTGAGGTCCAGATCCACGCCGGTTTGTAACGTCAAAAGAAAAAGAGTCCTAGGAAATTCATTGGATTTAAAAACTTGATAGTACAATTTACCGCATCTCATTCTTCAGCGGTCGTTGGCAATACTTCAGTGACTAAAGCAGACCGCTGGATGGCGCAGTTGGTTAAGTGCCTGCCCCGAGTTAAAGGGGTCCCAGGTTCGAATCTCAGTGAAATCGAATCTGAGCCAGTCACCATTTGCCGTTGGGATCAAATTAACGGCACTAGAGTAGGTTGGACAATGGACCAGTTTTGCGTCTGAGTGCTGCAGTGGTGTATCAAAAATCCAAGGAAAAAAAAAGGCAGACCACACCAAGAAAACTATGGTAAATTATTTTTCGAGTCTGCTTCAGATGAAGATATTGGATTTATTTGTACTCCCATTTAAAACACAGTTCAGACGTTAATTCGCCGGGAAAAAACAGCCAAAAAATTAAGTCATAATCAAGTTGACTTTGTCAGCGCGTGTGTGGACTGACTCGTTCTGTTTTCATTTACTACAAGTGCCTTTTAAAAACCTTTGATTGTGTTTCCACTTAATTCTAAATATATTCGGGGATTTTCAAGCAACGTTTTCTAACTTAATTTAATTTCTGAGAATATCGTTTTTGAAACACACGAAAATTCAAACATTTTATGTGCCAAAAATTTTTAATTTCAGAAGAAAATTTCAATCGAATTGTTTTATTTTTTTACTGCATTTTTTCGTGTGAAATGTGTAATATTTTTAAAGTTGATGTTCTTTGTCTTCGAATAGAAATTTCAAAACTCGAATGTATGATAAAATGATAAAAATCTTTGACACTATGGGAAAACTGAATTTTTTACTTTTCATGACGTTGGAGTTGAACTTATTATAGTCGCCAGTGGCACTGAAATTATTACTTATCTTGCAATGTTTGCAATATAAACAAATTGAGTGAATTGTTTAAAATTGAATGTTTTCTATCATTTGGTGAGAAAAAATCAAAGAAAATTGGTGTTGAATGCGTCCGAGAAATGTTTGAACATTTATACGGCGTATTTTTCTAAAGCATTTAAGCGTTCATTCACCGTCGGCTTGTACTCATTTTTATTTTTATACAACCATGTCCGGCGTCCATCGCTTCGTTTCTGGGAAGTTCGACCCCCATTTTCCAGTGGATTCAATTATTGCTGAGGCCATTTACATTATGTTCAAAATTTCATTGTTCTGCGTCGAATATTTGTAGAAATATGTTGCTCCCTAGACTCATCTGATTCATGAGCTGTATGGAATCTTCTGGCTCCTAATTTCTCTTTAGGAGCTACAACCTTGAAGCAACGGATTCCATCGCCCGAAACAATTTTGATCCGCTTTGCCTCTTTCGATTTTTGAGAAATGTTTGACTTTCGCTTAGGCATGATAAATTGGAAACTCTGAATGACGAGATAGGTTGCTCTTCGTTTTTGAAGAATTTTGTTTTTGAAGTATAAATGTAAAAATAATAATTTAAATTTAAGGTTGGTTTGAAATGTTAAAAACTAAAAATGCATTAAAAAATGCAGCCTGAGACAATTTTGACAACCTGCTCTTCATTTCTGTAAAATTTCATCAAAATCTGTCCAACCGTTTCGGAGATTATCCCGAACAGACAGACAGACAATGTGATTTTGTTAAAATATATCTTTTTTAAATAAATTAATTTTGTTCATCAAAAATCGACATTTCATATTCACACACCTGATATATAGACAGATTGAGGAAAATTGCGATTAAGGTAAATCACACGAGCTGAGGATGATCTTGTCGTCCTTAATTGGGGTCAGCTATCAAGACTTTCTAGAGAAGTTGATTTTTTGAGATCCAGATTCTTTCCGGACCATCACTCAAAAAGAGAAGCTACAATAAATTGAGTACATATTTCTTTTTCTACGCCAATTGAAAGTCCTTCAGGTTTACGAGTATACCGACAAAAATCCAAAGGACCAAAGATCCAGTTTAAAATCCGGATCAATTTGATCGTGATCCAAAACTTTGTTCGGACTATATTCGCCACAAGGTTGCATTTGAACATTCCCATTTCTGATCATTCACATATCTTCCGATGATGACGCAACAAACTAAATTAACTCATTCACGGATTTCCCAAGGTTTATGCAATCTGTGTATAAACTTGGCCCAATTCCGGACTCTAAATCTGCCCCTCAATCTGGTAATCTACTGCTTAAAAGTGATTTATCTCAGTTTGAGCTGAACTCTCGCTGAATCACGACAACCCTCATCACATTTTCCAAGCATTTCCTGCAAAATCAAATCTCTGTTTGAACGTCACCACTAAAAAGCTTCTCCTGTTTGCCAACTACGCCACACGAATTAAATAAAAAAAAAAAGCTCTGCTAATCCGTTAATATGTGAGTTTTATGCCCGACACCTTCCCAAACACAGCTAATCCGCCCGCGATAAGATTCAAGCTCAGTCCCGCGACACATCCACATCCGACTTACGTTTCTCGAGAAAAAATTCACCAAGCACGAGTGATTGACGTGCACACTGTCATCCAGCACAATCCATCTCATATCCGGTCGTACTCCTAGCGGTAATGACTGTCCCAACGTCAGCAGGGCCAGGTCATTTTCCATGGTATCCGGGTTGAAGCCAGCAGCCACATTTATCGCCGTTATATTGAACCTCAAGACTTCCCTACCGCCGATCGTACTCCCGGCCCACACACTCAACGCCGACGGCTCGAGCATAGTCGGCTCTCCCTTCGGCCCAAATCTGAAGTGCACACAGTTCGCTGTGGTCGCGATCATCCTCTCGTAGATGATGCACCCGTTGCAGAGGTGGATGGGATTTCCGCCCTGAAACTCCAACATGATCGTGACCTGGTACGCAGGCTGGACGTGGAAATCGCCCAAAGTTGGCAGGACCAGCACTGCCAGGGCGATGAGAGTTCTTAGAATTTTCACCGACATCACTAAATTCATACGTATCCTTCCGATTACTGATCAACGCGAAACCGTACACCTTGACTTCCCGTTAAAGACTGATGGTAGGAGTGATTTCTCACGGTAGTTCACACCTCCACCGGGCGCGGACCTGTGCAGAGTCAGTTATCTGCGAGATGCTGTGTGTCGCAGCTTATCAGCCTCAAGTCAGATAAAGATTTTTCCTTCTCAGAACCGCTGTCCATCAAAACATCCCGTCAAATCGGGTCTGGTGACGGCAACGAACTTGCGAGTCCCCCGGGGGGTGTAGGCAGCGCGATAGTTTTCGCAAACGACAGCGTCTTTGTTTTATGGTGTTTGCCGCAAAAACGCTTCAGATCCGTTGTCAACTGCACTCGATAAGGAACGAGGAGGCTGGTTGTGTTGACGGTTTTATTTCATGGAATGTTTGGTAAATAACGGTCTGATGCACCTGAGTCGAGAAACGGTGCTGAGAGTTGCAAGCCCTTCTGTCAACAACGTGCTGCGGTTTAATTTGTTGTGTTAATGCAAAATATTTAATCATCAGTGGACCTGTGACTGTGCAACGTGATGATTGTGGGATTTAACTTATTTTGACTTAAGTGAGGCCTGACATCATGCACCAGACTCGATGAGGAAAGTTTAAGTAAATATTTGGATTTGGTGAAGTGAAGTTGAATCGAGGGCAGGAGCCGTAAGGCCTGAATGTAGTTCTGTATCTGGAGAGGGATGAGTAGATGAATGTTCTCCAAACAACGGTTGATTTATAACCGTAAAGCAGGAAGCGCTCATAAAAATGAATCGGTGCTTAATTCGTAGATGATGACAAACGTCTCCGAGGAGAAATGCAGATACTGATGATCATCAAATACCTTTGACTCCTAAGAGAAGAATTTCAAAGCCATTTAGACGCTTCAACGATGCGCGACGCATCCGAAATGATCAATTTTTCATGATTTTGGCTCATTAGGCTGAATTTGAATGATGGTTATGTTGGCTTTGAGGGCCGCTGTGGTTTGTGGCTTATTCGCATTGACCTGCGAATTCAGAAAACCGAAAAGAAAACGGGGTCTAACGCACGATCTCGGTGGCCAGCTCACATTACCTCCACGTGAGATGACCTTGACCTCGAATCGCTCGTGCAGAATTTCCAATGTGGCGTGAGCTGTGTGGCACGCCGCGCCGTCTTGTTGAAACCACATGTCGTTGGTGTCCATATCATCCAATTCAGGCCAAAAGAAGTTGGTAATCATCGCCCTATAGCGCTCGCCGTTGACGGTGATGGCCTGGCCAGCGTCGTTCTCAATGAAATAGGGACCAACGATGCCGCCAGCCACACCAAACAGTGATTTTTTCGGGATGCATTGGACGCTCTTGAAACTTATGTGAATTGGTATCGTCCCAAATTCGACAATTTTGTTTGTTGACGTATCCATTCATCCAGATGGGCGATGGGGCTCATCGCTGAAGATGATTTTTCGATGAAAATTAGAGTCAGTTTCCAACTGCTCCCGAGACACGACTGGATGGCGCAGTTGGTTAAGTGCCTGCCCCAAGTTCGAAGAGTCACAGGTTCGAATCCCAGTGAAATCGAATCTGGCCCAGTAACCAATTGCCGTTGGGATCAAATTAACGGCACTGGAGTAGGTTGCTACCTGGCAGTACAATCGATCAGTTTTGAGTCTGAGTGCTCCAGTAGAGTTTCAAGAAATCCTCCGAAAAAACAAAAAATATAAAATAACTGCTCTGCGTCGTCGTCTATTGACATTTGCCTTTACTTCCTGGGTCCCTTGAATTTTGTACGGGTGGAGGCCCAAGTCACGAGGCCAAATTCGCCAAATTGTGGTCAAAGAAAGGCCGAGTTCTTGTCAAGGACGCGAACTGTTTAGAGCATCCTGGAACCGGCTCAGGCTCAGTAGCTACTGTACCCTGGACGGTTGAAGAACCAGTAGCTTTTTCCGCTCTCGGAGAGGAGGGGCAAAGGACCTCCTTCTCAGTGGCGGTCAAGCTTTTTGCTCCCTCCTGACCACGTTTCCTCTTCAGGCGACTTTCCCGCCATGCCGCCTAGGTTCTGGCTAACCAGAGAAACCCTTTCCCCATCCGTTAAGGATTTGGGGTCACGGCGCTTAAGCCTATTGATAAGGCGCCTAGCATTGGCACGTTGCTTCAGCGGGTCCCTCAACTCAAGTGAAGTCTCAGTCCTTACACTATCTAACGTAGAGTTCGCCTCCCCAGATGACTCGCCTAGGAGGGGGGCTCTACCGGTTTTCGGTGAAGGAGGATGCGTCCGATCTTTGCTATCGCGGGCCTCAGTTTTAGCATCCTTCTTTCCCTCTGCAAGTTCAGATCTGACGCTACCAGAGTGTCCATCGGGACATGGCCTAATGTCACACACGGACGTGTCGATCTGAGAGGTTGCACTTTGCGGATCACCCTCCACTACATTTGAATTGGCTGATCCGGTCCCTCCTTGCCCTGAGGGGATATGTCCTGTCACAGACAAGGGGGGTCGCATCAGGGCATTTTCACCCCTGACTTTCTCTGGAGCATTCCCTACGAGGGTACTAGCTGATGGCTGGTACTCCTCCGCGGATACCTCTTTCAGGAAGTCGAGAGCTTTTTGAAGACTTACTTTTTCCCTGTCATTGAGGATCCTATCTCTCAACCTGCGTATCGTCTGCCTGCAGTTTTTAATCTTGCTGCTTATGGAGGTGGCAGACGATACAGAGAATTTGGATGAGCTGGCAATGGAGCAAGAGTCGTCATCTGTAATGAATAACTCAGCCAGATTGACCACCATTGCCTCACTGCCATTCTCACCCGAAGCCTCTTTACTGCATCGGTTTAGGAGACGGTTCTCCTCCTCATCAGTAATACCATATTTGGAGCCGGTTTTATGAAGAGTTCTGGTACCCGGCTCCTTTGTACCAGACCTTCCTGAAGATTTATTAATGCTGTCTATGTTGGTCCCACGAGTACGGGGAAAAGGAGGTCGCGCCGTACTCACCCCCCGTATACAGCGAAGAGGACCTAATGTGAAACTGGATTGCCTCAGGTGTCCAGAGTTCACCGTTAGGAGACATACTAACGCAATGCCATTCATTCCTAGGCACGGTTGTATAACACCTGGAATTGCGGGTTGCGAGTTGTCCTCTCTAGATCCGCCATATTTAGTAAAAGCAGGGACACCTCGTGCAGGTTGTGACTTAGTCACGTTTGGACGGTCTTGAGGACTAACCTCCTGATTAGAGCTAGAAAATCTAGAAATCTAGAAACCTTGCCTCCTTGGAATCAAGTAAAAAGCATTGTTATTATCATGAAGAGAGTATAGACTTCGACCAGAAGAATGCCTGGATCCGACTCCCCTGGACAGCTCAAGAATCTTTGGTTTCTAAGATGGCGCACTGTAATGAAAGGAAAATATTTGGAGTGCGGAATGGAAGCAACAACGTACAGGACTCAAACAGTGTGATGTTGTGCTGGAGAGACAGAAAACATTTATTTTTTGCTTTGAAATCGTCTGTTGTTAGCGCATTAAAAGTCTGAACAAATTTCCACATAGCCACATGGTCATTCGCACGCCCTCCGTAGGTGGCAAGGTTGGACCCTAGAACCTACCTTGCGTCACGCATTAGATTGGCAATGAATATAAGTACATCGGTTGCCGCACAAAGACCTCTCACATAATATACGTTTTGCCTAATTAAATTGAAACACATATTTTTGATCAAATATTTTCCCAACTTATCTTTGAAATACAAAAACGGGTCCCGTTTAGTTTGTATTTTTTTCGATTTTACGAATTTATTCTTGAGTATAAATCACTCTTCGCCGAACACTAAAGGTTATCAGAATAGAAACCGTGCTTATCGTTGCGCTTCGCTTCTGTTAAACTGACAGCAACGGTGACGACATCTCTTGACATTATCGTATCGCAAAATTCGAAAACAAAATGCGCATAAACAGATTTTGCAGTGCTTTGTGTGCACATAGCTCAATGCATCATTTCTAGTTATTTGGACTTTCAATTCAGTTTTTGGGCGCTTTTCTCTTCCGTCAGGAGTCGATGTGCTCCGTGATTGAAGAGTAGAGTGCTCCGGTTCCTTCGACCTGGCGAACTGCGATAAGTTTTCGGATTGGATTGCGATAAGGCCAACCCGGCCAGGAGATGATTTATTGGAGTTTTGTGAGGGATGATCTGTGGCTGGAAATTTTTTCGAAGTTAATCCAAGTTGACTGACAAGTCACTCTGGCATTTCAACTTTACTACTGTTTGCTGGCAAACATTCTTGAATTGTTATTCATAAACAGGAAAAGAAGGTTGTGTCAAATTTGACTTGTTTACGATTTCAATTTAAAAGTTCCGTTTATCTGTTATTTATTTTATTAAGCCGATTCTTGGAAAAAAGGGAAACTTAATTTCTTGAGAAAATGCGAACTCATGGCTTCTCCTAAGTTTTGTTCGGAGAACAAAAAGGAGGAATTTATTCAGTACTCGACATCGAGAATAGGACTGAGACAGTATTAGTGTTTTTTTTAAATCCTTTAAGTCCTTAGGTAGGACATTAAAGCCTTAAAGACCTTAAAGCCACGATTGATAGATGCGACAACGGAAATTTCAGTCTGCAACAAAATTCACGTATTCAGGATTTTGTACAGCAACTAATCGTCGCTGCTGTGGGAATGGATCATCGAAGATCTAAAATTGAAGATGGTAAACTTAATTAGAGTGCGCGCCGGGGCGTAGTGGGTAGGTGCGTCGACTCCTACGCTCGATGTTTTCGGGTCGATTCCCGAAAAATCACCTACAAAATTGTTCACGGCTCTACCTCTATCGAGTCACTGACAATGCTCAAAGAGTATAACTGTCTAGAAAAAGCTTCTTAATCTCGCCGATCAGAGTCGGCATCAAACTGTCCTCTCCCTCTTCAAACATCCCCTCCACTCGTGACAGAACAATAGCACGCACAACACGAGCGGTTGCTGAGAAGCTAGGCCCAGGTCCACCTCGGACTGTAGCGCCGCCATTATTAAGGAGTATGTCTACCGCGGGGCAAAAGTGAACTCCACGACATCTTGGTGGAGGTTTGACGTAGAATTGGATTGAACCTGTGCTCTTTCAGTTTGTCGAAACAACTCCTGACTTGAAGGACGAAAATCATGCTATACAAAACCCTCATCCTGCCAGACACGCCTTATGGAGCCGAGAGCTGGTCGGTAAGCAAGAATGAAGAGCTAATTGTTGGTGTCTTCGAAAGGAAAATTCTGCCTCAGATATTTGGTCATGTCTTCGAGGAAGGCGAATGTAGGAGATAACACAACCGCGAACTCTACGAGCTGTACAGCGATGTGGACATCCTTTTTTGTTTTATCACACTACACTTGAGAACTCAGACTCAAAAACTGGTCCATTGCACTGACAGGTAGCAAAATACTTTCAATGAAATTTCATGGTCTTCCGAAGACGCTTTAGCTCTCACCTCATCAGCACCAAATAACTGCCACCTAATCCGAGCAAAGGCGGGACAATGGTAGAGCAAGTGCTCTGCAGTCATCGTCTTCTCCATAGGCGTCGCAGAGGGTTCCATCGCTTAGGCCAAGCACACTTAGGTGTTTGGCGAAGGGGTAGTGCCCCGTTAGTACGTCGGTAAGTTGTCTGCAGTCTTTTCTGTTAAGAGATAACAAGAAAACCACGGATTTCTTACAGACGTTGAGGAGCATGCGCCTGGTTTGTCTACATCCTGGAGAGTCATGCTACCTGCGGTTGTGCTCTCGAGAAGCCCAACCATCGATGGAAACCCTAACCAAGGACACAGGCAGTCCCAACGTAGGTTCAGGTCCTGAGAATGCCTCATCTGATCCTCGCCTACCAAGTTCATTGGCGATATCATTTCCTGTGACCCTGCGGTGTCCCGGGACCCAGACAAGTCTTAGCGAATTTAAGCTACTGATCAAATTCAGAGAAGACTTGCATTTCTGAATTTTCCTGGAAGTGGTTAAAGGGTTAAAGGAAGCAAGCCCTTAAGGAAAAACTTCCCTCCTTCCTCCTATTCTTCACAATATAGTTCATAGCCATTAGGATCGCATAGGTTTCCGCTTGGAAAACCGACGCAAATTTACCTAACGAGGTATGCAGTCTAAAGTTGTCGCTCTCCATGAAGGCACCAGCACCAGATCCTTCACTGGGATGTGGAAATAGTCGGGAAGGCAAAAATCCGTCGACTAAACTAGTTCGGTCATTTCGAGCGAAAGAACACCAATGTTCCAGCCAAGAGATTCTTCGAATCCGAGCGTCCTGGTTCGAGAAGGATAGGAAGACCGAACTTCTGGTATAGAGACCAAGTGATCGCGGATGCAACACAACTTGATTTTGACGACTGGAAGTAGGGTGCCCGGGACTCTTGGAGTTGCTCAGGCTCAGACCCTGCGGGGGTCGTTTTCCTGATAAGTAAGAAAGTAAGATCCTGGACACAATAACTTCCAATTTTACGGAACCATTTCTCTTGAATCAATGACAATGGTTCATGGTTCGATCCCGGACACAGCAACTTTCATCTTTACGGAACTGTCTATCTCGAATCAATAAGAGTCCTCAGAGAATTTGGCTACGTTCAGGTACTTAGAAAAAGCAACTATTTTCTGCTATTTTCTTCTTCTTCTTCTTAGTATGGCGCTACAGTCCGAGGTGGACCTGGGCTTCACTCAACATGCCTCTCCAGCCAGCACGTTCTCTTGACGACTGCCCCTAGTTTAGCACACCAAGCCGACCGAGGTCCCTCTCGATTTGTGTGCGCCACCTTGTATGTGGACGTCCTCTGTTGCGTTGTCCCACAGGCTCAGAGTCGAAGACTCTTCGGGCCGGAGCTAAGTTGTCCATACGCTCTACATGGCCTAGCCATCTTAGGCGTTGGATCCGTAGACGCCTGGCCAGACTCATGTCGCTGTACAGCCCATACAGTTCGTGGTTGAATCTTCTCCTCCAAATGTCATCAACGCAAACAGGACCAAAGATCGTGCCCAGAACTTTTCTCTCGAAAAGGCCAAGAGCCTGTTCATCCGCTTGGGATATTGTCTCTGCGCCGTACAGCAGGTCTGGGATGATCAAGATCTTATACAGAGTCAACTTGGTCTTCCGAAAGAGGGCTCTACTACTCAATTGCCTTTTGAGCCCATAAAAACAGCTGTTGGCAAGAGTTATTCTGCGTTTGATCTCGGTACTGATGTTGTTTGTACTATTTACTGCGGAACCGAGGTAGACGAAGTTCTTAACTACCTCAAAGTTATAGCTGCCTGTGGTGACGTTCTGGCCAAGTCGTCGATGTTGTGCGTCCTTTCTCGATGACAGGATATACTTTGTTTTGTCCTCGTATACCGCCAGACCCATTTTAGCCGCTTCCGTTTCAATGCCAGCAAACGCATCATTGACGGCTCGCTGTGTTCGCCCAATCACTTCAATGTCATCCGCGTAAGCTGGCAGTTGAACAGACTTTTGGCAGATCGTGCCTCTTGTGTTGGCCAGTGAGTTTTGCACGATCTTCTCAAGAACGATGTTAAAGAAGTCACATGACAGCGCGTCGCCTTGTCTAAAACTTTTTTGACATTGAAGCTTTCGGTGAGTTCGTTACCGACCTTGATGGAGCAGCGAGAGTTCTCCATCGTCATCCTGCTCAGTCTGACGAGTTTGGCAGGAATGTCAAAACTAGACATGGCGCTGTATAGCTCGTCTCTATGCACGCTGTCATATGCGGCCTTGTAGGCGACAAATAGGTGGTGTGTGTCGATCGGTCTTTCTTGGGTCTTCTCCAGGATCTGCTACAGTGTGAAGATTTGATCGATGGTGGACTTCCCTGGCCTGAAACCACATTGATAGGGACCTATCCGTCTGCTATTTTCTACTACTTATTAAATCTTACGTAGGAGTCGACGCACCTACGCACTACGCCACGACGCCCACTTTCGCAGAAGTGAATTCTCTCGGGAGAGTTGGAAATTTAGCAAGGTTTGAATTCAGTATTCAATTTTAGTTCTCTCCCGATGTTCAGAACTTCTTTTTTCAAAAATTATGTCGGGTACAGGATCTGGAGTGCGGCAAATTTCGCACATGGCCGTTTTTCTTCTTTCAAAATGACTTTAAACTGCCTGATGCCACAATGTTACAATGAGTTCCTAACTGCATTTGCCCACCGAGACATCTGTTTCATAATCCGATGATTTCGTCAGAGATTCAAAAACGTTGTGCTCTGTACACAAATACCTCCATTTGTTCGCTTTTTTTTCTCAACGCCACTCACGTAAATCAAATCAAAAGCGAATCCTTGAAAATATGTGACTCTCTCAACAAGAGTGATCACACTCAGTGCACGACAGAGCACACACATGTCAAAATCATGACATGCACCGTCTCAGCAAATAACATCGACTCCGATGCGATATCAACGAACTTTCACAACTCGTCGCAGTCCGTATCTCGAATTCTCGAATGCATGCAAATACTCGTACCAATGGCGCGACAATTAATGGAAACTGAATCCGCCTCCGCTCTGGTGCGGTTTCTACAATACTATTTAGGGGTTTTTGGTTTCTGTTTTTTCTTTTTTTCCAGCGTCCCATTACCTAACAGGGGAACCTGTTCTAAATGCAATTTCTGTTCACAAATCATTAGCAAACTCGTGTATCTCGACGGCAAATATTTGCAATTGTATGTTCTGTCAGGCAGTAAAGGGATTTGCCAGTGACAGGGCTCATTAAAGCGTCGTAAAGTGCTGGGCTCTCGCGAAATAAATGTCAAGTGGCGAATCGTTAGACGGATCTATTCCTCAAAATGCGTTTGTATGCGTGCAGTATTGACCTGCGTCGGTTACCTCTCCCGCTCTCATTGTTCAAGATTTACCTATCATTTACCTGATTTTCTTCAAATTGCATCTGAAAGGTAGAAAGGAGACAACATTTTGTCAGGTACGGTCTGGGATTTTCTTTGTTTGGGGTTCGTTAAGTGATGTCTGGTGTCTGGTCTGTCAGTTTTGTGAAGGTCCTTGTTGAAAGAGTGTCTTGGGAATATTTTTAATTAAAAAATTGTGATTTTGTGTTTGTACAATGTTACGCTTTGGAGAGATGCTTAAAAGCTTCACCCTTGTTCTGGTGATTTGTACGATTGCCTCCAAAGGGGCTTATTTGCCTGCAACCGGCAGCAATTCCACGGAGAGCACTGCAATGGCTAAAAGCTCGTAAGTGTATTGGTGTACATGTGCATAAAATATGTGTTGTGTGTGTGGTCCTGTGTAAAATGAGATAAATCCATTTGATTCTTGAAATTTGCATTTGGACAAACCCGGTCATTATTTAAAAAATTCATAAATCCCACAGAGCTTGAGTTTTGAGATGATTTTCTTAGTGATCCTATTTATCTTCGTTTTCTGCGGAAGATAAAAGCCCCCATTGTTGTTCTAGTCTTAGATTAAAACATGTAATGTAACCGCTTCTTGACGAGACGACTGGATAGCGCAGTTGGTTAAGTGCCTGCCCCAAGTTAGAGGGTCCCAGGTTCGAATCACAGTGAAATCGGATCTGGTCCAGTCACCATTTGCCGTTGGGATCAAATTAACGGCACTGGAGTAGGTTGCTACCACCTGGCAGTACAATGGACCAGTTTTGAGCCTGAGTGGTCCAGTAGTTTTTCAAAAATCCGCCGGAAAAAAAGCGCTTCTTGATCATTGAGTATTGAGGATAGTGAGAAGTGAGTGAGATTCTGTGCACTGCGATCATATTAGGTGTCTATTGCACCCCTTCTTCTTCTTCTTCTTCTTCTTAGGGCGCTACAGTCCGAGGTGGACCTGGGCCTCACTCAACATGCCTCTCCAGCCACCACGATCCCTTGACGACTGCCTCTAGTTTAGCACACCAAGCCGGCCGAGGTCCCCCTCGACTTGTGTGCGCCACCTTGTACGTGGACGTCCTCTGTTGCGTTGTCCCACAATCTCAGAGTCGAAGACTCTTCGGGCCGGAGCTAAGTTGTCCATACGCTCTACATGGCCTTGCCATCTTAGGCGTTGGATCCGTAGACGCCTGGCCAGACTCATGTCGCTGTACAGCCCATACAGTTCGTGGTTGAACCTTCTCCTCCAAATGTCATCAACGCAAACAGGACAAAAGACCGCGCGCAGAACTTTTCTCTCGAAAAGACCAAGAGACTGTTCATCCGCTTGGGATATTGTCCATGCCTCTGCACCGTAAAGCAGGACTGGGATGATCAAGGTCTTATACAAAGTCAACTTGGTCTTCCGAGAGAGGGCTCTACTACTCAATTGCCTTTTGAGCCCATAAAAACAGCGGTTGGCAAGAGTTATTCTGCGTTTGATCTCGGTACTGATGTTGTTTGTACTGTTAACCGCGGAGCCAAGGTAGACGAAGTCCTTTACTACCTCAAAGTTATAGCTGCCTATGGTGACGTTCTGGCCAAGTCGTCGATGTTGTGCGTCCTTTCTCGATGACAGCATATACTTTGTTTTGCCCTCGTTTACCGCCAGACCCATTTTAGCCGCTTCCGTTTCAATGCCAGCAAACGCATCATTGACGGCTCGCTGTGTTCGCCCAAACACGTCAATGTCATCCGCGTAAGCTAGCAGTTGAACGGACTTTTGGAAGATCGTGCCTCTTCTGTTGGCCAGTGAGTTTTGCACGATCTTCTCAAGAACGATGTTAAAGAAGTCACATGACAGCGCGTCGCCTTGTCTAAAACCTCTTTTGACATTGAAGGTCTCGGTGAGTTTGTTAGCGACATTGATGGAGCAGCGAGAGTTCTCCATCGTCATCCTGCTCAGTCTGACGAGTTTAGCAGGAATGTCAAAACTAGACATGGCGCTGTATAGCTCGTCTCTATGCACGCTGTCATATGCGGCCTTGAAATCGACAAATAGATGGTGTGTGTCGATTCGCATTTCTTGGGTCTTCTCCAGTATCTGCCGCAGTGTGAAGATTTGAGCGATGGTGGACTTCCCGAGCCTGAAACCACACTGATAAGGACCTATCAGTTTGTTCACGAATGGTTTCAGGCGTTCACACAGAACGGCAGAGAACATTTTGTAGGCGATGTTAAGGAGACTTATCCCTCGATATTTGGCGCAGTCAAAGGGGTCTCCTTTCTTGTGGATCGGGCAAACGATACTGAGATTCCACTCATCGGGCATGCTTTCCTCCGACCATACTCGTATCTTACGGACGAGCTGGTGAATGCGCCCTACCAGATCACCTCCAGCTGCCTTAAACATTTCAGCGGGCAGACTATCTGCACCAGCAGCTTTATTAGACTTCAGTCTCGATATCGCTATCTTGACTTCGTCTAGGTCGGGGGGACGGTATTCTCTTCTATCATCGTCCGTTGTGTTGAGTGGAACATTCTGCCTGACAGCGGTATTTGTGTCCTCATCGCCGTTCAACAGTCTGCAGAAATGATTTTTCCAAATTCTCAGTATCGACTGCAAATCTACTACTAGCTGTTCATTTTCGTCCCGGCAAGCTTCTGTCCGAACTTTATATCCATTCGATAAAAGTTTTACCCTTTGGTAAAACTTTCGGACATCATTCCTGCCATAACACCTCTCCATCTCCTCGATCGCGCGCTTCCCGTGCTCTTTCTTTTTCTTCCTGAGAAGCCGGTTCTCTTCCCTTCTTCTCTGTTCGTAGAGCTCACGAACAGCTCTCGTGGTTCGATGCAGCGTTGCCCGGTAGGCTTCTTGTTTTGCTGCATGTGCCTGCCTGCACTCGTTGTCAAACCAGGGGTTTTTCCTAGGTGGTGTTTTAAAACCCAGAACATCAGTAGCGGCTTCTCTGATGGCTCTTTGACAACGTTTCCATTCTTCGTCTATTGTTAGTGCAGGCGGCGTCGAACTTTCGGAGAGTTTCAGGGAGACTCGATCGGCAAAGTTCCTGGCAGTCTGTTGCGATTGTAGCTTTTCGACGTCAAACCGTGGTTGGCTTCCTCGACTCCGTTCTTCTCTCGATATCCGTGTCCTTACCTTGGCTACAACAAGGAAATGGTCCGAGTCGATGTTGGCGCCTCGGAACGTTCGGACATCAAGAATACTGGAGGAGTGTCTGACGTCGATCGCAACGTGATCAATCTGGTTGACGGTTGAATGATCAGGGGACCGCCAGGTCCCTTTATGGATGTTGAGGTGTGGGAACCGCGTGCTAGCTACAGAGAGGTTTCGCCCCGTAACAAAGTCCACCAGCCTGAGTCCGTTTTCGGACGTGGTGTCGTGCAGGCTGTGTTTACCGATGACTCTAGCAAAGATGTCCTCTTTACCCAGCTTAGCGTTAAAATCTCCTAGAACGATCTTGGTGTCGTAGCTGGGGCATTGATCGTACGTTCTTTCTAGGAGATCATAGAAGTCATCTTTGCTATCGTCATCTTTGTCCTCTGTTGGGGCGTGGGCTATTGCACCCCTTATTGATCTTAAATATAAGCGCTGTTTTTCGAAATTCGATAAACTCCCTGGGAGGATATTTTGGTAGTCTTCTCCTGTTAAAGAGGTTTTCACTTGTCATGTAATCTGAGAAGTCAGTGATTGACACTCAGAGAGTAGGTGCTCCATAGTCTCCTTATTCTGCAACTTTGAGTTCTGCTAGTGCGGGTAGACGTTGTGAGTGCCACGTTTCATTTACATTTCATTTCATTTCATTACATTTATTGTGGCATAAAGTGTACAATAGATACAATTTTAAATATTTTTTTTACAGAGATATGGTAAAAGTACCTTACTACTATAATATAAATACAATTGGTTAAAATAATATCACACGATTTTTAAATTTAGAAGGAAAAGCCACTAAAAACCTTCATTAAAACAAAAAAAGAAAAAGAAAGAGTAATACATATAAGGCTAGAGGGAAGAGAGAACTAGTTGCGAAAACTCAGTAATGAAACTTTGGTGCTATTATTAAATGGTATTGAAGCGATTTGTGTAGCTATAGAAATAAATAAATAAAAAAATAAATAAATAAAAAAATAAATAAATAAATAAATAAATAAATAATTAAATAAATATATAAATAAATAAATACATGAATAAAAAATAAATAAACAAATAAATAAATAGTAAGTAATAAATGAGTAAACAAATAGATTTATAGCTATATATACACAAATGAGTAGATACATAAGTAAATGCAGAGAAAATAAATGAATAAATATGATAAATACACACAAATTACAATGCCAAATTAGAAATGTAGACATTGTCGGAAGATAAACACGAAATATTGTACTTGTACAGAATATTATCAATCCTTTGTGCTACCATTTCAATGTTGGCCATTTCATGTAGTTCTTTTGTTGGGAAAAACCATGGGAAATCCAGAATCATCTTAAGCAATTTATTTTGAGCTATCTGAAGCCTACGTAAGTGACTGTTTGCACATTTACCCCAGACCGGAGAGCCATAATATATAATGGCTTGAAAAATAGCTTTGAAAATTAGTAGTTTGTTCGAAACATTGAGTTTTGAATTTCTACAAATAAATAGATATAGTATTCGTATAGTTGTGTTAACCTTCTTAATTGTTTCTTGCACATGAAGACTAAATGTTAAACGCGTATCTAAATAAATACCAAGATATTTTACATTCGGTTTCCATTCAACCGGAATTCCATTGACAATAAGTCTGTTGCTAGGAAGTAAACAAGCTTTTCTTTTACGAGTGAAAAAGATAGCTTGTGTCTTAGAAGCATTCATTTTAATTTTCCAGTTAATACAGTATGTTTCGATTGTATTTAAAGCAGATTGTAGATTAGTTTCAACGTTGAAACCGATTACATCTGATGAATAAATGCAAGTATCGTCAGCGAAAAGGGCAATACTACAGTTTGTCAAGTTAGGGAAATCGTATGTATATATGTTATATAAAACTGAACCAAGGACGGACCCTTGTGGAACTCCTGCATTAATCCATTTATTTACTAAAGAATATCCGTTTATGGAAACATTAAAACATCGGTGAGACAAAAATGACTGGATGACTTTGACAAGATACAACGGAAGATTAACACTTACTAACTTATGGATCAATCCATCATGCCAAACAGTATCGAAAGCTTTTTCAACGTCTAAAATTACCATGCCAGTACTTTTTCCACTTGTCAAATTATTTTTGATATCACTTGTGAAACGATGCACTTGGTGTGTAGTACTGTGAAAAGATCTAAAACCAAAGCCACGTTTCATTTATGTGCTCGTAGTCCGATTGTTATACTCGGAAACCCAATTCTCGTTCCGTAGCTCCGTCTTTTGGTTGCTTTGCAGCCATCCAATGGTCCTTATGAACCTGCGAACATTCTGATGAACTTTGTTTTGTTTGATAATCTCCTTCCTTGGAAGAAAGTGATAATAATAATAATACTGGTGGCGAGGTGGACCTGGGCCTAGCTTCTTAACAACCACTCGTGTTTGGGCGTGCTATTGTTCTCCCACGAGTGATGGGGACATGCAGTTTAATATCGACTCCGAACGGCTATTTGAGAAGTTTTTTCCAGACAGTTAAACTCTTTGAGCATTGTCAGCGATTCGAAAGAGGTGGAGCATTGAAAAAATGTTAGGATTTTTTTTCGAGATTCGAACCTTTAACCTCGAGCGTAGGAGTCGACGCACCTACCCAATACCCTACGGCGTCCACAAAGAAAAAAGGGATCCCTTCCTCAATGACACAAGCTACGGCAGTGACAGAGGTTCCTCTACATCATCTTCTTCTTCTTAGGGCGCTACAGTCCGAGGTGGACCTGGGCCTCACTCAACATGCCTCTCCAGCCAGCACGATCTTTCGCCAGCTGTCTCCAGTTTCGCACACCAAGCCGGCAGAGGCTTCATCATCACAGCTCCTTTATACGTATCCTTGATGAGTTCAATTTTCATTGTGTGAATTTTGAGACGAGTATATCTGGAAGAGTTCATTAGTTTTAGAATTGTCACCATCTACGGTAATAAAATAAATTGTCATTTGTCAAGTGACAGTAAACTAATGCAACAAGATGTTGAAATTTACTGCACGTCGATTTCGGTATGCGTTCCCACATGCATCAAGGCATGGGGTATTGCTGTATATCTATTCGAGATATAAACCATAATAGCCGAGTTTTTACCCATTCTACTCATGTGGGAAAGTAGCAAATGAAAGGCATTTCAAAGTTTCTCTATACTCAATTTAATGGCCTGTGGTGTTTGAATTTCACCATGCTGATTGGCTGATTTTCAATATCTCCTTGCAGTCGATGTCTGCATGAAGATATCTATTGATAGCATATAAAGCGGGGTCTCTATTTCCCCTCTGGAAATGTTGTTGACCGCGATTGCGCTTTTGAGTTTTTTTCAATGCCTTTAATTCTTTCGATCCGGATGTATCGCGGCCAAGAAAATGTCGGTCTTAGATTTTCCGTTTAAACAAAAATATATTAAATTGATTTTTATGTACGCAAGGGTGCCTGGAATATTTTACCGTTACTAAACTGTAGCTGTAGCGCTGTGGCGTAGTGGGTAGGTGCGTCAACTCCTATTCTCGAGGTCTAAGGTTCGAATCTCGACAAAATCCTTACCGTTCGATGCCGGCATAAAACCGTAGGTCCCCTCCGCTCGTCAGAGAAAAATAGCACGCATAACACGAGTGGTTGCTGAGAAGCTAGGCCCAGGTTCACATCGGAGTGCAGCGCCGCCATTATTATTATTATAATTAAGACCACGTGGTCTGCATATGCAATTACATTCTGATGTGCGCTACCTCAATAGCGGACGTCCTCTGTTCCGTTGTTCCACAGGTTCAGCGTAGAATATTCTTTGGCTCGGAGTTATGTAATCCATGAGCTCTATATGGTTTATCTACCTTATGTGTTGCATCCGCAGACTCATGTTGTTATCCAGCACGCACGGTTTGTGATTGAATATTATTTTCCAATCGCCGAATGATTATACCCATAACTTTTCTCTCGAAAAGATCAAGAGCATCTTCATGCCCTTTGGATATTGTCCATGCCTCTGGATGATGGATGATCAATGTAGTGTACAAAGTCAGCTTGGTCTTTCAAGAAGAGACATTACTACTCACTTGTGCCTCTTAAGCACAAAAAAAACACCGATTGTCAAGATTTATTCTGCTTTTGCTCTGATGTTGTTAGACTATTTTTAACGAACCTAAAAAAGACAAAGTCCTTGACTACCTCCAAACTATAGTGACGTTCCGGTCAAGCCGTCGGATTTCTGGATAACGACTAGAGTCCAACCGAATATTCGGCTTCGGCCACCTTCGGCTATAAATATCACCTTTGGCAAAACATTCGGCTTCGGCCAAATCAGGCCGAAGATTTTGCCGAAGACGAATGTTGATATTTCTGTTTTCTGAAAAAATATAAGTTGCAAGGAACGGTGTGTTTTTTGTTTTGTTATTGTCGGATATTTTGTATTTTTAAAATGCGCTTGTTTACAGCTTTAAAATCAAAAGATTTTACATTTGCAAGTTGGTAAACTATTAAGTGGTCTGTCAAAGCCTCCAATTTATTTGTACTGGTTTGCGGTAGATAGAACATCAAAAATGACAGCTTAAAATCCAATTTGGGGTTATTTCGTAAAAATGATGCGAAAGCAACTTGCAAAATATGTTCCAAATAGAGTCCGACTGAACATTCGGTTTCGGCTTCGGCCGAAGGTGATGAAAAAGCCGAAGTTCGGCTTTGGCTTCGGCCGGAAAACTGGCCTACGGTCGGACTCTAGTAACGACATACACTTCGATTTGACTCCGTTTACCGCTTTCACAAGCCGGTTGAGAGGATTTTATATACGATATTTAGCAGACTATACCTCTGTGGTTGGCACAGTTTAAAGGATCTTCTTTTTATAGGATCACCTCGATCGTCAGCAAATGCCAATGGCATTCCTTGACTAGTTTCAAGGCTATGGTAGCCAAGGCAATAGCTTGAATGGCAACTTGATTTCTAAGGAAAATAGCTGCAACCGGCAGCACTATTCTTCCTTCACTCTCTTGACGAAATTTCTGAGATGGGCATCAAGGTTTGGAGTCTCGACAACGAACTCCGTGTTTTGACGCGGTCTTCTTGAGGATAACATACTTCAAGAAACTCCGTTGGAAAGCATAAACGTAGTCCGGAAATTTGTAGGTTCCATAGATAGTCGGGAATTTTAAATGCATAACCATGCAGACTTCGGAGTTTATATTGGAATCATCTGTCTTTAAATCCCCGTCTGAAGCGAAGCCCATACGGCCAATTTCGCATTCTGCTATTGTTGGGACGGGAACGAATTGTTGTTGGATTAACTACGAGCTAGTGGATACCATATCCTCATCAAATAGAAGTTTTAACAGAAGCCTGTACATCCTTTTACTTACCTACCTACCTACAAATCTTAGTATCCATGAACTCCCTCAGCTCCCATGTCCTTCTGCTGGTCTCTGATGTCATTTCTTGACTCTTACTAAGGCAATTAAAAGCTAGTTATTAACCGAAACTGCACGATTAATATATTTCTCTTGGCAGGACTGCAATAATGGATGTCTTCGATGATACTCGCTGGTTCTTCGAAAGGCTCTCGATCTTCTGCGACATGGTTGAGAAACTTTTGCCGCCAACGAAGAAAGAAGTGTAAGTACATCACTCAAGTCTTTGATTGCCCCTAATCCACACGAATTCCTTTCAGTGAGCAGCCACCACTAAGTGTGGGAATCAATCTTGAAACAGGCTTCCGACACTTTGTCTTTGGCGTTCGAGAGATCTCCAAATCAATTGTGAGAGTCCTGTCCGACAAGGAGGTTCGAGAGTACAAGCAGCTGTAAGAGACTCTTAGCATTCACTCACAAACACCGCTTCTAATGACTTTATTCCTCAGATCACGAGCTACGGACTTCGCACATGACTTGGTCAAGTCCGTTGGAGAATTCTTTCACAATCTTCGGATTCTAATCGGAAATCTCTTCGCAACCTACACCTTCTACATTCCAGAAGTGCTTTTGTCCAAGTGCATGGGTAACTACTTGCTTCAGACCTACCCGCATCGTCCAATCTACGAGTATCCAGTTCTGCTGATCAACGACATCATAGACACCTTCCGAACGCCAATCATCTACGACGACGGACTCCCACGGAACACAAGTGACACCAATCGAATGCTGGGAGCAGGATCATCCAACAACTATGACAATAATGTCGAACAGAACGAAATTCTGGACGAAGACATGTACGTCTTCCACAACGAACCGATCAGTCCATCGCCAGAGCTGGTCGTCAAGACGGATAAGGAGGTAACAACAGCTGAACCAACAACAGAAGCATCAGCCATCGATGTGAACACCGTCATAGAGGATCACTTTGACCTCAAGAATATCCCACACATTGGGATCACAGAAATCCCCAGCTGGAAGAAATGCGTCCAGATCTACGCCACAGAGACCATATTTCGAAAACTTGAGTTCTACTTCTTGGAAGTGAGACAGTAGCCCGGGAATGAGTGTGGTTTTATCTTTGGTTTGTAAATAAACTTTTATTGCTCCGGAGATGGATGCATGTGCAGTTGTTTTTGAAATAAATTCTCTTGCAACTTAGTAAGTGTTTGTCTGGTGTTACTCAATGGATCTGTCAGAGGATCTGATGTAATTTTGAAGCTTGTCAGCGGAACTAAATTCATGCGCAAATAAAGGGAGTCTCTCTCGAATTCACTCAGAAAATTAGTCGATTAGAGGTGCAACTCACTCGAAATAAGGTTGTTGATCTGCTTGTTTGATTTTAGGCTCAACAAGTAGGTCTTACGCCCAAAAATCTGCATAAACTACGTCCTTTTGGAAGTATGACGGAGAATAACTGCCAGTTCTTTGACATTTCACACAAAGTAGGGTCAAACCTTGTCACTGCTGCTTCTTTGACTTTTCACACAAATTGGGGTCAAACCTCGTAACTTATACAACACAGATCCTGCTTTGCGAAGCAATTGTCTTGCAAGCACAGTGAAGCCAAATGCTGAACGCTAAACGCAATAGCAGAGCTAATTTTGGACTTCTCCCAAAGGAAATTTGTTTGTCGGTTGGATGGAATGGAGGAAACGACAAAGCCGAGAGTTCTGTGAGTCCGGCCAGCGAAAGTCCGTCGAATGTAACGAGCGCATGAACAGTAACGCTTTAATCAGGAATGGTTTCAAATTAAAGCCCTACAATGCCAGAACATGAGCAGTAACACATTGGCCAAGAATGTGTTGGAACCATAGCCTCCTACGAGTAGTGCGAAAAAAAGAGGGAAGGCGAAACACTCAAACAAAATCATCACGGATCTTGGTCTAGATAACTAGGAACAACGTCTTCCGATCCCCAAAACTAGAAAGCGTCCATTGCTGCTGATCTAATCCTCCTTCTTTTCTTGGGCGCTACAGTCCGAGGCGAACCTGGGCCTCACCCAACATGCGTCTCCAGCCGACACGATCTTTCGCCAGCTGCCTTCAGTTGGACATCAAGTCGGCCTAGGTCCCCCTCGACTCGTGTACCCCACCCTGTACGTGGACGTCCTCTGTTGCGTAGCCCCATAGACTCAGAGTTGATAATCTAATTCTCCACTGTCTTTATGTGTTCCATTATCAGCCTTTAGCTCTGTTCTCTTCACAAATTCCAGAGCATGTCATAGGAAACAAAAGCAAACAAGTCTTCTGTTGTTTTCAAGTTTATTTCCTATCAAAAATCTATTCAGTCAAACACTCTGATGTACTCCAACACACCACTTCATCTCAAAACCAACCTCCCACCAGTTCTGTAATTCGACTTGGTTATGACTTTCTTCTTGACTTGATCCTTCTTCCGAGTCACCTTCTTGTCCTTCTTCACCCTTTGCGAGCAGTTCTTTTTTATAAACGCCTGCAGACTACTCAGAGCAGACTTCAACTCGCCAAAATTGCTCGAAACCGGTAGCGCTGCCACCGATTTGCCCTCAGCATCCGGTTGATTCATCAGTTCCTTCATTTCGCTGTAGCCTTCTTCGAGTTTTGTGATCCCAGAGAAGAGCCCCTGGCGACAAGTCAACTGATTGACTTCACTACGAAATATGTGCAGGGTTTTGCTTAAATTGAAGTGACTGTTCCGTATCTTGTCCAGGTTTATGAAATTCTCCAGTCCATAGTAGGTGTCCGAAGCCACGAATCTGTTGAAGAAAATCTGTGTTACAAATGTCTTCGAAGGAAACACACGTTTTCTTCACCTGAATGCGCCTTCCTTGACCAGCTCCCAGAAGATACATCGCGCACCATCGCCGTCGTGTCTTTCATCCAGACTGTCCAGGAATTCCTTGAGTTTGATCCAAGTGTGGAGGTCGATGTCAATCTTTTGATGTCGTTCTGTTGGTTGCTTGAAGTATATCGCATACAGCAGGAAGAGAGCTCCCAATTTGGAAAGTAAAGTCTTGTGTGCGAGGACACGTTTGCCATAGTGAATGCATGTATTTGTCGATTGAATGATTTCAGTTGAGAAGGATTGTGCACTGAAATGGGGAGAACATCAAGTGTCTGCGGATGGGAATGGTTTGATTCACTTACGTGTAGATCCGGTGAAAGGATGTCGATTTCCATTGTCGCACAAATGATTCGAATTTGGGGTTTTTACTCAAAATAAAACTTTCGATGATCGTTTCACAGTCCTTTTGAATAGCCACCTCCATGGTATGTGAAAAGTTTACCGGAGAATGTAAACAATCGAAGCTGTCAGCTGACAGTTGATTGTCATAGTTGATTGTTTGTTTGTTTACGCGAATTCGCCGAATGCAATTACGGATTAGATCTGTTCGAGTAAAAAACTTTTTTTATTTTGCAACAACGAAATTAATTAATTATTGAATATTCTTCCTGGGCTGTATATTTTTGTTATTTATCTATTGAATCTTAAAGATGGTTCCCAGAAAATCGTGAATAAATTTGTGACTCTTATTCTGAAGATGTGATTAAAGGAAACCAGTCAATTACCTCCAAGAAAGCTGCTGTTTGTCGATGACAGTGCAGATTTCTTTTACACAAAACATGTTTTGGAAGGATTCACAAGCGGAAGAGAGGGATAGAGAAGGTAGGTAGGTCAAAGGGTGTCTTTGCGACTAGTGCTGCGGCTCATTTAGACTAACAATTTGGGTCTATTGTGTTAGTGAAGCAAATATAGGCTTTTCTAGCAGGTTTTTGAAACTTCCGTTTTTTTGTTTTCTTTGTTTTTGAAATTTTCTTTATTCAAATTCGGAGTTCATCGATTTCAGAATGAAATTCAAGTCAACAATGACTGACATGAATGAGAACTGTCAAAAACACCTGCAGCACTGAAGAGTGAGAACGTACTTCTTGTAATTACGTGTGCCGCACGGAATATCGTTAGAAAAGCAAATCACTCATACATGCGCAACATAAACATGTGCTGTGCTCCACACCTGTCAAAGCAAAATGAATAATCTGGCGTAGAAGAAGCCATCAGAACGGAATTTTAAACATGTGTCTAGTTACTCTGGTGTTCAAATAAGAAAATCGCATTTTGTGCTGTCCCAGAGGAGTTGCCATTGTTCCCTCACCATCAAGAGCGTTAAGAAGTATATCACAAGTCAATTGATACGTTGCAGAAATTTCAAAATGAACAAACTCAATTTCCTTGGTCACCCTATGCCAACTCATTACCTATCTTAGACACTCACCCACCTCATTTTTCCAATTTTGACATCAACCCTTTCACTTATCACAAACTGACACTTAAAGTTATACGAACAAGAGACGAATTAGTATTTTATTTTTCAAGTTCATCACCCTAAATAAATGGGGTTCCCTTCCCGTAATTTATTTTCCGTGCCTTAGTTGACAAAATATCGCATGAAAATGACGAAATGTGCTCTAGTGTTTGTTTTAGTGCTGTGCACATTATATCCGTATTCTGCCCACGCTCAGAATGAGTCACAAGTTGCGCTGTCAGCATCTGCCAGCACTTCGACCTCGTCTCCAGCACTTAACACATCAGAAATTCATCCATCAGCCATTCCCGATGAGCCAAAGGCGGTTGTCGATAATGAAGTGAAAAGCTCAAACACCACGCCCTCTGCGGAGCCACCGCTGCCCGATCGCAAGGCCGTCGAACAGGAGCACAACAGTTCGCTGTCCATATTCTTTGTCCTGTGCATCATCATCATGGGTATCCTGCTTATCCACTTCATGCTGCACACAGGATTCCAGTACTTGCCCGAGAGTATTGTCGTCGTGTTCCTGGGCGCCCTTATTGGACTGTTCTTGAACGTGCTGAGCGGCGAGAAGACCACTTGGAAGCGGGAGGAGGTGTTCTCCCCCACCGGATTCTTTTTAGTTCTGCTGCCGCCGATTATCTTCGAGTCCGGCTACAACTTGCACAAGGGAAACTTCTTCCAGAACATCGGCTCGATCCTGGTCTTTGCCATCTTCGGCACGACCATCTCTGCCCTTGTTATTGGCTCCGGGATCTACCTGTTGGGATTGGCGGAGGTGGCCTATAGGCTGAACTTCTCCGAATCGTTTGCATTCGGTTCGCTCATCTCGGCTGTGGACCCTGTGGCGACGGTAGCCATATTTCACGCCCTGGAGGTGGACCCGATCCTGAACATGTTGGTGTTCGGGGAGAGTATTCTGAACGATGCCATATCAATTGTCCTGACGACAAGCATAACCGCGGCTGCTAGGAGTCCCGCTTCTTCGAACACTAACGCCGGCGAAACCATCCTGAAGGCCCTCAAGACCTTCTGCGAGATGTTCTTCGCCTCAGCGGGAATCGGAGTGGTGTTCGCCCTCATCAGCGCCCTCCTGCTCAAACATATCGACCTGAGGAAGCACCCCTCGCTGGAGTTCGCCATGATGCTGATGTTCACGTACGCGCCGTACGTCCTCGCCGAGGGAATCCATCTCTCCGGGATCATGGCCATCCTCTTCTGCGGCATTGTCATGTCGCACTACACCCATTTCAACCTGTCCACTGTGACGCAGATCACGATGCAGCAGACGATGCGCACCCTCGCCTTCATCGCTGAAACGTGCGTCTTCGCCTACCTCGGGCTGGCCATCTTCTCCTTCAAGCATCAGGTGGAGCTGTCCTTCGTCATCTGGGCGATCATCCTCTGCCTGATTGGGCGGGCCTGCAACATCTTCCCGCTCGCCTTCCTCGTGAACAAGTTCCGGGAGCACAAAATCAACAGCAAAATGCAGTTCATCATGTGGTTCTCCGGACTCCGAGGCGCCATTTCGTACGCTCTGTCCCTGCACTTGGAACTCTCCAGCGACGAGACCCGTCACGTCATCATCACGGCGACTCTAATCATCGTCCTGTTCACGACGCTCGTCCTAGGCGGATCCACCATGCCCTTGATGAAGTACCTCAAGCCCGGCAAGCGTCTGCGACGAAGCCAACGAGCTGGCAGCTCCGACAGGAACCGCTCTGGCGGCAGGAAGCGATCGAAGTCAGTGTCGCTCAGCAAGACTCGAGAATGGGGACAAGCCATCGACTCAGAGCACCTGTCCGAGCTGACCGAAGAAGAAGAGATCGGCTTCTCCACAACGAGGATAGCCGGCTTCGGACGACTGGACCGAAAGTATTTCATTCCATTCTTCACCAGACGCTTCACAACGCAGGAGCTGCACGACTGCAAAAGCCAGATGGCCGACTTGACAAACAAGTGGTACCAAGCCATTCGCGTGTCGCCGCAGGACTCCGACAGCGAGGACGAGGAGATCGGCATCGGACCAGCAACCAGCCAGACCGCTCTGTATTCTAGGACCTAGTTCCAACGTTTGTGTGCGTTTATCAGATGTATTTGGATTGTATTATATATTGTGTAACTGCATATTTTTTAAAGTGAATCTACTGTTGAGGGACGGATCGCTTTTGATTGTTCTATTGTGTTGCTTAAGTAAATAAATGTGATATCAAACCAAAGTAAATGAAACCGTGTTTTTTTTTATGATTAAAGGAGATCTATCCGTTGGTGAGTGCTGTTGTGATGGCTGTGAGGCTTCTCCTTGATGAGCTGATGAGTTGTGGGAGATCACAGATGATACGGATGTCATCGTGAGTTCTGGGCTAAATGTTGAGAGCTTTGTGGCAATAGCAAGCCACAAAGAAGGTTGTTTTTTTTTCGAAGGATTTTTTTGAAACTCTGCACTGGAGCACTCAGACTCAAAACTCTTCCATTGTACTGCCTACTCCAGTGGTGTTAATCTGATCCCAACGGCGAATGGTGACTGGACCAGATTCTATTTCACTGGGATTCGAACCTGGGACCCCTCTAACTTGGGGGAGGCACTTAACCAACTGCGTCATCCAGTCGCTTACAAAGAAGGTTACTGTCGTAATTACACTTGAGTAATGAAGACGAATTTTTACGGCTGAATTGTCCTAATTTCTGTGATATTCGCAATATCTGATGATGCAACTGGTGACGACATGTATAGCTCCACTAGACAAAGCAGCTTGTGTGGCGATGAAGGTTGTCCAACTGTTGTCTATCTGGAGTTCATTGAGAAGTGAAAGAACCTTACCTAGTCTAGTCTAGATGATACCTTCTCCCATCTAATAGTTCATGACTCACTTTATTGAAAGCTTGTCGAAGGCCATTTCGATTCGTGTGAAGTCCCAATTAACGAGCTAGATATCGAATTAGTTACACAACATGTTATGAATCAAATGGTGATAGTGGACACCGGAAACCGATTTCGTGAGAGATAAACATGGATAATCGGTTTGGCAGAGTGAATTATCAGCTCGTGCAGTGTTAGGTCGGGACCATGGAAAAGAGCCTACGGCGGATGAACTTGTTTTCTCAGGCACAACGGCGGCGGTCACAGGTTGCAAGATGCTTCCGGGCCCCTATGTCCAGGGGCTAAGAAAAGTCGAGGTCGTTGTACAAGACCTGGTTGGGATAGGACCTCTTGTACTTGGGTTCAGGTGTTCGACACGGCCTTCTAACCATGCGGTGTCGAACTCATTTTCCATGTCAATTCATAAGTTTCTTATTCTTATTCTATTGAATGTCGAAGACTAATTTAGACGTGGCATGTATGATATCGTGCCCCGCCCTGGTAGGTAGGTAGGTAGGTAAAAGTGGCGGTGGATATACGGATCCTGTTTGTCGCATCCAATTAGCGCCATGAAAGCGCCGTTTTGATACCACATCCTATGGAATACCTAATTTGTTAGAAGGGTGTGAAAAGGAGTGTGTATTCGCTCCGAATTGCCTAAACTTTAAGATCTTTTTTGCCGTTCTATGTGAACGTCTGAAGCCGTTCGTTACCAAACCTTTATCAGAGTAGTTTCAGGGCTGGAAAGTCCACAATAGACAAAATCTTCACACAACAGCAGATTCTGGAAAAGACCCACCTATACGTCGATTTCAAAGCCGCATATGACAGTGTGATGTGATGGCTGGATGTTGTAGGAATCGGGTAGGCACTGATTGGCGTCAACCTGGCGATGCCCAGTGTTGTAACTTTTCCTATACATCAATTGTGCTTATTTTACCTCCAAGTGGTAGCCATCGGGTACTGGTTGTAGTTCACCCGAACTCAACCTGCTAAACTTATAAGTGCGACCTCTTGTCCTAGGGGTAAAAAAAAAAGGAACTGGTCCTCCAGGTTGGGGGTTGTGCCGTCGGGGTAACTGCCCGGCCACACCAAAAAAATCAAGTTACGAAGCAACAACAAGCCTCGGAAACGGACGGAATTACTGATGACGAACCCCGCAAACGAATTAAGGACAACGATCTTCGGATCTGCACGTGGAATGTAAGGTCCCTTTATAGACCACGTGCAGCCGAACAATTAGCGGAAGCCCTGGACTGCTACAAAGCAGATATCACCGCCATCCAAGAAGTGCGATGGGATGGGCCGGGCAAAAAGAGGATGACAAACTGTGACATTTACTACGGTGACTGCTACAGGCAGCAAAAGCAGCGCTTGTTTGGATGTGGATTCGTCGTTAGGGGCAGACTTAGGCAAGAAGTCTTATCGTTCAGATGTGTGAACGAACGCCTTACGACAATTCGCATCAAGGCTAAATTCGCCAATATAAGCCTAATATGCGCACATGCCCATGTTTCTATGAGCTCTTGGACAAGACATACGAGCAGTGCCCTAGCTATGACATTAAAATTGTCATAGGCGATTTTAATGCAAAGCTGGGAAGAGAGAGTGTCTTTGGTAGTACGGTCGGGAAGCACAGCCTACACGACGCCACCTCCGATAACGGATTTAGGCTGATCGACTTTGCTGCGGGGCGAAATGTTGTAGTAGCCAGTACACGATTCCCACACCTCAATATTCACAAAGGAACATGGAGATCTCCTGATTAATCAACCGTCAACCAGATTGATCACATTGCGATCGACGCAAGGCACTCCTCCAGTATTATGGATGTCCGAACGTTTCGAGAAGCCAACATCGACTCGGACCACTACCTTGTCGTAGCCAAGGTAAGGCTGCGGATATCCCGAACACCGCCAAGACAAGAAAATACTGTGAGGAAGTTCGACGTCGGAAGGCTACAATCGCAAGAGATCGCCAAATCATTTTCCGATCGAGTCTCCCTTTATCTCAGAAGAAGTTCTTTGCCGCCGACACCAAGTATTGAAGACCAGTGGCAACATTGCCAAAAAGCTATCAGAGATGCCGCCTTTGATGTGCTGGGTTTCACTCGGCCACCACAACGAAACCCCTGGTTTGACGACGAGTGTCGCAGGCGAATGCAGCTAAGCAAGAACTGCAAAGAAGGACAAGAGCTGCTCGCGAGCTCTACGAGCAGAAAAGGAGAGACGAACACCGGCTTCTCAGGAGGAAAAAGAAGGAGCATGAGAAGCGCGCGATCGGTGGAATAGAGAGTTACTACTGCAGGAATGAGGTAAGGAAGTTTTACCAAAGGGTAAAGTCAACCTGTCAGGGTTATAAAGCCCGAACCGAAGCCTGCAAGGACGATCAAGGGAACATCGTAGTAGAATCACAGTCGATGCTGAGGATATGGAAGAACCACTTCTGCAGACTGTATAACGGCGATGAAGAAATGAATTCCGCTGTCAGGCAGATTGAACCATTCAACCCGAATGAAAGGGACGACGTAGATCAACAATTCCGTCCCCCCGATCTGGACGAAGTGAAGATAGCCATATTTAAACTAAAGTCCAACAAAGCTGCTGGAGCTGACGGCCTAGCGGCTGAGCTCTTCAAAGCAGCAGGCGATGACTTGGTAAGGATCATGCACCAACTCATCTGTAAAATATGGTCGGAAGAAAGCATGCCCGATGAATGGAACCTCAGCATTGTTTGCCCGATCCACAAAAAAGGAGACCCTCTTAACTGCGCCAACTATAGAGGCATCAGTCTTCTAAATATCGCTTAAAAGATCCTATCTATCTACGATAGAGAATGCACGCTGCTCAATCAAGGTCAGTAAAGACCTAACCGAGAACTTTGATGTCAAAAAAGGGTTCAGACAAGGCGACGCGCTGTCATGCGACTTCTTCAACATCATACTTGAAAGAATTGTGGAAAACTCGCACGCCAATACCAGAGGCACAATCTTTCAGAAGTCCGTCCAACTACTCGCATATGCCGACGATTTTGACATAATCGGAAGAACACAGCGTGATGCCAATGGCACTTTTGTGAATATTGCGACGGAGGCCGCGAAGATGGGTTTAACGGTAAATGAGGGCAAGACCAAGTATATGCTGTCAACCAGAAAGGACACCCAACACCGACGTCTCGGACAGAACGTCACAGCTGACAGTTATAACTTTGAGGTAGTCAAGGACTTTGTCTACCTAGGCACCGCTATTAACTCAGACAACGACACCAGCGCTGAAATCAAACGAAGAATAACTCTTGCTAATCGCTGCTTCTTTGGGCTAAGAAAGCAATTGATAAACAAAGCCCTCTCTCGAACAACCAAAGTAACCCTGTACAAGACTCTAATCGTCCCAGTCCTGCTATATGGCGCAGAAGCATGGACTTTGTCAAAAGCGGATGAGGTTGCTCTTGGTTGCTTCGAGAGGAAAATTCTTCGGGTGATTTTCGGTCCCGTCTGCATAGAGGGTGAGTGGAGGAGAAGATACAACAACGAACTGTACGAGCTGTTCAGCGACATTGACTTAGCCAGAAGGATGAAGATACAACGATTGAGATGGCTAGGTCATATAGAGCGAATGGAAACCAATGCTCCGGCCCGGAAAGTCTTCGAATCCACCCCCGAGGGACGGCGCAGTAGAGGAAGACCGCGACTCAGGTGGCGCACGCAAGTGGAAAGGGACCTCAACCAACTGTGCGTGCGAAACTGGAGGCAGCTAGCTAAAGATCGAGCTGGCTGGAGACGCTTGTTGGTTGAGGCCCAGGTCCACCCCGGACTGTAGCGCCACCTTAAGTAAGTAATATGACAGTGTGCACTGAGTCGAGCTATACAGCGCCATGTCTAGTTTTGACATTCCAAGCACGTCAGGTTGTGCAGAATGACGATGGAGATACTTTCCTGCTTTGTCAACGTCGGTAACGAATTGAGCGAGATCTTTATTGTGAAGAAAGGTTATTGATAAGGCGATACACTGTCATATGACTTCTTCAATATCGTTCTTGAGAGGATCGTGCAAACCCAAGAAACACCATCTTCCAAAAGTCCCTACAACTTTGGGCATACGCGGATGACATTGAAGTGATTGGTCGAACACAGGGAGCCATCTATAAGGCGTTTGCTGGCATTGAAGCGGAGGCGCCCAAATTGGGTATGATGGTACGAATATGCTGCCATCCAAGAAGGATGCACAACAACGACGACTTGGTCAGAACGGCACAATGGACAGCTGTAATGTCAAGGTAGTGAAGGACTTCGACTGTCTCGCCTTCGCAGTAAACAGAACAAACAACATCAGAACCGAGATCAAACGTAGAATAACTCTTGCCAACCGTTGTTTCTTTGGGCTCAAGAGGCAATTGAGGCACAGAGCTCTCTCTTGAAAGGTCAAGCTGATTTTGTAAAGGAGCCAAGACCATTCCAGTCCTGCTCTACTGCGCAATCGCTTGGACAATATTGAAGTGGATGAAAATGCTCTGGATCTTTTCGATAGAAAAGCTCTGCGAGGGATTTTTGGTCCTGTTTGCTTTGATGTCGATTGGAGAAGATTCAATCACAAACTGTACAGCAACTTGGGTTTAACCAGGCGTCTAGAACGACTGGATGGTGCAGTTGGTTAGGTGCCAGCCCCAGGTTCGAATCCCAGTGAAATCGAATCTGGTCCAGTCACCGTTTGCCGTTGGGATCAAATTAACGGTACTGGAGTGGTTGCTACCTGGCAGTAAAATGGAACAGTTTTGAGTCTGAGTGCTCCATTAGTCTCCAGAGTCTCAAAAATCCTCCGAAAAAAAAAAAACCAGGCGTCTACGGACCCAACGTCAGAGATGTCTTGGTAATTTAGAGCGCATGGACAACTTAGCTCCAGCCCGAAGAATGTTCGACTTTGAACCAGTGGAACAATGCAACAGTGGACGTCCACGTTTAAGGTTGTAAACACAAGTGGAGAGGAACCTCAACCATTTTTGTGAGGCTAGTTGAAGACCGCTAGCGAAGTTTCGTGTTAGCTGAAGAAGGAAGAAGACCTTGTCCTTATATGTCCATATAATTTAAAGATCGCCGATCGACAATCGACAACCGCAATCGGGGCCATATAGTCGGTTGCAGCAGTAAGGTTACTGAAACCATATTTCTTTCCCAGATCATCTATTGTCTTGGTTATGGCAGCATGTCCATAGTTGGCTTGTTTCCACAAGGAGGTCTCTCTGAATCTGAGAGCATTTCTTACGGCGCAGCCTTTTATGAAAAAGTCCAGAGGAAACAGATGAAGTATCATGTCCAACCCTGCTTGCGGTTTGCTTCTCATGGCTGCCGTTGTACAAACAGCGGCTAACCTTTGCACTTTGCATAAGCATGTTGATGTAGATTTTTGCGTTGCTAGCAGTCCACCAGACTAGTGCTCCATAGGTAAGAATGGATCAGATGATAGCTGTGTACATCCAGTGAATTATGTACCGCTGTAATCCCCAACTTTTGCCGAAGCCCTTTTTGCAGCATTAATTAATCAATCAGCTGATCAGTCGCAGTCTTTCGGAATGACTCCGTCCTCGCAGTTAATTAAAACACAATCACATTTCATACAATCGCGCTATCTGGGTAGTACGTCTTTATTTTCACTTTAAAAAGGTACATCGGGTATGTGGGCCATGCTCTATCAGCAACGCGGCAATTGCTCGATATCAGAAAACCGAATTTCTACACTCGCCTGAATCGCGTTCAGCCTAATCGTTCAGATACCATCATCATTCATCAGATACTTAAAACAACAAAAACAAAATCGGTGATTTAAAAATATACACAAATAAAGGCGCCTTATGAATACTTAAATGTACAAGTGCATGGGTGTGTGCCTGCAAACTATACAAGTGATCATCTCCCCCCGCTGACGGAGATGGCAGTCGTATAAAATTCATGTTGCCGTCTGCTATTTCAGGGGGTTTCTTATTCTACTTAAATGCGGGTAGTTGGGAACGACTTCTTCGATCCAGTCTGATTCGATCTCGGTCACTTGGCGGAGGAAGTTGCGTTCGGTTAAGACAATCTCGGTGTAGATTATGTAGGCGGGCTGGTATCTTCCGTGGAGTATGCTTGAGGGATGGATTTTGGCACGTTGTCGTCCGGAGAGGGTTAAGTAGAAGTTGTCGCGTTGCAGCTCTGCTATGTTGTCGAATAGCCCCGCTAGAAGGCACTTGCGAACTTGATCCAAATTACTGCCGCAACTTGAAGTGACGAGGGAGAGACGCTCGCAGATCTCGAGGAGTTGATTGCGTACATCGCGGGCGTAAAGGAGATTGCGTGTGTTTAGGAAGTTGTCGTGGCACCAAAGCTGAAATGGAAAAAGTTGAAAAGGGGTCAAATTCGTGGTCTGAAAGTTAGGATCTGAATGATAAGAGGAAGAATGAGGTCGCATTGGGATCTACGTGGTTCAAGGCTGATTCAGCGATTACATTCCTTAAAACCTAACCTAACCTAACTTAAGTTCACATTGCCCTCAAAAGAGCTCCAACTTCTGATAATTCCCCTGCGACTGTCAACAGTCTCCACTCCTTACCTTGATTTTATCCGTTTTCTCGAAAGCCTTGTACACATTCAGCAGCATCAAGTGATCGCCCTGCTTCGACTCGAACTTGGCATGCGCCAAGGCGGCCTGTTCCCGCTTCTCTATGCTGGACACGAATATGTTCTCCCCCGAGAGTATAGCCACCAGACTGAGCATTTCCTCCAAGCACCCAAAGTTCGGTGCCGTCAGCAACAACTTGCTGAACTTGGGGTCGAGGGGGAAAAGCGACATTTGTCTGCCCAATTGCGTCAGTTCCGGTTTGGCTACCGTCTTGATGGCGCCTAAGAGCAGGAGTTGTTTGTACGCCTTGTCAACAGCATCCGGTGAGGGTTTGTCCAGGAAATCAAATGTTTTGCAGTCGATGCCAAGCGCCAGCAGTTGAAGGACCTGAAATGACAGACCGCATGAGAATCCCCATCGCATGGCATTGACTCTGGTCGACTTACCGTCGCTGAAATGTTGCTTCGCAAAATTTCTGGTTTTGGCATGCGTTCGAACTTCTCCATCTCCTCCTTCGTGTACGATCTGTAGCATGTGCCATCGGCATCACGGCCCGCACGACCGCAACGCTGCCAGCATTGTGCCTGTGATATGCGCACCACTTTGAGGATGTCCAGATTTGTGTCCGGGTTGAAGATGCGACGCTTGACAAACCCACTGTCGATCACAAAGCGAATTCCGGGGATTGTGATTGACGTCTCGGCTATGTTTGTCGCCAGAATGACTTTCCTGGCGTTCGGCGGCGAGGGCATGAAGCACTCGAGTTGTTTGTTTTGAGGTAATTGTGAGTAGAGCGGGAACACGCGGATGTTTGGGGCTTCTATTGTGTTGCTCTGCAAAATGGAGACCCCCAAATGTTTCACTTGAAATTGACCACCTCTGTGAACTGCGGACTTACCTTTGCAATCATTCGAATCTGCTGAGCCATTGCTTCTATCTCCTCCTGGCCGGTCAGGAACACCAGAACATCGTGGCTGCAAGAGAGAGGATGTGTTAGTCACAAGGCACAATGGGCTCTAAGTTTGATAATACCACTCACTTTGCCGGCGCGCATCTGTGAATCTCGAAGAGGGTCACCAGTATCGCGTGAAGGTAGTCACTTTGCGGCTCCTTTGTGTGCATCACCTTGACCGGGTACGTCTTACCCTCCAAGTACATGCCCTTGACGCCGAAATACTTTGCAAAGTGATCGATATCCATGGTGGCCGAGGTCACGAGAATCTTCAGGGGCAGCAAGTTGCGTAGTTTTCGTTGCCGCTGCGCTTCCTTAACTATCCCGAAAAGCACGTCCGTGTTGATTGTGCGCTCGTGCGCCTCGTCCAGAATAATCACCGAGTAGTTCTTCAGGAGCCTGTCGGACAAGGCTTCACGCAGCAGAGAACCGTCTGTGACGAACTTTATTTTTGTAGCACTCGATGTGCAGTCCTCGAAACGCACAGTGAATCCAACCGTTTCACCGAGTTTCGAGTTCATTTCTTGAGCGACACGCTTGGCCACGGTTATCGCAGCCACCCGGCGGGGTTGTGTGATCGCAATGATCCCTTTGCTGCCATATCCTGCGTTCAGGAGAAACTGCGGAATTTGTGTTGTCTTGCCCGACCCGGTTTCACCCATGATCACAAGTGTGTCTGCCTTCTTCACCTCCTGAACGATCCGCACCCGACATCCGTACACAGGCAAGCTCTGGCGCTGCTTCTCGATTGAGATTTTCTGCTGCTGGCCATTCGGATGGTGCTTTCCATTCGTTCCATTGCCATTTGTTGCTGGCTTGTCACCGTTTTTCTGCTTTTTCACTTTACTCTCACCGTTGCCATGATTGTCGAGGCCATTGAGCTGAGGGATTTTCCTCTTCACCGTGAAAACGTTGTGCTCATTGGCGGAGCTGGCATTGCCACCGTTCAACTTAAAAGGCGATTTCGATATAAGCGCGTACTTTGAATCCATCATAATGTCTGTTCACAAGTGGATACTTTACATTTCTGTTGGAAAACAAACCGATAGACGTGAAAAACTCGATTGAAAATGAAGCGAGTATTCGCAAAGGTGGAAGATAAGAAAAAAAAAATGATATTCTACCAATAATTTTTGTAGGTTATGTTTTGAAAGTGAGTTTTGACAGACGGGCGGTAATGCAATTTATACGTGCGTGGGAATTAGCATTTTTTTATGATGTGTCAAAATTTATACCAATCCGAATGGTCTGTGGTGTGGTGGGAAATTTGGAACATAGGTGGCGGTGGACGTTTGTTGAAATTTGG
Source organism: Myathropa florea (assembly GCA_930367185.1). NCBI lineage: Eukaryota > Metazoa > Arthropoda > Insecta > Diptera > Syrphidae > Myathropa > Myathropa florea. Next base: position 124,452,140 of record OV884002.1, on the reverse strand, counting down.
CGGTTGGAATTGAAATTAGAAAGTGTGATGAGATTCTGCAATTTTCTAAAGAATTGATTGGCTTTTTAAATAGCAAATGTCAGCATCATTGGATGATTAGCTGCTACAAGTTGTCCTTTGTCGTTTCAGGCGCGCATTTGGGTTTATTACTTAATTTTCACCGCAATATGTAATGGATCAAGTCCGATTCTAAGCAAACAATGCCTCCCTTGATGGTCCCGGCAACCCAGCTTCCAGTTGTCAAGAGCAGGTAGGTAGGTTTAAGTGGCATCAAAGTTAAAACTTAGACCACACTTGCTCCGGGATTTTAACTCTAGACACCCTCTGTGGGGTGACTTTAAAACCAACATTAATGGCGTCCACCTAGAGCATTGGTTCCAGAACCACTTCTTCGACTTTGACATCGTAACCGCTGCTGGTCCCACCCGCCCCAGTTCAGGGTCCCACATAGACTTCTTCATAATTTCTTCCAACCTCCGTGCAGCCAATAATATAGTTTGCGTTACTTCCGATCTTCTCTCTGATCACTTCGCGGTCCAGATGTGCCTACAGCTACAGCATGATTTGACTTTCCCGGCTTTCCCTCAAACATTCAGCACCCTCAAAAATATAAATTGGACAAATTTCAATAGTTCCCTAAATTTCAATTTTAACAACCTAGTCATTCCTGCCGATAGAAACCTGTCCAACGACGAAATTGATAATGCAATTCATTCAATGACTGCCATCTTATCCAACTGCATCGAAAGGCACAGTAAGAATATATCCCGCCGACCCAACTGGCTAAGAATCTCAGATCACACTGTCAGTTTGTTCGTGACAAGAAAAATATGAAAACGACGTCTAAAAAGGATTTTCCATCATTTTGGCGATCGTAATAACCCAAGCTATATAGAACTATCCTCGAGGATAAGCTGCCTAAGCAAAATTATTAAAGACAAGGTCCGATCTGAACTCAATGAGCAGTTTAGGAACAAACTATCGAGCCTAAAACCTTCATCTAACGTCTTTAAAATCATCAATCAGATCACTGGCCGAAAAAAGAACACGGCCGACGACCAGCGCGAACTAAGATATGGCGACAGAATTCTCACAACATCTTCTGAGAAAGTAGAAGCATTTGGAGCATACTACACGGACTTATACTCCCTAAAAATCCCCTCATCTGACCCTATTAATTCCCTCATTGTTGAAACTTACAATAGCTCTTTTGCTATCTGGAACCAAAACCTTACGTTAACGAATTTTTCTCCCTCTAACAAATCGAATGAGACGAACAATGATAATTTCATCACTACAAACGTTGTAGAGTTTCTAATCTCTTCCTTAAACAACAAAAAATCGGCAGGCCCAGACAATATTTCCAACTTCGTCCTGCGCAAATCCAAAAAGACAATAGCCAAGCACCTAACCCCCCTTATCAACAACTGTATTAATAATTGCTACTTTCCCACGGCTTGGAAATACGCAAAACTAATTCCAATTAAAAAAAAGAACAGTCCCAACAATATAAATGATTTCCGCCCAATCTCGATGCTGTCAAACCTGGGAAAAATTCTCGAAAAAGTCATTCTCTTAAAAATCCAAAACAGTTTTGAGGGCACTGAGCTCTCACAAGCTCATCAATTCGGGTTCAAACGAGGGCACTCCACCGAACACGCTCTACTAGTCCTACAAAATAAAATTCTAAACAAATTAAGATCCAAGCAATGCACTATTGCATGCGCCCTCGACTTAACTAAGGCCTTTGATTCTGTATGGCACAACGGTCTATTTTACAAGCTTTTCCAACTAAATTTCCATCCAAATTTTTAAAAAATAATAAAAAGTTTCCTCTCAAATCGTAGTCTGTCCGTTCATTTTGAAAATGAAAACTCCCCTCACATCCCGATTTTGGCAGGGGTCCCCCAAGGATCCATTCTCGGGCCATTCTTATTCAACCTTTACCTGTTCGACCTCCCTATCCAACACCATAATTCCGAAGCCATATTATATGCTGACGACACAATTTTATTCAGCTCACATGAAAGACCGCACGAAGGGCTAAACGAAATTAAAGGTCACCTCAACGAGCTCATACCTTACTACAAAAAATGGGGAATCGACTTAAATCTGAAGAAATGTGAACTGATATGTTTTAGGAACGCATCCGGTAGAGGCCACCACCTGGCAGTAAGAGAGAGCCGGAACATCAGACTCTCTATCGAGGGCAATCTGATACCCTTGAAAAAGTCGATTAAATATCTGGGCATACACATGCACGAAAGACTTAAAATGAACCCTCATGCTAGAAAGGCTTTAAACAACAGCAAGGCCGCAGCAGCCAAACTGAAGCTACTTATCAACTCCAAAAATGTTGAAAAAAGTACAAAACTGCTTATGTACAAGACCCTTATCCGTCCCTTGATCGCATACGGTTTCCTCATATGGTTCTCAATAACTCCTAACGTAGCCCTTGAGTTGCAAATATTCGAACGGAAAATTATCCGAAACTGCATCTCTAAAAGAAGAAGACCGTCTGGTAAATGGCATCACAACAAAACATTATACCAAAACTCGGGAATAACACCAATGCTTGCAAAAAAACGAATCTCAGCTCTCCAAAACCATGATAACCCCATTCTTCGAAACGTTTTCGGGGAAAACATTGAATGGTCGATTAACGACCGATATTACATATCCCCGATCAGTATCCTCAGCGAAGGTTCCAGCTCCTCCTTCCACATCGAAGAAGATGATAACGTCCTCACGGCTCCCTTTTACAAGAAGCAGAATCCAAACACATACAGAGGCTAAGCAGCTCAATCTCTCCAAGTTCCTTAATATTATAATGTAAATACTAGATTTTTAAAACTTTTGACTGATGTAAATATGTACTTACTATTAAAATAAATGGCTGTGTTTTCTCATGAATCATTCAATAAAAATACCACCTAAGATTAGTATTATAATCAAACTTTAACTGTGTTAAAGCAAAACATTATGTGTCTATATTTAAAGAAACGACTATAATCGTCTCTATTTCTTGTTATTCTATCACCATTTCTCTCTTTCTGTCCTCCTGTCATTTCCATAGGTTAAGTTCTATCTCTCTTGTTACATTTTAGGTTAAGTTCTCTCTTATCGCTATTCGTCTTGTTGAGTGGACGAATTACTTCAAAAACTGTATTTTGCCATATTTTAGCACAAAATAAATTATTTTTTTTTTTTGTGAGTAGCCAGACCACTTCTAAGTCGGCAGTATTTATGAATTCCCTAGTGCTATAATATATTCACATGTATTAAATTTAACTAATCAATGAATTTGTTATGAAAAGAAAATCTCAATAAATATACATACATACATACATACCACACTTGCTCCATTGTGCCGCAACATAGATTGAACATGGGTCAATCTACTTGTCCATTGCTTTGAGCTTTCGATACAGCGATTGCGGTGAGGTGAGCTCTCAGCTCTCAAAGACGTAGACACCTAAGAGATTGTACAGGTACAGAGAAGATGCGGAAAGCTCTTCACTTCTTTCTCGTCTAAACACTTTTAGCCAAAATCGTTTGCCAAAGTATGTTCCTCTGTGAGGCAGTATCCACATATTACACCCACCATGATGCTGATTTTTGGTCTGTCGAGAGAGATCAGTGTCTTGGTTCGTTTGTGATCTAACCAGATCATTCTCGTGGTGTGGCACGTTGCGCCTCTCATGCATCTATTGTTTTGAGCTGTATCTTTCCATAACAACACTTTGTCCAACTTGATCTTTATATCGGAGATTAATCAGCTGGTTCTAATTGCATTATGTTGGAAAATGCTCACACAGTAAGCCCAATAATATCAAACCTAGCAGCTTCTCTTCCTTTCCTTTCTTCTGAAGACACTCGAGAAGCTGATTCCTCATCATATCAGAAGCAGTATCGCCTCTGACAGACGTTCGCATGCTCAACATGTGTACAATAACGGTTAGTTAGTAGAGACAGCTCTACACACCCTCTTAGGTATAAATATAAGGAATTTACCCTGGTAACTTTCCTTGACATTAAAGGAGCCTTCAGAAACATCGTGTCTGAGGCAATCACGTTAGCGCTTACCGATCTCGGAACTGAAATGTTTTTTGTGGCTTTTATTCACCAGCTAATTGTTGTGAAACTCGGTGAGTCCAATGTCCGCGGTTAATAAAGGAATCCGGCAGGGTTGTCTACTCTCTCCTCTTCTATGGGATGTTGCGGTTAATTTTTTTTTTTTTTTTTTAGCGAGGGTAGTTGAAAATCTTCAAAAGACACTATGAGGACCGTTCCTCCCGAAAGGGATTTTTACCCAGTAGAAACACCTCCCTTCAAATAAAATAAAATATATTCATACTACAACTAAGTTTGACACTTATCCAGCAGTTTTATTTTCTCGATTTTGACGCGTTTTACAAGAGATTCTCCACTGAGAGTTCCTGCTAATAGCGCAACTAAGCGCGGGATGAATTCACCGTGCTAGGTCAAGGGGTTTAGTCCTTTGAAGACGGCGCAATAGATTACTTTCGTCAAGAATTGGATGGACAGCTGGGTTTATGTGCTCTTCCAGACGACGCTTATGCTTACGAGCAGTGTTCTTCGTTTCATCCTGGATTGATGCAATTCCGAGATCTCTGTGGATATCGTCGTTCCGTATGTACCACGGTGCGTTGACGATGGTTCTTAGTACTTTATTTTGGAAAGTTTGTAGTATATTTTTATTACTTTCTTTGGTACAACCCCATAGTTGTATGCCATATGTCCAGACGGGTTTTAGCAGTTGCTTGTATATAAGCAATTTGTTTTCAGTACTTAATTTGGAATATTTTCCAATAAGCCAGTACATGTCTTTATATTTTATTTGGAGCTCTTCACGTTTCCTGTTGCCGTGTTCTTTCCACTTAAGCTTTACATCGAGAGTCATCCCGAGGTATTTCGCTTCATTTCCAAAGGGTATTTGAACACCATTTATAAACACGGGCAAATTATTCACGTTGTTATATGTAAAATGTGGACGCCGTGGCGTAGTGGGTAGGTGCGTCGACTCCTACGCTCGAGGTCGTCGGTTCGAATCTCGAAAAAAAAAACATCAAACATTTTTTCACGGCTCCACCTCTTTCGAGTCACTGACAATGCTCAAAGAGTATAACTGTCTAGAAAAAAGCTTCTCAATCTCGCCGTTCGGAGTCGGCATTAAACTGTAGGTCCCCTCCACTCGTGAGAGAACAATAGCACGCACAACACGAGTGGTTGCTGAGAAGCTAGGCCCAGGTCCACCTCGGACTGTAGCGCCGCCATTATTATTATTATTATATGTAAAATTAATATGAACGGATTTAGCTTCATTGAGTTCAATTCTCCAAGTGTTTGTCCATTCGTGTACCCGATCTAAAGCACGTTGCAGTTTTCTAGTTGACTCTTCGACCGTTTTGGCAGTTACCAAAATGGCAGTGTCGTCAGCAAATGTGGGTCTTCCCCCCGAGCAACCTCCAGTCAGGAACTATAGGAAAACCAACTGGTCTCTCTATAAAAGTATCGTAGGGAAATCCCTTTCGGGAACACCTCCCTCCCCTACTGACGTCAATGAGCTGGAATGGCTAGTCAACTCTTTCACTATTGCCCTTAATGAAGCAATGGATACGGCCTGCCCACTCAAAACACTGAAGTTTAACTCCAAGCCACACTGGTGGAATAGTGAAATTGAACATCTTCGTAAAGCCAGCAGGAGGAAGTTCAATAAAGCTAAGTCCTCCGGGGATGAGCTCCACTGGGAATCCTATAAAGAATCCCTCAGATTATTCAAATCCAAAATGAAAACGGCAAAAAGGAAATCCTGGAAGCTGTTTTGCGGAAGAATAGAAGATATTTCGGAGACATCAAGACTCAGAAAAATCCTCTCCTCGTGTCCTGCCATACCAAGCTACTACATGAAGCAGGACGGCACTTGGACTACGTCTAGTAAAGAATCACTTGGGATTCTACTTGATACTCACTTCCCCAGCTGCTCTGATGACCAACCCTCCTCAGCCATGGGTTCTGGTTATCCCATTAGCAGCCTCGTGAAGCTCACCACTAAGCGCAGAATAGCATGGGCTATTCGTAGCTTCAAACCGTATAAATCCCCTGGTCCGGACGGTATCATACCAGCGGAACTCCAACTGAACTTAGACCTAATTCTTCCATGGTTGGAAACTATACTCAAAGGTTGCCTAAGCTTGTCCCATATCCCCTTGGGATGGAGACAGGTGAAGGTGGTCTTCCTACCTAAAGCTGGTCGCAGTTCTCATGTAAACCCCAAAGATTTCAGACCTATCAGTTTATCTTCCTTCCTACTCAAAACGTTGGAAAGACTCATAGATATCCATCTTCGCTGCAATATAGACCCATCTAGATTGTCAGCCTCCCAACATGCATACACTAAAGGCAAATCAGTTGATACTGCCCTACATTCGCTTGTATGCTCCATCGAAAAATCCCTTCACCATAAGGAATTCACTATGGTAGCCTTCTTGGACATCGAGGGAGCCTTCAACAATGTCTACCCATCCTCTATCATTAGTGCACTGGCAAATCTTGGCGTGGACAAAGGACTCTGTAGACTGATTTACCAACTGCTTGTCAGTAGAGTTATCATATCGAAGCTGGGTTCTACCACAGCAACCAGAGTTGCCAGCAGAGGAACACCACAAGGTGGAGTTCTATCTCCCCTGCTATGGAACATCGTAGTCAACGAACTACTTTTGTTGCTAGATAAGGCAGGGTGCAAGGTGATAGCCTATGCGGATGACATTGCTGTGGCTGTCTCGGGAAAATATCCATCAGTGCTAAGGGATCTCTTGCAGCATGCTCTCTCGAAACTTTCGGCGTGGACCAAAGTCAACGGTTTGGGCATTAATGCTTCTAAAACGGAAATTGTCCTCTTCACACGAAAATATAGTATCCCCTCGATCGACCCCCCTACCATTAACGGCACCAGTTGCAAATTCTCGGAGTCTGCTAAATATCTGGGGCTCATCCTAGATAAGAGACTAAACTGGAAGCCGAACTTAATGGAGCGCACCCGCAAGGCGACGCTGGCTCTCTACATTTGTAAAAGAGCATTAGGAAAGAAATGGGGTCTCCAACCTCATATGATCCACTGGATCTACACAACCGTCGTTAGACCCATTCTGTTGTATGGAGTACATGTCTGGTGGCCAATACTAGACAAAGCCATACACTATAATCTCATTAGGAAAGTTCAACGTCAAGCTTGCATTTGTATAGGAGGTGCGTTGAGAACCACACCCTCAGATGCACTGGACGTTATAATGAACCTATCCCCAATCGACATTTTCGGCAAACAACTAGCAAAGAATACTGCTATCCGTCTTACAGCCTCTTCCCAGTGGACCAACAATCCATTTGGCCACTCCACTATACTAAGTTCCTCTAACTTCCCCACGAGAATTCTGGACCATACCACACCCCTTTACTTCCCTGATAGACTTTTTGAAACCCTCATTCCTGATAGAGACTTCTGGAATGATAATCCCAAACCTTTTGCAGACTCCCTGCACTTTTTCACGGATGGGTCTAAAACCCAGGAGGGGGTGGGTAGTGATGTTTTCTCTGATGAACTAAATATAAGTCTCTCCCTTCGCTTACCTGACTACTGTAGTGTGTTTCAGGCGGAGATTATGGCGATTAGTGAAGCGCTGTCTTGGCTCAAATGGAATGTAATATCCGCTCGTGATATTTGCATTTTCACTGACAGCCAGGCAGCCATCAGAGCCCTGGAACTGGTCTCTACAAACTCCAAGACTGTAATAAACTGCCGTTCATCTTTAGACAAGATGGCCGACCAGTTCAATATTTGCCTGTGCTGGGTGCCAGGACATAGAGACATTCCAGGCAATTGCAAAGCAGATGAGCTCGCCAAGCTCACTACTTCACAGCCATTACTTCCCAAACACAGTAGCTTAGGTATGCCCCTCACAACTTGCAAATTGTTGCTCTCATTAGAGGCAACTCGCGAAATAGATAACAGATGGGTGAATGGCACTTCGTGTCACACCTCCAGGTTAATCTGGCCTAGGCTAGATTCCAAAAGATCTAAGGATTTAATATCTCTTCACAGATCGAATATAAGCTCTATCGTCGGTGTCATCACAGGACACTGCCTCATAGGAAACCATGCCATCAGACTAGGTGTCCCGGCTAATGATTTCTGTAGAAGCTGCCTTGATGAGGAGGAAGTGGAAAGTGTCCCACACCTCCTATGCTCCTGTCCGGCCCTGGCGTCTATTCGACGTCAATATTTAGGGGCCTACTTTTTTGATGATTTGGGTGAACTTAGTACGGCTCCCATAAATAATCTACTTCGCTTTACTACAGGCTCCAAATGGTTTCCCTCAGACAACTTAGTGGTTTGATCACGATCAAACCTTGTGGCAGCACAATGGATCAACTATGGTCTAGGTGCACACACACACACACACAGGAAAGCCACATCTCACATAACATAACAGCAAATGTGCCTAGTACAGTGCCAAAATTTTGTGGCATATCGCTACTAAAAAGTAAGTAGAGGAGAGGACCAAGAACACGTCCTTGGGGTACTCCAGCTTCTATAGATTTAAATAGCGAGTATTCTTTTCCATGTTTTACACGGAAGATTCTGTAAAATTTTCCCGGGAAGAACTGTCGCAGTTTGTGTTTCAAACCTTCGGGCCAAACCTTGTCAAAGGCCTGCGAAGCATCGAGAAATATAGCTGAGCAGACTTGCTTTTGTTCAAACGATTTTTCTAATAACATCAGTTATTCAATGTATTTGGTCAATAGTCGAATGCTTATTTCTAAAACCAAATTGGTGATTAGGGATAAGCCGTCTTTCTTCCACAATCGGACTTAAATGCCTAAGTAAAATTCTTTCAAACACCTTAGACATTATCGGAAGAAGTGGAATCGGTCTGTAAGGCTTTTTTTCTGTTGGGGGTTTACCCGGCTTGAGTACCATTATTACTTCCGCCACTTTCCACTAACTGGGGACATGTTCTGATCTAAAGGCGGCATTAATGAGGTAGAGAAACTTCAGAAGCGCTTTCTTAGGTAATTATTTTAGAACTTCTCCTGTGATTAGGTCATAACCAGGAGCTTTTTTGGGTTTGAGCTAATGTAATTCTTTTTTGAGCTCTGTCAGAGTAGCATTTCTTATAGAATAATTGTCAAAGTGTATGCCCGAACCGTAGGAGTTTACAGGAAGTGTTTGTCCATCGTGCGATTTAAACGTCGCTTCCAAGTGATCTGCGAAGAGATCCTCTTTCTCTTTATCTTCTTTTGCCCACTCGCATTGATTTTTTCGAATTGGGGTTGCGGTTAATGAACTACTACTTAACCTAGAGAGGACAGGATGCAAAGTGATTGCCTATGCAGACAATGTTGCTATAGCAGTTTCCGGAAAATTTTTCTCAACACTCAGGGACATCACGCACCATGCTTTCCACAGTCTAACCTCATGGACCAATGCATGCGGTTATGGAGTCAATCCGCATAAAACGGAACTAGTACTTTTCACGACGAAATACATAATTTCCCCATTCGACCCTCCCTCACGATGTGGCTTAAAACTGCCACTCACAGACATGGTCAAATTCTTGGGTCTCATCACTGATCGTAAACTAAGCTGGAAGCCCAACATCATTTTTTTTTTTCGGAGGATTTTTGAAACTCTACTGAAGCACTCAGACTCAAAACTGGTACTGCCAGGTAGCAAACTACTCATAGTGCCGTTAATTTGATCCCAACGGCAAATGATGACTGGGCCAGATTCGATTTCACTGGGATTCGAACCTGCGACCCCTCTAACTTGGGGCAGGCACTTTACCAACTGCGCCATCCAGTCGTATAGCCCAACATCATGGAGTGAATTATGAAAGCCACCACAGCGCTCTACTGTTACAAAAAAGCAAGGTTGTCAAAAGAAATGGGGGACATTCTTTTCTTCCTCCTTATCTAAGCAGGTTCTTGGAGAAGACTCAACGTCTTTTAGAGTGGCAGTCCAGTGATGACAGTTCTCAATTTTTGATCTCATAAGAGGTATTACATTTATAAAACAAACAGTTAGTGTGGGACAGATCAATGTAAAGATTTGCCTCTTTGTGCCTGTAGGCCATCTTGTGTACGATTTTCCAGTTGCTGTATCTTTGAGCAACATTTTACGAGTATTTAGCGACACACCTAGGTGTCGCGCGGTATCACAAGTGGGCCTAATTTGTGTGGCTGTTTTCATTCACAGCCTGGCACTAGAACCCTACGTAGCACCTCCTTGTTCTTATTACAGACAACTCCTGCCTTCAATGGTTTACCGAGGCCGAATCTCCTCTGAATCTCGGCTCTGATATTGTTGAATTGACTACGAATTTCAATCATTGCCTATTGCCCCACTCTTTTAGGTTGCTTCCGCTTCCATGTTGCAACATTTTTCTGTGGCCGATTGTCCAAGTGGGTGCAGGGTGGTGTCTGGCAAGTTCATCCTTTCTACAATTCCCTGGATTGCCTCCATGAACTGATACCCGAAATGAGATTTGCATGAGTTTTGTTTCATCATGAACTTGGTCAAAAAAAACTACTGACCTCATAGATATTTTGTTAGAAGCCCGTGTGACTCCAGTCCAATTCAACAACATTCAACCGTAATCAGGAGTGGAATCTGAACAAATTTGAAATACTGACCAGGAGGCATGACAGATTATTTGATTAAGACTCGAACTGCAGCACTTACTTAGAAGGAAAAGAAGAACATTGTCCAACCTAGAGGATGATAGAGGTAATTATGTACTAGTTCTCATTAATACCAAGAGTGCAGCGTGTTCTTGAAAAGTCAATAAAACCGATCCCATAAAGCGCCATCCGTGGTCCCATAAGTATATTTATTTAGAATCCAGATATAATTGGTGAGCATTTACGGTCCATTTATCATCGGTCTCCGAGTATTTAATGAAATAAGAAATTTTCAAAAATAAACAAAAGATTTCCTCATGCCGGGAGGCCATCGTTTAATTTTTTTATGGTTCCCCGTATAAATAGACTCGCTGTCTATTCGCTGAAGAGCATAATTGGTGCTTTGTTTGAGTTCTAGAGCCTAGAGATGAGGCGGGGGAGATTATCCATTCAATGTGTCGGGACGAATGAAAAATATTAATTCGATGTGATACTAGGCGCTCCGTTCGAACACAGTGAGAATTTGGAACTTCAAAGCATATTCAAAAAATTTGGCTGCCCTCTAAAATTTGGGACTGAAATGTTGCTAAAGTGTTGTTTATGATATGTCATGTGACTTGCTTGAGGTGTTTTTCATTCACAACTTATTAATTCACGCAGAAGAGTAGAGATCTTTCAAAAGATGCGAGCGTATAAGCGATACACCGCATGGGCAGAGAAAATTTTGTCAACATGGAAACGGAAGGCTTAAAAAATTCCGATCAATTCAAGGAACAATATCAGCATCAAGATTCATAGGAAATTCTGCCACAGAAAACAACTGTAGAGTGGCCTCTACGAGAACAAGGGAAAGTTAGGTTAGGCTCGAGTGGCGGGCTACATACAGCCACATAATGTGTGTCGATTGTGATACAATGCGGATCAAACTTTCACCTAATGATTATGAGTTAGCAGCGAAACGATATTTTTTTTTATCGGATGTTTTTGTAACACTACACTGGAGCAATCCGACTCAAGAAGTGGTCCGTTGTATTTCCAGACAGCAACCTACTTTTAATGCAGTTTCATGGTCTTCCGAAGGAAGACCACCAGGCGCTTCTGTGATAAGGAGCATCATCAGCTCTCACCTCATCAGCACCGAATAACTGCCACCTGATCCGAGCAAAGGCGGGACAATGACACAGGAAGTGCTCTGCAGTGTCATCGTCTTCTCCACAGGCGTCGCAGAGGGTTTCATCGTTAAGGCCAAGCACACTTAGGTGTTTGGCCAAGGTGTAGTGCCCCGTTAGTACGCCGGTGAGTTGTCTGCAATCTTTTCTGTTAAGAGATAACAAGAAAGTCGCGGATTTCTTACAGACGTTGGCGAGCATGCGTTTGGTCTGTCTACATCCTGGGAGTCATGCCACCTGCGTTTCTGCTCTCCAGAAGTCCAACCATCGAAGTAAGTCCTAACCAAGGACGCGGGCAGTCGCAGCGTATGTTCAGGTCCTGAGAATACCTCTTCTGATCCTCGCCTAGCAAGTTCATCGGCGATCTCATTTCCTGTGATCCTGCGGTGTCCCGGGACCCAGACAAGTCTTAGCGAATTTAAGCTACCGATCGAATTCAGAGAAGACTTGCATTCCTGAACTATCCTGGAAGTGGTTAAAGGGTTGAGCAAGGCTTTAAGCACAGCTTGGCTGCCGCTACAGACGCAAATACTTCGCCCCTTCCACCTATTCTTTACAATATAGTTCTAAGCCACTAGTATCGCATAGGTTTCCGCTTGGAAAACCGACGCAAATTTATTTAACGAAGTGTGCAGTCTAAAGTTGTTGTTGATGGCCTTGAGAGTACACGCCATGAAGTGGATATCTAGGGGAGGAAGGGGAGATTCAGCAGTGCATCAAGAGCAGAGCCAGGCGTTCTTTGAAGTTTGGTGAAAGCAGCAGTTACGTATTTACGCGAAAGCTTAGGAGAGAAGGAGCCGTGTAGATCTTTTTTATGATAGACCCCAGGATTTGCCGAAAATTCCCTTACACTGCCAGAAAACTGACAGTGCCTTGGCAATTCTCGTTTCGATGTGTTTCTTCCACAGAAGCTTCATATCTAGAATGACACCCAGATATTTAGCTTCATCGGAAAAGCGGATAGTGACACCTTTTAGTACTAGTTGAGTTAAACCAGTCAATTTCCTCCTCCTCGTGAAGAGGACAACCTCGGTTTTAAGAGGGTTGACTGAAAGCCCATTTCTAGTACACCAATCGTCGATCACGTCTAGAGCTGCCTGCGCTTTTGAACACACATCCGCTAGGCATGATCCGACAGACAGAACAGCTACATCATCCGCATAGGCCTGGGCGTAGATGTTAGAACTATTGAGAGCATCGAACAGAGAGTCAACCAGCATGCACCATAGCAGAGGAGACAAGATGTCACCCTGTGGGCAGCCCCTATTTACCCCCGCCATAACATACTGGCCACAATCCGCGTCCACAATAACGATATTGACGATATTAATGCCAATTCTGCCTGAAAAAGTAAACTCTCCAGTAGATCTTTCTGTGGACCGAGAAAACACTACATGAGCAGAGAAGGTGATAGATTGTTTCTTCCTATCAGACTGCTGGCGAGCGGTTTTAGGCGTTCACACAAAACTGCAGAGAAAATCTTGCACGCGATGTTAAGGAGACTCATCCTTCGATAGTTGGCATAGTTAAATGGGTCTCCTATCTTGTGGATCGAGCAAAACGGTACTGAGATTCCACTCATCGGGCATGCTTTCTTTGGACCATATCTTACAGATGAGCTAGTGCATGGGCCAACATGCAAAACTAAGTGACTCGCCTACACCTATTAATGAAGAGGATCAGGGTTCCATAAACGATTGCATTCGGGAGGATAAACTAGCATGGGCCATTCATTCATTCGAAACCGCTGGACCCGATGGTATCTTCCCTCCGATGCTACAAAGAACCAAAACCATTTTAATCCCCAGGCTCCAGACAATCTTTATCGCATGTCTGACCTTGGGCTTTATTCCAAACCAATGGAAAGAGGTAAGAGTAGCTTTCATTCCTAAAGCAGGAAAAACTAGTCAAACTCTTACAAAGATTTTCAGACCAATTAGTCTTTCTTTGTTTCGTCTCAAAACACTTGAAAGACTACTGAATCTGCATATAACGAATCATCTCTCATTAAACAAGTGCCTCCCATACTCACAGCACGCCTATACCAAAGGTAAATCTGTCGAGACTGCACTGCATGAGGTCACGAGAACTATTGAGATATTCCTTAACTTTAAAGAATTCCTCGACATAGAGGAGGCCTTTAGCAACCTGAGCATCGACACCATCGCAAGAACGTTAGAAGATCTAAAGTTTCACAAATTTCTTACCAAGTGCATAAGAATCATGCTCAGAACTAGAGTAATCAACACGAACCTAGGGAATATCAATTTAAGGAAAAGTGTTGTGAGGGGAACCCCACAAGATGGTGTTTTATCACCCCTCTTGTGGAACATCTCCATCAACAATATCCTAAAATCTCTTGAAAACAAGGGTATTAAGGTAGTCGCTTATGTTGATGACGTAACCATCCTGCTAGCAGGTAAATTTCTACCCACCATCAGTGAAGTCATGCAGGCCGCATTATGCGGCCACTAATCTTCGGCTGAAAATAGTATCCTCAAGATTAACCCAAGTAAAACAGAGCTCGTTCTATTTACAAGGAAATACAAGATTCCAAAATAGAAGACTTCTTCTTCTTCTTAGGGCGCTACAGTCCGAGGTGGACCTGGGCCTCACTCAACATGCCTCTCCAGCCAGCACGATCTTTCGCCAGCTGTCTCCAGTTTCGCACACCAAGCCGGCAGAGGTCCCCCTCGACTTGTGTGCGCCACCTTGTTCGTGGACGTCCTCTGTTGCGTTGTCCCACAGGCTCAGAGTCGAAGACTCTTCGGGCCGGAGCTAAGTTGTCCATACGCTCTACATGGCCTAGCCATCTTAGGCGTTGGATCCGTAGACGCCTGGCTAGACTCATGTCGCTGTACAGCCCATACAGTTCGTGGTTGAATCTTCTCCTCCAAATGCCATCAACGCAAACAGGACCAAAGATCGCGCGCAGAACTTTTCTCTCGAAAAGACCAAGAGACTGTTCATCCGCTTGGGATATTGTCCATGCCTCTGCACCGTAAAGCAGGACTGGGATGATCAAGGTCTTGTATAAAGTCAGCTTGGTCTTCCGAGAGAGAGTTCTACTACTCAATTGCCTTTTGAGCCCAAAAAAACAGCGGTTGGCAAGATTTATTCTGCGGTTGATCTCGAAACTGATGTTGTTTGTACTGTTTACTGCGGAGCCAAGGTAGACGAAGTCCTTTACTACCTCAAAGTTATAGCTGCCTATGGTGACGTTCTGGCCAAGTCGTCGATGTTGTGCGTCCTTTCTCGATGACAGCATATACTTTGTTTTGCCCTCGTTTACCGCCAGACCCATTTTAGCCGCTTCCGTTTCAATGCCAGCAAACGCATCATTGACGGCTCGCTGTGTTCGCCCAATCACTTCAATGTCATCCGCGTAAGCTGGCAGTTGAACAGACTTTTGGCAGATCGTGCCTCTTGTGTTGGCCAGTGAGTTTTGCACGACAGCACGTCGCCTTGTCTAAAACCTCTTTTGACATTGAAGGTCTCGGTGAGTTCGTTACCGACCTTGATGGAGCAGCGAGAGTTCTCCATCGTCATCCTGCTCAGTCTGACGAGTTTGGCAGGAATGTCAAAACTAGACATGGCGCTGTATAGCTCGTCTCTATGCACGCTGTCATATGCGGCCTTGAAATCGACAAATAGATGATGTGTGTCGATCTGCATTTCCTGGGTCTTCTCCAGTATCTGCCGCAGTGTGAAGATTTGAGCGATGGTGGACTTCCCGGGCCTGAAACCACTCTGATAAGGACCTATCAGTTTGTTCACGAATGGTTTCAGGCGTTCACACAAAACGGGAGAGAACATTTTGTAGGCGATGTTAAGGAGACTTATCCCTCGATAGTTGGCGCAGTCAAAGGGGTCTCCTTTCTTGTGGATCGGGCAAACGATACTGAGATTCCACTCATCGGGCATGCTTTCCTCCGACCATATCTTACAGATGAGCTGGTGCATGCGCCCTACCAGATCACCTCCAGCTGCTTTAAACATTTCGGCGGGCAGACTATCTGCACCAGCAGCTTTATTAGACTTCAGTCTCGATATCGCTATCTTGACTTCGTCTAGGTCGGGGGGACGGTATTCTCTTCTATCATCGTCCATTGTGTTGAGTGGAACATTCTGCCTGACAGCGGTATTTGTGTCCTCATCGCCGTTCAACAGTCTGCAGAAATGATTTTTCCAAATTCTCAGTATCGACTGCGAATCTACTACTAGTTGTCCATTTTCGTCCCGGCAAGCTTCTGTCCGAACTTTATATCCATTCGATAAAAGTTTTACCCTTTGGTAAAACTTTCAGACATCATTTCTGCCATAACACCTCTCCATCTCCTCGATCGCGCGCTTCTCGTGCTCTTTCTTTTTCTTCCTGAGAAGCCGGTTCTCTTCCCTTCTTCTCTGTTCGTAGAGCTCACGAACAGCTCTCGTGGTTCGATGCAGCGATAAAAGACACCCAGAATAAAAAACATTCCCCTCACTGTCTCCAATGAAGCTAAGTTCCTTGGAGTTACGTTCGACTCCAAACTAAACTGGAAGAGGAACACCGAGGAATGGATGAAAAAAGGTCTCAACGCTTTTTACACCTGCAAACAGACCTTCGTCAAAAGATGGGCCCTACAACCACACATTATCTACTGGTTGTACACGGCCATCGTGAGACCTATCCTCACCTACGGCCGTATTGCTTGGTGGGAAGCAGTTTACACCAAATCCTACCTGAGCAACTTAAATAGTATGACTTTGACAAGAACTTTACGATCTTTATCCCAGATAGGCAGAATTGGGAAAAGCCTGATTCCATCAAAGGCACACCCATTTTCACTGATCGATCGACAACAGAAGACGGTACGGGAGCATCTTCTGTGAGACACTAAGAATAAGCAATGCCAATCGGCTTACTGACTATTCTAGTGTATTTCAAAATCTTTGCCATTAAGAAAGCTGCGCAGATTGTACAGCAAATGGACCTTCCTGACATGGAAATCATCTTCTGCTCGGACAGTCAAGCGGCCTTGAAGGCATTGAATTCCCATCTCATAAACTCCAAATCCGTCAAGGATTGCATTAAAGAGCTTAAAAGCCTGAACCGCCACAAAATCCTTCTGTGCTGGGTTCCTGGACACTCCAGCATTGAAGGAAACGAAAAGGCAGATGAACTGGTATGGACAGGTTCAAGTTCAGACGCAGAATCGGCTGACAATACTATCCACCCTCCCATTAGCTCAGCCAAAAGACTCATTCAGCAAGTACCTGTGTCAGCAGCAAAGGAACAGTGGCAAAGCCACCCAGGCTGCGTCATATCCCACTGCTTATGGCCCAAATACGATATCAACAAGACCAAATCCCTCATATCCAACAACAAGAAAATCATGTGCATCTTAAGAGAGATTCTCACTGGCCACTGCACGATAGGTGCAATGGCTAAGAGACTAAACCGCCCGGCAAACGATTTCTGTAGGAGCTGTATGGATGAAGAAGAAATTGAATCAGCGGAGCATCTCCTTTGCCATTGCCCTGCTTTACAAGAACGACGACTCACTCAGTTGAAAGAAAGGTTCTTTCACGAGCTCAGCGATGTGGCGAAGGTACAGATCCCTGACCTAAGGACATTTTTAACTAGAACGGGGTTGTTTTGGTAATTGCATACTGACCCTGCGTTAATTCTCGGTAAGCATGCAATCCTTACAGGGTATACACAATGGACATTCACGCCCTCTGCGTGTAATTGCTGGCAACGGCATAAAGCCCTCCTAACCTAAGCTAACCTAGTGCATGGCCCAATCAGATCACCTCCAGGTGCTTTAAACATTTCAGCAGGCAGACCATCTGCACCAGCTTCCATTTTCGGTATTATTTCACTTTGCTAAAGTGGAAATAACGCTGAATTTTGGAATTCGGGGTTATTTCACTCGGCGTTATTTCGCGGCGCCGTTTTCGGTCGATAAAAACAGCTGCATGACACCACGTCGGTAGCTAGCACTACCTTTTACTAGCTGTCTCCAATTTTGCACACCTAGTTGGTTGAGGTCCTTCTACGTTGTCCCACAAATTTAGAGCCGATCATTCTTCGAGCCGGAGCTAGTTGTAGATGCACTCTAAATGGAGCTGATCATCTGATTGGCCAACAGGAGCGTTCAGAGCTCTAGGAACTATCTAGTCCTTTTATTTTGTCTACGGGTTCGTGGTATCAAATCACACCCTAAAGGGAATTTACCGATCAGGTGTCAGATCTGAAGAACTATCAACGTTTGTATTAGACGCTGCCTGTTCAAAAGTGAGTAAGTCTCTGGAACGTCAGCGATACTAGCTGTTACAGGCATAGACAAAACGCTATAGGGAACAGTTGACTTGTCTACAACTGGCGCAGATTGCATTCGATCTATTGCGCATACGAAGAATGGACTGGGAGGAAGTCCATGAACGCTTGTAGCCGCTCTCTCTCCTCTAGGACAAAGAAACATCAATTCGCAACATTGCAACAACCCTTTACGATCAACCATTCATCATCAGACGATGGGGAAAGTCAAAATTGATAAGCTACAACGATTGGATCAACACTCACGTCCATATGTCATATCAAGTGAAGCAGTTTCCCAATAAATCCACTGATCGAAATTGAAAAACTTGACCGAAACACCTCCATAAACACACCCTCAAGCACAAAAACAATAACAAAAAACGGAAAATACCCCTCCACAGACGGTTGGGTAAACATAAATTCGAAACCATTCACCTGTTGGTTGAATCATCGCCTGGAAATAATCGACACGGAGAAAGAAGAGAGGACCGTTCTCCGTTCTCCGCGCAAATACTTCGTGTGATTGCTACCAATTAGACGTACATTATCATTTCTCGAGAACCACCGAAGAGGCGAAATTCGGCAGCAGTAAAGCATTCGATCCGTCCGTGTGTGTGCCACATTTCATTCAAATGCGAAGTTTTAATTAATTAACGGAAATCCCACGCAAGGAACGACCAATTATCGCCCTAAACGCGCTGGCGAGTGCTTGAGGAACAAAGCAATTTTGCAGCCTTATCAATTGGCCTAATCGAATCGGCACTGCCTCTGATACCAGGAAGTGAATCTAATCTGTCAAAATCAAGACGATTATTCTGTACGTCGTCGTCGTCGGTTGGACTAAATTGTGGATGATCACGTCAGCATCGACACTCTGCGGCTGGTCTTGTTAGCGCCCCACTTTCGCTGGAGCCGATGTTTAAAAATACTCCACAAACATTCATTAAACGGCGTGGAATCAATTAATTTCGTCGTAAGGGAGAGAGGCATTATCCAAAATTGATGAGATAGATTCTCTCCCTTCTGCCTCTACCTGCTCGAGGAGCCAGCAACACATGGCTTTGTTTGTTTTTTCTTTCGCCCCCGGTCGGAGTGGAGGGTGTTGAGCGCCTTAGGCAGTTTTAGGGAGGTCTGTTATTGAGTTGTCATTTTTCGACGTTCGACAATTACTGTCATTGACTCTGATCCAGACTTCTCTGAGCCTTAAGTCAGCGGGTCACATCGCACTTAGGTCCGCAAGGAGAAGTATGAGCTCAATTTGTGCGTTATTCCACATTGCGGTCAACGTCTCAAGTAGGTTCGCCAGGAACCATGGTGACGAAGCGTGAGATTTATCGTGCCACGTCTCGCTGAGATCCGTATGGAGCCATTGTCATGGAGCATGGCCTTGATCTGTGCGTACTTCCATATAGGTTTCCCCCATGATAAGTTATCTCTAGTCAGTACAGGCTAGCTCTGACGCTCCCTCGAAACCAGTCAACGTCCATGCATGCAGCAGCATTCCCAGGGTTCGATTCTGGGCGCACTAACTTTCGTTTTTACGGCACCAACTCTCTCCACTCACTGCAAATGCTCAGGGCGTTTAGCTGCCTAGAAAAGCCTGTCAAACTTAATCGTAATTCCTCTCCACTTGCACAAAACGAGTAGTTGCTGTAGTTGAGCCCGAGTACACGTCGGGCTGTAGCGCCACTTAAAGAAAAAAAGAAGGGGCTGATGTTGGTAGATCTTCCAGCGATTTGTTGCGCTTGAATGCCGGAGATTGTAGAAATGATGGTTCTCATTTGTTCTGGGAGGCCCCCTTTAAGAGGTATACTCAAAGGAAGCTTATCCATCTTTTTGTCCGGATGAGTCGATGAGATCTTCTCAAGAAGTTGAAGCACTGCATGTCTCTCTTTGGACACTTGAGGTATATGTTGTCCGTTCTTGACAGGGTTGCAAGTGACAGAACTAGATCTGTAGTCCGGAGTTCTGAGTGTCGAACCATTGGTGTTGTCCGAACTAAGTGAAGTTGAGTCAAAGTTAAGGAAAACATTGTTATTTGCAATTGTTATCATTTTGATCAAAGTCTGTTCGGATTGGCAGTTGGTTAAGTTCCTGCCCCAAGTTAGCGAGGTCCCAGGTTCAAATCCCAGAGAAAGCAAAATTAAAACGCTTTTATCCGGTTTTTCAAATCTGGTTCAGCCACCAATTGCCATTGGGATCGAATTAACGGCACTATCACTGGAGCGGTCGATCAGTGGTAGTAGTCTGACTGTGGTTATCACAACGGACTAACATGGTCTAAGTGTGCTGGTGAATTCACTAGCAGCCCCCTAATCTAACCTAACCTAAACCTTGGTTGAGATTTCCACGTGAATCATGTAATTGGCGTCTCCCGGCTGTCCCCAACTGCATGAATATTGAACTGCGTGAACAGATACTTCGGCAACATTTTTCAACAGAAAATTAGCCTCTAATCCGGTTTGCAGTAAAAATAAGCTAAGGTGACTGTCCTGCAGAAGCGGTGGACGCATTTATGAAAAGAAAGGTCCATTGTGCAAGGTCTGCAGTTAAAGTTGAGTCTTAGATAAGCAGCATACTTCTTCTTTTTCTGATGCCGCTACAGTCTTGGGTGAACCTGGGCATTAACCAACAAGCCTCTCCAGCTGGGACGATCTTTAGCCAGTTGCCTCCAATTACGCACGTCAAGTTGGCTGAGGTGCTTCTTAACTTGTGTGCGCTATCGGTTTTGTGGTCGTCTTCTATTGCGCTGCCCGACCAGACTACTACAAATTAAAACCAAAAGAAGCATATTTTTCAAAAGACGAAGTAGAAAGTGTTGAGTTATTGACTAAGATCATGAATCACTCTTTTCTTTCGCCCTCCTTTCCATAAAATTCTCTGCAGTGGACTACACACTTCTCGAGATGAATAAATTCATTGAGTGGCTTTCGTATTGACATCTGCCTTGGCATCATTTTGGCGAAGTGTGTTGTCATCTTTAATCCGGTTTGTAAGAATTTTGATGAACCTTTTCTTGACCACACCAAAGATGACTTGTTCTACGCTGTATAACCGGATTGCAAAGGGTGTTCCAAAGTTCAGCTTTGGTGGAAAATGATGATTTTTTTAATAAAAATGTTGCATTTCTTATTGATTTGTTAAGTGTACAGTATAGGGTTATACGGCGAGCGTAAAGGGTAAATTGCCTTCACAACTTTGCTGGACAATTTGTACTCTTTTGTCGAAACTTATTTGACCATTTTGCATGATTTTTGTGCTTAATTTGTTCCTTTAAGGCGTGGGTGGTCAAGATATTGTTGTCAGAAGCCTCAGATCGAAATGCAACTACTTTAAATCACGCGGTCTTTGTGGCCAGTTCGACATAAAGCGAAAATTACACGATCAGCAAATGACTCAGACAGCATTTGAATGATTTCTTGAACAGTATCGGATGTGGCACCGTCTTGTTGGAACCAGATTTCATCCACATCGGATATACATTTATTACACTTTTATTACATACTTGCACGTCTTAAGTGAAATAAACCTCACCATTGTACATTTTCTGTTATGTTTTATCGTGAATTAATTACCTCTTTATTATAATTGCGAATTGGTGAAGTTGACACTTGACATTTAGAGGAGTTATTAAAAACTTTCTTTTCCAATTGCATTACAAGATTCGTTCGTCTTTTTTTTCCCCAAAGGTTTTTCTTGCGTTATTCTCACGATGACGAGTACCGTTAACTTTTTTTTGCGGACTAAATGCATTTTCGAAGAAAAATGGTGGTCCGATGATTCTGCGCTGACACGTTGTCGATGTTTTTGTTTCCCAGCAATCAACTTGTGAATTTTCTGAACTCAAAATACGAAAAATGTTGACGATTAACGAGCCATCAGGGTGAAAATAGATCCCATCACGGAAGATGATCCACCTATTGTCGTCCATTCAATGAATTTTCTTCAATGTGCACGATCAGAATGCTTCAGGTCTATTACACTTTGTATGCATGCAGATACAAACGTTTCGTGAAAATACGCTTTGGAGCTTCTCAAAATTTCCAATTTTTGACCACGATGACAAAATTGTGTTCAACACTCTCATGATTTGCTTCCAGGCTTCCTCTTGAACGACTTTCACAGTGTCGACGGTCACAGTGTCTATGATCACGAATTGATCCAATCTGTTAGATTTTTTAATTATTCTCTTCACAGTTCTTCTTCTTCTTCTTCTTAGGGCGCTACAGTCCGAGGTGGACCTGGGCATCACCCATCATGCCTCTCCAGTCAGCACGATCTCTCGCCAGCTGTCTCCAGTTTGACACATAAAGCCGGCCGAGGTCCTCCTCGACTTTTGTGCGCCACCTTCTTCGTGGACGTTCTTTGTTGCGTTATCCCACAGGCTCAGAGTCAAAGACTCTTCGGGCCGAAGCTAAGTTGTCCATAAGCTCCACATGGCCTAGCCATGTTAGGCGTTGAATCCGTAGACGCCCGGCTAGACTCATGTCGCTGTACAGCTTATACAGTTTATGGTTGAACCTTCTCCTCCAAATATCATCAACGGAAACAGGACCAAAGACCGCGCGCAGTACTTTTCTCTCGAAAAGGGCAAGAGACTGTTCATCCGCTTGAGATATTGTCCATTCTCTTCACAGTTAAAGAAGCTAAATCACTATTCTGACCAGATTTTCTACGAACAGTTTTTACATTCCTGTTATACTTGTCACGTTGTGAGAGAGTGAGACTTTCAATGTCAACGTCAGCTTAAGGCAAAGCTACACTCTGCCATAACTCCTTCAGCATAATTCTTTGGTAGATCGTGCAAAACTCACTGGTCAACACTTGAGTCAGGACCTTACAAACTTTCGTACAAATGCTAGCGTACTCGGATAACCATGACGTGATTGGTGTCGAAAGCAGCCAGCTGTCAATAAGGCTTTTGCTGGCATTGAAATGGCTACATGCTGGCTTAAATGTGTCCTGTGGTTAACGAGCCCAAACTGAAGTAAATTTTTTTAAATTTTCTATCACTTTCTACCATTTTCTACAACTTTTTTTATGATGGTCTTATTGTTTTTATGCGTTTTTTATTCTTTCGTTTTTATACAAAAATACGAATTTCGTTCGTTTTTCAGGTACTGGCATTTCAATGTATTCATATTAAAAATGATTTAATGAAAAAAAAAATGTCGTCAAAAGTTGTTAAGTTTTGGAATGAAATCTAAAAATATATTCGGTGGTCATATTGTTTTGTCCGTAACTGTAGAAGGTGGCCAAGTGCAAGTTTCTTTTAAAAAATGCAATAAAATGAACAAAATTAGAATTTTTCCATGTTTTATGAATTTATTAGTAAGACCTAACATTCCCATTAAGTATGAAATACAATGTTGTTCATGTGGCTGCTTCGGCTGGCTTCGCAGACCCCAATTTTCCAAGACCTTGTTGATGGTTTCGGGCTGTAGCTCACGATATTGGTCTTAAGTGCTTGAATCGTTTTCGGATTGTTGGCATAACATTGGTCCTTCACGGTTCCCCATAAAAAAAAGTCCAAAGGTCCAAATCGCAGCACAGAGGCGGTCAATTGAAATCGCCAAAACGGCTGATAACACGATTTGGGAATTTGGTGCCCAATAGATCGATTATGGCATGGCGCACCATCTTGCATGAACCAGAAGTCGTCCAAATCCACGACTTCAATTTAAGTAAAAAAAAAGTCGGTTAACATGGCTCTGCAACGCCCACCGTTGACCGAAACCTTGTTCCCAGCCTCATCTTCGAAGAAAAATGGTCCAATGATACCACCTCTCCACAATCCACACCAAACTGTCACTCTCTGTGGATGCATTGGCTTCTCGACAATACCGTGCGGGTTTTTCGAGCCCCAGATGCCGATGCGGCAATTTTATTTATTAACGTAGCCACCGAGATGAAAATGCCTTGTCAGAAAAGATGATTTTTCGCCCAAAATCGTTATCCAATTCATGCTGCTCTATGGCCTAAACTTCGAATCGATAACGAAGCGAATGGGCGTGCACCTTCAATTGCTGAGTCAATTGGACCTTGTAAGCGAATAATCCGAGATCTTTGTGCAGAATTCTCCTCAGGCTAGTGCGTTGAGCTGTTGATATCGATGGCGAGTTCATGTTCGTGAATTGAGTCTCACACTCTCGGCCACAGCAACCACATTCTCATCTGTGGGCACCATACGACGACGGGGACCATGAATGTGTTATCCACTCGCATGTCCGTCTCACGACCTTATTGCTTAAACTTGCGTACAGAAGTCGCGGTTGGTGCTTCATTTCGGCCAAAACTTCTTGTCAAAAAACACGCTGTTGGAGCTACACAGCACTCACTTTGGAAATAAGTTTTCAATATTTCCCAACGTTGTTCAGGCGTAAAGCGACTCATTTCGTTCCGCGGAGGTATGATACTGACCTGCTGTGAAGATTTCGAGCGGAAAACAGCTGTCAGTGTCAAAATAACCTATGATTTAAAAAAAGAACCACTAGATGTCTCACCCTGTACTTTCTCTTAAAACAGACTGCAATGGCTTGACAGACGAAGCGCTAGGGATAGTTCCGGAAAAATAGCCAAGACCTCATGCCTGCGCCGTCATCCAGTTGGGTTTCAGACTTCATTAGCCCAGCAGTCTCCTTTGTCTAGGATTACTTCTGCTGGAAGGCCTCGAAGTGTGGTCATCAGTTTGTTTCGGAATCTTCGCCTTATAGAGTATTTCCACGTGTTTCCTTTGCTGCGAGCTTTGCTTGATTGCACCCTCTAGACTGTAGAGCCGCCCTGCTGGCTGACAGTTTCCCAAAAATATCAATGGGAAACAGGAGGAGCAATGTTTCTAGGACGGCTGAGGACGTGTTATAAGCTAGGTTGGCTGGGCCACGGTGACGGTGAGTAGGACGGCGGCACGCTTGCGGTTGCACGGCTTAGCTCGTCGGACGGGGCGGTTCTTGTCCTCCCACTCGTACACCACCAGTTGCAAACAAAAAATATCGTGCCTGTAGCTAGCTAAGAGAAGATAGAAAGAGGAGAAAAGATAGGAAGAGATGAAAGCCTAATACCCTAACAGACCACGGACGGACAACTAAAGATAGGAAAGTGAAGAGAGAGAAGAGACAGGAAAGAGGAAATGAAAGGTGTTCAAGGTCTATGCCTTTACCACCAAAAGAGACCGGAAGGGAGTTCGCGGAGCTAAGCTAACTTACCTAATCTACGCCTAAACTAACCTACCTAACTTAAAACTAAACCTAATCTACCTTAAAACTACCTAGCTTAGCCCTAACACGAAACAACACCCTTCCAGTGTCGTTTGGCGATGCAGGTTCGTCAAGAACCCGAGGGTGCCTGTTGTTGTTGGCACAAGTCCGCCTGCCCACCCCATCATGTCAATCGACATGACCTTCGCTATCTCCCTAGGCGAAATATTGTGGGAGATAGCCCCTTAGCGGAGACGTTAGCCACAGCCTAACGTTCCACTCTGTCGACTACCCCGAAGAAGGACGGCCTTCCCTCACCCTACACACACATATCGGCAAAAGAGGAAAATCACTCCATCGAATAAAACATCATATTCATTCACGTTAAAACTATACAATTCATTTTATTAACAAAAAAAAATAATAATTCAATCAATTCAATTCAAACAATAAAAAAAACAAAAAAAACGTATCCTATGTATGTTTAATAAAAGGAAAATTCAAAACAATTTAAAAACCATAAGAATAAAAGAAAATTCAAAATGAGCAAAAGGGTTCTAACCCTGGCTAAAGCTACGGACGGCACACCACAGAAAGAGGTTTCCAATTTGTGAAACCTATAACTCACGGTTTTGTTCGATCCCCCGACGTCCTGCGCGCAGCACGAGGAAGGATGGTACCTGTGGAAAGGAATGCGGTAATTGTGGGGAGAAATCCCTCTTTTCGCGCACACTCACAAACACGCACTGAAGCCAGAACTAATTTAATGATTTATATTTATATTTAAGATCTAAAAACTATAATAGAAAACTGAACTAAAATGTGATAAAATTTAAATTTAAAAAAATATATAGAACAAATTTTATAAATGGCAAAAAAAAACTTCACTAAATTAAAAGAAAATTAAAATAACAAAAAAAGTCTGCTTCAGCTCCTATTCATCTGGGCACAGCACAGTTCTGGCACACACTTCCTTTTGTTGTTGCACCCGTTTCTCCTAATTGGCACTGCACAATTCTCTCCTCTCCGGCTTCCTCGAGAAGGTTAGGCCACTTTTCGTTGGCCGACACTGTGTCGTATGGATGTCAGTATAGGTATTGTATGTGTTTTAATACCGGCGGCGAAGATTTATTTTGTGCGGCACTTGGTAAAACACTTTTTCTCTTATTGTTTGTTAATTTGTTATGTTGTGTAAAATGCACGTAAATTCACATATTCAATGTATATCTCCTTTTTAGTGTTTTAAGTAGCTTTTGAGTTTTTTTCTATATATATATATATATGCATATGTGTGTATATGCACGTTTGTAAGCCTTTGTTGTAGCCTGATTTGGCTACACTGTGATATTTTCTTGCTCTCTTATTGTTTAATAGAAGTCACACACGCACTTAATAATTAATATTCATCATTAATTAATTGACAAATTAATTAAAAATTCGCCACTCCGATGCAACACTCCCGATCTCTTCCGCGTTCTTACCAAGAATTTTTCTTTTTCTTGTCTTCTGCAAAATTTTCCAAATTGGAAAAGTGCTTTTGTTCCAAGTAACTCAACCATTAAGTTCCCTTGTCTGAACTTTCGTTCATTTTCCACCATCCTCCTGCATTTTACTTGCCTGAACTCTCCGACTGTAACTTACATTCGAGTCTCGTCATATTTGCGCATGTGTGTAGTTTGTAAATGTCAAACGTCAATTGTCAAAAGCTGCAAATCAAAACAAGTGTGTTTTTGATTTGTCAGCAAAGTAATTTGTTTGTTTTATTTGAATCCGGGGTAAGTATTATTCAAATAAACTATTTTTGGTGCGTCAAACATTTCTAAATATCTTTATTACACAGGCAACTGGGATTGGACGGGACATCTTCGTGGGACGTGGGAAGTGTACATATTTACAAGGTGAGTTACATATGTACGTACATATTTAATTTAACTAATGTCTTTTTTTTTTTTTTCAGATAAACTGCTGCATATGCAGCCTGCCGTAACAGACGTAGACCGAAGTAGTCCAAAATCCTCGTCCAGTCGTATTCTTTTGGGCATAATCGAGTACATTCCGTTAAGACTAACCTAAAATCTAAGACGACTGGATGGCGCAGTTTGTCTCTGGTTCGAATCCCACCGAAATCGAATCTGGTCTAGTCACCATTTGCCGTTGTTATCAAATTAACGGCACTGGAGTAGGTTGCTATCTGGGAGTACAATGGACCAGTTTTGAGTCTGAGTGCTTCATTAGCGTTTCAAAAAACCTCCGAAAAAAAAAAACCTAAAATTTCGTTAGGATTCCATGACAGAATGCTATCAAATGAACCCTTACATTTTCACTTTTGTGGTACCCTACTTTTTATTTTTTGAAATGTGCTCAAAAATTAAGTTTTCATTTAAAAATGTCAACATTTTTCATAAACTCCATGATTCAAATCGAACAAGGCCAACGCGAAGAGAATGGGACAACCAATATGTGATCGTCAACCGAGTGACAAAGTGAATTAACTCTCATACTTCGCGCAGTCATTTGACGGCAGTTGCGAGGGTTGCCATATGCGGTCAGGCATTAAGGGAACGTGCAAACTTCTCTATGATATCACTCATGGAATCAATTTCCCAAATAAGGTTTGTCAGTCCCCGCCGACCGATTAAGTGTTGACGTTGGCGCTCATTAGCGAACGTTTGATGGCTTAATTTTGCAAACAAGCGTTTGGAGTTGTCTAATAAAGCGGTTGTCTTTTAGGGAAAATTTGAAATAAAAACTGAAGTGAGTTTGATTCCAAGAAGCACATAAGTGCCTAAGCAAAACGGCAGCGAGGTCGTTGTGTATTCTGTCATTACAAGCGGAATATCACGTAGGCATCAACTTTATCAATTAACGTCATCAAAACGTTTCCGTGACTCATCTGCGCCCTTCCAGCACAACCAGCGGTGGCGCCCTAAATAAATTTCATCGTTTACTTTGGACTTCCCACCGGCCGTTGGCATTTATCTCTTCACTCCATCACTGGTGGTGGAGGTGCGAATACAGTGGCAGCAGCATGCGCCACCCAGTGCGCTGCAGAGTACTCCTGAGCTTTTGACGTCTTCAGTTGACCGAAAGAGTCCCCAGAAACCGGACGCCGCTTGCTCTGAGTGCCACAGTTTACGATTCATTCGCTCGAATATGTTTAGATTTTGTAATTGCCGTGAAATTGATTAGATTAAGACGTGTTCAATATCGACAGATACGCGTACCTGGTTGCCGTCTCGCGTCGTTATCTTTCGGAACATTTCGCTTTAGAGAGCTTCGAGTGTGTTGTGCGCTGCCGACGACGTCTTCAGTCGCGTCGTGTCACTTCGAAGAATGATTTGGCCGTCGGTATGGGAGCCTTCGCTGTCCGAGACGTCACTGAAACTTCGATATTTCGCAATCGGATTGCTTTCGGCTTTGTTTGTGCGTTCGCGGTGCGTTAGTGCGGTGGAAATTCCGGTCTGCTGTCCCGCCGGCCATGTCTTGGTCGAGGTCAATCAGGGCTTCTTTCAGTCCGAGCGGTACGAGTGCGTGACTATGGGCGGCAGAACCAGCAACGGGTCGCGCATTGACAGCAGCTGGGAGTACGTGGAGACCGGGATCATACACGGATTCCGCATCCGTGAGGTGACAGTGCCCAGCATTCCGCAGTGCTCCAAGCCGGCGCTGATCAAGTTCACCGAGGAGGTCCATCTGACGCCGAACAGCTGTCTGATCAAGCTCTACGGCCGGATGTGCGCGATAACGTGTCCGCACGAGGACGAGAACCTGTTCTACAACGTGAGTGTGATTCGAAAGTGCTGCCCCTTCGGGTATGTGTACGAGGCGCGGGTCAAGAGGTGTCTGAAAAAAGACTTCCCCCTGGATTACTACGACGTCTTCTTCAAGCACCCAGTGGTGCTGGATGACGAACATCTGACGTGCAAGTCGAGCCGCGTCGTGGTGGAGTACAAATTGCGTTACAACGACTTTAAGTTCGTCGACGGCAGTCTTATCTTGAAGCTCACGAATCAGCGTTTCGATATCGATGAGTTCTGCGTGGAGGGTGTTGTGAATGACACCGAAGTGATTGGCCAGCACGGCCTTCTGAGTTTCAAGAGTTCGCTGGAGTTTCTGGTGCGGGTGTGCGACAGCGAGTCGATATGTGACCGGATACCGTGCATCCGGAAGTGCTGCGAGGATGGGGAGATCTATGTGCGCGGCAATCGGACGTCGTACTGTGTGCCAGACGTAACCGACATCAGCTATCACAGCTTCGAGAGTCTAGACTTCAGTGGGAATTTCACAAAGCCATCAGGTGAGATTTGCGGAACGCTAAGTGGTTGGGAAAACAGCGAATGACATAAGTTGACGCTCACACTGCGCGCAGTAGGTGCACTTCATGACATTTTTTGTGAGGACAGGTTTAGGCCTCGGGGGACAAGGCATTAGCCGGCAAACTTTTCATATGATATCACTCTCTGAGTTTCAGCAGTAATTATTCACGGAATCCAGTTCCCAGACTAGGTTTGGCTGGCTTTGTGGAGCGATTAACTTTGTTTTTGTTTGCACGGTAATTAATGGACTCCATGGGGATGGCTCGTTGCGAATCTTGACAAGGCCCCTGTTGGCAACAAAGATTTTTGAGTTTGTAGCGTCTTTCTAATTACGCGATATACAGCATTGGCTAAATGTATTAGGCACCCTTACATTTTTGTCTTTGCTGCCAAATCACTTATCGGTTATCGGCGGCACTATCTGAGGTGGTAAACGATTTTTATTTTTTCCTCTCATTTAATTTTTTGCTTTTTGAAGATATAAAGAATCTTAAAGGGTGCCTAATACATTTGGCCAAGACTGTAGTTAAATACGTAAGATATTACAAAATGGCGCGGCGTGGAATAAGATCGAAATGTGATGGTGTATTCCAGTGGCTTTTTGTTGAAAGAGGAATTAATAACGAATAACTCATCAGAAGGCAAGACGATCAGTCAAATTTGAAGTTAAAAAGTACTTGTTGCATTTCTTGACATGGAGGGTGCTTTTGACGAAACGAAAGCGATTCAACGCTCTCTAGAAGAACCAACATATAACAGTCACTTACTTTAACCATTGTACGCCTGCTCAGTAGAGGAGCTATTAGTGCGAAGTTGGTGATAAATCCATAAACACTGTTGTCTTAGGCTGCGGCCACGCAATGAGCGACGAGTCTGAGCGATGGGTGACCATTTACTGAGTGTCATCGCTGAGCGATTAGTTGCGAAAATGTAATTTTCATGTTCAGTTCCTTTTAGTCGTTTAGTTGAAAGTCGCGTTCATTTAATAATATTCTGGCTGTCGCAGATTCCCTTCAGTTGGATCTGGAACAACTGTCTACTTTACGAAGCTCATCATTTCAAAAAACAATTACAAATTTGTTCAACTTCATTCTACTGCTTTTCGGTGACATTTTTATTTTTATAATCCTTGTGGCTGTTCTTCCATAGAACTGGGCGGTTCTGAACAGCTGAAATCAAACTTTCTACGCTTAGTTTTTCTATGTTCTTACTTCGCCGCTCAGCGATCGACTAAAAAATTAAAACAGATTTGATTGCCGAGCGACGTCCCTCTGTCGTTTAAAAAAATCGCAAATCGCTCGGTGCTTACGTGGCCATCTTCATATGATTTCATGTGTTTTAATTTTTTGCGTCGCTCTATCGCTCAATCGCTCGTCGTTCATTGCGTGGCCGCAGCCTTAGGAGGCGCGCTACAAGGTAGAGTAATTTGGCCCTTGCTATGGGTTTTAGTCATCGACGAAGCTTTGGAAGAGCTGAGATAGTCGGAAAAAAACAAACAATTGCTTACGCACGTGATGTATTGGTTGCAAGAGACAAATTTCTTTCGACTATCAGTGAGCTGCTTGAGGACATTATTTAGGTGGCCTAGGTGTTAACCCTAGAAAGACCGATTTGGTCCTGTTTACTAATAGAAGGGTCATTCTACAATTTAGCTTTCCTATAGTGGAAATATACACCCTTCCTCAGTGCTAGACACTTAGGTACTGTCCTTGAATCACCATTAAATTGGAAACTCAAGTTTAATGAATGGGTCAAAAACATGTGCCTCACAAAATCCCAGTACATGTTCTGGAATTTCAATAAATTCTCCACAAAATCTGCAGAGACCTTCTTCTGATACCCCTAGTTTCCTTAGATGCTCCCTGAGTCTACAGTGCCCCGTTAGGAAGTGCCCTGTTAGGATACGAAGGTTATTCTTGCTCATTTTGATGCATGCCCCGAATCTCTTTCGGTTATATTGCCCTAGGAGTTTCTTAGCCTGCTTTATTTCACGAGCGTTGTTCCAGGTTTCTATCCGGTTCCTTCTTTCTAGTTCCCTGACTTCTTCTCTGGCCAATTGACGAACTCTCGCCATGAGACGACCCAGTCAACAAATTTCTTCTTCATAACTTCGAGCTTAGCGTCGAGTCGCTTGTATGGCAAATGGAACCATCTTGTTGGATGGCTCCATCTCAGATGTTTCGATGAGCACGACAAAGCTCTGGCCACAGAAACTTGGTTAACATCGCTTTATATCTGAGATCATTGACGACAACGGTGTCTCCTTCCTCATTTCGAAAGAAATAAGGTCCGATGATGCAGCAATGCCATAAACCGAAACAATCAGTCAATCATTGTGGATGCATTGATGTTTGGTTAAACGCTTGTAGATTACGTTCAACAATTTTGCTTGTTGACATAGCCACTGAGCCAGAAATGAGCTTGGTTCGAGAAGATGTTTTTTGGGGCAAAATCTGTATCTCCGAGCAACATTTCCAGCGACCAATTAGCGGCGTTGTCTATGGTCGCTCGGCTTTAATTCTTGTGTCAACACAGCCTTATATGAATGTAGGACCAAATCTACCCGCACAATAAACCGGGTTGACTCTCTGACGATGCCCAACTGAGCTAATCGGTGCCGAATTGACATTTCTGGGATTTCTTCGATACTGGCCGGTCCAGCGATTTTGTTTTCTTTTTTTTCCACCAATCTCTGTCTGGTTAGTGGCATAAGAGCAAGCGCTTGCTCAAACTTTCCCTCAATAGAACGCACAGCACGAGTGGTTGCTGAGAAGCTAGGCTCAGGTCCACCTCGGACTGCCATTATTATTGTTAGTGTCGCCGAAAACCATAAAATTCAAACTAATTACTTCCGATAACTGATTTGGTAGCAACAGCAAAATGATAAGGGTGCCTAATACATTTGGCCAAGGCTGTACATTCTGAGCTATAAGTTTCGGTCCTGAATTCAGCGATCTGCTCACTTAATGAATCCATAAATGACAAATGATCTTGCTTGGCTAAACGTACAAGCAAACACCCTAACGTTAATTATTCAAGAAGTATCCCATCTACTGATGGAACCAATATATCGACGTCTAATGCATTCCACACCTTCCCGACGTGTGTGGCGTGAGGACTGAAAATAAATTTTTCCGAGGACGCGTGGAAGCAAATGACACACAACACACTTAATGAGATTGGTCAGGCAGACAAAACGGTTGGCAAATATTGCAGATTTGAAATGACTCATGCAACAAGTGCGCCCTAATAAAGCAACCTTCTGAGAATGGTGATTCTATGAATGATGACTTTAGTAAAGCATTCGATGAATTCACCAAATAGCCAAAAGAATTGCAAGTCAGGGGTGAGGTCGTTGTTGACATTTGATTTGTAGACAATTTTATTGTCGGACAGATTCGCAGTTGTCAGCAATCCTGAAGCACTTCACTAAGAGAAGACGACAGTTTGGGACAATTCATTTAGTAGGGGGAGAGAATACTAGACTCAAGCATTAAGTTCAGGTTGTTATGATTCGAAATGGTTACCACCGCCGCAATGGTCTGCGATTGCGACTGTAGATCGTCTGTGGTCGACTCCAAATTGGCACACTGTGACTTCAGTGACTTCAGTGACCGGCGGACGCCAGTTATAGTCTTCACATCGCCAACCCGTCGGAAAAGTTCAAATTTAACTGCGGGATAAGTCTCCTGGTGACGATTTAAAAGCAATACCAACTTAACGAAACGTTTCGTCAATATTTTCACCATTTTGTGGTTGACAAGGTTAGGTTAGGCTGGGGGGCTGATAGTGAAATTCACCAGCACATTTAGACCATGTTGGTCCATTGTGATACCCGGAGTGAGACTACTACCACTGATCGACCGCTCCAGTGATAGTGACGTTAATTTGATCCCAATGGAAAATGGTGGCTAGACCAAATTTGAAAGACCGGATAAAAGCATATTAACTTTGCTTTCACTGGGATTCGAACCTGGGACCCCTTTAACTTGGGGCAGGCACTTAACCAACTGCGCCATCCAGTCGCTTTTGTGGTTGACTATATCCAAGTCTGTCTGACTAGGTCCAAGTTTGTTTACCCCGGGGGAAACGTGAACTTCACGAACGACATCACAGTGGAGATCCGACGTAGAATCGCCCTTGACAACCGATGTTACTTCAGTTTGTCAAAATAACTGGGCTCAAGACTCCCGATTCGAAGGACCAAAATTATGCTTTACAAAACTTTTATTTTACCAGTCCTGCTATATGGAGCCGAAAGCTGGACACTAAGCAAAACTGCAGAGCTGATTCTTGGTGCCTTCGAAAAAAAAATTCTACGTCGGATATATGCGAGGAAGGCGAATGGAGGAGAAGAAACAACCGTGAGCTCTATGAGCTGTACCAGGATGTGGATGTAGTCCGGAAGGCAAAAATCCGTCGACTGCACTGGTACGGCCACATCGAGAGCATGGTCAACAACGCTCCAGCTCCTCGAATACACTCTTATTCGAATTCGAGTCTCCTGGTTCGAGAAGATCTTCCTCTCGATCGAACCTCCAGTATAAAGACCGAGTCATAACGGACGTAAGACTGGAAGCAGCAGTGTCCAGGACCATCAACAATGGAAGGCAGCTATATCTCAGGCTCGGACCCTTCATGGGTCGTAGGCCTGTTAAGTAAGTATTTTTTTTCGGATGACTTTTGAATACACTACTGGAGCACTCCAGCAACCTACTCCAGTGCAAGTAATTTGATCCCAGTGGCAAATGGTGACTGGACCAGATTCGATTTCACTGAGATTCGCACCCTAACTTGGTGCAGGCACTTAACCAACTGCGTCATCCAGTCGTATTGTTAAGTAAGTAAGTAAATATATCGGCTCCAAGCTTAAGGACAACTCATAACTAAAGTGCTGCTTTCAAGACCTCTCAGCATCTCCTAGATAGGATCCAACAAAATGACGATAAATCGTATAGGAGACAGTAACATACAAAGTCTCGTTTGACACACCCAAACTTCGTTGCTAAGCTTTCTTGTTGTTCCTGTTTTCTCGCCATTTCAAGAAGCAAACTGTGAATAGTCTTTCTCCTGTTCAGGAATTTAACTGCAATACCAGTTTGTCCAGGAATGATCAAAAATTCAGTCTTAACTCTTTCGGACTTACAGCCACGTTGCAGTGTGCTGGGTACCTAGACACTGAGATATTCCAGGAAACTGTGAAGCAGACGAACTGACCAGGAAGGGAATAATAATTATTAACCCCGCCATTGTCAATGTTTCTGTGCCCATAGAAACCTTGAAAACCAAGATCTCAGAGCTAGCAATCAGCAGGGCTTGTGAGAGATGGAGAAATCTTAACACCTGCCTACATGCCAGACAAACGTGGCCAAAGATCTTCGGAAAACCACAGCCATCATCAGCCTTAGCAGGAAACAATTGGGTAACTTAGTAGGTGTCCTCACAGGACATTGCGCTGTGAGAAGACACGCTGCGAGACTAGTCCAATACAACGACTTCTGCAGCATATGCACTTTCTCTGCAACTGTCCTGCAATCGCCACAAGGAAAGAAAACCTAGGAGCTTTCTACCTAAATGAACTAACGGACATAGCGGAAACAAATGCCAAGAGAATCTGGATGTTCATCCAGGAATCAAGATGGTTTCAAGAGTTGCGGTTGGAAGCCGACTCACTTACTTTCATCTTACTTTAGAGGGCGCCAGCGGTAAACAGCAAAGAAAATCTCTTCATTCAACAAATCGAACATCCAATTTTGCGTCTAAATTTCGTTCAATTCAGTTATGTTTGTACATAACTCAACCTCGAAGCAGTGGGAAACTAAAAGTTTAACTGGCTACACATTCTTCTCTTTTTTGCGCAAATGCAGATACACCGGTAACTCCAAAATTGAACTACGTCCTTGCATTCGACGTAAAGAATCTCTGCACATTTCAAATCCGTTCCATTATTGAGAAATGATTTCGAAAACACATAATTTCTCCCGAACGAGAGAGGAAATCCAAACCGTTGTTTATTTATTCAAAAATATTTACACCCGACGTGCAGAGGTAACTGCGAAGTGTAAACATTAGTGTACCAAATATTTGCGAATTGTGAGCCAACAAAAACAATCTGCTGTGGCATGGAGTCGGTACGTCTTCTCGTGCTGAATCTACAATCGCAAAATATTCGTCACATATTTCGTTTAGTTTTTTGAATCAATTTAGTTACAAACTCTGTTTAGTTAGCAAACAAGGTTGAAAGGTTGTGAGGTGAGGTCTATATATTCGGATGATGAGAACTTTGCTAAGTGGTCCTTTGGTATTCCATAAACATACTACACGAGAGGCCTTGTAGGTTCTTACTTACAATATGGTTAAAGTATTTATCAATTTGTCTCAATCGAAAACTCCGGATTTTCGAATTCGAATGTATCGAATTTCGACGTCATTGCTGGAGTTCCCTTCAAATACTGGCACAACTGATTGATGATGTGAGTGAAACTTTCAGAACTTTTTAACTTATTTTTATCGTGTTCAGACCAACTTTAAATAAAGGGTGGTCCAACGAAAACGCACGATGATAATTGTAAATAAAACAAAGAGTATTCGGAGAATTTTCTTAATATTTTTTATTATGATAGAAGGATCTATGACAATTATGTGTGAAACAAAATATCGGCCAAATGCTCGCCACGGCTTCAGTGGCATACCTCTATCCGATGGTCCATATTTTTAATGACTCCGAGACATAATTGAGGTTCAATGTAGTTAACGTGCCGAATTATCTCATCCTTTAGCTCTTGAATAGTTTTTCTTGGCTTGAATTCAAGTTCTTGACATATTGACGTACACTTTTTCTTTTAAATGTCGTCAAAGAAAGTCCAACGGTGTCAAATCACAAGACTGTGGCGGCCAATTAACATCGTCATTTCATTGACGTGAGATAACACGGCCACTGAATTTCTCGCGCAAAAGAGCCATTGTTTCGTTGGCTGTGTGGCAAGTGGCACCATCCTGTTGGAAGCACATGTCGTCCAGGTCCATTTCCTCAATTCCTGGCCACAAGAAGTACGTTATCATCTCGCGATAGCGAACACCATTCACGGTAACTGCTTGGCCGACCTCATTTTCGAAGAAGTACGGCCCGATGACGCCCCCCGCCTATAAACAGCAATGTTGTAACAGCAATGTAAACTAAAGACTTGACGTAGCCCCAGAGAATCAAGAAAATATTCATGATCCAATTGATGAACACTCCCCGTGAGTCACCAAATTTCTCTTTCACAACTTCGAGCATTGCGTCGCTTGCATGCCATGCAGCACCGTCTTGTTGGAAGCACAACTCGAAGATATCGATGTTGTCAAGCTCCCTACCTCAGACCACTGACGATAACGGTGTCTTCTCCCTCATTTCGAAAGAAATAAGATCCGATGATGCCACCATGTGATATACCGTACCAAAGAGTCATTTTTTGTGGATGCATTGATGATTGGTGGAACACTTGTGAACTATGTTCCACAATTTTGTTTGTTGGCATAGCCGCTGAGCCAAAAATGGACCTGGTCTGAAAAGATGATTTTTTGGGCAAAATCTGGATCTCCAGACAACACTTCCAGGAGTCCAATTAGCTAAGTCTCGACGTTGTCAATGGTCGTCCGGCTTCAATTCTTGCTTCAGCACAACCTTATATGGATGTCAGGCCAAATTCAAAAGCAAAATAAGCCCAATTGGTATTCACCTGATCCGCGTCGAATCGCCATTTCTTGGTCCTGTTCTGTGCATTGCGCTAGACGAATTCATGTTACGGAGGGTGTGCGTTGACGCACTGCTTTAATCAGCTGTTCCCTCTCTCTCTCTCAAATACCAAATAAAAAATATTCCGTCAGCTGTTTTCATTTCTGAAATGTGATATCAAAAAATATTCTGGTCAAACAATTGAACCTTAAAGACATTAATTGCGGAAAATGAATGCCAAGAAAGTTAAAAAAAATTAAAAAAGTGCTTCTTGTTGCTAATTTGGCGTATTCACGCTTCCAAGCCTACACAGATTTCAGTGTACTTTTCAGTGTGTATTCATGCTTTTAAGCACAAATCAATCACATATAGATATCCAACTCCTACTTCTCTTGCCCCTTAATTTCATCTGACAGCGTTTTTTATAACATTTTCACCGACACGATTTACCGAGAATACGTGTGACTTCCCCTCCAAGCTGATGTAGTGAAATGGGCATGGACAGTGTTAACATGAACGGAAGAAGGCAGGAGCATCCAAAATAAAGTATTTGATTTTCCACAAGTTGGAATGAAATAGTGTAGATTCGGCGAAAATCTTACTTCAAATTTGATTTTCCGGTGAAGCCGTTCCGGTTTTATCCCATATAGTTCCATTTTCGACATATTTTCCTCAGAAAACATTTCATGCATATGCGATTTTCCCTGAGCCATCTAAACACTCATAAGTTTGTTATTTATTTTTCAAATGTTGTCATAGCAATTTTCAAAACAAAAAGTAGGAGGAGCTTAACAATGAAGTTAGTGTTCACAAAATGTATTCGTTAAACACTATTTTTTTTAATATTTAGGGTCTGAAACATTTATTGGAAACAATACTGGAAACTTGTTCGGAATACGTTTGAAAATGGATAAATATTGAAACCAGTTCGGTTTGGAAAGGTTTCGGACAGTCTTTAAGGACTCAAGTTCCCTTATAAACAATAAAATTAGGTCAATGTTATTGGTGATAAAAATGTAGTACAACAAAAATGCACCAAACAGTCACTCTTTGTGAATGCAACGGCTTTTCAACACCCACTCGTGAATTTATATTTAGTCAGTTTTAAGTATAAAATATTTTAAACCATATTAATTTGTTCACAAACTTTTTTCTAGATTTACGATAGTTTTTCACAAAGAAACAAGGGTTTGTCTCATTTTCTTTAATCTGTAGCCAACTTTTAAACGAATATTTCGACAATCTTTTAAAATTCTGTTTCAAAAAATTGTCTATTCATTTCCATAATAATTAAATAACTTTTCGAATCGAAAATATCATAACAAGAGTACCATTCGGACGACGTGTTCTATTCTACAATTATATTTGTTTTGATTTAAAATTGGGTTATTTGACGATAAATGAATAAATAAATTATCAATTATTTGATTAAATTTAAAATCTAAAGGCATTTTAAAACATTCACCAATAACTAAAAATAATTGTTATTCCCAGAAGAAATAATGTTTGAATTACGTTTATAAAATATATGTGATACAAATCAGCTTTAGTTACTAAAGCCTGCGAACAGAGTCCTTAAAATATTTCCGGATAGCCGTCAAATTCATGAATTGGTGACTTAACTGAGGACAATTCATGAATTTGTTACCTTGCCGTGGGCAACTATTCATGAACGTGCCGCCATTTAAGTGGGGAAATGATGAGTCCAAATTAGTGTGAGTGAAAATGAGGAAACATTTGTGCATTCATCATCAACCGTCAAATTTATTGGAAGATTCGTCGATAACTGTCAAATTTATTGGAAGATTCATGAATAACTGTCAAATTTTTGAACGGGCTAGGGGTTTTCCATCTGGAAAGTTACGCATCTTTATATGACTGATTTGTGCTTTTAAGCATAGACGGATTTCAAATTAGTTTTGTCGTTAAAATAATTTTAGTCAGCTGTTTTCATGTCTCAAATGTCAGTTGCCACAAAATGTTCTCAATTTGGGAAAAAACTCTAAATTTGGGAAGCATTTCTCAATTTCGCTCTCACAGCGCATCCCCTTGTCAAAAAAATATCCAACATGTTGAATAATGACGTGCGTTGGGATTACGTTTTATTACGATCCCCTCATCTCTCTCGTTTTTCACTTACGTAGGTCGACGCAGTATTTCGTGCATGTCCATTGAATTGTGTTCGTTGAAAGACAACGCTGACGCTGACCCACTGTTGTGTTTCAGCCAAAAGAAACGACTGTTCTCACCTGTAAAAATGATTATCGAATGGAAAGTGTTGACCAATTCCAACATACATCTCAAAAGACCTTAAGACTTTTTTTGCGTCGCTCTATTCGTTGTCGCTCATTGCGTGGCCGCAGCCTTAAGCGGGTCTTTTGTAGAGATTTGCTTTTTGACTTGGCAGCATTGTTCGTATTGATATCCGAATTGACAATTGACGGTTGATTTGTTGTTAGTTTGTGTTGTCATGTCAAAGACGGATTTGTAAAATTTGTGAATTCAATTCTAAAAACCCCGGTTCTCTTCTAGAATATTAATTAAAAAATTGTATTCACTCACGAGCCTTAATTCTGTTTGAACGGCAACCGTCTTGTTCTCTCACGAGTGGAGGGGACCTACAGTTTAATGCCGACTCCAAACGGCGAGATTGAGAAGCTTTTTCTAGATAGTTATACTCTTTGAGCATTGTCAGTGACTCGAAAGAGGTGTTTGATGTTGTTTTTCGAGATTCGAACCGACGACCCCGAGTGTAGGAGTCGACGCATCTACCCACTACGCCACGAACGCCCACTCAAAAAGCTTAATTTCTGGAAATGGAGTGAAGCAAATCTACAAGCCTTATATCCCCAAAAAGTCACTGTTTGGGGATACGAACCAATCATTGGTTGATTATACGAACCAATGATTGGTTCTTGTTCCTTACCTGATTAAATGCCCTTAACGTGGAAGAGCCTTGGTTTCAAAAAGACACCGCTAAATGCTACATAATTTTATCATCAATCAAGAAGACCCTTAACGATCGCATCATATAGGTAAATGGGTCACAGAATTGGCCTCCAACATCGTCTTTTGCCCCTTTTCGGTGATGATTTGTAAAGTCGTTAATCGGGAGTGATGAGGGAGACCACTTGGGAGCCAGCATTCATTACTGATGTACGGACTCAGCCACTAGAAAAAAATAGTGGACCTCCGAATTGCACTCAATTCTGGCGACCAAGTGACAGAGATCGTGGCATAAAGTTGTCTTTCAAATTGAGTCAGTCCAATAACCTCCAATGACTTTCGGCTATATATCTTCCAAACAAACTTCCTATATTTCGAAAACTCTCTGATCCAATATTTCTCTTCGTAAATTCACAGTTGTGGGTGCCGTGGCGTAGTGGGTAAGTGCGTCGACTCCTCTGCTCGATGTTGTCGGTTCGATTCCCGAAAAAACACCAAACATTTTTTTCACGGCTCCACCTCTTTCGAGTCACTGACAATGCTCAAAGAGTATAACTGTCTAGAAAAAGCTTCTCAAACTCGCCGTTCGGAGTCGGCATTAAACTGTAGGTCCCCTCCACTCGTGAGAGAACAATAACACGCACAACACGAGTGGTTGCTGAGAAGCTAGGGCCAGGTCCTCCTCGGACTGCAGCGCCGCCATTATTATTATATTATGAATGGTGGAATCATTGGTCCATATTTCTTTAACGTTTGACAGTTTCGGTCAGTGCTACAGATCAATGATCACTAATTTTGTTCCTTTTCCGATTGAATGCTTGGAAGAGCATGCATGGGAGAGCCTTGGTCTTAACAAGACACCGCTACATGACACACAATTCACGACAGCAGTCATTTATTGAAGAAGGCCCTTGACGATCGTATCATCTAGGGAAATGGGTCAGAGAATTGGTCACAATTTTGTCTTTTCCGGTACGAATTTGTAAAGTCGTTGATCGGGAGTGATGAGGAAGAGACTTTGGACCACTTTGCAGCCAGCATTCACCACTAATGTAGGGCCTCAGCCACTGAAAAAATAGTAGACCGCCGAATTGCACTTAATTTTGGCGCGTAAGTGACAGAAATCGTGGCACAAAATTGTCTTTCAAATTGAGTCAGTCCACTAACCATAACCACAGTTTTTTTGGTAAATATCTCCCAAACAAATGCCCAATATTTCGAAAACTCTCAGATCCAATTTTTCTCTTCGTATATTCTCAGTAAATGCACACTTCCAAGGTCGGATATGTTCAAAATTAACACTTTTAGCGTGTGTTTGTGCGTATGTAAGTCTCAAACAGTCATTTGAACACCCTTGACGAGTCGTTACATAATATTTTCGTCTGGCGTCTGATCCAAAGGTAAACATTTACTAACCTGTCAAATTTTTGACAGCAAAGGGTCGGCACACAGTCTGATCGCCTTTTAATAGCTTATTCCTTCTTAAGGGCGATACATATTCCTTTATCTGGCGCTCATAAATCACAATCCGTTTTATCTCAACGCTATAAAATAATCAAAGTCCAAATTAAGATACAAACAATTGAAGCACAGACAATTGTGCGCTATTTTTGTACGCTGAGCGCTGGAAATGCCGCAAGAGTGGTGCTCCTCGGAGCCGGTTCTCTAGTGAAAGAGATCAACTCTGCTGGGGATTCACTCGCGCTATTAGCAAACTTATGAAGTGGGTAAACATTTGCTTTTTTCCTCTTTTTTTGTGAAACTTTTCTTGTAAACAAACTGCTGCGTGTGTGTGTGTGTGTATTTAAACGCTAGGGGGGCGTCTTGACTGACTCTGGTGCACAATCAAATGCTTTATCCAATTTATTGGCTGGTGATGACTTATTGGGGACCAGCCGTTAATTTTTTTCTTGTTTTTGTTATGACAAGTTAACTTTTTGTTGTCCGGAATCCGTGATTCTTGGAATAGTACCGGTGGATTGTGATTTTTCTAAGTATTTTTTAAGCCTGAGGGGATATGTTCACTCAGATAATCCAATGCGCGATTAATCCGATTCAATAGAGGATTGGGAGGAAACATGTAGAAATAGATTGAAGGCCTTTCCAAAGAAAGCCTGTTATTCTGTTCCCAGAAGGAGTATCTCTGAAATATCCGGTGTAACATAAAGGGTGACAAGGTAGTAATGATAGTTTTTCCAATTGTCATGCTTCAGCAGCTGTCAAAGTTATTAAAGACATCCAGCTGTCAAAATATTCAGTAAGGTTTGCTATTTCGTCAAGCATTAATATTGACTCAATAAACTAAATGAATGAAAATTAATGAATCAAGCATCCTGTCACGCTTGCGAACGTGCGGAAATTATTAAAAAATTTGATATTATTCAAGTTCCGACTCAGTGCAAATACGCGACGCGAATTTCGTCGTGAGATCGGTCTTCACCAAGGCTTCAGTGAGGAGGCAATTCGTTGCACCGTAGAAAAGTTTGTGCGTGAATACACTCTTTGGATCTTAAGCCACCAACCAGACAGAGATTTTTTATTTCGGACGATTTTTGAAGCACTACTAGAGCACATACACTCAAAACTGGTCCATTGTACTGCCAAGTAGCATCCTACTCCAGTGCCGTTAATTTGATCCCAACGGCAAATAGTGACTGGGAACAGATTCGATTTCACTGGGATTCGAACCTGGGACCCCTCGGAACTTGGGCAGGCACTTAACCAATTGCGCCAGTCGTCAGACAGAGTTTGGTGGGAAACGAAGTAAACATAGCCGCCGTAGCGCCCAGTACGGAAGTATATCCAAAAGTGTCGATTCGGCGTCGGTCGGCAGAATTGGGCATGTCCAGAAGGTTTGGCTTATTTTGCGGTTGGATTTGGACCGTATAACATTGTGCTGATGCAAGAATTGAAGCCGGGTGACCATAGGCAATGCCGAGAGTTCGCAAATTGGGCGCTGGAAATGTTGGTCAGAGATCCGGATAGTGGCCAAAAAATCATTTTCGGACGAGTCCTATGTGTAGTGTAGTACCCCATTTGTACGCGAGTAAGTTGTCTGCAGTCTTTTTTGTTAAGAGATAACAAGAAAGCCACGGATTTCTTACAGACGTTGGGGAGGAAATAATATTTAGTAAATTCGTCCATTTCACCATACATCGTTTCACGCTTGCCGAACGTGCAAAAATTCTTAGGAAATATTTTCGAAATTGCGGGTCAGTTTAGTGTGCACGCAATTCAGCACACGGTAAAGAAGTTTGAGTGTGGGTACACTCTTTTGAACGTTAAGCCACCGAACAGACAGAAATTGGTGCGAACATAACCGCCGTACCGGCCAGCATAGAACAGGACCAAGAAATGGCGATTCGGCTCGGATCAGCTGAAAGTCAATTTGGCTTATTTTGCGGTTGGAGTTGGGCCGACATCCGTATAAGGTTGTGCTGACGCAAGAACTGAAGCCGGACGACCATTGACAACGTCGAAACTTAGCTAATTGGTGTCCTGGAACTTTGTCCGGATATTCGGATTCTGGCCAAAAAATCATCTTTTCGTGCGCCTTGTACAGTTTATGGCTCAACTCCTATGTCAACAAGTAAAATTGTCGAACATAGTCCACAAGTGTTGGACCAAGCATCGATCATCCACAAGGATTGACTGTTTGATGCGGTTTATGGCACGGCGGCATTGTTGGACCTTATTTCTTTCCAAATGAGGAAGGAAACATTGTTATCGTCAATGTTTCAAGTATAGAGCGATGTTAACCGACATTCTGTGACCAGAGCTCGACGACATCGGTGAATTCGAGCTGTGGATGCAACAAGACGATGCTACATGCCACACAACCTCGAAGTTATAAAGGAGAAATTTAGCGGCTGGCCCATTTCACAGCGAGCGTTAATCAATTGGCCGCCGATCCATCCGTGTAAAGATGTAGGGATCCCTCGAAGGGTCTAAAATTACCAATCCAAAAGCCCCTGTCCGGAACCAAGGTTTCAAAGTTCCTGTCAGGGAAGTTTGGGGGTGCGGCGTGGGCTAGATTTCTAGGCAGGAGGTATGCT
Source organism: Myathropa florea (assembly GCA_930367185.1). Taxonomy (NCBI): domain Eukaryota; kingdom Metazoa; phylum Arthropoda; class Insecta; order Diptera; family Syrphidae; genus Myathropa; species Myathropa florea. The sequence continues at coordinate 124,407,739 of OV884002.1, read as the reverse complement.
GAACTTGGAATAATTGAGTGTCCGCATGGACCACTGGAATAAGGCCTGGAGACGTACAGCAGCATTGGCTGCCATTTGTTAGCCAAAAAAGTCAGAGATAGAGGATAACGTCCAAGGGCGTCCGAAGGGGTGGTTCTCAGGGCGCCATCTTGACGTTGTACCTTTCTTCAGTGTATGGCTTTGTCTAGAATGAGTCACCGGACTAATAGGCCATACATCAGCATGGACCATACCACGGCAAAGTAGATCCAATGGGTCATGTGTGGTTGAAGGCCCTATTTTTTTGCTGATAGCTTTCTTACTCATATAGAGAACAAGTTTGGACGACTGGATTGGACGACAGTTTTGAGTCTGAGTGCTCCATTGTAGTGTACAAAAATTCTCCGAAAAAAAAAAAATGTTTGGAATTTCGGGCATATTTCAAAACATTCGTCTTCCAGCTGAGTCTTTTACCCAAAATAAGTCCTAAATATTTACAAGTGTTCGAGAGAACACAGCTGTTAGCCCTGATTGTTGGGGAGTCCATTTTGTATTTCCTAGTGAAGAGGACAGAGCCTACGAAGAGCTACTAAGCAAGAGACCCTCCGGTATGCCTGCGTCGAATGGAAACGCCAACAACATGTGGTTGCACTCAGTTATTCAAGATGTAGTCGAAACCACCCTGGGCTACCTGCCTTCCCCGACAAAAAACCCGTGGTACGATGACGATTGTGAGCAGAAAAAATCAATTGGAGCGCGAAAGTTTAAAAGAGAAATTTTTAATTTTTTCTGTTAAATTATCATCAAACTATCAAACTACATCTCCAATAACAGAAAACATGAAAACAGCTAATGCGAAATCATTGCACGCCGGAGCAAAAACCTTTGCCCAAACAGTAGCAACCACAAGTGTGAAAATGTGCGAACAACCAGATCCCGTCTCAAAAATATTCAATATCATCTTAGAAAAACTTGACGAACAAACTAAGACGAACAAACTTATTTTCGAAAGGCTACTCGACCTCGAAAGTAAGATTAACAACAAGCGTGCCTTAACATGAATATGACAATTAAAATTTTAAATTGGAATGCAAATGGTCTATTGCAAAAACTTGACGAACTAGAAATATATATCAGAGAAAAAGATATCGATATTTGTCTGATCTCTGAGACACATTTAACGAAGCAATCGCGTGTAAATTTAAAAGGCTACTGTGGTTACCATGCCTGCCATCCGTCAGAGAGGGCAAGAGGCGGATCATCTCTGTTTATACGCGATAATATAGATCACTTAGTAGGACTAAATATAGAATCCAATCCAATACAATTAACTACGGTTCATGTAAAAAACAAACATTATTCATTTAACGTCTCGTCAATTTACTGCCCTCCGCGTAGTATAATTGATCAAAACGAGCTTGAAAGTATTTTCCACACTCTTGGCCCAAATTTCGTAATTGGTGGAGATTTTAACGCGAAGCACACTTTTTGGGGGTCAAGATGTATCTCACAAAAAGGCAGAAAATTGTACAGAGCTGGTATGAATCTAAGTTGTGAATTTTTCTCGACAGGAAAACCGACCTACTGGCCTTCGGATATTACAAAAATACCTGAAGTTGTTGATTTCTTTGTCATAAAAGGCATATCTCGAAACTACTTAAGAGTTGAAGAAAGCTTTGATCTTAGTTCAGATCATTCTCCCATTGTACTATGTATGAATGATAACCTCGTAAGAAAGGAAGAACCACCTACGTTAACTAACCAACGAACGAATTGGCAAGCATTCAAAAATTACTTACAAGACAATATCGAACTTGCGGTACCGCTGAGAACCCGATATGATTTAGAAATAGAAGTCGATAAATTTATAGATGTAATACAGTGCGCTGCGTGGAGCAATACACCCCTCGTTAGAAAAACGACAACAAAAAGTGTATTGCGATATCCACCGGAAATACGAGAATTAGTAAGAGAAAAACGTAAAGCTCGTAAGAAATGGCAACAGTCCCGTGCGCCAGAACATAAAACGTGTCTTAATCAATTGTGTAATTTGCTAAAGGCGAAAATTAAGTCGTTTAAAAATAATAACCTAAGTACCTACTTAAGAGGCTTGTCCGCGAAAAAGGATACCAACTACTCACTCTGGAAAGCAGCTACAGGTTTTAAAAAACCCGAACCACATACGGCCCCAATTCGAAAAAATCAATTCGAGTGGGCAAAAGAAGATAAAGAGAAAGCTGATCTCTTCGCAGATCACTTGGAAGCGACGTTTAAATCGCACAGTGGACAAACACTTCCTGTAAACTCCTACGGTTCGGACATACACTTTGACAATTATTCTATAAGAAATGCTACTCTGACAGAGCTTAAAGAAGAATTACACAAGCTCAAACCCAAAAAAGCTCCTGGTTATGACCTAATCACAGGAGAAGTTCTAAAAGAATTACCTAAGAAAGCGCTTCTGAAGTTTCTCTACCTCATTAATGCCGCCTTTAGATTAGAACATGTCCCTAGTCAGTGGAAAGTGGCGGAAGTAATAATGGTACTCAAGCCGGGTAAATCCCCAACAGAAAAAAAGTCTTACAGACCGATTTCACTACTTCCGATAATGTCTAAGGTGTTTGAAAGAATTTTACTTAGGCGTTTAAGCCCGATTGTGGAAGAGAGACGACTTATTCCTAATCACCAATTTGGTTTTAGAAATAAGCATTCGACTATTGACCAAATACATCGAATAACTGATGTTATAGAAAAATCGTTTGAACAAAAGCAAGTCTGCTCAGCTGTATTTCTCGATGTTTCGCAGGCCTTTGACAAGGTTTGGCACAAGGGTTTGAAACACAAACTGAGGCAGTTCTTCCCTGGAAAACTTTACGTAATATTATCAAATTACCTTTCTGACAGAATCTTCCGTGTAAAATATGGAAAAGAATACTCGGTATTTAAATCTATAGAAGCTGGAGTACCCCAAGGAAGTGTTCTTGGTCCTCTCCTCTACTTACTTTTTAGTAGCGATATGCCACAAAATTTTGGCACTGTACTAGGCACATTTGCTGTCGACACCGCCATTTTGGTAACTGCCAAAACGGTCGAAGAGTCAACTAGAAAACTGCAACGTGCTTTAAATCGGGTACACGAATGGACAAACACTTGGAGAATTGAACTCAATGAAGCTAAATCCGTTCATATTAATTTTACATATAACAACGTGAATAATTTGCCCGTGTTTATAAATGGTGTTCAAATACCCTTTGGAAATGAAGCGAAATACCTCGGGGTGACTCTCGATGTAAAGCTCAAGTGGAAAGAACACGTCAAAAAGAAACGTGAAGAGCTCCAAATAAAATATAAAGACATGTACTGGCTTATTGGAAAATATTCCAAATTAAGTACTGAAAACAAATTGCTTATATACAAGCAACTGCTAAAACCCGTCTGGACATATGGTATACAACTATGGGGTTGTACCAAAGAAAGTAATAAAAATATACTACAAACTTTCCAAAATAAAGTACTAAGAACCATCGTCAACGCACCGTGGTACATACGGAACGACAATATCCACAGAGATCTCGGAATTGCATCAATCCAGGATGAAACGAAGAACATTGCTCGTAAGCATAAGCGTCGTCTGGAAGAGCACATAAACCCAGCTGTCCTTCCAATTCTTGACGAAAGTAATGTATTGCGCCGTCTTCAAAGGACTAAACCCCTTGACCTAGCACGGTGAATTCATCCCGCGCTTAGTTGCGCTATTAGCAGGAACTCTCAGTGGAGAATCTCTTGTAAAACGCGTCAAAATCGAGAAAATAAAACTGCTGGATAAGTGTCAAACTTAGTTGTAGTATGAACACATTTTATTTTATTTGAAGGGAGGTGTTTTTACTGGGTAAAAATCCCTTTCGCTATGAGGGAACGGTCCCTATAGTGTCTTTTGAAGATTTTCACCTACCCTCGCTAAAAAAAAAAAAAAAAAAAAAATTATCATTTTACATCTTTCTTCTTTGTCTTTCTTCCCTTTCCTTTTTCCCTCCTTTTTTCCTTTTCCTTGAACTAAAATTGATTTTAAGTATAAATACTTGATGTATATTAAATTTGTTTTTAATTGTACTATAAAAGATCATTAAGTCTTACTTGTACACCGAAATATATTGAATTGAATTGAAATTGAATTGAATTGAAGACGGAAGGAGAAGAAACTCCTACGCCTGAAGAAAAGGTCTCTTGCACCCTCCCAGCTCAAGGATGTCGAAGAGTCTAGGGATCAGCATAAAATACGGGCATTTTATAAAAAAAAAAACCAAAAACTTGTCAGTAGGCTTTAGGAAAGGCACCCAGGCTTTCCGAAACTGCGAGGGTAATCTTGTTACTGACCCGCAGGAAATTGTGGATGCATTTAAGCAGCATTTTCACCAGTTACTTAATGGGCATGATCAGGATAGACTGGTAGGGAACGAAGAGACCCCAGCGCTAGTAGTCCCCGCCCCGCCCAGCATTGAAGAGGTCGGCACAGCTATCAAAAAGCTGAAGAGCAACAAAGCCGCAGGCTCAGATGGCTTGCCATAAGAGCTCTTCAAGGCTGGCGGCAATGTTCTGGTATTGAGCATGCACCAGATCATTTGTAAAATTTGAGAGGACGAAAGCATGCCTGATGACTGGAATACCAGTTCCATATGCTCCATCCATAAAAAAGGCGATGCTACCTCTTGCAAAAATTATCGAGGTATATCCCTGCTTAATGTCGCGTACAAGATCCTGTTCAGCGTATTGTGTGAGCGTTTAAACTCATTTTGCTCCGCACTAATCGGCACATACCAGTGGGGCTTTCGGCCCGGCAAATCGACTATAGACCAGATTTTCACACTAAGGCAAATCCTGGAAAAGACTAGCGAGTTTAAGATCGATACGCATCGATTTCAAAGCCGCATATAACAGCATTCATCGCAAAGATTTATACGATGCGATGGCCGAATTCGGTTTCCAAGGAAAACTGATCTGGTTGTGTGGCACCACACTAGGTAGGTAGCGGCTCACTGAGACCAACAGTTGGGTCCATTGTGCTCTGGGTGTGGCGGGAACCACACTAAAAGATACGTAATGCTCCGTGCAGTTCGGTTCAAAGACCTCCGAACCATTTAAAACCTGCATCGGATTTCGACAAGGAGGTGCGCCGTCGTGTGATTCCATCAATACGGTGCTGGAGGAGACAGTTCGGCGGGCGGGTGTAAACACAGAACACAGTATCTTCTACAAATCTGTGCAACTGTTGGGTTAGACTGATGACATCGACAGCGTCGTGCGTTCCCTGCGCGCCGTTGGAGAAGCTTTTACGGCGATTGAAGAACCGGGAAACGAGCCAGTCTAAGACTAAAAGAGGACAAAACAAAATATATGCTGTCGAGTACAAATCCGTCGGGCAAAACATCACGATCGACGATCAACAATTTTGAGGTAGTGAAGGAGTTTGTCTACTTCGGGGCAAATGTTGACTCCACGAACGACATCCTGCTGGAGATCCGACGCAGAATTGCCCTTGTCAACCGATGCTACGTCGGCTTGTCAAAACAACTGGGCTCAAAACTCCTCGAAGGACTAAAATCATGCTCTATAAATTCTGCCAGTCCTGCTTTATGGAGCCGAATGCTGGACGATAAGCAGAACGGCAGAGTTGATTCTTGGTTCCTTCGAAAGAAAAATTCTGCGTCGGATATATGGTCCTATCTACGAGGAAGTTGAATGGAGGAGAAGGCATAACCGCGAGCTCTGTAGGCTGTACCAAGATGTGGATGTAGTCCGGAAGGCAAAAAATCCGTCGACTACATTGACTCGGCCACATCGAGCGTATGGATATCGATGCTCCAGCTAAGAGTGTCTTCGAATTCAAGCCTCCTGGTCCGAGAAGCAGAGGGAGACCAAACTTCTGGTTTAAAGGACAGCTTGGTCTAGACAACTGGAAGCAGAGTGCCCGGGAAAGCCATATCTGGAAGACAGCTATAGCTCATGCCCAGGGCCTCCATGGGACGTAGGTCTGATAAGTAAGTAAGTTTGAGCGTTAACGCTGGGGCCCTTTTCCTTGGTCCCTTTGGAGTTTAGGGAGGGCGTTTTGCATTAATTGTCTTATCACTGAGGAATATGTACCCGAAATTGCTGCCGCAGTATCATCCGGATAAGCTATCACCTTGCACCCTACCTCTTCTAGTAACAACAGAAGTTCGTTGACCACAATGTTCCCTAGCAGCGGAGATAGAACTCCACCTTGTGGTGTTCCTCTGCTGGAAAGGTTTGTGGTGGTGGTGGAGTCCTGTTCTGTGATGATTACCCTCCTAACCAGCATTTGGTGAATCAATCCACCGTGTCATGCTTCGACACCAAGATTCTCCAGTTCGTTAGTGATATCGTCCTGGTCACCATTTATAAGGCCACTTGAGATTCACTTGAGATTCCGTATTCACAACCAATCCTTACAAATTCGGTAAATTGAAGAGTTGGGCTTTCATTTTGACAAAGGGATTCTCTGCATTTTTTTCTTTCGAAATCCCTGCCTAATCTGCCCAAATTTTACCTAAATTTTCAAAGCTCAACTGTTTTTTTCTTTAAGTTTTTGGAATATTCCGTGGTCTGGACTGCAAGAAGTTCAAACTGAACCCTGATCCCGATTATCCCGACGATGACCACAACATAAGCGATGACGATGGCACAATCTTCCTTCCGTATCTCCAGAAGACCTATGAGAACACCGACTATTGCGTTGAGAAGATAAGAAACGCTTCGCTGGGCATCCCAAAGGTAAGTTCACTTGTCCACCCCGACCGCAGTCAAAAGATCAAATAATCAAGCATCTAATCCAACTTCAGTTACATACATTTCTCTGCTTCGAAGATGTAGGCAACGACATCATCAAGTTCAACTTGTATCCCATCGGTCTGATCATCTCGTGCGTGTTTTACGCGCTGACGCTGCTCGTCTACCTCTCCATTCCGAAGCTGCGCAATTTGCCGGGAAAAATACTCATTTGCTTGGTGATAAGCCTGTTCATCGCCTATTTAGCGATTGCCATCGCCCAGATAAGGCCGCCAAACGATAGAATCTGCTTCGGCTACGGTAGGTGAACGATGACGGATGGCGGACGCAGTTCCGGTGGTTGGATATAACAATAATTTGCCTTTAATTGATTGCAGCGTTCTTCATTTACTTTAGCCTGATTGCGGCGTTCTCCTGGATGAACGTGATGTGCTTCGATATCTGGCAGACATTTGGGTGAGTAGAGTAGGGTACTTATCGCACAGACTGTGTCAACAGTGACACGCGTCCCTCGCATTTGTTGGCATTTCGAGTGGGGCGACGCTAATTGATTGAGGCCATTGACGACTTATTGTAGAAAAAAAAATGTATTTTATTGTTAATTTTTACAAGGGAAATATAACTTAAGCACAAGGACATTTAACAGTTACTAAAGTCGCACAATTTATCGCACTTCGTGGCTATCCAATTGTAGTACCGGTTGACGGCTGTCATGAAAAATGGCAGCGCGTTTGTTTGGAAGCCGTGTGAGAGGATCCCAACTTGGATTACCGTTTGGTGAGGAGAGCATACTGAGACAATGAACCCGGCTCCGCTATTGCTCAACACCATGTCTATGCTGCTGCTTGTTAACGCGCAGATAAAATCGTACGTGACATTGTAGTTTTCTCCGAGACCAGTTTTTTGCAATACCCGCTGACACGAGTTTTTCGGAACCAATCTTGCCTCGAGCATCATGAATTTCATGTATCCCCTCATGTGGTCCATGTTGCGATCCCAGCCGGGAATAAAACCCTCAACACTGTTCAGCTCGCTGGCGTTTTTGTGCGATGCAGGACAGACCGTGTCCACGTAGCTATTCTTGATGAAGGGTTCATTGAGGAATACGAGCGCGATGTCGCTAGAGGGAGGGCTGTCAGAAAAATTCCCATGAATGACTACAGATTTGATGCGTCGTTTCTGGATAAACTGCTTGTTGTCCTTGGAGATGAGGGACCACTCACCAGCACGAACTGAAAGGTCTGATACGGACGTTCCATTGATGCAGCTGGCCGAGGTGAGAACGACTCCCAAGCCGATCAAAGAGCCGGTGCATTGCTGACGGTACAGGGGTGCGCTCTTTATGTATTCCCTTTTAAGGATGACAACCGTCCAGGCTGCAAATCTGTTCGGTTTGTAGTCCTCATTCCTTTTCGGATATTGAGTTATATTCTGCAATGAAGAGAAGAGATGGAGGAGGCTTAGTCTTGGTGTTTTCTCTGATTGTCATTCTAAATTAAATATGAGACGTAATTCCTTAATTAAAGGTAGCCCTAAATGACGAACATGCTCGCTGAACTTGCTCGTTTGGGTTATCCCCTACACGGCGAACATTCATTTCGTGTTGTTTCTTCAAACCGTCAACATGTGTGATAGGGAAGCACAAATGGTGAATTCCTCGATAAAATCATGGCTGACTGTTGACATTGTGCTTAATACGCGTTATGCACTCGGCTACGTTCACATCAGAAATGAGGTTTGTTCGCGAACATGGCCCTACACGGCGAACATCAAAGTCGACGAACACGACAAAATCGAAATTTTTCGCCAACAGCGAGCGGCTCGCGAACCAGCCCATACACGACGAAAATGCATTGGAGATCAGATGATTAGGTCCAAGGAGTCTGTAAAGTACCTAGGGGTTGTGCTGGATAACAGGCTCTCCTTTAGGGAACACATAAAGTACGCCAGTGAGAAGGCGGCACGTACACAAGGAGCGCTCTCACGAATGCTGCCAAATATTGGCCTGCCAAGTTATGCACGCAGAATCAGATCTCACGGGTAATCGGTTCAGTACTCCTGTACGACGTTCCAATTTGGGCTGGAGCACTCACGGTAGAAAATTGGAATGAGCTATGCTCGTATATTGCGATAGTCCAAATTAAAGTACGGCAGGCCGAAGCAGAAAGAAATTCTCGAGAGGCCACTATTCAGAATATAGCGTAAATCGCTAACCAGCCCCGCGAAGTATTCCCTAAAGGCAGTTCCGCGGGGAGAGTGATAGAAGAGTGCAGGGTGTGGGTTAGTACGTAGGCTTATTCCCGAAATCGAGTACTTGGGTTTGCGAATCGTGCATGCTGATATCCCGGGCTATTAGTATCTTTAGAAGATTGCTACATCCTTGGACGCAAAAATGCGTTCATCACGAGCAAGTTCGGTGAGCATGTACGTCGTTTAGGGCTACCTTAACCCACGAGCGGATCAGAATATGTTCAAAAAGATTGATTGGATACAGACGGGAGGATGGTCTGGCCTGTCTCCTCTTCAACAAGAGGAACCTTTGCCACCATGTCTACCCAAATATTGGCAAATATTACGCAGACGATATCTACAGGGTGGGCCATCTAGTGGTTCTTTTTTAAATCACAGGTTATTTTGACACTGACAGCTCTCTCCCGCTCGAATTCTTGACAGAAAGTCAGTATCATACCTCCGCGGAACGAATTGAGTCGCTTTACGCTTGAACAACGTTGGGAAATATTGAAAATTTATTTCCAAAGTGGCTGTAAGGCTTTGTAGCCCAAACAGTGCGTTTTTGAAAAGAAGTTTTGGCTGAAATGAAGCACCCACCGCGACTTCTGTAGGCAAGTTTGTGCAGAAAGTTCGTAAGGCGGGTATGCTACTGGACAACATTCATGCTCCTCGTCGTCGTACGGTACGCACAGGTGAAATTGTGGCTGCTGTGGCCGAGAGTGTGAGACTCAGTTCATGAACATCACCTCGCCATCGATCTCAACAGCTCAACATTTCACGTACTTGCCTGATGAGAATTATTTTTTTTATATATAATTTGCGCGTGCAAAAGGGATTGTGAATACCCTTGAGTTGCTGGGTTCAAGACAGAGGAGGTACCTGTGCACATTGGCTTTAAATGTCTGTGGATTATAATGTGTGGGAAATATTAGGCTGGGAAGAGCATTCCATATTCGTGTGGTGCGGCTAAAGAGCGAGTCTCTAAACTTAACTGTACGTCCGAAAGAGGGCTTAAGGGTATATTGATGGGCATTCCTAGCGAGATGGATATTGCGGGTGAATTCTTGAAGGGGAGAAATGCAATTGGCTAGCTCGCTTGAGCATTGTTGGTTGAAATAGCGACAAAACAGTGATAAGGATGAGACATTACGGCGATGTTCGAGCAAGTCTATCGACTTCGCGATATTACTGTCTCCTATAAGTTTTATCGCTTGCTGTTGTATTCTATCAAGTAAGTGCAGAGAGGTCTTGGGAGCACCATACCAGATATGTGCGTTATACTCAAGCTTGGGGCGAATGAAGGCCTTATAAATTAAAGCCAAATCAGAGGAGGTGAAGTAATTCTTGCACCGTTTTAGGAAACATTTCGCAGCATTTTAGGCGACCGCGAATATGTGATCCTTCCAACTAAGTGTTGAGTTGAGGAGGATGGAAAGTTATTCGGTTTCGTCGATTGAAGTGCCATATAGGGATAATGACTGATTATTTTGGGATCGCTTGAGTGACAGTAGACAGCATTGAGTTGAGATCTTTAAGTACTCTTGCAACTGTACGAGTGCGAAAGTGCGACACATTCTGCACAAAGATCTCGGATTATTCGCTTACAAGGTCCAATTGACTCAGCAATTGAAGGCGCGCCATCTGCTTCGTTATCGCTTCGCAGTTTGGGCCCTAGAGCAGCTTGAATTGGACAACGAGTTTGGGCAAAAAATCATTTTTTTCGAGGCGCATTTTCTTCTCGGCGGCTACGTTAGCAAACAAAATTGCCACATCTAGGGCTCGGAAAGCCCGCACGTTATTGTCGGGAAGCCAATGCATCCACAAAAAGTGACAGTTTGGTGCGGATTGTGGAGTGGTGGCATCATTGGACCATTTTTCTTCGAAAATAAGGCTGGGAACAAGGTTTCGGTCAACGGTGGGCATTACAGAGCCATGTTAACCAATTTTTTTTACTGAAATTGAAAACATGGATTTGGACGAGCTCTGGTTCATGCAAGATGGCGCGACATGTCACCCAGCCCATGCCACAATCGAGCTTTTGCGCACCAAATTCCCAAATCTGATAACACGATTTTAGCGTTTTAGCGATGTCAATTGGCCACTACGGAGCTGCAATGGACGTTTTTTTTGTGGGGAACCGTGAAGGACCGATGTTATGCCAACAATCCGGAAACGATTCAGGCACTTAAGGCCAATATCATCCAAGCAATGTGAGCTACAGCCCGAAATAGTCAACAAGGTCTTGGAAAATTTGGGTAACAGAATGCGCTACTGCGAAACCTGGAGAGGGAAGCCACTTGAACAACGTTGTATTTTTAATGAATGGGAATGTTTGTTCTTACTAGTGAAGCGATAATATATGGAAAGAATTCAATTTTGTTCATTTTATTACATTTTTAAAAAGAAACTTGTATTTGGCCCACCCTGTACTGAGATAAAGGGTCTTCCGAAATTTGAAAGTTTGTGGCGGCCATATTGTTTAAGCTGCAGCTGTCAAATTGGCTGCCATTTATCTAGTCTATTTTGCCAAATCACCATGGACTGATATAGTGTTCAACAAGACGTGCAAGTGATCAAATTGATTCATCAAAATGGGTGTTCTGTTCGGGCAACGCTCCGTGCGCTTCGCCCATTTTACGGTCACCATAATCGTCCTACCGAGCGGACTATTCACAGTGTGGTGGATAAGTTTGAGTCCACTGGTTCAGTAAACGACAAACCAACAAACCCGTACCTGGACGTGGACGAATGGACGAACGGACAAAGTAAAATTGTAAAGACTTCATTCGGACTTAACGTCCAAAATAATACACAGATCCTTCCGCATCTGTGGTCAAAACATGGTACGCTCATCAATCCTGTCCACAGTTTGAGCCCCCAAAGACAATCTCATGGGCGCCGTGGCGTAGTGGGTAGGTGCGTCGACTCCTACGCTGGAGGTCTTCGGTTCGAATCTCGAAAAAAACCTCAAACATTTTTTCACGACTCCACCTCTTTCGAGTCACTGACAATGCTCAAAAATTATAAATGTCTAGAAAAAGCTTCTCAAAACCGCCGTTCGGAGTCGGCATTAAACTGTAGGTCCCCTCCGCTCGTGACAGAACAATAGCACGCACAACACGAGTGGTTGCTGAGAAGCTAGGCCCAGGTCCACCTCGGACTGTAGCGCCGCCATTATTATTATTATTATAATGGAAATCTCATGATGAAGTTGATTATTACGTCTCGATTTGATACAATTATCACATTTCTTCTGAGAAATGACACTCCATTCGCCTCAAAACAACAAAACACCACGCACAGCACGAGCCGTAGCGAACGATTGTACACAAACGATTCGCAATGTCAGAGTCAATCTGCGATAACACCAGGATTGACATCAAACAAAATTACAAAAAATCATTGATGCGCTAACACAAGCTCCGAAATCTCCTTCTTTGCCTCTCGTCATTTTTTGGCGCCACAATATTGTTGCTCTTTCTACTGTAATTCACACACAGCTTCTCATACACTCTCTAGTAAGAATGTGGTTCGAGCCACGAGAAATCAAATTTGAGACTTAGTTAACAGAGGCACTCGCTGACAAAGACGCTTTTCAAAAAAAGAGATCGAAAATAATTTTCTCTCTCTCTCTCTGAACACAAATTTCTAGGATTTTTCGATTAACCTCGATTCCCTAACTCACCGCACATTTCTTTTGCAAACTCTTCCCGTACAATGTGTTTCGGATCCACCGATCAGACGCTATTTGATCGTCATTCTGTGCTGACGATAGTTGGACGCACTGAAGCACAATTGCCACGCAAATTATAAACAACACTCCGAATGACATTTTCGTTTCAGTTAATTACTTTCCCACCAGCACTTCGCGATTAGCGTCCACTTTAGCGACAACCTCACTCGCCGAGAACTGATCGCGGTTTGTTGTGAATCCGATCGAGTCTAAAATTATACTAAAACAGAAACTTCAGTCGTTGCTTCTGCTCCATGGATCGCGAGATGATGGACTTTCCCGCAACAGGCGCGCGATAAACTCTTGACAAAATTGCGATGTTAGTACGTGTTGGGTTTTCAATTGTTTAGAGCCGTTTAAGTGAAACGATGACGACATGTTTGAGATAAGAACATGTTTTTGATTTCTTAGGCTGAGGGGAATTGTGGGAGGAAGCATATTTCGATGATGACGCGAAAATATGTGTTGCTCATTCATCACCAAAGACGGCAGAAAGTCTCTTCTGGTCAACTTCATGCTGCTTCTGGTGAACAAGTGCACATGATACACTAAATTGTATTCAAGTGGAATTTATGCTGGCTACGTCTTTAATGGAACATTAACATCGTCGAACGTAAAATCAAACCGAAGTATGCCCGTGGATAAAGAGTACACTCTAGTTACTTTTTTAAACATAGAAGGAGCCTTCAATAACGTTCATACGGAAGCGGTTCTTGAATCCTTAACTGAACTAGGTATATAAAACTTTCTATGTCAATGGATTGTTACTACGCTTAGCACTCGGTGTATTCAAGCAACACTTGGAAACAATCGTTTAACCAAATTCGCCAGTAGAGGTACACCGCAGGGCGGTGTTATATCTCCTCTCCTCTGGCTTATTGTTATGAACAACATACTAGACAGGGAAGGGGTCAAAGTAGTTGGGTACGCCGATGATATGGTAATCTTGGTATCGGGGAAGTTTCCGGCTGTGATCAGCGAGATCATGGAGGACGCTTTGAGTAAAATATGCACTTGGCCTACAACCTGTGGCCTAGGTATCAACTCAAGAAAAACGGAACTGATGCTCTTCACCGCCAAAACAAAAATACCCGATTTCCCACTTCCTCGTCTGAATGATCAACCGCTCTCTTTATCTACCAGCGCCAAGTACCTAGGCGTTACCGTGGATCTCAAACTCAGCGGGGAGCTTAATGTAGACCAGGGAGTTAAGAAGGCGTGTATAGCTTCTTACGCCTGCAGTAGAACCTTCGAAAAAAAGTGGGGCCTCCAACCAAAGTGGACTCTATGGATGTATACCGCGGTATTTCATCCGATTCTAACATATGGATCACTAGTGTGGTGGCCGGCCTTTAGTAAAAAATACAAATTTACAAAACTCATCAAAGTACAAAGAACAGCATGCATTGGCACCACTGGTGCTCTACGGTCGACTCCGTCAGGCACTCTGACGGAATGCTACATTTTCTACCTTTGGACCTGCACATTAAAAGCACTACAGCTCACAGCGAAATCTCCCTAATCTGGTTTTCAGGTCACAGTGACATCCCAGGAATGAGAAGGCCTATGAGCTAGCTAGGCAGGGATCTGCCCTTCAGTGCTCGCTTGCAGAGGAGGTGCACATCCCAATGCAAGCAGACACGGCTAAAATCTCTACACACTTCCTTCAAATAGCTAACCTCAGATGGGTCAGACTGACAAACTGTGCTACATCAAGAAAAATATGGTCTAAGTACAACTGATCCAAAGCAAAAGATCTCCTTCGGCGAACTCGACATCACATCACTAGATTGGTGGCGGTCTGTACGGGACACTGGCCGATTGGAGATCATGCCGCAAAACTTGGTATCCCACATAACACACATTGTCGCATTTGCAACAAAATAGCAAAATAGCCCACTTTTTTTGCGGGCGTCTCTTACAAGAGCCAGACAGCCAGCGCTTGAAAGACTCTTTTTCAAATCACTTGACGTGATTTTTACGAAATACATTAAAGAAATAATGTCCTTCTTAAATTTATCAAGTTTGATTTAGTGATATCCGAGTCCGAGGCGTGCCTTGAATGTGATTCCATCAGGTAGGCGACCGCTTGGCAAGCCCAGGACGAGATGGTTGGACCAGGTCCAGGTCGCCAGGTTGCGTTTGGGCATAGCTCCTGATGTGTTAGAGTCGATGGCGGAGGATCGAGTGGCCTGGAGATCTCTCGTACATGCATTGCCCCCGCGACCTCCTTAGTGGAACATGCGGGTCACTGAAAATGATGATGATGATGATGATTTAGTGATATCTTCAAAATACACTTCACATTAAAGATACCAGAGCTGTGACAGTTAAACGGCACATTGTGCTAATTAGGTTCTTACAGAACCACCACTTTTACCTACCATGCCCGTGGAATTACTTCTAGCATTAATTTAATGAGGCTTGCTTTTAAATTTCCCTTACCTAAGCCCACATTCAATACTCTACGTTCTATATTCTATGTTCTATATTTTCATATTCTACATTCTATATTCTTTATTCTATGTTCTATATTCTATCGTCTATGTTCTATATTCTATATTCTAACTTCTTTATTCTATGTTCTATATTCTATATTCTTTATTCTTTATTCTTTATTCTATATTCTATATTCTATATTTTCATACTCTACATTCTATATTCTTTATTCTATGTTCTATATTCTATATTCTAACTTCTTTATTCTATGTTCTATATTCTATATTTTTAATTCTTTATTCTATATTCTAAATTCTATATTTTCATATTCTACATTCTATATTCTTTATTCCATATTCTATATTCTATCGTCTATGTTCTATATTCTATATACTAACTTCTTTATTCTATGTTCTATATTCTATATTCTTTATTCTTTATTCTTTATTCTTTATTCTTTATTCTTTATTCTATATTCTATATTCTATATTCTATATTCTATATTCTATATTCTACATTCTATACTCAATAGCCTATATTCTATATTCTCTATTCTATATTCTAAATTCTATATTCTGTATTCTATGTTTAATATTCTATATTCTATATAAAAGCGTCGTCTTACTTTTAATTTCACTTTCGTAACTCAAAAATACTCGTATTCGTGGATCATTCTTCAGTATACGGTAACAGCACGGTAACAACTTGAGCCCATTATTCCAGTCGTCAAAAGTATTCCGTAGCTCCCCTCTCAGTCATAGAACTGTGTTAATATTCCAACTAAAATGTAGAAATTTTCCATCACTTTGTGGTCACATAAAGATGATATTTGAAAATAGTATTTCCGGTGTCGTCTACTCCCATCACGGTCTCTCCCATCTCCCATTGGTCACGCTCGCAAGTGGGCAGCATTCCCCATTCCACATTTGATGGATTTGTAATTCTGTTCCGGTTACATGACGTTCAAGTTCGTGACATCCATCTGAACTCACCGAGGGGAAATATTCTGATAAATCGTGCCAGACGCTGGAAATATTGATGTCTTCCATGACTCAGACAACAGGGAATCTCATGTGAATTCGAACTCACTTCTGATGCGTGGGGAAATCTTCGGCTTAGATGAATTTGGTGAAGTAGCTGTGTCATAGTTTTACTTTTTACTGGTAACTACTTCAACGTCATCAAATGAGGCAAGTTACATGATTGCGAGTGTTTTCAGTTTTGCATCAGTTCAGGGTGTTCAGCTGAAATCTGGGCTGCATAGTTGATGACCAGGTTCATCATTTCCGCTTTCTTCTATTTATGCACTTCTAGTCACCTTCCATTTAAGATGAGGACGCTAAGACATGACTCAACACAGTCCTTCTGTGGAAATCGGATACGTAAGCAGCTTTGAATAAGATATGGGTGTAGGAGTATTTCCATCGACGACGGTTTAGTTTTAAAAAGGACCTGCTGAATTTCCTTACTTACTTCTCAGGTCACAGACCCGTGTAGGGTCTGAGTCTGAGCTAGTGCTGATTTTTATCCTTGATGGCCCGGGCGTGCTGGCTCTACAGTCCTGGGTATACCTGAGCCTCAGTCAAAATTCCTCTCCATCCAGCATGGTCTTGTGCTACTTGCTACCCGCTACGAACATTCAGCTGATTGATATCTTTTTCCAGCTGTGTACGCAACCGAAGGCGTAATCTTACTTTACCGCGTTCCCCTTTGGGGTTGGATTCGAAGACTTTCAACTTGGCGAAGACTTTTTGGGCCGGAGCGTTGGTATCCATTCGCTTTACATGACCCATCCGTCTGAGACGAGAGACCAGATTGATTTCATTGTACAGCCCGTAAAATTCATCGTTCAGTCTCCTCCTCCAAACATCATCCCGGATACATCGATGACCGAAGATAATCGCACGGACCTTCCTCGCGAAGCAACCCGGAATCTCTTCATCCGCTTTGGTTAGTGTCCATACTTTCGCCATACCGTCGGTTGGACTGTGAAGGTCTTATATAGAGATAGATTGGTTCTTCGGGACAGTGATTTATTCCTGAGTTACCTTCTAAGCCCAAAGCCCTACAGCGAACTCCTTACTTCGTTTTATCTCCGCAGTGGTGGAATTGCTTGAGTTCGCCGAGACAGACAAAGTCTATTTCAAAGTTGTAGCTGCCTATTCTGACGTTTTGTCCAAAACGTCGGTGTTGGTGTACCTTTCTCGTAGTCAGCCATACCCTCGTTTACTGCAAGACCCATCTTAGCAACACTAGAGACACGATCTTCCAATAGTCCGTACAACTGCCAGCATGTGCAGATGACATTGCTGTGATCATCAATGAAGCGTCGGGATTGATGGTCATTCACCGCAAGACCCAGACACAAGACACAAAACCCTGACACTGACAGTCCACTGTGTCCTTCCGATAATGTCAATGTCATCGGCACATTTGTTTTTTGTTGGAGTTTTTTTGATACTCTGCATGGAGCACTCAGACTCCAAAACTGGTCCATTGTACTGCCAGGTAGCAACCTACTCCAGTGCCGTTAATTTGATCCCAACCGCAAATGGTGACTGGACCAGATTCGATTTCTCTGGGATTCGAACCTGGGAGCCCTCTAACATGGGGCAGGCACACCAACTGTGCCATCCAGTCGTCTTTCCTTTCGTTTTCTTCCGTCTTCTAGCTCGATAGTCCTCCTGTGATGCTCTGGTTTTTCCTTTGTCTTACGGTCTTTCGTCGGTTGCTTATTTTTTTTCCTCACACTCGCCATCGTGTCGGGTAGCTGGTCGCGAATACTTCTTGAATGAGTGAGCGTCCATGAAATCACTCATTACTTACAATCGTGGTCCATGTAATCATTCATTACTACCTCACAATCGTGGCGGAGGTAGAGGCATGCGGGATAATCTTCCACTTAGTCTCTCTTCGTAGGCTCTGCCTTGAGGACTTCTCGAAAAGAGGCGGAAATAAGAAAACTGGGGATCAAAACAGACCTGGGAAGGGATCAGGTTTTGCGCTCGAATCAAATTCTTGACCATCACTTCTATAACTTGACGCCTCACATGACCTAGTCTTCCTTCCCCACCATCCAGACTCATTAACATAAAAATCCTTACCGTTAATTGCCACTCAAATAAATGGACTTGTCGCCATCGTGGCCTAGACGCTGTTTCTGCGGTATGTCACTTAGCCTTGCGGCAATGACGGCTCACAGCAAACTCCATCGAATAAGTGGGCGAGTCTTCCCAGTAAGGTGCCATATTTATTGCATTTCTCCGACACGCTCTGATGGATTGTTTGTTTGCTCTTCGACAGCTGCTGTGGACTAATTCGTGTCCCCGGGATGGTGGCATTTAAGACGAACCTAATCGATGCCACGCTGTGAGGCATAAAATGTGACAATCAACTCTGAAGGCAATGTGTCAAGGATACACACATGGGCGATGTTTATTTAACGCCTCGTGGCAATCGCTCTGCGGCATGTCATAATGAATCAGACGTTTAAATTGGAAGAGCTGGCCGGGGAAATGACGTGAATTCTGTTACAGTGAAGGAAGCGTGATGCATCTATTTTCCGCTTAAGTAAACAAGAAAAACGCACTCCCACCCACAGCGACGGCTGGAATGTATACACACGTTCTTTGGGCTTAAACATCGTGAATGGAGGTGGAAGGTTGCTGTAGTCATTCAGTAAATTGTGTATTCTGGAGAAGAGATATTTACCTCAGAAGTCATTTGAGAGAGTTTGTTGGGAAAGCGGTCAATGGGGACAACCCTGAGTGTCGTCGTGTGGCTGAAAGCATTTTTCATGTGTTTCGCAACATGTTTCAGCAACATTTTTGTAAGAAACTATGTGCACTTGCCTCCTGTTTACAAGGGTTGTAACCACCGAGCCCGTGAGAGAGTCGCCCCTGGGCTAAAGGTCCATCATTCGATGCCGGACACACCAACTTCCATTTTAAAGTCACCACATCTCTCTTGCTTGCAAACTGTTTCCTGATTGGATAGAGTTTTTTTTTTTGTTCGCTTTCGGAAATCATCGCATATAACCTTGTCATGTCAATATTGCCCGATAACCCCTTCAACAATCGCAGATCGACTCAGCAATCTCTAAGAGATCGTTGAGTTAAGAAGAGCACTAAGTGCTTTCACACGATATCAGACATACTCGTAATTCGGCTAATCTACAGGGTGGGCCATCTAGTGGTTCTTTTTTAAACCATAGGTTATTTTGACACTTACAGCCGTTTCCTGCTCAAAATCTTGACAGAAAGTCAGTATCAACGAAACAATTCGCCTTAAACTTGAACAACGTTGGGAAATATTTAAAACCTAATTCCAAAGTGAGTGCTGTGTAGCCCAAACAACGAGTTTTTCAAAAAAGTTTTGGCCGAAATGAACCACCCATCGCGACTGCTGTACGTAAGTTTTTGCAAAAAGGTCGTAAGACTGCTCAGCATTTCACGCACTAGTCTGATGAGGATTTTGCACAAAGATCTCGGATTATTCGCTTACAAGGTCCAATTGACTTAGCAATTGAAGGCGAGCGATCATCCGCTTCGTTGTCGCTTCGCAGTTTGGGCCTTAGAGCAGCTTGAATTGGACTACAATTTTGGGCGAAAAATTACCTTTTCTGACGAGGCGCAATCTCAGCTCGGCGACAAACAAAATTGCCACATCTGGGGCTCGGAAAACCCGCACATTATTGTCGAGAAGCCTATGCATCCACAGAGAGTGACAGTTTGGTGCGGATTGTGGAGTGGTGGTATCATTGGACCCTCTCTCGGAAGACCAAGTTGGCTTTGTATAAGACCTTGATCATCCCAGTCCTGCTTTACGGTGCAGAGGCATGGACAATATCCCAAGCGGATGAACAGTCTCTTGGTCTTTTCGAGAGAAAAGTTCTGCGCGCGATCTTTGGTCCTGTTTGCGTTGATGGCTTTTGGAATAGAAGGTTCAACCACGAACTGTATGGGCTGTACAGCGACATGAGTCTGGCCAGGCGTCTACGGATCCAACGCCTAAGATGGCTAGGCCATGTAGAGCGTATGGACAACTTAGCTCCGGCCCGAAGAGTCTTCGACTCTGAGCCTGTGGGACAACGCAACAGAGGACGTCCACGTACAAGGTGGCGCACACAAGTCGAGGGGGACCTCAGCCGGCTTGGTGTGCGAAACTGGAGACAGCTGGCGAAAGATCGTGCTGGCAGGAGAGGCATGTTGAGTGAGGCCCAGTTCCACCTCGGACTGTAGCGCCCTAAGAAGAAGAAGAAGAAGGTATCATTGGACCATTTTTCTTCGAAAATGAGGCTGGGAACAAGGTTGCGGTCAACGGTGGGCGGTACAGAGTTAACAGACTTTTTTTTACTGAAATTTTTTACATATATTTGGACGTCCTGTGGTTCATGCAGGATGGCGCGCCGTGCTACATAGCCCATGCCACAATTAATCTTTTGCTCACCAAATTCCCAAATCGTGTTATCAGAAGTCTTGACGATGTCAATTGACCGCCTTGGAACTGCGATTTGACTCCTTTGGACTTTTTTTTTGTGGAGAACCGTGAAGGACCGATGTTATGCCAACAATCCGGAAATGATTCAAGTACTTAAGGTCAATATCATCCAAGCAATGTGAGCTACAGCCCGAAGCCATCAACAAGGTCTTGGAAAATTGTGATGACGAAATGCGCTACTGCGATGCCGACCGAGGCAGCCACTTGAACAACGTTGTATTTCATACTTAATGGAAATGTTTGTTCTTCCTATTAAATCCACAATACATTGTTCATTTTATTGCATTTTTAAAAAGAAACTTGTCTTTGGCCCACTCTGTACAAGAAAGAATGACAAGCTACACAGCGCCATGGTCATTAGGGCCGGCGGGATGATGATGGAGAGCAGCCGCTTATCCATTATCGACAGAGAAGCAACAAGGACCTCCCTCTCATGATGCTCTGTGTCTCCTTCAGTCGCCTCAACGCAAACTCTAGCTAATTTTGACTCGCGTGGTGTCACAATGGCCTTAAGCTGACCATCTCCAGCCTGCCACTCATACCTAACCTAACGTGTGGGATGGATGGCGCAGTTGGTTAAGTGCCTGTCCCAAGTTAGAGGGGTCCCAGGTTTGAACCTCAGTGAAATCGAATCTGGTCAATCACCATTTGGCGTTGGGTTAAAATTAACGGCACTGGAGTAGGTTGCTACCTGGCAGTACAATGGAACAGTTTTGAGTCTGAGTGCTCCAGCAGAGTTTCAAAAATCCTCCGAAAAAAAAAAATAAAAAAACGTGTATTTGCAAAAATCTGCGACGTCGTCTATTGAACTCTTTGAAAGTTAAACGTCACCCTAGCGACCTCTTTAAGACTTTCGATTTCATCTCACCAATCATCGACCAAAATAATCTTCTTCTTCTTCTAGGGCGCTACAGTCCGAGGTGGAACTGGGCCTCACTCAACATGCCTCTCCAGCCAGCACGATCTTTCGCCAGCTGTCTCCAGTTTCGCACACCAAGCCGGCTGAGGTCCCCCTCGACTTGTGTGCGCCACCTTGTACATGGACGTCCTCTGTTGCGTTGTCCCACAGGCTCAGAGTCGAAGACTTTTCGGGCCGGAGCTAAGTTGTCCATACGCTCTACATGGCCTAGCCATCTTAGGCGTTGGATCCGTAGACGCCTGGCTAGACTCATGTCGCTGTACAGCCCATACAGTTCGTGATTGAACCTTCTCCTCCAAATGTCATCAACGCAAACAGGACCAAAGATCGCGCGCAGAACTTTTCTCTCGAAAAGACCAAGAGACTGTTCATCCGCTTGGGATATTGTTCATGCCTCTGCGCCGTACAGCAGGACTGGGATGATCAAGGTCTTATATAAAGTCAGCTTGGTCTTCCGAGAGAGGGCTCTACTACTCAATTGCCTTTTGAGCCCATAAAAACAGCGGTTGGCAAGAGTAATTCTGCGTTTGATCTCGGTACTGATGTTGTTTGTACTGTTAACCGCGGAGCCAAGGTAGACGAAGTCCTTTACTACCTCAAAGTTATAGCTGCCTATGGTGACGTTCTGGCCAAGTCGTCGATGTTGTGCGTCCTTTCTCGATGACAGCATATACTTTGTTTTGCCCTCGTTTACCGCCAGACCCATTTTAGCCGCTTCCGTTTCAATGCCAGCAATCGCATCATTGACGGCTCGCTGTGTTCGCCCAAACACGTCAATGTCATCCGCGTAAGCTGGCAGTTGAACGGACTTTTGGAAGATCGTGCCTCTTGTGTTGGCCAGTGAGTTTTGCACGATCTTCTCAAGAATGATGTTAAAGA
Organism: Myathropa florea; assembly: GCA_930367185.1. Classification (NCBI taxonomy): domain Eukaryota; kingdom Metazoa; phylum Arthropoda; class Insecta; order Diptera; family Syrphidae; genus Myathropa; species Myathropa florea. The sequence goes on along the minus strand of OV884002.1, from coordinate 124,385,258 downwards.
AATCACATGACAGCGCGTCGCCTTGTCTAAAACCTTTTTTGACATTGAAGGTCTCGGTGAGTTCGTTAGCGACATTGATGGAGCAGCGAGAGTTCTCCATCGTCATCCTGCTCAGTCTGACGAGTTTGGCAGGAATGTCAAAACTAGACATGGCGCTGTATAGCTCGTCTCTATACACGCTGTCATATGCGGCCTTGCAATCAACAAATAGGTGGTGTGTGTCGATCTGCCTTTCTTGGGTCTTCTCCAGGATCTGCCGCAGTGTGAAGATTTGATCGATGGTGGACTTCCCGGGCCTGAAACCACACTGGTAAGGACCTATCAAATAATCCAAAATAATCTATCTCCATCGAAAAAGGCGGCAAGTTGATGCGGTTTTTCGGCTGACAGCTGCATTTTGGGCCGTATTCTTTTTCGAAAATGATTATTAGCCTAAAACCCTTTCGTTGTAAAAAAAAAGACAGCTCTTCTCTTCAATTCTAAAACTCCCACTTGACCTCATTATTCTTTCTCATTTCAGAAGCGCCGAGCGTGCCCAAAGCTTGAAGAAGGGACAACGAAAGAAGTTCATCCTGTACTCCATCTACGGCTGGGGAATGCCATCCCTGCTGACCACAATCACTGTTTGCCTCACAAAGTTCAATGTCGTCAGCGAGCATATTCGGCCTAAATTTGGACAGGGCCGTTGCTGGTTTCAACGTAAGTCCATCCATCCACACTCATCCATCTCCCATATAACGTCTCTTTTTGCAGATACCCTAGCCGCATCGCAGTTGATCTTCTTCTCCGGCCCAGTCGGCGTCTTGTTCCTCTTCAACTTTGTCCTGTTCACGCTGACGCTGCGCTACTGCAACAAAGTGAAACGTGAGATTTTCCGCATGCAGAGCTCCAACACAGAGAAACCAGTTCTGCGGAAGCGTTTCTTCATGGAGAAGGCCCGCTTCATGATGAACACGAAACTCTTTGTGGTCATGGGCATCACCTGGCTGCTGGAGATAGTCAGCGTGATCTTCTACAGCCGCAAGAAGACCTTCTTCTGGGTCGTGAGTGACTCGTTCAACGTCCTCTTGGGGGTCATCGTGTTCTTCATATTCGTCTTCAAGAAACGCGTTTGGCAGGCGATCTTAGCGCGGTTGGGTAAGTTGTGTACGGACTCATAAATTCACCACTAGTCTCATGTGTCTCATTGCAGGCATCAAGGCAAAGGAATCCTTGAAGAATGGCCCCGGAACGTATGCAACAAACTCCACGTACGCGTGCAGTGTGAACTTACAACGGATGCGCAGCATGGAGAGCAATTCATCGCTTCTCAGCCCAAAGTCGGCCGCCGTACTAAGACAATCTTCGGCGTAATCGCCTCGCTTGTAGATCAGCTTCATTCGATTTCATATTTTGTAAATAATTGCATCATGGTTTGATGTACGTTTGTGCGTCACTTTCAGTTAATTTTAAGCTTTCGTACGTGTGTACAAAGACGTACGAGTCGTTATTTAATGCAACAACTATTTCAATCTCATTAAAATTACTTTTAGGATAGTTACTTGCGGTGTGTTTGATTTTAGTCGGTAAGGGAGTGACATCTTGCGAGCGAGTCTCGATCTTTTCTGTCCGAGTCGACCATAAATTGAGATACGTCACATGGTCTCGGCACCTCCATGGCGTGAATATTCAAATTCTTGGCCCTTTCATCAACAGACAAACGGCAGCTAAGGGTAGTCTTCGAATGTAACCGATTTGATTGCAGTTCGGTTGTCGGAAAATATGACAAAAAAAACACATAAAATACTCAACAATTTTATTAATCATCTCTGAGAAATTTATTTTTATTCAAGCAAGTGTGGACCTTGAAATGCCTCTTCGTGCACGTGCTCCTAATCCATTTTCGATGCATCACCACATTGGTCAATACGCTTGGCAGTGCGTTTGTTTCGAAGCCAAACGACAGCACTCCAATCTGGACGTAATGTTGTTTCCGATGGCAAATTGGGCAAACCAATGCGGCACCTCCGTTGCCCCACACAGCCGTATTATTTAAACCACCGCCTATGCAAATGGTGTCCTTGGGCATTTTCAATTCTTTCCCAAGACTGGTCAATTGCAAGACTCTCTGGCATTTTCTGCTTGAAATCGCCGTAGTGTCAAACGTCGTCAACTGTGGATATCCAGTGGCATTCCTACTGTTCAAGTCCCAACTCGAGAGGCTGCAGTTGGTGTTGGTTCTGGTGTCGAACCGGGGTGTCAGGCAGATGTATCCAACAAACTTGTTGAGAGTAAAGGGTTCCTTCAAGAATATGAGAGCGATATCGTTTCCCATAGAATCACTGGTGTAGTTTTCGTGAATGACTACACTGTCTACGTGCCTCGTTTGCTGGTGTTTTTCCCTGATACTGTTTTCGTTTGAGGCTGCTCCAGCAAGGACTACCAGGGCGTCGGTTGATGTATTCTGGAAGCAGTGAGCAGCAGTGAGTACTACTTGGGGATGAATCAGTGATCCGGTGCAGTGAAGGAGGCTGATAGTTTCGCGTGGACGGTGTATCGTCTTGAGGACTGCTACGGCCCAAGTTGGTGCGGTTGTGGTTGCCGCTTGCCCAAATTTCGGGGGAACTGCTATTTTCTGAAATGTTAATAAAGAAATTGTTGAAGTTGGTAAATATAAGTGAGTGAGGTGTTAGAAGCTATGGGTTGACTGTAATGGCCGTACGGAAATTTAATAGAACTGAAGCACACGAAGGAATAAAAAAAACAATACACTGTGACAGAACGAGCCGCTTCGTTCAGTTTCGTTAAGTTCGTTCAGATTGCCTACTTTCAGAGCAGCGAAATGGATCGCTCCCTACCTTTTCACATGTCAGTTGACAGCTGAATTCGGTTTAAGATTCTATAAACAATTATGCTTCTGGGACCTCTTCGATTACTTCTGACATAAGCTTATGTTGGGAACGGAGGTCGTAAGTACGCATACGTTTGAGACATTAACGAAATACTTTCAATCTAAACTGCATGTACTCGCATCGAGATGTAAGTTCTTAAAGCAAAAAATGGTACCGGGGCAGTCGTATGCAGAATGGATTGCAGATCTGAAAGGTCTTGCTAGAGATTGTGTTTTTGTGTGCGCCAAGGAAGTTTGCAACACATCATACGCTGATTTCATGATCAGGGACATGATTGCATTTTATACGCCTCATGATTCTGTCAGAATTTCCGTAAGACAGAAGAAGGATCCTACCGGGCAACGCTGCATCGAACCACGAGAGCTGTTCGTGAGCTCTACGAACAGAGAAGAAGGGAAGAGAACCGGCTTCTCAGGAAGAAAAAGAAAGAGCACGGGAAGCGCGCGATCGAGGAGATGGAGAGGTGTTATGGCAGGAATGATGTCCGAAAGTTTTACCAAAGGGTAAAACTTTTATCGAATGGATATAAAGTTCGGACAGAAGCTTGCCGGGACGAAAATGGACAACTAATAGTAGATTTGCAGTCGATAATGAGAATTTGGAAAAATCATTTCTGCAGACTGTTGAACGGCGATGAGGACACAAATACCGCTGCCAGGCAGAATGTTCCACTCAACACAACGGACGATGATAGAAGAGAATACCGTCCCCCCGACCTAGACGAAGTCAAGATAGCGATATCGAGACTGAAGTCTAATAAAGCTGCTGGTGCAGATAGTCTGCCCGCCGAAATGTTTAAAGCAGCTGGAGGTGATCTGGTAGGGCGCATGCACCAGCTCATCTGTAAGATATGGTCGGAGGAAAGCATGCCCGATGAGTGGAATCTCAGTATCGTTTGCCCGATCCACAAGAAAGGAGACCCCTTTGACTGCGCCAACTATCGAGGGATAAGTCTCCTTAACATCGCCTATAAGGTCTTCTCTGCCGTTTTGTGTGAACGCCTGAAACCATTCGTGAACAAACTGATAGGTCCTTACCAGTGCGGTTTCAGGCCCGGGAAGTCCACCATCGATCAAATTTTCACACTGCGGCAGATCCTGGAGAAGACCCAGGAAATGCAGATCGACACACATCATCTATTTGTCGATTTCAAGGCCGCATATGACAGCGTGCATAGAGACGAGCTATACAGCGCCATGTCTAGTTTTGACATTCCTGCCAAACTCGTCAGACTGAGCAGGATGACGATGGAGAACTCTCGCTGCTCCATCAATCTCGCTAACGAACTCACCGAGACCTTCAATGTCAAAAAAGGTTTTAGACAAGGCGACGCGCTGTCATGTGAGGTTTTTAACATCGTTCTTGAGAAGATCGTGCAAAACTCACTGGCCAACACAGGCACGATCTTCCAAAAGTCCGTTCAACTACTAGCTTATGCGGATGACATTGACGTGATTGGGAGAACACAGCGAGCCGTCAATGATGCGTTTGCTGGCATTGAAACGGAAGCGGCTAAAATGGGTCTGGCGGTGAACGAGGGCAAAACAAAGTATATGCTGTCATCGAGAAAGGACGCACAACATCGACGACTTGGCCAGAACGTCACCATAGGCAGCTATAACTTTGAGGTAGTAAAGGACTTCGTCTACCTCGGCTCCGCGGTAAACAGTACAAACAACATCAGTACCGAGATCAAACGCAGAATAACTCTTGCCAACCGCTGTTTTTATGGGCTCAAAAGGCAATTGAGTAGTAGAGCCCTCTCTCGGAAGACCAAGCTGACTTTATATAAGACCTTGATCATCCCAGTCCTATTTTACGGCGCAGAGGCATGGACAATATCTCAAGCGGATGAACAGTCTCTTGGTCTTTTCGAGAGAAAAGTTCTGCGCGCGATCTTTGGTCCTGTTTGCGTTGATGGCATTTGGAGGAGAAGGTTCAATCACGAACTGTATGGGCTGTACAGCGACATGAGTTTAGCCAGGCGTCTACGGATCCAACGCCTAAGATGGCTGAGCCATGTAGGGCGTATGGACAACTTAGCTCCGGTCCGAAGAGTCTTCGACTCTGAGCCTGTGGGAAAACGCAACAGAGGACGTCCACGAACAAGGTGGCGCACACAAGTCGAGGGGGACCTCGGCCGGCTTGGTGTGCGAAACTGGAGACAGCTGGCGAAAGATCGTGCTGGCTGGAGAGGCATGTTGAGTGAGGCCCAGGTCCACCTCGGACTGTAGCGCCCTAAGAAGAAGAAGAAGAAGGATCCGACCCTGAAAGAGATCGAGGAATTGGTGATGGCGTATGAGTCGAGGCAAGCAACATCAACTATACTGGAGCAGCAGCACTTCCACTCCATCAACATCGACAGAAATAAATCAGCTAAATCAAGGGCGTTTCCAGAGACAAGCAAGTAAGTCTAATGATTTCTTTTTTTTTTAAACTTGAATCAGATGGCCCGGAAGCATCGCTGGTGGCCAAACATGGATAAAATGATCAAGAAGACGGTAGGGCAGCGTACTGCGTGTCAACTCAATGCCAGTCACTCACCTCGAGAGTACACTAGCTGGCCAGTTTCAGAAGAAGTTTGGGAGCGCATCCATATTGACTTCGCTGGACCCTTAAAAAATATATGTGGTTGATTGTGGTAGACTCCAAATCAAAATTTCCATTTATGACTCGAATGTCGTCTGCCATTTCTTCAAGTTGAGAGAGCGACCGATGTTTCGTCACCAACCAACTCTCCGGTAGGTCAAATGGCTACCATGCTAAGTCCCAGAAGATCAGAGCGGTTGCGGAACAAGCGGGTTAAATTTGTTTCCAACTAAGCGTGGGGGTAATTGATGCACCCTGTAGCTATATGTTAAGTATGCAACAACATGTCAAATATGTAACAAAATGTCAAGGAGCGTTAGTAATGTTTTCCCGTCAAAAATTGGATATATAATCAGGCGAAAAAACATATTAACCTCCCTTCCTGAATAAAGCGTTATAAGATTAACAAGTTTATTTAAACACATAACAGCTTATGTTTCAGAATGGTCATTATAGTTGGCCCTTTAGAAGAAGTTGCACACAAAATCGTCTGAGAAAAATAAAAACATCCCTTGGTCTTTGGAGAGGAAAGCACCGACCGCCGGCGAGCGACTTAAAATGTGTCTTTCAATTTACAAGAGCAATCCGATCTATACAGGGTGTTTTTTTTTAAGTTTTGATTTTCAACTTGGCAGCACTGTTCTGTAGCGTTGATTTAATGACAGTTTTTGTTGGAATTTTACCATGAACGGACTCACGGCGGAGCAATGCTTGGAAATTATGAGAATTAAGTTCGAAACTGTCAGTTTTCTGGCAGTGTAAGGAAATTTTCGGCAAATCCTGGGACCAAGAAGATCAGTTTGGATCTACACGGCTATGATTAGGCCCCTTCACTCCTATACATCGGTCGTTTGGTGGAATAAGCTTTATAGTAAATATGTACGTAACTACTGCTTTCACCAAGCTTCAAAGGACGAACGGTCTGTGTCGGCTGCATTGTGGCCTTCCCTAGTACGCCTGGCTCTGCTCTTGATGCACTGCTGAATCTCTCCCCCTAGATATCCACATCATGGCGTGTACTCTCAAGACCATCTTCCATTTAAAAAGAAGTGGTCTTTGTTACAACTCGCACTGGAGTTTCGATGAACTTGCGCATCACCTTTTCCTTGACCCCAGTCTTATGCCGTCTGACTCACCGAGACCTGTACTCCAGCTGCGACGAACATACAAAGTCGACTTTCCCTACACTCAGGACTGGCTCTGGCCAGAATCTAATCCAGGAAAGGAATGTAGTCGAATTTTCACGGACGGCTCCAAGACCAATGGAGGATCTGGTGCTGGTGCCTTCATGGAGAGCGACAACTTTAGACTGCACACCTCGTTTCGATTATAAATTTGCGTCGGTTTTCCAAGCCGAAACCTATGCGATCCTAATGGCTACGACCTATATTGTGAAGAATAGGTGGAAGGGCGAAGTATTTGCGTCTGTAGCGACAGCCAAGCTGTGCTTAAGGCCTTGCTCCACCCTTTAACCACTTCCAGGATAGTTCAGGAATGCAAGTCTTCTCTGAATATGATCGGTAGCTTAAAATCGCTAAGACTTGGCTGGGTCTTGGGTAACCACGGGATCACAGGAAACGAAACCGCCGATGAACTTGCTAGGCGAGGATAAGGCATTCCCAGGACCTGAACCTACGCTGGGAGTTTTTCATGCCATCCCATAAAAAAACATTGCACGGAAAGAAAACGACACTATTTACAAAACTGCCAAAATTAAGGACGTCATCAGACAAGTGTCTGTCGATAGAAGGCGTCGAGTGTAGGCGAGCTCTTCTATATTATCAGCGTACCGCTGCAGAAGAAATCACCGGTAAACTTATCAAGTAGTTATGATTTTTTTTCGTAAGATTTTTGAAACACTACTGGAGTACTCAGACTCAAAACTGGTCCATTGTACTGCCAGGTAGCAACCTACTCCAGTGCCGTTAATTTGATCCCAACGGCAAAAGGTGACTGGACCAGATTCGATTTCACTGGGATTTGAACCTGGGACCCCCCTAACTTGGGCACTTAACCAACTGCGCCATACAGTAACTCAAATAGTTATGATGCGAACCAATCGACTCTAAGATGATTCAATAGATTCTGCAGTAAGCACATATCTGGAAAATATCCGCGCTTATTCAATGAACTTCGCCAGCTGTGTTTGTTTCGAAAGCAAGGGCAGCAAACAAAACGACTGAAACCTTGAAATGTCCACAAGCTGACTGAGAAGAATCTGTTGCAACTGACAATGTCAACAAAAAAATAAAAACAAGTCCACCCGCGCGGAAGCAAAAGCTGTGTCCGTGAACGCAAAAAGAGCGATAAGAAAATACCCGACCTCAGACGCACTTTTCAATTATCACCAAAATTCCCCAAAGCTGGGCAATTGACTTAATGTTCAGAAACAAAACCCACATTAAATTGAAGCGAATGTCATTTCAATTAACCCGCGATGGGATTCTGCTCTAATTTTTGTCATCTGTCAAACTAACAAGACTTCGGAGGGGAAATTTACAAAAATACGTGCTCACTAGACAATTCTTGGTGCTCCCAGCAAACAGCGTTTTCCTTATCCAGAGATCCGCAGCCGATTGATCAGCATGTCGATTCGTATTCTTCTTTCCCGCCGCGCAGTGCAAGCAGATTAAGAGCAGAAACAACAGCTTATACGACATTTTCTTTTTGTAAACACGACGTTTCAGATATTTTCCTTCCGCGATCTGTCGGAGACAGAACCGTACTCAAACGAAATTGAAATTCAACTGAAACGCGAAGGAGTGGGATGTAATTGTTTAAGCGTCGGCACACTGAATCATTAGCGGGGTTCACACTCAACGATTTGCTTGATCAACAAAAATTCGATACGGCCGCGTAAGGCTGCGGTCACGCAATGAGCGACGAGCGATTGAGTGATTAAGTGACGAGCAATAGAGCGACGAGTCTGAGCGATGGGTGTCCATTTACTTAGCGTTATCGCTGAGCGATTAGTTGCGAAAATGTAATTTTCAAGATCAGTTCGTCGTAGTCTTTTAGTTGAAAGTCGCGTTCATATGAATAATCCTCTGGCTGTCGCAGATTCCCTTCAGTTGGATCTGGAACAACTATCTGCTTTACGAAGCTCAGCATTTCAAAAAATAATTACAAATGTGACCAACTTCACTGCTTTTCGGTGATTTCATGAGTTTTAATTTGTTTGCGTCGCTCTATCGCTCGTCGTTCATTGCGTGGCCGCAGCCTTGTGTGATGACGTCCTCATTTGTGGCAGTTTTGTAAACAGAGTCATTTCCTTTGTCCAGAATTTGTCTTTACAGACGGCAAGGAAAACTTGAAACAAATGACGTTTTGTTGTGTCAAATTTCGCATCAAATCAGATTTGACAGGCAAATTGTCAAGTCAGCGGAGTTCACTGTTGACTGTATCAATGCGCATCAGAATTTGTTGTCTCCTTCTTTCGTGCGAATATTTTACCACTCTTTGAACAAATTTCCACCAATTTCCTTGTATTTTTGCGTTCATTTTTGTTGACCGCATGGTACATGTATCGAATGCGACTGTGAATTGGTTTCTGCTCTATACGTGTGTAGGTTCGTAAGGCATTCGGTTATTTTTGTTTTTTGATTATTACTGGCAATTTAATTGAACTTGGCGTGAGCTATGCAATTGAATCTTCAACACTTTTGAAGTGGTTTTCAATTGGGACATAACAATTTTGCTGTTTAACATAAACACACCTTTTTTCTTATGATCTGTCAATCTCAAAACTTCAGTCAAGGTTTACATGTTTACCGCGCTGAAGGTAATGAAGAGCAACGCTTGAAAATAACGGTATGAACTCAGTAATCGCTACTGATAGAAATCGGGGTTGTTGCATTTACCGAGGTCGTTGCACCTACCGAGGAAAAATTATACAGTGAACATTTATACAGGACGAGCTTGCACTATGAAATAAAGCAGTTTCAGGCATTTCTTTTTTTTAGGTTTTTGAAACACTACACTGGAGCACTCAGACTCAAAACTGGTCCACTGTACTGCCAGGTAGCAACCTACTCCAGTGCCGTTCATTTGAGCCCAACGGCAAATGGTGACTGGACCAGATTCGATTTCACTGGGATTCGAGCCTGGGACACCTCCAACTTGGGGTAGGCACTTGCGCCATCCAGTCATGTTTCACTTACACTTCTTCTTATGGGGTGAACCTGCGCCTCAACCAAAACACCTCGCCTTAACGTCTGGTTTATTCCAGTCTAGTGCCTCCGTGAGTTCATCGGGTGCAAGTGGTCTGCTAAGAGATCTCATGGTCCACGTGCAGAACCGAAAGTCGTTGTCTTTTCTTCGTTTGCTGAGATCCGTTCGATACGAGTTTATTATTTGTTTCTGAACTCAGAATTTCTTATGTGGTGAGAAAGTTAACCCCATGCACAGCCCTAGAACCAAAAGGACCAGGTCCTCTGGTGCAAAAAATGGTTCAGCTCTATGCGGATTATAGAGGGTCTCCAGAGGGCGCCACAAGCTGTATGTCAACTTTACCGAGGCTCAGTTAATAATAATAATGATGGCGGCGCTACAGTCCGAGGTGGACCTGGGCCTAGCTTCTCAGCAACCACTCATGTTGTGCGTGCTACTCTTCTCTCACGAGTGGAGGGGACCTATAGTTTAATGCCGACTCCGAACGGCGAGATTGAGAAGCTTTTTCTAGACAGTTATATTCTTTGAGCATTGTCAGTGACTCGAAAGAGGTGGAGCCGTGAAACATTTTTTTTTTTAAAAATTGTTTGTCTGAATAGGGATTTGAACCTTTATGGAGTTTGTGTGTTTCTTGACGCACATGAGGGTTCGCATCTGACCAGTAACCAGTAACAATACTGTGTAGGTCGACGAAGCCGTTTAGTTAAAAATTCGCTGAGAAAGATTTTGCGATCATGGTCTTTAAACAATTTTAGAACCCTATCCGAGAATGCAGGTCACTTTATATAATCGATAGAGTCCGACCGAACATTCCTTTGGCTAAAAATATCACCTTTGGCAAAACATTCGGCTTCGGTCAAATGAGACCGAAAATTTTGCCGAAGCCGATTGTTGAATTTTCTGTTTTCTGTAAAAATAGAAGTTGCAAGGAACGGTGTGTGTTTTGGTTTGTTATTGTCGCGACCCCTTTAGTGGAACATGCGGGTCATTGAAAATGAGATGAGATGAGATTGTCGGATATTTTGTATTTTGAAAGTGCGATTGTTTACAGCTTTAAAATCAAAAGATTTTGCATTTGCAAGTTGGTTAACTATCAAGTGGTCTGCATAAAAGCATGCACTTTATTTGTACTGGTTTCAGGTTGAAAGAACATCAAAAATGGAAGCTATAAATTCAAACAGTCGGCCTCAGCTTCGGCCGAAGGTGATCAAAAAGTCGAAATTCGGCTTCGGCTTCGACCGAAAAACTGGCCTTCGGTCGGACATCATCAAATCAAATTCGCCGTAGTGCGGTTTCAGCGATGCCAAATCTTGAGAACATTGTGGAGTTTTTTTGGTTAGTTTTTGACAGATGCTTGAAGGGCTGCAATATTCTCTGCACTTCGACCAACCTCATTGGCACGGGAAAATCCAGCAGCGAAAATTTAGATTCAGGTTTGTTAACTAGACAACAAATTGCTTGTCTACTGGGAGGAGAATTACGACCAAAAATTGGCGTAAAGGCTCTTAAAGTTGCCATTATCGGCTCAGAATTTTGAAAATAAATTTTAATTACTTGCAGATATTCCTCATTCGTGAACCTCGCCTTAGTAAAAATGTATGTTTTTACTGAATATTTTAACATTGACACTTTGGTCATTGGTTTAAGGGTGCGTTCACAGTGAAAGTTGAAAGTTGTTAAGTCTCAATTGGAAAATCTTTTAGAAATAATTCTTGGTGACTTTTATTTAAACTTTTGTGGATGCAATTAGAGAACTCTCCTAATAGTTTACTAGTGCTTCTATTTTTTGAGAACAGTATTGGCTTTCGAGGATCAGAGAATGTGAATGAACGAGGAATAAGAATGTACTGGCAATATTGATGTCAGTCTGCAACTGCTGAGTTGATGAGCCTTAGCACAGAATTTTTACGTTTTTCAGAATTTTAGCAAACAAGAACAAGTGCAAATAAAGAAATATTAGATTTAACAATATTAGCGCTTGTCTTCTAATATCCATCGTTCAAATTCCATCAATACTTGGCGCCTTGTTCTTGCGAAGTAATTGAATCTAATTATGCTTAGCACCTCGGAGATGTTTGTTCTCCTGAACAAAAATTGAGTCGGCTAAGGAGTTATGGCGGAAACACAACAGTGCGTTGCGCTAGCCGACTTCATATTACGGAGGGTGTGCGTTAATCAGCTGTTTCCTCTCTCTCTCTCTCAAATACCAAATAAAAAATATTCCGTCAGCTGTTTTCATTTCTGAAATGTCAAATCAAAAAATATTCTGGTCAAACAATTGAACGTTAAAAAAATTAATTGCGAAAAATGATTGCCAAGAAAGTTAAAAAAAATTAAAAAAAAGTGCTAATTTGGCGTATTCACGCTTCCAAGCCTACACGGATTTCAGTGTATTTTTGTCTCAGATGTCAGTTGCCACAAAATGTTCTCAATTTGGGAAGCATTTCTCAATTTCGTTCTCACAGCGCATCCCTCTGTCAAAAAAGATCCAACATGTTGAATAATGACGTGCGTTGGGATTAGGTTTTACGTTTTATTACGATCCTCCCATCTCTCTCATTTTTCACTTACGTAGGTCGACGCAGTATTTCGTGCATGTTCATTGAATTGTGTGCGTTGAAAGACAACGCTGACGCTGACGCACTGTTGTGTTTCAGCCATTATTCGTGTGCTTCGAAGTGCTCGAGTCGAAATGATGCATTATACTTAGCATCTGTGTGTTAAATTGTTTTCCAAATTCACTAGGCAAACTTGTCAGACACATTTCTAAAGGAAAATTTATTAAATCGAAGATGGATCCATACGACCGATCGTCGACTCGATTCATCACAAATTCCCTCATTCTTTGCTGGAGTTCTATTTGTTCCACGTTTGTTCGTCCTCTCGCAAATCTGTTCTCTAAACAAGAACCAAGTACACAGCAGAATTCCAAAAAAAAAAAAAAAACATGTTTCTCTCCTCCATTCCCATAGTATTCAACTCCACTACGTAATGACTCACATTATCCACTTGAACGTCTGCCTCTTAAGATATTCACTTTCAATCTAATCGCCTTCCCCACTCGGTGTGGTGTCACTCGGGGATTTTTTCCCGTTCGAGCAGAAATATCCCCCAAAACGGCGGACGTGCCTTCTTTTGTTGAGCCGTTCTCTTATCAGGTATGTAATCCACTCTCCCGAGAGCGCCAATTGAGCGTGTTGCTGTATTTGCAGTCATCCGTCATCTCCACCAGCAGAAGCTGAGTCCTAACCAGTAAGGTGTGCGCTCTTGTTACAAGCGAACTAGTCATTCTTGTGGCATGTGTCATCTCCGTTGTCTTGAAATTGCTCTTAAAATACTTGCAGTGGCCTGAAGACAATTAAGGGTTTTGTTCTGTGAATTGTGTTGAATTTTTGTGGATTTCAAAGATCTTGTTCTCAAGTGAAATGGCGGCAGCAGATGTTTATTTGACATATCCCTGTGTTCGGGCGATGCTGCTGGTCTTCAACATTGCATTCTGGGTAAGTTGGTGAAGTGATTTGAGATCGGGTTTTTTTTGTGACAGACGATAGAAGTTTAAATGAAATGTCAGTCCTTCACGGAGGAAAAGTGTCATGTGACGTGACAGGAACGTCGTGGAGAGAGCTCTGAATTTTAATCGACTTCAAAAGCAAGTCTTTGTTTCGTTTTGAAGTCCAAATTCTCGAATTGTCGTTAATTTCAAATGATACGAGGACGTAGCAACTACTCCAGTGAACTGAAGAATGGTTGAGATGGCTGGGCCAGTTTTATTTGACGATGCCGAGAAGTCAACTCAGTGGAACCGTATCATATTAAGACTGCCTATCTGTTATATTTTTGTCTTTAAAACGAAATTAGCTTTTAGTCGTTGCAACAATGGGCTCCTAACAACGCTGCCGAAACGATACTCCAACAATATGTGTCTTGGCAGTGATTTGATATTCTGTGTGCAAAGCAAGGAGAGCAGAATTGCCGCCTTAAATTGTTGACAGGCGGTCCAAGATGACCTTATTTATATCAAGACTAATTCCTTTGGCTTATCCAGCAACGCCGCTCATTTGATGCAAGTGTCATTGATTGACATCCTCTCCTTAAACTATAGGCGAGTTTTATTCAGAGATACCTGCTCAGTAATCATTTTCAATAAAACGGTTATACTCACTTCATCTCAAACGTTTTAGTCATAGCTAATTTTAATGACATTTTCGTAGCTGACATCGTGCCGAAAGACAACAATTTGTCTGATAAACCTAAAAGGATAATGAGACAATAAGACACTGCAGGTATCTTTTGTGAATTTCGCCTCAAAGCCCTTCTTTTCCAGTTCAACGATGGAAAACAAATTAACATTAGCTTTCGGGACGTACTTAAAATTTTCTGTGATTTTGTTTCCCAGGTTCCATTCACCTAGGCTTTGATCGACTGTACCCGTTAGGTTAGGTTAGGTTAGGTTACGGGGCTGCTGGTGAATTCATCAGCACACTTAGACCATGTCGGTCCATTGTGATACCCACAGTCAGACTACAACCACTGATCGACCACTCCAGTGATAGTGCCGTTAATTTGATCCCAACGGCAAATGGTGACTAGACCAGATTTGAAAAACCGGATAAAAGCGGATTCGAACCTGGGACCCCTCTAACTTGGAGCAGGCACTTAACCAACTGCCCCATCCAGTCGTCTTTGACTGTTTCAAGTTGTTACGCTTCCTTGTTCGATGAAAGGTTGTGTGTCTCATTGCCGCCGAATCAGTTAACAAGTCGGCATAATCTGCCGAAAGGATAATGCCAGTTTTTAGGTTAATGAGACAAATAAGTTATTTTCTGTCGGCAATTGTGCACTCCAACTAAGGCTAAGGTCCTTTTTCACTCGTGTGCACCATCGGTTTCGTGGGAGTCCTCTATTGTTTTTTCCCTCTGTCGCGGAGTTGAAGCCTCTTCGGGCTGGAGCAGTGTTGTCTACATGGCGTAGGCATCTTAGGAGTTGAATCCGTGGACGTCTGACTTGTCTCGGTGTACCGGTCATACGATCTTCTACTCCAATCGCGATGAGCGCAAAGAGGACCAGAGGCCACACAGAGAACTTTTCTCTAGAAAAGACCAAGAGCTTCTTCATCCCATTAGTAAGAACAAACATTCCCATTAATTATGAAATACAACGTCGTTCAAGTGGCTGCCTCAGCTGGCATTGCAGTAGCGCATTCTGTCACCCCAATTTTCCAAGACCTTGTTGGTGGTTTCGGGCTGTAGCTCACGGATTTCTCGGATGATATTGGCGTTAAGTACTTGAATCGTTTCCGGATTATTGCCGTAATATCGTTTCTTCACGGTTCCCCACAAGAAAAAGTCCAAATTGGTCAAATCGCATCTCCGAGGCGGCCAATTGACATCGCCAAGACGGCTGATAACACGATTTGGGAACATGGTGCACAAAAGATCGACTGTGGCATGGGTTGTGTGGCATGGCGCACCATCTTGCATGAACCAGAGCTCGTCCAAATCCATGTTTTCAATTTCAGTAAAAAAAAGTCGGTTAACATTGCACTGTAACACCCTCCGTTGATCGAAATGTTGTTCCCAGCCTCATTTTCGAAGAAAAAGAGTCCAATGATGCCACCACTCTCCAATCCGCACCAAACTGTCACCCTGTGTGGAAGCATTGGCTTCTCGACCATAACGTGGGGGTTTTCCGAGCCCCAGATGCGGCAATTTTGTTTGTTAATGTAGCCGCCGAGATGAAAGTGCACCCCCTCGTCAGAAAAGATGTTTTTTTCGCCCAAAATCGTTGTCCAATTCAAGCTGCTTTAAGGCCCAAACTGCGAAGCGATAACGAAGCGGATGGTCGCGCGCTGTCAATTGGACTTTGTCAATCTCCAATAATCCGAGATCTTTGTGCAGAATTCTCCTCAGGCTAGTGCGTGAAATGTTCAGCTGTTGAGTTGAGATCGATGGCTAGTTAATGTTCGTGAATTGAGTCTCACACTCTCGGCCACAGCAGCCACATTCTCATCTGTGCACGACGACGACGACCATGAGTGTTGTCCACTAAGATACTAGTCTCACGAACTTTTTGCACAAACTTGAGTACAGCACCACCGCGACTGGGTGCTTCATTTCGGCCAAAACGTTTTTTTCAAAAAATGCATTGTTTGGGGTGCACAGCACTTTCTTTAGAAATAAGTTTTCAATATTTCCCAACGTTGTTTAGGCATAAAGCGACTTATTTCGTTCTGCGGAGGTATGATACTGACTTTCTGTCAAGAATTCGAGCGGGAGAGAGCTGTCAGTGTCAAAATAACCTATGATTTAAAAAAAATACTAAATGGCCCACCCTGTACATCGTCATTCTGCTCAATTGACGAGGGAGGTATGTAAGAACTAGATATGGGCCTTTCAGTAGCTCGTCTCTATGCACGCAGAGGTCTTTAAATCAACGAAAAAGCGATGTGCGTCCATCTGAATTTCTTGAGATTTTCCTAGGATATGCTGTAATGTTAGGATCTGACCTATTGTTGACTTATACTAGACGGTTTTAGGCGATTACACAGAACGGCAGAGAAGATTTTAAGGAAACCTATCCCTCAATAGTTGCCGCAGTCAAAGGGGGTCTCCTTCTTTGTGGATCGGGCAAACGATACTGAGATTCCACTCGTCGGGCGTGCTTTCCTTCGACCATATCTATCGATCCCGCTTGTGCAGAAGGAGTTTGGAGGAGAAGATTGAACGACGAACTCTACGCGCTGTACAGCGACATCGACCTAATCAAACGAATTCGAACGTCTCGAATCAGGTGGGTCATTGTAGAGCGAATGGTCACAAACGCTCCGGCCCGGAAAGTCTTCGATTCCAAACCCGAGGGACAACGTGACAGAAGAAGACCGCGTCTCCGATGGCGTGCTCAGCTTGAAAAGGACCTCAATCAGCTAGGTGATTAGCCCCAGACCACGCTAGTTGGAAGGGCATGTTGACTGAGGCCCAATTGCACCCCGAATTACAGCACCTGCTAACTTACTTACTTAACAGGCCTACGACCCATGGAGAGTCTGAACCTGAGCTATCGCTGCCTTCCATCGTTGACGGTCCTGGGCACGCTGCTTCCAGTTATCCAGACCAAACGCTCTGGCATCCGCGATAGATTGGTCCTTGAAACGGAGGTTCGGTCTTCCTCTCCTTCGCGAATCAGGCTCGTATTCGAAGACCCTCTTAGCTAGAGCGTTGTTGTCCACGCGCTCGATGTGGCCGAGCCAGTGCAGTCGACGGGTTTTTGCTTTCCGGACTACATCCACATCCTGGTACAGCTCATTGAGCTCGTGCTTGTATCTTCTCCTACCCCGCTAAAGAGGAAAAAAATATATCACACCGATGAGCTGATATTTGCACCCAACCAGATCATCTCCAGCTGGTTTAAAGTTTTCAGCAAGCAGACCATCTGATCCAGCAGCTTTTTTCTTCTGAATGATGTCTTTGTCTATGTCAAGGGGTGGGATTCTCATCTATCATCGTCCAACTTAAGTTTAACATTCTGCGGTATTAGTGGCCTCAGCGACGTGTAATATTCAGCAGGAATGATTCTGTGACAGTGACTCTGCTATGAGTCTTCCATCATCTTCCCGGCGGGCTTCTGTCGGAACTTTATCCATTCGAGCGCAGCTACTGCCAGAAATTTTACCAACAGAGGGCCCTTATTAGGGTGGACACTCTGTACTGCGTTTCGTGGTTAAATCTTCTTCTCAATTCACCGTCAACGTGAACGACGCCAAAGATAACCTTCTTTTCAAACCGACCTTGGACTTCTTCATCCAACGTTGACAAGGTCCACGCTTGTGCACGCCTGGCATGAGAGGAGTCTGCTACTCAGATGGCCCAAGAGCTTTGATTCTTGCAGTTGATCGCAGTTGATCTCTGTGCTGAAGTCGTTACTGCGGATCCAAGACAGAAGCCAGACAGAAGACAGAAGGATAATCTTGAAATTGTAGCTCTTCACGGAGATTTACCGGCTGTTTCTTTATGACTGCGTATTCCTGCGCAGCAGTACCACTGGTCTAACTGGTTGACGCGGTTGGCTAAGTGCCTGCTCCAAGTTAGAGGGGTCCCAGGTTCGAGTCCCGGTGGAATCGAATCTGGTCCAGTCACCATTTGGCGTTGGGAGCAGGTTGCTACCCAGCACCACAATGGACCAGTTTTGAGTTTGAGTGCTCCAGTGTAGCGCTTCAAAAATACTCCAAAAAAAAATCACTGGTCTAAGATTCAGTGGTAAACAAAGCATGACTTTACTGACTCGCTCTTCACCTTCCTGCAAGATCTTTTCTCAGCTTAAAAGCCACATCTAATGGCTTCAGGATTTCCAAAGAAACTGCATACATCTCAGTACGTTCATATATCTCCCTTCCAAGATACATTCATCTTAACACCGTCCATTCCCCATGACGTCTTGCTTTCCCTTCATCACCCAACTGGCAATCAATGCAATTCAATGCCCCTCGCACGAATCGAGGTAATCAGCTGTCGTTAGGCTATCTTTTATTGAATAAATTGCAATGCATCCCAATCAGCAGCAGATAAAGTGCATCTCAATTAAGAAACGAAGGCACACACACGGTGGCCGAGATCAAAAGAGCAATTGTTGACCAAAAACGATTACAACTTGACTACGTTGACAACAAAAATTGTTTATTTCCCCGCTCAGCTATCAGCGAGGGCTTGGTGATTGGCCGTGGGCTTCTGTCGATGGTCCTGGGCTGGGATTGCCTGCGTGATGATGATGCTCGGCGTCTTGACAACCGTCGACTTTTGTTCTAAATTTAGAAACGAGCATTAAATTATCTTCTTCAAATAGACACTGTCTCGTTGAGGCTGATAGGCGATGGGAGTTGGCTTGTCAGCAAAGACATGAGTTGACAGAAATGTTCGGTTGATGTTTGACAACATGCTTGAGAAGTGGACCAAGGGACAGAAGTTACGGCGTAGATTTCTTAAGATTTTGTGGTACACGTGGATGATCTCAAGATGTTATGTGATGATGAGATGTTTTCGTGGCTGTGTACATTGGTTTCAACCTCGGAAGAGGACCCACGAGTCCCCAAGGGGACAATGGACCCAAACTGTTGGTCTACGTAAGCTGTTTCCTCCCTACCTAGTCAAAAAATTCCCTGAGAAGAGCAATGAAGGGTTATCTCGAAGAGAACCGCTGTGCTCCAGATTGTTGATATCTGCAAGGAGAAGCGTCGATTGAAAGCAGAGTCATCTGACCTCCGGACAGAGCGGAAGAGAACTTAACGAAGCTTAACGAAACATGAAAACTCTCGTCAACTGATTTACTCCAATAGCACAAGCTTTTGAAGACAGTCAATCCAAGACGGCTCCTAGTCTTGCTGTTATGAGCTCTCTCGATGAACTTAACGAAGCTTGACGAAACATGAAAACTCAGATAAACTGATGTACTCCAAGAGCAGAAGATTTTAAGGACAAACGGCTTCTAGTCTTGCTATTATCAGCCCTCTTGATGGACTTAACGAAGCTTAACGGATCATGAAAACTCAGATCAACTAATTTACTCCATGAGCAGAAGATTTGGAGGGCAGTCCATCTAAGACGGCTTCTAGTCTTGTCGTTATCAGCCCTTTCGATGAACTTGACGAAGTATAACGAAGCATGTGGACCCACATCAACTGATTTACTCCAAGATCACAAGCTTTCCAAGACAGTCCATCCAAGACGGCTCTTAGTCTTGCTGTTATCAGCCCTCTCGATGAACTTAAACCAAGAGAATAATGAATTCCGGTCCTCCTTCCTCACATATCTTCTTTTCCTTTTCAGTTCTGTGGCCTTGCCGTGGTTTGGGGTGGCATCTGGCTACACACGGACCTACAGTCTTACTTCAAGATCAGCACAGAGTACTCGTATGCAGCGCCCCTTGTCCTGGTGTCAATCGGTACCATCATTATATTTATCGCCACTCTAGCCTGCACCTGCATCGTCCGAGTTCAGCAGACGCTGCTTGTCGTGGTAAGTACCCCCAACCGACTTCTTCTTCATTTCAAAACGAACTATCTCCACAGTACGGCGCCTTTCTCATCATCATCCTCTTCACGGTGATCACACTCTCAGCCTATATTTATACTTACAAAGATCAGCTGATCACAGGCTTGTCAACAGGTATTTGGCGCGAAATCCGGTACTACGGTGAACCCCCAACAAACCACACAAATGCCATCGATTTCATCCAGAGAAAGGTGAGTCCTCCGGACCGCGATCCAGGCTTGCCTAAATGCGCCTCCTTTTCAGCTTCAATGCTGCGGAGCGGAGAGCTACGTCGACTGGTCAATGAGTCCCATCAAAGCTGTCCCACTATCGTGTTGCAAAACACCCCTTAGCCTCTGTCAAACTGACGATCCTCAGACCCTCAATCAGATGGTAAGTAGACGCGAAGTCAGTGTTGGCTGTTCTTAAATTTGAATAATTCGTACTTTTCAGGGATGCGCTCCTAAACTGAAGAGCTTTACGAACTCGAATCTGACACTGGTGGGGGCCACGGCCTCGGCCATCGCACTGTTTCCCTTGTTTGGGATCATTCTGACCTTCTGCCTGGCAGCGACTGCAAAGACACAAGGCTATGAGCAAATTATATGAGGGAACGTGAGTGGGGCTGCCGATTGCAATGACTCATTGTCCGTTGATAGGATTAGCTTTAATGTTTTTTTTGCTTGTTTACTATTTTGTAAGAGAAGACTGTTTGAAATTAAAGAAAATGTTTAACTGAAGAATTTTTTTTACGGCATGACAATGATTCTGTCAAATTTATACATTTCATCCAAGATGTCTTTCAAATGCAGGAAATACTCTTACATTTTCTAATACAAAAGATTTATTAGCTCTTACCGACATTCTCATCATCCTTCTTCTTCTTAGCCGCTACAGACCGAGGTGGACCTGGGCCTCACCCAACATGCTTTTCCAGCCAGCACGATCTTTCGCCAGCTGTCTCCAGTTTCGCACACCAAGCCGGCCGAGGTCCCCCTCGACTTGTGTGCGCCACCTTGTCCATACGCTGTACATGGCCTAGCCATCTTAGGCGTTGGATCCGTAGACGGCTAGACTCATGTCACTGTACAGACCATACAGTCCGTGGTTGAACCTTCTCCTCCAAGTGCCATCAACGCAAACAGGACCAAAGATCGCGCGCAGAACTTTTCTCTCGAAAAGACCAAGACACTGTTCATCCGCTTGGGATATTGTCCATGCCTCTGCGCCGTAAAGCAGGACTGGGATGATCAAGGTCTTATACAAAGTCAACTTGGTCTTCCGAGAGAGGGCTCTTCTACTCAATTGCCTTTTGGGCCCATTAAAAAAAAATCTCGGTGAGTTCGTTACCGACCTTGATGAAGCAGCGAGAGTTCTCCATCTTCATCCTGCTCAGTCTGACGAGTTTAGCAGGAATGTCAAAACTAGACATGGCGCTGTATAGCTCGTCTCTATGCACGCTGTCATATGCGGCCTTGAAATCGACAAATAGATGGTGCGTGTCGATCTGCATTTCCTGGGTCTTCTCCAGGATCTGCCGCAGTGTGAAAATTTGATCGATGGTGGCCTTCCCGGGCCTGAAACCACACTGGTAAGGACCTATCAGTTTGTTCACGAATGGTTTCAGGCGTTCACACAAAACGGCAGAGAAGATTTTATAGGCGATGTTAAGGAGACTTATCCGTCGATAGTTGGCGCAGTCAAAGGGGTCTCCTTTCTCATCATCCACTGTCACATAAATTTTACACCTTAAAAAACGACTCTATGATGTCGGTATCACGATTGTCGTTAAAGTAGCCGTTTTACGTGATAAAACGATATTTGCCGTTTAACTTCATTTGGAACGTATTTCTTGCACGACAATTGTCGTAATTTGGTATTCTGATAGTCACTTTAGTATACTAAAGTGCAAAGTAAAACGACAAAAGAAGTCGATTTGGATTTTGTTAGCGCCTCAAATGGAAAATCATGAAAAACTCCAGTTTTTTCAATCTTTTAACAGAAATGCTGTAAAAATGTGGTTTGTATTAATTATTGATTTCTTAAGGATTACAATTTTGGCCCAATAACAAACAATACGGCTGCTTGAACTGATGGAGGAAAATACAAATTTAGTAACGAATTTCAAAACAGGTGTTCATCAAACGTTTGCAACCAAAACTGGCTGAAAGGAGGTAGTAGGAATTTCGAATAGTTTAGGGCCATCTGCAAGAAATTAAAAAGAATGGCAAGAATGTTTTATTAAAACCATTATTTAAATTGTAATTAAAGTTTAAAATGAAAAAGAAACATGTGCAGAACACGAAAGATTCGTATTCTTTCGTGTTCTGCTACAGAAGGGGGATCATTCAAACAAACATTTTTCATGAGTCTGTTGCAAATACACTCTGTTTAAACGAAACTGTTGATCCCTCAGGAAATGCCTTTGGATGTCATCAAATAACTCTGAATCAAGCACTTTATATAGTACTGTCATTAGAGCTATAATTAAACAATATTCTACTCAAAATGTTTATTATACATCAACAATAAGCGCAAGTAGTTTAAATATATTGGAAACTTCCTTCCTTTCTGGCGTTGCAGGATTTTCACCATCCGCAGTAAGAGATCGTCGTCATCACTACTCCAATCAATTACCAGAGCAATGCTGTCCATATTTATTCAAAAACATTAATTCCACAGAGTAATTTTATTAATAAACACACAAAAATATCACACACAAAAACAATTCAAAGATGTTTATTTCTATCAAAATTATGAAAACAACATAATTTAACAATTTTAGACTTCAAATTGAAAGTCAGCTCAGATGTGGAATGTATGTGGAACATAAACTCGAGTCGATTAAGGTTCGTGATACCGATACTTAAACGCCTAAAAAGTGACTCGAGTCTCAAAACGCCTTGTGTCGTTTTAATAAAACGACTTTCGTGATCGGGGTGAATAATCACTGATTTAATTATTTTTGTTTAAGTATAATATTCGATTTTATTCGATTTGGATAATTTTAAAATTATTTTCCTTGTGATTTCAAATATTGTACGTATGTATATTCACAAAGTATTCCTAAATGGCGGAAGAAACTAGACTAAACTGCTGTACGCAAGGTTGTGCAAAAAGTTCGTGTGGCGGGTATGCTAGTGGTGGGCTTTACAAAGCCAACCGTTAACCGACCTTTTTTTTTACTGAAATTGAAGATATGGATATGGACGACCTCTGGATCATGCAGAATGGCGCGCACACAACCCGTGCCACAATTGATCTTTTGCGCACCAAAATCCCAAATCGTTTTATCAGCCATCTTGGCGATGTCAATTGTCCGCCTCGGAAACCGTGAAGGAGCGATGTTATGCCAACAATCCGGAAACGATTCAAGCACTTAAGGCCAATATCATTCAAGCAATCCGTGAGCTACAGCCCGAAAGTCTTGGAAAATTGGGGTGATAGAATGCGTTGCTCATTGCGTGGCCGCAGCCAAAGGCAGCCACTTGAACGACGGTGTATTTCATAATTAATGGGAATCTAGTTTGTTCTTACTAGCAAAGCCATAATACATGGAAAAAAATTAATTTTGTTCATTTTATTGCATTTTTAAAAAGAAACTTGTATTTGGCCCACCCTGTGCTGTCATTCAAATGTCCCCCGAGACTTTTCGGGATGGTGCGGATCCGAAATGTTCAATTTCCCATGACTCTGACGCACAAATTAGGCTGAATTTGAAAGATGGCAGGGTTTATGTTGGCTTTGAGAGCCGCTTTGGATCGTGGCTTATTCGCATAGACCTGCGACTTCAGAAAACCCCATAAGAAAAGTCTAACGAGGTCAAATCCCACGATCTCCGTGGCCAGTTCATATCAGCTCAACGTGAAATGGCCATTCCCTCGAATCGCTTGTGCTGGATTTCCAATGTGGCGTGAGCTGTGTGGCACGTTGTGCCGTCATGCTGAACCTCTCACTCGCTGCACACCACTCGGTAGCACACCACTCGGTAGCACACAAAAACACAGTGAGACATTTATTAGAGAAAGAAAAAGGTTAGACCTAACACCTAAACTAACAGGCCTCAGACGGACAGCAAAAGATAGAACAGAGTAGAGACAGGAAAAGGGAAAAGATGACGATTACTCAACAGCATTTTTAGCTCACAAAAACAGCGGTTGGCAAGACTCCTTCTACGTTTGATCTCAGCACTGATGTAGTTAGAATTTTACTTTACCACGTAGCCGAGATAGACGAAATCCATGATAATGTCAAAATGATCATCGCTGCCCAGTAGGTAGTAGTATTTTGGTATTTGGCCCACCCTGTAGTTCGTTTGCCGCAAAGTTCCATCAAAGGGTAGAGAGTACACCGCCTTGCAGAGGTCCTCTTTTAAGCGTTCTGCGGATTCAAGCTGAGGTTGGAGTTTATAACTCTGTTAACAAGTACTGGGTGGGCCAACTAGCGTATTTTTTTTAAATCATAGGTTATTTTAACACTGACAGCTGTTTCCCCCTCGAATTCTTGACAGAAAGTCAGCATCACACCTCCGCGGAAGGTGAGTTGCTTTACGCTTGAACAACGTTGGGAATTATTGAAAACTTATGGTGAATAAAAGCCACAAGAGACTTTTGGACTCCGAGATTAATAATCTCCGCTTAAACAAGAACAGACAGAAGAAAGGAGATTTGCAATTTCATCTCATCTCATCTCATCTCATTTTCAATGACCCGCATGTTCCACTAAAGGGGTCGCGGGGGCAATCCACCCACGAGAGATCTGCCAAGCGGTCGCCTACCTGATGGAATCGCATTCAAGGTGCGAGGTTTAAAAGGTAACGGACAAGATTTGCAATTTTCTTGAAAAAATTGTGTGACGCATGTTCCATTCTCTAAATCTCGGTTGGTCGTCTTCTTTTTAGCGCTGCAGGTACAAATCTGGATCTCAACAAGCAGCTGCATCGTACACAAGCCTTCCACAGCATTATATAATAACAATGGCGGCGCTACAGTCCGAGGTGGACCTGGGCCTAGCTTCTCAGCATCCACTCATGTTGTGCGTGCTATTTTTCTCTCACTAGTGGAGGGGACCTACAGTTTAAAGCCGACTCCGAACGGCGAGATTGAGAAGCTTTTTCTAGACAAATATACTCTTTGAGCACTGTCAGTGACTCGGAAGAGGTGGAGCCGTGAACAAATTTTTGGTGTTTTGTTTCGGGAATCGAACCGAGAACAGCGAGCGCAGGAGTTCAAGCACCTACCCACTACGCCACGGCACGATCTTCAGCATTGCCAGCCCAAAAAAAATAATTTCACAAAAAACTTAACACAAAATTTTAAGATTTTTAGATTTCTTTATTCAAATTATCGAATGCTTAAGGAATTTAAAAATTTATTTAACATTATTTGATTATTTGCAATATCCTTTACAGTTGTATGTATTGTATCTGGGCTTCCATATACGAATGAGATGTCCCTACACGGGGCGGGTGTATTGCATCACCGACCGGCTTAAGGCTCCTTACAAGGCCATCGTAGGGGGGTTTCAATTGAATGCTTCATCTTCAACTTTGTGTTTTTGTGTAAGTTTTCTAATTTTCTCAATAATTTTCGAAAGAACAACTCCAATATTACCTACAGTATCTGGATATATATTCATATGTGTGTGTGTGTGTATAATACAATAAAGTCTCAATAGTGTAGGTAATATATGTAATTGTAGAAAAAAGTTCAATAATAGTATTCATTTTGTTAATTTGTTGACTAGACTTGAATTGTATGTTACTTTGAGAGAGTACGACGTATCTGTTTATCTTTCCTATTCATCTGTGTGTATAATTCGAGAAAAAAGGGTCTAACATAACAACTCCTCCATTGTATCTTAGAAATACTCAATTAACAATAATTTTGTTTATTTAACACTTTTTGTTTTACGGAGATTACTGATTAGGTTACGATAACTGATAACTTTCGGATAATAAGTTGATGCTGCTTACTGATCCTCCTCGAGCTCCTTTGCACTCCTGCGGGGGATTTCAGAGAGACTAAATTAGACCGCATGGACGGATTGGGGGCGAGGGAGACTTACAAAAATCTAGATATATCCTCAATATCAACTAACATGGAGTCCTGTCCCATGTGGAGATCGTCACGTTCCATCAGATAGTGCACCAGGGAATCGTTGAGATCTTCGATTTGTGTGTGCAGGTCATTCACGATGATCTGCAGTTGAGCGATATTCATGTCGGTGAGCATTTGCCGGGATACGCGACGTTTCTCTGGCGCCATAACCACACCGACTTTCTCCAGCGAACCCCGAATGACCCCGGTGATCGGCGATAGACGTTGTTTTTGTCTGTCCAACTGGAAGAACACAAAAAGCGATGAATAAAACAATTTCCAGGTTTTCGTTTGAAGATCACTTACCTCCATTTGCATGTGGGCCATGTCCTTGGCTTGGGAGAGCGCCATTCGAGCTTCGATCTGCAGACGTGCCTGCTTGGTGAAGAAGTCACACTCTTTGTCATCACTTGTCTGCGGGGCAGTTCCGTCGTGCTGGCGGGACGTCGGCTTTCGTGCGTTATTGTTTGAACACTTCACCGACAGCGGATTGGCGTTGTAGGGATGATCGGGGACGTCTAGGGATGAGAAGAATTTCGGAATTTCATTCCTATTGCGGGTAACCATGCGAGAGAGTTTCGGACATGTTTCCGAATCAGAACTGTGACTTTCTGTGTCTGATGAGGCCTCGTTCATGAAGCAGATTTGAAGATTTTTACCTGAGAAAATAGAAATATGAAATTTGGTTAAGAATGCTTCAGTCGAATGGTTGTCGAAGTCTAAGATTGGGTGGAGATCTTTTGCGTTGGTGCTGTTGGGGATGAACGACACCTCCAATTCAATGCCAAATGAAGCTCACAATCGAGCCTTCTTCTTCCAACTTTATTATAGTAGGTTGCATTTGGACGGAGCCATCAGATATTTAAACGATTTCATCAGCCCCCTGGGGATATGCAAGTACAGAATGGCGCATAAAAAACGTTAAGATCTAATTATTGAATACTTTTTTGTTTACGCTTTTTTTCTTAGAATTATTTTTGAAAAAACTGAAAATTGAAATTTATGAAAGATTCAGGACAGAACATAGAACCAGAGGGGTTCAATTTTATTTTAAATTGGGTACAGCGTTTTTAGCAACAAGGAGCTGTTTTTGATCTTCCGCGTGCTGGAACTGACGACCTCGTACACTTCGAAATGATGTCAACATTGCTCGGGTGCAAGCATTATATTCACAAGCCGACTTTCTCAGCAGTTGGTGATATCTAGGCGGTCTTTGCAAACAATTTCAAGGCAGTTCCACCTTTCCACCAAGACTTGTTCCGAGAGATGAGGCCCATTTTCACCTCAACGTCAACGTGAATAAACAAAATTAGAGAATATCGGGCATCGAAAATACAAAAATTATTATTGAACATCAAATGCACCCAACTTATACACAGTATTATGTGGAATGACCTCAGAAAGAATCATTGGACCATAATTTTTCGAAAACAACGAACAAGTTGCGTTTAATGTGGATGGCTTTCAATACTGGGCAATGATTGACATTTATTTTAAGGCCAGAGGTAGAGAACAATTCAGAATTGTGGTTCCAGCAAGATGGAGCCACAGCTCACACAGCTCGTCCAACTATGACTCTCCTGAGGAAAAGGCATGGTTTTGGTGATCGGATAATACCGCGTTTTTCTGATTTTAACTGGCAACCGCGTCCGCCCGATTTAACGGTTCCAGATTTTTCTTTGTGGCTACCTAAAAAAGGGTGTATGCCAATAAGCCAAGAACCATACAAAAGCTTAAGGCCAATTTCTGAGAAGAAATGAAGGCGCTGGGACTTGTAGTTCTAAGAAAAGTAATGGAAAATGGTTTGGAAAGAACACGTCAGGTCGAAGCAAACAATGGGCACCATTTGAGAGATATTATCTTTAAAAAATAATGTGAACATATTTCCAAACCATAATTTAAATTTTAATAAATGCCAAGGTTGAATAAAATCAGAAAGAAAAATGTTATTCAACTAATAAATCTTAAAGTTTCTTATGTGCCACCCTGTATAAAGGCATGTCCTTTTCTGTCTTTTCCTTTTGAAAACTAGGGACTTTTATAAAGAAGCCGCTGATCATCTGCGTTTTACTTAAACATCGTTGTTTTAAATACCAGTAACCAAGAACATGACCCCATATCCACCAGTTGTCAGTTGTTAAGAAAACCTTCGTCAAAGATTCTGTCTAGCAGGATGTTCCAAACAACTTTGGAATCTATAAAAACATTGAATCCAAGCTTTGTTTCGTCTCGTTTCTTGAGAAGGCCCACATACTTTCGTGTATAACGTCAAAAGGCTGTCTTTCAGAAGCGTCTGAAAATGCCTCCACCAATTCACCAGTTCACCAAGACCTTAGACCAGACGACTGGATATCGCAGATAGTTAGGTGCCTGCCCGAAGTTAGAAGGGTTCCAGGTTCGAACGCTAGTGAAATCGAATCTGGTCCAGTCACCATTTGCCGATCGACACCTACAATTTTGAGTTAGTTAAGGAGTTTGTGGTCGCCGTGGCGCAGTGGGTAGGTGCGTCGACTCCTACGCTCGAGGTCTAAGGTTCGAATCTCGGAAAAACACCTAACATTCTTTTCACAGCTCTACCTCTTTCGAGTCACTGACAATGCTCAAGGAAAAGCTTCTTACGCTCGACGTTCGGAGTCGGCATTAGACTGTAGGTCCGCTCCTATGCTCCGGTCCAGAAAGTCTTCGAATCCACCCCCGAGGAACGGCGCAGTAGAGGAAGACCGCGACTCAGGTTGCGCATGCAAGTGGAAAGGGACCTCAACCAACTGTGCGTGCGAAACTGGAGGCAGCTAGCTAAAGATCGAGCTGGTTGGAGACGCTTGTTGGTTCAGGCTCAGGTCCACCCCGCCATTGTTATTATTATTAAGGAGTTTGTCTACCTCGGGACAAACGACATCTTAGTACAGATCCGTGGTAGAATTTTCCTTCTACTTCGGTTTGTTGAAATAACTTCGGTCAAAAATTTTGACTTAACCCATTCGACCCCAAGGTTGCCTGAGAGCAATTTCTGTTGCCTTACGGCTAACGGTAGGCGTTCCTTTTGTTTTTGTCTGTTGATTCATAATGATAAGAGTAGTTTTATGTGTCTACTCGAGATGTGAGTAAAAAGAAAGACATTTGAACCAAAATCTTGCTCTACAATCTAGGATCTTCCTTTATCCTGCCAGTCTTGCCTCAAGGAAGCCAAAAGCTGGACGATAAGCAGGACTTCCTTGGTAACTTTGAAATAAAAAATAGGTGTCGAGTGTTCAAGCCTGTCTGCGAGGAAGGCGGATGGAGGAGAAGATATAACTGCGAATTTAACGAGCTGTATAAGGATGTGGGCATGGTCCGGAAGGAGAAGATCTCATCTCATTTCATCTTCAGTGACCCGCATACTCCATTAAAGGGGTCGCAGGGAAAACAAACGCACAAGAGATCTCCAGGCCACTCGATCCACCACCATCGCCTCTAGCTCATCAGGAGCTAGGCCCAAGCGCAACCAGGCGAGTGTTTGGACTTTTGAACAACCATCTCCTCCTGGGTCTGCCAAGCGGTCGGCTTCCTGGTGGAATCGAATTCAAGGCACGCCTCGGAAGTCGTGGTCCTGGGGACATTCGTACCATGCGAACAAACCATCGAAATACAGCCCTTTCCGTTCCAAGAAGAAGTTCCTCGCGCACTGCCGTATTTCTCACTCTATTTCGGCGAGTAATTCCCACAAGACCACGAAGAAATCTCATCTCGGCAGTGATCTTAGTTTCTTTATTATTATTGAGAAGACAAAAAAATCGAGCAAAATCCGATCCACCGATCTTCTTCTTCTTCTTAGGGTGGTACAGTCCGAGGTGGACCTGGGCCTCACTCAACATGCCCCTCCAGCTAGCATGATCTTTCGCCAGCTGTCTACAGTTTCGCACACCAAGCCGGCCGAGGTCCCCGAGGCAGGAATGATGTCCGAAAGTTTTACCAAAAAGTGAAATTTTTATCGCATGGGTACAAAGTTCGGACAGAAGCCTGCCGGGACGAGGATGGACAACTAGTAGTAGAGTCGCAGTCGATGCTGAGAAATCATTTCTGCTGACTTTTAAACGGCGATGAGGACACATATACCGCTATCAGGCAGAATGTTCTACTCAACACAATGAACGATGATAGAAGAGAATACCGTCCCCCCGATTTAGGCCCCACCTTGTACGTGGACGTCCTCTGTTGTCCCACAGGCTCAGAGTCGAAGACTCTTCACCCGATCCACCGATCACCAGGAGTTTTTTTTTACCTCATAGTAAAAGTGAATTCCACAAAAGGCCAGCTTGGTTCAGAGTGGACGCAAAATCGCCGATGTCAGCCGCCGTCGGTTGTCTAAACTTTCGGCTCGAAGGACCAAAATCGTCCTCTACAAAACCCTAATCCTGTCCGTCTTGCTATATAAAACGGACGACAGAGGTGATTATGGGTGCCTTTGAAAGAAAGACTCAGATTTGGCCTGTCTACGAGGAAGACGGATAGAAGAGAGGACATAACCGCTAATTTTACGAACTGTACAAGAATGTGGACATGGTCCGGAAGGCAAAGATCAGTTGATTATATTGGCTCAGACACAACGAGCGCATGGAAATCAATTTTTCGGCTAAGGAAGTCTTCGCAACCGAGTGCCCTGGCTCGAGAGAAAGACCAAATCTTGGATATAAAGACCAAGTAAGCGAAGACGTTTCGAGCGAATGGACAATAACGCTCCAGCAAAGAAGAACTTCGAATCACAACCCACAGGTTTGAGAAGAAAAGGAAGATCGAACCTCCGTTTCAAGGACCTAGCTATTGCGGATGCCAGAGCGCTTAGTCTGGATAACTGGAAGCAGCGTGTCCGAGACCGAGCTGCCGTGTCTCAGATAGAGACCCTTCACGGGTCGGGAGCCCGCTAAGGAAGTAAGTAAGCGAGGACGTAAGACAATTGGGTCTTGACAACTGGAAGTAGCATGTCAAGGATCGCATGGCAGGCAATTCTATTGAAAATTTTACAGGAAAGGCAACATACAGTCAGTGTCAAAAGGGAGTTTACGGGTATTAGCTGCAAGTTTGTCCTCTATATCAAAATTGACCGAAATGATCTCCGACAGGCATTTATGCCTGAAATTAAAGCTATGAGATCCTACTTCAAAATACGAAACGCAAGCGTCCAAAGTGAGTATACAAACTTTCAGCTAATCACTGTACACTTACTTTTGACACTGACTGTATGTTTCTTTTGCTCATTGTATGCCTATCTCTCTGTGAAATCACTGACGTTTTGAAGACGAAAATTCTTATGATCTCAAGTCACTAAGGAGCACTGTGGTTAGGTCTACACAAAAAGTTTTTTTTAAATCGGTGGTGGACAGTTTTCGGAACTAAATTTCTATATTTTAATGGGTCTAGCAACATTTTTGACAAATTTGTCCTTGTTTCAGATGAAATCAGTCTCCAAGTGTGGTTTTCCTCATCCGATTAAGAAGTCTTCTGTGACTGTGGTAATAATCAGAAAGAGAAGGAATGTAACTAGTGCTTGGGATCAACAGCACACGTTGTTATTTTGGAATAAATGCGATGTTGTTGTCGCGGGTCCCTTCTGAGACAAGTATCGGATTCAAAAAAAAAGACTGCATTCAAAAAAGGCGAAAATAATTGAAAAGAAACACAGCTTCGCAGCTGCCACAGAAGGGCATCAAATCATCCCTTTTCTACGTTCCGATGCAAAAGAAAAGGGGTTGCTCTCGAGATAATCAATTTTTTATCCGGAAGTTCCCACTTCATCGACCCACCAAACACTTACCATTTTGCAAACGCGACTGTAGACTGGGCTTCCGTCCTGGTCTCACGTTGTTAGTCACCAATTTACTGAAGTAATCGTCCTCGGCTCCCATGGCCAGGCGGCGACGGATCTCCTCGCGATCATTTCGTCTCTGCAACAAACGAAAGGACAAGTTTTAACTCGGCACACAAGAATATTTAGGATTTAGGGTGAAAAACAAAAACAAATTCAATTCATACACTGTATCTCTTAGATTCATGCACATTCACATCGGTCACTCGGGCGAATTTATCGACAATATCGGTCAGAAACTCTGGATCCATCAGATGCACGTCACTGTTGAACATCGTCAACTCGATCGTGGGGGCCCTCTGATGGAAAACGCGGGGAAACATTCCGTCGATGCAGTCCAGCTCGGAGTCCGCGCATCGTTGGTATTTTTGAAACAAATTCGCGAGAAATTTCGACTTGATTCCGACAAATATTTGATCAAACATCGTTTTCGTTTTTTGTTCGCTCATCGACAAGTACAAACTGACGCGCTTTAGATCGAGTGCGTGAATCCGGCTCTGGGTTGTGTTCCTCTGACGCACGTCGCCGTCAAACTGCTCGATGAATTCCAATGGACTGTGTGTCCTTTGAAATGCTTATCAATCGGTGAGTACGTGATTGTTCCCAAGCCCGGATTCATTCAATAAATTCAACGCACACATGTGCTGGTTATAGATACAGATACAGATGCAGAGATAAGGTCGCAATGAACCAGAAAGGGCTTCGTTCCCTTGGCGTGCTCGCCCTCTCCCGTTCTCTCTGCCTGAGTACACGAAGCGGCGGTGTTCAATTACAACATGTGAGGCAGGCAATTCATACACAACCAGCAGCTGATCCTTTTGTGTTTCGACGGAGTAAATCTGGATGGATCGAACTGCGAGCGGACAGACCTCCAGGGGTGGTTTGCCAGTGGCTTGCCTGTGAGATTAAGTTTTTTTTTCTCGGTTCAAAATCCACGCCTGAAGAGCATCAGCTGACGTCGTCGTGGGTGTAGGAGAATGAGTGTCTTAAGGAGTTCTCGGGAAAACGCTCGTGTAGAAAGCGGAGCAGGTAGATAAAAGGATCTTGAGATGGCATTGCCGGTAACAGATGTTCTGGTGCGACGGGAACTCAAAGACAAATGGGCGGATGCGTGGCAGAGAAGATTTATTAGACGAACGGACTGCAATTTTTCAGTGACTCCTGGTGGGTGACAGGTAACATATTTTTTTTTATGTTGGTAGGCGGTTTTATTGTGCGTTAATCTGGGAAATATCTCTTGGAATTTTCTGGGTAACTACAGATCAGTTGCTGCGAAATCTTGTCGGTAATTGACGAGATTGGTGCCGTTTTTTTGGAACACACTCAAGTGCCGACTTAACCGCTCGAAAGTATGCAATAAATACGTACGTATGATCGTTGGATCGCCCAACGACAAGATGGCGCAGTTGATTAAGTGGCTGCCCCAAGATAGAGGGGTCCCAGGTTCGAATCCCAGTGAAATCGAATCTGGTCCAGTCACCATTTGCCGTTGGGATCAAATTAACGGCACTGGAGTAGGTTGCTACCTCACAGTACAATGGACCAGTTTTGAGTCTGAGTGCTCCAATACAGTTTCAAAAAATCCTCCGAGAAAAAAAAAGTTAGACGGGTCCCAGGTTCGAATCCCAGTGAAAGCAAAGTTAATACGGTTTTATTCGGTTTTTCAAATCTGGTCCATTCGCCATTTGTCGTTGGGATCAAATTAATGGCGTCGTCACTGGAGCGGTCGATCAGTGGTAGTAGTCTGACTGCGGGTACCACAATGGATCGACGTGGTCTAAGTGTGCTGGTAAATTCACTAGCAGTCCCCTAACCTAACCTAACCCAAAAAGAGGTGCCATTTTGACCTTCGCGCCATTGTTGAACTGTCAACATTCAGTAATCATTGCGATGACTCTTGACAAGTATACAGTAGACGCTTATTGAATACGAATAGTTTCAGTAGTGAAAGAGTGAAATTTCCCTCCAAAAACAGTGAAAAAATCGAGTTTTGCTAAATTCGCCCTCTTTCTGACTTTGGGAAGGAGATGGATGACAAGATCCTAGTAGTCAGCAAATAGACGATGGACTCTTGTGTAATTACACTCACTAAATGGCCGCGGTACAATTGTGCAAGAACCAACAAAATACTTCTGTGCGAAAAAAGGCTCTCAGAGAAGTTGGTTCGATCGTAGCCGTCCGAAAAATCATGCCATGCAAATGAAACTCACCGATGACAATATATGTATGCAGAGACTATGCTCACAAAGAGGAACTAGAGAACACTCCTTCCTATCTATGCAACTAGACGATGGATGGCGCAGTTGGTTAAGTGCCTGCCCCAAGATAGAGGGGTCCTAGGTTCGAATCCCAGTGAAATCGAATCTGGTCCAGTCACCATTTGCCGTTGGCATCAAATTAACGGCACTGGATTAGGTTCCTACCTGGCAGTACTATGGACCTGTTTTAAGTCAGAGTGCTCCAGTAGTGTTACAAAAAAATCCTCCGAACAAAAAAAAAATCTATGTAACTGCCCCCAGCTCTGTCATCTGAGATGTTAGACACTGGAAGATCACGTCTTCTACCCAGTACTACCCACCAAGTGCATCGTATAACGAAAAATATAAAAGAGGATTTTTTAGAAGGAAAGAGTACTGGCATGGTCATCTTAGATGTAGAAAAAGCTTTTGATACCGTTTGGCATGATGGGCTAATACATAAGTTAACGAATTTCAATCTTCCATTATATCTAGTCAAAATTATCCAGTCATTTCTGCGTTTCCGATGTTTCAATGTGTCTATAAATCAAAGCCTCTCAGACAATCAACTGATAGTTGCTGGAGTTCCTCAAGGATCTGTCCTTGGTCCAGTACTATTCAACATTTACACTTCCGATTTTCCCAATTTGGTAAATTGTAATATTGGCCTTTTTGCTGATGATACTTGTATTTATTCCTCAGATGCAATTGGTTTCAATGTTGAAACTAATCTGCAATCTGCTATAAATACTGTCGAAGCTTATTGTGGTAACTGGAAAATTTAAATTAATGCTTCTAAAACTCAAGCTATCTTTTTCACTCGTAAAAGAAAAGCTTGTTTACTTCCAAGCAACAATCTTCTTCTTAACGGAGTTCCGGTTGAGTGGAAATCATATGGTAAATATCTTGGAATACACTTAGACAAGCGCTTAACCTTCAATATTCATGTGCAAGAAATCATCAAAAAAGTTAATGTCACGATAAGGATTCTTTACCCATTTATATGCAGAAATTCGAAATTAAATGATTCTAATAAGTTACTGATTTTCAAGACTATTTTCCAAGCCATTATCTTCTATGGGTCTCCAGTCTGGGGTAGATGTGCAATGTCTGCGCAGACTTCAGACAACACAAAACAAATTGTTAAAAATGATTTTAAATATGCCCTGGTTTTTTTCAACCGAAGAACTTCATAAAATGGCTAATATAGAAATGGTAGTAACGAGAATTCAAAGACTTTTGCACCATTACAACTTGTCTTGCTTGTCATCCGACAATGACTTGATTTCAAACTTAGCTACATAATGAGTAGATTACATTTTCTTTGTTCTTTATTTTTTACACGTACTATATTTATTTATTTATTTATTTGTACGTATAAATTTCTTAAGTGTTATTGTAGTTTATTGTTAATTCACTGTATACATATATATATTTATTTATTTATTTATTTATTTATTTATTTGTTTATTTATTTAATTATTAATTAATTAATTTATTTATTTATTTATTTATTTATATTCTTATCTATTTATATATTTACATATTTATTCGTTTAGACATTAAATTATTAATTTATTTGTTTATTAATTTATTTATTTATTCATTTATTTATTTTATTTATTTATTTTTTTTTTTCCTTTTTTTTATATATATATATATTTATTTATTTATTTAATAATTTATTTCTTAATTAATTTATTTATATATTTATTCATTAATTTATTTATCGATTTATTTATTCCTTATTTATATAAAAATCACTCCGAATAATTACTTTGTAATTTTACTAAGTTTTGAACTTTGAAATCAAGTTCTGAAACCGCTTCTCTCTTCCCCAGCGAAGCCAGATATTTTATCTTTAATGAAGGTTTTTAGTGGCTTTTCCTTCAAATTTATAATTAATTCTGTGATATTATTTTAAACAAATTGTATTAATATTTTAGTAGTAAGGTGCTTGACCAAATCTCTGTAAACAAATATTATTAAAAGAATTGTAAACTTTATGCCACAATAAATAAACTATAATATGAATGTTCTGGTCATCAACAACCGCCTTCTTGGAGTACTTTATTAAATTTAATCGACGTCTCTGAACAGCTTGTATTTTGAAAACACCAACTCGTGTTCGTCTGGCAAGATCAGTGGAAAATATCGACGCCATAACTCCTGTATGGAACTGATCTAATCACTGAATTGGGCTCTTCTGCAACCACTTTGCATCAATTGGCTGCTGAGACCGTTTATTAAATTAACCATTAGACATTTTCAGGCTATGTCACTATCGACAACTACAATTTTGAGGTAGTGTTTATCAGTTTACCTCTCAATCAGAATAAGAAGAGGAAAGAGCAAGTGGAGAGGGACCTCAACCAACTTGGTGTGCTCAATTGACAACAGCTAGCAAAAGATTGTGCTAGTTAGAGTGGTTTGTTGGTTGAGGACCAGGGTCACAACGGACTAGAGTGCCACCAAAAGAAGAAGATGAGGAAGGAGTTTATCTACCTCGAGGCAAATGTGAACTTCACAAATACAATGGGTCTTAAAGATCCGACATACAGGGTGGGCCAAATACAAGCTTCTTTTTAAAAATGCAATAAAATGAACAAAAATTATGTATTATGGCTTCATTAGTAAAAACAAACATGCCCATTAACTATAAAATACAACGTCTTTCAAGTGGCTGCCTCGACTGGCTTCGCAATAGCGCATTCTGTCACCCAAATTTTTCAAGACCTTGTTGATGATTTAGTGCTTGAATCGTTTCCGGATTGTTGGCATAACATCGGTCCTTTACGGTTCCCCACAAAAAAAAAACTCCAAATGGATCAAATTGCAGATCCAAGGCGAACAATTGACATCGCCAAGACGGCTGATAACACGATTTGGAAATTTGATGCGCAAAAGATCGATTGTGGCATGGGATGTGTGGCATGCTGCGCCATCCTGCATGAACCACAGGACGTCCAAATATATGCCTTCAATTTCAGTAAAAAAAAGTCTGTTAACTCTGTACCGCCCACCGTTGACCGAAACCTTGTTCCCAGCCTCATTTTCGAAGAAAAATGGTCCAATGATACCTTCTTCTTCTTCTTCTTAGGGCGCTACAGTCCGAGGTGTACCTGGGCCTCACTCAACATGCCTCTCCAGCCAGCACGATCTTTCGCCAGCTGTCTCCAGTTTCGCACACCAAGCCGGCCGAGGTCCCCCTCGACTTGTGTGCGCCACCTTGTACATGGACGTCCTCTGTTGCGTTGTCCCACAGGCTCAGAGTCGAAGACTCTTCGGGACGGAGCCAAGTTGTCCATACGATCTACATGGCCTAGTCATCCTAGGCATTGGATCCGTAGACGCCTGGCTAGACTCATGTCGCTGTACAGCCCATACAGTTCGTGGTTGAACCTTCTCCTCCAAATGACATCAACGCAAACAGGACCAAAGATCGCGCGCAGAACTTTTCTCTCGAAAAGACCAAGACACTGTTCATCCGCTTGGGATATTGTCTATACCTCTGCGCCGTACAGCAGGACTGGGATGATCAAGGTCTTGTATAGAGTCAGCTTGGTCTTCCGAGAGAGGGTCCAATGATACCACCACTCCACAATCCGCACCAAACTGTCACTCTCTGTGGATGCATAGGCTTCTCGACAATAATGTACGGGTTTTCCGAGACAAAGATGCGGCCATTTTGTTTGTGGCCGAGATGAGTTGTCCAATTCAAGCTGTTCTAAGGCCCAAACTGCGAAGCGATAACGAAGCGGATGGTCGCGCGCCTTCAATTGCTGATTTAATTGAACCTTGTAAGCGAAGAATCCGAGATCTTTGTGCAGAATTCGAATTCTCCTCAGGCTAGTGCGTGAAATGTTGAGTTGTTGAGATAGACGGCGAGTTGATGTTCGTGTTTACACTCTCGGCCACAGCAGCCACATTCTCATCTGTGGGCATCGTAAGATGACGGGGACCATGAGTGTTGTCCAGTCCACAAGCACGAAATTTTTACACAAACTTGCGTACAGCAGTCGCGGTGGGTGCTTCATTTTGGCTAAAAACTATTTTCAAAAAACCCACTGTTTGGGCTAAGTTGAAATAAGTTTTCAATATTTGCCAAACGTTGTTCAAGCGTATAGCGAATCATTTCGTTGCGCAGAGGTATGATACAGACTTTCTGTCAAGATTTCGAGCGGAAAACAGCTGTCAGTGTCAAAATATCCTATGATTTAGAAAAAGAAGGACTAGATGGTCCACCCTGTATAACCATCGCACATCAAAAGTGTGATGACCTTCAGGCGATGGCGATGATTAGAGGGTACCCATGTGAATAGTATTGACCCCTCAGCTTCAATGCTTCGAGATTTCACATTGTTTCTGTCAGTATTTGAAATCTGTTGAATTTTTTAATTGACAATTTCACTTTAGCACACATTCCTCTGCTTTAATCCATATTTCTCGGCTTTAGTACAACTTTCTCGGCAAGGACGCAAAAAAAATTAATCAAACGCGCATTAATGCACTGGTAATTCCACATTTACTCGTATTTTGAAGAGTAAAACTGCCAACACAACCACGGTTTGACGTCGAAAAGCTACAATCGCAACAGACTGCCAGGAACTTTGCCAATCGAGTCTCCCTGAAACTCTCCGAAAGTTCGACGTCGCCTGCACTAACAATAGACGAAGAATGGAAACGTTGTCAAAGAGCCATCAGAGAAGCCGCTACTGATGTTCTGGGTTTTAAAACATCACCTAGGAAAAACCCCTGGTTTGACAACGAGTGCAGGCAGGCACATGCAGCAAAACAAGAAGCCTACCGGGCAACGCTGCATCGAACCACGAGAGCTGTTCGTGAGCTCTACGAACAGAGAAGAAGGGAAGAGAACCGGCTTCTCAGGAAGAAAAAGAAAGAGCACGAGAAGCGCGCGATCGAGGAGATGGAGAGGCGTTATGGCAGGAATGATGTCCGAAAGTTTTACCAAAAGGTATAAAGTTCGGACAGAAGCTTGCCGGGACGAAAATGGACAGCTAGTAGTAGATTCGCAGTCGATACTGAGAATTTGGAAAAATCATTTCTGCAGACTGTTGAACGGCGATGAGGACGCAAATACCGCTGCCAGGCAGAATGTTCCACTCAACACAACGGACGATGATAGAAGAGAATACTGTCCCCCCGACCTAGACGAAGTCAAGATAGCGATATCGAGACTGAAGTCTAATAAAGCTGCTGGTGCAGATAGTCTGAACGCTGAAAGGTTTAAAGCAGCTGGGGATGATTTGGCAGGGCGCATGCACCAGCTCATCTGTAAGATACGAGTATGGTCGGAGGAAAGCATGCCCTATGCGTGGAATCTCAGTATCGTTTGCTCAATCCACAAAAAAGGAGACCTCTTTGACTGCGCCAACTATCGAGGGATAAGTCTCCTTAACAACGGCTATTAGATCTTCTCTGCCGTTTTGTGTGAACGCCTGAAACCATTCGTGAACAAACTGATAGGTCCTTACCAGTGTGGTTTCAGGCCCGGGAAGTCCACCATCGATCAAATCTTCACACTGCGGCAGATCCTGGAGAAGACCCAAGAAATGCAGATCGACACACACCACCATTTGTTGATTTCAAGGCCGCATATGACAGCGTG
This sequence comes from Myathropa florea, assembly GCA_930367185.1. Taxonomy (NCBI): domain Eukaryota; kingdom Metazoa; phylum Arthropoda; class Insecta; order Diptera; family Syrphidae; genus Myathropa; species Myathropa florea. The sequence goes on along the minus strand of OV884002.1, from coordinate 124,345,786 downwards.
CATAGAGACGGGCCATGCCTAGTTTTGACATTCCTGCCAAACTCGTCAGACTGAGCAGGCTAACGATGGTGATGGAGAACTCTCGCTGCTCTATCAAGATCGGTAACGGACTCACTGAGACCTTCAATGTCAAAAAAGGTTTTAGACAAGGCGACGCGCTGTCATGTGATTTCTTTAACATCATTCTTGAGAAGATCGGGCAAAACTCACTGGCCAACACAAGAGGCACGATCTTCCAAAAGTCCGTTCAACTGCTAGCTTACGCGGATGACATTGATGTAATTGGGCGAATTCTGCGTCATTACAGGACACTGCCTCTTAGTTATGCCAGCCAGGCGATCGGGACCCCACTTCAATGATTTCTGCAGAGAATGTAGAAGCTACCAAGATGCTGAAGAACAACAAATCCTTCGGCTCACATAGTTTTCCAGCTCTTTAAGGCTGTCGGCGATGTTCTGATAGGGAGTATGCACCAGATTATCTGTAGAATTTGGGAAAACGAAAGCATACCCGACGACTGGAATATCAGCTTCATAGCCATCATTCACAAAAACGGCGATCATACCTCATTCAACGACTATGGAGGTATATCCCTGCTCAATGTCGCTTGCAAGATACTGTCCAGAGTACTGCGTGAACGTCTAAAGCCTTTTTGCTAGATCCAGTACAGCTTCCGGTTTTAGACAAGGTGACGCGTTGTCATGTGACTTCTTTAACATCGTTCTTGAGAAGATCGTGCAAAACTCACTGGCCAACACAAGAGGCACGATCTTCCAAAAGTCCGTTCAACTGCTAGCTTACGCGGATGACATTGAGGTGATTGGGAGAACACAGCGAGCCGTCAATGATGCGTTTGCTGGCATTGAAACGGAAGCGGCTAAAATGGGTCTGGCGGTAAACGAGGGCAAAACAAAGTATATGCTGTCATCGAGAAAGGACGCACAACATCGACGACTTGGCCAGAACGTCACCATAGGCAGCTATAACTTTGAGGTAGTAAAGGACTTCGTCTGCCTCGGCTCCGCGGTAAACAGTACAAACAACATCAGTACCGAGATCAAACGCAGAATAACTCTTGCCAACCGCTGTTTTTTTGGTCTCAAAAGGGAATTGAGTAGTAGAGCCCTCTCTCGGAAGACCAAGTTGACTTTGTATAAGACCTTGATCATCCCAGTCCTGCTGTACGGCGCAGAGGCATGAACAATATCCCAAGCGGATGAACAGTCTCTTGGTCTTTTCGAGAGAAAAGTTCTGCGCGCGATCTTTGGTCCTGTTTGCGTTGATGGCTTTTGGAGGAGAAGGTTCAACCACGAACTGTATGGGCTGTACAGCGACATGAGTCTACGAATCCAACGCCTAAGATGGCTAGGCCATGTAGAGCGTATGGACAACTTAGCTCCGGCCCGAAGAGTCTTCGACTCTGAGCCTGTGGGACAACGCAACAGAGGACGTCCACGTACAAGGTGGCGCACACAAGTCGAGGGGGACCTCGGCCGGCTTGGTGTGCGAAACTGGAGACAGCTGGCGAAAGATCGTGCTGGCTGGAGAGGCATGTTAAGTGAGGCCCAGGTCCACCTCGGACTGTAGCGCCCTAAGAAGAAGAAGAAGAAGAAGAAGAAAACTGCCAACACTACTGCATAAGATTTCCCATCGTTTTAGTACAGTACTTCTTCCAAGCAGATAAAAAACTACATTGGTTCCAACTCATCTCTACAAAGAACAATTCTCCTTCTCCCTCTTTTAAGGTTAGGACAACTCTGATAAGTGGTCAACCCATGACTAGCGTTGGCATCAAAGGCACTGGTGATTTGTGGCATGTCTGGCCAAAAAGAGAAACCAACCTTTGCACTATCTCAACGAAAGCCAAGAATTTCTAACAAAGCTTTTAAAATGAGCTCTAACGCATTCGATATGTCTTGAGATTATGTGGTTCGGAGACTCTTTCAAATTCACCTAATAAATGTCTTGTCACGTCAACTCGAACAAGATTTATTCAATTTTGATACCAACGCGATATACACGCTATACACGCGTCATTGTGTTTTGATTCACCAGCTAAATGGCTTCCGATTCGTTCTCGCCTTGTTCTCTCGTCATTGTAACCAGCATCAACAAAGACATCTTTTCTCTTAAGGCCATAAATTCTGAGATTTGTTTTCCAGATCTATATTTTGGATTTCCTAAAAGTGAAGGCAAACTCGGATTACAGAGAAACATACAGTCAGACACAAATTACTTTGATCGAAAGAAGGTCAGCGATAAGGAGAAACGTCAGTGTGAAAAATTAGCTTTTATTTTTGTGCTTGAGTGGCGCCACAGTCAGAAACCTGAACCTCCACTCGCTGTCAACACTTCAACACCGGTAGAAACATAAAAACTTATCATCCGATCTAATAGCTTAGATCGTTCGAATGAGATATTCTGATTCAATTAATGATTGACAAATTGGACAAACTCGTCAGATTGCGTAGTAGCAGTGTTTGATGAATGGATTTTTAGCACTCAAGGCGACATTTACGTTTATTCAGCAACGTTTTTGTTTATTCCGATACGAGTACATGTATGTGACTGCAGAAATATCGTAGGAAATGCGGAGAGCGCTTTTTATCACAAACGATTTGCAAAGAGATGTAAGTTGACTGTAAGGTGAATTTATGAAGCGTTTTATTCCCGAAAATGACATAAAATGCGATTTTATTTGTCCACAATTTACTTCAGAGATTCATAGTATTGTTGGATGGAAGCCCGCCAGTCTACTTTAAGGACAAAGACTCGCCACGTCCCTACAAGATTCTGTCCAGCGTACTGTGTGAACGTCTAAAGCCGTTTTGCACCGCACTAATCGGCAAGTACCAGTGCGGCTTCTGGCCCAGCAAATCGACTACAGACCAAATCTTCACACTTAGTCAAATTCTGGAGAAGACCAGCGGGTTTCAAATCAATACGCACCATGTTTTCATCGATTTTAAAGCCGCATACGACAGCATTCATCGCATGGAACTATTCGGGATCCCGGGAAAACTGATCCGGTTGTGTCGCACCACGCCAACACATTCCAACAATCATCCATCCCACTATCAGTTTCTAGTGCACAGAGACAGGAGAATAATGCGGTTACCGAACACTAAGTCTGGGTCTGGGTACAAAACTAAACCATTCAGAGCTGTCAATCCAATGGGAAGATAATCCAGCACACGGACATATCTCCTTATCTAATCAAACTGAAGCATTTGAAATCCAGTGACGAAAAGGTTCCAATTGTAAGCTCGTCAACCCACAAAAATAAATCGACCAAAAGATGCATTCGGAGTCAAAGTCCAGCAGTATGGTCATCCATACAAGAAACTGTAATTCCATTTCCCAATCGTAGATCCAATCTTTTGTTACCGCAAGCCATTAAGACTCAACGGTTTTCCATCGAAATCACAAACTGCCAAAATCCAATCCAACCCAACCACCAAGTTGGGTCATTGCGTGATTGCTGCAAGCCAAGTTACAAACTCTCGGGCTACTCCCTTTGAATTTCCAATTAACGACTTTCCTTTTCCAGCAAGGGCTTGCCATGTCTGAACCGAGGCGCTCGCATAGCTCTCGTGCTTCAGATATGCGCGCTGCTTACGATGACCTCTTAAGTGCATCGATAAGTCGCGGCTATCAACCTCATTTCCGTTCAAGGAAGATACGCCTTCGAATACGTGCACCTAGATGCATAAGCGTGTGAGCAACCATCTAAGGCGATCTAAGAAATTGATTCCATCGCCGATAAGACGATTGGGATACATATTTATTCAGCTGCAACCGCAAACACATGGGGTCACCAAGGCTATCTGTCGAGTGTGCGAGTGACGTAATGTGTATTCAGTAGTTGTACGTTGAATCTATTTACTTTTGTGAGCACATATTTTCAACGCATGACCTATCTATGAGCATAAAATTTAATAACTGTGTAGCCACACGCAATGCCAAGGAGGCATACACAGATACTCGTGTATCTGCACACGCCCAGTCGAACACAAACAACTGATAGCGTTGCGTGACATCGTGTTGTTAGGCTCGGAGTGCGCTAGTCACTACACTCCTCCACATGCACAGACACGAGCATGTTAATTTTTTTTACCACGTGAGTCAATGGCCCTCCTCGTTTTGACAAGTCCCCGGCCTCAGATGGTTTGGGAGACTTGGGAATTTGCTTTTTATTCGGATTCTTTTGGCGATGTTTTCTTTCAACGCACAGCGTAATTGTGGGGTGCAATTAATCAAGAAATCTAAGCTCTCTTTGAAGCTTTCCAAACAATGCACGCTTGTGTGTTAGCATTGTATGGCATCAATGAGTAGCATTCCCATTCAACAAATGATGAACATCAGAGGGTGATTGGTCTGGAACCATTTGCTGCTATAGGCCAGAGGAATGATTGAATAACTGATCAACAACTGGGCCAAGGCGGAATATCAAAGAAGGTGGTCAACTGTGAAAGGATGTAGACAGGCAAAGAGGGCGATAAAAATACCAACTACAGTCAAAATCGCTTATAACGACATCGGTTATAACGATATATCGCTTACAACGACCAAATTAAGCCTTCGCTGTGGCAAGTAGGTTGTTTTACAGCAGCCAATTTAATACCGGAGTGAAGGTGATCTGCTACATGGCCCTTATCCGGCCAATCATGGTGTATGGTTGTCCAGTGTGGTCCTTCCCAGATGGAAAAGATGAGGGTGTTCGAGAGGCAGTGTCTTCGGGCCTGCCTCCGTTTGTATCGCACACCCGAATCCGAGTACAAGAAATTCTATCCCAACGTGGTCTTGTACAACGAGGCAAACCTGATAAGGATAGATAATTTTATTATTAAGTTGATTCGGCGTCACATTGCACGTGCTATGACTTCCACCAACAGTCTGATCTTTGGGGCTTACTACCCTAACATATTGTACCATGAGAAGGTGCGCCTTAACGGCTTTATTCCGCCCGAAGCTTTCCTCTATTTGGACGCGAAAGGCCTGATACAGGATACGGAGGGATGTCCTATCATCTTTCATGTCGCACGCCGAACAGTGGACAGGCGACTTCAATTCGAGACGGACGTCGCTCGCAGCCACGAGGATCTTCTGCGGTTCAGTAGGGCGATTTCTGCCCGAGATAGAGCAGAGTCTGCCAAAGAACGGCATTTCTATTGGTGGTTACACCAGATTCAGCATTCGACGCCGCAAACTTTTTAAGTTTTCATGTTTTTTTATAAACAATGATGGGGTAGTTGACTCTTTAGGGCCAACGTACATAGGTTAAGGTAGATTCTAAGCAAAAAAAAAAAAAAAAGGTGCATCACGGCGGATTAGATATATATGTTAAGCATATAAATAACATATACGCCCTGGTTCACGCGTCCGTGTTACGGACATAGTTAAGCGTAGTATAAGTAGTTGTAAGTTTTTGTAAATAGACAGCAAATTTTAGTTTAGGTTAAGTTAATTAAGATTAGGATAAGACAAAATATAAAAAAGAAATGTAGTACGTCCAAGTTTTTTTTAAAATTTTCTTGGATAAGAAAATAAAGGACATTTAAAATTAAATTTAAATTAAGATAGACTAGGCCGAAAGGCATATTAAATATAACATAGATTAGCTTAGAGTGCCCGTATAGGGTCAGTAAGTTAGATATAAGAACATTTGTTAAGATAGTTAAGCTAGATTTAAGTATTTTTGTCTAGGATATAAGTTAAATAAGAAATAAACAACAAAAAAATGCAAAAAAAAAAAAAAAAAAACAACGACCAAATTCTTCAGTCACTTGAAGGTCCTTATAACCGATTTTGAATGTATCTCCCAATATGTTCCACTTCGATTCGATAAAGAGAACGCTGTCAGGAGAGTAAGACATTTTCCCATGTAATTACAGTGGAATCTCTAAAAGATGAACAGATGTAAAACAGGCCGCGTTCGTCATGACGTTTACAAGCTTGACGTATAATAATAATAATAATGGCGGCGCTACAGTCCGAGGTGGACCTGGGCCTAGCTTCTCAGCAACCACTCGTGTTGTGCGTGCTATTGACGACCTGAAGTACTTCTGGGGGAAATTTTTTGTAGCTACCGGGGAATATAGAATTCTGACAGTTCAACGGCGGGAACAAATTTATATTGAAACTTGAAATTTGGTGGAGAAATAAATTTGTAAAAGCTAACATAAAATTGTTAGTTTCAAATACAATTTATTATGGAATATCGAGTAAAAATATGTTGCTTTTGATATTGTTGGTTGTGAAGTGTTTAGAAGTGATACATTATACACAATTGTGCCTTGAAAAATGCAAGAAAAACACGTGTGTTCGAGGAAGGTAGGTAGGTAGGTAGGTAAAAGTGGCGGTGGACATACAGATCCTGTTTTCGCACCCAATTAGCGCCATGAAAGCGCCGTTTTGATACCATATCCTATGGGATACCTATTTTGTGAGATGAGGGTGAAAAAGAGTGTGTATTCACTCAGATTAGCCTAATTTTGAAACCACTTCGTGGAATTTATGAAGGCTAGCAGGCTGTGAATGTTTGCTTCTGAGAGATTTTTAGGGGTGTTAAAGAAGGCTTTGCCCAGAGTGCGTTGCCTGACTCTAGCTAGAGCCGGACATTTGCACAGAAAGTGCTCGGGGGTTTCTGACTCAGTTTCCACCCGGCAGCTGCGGCAGTGTGAGTTGAATGGTATGCCTAGTCTTTCAGCATGCCTGCCAACAGCCCAGTGTACAGTACAGACCGCTGTAATTCTGGACATGTTTCTTCTACTGTTGTTGAGCAGGTCTTTTGTTCTCTTTTGGTTGTAGTTGGGCCATAAGCTTCTGGATAGGACACATGTTTCCAGCTTGGTCCATCTTTCATTGGCGATCTTGAGGAAGTGATTATAGATGTTATTTTTTACGAAGCCTAGTGGAGCCTGGATTTGTTCCACAACGTGACTATCGAGTTTGGATCCTTGTCTGGCTAGCTCATCTGCTGCTTCGTTTCCTATTATACCCGTGTGCCGAAGAGACCGAGCTCCGTTCACCTATAATGGATAGTTCCTTGCAGCAGCGATCCACTAGTTTTGACGTTGTGGTTATGGATGTTAGAGCCTTGATAGCAGCTTTACTATCTGAAAATATTGCTATCCGCTGTGCTGGTTCTGTTCTGTTTTTAATTTCAAGACACGCATCATATATTGCTAGCACTTCTGCCTTTTCTGTTCGAGGAAATTTTATATGTTTTTCATGTTCAATTGAATTTTAAGTGACTAGTACATAATGCTATCTGTGCTTGTTGATCAATTAAATAAACAAACGCTGTATTAAAGAAGAAAAAACAACAATTTCTTCTTGCCACAAGTGCAGTTTTCACATTTTTCAAAGCACTATTATACTTGAACTGTCTCTTATAATCACCTGACAACCACTTAAATCCAGACTTTGGTACATGTTTTCAACATTAGAACATTTACTGTAGTTTAAAGCATTCATTTTCTAATAGATAATATCGTTTTAAATCACGACCGAATTGAAAGATTCTATGGAAATTTGTTCCTGCTAACGATCTGTCAGAATTCTATATTCCTTTGGCAGGGACAAAAAATGCCGCTACGTGGTGCTGTGCCTCAATGACTTCTCGTCAATTGTTCTCTCACGAGTGGAGGGGACCTACAGTTTTAATGCCGACTCCGAACGGCGAGATTGAGAAGCTTTTTCTAGACAGTTATACTCTTTGAGCATTGTCAGTGACTCGAAAGAGGTGGAGCCGTGAAAAAATGTGTTTTTTCGAGATTCGAACCTTAGACCTCGAACGTAGTAGAGCGAGAGCGAGTCGACGAAAACATGAGCAGTTCAGAAATATTAGCGCTTTATTCCCATTTTCCCGGGCAACAGTCTTCTTTTTTTTAAGAAAACCGTCTAGATAAGATTTTTTTAACTCTCATGAACAACTATACAGTGCGACTTCAATAAAAGCAGCTAATAGAAATTTGGGCAGTTGCTTTTATTGAGTTTGTTGCAATAATCGAGTCAAAAAATGTTAGACGCCAAAATTTAAGCAAAAAGTCAAACACCTCAGAATAGTAAAAAAAAGCGTGTCTTGTACTGGTAAACAGACGAAAACTGATCATTTAAATCATATGAAAAACAAAATTCAAATTTTAATTGTTTTTAAAAAATTGACAATGCTCCGAGAGTAAAGCTGTCAGGAAAAGCTCCTCAAATCATGCTGTGGAATCAAAATGATGCAATGCAAGCTAAAGAATCTTCAACAGGAACTTCCGAAATTTGACAGTTGATAGCGGTCATGTTGTTGAAACTACATCTGTCAAATCGGCTGTCATTTATTCAGTTTGTTGACATAGCGTTCAACAACACGCGTAGATGATAAAATTGTTTTATCAAGAGTGTTCTCTTCGGGCAACGGCCCGAGCACTTCGCCAATTTTACGGTCGCCATAATCGTGCTACCGAGAGAACTGTTCGCAAAGTGGTGCATAAATTTGAGTCCACTGGTTCAGTAAACGATAAACCAACACCCGTAGGTCGACGAAACCCAAGATCTGCCGAAAATATCGTCGCTGTCCATGAGAGTGTACAGGAGAATCGGAGACAGTCGATTTCGCGTCGCTCACAAGAACTCGGGCTTTCGCAGACCACAACTTGACGAATTTTGCGCCGTGACTTGGGTCTGCACCGGTACAAAATTCAACTCAGGGGCTGAGGGTATATGACCAGAGACAACGACGAGTGTTTCCTGAAGGAGCTCTGGAGCAGTGTAGACTGACCTTAATGTTCATCGAAAAATCGTCTTCAGCGATGAGGCCTATAGCCAGTCTGGATGAACGGGTATGTCAACAAAGACGAGAGACGATACCAACCCGCATGAGGTCCAAGAGCATCCAATGCATCTCGAAAAATCACTGTTTGGTGTGGATTTTCGGATGGCAGCGTCATCGGTCCATATTTTTTTGAGAACGACGTTGACAAGGCCATCATCGTCAACGGGGAGCGCTGTAGGTCGATGATTACCAACTTCTTTTGGCTTAAATTGGATGATTTGGATACCAACGACATATGGTTCCAACAGGACGGCGCTATGTGCCACACAGCTCACGTCACATTGGGTTGAATTCTGCACGAACGATTCGTGAACATGGTCATCTCACGTAGAGGTGATATAAACTGGTCACCGATATCGAGCGGTGGCCTCTTCTTGTGGGGTTTTCTGGAGTCGCAGGTCTATGCGAATAAGCCACAAACCACAGGGGCCCTCAAAGCCAATACAATCCATGGCATCGGTCAAATTCAGCGTGATTTATGTGCCAGAGTCATGGAAAGTTGGACATTTCGGATGCTCGCCACCAGGAAAAGCCGCGGCGGACACTTGAAAGACTTTATATTCCACACATAATGGCTTTGATAGGCCTTTCAAACGAATAGAAAATGTCGATGATAACACTCATGTCCTTTATTTTATTTAAATTTAAAGATAGGAAGTACTTAATGAGAAATCCTTTTTTTGGAGGATTTTGAAACTCTACTGGAGCACTCAGACTCAAAACTGGTCCATTGTACTGCCAGGTAGCAACTTACTCGAGTGCCGTTAATTTGATCCCAACGGCAAATGGTGACTGGACCAGATTCGTGTTCAATGGGACTCGGACCTGGGGCCCTCTAACTTGGGGCAGGCACTTAACCAACTGCGCCATCCAGTCATGAAAAACCCTTTTCATCGCTGCCCTCATCTAAACAGTAACCAGTCACTTCACATCTCAAGGCGTCAATTCTGTATTTTCTTAAGGCCAGTGTTGTTTTCTTTCGAACTTTAATTTGAAAGAATGCGTTAAACTTTACCCTGGCATTGGACATGTCTCAAGAACAAGACGTACTTTGACTCATGCACTCTGTGGACAGCTTAAGGTCAAGACCTTTCAACTCAGCTGAAAGTGCACTTCAGTGGTGAACCAAACAAACACTGGTTAGCTCAGCATTTCTTTGGCCTCTAACACGGAATAACTTGAATTAATTACATGACCACATGACTCGATCCAAATTTGTGTAAACTGATTTCGAATAGGCCATAAACGGGCACTCTACCGCTTCCCTTTGTGGACATGAAGTTCGACTTGGAACTCTGGTCAAGGGGGCAAGGTGAATAAACGTTTTTTACGTGGCGTTCAATGGGGTTATGAAGATGTTCTTCGTCTGTTATGTCGCGTTAGGCATGACACATTTTCAGTTATGTTTTACTCGTTCGGTGACCTTTGTGTTGTCACTGACGTTGATTCAAGATTTAAGTGGTGAACAATTTCAAACTTCTGTGGAGAAGGTTAGGGTTAGGGAAAGCATTTTTGACTTATTTTCTGTAGAGGATGTATTTTTATTAGAAAGAGACGAACTCTGGAATGAGTCAAAATTTGGGAATTCAAGGGGATGACGCTTTATAATAATAATAATAATGGCGGCGCTACAGTCCGAGGTGGACCTGGGCCTAGCTTTTCAACAATGACGCTTTATGCGTTACTTTATATTCAGAAATTCGATAGTCACAGCGAATTTCTGGCCAACTGTGGTTCACCACCGTACGTCAAAATTCCAAATTTTTGCACTTTTGTTTTCAAGAACAAGAAGTGAATGATGCTGACACCCTTGTGGTCTATGATCCTCAATCCTCACCAACAAAAGCTGTAGTGACTGATGGATCGAGCGTTAGGTAAGTGACTAGACGGACGAGAGTCCTCAAGGCTGAGATGAGGACTATATGTTTTTTGTTTTGTTTTTTGAAGTTTTTAAACACTATTCTGGAACATTTAGACTCAAAAACCGGTTCATTGTACTACCAGGCAACAACTGACTTTTACTGGAAGCGCTTCGGTGATGAGGAAGGAGCCTACAACATCAGCTCTCACCTCATCAGCACCGAATAACTGCCACCTAATCGGAGCAAAGGCTGGACAGTCGCAGAGGAAGTGCTCTGCAGTGTCATCGTCTTGTTCACACTCGTCGCAGTGGGTTTCATCGACCCTGTGTTATCATTATGAGGGAGTCCCATTCTTGAGGCGTGAGTGCCAATGGCACAGTGTCCTGTGATAACGCCAATGGGATTCCTTAGGGATGACCTGTTCATTCTAAGAAGATAGAGTGAGCGTTTTAGATCAAGTTTAGGCCGAATTTGCTTTGTGATGAGGCACGTAGTGCCATCTGACCTTCTTGAGTTGGTGTTTTTAATAGTATGATTCTTTACAAGAAGTATAGCTGTAGCGAATGGCATAGGAGGAGGATCTCCACTAGGAAGGTTTGTGGAGATCGTACCCCTCCTGGCGAGATCATCGGGTTCACAATTTTCCCTGGAATGTCATTATGTCCCGGCACCCACATGAGGTGAATATTAAAATGCTCAGCCATCTCGTTAAGAGATAGGCGGCAATTTAGGGAGGTCTTGGAGAGAAAAGTGACCGAGTTCAGGGATTTGATTGCTGCCTGGCTGTCTGAACAGATGGTGATGTCCTTCTTGGATATCACGTTGTTCTTGAGCCAAGACAGAGCTTCTTTTATTGCCATCGTCTCAGCCTGGAATACGCTACAATATTCTGGAAGGTGGAGGAATATACTAAAATTGAGATCCTTGGAGTAGACACCTAATCCTACTCCCTCGTCCGTCTTGGATCTATCTATGAAAATACGCAGAGGACCGTCCAGCGTCTAAGTATCAGACTTCCAGTCGGACCAGGAGGGTATGCTGGTAGAGAAGTTTTTCTCAAAGACGAGATGAGGCAGTAGGAGGTAGGTGTCGTGCGGTAGAAACTTGAGGTTATCTAGAATGGTGGAATGACCTGTATGGTGGTTATTCCACAGGTGCAGTGTTCTGAATCTTACCGCTGTGCAAGCTGCTACTTGTCTGGCAAACAAGTCAAGTGAAGGGAGATGTGCTAGTGTTTCAGCACAGACTTTTGAAGCTTAATTCTTGAGTCTGGAAAGAAGGGCTGGCTCAAAGCACCAACACCTCACCGCCAAGAGTCAACCCAGCTGTCTACGGATTTTATCCCTAAGGTGGCTAGGTCTTAAAGCACAGCTCCTATCCCAAGAGTCTTTGAATTCAAACTTATGGGACGACACAATCGCGTTCAATGTGGTCCACAGAAATTGAGTTTGATCTTAACCGACTTGGTATATATAACTTAACGAAGCTAACGAAAGATTCTACTTGAGACCCTTGTAGGGCAAGACAGTTGCGTTCAATCTGGTGGAGATAAATTGAGTATGGTCTCAGCCAGCTTATTATGTGAGACTTAACGAAGCTAACGGAATGTATTTGGACAAGACCCTTGTGGATAAAGCCTCCTGTCCATTTGTAACTGTAACACAACACAAGATAAGTCTAAAGAGAATCTTAAGCACCAAACCTGTAAGGCAATGCAATTGTGTTCAATGTTGTTCACAGAATTTAAATTTAATCTCAATCCGCTTGGTATATGAAACTTATCGAAGCTGACGAAAGATGCTACTTGAGACCCTTTTGGTTCAATGCAATTCCATTCAATCTGGTACACAAAAATAGAGTTTAATCTCAACCAGCTTGGTATCTAAAACTTAACGAACCTAACGAATGATCCCTCTTGAGACTCTTGTGGAAAAAGTCTCTTATTAACTTGTGGCTGAAACGTTCGAGGCAAATCTAAAGGATTTGTTCCATATTTTCGATTAGATTGGTCCTCTTTGAGAGTTAATGAATTTACCACCTAAGGTGACAAGATCATGCGCAGCACAAGTGCAGCTCCTGGATCAAGAGTCTTCGACTGTAAACTTGTAGAACAACTCACTTGCGTTTAATGTATTTAGACAGGAATTGAATACGATCTTAACCAACTTGGTATTTAAAACTTAACGAAGTTAACGAAAGATTCTACATCAGACCCTTGTACGACAATGCATCTGCGTTCAATGTATCGTACAGAAATTGAGTTTTAACTCAAAAAGCTCAGTATCTGAAACTTAACGAACCTAACGAATGATCCCTCTTGAGACTCTTGTGGAAAAAGTCTCTTATTAACTTATGACTGTAATATTCAAGACGAGTCTAAAGGAATTGTTAGACGACTGGATGGCGCAGTTGGTTAAGTACCTGCCCCAAGCTAGAAGGGTCCCAGATTCGAATCCCAGTGAAATCGGAGAAGTAGGTTGCTACATGGCAGTACAAGGGACCAGTTTGAGTCTGAGTACTACAGTAGTGTTTCAAAAATCATCAGAAAAAAAAAGGAATTGTTCCACCATTTTCATGACATTGGTCCTCTTCGAGAGTCTGAGAATTTATCGCCCAAGGTGACAAGGTCATGCGCAGCACACGTGCAGCTCCTGCCCCAAAAATCTTCGACTTCAAATCAGTAGATCAAGTCATTTGCATTTAATGTGGTGGACAGGAATTGAATACGATCTTAACCAACTTGGTTTTTAAAACTTAACGAAGTTAACGAAACATTTTATTTCAGACTCTTGTACGGCAATGCATCTGCGTTCAATGTAGCGCACAGAAATTGAGTTTTAACTCAAAAAGCTCAGTATCTGAAACTTAACGAACCTAACGAAAGATCGGAATTGAAACCCTTGTGGATAAAGCCTCTTGTTCATTTGTGTCTCAAAGGGTGTCTAAGGGGTTTGATACTCTCTGAGATATGCCACTACTGTCATGTCGCCTAAATGACTGTTGTTCACTACACCAAAAGACCTTGTAACAAAGAAGCTCTTATCTCAAAGTTGTTGGAGTTGTAGGAGTTACTCAAAAATGTTTATCACCAAGTTCCCCTTCTTCTCTATTAGGACCTGCTTATCGGAAAACAAATGAAACTGCTCCAATTACAATACCACGACGAGTGATTATGGGATTAGCTCGAGCAATAAGTTTGAGCCCAATTGAGGCAACAAATGCAAACAGAGCTTAGCTCAAAGAGGCTTTAGAGTCGTTTATCAAAATGACCCACTTATTCAGAACCCATCTGAGATGAGAGAACACTGATTTCCACACCTTCTGATGGAGAAAATCTCGCCTTTCACTAGTGACTTGCTGCTGAGTATCCCCATTTTGTTGGATTTGTACGTGTGGGATCAGAAGCTGCCGCTTGAGGTTGCTTGAGAGTGCACTCACCTCCAACAGATGCCTGTCGTAACCGACAACGACCACACTTCAATCAGCTTGTGTCGGAATTAGTCAACAAGCCCACCTTTGAACCCTCACATTCGCCGACAATACGTTGAATCAGCCTCAGAGCTCACACAAAGGCCTGTCGTTCCCACAATCTCACCTGGCTCCCACCACCAATGATTATACACTCCCAGCTGTCAGCTGACTCCGTCGCCCAACTTTCGGAAACGACCCCAACATCTCGAACCAATCCGCAGCCGATGCCAATTAAAAACTTGCCGCAGATTTCCCGAAAACGGAGAAAAATCTCTTAAGTGAATCTTTCCAGTCGTTACCGCGACCAAATACCTCCTCCTCGACTGGCTTGCAATTAGCCCGCGTGCCACCGTCGCACGTTATGACTCACACTTGTGCCTCGAAACGACTTTCACTCAATCACAGTTTAATTGCAAAAAGGCACACAGATCTCGCGAGAAAATTCCTTCTGCAGCGCGCCTGCCGTTTCAAGGGGCGCATTGCAAAACTATGAGTCTAGCGTCCAGTCTGAAACCGGTTGCGTCCATTGTCTTGCGGACGACGAACGGCGACGACGACGTGTGCCTGAACCTAGGGGCGATGGTGTTGCAAAAATTCGTCTAACCTGTTCGGTCCAATTGCCAGCGGCTGTGTTGTTCACGATGGACGTGAACAGCTCCACGGTGTCCACACTCTCGTTGTCATCGTAGCACAGTGTGTACAGGTCCAGGACGAAGCGCGAGTCCTTCTTGTAGTGCCGCTTGTCGTACTGCGTGAGCAGGCTAAGGGGTTCCACCTCCATTGCACTCAGAACTAATTACCTTCCGCGCACAGGGGAATTCAACGCAATTTCAAACCGCCGCCGACGTACACTGGGACTTCTAGGTCAACTCAATTATGAAATCATCCGACACAGGCCCGCACGAACTGTTTGGCAACACTCGAGGTTCTGACGCAAAAACCGTAGGCGAAGACACGCTGGCGCGGTGGATGACGCGCGTTACGAACGACTGAACTTTTGAGTCAGCAAAACCAACGAACCATCGGAGCGAGGGCTAATGCACGAATCAAACGGCTGAATGCTAACCACAGCCAAGGCCTTCGGTCTCCGAAAAGCGGTACGGTAGCACAGGAGAAGACACACGAAACGACGTTCAACTTCGCGACTCGGGTTCGATGCTGCTTCTGACAACGACAACGAATCAACGTGCACTGTGCGGATGCAAACCAGACAGTCTGTGGCTCACCTGTGGAGTTGTTTCGGATTCGGTGAGGTTTTTCATTTTGGTCCGGTGGGGTGAGGCGGTTACCGAAAAAACCAGTTATTACCTCGAACGTGTTCGTATCGGAGGTTGGGGGGCGAGGGTCGGCGGAAAATTTAATCAAAAGATACGCGAGCGGATGATGATGGCGATAATGACTTGTGGCGAACGTATTCAATTCGACTCGAGGGCACTTGTCGTCACTGAGTTCAGAGAGCGAATTGCGGTCGGGTGGGCGGAGGGCGACTTAAGAACTCTGGCTTGCTTCGGAGATACAGGCACGGAGCTCAAATCCAGATGACAGACATAACGCACTTCAGGTGCATGCGTGTGTGTACGAGTATGTGGCGCGAGCTTCAATTGCTTTTGGAGTGCGAATGGTGTTCATAACTGGTCACCAGAGTTGCCATGGGCAGATTGTTGGAAATGTGATTATGCTTATTTTGCGGCTGAATGTGCGGACATTACGGGGAATGAGATGATTTGGTTTGTCGAGAGGTCGTTATTTCGAGACGTGGCAGTGTACTTTCCTCTGAAATCACAAATTGATAGGAATTCGTGAAATCTCAGAGCTCCCTTTTGCAGTCAATAAAAGTACCAAGCTTCCTTTTAGTCTCGGAGACGACAGATTTGCGTGCACACATGTTGTAGGAGTAACAGTAGTTAAAAAACGACTGGATGGCGCAGTTGGTTAAGTGCCTGCCCCAAGTTCGAGGGGTCCCAGGTTCGAATCCCAGTGAAATCGAATCTGGTCCAGTCACCATTTGCCGTTGGGATCAAATTAACGGCAGTGGAGTAGGTCGCTACCTGGCAATACAATGGACCAGCTTTGAGTCTGAGTGCTCCAGTAGTTTTTCAAAAACTCTCCGAAAAAAAACAGTAGTTTAAAGGTGTCTCAAAACTCACGATTTCAGTTTAATGTCATTTGTGCGGTACAGTTTTGCCAACGACGAAGAAAAAGCCTGTTTGACAACTGACAGTACAGAGCTATTCACGAGCAGTACACGAAAGAACAACGCGTTTTCACTGTATAGCAACAGTTTCGAAGTACTGAAAATTTGGGAGCTAAAGTTCGCAAGTTTCATACAAAATACAGTCGGAATAGAGAATTGTCTCGTCAACTGTGAAGAGATTATTGTAAAACTGTATCGAGATTCGATCGTTTTGTGAGCTTGCTGGAGTCTAACAGTCGTTCTTCAGCAAAGAATCGAAGCACTTCCGGAGGGTGTTGCTGACTGTTTGGGAACATCAATTTGACACCTTTGTCAGGAATGTGACTTTTTGAGACACTTTCTTAAGCATTTTTTCACGAATAACCAGCATCTTTATGCACACAAATATCAACTGACCTCAAATGTACTGATCACGCAGAGCAAACAGATTTGGATTACGTCAAAGAACAATCAGCGAATTTCGATTTTCAGCTTGACGCCTTTCCTGAACCTCAAAAATGCCTTTTTTTGTGTTTTAGAAAATCCGGAGTGACTGTTTAGAAATGTTTCTGCCTAAGACACGGCAGCCTTTCATGCCCTACAGACCAAGCGCTCTGGCATCCGCGATAGCTTGGTCCTTGAATCGGAGGTTCGGTCTTCCTTTTCTTCTCGAACCTGTGGGCTGTGATTCGAAGATCCTCTTTGCTGGAGCGTTATTGTCCATTCGCTCGATGTGGCTGAGCCAGTGTAGTCGTCACTTTTTGGACTACATCCACATATTTGTACAGCTCGTAGAGTTCGCGGTTGTATCTTCTCCTCCATTCGCCCTCCTCGCATACGGGACCGAAAATTCGACGAAGAATTTTTCTCTCAAAAGTACCCAAAATGGGTGCCGTGAACGAAGGCCATATGAACTAACGCCATAATGGCGTTAATTCACTTTCAAATGCGAATTAACGCCATAATTCACTTATGGCTTTAATTCACTTTAAAATTTGAACTAAAGCCATATGGCGTTAGTTCGTTTTAGGAAGTGGCCTTAGTTCACATTTGAAATTGAATTAAAGTCACTCGCATCAATCTCAATAATTTACATTATTTACATGGTCCTAAGAAATGAGGTAGAAACTTGTAGGAAAAAAGTTTACGGCGTATAAACAGTAATGTTGGAATGGGGGGGCATGCTGCCCCCCTGCAACCCCCCCCTGCTGGACCAAATGTAGGATTTGAAGTAGGCGCGAGACTGAGTGTATCCATGCTTTTTATTATTGTTTATTATCCATGATTTGCATGCGTTTAAAGAAAGTAAATACAATCAAACTCGCACTTACTCCAAATTGCATATGTGGTCAAGCAGGGGGGTTGCAGGGGGGCAGCATGCCCCCCCATGCATACCTCATATGTATGTATGCATGTAAGCGGCAAGGGAGGTAGGTTGGTTGAAAACTAAAAGTGGTCCGATCATGGTGGGACATTGGACAGAAAACGCGCTTTAGAGCTCAAATACATTGTATGGCATTAGTTCACATTCGAAAGTGAACTAACCCCATATGGCGTTAGTTCAATTTAATATATGGCTTTAGTTCCAATTTGAAAGTGAATTGAAGCCATAAGTGGATTATGGCGTTAATTCACTTTCAAATGCGAATTAACGCCATTATGGCGTTAGTTCATATGGCCTTCGTTCACGGCACCCCCAAAATGTGCTCTGCTTTCCTGCTTATCGTCCAACACTCGGCTCCATACAGTAGAACTGGCAGGATTAGCGTTTTGTAAAGCGTGCATTTTGTCTTTCGAGTTAGGAGTTGAACCCATTTGTTTCGCCAAACCGAAGTAGCAGCGGTTTCCTAGGATAAGTCTTCGTCGAATCTCCACTAGGGTGTCATTCGTGGGGTTGCTATTTACTCCGAGGTATGTAAATGTGGGCGCCGTGGCGTAGTGGGTAGGTGCGTCGACTCCTACGCTCGAGGTCGTCGGTTCGAATCTCGAAAAAAACATCAAACATTTTTCACGGCTCCACCTCTTTCGGGTCACTGACAATGCTCAAGGAGTATAACTGTCTAGAAAAAAGCTTCTCAATCTCGCCGTTCGGAGTCGGCATTAAACTGTAGGTCCCACCCACTCGTGAGAGAACAATAGCACGCACAACACGAGTGGTTGCTGAGAAGCTAGGCCCAGGTCCACTTTGGACTGTAGCGCCTCCATTATTATTATATTATGTAAACTCCTTAACCACCTCGAAGTTATTGCTGCCAACAGTGACTTTTTGGACCTAGATGGTGAACCGATAATTCTTTGTTTGTTGACAGCAACGAAGAGCCTGCGTTCCGGGTTTAAAGCCAGCTGCCAGCTGCCAGCTGCTTAGTTCTTCTAAAAAACGACCGGATGTTGTTTCTATCGCGAGACAACTCGATACCCTTGAGCTGGGAGGCTGCGTAAGCCCTTTTCTTCTTACGCAGGGTCTTTTTTTCCTCCCTTCTTCTAATTCGGTACTTTTCCCTTGCTACTCTTGTTTTGCGCTGCAGCGTTAGCAAGTATGCATTTTCTGTCACCTTTTTGCGAAGTACTCGTACGCATTCGTCATCATACTAAGGGCTCTTCATAGGCGGTGCTTAGTAGCCCATTATGGTTTCGGCTACCTCTTTGACGTCGCGGTACTGATTCCACATATTGTTGACGTTTGTGGATGATGAATGCACATGGGAGAGTCTCTCACTTACGCGCTCTCTGTAGGCTCTGGCTACTCCAGTCGTGCTAAGACTTCCAACGTTGAATTTCTTTTTTTGGGCGGCTCGCAGCTTCTTCTCGTTGGATAGTCGGGCTCTGAATTTGGCTGCAACAAGAAAGTGGTCAGAGTCGACATTTGGCCCTCTTAATGTTTGCACATTCAGGATGCTGGATGCGTGCCTCGCATCTATTAGTACGTGGTCAATTTGGTTCTCGGTTCGACCATCTGGAGATAACCAGGTTGCTGTGTGGATTCTAAGTTTTGGAAATCTAATGCTACTTATCACCGTATTACGCGCTGCTGCAAAATCGATGGCGTTCTATAGTTTCGTATTTCTTTCAACTTGATCACATTTCTTTTTTAACCGATGCTACTTCGGTTTGTCAAAACAACTGGGCTCAAAATTCCTGATCTCTTATTCTGCCAATGCTGGTATATGGAGCCGAAAGCTGGACACTAAGCTGAACTGCAGAGCTGATCCTTGGTGCCTTCGAAAGAAAAATTCTACGTCGGATATATGGTCCCGTCTGCGAGGAAGGTGAATGGAGAAGAAGACACAACCGCGAACTCTATGAGCTGTACCAGGACGTGGGTGTAGTCCAGAAGGCAAAAATCCGTCGACTGCACTGGCTCGGCCACATCGAGCGCATGGACAACAAGGCTCCAACTAAGAGGGTCTTCGAATCTGAGCCTCCTGGTTCGAGAAGGAGAGGAAGACGGAACCTCCGGTACAAAGACCAAGTCATCACGGACGTAAAACAGCTTGGTCTTGATGACTGGAAGTAGCCTGCTCAGGACTTTTAACGATGGAAGGCAGCGATAGCTCAGGCTCAGACCCTACATGGGTCGTAGGCCTGCTAAGTAAGTAAGTAAGTTTGCTCAGGCAAATTTTGAGTTGTTTAGTTATTTTTGTTGTTGTTTATTGTTGTAATGAATTATATAAAATATTTTGTTAATTTTAAAGTAGGCTCTACAAAATAAAAAAAAATTTTCGAATCACATCATTGTGCTGTGTTTTGTCCGCATTTTAATGCTAGTATAACCAGATTACAAATACTTTTGTCCGTCAGTGTATGTACAAGCTCCGGGGAAACATTGGAGCAAAAAAAAAAATTTTAATTTTAACAATTTTAGAGCACTTGAGAGTAAAGAAAATAAGCTCTCTAAACGCATTTGCTACGAAAATGATGCTATCCAATCAGTAACGCATTGGTGTAATGAAAAATGCTACGATTTTTTGTCATTGATCGTAAACTGAGATAACTTCACTCAAAGCAACATGGCTAAAAGATCTCTTCATGAACCTCCTCAAAAGTCCTATAAATTGACCTCTAATCCAATATGCGGCCGCTCTGTTTGCCAATGCACATTGAAAGATGTGTCGTGCCAACAAGAGGATGCCACTTCTGACACAACGCGACAAGTTTTGGCTTTATTGCAAGAAACATTTTCTGAACGAGTTACTTCGAGTATTGAGGTGAACTGATCACCAAGATCGTGTGATTTGTCACCGTTCGATTTATTTTTGATAGGCTATGCAAAGTATTATGTTTAAGTACATAATCCGCTAAATAAAATAAAAATTGGATCACAAACTGAATCATAAATTTGGTTTATTTTAATATACTTTCGGAACCACAAATTGAAAGACCCCCCATCTGCCCAACTACACAAAATACTTCAAACAAAAATTGTATTTACCATTCGAAGCAAACTAAATTCACACCGTAATGAGATTCCAAAGCAGCTGGCAACACTACAACTGATACTTTGTTAATTTGGTGGAAATTGAAGTTGGGATTGTAATTTAATGGCATGCTTCGTAAGGCCATTAAGTTAAGCGGTACTCCAGAGCTTTCTTTTCGATTATAACGTGGTCTTTATCTACAATCAAGTCTTCAGAGACTCGAATAAGGAAAGTTGAAATGCAGTCGACGTCCGATGTGTGCGAGTGTGATGGAGTTTTCTTGCGCTTGTGCGTGTTTGGCTTCTCAGAGAGGAAATCATTTATTCAAAAGTAATTCATCCAGTTAAAAGGTTTATTGTTTCGTCAATGTCATTAAATTTGTGACTGTCTTACAGTGGCAGTCGTTGGGTTAATGATTTACTGTTGGTTAGACGAATGCGGTTTTGTGGTAAACTTGTAACGACATTTCAACTTTGTGTAATGGGGGTCATAATAAAATTTGAGAATCAACAAGTAGTCCTTGTTGTTTGTTAAAGTGGGGCAGCTGAGACATTACATTTTGTTGCTTGTTTTGCGATTGTTAACGCGCAGAGAGATCAGATTAATGCGTTTATTCAAAAAGCGAAAAAAGAATGTTGGTTGATGCTGACCTATCACAGAATTCTGTTGATCGTGTGCGTGTTCAGAAGAAAATAAGTCGATTTAAACGCAAAGTTTGAAGATGATCTCGACAAAATCGTGGCAAATCATGTGAAGGAAATGACGCTCTGTTCTAGATTTTCATCGACTTTAAGGAGATGATGTTCTAGATTTTCGCCGACTTTAAGGAGATGATGTCGGCGAAAATCTAGAACAGAGCGTCATTTTCTTTAAGGAGATGATGTCTCGACCCTTTACGGTCGAGAGCCCGCTAAGAAGAAGACGGAGATGATGATGATAAATAATAAAAGAGCCAATAAATTGTCAAAAAGTACAAAACACCCGTCACTTCTGTAGCTATCAAATCAGTTGACGCCATAACTTCACTCTAAAACCCTTCAAACGCAAGTTTCATACTCACCTAGTAAGCACAGTATCTTCTTTTGAATCTAACTCATCTATTGCGCTCGTTTCATCAATTGAAGAACTACGACCACAAAAGCCTTGACCGGATATACTTCACTTCACATCCATGCATTCGTTCTTCATTAAATTTGGTCAACGATTCACCTCAAGATCTCAATCATCTTCAAAACCCAATCTCACATCATAATGATTAGTGATTTGCACAAAAAGACATTTACTTCTTCTGCTCTGGAATTGCATAAGGCCCGGGGGGCAGTGTCCGATTAACTCGAGAGTGCTGCGTATTTCCTGACTTTCAAAACCGAAAGGCAACCTAGATAAATTTAATTGTCTTCAAGTGGAAAGAGAGGTCTTTAAAGCCGTAGTCCACTGTCAATTGCAATTGGTCTCGATATCGCCTTAGAGAGCTAAGTCTCTTGAGTTCGTTTACATTCGATTCCGATGAAGAACTCTCGGTGATGGATGTGTGATCGCTGGACCGAGAAATTGGTTTTTAAAGACATTTTTCCCCTGACATGTTGTAGCGATCGCAGGTGGACGGTGTTGGGAGTGAAATTATGTGAATGGGATTATGCGTTAATTGCAGCAAGTTGTTGATACATGATTTATATTTTTTTTTTACAATTTGCGGAAGATTGTCTTATATGGAAGTTGGAAACGAGTTCGATTTAGAAATGAAATACTGAGCAGATTAGCCTGAACATTTGTTTCTTCAGTTTTTTCAAATGAAAACATCACAATTGTTGTTCGAATCCCAGTGAAATTGAATCTGGTCCAGTCACCATTTGCCGCTGGGATAAAATCAATGGCACTGGAGCAGGCTGCTACCTGGCAGTACAATGGACAAGTTTTGAGTCTGAGTGCTCCAGGAGTGTTTCAAAAATCCTTCGAAAAAAAAAGAAACACCACAATTCTCGTTTAAAAACCTGAGACATTTATTTTAGATGTCAAATTTAAAAAAGAAGGAAGAAGTTAACAGCGTTGATATTGCAAAATTAATGTCTTCCAATAAGCACTTCTGAACTTTGACAGTTGATAGCAGCCATATTGTTGAAGCTACATCTGTCAAATTGGCTGCCAATTATTTAGTCTATTTCGCCAAATCACCACGGATGGACGTAGCGTCCAACAACACCTACAAATAATAAAATTGTTTTATCAAACCACAGCGGCCCTCAAATCTAACATAACCCATAGCATTGGTCAAAAGAAAATAGGACTCAATCTGGAATTTTGTGTTGTGTTGCGTTTTCAAATCCCATATGGCACAGTAGCACAATTACAAATCAAGAAGCCATCGCCACTTTGTTCCAGTAAAAAAGAAAAATCTGAAATCTGCGCACAAAATGTTGGGAACCCAATCGAAAGTGTGATCCTCGTTTAAAATGCATGTCAACAAACTCAGGATGACTCAAAAGCTTAAGGATCAGATTAGGTTTTGCACATCCACAGTGATGCCAAATTATGGTTGGAAATTTCGATAATGAAACTTAAAAATAACACATAACACTGGATAGCAGCAGTTACGCTCAATCAATGAAAAATTAAAAAATAAACATCCTTTCTTCAATTTTATTGATTTTATAGTATTCTGGAAAAATACAGTGTGTCGTTTTGCGACAAATAGCGTCAACTTAAAATAACTTGTGGTGACTCCCTGCTTGCTAACGCAGAAGATAAATGGAGAATCCTGCAACTTTATAACAAATTATAAAATTGTGATCATTTCAGATAGCTTGGTATCACTTTTTTAAACGTGTCATCGTAGACAACGGAGGCCCATTTGAAATATAAAATTTAGTGTTTTCTTCCAGTTTAGTTATTCGTATTTAAAAAAATGGGAAAACCAACATATTTTCCAATAAAAGATATTTTGACATGAAAATAAATTCTGTAGGCGTATGTTTAGGATTTAATTAGGATCCACAGAACGAATTTTGTTCTCATCTCTCCCGTCAATTGATTTCTCAGATAATTCATGTCTCGATCCATCTAAAAAGCTGAAAAAAATGCGGCTCAATGACAGACTTATCAGACCGTTCGGTATTTTTTTATTGGCCTACGTAGTGAACGCAAAACATTCTTGATGTGAAAATCCTCCATGAATTGAGAACAGACACATTGTAGAAAGTGTTCAGATTGGAGATTGGATTGGGGTGCCTCTCAGACGAATATTAAATAGTTCGGCCATCTTATTCAAAGACGAGCGACAGTTTGAGTTTAGATACACTAGTCCCAGGGCCTTGATGGCTACTCGACTGTCCATGAAAATGCAAATATCACGCGCGGATATTGCATTCCATTTGAGCCAGGACAAGACTTCACGATTGTGTACATCCATTTAGTCAGATAAGACTGGATATTCTTGCAAAAGTTTGGCAGTTACATCATCATGGCTGGCTGGCTAAGCCTGGCAGTAAATGAGGGTAAGTAAGACGAAGTATATTCTGCCTTCGAAAAGGGACACACAGAACGGACGACTTGAGTAAAAAGCCACAATCTCTTTGGGCTCCGCGGTAAACAGAATATGTGTCTGGAGTTAGGATTAGTAAGAGTGGCAGACTTTCAAATGGCAACAGCTGTGCGTCGTCACGCTATTCATTAGTTTGCGCCTCTTCCAATTCAGAAAACTACAGAATCGACAGATGAGACTCCATCTGAAAGTTTGAAACGCCACAATAACGAAGAACACAATTCAGATGAACCATTAGGCAACAATTCCCATGATGATGCTCCGACACCACGCAAACCAAAATGACAAAGTTGCTGATGCACTGTGAACAAAGTTTAAACGCAGACTAACTCTTTCCAACGGATGTTTCTTTTCAAGGGGCTATTGGCCTCAATTGAAAGGCACAATTTTCTTTGTACAAAACCTTGATCATCCCAGTCCTACTCATCTTCGCAGAAAATATCGAAAAAATGTAAAGGAGCTTTTAATTTTTTTTTTAGGAGGATTTTTGAAACTCTTCTGGAGCACTCAGCCTCAAAACTGGTCCATTGTACTGCCAGGTAGCAACCTGATCCACTGCCGTTAATTTGATCCCAACGGCAAATGGTGACTGAACCAGATTCGATTTCACTGGAATTCGAACCTGGGAGCCTTCTAGCTTGCGGTAGGCACTTAACCAATTACGCCATCCAGTCGTTCTTTCGAGCTTTTCATAGTTTCGAAAAACATTTTCTGCGTGTGATCTTTGGTCCTGTTTAAGCAAGTGACCCTTGCAAGAGGCACGAAACAACGACGAACTAAATTAAATGTACAATCATGTGTGCCTTGCCATGAACAATGCATCTACGGAATCAACGCTTAAGGTGGATAGGCAATAGACAACTTAGCTCCGGCCAGGAAAGTCGTCGAATGCGAGTCTATGAAACAACATAGCAGTGGACATTTTACGTTTTTGCCGGCTCACATGAGCGGAGAAAGACCTTAACCTTCACTAATATTGTTCGTACTGTTTACAGTGCAGCCGCAGACGAAGTTCTTCACTACCTCGAAGTTATAGCTGTCTATTAAGACATTCTGGCCAAGTTGTCGATGCTGTGCTTCCTTTCTCGATGGCAGCATATAAACCGTCTTGTCCGCCAGACCCATCCATTTCCTCTTGTACAACCCTGCCGTAACGACAACAACAGACACTGCGACCGCTACCGTTGCATTGCCAGCGAACGTCTTATTGAATGCTCGCTGTGTTCTATCAATCACATCAATGTCATCCGCCATATATTTTAGCAGTTGTACGGACTTTTGAACTTAAACGACTCCTAAAAAACTTGTTAAATTCAATTAAAACAGAAAACAACACGATCTTTTCCTCAAACACAACATTTTCTATGAAGTGGTACTACTCAACTCCACGTAGTTTCAATTCACATTTGATGCTTCATTAGATTCTTTTATAGAACGGCTTTTCGTGATGAAAACATTTACGATTCATTGTTTGCGGCTTAACATTTGAAATTCAAGTACTTGCACAATCTCCGGAACCTCGAGCGGCAATTCATCACGTTCCCGTGTTACAACACCGCCCTGAATCTTTCAAAAAGAACATTTCAATTTAGTGTCAGCCAAACTCGGCCACAAAAAGTTCAAAAGATCGTGACTATTAGAACATTACGTTTCCGGAAATAAGATAATTTTCTAATAAAAACCAAACTCAAACATATTTACAGATAAAGTTAACATTAAATAGTGTCTACGGATAGGATAAGTATTTAGCATGTACAGATTTAAGGCTTACCCGTCTCTCCTCCTCGTTGGCCCGCTTCAAGTGGCTCTCGATTGCTTCTAAATCAATTTCTGGCAATGCCGTCTCGATATTGTAAACATCAAAGCATGCTGGGCATTCAGAGATACGAGTATTCACAGTCAAGAAGAGAAAGAACAGACGATAGAACCGATTTCAGTCTCTCGGAACAAAGTATCTAAGTTATCTAGTACGTTACCTGCTGCCGTATCGGTGTGGCCTGCCGCTGCCGCCGCCGCCTCGTCGGACTGTCTCGCATGCGCTCGCTTGGAGTCCCTCAGACTCGCCGCCCACGCGGCAATACTGTACCGCGTACAGTGTGGCTCCACGGGCTTATTGTCAAGATGCTCCTCGTCGTGCTGCAACTCCTCTGGGTCCTTCATCATCGGCGGCACCACTGCCACCATGCAGTTCTCCTTTGATTTGTTGCTACTCCCCGATCGTCGCGCCACCGTTCCGAAGCGATTCACTGCTGCACTGTGACCGCTGCTGTTGTTGTTGTTGGTGCTGATATTGGCTGTGGCACTGCCGCGAGATAGCTTGGCCGACTTAAAGATCTTGCTGTTGCGCTCAGTGTTCTGTGATTTCTTCACGCTGCGCACTAAGTTACTGCCGCTGGTGCTCGGGCAGTCGAACCAGGCACGCGACTTGACGTTGAAGTCCAACCCGATGGGCGGCAACTGACGCTCGTCATACGACGACTTCTGATACTTGGGCTTCACAATCGCGGTCGGAATGTACTTCTCCGGACTGTGCTCGTCGCGGCAGCGGTTCGTGTGAACCACTGAATCGGGAGGTTCGAGGGAAGCGGCACTTGATCGAGTTCTGAGATTATTTTCATCGTCGTTCTCCCCTTGCGTCAGCGCCAACCGATCCGGATCAGCAGCGGGGCCACGCTCAGACGCTGGCATCTCGTCGTCGCCGTCTGTGCAATGGGCGCTGGGCTTGATATCTAAAGTGGAAGCATCTGTTTCACTAGGCATGCGGTGGTGCGTCTGATGAGTCGGCGGTTCCAAGTGACCCACAACTGCGGTGTACTTGCTCGTGGCTATCTGTTCGGTTCCATTCGAGAGGAGTGCGTCCGACATCTGCGGTTTTAGTAGAAGATTTTGTGTGTATTTCTTGGTGTGATTTTCAATTTCATTTAAATGATTTGAGAATGGAATGAAGGCGAGGGAAGATGAGATGCTTATGCGATGTGCGAGACCTTATCTCGACAAGGGAATGATTCTCTCGTTCGACTGATTACCGACCCGTGGCTGGTTGGAAAACTACTTGTATGTACAAAACCCGAAACAAACAAATATAACACAATCTACTAAGTTCTACTTGATACGAGTATATGTAGGCATTTAACACATGAACATAGAAACGAACTCAGTTGGATAGAAGGGATGCAAGTAAGGTCATGCAATGTCCTAGGATAACTTAATTACGAGTACTTTACAATTGATTTCTTTAAATAATATAATTCATCGATAAGCGATGCTTTTGTGGGCTACATTTCGATTCGAAGATTCGAAGATTACGGCCTTATCCCAAACAATTTTGAAGCTGAAGACACGAAAGCGTAGAAAATGACAGTAATTGAGGCCAAGGAAGTATGAAAGACAGGGAACTTCAACAAAATCTTGATATCTCTGCTGACTGTAGGGACGGATTTAAGTTTAATTGCCTAAAGCAGTTCTATTTTGAAATCATTTTGCTTTCAAGTGTAAGATCCGCGTAGTAGAAGCATCACCCGATAGGTTCCGATCTGATAAAATAACGAGCCACATCATACTTCGCCACAGATAAATACCGAGCCACTTCGCCACTGAAGTCAAAAACCTATCAGCTCTATTTGTAAGCTCTACTCCCACCTCGTTGTGGTGGCGTGTGAGAATTTCTCCTGGAATTACTAACGTGAGAAGACAAATGGCAAGCTATATGCGCCACAAGGCAGGTTTAGTGTCGGTTTGTCAAGGGCCCAACGAGCCTTAACAGAGCTAAAGAATGACAGATTCCTCCAAGGGACGCGATTTCGTTCTGTATAAAATGGTCAGTTTTAGGCTGAGTGAGATAAAATAGGGACGGTAGCGAGTTCATCTCTCCAACAAAAAGCACCGTCATGCTCTAATTTGGTAAAGCAACTGGTGGTGCACGACGTTCCAGAGTAGTCTCATATCCTGTAAGCCCCACAGTGATCGGATATCGACTGCTAGGTTTCAGGGTAGAGTAAGGAAAGTAGCCTCACACAGTCTTATGATGTGATAGAAGATGCGACCGAGGATGAAAAGGACAATTTCTACAGTGAGTTAGGTGCCATTTTCAAGCCTAACGCCTAATGGAGATGGGGGATCTCAATGCCAAAGGTGGTAGAGACAACACCTTAACGAGTTACACCTTAACGTCAAGTTTTTTTGCCCAACTTAATTTGACATTTCTTTGTTTCAGTGTTTGACAAATTCAACCATGGAGAGGTACACAACTGAGCAGCGCCAAACGCTTTCACCTCAGTGGATTCACCTCAGTGGATTCGTTAACAACCAGAATTGCTGATTTGGGCCAATGAGAATCTACGAGTGATTGTTGAAAAGCCGATGCATCCACAAAGAGTGAGTGTTTGATGCGGTTTATGGGCTGGCGGCGTCATCGGGCCGTACTTCTTCGAAAATGAGGTCGGCCAAGCAGTTATCATGAATGTTGTTCACTATCGCGAGATGATAACGGACTTCTTGTGGTCAGAAATTGAGGATATGGACCTGGACGACATGCGCTTCCAACAGGATGGTGCCACTTGCCACACAGCCAACGAAACAATGGCTCCTTTGTGCGAGAAATTTAATGGCCGTGTTATCTCACGTCGCGTCGTGGCGATGTTAATTGGCCGCCACGATCATGTGATTTGACACCGTTGCTGTGTAGTCAATAAGTCAAGAAAAATTCAAGAGCTAAAGGATGAGATAATTCGCCACATTAACGATATTGAATTCACATCGCCCGATCAACTGTGGATGGGCGACTCAACTTCGACCGCACCGTCGCACAACGAGCTGAGGAGGGTCTCCTCCGGTTCAGTACAGCGGTATCGAGTCGGGATGTTGCAATGCAGCATCAAAAGTTCTGGTGGCTGGGAAGCGAGGGAACTCCCTCGTCGAACCCTTTAGACCCGGGATAGAACGGTTAGCACTGGTCCCCATAAGGGAAACAGTCGGTCTCGCAGCGGGTAACTATTACTTAGCTGCAAACCTATGGCCGATTTACATAGTTTAGGGTAGTCTTAAGGTAGTTTGTAAGATGTATGTATAATTAAGTAAAAAAAACAAAAAATAAAAAATAAAAAATAAAAAAAAAAAAAAAAAAAAAAAATAAAAAAAAAATAATAAAAAAAACAAAAAAAAAAAAAAAAATATTGCATATATGTATGTATATGAGCTATACATATATATATGCACTTGTATATAGTACCGCATATGTACACTCATACATATACACATGTATATATGTGCATATGTGCAAATTAGTTATAAGTTATTTTAAGGTAAATTGTAAGTTAGTATCTAAGTTTTATATAAAAATGTACAGTCTTAAGTTTTTTTAAATAATTTTTCCTTAAACCAAATTGTACAAAATTTAAATATATAAAGTCAGTAAGGTTAGGTCGAAAGACATAGATTAAGGTTAAGTTTAGCTTAGAGAGCCCGTAAAGGGCCAGTAAGTTAGAATTAAGAATTGTGTTCGTTCAACTAGGATAAGCATTTTGTCTAGTATATAAGCATAATGATTTAATCAATAAAAATGCATTAAAAAAAAAAAAAAAAAAAAAAAAAAAGGTATTGAACCTCAATTATGTCTCAGAGTCAATGAAAGTAAAGGAACAACACCCGGTAAAGAGTCAAAACGGTAACCTTCTGATTTCGGATGAGGATCAACTCGCTAGATGAAGAGAGCATTTAGCTACTGTCCATTTAGTCGATGGCAGAATGATCTCGAAATCTAACGAGCATTCCGTCCCCGAATTCGCACTGGACCTTCCAGCAAAAGTGAAATAATTGCAGCAATCAAGTTTCTCAAGAAAAACAAGGCGATGGGTATTGATAGCATCCCTGCCGAGTTATTTCAAGCGCCGCCAAATATATCAGAAGATTCTCCTCATACGCTGATTCTTAGAGCTTGGAATAATGAATACTGTCAAAATCGGTTATAACGACCTTCAAGGGACTGACGAATTTGGTCGCTGTAAACGATTTAGAATGCTATTGGATTACGTAAAATGGAGTTTAGGCAGGACCTAAGAATTTTGTCGTTATAACCGATAAGTCGTCGCGATTTTGACTCTATCCTCCGCAGGAGTAGAAAAGGAGTGTGATCATTAAGCTACCGAAGAAAGGAAACTTGATGGAATACGGAAAATGGAGAGGAGTATACGCAGTAGTCAAAATAATAGCAAGAATAGTTTTGGAGTGCTGTGGCCACAGTGGCACGTCCAAGATTCCTCAGTCTAGGTTAAAATCCCTAAAGTCAACAATTTTTAAAAAAAAAAACTGTTTGTTGGGATTTTTGGGGAAATTTTGTTTGTGCCAGATTTGGGGACCCACCCCAGCTGAGCAGTCGGGTTGGGAGGTCTTTTGCGACCCCCAGTCGTGGGGCACGCGACAACAGCTCCAACTTCTTCGAATCATTGACAATGCTCAAAAAGTAAAACAGTCTAGAAAAAGTTTCTCAATCTCGCCGTTCGGAGTCGGCATTAAGCTGTAGGTTCAATCGTCGTATCGTAAGAGAACAATAGCACGAACAACAGGAGTGGTTGTTGAGAAGCGAGACCCAAGTCCACCTCGGACTGCAGCGCCGCCATTATAATTATTACAGTTCTGGAACGAATCAAAGATCTCGACGTCGAAAAGGCAGTTTTCGCTCTCCTTTTGATTCTCCTGCATCAACTACATAAACACCTTACGGATCATAATTGAGCAATGCATTAAGTAAACGTCTCCGCTACATCTGTTGTTTATCTACTTCGAGAACACTTTCCATAACTTGAGTCGAAATGTCATCTGGTTGGCCTTGTGCAGGAGAGGCATTTCGGAAAAACCACCACCTCGGTAATAGTATTCTCTCAAAGATGAAACGATGCCAGTCACCTCAGAAACAACTTTGCTCTTAATCAAACGTTTACTCTTGAACGGATCCATGGACACAATTGTCTTGAAGATAAAGGAAGTTATTTTCGAGGGGAAGCAGTCTAAATTCCACTAAAAGTGATTTAAGGCAACATTTACATAATTTTCTACAACTAGCCAACGTCACATGTCAAAGGCTAGTAAAATGAATCATATTTAGAAAGTTTTAACTCAGCTGCAATAAAACCAAAACGATTACTGTGCTGAACAGAGATTTAGAAGACGCGGCCATGTTTGGAATATCGATATTCCAAAGCACGTTCTGTAGCAGCTGCATAGATTTGAACGAAGGGGAAGGTTAGGCTACATTCTGGTAACAGGCTGCAGAAGTCTAAGTAAGGTCCATTGAGACACCACGCGTATCATACTGAAGCTTCCAAAAAGCGATTAACGAGAAAGCGATTAACACACGACCTACTGAATCTACTAATACTGGGCGCCACTGTACGACGCATCTTGCCGTATGAAGTCGTAAGATGGCCGGCTGTCATATGCTGCAGAAAACTCCTGCGGTTCGATTCTCATGCTATTCGAATTCTCAAAACTTAAAGCTCTCTTCAGCTTTTTCCTGCCCTTAAACATTTTTGACGGAATTAACTGGACTCGAGATTCATCGATTTTCGGAAACCCCTTAACTTCAGACTGCGAAAACTATTCCCATGGCGCCATGAAGGAGCTCCTTCTGCTAGGCGCAGTGAATCAGCACCCACCAAAAACTCATGTAACAGAAAAGAAGACCAAGCGCCGGCATACCAAACGCAGAATAAAAACTCCCCCATATCTTGTAATAATAATAATAATATAATAATGGCGGCGCTACAGTCCGAGGTGGACCTGGGCCTAGCTTCTCAGCAACCACTCGTGTTGTGCGTGCTATTGTTCTCTCACGAGCGGACGGGACCTACAGTTTAATGCCGACTCCGAACGGCGAGATTGAGAAGCTTTTTCTAGACAGTTATACTCTTTGAGCATTGTCAGTGACTCGAAAGAGGTGGAGCCGTGAAAAAATGTTTGATGTTTTTTCCGAGATTCGAACTGACGACCTCGAGCGCAGGAGTCGACGCACCTACCCACTACGCCACGGCGCCCACCGCCCATATCTTGTGTCTCGACTTAATGGACGTGGGACTGCAATCCTCCTAAGGGGGAGTGCCGATGTTCGTGTAACAACACACGGCCTTATCAATAACGGCCGGCACATCCATTAACCCCGCCTAATCTCCCATCCCTAAGGGCCAATTAACCGCCCGCTCGCCCTGTCCCCCTGAACAAGAACAAAATGAATTACCTTCTCCGGCTGAATGCGCTCGCCAACGTTGTACAAGTAGAAGGCTCCCGTTGGATAGTTAACATACTCCAGCCGGCTATTGTATCCGCTCACAATGAGCCCGAACTCGCGCTCCACCTCCTCGCCGAAGTCACCGACGATATCGACCGGCGTCAGCCCCAGGGAAATGTCATCACGCCCCGTGTCGCTTCTGCTCTCCGTGCAGAGTGTGCCCGGCGGAGAGTTGCGCTCCGGACTGTCCTGACGCAGTTTGTCATCGTCCTCCTGGAACAGGGCTTCGAAGCGGCACTTCATCGGCGGATTCGGACTCACGTTGCGCAGCAGGTCGGGCCGATTCTCCGGCTTGAGCCGGCGACTATAACGTTCGTTGTTATAGTTCTTGATGAGGATATCCGGTGTTGGACACCCGAAGTTACCCTCGTCCTGCGGTATCTCGATCTCCAGGCTCTTCTTTCGCTCGTTCTCCTGCTGCTGCGTGGTCACGTCGTACAGCTTCAAGTAGGTCTGCAGATTGTTCGGCTCTTCGTCGTCGGTGTTGCGGTTCGTGTCGCTCGCGGTTTGCGTGACGTTTATGAGGGGCAGCGCTGTGATGGTGACACCTCCGCCACCGCCACCGCCACCGCCATTGCCGGTGGTCCCTGAGGGGGGCTTCTTGCTGAAGTTGTTCTCCTCGTCGTCGCTGCCCAGGCCATTGGCCGGGTTCGACAATTGACTATCGGCCGAATTGTTATTGATCACCATGATTGTGTTCAGATTGTTGTTGTTGTTGTGGTTGGTGTTGCTGTTGCCGGAGCCAACGTCGAGGAAGTCGCACTCGAAGCTGTCCACACTCAGCTCCATCTCATACTCAGAGAGGTCGCTGTCGTAGGGATCGGATGACTGGTGGCTGATGTAGTGCTCGGAGAGGGTGTGGGCCAGGTGCTGGAAACCAGGGTAATTTGGATTTATAATACCGCGTGGGAAGTGGGATCGTTGCGGTGTGCTTACCGATGTGCACGACGATGCCTGGGAACTTAAGTATTCCTCTGAAAAAGGAAAACGGAAAGAGATTCTTTAAGATTTTGAATTGCTTCGAGTGTGAGTACCTACCATCATCGTCGTCCATAAGACTATCTTCGTCGTCGTCGTCGTCGTCGTCTTCCTCGTCAACGCCAGCGCGTCGATTGGATGATACAGAGTGGATTATGGTTTCCGCATGGAAATTTGAATCCATTTGATCATCATCATAGTCATCATCGTCGTTATCAGGACTAACAGTGCGGTCATTTCTGGTCAGACCGCCACCACTGGTGCGTCTAATCAGTTCGTATGATTTCAGGGACTCTTGCAGGCTCTTGCAGTTGCAGCTGTTGTCGTCTTCGCACGCTTCGCTTATTGAAGTTCCCCGAATGATTCTGTTTAGCTCTCGTTCCAGGGCGAAGTTGTCTAAGTGAATTTCCTCGAAGGAAGGCGTACTTTGACCACTCTTTTGTGATGCCGTGTCGTCTCTTTGATTTGGTGTAGCGGCGTTTGATATTTGTGATTCGTTCACTATGTCTCGAATATTTTGTGTAGATACTCTGTAGTTCTGCAAAAAAAAGAAGAGATGACAGTGGTTAGCGAGTTAATTCACTTTCAATTGGATATTGTGGACGTTTTTTAATCAGTCATAAGGCTAAGGAGAAGTTTTAGCGAAGAACAGGGCATTACAGTGACATGAGTACGTCCAGGACTGAGGACTAAGCACAGTACCTACGCACCGTCTACATAACTGTATGAATAACACAGATTCACCCAGAGAATCATTGACACCGAACCTTTTCGACAACGTAACAATCAATCCAGCGGCAACAGCATACTCGAAACTAGTACAGATTTGCTGAAATACTCGTACTCGTAAGATAAATGATTGGTATACGCTCCAGGTCGTTGAACATCACGGAAAATTAAGAAGCTGACGAACTAGCCACCACTCGCTTGCAGAAGAATATGCAACATTCCTCTTAAGGCAACGAAAAATTAGACAAATTTTTTTACTAATTACAACGATGGTAGAGGGTCTAAGTTGACAAGCTGTTAAATTTTTATGAACAATTTGGTCAGTTAAGATGGATCAAAAACTTAGTCGGGAGTGGGACAGGGAGTATATACATTCGACCCTAATCAACACAGCTTTAGGTGCCTGACCAAACATTGCATCGTCTTTCAAGCGGGAATTAAGACGATAAAGGAGGCGCTGTCTTGACTAAAGCTCAATATGACATCTAGAATGGGTGCCAACATTTCTACTGATAGTCAGGCTGTAATCAAATCCCTAGATTCAACCACTTTATGCTTCGATACCGCTTCAATCTGCTGACTATCTCCCAACGAATTGAACGAGCACTTCAATGATCCCATCACCTGGGTGACGGGGAACTCACCAGATGCGGAAAAAAATGCTCCACTGTATCCCCAGTGGTGCAAGATTCTATCCAACGTACTGTGTGAACGTCTCAAACCTTTCTGCAACACTCTAATCGACACGTACCAGTGTAAATTCCGGCCCGGCAGATCGACGATCGACCAAATTTTCAGACTGAGACAAATCCTGGAAAAGACCAAAGAGTTTCAAGTCGAGACTTATCACCTACTTATCGTCTTCAAACCCGCACACGACAGCATCTATCGTCTTGAGTTTTACAAGGGGATGGACGAATTCGGAGAACTGCGTCGTGTCACGCTGGAAAACACGAGGTGCAATGTGAAATTTGGGTACAGTTCCTCCGAACTATTCCAAACACCAGGCTGTGGATGATGTGGCTCGGCCACATCGAGCGCCTGGACAACAACGCTCCAGCTAAGAGGGTCTTCGAATCCGAGCCTCCTGGTTCGAGAAGGAGAGAAAGACCGAACCTCCGGTACAAAGACCAAGTTATCGCGGACGTAAGACAGCTTGGTCTTGATGACTGGAAGCAGCGTGCCCAAGACCGTCAACGATGGAAGGCAGCGATAGCTCAGGCGCAGACCCTCCATGGGTCGTAGGCTTGTTAACGAACGAACGAACAAGATTCCTAACAGGGCACTACAGACTCAGGGAGCACCTAAGAAGACTAATGTCATCAGAAGGAGGTCTCTGCAGATTCTGTGAAGAATCTAATAAAATTCCAGAACACGCACTGGGGATCTTGGGGTCACTAGCCCACAAAAGGCAAGTACCTACTATCAGAGGATGAAGTGTAGTCACTAGAATCATCTCTCATTCCCAGACTGCTGTAGGAAACTAGCTTAGAGAGATTTCTCTAGAATAGATTTCCTCACCTATGCTGAGAAGTTCATAACACTCGATGCAACTCTGAAAATAATTTTTAAGGAGAACTCGAAAGAGAGCAAAGGTATCCAAAGGAGGGCACAATAAATTTAGGGCTCGCGGTGCAATATACCCTCAACAGCAATAATAATAATGCCTCATGTGTTGATCGGGTAATGAACTATTTCTTTGTCCAAAGCAGCAGCAGGTTCCGGACCAATTCACTCCGAAGCCCCCTGTGGTTGTTCGAATTTGTAGATGAGTATATTGAGGTCACTTGAGTGTACTCCCAGTCCAACTCCCGAAACAATTGTTAAAACAGTTTAAAGCACCATCTACTGCCGACCACCTTCTGTGTCGTGTTGCTTAATGTTTATTCATCTATTCTATAGTCGAGTGAACATTCAGAAGATCAGTGCAAATACCGAGTTACCTCAGTCTGGCCGCTGTACAGACCGTCACTTGTCTACTTTGTACGTCAACTGAGGTGAGGTGAAAGAGTATATCTATCGCCGCACACGGAGTGTTGACACAATTGCCTACCGCGCCACATTGTAGCTACATTTTATAGTAGTTCTATATATTATCAGAAAGAAAAAAGTCGAGGTCCTACCTGCCAACCTTGCGAAGATTTAAAATGCCTTGCCTTTCCTCAAACGATAAAGGAAATACATTCCACTCCGAAAAAAATAGGAAAGCCTAAAATTGATTGAAGTGAGCGCCGTGGCGTAGTGGGTAGGTGCGTCGACTCCTACGCTCCAGGTCTAAAGCTCGAATCTCGAAAAAAATACCTAAAATATTTTCACGCAGAGTTGTAAAAGAATTAAATCTTTAGAGATCGTAATTCTATTGAATTCATCCAAAATGATTTAAAGTCTTTTTGGTAAAAATGACTGCGATTTAAAAAACTATAAGTCACCATTCTTTGGAACACAGTGACTAATGCATTCAATTTTTTGCAATCTTTGAATTGAGCCGAATGATTGCATTCTTTTTAAAAAAAAAGTGTGAATTCACTTTATGTTAGTTGAAGTCAGCAGTGAATTCACATAAAATCTTTTGAAGTCTATGAATTCAACGAAAATAATTTGAATTCATTTGACGTTAATTGGTACAAAATGCGTAATAGCACCTTGCCTGTGTCTATTGTTGAAGCCCAATCTTTTAGAAGACTTTTGAGATTTGTCAATCCTTATTTAAAAGTCATAAGCATCAATTTTGATACCACAGAATCTGATGAGTTATATGCATATCTGGCCGATCCAACAACAGACTTCAAAATGTTGGATCGTTACCCGAGTTTAAAAAAAATGCTATTAAATATAACACACCATTGCCTTCGGCAGCCGCTGTGGAAAGATTGTTTTCTTTTGCAAGCTTAATCAAAACCCCCCGGCGAAGCGCGCTTTCGGATGAAAATTTTGAACGGTTGGTGTTGCTAAAAGTTAATTACATTGAGGAAATCTAAAATTTTCAATTCCTAAAATATTATTTTACTTGTTTGATTAAGTTGAGTTCTTATATAGTTTATTACACTAGAATAAAATGAAAAAAACCTGCATGTTTACTTAGACAAATAAATCAAAAGCATATATACGGTGCCTCAACGGTGCAATGATTAATGAGAAGTTTCGCCTATGATAATTTTTTCTACTTCTGTTTGTATTACAACCAAATAATCTTGTGATAAGAACCCACAGACTTTAAATGAATTCACATAAGATCTATTGAAATCACTGACTTCAACCGATTTAAAGTGAGTTCACTGCTGAATTCAAGTCCAGTTAAGTGAATTCAATTGATTTGCATCAATGATTTCAATTCTAGGACTTCTAACTATTGAATGCACCAGTCAATGATTTCAAAAGAATGGTGATTTAAATTTTTTTTAAATCCCAGTCTTTTTTTGTTTTGATTGCATCGATAAAAAAACCGAAACTGACTTCAAATTCTAAGAATGCATTCCCAAATGAATGCATTCTTTTACAACTCTGTTTTCACG
This sequence comes from Myathropa florea, assembly GCA_930367185.1. Lineage (NCBI taxonomy): Eukaryota > Metazoa > Arthropoda > Insecta > Diptera > Syrphidae > Myathropa > Myathropa florea. The sequence goes on along the minus strand of OV884002.1, from coordinate 124,308,003 downwards.
GCTCCACCTCTTTCGAGTCACTGACAATGCTCAAGGAGTATAACTGTCTGCAAAAAAAGCTTCTCAATCTAGCCGTTCGGAGTCGGCATTAAACTGTAGGTCCCACCCACTCGTGAGAGAACAATAGCACGCACAAGACGAGTGGTTGCAGTGAAGCAAGGCCCAAGTCCACCTCGGACTGCAGGGCCGCCATTATTATTATTATATTAAAATTGATTCGGGAGATTTAGCATTTTGCCAAGAAAGTTGGGTCTAAGTTAGGTTAAAGAAGGTGAGATTTATTGTGAATTCCTTAAATTTTTTGTGGTACACAAATTTATAAACCTATCCTATCGAGTGATGGATGAAACCACCCCGTGATCTTTATAAATCTGAGAAGATCCAGTAAGCTTACGTTCATACGACTGGATGGCACAGTTGGTGCCTGCCCCAAGTTAGAGGGGTCCCAGGTTCGAATCCCAGTGAAATCGTATCTGGTCCAGTCACCATTTGCAGTTGGGATCAAATTAACGGCACTAGAGTAGGTTGCTACCTGGCAGTACAATAGAACAGTTTTGAGTCTGAAACTCTATTGAAGCAGTTTCAAAAAAATTCTCTGAAATAAAGCCTACGTTCGCAGTCTCCGTGAAGAATTTTTGACCCAGCGAAGCTAGGCGTCGACTCTAAAGAGCTAGGCAGTGGCACAGCAGATCTTGGATCGTTTCGGTCTCTTCCTCATCACCGCAGCTCCTGCAGAGTTCGATGGACTCTGCATTCCATTTCCGAAGCATAGTTCCAATGGGGCAATGTCCTGTAATTACTCCGACAAGCACGCGGATCGAGTACCGTTCCATCGCCAGGAGCTTCTTTGTTTTACCATTTTTAAGCTCTGAACACGTTGATCGTGTCGTGTGACAATCGTTTTTACAAGCCAAGACGTGTTGGCTTCTTTTTGCTTTACGTCGTTTATGGTCGTGCTGTTGTGGGAATTACTCGCCGGGAGAGGGTGAGAAACACAGCAGTGCGCGAGGAACTCAACGTTGTGCAGCTGCTTCTTCGAAAGAAAAGGGCTGTACTTTGATGCTTTGATCACGTGGCACGAATATGCTCATCATCACGACTTCCGAGGCGTGCCTTGAATGCGATTCCATCAGGTAGGCGACCGCTTGGCAGACTCAGGAGGAGATGGTTGGACCAAGTCCAAAAACTCGCCTGATTGCGCCTTTGCATAGCTCCTGATGAGTTAGAGTCGATGGCGGAAGTTCGAGTGGCCTTGAAATCTCTCGTGCATGCATTGCTCCCGCGACCCCTTTAGTGGAACATGCGGGTCACAGAAAATTATGATGATGATGATAATGATTGTGTACAATAAACTTATCGGTGACCGCCAAGAAAGTTAGGTCTAAAAAGACAGCCCTGTAGCGCTTCTGAAACGTAGCTGTAGATTGCTTCAAAGTTCTATGGACAGTAAAGTTCAAGGTCATGGCCTCTTAAATATGACTAAGCTCAAGACTGAAATAGGAGCATACAAGTGGAGAAATGTAGTAAAAGTGTAGTGCAAGTATTTTATAGTTAATTCAAATAAAAATTTTTGACTGAAAGCACTTATGAGTATGAATTTTGACGAGTTTGAAGCTGTTACTATGGCAGTGATTGTAAACAAAACTGAAAGCTGTCTACCTCGAATCCCATTCACACATGTTGTTCAACGTCAAAAACCCCTCACTTAACATACTCCCGACGTGAAGTGCTCTCCTACGAACACATCCCTGGTTTGATGAACGATACTTCATCCAAAAAACGAATTAATATCCAACTCATTGAAACACTCACCTCTAGATTCGCAAAACCATTGACGCAGTCCTCGAAGAATGAATTATTGCTGGAGTCGACATTCCGCAGGCTATCGACCACTTCCAGGGCACTTGTCTCGGTTATGAAGTTATTCTGATGCTCCCGCAACGCCGTTCCAACTGTCGAATCACTCAGGCTGCCGTCGCAATTAAATTTCTCCAAAGTGTTGCCCGTTGTGTTTGTTGTTGTTATTCTGAGATTGTGCGATTGTTGCTGCTGTTGTTGTTGGTGGGTTGATGGAATAGTGACGACAGCGGTGGTGTTTGTTTTGTTGGTGGTAGTGGAACACTCTAAATTGCTGTTCGTGTTGTGAATCCTGAATTGTTGCTGCTCATTGTTGTTTCCGAAAGTAACTCCAACCGTTGTTCCAGCGGTCGTCTCAGTTGGATGTTTGCTCGTTACGATGGACCCATTAGTTTCAGCATATCCCTTCGATGCTGGCGTTTGCAGTACACGCATATCTGCTGATGCCTGTAAGATGGGCGAGAAGAAACCATGGCATACATTCAATTTTCTATGAAATTTGCATTTAAAACGAGGACACAACAAGGATTGATGGCAAACACTATCGCACACACACACACGCACACACAGGAGAAGAGAAACCACCCACACGAGCTGGCTGAAGGCAGCGGCAATCAACGTCATTCGAGAAATCAGATTAGAGTCGAAACCGGCACGCGAAGACGACGACGAATTCTTGAGAATGAGGTCAGATTTTAGTGATTTTTACGTTCTTTCTCTGTGTGAGTGGCGTTCTTCTGTGCGGAGATGTCCTTAATCCTTCCGCGGAATAGTTTCTTTCTTTTTTTTTCCTAGCGTCAGCCTTGCAACTGTGAAATGGAAGAAAGTGCACAATGCCTCTAAGGACATGTAATTTTGGTCATTCGGAAAATTCTCCCACGCCCACACACACACACGGTGGAATGCGAGGAAGGATAGTCGCCAATTGATGATGACACAGTCGTAGCAACAATCAGGAGGTATTTTTAGAACGGAAGGAAGCCGGAGCCCACAAGATTTCGAGATCTTCAAGTTTGTTCCATGAAATCAGGTCAGTAGCGCTCCTTCTCCTCCTCCTTCTCGTCCTTCTCGTCCTCCTCCAGCGCCGAGTTTCTTGAAACGAACTTCGGAGCCTCTTTCGCCTTAATTTTGTGTTTGAATAGTTTAATGAAAGGAAAATTACACTCACTGTTTGACTAGGCCTAGGAGATGGAAGAGCACCCTTGCCTGCAAGACGGGGGGAATGAATGGATTAATAATAGCTCAAGGATAAGAGCAGTATCTTTTTGGGTGGTTTTCCTGAATTAATGTCACACTGTTGTTGTCTTAATTAAAAATCTCTTTTCACATGGAATTCAGCGGGAGTCCTGCAGACTCTGTGAGCCATGAAATAGGAACTGCCTGCGGTCATAATTAACGCAAGATACGGCGAACAATGATGCTGAAGTTAAATGAATCTTTTGTTTAATTTTTTTTGGACGGAGGGGACACCTAAACGACTCTGGCAATGGACTAGAAGTTGTACTTTCAATTAATTCCACGTGAGTGACAATTGAGAGCGCGTGTGTGGAACTCATGTGGAAATTACGAAAGGGAGGACAACACAGTCACCAAGTGTGTATTTTTCAGGACAGTTGCTTGAAGTTCACGGTGTTTAGCGAAGGTGAGCATATTCTTTTCGAATAGAAGTGACTTCAATTTCCTATTTTGCAGGAACAATAATTTGGGGTCGACTAAAGAAGTCTCTGGAACGACGGTAATCCTGTTGACAGGTCTACAAGTCACTACAAAATGCTTGAAAAAATTGGGAATAAATATAATAAGACTATGACGAAACATCTTCCAGTATTTATTCTTTTTTTGGTGGCCCTATGGTGGACTGCAATTGCTTCAGCAACCACTCGTTGTATGTGTTATTGTTCTCTCAAAAGTGGAGAGGACATATATTTTTATCACGAACCCGAACGACTTGAGAAGATTTCCGTGACAGTTACACTCTTTGAATAGACGCAGTGGCTCGAAAGAGGTGGTGCCGTTGCTGCTTTGATCGGGATTTGAACTAGGGACCTCCGGAATATTACTCAACGGACTTTTTCATTATTCCGCGACTGTGATCATCTTCTAAAAACTACTTTTTTCAGTTTTTGACATGACATGTGTTAAAGCAGTGCTACCAGTATTTTCAAATGAAATTTACCACAATGAAAAAGAAAAATTAGGGTGTCGTTCAAAATGTAATAATAATAATATAATAATGGCGGCGCTACAGTCCGAGGTGGACCTGGGCCTAGCTTCTCAGCAACCACTCGTGTTGTGCGTGCTATTGTTCTCTCACGAGTGGAGGGGACCTACAGTTTAATGCCGACTCCGAACGGCGAGATTGAGAGGCTATTTCTAGACAGTTATACTCTTTGAGCATTGTCAGTGACTCGAAAGAGGTGGAGCCGTGAAAAAATGTTTGATGTTTTTTCGAGATTCGAACCGACGACCTCGAGCGTAGGAGGCGACGCACCTACCCACTACGCCACGGCGCCCACAGAAACGGTAAAATAATAATTAAAAATTGAGGTTGACTCCCGTCGTCTCTTACAACTTGCATATTCGTGACTTCAGGTGACTGTGTGTCGTCTACTTTCGCTTAGGCATGATGAATATGAAACTCTAAATAATGACATCTCGAATTCTTATAAACCAAAAACACATAAAAGCCCAAGTTACTCTGGACAACCTCCTCTTCATGCCTGGAAAATTTCCTTAAAATCGGTCCAGCCGTCTCGGAGAACAATCAGACAGACAGACACTACAGATAAACCATCTACACGACCATATGGACAAACCCTAAACATTTTATGGAATTCGGTTTGACCGTTCGTGAGTTATAAAGTCACAACGCACAACACTTTTTTATATACATAGATAAGCTGAAAATAAAACTATTGAATGAAACTACGGCGTGTATAGTTCAATGAATTTATTGAACAGCTGTTGTCTCAAGTTTATCCTGCCACCAAATCATACACCCCCTCTTCTTCAGGTCCTCCGCTTTCCACACACACTCTACATCCTACCTCTGCACTCCGTACTGCCGCTGCTTCACCCCCTAACACCACTAATCTGTCTGCCGCGTCGCATTCATTCATAGATCCGTTGTACCCTCCCAGTGCTAAACTCACTAAGCAACTTGTCGATTCTGGTAATGATGGCCCTTATGTCCTATCACGCTTACGTGGTCGCAAAATTTACGACGTAATAATGATCTTGTTCATTCATATTCAGCACCCGATCGGTGTTAGCTGAATTTTATACCCACGTAAGCCAAGATTTTCACGCAAAAAAAAAAAGTTATTGTAAGAAGGCCCAATTCCTGCGATTGTCTAAAAATGGACACAACTGGGTTTTCAGTCACACTCTCAACTTTAGTTAGCTTGGAGTGACTGTCATAGTATTAATCAACGGTCCTAATTTGATCCATTGGGTTGACACTCTCCACCAGAGTTGTAAAAGAATTAAATCTTTAGAGATCGTAATTCTATTGAATTCATTCAAAATGATTTGAAGTCTTTTTGGTAAAAATGACTGCGATTTAAAAAACTATAAGTCACCATTCTTTGAAACACAGTGACTAATGCATTCAATTTTTTGCAATCTTTGAATTGAGCCGAATGATTGCATTCTTTTTAAAAAAAAAGTGTGAATTCACTTTATGTTAGTTGAAGTCAGCAGTGAATTCACATAAAATCTTTTGAAGTCTATGAATTCAACGAAAATAATTTGAATTCATTTGACGTTAATTAGTACAAAATGCGTAATAGCACCTTGCCTGTGTCTATTGTTGAAGCCCAATCTTTTAGAAGACTTTTGAGATTTGTCAATCCTTATTTAAAAGTCATAAGCATCAATTTTGATACCACAGAATCTGATGAGTTATATGCATATCTGGCCGATCCAACAACAGACTTCAAAATGTTGGATCGTTACCCGAGTTTAAAAAAAATGCTATTAAATATAACACACCATTGCCTTCGGCAGCCGCTGTGGAAAGATTGTTTTCTTTTGCAAGCTTAATCAAAACCCCCCGGCGAAGCGCGCTTTCGGATGAAAATTTTGAACGGTTGGTGTTGCTAAAAGTTAATTACATTGAGGAAATCTAAAATTTTCAATTCCTAAAATATTATTTTACTTGTTTGATTAAGTTGAGTTCTTATATAGTTTATTACACTAGAATAAAATGAAAAAAACCTGCATGTTTACTTAGACAAATAAATCAAAAGCATATATACGGTGCCTCAACGTTGCAATGATTAATGAGAAGTCTCGCCTATGATAATTGTTTCTACATCTGTTTGTATTACAACCAAATAATCTTGTGATAAGAACCCACAGACTTTAAATGAATTCACATAAGATCTATTGAAATCACTGACTTCAACTGATTTAAAGTTGAAATCACTGACTTCAACTGATTTAAAATTAAAATCACTGACTTCAACCGATTTAAAGTGAATTCACTGCTGAATTCAAGTCCAATTAAAAATGACTGTACTTACTTATTTACCATATTCATCGCATTCCGCTTTATGACTTCTGTGGACTAAAATCTAGTAGTTTTTATTTTTTTTTTCATTTGAAAGGAAGGCCACATCCTTAAAAATTATTTTTGGTAAAGGGTTAAGCTTGAAGGAGCAAAAGTTTAGAATTTGTTCTCCTAGTGTGGCCAAAGAGAGACACAGACCCTCTGGTAGTGTGTCATGCAGCACCGTCTTGCTGGAACCAGAGTCGAGCAGTTTTAGTTGGTCCATTTTGTGGAAAAAATAGTTCAAAATCATTGAAAGATAGTGGGCGCCACTTTGTTCTCACGGTCAACTTCGAAAAAATATAGGCCAATGTTTCCACCGACTATAAACAGCGCTAAATAGTGCACTACGTGCTCTTGTATTGTCTGAGGTTGCTCATCGGACCAAATATGGTGGTTTTGTTTATTAACATACGAGAAATGAGCTTCGTCGCTGAAGATAATTTTTCGATAGAAAAGCGGAAATTCATCCACCTTTTCTAAGGCCCACGAACAGAAAATTCAACACTGTGACGGTTTCTTTGGCTTCAGATCTTGCACGAACTGTATTTTGTAAGGTTTTATACCAAGATCCTTGCGTAAAGTTGTCCACGTAGTCAAGTAACACAATCCAAATTGAAGCTAACGGTGATGTATGGATAAATCATTAACACTGATCTTCAATAACACTGATGGATACAGCAGCAATATTTTACTTTCTACGTACTTTACGCATGGGGGTAGCTGGTTTGATGTCCAAAAGCGTGGAATCGCCGAGAAATTTGGTCACTATGGCGTGAATTGCTCGTTAGGTCGACTATGACATTCTTGCCGATCGTCAGATTTTTCACAGAGCACGAATTTTGATAAAAAATTCAGTAATTTGTAGACGTTTTTCGGGTGTGTCTTTCCATGATGATATGACACAATATTGCCAGGTCGTGATAAATAAATAAATATAAATAAAATAAAAACTCTCATTGCACGCATTTGGTAAAACGGTATTTCTATACAAAACATGTAATTTCTTTCTGGAAAAATATCCTTCCATTTGTTTGAATACCCTGTTTTCAACGGGTGGCTAAACCTGTGCCAAAGGATATAAAAGCGAACCGTAGATTTCAACATTTGTAGCTTACATGTAGATGTAGCTCAAAACAGTTTCTTCTCTAAAGAACAATTGTTTTGGAAGAGGTAAATTTTGAACGAACGAACGTGGGCGCCGTAGCGTAGTGGGTAGGTGCGTGGACTCCTACGTTCGAGGTCGTCGGTTCGAATCTCGAAGAAAACATCAAACATTTTTTCACGGCTCCACTTCTTTCGAGTCACTGATAATGCTCAAAGAGTATAACTGTCTAGAAATAGCCTCTCAATCTCGCCGTTCGGAGTCGGCATTAAACTGTAGGTCCCCTCCACTCGTGAGAGAACAATAGCACGCACAACACGAGTGGTTGCTGAGAAGCTAGGCCCAGGTCCACCTCGGACTGTAGCGCCGCCATTATTATTATTATTATTTACCGTTTCTGTCTATAAATATAACAAAAACTCGTTTGTATGTATGGGATAAATATCTAAACTATTGCACCGATCCTTATGCATTTTTTGACACTATTAGCACCGATCGATTAGGAATCGGTCACGGACTATAGGAAAAACAAAAATTCGCATCTCTCAACAATGCAATTTTGCAAACATGTAAAGAACACTGAGAAAAATCAGATCCCTTGGAAAAAGAAGGAGACACGTCTACCAGAGAGGGCGTAGTGAAGCACTCTGGACACTCTAGTTTTTTTATAAAAAACATTTTGGATGATGAGACTGATTTCCATTTGTCTAGATGTGATAACAAATGAAACAGTCGCATCTTCTTCTTCTTCTTTTTCTTAGGGCGCTACAGACCGAGGTGGACCTGGCCCTCACTCAATATGCCTCTCCAGCCAGCACGATCTTTCGCCTGCTGTCTCCAGTTTCGCACACCAAGCCGGCTGAGGTCCCCCTCGACTTGTGTGCGCTATCTTGTACGTGGACGTCCTCTGTTGCATTGTCCTACAGGCTCAGAGTCGAAGAAACAGTCGCATCTAGTGGCTTGAAATCGCAAAACGAAGAGTGTAACAACCTCTCTATCCACAGCTAGTGACAATTTGGTGTGTAAACAGTCGCTGACGTTCTGTGAAACAACTTTTGAATGCACAGCGAGTGAAAGTTTGATGAGCGTTTTGAACTGGAAGTGTTCGAATTAGACCATACTCTTTCGAAAATGACGGTGCTGAGACCGTGAATGAATTGTGAGATGAAGCTGACTGTAATTTTTGGGTTCCATTCACAGAATCGGAACCTTTATAATTTCAGTGTGTCCGTACGTTCGTATGTCCGTCTGTCTGTCTGTCTGTCTGTTTATAATAATAATAATGGCGGCGCTACAATCCGAGGTGGACCTGGGCCTAGCTTCTCAGCTAACCGCTCGTGTTGTGCGTGCTATTGTTCTCTCACGAGTGGAGGGGACCTACAGTTTAATGGCGACTCCGAACGGCGATTGAGAAGCTTTTTCTAGACATGATTTTCCATGCACGCACCTTTAAAAAGTTGGGCCATTTGGGGGTGGGTCCCCTATAAGTGAAGTTGGGATAGATTTAGGAACATTGACGGTTTTCATTAAGTGATAAATTAATCGATAGGTCTTTTAAATTGTAGTGAAGGTTTGGTCAACAAATTTTTGATTCAGGGTACCGTTTGAGAAGTATGGAGCTCCAAAGTCGACTTTAATGAGTCTCCTCCTCATATTTCTAAGCCATCGTGTTTAAAAACCTGAAAAAATCACAAAAACTTGGCTTCAATGAGTACACTCATATTTTATTTTGTGTATTTTTGGAGATATTGTGCAAAAAACATCGAAATGCGAACTTTGAAGATCTGAAAACGCAGTTTTAAAGGGTCTAATCGAAGGCATAAAGATATGATATGTGCCAAAATATTAATTTATGTCCAAATTTTGAGATATCAACCACTTTCCTTGAGCACATAAATTCCCTGTTGAAATCGACAACTCAACACGAATCTCAGTGAACCTCGCACATTCATGCCCAACAACACTATACACACAGCAGGCATGAACAGTGATTGGCTATGACGCAAGGGACACTAGAGCATTTAGGTCCTGTGTTAGATAAATTTAGATAAAGATAATGTATTCGTTTGGACGTTGTAATGAATAGTTAATTTGGGTTGAGGTTGAAATAAAATTCAACTGAAATAATTTGAAATCGTTTCCTGATTTATGCGAAGGAAACTTTGCCACGCAAGGACAACTCGCACATTCCCAGTTTATTTCTGTCTCAAATTGGTGTTTTAGGCGTGGGCGGCATTAATTTTTAGTTGGATGGTGCCACATCCCACACAACTGCTTAAACAATGGCTCTGTTGTTTCTCTGGAGGTGTGATTTCTCGAAACGGAGACTGCCGGGGTCATGCGACTCAAAGCCATTAGATTTCTTTCTTTGGGGCAGCATTCAAGAAAAAGTCTACGCCAATACTCCACCAATGATTCACTCCATAAAACCAAATACCAAAGCAGTTTTTCGTGAAATACAGTCGCAATTATTCGAAAAAGTGTTGAAAACTGTTATCAAAAGAATACCTTTTTACAAGCAGAGTTCAGACAAATATTCAACAGACAATCTATTACTGAACAAACCACAAAGCTTACGACCGGATGGAGCAGTTGGTTAAGTGCCTGCCCAAAGTTAGAGGGGTCCCAGGTTCGAATCCCAGTGAAATTGAATCTGGTCCAGTCACCATTTGCCGTGGGGATCAAATTAACGGCACTGGAGTAGATTGCTACCTGGCAGTACAATGGACCAGTATTGAGTCTGAGCGCTCCAGTAGGGTCTCAAAACTCCTCCGAAAAAAAAGCCTCAAAGCTTGGACTTCAGACTGAAATGAAAACAGCAACACTTCCCGCAAGAATCTTACATTTTTTCATTGATTTAAAATTATGAATGTTGCAGGACCCCCTAGAACCATCTTTCGGACTTAGACCTTCGGCCAAAATGGTGTCAAAGGAAACTGTAGTCATCTAGACCCTAATCTGAAGCATGGGGCCTCAATGCGTAGAGATCTATTTTAGATTTGCTCGCGAGCTTCCTATCGACTCTTGACTGGCTGGTGTACCGCATTGTTTCTTTTTAGTCCCTGTCCACTAATGAATGTAAATCCTGGGAAAAGATTTCGAAAATCGAAACAAATGAAGATGTCTTAGGTTCAATTCTTGTTGACAACGGTTTCAAACTGTCATCATGATTGAAATTATTCTCAAAAACCAACGAAAAATGTATCCACAAGCGCGAAATGAGAAGCTGAAGAAAGAGCTTAATATCAAGACGGCAACCATACTCCTGTTAACTAGATTATACCCCCTTGATCCCTTGATCCTAAGTGACCTTTAAGAAAACCCTGTTTTCAAACTCGATTGCCCTGAGTGCTTAAGGTACCACTCGACTCACTTCCTCCGGGATAAATCTCAATTAACCGTGCTTCTGAATGAACGAAGAACCCCCAGAGACTTCTATGATTTAATGGAAATACAAGGCTACTTCAAGTTCCCCTCCAGTGATTAGCTCATTTCCACCGCGACCAAAAACAAAACTGACTAAGACTCAAAATGAGAGTTAGGTACTTGACCCCATGAGAACCAGGAAATTCGAAGGTAGTCTTCACACTTTGAAACTTCCAAACGGGAGCAAAACGCTTAACAAACAGTCAATACTCCCCGTCGAAGAAAAAAACCGCCCGACCACACTGCAGCCACAGACGTTGTAATCGCAAATATTTGTACAGTAATTTGGAGTAGCGTCCTTGAGTAATATCCCCGCTACTGATTAATGAAATCTAAAATTCCAACTGGCACTCCAGGTCCTCTTGAGCCCCGTACCCATGTAATCCATGTAATCCAAACATCCCCGTTCCCACAGATGAGTGTGTGCAAACGGAGCCGCCGACCAACCCCTGATATCCGATGGAATAAATTAAATTCTGACCCAATATCAATCCGACGCGAGTGCATTTAAGGACTCTCAGCCATAACCACGTCGTCATAACGCTGATGAAGATGGAGAGTATGTTTGAAGTACGTTCCGGGAGCTGCTGTGTGTGCCCGCAGCATGGCTGCTTAACTCTGAACGGGATTCGGGCGACGAGGAGGCGACGATGGAGTCTGAAAGTTTAAAACGTGCACATGAGTGCTTTCGGCGTTGGATAGGGATTAGGTTGGCTGCAGATGAGGCTCTGCCAATATGAGGCCTTTTTTGAAGAGGAGGAGGACCAAGGTGGAGGAGGGAGTGTCGATTGGTTCAGCTGATTATCATTCGAAGAGCGTAAAGCCGGATCGACGAATGGAATGTGATTAATTTTTGAGTTGTGAACAACGTCCGTGACGAGAATACAAATTGCGGCAACAAGGAGACAGTCGAAGGGGACAGACAGAGAATTAGGCTGGATCTAGGGTTCATACTGGCACTCAGGGTAAGAGTTGAGACTGAAACTGAGGCTGAAACTGAGACTGGGACTGAGACTGAGACTGAGACTGAGACTGAGACTGAGACTGAGACTGAGACTGAGACTGAGACTGAGACTGAGACTGAGACTGAGACTGAAACTGAGGCTGAAACTGAGACTGGGACTGAGACTGAGACTGAGACTGAGACTGAGACTGAGACTGAGACTGAGACTGAGAGATATTGCTAGAATGCAAAGATATAGACGAGGTCACATCGAAGGAAGAAGTTTGCGCGGCCATTACCGAATATCTGCAAGACTACGAAGTCAAATCGTCCGCAATAAAGATCATGAGAAGAACTTTTGGTGGCACTCAGGCAGCCACCCTACGATTGCCTGAAGACATTGGTAATAGGTTACTTACAGCCGGAAAAGTACGCATTGGTTGGATCTATTGCAGAATACGAGAAAAGATTTCGCCAAAGAAATGCTTTAGGTGCCTTGGGTTTGGCCATATGGCTAGAACGTGTAAAAGCCCTACAGACCGATCGAATGCATGCCTTGGATGCGGAGAAAATGGACACAAATTGAAGGATTGCAAGGTGAAGCCAAAATGCTTGCACTGCACTGCAAATGGATTAGAGTCTGGACATATAACCGGTAGTGTTAGATGCCCAGAGTATAAAAAAGCCCTAGAGAGCTTACACGCGAAAACATGAAAATTTTGCAACTAAATCTTAATCATTGCGAGGTAGCTCAGGATCTATTGCAGCAAACGGTCCGCGAGCAGAAGGTCGACATTGCAATACTGTCCGAACAGTACTGTAATTTGAACTCGGGTAACTGGGTGCACGATGCAACGAAAAAAGCCGCTATATGGGCATGTGGAAATGCCAAGTTCCAGATACCACCTCTCGGCGCGGAAAACCACTTTGTACGGGCGAAGATAAACGATGTGTACTTATACAGCTGTTATATCCCTCCAAGTCTTACCATTGATCAGTTCGAGCGTATCATTGAAAGCATAGTTTGTGATGCTAAGGACCATACCCCAACTATTATAGCCGGTGACTTTAACGCATGGGCAGTAGAATGGGGAAGCGTGTTAACAAATAGAAGAGGAACCATTCTACTCGAAGCTTTTTCTAGTTTGGACGTCGTCTTAGCTAATGTGGGAAATACGAACACGTTTAGTAGAGCGGGTGCAGGTTCGATAGTTGACATCACTTTTGTTAGTAGTAGCTTATCTAGGCATACGACCTGGCGAGTCAGCAACCACTACCATCACAGTGATCATAACGCGATTTTAATAGATTTATATAGTCCTCTACATTTTAGAAACATTCCGCGTCAACTTAGTAAAACGAAATGGAACGTGAACACCTTAGACGAAGAGCTCTTAGAGTATGCAATTGCCGAAGCTATAGTCGAAGGGAGAACAGCAAACGAGATTGTTAGCCAAGTAACGCGACAAGTACACGTTGCCTGCGATACATCGATGGCTAGAACGGGAAGTCAGAATCGCCGCCGGCCAACATATTGGTGGAACGAGGAGATAAAGGAACTCCGATCGGCGTGCCACAAGGCGCGAAGAAAATATCAGAGATCTAGACAACACGACCCAGAAAGACACCTCTTATTGCGAGCAGGGTACAAAGAGGCACGTGCGGCACTTAAATCTGCCATTAAGTCTAGCAAGAGACAGTGTTTCAAGGATCTTTGTGACCAATTAAATGAGAATGTATGGGGTAACGCGTACAAAATTATAACCGCGAAACTCAAGACGCCTCAGAGGTCATCGCCAACCTGCCCACTATTGCTCCGTAGAATCGTTGAAACTCTGTTCCCTTTCCAAAGTGACGGAGTCGCAATAAACGAAATCCGTGAACAAAGCGAATCTATTCCTGCGGTAACAAACGACGAGCTCTCAGCGGCAATCAATAGAATAAAAGATCGAAAAGCTCCCGGTCCCGACGGTATACCCAATCGGGCATTAAAACTAGCTATAAAAGCCCGCCCAGACATATTCGTCAGCATGTATAATGCATGCTTGAATGAGGGAATTTTTCCGCAGCAATGGAAATGCCAACGGTTGGTATTATTACCGAAAGGAAATAAACCACCGGAAGAGCCCTCATCTTACCGACCACTTTGTATGCTCGATACTATGGGCAAAATACTAGAAAGAATAGTATGTAACAGACTACAGCCCATCATCGAAGCCAATGATGGACTCGCGGAATACCAGTATGGCTTTAGAAAGGGCCGATCGACAATCGACGCGATCAAAGTTGTTACGGACAAAGCCCGGACAGCCATAGAAGGTAGACGATGGAGAGGAGGCAGTAAAAATTACTGCGCCGTAGTAACACTTGACGTGAAAAATGCGTTTCATTCGGCGAACTGGATACGTATTTTACAACGTCTCGAAAGCTTAAATGTACCGAAGTACATATTAAGATTAATTAGGAGCTATTTTACTGATAGGTTGCTTCTCTATGATTCTGACGACGGAACGAAGTTGCATAAAATTACAGGGGGCGTGCCTCAAGGTTCAGTGCTAGGTCCTCTACTATGGAATGTGATGTATGACGACATTCTACGACTCCCGGTTCCAAGAGAAGCCTCTATCATAGGCTTCGCGGACGATATTGCGGTGGTTGTAGCAGCGAAACGACTAGAAGAAATCGAGTTATATTGCAACGAAGCAATAGCTTTGATAAAAAACTGGCTTTGCCACATGAGTTTAGACCTTGCGGATCATAAAACGGAATCCGTGCTAATCACGAGTAGAAAGGTACGGGAGACGATAACGATAAAAGTCGGAGAGCACAACATTATTTCCAGCCCCGTTATTAAATACCTGGGAGTGATGATTGATGCTCGCCTTAATTATAAGCATCATCTCGCGTACGCTTGTGAGAAATCGTCGAAAGCGATAAGCGCTCTTTCGAGACTCATGTCAAATGTCGGCGGACCGAGGCAAAGTAAACGGTTAATGCTGGCGAGAGTTGTAACATCCATACAGCTGTACGGGGCACAAATATGGTCTGACGTCGCGAATAAAAAGTCGCACATGAAAGACGCCAAATCTGTCTATAGATTATGTGCACTGAGAGTTTGCAGTGCATTTCGGACGGTATCCCACGACGCGATATTGGTACTATCATCCATGGTACCCATCGATATTCTAGCTCTAGAAGCTAGAAGACTTTATGACCAACGCGTGCAAGTCGGGCCCACTGTGAACCACGCGAAGAAAATAGAAAGAAGTCGCAGCATAGAAATGTGGCAACAACGATGGAACGTGTCTCAAAAAGGGAGATGGACGTACCGACTAATCCCAAGGATTGAAAATTGGGTAAATCGAAAACACGGCGAGGTTAATTACTATCTTACACAGTTTTTGACTGGTCACGGTGGCTTCCGTGAATACCTATTCAAGCGGAACCGTGATTCAAGTCCTTTCTGTCCTCGATGCCTACACGCTGAAGAAAATGTGGAGCATGTTTTCTTTGAATGCCCCCGTTATGATAACGAAAGAGATATTTTACATGAAAAATTTGGTGAACAGCCGACACCAGAGAACATAGTTCAGTATTTGTTAAAATGCGAAGATTATTGGGCTGCAGTAAACGATGCAGCAGTACGAATAATGTGCGATCTTAGGAACGCAGAACGACAGCGGAACGCGAATTCGCTAAACACCTAGTGACGAAGCAAATAGCTCGAACCCGTCCCTCGTGAAGTAAAACCTAGCGGTAGTTCCGCGAGGGAGCAAACAAACGGGAAGATTGACTGGGGGTGGTTTTAGCCGGTAAGAATCCGGCACTACCAAAGGACGTCGGACCTTTGGTGCCTATGCAAGGTCTCCACCTCCTCTCGCACAAAAAAAAAAAAAAAGACTGAGACTGAGACTGAGACTGAGACTGAGACTAAGACTGGGACTGGGACTGAGACTGAGACAGAGACTGACGAATTGATCAAATGCCGAACATAACCTTACTTTTCCGATTGTTAAGCGGAAGCATGAGATTTCACATCATTCCATAACCACTCCGAGTTAAATCGTAACCATAACCAACTTCAACAGTGAACGACGTCTGCAATCATCACAAAAACTAAACAAACGCCTCTTCCTCTCCATACACTTCACAGATCTCGCCTTATCCTCATGCTCTACGCTCATGAATTTTCATTTGTGTACCTCGACGTCAAATTGACACCACGTCCGGATATTTGAAACTGGTTTTCATGTTTCAAGGCAGCAGTCCACGAAAATTTCGCGTGTCCACAACCGCCCGTGTTCCACGTCCGTCGGCCTGCCTGCCACAAGAGCTAATTGAAGTTGTCGCTGTTATTTCTCCGTTTTCTCATTTTCTCCCCTCCCGCCGCGACAGGCCCGCAACGTTCGTATAAAATTTTGCAATAAACCAACTAAATTATAATAAATCTACGAGCGAGTGTGTCTTTGGAAGGTTGACTAACGAAAAGCGGGATTGATTCTGACAAGACACGCGTTAAATGGCCGAAGTAACGGCACTCCGGGATGAGGGAAATCGATGAAAACGAGTATTTGCAAGGAAAACTGTGAAATCATTTTTCGGCATCAGTGATGGCGGCCAACGATGACCACAACGCTAACTGACAACCTTAGCTGTCAGAAGTAATGTTCATGTCAAGTGTCAGACCACAGAAGAGCAGAGGCCATTTGCTCCACCTCGTCCCCGGTGGCGGACTCACTTCGCAGGAAACATGCGCCCCAACAAGGATAGAAATTGAATGTCAATATTTGCAATCAATTTCCTTTTCAATCAGCGCAGACGGTGGGAGTGGTGGTCCTTTGCGGGGACATGGATATTTATAGCGGTCTATTTAATGCGTTTTATGGCCGGGCAGTGGGGCGAAGGATGTGCGAACTAGACTTGGAAGGAGAATAACAAAAGTGTTATACGCTGCTGAAGGTCAAATGTCAGTTTTATAAATGACACTTACCGTGGGTCAGAGTTAATGGCATTTGTTCGTGCATTTGCGATGAGCCTGCATGCATGGGCGGCGTGGTATGGTAATTGCACGAGCGTAATGCGTCTGATCACTGTCTGCGGTGGATTATGTCAACTAATGGGATTATGTGGCCTTGGAATGCATGAGTTCACCATTTGGGGCTGGGAAATGTCAAAATGGAGGATGTGTTCGTAAAGTGTACAGCAATCTGGAACTGCTTTTGGTTTTTCGTTGGGAACGAGATGCAATCGAAAGGATTGTGTGTTTGTATTGGAGATAGTTTTTGACCAAAATACTGGATGACTTTAGTTCAGACGCTCAAAGCGTACAGTTCAGTACTTATTTTGTTAGCCAACAATTCTAAAAATTGATATGTCGTAGTCGGGAATAACAGAGAGAGCAAATTCGCTTCTCCAACTCCTTATCAGAATCAATCAGCAGTTATTGCGTTTTTAGCGGAAATATTTTGCGTCTAAAGGACACGGCACGCCTCCAATATACAGTCAGCGTCAAAAGTGAGAGAACATTCAGTCATCTGCTGAAGGTTTATCCACAAAATTAATATTCACCGGATTGAGGTAGAACAGACGTGGATATATCAAATTAAAGCTCAAAAGTCATACTTTAAAATGTAGTGAATATTATTTAACATAATTGTAAATATAAAACAATTAATTAAATTTTAAAGAGAAAGTGCTAGAAACAGCATTCAAACGTGAGTGTGTATATGGTTGTGTTAGTGACTGTAAGATATAAATTACAGTGCAATTCAAACGTGAGTGTGTACATGGTTGTGTCAGTGACTGTAATTTATGTCTTACAGTCACTGACACAACCATATACACACTCACGTTTGAATGATGTTTCTAGCACTTTCTCTTTAAAATTCTGTTAAACATTTGTAGGAAAATTAAGACCGGCATATACTAAAACTGAAAAAGCGATAAAGGCATACAAAGTACAATTTTTTTCTCAACAACACACTTTTTTTAAAGGGTTGTGTTCACTCACTTTTGACGCCTTTTTTAGCCCCTTTTTTCTTTTAAACTAAATTAACTTCTTTATGTTTACTGTCATTTTAAATGAAATATAGCTTATTTTGAAGTATGATTTAAGACCTTTTATTTGAGGCATCAACGTCAGACGTAGACCATCCCAGTCAATTTTAATTTAGAGGAATACCTTTCAACTAATGACTGTCTACTCACTTCTGACGCTGACTGTATTTTATTTTTTCCGAGGAGTAAACTTCGACTCGGATCATTTACTCGCTGTAACTAAGGTGAGAGCACGGATATCGAGAACGACGTAGTCAAAGAAAAACGCCATGATTTGACGTCGAAAAGCCAGAATCGGAACAGGCCGCTACGAATTTTGCCAACCGAGTCTCCATCATCTGCTTGGGATATTGTCCATGCCTCTGCACCGTAAAGCAGGACTGGGATGATCAAGGTCTTATACAAAGTCAACTTGGTTTTCCGAGAGAGGGCTCTACTACTCAATTGCCTTTTGAGCCCGTAAAAACAGCGGTTGGCAAGAGTTATTCTGCGTTTGATCTCGGTACTGATGTTGTTTGTACTGTTAACCGCGGAGCCAAGGTAGACGAAGTCCTTTACTCTCCAAAACTTCAACGAGGTCTGCACAAACAATAGATGACGAATGGAAGCGATGTCAAAAAGGTATCAAAGACGCAGCTATTGATGAGTTTTACGACGAGATAACCCCTGACAACAAATGCAGGCAGGCACATGCTGCAAAAAGCCTGCAAGGCACTTCTTTACTGAACTACGAGAGCTGCCTGTGAGCCCTACGAATGGTACAGAAGAAATTTGATCTGGGTTATTCGCAAAAGCAAACGAAAGATCACGCAATCGAAGACATGATGCTTTTGCAGGGATGACGTCCAAAAGTTTTACAGAAGCGTTAAACTATTAAGTGAATATAAACGTCGAACAGAAGCCTGCCAGGATGAGGATGGACAACTGGTTGTAGATTCGCAGTCGATACATGGATCTATGGGCATTCCTGCAGACTGTTAAACGGCAAGGAAACACAAATATCGTTGTCCGACAGAATGTTCCACTTAATCTGGACGACAATAGACGGGAATTCCGTACTTTTGATCTAGACAAGGTAAAGATAGCAACACCGAGACTGAACGTCGTTCAAGTGGCTGCCTCGGCTGGCTTCACAATAACCCATTCTGTCACCTCAATTTTATAAGACGTTGTTGATGGGGCTGTAGCTCACGGGTTGCTTGGATAATATTGGCCTTAAGTGCTTGAATCGTTTCCGGATAGTTGGCATAACATCGGTTTTTCACGATTCCCCACAAAAAAATCCAAAGGCGTTAAATCGCAACTCCTAGGCGGCCAATTAACATCGCCAAGACGGCTGATAACACGATTTGGGAATTTGGTGCACAAAAGATCGATCGTGGCATGAGCTCTGTAGCATGGAGCACCATCCTGCATGAATCAGAGGTCGTCCAAATCCACTTTTACAATATAACATAAAATATATATACAATATATATAAAAAAAATAGTAAAAGAAAGTCAGTTAACATTGCTCTGTAGTGCCCACCGTTGACCGAAACGTTGTTCCCAGCCTCATTTTCGAATAAAAGTGGTCCAATGATGCCACCACTCCACAATCCGTACCAAACTGTCATTCTCTGTGGATGCATTGGTTTATCGACAATAACGTGTGGGTTTTCCGTTTTTCGAGATGCGACAATTTCGTTTGTTAACGTAGCCACGGAGATGAAAATGCACCTTGTCAGAAAGATGATTTTTCGCCGAAACTCGTTGTCCAATTCAAGCTGCTGTAAGGCCCAAACTGCGAAGCGATAACGAAGCGGATGGTCGCGTGCCTTCAATTGCGCGCCGTTAATTGGACCTTGTAAACAACTTGTCCGAGAACTTTGTTCAGAATTCTCCTGAGGCTAATGCGTGAAATGTTGAGCTGTTGAGATCGATGGCGAGTTGATGTTCGTGAATTGAGTCTCACACTCTCGGCCACAGCAGCCACATTCTCATCTGTGCGCACCGTACGATGACGGGGACCATGAGCGTTGTCCACTAGCATACCAGTCTCACGAACTTTTTGCACAAACTTGCGTACAGCAGACAAAGTGGGTGCTTCATTTCGGCCAAAACTTCTCAAAAAACTGTTTTGGGCTACACAGCACTCACTTTGGAAATAAATTTTCTCAATAAGTTTTTAAAACGTTTAGCCATAAAGCGACTCTTCTCTTACCGCTGAGTATGATACTGACTTTCTGTCAAGAGCGGGTAACAGTTGTCAGTGACAAAATTACCTGTGATTTAAAAAAAACACTACATGGCTCATTTAGTAGTGGTATCTTTCTTTAAAATGAGATAAATTTATTTCTATTTCCTTGAGGCGTAAGAGTATAGATGTAACAAAACCTTTAAGTAACTTATGCGAGTTGTATGCCCTCTGTCGACAATATTAAGATAAACGCCATATTGTAAAATTCCTATTGACGCGAAGTCATTGAGGCACAGCACCACGTAGCGGGATATTTTGTCCCTGCCAAAGGAATATAGAATTCTGACAGATCGTAAGCAGGAACAAATTTCCATAGAATCTTTCAATTTAGTCGTGATTTAAAGTGATATTATCTATTAGAAAATTAATGTTTTTAACTACAGTGGGTGTTTTAATATCGAAAGCATATACCTAAGTCTGGATTTAAGTGGTTGTCAAGTGATTAAAAGAGACAATTCAAGTATAGTAGCGCTTTGGAAAATGTGAAAATTGCACTTGTGGCAAGAAGAAATTGTTGTTTTTTCTTCTTTAATACAGCGTTTGTTTATTTAATTGATCAACAAACACAGTTTGCATTGTGTACTAGTCACTTAAAATTCAATTGAACATGAAAAGCATATAAAATTTCCTCGAACACACGTGTTTTTCTTGCATTTTTCAAGGCACAATTGTGTATAACTTATCACTTCTAAACACTTCACAACCAACAATACCAAAAGGAACATATCTTTACTCGATATTCCATAATAAATTGTATTTGAAACTAACAATTTTATGTTAGCTTTTACAAATTTATTTCTCCACCAAATTTCAAGTTTCAATATAAATTTGTTCCCGCCGTTGAACTGTCAGAATTCTATATTCCTGTGTAGCTACCAAAAATTTCCGCCAGAAGTACTTCAAGTCGTCAATTTGTAAGAAAAAAAAAGAAAAGATGGCCACTTCCGTCTAGGCGATAAAAGTGTCAAGTCATGTCACTAAAATTTCCGAGTTTTAAAAAGGACTCGAAGTTTGGAGAACCTTGACAGCTTGACAATTAAACTCCCTGAGCATTGTCAGTGACTCGAAAGGGATGGAGTTGTGATTTATGAAAATTGTTGTCTGCGTTGGGAATTGAACCTAGACTAGGAGTCAACCCACTTACACACTACGCCACCACGGCCGCAAGTGTTGAAGATATGAATGATAAATGCAGGAAATATATTATTCATTGATGTAATACCAGTTATGATGAACCGGGCTATCAAGAGCAGTGATTCCCATAAAATCTTGAGATGATTTTCAAAAACCACCCATGAACGACTCGAGACTTAACTAAAATAATGTTTCTGACTCAAATTTTATGCTCATGTCTTAAATTTATACGCACATTGTTTTATTTAACGGTTTTGTGGAGCCTAGTTCGAGTGGCAACTCATCGCTACTATCCAAATTCTTTTGGTACACGCGTCACGTAATTGAATTGTGTGGTTTCTTACAGGGAAGTACAACTAAATGGACCTACTCGGGTGTAAGTGCATTATTAACACACCTCAATCTGGAGGGAGTTAACTCAAATGAGGACATGAGCAAACCTAATCCAATTCACACAGGAAAGCTTTGATAATGCAACGTGCTGTTCAGGGACTTGCAAGAAGCGGAATCGGAAACCATGGAATTGGAACTTTGGATGCAATAGAACAGGACCACAAGACCAACTCGGATTCAGCCAAATGCTGTGGTGTTTGTGAAGATTGTGTCGTTAACCCTTTGGATACTGCGGGGACATTTAAGTCCCAATCAATGTTTGAGGCTTACGGAATTCTAAAGTATACCCAGTAAAACGTCTAAAAATGTCCCATTTCGTAATTATAATTCTTAAATAACGGTTTTTGCTGTCAAACGTGATCGCGCGTGTTTTTTTGTTTGCAATTCGGACCTTTCAGTGAAGTGATTTGGTGATTTTTAGTTGAGCTCCTTATAAAAAGTGATTTTTTCGCTTGAAAATAGAAGTTTTCGAATCCAAAGGTAACTTTTTTTTTGCGTATCAAACTATAAAATCTTATAGAAAATTAAAATCTCAGAAAGGTTTAAGGTTCACTTGGAATCGTTGTGTCACTTAAGAAGAAAATGAAGAGTGGACTCTAAGACATTCTAAGACATTTACCCCCATGCCGAAGCTTTTTTTTATTTTCGGAGGATTTTTTAAACACTACTGGAGCACTCAGACTCAAAACTGGTCCATTGTATTGTTAGGTAGCAAACCTACTCCAGCGCCGTGAATTTGATCCCAACGGTAAATGGTGACTGGACCCGATTCGATTTCACTGGGATTCGAACCTGGGACCCTACTCCAGCGCCGTGAATTTGATCCCAACGGCAAATGGTGACTGGACCAGATTCGATTTCACTGGGATTCGAACCTGGGACCCTACTCCAGCGCCGTGAATTTGATCCCAACGGCAAATGGTGACTGGACCAGATTCGATTTCACTGGGATTCGAACCTGGGACCCTACTCCAGCGCCGTGAATTTGATCCCAACGGTAAATGGTGACTGGACCCGATTCGATTTCACTGGGATTCGAACCTGGGACCGTACTCCAGCGCCGTGAATTTGATCCCAACGGCAAATGGTGACTGGACCAGATTCGATTTCACTGGGATTCGAACCTGGGACCCTACTCCAGCGCCGTGAATTTGATCCCAACGGCAAATGGTGACTGGACCAGATTCGATTTCACTGGGATTCGAACCTGGGACCCTACTCCAGCGCCGTGAATTTGATCCCAACGGTAAATGGTGACTGGACCCGATTCGATTTCACTGGGATTCGAACCTGGGACCCTACTCCAGCGCCGTGAATTTGATCCCAGCGGCAAATGGTGACTGGACCAGATTCGATTTCACTGGGATTCGAACCTGGGACCCTACTCCAGCGCCGTGAATTTGATCCCAACGGCAAATGGTGACTGGACCAGATTCGATTTCACTGGGATTCGAACCTGGGACCCTACTCCAGCGCCGTGAATTTGATCCCAACGGCAAATGGTGACTGGACCAGATTCGATTTCACTGGGATTCGAACCTGGGATCGCCTCTAACTTGGGGCAGACACTTAACCAACTGCAGCCATCCAGTCGTCATTGCCGAAGCATGGTGGGTACAGCAGCAAGGGCTAAAGAATGATTGCAAAATGTCCACAAATGAAAAGTTCCTGCTAAGCAAAGGCTGCTGAACAAATAACGCTGAACGGGACCCGACTGTTGCTTACATCAACGTTTTATTTTGGGTTCAAATTTCAAATGTAATCCGGAAAGGATCCGGCAGCAGATGAAAACCTAAACAGAAAATAAATCCCAGCCCAGTCGATTAAAGAAAAGGGTAGCTACCAATGGAAGTTTAAATTGCCTCCTTTTCAAATGACTAAGCAAAAACAAATAAGATCCCACCCATTCCATGGACGCAAGCGGATCGAATAATAGATTTTCAGATAAAATCAAGGAGACAGTGTCCTTGAAAGGGAATAAAAGTTGAAAGAGTTGAAGGGATTTTATTGCTTGACGTCGGTGTGTATACGCATCCGGACGAAGAAGAAGAAAAGTTGACAAATACCATTCAGTCATTTCTCCTACTCCCATAGGCGTCTTGAACTCAAATGAAATCCCCCAGCGACTTCGACACCACTTCCCTCAAACTTGATGTTCAATGTCCTTCGACCCGAATCCCGATGACAGCCATCCATTGAATTAAATTCCCCGTTTTTGTCGATTCCCTCGTTGGGAGAATGTCATCAAATTCGGCTATTCATATCCGATTTCAGATACATCGCAATGCCCAAGACACCATTTACGTTTAAAACAAAGCCGGGCGGCCGGCCCCATGTCACAAACAAACATCGGACGTCCCAGCCGTGCCCACCAAACCGCACCTCATTCCCACCCCCATCCCGGTGAAGGAAAGCGACGATTCTGCACAACACCAACAACAACTGAGACGAGGAGGACGAGAGAATGAACTTAAAAAATTCATGTTGCGACTCCCAGTGGGATACGGCGAGCATGGCAGCGCCCAAATGAAAGCAACACACGACATATTCGCCTGACACCACCCACCATCACCACACCAAACAATCAGCCCGCCCCCGCCCATCTGCCACCACAGAAGTGCTGCTTTATTTTTCGGGAAAAATCAATGAAAACTCCTTTCACCCGCCGTCACCGTCGCCGCCGCCGCAGTGCTCATTAATTCCGCGAAGCACTCTCCGTACGCTGTGCCAACTGCATTTGCACACGCGATAGATACATTTCCCCGAATCTGTGTCAAAAGGAATAATCTCCCAAGAGTAATTCCCGGATGAGAGAAAAAAAAAACGCCGAAGAATTACTTTCCCTCTCACTGGGAGTGTCGTTAAGCAACACACAGAACAACAACAACAACAGCAAAAAGAAGACACAAATTTCCCAGGATTCGTAAGGATTCCCTAGGATTTCGTTGACTGGCAATTACTTGGAAAATATTTCACCGAAAACTCACCGTTATCCATTTCGTTCTAGAACGACGGCAGATGCGAAAGTGCTTGGGGGAATCCTCCGCACTCGGTGGATCCTTCGTGAGTGCACTTAGTTTTGCAGGAAAACCAATAATCGCCCACGGGTCGATACTTGGCGAATCCCTGCGATCCGATTCGACACCGTCTTTCGTTTGATTTTACGACCCGGACGGCACACTCTGGCTGCACTTAATTGAGTTCACAGATGCAATCGGACGAGCGAGGATTTTCTTTAAACAATTTTCGATTTTCCGTTCTCAAATTTTGTTTTTCTTTTCACCAGAGCCAGGCTGTAGGCCAGAGTTTGGCGAGTGGGCTTGGTCTGCTTGGCACAGATTCTGACGAAAGCTGCGACTGCACTGAACTGTGCGCCGATAGGGAACACCGACGAGAGGCATCCCGTGGTGGCCACGGCATGAGGAAAAGAGCTTGAATCCGTGCTGAAAAAAAACATATTTTTTATGCTCATGCTTTGCGCCTGGTATCCTTGAAATGGACTTGCTCGCTGGATGGGTGGGAGAAGTCGTGGTGGGCGGCGAGGGGCTCGGCGGTGACGAGCAGTGCGCAGGAGCTGGCTTTTCGAGAAAGCTTCGCTTTTGGTTACTCACAAGGTGAAGAGGGTTGTCTAGAAAAGCACATGTCCGCTGTGGGTGCGGGGCCATTTGCGGTTAATGCCGGCAGAGGTATCCGTCCTGTGTGATGGTGTATCGATTTGGAATGGAAATAGCTTCGGGGCTCCTTACAATGGAGCCATAAGTGGGATGTTGGTACAAATGTTTTCATTAGAAATCTGTTAACCATGTGGGAGAGACGGCGGGCTGTGATGATGCGGAGGTGAGTTGCTGGTCATCGCGATAGTGGATACAATGGGGGCAGAGGTGCTTTGCTGTGTAGCTTTGTTAACGATTGATTGAGATAAAATCGACAGCACCTGCCACGAAAAAGAGGGAAGCGCTGCTGGAAGGACTATTTTGGAATAAAAGGAAGCTTCAATACGCTTCCTGGTTGTGTTCTCTTCGGATGTGGATTGTGAGTGTGGTCGTGTCGTGAAAAGAAGCGCCAATATTCCCTGTGTGGCACTGGATATGAAGGAGAAATTTATGGAGCAACTTCAAGTGGAACTGCTTCTCTTTAGAGCGTCAGTATTTATTCACAACAATGAACAGACTATCGCGTGATAAGTAGATGTACTTTCTTTTCACTGAGAGGAGACATTATCTGATTTATGAGGCTGGTTTAAATTGAATTTAACTTATTCGCGATCAAATTGTAGACACATAGCCTCTCTTTTAAACTGAGCTGTTGAGGTTGCCCCACAATTCTCTCAATCGGTCTGTCGCTACTGGCAGCGTTGAAACGCCATTTAACGCAGCTGCTTGATCAGATTTTGCAGATAGTCTAAGATTTGAATTTCGTATTAAAGCTTGAAAATGATTCAAGTCAGTTGAGGACGGAACGGAATTTGAGGATTGACTGCTGAAGAAACCCAATAACGCATGTGTAGCATGTTTTTGATTTGGCCACACATTTCGCAAATACGTTCAATATTGACTCTAAACTCGCCTTGTTGACATAGACCAATGATTGGATGTAGTCCCATGAAAAGGGTGTTAAATCACACAATCCAGGCTGCCAAACGACAGGACCATTTATCGATATAACACGTTCATCGATTTGAGTTTTCAAAAAGTCGATTGTTACACCCGCAGTGTGATTTGTGGCACCATCTTGTGAAATCACATATCGTTAATGTCTAATCCGTTAGGGACTAGAAATTCCCCGCCGCTGCTCCTTCGAATAGACCGCAATCTGGTTGTCCAACTTTCCGAAAACTTGTTCTATAGCTAAGGCCGTTCATCTGTAATAACGCGCTGACTCTTGGCTTCCAAGTAGAGTCCGATCGAAGGCCAGTTTTTTGGCCGAAGCCGAAGCCGAACTTTTGATCACCTTCGCTTTTGATCACCTTCGGCCGAAGCCGAAGCCGAAGCCGAATGTTCTGTTGGACTCTATTTAGAACATGCTTTGCAAGTTGTATTCGCATCATTTTTGCGAAATAACCTCAAATTGGATTTTCAGCTGGCATTTTTGATGTTATTTATACCTGAAACCAGTACAACTAAATTGCGTGCTTTTATACAGACCAGTTAATAGTTTACCAACTTGCAAATGCAAAATCTTTTGATTTTAACGCTGTAAACAAGCGCACTTTAAACAGAAATCTCAACATTCGGCTTCGGCAAAATCTTCGGCCTCATTTGGCCGAAGGTGATATTTATAGCCGAAGGTGGCCGAAGCCGAAGCCGAAGCCGAAGCCGAATGTTCGGTCGGACTCTACTTCCAAGTGGCCTGTGATTTATCAATACCTACAGACTAGGGACTTTACATATCCCCACAGTATATTATCCAGAAGAATTTCTCTAGTCCATTTCTCGGGTTGATGCACTCTTCAAAGTTATCTTTCAATAAGCTAGTTGTATTGCGCAATGTGCGGTATATAGCATCGTCTTTTTAAAACCAGAGTACTTCCAAGGTAAGGCCCTTTAATCGGGAAAAAAAAATCAATTATCACTGACCTACAGCGCTCGTCTCATCTTCGCAGAAATTTGGATCAGCCATTCCACAAGTCCATAAAGCACAACAGGATTGTGGACTTTTTCACTCCAGATGTGAACATTTTTATGAGAGAACTAGACAGGTGCAGTATACAAACAGACAAGCAGTGGGGCGTTATACTCGGCAAGAGCGTGGAATAATAATCGCTTTTTTTTACCAATAATCGGTCGGTGGTGTTAGCGCAGCGTGAACTTCGACGTCGATTTCATAATCGTGTCGCGCCAACTGGGTAAACATTCCGTCGCTTAGCTACTCGACTCGAACAGACTGGAACCACAGGAGACCACGCAGGGCGTGCCCGCCACCGGACTGGTCGTTCGGCCGAGAATATCATGACTGTGGCTGTCGATTTCGCTGAGAACGAAGAAACATCAACCAGGCGACGGGCTAAGCAATTGGGCGTCACCAGACAGACCCTACAGCGACTTCTTACTGCCGGAATTGGATGAGCTAAATGGATGCCTGGTGAACACGTAGTTTCAGCAAGACAATGCACCCGCACACACAGCACGAGCCACAATGGATATTGTGAAAAAAGCGTTTCCTGGTCGCGCAATCCCCCGTTTTGGCGATTTGACATAGCCAGCAAGATCGCCCGATTTAGACATCCTAGACTTTTTCCTTTGGGTCTACTTGAAGTCGCGGGCTTATGCCAGCAAGCCTCAGACAATCGCAGCCCTGCAGGAGAATATTCGAAAGAAATGCAAACAGTTATCACCGGAAATCTTGTGGAAAATCATGTTCTTTGTACCTGAAACCAGGTACAAATAAATTGCATGCTTTTATACAGACCACTTAATAGTTTACCAACTTGCAAATGCAAAATCTTTTGATTTTAAAGCTGTAAACAAGCGTACTTTCAAAATACAAAATATTCGACAGTAACAAAACCAAAAACACACCGTTCCTTGCAACTTATATTTTTACTGAAAACAGAAATCTCAACATTCAGCTTCGGAAAAATCTTCGGCCTCATTTAGCCGAAGCCGAATGTTTTGCCGAAGGTGATATTTATAGCCGAAGGTGGCCGAAGCCGAAGCCGAAGCCGAATGTTCGGTCGGACTCTAGTCACAACACTGGCAGCAGCCACTTGGCGGATATAATTTTTTCCGCTTATCAGTAAAAATTGAAAAGGTCCAAAGAAAGATTTACATTACTCAAAATCATATTTTTTTTATTTAGTAAAACGCGCGGTGGCGTAGTGGATAGGTGCGTCGACTCCTACGCTCGAGGTCGTCGGTTCGAATCTCGAAAAAGACATCAAACATTTTTTCACGGCTCCACCTCTTTCGATTCACTGACAATGCTCAAAGAGTATAACTGTCTAGAAATAGCTTCTCAATCTCGCCGTTCGGAATCGGCATTAAGCTGTAGGTCCCCTGCGCTCGTGACAGAACAATAGCACGCACAACACGAGTGGTTGCTGAGAAGCTAGGCCCAGGCCCACAACGGACTGTAGCGCCGCCATTATTATTATTATAAAAAAGTAATTCAAATACAAAATAGGATAATTAATTTTGCGCCACCTTGTACAAATAAAGTCTTACATTGGCTGTCAAAAAAAAAGTGCTGCCAAATTGACAATCAAACCTCAAAAAGAAATCCTTTTTTATGACAGAGGAATTATGTAGTGTAATTAATCTTTCATTTTAAACAACCGATTGTTCATTCAGCAAAAACCATTTTCCCAAGGAAGGGATGATGATTATCGTTCATCAATTAATGCTTTGGATAAATCTAAAATACATCAAATCTCCCCCGAGGAAAAATGAACATCAGACGACTTCATTTAAGGGGATGCATACATCGCAGTGTATTGCAAATATTTGCCCACAGTCTACTCCGCGAATCATTTCTAATTTAAAATGCGTCCGTCCCAGTTTTCAACTAGCAAAGTTTGAATTGCGCCGCGAATCAATATCGTTCGTACGCTGGCATCAGAACTAATTAAAAACTTAAATGCTGTTGTTCGCAGTATGAATTGATCTCACAATAAAACGAAGCAAGGATTGAGGCAATATAGCTCGCTGGTTAAATGTGAGACAGTTTTGATACGCAGCGGTAATTCATGGTCCAGACAAAGAAAATTCAACCATGTACCAAGTTCTCAAGGCACGCTCTGAACTGATGAATTAAAGAAAAATGAAGCTGTTTTTAAAAAACCATAACTTCAAAGATTTCCTGAAATAATGAGAATTTTATTTCGTCATTCTGAAGGAATCGGAAGAAAACATGCCCGATGAGAGGAATCTGAATATTGTTTTTTTAATCCACAAGGAAGGACATTCATTTAACTTTGCCAATTGTCGAGGGATAACTTTCCTTGGCATCGTCTGTAAGATTTTCTTTGTTGTTTTTTGTGAACGCCTGTAACATTCGTCAAGAATCTGATAGGTCTTAGGTTCTAGGAAAGGCGATGCGATGTCATGATTGACTTTTTCAACATCGTTCTTGAGAAGATTATGCAAAACAAACTGGTCACCGCTAGAGGCACGATCTTCCAGAAGTCCGTACAAATGCTAGAGTACGCGGATAACATTGACGGGATTGCTCAAACTCAGGGAACCGTCAATGAGGCATTTGCTGGCATTGAAACATATAAGTCTGTAGGAAAAACGAGGCCAAAACAAAAAAGGACACCCAGCATCGACGAGTTGGCCAGAACGTCACAATAGACAGTTATAACTTCGAGGTAGTCAAGGCAATTCAGTGATAGTTAATTTTACGTTTCTTTGTTTCAGTTTTTAACAAATTCAACCATGGAGAGGTACACAATTGAGCAGCGCGTTAAGGTTGTTGAAGCCTTTTACGAAAATGGGCGTTCAAATCAAAATACATTTCGTGCACTTCGTGATTTTTTTGGTCAGCATAATCAACTAAATGTGTCCACAATCGTTCGAGTTGTGCGCAAATTTCAGCAAACCGGGTCTGTAGGAAATGTGAAAACACCTGTGCACGCTCGCCCAGTTCTTTCTGCGGAAAACATTGCGATAGTGTGGCAGAAGAGCCGACAACCTCGACTCGTCGCTGTGCCCAACAATTGAACATCTCAAGAACGTCACTGCGACGTTCAGCGACGAGACACACTTTCACCTCAGTGGATTCGTTAACCAGCAAAATTGCCGCAGTTGGGCTAATGAGAATCCACGGGTGATTGTTGAAAAG
Source organism: Myathropa florea (assembly GCA_930367185.1). Taxonomy (NCBI): domain Eukaryota; kingdom Metazoa; phylum Arthropoda; class Insecta; order Diptera; family Syrphidae; genus Myathropa; species Myathropa florea. The sequence goes on along the minus strand of OV884002.1, from coordinate 124,277,517 downwards.
CCGATGTTGAAAAGCCGATGCAAAAAGAGACTGTTTGGTGCGGCTTATGGGCTGGCGGTGTCATCGGGCCGTACTTCTTCGAAAATGAGGTCGGCCAAGCAGTTACCGTGAATGGTGTTCGCTATCGCGAGATGATAACGGACTTTTTGTGGCCAGAAATTGAAGATATGGACCTGGACAACATGTGCTTCCAACAGGATGGTGCAACTTGCCACACAGCCAACGAAACAATGGCTCTTTTGCGCGAGAAATTCAGTAACCGTGTTATCTCACGTCGTGGCGATGTTAATTGGCCTCCACGATCATGAGATTTGACACCGTTGGACTTATTTCTTTGGGGATGTTTAAAAGAAAAAGTGTACGTCAATAAGCCAAGAACAATTCAGGAGCTAAGGACGAGATAATTCGGCACATTAACGACATTGAACCTCAATTATGTCTCAGAGTCATTGAAAATATGGACCATCGGATAGAGGTATGCCACTGAAGCCGTGGCGAGCATTTGCCCGATATTTTGTTTCACACATAATTGTCATAGATCCTTCCATCATAATAAAAAATATTAGGATAATTCTCTGAAAACTTTTTGTTCTATTAACATAGATTTGTCCAGTTCTGCTCTACGACGCAAATGCATGGGCAATATCCAAGGCGGAGAAAAGCTTTCAATATTTTCGAGAGAAAATTTCTGCAAGCAATCTTTATTTCTGCTTGAGTTGATGGCGATTGGAGGAGAAGATTCAAATGCGATCCACATGAACTGTAGCCAGGAGTGTACAGATTCAAATTAAATTATATTGGCTGAACAGAAACTTACGCGTACTGAAGCAACCAAGCAAATACCCAAAAACAATAAGCTGTGACCATATTTAACCGCTTCTCTCAGTTTTGGTAATTTCTTTCACCTTGGCTTACTTACGCGGAGGTGAAAGAAAGAGCGATTCTCTACGTATGAAAATGTCAGTTGACAACAGAATTCTCCTTAAGTTTCAAAAGTAATCATCCTATCGGAAGCAGGGCCGGCCCTACCATATGTGCAGGATGTGCAAATGCACAGGGCGGCAAGAGTTTGGGGGCGCATTGTGAGCCTAAACAAACAATATGCAATTTATCGATATACTGACTTTCATAAAATTCGTTCGTCCAAGCTACCTTTGCCTTTTTAACCGCTTTCTGAACGCTATTATTTTTAAATAATATAAACTACATAATTTCACCTGTTCACACAATATGCCATTCACACGCAAGACTGTGCAAGATAATTTCTTGCACAAGCACTCAAAAATTTCAAAATAATAAACTCAGTTCCTATGGAGGAGAGAAAATGTGCAGATTTTATTTCTGTACGTATGAAAGAGATTTACTCATACTTCTTCTTCTTCTTAGGGCGCTACAGTCCGAGGTGGACCTGGGCCTCACTCAACATGCCTCTCCAGCCAGCACGATCTTTCGCCAGTTGTCTCCAGTTTCGCACACCAAGCCGGCCGAGGTCCCCCTCGACTTGTGTGCGCCACCTTGTTCGTGGACGTCCTCTGTTGCGTTGTCCCACAGGCTCAGAGTCGAAGACTCTTCGGGCCGGAGCTAAGTTGTCCATACGCTCTACATGGCCTAGCCATCTTAGGCGTTGGATCCGTAGACGCCTGGCTAGACTCATGTCGCTGTACAGCCCATACAGTTCGTGGTTGAATCTTCTCCTCCAAATGCCATCAACGCAAACAGTACCAAAGATCGCGCGCAGAACTTTTCTCTCGAAAAGACCAAGAGACTGTTCATCCGCTTGGGATATTGTCCATGCCTCTGCACCGTAAAGCAGGACTGGGATGATCAAGGTCTTATACAAAGTCAACTTGGTCTTCCGAGAGAGGGCTCTACTACTCAATTGCCTTTTGAGCCCATAAAAACAGCTGTTGGCAAGAGTTATTCTGCGTTTGATCTCGGTACTGATGTTGTTTGTACTGTTAACCGCGGAGCCAAGGTAGACGAAGTCCTTTACTACCTCAAAGTTATAGCTGCCTATGGTGACGTTCTGGCCAAGTCGTCGATGTTGTGCGTCCTTTCTCGATGACAGCATATACTTTGTTTTGCCCTCGTTTACCGCCAGACCCATTTTAGCCGCTTCCGTTTCAATGCCAGCAAACGCATCATTGACGGCCGCTGTGTTCTCCCAATCACGTCAATGTCATCCGCATAAGCTAGCAGTTGAACGGACTTTTGGAAGATCGTGCCTCTTGTGTTGGCCAGTGAGTTTTGCACGATCTTCTCAAGAACGATGTTAAAGAAGTCACATGACAACGCGTCACCTTGTCTAAAACTGGAAGCTGTACTGGATCTAGCAAAAAGGCTTTAGACGTTCACACAGTACTCTGGACAGTATCTTGCAAGCGACATTGAGCAGGGATATACCTCCATAGTCGTTGAATGAGGTATGATCGCCGTTTTTGTGAATGATGGCTATGAAGCTGATATTCCAGTCGTCGGGTATGCTTTCGTTTTCCCAAATTCTACAGATAATCTGGTGCATACTCCCTATCAGAACATCGCCGACAGCCTTAAAGAGCTGGAAAACTATGTGAGCCGAAGGATTTGTTGTTCTTCAGCATCTTGGTAGCTTCTACATTCTCTGCAGAAATCCTTGAAGTGAGGTCCCGATCGCCTGGCTGGCATAACTAAGAGGCAGTATCCTGTAATGACGCATAATTCGCCCAATTACATCAATGTCATCCGCGTAAGCCAGCAGTTGAACAGACTTTTGGAAGATCGTGTCTCTTGTGTTGGCCAGCGAGTTTTGCACGATCTTCTCAAGAATGATGTTAAAGAAATCACATGACAGCGCGTCGCTTTGTCTAAAACCTTTTTTGACATTGAAGGTCTCGGTGAGTTCGTTACCGATTTTAATGGAGCAGCGAGAGTTCTCCATCGTCATCCTGCTCAGTCTGACGAGTTTAGCAGGAATGTCAAAACTAGACATGGCGCTGTATAGCTCGTCTCTATACACGCTGTCATATGCGGCCTTGAAATCGACAAATAGATGGTGTGTGTCAATTTGCATTTCTTGGGGATTTACTCATACACCACCTCATAAAATTGAGCATACACCCAAAACAAAAAAATATTTTTTGGTTTTTTCTTCTTGAAAAATGTAATGTAATGTATTCGAAAATTCAATTACACATATTTCATTTGAGGAGGATTTATGTACATATTGCCTAGCAAACTCTATTCTCTATAATGTTGTTTGTATTTTATTTGCAATGAACGAAAATTCCCATGTCTTGCCAAGTACACATACAGGATGTTTTCCAAAAAAGTTTTGAGAACGGAAACAACAATAGACTCACCTCGATCTAAACTGAAATAAAATATTAGATAGAGCTAAGCTGTTTTGCAAACACTAATTAGTTTAGAAAAATTTCTTGGTTTTCAAGCATTAACTTTTCGAGGAACTTCTGAAGTGTTGTTTGAGCTTAATAATGGTAACTTTTTACAGATTGTTGAGGAAGTAGCCTTATTTGATTTGGTGTTAGGAGAGCGCTTCAGGAGAATAACGAATCAAGAAACCCAAAATAAATATTTGAGCAAAAATATACAAAATTAGATAACACGTATCTTTTCTACAACTGTTACTAATCACATTGTGTCAATGCTAAAAGAGGCCAAAACGAACTTGAATTTCAAGGAATTTCAATAAGCAACTGTCGAAGTCAAAGTTACGATAATGGTTCAAATATGAAGGCAAAAGATGCTGGTCTTCAAAACATAATTCGACCAAGAGCATTTTCGTCCCATGCAGCTCGTATTGATTCAATTTAGTAGTCAATGATTCAGCTCGGTGCCTAATGACCACCTGTTATGTTTTTTGAAACAATTCGATGCTTACTTCAAACATCATCTAAATTTCCAGAAACATCTTCTTTACGATGGTGATGAATGTTACGAAACTAGTTTAGAACCGCAAAAAAATTGTATTTCAAAACACTAGATCAAAAGAAAGTTTTGAGTAGCTTGAAGCATATAAAACGAATTTTTAATATTCAAATAACATTAAAATATTTTTTTGATTATTAGTTTTCAACAAGCTTATGCTTGAAAAATACGTTCCTTATTCCTTAATTTACAAAACTGTATTAGTCCCCCTAGTAAAACCAGAAAGCTCATGTTTAGAAGTGTTAAATTTTATATATATAGGTCAAACCGAGACTATCTTGCTCCCAATCTAGTTATTGCTCTCCCAATTCAAACTTAAGACAACCATGTTTCAAAAAATAGGGGGGAGGGGGGGTTGTGGGCGCTAAACGCAGGTTTTGCACAGGGCGCTCATTTAGCTGGGACCGGGCCTGATCGGAAGATGTTATAATTTTTGCAAATGGCGTTCGTACGTCAATCATATTTGACATTTGTGAACTAGACAGCAGCTGTATACAAACAGACAAAAATGGAGCGCTATATTCGGCAAGATCGTTGAATAATTGTGTCAATTTTTGACCAATAATCGGTCTGTGGTGTTAGCGCAGCGTGAATTTCGACGTCGATTTCCTAACCGTGTCGCGCCAAATGGGCAAACATTCCGACGCTTAGCTACTCGACTCGAACAGATTTTGTGTCAAAAATCATCATGAGCGACGAGGCATATTTTCCCTTAAGCGGTTACGTCAATAAACAAAATCATCGTTTCTGGGGCACTTAAAATTCGCGTGTGATGTACGAAGAGCCATTACATTCATTTAAAGCCACTGTACAAACACCTAACATTTTTTTCACCTCTTTCGAGTCACTGACAATGCTCAAAAAGTATAACTGTCTAGAAAAAACTTCTCAATCTCGCCGTTCGGAGTCGGCATTAAACTGTCGGTCCCCTCCGCTCGTGAGAGAACAATAGCACGCACAACACGAGTGGTTGCTGAAAAGTTTGGCCCAGGTCCACCTCGAACTGTTGCGCCGCCATTATTATTATTATTATGTTGGGGCTTTTACGCGGGAGGTGTAATTGGGCCGTATTTTTTTGAGAACGCTATCGGCAATGCCGTCACTGTTACTGACGAACGCTACAGGGCCATGATAAACGACTTCTTACTGCCGGAATTGGAAGAGCGGTGCTTGGTGAACATGTGGCTTCAACCAGACGGTGCAACCGCACGCACAGCACGAGTCACAATGGATATTGTGAAGGAAGCGTTTCCTGGTCGCGTAATCCCCCGTTTTGGCGATTTGACATGGCCAGCAAGATCGCCCGATTTATCCATCTCAGACTTCTTTCTTTGGGGCTACTTGAAGTCGCGGATTTATGCCAACAAGCATTAGACAATCGCAGCCCCGAAAGGAGAATATTTGACAGGAATGCGAACAGTAATCATCGGAAATCTTGTGGAAAATCATGGAAAATGCGATAAAATGGGCATAAATGGGTCACAACATTGGCGGCAGACACTTGGCGGATATCATCGTTTCCACTTAGCAGAAAAAATTGTAAAGGTCCGAATAAAGATTTCCATTACTTAAAATCATTTTTTTTTATTTAGTCAAAAAGTAATTCAAAAACAAAATTGGATGATTAATTTTGCGCCACCTTGTATATGCGATAATGGTCACTTTGAAATTTTTCGATGTTCTGGTTACTCAAGTTTTCGAACAGCCCTTAAGACGGTTGAACCATGGGGCCACCTTCTACTCTGAGCCTGTGCGACAACGCAACAGATGACATTCATGTTTAAAGTGGCGCAAACAAGTGAAGCAGCAATATATCGTGCTGCCTGGCGCTCAGCTGCTTCTCTTGACAGATTCTTGTTCTATGCAAACAATGCGTTCAAATCCTGGAGTTGAAATCTGAACGAAAAGCAGAACTGCAGAGCTGGTTCCTAATATTACGTCTAATAATTTTTTCCATGCGCAGGACACAGCATTACATCGATCTGTACAAACATGTGAACGTAGTCTGAAGCCAAAGGTTTGTCGACTACAGTGAGTTGGAAACATCGAGTGCTAAGACTGTCAACAAATCCCAGCATCGGTGAAGAAGACCGAATTTTCCGTATAAAAACCAAGTTACCGCAAACACAAGAAGAGGCAACTCGAAGCAGCCTATTCGGAACCGTCTCAAATCTGTTAGACCCTCTTCTCCTAGGATGACAAAGCTTCCAATCACCATTCATTGCAAATCACTCATTTGTTATTGAATATGATCAAACCCTGTGTGAACTCATACCAAACAAAATCTAAATCAACCGACAAAAGGTGCATCACTTTAAAGGCAAAAAAACGTCTGTCAATTTTTAATTAAAAAAAATCTAAACGAATCTAAAAATAACACAAAACTTAAAACTATTGTGACATCAGAGCACCATTGTCTATTCCCGCAGTGACAGCTCTTGAATGACATTCAAATGTCAAAACAATTGTCACCGCACAAAAGGGCTCTGCTAAATTGTCACTGTTAAACCAATCGCTCACTCGAAAGTGAAGCTTTTATGGCCAGAGGACAGCCAGACACACACACGCGCGTATGCGACTCAAAAATGAAGACATGGGTGCACAAATTCGAGTTTTTTTTTTATTTCCATTAACCCATCGCATGAGTTAAATGCACTACACCCTCAAGTAGACACGCTGTTATTGACATTCGATGTGCCACACACTCGCTGCGGCGTCATTCACTTGGATGGCCCATTGTGCTGTCAGCATTGTTTCAGGATTCTATTTCCTTCTTTTTTTTCCGCTCTCCATTTTGTTCTCGTGCTTGCCCCCTTCAGCGACTGCGACTTGTAACTATTTGCGTAGCGTTGGGTGGTGTAATGTAGCACTGAAAGAAAACGGAGTTCACTTACGAGCACTCATGGTGCTCCAGTTATGAGTATGTGACCTGACCCGATGGCCACCATATCGGTGGAAGGGAACTCATTTGCGAAGGCTGTACTTGTAATTGACTTTGAATTTTTGTGTGCGTGCGTATGTGTTCTTGATAGTTTAACGCGGCAAGTCTTTCAAAAACGAAGGCACAGCAGGGTGCCTTGGTTGGCAATTAATTGCTTTGAGGTTGGAAGTCAAGGACGTCGTTAACTGAGTGAAGCTTCGTAACGTATCGTGCCATCGGATGATGACGTTTTGATGGATTTGACACTATTTACAAAGATTTTACGATGATGACAGATTGGTGATGGTGATCATTAAAGATTTAGTGGTGGGGTGTCCTTGTGGGGGTGTCCTTGTGGGGAATTGGAATAGGCTCGTTAACTAGAGAGAGCGGTCTTAAACTTACACATGATGAGCACATGCTTTCGACGAAAATAGGCTATCAAAAGAAATCTTGTGATATGAAGATAGGTTAAGTACGCGGGATGTGTTCAAAAGGTATCAAATTGTATTTTTTTTTGTTGTGGGCAATCAAATGAAAGTAGGAAGACATAAACTGAAGAGAAAATATAATGCACGTGCTTAACATAATTTTATACTTTGGGGTCGTGTAATAAGAAGTGTCATAAATCAACAAGGAAACTCAATATTTTTGTGAGAAATCCCGATATCTTTATTTCAATCTAAAGCACAAACTCTGAGGTTCATAATAGACTTCAAAGCCTGCCAAATGTTTACCTCGGCTCTGCCTAGAAATAATCATTCTTTTGATGACATATCTCATAATGTTTTCGCATAATTGTGACTGTATTTCGCGTATAACATCCCTGATGTTTTCCTGCAGTGCATGTATTATTTGTAGATCAGTGGGCGCTCGTGAGAGAAAAATAGCACGCACGACACGAGTGGTTGCTGAGAAGCTAGGCCCAGGACCACCTCGGACTGTAGCGCCGCCATTATTATTATTATTGGATCATTGCCACAAAATACATGCGAAATATGTGAATGTTACAGGAATTCTTCCGACTTCAGATCGAAGGGTGAAGTAGGTTGAAAGATCTTCTTTTGGTTGCAATTCTTCTTCTTCTTAGGGTGCTACAGTCCGAGGTGGACTTGGGCCTCACTCAACATGTCTCTCCAGCCAGCACAATCTCTCGCCAGCTGTCTCCAGTTTCACACACCAAGCCGGCCGAGGTCCCCCTCGACTTGTGTGCGCCACCTTGTTCGTGGACGTCCTCTGTTGCGTTGTCCCAGAGGCTCAGAGTCAAAGACTCCTCGGGCCGGAGCTAAGTTGTTCATACGCTCTACATGGCCCAGCCCTCTTAGGCGTTGGATCCGTAGACGCCTGGCTAGACTCATGTCGCTGTACAGCCCATACAGTTCGTGGTTGAACCTTCTCCTCCAAATGCCATCAACGCAAACAGGACCAAAGATCGCGTGCAGAACTTTTCTCTCGAAAAGACCAAGAGACTGTTCATCCGCTTGGGATATTGTCCATGCCTCTGGGCCGTAAAGCAGGACTGGGATGACCAAGGTCTTATACAGAGTCAACTTGGCCTTCCGAGAGAGGGCTCTACTACTCAATTGCCTTTTGAGCCCAAAAAACAGCGGTTGGTAAGAGTTATTCCATACGACTGGGTGGCGCGGTTAGTTAGAGGGATCCCAGGTTCGAATCCCAGTGAAATCGAATTTAGCCCAGTCACCATTTGCCGTTGAGATCAAATTAACGGCACTGGAGTAAGTTGATACCTGGCAGTACAATGGACCAGTTTTGAGACTAAATGCTCCAATAGTGTTTTAAAAAAAACTCTCAAAAAAAAAAGTTATTCTGCGTTTTGATCTCGGTACAGATGTTGTTTGTACTATTTGCCGTGGATCCAAGGTAGACGAAGTCCTTAACTACCTCAAAGTTATAGCTGCCTATGGTGACATTCTGGCCAAGTAGTCGATGTTGTGCGTCCTTTCTCGATGCCAGCATATACTTGGTTTTGCCCTCGTTTACCGCCAGACCCATTCTAGACAATTCCGTTTCAATGCCAGCAAACGCATCATTGACGGCTCGCTGTGTTCGCCCAATCACGTCAATGTCATCCGCGTAAGCTAGCTGTTGAACAGACTTTTGGAAGATCGTGTCTCTTGTGTTGGCCAGCGAGTTTTGCACGATCTTCTCAAGAACGATGTTAAAGAAGTCACATGACAACGCGTCGCCTTGTCTAAAGCTGTACTGGATCTAGCAAAAATGCTTTAGAAGTTCACACAGTACTCTGGACAGTATCTTGCAAGCGACATTGAGCAGGGATATACCTCCATAGTCGTTGAATGAGGTATGATCGCCGTTTTTGTGAATGATGGCTATGAAGCTGATATTCCAGTCGTCGGGTATGCTTTCGTTTTCCCAAATTCTACAGATAATCTGGTGCATACTCCCTATCAGAACATCGCCGACAGCCTTAAAGAGCTGGAAAACTATGTGAGCCGAAGGATTTGTTGTTCTTCAGCATCTTGGTAGCTTCTGCATTCTCTGCAGAAATCATTGAAGTGGGGTCCCGATCGCCTGGCTGGCATAACTAAGAGGCAGTGTCCTGTAATGACGCATAATTCGCCCAATTACATCAATGTCATCCGCGTAAGCCAGCAGTTGAACAGACTTTTGGAAGATCGTGTCTCTTGTGTTGGCCAGCGAGTTTTGCACGATCTTCTCAAGAATGATGTTAAAGAAATCACATGACAGCGCGTCGCCTTGTCTAAAACCTTTTTTGACATTGAAGGTCTCAGTGAGTCCGTTACCGATCTTGATAGAGCAGCGAGAGTTCTCCATCACCATCGTTAGCCTGCTCAGTCTGACGAGTTTGGCAGGAATGTCAAAACTAGGCATGGCCCGTCTCTATGCACGCTGTCATATGCGGCCTTGAAATCAACAAATGGTGGTGTGTGTCGATCTGCATTTCTTGGGTCTTCTCCAGGATCTGCCGCAGTGTGAAGATTTGATCTATGGTGGACCTCCCTGGCCTGAAACCACACTGATAAGGAGCTATCAGTTTGTTCACCAATTATTTCAGGCGTTCACACACAACGGCAGAGAAGATCTAATAGGCGATGTTAAGGAGACTTATCCCTCGATAGTTGGCGCAACCAAAGGGGTTTCCTTTTTTGTGGATTGGGCAAACGATACTGAGATTCCACGCATCGGGCATGCTTTCCTCCGACCATACTCGTATCTTACAGATGAGCTGGTGCATGCGCCCTGCCAAATCATCCCCAGCTGCTTTAAACATTTCAGCGGGCAGACTATCTGCACCAGCAGCTTTATTAGACTTTAGTCTCGATATCGCTATCTTGACTTCGTCTAGATCGGGTGGACGGTATTCTCGTCTATCATCGTCCGTTGTGTTGAGTGGAACATGTTCATGTTCATGTCCCACATGTTTATGTTCCACTCTGACTACGAATCAATACGTTAAAATGGTCAATAATTGGACATTTTGAGAAGTCCTCAAAGGCACTTTTCAGTTCCTCCGAACTATTCCAAACATGCACTGGATTTCGGCAAGGAGATGCGCTGCCGTGTGACTTCTTCAATCTTGTACTGGAATAGATAGTGCGCAAGGCAGGCGTCAGCAGCAAACGGTAAAATGGTATACAGACGGATCAAGAACTGATGAAGGAATTGGAACAGGAGTTTTTGGACCCAGGACAAAATACTTCGAATCCATGGGCAAATGTACCAGCATCTTTCAAGCGGAAATTTATGCCATAGACAGATGCGTTCAGATCAATCTTGAAAGGAATTATACCAACTGCGACATAGTCGGACAGTCGAGCCGCTATTACGGCACTGGACTCCTACACAATCAAATCCAAACTTGTATGGTAATGCTTGCAAAAGCTGAAAGAGTTGAGTAGGAGAAACCGAGTAAAACTCTGCTGGATACCTGGCCATACGGGGATAGAAGGCAACGAAATGGCCGACTCCCTGGCAAGGAAAGGAGCATCAGAACCCTTCGTAGGCCCTGAAACATTCTGCGCTGTAGGAGACCATCTCTTTAGAGAAGAATTCAGGGAACTGGAAAGAAGGAATCGGAAAGAAACCTGGAATAACGTTCGTGGAATGAAGCAGGCCAAGAAACTCCTAGGGCAATATAACCGGAAGAGATTCGAAGCATGCATCAAAATGAGCAAGAATAACCTCCGTATCCTAACAGGCTTCCTAACGGGGCACTGTAGACTCAGGGAGCATCTAAGGAAACTAGGGGTATCAGAAGAAGGTCTTTGCATATTTTGTGGAGAATTTAATGAAATTCCAGAACATATACTGGGATCTTGTGAGGCACTAGCCCACAAAAGAAAAAGAAGTCTGAGCAAGTACCTACTATCAGAAGAAGAAATCACAATCACAACCATCTCTAATTCTCAGATTCCTTTGAGAGAATACTCTAGAACATATTTCTTCACCTATGCACAAGAGGAGTCCATTACCCTCAATACAACTCTGAAAAGAACTGTATCTGAGGGGAACTCGTAATTGTGCTAAGGTATTGAAAGGGGGCACAATAGATCGTAAAGGTTGCGGTGCAATATACCCTCAACCATAATAATAACATAAGGCAGGCGTCAATACAGAAGGCACTATCTTCAACAAATCCGTACAGTTGCTGGGCTATGCAGACGACATTGACATAATAGGTCGCTCCCAGCAAGCAGTTATAGAAGCTTTCACGGCCATTGAAGAAGAAGAGTTGGTCTTCAAGTAAATGAGGACAAAACCAAGTATTTGCTGTCAACAAACAAGGAATTATCGGTCCACCACCTTGGACAAAACGTCACTGTTGGCAGCAATAACTTCGAGGTGGTTAAGGAGTTTACATACCTCGGAGTAAATATCAATCCCACGAATAACACCCTAGTGGAGATTCGACGAAGACTTACCCAAGGAAACTGCTGCTACTTCGGTTTGGCGAATCAAATGGGTTCAAAACTTAATAACTCGAAAGACAAAATGGAGCCGAGTGTTAGACGCAAGGAGTCGAGTGTTGGACGATAAGCAGGAAAGCAGAGCAAATTTTGAGAGAAAAATTCTCCTCCATGCCAGAGCGCTTGGTCTGGGTAACTGGAAGCAGCGTGCCCGGGACCGCAGGCCATGGTAGGCTTCTGTGCCTCAGGCAGAGACCCTTCACGGATCGGGAGCCCGCTAAGTAAGTATAAGCGAAATTCAGTCACACAGCATAAACAGTCAAAACGGAATGTGCATATGTTTTCAGCGAAGCCGAGACATACCTGTCAATACTGTCAACCGTTCAATCTTTCTTTCGCAGAAAATTTAATTTCAACTTGATCTCGAACCCAAACCTATTCAAATAATGGAGCAACGATTATATCCAGAGCAGAATTTTTGAAAACCTTTACACAAATCCGCTCCGATTTCCCTCACTCTCTCCAAGAAATCCAAAGAAAGGAATTGAATGAAGAGGATAAAATATGAAAGAAAATTCCATTTCCGTCAACTCTCTAATTTTCATCTATGTCAGTGCCCCGCAAGTTCAACATTCACCGGAGACATCTTGAATCTTTGCTTTTGCATTAAACCTCAATTCTGACTGTTACCCTGGGCGAGGGAGTTTTGAATATTTCATGGGGACTTTTCATTAAATTTTGCATCCTTCCCGGCTTCGTCATCGTTCGTCATCGCTCGACGGATGAAGTGCACACAGCCAGCGATAGCTTGGGTTGTGCCTGCCTCAAAGTTCATAGTTTGGTCGGTGAATATACAATGTCAAGTGTCACATAGCACACACACACACACATCCAGAGAGTTGGTTAAATGAATAGCGAAGCGACTTCGCAGATCGTGACTTGCTGGTTGCAGTAGATACAACAGAAGGAGGAGGAAAGAGAAAAACTGAACGAGAAGTGGAAGTGGGAGTGGAGCAAAGGAGACGGCGAAGAACTCTTTATGCTCACTGCGTTCGTCCTCGGCACATCTGTTCACAAGAGTTCATATTCATTGGAGAAACATGCTGCATCCCACTTAACGGTATGGCTTGTTGAATCGTTGAATGTTGACATTTCATCTTTTCTGTGAAGTGAAACACACTCATTTACAGGCAGGTGAACTGAAATTCAAAAAGCTGAATATTCCGTGGAGGAATATCCTTGAGTGAACTGCAAATATTCATCAGGCTCTGGGCGCGCTGTTGCAAGGCACTCGGGTATGTTAATTAAAGTGCCACTGGATGGCTCAAAAGAAACGTGTTCCCGTTAACTGCTTGTGCTTAGAATTTCACGCATTTGTCATGGAAGGATGAGTGTACAACGGGTGCAAGGCATCAGTAGGCATTTGAGAGTTGAGATCTGTGGTGATTTAAGGTATTGTCATGGGATGTCCTAATTTACGGGAAAAAAATGGTGTAATTCTTTAGGGAATGAGGAGGGAGTGGTCTGAGCATGTGCTTAAGGTCAGCAACATGGAGTTCAGTATCCTGTAGAGAGGCTGGCCTGGAGATGTTTCGTCTGAGATTCAGTGAGATTTTGTTCTGAAAAATGATTGTCCTTTTTAAGGTTCCGTCTACAAAAACGGAACCTTTATAATTTCGGTGTGTCCGTCCGTCCGTCCGTCCGTCCGTCCGTCCGTCCGTCCGTCCGTCGTGTCTGTCACACTTTTTTATCTCCGAAGTTTATGAAGATATCGGCATGCAATTTTGGAATTAGGTACTTCAGACCTAGATGTCAATTCCTATGCAGCGATTTTAAAATGTGGGGTCATTTGGGGGTGGCTCCAGTACAGGTGAAGTTGACATTAATTTTGAAAAATTGTCGCACCCCATCGAAATATATATCAATCGACAGGTCTTTCGAAATGAGGTGGAGGTTTCGTTCAACACTTTTTTATCCAATATACCGTTTGGAAAATATGGAGCTCCAAAGTTTTAAATGCGTCCCCCCCTGCCATTTCTAAACCAAAGTGTTTAAAAATCTGAAAAAATCACAAAAACTTGGCTTCATTGAGTACTTTCATTTAAAACCATTGCGAGCATTCTGGCCCTAATGGTTTTGGAGATATTGGCCAAAAACGGTCAATCATCGACATGCGAATTTTGAAGATCTGAAAACGCAGTTTTGAAGACATCAATGTAAGCATTAAGAAATGATAAATTTCAAAATATCGATTTATGTTGAAATTTTGAGATATCTAAGATTTAAAATGAAAACAATTTCATTTCCACACATAATTTTATGCTGTGTTCGGCCACTCTATTCGCTGCTGAGCGTTATCTTTTCGATCTCACCCCTAAATGCCCAACAGAAATGAATACACACACACCGCAGGCATGAGCAGTGATCGGGTATGTATATGATAGAAGGGATTTTCTGTGTTGGATAAACTTGGATAGAGATATAGGTATATGTAGGGATGAACGTTTGTTTTTTTCGGATGTATAAATGTATGAATGAATAGTTGATTTGAGTTGAAGTTAGAAGAAAAGTCAACTGAAATAGTTTCGAAACGTCGTTTGATCTTCAGAAATCATCCATCAATATTATGCGACGGAACCTTACCCGTGCGAGTACAACTCGCACTTGCCCAGTTTATTTTCCTTGGCTTTCTGTTAGTTTTTTTTAGGCTAAGGGCGTGGAGTTCGTTTGTATTATTTAATTAATGTCCACCAATTTGACTTTTTTACTTCAGAAATTAGACCAACGTTTTATTTATCAAGCTTTGCGCTTCTGGGTAAAAAATAATTTACATCGAACGATGACTGAGTATTTTATTTTACAGTGGTGTGCAAAAAATAGGTGCGAGGCTTTATTTTACAACTGTAATCCTTTTTCAGAGAACTTGCAAACAAATTTGGAACATGCATTACCGCGAATTTCCCATTTGCTTGTTATGTTTAAAAAAAAAACAACCTTTACTTTGGCTTTTCGCTCCCGTAATAAAGTTGTCATGCGATGTTTTAGTGTGAAATTCTCATTTAATTGTGTTAAATCGCACAGGAAAGAGGTGAGTGTTTTCGTAAGACTTACATATGTTACATATGGATGCCCACAAGGATAAGTCCTATCTCCTCTCATCTGAAGCCAAGTTGTAGACCAGATTCAAGAGATACTAACTAACCATGGCATCAGATGTCAGGCATATTTCGATGACATAGTAGTCATAGCCAGAGGAAAAATGGAGGAGACCCTATGCGATATTCTCAAATGGGGACTAACTTTAACTAAGGAATGGTGCCTGTCGACTGGGCTAAGCCTAAATCCGGCAAAAACCACCATAGTACCTTTCACAAGAAAACGAAAATTGGAACGACTAAAACCAAGAAGTCTGTCGGGTACAACACTGACTCCGGTAAAAGAAGTTAAATATCTGGGAGTAATCTTGGACAGCAAGCTCACCTGGAAAAAAACATACAGAAGAGATAACCAGGAAAGCGACGTGTGCTCTGATGATTTGTCAAAGCTTGGCGGGCAAATCCTGATAATGCAGTTCAAGTATTCTGAGATGGATGTACATCTCTATTGTTCGACCTGCAACAACCTGCAATAGCATGGACCAAGAGTACCAATCTGATCAGCGCGAGGGAGACACTCAGCAAAGTTCAAACGTTGGCATGCCTCTGTATTACAGGAGCCATGAGAACTTGCCCAACTGCGGCCATGAAAGTGCTACTGGAGCTGACTCCTTTGCATCTAGTGGTAGCAGAGTGTGCAAACAAAAGAATCATTAGAATGGCAAAAGAAGGGATAGGTAAAGACAGGTGCATTACATCGAGGCAATTCGACGCACTAGTCAAAAAGCGACCACTCCTGGCCATTCCGAAGGATGATGTGATTAGGAAATTCAACTTCCAAAAGAAATTTACCAGCAAGCTCAGCACCAAAAGGGACTGGAGCAATGAATCCATGATCCACAGACTGAGCAGCTACACGGTAAAATGGTATACAGACGGATCAAGAACTGATGAAGGAACTGGAGCAGGAGTTTTTGGACCCAGGATAAAATACTTCGAATCCATGGGCAAATGTACCAGCATCTTTCAAGTGGAAATTTATGCCATAGACAGATGTGTTCACATCAATCTTGAAAGGAATTATACCAACTGCGACATAGTCGGACAGTCGAGCCGCTATTACGGCACTAGACTCCTATATCATCAAATCCAAGCTTGTATGGGAATGCTTGCAAAAGCTCAAAGAATTGAGTAGGAGAAACCGAGTAAAAATATGCTGGATACCAGTCCATACGGGGATAGAAGGCAATGAAATGGCCGACTTCCTGGCAGGGAAAGGAGCCCTTTATAGGCCCTGAACCATTCTGCCCCGTTAGAGACCCTCTCCTCAAAGAAGAATTCAAGGACCTAGAAAGAAGGAACCGGATAGAAACCTGGAATAATGCTCGTGGAATGAAGCAGGTCTAGAAACTCCTAGGGCAATACAACCAAAAGAGCAAGAATATGCATCAGAATGAGCAAGAATAACCTCCGTATCCTAACAGGCTTCCTAACGGGGCACTGTAGACTCAGGGAGCATCTAAGGAAATCTAAGGGTATCAGAAGAAGGTATTTGCATATTTTGTGGAGAATTTAATGAAATTCCAGAACATATACTGGGATCTTGTGAGGCACTTGCCCACAAAAGAAAAAGAAGTCTGAGCAAGTACCTACTATCAGAAGAAGAAATCACAATCACAACCATCTCTAATTCTCAGATTCCTTTGAGAGAATACTCTAGAACATATTTCTTCACCTATGCGCAAGACGAGTCCATTACGGACACAATAGATCTTAAAGATCGCGGTGCAATATACCCTCAACAATAATAATAATAATATGTTTATTTTAGTTCATTTCATAAAGGATGTTTTTTTAGAGGTTTTGTTTTTAAACTGGCAACACTGTTTCTGCAGATTGTCAATTTTACAGTTGAAAGTTGATTTGTGATTAGTACGTTTTGCCAAAGCATGCAAATTGTAGAGACTATTTTGAAAACCATGGTTCAGTTCCCCAAACTTATGTATAGTGCACTACGTGAACCTGGGTCAAACTTCTCAGCAACCACTCGTGTTGTGCGTGCTATTGTTCTCTCACGAGTGGAAGGGACCTACAGTTTAATGCCGACTCCGAACGATGAGATTGACAAGCATTTTCTAGACAGATACATTCTTTGAACATTGTCAGTGACTCGAAAGAGGTGGAGCCGTGAAAAAATGTTAAGTGTTTTTTTCGGGAATCAAACCGGGAACATCGAGCGTAGGAGTTATTCGGAACACGATTAATCATTTTCGCTCCACATACACTCTATTGGATAATACGCATCCCCAAAGACGACAAACAGTGCGAACAGCAGAAGTTATTGCCGCTGTGCGGCGCAGTGTTGAGTAGAGTCCGACCGAACATTTGGTTTCGGCTACCTTTGGCTAAAAATATCACCTTCGGCAAAACATTCGGCTTCGGCCAAATGAGACCGAAGATTTTGTCGAAGCCGAATGTTGAATTTTCTGTTTTCTGTAAAGATAGAAGTTGCAAGAAACGGTGTGTTTTTTGTTTTGTTATTGTCGGATATTTTGTATTTTGAAAGTGCGACTGTTTACAGCTTTAAAATCAAAAGATTTTGCATTTGCAAGTTGGTAAACTATTAAGTGGTCTGTATAAAAGCATGCGCATTATTTGTACTGGTTTCAGGTAGAAAGAACATCAAAAATGGCAGATAAAAATCCAATTTGGGGTTATGTCGTAAAAATAATGCAACTTGCAAAATATGTTCCAAATAGAGTCCGACTGAACATTCGACTTCGGCTTCGGCCGAAGGTGATCAAAAAGTCGCAGGTAGGCTTCGGCTTCGGCTTCGGCCGAAAAACTGACCTTCGATCGGACTCTAGTTTTGAGGAGAATCCATATGAGCCGCCATCGTGCACAGCAATTGGGACTATGCCCATCCACTTTGTGGAAGATTTTACGGCAAGATCTTGGCTTAAAATCTTATAAGATCCAGCCTGTGCAAAAGTGCCCGGGACCGGCAGCGATGAAAGGCAGCAATTGCTTATGCTCAGACCTTCCACAGGTCGCAGACCATATAAGTAGGTACGTAAATATCTATTATTTTGCACACCACTGTAGCCTAAGATGTGACAAACCAAAAATAAAGACGAAGCTCAGGATCATCGTTAGAAGCAGATTAACGTCTATTGCAACAGGAACTAATTGCAACGTACCAGTGACTGTGTGATGGATCCAAAATTAGTTGTGCCTTGACTCCGAAATAGTGTCGGTAACAGCTCTTCTGTTTAACCTCAATTTACGTGGGCGAGTTGAGAAACTCCTACATCCACCAGTAAGTTGGCGTAGCACAAGGTGTAGAATTCCAAAAAAAGAAGTTTCAAAGTCGACGTCACCAAGAAATTTGATTACGGGTTACCCAATGCCAGTAACAAATTTCCGGCGCCCGCACTCCTGTAATTAGTCACAAAAAGGGTATGGATGACAGTCAACCCCTTCTTTCGTGCAAGGCACCATAATTCATCGAATTTCAGAAAGAAGCCCGCCCTCACCCCACCCCACAAACCGCTAAAGGGTGGCATATTTATTTATGACTTCCAACCCAAAAACGTATTCCAATTGAATTATTCTGAAGAATTAAAAATGGAAAAAGGATCGAAGACCTTTTTTTTTGAGAAAGACATTTTCAATTTCGTCAGGAAATAAATTCTTAATTCGGACATGTCCTGATATTTCGACAGGGAAAACTTCCCACGCCAGTGAACGATTTCGAAAATTTTACGGACTCATCTGTGGGTTTATTTTGGTTGCTTCCACGTCATTAGCACAGACAGGACTGCGAGGTATGCGTGTGAAAATACTGTCGCCGACGCCGTCGTTTGCCTCGTAAACCGTGCGGGAGTGGTTTGATTCAATGGAAATTCCTTGTTGAGGATATGTGGCTGATGGACTGTGTACATGTGGCAATTTGTTGATTTGTATGAACGATGAATTTGTTTTTCATAAACGGTGACGTCGACAAATAGAAAATTGTTTTGGTTTCTAGGACACATGAACTGCGTCAGAAGAATGAATAGCATTCGGGTGACAATAAATGTCATGAATAACTGAAAGATTCGATGATTGTGCAAATAAAAGGGAAAATGAATTAAGAAAAAAGTTTGGTTCCCTTGAATAGACGTAATAAATAGCAACTTTGCTTAAAATGTTAAGTAGTTTGTATGACGGCACCAATTAGATGTCAGTAAGAATACCTGTTCTTCTTCCTTGTATGGCGCTACAGTCGGGGTTGGGCCTGGGCTTCAACCGACAAGCCTCTTCAGCTAGCAGAATTCCTTACCAGCTGATTTGATTTTAGACCACTGGATGGCGCAGTTGGTTAAATGCCTGCCCCAAGTTAGAGGGGTCCCAGCTTCGAATCTTGTTCAGTCACCATTTGCCGTTGGAATCAAATTAACGGCACTGGAGTAGATTGCTACCTGGTAGTACAATGGACCCGTTTTGAGTCTGACTGCTCCAGTAGCGTTTAAAAAATCCTCCGAATAAAAAAAAAAGAATCGATTTGACCCGGTTTATGAACTCGAGTTAAAACATCACTAGCGTGCTTTCCCTTATTGATGGTTGGATTCTTTTCCTGAATATAGTTGCTGATGAAAACAGTTCTTAAAAAATAACAAAGGTTAAATTAAAAATATGATTGAGTGCCACGAAAAACCTAAGGTAAACGGAACAAATGAATTTGTCTATATCTTTGTGGAGAACCACGAGACAAAAAGAAACTCATTACCTGCAGTTACTCGTGCCTCAAATTTAATGATACTTTTTTCGACTTTCGGCAAAAGAAGTACAATTGAGGCCAGCAAAATGAACAATGGACGAAAAATATTAACAAAACTGCAATTGAAATAAAAAAAGAGATGACTACTAGATGTTCGGAGATGAAAACCGCACGGAAAAACAAAGCTGTTAAGGGGGATTTAGTGCAGAGAATAAAAAGAAAATATTTAAAAACTCCCAATTAACTGCTGTAGTTTGAAGTTTCGCAATCATGAGCTGTTTTTAGGAAAGTTTTGAACGAATTTAAGAACTGTCGTTATCATCTTCAGTGCGTTTCTTTATACAGACGGAATAGCTAACATTCATGCAAATCTGCCCAAACAGGAGTCAACGCTGGACTAGTCCTCTATGACATTGGAAGAATGGAAGTGGAACAGAGGAATTCCGCAAAGTGAAATCCTTTCACAACTTTTGTGGAACCTAGGGAAAGACGAGATCATAAAACGAACCTACAATGTACACATAAACGGAACAAACGCCGTAGACCCTTAAGCTCAATTTTAGCATTGACCTTACAGCTCGTCAAACCAGCCTGTGCCTAGAGTTGGCAATCACATCCTAAATATAATAGAATAATAACTTAATAATGGCGGTGCTACAGTCCGAGGTGGACCTTGACCTAGCTTCTCAGCAACCACTCATCTTGTTCATGCTATTGTTCTCTCACGAGTGGAAGAAACCTACAGTTTAAAGCCCAAATCGCAACAGCGCGTTCGGTCGCTCGGACTTTGACAAGTATTGGTACGCGTTTTATCGAATTTACGAGAATCTTCTGTCAAAGCACGAGCACTCAGTCTTCCAAATCGAAATAGAACTCGCGCGTTTGGCAAGTAAAATATTTTCTTTGAAGCTATCCACTTTCTAAAATATATTTTACAAGAAAAAAATGCAATTAGTATAGATAAAATCCCTACTAAAAAATCCCCCTAAAAAAAATAATTTACTTACACAAATAATTGCCTTTGGCTGCCAAAAGGGGAAAAACAAATGAATTAAAAAAATATTGTTTTTTTTTTCTGTCAAAAAGCCCGACTGAGTAGAGAGTAGTTCTACTCAAAACTTTCTGCTCGGAAATTACGGTCTGTGAAATGTCAAAGCCCGACCGCGCTATTACGACTTGACTAATAATTTATGTGTATTCTACAGAAAATGTCAAAGCCTGACCGTGCGAACGCGCTGTTGCGATTTGGATATAATGCCGACTCCGAACGGTGATTTTGTTAGATATTAGATGTTTTTTTTCGAATTTCGAACCTTAGACTTAGGAGTCGACGCACCTACCCACTACACCCAGAGATCAAATAATTAAAGGATTATAAAAGAAAACCATAAAAGAGCTAAATCACAATTTGATGGCATTTGCAAGAGTTTCTCTACCCCGCTATGCAACTGTGCACCTTTCAAGTTTCGCCAATAATTTCAAATGAAAATTCAATGAAGGATGACATGACCAAAGTGATTCATCGTGCGTATGACTCATCTGAGGGCAATCGCAATAAGTTTTCGAACATTAGAAAACGGCTGTCCTTATTTAATTGTATGTAGGATGAGAGTAGGCACTCGACTCAGACTTTGCATGGGTCAAGCTCAGTAAGTAAAAAAACAAGAAGGACAAGTTCCCCGCTACACTTTTTATTCTACTACAATTTCTACACAAATGTCAAGGAAAATGTGGATTTTTTTTTTTAACGTTGGCTAGACAGTGAGGGTCTGTTCAGAGTGTGTGTTATTAGCAATGATTCTTATTCAGGGAAGATGTGCAGAAAGGCAGGCTGTGAAGTTGATTTCAGTGACAATGGACAATGCAATTGTTCTGTTCATGAAGTTGAAGAAGGTTCGAAGACTTTAGAGTCCAGCGTTTGTACATAACCTATCGCTGGCGAGGTACTGGCGACGAATAACTGAAACACAATACTGCGTTGATACCACAGTCGAGTGACGTTTAACTTCAACCATATGCAATACAGGGTGGGCCATCTAGTGTTTTTTTTAAATAATAATAAAAATAATGGCGGCGCTATAGTCCGAGGTGGACCTGGGCCTAGCTTCACAGCAACCACTCGTGTTGTATTGGGGACCTACAGTTTAATGCCGACTCCGAACGGCAGGATGGAGAAGCTTTTTCTATACATCTATACTCTCTGAGCATTGTCAGTTACTCAAAAGAGTCACTTTTTTTTAAATCATAGGTTATTTTGACACTGATAACACTGATAATGTTTTCCGCTCGAAATCATGACTGAAAGTCAGTGTCATGCCGTGGAACGAAATGAGTAGGTTTACGATTAAACAGCGTTGGGAAATATTGAAAACTTATTTCTAAAGTGAGTGCTGTGTAGCCCAAAAAATGTGTTTTTCGAAAAAAAAATTTTTGTCCGAAATGAAGCACCCACAGCGACTGCTGTACGCAAGTTTATGCAAAAAAGTTCGTGAGACTGGTATGGCTTGTGGACAACACTCATGGTCCCCGTCGTTATACGGTGCGCACAGATGAGAATGTGGCTGCTGTGGCCGAGAGTGTGAGACTCAATTCACGAACATCAACTCGCCATCGATCTCAACAGCTCAACATTTCACACACTAGCCTGAGGAGAATTCTGCACAAAGATCTCGGATTATTCACTTGCAAGGTCCAATTGACTCAGCAATAGAAAGCGTGAGACCATCCTATTCATTATCCCTTTGTGATTTGAAGCCTTAGAGCAACTTGAATTGGACAACGATTTTGGCCGAAAAAACATCTTTTCTGACGGGACGCATTTTCATCTCGGCAGGTACGTTAACAAACAAAATTGCCGCTTCTGTGGCTCGGAAAACCTCCACGTTATTGTCGAAAAGTCAATGCATCCACAGAGAGTGACAGTTTGGTGCGGATTGTGGAGTGGTGGCATCATTGGACCATTTTTCTTCGAAAATGAGGCTGAGAAAATACGTTTCGGTCAACGGTGGTCGTTACAGAGCCATGTTAACCGACCTTTTTTTTTACTGAAATTGTAGACATGGATTTGGAAGACCTCTGGCCCATGCAAAATGGCGCGCCATGCCACACAGCCCATGACACAATCGATCTTTTGCGCACAAAATTCCCAAATCGTGTTATCAGCCGTCTTGGCGATGTCAATTGGCCGTCTCGGAGCTGCAATTTGACACCTTTAGACTTTTTTTAGAGAAATGAAAACGACTGATGAATGTGGAATGTTAGTACGTCTGAAGGACTATCTTCTGATTCTTGTTCTTGTGGCGTTACAGTCCGAGGTGGACCTGGGTCTCAAACAACACACCTCTTTAGTCGGCACGATCTTCTGCTGGCTGTCGCCAAGTTGGTTGAGGCCCCTCTCCTCTCAGATGCGCTACTTTAGACGTGGACGTCCTCTGTAGCGTTGTCTCATTGGTTCAGAGTTGGAGAGAAGTACTACCTACGTAAGGAAAAAAACGTTAGCATCAACGCAGTATTGTGTAACTCTCTTAAAGAACAAAATTTATTTTTTTTTCGGAGTTTTTTTAAAACACTGGTCCATTGTACTGTGAGGTAGCAACCTACTCCAGTGCCGTTAATTTGATCCCAACGGAAAATGGTGACTGGACCAGATTCGATTTCACTGGGATTCGAACCTGGGACCCCTCTAACTTGGGGCAGGCACTTAACCAACTACGCCACCCAGTCGTTTTGCTTGAAAGTTATACCCTCGGATCATTGTCAGTGGCTCGCGAAAAATGGTACCGTGAAATGAAAGTTGGTGCCTGCTCTAGAACCGATCCTATACCACGGCGACTCCAATGGAGAAGCAAGATACTGGACACCTTTAAATGAATGTGACGTGATAAGTGATTGGATGAATTTCGAAAGGTATACAATTTGCAATAAAACGAACTTACCTCGAAATGTAAACGGAATTCTATTAAAATAAACTGGGCAAGTGCGAGTTGTACTCGCACGGGTAAGGTTCCGTCGCATAATATTGATGCATGATTTCTGAATATCAAACGACGTTTCAAAACTATTTCAGTTGAATTTTCTTCTAACTTCAACCTAAATCAACTATTCATTCATACATTTATACATCCGAAAAAAACAAACGTTCATCCCTACATATACCTATATCTCTATCCAAGTTTATCCAACACAGAAAATCCCTTCCATCATACACATACCCAATCACTGCTCATGCCTGCGGTGTGTGTGTTCATTTCTGTTGGGCATTTAGGGGTGAGATCGGAAAGATAACGCTCAGCAACGAATAGAGTGGCCGAACACAGCATGAAATTATGTGTGGAAATGAAAATTGTTTTCATTTTAAATCCTAGATATCTCAAAATTTCAACATAAATCGATATTTTGAAATTTATTATTTCTTAATGCTTACATTGATGTCTTCAAAACTGCGTTTTCAGATCTTCAAAATTCGCATGTCGATGATTGACCGTTTTTGGCCAATATCTCCAAAACCATTAGGGCCAGAATGCTCGCAATGGTTTTAAATGAAAGTACTCAATGAAGCGAAGTTTTTGTGATTTTTTCAGATTTTTAAACACTTTGGTTTAGAAATGGCAGGGGGGGACGCATTTAAAACTTTAGAGCTCCATATTTTCCAAACGGTATTTTGGATAAAAAAGTGTTGAGAGAAACCTCCACCTCATTTCGAAAGATCTGTCGATTGATATATATTTCGATGGGGTGCGACAATTTTTCAAAATTAATGTCAACTTCACCTGTACTGGAGCCACCCCCAAATGGCCCCACTTTTTAAAATCGCTGCATAGGCAATGACATCTAGGTCTGAAGTACCTAATTCCAAAATTTCATGCCGATATCTTCATAAACTTCGGAGATAAAAAAGTGTGACAGACACGACGGACGGACACACCGAAATTATAAAGGTTCCGTTTTTGTAGACGGAACCTTAAAAAGTGAATAAAAAAAAGTGAATGAAGTTGACAACTGCGAGTACAATGAGTCTGGCGACTTGCAGGACACTCAAAAGGTTCTAGACGACATGCACGCATCTAGACACAACGACCAGCGATAGATGGAGCCACTAACCCACCCGCAGAAGCAAGATACTCCCGCGAAGACTGATGCACCACCATCAAGTTGAGCATATGATTAAAGCATCTTTTGTTCAACAGTTTGAAGATGGCCAAAGCACACAGCCGCGTGAAGTGGAAACAAAAACAAATGAGGCTGCTCAACGCTTTGTGCCATCATCACTTGGCCACGCAAGGGCCTCACAAACTCACACCGTGGCTTAAGATGACACATTGTTTCCATGGAATCATCTTGCAAATTGTGTCATTAAAATGCGGAAAGCAGCGCATCCCACAAATGTCCTTTCGCAGCGCATCCTTTCGCAGACGTACTCTCCCACCCTCGGACAAAAGCCTCAGACGAAGGGAAAAAGAATTATGAAACTTCTCAAAGGTGCCGCAGCACACAAGCGCGGTCAAAGGAAAGCAACACACTAATGCATTCATTATTTGTTGCCCCAAGTCCTTACGCACACACGGTCGCATGAATCACAGCGGAGTCCGTGTGTCCTTACAGAGTTTAAGGCGAAAGCACACACAAATTTTTCCGGTTCACTTGTTTTGTTTCTTTTATGTTTTAAGTTGAAGAAATAAAATCCTGCTCGCCCTCAACACAGTGGGAGTCCTTCTTTGTTGACTCTCGGACGCTCCCAGCAGCACGGGGAGAGGCAGAATCTACGTGCACGGACGGCTGTGTGTGTGTGTGTGCGCGCAAGGAAATGGCGAGAACAGAAAAGAAACACGAATTTCAAAATCGATAAGCGAATTGCCGTTTCCATTGGAAGCCAAGGAGCTTCTCGAAAACGGCCTCAAAACCGAGTCCTCGAGAGGATGATCGATGAACGCACAAGGCTGACACTAGGACTCGCGATAGATCGAAAAAAAATGCTCAAGAGCTGCATTCGGAGTCACTGCGGTTGGTTGGGATTAAATAACAATTTCTGGGCACATAAATACCTTCTTTTCCGAACGCTTCGATGTCTCTCGGCCGAATTGAACACAAACTCGCAGCGTGCCTGATGACTTGGACCCTGGTTGCGAAGACGAATGTGGTAAAGCACTAAGGATAATTTTGTTAATCAGAGGATTCACTCAGAAGTTTTTTTTTTCTTTTTTCAAATTTTACACACGTCCTCACGAATGCGACACTGACTGCTGTGAAGATGTGGAAGCGGACTGACCAGTGTTCGACTTTTGGGGAATGCGGCGAACCGTTTGTGGAGCTATTTTGTCATGGAATTTGTTCTGGATTCCATCGGCCATTGGATTGTCTTGATGTGCGCATGCTTCGGGAATGTTTTGTTGGTTTTGAAAACCCGTCGAGATGGTTGCGGTGTTTTGTGGACAGTCCTTAGAACTGTTTGATTGTCGAATATTTCGAGTGGGACAAATTGTGGAAAATTCTGTCTGTTACTTAAGAGAGTAAAGGTTTTAAAAATATTTTTAAGTTGAAACGCGTGGGCGCCGTGGCGTAGTCGACTCCTACGCTCGAGGTCTTCGGTTCGAACCTCGGAAAAACAACAAAAATTTGTTCACGGCTCCACCTCTTTCGAGTCACTGACAATGCTCAAAGAGTATAACTGTCTTGAAAAAGCTTCTCAATCTCGCCGTTCGGAGTCGGCATTAAGCTGTAGGTCCCCTCCGCTCGTGACAGAACAATAGCACGCACAACACGAGTGGTTGTTGAGAAGTTAGGCCCAGGTCCACCTCGGACTGTGGCGTCGCCAGTATTATTTTATTAAGTTAAAGCGCATATTCCTCAGGGCTGTAGGAAGGCACAGAGTTTTTGAAACTAATTGAGAGGGCTTGGGCCTGTGAATCCAGAGTAAAGTTGTTGATTAACTTTGGGGAGATCCCTGCGACGATTCCTGTAAATGCACGGCTAAATGCAAGTTGACATAGAGCCTCCTTGTGGCGCCCTCTGGATAGCGTCTACAGCAACCGCTTAGAGGTGAACCAATATATGCAGCAGCTTCTCTGTCCAGCGGCTTAAATGCGGTCTCGGTCGCCCGGGTTCAGTTGTGCAGTTAATCTCCTCACCACACAAAAAATTCTGACTTCAGAGACAACGAATAGCATCCTATACGGACGGATCTGCTGTTGACGACCCCAGCATGCGGAGATAGGTCAACGGCTTTCGATTCTGTACGTGGAACATAAGGTCCCTTAACAGATCAGATCAGAACGTGCAGCCGATGAACTCGCGAAGGACTGCTATAAATCAGACATTACCGCAATCCAGGAAGTGCGGTGGGATGGGCTGGGGAAAAAGAGGATGCAAAACTGCGACATCTGCTACGGATATTGCTACAGAGAGCGAAGGCAGCGCTTATTCGAATGTCGATTTGTTGTTCGAGGCAGATTTATTTTTGGAACACTACTCGAGCACAGACTCAAAACTGGTCCATTGTACTGCCCGGTAGCAACCTACCCCAGTGCCGTTAATCTGATCCCAACGGCAAATGGTGACTGGACCAGATTCGAGTTCACTGGGATTCGAACCTGGGACCCTGGGCAGACTTAAGCGAAAGTCTTAAGCTTTAAGTACATAAGCGAGCGCTTCATAACAGTCCAGATGATGGCGAAATTCGAAAACATCAGCCTAATTTGCGCACCCGCCACCACAGAAGACAAGGATGGCAACAGCAAGGATGACTTCTAGAAAGAACATACGATCAATGCCCCAGTTACGACACCACTATCCTTCTTGGAGATTTCAACGCTCAGCTGGGAAAAAAAGAAAATTTTGATAGAGTCATCGGAAAGCACAGTCTACACGACACCACATCTGAAAACGGGCTCAGGCTGGTGGACTTCGCCATGGGGCGAAACCTCTCTGTAGCTAGCACGCGGTTCCCACGCCTCAACATCCATAAAGAGACCTGGCGGGCCCCTGATCGTTTAACCGTTAACCGGATTGATCACATTGTCAACGACAGACACTCCTCCAGTACTCTTGAAGTCCGAACGTTTCGAGGCGCCAACATCGACTCGGACCAATTACTTGTTGTAGCCAAGATAAGGACACGGATATCGAGAGAACAACGGAGTCGAAAAAGACAACCACAGTTTGACGTCGAAAAGCTACAATCGCAACAGACTGCCAGGAACTTTACCGATCGAGTCTCCCTGAAACTCTCCGAAGGCCACCTGCACAATCAATGGAAGGAGATAGGAAACGTTGTCAAAAAGCCATCACTGTTGTGCTTTGTTTTACGACACCACTTGGAAAAAACCCTTGTTTTGATGACGAATGCAGACAGGCACATAAAGTGAAGCAAGAAGCCTGCCTACAAGGCAACGCCCCATCAATCCACAAGAACTGTTCGTCTTCCGACTTCTCAGGAAGAAAAAGAAAGAGCACGTGAAACGGTTAACCGAGGAGATGGAGAGGATGTTTTAGCAGAGGATGAAACTACTATCAAAGGGATGCAAAGTTCAGAAAGCCAGGACTAAAATCAGAGTTTGACCGAACATTCGGCTTCGTCCGAAAGTGATCAAAAAGCCGAAATTTAGCTTCGGCTTCAGTCGAAGGTGATCAAAAAGCTTCGGCCGAAAAAATGGCCTTTGGTCAGGCTCTAACTAAGATGGACAATTGGCAATAGAGTCGCAGTCGATACTACGAATTTGGAAGAATCATTTCTGCAAACTGCTAAACGGATGAGAACACAAAAAACGCTTTGGGGCAGAATGCTACACTCAACTTGGACGATGATAGACAAGAATTTCCGAATTTGGAATGGTCAAGGACTTTGTCTACCGCGGCTATGAACAGTACAACCTCAGTACCGAGATCAAATGTAGAATAACTGTTGCCAACCGTCTCTCAAAAGACCAAAAGTGTAAGACATTGGTCATCTCGCTCACGTTCTACGGCGCAGAGGCATGGACAATATCGTAAACGGATGAAGAAACCTTTTGTCTTGTCGAGAGGAAATTGGATGCAGATGCAAGACAACTCGTAATTGGCAAGCCCCACCTTGGTTACGGTAGCCCTCGGCTAGTCTCCAGTGTAGCACTAGTTAAGCAACTAGAAAAGTTAGGCCTTTGCTACATCTCGATCTGAAATTTGAAAGACTTCAAATCTCTAGAAACTAGACGATTACCTTCTTCTTCTTCTTAGGGCGCTACAGTTCGAGGTGGACAAGGACCTCACTCAACATGCCTCTCCAGCCACCACGATCTTTCGCCAGCTGTCTCCAGTTTCGCACACCAAGCCGGCCGAGGTCCCCCTCGACTTGTGTGCGCCACCTTGTTCGTGGATGTCCTCTGTTGCGTTGTCCCATAGGCTGAGAGTCGAAAATTCTTCGAGCCGGAGCTAAGTTGTCCATACGCTCTATATGACCTAGCCATGTTTGGCGTTGGATCCGTATACGATTGGCTATACTCATGTCGCTGTACAGCTCATACAGTTCGTGGTTGAACCTTCTCCTGCAAATGCCATCAACGCAAACAGGACCAAAGATCGCGCGCAGAACTTTTCTTTCGAAAAGACCAAGAGAATGTTCATCGGCTTGGGATATTGTCCATGCCTCTGCGCCGTAAAGCAGGACTGGGATGATCAGGATCTTATACAAAGTCAACTTGGTCTTCCGAGAGGGGACTCTACTACTCAATTGCCTTTTGAGCCCAAAAAAACGATTACCACCCATGACATAAAAGACCAAACGCCCACCAACATGAATCAAAAATTGTTCGTTGCTTAACAGTAATACACCTACATGCAGTTGTTTTGGTCAATTGATTGAAGTAAACTATTTATTTACGTTATTCGTAGCTCATTCGTTTTGCCGGATTCAACAAGTGCTCCGCTTGTCGGTTACTTCTACTTAAGCAATTTAAACCAAAATTGTCAACTTTTATAGAAATTAATTTATTCTCAAACTACTTTACTCTAAACAAACACTTTGTACATTTCACGTTATCGTCTTAGCCAATTCCCTCTCAAACGCCGCAAAATCCTCTTCCGTAAACAGAGATTCCTGTTCAACCTTCTTCTTCTTTTCGATTATGTATCTGCCTTTTTGGGCTCTCTTGATAATCTACAAATCAGAATACATAAATGAAAATCCCATCTACCCAGTCACAAGTGTTCGACTTACAGTCTTGGAGTTACGAATCTTGGCAGAAGGTGTTGATAAAACTAGCAACTTCTTCAAGTTCTCTTGCACCAGTTTACTCTTTGATTCCTCTTCATTGCGAATATCCTCAATTGTTTTCTTGACTTCAAAGGAAATGCCATTCAGTTTTAAGGATTCCGTATCAATTTTGGTGGCAGAACTTACCAGGTTTTCTCAGGGGTCGACTTATGAGTTGGTGATATCGTTTGATATCTTTCTTGGTTTTGGGAAGCTCCTTTTCTGCGTGAGACCACGGATTAGTTTGTGTGAATTTCTTATGATTTTACGTACCTTTCGGTTTCTTCTTGTGGGACAAACTCTCCTCAACAATTGCCAAACTTTCTTTTAACAGAGCCTTTGACATTTTCTTAAAAATAGGTTCCCTTTTTGGTGCAGAAATGTGTAAATACGCTCGAGGCAGTAATTTGACAATTTGGACTCATGTCTAAATAACCTGAAGTGGGTCATAGTTTAGTTTCTGTCAAAATGTCATAAATATTTAATTGGTCGAAATTGTTTTTTTTCGCGTGGGCGACTGATGGTAGACACATACTTTGCAGTCGCAATTATTTTTAGAAAACGCAATTGGTAAACATATGATCAGGTCATTTTAAATAAACAGCACATAATGTTGTTTAAGATGGTCAAATGTATTCTGTCAACATAAAGTCGGTGTAAGGAATGGCATAAACTAAAAAGAATTGCATATAGCTCTTAAGCAGAAAATGGTTGCTTTAGGTTGTAGAGAGCACGTGTTTATACCTAAAACTTTGGGGTGTACAAAAATAATGCGCAATTCTTTTTACGAGTCCAATATTCAACATCTTCCACTTTGGGAACGCAAACTTTGAAACGTATAAAATCAGACTAGCCGGCCTTTAATTTATCGTGACGCTTAACCCAAAGAACCTTCAATTTACAGCCTTTCTTTAAAAATGAAAGAAAAAAACGCCCCCTGGAACGCAAAAGCCCATCTAAAGTATAGTTAGTCCATTAAAATTTCCCTTTTTCTCCTTATACCAATCACAAGCCATCAAAACGTCAAATCAACCGATGGAAGTTTTCACACACACAATTCTTCCATTAAATTCTTAATTTTTTATCATTATTATTATTTCCTGTGCGCTTTTGATTAAGTTTTTTATCTTCGAAACAGCGTCAATATTTGACGAAAACGTAAACAAAAGTGTTTTTCCATTTCGGTGCAGTATTTCAATTAGTATTTCGTTTGTCAACTTTTTGTTCTCTCACAAGACACACAAAAAAAGAACAAAAAAGAAACGAGGAACAAAAAAAAGGAAAAAAAAAACGAATCTTGGGGAAAAGGTGGAAAAAAGAAAACCATTTTTGACGTTCATTGTTTCGCCTGCGAGACCACAAAAAGAAACAAGCAAAAGGAGAACACAATCACCGCCGCCGCCGCCGCCGCTGCCGCTGACAACGACAACGACGACAAACGACGACGGAATCACCTCTCATCACATAACTCTCTAAAAATAATTAAAAAGCAATTTTTTTACATCTCAAACACACTGCACTATGTTCTATATTTAGTACGTCGCACGTATATAACAACCAACAACATAAGAAGAGAAATAATTCTGCCTGTTATCGAATAAAATGTCTTCCAAGAGTGAGCTGAAGAAACTGTCGGAGGAGAGTCTCCTGCAGCCGCCGGAGAAGGTCTTCGACATTATCTGCAAACTGGGCGAAGGGAGCTATGGCTCGGTGTATAAGGCAATGCACAAGGAGAGCAGCTCGATAGTGGCCATCAAACTGGTGCCAGTGGAGTCCGATCTCCACGAAATCATAAAGGAAATCTCAATCATGCAACAATGTGATTCACCTTACGTGGTAAGATACTACGGAAGTTACTTCAAGCAATATGATCTGTGGATCTGTATGGAGTACTGCGGGGCGGGCAGTGTCTCCGACATCATGCGACTGAGGAAGAAGACGCTGACTGAAGACGAGATCGCAACGATTCTTTGTGATACGCTCAAAGGACTGGAGTACCTGCACTTGAGGCGGAAGATCCACAGGGACATCAAGGCGGGTAACATTTTGCTCAACACAGAGGGGTACGCCAAGTTGGCGGACTTCGGAGTGGCCGGCCAGCTGACTGACACCATGGCCAAGCGGAACACCGTCATTGGGACGCCGTTCTGGATGGCTCCCGAGGTCATCGAGGAGATTGGGTACGACTGTGTGGCCGACATCTGGTCGTTGGGAATAACTGCACTCGAGATGGCTGAGGGGAAACCCCCGTACGGGGACATACACCCGATGCGGGCAATTTTCATGATACCACAGAAGCCTCCACCATCGTTCCGCGAGCCGGACCGTTGGAGCACCGAGTTCATCGACTTCGCCAGTCTATGCCTGGTCAAGAACCCAGAGGAGAGGGCCACTGCTACAGACCTGCTGAAGCACGAGTTCATACAGAATGCCAAAAACCGCTCGATCCTCAAGCAAATGATTGAGGAGGCGTGCGAGGTCAGGGAAAGCCAGCGAATAACCAGACCGCCGGGCATGAGCCAGGCGAAGAGTCTCCTCACCCAGCAGGACGAGGAGGAAGAAGACCAGGTCAACTCGGCCACAATCAAGGAATTCCCTGAAGACGCCGGCACCCTGGTGCCAGGGAAGAACGATACCCATCCACGTGCCAAAGCCGACGGCAGTACAATGGTGCCAGACAACGGGACCTTGGTTGACCTGGAATCAAACTTGGGAACGATGGTCATCAACAGCGACTCAGAGGACTCCACCATGAAGAAGCACGACACCAATCCAGAGATTCCAAAGTATCGACCTCAATTCCTCGAGCATTTCGACAGAAAGAGCACAGACGTGGGCGGGAACGCTGTCAAGCCGACATCAAAGAAGGCTGCCGGCGGCGATGCCCACGCCGACGGGCAAGTAGATGCCCAGAATCTCCACGACCAACCACATCATCCTCATCAACAGCAACAGCAGCAGCAGCAGTGGCCACCACAGCAGCCGCAGCACATCGAAATGCAACTGAACCAAATCTCCGCCATGAATCAGTTCGGCATGCAGCAGCATGTGTACCACGTGGCTGCGGCTGCAGCAGCCGCTGCTGCCGTGGCCCCATCCGCTCCACCCCATCCCATGAACAACGTCATCGACGTTCATCACCAGCAACAGCAGCAGCATCAGCAGCACCAACAACAGAACAACAACAACAAATTGCATCACTACAACAACTTCGTGGACGGGGAGTTTGAATTTTTGAAATTTCTAACCTTTGACGACCTGAATCAACGCCTCAACAACATTGACTCAGAGATGGAGAGAGAAATAGAAGAGTTGAATCGGAAGTACAACGCCAAGCGGCAGCCGATCGTCGATGCCATGAACGCGAAACGAAAACGCCAACAGAACATAAACAATAATCTGATCAAGATCTGAGAAAGTCTAGGATTTATACACATACGTAGCATGAGAGAGTGCGGGGAGCTTATACTGTTTTTGTAATATTAAAGATTGATTATGATAAATAACGTAAACGGCAACGTAAAGAGGAATAAGTTAATAAAACTGAATGCACTTATACACACAAAGACTGCTTAACGTGGTTTTGGTTTTCTTTTCTTTCGTTTTTTTGTGTGTGTTTGGTTTCGTGCGTTTTCCTGATGCAGCAGCAGCATCCTTTGTTTCTTTGTTCTTTGTTTCAGGTGCGATTGCTCCCAGTCATGGATTTCGATTGTTTGGTCAGGACATCAAAGCAGCCGAAGGAGGGTGGGGAGGGGGACGAGACTTGCACACACATGTAACCAAGTGGCCAAAGTTATGGGTTTCTTTCAGAGAGTTTAAATTGCATAGCTTCTTGGCGTTACCCAACAGGATGGATGTGTGAGGTTGTTGGTGCAGACGCGGGATAGTATCCACTCAAATTTGTGTGCAGGTGACGTTTAATTCGATGAGGGTTGCATTGATTTATTGTCGTTTCACTTTCAAAAGGCAGTGGCTTTGGCCATGACGAGGAGACGGTGAATAGGTGAATAGGGGCGGCTATTACATAAGAAGGGAGGATGATTAGGTAAGAATGTGTTGAAATGAAAAGTTAGAGAGCAGCCAGCATAACTCTGCTGTTGAGATGGGTAGGTGAAAGTAGGGGTTCAGTAAGAGAAGGCGTTACAATGGCCGTAACAGTTAAAGTGAAACCAACGTGAAAAATTTGTTTCCAAATTCAGGGAAATAAGAAAATTCCTAGAGGGAAAAAAGCGGTGATGGGATCATTGTGGCAGAAGGTTTGTAGCCCGCGGATTATGAACGAATGTTGATCATCTGGTAAGCTAACTTTTCTTCATCTGAACCGTTAGATGAAAGCAAAATCATATACGACGCTAGCAGAAACGTTTAAGACTTTTGATGGTCAAATGTTGATGGACAATCCAAGCGATATGACAACTACATCCGATAACATTAGAATAAAGCGTGTGTCGTTATCCGAACTTTACCAGGCAATTAAAAATCTGAAAAATAACAAAGCACCTGGCTATGACTTAATTACCGGACAAATACTCAAGGAATTACCAAAAAAAGCGATTATTAAACTCCAATATTTAATAAATGCCTCGTTTAGACTATTATATGTCCCAGATTCGTGGAAAGTGGCAGAAGTGATAATGGTCCCGAAACCGGGTAAGCCGCCAAACGACAAAAAATCATATAGACCAATATCACTCCTGCCTATAATATCAAAGCTATTCGAGAAACTTCTATTGCGACGTATTCAACCAATCATAGAAGAAAGACGACTTATCCCTGATCATCAATTTGGATTTCGCACGAATCACTCCACAATTGACCAGGTATATAGAATAACTAACGAAATTGAAAAAGCATTGGAGGAAAAAAAGATTTGCTCTAGCGTTTTACTTGACGTGTCACAGGCTTTTGACAAAGTTTGGCACGATGGTCTAAAATTGAAACTTGAGAAGGATCTTTCCGAAAAATATATATAGAATTCTAAAATCCTACCTCGACAATAGAATATTCAGAGTTAAGTACGGAATGGACTACTCCGGGTTTAAAGAAATTGCGGCCGGAGTTCCGCAAGGGAGTGTTCTTGGTCCCACTCTGTTTCTATTATATACACGCGACATACCTCAAACTGAGGGTACAGTAGTGGCAACGTTCGCGGACGATACGGCTATTCTCGCTACTGAAAGCACAATCGAGTCCGCTACCGAAAAACTGCAACTAGCTCTAAACAAAATATCTGATTGGACAAAACTCTGGCGCATTGCTCTTAATGAGACTAAATCCACGCACATTAATTTCACATATAAAAACATAGACAATTTACCCGTCTTCATTAATTTGGTACAAGTACTGTACGCAAATGAAGCCAAATA
The DNA here is from genome assembly GCA_930367185.1 of Myathropa florea. Lineage (NCBI taxonomy): Eukaryota > Metazoa > Arthropoda > Insecta > Diptera > Syrphidae > Myathropa > Myathropa florea. The sequence continues at coordinate 124,242,318 of OV884002.1, read as the reverse complement.
TCTCGGGATGACGTTAGACGCAAAGCTCAAATGGAAGGCACACGTCAAAAAAAAACGTGACGAACTTGAGAATCGATTTAGAGAAATGTACTGGTTACTCGGACGACATTCCAAGTTAAGCATATATAACAAACTACTTATATATAAGCAAGTGCTAAAGCCTATATGGACCTACGGTATACAACTCTGGGGTTGCACTAAAGCAAGTAACAGAGAATGTATACAGTCATTCCAAAATAAGGTTTTAAGAGCTATCGTGAGTGCTTCCTGGTATCTTCGTAACAGTGATATACAAAGGGATCTACAAATCGCAACCGTGGACGAAGAAATAACAAACTTCGCTAGGAAGTTGCGAACTCGACTTCATGGTCATTGTAACCATGCCATACTCCAAACATTGGACATGCGAAACCTCGTGCGCCGACTTCAACGAACGAAACCGTTCGATTTAGCGCAATGAGTAGTAGCCGCTCCTAACGGTTTAAACAGGTGATTTTACGGAAAATCTACCTGCCTCACGCGTAAAAATATTGAAAGCGAAACTACTGGATGAGGAAACTTAGTTGTAGTAAAGTACAAAATTTTAAAAGCGAAGGGTGTGTTTAGTCAGTACAAATCTGACACTACTATGAGCACACGGGTATCATAGTGTCTTATTGAAGATTCACACCAACCCACGAAAAAAAAAAAAAAAAAATATACGACGCAAGACTAGTAGAGAACATCGCTGGAAACAATCACCACCACTGCCTTGTCAAGACAGTCATTGAAAGTTATTTTTAAAATTTCTCCTTACTGTTTGAACAGGATGTGTCCAAATGGCACATTCTTCCAGCAAAAATATGCTTTGTATGTAGTTCAGGATACACAACATCAATGTGCACTATTTAAAGTGCAAAGAATCGGTGCTTATTTACGGTAACAGCAACGAAAATATACCAAGTAAACCACGCATTGTGTGAAATACTTTTTTGCAGCGCTGCAGCTCGAGGTAGACATGAGCCTTAACTAGAAAGCCTCTCCAGCTATCTTTTTCTGCCTCCAGCTGCGCACACCATGTTGGTTGAGGTCGCTCTCCACATGTGTGAGCCACCTCCCCCACTGTCTCAGAATCAATTTTTCTTGTTGAAATGCTGCAATAAAATAGGCCACCATTTGACGAAAAGGAACGTCTTAGAAGGCAATGGAGTTTTCTTCAAGTGGAAGCTCATGTCAATGAAGGCGTGAAAAAAGTTAAATTCACTTTACACATCTGCGGTAGAAACTGCCGCAGGAAGTGGGGACCAAACCCAAAAACTATCTTGTGGGTGGCTACTGTTAGACCCATTTTAGCTTATGGCAGCGTAGTCTGGTGGTTACTGGTAGAGTCCGACCGAAGGCCAGTTTTTCGGCCGAAGCCGAACTTCGGCTTTTTGATCACCTTCGGCCGAAGCCGAAGCTGAATATGATGGTATTACCAAATACTAAGGAATCTACAAAATTATTGTTTTTTTTTTTTTTTGTAGCGAACTAACAAGTGACACCGATTTGAAACATATTCTACAAGATGCTTGCGCATATGTTTACTGAAATAGCTCTAAATTGGATTTTTAACTGCTTTTTTATGTGCTTTCTACCTGAAACCATTCAAATAAATAACATGCATTTATAAAGCCCACTTAATAGTTTACCAACTTGCTTAAGAAAAATCTGTTGATTTTAAAGCAGTAAACAATCGCACTTTCAAAATACAAAATATCCGCCAGTAACAAAAAAAAAACACACCGTTCCTTGCAACTTCACTTTGATACTACTGACACACTAGCAAATTTTACACAACAAAACAAACACGGCGTGACAGTACCAGCCATGTTCTTTGGATCTTACTGCGTATTCATTTTTCGTCGAACCTTATGGCGCCCATCGGAACTGTGAATGTGAAATTTACTCTCGTCCAAGAATATAACGCTATTCCAGAAATCCATTTCCTTTTGTGAGTGATTTTTGGCGAATCCAACTTGTTTTTGGCCAAATACGCAGTAAGATCCACAAAACATGGCTGGTACGGTGAAACATGGTGGCGGATCAGTAATGGTTTGAGGGTATATGGCGGCATCTGGTGTTGGCAATTTAGTATTTATTGAGACAGCAATGAGTCGGTACGATTACCTCAACATACTGAAGAACAATCTCCACTAGAGCGCGCACAAATTAGGTTTGGAGGGTTCATTTATATTCCAACAAGACAATGACCCAAAGCACACTTCCCTGGTTCTGAAGGAATGGTTGCTGTACAATGTGCGAAAACAGCTCAAAACACCACCTCAATCACCGGATTTAAATGTCATCGAGCATTTGTGGGATCATCTCGAACGTCAAATCCTAAACCATGACATTAGGACCAAATCCGAGCTTAAGGCTATTATACAGAACGAATGGGAAAAGTAGGTAGGTATGATGTGGCTTAGATGTGCACTTAGACCAGAGTTGATCCATTGTGCCGTTGGGAAAAAGTAAGTCCGAAAGTAACTCAAAAGCTTGTTACCTCCATAGGAGAATAAAGGCAGTTATTACTGCTTAAGGATATCCAACTAGGAATACATTCCAGTAATTTCCGATAAATCTCTCTTTTTCAATACTGTGTAAGGGCAGTTCATTATTTTTGAATACAAAATGAGAGATGTATTGGCAGCACCACAACAATCTACTACTTGTTCCTTTTCTATATGTTTCGTTTGTTCCCATTCCATTTGTAATAGTTTTTGTATTGTTTTATTAAGAAGTCAATGTTAACAGTTAAGTTCAATTTGGTACAGCGGAATAAAAGCAGATGGTTGTGTTTGAGAGTTAAAGAAAAATGGTAAACGTTTTATTCCTTACAATATTCAGAAGTGGGATCTGCGACTCAAAATTGATATATAAAATATATAAACGTGAAAAGAATGAACTTCAACGATCTGAACGTGGAGCAGTTAAGACGACGATGCAAGGACGCTGGACTTCCTCTGCAAGGAAAAAAGATGGAATTAGTCGAGGCACTAACAACGTATCATCAGCAGCAGCAGGAGGAGAAAGAGAAACGCATGCGAAAGCTTGAAGATGAGATACGCCGCTTAAATGCACGTAATGAGGATATGAAGATATCAAATTCTACCGTTTTGACGACACCATGTACGACGGAGTATAATTCGACATACTCATACAATAGTTTCGGCAGCCTGACTTCGACAATCATTCCTCCAACCACGAACCAATGGCATGCAACAAGTCATACACCTCTGCATCAGACACAAATGTACGGCTGTCCCGTGTCTTCACCAGTGCCATTGCCGCAACACATCAACATGGGATGCGAACAAATACAGATACCATCCGCGACATGCAATAATGAGAACAATGTCAGAGAGGCGATCGACATTATACCAGTTTTCGATCCAACATCTCCTTCCTCCTTACCGACACAGCAATATATTCGGCGTGTAGAGATGCTCAAGACAACATATCAGTGGTCTGATAAGACTGCGATATTCGGCGTTTTGACGAATTTAAGAGGTCCGGCGAAAATCTGGGCAGAGGGTCAATCATTCATCTTTCCGACCTGGATTGCGGTCACTGAAGCATTTAAAAGGGATTTCCCAAGTGACTTTGACATTGCAGATGTGCATTTAGAAGCCAACAATTTAAAATGGGAAATAAGCACTTCTTTTGAGGACTATTTTTACACGATGCTGTCAGTTTGTCGTAGAGGAGAACTCTCAGAAGCCAGCATAATAAAGTACTTGATACGTGGTATCAAGGATGATACCTTAAAATCAAATCTTTCACTGATGTGTTTCACCACTTGCAACGAGGTGCTCACTGCTGTGCTACGATATTTGGGCAACAAAAATCTGAATCGTCTTCAAAAAGGGAACCGAGAGACGAACGTTTACGTCTCTCGGAAATCAGGTGAGTTTAAACCATCAAACACGAACTCGAATACTGCCAAAAGAGATTGTTTGTTTCAATTGCTCCAGGGAAGGACATATTTCAAGACGCTGTCCAGAACCACAGCGACGGGAACGCTGTGCGGTTTGCTACCGTACTGGTCATTCAACCGGAGATTGTCCTTACAGAAGAGAAACAACGAAAACACAACCAAACGTTCATAAAATTACTGCAGCAACGGTTTTGACTGAATCGTCAACAACAAACGGCTGCAACGAAATGGATGACGATGGGACAACGAAGGATATTACTTCCCAGAACAACGAAGCAGTTCTGAAAACGGTCGCCGTGAATGGAAGTGAAACGATTGCCTTTATTGATCCAGGGAGCGTATATTCTCTGATTAAGAAGTCCTTAGTCAAAAACGACGAAACAAAAATTCCTTGCTGCGTTATTTTGCGGGGATTTGCTGGTGGCGAATACAGTTGTGATTTCAAGATTCGCAAAGTCGTCGAAATCGATAAAAAACAATATGACGTGGAGTTGCTAATTGTCAATGATGAGTCCATTTCGAATGACATTCTTTTGGGACGTGATCTACTCTGTCAGGGAAATAAACGTTTAATTATCGAAGGAGCTGATTGCTGGATTGAAGAAGCAGATTCTCTGGAAACTAATACTGTATTGTCAGCTGAACAAGAGCAACGATTAAAAGACATACTCGCTAAACATCCGAAATGTTTCTCTAAAAGCGTAAAGGATTTAGGAAAGCGTTCGACGGTAAATATGGTAATAACAACAACGACCAATATTCCTGTTAACCAAAAGCCGTACAGAATCCCTTTCGCCAAACGTGAAATTGTTGGACAAATACAAGAACAAGAGAAGAGCTTTCCGCAAACATTTCAGAAGCAGCGAAGGCGAATGGCGCATCGGAAAAGAAGAATAAAAGGACTACGTTGTGGATTTTCGACTTGCGAAACAAACCTTTTACTGAGAGATGACGAAAATTCCTTTGCTTGTTGTGAATCTGGAAAGAAGGCTTTAAAGGGAGAGTTTGAGGATTATGGAAAAGCATTCAAGTTCAACAACGTTATTGGATGTTACTTGAATTTGAACAGTACCCCGTGCACCATAAAGTTCACGTTGAACGTGGAGGACCTTAGTACAGCGTTTGAATTCGACAAATTCATTCTCGGCGAAGAAGGTGCACTCTTTCCACACGTGCTCACAAGCTGTTATGAATTCGTCGTGAACTTTGCTGACAGCGAGATTTTACTTGGCAAAGTGAAGCGGCCTAAGCGAACGAGGAAAAAGGAGAAACCTCGCAAAGACAGCCTCAAATCAGAGGAGAAGCGAGCTATGGCGCTGCAGTTCCTGATGGACGACGAGGACGATGAGAAACGACATTTCACCCCGGAGAAACTCATTAAAGCGAAAACCAAAACGAAGTCAAAGAAGAGGAAGAAAACGCTAAAGAAATCGAAGGAAGAGGTGGACAGTGCTAAGAATCACGTCGACACCAACTTCGAAGTGATTCTCGATGATCTCCTTGCAATTGATAAATGTCAGCAAGCTTTGAATAACTTGAACGAGGAACGCATAAAGTGGAAGGAGCGGTATGACAGACAACACTCCAAGACGAGGGAGTATTCCGAAAATGACTTAGTCGTCTTGGAACATGAACCGCCTGCAACTGGAACTTCACGAAAATTGGAGCCGAAGTACCGTGGGCCATTTGTGGTGACAAAAGCTCTAGGCAATGACCGGTACTTGGTTGAGAGCATCGACGGTACTACTAACACAAATCGCAAATTCGTTTCAGTCTATGCTTCAGATAAAATGAAACCGTGGTGCGGAGCATCCTTGGACCTCGATGGTCTAATTGATACTGACAGCGAGTATGACAGCGAGACTTCCGATGCAGAGACATCTGTGGTCGAGGACGACCACAATCAGAAATCAGCTACATAGAGATACTCAACTCTTTCCCTTCTACCCTCATGACGTCATCTGACAGCGTTTTTTATAACATTTTTTCGTACAGTATCCGTGAATACGTGTGATTTGTTTTGAACAGCTGATTGACTTCCCCTCCAAACAAATTCATGCAAAACATGCATTCCTTATCTACATACATATGTGAAGAAATCTATCAGGGGGTTGGCCATACCCCCACTCTCCTTTTTTTCCAAACGCTATCACAAATCCTTTGCAATACGTTCACCACGAAAAGAAGGGGAAGTTCAACGAAAACGAAATGTTCAGTAAGAGCATTCATTTTACATAAATAATTACGACTGGAAGGACTATTGGAAACTATTAATTATCGGTTATTTTTAAATTGAAGTTTAAATTATTATATTATGAAATATATGGAAATAGGTTTGATATATTTTTTATTTATTCTAATTTCATTGGAAATACTGAAACAATCAGAGAGATAAGTGATAAATGTACTTATTGACGTTGAACCTGAGAAAATCAAATAAAATAGTTAACAAAATTAAAATTCATCCTTAAGTATTGAAATGACCGAAGTATCTCCTTGTGATCTTCAGATTTAAGAAAACAACTGGTTTGTTTTTTCAAAGTGTTCCTTTATTAAACGTTAATATTGAAATTCAGAAAATTTTTTTGTTTTGAATTCCATTGATTTATGCATTTATTTTAGTTTTTTCGTGATAATGCATTAATGTTTCAAAACATCCTTAAAAAAGACAATTTTATTTCCAACATTTTTATATTTTCCTTTGTTTAGGAATTCAAAGGCTATATTCACAAATAACTACGGATGAAATTAAATATGCATGAATCTATATAAGTATATGCAGTTATGTATACAACTTGTTTTTTTAATTTATTTGTACTTCTGCAATCGTGTTTTTTTTTATTTGAAGAATTAATTTTGTTATTTAGATACAACAATGCAGAGTAAATGTGAATAAATACGGAGTGATAATTATGAAATATCATCTTACACAATTAAATAGTATCCAAATATACAACATGTACAATTTTTAATGTCAATATATTAAGCAAAATTTTTACAACAATATCCAACGTTTTTTTAATATTTGAAAAATGTTCGGCCTCATGAACACAACCAGTGCATTATTCCAGTAGTGGGCAAATTCGACAAAAAATGACACTATCATGGGCAAATGTCCGCCATTTTCGTGGGCAAATGTCCCAGGATAACGGGAGTTCGTTAAACTCTGTGGAAGTGTGCGTAAAAATTTGGCAGTGTGCGTAAAAATAAGGCAGTATGCGTGAGTTTAACGAAAATATTGGAAAATCTGGAAAAATATTGGAAATGGACGGTCATAGGCGAGACGAAAAAAGCTCGAGAGTTGAGTATCTCTCTGTAGTTGATTTCTGACCACAATGCAGGAATGGCTGAGTTGTAAGGGCAGTTCATTATTTTTGAATACAAAATGAGAGATGTATTGGCAGCACCACAACAATCTACTACTTGTTCCTTTTCTATATGTTTCGTTTGTTCCCATTCCATTTGTAATAGTTTTTGTATTGTTTTATTAAGAAGTCAATGTTAACAGTTAAGTTCAATTTGGTACAGCGGAATAAAAGCAGATGGTTGTGTTTGAGAGTTAAAGAAAAATGGTAAACGTTTTATTCCTTACAACTGTATACTTACTTTTGTGAGATGAAATTTTAACAGTATCTTACTTTGTTTTTTAATATTTTTGTTATTGTTATGAGCATTAGAATAGCAAAATAAATATGTATAACATGTTACCTAAAGTTTATGCAGTTTCGCTTTCTAGTTAATGCTTCGGTCAAGATTCGTTATTTTTTACGGTGCATACTTACTTTTGTGACTGTTTGTATATCCTGCAAAGAAAAGTACGGAAAAAACCGTAATTCTTTTTTACAGAAAACAGAAAATTCAACATTCGGCTTCGGCAAAATCTTCGGTCTTATTTGGCCGAAGCCGAAGGTGATATTTTTAGCCGAAGGTGGCCGCAGCCGAAGCCGAAACCGAATGTTCGGTCGGACTCTGGTTACTGGTACAAGCTCCATTCTAACAACTGGCTTGAAAACAAACCTGCACATCCTACCTTTAGATCTTTTTATGAGGTTATTACTTACTTATTTACAAGATCTGCGACCCTGCAAAGTCTGAGCTTAAGCCATTTCCGCCATCCATTGTTGTCTTGCATCCGCAATTACTTGGTCTTGATGACTGGAAGCAGCGTTCCGGGACCGCCAACAATGGAAGGCGGCAATTGTTTAGGCATTTATACCAGAAGTTCAGTCAGTATCTTTGCTAAAACTTGGTGTTATGCGCTCGATGTGGTGGAATCATTTTAGTCAACGGGTTTTTACCTTCCGGACTATGTCCACATCATTGCGCAGGTAATAAAGTTCGCGGTTGTCTTTTCCTCTATTCGTCTTTCTCGGAGACAGGACCAAATAAACGACGTAGAAGTCACACGATAGCGCATCTTCTTACAAAAATCCAGAACCGTACTGCACGTGCATGGCGTAATTTTTAGCGTAGATCGACACATTCGGTTCAATTATCCCGGGATTCCGATTTCGACCATCGTATCGAATAGTTCCTTGCGATGAGTGCTGTTGTATGCGGCTTTAAAATTAAAGAAGAGGTAGTGTGTATCGATTTAAGATTCGCTTAACTTTTCTAAGACTAGGCGGAGTGTGAAGATGTGTTTCATAGTCCATTGCCGGCCCGATACGTGCCGATTAGTGTGGTGAAAACAGGCTTTAAACGTTCACCCAGTATGCAAGGAATTATAGGCCAAATTTAGCAGCGAAATACCTACATACAGCCTTGGCCAAATGTATTAAGCACTTTTATTTGTTTGTCAATGCTGCCAAATCACTTATCGGAAGTAATTAGTTTGAATTTTATGGTTTTCGGCAACACTATCCGAGGTTGTAAACGATTTTTATTTTTTCCTCTCCTTTTATTAATTTTTTTGCTTTTTGAAGATATAACGAATCTTAAAGGGTGTCTAATACATTTGGCTAAGGCTGTATATTGTTGTTGATGAGGTAGGATCGCTTTTATGTGTGGGGCATATGAAGCTGGTATTCAAGTAGTTCCAGTAGTCAGCAAAAGCAATTGGTCCTTCGATTTCGCTCATAAGCAACAATTTTAACGGTACAGCTTAGATGCATCGATGTTTGCAAAACATGTTAACATCAATGTTTTGATCACTGATGCATCGACGGTCCATTTAGGTACAGTTCGTCGTATATATAGCAAGGGGCGAAGTATTTGTGTCTGTAGCGACAGCCAAGCTGTGCTTAAGGCCCTGCTGAACCCTTTAACCACTTCCACGATAGTTCAGGAATGCAAGTCTTCTCTGAATTTGATTGGTAGCTTAAATTCGCTAAGACTTTTTTGGGTCCCGGGACACGACCGGATTACGGGAAATGAAATCGCCGGGCGAGGATCAGATGAGGCATTCTCAGAACCTGAACCTACGCTGGGACTGCCCGCGTCCTTGGTTAGGGCTTCCATCGATGGTTGGACTTTTTGAGAGCACAACCGTGGCATGACTCTCCAGGATTTAGACAGACCAAGCGCATGCTCCTCAACGTCTGTAAGAATCCCGCGGCTTTCTTGTTATCTCTTAACAGAAAAGACTACAGACAACTTACCGGCATACTAACGGGGCACTACACCTTCGCCAAACACCTAAGTGTGCTCGGCCTATGTGATGAAACCCTCTGCCACGCCTGTGGAGAAGACGATGACACTGCAGAGTACTTCCTCTGCCATTGGCCCCTCTTTGCTCGGATCAGGTGGCAGTTATTCGGTGACAGCTGATGATGTAGGTTCCTCATCACAGAAGCGCCTACTGGTCTTCCTTCGGAGGACCATGAAATTTCAGCAAAAGTAGGTTGCTGCCTGGTGGTACAATGGACCAGTTTTTGAGTCTGAGTGCTCCGGTGTAGTGTGACAAAAAACTACGACAAAAAAAATATAGCCAACAATTTTTGTGATGAAGAAGATAAATAAAACATCGGAAAACCATCGATGTATTGTTGTTAATACCCATGTTTTTTGACATCGATTTTTGTCGTGGTGTAACCATCGATGTTTTAAAGAATGATGCTGCATCCCTATGTGTGCTAATGTTCCTTCATAAGTGGAGGGGAGCCAGAGCTTAAGGGCTATAAGCGGCGAACTGTGAATTGCGAAATTCGCGAATTTTGACACTTCATTTATGTGGAATCCGTCGGTGGCAGCGAATTGTCAGAAATTGAAATTCGAAATTTCAAATGTTCGCGTCAAGAGATTTCGCGAATTTGTGTCGCGACTGACAATTTGCTTCTACCGGGGGATTTCACATAAATGAAGTGTAAAAATTCGCGAATTTCGCAGTTCGCAGATTGTAAAAAACAATCCTTTTGGATCGTTTAACAGTTTGCGAAATCAATAATTTTCTTATATAACAATTTTTCGAGTTTTTACTTACAATGAAAAAATTCGATAATTCAAAATGTACATTCTGGCATACCAAAAAGTGTGCATTTCTGCTGATATTTCCTGAATTATGGTCATTTCGAAACATTCGCGTTCGCCCCTCATATGAAAGGACCTATACTCGCTGAGCATTGTCATTGACTCCAAAGAGACGGAGCCGTGTAAGTATTGAAGGTATTCTTTGGGAATCAAGCTTAGACTTCAAGCGAAGCAGTCGACGAACTTACCCACTACGTCCGATGTATATTTATTGAGTTCCTGTCTATAAGAATAGACCAAATCATTGCTGTAATCATCTACCGTTCCAGTGCTCTAGAAAAATGCGAAATAAAAGCCAAGTTACCATCACAATCGATGTCGCTTGTATTCACAACCCAAGAGAAAACCAAATAAAAAATGCTCCACATTATAAAATTAAGTACATATAATATACATATGTGATATATTATACCTTCTTTATAATAATTATATTTATGATCATTTTCTGTTTCATTTTTGTTTTATTATTTTTTTTTTCTTTTGTGGTTTTGTTTTGTGATTTCTCTTTTGTTTGATGTTTCTCTCCTCACATCCTCTGTTTATTATGAACCATTATGAATAATAAAAAAGAGACAAACAATAAACATACACATCTCGTCTATGCAATAATAAAAAAAATAAAAGAACTCATGTATGAATTTAAATTATGTAAAAAAAACACTATATACGATTTAATATAACGGTATACGATTCGACGTCAAGTGAAAATAAAATAATCAAACAAAGTCTCCAATACATACGAGGACTACAAAAATCATACGATAAAAAATATATAATATTTAATTTTTCACTTTTGTTTGTCGGTCTATACTTTTGCGAATATATTTAACTATCTTTTGTTGGGTTTCCCGCTTTTTTCTTCTTTTTTTTTTGTTTTCCCTCACAATTTCTCTCATTTTCTCTCTTGTAACACATCGGAAATCCAGCAGAAATAATTACTATGTATACAAGTGTGTTGTGCACGATGAAAGGCAAAACAAGTACAAAAAAAAAACTATATAATTGTGTGTTAAGAAATTAGAACAATACTGTTGTTTCTGTTGTTGTAGTGGCTTGAAAAATCACTAAACTCGTGTATACATATACCCTCTAAATACATATATATTCAACTGCATGACAAAATAACATTCTGCGCGTCTCACATTTGTTTTGTTGGGTTCCTCTTAAAATTTATTTATAATTCTCCACTTTTATTTATAATCAATGATATATATAATCTTTTGTTGAATTTAAAATTAATTTAAACAAACAGAACTGTTTTCGATTTGGCCATATTTATTTGATTTTTCCTTCGATCCTTTTAAGGTTTTTAATTTTTGTTTTTTCCAAAGATTTCCTTTATGATTTTTGTTTTTGTTTTTATTTTGTTTTGTCATCAAACATCGCTTTAGCTATACAATACATAATCATCATCATCTTCATCATGTCTTATTTGATACAATTTGTAAAAATAAAAAAATATATTTAATCGATAGTAAACGAACAGAAAAATAAAGAAAAATGAAAACTGAACGAAAGCGCAACTAACTAACTAAGTAAACTAAAACCTAATGTAAACTAAACAAGAAGAAAAGAAACACGTATGTATGTATATATGGACATTGAATATGACAAAAGAAACGAACACAAGACGTACGTTGTGCCGGTGCTTCTTTTAAAGCTAAACAGGAAGAATTTAACAAAAAAGAAAAAGAAAGAACTACCAAAAGGAATATTTCTAACTCTGCATATTTTCGAAATCTTCGCATTCGCCCTTGCAGGCAAACAACAGCAGGGATGAGCACAGGGTGGGATAAAATGAATGCATTCAAAAGCCTAGCTCTGGTCTTATCTTTCGATGTACGTTGATGTAGCTCTGGTCTTATTTTGGTTCGTTGTCCGTTTATGTAGTTTGCTACGAGAGTTAAACAAGGAAAATTCAATTACACCGTGCCATCAAGAGCACAGCATTAGAAGCACAAAGCAGGCTAATGGTATTTTCACTACTTAAACTAGGTCATACTTGGAAGTGCAAACTTTGAGGTTAGGAGAAGAGTTTGAACGAAGCAGGCTAGTGGCGTTTTCTTTAGTTTTCGGGCTAGAATAAGTTTGGGCATATTCGAAAATGCAAACTTTTCACAACAACTTTGAATATCGAGTTTGCACGAAACAGGCTAATGACGTTTTCTTTAGTTTTTGAGCTAGAATAAGTTGGGGCGTATTCGCCAGGCTGCACTGAAGTCGATAGGATCCTGTACAACGAAATCAAAGGCTGTCATGAATTGCCGCATTTCACTGAAGTCCATCAGCCACCATAAGGTCAAACTCTGCTGGGTCCCGGGCCACAGCTTAATCGCAGGGAACGAGAGAGCGGACGAATTGGCCAGACAAGGATCTGAAATGAACATCAGCGAAGCGGATACGTCATTACGACCACCGATCAGTGCATTGTACCGGATCATAAGCGAAACAATACAAAAAGAGGCCAACTCGATTTGGCTTACAAGAAATGATTGTCACACGTCAAGATCAACGTGGCCAAAGCTTAATTACGGCAAAACAAAGAAGCTTTTGGCATTGGACAGAAACTCGATCCGTATGCTCGTCGGAGTGATCACAGGACACTGCCCCATAGGAGCAATGCTCCGGAAATGGAATGCGGAGTCCAGCGACCTTTGCAGGAGCTGCGGCGACGAGGAAGAGACCGAGACGATCCAACATCTGCTTTGCCACTGCCCAGCTCTCCAGAATCGGCGCCTGGCTTCGTTGGGCCAGAGATTCTTCACAGAGACTGCGGACTTAGCGAATGCAGACATATCGGATCTGCTAAAATTCATAAAGAGCACGGAGTGGTTCCAGCCATCGCGTGACAGGATAGGTTATTAGATTGCATACTCCGCATTTGAAGGGATTCACAATGGGCCCCATGGCCTCCGAGTGGAAGTGATGCCTTAACCATCACACTCCCCTTCCAAAACCTAACCTAACCTAACCTGGAGCGTATTCGAAAATGCAAACTTTTCACATGAACTTTGAATATCGAGTTATCTTTCTTTGCACTTACTCTGTTGTCCCTTACAGGCTCCAAATGGTTTCCCGTTAATATTCAATTGGATTGACCTCAGTCAATCCATGTGGCTGCACAACGGATCAAATCTGGTCTAAGTGCACACTCTAGCCACCTAAACCTACCTACCTACTCTGTTGCTCTTGTTTTGAGCAAGTTTAGCCAGCATTTCCGAGTAGGCCCCAGATCTAGGTTTGCATTAAAATGACTTCAAATTGTCTTGATATATGTGGGTGTTTACATGCAACTGGGCAATCTGCCTGGGCGGGCAAGATCTTCTTCGTGTGCCACACCCAAAAATGAGGAAAATATATCTAAAACGGAACGATAAGGGATGAAAAGAGGCATGCTTCACATAAGAGTCTGGAGTCTATTGCAATAGAATTGTTACCTCGTGAAATTTCAGATATATCAGTGGGATTTTTCTTAAATCACACATCATTTGAAGTCACTGAAAAGAGTCTGGGTGAGTTTGTAATCGCAGCATTGGTGCAACGTCAAGCGTTCTTAATTGCAAACATTTGGCAATGATGTTTTGCATCGCGTTCTGAAATGCAATCGCTGCGCAAGCAAAAGAAACCAGCGCAAAACATAGATCATTCTGATGCGACGAAATGTTTTTTTTATTTTCCGACACAATTGCCTCTTTTTTTCATGTCTTAAATATATTTAAGTATGCTGTCATTAATAATAATGGCGGCGCTATAGTCCGAGGTGGACCTGGGCCTAGCCTCTCAGTCACTGTAGTTGCCAACATTATTAACCAAATTATTTAGAAAAACTGTTGCCATTTTCTACAGTTTATAAAAAAAAGAAACAATTGGCGTTCAGAAACACCAACAAAATTAAAGCATCGTGATGCATCGCAACATCAAAAGATCGTTGCGTCGCATCACATAGGCAGTGATGCTTACGCGATGCGCATTTTGTTGACGCTTGCAAACTCCACTTTGAAAGTGGATTTTCGGGTGAAGACTACTTTTTGGCGCATCCCATTCATTTCGCTTGTGAAAACCACATATTCTGTCTCCGAAACACTTGCATTCTTCCACTCATGTAATCACCGTCACCGGGAAAGTGATTTCAAGAATTTTTTGCATTTCCGACCTTTTTGCGGCCCTCTGGTTTTCTTGGTTGGGATATGGGAAAATATCCTGCCAGTCATTGTTTATTTATTCAAAAAATAAGTTCTACTCTATTACAAGCGTTGACCAAGCGAAGATTCACGATCATGCATGAAAAGTCCATATCCTAGTTGTGACTATGACTCCCTGCTTGTGATGGCGGTATGTATGCATCTATTCGAAAATGCCAATGCAAATGCCTAAGCAAAGCAAGACCAACTGCGCAATTTTGTTCAAGTTTTGCGGAAAAATGTGTGCTTCTGTCGTTTAGAATTGATAGCTTTATCGTATGAGAATTCTCGAAAGCTATGCTTTGCATAGTTAACATTTCCGAATGGGCTCGCTAACGCTTATCAGAACCAGGCTAAGTTCGTAAGTGTCAACAATTCCGAATGTGGTCTAGGTTTCAAATGCTTTTCAGAACCAGTTTATGCAAGTGCATGTTCAGTCCCATTTCAGAAATAGTGAAACGATGTTAGGAAAGGAATCCTTGGAAGTAGACAAGAATGTGAACCAACTCGACAATGAGTTCAAGTAACAGTGCAAACTGAAAAGCCTCGTGAGAAAGCAAGCACCTGAAATGCAACCTAAGTGCAATAGAAGTCTCAGAAGCATAATCTTGAAATTTCTTCAAACAAAACAGCAACGGATTTCAGTCTGCACTCAAGCTGTCTTCGAACTCATACTCCCATTTCTACGTAGTGAAATCTGGTTGAATCTGGCGCTGTATACCTTCTTCAACTCTAAACAAGTGCCACAACGCAACAGAGGACGTCAAAAGACTAAGGTAAAACACTCAAGTAAAAAGGTTGAGGTCACAACCAATTTGACTTGTGGAGAGGGATATCAAAAGATCGTGCTAGCTGGAGAGGCTTATTGGTTGGGACACAGGTACACAGGTTGGGACGCGGACTGTAGTCTTATAGGAAGAAGACATTTTTGTCGGATGTTTTTAGCAATTTTTCAAATCTATTAATTCGGTGTGCGTTAAAAATATTATTTCCCCAAGTGAAGTGAAAGAAGAAAAGTGTACAAAGAGAATTGCGATCACTTTAGTGGGGATAGGCAACCATGGAAAACGTATGAGAAATAAGACGTACACCCTACTTCTTTCAAAAACGTTTAACTACTTTTTTTATTTTTAACGCATTCGTTTACTTTTTCACAATTGTACCTTCGCCTGTCTGAATGAAAGTACCATTCCATAAAATGAATTCTGGTTCACAAACCTGGAGAACAGACGTAAGACGTAAGAGAACACCCACTTTTTAGGTAAAAAACTGCCCTCTTACAATACCCCTATATTTGTTGAGGTTATGGCAGAAAAGCAAGTTTGTTTGGGGGAAAAAATACTCCTCCAGAAATTGCATCCTACTTTGTCACTGATTATTTGGTGGTTGGTTAATTTTGTTTTGCTGGTGGTTAATTTAATTTGGTCTACACTCTAATAAATTAAATGCTAATGGACACATTCGCTTTCTAAATTTTGAGGGGGAGTCATTTCTTTTAACTTCCTGCCTCCGTCTGACTGTCTGAAACCTTTCGTTGATATGAATTTTCTTATAAAATGTAGAGTCTTTGTTGAAACAGAATTATATAAGCGAAACTTGACAATTCAGGGAATATCTCAAATTAACGTTGACTCGTTAACTGGGCTTCTTCGTTTCTTGATGATCCTAAAGCGTGGGAGAGCTAATGCTTATTTTGCAAGTTAATTCAGTTCATCGATGCGATTCACCGATATAAATGTAATTTCAGAGTTTCTTGTCTATTGTGAAAATATGAACGATTTTATGTGAAATTATTAAGTAAACTGTGACAAACGAGTGGAAGAGATTTTTGGGTCTTTCGAAAGTCTCCTAAATCCGGGCTATTGCAATAGACTAGTTACCTCGTGAAATTTCAGATATATCAGTGGGATTTCTCTTAAATCACACATCATTTGAAGTCACCGAAAAGAGGGTTTACTTTTGCGATTTAGTTCAAATTAAAGCTAAGACAAGGTGGACCTTTTTTAACTTTAAACCCTCGTTTTGTATTGTTGAAATGGGGGATAAGATGTGGATGTTTGTGGCCGTGGATTTAACCTGAGTCGCTCTTGAATGATGCAAGAATAGTCATTTTCAAAAAAAGACAAGGATTGACGTGAAGTTTAACGTGAAGAATTGAGATCAGAGACTTTGCACCGCAACCTGACCTCTGGCCAATTAATGAGATTTTGGCCGATGCCAGTCCACCAGGGTACTAAGATACTCTGAATGTTCCTGAAGGTCCTACTCAACGAGTTACCGTCCTCTTCGAAGCTGGGTCAGCTTAAAGGACAGAACATTCAAGAAAGAGAGTTACACTCCCTTCGAAGCTGCGTCAGCTTAAAGGACAGCACATTCAAGAAAGAGACTTGTTGCCGGATTACTGAAAGAAGCAATTCACGGAAAGAGAATCGCTATCGCTTCAGAGGGGATTATCAACTATGTCTACGAGGCATCAAAGGCCATCCTCAACATCTCCAAGAGAATTCATTCGAAACCAAGAGGGACAACGCAACAGAGGACACCGGTTAACAAGGTGGGGTAAACACGTGGAGAAGGATTACAACCAAGTTGGTGTAAGAAAATGGAAGCAGTTGGCCAAGGAGCGTCCTACCTAGATAGGCTTGTTGTTTGAGGCTCATTTCCATTTCGAAACATGCTAATTTTATTTAAATATCCGATACAGAAAATATTCAAATAAAGGAAACATGTTTCAGCTTGAATATGAAAACATTAATTTAACCTCTGTTATGGATTGCTTGCTTCATAAGGCGATTTATGAATACCACGTTCTATTTAAATACATCTCATCGAATCGAACCCAGTGGCCGGAGGTAGAACAGAAGATGACAACGGTGGTGCTCACAAGTGAAAGGGGACCTCAACTAAATTGGCATACGACACTGGTGAAAGCTAGCGCGGGAAATCGTGCTGGAGACTTGATGGTTGAGGATCAGGTCTGCCCCCGGACTGTAGCACCACCGAAAAATACATCAAACCC
The DNA here is from genome assembly GCA_930367185.1 of Myathropa florea. Taxonomy (NCBI): domain Eukaryota; kingdom Metazoa; phylum Arthropoda; class Insecta; order Diptera; family Syrphidae; genus Myathropa; species Myathropa florea. The sequence goes on along the minus strand of OV884002.1, from coordinate 124,224,692 downwards.
AATGAACACAGTTATGTTCTCTTCACAGATGATTGTTCAATTTTGTTTCGTATTCAGATAGCAATTATGTACAAATTAAAAAAGAAATTATATACAATTTTGAGGACTATTGTATTCAAATACGTGCTTCATGCATTTCTCCGTCTTGTAAAGATTGCAGGAAACCCATTTCATTGCCAGATCTGGAAGGATCTAAGGAGAACAGAACAAAAATGTATACTACTCCCTGCAGCAATGTCAAAACGTATGTAGCAATCCTTTTCAAAACACAGAAATGTGTTATTTTTTACTTATTTTTGTAACTGGATGACATTTGGAGGTAAAGCCCCAAAGAGAACAGGGAGTTTTGTCAAAGACCGAACTTTGATCGATTCTTAAACGTAATTTGATTTGAAAGGAATCTTTGCTAGCAACTGTTTCACAAAATACAGAATTGAAGACTTTACAGAAGTACCCAAAATTAGACCCTATCTGTCAAAACGCAAAAAATTGCAAACTTTGTTACTTTCACCTGAAATTTCGTTTAAAGTAAATATGGATAGTGTCTAGTGGAATAAATACACTCAAATGGGTACAGTCGCATCATGTACAAACATTTTTCGCAATGTTTTCGGATTTCCGTAAATGTGGTCAAATTCTGTATTTTTACTGATTGCGTCAGTGAAGACTCCTTGACAGCTCAGTGAGGGGCCATTCGGAAACACAGACTTTGCTCAAAATTTTGCAAAGTATAGAATTCAGGAATTCATCTACGATAAAGCAATCCATTCTAAACCCTCCAAAAATGTGGGCAAAAGGGTGCAAAATATGAAAATAGGTTTGCTGCTGCTTTGTTTCTTTGCTCTTACTTTGAGCAAAGATCGTTTGCATTTCCAAATAGGCCCTCTGGATTTATCGGTTTGCAATGCTTTAAATTGTGTTCATTTAAAGAAGAATTTAATGCCAGTCGTTCATTTATTCAGAAAATAAATTCGACTTAATTAAAAGCGTTGCCTAAGCGAAGATTCGTAGTCGCTCATGGATAAAAAGTCCATATCCTAGTTGTGACTATGAATCCCTGCTTGTGATGGAGGTAGGCATGGTTCCATTCAGAAATGACAAATTTGCAATGCAAGAGTAACAGCCCAAAAGGAACAGCGAATTTTGTTTGCTTTATGGGATACGAACTCCCGAATGCTGTTTTGCTAAGTTTGCATTTGCGAATGGGACCAGTTTCAAAGTGAATCTTTAGTCGTGTTATGGGAAAAAGTGCGACGATGTTAGCTAAGGAATCTTTGTAAGTAGCTAAGAATGTGAACCAACCCCACAATGAGTTCAAAATATCAGCGCAAGCTGAAAGGCTTCATTGAGAAGCAAGTAGAGACAGCTAAGTGCCAGTCTCAGGAGGATGGTCTTGAAATATCACCAATACGAGGTGAAATCTGGGCGCTAAATACCTTCGTCGACTCTGGACCAGTGGGACAACGCAACAGATAACGTCTAATATCTAAGGTGCTACACACAAGTAGACAGTGATCTCAACCAACTTGGCGTGCGCAATTGGCGACGGTTAGGAAAAGATCGTGCTAGCTAGAGATGCCTTTTGGTTGAGGCCAGTACGACTGTAGCGCCACGAGAAGAATACCTTCAATAGATGTGGTTCCTATCAGCACTCCATTGAGTCTGCAAGAAGGGGTAATTTCTCTTTAAAGATGGCGGCGGGGTAGTTAGTCAGCTGAATGGTTAATGGGACAAGACGAGGTCCACGATAGAGGTGGCACACACAATTAGAAGAAGAACTCAGTTCGTTTGGTGTGCATTTCGACACATTTTGTTGGTTTAGACCCAGTTCTACAATTTGAAGCTAACTACTGTCCTATCACACTTTTATTACTATATGACAATTTTTTCTAGTTAAATAAAAGTTTGAACAGTCCACTAGACGAATCAGTCAGTCTCTCGGACATTATATGGTGATTCAAGAAAACGATAGTAAAAAAGCGTCATGGTATAAAATAAATTTTTATGAGACGTCAACCGTTTGCCTCAAAGCGTGGGATGACTGATGAAAAGCTCCGAGCTACAGTGAGGAGATATCAAAAATTATCTCACTTTCAAACTTCGTTGGTGAAAAATGTTGTTCCTTTCTTGTATAGTGGACTGCAGTAGGATCTTTTTAAAGGGATAATATACAAAATACAAAAACTGAACCAATAAATTCTTCTTTCTGATTCGACGTATAAAATCACAAGTCAATTCTGCGGAGGATGTGGAAAGGATCTTCGGTTTTTCAGAAGAATTGGTCAGCTTCATGAAATTTGGCTAGACCGAATACAGACCTGCCTACACCCTATTCTATCCCTACTTGTGCCAGTCCTCTTTTGTTGCTGTTGTTCATGTGTTCACGTGGAACCCTGTCGAGGATGTCAAAGAGTGATCTTCAGTTTTTTCGAGCAATTGTTCAGCTTCCCTTAGAGGCGTTTCAAGGCTAAACCGAAGGCACGCATACTGTTCTTACCCTACTTGTGTCATTCGCCTTTTACTGCTGTGTATCAACTAAAACTCTTTCGAGGATTTGGATGGTATTTTCGAACAGTCTTCCTTTGCGTTTCAAAGGCTCTATGAAGCTAAAGCGAATGCAGACCTTCACACATTCTATTCGACCCCTACATATGACATTTCTCTGTTGCTGTTTCATCTGTTCAAGTGGAACTCTGCCTGATGTGCGACAAGTGATCTTCAGTTTTTTTCGAAGATCGACTCTCATGAAGAAGTCGTGAAACAAACCCAAACTGAATACAGACCCTTAGAAATCATTCTATCTCTGTTTTCCTGTCCAAGTGTAACTCTGTCGTGGATGTGGAACAATGATCTTCAGTATTTTCGAACAATTGATCAGTTTTCCTCGTGACGTTTCAAATGCTCTCTGAAGCTAATCATGAAAAATGAAACTAACAGACATTCAAACATCCCATTCTATTCCTATTAGCCCCAGTCGCATTTTGCTGTTGTTAACCTATCCCTATTTGTGTCATTCGTCTTTTATTGTTGTGTATCAACTGAAACTCTGTCGCGGATGTGGATATTATTTTCGAACAGCCTTTTGGTGTTTCAAAAGCTCTTCAAAAAGGAGTCGTAAAAAATGAAGCTAAAGTGAATGCAGATTTTCACACATTACATTTGACCACTACTTGTGTCATTCCTGTTTTGCTGTTGTTCATCTGTTCAAGTGGAACTGTGCCTGATGTGGGACAGAGGTCTTTTCGTTTTTTCGAACAATTGATCAGTTTTCCTCGTGACGTTTCAAAGGCTTTATGAAGGTAATCGTGAGAAATGAAGCTAAACCTAGTGCAGACCTTTCAACACCCCATCCCACCCCTACCTGTGTCATTCCCCATTCGCTGTTGTTCACCTGCTCAAGTGGATGCGCGACATTCACCTATCGTTCTCTCATTAAGCTGTGCTAAAAAATATGAGATTTCTGCTCTCTGCTCTTTGCCCTTTTGTTTCTCGTTTTAAATCACTAATAGTAAATATGTATAGTTATGTTATTTTTAATAAAGTTATTCTTTGAGCCATTGAGTCGCTCACAGATACATTTTTTTTCTTCATTTTTTTGTGTGTATATAGTAATTTATATAAATATGGCTGCCTTTTGATTACTTTGAACTAAAATTTCTCTCTCACTTAATAATTTTAATTGTTTTTCATTTTGTTTCTCTCTTGTATATATATCTATATTTATAGTTTTTGTTTTTATGTTTTTATCATACATATACAATACAATCTAATGCTGTACTTTTGTGTGGCGAATTTTTTATTTTTGTTTGCTTTGCTCTGCGCAAGCGATCTCGTAGTTTAGTTAAACTTCTTTTAATTATTCTACGGGTGTGTTCTGTGTGTGTATGTAGTGTGTGTGTGTGTGTGGGTGTGTGTGTGTTTTGTATAGCCTCTCGGAAAGAATAAGATTTAAGACTTGATTTGAATTTGATTTTTGGGTTTCCGTTTGTCGTCGTTGCTGGCTGTGTAGTGTGTGGTGAATGAGAGGCATACCCTAAGGATGATTTTTGGGGGAATCTTTTCGTGGAAGAAATCTAGATCTACTAAATGTCTTTAAATAATAATAAAACATGTTTCGCAGATTATTTACAGTTACAAAAAAGGAAAACAAAAAAATAATTAAAATAAAAATAAAATAAACAAACGGATCTAAATTAAAAGAGAATAAAAATTAAAGATGATGGCGAAATAAACTCAACTGCTATTGAGGATGTTGCACCGGGTTGTGTGGTGGTAAATTCGTCGGCTGCGGTGCTCCTGGCATGGGGGGATATGGTGGCGGCTGCGGCAGCAAATGATGTTGTGACATCTTTGGTCCGTCTTCGGCCTTCTCCTCTTCGCGCCGCTTTAAGCATGCTGCTTTTGGATTAAGGTTTCTTTCGCGTACTTGTTGCTCTAATGTCATGATCACTTCGACGGCCATGTTGAGGATGCCGAGCTTTGTTTGTGGCTTGTCAGATTTAAGGTGTGTCATGCACATGCGACCGAGTTCTTTGAGAGCCTCATTTATGTCACGGATGCGTATCCGTTCGCGAGCGTTATTCGCTTGCCGGCGTTCTTTTTCGCGCAGCGCCTTGACCACAGGCTCACTGTCGTCCTCGTCGGCACTGGAGCAGTAGCGACGTGCACGTTTGCCTTTGCTGCCCGGGCCATTTGAGTTAGCCTCCATGGAACTGGTGGGTTTGGAGTCAGCATCTGATGGTTCTTTTCGTTTTTTCGCCGCCTTTGTGGTGGTGGCGGATGGTGGCACAACGGGAAGGCTTCTCTCTATTTTGATATTCGTAGCGGATGCATCGGGACCAAGGCCCACACCGCCGCTGATCACATCACCAGGTGAGGTCATCGTACTTGGACCGATGTGAGATGAGGGAGAAGTTGGCACAAATGTGGACAGAGCCGCTGCAGCAGCACTTGCATTAAGGCCGTCCACCATCGAGGGGAGGCCTCCGAGTTGTGGTTCACAATGATTGCGCAGCACATTGAGGGCATCATCAAGATGTTCCTCCATGCGGGCTCCTTGAAAGGACATGTGAAGATTTGGTGGCACAATATCATTCGGGAACGCGCTTCCAGAACTATTGCCGACCGAAGATGCGGCACCTGAACCGTTTCCATTCAATACTGGATTGCCTGAAGCTGCCAAGTGTTGCCATGATGCACTGTTCGATGCTGATACAACTGCCTTGTCAGAGAGCAGAAGGTGAGCTGCGGCCTGCTGTGCGTTGGGCGCCGTGGTCAGTGGCGGTGGTGAATTAACCGGTGTCGATGGGTTTGAACTGAAACTACTAATACTTTGATCTGGCGCAATGTACATGGCTGTTGTACGGAGTGCAGCAGAGGCAGCCGCTGCCGAGCTTTGCAATGCAGGACTGTGCTGCTGATGATGGAGGGTGTGCTGAGTGTGTGGGATACTGTGTGGATGCTGTTGTTGCTGCTGCTGTTGTTGATGTGATGGCGGTCCTAAATGTGGCGGTGAGCTGTAATGTCCCGCTGGTGAACCAGTCGCGGTGCCTTGTGAACCTCCCGGTGTACCCATTTGTTGAACCGTACTATTGCCGCGAAATGTACTCATCGGTGGTAGGGATGTGGCGGCTGTGTTGTGTTGCTGTTGGCTGCCATCCATATGCACCATACTAGTGGTCAGTGTGTGTTGCTGCTGCTGCTGATGATGGAGATTATGATGATGATCCTGTTCACTGTGCTGCGGATGTCCCAACGAATTCTGGTACGGTGTTTGAGATGCGTAACCACCAACTGGTGACGCATACCAGTGACTGCCGGTCGCATCAAAATACTGTTCGGTTTGATAGAGTCCCCCGCTGGTGTCTTTTGCTACCGAAAAACGTCCGCTACTCCCCGGGTTATCGTGCACAAATTCATCTGCCGAATACATTCCATTGTCCAGCCCGCCTCCACCGCCGCCATACGGTGACTGATAACCATTGCGATCGTTGGGAACCGACTGTTTGTTGGCGATTTTATTGAAACAGTTTTGAAATACTTCATATAGGTGCATGGGCTCATCGTCACTCGTTGCCATTTTATATCGATTCGTTGAGGGATCACTGGCGTCAGCAAGAATGAACAAATTCGCAAAAGTGTCGGGGCTAGTTAACTAACCCGGTACAGTATAGCCGCTGAATCAGCCGCGTAAGTGCGTATCTGAAAGGAAAAGAAAATCAAAATTAACGAGGTGTCATGATTTTGGTAAAGCTGCGCTCGTAAGCAAATAAGTCGACGGTGAGTGATTGTTTGCGGATAAATGTAGGGTAGGTCAAGGCCAGTCAGATTTCCAAATAACTGGAAAAATGCCGACTCCGCCTGAAAGTGAATTGTGATTCCAAAAGTCACCTTAGAGTGATTTTCCCAAAACTTGAGGTGTTTCTGTGCCAATCAGCAATCGAGTTTGACATCTATTCAGACGGGAAATGACGCGATGAAATGGGAGTTCACAGAGCTAGTACGGAACTGAGCCAAAGAGCACATCTTTATCGGTTCATTATGCGCACGCGTGTACAGGTCTACGTCGTTATCGCTGGCACATGCTTTTCTCTGTTTTTTTTTTTTGGGGATGGTGCATTTTTGGAGCAGTTCCCTACTCAAGGTGTATTGAATTGTAACCAGTTTCATTTTAATGGATTTAGTTAAGTTAGGTTAGGAGTCGTTTCGGGCTTTGAAGGTCCCTTGTAATTGCCAGCAAATTGGTATGGCACTTAAATAAGGGAGGCAACCTGAAATAAGTGTATAGGAAAATTGACAAATTTAAATCTACTTTCAAAGAACAATACACCGGTTTTTGATCATGGCGGCCTTCGTTGTACAGCTCATTGAGTGATTCATCCATTCTCCTTATTGGAGACCAACGTTTAAACATTTTTAAGTGGCCCCCATTGAATTCTATTTCTAGGGTGGATGCTTCAAAATACTCATACAATTCTGCACGTTTCCCAATTTAGATTTGTCATCATTTTTAGAGCAAAGTTTCTTTCAATTTGTACGCTTGCCTTCCCTGGGGTATTGGCGTAGTGGGAGAATGAATCAAGAGTCAATTGCTCGTGCTCTAGGCAATAAAAGATGGACTTCTTTAACTGACCGAAAGTCTAGAGGTGGATGTTGTCTAATAAAAATAACATTGTGAGGCGCAAAATGCTGGGTGGACTTGGTCCTAAATTCTGTAGCAACCACACGAGCTATGCGCGGCTATTGTTCTCCCACGAGCGGAGATGGCCTTCAGTTTACTGCCGACTCTAAACGGTGAGATTTAGAGATTTAGACTTGGTCTTAAATTCTACAGAAACCACTCGAGCTGTGTGCGGCTGTTGTTCTCTCACGAGCGGAGGTGGCCTTCATATAGATAAAAGGGTTCTTCTTGAAAATTATGAGGTAGTTAAGGAGTTTGTCTAACTCGGAGCAATCGTGTACTCCACAGAGAACATCTTGGTGGAGATCCGACGCAGAATCGCCATTGACAATCGCTACTATTTCGGTTTGTCCAGACAACTTGACTCGAAGGACCAAAATTATGCTCTATAAAACCCAAATCCTGCCACTCGTGCTATATGGAGCTGAAAGCTGGACACTAAGCAGAACTGCAGAACTGATTCTTGGTGCCTTCGAAAGAAAAATTCTACGTCAGATATATGGTCCCTCCTGCGAGGAAGGTGAATGGAGGAGAAGACCCAACCGCGAACTCTGTCGGCTGTACCAGGATGTGGATGTAGTTCGGAAGGCAGAAATCCGTCGACTGCACTGGATCGGCCACATCGAGCGCATGGACAACAGCGCTCCAGCTAAGAGGGTCTTCGAATCCGAGCCTACCGGTTCGAGAAGGAGAGAAAGACCAAGTCATCGCGGACGTAAGACAGCTTGGTCTTGATGACTGGAAGCAGCGTGCCCAGGACAGTCAACGATTGAAGGCACCGATAGCTCAGGCTCAGACCCTCCATAGACCTGTTAAGTAAGTTAGTAAGATATTGAGCGAAGGAGCCGAAGAACCTACGCACTACGCCACGTGCCCCACTTTTCATCTATCAAAGGTCAAACAAGGATGCTATATCTGTCCCATGTTGCAACGCTATCAAACGAGTAAAGGTTATTAATACATTCTACTGAATTGCTATCTTTCCCTAAATTGGCTACCAAAGCGTAGTCGCATTAAAATGCCCTGTTGCCAATCACCGATATCTGTGAATGAATGTCGATTCCGTTTTGTCATTATCAACATTGTCGCAGTTTCGATTGTAATATGTGTACCCTAATGAAATGATAACAATCTGGTTGAGAGCAGCATTTCGTTTTGTACATTTATAGATCAGTCGCTGATAATCCCAGTATGAAATTTCTCACGTTTGCTTATCGATCTCTTTGTTGTTAACTTTTGAAATACAAAAACGACTGTGAATAGAAGATGAGCACGATACCACGTAATCGCTGCTTCCTTTGCACGACACATTCGCTGCGATAATCAATTTGTTCCACTGTGCAAAATGGCATACCGAATTGAAATACACTGTGCTTGTGCATCAGCATATTCGCCGTGGGTTAACATTGGTCGGAAGTTAACTCGTTACAAAGCAAGTAATAAGCTCATATTGGTGATGTTTGTTTCCGTGTATGAAAGGCTCTGCTGCAATCGATTTTCTATTTCTGCCTGAAGTTGATACATAATTAAATGCCATAAACTGGAAAGCAAACAATCGCCATTTCGTCACCTTAAGAGCGGAAGTTTGAATCCAATTTGAATAGGCGATGTTGGGAAATACGGTTTCACGTTTATTTACCGTTTTATTGCAACAATTTATGACTTGTATGCGAAAAATTAAGGTTAAGTTGAACATATCTGTGAATAGTTATTGAATTACTCCCTATAAGTTCTTTCTGCATGTCCGCTGAGTTTGTGTACGGAAAGTGCTTGACCTTCATTGAATATTTAAGTCGATCTTGATCCGCCATATTGGTTTTTCCACTCATACCCTTCAATTGGGTGGATCAGATCTAAACAGTTCTAGCTCGTCACCGATTTTAACGAAAAATCCCGCACAATTATATCCACGCTGTTTGTTAAAACTTTAAGTCTATCTGTCAGTCTGAAAAATAAACGTCTATAGACAGTAGTCACCAATTTAAAGCCTTTCAAAAACTCCGTGTAAGATCTGCGTGTTGCAACAAACACTTCTATAAGGTGGTGCAGTCACGTGGAGAGGGACGTCAACAAACTTGGTTTGCGCATTTGGCGACAGCTAGCAGAAGATCGACAAGCATCTGGTGAGGTTTGTTGACTGAGGACCAGTTCCATCCTGAACCGTAAGGCCACAAGAAAAAGAAGAATTTAGAGGGATGTGAATGACACACGCTTTTCGTGTATATACTAGACATTGAGGAAACATCTTGACAGAGGGGAGAAGCGATGACACATCGACAGACTGAAACCTCTTCTTCTTCTTCTTCTTAAGGTTCCTCTCCGCTTCGTAGGTTGGAAATCATCATTTTTAACGTTTGCTTATTTGTTACTCCTCTCAATCCTCCAGCTCGACAGTCAGGCATAATTGTGACATGACTTAACAAACCGTGTTGTAGTGGACAAATGCGTCGACTCCTACGCACTAGACTTTTGGTCCAAATTCGATTCCCAAATCAGACAACAATCTCCAAATTTCACGATTCTTCGGGTCACTGACAATGCTTAAAGAGTACAAGTTTCAAGACTTAGGTTAGGTTAGGGGGCTGCTAGTGAATTCACCAACACACTTACACATGTTGGTCCATTGTGATACCCACAGTCAGACTGATCGACCGCTCTAATGATAGTGTCGCTAATTTGATCACAGCGGCAAATGGTAACTGAATCAGATTTGAAAAACCGGACAAAAGCGTATTAACTTTGCTTTCACTGGGATTCGAACCTCGGACCCGTCTAACTTAGGGCAGGCACTTAACCAACTGCGCGATCCAGTCATTGTCAGCGCGAGCCCGGTATGTAGGCTTTAAGATTTTTCAACACAAGTTTTTCAATTCGAAGACAGATTGCAACAGTATCAGGCAAACTACTAGATAATCCGTAGGAATTTGTGAACATTTTCCAATAATCAATCCTGGCCAAAGAGAAAACCATCATGTTTTGATATCTTAGTAAAAGAGAAATGCTTTTTGTGGCATGATATTACTACACCTGATGAACTTCAAACGATATGATGCACTTGTCCACCAAGAATGTAGTATTCCCACTGTACATCACAATCATACGTAATTAAGCTGGAAAATTAATACGCTAAGGACTCATATTCACACATATGTAGGAAGGTATCAAATGCACAAAGTCAACCTTGAGTAACGCTCTGAACATCTGTCCAGTTACTGAACCTATGAAAGCAAAAAAAAATCAAAAAACAAACAAATAATGAATTAGTAATCGCCTTGGCACATTCGATCAACAAGTTAAGGGTATAACGTTACCATTCCAAGTCGACGGAGGAATGATCACGTAGCTGTATAGAGAAACTTTTTTAAAGACGTAATTCTGAGTAATGGGATATATTCCATCAATTGATTTTACTGATAAGCTATCGAAAGTGTGTGCGTAGACTTCGCAAAATGACGCAGATAATTGAAAGACTGTGATTAACTCCATGACCAGGACTTAGGTGATAGTCAAGAGAATGTAGTTATCACATCTTAATAGTATTCAAGAGATAATTGGAGTGGTTAAACAGGAAGATACTGTCTGATGATCATAATTGCAAAAGTGCTTAGCCTTGAAACGTCGTGCACAATGAATCAAGGAGTCTGCTCTTGCTATTGATTTCTAGTTTTCTTCATTCAGCTAAATGTGTAAAGCTTTAGTTATTTTGAGCTGAATCTTCGAACTCGACCTAGTCTAGACAGGGCTTAGAATTAGATGCACAACATTGAAGGACCGACTTGTAGCGGGATGGTAGTTAGAAAAAAATCACCTCCAGAATGAACTGGCCTAAGCTAGATCTCAGAAGATCTAAAGATTTAATCTCTTTGGATAGATCGAACATAAGTACAATCGTCGGTATCATCACAGGACACTGCCTCATGGGAAATCATGTCAGCAGACTAGGCTTCCCGGTCAATGATTTCTGTAGAAGCTGCTTAGACGAGGAGGATGTGGAAATCGTTTCACACCTTCTCTGCTCCTGTCCGGCACTGGCGTCTCTTCGACGCCTTCATCTAGGGGCCTACTTCTTTGAAAACGTATGCGAACTCAGTGTGGTTCCCATTAGTAATCTACTACGCTTTATTACAGGCTCCAAATGGTTTCCCACTGACACTCTATTGGATTGACCTCAGCCAAACCATGTGGCTGCACAATGGATCAACTCTGGTCTAAGTGCACACATTAGCCACTTCTACCTACCTACCTAGAAAAAAATCACGCTAGACGATATGAGCCTCCGTCAGCTTGTTAGAAAAAGGATACCTAAGCGTTCTTAAAGTGAATACGTTTTGTGGTTTTGAAGCGTTCGAAATATGGTCCTGTTTCATGGAATTCTAGTAAAATACAATTAATTCAAGTGTATTCCCAGCTGGAGATGTTTGTTGGTTGAGGTCCAGGTCGATCCCGGACTGTATTGCCACCAGAAGAAGAGTATTTCTGAAGATTTACATGCGTTCTACCAAATCATAACCTCAAGAACATCATGATCATGATCCGAGCCTGTGGGAACCTGAGACTCCTACGCACGAGGTTTAGGTTCTTGACGCCCTTCACTTTTGCACGATGCCACTCTTTCGAGCCATCGTGTTTAAAGGATAGAACTGCCTTGAAAAGTCTTCTCAAATTCGTCGTTGGAAGGCGGCGTTAAGCTATAAATCCCCTAGACTCGTGAGGACAATAGCACCTACAACATGAGTGGTTGCTATAGAAGCTGGACCCAATTCCAATCGGACTGTAGCGCCGCATTTATTATTAAACCTGTGAGACAAACGAAACAACAGAATTCCACGATTGCGATGGCACACAACAACGCAAAGAAGGACCATAACCAACTTGGTGTGCGAAACGAAAGACGCCAGCCAAAATATCGTGCTGGTTGGATAGAGTTGTTGGTTGAGTTACAAGAACCTGGACAAAGAACATTTGCTTATGTCAGGGAGAATGGATTGAGTAGTCGTAGAAGACAGACGTGTATCAATTGGGTCTCCGCAACGTTCTATCTTTTTTTTTATATATACTCCATGTACTCTTTTATTTCTATGTGTAAATAAATTGTTATTTTAAGAACAGGTATCTTTGTGACACTTATGAACACAGTTTCTTGGAGAGTACAGAAGGACATTACATATGCTTCTTCGACATATCTAGAGCAGAGGTCATTAAGGATTTTCAACACTATTCAGGGTGTTGAAAAAGCGATGGTGGCGGATGAGTCTTTAATAGTCCAACGGCAGCACTCACATCCCTGAAGTGGGTTACTGACATCGGATTTTATCCGGTCCCTTGCTCTAGGTAAGTGAGAAAGTGGAGACCTCTAGGGGGACTTAGAGCAAGGTCCTGGTCCTTCAGTTTGGGAGTTGCTCGTCGGGGTAACTTTCCTGCCACACAAAAAAGTGATTGTTCCGAAACAACTACAATCTTTGGATATGGATAATCTTACTATTGGCGACCCTGGTAAACGTACAAAGGACAATGACATTCAGATCTGCACGTGGAAAGTTTGGACCCTTAAGCGGCCGTTAGCAGCCAAAAATTAGCAGAGGACCATACCAACTGGAGAGGCTTGTTAGTTGAGACCCAGGTTCACACCAAACTGTAGCGACAACTAAGTAAGTACCGAAAGCGACTGGATGGCGCAGTTAGTTAAGTGCCTGCCCCAGGTAAGAGGGGTCCCAGGTTCGAATCCCAGTGAAATCGAATTTGGTCCTGTCACCATTTGCCGTTGGGATCAAATTAACGGCGCTGGAGTAGGTTGCTACCTGGCAGTACAAATGACCAGTTTTCCAGTTTTGAGTCTGAGTGCTCCAGGAGTGCTTCAAAAATCCTCCGAAAGCAAAGTAAGTACCGAAGGAAAACCATATAAGTTGTTGGTTGGAACGAGAAGTTTAGGTTTGCATCCGCAAAATATGAAAATATTTTGAATATGACATGTATAAATGGTTTATTGCCGAACAGGAAGTCGAGAAAGCCGACAGCTTTCTATATCTAGGATATGGGTCTCGTCTAACCGCGGTGGTACCGAGATGGAAGTGTGATGCAGAATCGGGAAGGCTAAAGCTGCGTTTGGAATACCATCCACGATCAAGATAAGCAATGCCATCAGCTTAAGAACATAGCTGCGATTGTTCCATTCCAGCGTGGAATCGATGCTGCTTAATGGGCCCAGTACCTGGAAGGTGGACATTATTATCTCTCGAATATTGGAATTATTCGTAAACAAATGTTTAAGAAACATCCTCGTGTTTTTTTTTTTTTGGGCGAACCCTTCCTCCAGCGAGCAACTTTACATGAGAACAGGCCGATATACGAAGGAAAAAGCAGTAGTGGATTAGACACGACGACAACTCCATTGCGCCATGCATTGGAATCCGCTTAGCCAGACCGGCAGAATAGAGGGACGCCCTAGGCAAATGCGGCGCAGAACAGTCGAAAAAAAAGTCACTCGACTTGAAGGGAACACATACGCGTTGCAGAACTCCGAAGGCATGGTTGATGCCCTTCCGATGAGTTGAAGCACATAAAAATAAATAAATAAATGTTTCAATTCGGAAAGTGTCATCAGTGACTTCCCTAACTGATAGATAAAAGTACGTTTATTTTTTACCGGCTTTCTGTGCTTTCGATATGTCGACGCCTTTCTTATCTCAGTCAGCGATAATTTTGGTCATGAGCAGAAGTTTATGACTGAAGAGAGATGACTCACAGATTTGCAATCAATCTCAAAACCATACTTGCGGTCATTCTGTTTTGTTGCTCTAATTGTTCCCAATCCGAACGTTGATACAGGAATGAGAAAAGATTTTCGGAACGTCAATGCTATGCTATCACTTTCCACAAATAATTATGATTTCTTGTGTGCAGCTAGCTATACATAGAACAGGAGTAGGTTTATTTATCCATGGTAGAGAGATTGGACGCGATTGTCGAACATCAAACTGCCAATGGACACTCGATTGGACTGAAATATGTGTATGAAATAGTCAAAGTAATTGACCTAGAAAATTGTTTAAACCATAGTTTACACTGCATCTTCCAGATGGCATTTCAGAACTAAGTTCTGTCCACAAGCTTTGGTCTTTATCGCACTCCCTGCCTGCATTTGACGTTCGTGCACTTTCTTCAAATCCAGCAAAAGACGAATGATATACTCAAAACTCTCTTTAGACTTTACCCCTTTTTAGTTCAAACAGTTATCAAAACAATTCCACTGAAAAGCCATAAACTTCCTTATACGACTTCAAAGTGCAGGTGGAAAGACATCCGAAAGACTCATCCAAGATGTCATCATATCGCCACCGTAACAAGCCCTTCTAAGACAATTTCACTGAAGTGAAATAAAAAAAAATACCAATTAAGGCAAATAAAATTATAAAAGTATACAATCAACAAGTGATATCAATTTTTGAGACAGGTGGCCGAACCGAGGATAAGAAATTTGATACCATTCTGCACGATAAAGCGGCGATGATTGTCCCACAGGTAGTTTTCAAGCAAAACAAAAAAATGACCAACATTTTAGTTGTTTTGCAAAAAATAATCTCCCCTCGAACCGGCACTTGAACATCGGGATTTATTTATTCGCAAAAAAAAAAGATGAAGAAGCGAATTGAAAGTAAATTCTTCAAAATTGAAAAAATAAATAAAAAAGAATCTCAGAAGAACGAGGAAATATCCAAGAAAAACTTCATCACGCACGCCAATAGGATTCTCGATTTATTATTTAAACACAATTAGATATTACCAATACTTATCGCCACCGTTTCAAGTAGAAACAAAAAAGAAGAAGAGAAAAAAGTGATAAACCATAAATAATTTTATCATTTCATTTGTGCGGCAGCCGATGGATTGAATATACTACACACGGACGAGAGCACCACACCATAGTACCCTCAAGTATGGCAACAAAAGAATATTCACTTCGCAATTACACTTTGCACAATCTATCACGATGCACACACTATTCTCCTTATGGTTATGATATTGGTGCCATCACTGCCACTAGATCGGATCGGTTTCCTTAATTTTTTCCAATCACACCAAAGAACATCCCTCGTAAAGGATGGCTCATTCAATAAGAAAGCAATAAAATTAATGAAGAGAAGGAATAAAAAAGAAAAACTATGCCAAACATAAAAGCACACTACTCACCACCTCCGAGGAAACAATGTTGCTGCTTGGAGCTGCTCTTGTTGTTGCTATTTTTCTAATTTATTTCTTTTTTTTACGACGACGAATGTTGCTGAACACGAAAGTCGTCGTCAAAGTAGAATATTCGTAGTCGGTAGTACGAAAGAGTATAAAAAGATAATACAATGAAAACTCAAAAACAAAAAAAAAATAATTCAAATAAAAAAAAAAATAAAACAAAAAAAAACAGTTCACAGGTTTTCACAAATTTCTTGATAAATTATTCTTCTTTTTCTGAGATTTTCTAGTGTGGAAAACATATAACGAATTGAAGGAGAGAAAGGGAAACTCTTTGCTTTTCTTTTGATTGGAGGTCGTCACTGAATTTTTTTTTTTTTTGTATTTGATTCCTTCTTTCGCTCCGTGCTTTGGCTGCTTCTTTGAATGTTCTTGTGGTGTTGCACTTTTTTTCTCGGCCACTTGAAATTGTTTATTTGGGCGGCGATATCTTGACGATTACATAATGCTTGTGATTGTTGCACATTTTAATAATGTTTTTTAATCAAAACATAATTAATACGATGCGTTAATTTGAGGCAAAAAATATCTGGTAAACTATTGACATAAAATGCACAAGAGAGAAAATGGCGGCGTACATGTTTTCGTTTAGTTCGTTCAATTTATCCCACGAAATATTTCTTTTTTTTCTTCTTCAGGTAAGGTTTCGATGAGTAGTTTTTTTTTATGTTTGAACGAATCGTTTTTATTTGGCGATGGGGGATGTTCGGTAGATGAGTGAGTTTCAGTTTAGAGTGTGTTCGTTGTGTGTAAGTCATGAAATAAAAATCAAAATATACTTGTTCGACATTCAATTAATAAATTCTGACTTTATTTACATTCTTGAATATGTTTCCGGGTTTATGTCATTACTCGTAAATAAAATTCAAATGATTTTTTAAAGTTTCATAGAAAGTTTTTCAATGTAAGACAGGGTGATATTATGCCAGGCATTTATTATTAATTTTCGAAATGTTCCGCTATCAAGTAAGACCCAACAAGAAAATGAATTACAATAAGACATTTAAGAACAAAAAGGGAATTTGTATTTCCGAATTGTTTAAATTTTAGATCAAATGAATGTGACAAATTCATCTCTCCCCTTTGGAATTTTTTACGGATGAACACATGAATTACGATCAACGACGTGAATTTTCAGAATACATTCAAAACAAATGTCAACTTTTTGGTATGTCAAAAGTTTCGCTTTAAATTATAAATTGATTGAGTAAAATCGCTAAAAAAAATGTGTGCGAAACTCAAAATTCTTCCTCTTAAGTCCGTTTCCATTGATTCAAGCAATTTCTTTGTCAAACTGAAAATGCTATCCAAAAATCTGGATTAAACAAATCACATCAATTTCAATGTTCCGAAACGTAAAGAAATCGCGGCTG
This sequence comes from Myathropa florea, assembly GCA_930367185.1. Classification (NCBI taxonomy): domain Eukaryota; kingdom Metazoa; phylum Arthropoda; class Insecta; order Diptera; family Syrphidae; genus Myathropa; species Myathropa florea. Next base: position 124,207,895 of record OV884002.1, on the reverse strand, counting down.
TGCTACCATTGAAATTCTGAAGTAAATGAAACGTCAAAATGTTCTCAGGTCACAGGTCGTAGATGACTTTTTATGTGTTGACACTTTGACAATTTGACATTTGTGTATGACGTGATGTATACGATGGCACGCATTGTCGAGAATATGGTTTTGAATTTAATGCGAATTACGAGAGAAGTACGACAGACGTACACGACTTATTGACGAGCCGCCATTGAGGCACAGCACCGCGTAGTGGCATTTTATGTCCCTACTGGGATCTACAAAATTTTGAGAACAAATTAATATTGAAACTTGAAATTCGGTAGAGAAATATGATAAATTTGTAAAAGCTAACATAAATTTGTTTGTTACAATTTATTGTGGAATGTCAAGTAAAAATATGCTGGATTTGGTATAATTGGTTGTGAAACGATTAGAAGTGATAAGTTATACACAATTGTGCCTTGAAAAATGCAAGCAAAACGCATGTAATAACAATAATAATGGCGGCGCTACAGTCCGAGGTGGACCTGGACCTAGCTTCTCAGCAACCACTCGTGTTGTGCGTGCTATTGTTCCCTCACGAGTGGAGGGGACCTACAGTTTTACGCCGTCTCCGAACGGCGAGATTTAGAAGCTTTCTCTAGACAGTTATACTCTTTGAGCATTGTCAGTGACTCGAAAGTATTGTAGTCGCGAACAATTTTGTTTTGAAAAATTGTTGCTTGTGCTGGGACCACAAAACACATGTGTTCGAGGAACTTTTCGAATTTGCGAACTGTCAGAACTGTATTGACTCCAGAATTTAAAAAAAAAAACGCCACAAGTGCTTCAAGTTGTCAATTGGTTGTGAAGTGTTAATTAAATCAAGACTGTATTCAAAAAGAAAAAAAGCACAACAATTTATTCTTACCAGAAGTACAATGTTTCCATTTTCCAAAGCACTATTATATTTTAACTGTCTCTTTTTAATCACTTGTCAACCACTTAAATTCAGCCTATGGCTGAAACACAACAGTGCGTCAGCGTCAGCGTTGTTTTTCAACGCACACAATTCAATGGACATGCACGAGATACTGCGTCAACCTACGTACGTGAAAAACAGGATCGTAATAAAACGTAAAACGTAATCGCAACGCACGTCATTATTCAACATGTTAGATATGCTTTTGACAGAGGGATGCGCTGTGACAGCGAAATTGAGAAATGATTCCCAAATTGAAAGTTTTTTTCCCAAATTGAGAACATTTTGCGACAACTGACAATTGAAACATGAAAACAGCTGACTAAAATTTTTTTAACGACAACACTAATTTGAATAAAAAAGCCAAATTAGCAACAAGAAACACTTTCTTTTAATTTTTTCAACTTTCTTTCCATTCATTTTCCGCAATTAATTTCTTTAACGTTCAATTGTTTGACCAGAATATTCTGGTTTTTTGATTTGACATTCCAGAAATTAAAACAGCTGACGGAATATTTTTTATTTGGTATTTGAGAGATAGAGATGGAACTGATTAACGCAGTGCATCAACACACACCCTCCGTAACATGAAGTCGGCTAGCGCAACGCACTGTTGTGTTTCAGTCATTATTGACGACTTCTGGCGGAACTTTAGAATTCTGACAGTTCAACGGCGGGAACAAATTTATATTGAAACTTGAAATTTGGTGGAGAAATAAATTTGTAAAAGCTAACATAAAATTGGTAGTTTCAAATACAATTTATTGTGGAATGTCGAGTAGATGTCAAAATTGAAGTTTGTGTACCCGGAATTAAAACATAGACCTTGTCGGATAGGCTCTTAGTGGCTGTTTACAAACGACTGGGAAATCCAACTGGGCAAGCAGAATTTTCTACGTGTGGAACACGCGAATCGGTTCACTTGCATCATGTAATGTTCCAGTAATGTTCTACCGAGAATTGAGTAATGCTCTCTTTTAAATTCGTATTTCTCCTGAATGACGGATAAAAAAAGTATTTTCGAGGTGCAGCAGCACTGTTTGCGTGTAGTACTATATGTATGCAGTGAAACATTAAAATTGCATTTAAATCGTCCCTGTGATCAATTTTCCGAAAATGCCACGAAGCATGCGTGAGGTGTTACTCGATCAGCGATCACCAGAAAATGAGGAAAACATGCTGAAAACGGAACAAAAAGGGATGAAATTATACCTGCTTCACCCGAGAATCCGCTTTGAAAGTGGATTTTCGGTGTAAGAAGGCCGACTTTCGGCGCATCCAACCCATCTCCCTCTGGCTTGTGAAAGTCGTATATTGTATCCCTCTCAATCCTGCCTTTTTCCGCTCATGTAATCAGGCACTTAGCGGAAAAAAAAGTCAGAAACAGCTGATGCTCCAGAGTCAAAATAGAAGTTTATTTCTTTCCTCACGCAATAAGACACAAATTTGTAACGAAAATTCACTCCAAGACATTCGAATTTTGACTATTTGAACGCCTTCAAATCAATGCACTCATCACGACTGCAAAGACTGCTGAAGACGGGTCAAGACGAATCTTTTGTCGGGGAACTCACTGAGAAGAGATTCAACCACCTCGCTCAGATGATGGTTTATCTCGCTCTGCTTCTGGGTGTTGTACTCAATGGAGGCCTCCGACTTTGACATTTTCGGCAAAGCAGTAGCGGTGAGGCGTCTGTATTCCTTGGCCCTGTTCTGCTTGCGGACGATGTGATCCAGATTCATATGTCGCAAAAGTACGGCCTGCTCGATCTGATCCGAGATCAGCTTATCCTGATAGGTTTCCTCATCGATGTCCTTTTGAATTCTCGCAGTCACCTCTTCCAGCTCGAAGTTTTCCTTGATTAAATCGTTCAACTTTCTGTCGGCAGCCCCTATTTCGGTGTGCACCTGCTTGAGTTTCGATCTGACATCGTTGAGACGTTGCTGTACGTTGGTCCTTGACCGAAATTGTGCACCTTCCATCTTTTGCTTGGTCGATGCCACCACGAATATCCGCTCGCGGTGCATGACACAATGGTCCAGATCCTGGATTAGCTTCTCCTGAGCTCGCTTCAATTCCTTGTAGCGGATCTGCATGCGATGAATCTCGGCTCGCATGTTGCCAATCTCACTTTCGGTGGCTGACTCTGACCTTCGCCAACGGAGTGTTTCGTCGACGAGCTTGTATTTGGTCTCCCAGGAGAGTGCTTCGCGATGATGCTCCAAGACCAGGTGCTTGTGGCGTTCGATATCGTCTTGAAGGTCGAGGATCTCTTGTTCCATTTCAAGAACTTTGATTTCATTTTCCTGGAAAACAGAGGAGTCGATTAACTCATGTTAGGCGTCCACACCGATGACTCACTTTTAGCTTCGCCAGTAACTCACAGTGCTCAAGGTTACAGTTGAACTCGCTGCTCTCGTGCTCCATTCTCTTCTCAAACACCTTGGCGGTGAGGAGCTCCAGTTTTGTGGTGTAGTGCAGAATTTCACGCATGATCTCTCGCGTGCAGTTGTCCGCCTCCTCCAGATCGGTATCGATCTTCAAGGACTTCTGGGATATGATCATCAGCTCTGAAAAGAAACGCACATTAATCCGATGCCACTGATCTGAAGCGCTTTACTCACGTTTCCGTGCGACTTGGATGTCGTTGAGCTGGCTGTTGCGCTTCTCCGAAAGATGTATGATGTGCCCTTGCAGAATCAGCCAGAACTGCTGGTTTTGGTTGACCTTTAGCTCCGTTTGCTGAATAGCCTTCTCCAGGTTTTTGATCTATCAAAGACCGCTTTAAAGTAGGTTTCGAAATATTGTAGAGAAACACCACCGAGCACTTACCTTGTATTCGGTGGGGCTAACCTCGCAGCCCTCTGCCTCCTTCAGGAGATCGTTCAGTGTCTTGGACAGTTTTTCAACTTGTTTCATTTTCAGTGCGGCTTGGTTGGATATCGTCTTTATTTCATTGGAAAGGGCATCATACTCCTCGCTCAGAGCCTTCAGTTTCTCAGTCAACTCGGCGCCTTCGTCGGTTAGGTCCTTGTTGGTCGCCTTTTGTCGTTCCAGTTTCATCAGGAGATTCTCGACTTGCAGCTCGACTTTGTGCAGGTTGAACTCCATGGCGCGCCGACTCTCCTGGGTGTCGTGCAGCACCTTGAGACGGAATCCGCTCGCTTTGTCACACATCAGTTGGTCCTGCGCTATTTTCATGATGGCCTCCTCGATCTTCACTTTGATGTTGTACTGCTTGTCGAGTTTGAACTGGAGCGAGTTAATTTTGGCTGCCAGCTGATTGTTCTCTTTTTTCGCCTCTTGAAGGTCTTTGTCCGTTTGATCGATTATGGCTGGCAACTCCTCCATTCTCATTTCGAGTCGGGCAAGAATTTTTGACTGCTTGTCGACTAGAAAGAGGTCAAAGATGCACAAATAATATTTAAGGCGGAGATTAATCTAGACAAATGTGGCCTCGTCGATTTTTACGCTAAAGGTCTAGGTTCGATTCCGGACATAATGACTTTCATATTCACTGCGCCACCTCTCTCAAATGACTGAGAGTTAGGAAAAGAGCCCACGCACAACAGGAGTGACTACTGACGATGCACTCTTCGACTTGAATTTGGACTTGGACTTGGACTTGGACTCGGATTCGGACTCGAACTCGGATTCGGACTCGAACTCGGATTCGGACTCGAACTCGGATTCGGACTCGAACTCAGATTCGGACTCGGACTCGGACTTGGACTCGGACTTGGACTTGGACTTGGACTTGGACGTGGACTTGGACTTGGACTTGGACTTGGACCTGGACTTGGACTTGGACTTGGACTTGGACTTGGACTTGGACTTGGACTTGGACTTGGACTTGGACTTGGACTTGGACTTGGACTTGGACTTGGACTTGGACTTGGACTTGGACTTGGACTTGGACTTGGACTTGGACTTGGACTTGGACTTGGACTTGGACTTGGACTTGGACTTGGACTTGGACTTGGACTTGGACTTGGACTTGGACTTGGACTTGGACTTGGACTTGGACTTGGACTTGGACTTCGACTTGGACTTGGACTTGGACTTGGACTTGGACTTGGACTTGGACTTGGACTTGGACTTGGACTTGGACTTGGACTTGGACTTGGACTTGGACTTGGACTTGGACTTGGACTTGGACTTGGACTTGGACTTGGACTTGGACTTGGACTGGGACTGGGACTGGGACTGGGACTTGGACTTGGACTTGTTCTAGGATTCGGACTTGGACTCGGACTCGGACTCGAACTCGGACCCGGACACGGACTCGGACCCGCACTCGAACTCGGGCTCGGGCTCGGACTCGGATTCGGACTCGGACTCAGATTTGGACATGGACTTGGACTTAGCCTCTTAAAATTTAGTCTTCATTTGCAGTTCTGAAATGGATTTTTCTTCAGACCCTAATCCCTCTTCTAGGGGAAAAATTATGAATTTTACCAAAGGACGAAGGAGAGGCCGATGGTCATGTTTAACTTGAAAAACTGCTTGTTATTCAGAAGGTGATCAGAAGAAAAAGGGATGAAACACAATTGAAATGAAAACTCACCCTCTTTTGTAATATTGACTTGGTCGTTCTGTAAGTTGTTTTTGAAGGCGTTTAGCTTGATGTTCTGCTCCGTCTCCTTGCTGATTTGCTTCTTAGTCCCTTCAATGCTCGCCTTGGTCAATTTCAACGACTCCTGTTGCTTTCTGCGAAAATAAACTTTAGAACCTACACAATCACTTACTCCATCCAGCTCTCAACTTACTCCAAACTCTCTTTCGCCTGAAAAAAGACCTTATCTCGATGAGATATGGCCACAATGACCTCTCCCCAGGCCTGAGTCAATCGCTTGTGCTCCGTCTGCAAGGCCTCCAAGTCTGAATTGGCATCGGCCAGACTAGCGTACATCGTGTTGTTTATTTCCTTTTGTTCTCCGATTTTTTCAGTGATTCCAGCCAACTCCTCTTCGCGTTTCTTGATCTCAACTTGAAGGTTGAACGCCATCAGATCAGCTTTGTGCTTCTCTTCAGCAGCAAACTTCTGGAGCTGGATATCCTTGCTGACCGTCCGCTTTGAGGTCACCAGTTGGTTCTCGAATTCGTCTGTCCATTGTCGAACGTTGTTCTCCAGATTCTGCAAGTGGTTCAGTTCCACCAAGCGCTGATTGTAGTTCAACTTGTGCTGCTTCGTTAGCTCGAATTTTTCTTCATATTCGGCCCTCAGGGTGTTACGCAGCTGTTCGCCTTCGATTCGCTTGGTCACGGTGTCGCGAATGTTGTCGGCGTACTCCTCAAGTACTTCGTTCTGCTTGTCGATCTCATGCTGCATGTCATACAGCTTGACGCCGTACTCCTCGCGCTCCTCCTCCTTGAGTTTGATCTTGTGCTTGATCTCATCGATTTCATCAGTGAGCTGGTTCTTGATTCGCAGCAGATGCTCCTTAAGGGACTGTTGGAATCTCTGCAAGAGTGGATGGTCGGGAGGCAACAGATGCTGAGGCTCGACATGTGTTTTTTCCCCACCACATGGCAGAAACGGCTCTGCTGGTGGCGGTGGCTTGGCGCTGAGAAGTTCTACGTCCTTCTCGGTTTCACAGGTATCCATATCAAAATCCTTTTTCTCTGATTCCTTGTTGTCTGACATTGTCTTGCTTGTGGCTGTTTTCGAACTGGTTTGGTGGGTTTGTTATAAACTTGCAAGCGGCAGGAGCACGGTTCTAATTGCCTGTTTGATCGATTAAGCTTTCGTTGTTTTTTAATCGAAAGGAAAGTGCCTGCTACGATACGTGTGCGAGCAGTCGTGTAAAGTGCTCCTGAGGGGGCTTTTCCAATGTGTTGCTTCGTTGTCTTAACTACGAGTGGTGTTGATTTAGTGGTTGTAATAATTTATGAGGGTTCGAAGCTCACAAATATCTGATGAATATCGACTGAACAGATAATATTGGTGGATACTATTTCATTTGGGGAGGACATTTAAGTGAACTCAAACAACTGAGGGCGCGTCAAATTGTTCTTTAATTTTTTTTAGTGCTTTCTATAAGTAGGTGATTAGACTTACGAAACTTAACGGACTTTCGGTGGTAATTATGGTCTCTACATTTGCAACTCAATTTTCAAATTCAACTAGAAATAATACTAAAAGTCACCGATTCAGGGAGGCCTCATCTCTTGCATTGTCAGAAATGGTAAGCAAACAGAAACCTATAATTAATTCAGATCCTGGTTGGGCTGTAAATGGATACAAACACACTGATAACCATTGTAATACTCCATGAATCAAACAGCCTCCTTGCATAGATTAAACCACTTGGAGCCAGGAACGTAGATATGGAGTTGATTCATGCTGATGTCACTTAGTTCAATTCGATGTCATCTTTCAGCGGAGAGAGAGAGAGCAACGACTTTTTTCCGCCTCTTCTTCATCTTTTCAGTTGCAGCAGAAGTCGTTGGCAGGAACACACCATCTATTGCCGCCTATTCCAATGATACAGCATCCCGTGATGACATATGTCATAGTCCTGATCTTTTTAGCAAAGTGAGTCGTTTTTGGTACACGCAATGACGAAGTGCCTTGACCACTTGCGGTTGGTGGACCTTGTAGCATGGAGCTCTGTTAAAAGTTTTATGAAAGCCATCGGCAAACTTTCTCTCCCTTGGGATGCAGTCGAGAGTTTGTTGCACATTTCACGAGTTTGTCGGCTTCGCTATTTTCCAAAATATCATTACGTCCTGTCACCCAGATGATGTGTAAGTGCTCGGGTATTTCGTTGAGAGATAATCGGCAGCTTATAACGGTCTTTGGTCAAAAAGTGATGGATTGTAGGAACATGATTGCATTCCGGCCGTCAGTCCAGTGGATACCACATTGATTTATTGTCATTATCTCCGTTTGGAAGATCAAAGATCAAATTTAAAAAATTAAAAAAAGTCGCTTTTTTACCAACTTTGTTGAACATTTTAATTTTGTTTCTTTTGCAGGAAACGATTTATTTTGTGCCTAGGCCTTTGATGTCCGTAGGGGATAAATGGGCTCGGGTCCGAATGGCACCATCTTATGCAAACAATCCGACGGTAAATGTCTCAAGGAAATTTCGTTGTTGAGAATTAGCAGAAAAATGTAGATCCCCTTCCACGCATGAGAGAACAATAGCATGCACAACAAAAGTGGTTTCTGGGGAGTGCCGATTACATTCTGAACTGTGGCATCACCCCAGGATAAGGAATATTTATTTCCCAGTGTATCGAGCTAATACTATATCATTAGGGTATCTCCAAATTAAGAAAGCGGTCTTTTGATAACTAGTCTGTCTTTTGTCCACCAATTGTTTCTTGGTATGTGGCACCGTCTTGTTAAAACTACATGCCACAACAATAACCTGCCATTAGGCACAAAATCTTTGAATTATCAAGCGGCGATAATGAACGCCATTGACTGTTATTGCCTGTCCAACCGCATTTTCAATGAGATATGGTTCGGCGCACTCGAATTTTAAAAGCACTAAGCACTGACAATTTTAAGTTCAAGAAAGAGCAAACATTTTTCAAAAAAAATTTTCTGGAAATGTTCAAACAGTGCTGCCAGATTCGGGTAAATTTACCTTTTCGTGGGAAATTCCAAATCCCACTCCACACATTTGGTAAAAAGGTATTTTCATAAAAAAAAGGGTACATTACTTCCGAAACAAATATCCTTCCGTTTCTTTGTATTCTTTAACAAATCTATGGTTCGAATACTCTGGGTTCAAGGGAGGGCTGAAACCTGTCAGAAAAAAAGGGAGCAGCAGAGGTAAGAAGCAGAAATATTAAGGAACGGTAGAGGAAGCAAAAATTAAAAGAATACAAATGCAGTCCAAAAACTTCTCGAGCAACAATATAGCTCACATTTTTCGGAAGTGGTAAATTTTGAGTGATATGGTAATTTTTCTTCTTTAGTGCGGTAAGGTAAATTTTGCTAAAAAATACTGGCAGTACTGGTTTGAACACGGTTTGGTCTAAAAATCAGTCCTGCTGGGTTACCCAGATAACACAGACCGCGATCCCAGCGTGCCGCTGTAGAAATTTTCAGGGCGATCGAAAAACAGGCGAAGCAAGCTAGGCTTAGGGTCAATGATGTCGTATGTAGTTATGTAGTTATGTAGTTGTCTAACTCGGGGTAAAAGTGAACTTCACAAACTACGCACGGATGGCTCAAAGCCTTCATGGGTTGTTGTAAGTACTGGGTTGTACAACATGAAATGTACCATTTTATAGTGACAATTTATAATAATAACATTAATGGCGGCGGTGGGCGCCGTGGCCGTGTGGGTTCGTGCGTCGAACCATGTGCATTAGACTTTCGCAGTCTAGGTTCGATACCGAGTTCAGATAAACAAATTTTCAAAAAAAAAACAAAAAAAGTGTTCACGGCTCCACCTCTTTCGAGTCACTGACAATGCTCAAAGAGTGTCTAAAAAAGTTTCTTAATCTTGCCGTTCGGAGTCGGCATTAAACTGTGATCCGTTGGCATCTATGACATTCTCCCAACGTGCTGTAAGGTCAAATATTTCTTTTTCGTGCTGACTTTTTAAAGCAATGAAATCTTCAAAGGCTTTTATGACCACTGCTCGGTTCTGGAAGACCTTCTGCCGGCAAATTGAATCCAGATTGCGAAAATGATGGTAATCCGTTGGGGAAATATCAGAAGAGTACTGTCAATGGTGAAGAATTTCAAATCCCAACTAGAACAGTTTTAGCACCGTTACTTGTGAGGTATGGGGTCTAGTATTGTCATCCAAAAGAATCGGATTGATCAACGCAGGTTGGTTTTCAGCCAATTTGGCAGGCGATATGTCGATTTCCTCACAATATTTGATAGCGTTTATCGTTTCTCCTGGTTGCCGAAATGAAAAGTAAATTGCTCCTTTCGATATCCACCAAATTGTCACCATAGCCTTTTTTTGAGGAAAGATCGAGTTAAGGGTTGGTTTTTGGTTTTTCATCTGCATCCAACAACTGCCCAGATCTTTTATGATTATCAAATAGGATCCACTCTTCATCACAGGTGACTATCCGGCGCAAAAACGGTTCAGTTTGATGTCTTAATGTTAGTGATACCCAGATTTCCAGACGCCGTAGGTTTTGTGATTCGTTCGGTTCATAGGGTACCCACTTATCGAGTTTCTTCACCTTTCCCATGAGAGAAAGGTGTCGACTTATTGTCATTGAGGATAGTCCCATGCTTTGTGCAATCTCCCGCACCGATTTCGTTGGGTCTGCATCCACCGGTGCTCTTAAAACATCGGCTTCAACTAACGTTTCCGATGTTCACTCGAGAGCTTCCTATTTCCGACTGAGCGAAAATCGGACATTTCATGTTGTACAACCCAATAAGTATAGTCACATAATGCCTACGGCCCAAATACACACCATACAGTAATATTTTGTTAATGTATTTATCCCAAATCGCAAATTTGACAAATTTGTTGTTTAAAAAGGCCTCATGAAAGTGAGCTTCATCGTTGTTCCATAATCAATTCAATGAACTTCGTTCGCTGTGCGTGGCCAATAGGCGAAAGTTCTTGAATCAATTGCACTTTGTATGCAAGAAGATGAACATTTTTGGTGAGAATACGCTGTGGAGAGCTTCTCGAAATGTCCAACTCTTGACCAAGGTGATACATTGATGTTCGTGGTGATAGCTTAAGTGCTGCCAAATCCATTTTCAACTTTCCAACCTCAACAGTTCTTCTCTTTATTCATCCAAACTGTCAAGCAACGAGAATCCATAAATTAACCAACAAAACAATGAAAAAACGACTTAAAACACGTTTGATTTTTAAACACTCACAAACACATATTTTTATTTTACCTAATCCTACATACTTATTTACAAAAAAAAAACACTTGCTTAGCCTATTTGTCAGACATTCACTATAAATTAAACAAACAGAAGTAGGTTTCATTTTCTGACAGATGCCTGTCATCGAATACCAGCACTGGCGCACTCGCTGGCTAATCGACTGCCATCGCACAAGTAGTACTCGCTGTTGTCCAGTGGATAGATCTCATCGGCTAGTTCCTCCACCTCAGAGAGGCACACAGCCTCACTGAATGCACCCAAGAACATCAGACTCTTGATCATGTGCGATCGCTTGTGCTGGATGTCTTTGAATGCATGCGTGTGTCGATGGGGACTGCTGACTGGTACACTGGACGATGCAATCATTACCAAAGCGTCTGTGGGATGAAGCTCCAGCTGGAGCTGTGTGCCATTGGCCATTCGCATGATCAGCGAAACCACAAAGAAGCAGGCTGCGTTCATTGGAAAAGCTCGCAGGAGTGTTGATGTCAGTCCACGGCAGAAAAACCCAATACCCTCCGAGTGATAGCCCTTTCGTATGCAATCCACCATGCCAGAGTACTGAGGTCTTGCCGCCATTCCGTCAGCTTGAACGCAGGATTTTATCACATCCATGGGGAAGGAGATCAGCCAAGAGACGGTCCCCGCACAGCCGCCGGCAAGCAGGCTGTGGAACGCGGTTGGTGTCGGGATCTGTCCCATCATCAGCTCGTAGGACACAAAGTAAGCGGAGAATCCTTGGAAAAAACAAAATGGAAACTATTTTGCCAATGCGCCAAGCGTTTCTCATATCTTACCAGGCACATCTCGGAGAGCTGTGATGCCGAGTCCGCGAAAGAGACCGCGAAATCCTTCAGTTCGATGAACATGCGCCAGGCATGACAGAGGCCCCTTGTGCTTGATGGAGGTCCTAAAGTTCTCCTGTAATTGGAGGCGTGTCTTTGCCAGCTCCATGGGAGAGCAGACCACACTCTGGATCAGTCCGGCAGTGCTGCCGGCAACGAAATGCGACATCAGCGAATTCGGATCGCTGCTGTTCCGCTGAACATTTCCGTAGACTCCGAAAACGATTGCGTTCACAAAAGCTACCCCACCCATGGGACTGGACATTCCCCGATAGAGTCCGCGCACAGAGTCTCTAGCGACTATCGTCTTCAAACAGTGCCAGGTTCCACGGTAGATGGGTCGCTTCGGGTTCTGCGTCTGCAGATGCACTTTGATGGTGTCCAACGGATGCCCCACCAGCACACCGGCACAACCTGGAATTCCCGTAGACTACATTAAGATATTTAAAAGTCAACAGGCCCACAAAGAGGCTATGGCAAAAGAGTTATGAGAGTCTTGGATGGCTTGGTGGCCAGGATTCCTTAATACATACCTCCCAGGCAGCCGGCAGCGAAGTCTAAAGCCATAACAGCTGATGATTGTTAGTATCTGGAATGGAAAAAAGAACAAACTGTGTTATCTCATTTGTGAACTGGATTGAGTTTTGGAATACCACAGGCGACTTAGTAGGCTACTGTTAAGAAAAAATATCACATTTTGCGTTTGTATTTTCAGCTTAAACTTCTCGCCGCTATGCGATGTCTGTATGCGACTTGCGAGTAATTGCTCTTCTAAGTGGAGCTTTGTAACTGAATTAAAGGACGTTTTTGAATGCTCTACCAAGGTTTTTAGGCAGCAATATACAAGTTTTTGAATTTAACAGATTTTTTCGACATTGCGACAATTAGTTGGAAGAAGAAGGAGTACAAAGCCAAAACAGGGTGTTTATTGGGGCCTAGGTCAAATCATTTTTTTTCTTTGAGTGGTACTATACTTTTTCCCAATTTTTTTGCTTTGTTCCTACAGCAACCACTCGTATGGAGGGTGATATTTTTCCGTCGCGACTTCGAATGGAAGCTTGCCTTAACAGTAACACTCACGGAGCATTGTCAGTGACTTGGGAGAGGTGGTGAGACAGAAGTGGATGTGTTCGGTATCGAACTATAGATGAGGAGGTGTCAATTTGAAATTTCTCGTTTTTGTTGACCCGTCAAAATTCGACTGTCATCACAATGACTTTTTGAAGGGAAAAAGGATCGACATAGTCTCACACAACGTGTTAAAGGAAATTCAAATTTATTACAAAATGGAGAAAATATCGCGGAAATGTTTCGTAAAATTCGTACTGAACATCGAGTACCAACTCACATAACTGTAAGGAATACAATCGAAAATCCGGGCACGTTAATGATGTGAATAAGGTCCAATAAGGTCAGTGGAAAATATCACTCCCGCAGCTGAAAGTGTGACTGAAAGCTCCGCTCGATCATAGAACGATCATAGAAATTTGACCTATCCGCCTAACCTTCCTCTGAGTTTTCGAAAATTAAAGATAAATAGCGGAGCAACTTCTCCATTCACAACGAGGAACAGATTGGGAAAAAAACGACTGGATGGCGCAGTTGGTTAGGTGCCTGCCCCAAGTTAGAGGGGTTCCAGGTTCGAATCCAAGCGAAATCGAATCTGGTCCAGTCACCATTTGTCGTTGGGATCAAATTAAGGATCAAATTGTAGCTGGCAGTACAATGGACCAATCTTGACTTTGAGTGCTCCAGTAGTGTCTTAAAAATCCTCCGAAAAAAAAACAGTTTGAGAAGGTTTTCGGGTTCGCCGTGTCATTGGATCGTTTCAGTTTCGTTTCAGTTTCAGTGAATGGATTGCGTTTCTAAATTATGTTGACTGATATTTTTTTTGCTTAAAAATAAATGCTGCAGACGTGATCAAAATTTATGGCCACACACTTGGCGACAAATTTCCGGGATATGTGATTTTTCGAAATGGAGACTTCAACTAAACAGTGAGGTCATATGTATTAAAACAATTGGACTTCTTCCTTTGAGGCCGTGTTGAAGACGGAGTCGACTTCAATGCTCCATTAACGAATCATTCACTAAATCAAAATATCACAGCTGTAGACAAAAACAGTCAATAATGCGAGAGAGTGATCAAAAATACCATCAAAATTGCCTATTTGTAAGCACAGCCGAGTAGAGTCCGACCGAACTTTCGGCTACGGCTTCAGCTTCGGTTCGCTAAAAATATCACCTTCCGACTTTTTGCCGAAGCCGAATGTTTAATTTTTTGTTTTTTTTTTGTAAAAGTTGAAGTTGCAAGGAACGGTGTGTTTTTTGTTTTGTAATTGTCGGATATTTTGTATTTCGAAAGTACCTTTGTTTACAGCTTTAAAATCAAAAGATTTTGTATTTGTAAGTTGATAAACTATAAAGTGGTCTGTATAAAAGAATGCAATTTATTTGTACTGGTTTCAGGTAGAAAGAACACCAAAAATGGCAACTAAAAATCCAATTTGAGGTTATTTCGTAAAAATGATGCGAAAGCAAATTGCTAAATATGCTTCAAATAGAGTCCTACTGAACATTCGGCTTCGGTCGAAAAACTGGCTTTCGTTGGGACTCTAGAGCCGAGGCGGAGGTTTGGCAGATGTTGCAATCCATTCCCAACCTCAGAATTTATTTTAGTTTACAGTAGTTCCGTACCAAATAGGTACTGTAGGGAACTGTTTGCGTTAATGGCGACTGGAGAAGAAGATTTAACCATGAACGGTGTGGGATGTACAGCGACATGAGTCTAGCCAGGCTTCTACCGATCAAACGCCAAAGATGGCTAGGCCATGTAGATAATAATCAGATTGATATATATGATTATATAGTAAAGAGATATCCAACTTCTACCTCTCTTGGCTCTTGATTTCATTTGACAGCGTTTTTTATGCGATTTTTCATACCGTGTCTGTGAATCCACGGGAGCTGCTCAAATCAGCTGATAACCATACACATTCAAACAAATGAGGTGAACTACGCCACTTATTTGAAAAACTGTTCGTGGTTTGAACGTTATTTCAAATTCATGTTTTCAACACGAAAATAAGTGCAGAGGGTGCATTCACATGAGCTATTACAATGTTTTTATTTATTACAAACTGAATATCCCCTATTATTTGAATACATTATTGAAAAATTATAAAATAGGTAAATGAAGAGTGGTTTAATAGATGTGTATTGTATATATACATATGTATATTGAATTTAACCGATAGTAGTAGAACAGCGCAGGTTTTATAAATGGGATGAAGAGTGTAAAAAATGTGCATATATTTTATTGATATTTAAAGTTTTAGATTTCTGTGCCTGTAATTGCGTGGAAAAGTCGCGTATTGTTGCGAAACGGTTGCCTAACCTAAAACGTATTCATTTGATCCATGAATCCATGAATTTCCGCTCTTTTCGTGGTGTATCCATGCATTTTTTTTCTTGAATCCACGAACTTCGTGGTGGAATTAATAAATTTTGTGATAGAATGCGTAAATCCCAAGCAAAAACACAGTTTCGCTTAAAACCCCGGGGATAAACGTCACAAATTGTACGGACAAGGGGTAATTCTGGGCGAAGTTGGATATCTCTTTACTATTTGAATTCTGATAATAATAATAATATAATAACAATGGCGGCTACAGATTTCAAGATTTGAACCTTAGATCTCGAGCGTAGGATTCGGCGCACCTACCCACTGCGCCACGGCCCGAAGAGATGCTCCAAATGGCGGCCCATGAGTGGATAAATAAAAATCGACAAAACTCCCCAAAAATATTAGCTTCAAGTCTTCTTGTTCAAATTCGTACACCATTCCTTTCAACAATTGTTACACCACTACTTTCTCGGTCAAATCCACAAGCCAAAGATGAACACCTTCGTCCCTGTCACTTGTCGGAATCAAAGTTCTCTGATAAACTGATGTCCATTCAAGAGGTCCATTGAATGGAAGGCAAAGGCGTCGGCATTAAGACAAAATTAAATAAAAATAAAACGTTTTTTTTTAATTTACTCCCATGATTGGAATTTTATTCGAAAATTTCCACTGCCGCTGTGTCAAAATTAGACGATAAACTCTAAGGTTCATCCGAAATGTGCACTTTTGTTGATAAAGTTGATGTTTTTGCGTCGCTACTAAACTTGTCTCGACGGACAAGACGTCTCAGCGATTTAATTTTTAACATTAACATTAACAGGTTGGCCTATAGAAATCTAGAACGATTTAGATCATTTAAGAGTGAGCTAAATTTCGTAGTTCACCAAGGTCAAGTCGACATGATAGCTGAAGAACGCGTATTTTGTTTTAAGTACGCCACACCCCCAGACAATTTGGAACCAATATTTTTCGACATTCAGAGTGAATAATGCGAAAGAGTGGCTAGTTGCCACTTCATTTACCCTTTTCAAAATCAAACTGCCTTATTATGTATGCAACATGTTATGTCATAGAGTTTGACATTTGAAATCTTATGCCTGTGTAACTTGTTATGTTATATGATTTGACATTTGACTTATTACACTTATCAGTTGTTAAGTAAATTGATCACCTTTTGGTGGCACAGCACATCAGTGATAAGAAACTATTTTCGAATTCAAATGTGTCACTATCTTGGTAAGAGATCGTCAGTAAGTTTAAAGATTTTGTTACAGATCTTTTTTTTTTGTACAAAATGAAATATTTGGACTATACTTCCTTGAAGGCGGAATGATTTCGAAAAAAGATTTTTCTTTTTAAGCATGATTAAAATATAAGGGAAGGTCTCAAGAGTTTTACGCTTCTGAAAGTATTGGTATTTCAAACAGCAAACAGAGTTTTCTCCATTAATGTTATTTTCGATTGGGTTACTCGGATTTTCGGAGGATTTTCATGCAAGATTCGAATTTTTGCGCCATCTGTGAGGTAATGTGTCAGATGAGTAACAAATGGCGTGATAACTGACAGAATATTAGTAATAATGGCGGCGCTACAGTCCGAGGTAGACCTGGGCCTAGTTTCTCAGCAAATATTCGTGTTGTGCGTGCTATTGTTCTCTCACGAGTGGAGGGGACCTACAGTTAATGCCGAATCCGAACGGCGATTTTGAGAAGGTTTTTTCTAGACAGTTATACTCTTTGAGCATTGTCAGTGACTCGAAAGAGTTGGAGAAGCGAAAAATTTTGTTTTTGAAAAAATCTTTGTCTGAACCAGTTGATTTAAACCTGAACTGTGAAAGTCAAGTGCGTGTGGGTCGACGCACAAACCCACACGGCCATGGCACCCACAACTGACAGTGGATTAAAATGGAGCGCTTCAAGAAAGAACACCGCGTTTTTATTGTTTAGCAATTTTAAAAACTATGAAGGTTTTGGCGGCTAGAGTTAGGAATTTTCGTTCAAAATTTAGTCAGAATATTGGTTTAACTTCATGGTCAGTGACTTAATTTTAAAATCATGGTTCATGTAGCGTTTTTAGACACTCTGGGGACTGAGACTGACTGACTGACATTGAGAGACAACCGTTCAATACAAAATATTGAAAAAGTTTGTGGGAGTGTTGCTGACAGTCCGGGAACATCACATCAACCCCGTGATCAAAAATTTAACATTTCGAGAAGCTCTTTGCAACGTATTCGCAATCGACTCAAGAACTTCACTCAAGAACCTCGAAATGTTAAATTTTTAAACACAGTTCCGCTCTGATGTTCCTAGACTATCAGCAACACAACATATAGCATATTGAACAGACAGAGCGTGGATTGAATGAATTATTCAACGCATTTTGGAACAACTGGAGCGATAAATTAGTGAGAGCAGTCGTTGCGAGAGCAATAAGCCAACAAACAGTTGAAGGCAGAGCTTTTGCCAGGACGTCGTAGTAAGTGAAAAAAGTAACGAAACCGGCCTTTAATACTTTCAGCGGTCCCAGCTGTAAACGTCGGTCTACAAAATCCAGTAACTCGAATCTTTAGCTGTCCTAGCTTGCCAACAGGCCACATTGTTTGAAGACGCAGAAACCTCCACGCTTCCGATATCTTCAAAGTTGAGAGGTCACTAGAGTGATAATAACTGTGGCGCCACAGTCCGGGGTGGACTTGGGTCTAGCTTCTACAGCAACCACTCGTGTTGTACATGCTTTTGTTCTTTTACATGTGGAGGAGTTTACTCCGAAAGGCGAACTTTGAGAAGCTTATTTTAGGCAGTTATACTCTTCCTGCAATGCCAGTGACTTGAAAGAGGTGGAGCTGTGAAAATATGAAAACTGATTGTGTCGGGAATCGAGCCTAGACCTCGACCTCGACCCACTACGCCACGGCGGCGATCACAGGAAAGTGATAATGTCATTAGAGCGACCGCAGTGGCGTTTGTGTTCAGAAAGAAACATCGTGCTTCAAAGAACGCTGATAAATTGTTTTTCAACAACATAATAGCCCGACACCCAGCCCATCTTGAGGTCTTTGGTTCAATCTTAGTTGCGATGGACCGTCTTATCTGTCAGTCTGTCAGACCAAACATCAGCAATGAGATGTTGTTGAAAACATCTTCTGTTGGGTTCTAGATAAAGTCGTCTTTGATGGCCTAACATCTTTTGCGACTGATTTAACAAAATATGACTTGAATGACTATGCAAAATATGATTTTGAGATTAATGTCAGGTTAGGGCCCTATTTTTTCGCTCAAACTTACCCAAACAGAAAAATTATTCGATTATCCACTTGCGAGTCGCAGCTCTCACTTAAGTTAAGTGTACCTTAAGGTCCTGGTGAACCTCGTTCTTAGCAGAATTAACTTTCACTTCGTTTTAAATCTTTCACAAATGAACCTGTACCTCTCAATCGTGTGCAAAAGATATTGCATTATACAGGGCAAATTCCCTTCTTGTGCGAATGTGTGTTTTTTTCGAAAACGTTTTTATTGGAACTTGAAATTTTCTAATGATCACTTGATCACCATTGGAACGGTTTTCACAAATGATCCACTTTGAAACCATAAACTCAAGAGTCTAAGCCACGATAGGAGGGTTCACTTTATATCCCTCAAGTCCGCACTTCAAAATATCACCGAAACACTTTGGAAACGAAAATAAACGTCTGTGTACGAACGGAGCTAGTATCTGACTAAACATTGAATTGACATCATCCAGGAACATGATCATTAATTAATTCCCCAATCGCAGATCTTTGCAAAAAAAATAGAAACAAAAACACAAATCACGAGCAGATAGGTGAATCTTGAGCTTAGGCAGCGATTCGTAGTTGGTCCTAGGGGTTATCAATCGAACGGAAAAGATTCCAGCTCCGAGAGAATTGAAAATTGAATCGTAACTACACGCTTGAAGTGTTGGTTAACGCTCTAAGTGGGCCGTCCGAGCAGGAGTGATAACGGCTTTCAGAAAACTCGCCTCGGGGATTTATAGAATTGAAATAATTTTTCCTTTTGAGTTGCGGATCGGGCTTGATAAGAGCATGCGTGTGTGGATTGTTTTGGACTTTGTTTGGATGGTTTTTTTTTTTCACTGATCTAGGATTGAACTAGTTGAAGCAGGGAATTGTTAAACTTGGTCATGCCATTAGATGTCGCTCAACGTCTGTCGAACACCAGACACGGAAGAAAACTACTCTTGTCGCGAAGAAGTCATAGAAGTCATTTGTATTTGAAAGTTTTGTTGGAAACGGCATTTTCAAAGACCACTTGCTTGTATATGAAGTACACTGGCTATTCATTTGCTTGTTTCCTTGTGTTTTGCGATTTCATGGCTGATATGATTTTTTCTATGAATTAATGTCGCAGAGAGGGAGTCGCTAGTCTTTGAAAACTGTGCGAATGAAAGCCTTTAATATTTAGAAGGCAACTTTATTCCCTTTAAAACCTACATTGCATTTTTTCTTTTTGGATTTCGAAGTGGAAGTTGATTGAGTCTATGTATAAACATAGAATGAAGACAATTGAGTCGTTTGAAATGAAATTGTCGATTTGGTTAGAAGGTTTGACCTGACACTGGATCCTTACAGCGTTTAGTAGCGAATCGCAAACGTGAACGCTTTATAGATTTGGTGTCACATTATGTTTTCAAATCAAGTCGACATTTTTCATTTGAATGACACAATAGAACGGACACTATGTTTGTAGTCTTAATCGCCTTCCATTTCGAAATGGGATTTGCGTCTATTAGTTATACCAACTGAACCTTATCGCAGATTTGGGACACGGATTTTTGGGCGATGATTAAGTCATTTCTTGAAGCACTGAATGTTGTCCTTCATCTTTCTCCACTCGACTTGTTTGGTAGACAAGTAGAAGCCTGCACAGCGGTTAGACTTCGAACACTTCACTTGTGGAATAACCACCATATAGGTCATTCCACCATTCTAGATAACGACAAACGGAGGCAAACATTCATAGTCTGCTAGTCTGCTAAAATTTAAGCAAATCTGAGTGAATACACACTCCTTTTCACCCCCTTCTCACAAATTAGGTAGCCCATAGGTTATGGTATCAAAACGGCGCTTTCAGGGCGCTAATTGGGTGCGACAAACAGGATCTGTATGTCCACCGCCACTTTTACCTACCTACCTACCACTTGACACTGACCTCCTAATACCCTTTGAGAAAAACTTCTCTACCAGCATACCCTCCAGGTCTGACTGGAAGTCTGATACTCAGGCGCTAGACGGTCCTCTGCGTATTTTCAGAGATGGAACGAAGACGGACGAGGGAGTAGAATTTGGTGTCTACTCCAAGGATCTCAATTTTAGCATACCCCTCCATCTTCCAGAACATTGTAGCGTATTCCAAGTTGAGACGATAGCAATTAAAGAAGCCCCGTCTTGCCTCAAGAACAACGTGAAAAAAATACGAAAATTCTTCCTTGGCTATGTTTTGTATTCAAACTGGTGAATTTAACTTCTTTGAAGAGATTGAAGGCATGTATATAGTCTATAACTTAATTCGTGCGGTTAGCTAAGAGATGGCGTAACTTGTATTATTCCATTGGAACATGCGTTAGAAAGCTACTGTCATTGTACGTCATTTCAGTATATGTCATTCATTTGAAGCGTAAACAACGATAATTTTTTTTTTTTACAAAAATATGTCGAACTTTGTGCTTGAAAAGGTGTTTTTGCGGGGAGTTCTTCTTCATTACTTTAATATGAAGAAAACTGCTGCCGAAAATCATCGTATTTGGAAGTTTATGGTGAACATGCGCTAGCTGAGCGAACGTGCCAAAAGTGATTTGCATGTCCTGGGCAGCCAAAAAAGTTTGAAGATGAAGAACTGGAAGCATTACTTTATGAAGATTATTGCCAAACACAAGAAGAGCTTGCAGAATCTTTGGGTGTCACTCAAGCAGCCATTTCAAAACGTTTAAAAGCAGCTAGATATATTCAAAAGCAAGGAAATTGGGTTTCACATGAACTCAAGCCGAGAGACGTCGAAAGGCGGTTTTGCAAGTCCGAAATGCTGCTGGAACGTCACAAAAGGAAGTCATTTTTGCATCGGATTGTTACTGGTGATGGGAAATGGATCCATTACGACAACCCCAAGCGCAAAAAATCATATGTGAAACCCGGCCAACCAACCAAATCAACGGTAAAGCCGAATATCCATGGCGCGAAGGTAATGCTCTGTATTTGGTGGGATCAGAAGGGTGTGCTGTATTATAAGTTGCTAAAACCGGGTGAAACCATCAATGGACAATGCTACCGAACACAATTAATCCGTTTGAAGAGAGCAGTAGCCGAAAAACGCCTGGAATATGCGACCAGACACAATAATTTTCCATCATGACAACGCTCACTCGCCACGTTACTATTCCGGTTAAGAACTATTTGGAAAACAGTGGATGGAAAGTTTTACCTCACCCGCCTTATAGCCCAGACCTTGCCCCTTCTGACTACCATTAGTTCCGGTCGATCCAGAACGCCCTCACTGAAATACAGTTCACATCAGAGCAGAATATCAAAAATTGGTTTGATTCATTCTTTGCTACCAATCCGGCGCAGTTCTTTTGGGATGGGATCCACAAATTGCCAGAAAGATGGGAAAAAGTCATAGCTTCAGAAGGGCAATACTTTGAATAATACTATTGTACATGTTTTTCTTAAATAAACGTTCAAATTTTGAAAAAAAAACCGCACGAATTAAGTTATATATCGAATATGTTCGTCGCAGCTGGAGTACAGGTGTCCGTGCGTCAGACGGTATATCCATTGCCCACAGCGATGAATATAGAAGTCCCGTCGACGATTTCTTTCCCGTTTGCCCAGCCCTAAAGCTTAAGGTCTTATAGACACTGAATAAAAACTCCTTCGAAGAGATTGAAGGCATGTATAATAAATTGGGCAAGTGTGAGTTGTACTCGCACTGATGAATGATTTCTGAATATCAGAAGACGTTTCCAAATTATTTCGTTTGAATTTTCTAAACAAACAAACATTCATCCATACATGTACCTTTATCTCAATCCAAGTTTATCCAGCACAGAAAATCCCTAGAATTCTAGCCCTAGATTATAGCCCTAGAATTCTAGCCCTAGACTTATAGCCCTAAAATTCTAGCCCTAGATTTATAGCCCTGGCTGGCTGGCAAGTTTGGGTGCTTTTCTTATTTTTCTATACCCTTAAGCTGGCAGGTTGCGAGAAACTTTTTCCTTTTGCGTTGCCTTGGTTTTTCGCTGTAGTGCTCTTTGGTAAGTTAATCTTATATCATCATGTGCCTCCTACTAGTTCCACTGAGTCCTATTTTTGTTTCAAGTTTCTTCAATCTTGATCGTACTAATCTAGGACCCAACCAATTCCATTTAACCATCTAAGATTTGAGAACTCACCACACAATATGCCCACATTTCTAACGTCAGCAACAATGTATGTTTGGCAAGTTCGTCCGTCTATGGTGCTGTAAGGCCTGGCATGCAGCACAAACGAATTTTCAGCCATTTTGCCAACACATGAGGCGCAACTTGTTACTGGTACCCCAAGGCTTTTGTGGCTGCCTGACAATCAGAGAAAATGAAACAAAGAGTGAGTGGATATTACGTTCCACCTAAGCCGGTACAGTTTTACGCGGATGATTACATTACCTCTGTTTGAAACACGATACAGTGGTTAGTCGTTAATCGCTTTTGTGAGTGCTGCTAAAAAAACATTCAGTTAGTGTTAGAAATTAGCCACACTTTTGACGGAATTGGCACAAGACATTCATTACATTGCTTCTACAGTGCCAACTTAACTTGCTTAAGCCAGAGATGACTTCGCACATCCCCAGCAAAGTCCTCAACATTTGATAGAATATGTTTCGATGTTACGACTTGCTTACATTTGATAGAACATGGTTCGATGTTATGATTTGCTTGTTTTCAGTTCATATTACAAAGCGAATTCATTTGATTTTATTTTCAAGGTTTATCGCATTAAATTTATTTAGACTCGTGTATGATAACCGATTGCTGTTATCTCAAATAAGTGCGTGATTTTCTCGTGTCCCCATCAACGACAAGAATGATTTTTTAAACTACCCGCACATGTCGCATGACTCTGTCTCGTGTGCTGTAGACAATGCATGCAAACAATACTCGTGCAGACGCCACATGATAAGGCAACCCGTCCATTAAAACAGAAGCTTGTCAGTGCCCCTACGACCTGGCCATTTGACATGGCTACTGATCGGACTTGAAATCAGTAATCTGCAGCCGTAGTTTTCCGTCAATAACAATTTATTTTTGTATCGCTGTTCTTACATTACCGTGTCCACAAGCAATTTTTGCGAGCAAAGCTGTTTAGCGTTCTCGTGAAGACCACAGATGCGATTCTATGAAATATATCTTCCCGCGATGTGAATGTCATTCTATGAGCTGTCACTTCAAGTTCTTGTTTTCGTGATGGCTGAGTGTCGAATGGAAGAAGATGTCATTCATTTCTTTTTATCGGCAGTTTCAAAGTTTACGAAAATCAGTAGGAAGTGTTTTTCTCCGTCGCATTTTCATGAATGAAATAGTGTGCTATGAAATTCCCAGCCACAGTTTTATTTCATCTTATTTTTCTGCGCTTGAAAAATTACTCGTGGAGACGCCGGGTTAGGGTGTACACGACCTTAAAAATTTGAAACGTAGAGAAATCGGAACATTTTTCGTGACATTTCGCGAACCCCCGGCCAAATGGGTCAAATTTCTTAGGAAACTGGGTCGGATGATCTTAAAATTGTGCGCAAATTCCTTGCTTTCGTAGAACACCCAATAAGTCGAGCCTTTGCGAACGTCAGAAGAGTATCGATTCTTTTTTTTTTGATTGCGGGTGATTGCGATTCTAATTACAGAGAGCATACTGATAAGAAATACGCTGACGTGCGATTTTTTATTAAAGAATCATGTTCTTTCCTCTGACGGTATAAATGATCTCGTTCAATGTCGTATGTTCATAAGTGTTACTTGAACGTTTGATAGGAGGGCCTTCAATTTTAGCACGGGCTAAGAAGAGAAAATAAGCTAAACTGCGCTATAAATTCGAAAGAGGAAAAAATAGAAATAAAAAATAAATACCCCACCGGGAGGTATGCCAACGATAACCTTTCGCTCAGCTTTAAAGACACTATCTCCGAGATGAATTTGGTGGTAATAATCACTTGTTTACCTCACTGTTGCTGATTCTAAGCTCTACATTCTTAAGAGTGATAAAGGAACCATTGAATAGAGAGGAGGTCAGGATGGTAGCTATAAAAATATGATCTTAAAAATGTTCCATTCTTGGATTTGATTGTGTTTAAAAAGGGAGTCGACATGGAAAATTATGTTGGAGATGCGAAAATCAAGAGAAGTTGGCATTCTATGTTTTGAATGAATGTGTCAGTTTTATGAAAAGTCACATCACATGCACTTCCAGCTTCGTTGAATTTTCGTTAACTTAAGTAGACTCAATAAAACGGAATATATCATGCCAAAATTTGACAGTTCGAACGGAAGAGGTAAATGGATGTTGGTAATTAATACCTTCAATTAAAAGGTGGCTATGTTCTGTTAGGGATCATGCACCAGATCATTTGGGAAGACGAAAGCATGCCCGATGACTGAAATATCAGCTCCATATGCCCCATCCACAAAAAAGGCGATCCTACCTCTTGCAACAACTATAGAGGTATATCCCTGCTCAATGTCTCCTACAAGATCCTGTCCAGCGTACTGTGTGAATGTCTAAAGCCGTTCGGCACGTACCAGTGCGGCTTCTGGCCCGGCAAATCGACTATAGACCAAATTTTCACACTAAAGGCCCAACTATAATAGGCATGAGCGCGCATGGTTTAAAGTCACATTTTAACGAAAAGTTTCGTCATGGTTACACAAAACACACGCTAGCCATAATGAAGAGCGCACTAGCTCATGCTTAACGAAACATTTGTTTGCTTGTCTGCCACTTGTTAAAATCGCACATGCTTAACGAAATGTTTCGAGTTGTTCGTGAGCTCCATTATATTCGCTCTTATGGGGATGCGTGTTATCGCTCAATCACTCATTATAGTTGAGCCTTAAGGCAAATCGTGGAGAAGACCAGCGAGTTTCAAATCGCACCATCTTTCCATCGATTTTAAAGCCGCATACGACAGCATTCATCGCAATTAACTATTCGAAGCGATGGCCGAATTCGGGATTCCGGGAAAACTGATCTGGTTGTGTCGGACAACACATACGCGATGCAGCGTGCAGTTCGGCTCGAGGACCTCGGAGCCGTTTGAAACCTGCACCGGATTTCGGCAAGGAGATGCGCTGTCGTGTGATTTCTTCAATTTGGTACTGCGGCGGTCTGCTGTAAACACAGAAGGCAATATCTTCTACAAGTCAGTCCAACTGTTGGGATACGCAAATGACACCGACATCGTTGCGCATTCCCAACGCGCCGTAGAGGAAGCTTTACGGCGATTGAAGAACAGGGGAAACGAGCTGGTCTTAAGGTCAATGAGGATGAGATGAAGTATATGCTTCCTCGACGCAAGAAACGATCCGCCGCGCATCACCTAGGGCAAGACATCACAATCGACAGCTATAATTTTAAGGTAGTGAAGGAGTTTGTCTACCTCGGGGCAAACGTGAACTCCACGAACGACATCACAGTGGAGATCCGACGTAGAATCGTCCATGGCAACCGATGCTACTTCGGTTTGTCAAAACAATTGGGCTTAAAACCGTCAACGATAGAAGGCAGCGATATTGCAGGCTCGGACCTTCCATGGGTCGTAGGCCTGTTAAGTAAGTAAGTTTTTAATTTAGCACTTTTTCACAATTTTCTTTTTTTATCCTGATTCATTTGAGCCTTTGCCCGCCTTCAAATATTTTTTTACGTTTATAAAGGGCGACTCAAAATGCTGGCCCCTTTTAGAAAAGAAAACTGAAGGCTTCTGAGCATATATGCTCAGTTACGCCTTTCACACATAAGTTTCTGGCAATGTGCCTTAGTTCTACACAACTGTGGCGCTTCACTCTCTATTGTTCTGCACAAAGACTTCTCGGTTAAAGGATTATATTGGTAAGCAATTTAGCTGTGGATCTTTAGTGATGTGTGTTCAATCCGCTGCCCCTTCCGTCGTTGTATAAGGATGCATTTTGGTCCCAGTCACGTTCTCTGAAAAACGTTAATGTTGGAGTTGCGATTGGGCCTGAAATTCTGTGTGTTTGTAAATTCCTTGTGGCTGCTTTGGTCACTCTCCAGAGTCATAAGTGTAGACTCGGCATTAAGGCGGAACAATTTCAGCTGGAGTTGGGTCCTTCTACCTTACCATAAAGTTGGGCCTCATTTCGTATGTGAACTTAAGAGCCAATTATAACTTATGTCAAAAGCAAACGAAAAGTAACCAGAAGCATCGTCAAATTTCAAAGTGTCCATAATTGCTTATAGAAACTTAAGAGGGATTAAGCTGTCAACTGACATTTGCATACGTAGAGAATTTCGCTCCCGCATAAGTTGTCAAAAGTGAACGAACTTACCGAAACTGAGCAAACCTTCAAAATTTTAAACTCCAATCAGACAATTCGCGCGTAACAGCGAATTCCATGTGTGTGAAGTGTATTTCACAGTTCGCGAATTTTGACACTTCATTTACGTGAACCCTCCTTGGTTGCAGTTAGCCGTGATTTCTTTCACATGAACATTTCTTTAGTCGCAGATAGCTGCGATTTCCTTAATGGCTGAAACACAATAGTGCGTTGCGCTAGTCGACTTCATGTTACGGAGGGTGTGCGTTGACGCACTGCGTTAATAAGCTCCTTCCTCTCTCTCTCAAATACCAAATAAAAAATATTCCCTCAGCTGTTTTAATTTCTGAAATGTCATATCAAAAAATATTCTGGTCAAACAATTCAACATTAAAGAAACTGATTGCGGAAAATGAATGCCAAGAAAAGTTAAAACAATTAAAAAAGTGATTCTTGTTGCTAATTTGGCGTATTCATTCAAATTAGATTTGTCGCTGAAATAATTTTAGTCAGCTGTTTTCATTTCTCAAATGTCAGTTGCCACAAAATGTTCTCAATTTGGGAAGCATTTCTCAATTTCGCTCTCACAGCGCATCCCTCTGTCAAAAAAATATCCAACATGTTGAATAATGACGTGCGTTGGGATTACGTTTTACGTTTTATTACGATCCTCTCATCTCTCTCATTTTTCATTTATGTAGGTTGCTGCAGTATTTTGTGAATGTCCATTGAATTGTGTGCGTTGAAAGACAGCGCTGACGCTGACGCACTATTGTGTTTCAGCCATAATCCGGCCAGAGTGTGGTGACAAAATGTAACATTGAGTATGTGGCTGAGTATGACATACCCACATACAAAATTACCTGTAAATATTGTTATAATAAATATTAACATTTAAAAATCGGTATTTTATTATAAAGGGTGTATAATAATTAGTTACAAAAGAAACACATGTAATATTTTAAGAATTTTTATATTAATACAGAAAAAAACGGAATTGTCTCAGTTTGAAGGTAATGTTCACTGCAATAGTCGGATTCTCTCTCAGAGCTCGACTCGACGGAAGTATCTTCTAGCACTTCTTCCAACATGGATCTAAGTTGCCTTTCTCTACTTTCGAAATGCATTTTTAATCAAAAACTAAAGAAAAAAGTAGAACATAAACGAAAACTTCAATAGTTTATATTGGCACGAAATGCATACACCAACTATGTGGCGGGGTATTACGTACCCAACAGATGTTTGAACACGTGTACTTCGACCGGTGACTAGCGGGACACTGCGAAAACTCCACTGTCCCCTTCTGCTTCTTTTTAACTCCAGCTACACGAATCGACAGTGGGTTTGTGTGATCAATTACAGAAATATAGTTATTTAAATAACAGGGTGGGTATGTCATACCTCGCCACACTCTCGCCGGGTTAAACATCAAAACACTCACTTTTGAATTTTTCGCGTGTAGCAAATCTAGGTTTTGGATGTGGATTGCCACCACACTTTGTGGATCCCGATCTCAGTTTGACAAATCGCAAATGTTGTTCTTTTGATGTTCAAAATGATTTTCTTGAAAAAAAAAAACCTTTTGGCATACCAAAGAGTAAACGTTTTTGTTGTTATTTGCTGAAAAATGAATTTTCTGAAAAATTTCAGCAGCAGATCGTAGAATACATTGATGTCGGTATGGTAAAAGTTGGGCAAATTTTAACTTTTATCAAAGCTGCAAAATGCATACGATCACGGCAGTGACTCATATTTTTTCCAGTAATTAGCAAAAATGTTGTATGCATTTCCTTAAGTGTTCATATGAATGACACAAGATTACAAGACAGATTCGACATTATGGAGAGTCACAGTTTTTTTTTAATGTGTGGCATCAGATGGAAATCCGGGCAACGTTGGTGATGAACATTTTAGCAAACAGACCGAAAAACATGAACATGCCATTTCTGAAGGCGGTCTATGTAAGCCATTGTCCATTATTAAGTATAGAGATGTTGCTTTATTTACATCTCTTTTCGTAGCGATTTCCATGCATCATCACAATTCAATTTTACAAACTGTCAAATATTTATTGCATTCTTGTACCATGATTCATATGCATGAATATACAATCGTTTTCTGATTATTTCACTCACAAAAGCTTCATAGCGCAACTGTCGATGACGACTTTTACATAAGTGGAAGAACGCAGAAATGATGCATTTTCGCCGATCCACCACAGTGCTGCCAGTATTTATAAGTAAAATTTACCACACTGGGGAAGAAAAATTACCATCGCACTGAAAATTTACCACTTCCAAAAAATATGAGCTATAGTGAGGTACAATTTTTAGCAAATTCGGAATTTTAAAATATTGTTTTTAAGGCGAACCGAATGATCTGTCAAGTTAACGCTGCACTATGCTCTGCGAGGAAACTGTTAAATTTAATTCGCCTTATGTCATTGTTGTATTTTTTAGGACTGCATTTGTATTCTTTTATGGTCGCTTCCTCCACCGCGCTATTATTTCTGCTTCTTAGCTCTGCATCACGCTTTTTTGTGGGGACACGTTTCAGTCATCCCTTCAAATCAGGGTATTCCAACCATAGATTTGTTAAAGAACACAAACAAACGGAAGGATATTTGTTTCAAGAGAAATTTACACTTTTTTGTAGGAAAATACCCTTTTACCAAATGTGTGGAGTGGGATTTGGAATTTCCCACGAAAAGGGGATTTGGAATTTCCCATAAACTGGCAGCACTCATCCATCCATCTCTTTCCAATTGTTTGAAAAATCATACGTTCTCTCTCCGTCATTTCTGCCATCTTTCACTTATGTAAACGCCATCTATGTGACTCATTTGTAATGAAAGTGATGATTACTGCTTTCCATCATAAAACCTTTTTAACAAACAATCATCACAAGCGATTGCTTTTTGCAATCTTCAAGCGAACAGTGCCACTGTGGAATGTACGCGCAATTTTAAAGCTTTTAGTTCCACAAAAATAAGCTTTTCCTTCGTTCGATTTCATTCTGACTTGTCTGTCAGAAATTATTTTCAAAAATAAACTCAAATTTTTGTATTCTCCTTTTTCACATCTTTCTGCAGCAAACGAAGCACAGCTATCAATTGAGGTAAGTTTTGTTTGTTCAACTGGCTTGTGCGCACGGTTACCATTTTACTTTGATTTGCTGTCAATGTTTGACAATGAAACGCGAACGATAGTAACAACTACAAACAGTATTTGATACGTGTGCTTGCATGAATGATTTCATTTAGAGGGGAATGAGAGTGATTATCTTGGAAGCAATTAAACGATTAAGAACTGTCATTTATTTGGTGTGGGGAAACAGTGGACAATGATCACAGATACATGTTTTTTTTTTTTTGTTTTGGTGCGTATGACGTCTTTCAAAGACCGGAAGTTAGTGGTGAATTTTGAGAGAATTTAAAGAATTTACGAACTACATAAACGTTCAGTTTGTTAGGCAGTTTGTCAACTGGTTTTAAATAATATCTAATAATTTTTGACGTTTCCGCAAAAAAAAATAAAGGCCATGGCTCCCGGGAAGTATATAATAATAATACAGTCCGAGGTGGACCTGGGCCTAGCTTCTCAGCAACCGCTCGTGTTGTGCGTGCTATTGTTCTGTCACGAGCGGAGGGGACCTACAGTTTAATGCCGACTCCGAACGGCAAGATTGAGAAGCTTTTTCTTAGACAGTTATACTCTTTGAGCATTGTCAGTGACTCGAAAGAGGTGGAGCCGTGAAAAAATGTTTGATGTTTTTTTTCGAGATTCGAACCGACGACCTCACGGGAAGAATAAGAACTTTTATTTTTATAATTTGAACATTTTAAAATTTGAAGTGGGTAAAAAGTAATACTCGTACATTTGTGTTTATTTCGGTGCAGATTTTCTATCGAGATCTGGAAAGATCTTAAGGCAAATATGTCAAGCTAAAGTTGTTTTGTCTTAATTGTTGCTATATCCACGGGAGAACATATGCAGCATCTGCATACATTTTCGGGACATTCGATAGACCGCAGCCAACTCCAGCAGAGAAAACACCGCCTTGGTAATACCGGTTCTCCGTATTTGGTATCGGGCACACCAGTGGAAAGCCGCCATCAACTATACAGGCGTCCGCGCCAGCTTCATTGTGTGCGCAGATGTGGCTCTCAACCTACTCCAGTGCCATTAATTTGATCCCAACGGCAAATGGTGACTGGACCAGATTCGATTTCACTGGGATTCGAACCTGGGACCCCTCGAACTTGGGGCGGGCACTTAACCAACTGCGCCATCTAGTCGTCACGGTTGGTGATAATTTAGTCTTTACAGTTCCACAATGGCACGAAATTTAACATGACACCTCTTGTTGCATAACTCTATAAAAAGGTACGGGACCAACGGTGCGAACATTCCGACATCAGCGGCCTGTGTCTTCAAAATCTGGAGAACCCAGTCAAGTTCTTAACCAACAATTCAAAATTCGTTCGAAAAAAGTCAATTAACCATGTCGTTAGGAACTGTTTTTGAACTCTTTCAAAAATTTCAAAAATGATGCATGTTTCAGCAGGTGTCAAAGTTACTAATGACATCTAGCTGCCAAAGTTTGCCATTTCATTACGCATCGATTTCCACTTGCCGAATGTGCGGAAATTATTAAAAAAAATATCGAATTTGCGGCCCAGTATTTAACTGAGCGTGAATTTCGTGGAAAGGAAACCCTTTAACTGCACTAATTACCGAGGGATCAGTCTCCTCAATATCGCACATAAGATCTTCTCTGCCGTTTTGTGTGAACGCTTGAAACCATTTGTGAACAATCTGATAGGTCCCTATCAGTGTGGTTTCAAGACAGGGAAGTCTACAACAGAAATTTTCACACCGCAGCAGGTCCTGGAAAAGATCCAAGGATTGCAGATCGACTCCCACCACGTATTCGTCGATTTCAAGACCACGTATGACAGCGTGCAAAGAGACGAGTTATGCAGTGTCATGTCTAGTTTTGACATGCCTGCCGAACTCGTCAGACTGAGCAGGATGACGATGGAAAACTCTCGCTGCTCCATCAAGGTCGGTAACGAACTTAATAATAATAACAAAAATGGCAGCGGTACAGTCTGATGTGGACCTGGACCTAGCTTCTTAGGTTGTGCGTGCTATGGTTCTCTCACGAGTGTAGGGGACCTACAGTTTAATGCCGATTCCGAACAGCGAGATTGAGAAGCTTTTTATAGACAGTTATACTCTTTGAGCGTTGTCAGTGAATCGAAAGAAGTGGAGCCGTGAACAAATTTTAGATGTTTTTTCGAGACTCGAACCTTAGACTTCGAGCGTAGGAATGGACGCACCTATCCACTACACCACGGCACCCGGTGACGAACTTACTCAGACATTTAATGTTAAGAAAGATTTTAGACTGTGGTTCCAACAAGACGGCGGCATACAAGTGACGCAACGCTCGAAGTTGTGAAGGAGAAATTTGTCTACTGGGTCATCTTACAGCGAGCGTTCATCAATTGTCCGTCACGATCATGCGACTTCTTCCCACTCGATTATTTTCTCGATTCTCTGGGACTACGTGACTTATTTTGTCAACGCTAAGAAGCCAACCATTTTCATGAGCTCGAGGGAAACATTCGTAACGCTATTGTCGGAATAAGGCCGCTCGATTTGAACCGAGCTATGAAAAATTGGAACAACTGCTTGCAGCACTGTCAGCGGAGTCAAGGTGGCTATTGGTGCGATATTTCATATAAAACGGCATGAATGTGGCTTCAAAATAAACCCAGAATCGATTTTTTATCTCACACCGTTTTTTTTTCATTTAAATTTATTTTCCTATCATTCTTTTCTGGTCACCTTGTACTACTGTCAATCTAACAGATGGCGAAGCCGTGATTGATTTCGTTATACACGTCCACCTCCTCTCGTGAGAGGAAAAAGGACGCATAACACAAGTACAGTCGACTCCCTCTAAGTCGAACTCCCTCTAATTCGAAATTCCCTCTAACTCGAATTTTTTCGCCATATTTATTTTGGCATTACCCTCATTTTCCATACAAAAACCGTCCTCTAAGTCGAACTCCCTCTAACTCGAACTAATTTTGATATCTCGTGAAAATTCGACTTAGAGGGAGTCGACTGTAGTTGCGACTCAAGCCACAAAATTACAAAAATTATGACAATCACTCCCACGCCTGGCTTACTGTCTTTGTTCTTCTTTTCAGATGACAACATGCACAAAAGACAATGCCGCTGCACCAGGTTCCCAAGGCACAATCTCATCAAATATCCTCGAGCTAAACGATGACTGCCTCATCAAGGTATTCAGTTACTTCACCGACTACCAGCTTGTCAGCATCCTCGGAACATGCTCGCGTCTAGACGAAATCATTCACATCAATCTGCGTCGATGCAAAAGCATAAGCTTCAACTTTCGCTACCTAAGCTCTGACAAGCACTTCGAGAAACTGCTCTGGGCAGCTGGTCCGCATCTGGCATCGATAGAATTTTCCGTTGGATACTCGATAAGCACCGAACTGGTGCTGACAGCCCTCAAGCCAGTAGCCCGTTGTGAGAGATTACAGAGTTTGACACTCCACTATGTGAACATGTGCCAGGATTATCTACTCGTGATTGGAAGCGTCTCGGATCATCTGGAGAAGATCGATTTTAGCTTCTGTTTGCTGACAGATGAGCTGATGGCCGAGTTCTTTAAGCGGCACTGTGGATCACTGAAGGAGCTGCACCTGATCGGGAACTACACATTTTTTGGCAGTTCACTTGTGCATTTGAAAGGTCTGAGGGTGCTCGTCCTTGAGAGCCACGAGGGATTCAGTATCAATCTGCATCTGGTCAAGGCGAACAATCCGGATGCGGAGATTGTCATTTACGAAAAGGGGAGGCTTAATAAAATTGAAATGAATATATGAAGGTACAAAGTTGGCGGACGTTTGTTGGGGTTAGGGACACATGTCCCCGGAATGGGTGATGTTAAGGTTTACGAGATTTCTACTTGCCACCCCGACTGTGCTCACTGCACGACGCACTTTCTCCTCTCTTAAGGTGCTGGTAAGACGACTAAATGGCGCAGTTTGTTAGGGCCTGCCCCAAGTTCGAGGGGTCCCAGGTTCGAATCCCAGTGAAACCGAATCTGGTCCAGTCACCATTTGCCGTTGGGATCAAATTAACGGCACTGGAGTAGGTAGCTACCTGGCAGTACAATAGACCAGTTATGAGTCTGAGTGCTCCAGTAGTGCCACAAAAATCATCCGAAAAACAAAAAAAAAGAAAGGTGCTGGTATCTTCCGGCGTGAACCGAGCGACAGATAACGATGACTCCATACAAGGCCAAACAGATCTGAGGAGAGATGGCTCTAAGATTCAGTTAAGCCACACCCTCTTGAGCTGACAGAAAAGCCTTTGGTAGAGGGATTTGGTCTTCGGAGTAGACAAGACCATCTTGCTTCTTCTTCGCGTGGCACTATAGTCTGGGTTAGACCTGGATCTCCTGGCATGAATTTCTGAAGGTCTTCTGTAGTTTCCCACTCCCTGTGGGCTGAAATGGCACTCGTGTGCACCACCTGAAACCATTAACTTAAAAGGACTACGACCCATGGAGGGTCTGAGTTTGAGATGTCGCTGCCTTCCATCGTTGACGGTCCTGGGCACGCTGCTTCCAGTCATCAAGACCAAGCTGTCTTACGTCCGCGATGAATTGGTCTTTGTATCGGAGGTTCGGTCTTCCTCTCCTTCTCGAACCAGGAGGCTCGGATTCGAAGACCCTCTTAGCTGGAGCGTTGTTGTCCATGCGCTCGATGTGGCCTGTGCAGTCGACAGATTTTTGACTTCCGGACTACTTTCACAGACTGGCACAGCTCATAGAGTTCGCGTTTGTGTCTTCTCCTCAATTCGCCTTCCTCACAGACGGGACCATATATCCGACGTAGAATTTTTTTTTCGTAGACACCAAGAATCAGCTCTGCAGTTCTCCTTAATGACTGCCCCACCTTAATGACTGAATCATGAATACTGCGTTGGGACTACCGTCGGGTGACGTTTAACTTCCAACACTAGCAATACAATGGCACAGAGCTTAATACTGCGTTGTGCCAGCGATCTTCTTCTTTTTTTTTTTTCTGGGCCTTACCCAACACGCCGTCACGATTTTTCGCCAGCTGCCTCCAGTTTCTCACACCAAGCCGGCCGAGGTACTTCTCGACTTGAGTGCGCCACTTTGTACGTGGACATCTTCTGTTGCGTTGTGCCACATGCTCAGATTTGAAGACTCTTCGGGCCCGAGCTAAGTTGTCCATACGCTCTACATGGCCTAGCTATCTTAGGCGTTGGATCCGTAGACGCCTTGCCAGACTCATGTCGCTGTACAGCCCATATAGATCATGGTTCAACCCTCCAACGCAAACAGGACCAAACAACTTTTCTCTCGAAAAGGCCAAGAGTCTCTTCATCCGCTTTTAATAACGTTCATGTCTCTGCACCATAGAGCAGGACTGGGATTATCAACGTATTATACTTGGACTACTGCTGGACTGGTGGGTGCCATGGCGTAGTGGATATGTGTGTCGACTCATATGCTCGATGTCTAAAGTTCGAATCTCAAAAAAACGCCTAACATTTTTTCACGGCTCCACCTCTTTCGCGTCACTGACAAAACTTAAAGAGTATAACTGTCTAGAAAAAGCTTCTCAATCTCGCCGTTCGGAGTCGACATTAAACTGTAGGTCCACTTCTGAAAGAACAACAGCACGCACAACCTGACTGGTGGCTGAAAAGTTAGGCCCAGGTCCACCTCGGACTGTAGCGCCGCCATTATTATTATTATTATTATTATTAACATACGCTACCGCTCCAATTCTACGGCTGAAGAGCAGAGACGTGAGGTTTGGAACGAATAGGTTTCGATTTATCGGGGTACGAATTATCGCTATTCGACTGTATACACATTGTGGCAGATCTTGGAAAAAACGCAAAAGTTCTAAGTCGATACCCATCATCTGCTTATCGATTTTAAGATCCAGAGACGGACGCAAAAGTTCTACCGATTTTAATTTAATTTACCGATTTTAAAACCAGTATTTATAGAGATGGGCTATACAGTGCATTGTCTAGGTATGTCATTTCCGTTTCCTGCAAGAATCGTTCATCTTTGCCCGTTGCTTCGTCAAAGTCGGTAAAGACTTCACCGAGAAGTTTGATGTCAAAAAGTGTTCAGACAAGACAACGCACTGTCATGCGTGCCTAATTTAAACGTCAACACCAGAGACGTGATCCTCCACAAATCTGTTCAACTGCTCGAATGTGTCGATGACATTGACATCATAGGAAGGACCCAGCGGGTTGGCAGTGGGGTATCGACAATGAAGCGGCCAGGATAGGTTTGCGGTGAATGAGCGTAAGACAAAGGCTGAGTTCGTAAACGTCAACAAAATGCGCATCATGTAACCATCACTGCCTATGTGATGCGACGCAACTATTTTTTGATGTTGCGATGCATCACGATGCTTTAATTTTGTTTTCGTTTCGAAACGGTTTATTATTTTGTGTTTCAATTGTTTCTTTCTTTGTAAAACTGTCAAAGAAATTGGGGACAATTTTTAAATAATTTGGTTAAAAATGTTGGCAATTACAATGCCAGCATACTTCAATATATTTTGGACAAGTAAAAGATACAATTGGGTAGGGTAGGTAGGTAAAAGTGGCGGTGGACATACAGATCCTGTTTTCGCACCCAATTAGCGCCATGAAGGCGCCGTTTTGATACCACATCCTATGGGATACCTAATTTGTGAGATGGGGGTGAAAAAGAGTGTGTATTCACTCAGAATTAGCCTAATTTTGAAACAACTTCGTGGAATTTATTTTTTTTTTTTCGTGGGTTGGTGTGAATCTTCAATAAGACACTATGATACCCGTGTGCTCATAGTAGTGTCAGATTTGTACTGACTAAACACACCCTTCCCTTTTAAAATTTTGTACTTTACTACAACTAAGTTTCCTCATCCAGTAGTTTCGCTTTCAATATTTTTACGCGTGAGGCAGGTAGATTTTCCGTAAAATCACCTGTTTAAACCGTTAGGAGCGGCTACTACTCATTGCGCTAAATCGAACGGTTTCGTTCGTTGAAGTCGGCGCACGAGGTTTCGCATGTCCAATGTTTGGAGTATGGCATGGTTACAATGACCATGAAGTCGAGTTCGCAACTTCCTAGCGAAGTTTGTAATTTCTTCGTCCACGGTTGCGATTTGTAGATCCCTTTGTATATCACTGTTACGAAGATACCAGGAAGCACTCACGATAGCTCTTAAAACCTTATTTTGGAATGACTGTATACATTCTCTGTTACTTGCTTTAGTGCAACCCCAGAGTTGTATACCGTAGGTCCATATAGGCTTTAGCACTTGCTTATATATAAGTAGTTTGTTATATATGCTTAACTTGGAATGTCGTCCGAGTAACCAGTACATTTCTCTAAATCGATTCTCAAGTTCGTCACGTTTTTTTTTGACGTGTGCCTTCCATTTGAGCTTTGCGTCTAACGTCATCCCGAGATATTTGGCTTCATTTGCGTACGGTACTTGTACCGAATTAATGAAGACGGGTAAATTGTCTATGTTTTTATATGTAAAATTAATGTGCGTGGATTTAGTCTCATTAAGAGCAATGCGCCAGAGTTTTGTCCAATCAGATATTTTGTTTAGAGCTAGTTGCAGTTTTTCGGTAGCGGACTCGATTGTGCTTTCAGTAGCGAGAATAGCCGTATCGTCCGAGAACGTTGCCACTACTGTACCCTCAGTTTGAGGTATGTCGCGTGTATATAATAGAAACAGAGTGGGACCAAGAACACTCCCTTGCGGAACTCCGGCCGCAATTTCTTTAAACCCGGAGTAGTCCATTCCGTACTTAACTCTGAATATTCTATTGTCGAGGTAGGATTTTAGAATTCTATATATATTTTTCGGAAAGATCATTCTTATTTTCAATTTTAGACCATCGTGCCAAACTTTGTCAAAAGCCTGTGACACGTCAAGTAAAACGCTAGAGCAAATCTTTTTTTCCTCCAATGCTTTTTCAATTTCGTTAGTTATTCTATATACCTGGTCAATTGTGGAGTGATTCGTGCGAAATCCAAATTGATGATCAGGGATAAGTCGTCTTTCTTCTATGATTGGTTGAATACGTCGCAATAGAAGTTTCTCGAATAGCTTTGATATTATAGGCAGGAGTGATATTGGTCTATATGTGGAATTTATGAAGACTAGCAGACTATGAATGTTTGCTTCTGAGAGATTATTAGGGGTGTTGAAGAAGGCTTTGCCCAGAGTGCGTTGTCTGATTCTAGCTAGAGCCGGACATTTGCACAGAAAGTGCTCGGGGGTTTCTGGTTCAGTTTCCACCCGGCAACCACGGCAGTGCGAGTTAAATGGTATGCCTAGTCTTTCAGCATGCCTGCCAACAGACCAGTGTCCAGTACAGCCCGCTGTGATTCTGGATATATTTCTTCTACTGTTGTTAAGCAGGTCTTTTGTTTTCTTTTGGTTGTAGTTGGGCCATAAGCTTCTGGATAGGACACATGTTTCCAGCTTGGTCCATCTTTCATTGGCGATCTTGAGGAAGTGATTGTAGATGTTGTTTTTTACGAAGCCTAGTGGAGCCTGGATTTGTTCCACAACGAGGCTATCGAGTTTGGATCCCTGTCTGGCTAGCTCGTCTGCTGCTTCGTTTCCTATTACACCCGTGTGCCCGGGAACCCAGATCAAAGAGACCGGGCTCCGTTCACCTATAATAGATAGTTCCTTGCAGCAGCAATCCACTAGTTTTGACGTTGTGGTTATGGATGTTAGAGCCTTGATAGCAGCTTGACTATCTGAAAAGATTGCTATCCGCTGTGCTGGTTCTGTTTTGTTTTTAATTTCAATGCTAGCACTTCTGCCTGGAAAATGCTTTCAAAGCTTGGTAGCTTGAGTGACTTTGATATCTTGAGGGCTTCGGAGAAGATTCCAGCGCCCACACCAGAGTCCATCTTCGAACCGTCTGTGAAGATGGCTATGTCATGGTTTTGGATGACTCTGTCGCTTTTCCACTCAGTTCTAGTTGGAAAAAAAGCCCTATAATTTTTGTTGAAATTTAGCTTTGGGATAAGGTAGTCAGTATGACTCAGTATCGCCTGTTGTGGTAGTGAGTTAAGGATATTACCATGTCCATAAGTTCTATTATTCCAGCAGTTTGACTCTCTGAGTCTAAGTGCACTGCATGTGGGCATGAACGTTGCGTGTAGATCTGGAGGTAGAAGGTGCAAAATAACTGTAAGCGCATCTGTGGCAGTCGTTCTTAGAGCGCCAGTGACACCTATACATGCAGTTCTTTGTACCTTGTTTAGTTTTGTAATATTGTATGCTTTGGCTAAAGCTGGCCACCAAACTAAGGAGCCGTAGGTAAGAATAGGACGTATTACTGCAGTATACAAAGTGTTATCTTCGGTCGAAGTCCCCAGCTTTTGCCAAGAGTTTTGTTGCAAGCGTATAAGGCTATGCATGCCTTTTTAACTCTTTGCTCTATATTAGTTTTCCAATTTAGTTTTGGGTCAAGAATGGTGCCTAAGTACCTGGCAGTTGAAGACAGAGTGAGGGTTTGATTGGCTAGTCTTCTTCTTCTTCTTCTTAGGGCGCTACAGTCCGAGGTGGACCTGGGCCTCACTCAACATGCCTCTCCAGCCAGCACGATCTTTCGCCAGCTGTCTCCAGTTTCGCACACCAAGCCGGCAGAGGTCCCCCTCGACTTGTGTGCGCCACCTTGTTCGTGGACGTCCTCTCTTGCGTTGTCCCACAGGCTCATAGTCGCAGACTCTTCGGGCCGGAGCTAAGTTGTCCATACGCTCTACATGGCCTAGCCATCTTAGGCGTTGGATCCGTAGACGCCTGGCTAGACTCATGTCGCTGTACAGCCCATACAGTTCGTGGTTGAATCTTCTCCTCCAAATGCCATCAACGCAAACAGGACCAAAGATAGCGCGCAGAACTTTTCTCTCGAAAAGACCAAGAGACTGTTCATCCGCTTGGGATATTGTCCATGCCTCTGCACCGTAAAGCAGGACTGGGATGATCAAGGTCTTATACAAAGTCAACTTGGTCTTCCGAGAGAGGGCTCTACTACTCAATTGCCTTTTGAGACCATAAAAACAGCGGTTGGCAAGAGTTATTCTGCGTTTGAGCTCGGTACTGATGTTGTTTGTACTGTTTACCGCGGAGCCAAGGTAGACGAAGTCCTTAACTACCTCAAAGTTATAGCTGCCTATGGTGACGTTCTGGCCAAGTCGTCGATGTTGTGCGTCCTTTCTCGATGACAGCATATACTTGGTTTTGCCCTCATTTACCATTTTAGCCGCTTCCGTTTCAATGCCAGCAAACGCATCATTGACGGCTCGCTGTGTTCTCCCAATCACGTCAATGTCATCCGCGTAAGCTAGCAGTTGAACGGACTTTTGGAAGATCGTGCCTCTTGTATTGGCCAGTGAGTTTTGCACGCTCTTCTCAAGAACGATGTTAAAGAAATCACATGACAGCGCGTCGCCTTGTCTAAAACCTTTTTTGACATTGAAGGTCTCGGTGAATTCGTTACCGACCTTGATGGAGCAGCGAGAGTTCTCCATCGTCATCCTGCTCAGTCTGACGAGTTTTGCAGGAATGTCAAAACTGGACATGGCGCTGTATAGCTCGTCTCTATACATGCTGTCATATGCGGCCTTGAAATCGACAAATAGATGGTGTGTGTCGATCTGCATTTCCTGGGTCTTCTCCAGGATCTGCCGCAGTGTGAAAATTTGATCGATGGTGGACTTCCCGGGCCTGAAACCACACTGGTAAGGACCTATCAGTTTGTTCACGAATGGTTTCAGGCGTTCACACAAAACGGCAGAGAAGACCTTATAGGCGATGTTAAGGAGACTTATCCCTCGATAGTTGGCGCAGTCAAAGGGGTCTCCTTTCTTGTGGATCGGGCAAACGATACTGAGATTCCACTCATCGGGCATGCTTTCCTCGGACCATATCTTACAGATGATCTGGTGCATGCGCCCTACCAGATCACCTCCAGCTGCTTTAAACATTTCGGCGGGCAGGCTATCTGCACCAGCAGCTTTATTAGACTTCAGTCTCGATATCGCTATCTTGACTTCGTCTAGGTCGGGGGGACGGTATTCTCTTCTATCATCGTCCGTTGTGTTGAGTGGAACATTCTGCCTGACAGCGGTATTTGTGTCCTCATCGCCGTTCAACAGTCTGCAGAAATGATTTTTCCAAATTCTCAGTATCGACTGCGAATCTACTACTAGCTGTCCATTTTCTTCCGGCAAGCTTCTGTCCGAACTTTATATCCATTCGATAAAAGTTTTACCCTTTGGTAAAACTTTCGGACATCATTCCTGCCATAACACCTCTCCATCTCCTCGATCGCGCGCTTCTCGTGCTCTTTCTTTTGGCTAGTCTAGGAAGAGGAAAGTTTGGTATTTTGGTTTTCGTCGTAAAAAGCATCAGTTCGGTTTTGCTAGGGTTCGTGTTTAGGCCACAACTGATAGCCCACCTATTAACCTTTTGCAACGCCCCCTCCATGATTTCACTAATCACTGAGACAAACTGACCTGATACTAAGATCACAACGTCGTCCGCATACGCAACAACTTTGATTCCTTCCCGGTCTAGTTCTTCTAGTAGGTTGTTAATGACTTATCCATAACAATGGTGAGATAACCCCTCCCTGAGGAGTTCCCCTAGTTACATACTTTGTTTGTTGGCTATTTCCTAGCGTGGATTGTATAATTCTAGTTTTGAGCATAGAAACTATCCATTTTACTAGTATCTCTTCTACCCCCTGGGTGATAAGAGATTCTTGGATAGCTTCTGTGTGGACGTTATTGAAGGCCCCTTCTATGTCTAGAAAGGCGGCCATGGTATATTGTCTGTAGTGAATGGTTTTCTCAATGGTGCCGACCACCTCGTGCAGAGCTGTATCAGTGGATTTACCCTTGATGTAGGCATGTTGAGATTTGGAGAGAGACTTTCCCTCTAGGTTGAGCCTGATGACAATTGAGTCGGAAAATAAAAAAAAATTCCATCGCATCACAACACTCTATGATGCGCTGGTTGCTTTTGTTTGCGCATCGTTGCTTTCATGTTGCATTTTAGAACGTGATGCAAAGCATCATTGCCCAATGTTTGCAATTAAGAGCGCTTGATATTGCAGTACTGCGCTAATGTTGCGATTACGAACTCACCCAAAGTGTATGCTGTTCAACATCATCGACGTCTTGGACAAAACGTCACTATAAGAAGTCACAATTTTGAAGCAGTGAAAGGCTTTGTTTACCTAGGCTCAGAAGTAAAATCAAGCAATGATACCACCGCGGAGATAAAACGAAGAATTACTCTTGCAAATCGCTGTGTCCTTGGTCTTGAAAGGCAATTGACGAATAAAACCCTCTCTTGAAGAACGAACATATCTCTATATAAGACCTTGATAGTCCCGGTCCTGCTGTAAGGCGCAGAGGCATGGATACAAGATACAGAGCGGACGAGGTGATTCTTGGTCGCTTCGGGAAGAAGGTCCTTCGGATCATCTTTGATCTCTTGTACACTGATGGTGTTTGGAGGAGGAGACTCAACGACAAACTTTACGGACTGTACAGCGATATCGGTCTGGTCAAACGAGTCCGCGTCTCCAGACTCAGATGGCAGGGTTTTGTTAAACGAATAGACACCAAAGCTCAGACCCGAAAATTCTACGACTACAACCCTGAGGGACAAACCGGAAATGTCTCAATTGGCGCACACAGCCGAAAAGGGACCTTAATCAGCTGAACGTGCATCGCTGGAAGCAGCTAGCAATAGACCGTGGTGAATGGAGTGGGATGTTGGCTGAGGCCCAGGTTTAGATTAGGTTAGGGTGCTGCTAGTGAATTCACCAGCAGACTTGTACCATGTTGGTCCACTGTGATACCCATAGTCAGACTACTACCACTGATCGCTCCAGTGATAGTGCCGTTAATTTGATCTCAACGGCAAATGGT
The DNA here is from genome assembly GCA_930367185.1 of Myathropa florea. Lineage (NCBI taxonomy): Eukaryota > Metazoa > Arthropoda > Insecta > Diptera > Syrphidae > Myathropa > Myathropa florea. Next base: position 124,165,226 of record OV884002.1, on the reverse strand, counting down.
GACTGGACTGAAAAACCGGATAAAAGCGTATTAACTTTGCTTTCACTGGGATTCGAACCTGGGACTTCCCTAACTTAACCAACTGCGTCATCCAGTCTTCTGAGGCCTAGGTTTACCCCGGAATGTAGCGCTAGCTGAAGAAGAAGAGGACTTTTAGAGACGCTCTCATCTACGACTTCGATATTTTCATGTCACCTTGACGGAAGAACACAAAATGGAGTCTTCACATCACTAACAGATCCGCGACGCTCCAATTATTTAAGTTTGCAACAGCTGAGCAAGAACGTACTCCGTGATGACCAAATGAAAAATGAACTTTACGGAATGTGTCCACCATTTTTGTGCTGCGTTTTCAGTGTTCTAACACATTTTGTGAATGTCTATCGACCCATATTCCACACCCTCTCAGTTCTTACTTACCGAGTGTTGTTGCGGTGGTAGTTGACAGTGTTGACAGTTCCACAATGGCGCGGGCTTTAACATGCCACCCCCTGTTGAATGACTCTACACAAAGGCACGGGACCATCGGCGCGAATCCCACGACATCATCGACCTCTGTCTTAAAAATCTGCAAAAACTAGTCAAATTTCTGGCTAAAAATTCAAAAATCGTCCAAAAAAATCCCCACTAACTACAGTTTTTGAACTTCTTAACTTCAAAAATGAAGGAGTTTTCATAATTTTTCGGTGAATTCCCACCTATCTGGCAACAATCCTTCCTTCCCAGACTACGTTCGATACACACAAAGGTGACATCTTTGCAATCCACACGAATAATCCGCTCCGCATGAGGAAATTGTGGATTCGGCGCACTCATCGCCTTGCTCAGCACATTCTTTGGCTATGCGATACTCCGTTCATTCACAGCACAGACGTCAATTGCCATCACATTCTCGGCCACAAAGTGTTCTCCAAAATCAATCCCATCTCGTTTTCACCATACGCAACAGTTTCAATCGAAATCGGTTTCCAGCCTCAATCTAAAAGCGAATTCAACTCAATTTATTTCAATTAACCAGCATCCAAGACCAATCATTCGAAAGTCTGTGCCGTGATGATGCAAGTTCGGTTCGCGTGAACGAAAGAAAATTCACTTGTGATATAAATAAACTCGCATCTCCGCACTTCGCCGTCGCGGCCGCTCCGATTTGGATACACTATCTGTGCAGTGACGAAAGCTAAATAGTCTAGGTCGGCAAAAAATACTGCTGCATGCACAAAATGGGCATTTCGACGGATCCACCTTTGTTGGATGTGGAACTGCCATCGACACTCATCGAGTCGCCGTCTGTGTCAACCTTTCTGCCCGAGGAGGAGGCCTCCATATGCCCACTTCTGTCGACAACCTCTTCCACACCGCTGGCGTTCTCGCACCCCCTGACGCCAAGCGCCGACAACGACAGCAATAACTCGGGCATTTGTGAGGATACCAAGGCAGAGACAAGTTCGTCTGGCAGCAGCTCTGGCATCGGCATGGATGTGACAGACACAGCAGCGACGAGCCTCTTCAATCACAACGCGTACCATCACCTTCGGAAGAACAACAACAATGAATCGATACAGGTGAGTGGATTTGCATTTATTTTCGCCGCTGCCGGTGCTTTTCCTTCGGCACGTGATGGGTCGAGGTTTTCGGAACTGACAGATATTCCTCCCGGGGGACTGCAGCAGAAAAAGGCAAATGAAGGTCAATCCGGAAAGTGTATCTTTTTGCGAGTTTGTTTTCTGTTTTGCTACGTGCGTCGTTGTGTTCTACGGGTGACGGCGCCGCCTGTGTGGGTGGGGGCTTGTTTTTGTGATGTTTCTGAGACTTTCAGTGTGAGTGGTCAGTGAAAATGCTTACGATCTCAATGGAACGGGGAAAAATGCTTTAAAGCTCCGAGTTATATAACCGCACAAGTCACATACGAGTATTTTGTGACGCAGAAACCACCTTCGCGTGCATTGAATGAAGAGATTTGCAAGCGATGCGGTTTCATGTGATAACTGCCGCGATTGATTTCGAGAAGATTATAAGTTCAGTACGGGGCGGTAAAGTTTTTCCACTGAAATGCCATCATTCTTTTTCATATTTTCAAGCAAGTTTCCTTTTGAAGAAGAAGAGCCCGTGTTCGTGACGCGAAATAACCTCCTAGGCAACGTTCGAAGGAACGCAGGATTGAGTTGAGGCAAGATTGTTTCTTACTCAGCTAAGTTCCGGGATGACCTATGACGCTGCCCACAAATCCCCCTTGTTTAGAGATATACCTCAGCATCTCCGACTCGTTGTCGGAAATCGATAAAATCGGGCGGGAGATGAAAGAGTTCCCTTGCGACTAGTGTTGCGGATGACTTAGACCAACAGTTGGGTTCATTGTGCCCTGGGTTAGACCATTCAGAATGTCTCTGCAAGGCTCTCTAAGTGGATTGCTTCAAAAGAAGATTGTAGAACAAACCACTTGATTTATCTGAAAGTCAGTGAAACATTGTATACAGGGTGGGCGAAATACAAATTTCTTTTTAAAAATGCAAAAAATTTAACAAAACTATTTTTTTTATTATTATGAACAAACATTTCCATTCATTATGAAATACAACGTCGTTCAAGTGGCTGCCTCGGCTAGCTTCGCAGTAGCACATTCTGTCACCCCAATTTTCCAAGACCTTGTTGATGGTTTCAGGCTGTGGCTCATGGATTGCTTGGAAGATGTTGGCCTAGAGTGCTTGAATCGTTTTCGTATTGTTGGTTTAACATTGATCCTTCACGGTTCCCCACAAAAAAAAAAGCACCCAAAGGGGTCAAATCGCAGCTCCGAGGCAGCCAATTGACATCGCCAAGCCGGCTGATAACACGATTTGAGAATTTGGTGCGCAAAAGATCGACTGTGGCATTGGCTGTGTGGCATGGCGCCCCATCCTGCATGAACCAGAGGTCGTCTAAGTCCATGTCTTCAATTTCAGAAAATGAAAAAAGGCTTATCACGGCTCTAACCGAAACATTTTTGCCAGCCTCATTTTTGAAGAAAAACGGTCCAATGGTGCCACCAGTCCACAATCCGCACCAAACTGTCACCCTCTGTGGAGGCATTGGGTTCTCGACAATAACGTGGGGGTTTTCCGAGCCCCAGATGCAGCAATTTTGTTTTGCTTGCTAACGTAGCCACCGAGATGAAAATGCGCCTCGTCAGAAAAGATGATTTTTCACCCAAAAACGTTGTCCAATTCAAGCTGCTCTAAGGTCCAAACTGCGAAACGATAACGAAGCGGATGGTCGCGCGCCTTCAATTGCCGAGTCGATTGGACATTGTTAGCAAAGAATTCGAGATCTTTTTGCAGAATTCTCCTCAGGGTTGTGGGTGAAATGTTGCGCTGTTGAGATCGATGGCGAGTTGATGTTCGTGAATTGAGTCTCACACTCTCAGCCACAGCAGCCACCTTCTCCTCTGTGAGCACCGTACGACGACGGTTTTCCAGTTTCACGAAATTTTTCCACAAACTTGTGTACAGCAGTCGTGGTGGTTGTTACATTTCGGCCAAAACTTCTTTTCGAAAAACGCACTATTTGGGCTATATAATTTTTCAATATTTGCCAACGTTGTTCAAGCGTTAAGCGACTTAAATCGTTTCGCTGAGGTATGATACTGACTTTCTGTCAAGATTTCGAGCGGAAAACAGCTGCCAGATTCAAAATAACCTATGCTTTAAAAAAAACACTAGATAGCCCACCCTATATGCATATCCAGAGAACTAGTTGAATATGTAAGTAAAGGAACGTCAGTATCTTAAAATTGCCGCCTAAATCGATGCCGGATACGGAGTTGAATTTTCTAGCATCAAATCAGAGTCAGTGTTTGGGCCGAACTTATTTGACATAACAAAGCAATCTGTCAAATCGGCAGATGAAGAGTAACAACCACCTCTTGTTTTGCTTTGAATGACGCTACACAGTCCGGGGAGATCTAGGGCATAACTTCTGTAATAACCACTCGTGTTGTCCGTATTATTGTTCTCTCTTGGGTGGAAGCCAATGCAGTTTTATGCCGATTTCTAACGTCTTAGTTGAAGCAGCTTCACATAACATTAATACTCTCTAAATATTGTCAGGGACTTAAGAGAGCTGGTCCCGTAAAAATGAAAGTCGTTGTGTTTAGAATATAACCTAGACATTTCGAGTAGGTGCCGAACAGCAATACGACCAGCAGCAGAGACAACAGTTCAAACCGTCAAAGGCTCAACTCTTTGCCATACAGTGGGTCACAAAACCTTCAAGCGTAGATGCTCTTGTGGTTTCCTTCGCAAGCGTAGAACAAAGGATAAAATTGCTTTCGTAGGTAAACAGAGTTTTAAAAGCAAACATTTTCTACGCCATTCTTTTTTTTACAAACATCTTAAATTATGCGACAGGGTGTTTCAAAATTGAACTTGAAAGAGAATAACTGTATTTCGAGTCACTTTTCAATAAAATACTTCAATAACCAATTGAATTCAATTAAATTTGTTATTCGTCTTCGATTTCTACGAAATTCTCTCGTTTGAATATATGCTCTCGTTTATTATACGCTTTGTTTGTTTTGATGAAAATCAGACTTTGCTTTGTGGCGTACCATCTGCACTCCAGCTTCACTTACTGATTCAAGGTTAGTTGAATTACTAGAAAGCATTTTGATAACAATCCACGATTCAGCCAAATGAATTCGGTCTTTAAAATTGTCTTAAAACGTCCATAAAGTCTCCTATCTTCCATCAAAGGTTATCATTAAAATAGTGCACACGTACCCGTGCATACATTTTTCAGCACATGCTCTTTATGAAGCGATAGGTATTTTATTGTCATTTCTGCTTTACATTTTTCTGTGAATATGCAGATTTTATTTGATAACATTCATTTGTTAATGCGATTGACTGAGGATTTTAAAAATTATTTTGAAGACATCGTGAAACCAACGTTTTTCGTAAGATCGTATATAATTAGTTGTGTTCGCCGAATTCTTTCAAAACGCGTGTCACTGGAACGAAGGACATTCTTTTAACATGATCAAGCATTTGTAGTCCTTGTTCTCTCAGTTCGTTTTTGTTTTTTTTTTTTTTGCAACCCATGCTGCCATGGGAAATAACACCGCGACCTGAAGGGATCTATTTACTGTATCGAAGGATTGGAGTTAATCCAAAAGACGTACCGCTTGCCTTATAACAGATAGTACTCGTATGTCTCTTTGGAATCTGTCTCAGTGAATCTCTTTAGTCCCACTAAAGTGAGAATTTCCCTAAGGAAAATACGTTTCCTTAGCCAGAGTAGTGCCGTACATACACACAAAATGTGTTAGGATGTCTCATCGTTCATTACTTAGTTATCAGACCAGCTAGTTAACCATCAGCTCAAGTTGACTTCCTTTATTGACGGTTTCGGGCACTTTGCTTTCAGTTAACAGATTACTTAACAGATACTGACTCATGCCTCCGCGGAATGAAATTTGTCGCTTTACGCTTGAACAACGTTGGCAAATATTGAAAACTTATTTCCAAATTGAGTGCTGTGTAGCCCAAACAGTGCGTTTTTTGAAAAAGAAGTCTTGGCCGAAATGAAGCACCTACCGCGACTGCTGTACACAAGTTTGTGCAAAAAGTTCGAGAGACTGGTATGTTAGTGGATAACACTCATGGTCCCCGTCGTCGTACTGTGCTCACAGAGGAGAAGGTGGCTGCTGTGGCCGAAAGTGTGAGACTCAATTTACGAACGTCAACTCGCCATCGATCTCAACAGGGCAACATTTCACGCACTAGCCTGAGGAGAATTCTGCACAAAGATCTCGGATTATTCGTTTACAAGGTCCAATTGACTCGACAATTGAAGGCGCGCAACCATCCGCTTCGTAATCGCTTCGCAGTTTGGGCCTTAGAGCAGCTTGAACTGGAGAATGATTTTGGGTGAAAAATAATCTTTTCTGACGAGGCGCATTTTCATCTCGGCGGCTACGTCAACAAACAAAATTGCTGCACCGCATCTGGGGCTCGGAAAACCCGCACGGTATTGTCGATGTCGAGAAGCCAATGCATCCACAGAGAGTGCCAGTTTGATGCGGATTGTGGAATGGTGGCATCATTGTACCGTTTTTCATCGAAAATGAGGCTAGGAAGAACGTTTCCGTCAACGGTGGGCGTTACAGAGCCATGTTAACCGACTTTTTTGTTTCTGAAATTGAAGACATGGACTTAGACGACCTCTGGTTCATGCAGGATGGGGCGCCATGCCACACAGCCCATGCCACAATCGACCTTTTGCGCACCAAATTCCCAAATCGTGTTATCAGCCGTTTGGGCGATGTTAATTGTCCGCCTCGGAGCTGCGATGGGACCCCTTATAACGTTTTTTTTTTTGTGGGGAATAGTGAAGGACCGATGTTATGCTAACCGGAAACGATTCAAGCATTTAAGGCCGATATCGTCCAAGCAATCCATGAGCTACAGCCCGAAACCATCAAAAAGGTCTTAGGAAATGGGGATGAGAAAATGCGCTACTGCGAAGCTAGCCGAGGCATCCACTTGAGCGACGTTGTATTTTACAATTAATGGGAATATTTGTTTTATCTTATTGAAAAAAATAATTTTGTTAATTTTATTGCATTTTTAAAAAGAAACTTGCATTTGGCTCATCCTGTATTGGTGCTGCTGATGTCGTTTCCTACTAGTCCTCCTAGTCCTACAATATGCGCCTCTCTCTTCACATTTGACACTATTTCTAGGCGGTTCGAAATTTAAAATTATTATTTATTTATGCGAAAGTGGGACAATAGCTTAAATGTCGCAGTTGAATAGTAAAAATCCATAATATTCGTCCATCTCCTATCTACACGGCCACTCAAAAGAAACAGAATGGGTGTTCCGATACAGCCTTATGTTACTCCATTTTTGATCTCGATTTTCTTTGAATCCTATGTTTTTGCAACACGTGATGCTTGGATATATTTATTTACCAGCAATTCGGGGTGTAATTGGGCCTAGCTTCTGCGGCAACCACTCGTCTTGTGCGTGCTATTGACACACTAAACGGCGAAGTTTGAGAAGCCACTTCTTGGCAATTATACCCTTTGAGCATTCTCAGTGATTCGAGAGAGATGGATCCTTGAAATGAAAAGCGATTTTGTCGTGACTCGAACCTAGATTTTCAGCGCAGGAGTGGACCCACTACTACAGGACTGACCTTGTTTGTTTTCCAAAATGTCCCCCCAAAGTCCAAAGAAACCACTTTTCAAAAAGCCTATCCCATATTTTAATGCATCTCATTTCTTTCAGGATTCGAATGGGCTGAGCATGAAAGGACACTTAGTGATGAAATCCTCAAACGACACACCATCCTTTGTGTCCTGGAACTGGCCGCTGATAAGGAAATGCACATTTTTCATATTCATGTCCAGCTTATTGGCAATGTGCGCTGTGGTAGTTGCCATGATCATTACACTCCCAACGACCTGCAATCCCAAGTAAGTTCCAATCGCCTCAAGAAATGATCAGCGTGTTGATGGAAATGCCTTTTCAGAACCGCCTGGTATCGCGGTAGTGTTTTCTACGAGATCTTCCCCGCCAGCTACCAGGACTCCAACAACGATGGCCTCGGCGATCTAAGGGGCATTGTCAATCGAATGGAATACCTCTCGGCTCTGGGCGTTGGTGCTGTCCGACTGAACTCAATCTTCCCCACTGAGCACTACCCAGACGACTTCAACAACGTGACGTCCCTGGTGAGCATAGCACCAGTGATAGGGACCAGTATGGACCTGCACCAGTTGGCGCGCTCTCTGCACTCGAGAAACATCTCTCTCATCCTGGATCTCCCAATTTATCCGTACCTCAAGCAGCTGGAGGAGGCGAATGAAGTGAATCGAACAGCGGCTAGCAACACCACAGAGGCTGCGCCCATCGAGACCGACAACGTCGTCTCACTGGCAATGCAAAAGTGGATCGCACTCGGTGTTGACGGGTTCTACATCAAAGGCCTGGAGATGTACGCCAACGACAACAACCTCCTCAATAACATGGCCGAGTGGAAACACATCCTCGGCCCGGAGAGGGCACTGATCATCCAAGCCGAGGTCTTCGAGAAGTTGCCCAAGGACAGAGTAAATCAAGTTCTCTCCCACGTCGACCTGGTCGACGTTCACTTGGACGTGACCAACGGAACGCAGCACCTTCTGCAGCAGATTCAATCGGCACTCAGTGGGATCCTGGCCCCGAGGGAGAGCGGTCCTTGGATTCAGTGGTCGATTGGTGGGGTTGGTAAGCAGCGCGTCTCCAAGCAAGTAAATGGCAACGCCACCCTTGCAGCAACCATCATGCAACTCATGCTGCCGGGCTCCCCGAACATTTTCTACGGCGATGAAATCGCTCTGGAAAACGCCCACGACCCGTACAGTGAGCACACAGATTCAAGGCACTTGCACCACCTCTCCACGATGGAGTGGGCCGACGCACAAAAGTTCACAAGCCGCGAAACTCTCCCATGGCTGCCAAAGAGCGCTTCCTTCAATCTAGACAATTTCGATCAAGTGGCCAGAATGATACACCTTCGCGAACGGTCTCCGTCGATATACAAGAACGTGATCTGCAAGGCCGACCAGAACATCCCCAACACAGAGGTTCGGAGCAGCAGGGACGACATCATCATCGTCGAGCGGGTGTACCCGCGCAGGAACTCATTCGTCTCGATTTCGAATTTTGGCCAAAAGAAGGTGCTCATGGATCTGACGTCGATGTACTACAGCGGGCACGTGATGCTTGGGATCACGCTAAGCGACAAGATATACTTCGCCGAATTCCAGATCGGGGACAGGGAGACCATTGTTGTTAGACTTGATAAATAAATATATTTTTTTTTATGTTTTTTTCGAAGTCGTCGTTCGCGTTTTAGTGCCTCAAAGGGGCTCCTTGTGGTCGCCGATTCAACAGTGAACCTAGTCAAATTTGGGAAAAGCTTTTTTGAAGCTTTTTAGTGCAAGCTGCCCTAGTGTTCTTTGCCATGTCATCCCAGGAATTGAGAGTGTTGCCAACTGAATGGTGATTTGTACAAACACCGTTCAAATTCTTGTCAACACGCGGATCATGCTTTGGTTGACGCATGTCTTCTTTAAGCTCCTTGACTGGTTCATTAAGCGATTGAAGCACATGTTCTCCCCGACGTAAACGAATTTCAGTTCTATTTCTGTCCTTATTGGCACAACTGCTGGTACCGAAAAAAGTACAAATCGTCCGGGAATTAAGCCTGCGTCATCACGTGCTCAGCATCCACCTGTCAAACTAAAATTGACAGCTACGCAAATATTGACATTTGCGAATTTAAAGTCAGCTTCTAACTTTGTCGCGGAATGATGGGCAAAGAACAAAAGTGTGTTCAAATGGTTTAGGCCCCTTTTGGCTTAGCTCCGCGGATATAAAAGTGACTGCCAAAATGCTAACTGCATAGTAGTTCCCTAAACGCCGTTGGAATTAGTTGCTTCTTGTTACCGAACATATTTTCAATCTTCAAGATGAGAACTTATTTGGCGATTGGATTGGTGTGCGCTCTTTGCGTCACACTTGGAACTTGTGCGAGTGGAACTGGAACTGGTGCAACTGGAACTGGTGCAACTGGAACAGGTGCAACTGGAACAGGTGCAACTGGAACTGGTGCAACTGGAACTGGTGCAACTGGAACTGGTGCAACTGGAACTGGTGCAACAGGAACTGGTGCAACTGGGACGGGTGCAACGGGAACTGGTGCAACTGGAACAGGTGCAACTGGAACAGGTGCAACTGGAACGGGTGCAACGGGAACTGGTGCAACGGGAACTGGTGCAACTGGAACGGGTGCAACTGGAACTGTCACTGAAACTGCAACTGGAACAACCGAACCGCAACCACCTTCACCGCCCCATCATGGCGGCCATGGTCATGGTCATGGACATGGCCATGGACACGGACATGGACAGGGACACGGACATGGACACGGACAAGGACATGGACAAGGACATGAACAGGGACACGGACAGGGACATGGATATGGACAGGGACATGGAAATGGACCTGTTGGTCATGGCCATTGGGGGATGCCTCCAAGGCCAGAACAAGAAGACAGCCGTCAAGATGGCCATCGCGGAGGTTCCCATGGTTCTCAAGGCAATCGCGGCGGTTCATCGTCATCACTAACTGCTATCAAACGAGGAAGCTCCTCACAACCTACCAAACTGTCATCCTCACAGGCTATCAAGACCGGAAGTTCCCTTCAGACTCTCAAGAGTGGAGGCTCCTCACAAACCGTTAAGAGTGGAAGTTCTTCACAATCTTTCAAAATTGGAAGCCATAAAATTGGAGCTTTGCTTCCACAAGCTATAAGAGCTTAATTTGTTTGGATTTTACGATCTTTTTTTGAAAATAATAAATTTTTGCATACAAAACTTGTATCTCCCAAGTGTCAGTTGTATCAATTCCAAAACGGTTCAGAAGTAATGAAACAAATTTAATGAGGGAAGTTAAGTCTATGATCCAACGCCTGAGATGGCTGAGCCATGTAGAGCGTATGGACAACTTAGCTCCGGCCCGAAGAGTCTTCGACTCTGAGCCTGTGGGACAACGCAACATTAGACGTCCACGTACAAGGTGGCGCACACAAATCGGGGGGACCTCTGCCGGCTTGGTGTGCGAAACTGGAGACAGCTGGCGAAAGGTCGTTCTGGCTGGAGAGGCATGTTGAGTGAGGCCCAGGTCCAACTCGGACTGTAGCGCCGTAAGAAGAAGAAGAAGTTAAGTCTATGGTTAGCCAGTCGTTGGTTAGGGTTGCCTATAGTCTACCCTGGGTGTAGATGGATTGCGCGAGTCTCTGAATTACAAATACCTAAAGCATCATATTTTCGGTCAAATCCCAGAATTCGGTCACTTTCCATTTCAAGACCTCCCAGAACTGCCGCTCATCCGTTTACCAGGTGGCTGAGAATTCTAATATTCAGCTCAAGTGGGTGTCGCTTCAGCTAAACATCTCCAAAAAGTAACAGTGAGTTCTAATCGTAGATGGTCGAAGACACCAAGTGTTTCATTTCAAAAAAATATGGCCAAAACTCAATTCTAAGCGTTTATTCTGTTTAATCAGAATGGACAGGTCATCTCAGAGGACTCTCTTCGGTGCCATTACGCGATACCGTGTCATTGACACATACTTTTCCAGATTAGGACTCTCCTTATAACGACTTCTGCACAGCTGCAGAGATGAGGGAAAAGACTTACTTGCATATCAGGCCTACGTCCCATGGAGGGATTGGGCCTGAGCTATAGTTGTCTTTTATATCTGGCGGTCCCAGGCACGGTCTAGATCAAGCTGCCTTGCGTCCGCAAATACTTGGTTTTTAATGGTCTCCCTCTCCTTCTCAAACCAGGAGGCTCGGATTCGAAGACCCACTTAGCTGGAGTATTGTTGTCCAATGCTCGATGTGGCCGAGTCAATGTAGTCGATGGATTTTTGCCTTCCGGACTACGTCCATATCTTGGTAAAGCCTATAGGCTTTAGGGTTATACCTTCTCCCCCATTTGCCGTCCTCGCAGATAGGACCATCCATCCAACACAGAATTTTTCTTTCGAAGGAACCAAGAATCAGCACTGTTCCTCTGCTTGTCTTCCTGCATTCGGCTCCATACAACGGGAGTGGCAGGATAATGGGAGTTTTGACCCTAGCCGACCCTAGTCTAGGTCGCCAGGGGCGATTCGACGTCCAATCTCCACCAGGATGTTGTTTGTGAAGTTTACATTTTCCCCGAGGTAGACAAACTCGATCACTGCCTCAAAATTGTAGCTGACAATCATGCTGTTCGATCGGTTTGTATTCGACAGCATGTACATGGTGAGCCATCTAGTGGTTTTATTTTAAATCATAGGTTATTTTGACACTGACAGCTGTTTCCCACTCAATCTTGACAGAAGTTCAGTTTCATTCCTCCGCGGAAAGAAATGAGTCGCTTTACGTTTGAATAACGTTGGGAAATATTGAAATCTTATTTCCAAAGTGAGTGCTGTGTAGTCCAAACTATGCGTTCTTTGAAAATAACTTTTGGTCGAAATGAAGCACCGCGATAGCTGTGCGCAAGTTTGTGCAAAAAGTTCGTAAGGCTGGTATGCTAGTGGACAACACTCATGGTCCCCGTCATCGTACGGTGCGCACAGATGAGAATATGGCTGCTGTGGCCGAGAGTGTGAGACTGAATTTACGTACATCAACTGCCCATCGATCTCAACAGCTCAACATTCACATTTCACGCACTAGCCTGAGGAGAATTCTGTACAAAGATTTTGGATTATTCGCTTACAAGGTACAATTGACGGCACGCAATTGAAGGCGCGCAATCATCCGCTTCTTTATCGCTTCACAGTTTGAGCCTTAGAGCAACTTGAATTTGAAAACTATTTTTGGCGAAAATACTATCTTTTCTGATGAGGCGCATTTTCATCTCGGCGGCTAAGTTAACACACAAAATTGGCGCACCGCATCTGGGGCTCGTTATTGTCGAGAAGCCAATGCATCCACAGAGAGCGACAGTTTGGTGCGGATTGTGGAGTTGTAGGATCATTGGACCACTTTTCTTCGAAAATGGGGCTGGCAACAACGTTTCGGTCAACGATGGACGTTACAGAGCCATGATAACCGCCTTTTTTCATTTTCTGAAATTGAAGACATGGACTTGGACGACCTCTGATTCATGCAGGATGGCGCGGTATGCCACGCAGCCTATGCCACAGTCGATCTGTTGCGCACCAAATCCCCAAATCGTGTTATCAGCTGTCTTGGCGATGTCAAAGTTGCGATTTGACACCTTTAGACTTTTTTTTGTGGGGAACCGTGAAGGAGCGATGTTATACGGACAATCCGGAAACGATTCAAGCACTTAAGGCCAATATCATGCAAGCAATCCATGAGCTACAGCCCGAAACCAACAACAAGGTCTTAGAAAATTGGGATGAGAGAATGCGCATACTGCGAAGCTTGCCGAGGCAGCCACTTGAACGACGTTGTGTTTCATAATTAATGGGAATGTTTGTTCTTTTTAATAAAGCTATAATTCATGTAACAAAATTAATTTTGTTCATTTTGTTGCATCTTTAAGAAGAAACTTGTATTTGGCCCACCCAGTATATATCTCCCTACAATAACTTCTCACTCAGGATGCTAATTCTAACGCAGCCATACAAGAAACCCTCATCCCATCATCGGATATCACCATTTTTGTAGACATCCAGGCTGCACTGAAGTGAATAGGATCCTGTACAATGAAATCAAAGGCTGTTATGAATTGCTGCGACTCACTGGGGTCAATCAGTCATCACAAAGTCAAACTCAGCTGGGTCCCGGACCATAGCTTAATCGCAGGAAACGAGAGAGTAGACTTATTGGCTAGGCGAGGATCTGAAATGGGCTTTAGTGAGGCGGATACATCTTTGCGGCTACAGATTAGTGCATTGTACCGGATCATAAACGACGTAATACAAAAAGAAGCCAACACGTTTTGGCTTGTAAGGAACCATTGTCACAGTACAAGATCAACGTGGTAAAACAAAGAAGCTTCTGGCATTGGAACGGAACTCGATCTGTGTGCTTGTCGGAGTAAGGACATTGCCTATGCTTCGAAAATAGAACGCGGAATCCAGAGATCTCTGGAGGAGTTACGGTGATAAGGAAGAAACCGAAACGATCCGACATCATCATCTCTGCTGTGCCACTGCTCTTCAGAACCGGCGCCTAGCTTCCAAAGATTTCAAAGATTCTTCACAGAGACTACGGACTTAGAGACTGTAGACATTCTCCATCTTTTAAGATTTATAAAGAGCACGCGGTGGTTTCATCCATCACGGGAAAGGGAAGGTTTATAAATTTGTGTACCAAAAAAACTGAAGGGACTCGCAATTCGCCTTAGCCCCTCCGAGTGAAAGTGATATCTCTGCCATCACAACTTCTCTTCTTAAATCTAACCTAACCAAATGGAGCACCAAATGGAGACACGCGATCAACATGGCACCACAATGGGTCTATGTTGGCACAAGTGAAACTGGTAACCTGCGGTCACTTCATCCATTAAGCCGCGCGGTTAAATGCTATCACACTCTGAGGACCACGGAGAAATCAACTGTAAACTGTCTGAGTTTATTTGCCATCCCTGCTAAGTTCACTTCATGTTCAGACCACGTGGTGGATACTCTAGTACCGAATAATCAGCCTCTTTAACAGTATTTGATACCATTCTTTCCCTTCCACACCAATGACTTTGAGGATAAACGTCGCAATTCTTCTCATGGTTTCGGTCGCCAGTTTTGAAAAATATTTCCTTATAATTCTCAATATAAAATTCCATTCCTATCTGCTGAAATGAGCGTTGGTTTGGGTTTTTCTAATTTCGTTGGAATTCGAATGGGAATGTTATCTTTCGGGGCTTATCGCTTTCAAGTCACGGTCAGAGTTTAAAAAAGACCAAAAGCAATACGAACTTTATGGATTGCCTCCGCGTTCTTGTAGTGAATTTTCACAATTTTAGCACAAATGCCTTCGCGATTACTTGACCTTTGTACTGAATGTTCGGACTTCCACCCGAATTCGAACCTGGGGGTGGGTGAAGGCATTCGAATACTCTCTTAGTCGCAGCTTTCGTGTTCATGCTCATGAAGTGGCTGAGATAGAGTTGTCAGCGGATCTTTATCTTCCGGACTATGCTCCCATAGCTGTACCATAAAGTCTTTTTTCCTCTATTCGTCTTCCTAGCAGACATGGCCAACTATTTGATTCTGAACTTGTCGTTCGATGGAAACTGCAGTCAGTTTTGCCGTTCATCTTTCGGTTGTAGACAGCAAGACGGGTAGGATAAGGCTTTTGTGAAGCAAGATTGTGGTTGGTAAGCTGTCGACTGCTACGCTGAAAATCCAGTGGTTCGAATCCGGACATAACAACTTTCATATTTCACCGCACCACCTCTGTTGTGCCACAGATACTCACAGTGTATAGCTGTCAGGACAAAGCTTCTTAAACCTCGCCATTCGAAGTCTTTCTTCACTCGTGAGAGAATAAAAGCCATAGCAGCGTCCTCTATTTTTTCATGAAAGCCTCTCTTAGTGCTTACTTTTTCGACAGTGAGCTGAATTGCATCAGCGTCAGTCAGCTGAAGCTCTTCATAAAGAGTTTCATGGGCAGGAGACATCCGATACGCGTGGTACCACAATGTCAATGGTCAAAGGAGGCTAAGTACGAATTTTCTCTACAGTTTTCCACTCTTCAGTTTTCTGTACTCTCCACTGTTCTCTACTCTCCACTGTTCTCCACTCTCCACTCTTCTCCACTTTCCACGGTTCTCTACTCTCCACTGTTGTCCACCCTCCATTGTTCTTCACTCTCCACTGTTGTCCACTCTCCACTTTTTTTCACTCTCCACTGTTCTTCACTCTCCATTGTTGTCCACTTTCCACTGTTGGCCACCCTCCACAGTTGTCCACTTTCCACAGTTCTCTACTCTCCACTTTTGTCCATCCTCCACAGTTGTCCACTTTCCACAGTTCTCTACTCTCCACTATTGTCCACCCTCCACTGTTGTCCACTTTCCACTGCTCTCCACACTCCACTGTTGTCCACCCTCCCTTGTTCTTCACTCTCCACTGTTGTCCACTTTACACTGTTCTCCACCTTCCACAGTTGTCCACCGTCCACTACTGTTTTTCACTCTCCACTGCTCTTTACTCTCTACCGTTCTCCACTCTCCACTATTGTCCACCCTTCACAATTGTCGACTCTCCACTGTTCTTCACTCACCACTGTTGTCCACTTTCCACAGTTTTCCACTCTCCACTGTTGTCCACTCTCCACTCTTCTCCGCTTGAACCTAACCAAACTTTACACAAACTATTCCAACCATTCCGCGCAGAAGGCTCTTTTAAAACAATTTGTCCAGAGTAGCCTGAACAAGGTTATCCCAACTGTCACTCAACTGTCATTGATGACCCAATTGGAGAGATCTAAGTCAAAAAAATCTACTACAGTATTTCTCCTCTAAAACAGAAGAATGTTCAATTAACTTTTTGATTGACGTCATGCCAAATGATTTGGCAAAGATTCCGACGGAGATTGACTTTAGCTGACGTACATATGTTCTGCTACCCATCGTCGTCGTGAACCGTTAAATGAAAGGAAATCATTTGGGAAGGTCTCAAACTAATTTTGGAATAGCAAACAGAAGAATGAATGAGAATAATTTGTCAAGTCATTAGCAACGCAAATATTGACAGATGTCAGCAAATTCTGATTCAGCTTTTGCGCAGAAGTGTCAAACCACAATCGAGTGAAATTTATTCAATAATTTGATAATCTGTAGGTCCATAACTTTGAAGTAAAAAGACTGCAAATGTTGCAGTTAAGGAAAGTATTGTAAGTCTTGTTAAGCCGGCTACTGGAAGTCCTATTTCGGGAATTGCTGCTGGAACCAATGGAGCCACTGGAACGATTGCAACACAGGAGACTGGTATTCAAAGAGAGAGTAGCTCTACTCCAAGCTTTCTGCTCGGACTTACGATATTATGGTCGGTGAAATATCAACGCGCGACCGGGCTATTCCGACTTCACTAAGGATTTACATGTATTCTACGGAAAATGTTCAAACTGACGCACCTTGACCACATATACATAAGGACCATCCTGAAGGTCAAGTTCATGGAGAGTGTTCATCTCCAATTGGGAAACAACTGCAGCCACCGAAAAGTGCTGAAACCAAAGACGATAGCCGCGGTCCAGGCCACCGAGGAGGCTTCAATGACCACAGCGGAGATTCTGCTAAGTCCACTGCCACCGCCAAATCCCTGAGACACAGCAGACCAACTGAACTCATATAAATGAAAGATGAACAGACTTAAGAATGAACTGACATTTATTCAGGTAAATAAAAAGACGATTGGATTCTCCTCGCAGCCAGTTGCTCATCGATCCAGGGTCTAATGAAGCGTAAATTTGTATAGACGCCTGGAACTTTTGCCTCTCCGCATCCCAGTCCCCAAGAGACTATGCCGGCCTGATAGTATCGATTCGTACTGTTCGTGATCGGACACATCAACGGAGCTCCTCCATCGCCAAGGCAGGCGTCCTTATCCAATTCACCACCGGCGCACATGAAACTGCTGTGCAGTGCGAAGTTCGGATGAGACGTGACAGCGGCGCGTAGATCTCTCTCACATTGGGGGTTGGGTACTATGGTCAATTCAATTTTTTTCAATACGCTTGGTGGATCCCTGTCGCTTGCCTTGACGCCCCATCCACTCACATAGCACGGCGACGAATCAACCGACTGCGCCGTAGGTGCGAGACAAATCGTTCCGATGCTCGGCGTCAAGTCAAAGGGTTCCTCAAGAAAGAGCAAGGCAATGTCGAAATACAAGTTGGGACGGTTGAAGCGCGGATGAAGGATCTTATACGAAACTGATTGGTCCTGATGCGGGAACTCTTCCGATTGCCTATGCGGCTCCCACTCTCCTGCGCGAACTTTGTAGTCTGCTGACCTTCCAGTCAAAACATGGTGAGCAGCTGTCAATACGACTTTTGGGTGAATCAGCGAACCAGAGCACTCGTAGATTTCTTGAATCATTCTACGAATCGTTCGTCTTTTAAGGATTGCCACCATCCAGGGAAACTCACCGAAGTGCGCTTCACTCTCGTCCATTGCCGTGGTAGACGAACCGGCACCGTTCACGTTTCGATATCCGCATCCTGGAGGATTCTCCTTTGGAGCAACAGGTAAAGCACTCTCCGTGTTGAGTGACATTACGGACGTCTAAAACGGAAACACAGACGCCAAGTTATTTCATCGAATTGACACGGAAGTTCACTTACTTCGTTGTCCGACGGAAGGTTGGGTAAGCCCATGTTCATGTTAAAAATGCTCTCTTCTGCTCTCGGATTCTCCTCTCGACCAACGGAGAAATCACTTCCTGTGTTCAGTGACAATACGGACGTCTAAAACAGAATAGCAGACGCTAAGTTATTTCATCGAAATGACACGGAAGTCGACTTACTTCGTTGTCCGGCGGAAGGTTGGGTAAGCCCATGTTCATATTAAAAATGTCCTCAAACAAGTTCTGGGAATTGACTCCAATGAGGAGAAGGGTGAGAAATGTTAGCGCTGAATGCATGATTCAATTGTCACTGATTTGTTTTTATTCCGATCCGCGAACAGTCTGTCCGTCACCAGATTCGAGGCGAACTGAAGCTTAATGATATTGGCCCGATGATCAGACTCATATGCCTTATCGCAGTTTATTTAGGGGTCAATGAAATAGGGTGCGTGAAGCTTAATCAGAAATTTGAGGCACACACAAATAGTGAATGGAAACTTGAAAATTGTAAAGTAAATACTCGGAGTGTTTTATTCAAAATCGCATCAACCAGCTGAGTAAACTTTTTACACACAAAACAAACAGCAACTCGAAAACTGTAAATTGAAGTGTAGATTGACAATTTAAACCGCTGGAGTCCAGATGGGGCTAGAATCGCTTTTGTGAAATTTTCGCTTAATTTATGACGACTACTTAAAAGCCATTGCTATGACTACAACCATTGAGATAAAGCGAGTTCTTCTTCTTCTTAGGTCGCTACAGTCCGAGGTGGACCTGGGCCTCACTCAACATGACTCTCCAGCCAGCACGATCTTCAGTTTCGCACACCAAACTGGGAGAGGTCCCCCTCGACTTGTGTGTGCCACGTGGATGCCCTCTGTTGCGTTGTCCCACTGGCTCAGAGTCGAAGACTCCTCAGGCTCGAGCTAAGTTGTCCATACGCTGCACATGGCTTAGCCATCTTAGACGTTGGATTCGTAGACGCCTGGCTAGACTCATGTTGCTGTACAGCCCATACAGTTCGTGGTTGAATCTTCTCCTCCAAATGCCATCAACGCAAACAGGACCCAAGATCGTGCGCAGAACTTTTGCCTCTCGAAAAGGCCAAGAGTCTCTTCATCCGCTTTTAATAACGTTCATGCCTCTGCGCCGTACAGAAGGACTGGGATGATCAAGGTCTTGTATAAAGTCAGCTTGGTCTTCCGAGAGAGAGATCTACTACTCAATTGCCTTTTGAGCCCAAAAAAACAGCGGTTGGCAAGAGTTATTCTGCGGTTGATCTCGATACTGATGTTGTTTCTACTGTTTACTGCGGAGCCAAGGTGTCCTTAACTACCTTAAAGTTATAGCTGTCTATGCTGACGTTCTGGCCGTCGATGTTGTGCGTCCTTTCTCGATGACAGCATATACCTGGTTTTGCACTCGTTTACCGCCAGACCCATTTTAGCCGCTTCCATTTCAATGCCAGCAAACGCATCATTAACGGCTCGCTGTGTTCGCCCAATCACGTCAATGTCAACCGCGTAAGCTAGCAGTTGAACGGACTTTTGGAAGATCGTGCCTCTTGTGTTGGCCAGTGAGTTTTGCACGAACTTCTCAAGAACGATGTTAAAGAAATGACATGACAGCGCGTCGCCTTGTCTAAAACCTTTTTTGACATTGAAGATCTCGGTGAGTTCATTACCGACCTTGATGGAGCAGCAAGAGTTCTTCATCGTCATCCTGCTCAGTCTGACGAGTTTGGCAGGAATGTCAAAACTAGACATGGCGCTGTACAGCTCGTCTCTATGCACGCTGTCATATTCTGCCTTGAAATCGACAAATAGGTGGTGTGTGTCTTTTTCAACTGGACCGAAGATCATCCGGACTAATGCTTACGACATTGCCTTCGTGCAGGAGTCACCTATCCGCTATCCTTCGCACCACGCGGAAGATCAATGGACATCCCTCCGCATCCTGGATTCAGCCAATCCGGTCAAGGTACAAGAACGCTTCCGGCGGAATGAATCCACTACGGCGAGCGTTGTCGTTGGGGCAGTAGGCTCCAAATATCAGCTCGTTTTCCAAGGTCATTCGAATCAGCTTAGTAATAAAATTATCCACCCTGTTTACGGTTGCCTCGTTATACAAGAACTCGTCGGAATATGTTTTATTTTACTCAGATTTTGGGGCTCTGTTCTTCTTGAAACAAGTCCGAAGATACTGCCTCTCGAACACCCTCATCTTTTCCATCTGGGAAGGACTCACGTTGAACCACACAGGACAACCGTACGCCATGACTGGGCGTATGAGGGCCATGTAGCAGATTACCTTCACCCGGGTATCAAGTTGGCTGCTATAAAACATCCCTTTTGCCAAAGCAAACGCCCTCATGGCTTTTGTCAGAGCAACATCTACAGTGCCTCACAAAAGTATTCGGAATTATGTTTTATCCTGCATCTTAGTTTGCTTTGTTCCTTTTTGTTGTCGTTTTAGACAGTAAACGTACATAATTTTTTCTGATTTTTTATTAACAGGCAATAAATACTGAATTTAAACTAATTTTATAATTATAACAATTATTTGTTGTTTAACAATACTGAAAGCCCGGAAAATAACATAATTCTGAATACTTTTGCGCATATGTCTGTCGAAATATAGATACTGATCCAGCCAAATGCCTAAGTACAGGACTATACTTTTCACTGCTAACAGAAGTCCCTGCGAGTCAACTATGCCGAACTTCGGAAAAGAATGGTTTCACACTTCTGGTAGTTGATTTTGACGACACGGTCCAGTATGGATCGCTATTGCCAAAATAACGACGAAAGGTTTTTTGGTTCACTGTATATGTAAATCAGATGATGATGCCGTCAACTATTCACTAGAATTTTTGGACTCGCTGGATTTTGACGAATTGCCGCCTCACAACCTTAAATTAAAGGTCGGATCGGTGATCATAATGTTGCGATATACAGGGTGAACCATCTAGTGTTTTTTTTTTAAATCATGGGTTATTTTGAATCTGACAGCTGTTTCCCGCTTGAAATCTTGACTGAAAGTCAGTGTCATACCTCCGCGGAGCGAAATTATTCGCTTTACGCTTGAACAGTGTCGGGAAATATTGAAAACGTATTTCCAAAGTGAGTGCTGTGTAGCCCAAGCAGTGCGTTTTTTTTTAAGTTAGCCGGGAAGAAGAAGTTTTGGCCGAAATGAAGCACCCACCGCGACTGCTGTACGCAAGTTTGTGCAAAAAGTTCGTGAGACTGATATGTCAGTGGACAACACTCATGGTCCCCGTCGTCGTACGGTGCGCACAGATGAGAATGTGACTGTTGTGGCCGAGCGTGTGAGACTCAATTCACGAACACCTACTCGCCATCGATCTCAACAGCTCAATAGAACATCTCACGCACTAGCCTGAGGAGCATTTTGCACAAAGATCTCGGATTATTCGCTTACAAGGCCCAATTGACAGCGCACGACCATCCGCTTCGTCAGTTTGGGCCTTAGAGCAGCTTGAATAGGACAACGATTTTGGGCGAAAAATCATTTTTTCTGACGAAGCGCATTTTCATCTCAGCGGCTACTTTCAAACAAACAAACAAAATTGCCGCTTCTCGGGCTCGGAAAACCCACACGTTATTGTTCAGAAAGCAATGCATTCACAGAGAGTGACAATTTGGTGAGAATTGTGGAGCGGTGGCATCATTGGACTATTTTCCTTCGAAAATGAGGCTGAGAACAATGTTTCGGTCAACGATGGGCGTTACAGAGCCACGGTTAGAGATTTTTTTATTTTTCTGAAATTGAAGACTTGAAATTGGACGACCTCTGGTTCATGCAGGATGGCGCGGTATGCCACACAACCCATCCCACAATCGATCTTTTGTGCACCAAATTCCCAAATCGTGTTATCAGCCATCTTGGCGATGTCGATTCGCCGCCTCGGAGCTGCGATTTGACCCCTTTGGACGTTTTGTTTTGTGGGGAACCGTGAAGGATCGATGTTATGCCAACAATCCGGAAACGATTCAAGCATTTAAGGCCAATATTATCCAAGCAATTCCTGAGCTACAGCCCGAAACCATCAACAAGGTCTTGGAAAATAGGGGTGACAGAATGTGCTACTGCGAAGCTAGCCGAGGCGGCCGCTTAAACCTCGTTGTATTTCGAAATTAATGAGAATTTTTGTTCTTACTAATAAAGCCATAATAATAATGATAACAACAATGGCAGCGCTACAGTCCGAGGTGGACCTGGGCCTAGCTTCTCTGCAACCACTCGTGTTGTGTGTGCTATTGTTGTCTTACGAGTGGAGGGGACCTACAGTTTAATGCCGACTCCGAACGGCGAGATTGAGAAGCTTTTTCTAGACAGTTATGCTCTTTGAGTATTGTCAGCGGACTCGAAAGAGGTGGAGACATGAATAAATTTTTTTTTTTTAAATTGTTTGTCTGAACTCGGATTCGAACCTAGACTATGCAAGTCTAATGCGCATGGGTCGACGCACGAATCCACACGGCCACGGCACCCACAATAAAGCCATAATACTTGGCAAAATTTGATTTTGTTCATTTCGTTTTTGAAATAATTTTTTTTTAATAATTTTTAAAAATAAACATTTATTTGCCTGGCCCTGTAAATATCTCCCTACAATAACTTCAAGAAACCCTCATCCCATCATCGGATATCACCATTTTTGTAAACATCCAGGCTGCACTGAAGTGAATACGATCCTGCACAATGAAATCAAAGGCTGTTATGAATTGCTGCTACTCACTGGGATCCATCAGTCATCAGAAAGTCAAACTCTGCTAGATCCCGGGCCATAGCTTAATCGCAAGGAATGAGAGAGCAGACGTATTGGCTAGGCGAGGATCTGAAATGGGCTTAATTTTATAAATTTCATTGCGTTTTGAAAAAGAAACTTGTATTTGGCTCACACTGTATAGACGTTTGTAGCGGCACTCGGCTAATGGTGAAAAAATTACGAAACAAAGTAATCCAAGGAACCTTTGTAAAGGAAAAGAATAAAGGAGAAGACGTATTAATACCAAGCATTTCGACTGCAGTTTCCAGGGCGACTAGCTCTCGCTATGACAATAAATAAACCCCAGGGTCACTGTCACTGAGTTTTTGCGGTACTTATCTTCAAAAAGCCCATGCTTTTCGCACGTTGCCTGTTCCCGTGTTAAAAAACCATCAGCTTTGATTGTTTACGAGCCAGATCAATAAATAGGGTGGTCCATAAGGAATGACATCATTTTGAGCACATTCGTCACTGTTTGTCACAAACTTATCTGTTCCCGTGAACACTACCGAAACTGAAGCTGAACTTGAACAGGAAATGTGATTTTGAGGGACTGCCACATTCCAATAGGATTTGACAAAAAGACGTCTGCCGGTTCGGCTAGTAAACAAAATAAACAAAATAACAAATAAAAGTGTTCCCCACAATGTCGGCGGAGAAAACTTTTCCGCGTCACAGGTTTCTAACTTTTTTTTCTCCTCCAAAAATAACCTTATCAGCCGTTGATGCGACACGCAAAATCCAAAAGCCGAGATAACTACACACAAAGCTACGAGGAAAAACCCACTGCTAATCAAATCAGTAGGAACGAGGACAGCATCGAAGTCGGCTGCTGCACTAAGAGATTTCCACACGGGGTTCAATTGCATATTTTCCTGCCGAGTCTTAGGGTCATGCGCGCAGTGGTCGTGATTTTGACTGCTCTCTTGGTGGGAGGCAGTTATGGACAGTCAGACGAAAGTATCTTTGACGTGGATATGCCTATCAAAAACGAAGAAAGCCGTTCAAATTGTGGCGCCAACAAAGTGTGTGTTCCGCCCTCGTTATGCGTGAATGGGGAAATAAATATAAACGGTGTCGGCTTGTTGGGACCACGTATCGGATCGTCAGCATGCGACGTAGCTACTGTGTGTTGTGCCTTGAAAGATCAGGTGAGTGCATTTCCATGTTTTGTGAGTCACTTCTGAAGCTCGAATCTTGAATCTTTCAGACATCTTCATCTCCGATGACTGCACCTAAGTGTGGGATTCGGAACATCGGCGGTGTAGAGGGGAGTAGGACATTCGAACAAAATGTGGCCGACTTTGGCGAGTTTCCCTGGATTTTAAGATTGATCGGGACTAAATCAAAAAAGGTCTACGGTGGCGCGTCTCTCATTCATCCTCAAATTGCGCTTACAGCAGCCCACATAGTAGCTGATGCGGCAGTTAACGATATAAGCGTCTACGCCGGTGAATGGATGATCGACAGCACCTCAGAACCACTCCCACACCAGATAAGGACGGTGGACGAAAAAGTGCAACACGAGCTATTTGATAGCAGGCGGTTACGATACGACATTGCGCTGCTCTTCCTCTCGCATCCATTTGATCTGGAGCCGCATATCGGGACTGTTTGCCTTCCGCCCCCGAACTTTGACACGGATTTGATTACATGCTACGCCACCGGTTGGGGAGAAGACCGCGTCAATTCAAGAAACTCATTGGTTCCCAAGAAAATCGACTTGCCAATCGAAGAGAATTCAGCGTGTCAGCTTGCGTTGAGAAATACCCGCTTGACACGTCATTTCAAGTTACACCCTAGTTTTATGTGTGCAGGCGGTGAGGCGGATAAGGACGCTTGCTATGGCGATGGTGGTTCTCCATTGGTCTGTCCGATTGAAGGAAAAAGAAACAAATACCATCAAGTGGGGATCGTATCTTGGGGAATAGATTGTGGAGTACAAGACGTTCCTGGCGTCTATGCCAGTGTGCCGTACCTTCGGTCGTGGGTGGACGAAAAGGTTACTCAAAGGAGTTTTGAAACGTCCTTCTATACGTACGTGTAAGTGGTAGCCTCACGGTGTCTGTTAACGATTTAAGTAAAAGTACAGTCGACTCCCTCTAAGTCGAATTTTCACGGGATATCAATATTAGTTCGAGTTAGAGAGAGTGCGACTTAGAGGGAGTCGACTGTAGATGCCAACACAGCAATTGTTTGACTAATTTGAACCTCTGTTTTGATTGATTCTGTGCTGGTCAAGGACCACGCCATTTTACAGGGATGAATAAAACACGAAAAATTCATGTATACCTCTCGTTTGTCGAACTGCGTTTGCTTTATGCGTCGACGGTCTTAATTCTGTCCTCGATCCTTGTCAGCAGTCCTCCCTACATGTTCTCTCTTCCTTAAGATTCACTTTAAACTGACACAACGATTTTTGTCGGTGAGTGCTTCTCTGTCTGAAAAGTTGTGATGGGTGAACTGAAACGGGCAAGTTAAGGACTAGAGAAAGATTTTAAAATTCGCATTGACTATATCGGTCGTGCGACAATGGGTGAGGTGCTGTTCACCCCAAAGAACATTTTTCTTCACGCGAGCGGGTCAGATGTCAAGGAGCAACTGGGATAGAATTGGAATCGTGCTTTGAACCAAGACTGATAAGAACCAACAAATCGTTGTACACCTCACCCCGCATGCTTCAAATTCTGGATTCGTCTACGTCTAAAGAAACACCCGAATCGAAAGGATGTTCTTGTCAACATTTAAGTGTGTTTTCATCTAGAATTCGCTGAAACGACTTCGAACTCAGCCATAGTTGGGATGTAATGATTACAAAAAATTTTAATTACTCATTACTTGTAATTGCAATTGAAAAAATTCAATTACTCATTACATGTAATTATAATTGAAAATTTTCAATTGCACATTACAAGTAATTGAAAATCTCAATTACTTTCAACTCAAAATACAAAGTGTTTTTATTTGTGCCTATTTATACGGTAACAAAAACGGGCAACCTCTGTTTTGTTGTCGTGTTTTTAGTAAGCAAGTCAATGTGAAAGACATTCGTTGTCTAAGTCTTGTAAAGTGCGGAGTTAGTGTTCACAGTGCTTGTGCTTATAAAAAAATACCTTGATAATGTAATAATAAGAGAAAATCAACAGATAATTCTTCACTCGAAGTTCCCGCAAAAATAAGGAAGAATGTTGAACAAGTCCAGTTTACCAATTTTTTTGAGAAGAATGTAAGTCAAAACCAGAGATTATTTATTTAAAATGATGTGTGTTCATAAAAAACGAGCAGGGTTTCTTCCAATAAGTAAGCATTAGAACTCTGAAAAGACTGCGAAATATACATACAGTTTGTCAAGAAAGTGTTTACACAACGTAAAAAAAAGGGAAATTCTACTTTCACATTAAAAATTAAAGTGCCTCCAGTAACTTAATTGAACATTTTCTTTTGCTAGTTTATAAAACTACATATTTGAAAATAGGTAGCATAAAAAAATACTTTATTCCACTGAACAATAATGACAAAAATTACAAGATGCAAAAAGGGACGAACTTTGGACTGTCAAGAAAGTGTTTACACATCCTATTTCAATTCGCATGCGCACTGCATGAACAGTTTTATAACAGTACCGTTATAGCGGTTTTTTATTTTCTGTTTTTTAACAGATGTACAAATTTGAAAGAAAAAATGTTTATTGATACTTTTGCTGTTGAGAGAGTGTTGTTCGTAATCGTGTTGTTATTGATCAGTTGCGTACAATATGCCTGAAAAAAGAATTAGTTTTGAAGTTAAGCAATTGGTTTACTACAACCATTACAATGGCAAAAAAGGAAATGTCAGACCTGTTCAGCTTATCTGAAAAGACAATTTATAACATTATATAATATTATTATATATAATTATATATATCCCGAGCAGAGCGGGAAAACAGTTGGAGGTTATTGCTACAAAAGGAAGGTCAAAAAATTTATCTCATAGAAATGAGCCCTGCCTGCTAAGAAAAGTGCATGAAAACCCCCAAACATCAGTTAGAGACTTGTCCAGAGAGATGAACCAGGAGTGTCGAGTACAAGTTTCTCACGAAACTATAAGACAAGTGCTTCTAAAACATGAGTTTACATCGAGAGTTGCACGAAAAAAACCATTGCTTTCGAGTAAAAACATTTAAGAACGCTTTCCGTTTGCTACAGAGTATAGCATTGAGCGAAGCGAATACTGGGACGATATTATATTTTGCGACGAAATGAAAATTATGATGTACTACAACGAAGGACCTAATAGAGTGTGGCACAAGCCCTTAAAAGCCTTATCGAAAAGGAATATAATTCCAACCATTAAATTTGAAAAGTTATCTGTGATGGTATGGGTGCGTTTCGAGCAAAGGTGTCGAAGACTAAGTCTTTATTGAAAACACCATGGGCGCAAAGAAATACCTGAGCATTTTACAAGCTCATTTGGCAGCGATAACATGAGAAGGCATAAATTCCAGTTTTATCAAGATAATGACCCGAAACGTAAAGAGCTTACGATTAAGACGTGGCTACTTTATAAGTGCACCAAAGTACTGCATACATCTGCTCAGAGGCCAGACCTTAATCTTATAGAAAACTCTTAGGCCCATTTGAAGAAGAAAGTGGCAAAAAGGAAATCGACAAGTCGAAACCAATTGATGCAATACATCAAAAAAGAGTGGGAAAACATTTCAACCAATTATGACACAAAAAAATTGATTGGGTCAATGACAAAAAGTTTAAAGGCTATTATTGATGCTAGAGGCGGTCACACGAAATATTAAAATAATAATTAAAAATATGAATGTTCTTGATTTAGCTTCTTTTTAATTAATTTAGTTGTTAATGTGTTTAAAGACTTTCTTGACAGTGAAATTTTCGTCCCTTTTTATGTTTTGTAATATTTCTTGTTGTTGTTAAATGAAATGAACTATGTTTATATGTTATTAACTCCTTAATATGTAGTACTATAAGTTGTACCAAAAATATTTGCAATAGAGCTACTGGAACCACTTATATTTATAACGTGAAAGTAGAATTTGCTGTAAACACTTTCTTGACAAACTGTACACATATCACAGTTGAAAATAATGTCGAATTTTAAAAGTATTGTACAAATTATTGCACATTGTGCAACTTCACGGCGGCATCTCAGATCAATTACCCCCTCTTACCATCTTTCCTCCTCCCTTTTTCTTCACACATCCGCCCCTCCCCTAAAATCAATCTAAGCCATACACCATGCAGCTAAAATCCATATTCCTTACAACAGTGGATTTCCATCAGCCTTGTTGCGTAGAATGGTGGGCGCCGTGGCCGTGTGGGTTCGTGCGTCGACCCATGCGCACTAGACTTTCACAGTCTAGGTTCAAATCCAACTTCAGACAAACAATTTAAAAAAAAAAATGTTTCATGGCTCCACCTCTTTCGAGTCACTGACAATGCTCAAAGAGTATAACTGTCTAGAAAAAGCTTCTCAATCTCGCCGTTCGGAGTCGGCATAAAACTGTAGGTCCCCTCCACTCGTGAGAGAACAATAGCACGCACAACACGAGTGGTTCCTGAGAAGCTAGGCCCAGGTCCACCTCCGACTGCAGCGCCGCCATTATTATTATTATTATTATATTGTTGCATGGAATGAAACTATATGTATGCAGCATATATCTATAATCTTTCTTCGAAAAGACAAAACGTATTCTCTAAAAAATAATATTAGGATATCGATCTGTGTGAGGCATCATCAACGTCATCCGGCAGTTCAAGAAAAAATTATGCTAAATGTCTGATTTGCAAGGGAAAAAAAAGTGTTATTAGCTATCATGTAGGAGTAACATCAAACCTCCTAACACATTTGAAAAGGAAACACCCGGTAGAACACGAGAGTTACCTAATAATGAGAAAAACTGAATGTGAAAAGCGAAATAGTCCAAGACCAATTCAATAATGATATTGTGGATTTTGTAGTTCAGACAGCGTCTCCCATAGCATTAATAGAAAATCCGTATTTTAAAAAACGCTTCTATAAACGAGTCAATTTAAAAGTCCCCGGGAGAAAAATAACAACAAATCTTCTGAAAACCAGATTTCAAAAAAATTAAAGAAAAAATTAAAACAGAAATGCGAGCAAGTAAATATTTTTGCACAACAGCCGATATCTGGTCAACCAAGCACAAAAGTTTTTTGGGTTACACCCGTCATTGGTTGGATGGTGATTTCAAGCGTCAATCGGCTGCCCTGGCATGTAAACGATTCGCCGGTTCGCATACTTACGATCGGATTGCAGAAATGATACGTTTTATAAACGAAAAATATGACTTGCATCCGTTAAATAACATCTTAACGATAACCGATAATGGTTCAAATTTCATAAAGGCATTTCAAGAATATGGGCTAGAGAGTGATGGCTGAAACACAATAGTGCGTCAGCGTCAGCGCTGTCTTTCAACGCACACAATTCAATGGACATGCACAAAATACTGCAGCAAGCTACGTAAATGAAAAATGAGAGAGATGAGAGGATCGTAATAAAACGTAAAACGTAATCCCAACGCACGTCATTATTCAACATGTTGGATATTTTTTTGACAGAGGGATGCGCTGTGAGAGCGAAATTGAGAAATGCTTCCCAAATTGAGAGTTTTTTCCCAAATTGAGAACATTTTGTGGCAACTGACATTTGAGAAATGAAAACAGCTGACTAAAATTATTTCAACGACAAAACTAATTTGAATGAATGCGCCAAATTAGCAACAAGAATCACTTTTTTAATTTTTTTAACTTTTCTTGGCATTCATTTTCCGGAATCAATTTCTTTAATGTTGAATTGTTTGACCAGAATATTTTTTGATTTGACATTTCAGAAATGAAAACAGCTGACGGAATATTTTTTATTTGGTATTTGAGAGTGGGAGGGAGGAGCTTATTAACGCAGTGCGTCAACGCACACCTTCCGTAACGTGAAGTCGACTAGCGCAACGCACTATTGTGTTTCAGCCATGATTCGTTTATAGAAAATGAAGGCAGTCAGAGCGATGAGGATGAATTTTCTGGCACTTACAGTGAAAATACAAACAACAACGCAGGAAATAATGTAGAATAAATAGAGTTGGTGGAATTTCAAAAACCGGCTACTGTAATTTTGACTAAACACTTTCGCTGCGCAAGTCACACTTTGAATTTAATCACCACAAATGATTTTATGTCCGCTTTAAAATCAAAAACTGACATTTTGAACATCCATTCTGAGGTAAATTCGCCGGCACACTAGACAATATTCAATTTTTCAATTTCAAATAATTTTTCATTTAGGCATTTTCCAAATGTAGCGCGATATGGAAAATAAACTGGGCAAGTGCGAGTTGTACTCGCACGGGTAAGGTTCCGTCGCATAATATTGATGGATGATTTCTGAATATCAAACGACGTTTCCAAACTATTTCAGTTGAATTTTCTTCTAACTTCAACCCAATCAACCCTTCATTCATACATTTCTACATCCGAACAAATATTTATCCATAAATATGCCTATACCTCTATCGAAATTTATCCACCACAGAAAATCTCTTCCATCATACACATACCCAATCACTGCTCATGCCTGCGGTGTGTGTGTGTTCATTTCTGTTGGGCATTTAGGGGTGAGATCGAAAAGATAACGCTCATCAACGAATAGAGTGGCCGAACACAGCATGAAATTATGTGTGAAAATGAAAATCGTTCTCATTTTAAATCTTAGATATCTCAAAATTTCAACATAAATCGATATTTTGAAATTTATCATTTCTTAATGCTTACATTGATGTCTTCAAAACTGCGTTTTCAGATCTTCAAAATTCGCATGTCGATGATTGACCGTTTTTGGCCAATATCTCCAAAACCATTAGGGTCAGAATACTCGAAATGGTTTTAAATGAAAGTACTCAATGAAGCCAAGTTTTTGTGATTTTTTCAGATTCTTAAACACTTTGGTTTAGAAATGGCAGGGGGGACGCATTTAAAAAAACTTTGGAGCTGCATATTTTCCAAACGGTATTTTTGATAAAAAAGTGTTGAAAGAAACCTCCACCTCATTTTGAAGATCTGTCGATTGATATATATTTCGATGGGGTGCGACAATTTTTTAAAATTAATGTCAACTTCACCTGTACTGGAGCCACCCCCAAATGGCCCCACTTTTTAAAATCGCTGCATAGGCAATGACATCTAGGTCTGAAGTACCTAATTCCAAAGTTTCATAAACTTCGGAGATAAAAAAGTGTGACAGACACGACGGACGGGCGGACGGACGGATGGACACACCGAAATTATAAAGGTTCCGTTTTTGTAGACGGAACCTTAAAAACAAACAGACCAAAATCATCGGAAACAATAAAACGTGTTTTAAAAAGATCGTTAAAGAGCCCAGAGGTTACCCGTTGGAATTCTTTGTATGAATCGGTCACGCAAATTCTGTTGAATGTGGAAAATCAACTTTATGAATTATGCACAGAGCTGGGATGTAGACATTTTTCCATCACTGACATTGCATACTTAGAAGAATACTGCAAAATAATGAAACCGTATGCTGATATATTAGATTTTTTACAAGGCCAGGAAGGGGTTTATTTCGGTCTGTTAATACCATCCGTGGGCGCCGTGGCCGTGTGGGTTCGTGCGTCGACCCATGCGCATTAGACTTTCACAGTCTAGGTTCGAATCCAAGCCCAGACAAACAATTTTTCAAAAAAAAAATTGTTCACGGCTCCACCTCTTTCGAGTCACTGACAATGCTCATGAGTATAACTGTCTAGAAAAAGCTTCTCAATCTCGCCGTTCGGAGTCGGCATAAAACTGTAGGTCCCCTCCACTCGTGAGAGAACAATAGCACGCACAACACGAGTGGTTGCTGAGAAGCTAGGCCCAGGTCCACCTCGGACTGTAGCGCTGCCATTATTATTATTATTAATACCATCCTTGACAACTTTAAAGGTAAAAGCGGACAGAATGCTAAACACGGATGCATTAGTATTTCTACATGGCACTCTCGCACAAATGCAAAGGAGCCTTCTAAATCGGTTTGAACCATTCTTTTACCTAACCGAGGAGGCCCATGATGCTATCGTCGCAGCTGTTTGTCACCCTTCGGTTAAGATAAGCTTGTTGAAGGCATTATCTGACTTATCAAGTGTAACAAAAACAAGTATTTTGAATATACTCGTAGTTGACATGTATTGCCGAAAACATCATTTATATGCACCTTCACTTAAAGAGACGATACCTGCCTTGAATACAATTTTTGATTTCGGCGATGATAATTCGAATTCACAAGGTACAAATATACATATATAATTAAAAGTAATTAATTTCAAGCAAATTTTCTGTTTATTTCAGATGTATTTGAAGACGTGACGAATGCCTCAGACGACGAGTATTTGTTCGATCCAATACTCCGTTGACATCTTCAGCGCCAGTAGAGAGATTGTTCTCGCTTGGCGGCTTAATTTCAACTCCTAGAAGACAAAACCTCCATGACGCAAACTTTGAGGTGCTAGTTTTGCTGAGGGCAAACGAAAAATTCTTTTAGTGCCTTAAATGTTATTTTCTGTTAGAGTTTTAATGTTTATTTAACTAAGGAATGTGCTTTTATTTTGTTACTTGTTACCTGTTGCAATTTGTTAAATAATGTATAGATAATGAATTACATCCTAAGTAATTAATTACATAAAAAGTAATGGACGATTTGAAAATCAATTACTTTTTTCAATTACTTGTAATGTGTAATTGAAAATTTTCAATTACATGTAATGAGTAATTGAATTCTTTCAATTACAATTACTTGTAATAATTGGAATAAGTTCAATTACTAATTACTTGTAATTGTAATTAATCATGTTATCAATCATTACTTCTCAACTCTGAACTCAGCCTCGACTCCTTCGAAGTTCTCGTTGACTTTCATCAGGTTTTCGAGCGACTGTTCATTGAGGTGGTTGCTTACGTGCGACACCAACGTTTTAACAAAACGCCACAGCGGACGACCAAGATTCTGGTGGCACATGATAGTTTGAGGCCAAAGCCCATCCCCAGACTATGCCTCCTATGAAAAATTCCACAATCAATAAGGAAGCAATTCTTATCCAAGATCTTTGAGTAAGAAAGTTTATTTTTACTTATGCATAACACACTTTATCAAACAGGTGTATAAGTTGAGGAACCCAATCCCATTCCGGCAACCTTATGATCCACCCAAGAGCGAAGGGACTTTATATCCGCATACACTCCAGGAACGTTCTCCTGTCCACATACGCCAAAAAGACCCCAAGACACAATGCCGACTTGATAATAGCGACCTTCTTTGTTTGGAATTGGGCACACCAACGGAGATCCACCGTCGCCGAAGCATGCGTCCTCATTTTTAATGCCGCCAGCACACATGAAGCTGGTGTTCAACCTGAAAAATTGACTTAGGAATGTTTTTCTCAGCATACCCTGGCAGGCGCCGTGTTCTACGACGCCTAAACGGATTTTCTTCAAGTATGTCGGCACCTGTCTACTAGTGGCAGTTAAACCCCAACCAGTGGTGAAGCAAGAGACACCATCTAATCTGGAGTTGGCTGACGGTAAGCAAACCGTGTTGATGTGTGGCTTTAATTCAAACGGTTCGGTAAGCACGAGCAATGCAATGTCGAAGTGCATGGTGTCTTTGTTAAAACTTTCGTGGATAATTTTCCGCGACACTGGCCGATCCTGGTAAGGTAATATTTCGGTCGTTTCAATTGTTGTCCATTCACCGGCACGGACTTTGAGCGTATGCGTCGGTTTACCGAAAATTACATGCGCTGCCGTTAGCGCTACTCGAGGATGTATCAGGGATGCACCACTTATATACGCCGAACTTTCCTTATTTTCCAAAATCGCTAGCATCCATGGGAATTCACCAAATTCAGTTTCGTTAAAGGATTCTCTTTGTTCGCTGGTAACACCACTCGGGTTTCGATAGCCGCACCCATTCGCTGTCACCACCGTTATCGACGGTGTTCCATCGGGACTCTGAAGAAGTAAAAGAAGTTAGTGAAAAGCGAAGAATTTGGTCGGGAAGCAACTAACCTCAGGAACCTCAGGACTGATACGACAGCATACCTCATCCGAATCACAGGTTATGAATGAATCATAACGGGGATTAAGAATATTTATTCCCCCATCTTCAATTGTTCCATTAATGCAGACATCTTTGTGAGCGCATTCCATGTTGGGACCGCATTCCTTAGGTGGAGGTGGATCTGTTCTATATTTGTCAAACGGGCTGGCTCCAAAGCAAACGCCGAGAAAATGAATAAGAAAAACCACCACAATAGGGTGGGTAAAAAATCCATGCCTCGCCAAAGACATTCTTAGTCGATTTTCCTGTAAAATTAGGAGAAAATAGTTATGTTCGTATGCGTGTACCTTCTTATCAAGTGTGTCATCTCTTGGTTTCTTTGTGTAACGCGAGATATTCTAAAACTAACACCACGCGTCAAGATTTTGCTACAAAAACAAGAAAAAAACATGAAATCTTTCCCGTACTTCAAAAATGTACCGAAGCTTTCGAACACATTCGAGTTTTGACTCAATAAGTCTGTTCCCGTGCCTGTCAAAGGCAGTGAAATCTGCGAAAAACTTCAAAATCCTATTCCCGTACTCGAAAATATCACAGTTTATCACGAAGTGGGGGGCGAGAAAGTGAAAAATCTTCCGGACCTTAGTCCACGGAATTTCTTTGGGCTGTTTGATTAGTCCTGTCAAACCACTGGAAACTGTCAATTGATCGCGCGTCAAAGTGGATACTGACTTGTGAGGAAATCAGAAACAATTTAATCGAAGCAATGAATCAAAAACAGCTTGGTCTTGATGACTGGAAGCAGCGTGCCCAGGACCGTCATGGAAGACGATGGAAGGCAGCGATAGCTCAGGCTCAGACCCTCCGTGGGTCGTAGGCCTGCTAAGTACGTAAGTAATGAATCAAAAAACCAGTCCAAGATTTTGAAAATAGATTTGGTCAGCTTTATAAAACACTTCACCGAACGAATGATTTTTGACGTTTAAAAGGTGCAAATGTTTTTGTTAAAAGCGTTCGCGTACTTTTTGTCGTTTTTCCCTTTTCCCTTTCGACAGAATTGTATTGAAAATTGACAAATTGCAGAAACCACGGAAGCAAACCTAACGATATGTCAGTTTTTGTGCAGAATTGACTTTGACTGCACTGAAAAAAAAAAACATTTGGTACAATTTTCTTTTTAAAAAATAGCTTGACACTCAAAATCGTAACCCTGCAAAACTGCGATGCGATTCAGTCCAACCCTTCTCGTTTTTAAAGCGCGACCATGAAGTATCAGGAACCAAACAAGAAATGAAACTTCACTTTAGAGAACTGCTGTCGAACAATTCTGGACACAAGGTCAGACATTGTAATATTTCAGTCAACTCGTAGCCGATTTAAAAAGTCGATTCCATAAAGAAACCATGGGATGAAAGAGCTTTCAGATGTCTAAAACCTTCTCTTGCTGAGTTTGTTGATCAACTAATTTCTGGTCAGTCAGCTGCGACAGAGTCAACCGCAGACAATTTTCTTTTTCGGTTTTAAAGCAAGTACTTTGCAGATTAATTCAGTCCACCGGCTATCGCCTAATTTTCGCAATCGCTGTTCTGTGGTCTTTCCGACTACAGTCTTGACCGTTGAGGTTATCACGCTTTATTCTGGGAAACTCCAAATTGTTTTTTAATGTATGACAAATGACATATGTACGTAATGTATGCATTTAGACTCATATATTGTCCGATCCCTTTCACATTCATTTGTATTCTTTAAGACAGTTGAATATCCAGTTGTTTTTGCGAAATTCGATGTTTAACAGGTTGATGTGCCACATGATACCACTTTGGTCTCACACGAATTTGAGCTTGCTGTGCCGCGTGAGACCAGAGTGTGTTCGATGTGTCATCCGTGTCCCGTGGGGACAGTTTTTCTGATTGTATGGTGGCACTCAACGTGTTAAATGAGGAAAATGCGATTCAACGATCACCCTAAGTTGACCTGAAGGTATGCAATGATCATTTGTGTGGTTCTGGGCAAACAGTAACTTCATCGTAAGGTGGATCTGGTCAGCAGTGGTAATGTATGTCTTACGGGATATATATATACCATTCCCAGGGCACAATGGACCCAAACTGTTGGTCTAAGTTGGCCGCGACACTAATCGGAAGGGTACCCTTTAACCTACCTACCGACCAACATGATCGTGCGCGATGAATTGCCGTCGGTTAAAATCTTGAAATTCTCAGAAAGTCACAAACAGTGGAAAATGATTAGGAACGATGTCAGAAAGTGGACGACGATGGACAAATGGAAAAAGAGTTAATACTGACTGTTTGGAGAGGAGATGTCAGATGTCAGGCAGAATGTTCCACTTAATCCCCTGATCTAGATAAGCTCAAGATGGTAATATCGAGACTGAATTTAAACAAATCAATCGGATTGTCTGCTGACATCTTTAAGCAACTGGAGGTGATCTTGTTGGACGCATGAACCACCTCATCATGGGCAGAGGACGCATGCCTCATAAGCGGAATCGCCGTATCCTTTGCACGATCCACAAGAAAGAAAACCCCTTTGACTGCACCAATCTCCTTGACATCGCATACATAAGCTTCTCCTCTGTTTTGTGTCAACGGCTAAAACCTTTCGTCAACAATCTGATTGGTCCTTATCGGTCTGGTTCCAGGTTTCACACTACGGTAGATGATCATTTTAAGGCCACTTATGCCGTCTTCTTCTTCTTTTCCTTCTTCTTTTTTTTCTTTTTCTTTTTCTTCTTCTCTTCTTCTTCTTCTTCTTCCTCTTCTTCTTTTCTTCTTCTTCTTCTTCTTTTCCTTCTTCTTCTTCTTTTTCTTCTTCTCTTCTTCTTCTTTTTCTTCTTCTTCTGTTTCTTCTTCTTCTTTTTCTTTTTCTTCTTCTTCTGGTGCATGCTCCCTACCAGAACATTGCCACCGGCATTGAAGAGCTCTGATGGTAACTGTTGCTGTTCTTCAGCTGTGTTGACTTCTTCCAGGCTAGGTGGGATTGACTACTTCATCGTCGGTCCGGACGGCAAAGCAGCTGTTGGAAGTGCTGCTTAAACACATCCACTATTTCCTGCGGATCAGTAACTAGAATATCCTCACAATTTCGAAGAGCCTGTGTGCCTTTCCTAGGCCTTTGTCCAGGCTTTTGGCTTTTTTTTTTAAAAGGCCCATATTTTTTATTCCTCCCTGGACTCTTCAATATCCTCGAGCTGGGAGTCAAGAACTGTGTGAGTTTATAACCAGTTTCTAGTTTAACTAGTTTCCTAGCTTCTAGAGCTAAGATATCGATGAGTACCATGGAGGATAGTACCAATATCGCGTCGTGGGTTACCGTCCGAAATACACTGCTAACTCTCAGTGCACATAATCGATAGACAGATTTGGCGTCTTTTTAAGGTTCCGTCTACAAAAACGGAACCTTTATAATTTCGGTGTGTCCGTCCGTCCGTCCGTCCGTCGTGTCTGTCACACTTTTTTACCTCCGAAGTTTATGAAGATATCGGCATGAAATTTTGGAATTAGGTACTTCAGACCTAGATGTCATTTCCTATGCAGCGATTTTAAAAAGTGGGGCCATTTGGGGGTGGCTCCAGTACAGGTGAAGTTGACACTAATTTTGAAAAATTGTCGCACCCCATCGATATATATATCAATCGACAGATCTTTCGAAATGAGGTGGAGGTTTCTTTCAAGACTTTTTTATCAAAAATACCGTTTGGAAAATATGGAGCTCCAAAGATTCCCCCCCCCCCTGCCATTTCTAAACCAAAGTGTTTAAAAATCTGAAAAAATCACAAAAACTTGGCTTCATTGAGTACTTTCATTTAAAACCATTTCGAGTATTCTGACCCTAATGGTTTTGGAGATATTGGCCAAAAACGGTCAATCATCGACATGCGAATTTTGAAGATCTGAAAACGCAGTTTTGAAGACATCAATGTAAGCATTAAGAAATGATAAATTTTAAAATATCGACTTATGTTGAAATTTTGAGATATCTAAGATTTAAAATGAGAACGATTTTCATTTTCACACATAATTTCATGCTGTGTTCGGCCACTCTATTCGTTGATGAGCGTTATCTTTTCGATCTCACCCCTAAATGCCCAACAGAAATGAATACACACACACCGCAGGCATGAGCAGTGCTGGGTATGTGTATGATGGAAGGGATTTTCTGTGTTGGATAAACTTGGATAGAGATATAGGTATATGTAGGGATGAACGTTTGTTTTTTTCGGATGTATAAATGTATGAATGAATAGTTGATTTGAGTTGAAGTTAGAAGAAAATTCAACTGAAATAGTTTAGAAACGTCGTTTGATCTTCAGAAATCATCCATCAATATTATGCGACGGAACCTTACCCGTGCGAGTACAACTCGCACTTGCCCAGTTTTTTTTTATTTGCGACGTCAGACCATATTTATGCTTCCTACAGCTGTATGGATGATACAACTCTCGACAACAGATTTGGCGTCTCGTCGTCACGTGCAACATATTTGCGCCCCAGCTGTACAGCTGTACAACTCTCGCTTTACTTTGCCTCGGTCCGCCGACATTTGACATGAGTCTTGAAAGAGCGCTTATCGCTTTCGACGATTTCTCACAAGCGTACGCAAGATGATGCTTATAATTAAGGCGAGCATCAATCATCATTCCCTTTCTACTCGTGATTAGCACGGATTCCGTTTTATGATCCGCAAGGTCTAAACTCATTTGACAAAGCCAGTCCTTTATCAAAGCGATTGCTTCGTTGCAATATAACTCAATTACTTCCAGTCGTTTCGCTACTACAACCACCGCAATATCGTCCGCGAAACCTATGATGGAGGCTTCTCTTGGAACCGGGATTCGTAGAATGTCGTCATACATCACATTCAACAGTAAAGGACCTAGCACTGAACCCTGGGGCACGCCCCCTGTAGTTTTATGCAACTTCGTTCCGTTGTCAGAATCATAGAGGAGCAACCTATCGGTAAAGTAGTTCCTAATTAATATTAATATGTACTTCGGTACATTTAATCGTTCGAGACGTTGTAAAATACGTGTCCAGTTCGCCGAATCAAAGGTATTTTTTACGTCAAGTGTTACCACAGCGCAGTAAAAATTGAGACTAACTCTCAGTCTCAGTCTCATTCTCGGTCTCAGTCTCAGAGTCAGTCTCAGTCTCAGTCTCAGTCTCAGTCTCAGTCTCAGTCTCAGTCTCAGTCTCAGTCTCAGTCTCAGTCTCAGTCTCAATCTCAGTCTCAGTCTCAGTCTGAGTCTCAGTCTCAGTCTCAGTCTCAGTCTCAGTCTCAGTCTCAGTCTCAGTCTCAGTCTCAGTCTGAGTCTCAGTCTCAGTCTCAGTCTCAGTCTCAGTCTCGGTCTCAGTCTCAGAGTCAGTCTCAGTCTCAGTCTCAGTCTGAGTCTCAGCATGTGGATCTAAACTGGAACTAACAAAGATACAAAAAAATGCTTCTAAGGATAATTGGAAAGTGTAACATTTATTGGCACAACAACTTGATGCCCCTCAGGGCTAGTTCCTCATCGATCCATGTTCGTATGAATGCCACATTCACATAAACGCCAGGAGTCATTTTCTGGCCACAGCCGATACCCCAAGAGACAACACCGGCCTGGTAATAACGAGCTGCATCTTCAATCTTACCTTCCATCGGGCAGACCAGCGGAGATCCCCCATCACCAGTGCAGGCATCCGTGTCGTCCTGTCCTTCAGCGCAGATGAAGCTGTCATGCAACTCGAACTGTGTGCCCAAACGAGTCTTCCGCAGATCATAGTGACACAGGACCTTGGGCAGAACCATCACAATTATCTTCTTTAGCAGCTTTGGGTACCTATTCCGGCCAAACTCCAACTTGCCCCAGCCGGTGGCGAAGCAGCGATTGAAGGCTGACTCGCGTCCCACCGCTGGCAGGCAAATGGTGTTGATGTGCGGCTTCAGGACAAACGGGGATTCCAGGATGAGTAGGGCGGCGTCAAAGAGTTGCGTGACATTGTCGTGTTTCGGGTGAGCAACCACTTCCTTAACAAACCTGTCTTCATGTGGATATGGCTCAGACTCGCTGTACGGTTCCCATTCCCCGGCACGGACCTTAAAGTCGTCCGCAGGTCCAGAGACATGGTGAGCAGCTGTCAACGCGATTCGGGGATGAATTAACGAAGCCCCGCACTTGGTCATGTACACAATCCCATCGGTGCGCTTCAATTTGTGCATGACGGCCAGCATCCACGGGAACTCGCCGAAATCAGTTTCCGTTGTGGCCTCGATCACCTTGATGCCCACGCCATTGACGTTGCGATGTCCGCAGCAGGGCGCAGTCTCCATTGGGGCCAAGTTCGGTGTGCTTGTCTGAAACAAAACCGATTTAAAATTCTGCACTTAAATGGGACCCCAGCACTTGCACTTACCACGTTACCTTTGTGACAACAGACGTCAATGCCGGCGCACTCAGAGAATCCGAAGCGGACGTCAATCAAGGTGGCACCTAGCGTGTTGACGCGACCATTGTGACAATGCTGCGGGGCTACGCAAATTTTATTCACTCCGCAGGAGATTTCCCCCGCCGATTCCACCTTGCCCGCAAGCACTACGACGAGGAGAACTATCAAGCCAGAAGCCGCGGTCTTCATGCTGCAGTTCGGATGCCTTAAAACAAACGAATACGAGGCTCATGCATGATGCTGACTTTATTTATAGCAGACATCCCGTGGCTTGCGGCAATTGTTGCTGAACCTCTACACTCAGCCGCAATAGAACTACTGATTACTGTTATCTCTGCGGTTTTTGAAAATATGATTTGGCTTCAAAAGGAACCCGCTGACCCCTGGGAATAGAGTGGGCAAAGCTTTATTCCAGCTTCAACAGCACAGACGACATTTATCACGGGGGTTTATATTTGATTGATTTATTTACGTACACAGTTCTACCGCCTTTGGAGTGAAGTACACAAGTCAATGGGAGAATGCGATTCGGGATTTCAGATCCGATAACCCGCGTATGTTCCCACAGAGGAACAGCCCCAGAGAATTTCCGAATCTAAAAATCCCCCTACCAACGAACCATGAACGCCTACTCACGGCATCAGGTGTAGGGGTATAGTTGGCCCAGGGTGGGCCAAAAACAAGTTTCTTTTTAAAAATGCAATAAAATGAACAAAATTAAATATTTTGCCATGTATTATGGCTTTATTAGTAAGAACAAACATTCCCATTAATTATGAAATACAACGCCGTTCAAGTGGCTTCCTCGGCTGGCATCGCAGTAGCGCAGTCTGTCACCCCAATTTTTCAAGACCTTGATGATGTTTTCGGGCTGTAGCTCATGGATTGCTTGGAAGATGTTGGCCTAGAGTGCTTGAATCGTTCCCGTATTGTTGGTATAATATTGATCCTTCACGGTTCCCCACAACAAAACGCCCAAAGGGGTCAAATCGCAGCTCCGAGGCGGCAAATTGACATCGCCAAGACGGCTGATAACACGATTTGAGAATTTGGTGCGCAAATGATCGATTGTGGCATGAGCTGTGTTGCATTGCGCGTCATCCTGCATGAACAAAAAGCCGTCCAAATCCATGTCTTCAATTTCAGTAAAAAAAAAGTCGGTTTAAATGGCTCTGTAACGCCCACCGTTGACCGAAGCGTTGTTCACGGCCTCATTTTCGAAGAAAAATTATCCAATGATGCCACCACTCCACAATCCGCACCAAACTGTCACCCTCTGCATGCATTGGCTTCTCGACATCGACAATAACGTGCGGGTTTTCCGAGCCCCAGATGCGGCCAATTTGTTTGAAAATGAAAATGCGCCTCGTCAGAAAAGATGATTTTTCGCCCAAAATTGTTGGCCACTTCAGGCTGCTCTAAGGCCCAAAATGCGAAGCGATAACGAAGCGGATGGTCGCTCGCCTTCAATTGCCCGCCGTCAATTGGACCTTGTTAGCTAATAATCCGAGATCTTTGTGCAGAATTCTCCTCAGGGTTGTGCGTGAAATGTTGAGCTGTTGAGATCGATGGCGGGTTGAAGTTCGTGAATTGAGTCTCACACTCTCGGCCACAGCAGCCACATTCTCATCTGTGCGCACCGTACGACGACAGGGACCATAAGTGTTGTCCAATAGCATACGAACTTTTTGCACAAACCTGCGGACAATAGTCGCGGTGGGTGCTTCATTTTGGCCAAAAATTCTTTTCGAAAAACGCACTGTTTGGGCTACACAACACTCACTTTGGAAATAAGTTTTCAATATTTCCCAACACTGTTCAAGCGTAAAGCGACTCATTTCGTTCGGCGGCTGACTTTCAGTCAAGATTTCGAGTGGAAAATAGCTGTCAGTGTCAAAATAACCTTTGATTTAAAAAAAAATCGCTAGATGGCCCACCCTTTATAAGCGAACGCTTGGTGACAATTCAAATCAAGGCTAAATTCGCCAATATAAGCCTCATATGTGGGCACGCCTCCACAGAGGAGAAAAATGACGCAACCAAAGACTGCTTCAAAAGCAATGTCATAGCTTTGACGTCAAGATCGTCCTTGGAGACTTTAACGTAAAGCTGGTCGTTGATACCGCAGTCGGAAGACATAGCCTACACGCCATCACCTCCGATTACGGACTTAGGCTAATCGACTTTGCAGCAGAGCGCAACCTCAATGTAGCAAGCACACGGGTTTCACATCTTAAAATCCACAAAGGGACATGGCAGTCTCCAGATCAATCCACGGTCGCCCAAATTGATAACATGGCGATTGACGTGAAACATTCCAGCAGCGTTTTGGTCGTCCGAACGTTCCGAGGCGCTAGCATTGATCCTGATCACTATCTATGTGTAGCCAAATGCCGAATGAGGATTTCCCGGATGCACCGAAATCGACAAAATGCTGCTAGGAAGTTTAGCGTCGCACGGCTACAATCGCAGGGGTGTCAGAGAAATTTTCGATCGAGTTACTCTTAACCTCTCACAAGGTCCTATGCCGCCGAGATCAAATGGTGCAGACCAGTGGCAATATTGCTAAAACGCCATCAGAAAAGCCGCAACTGATGGGCTAGATTTCACTCCGCCACCAAGAAGAAACCCCTGGTTCGATGATGAATGTCAGCCAGCACATGCAGCAAAACAGGAAGCATACAAAGGGGCGCTGCAAAGAAGGACGAGGGCTGCCCGCGAGCTCAACGAGCAGAAAAGAAGGGAAGAGCACCGCCTTCTCGGGAAGAAAATGATGGAGCATGAGAGGCGCGCGATCGTGGAGATTGAGAGATGTTACTGCAGGAAACTCTACCAACAGGCAAGAAGAACGTGCCAAGTTCACAAAAACCGAATGCAAGCCTGCAGGATTAAGAATGGGAACCTAGTAGTGGAATTACAGTCGTTGCTGAAAACATGGAAACATCACTTCTGCAGACTGTATAACGGCGATGACGGCCAAAATCCCGCTGTCAGACAGAATAATCCGTTCAATATGGGCGATGATGGACAAGAAAACTTACGATGCACTGTCATGAGATTTCTTTAACATCATTCTCGAGAAGGTCATGCGTAACTCAAACGTCAACACCAGAGTCACGATTTTCCACAAATCTCTACAACTGCTCCCATATGCAGATGATATTGACATCATCGGAAGGACACAACAGGCAATCAGTGGGGCGTTTGTGAACATCGAGAAGGAAGCGGTTAAACGGGTCTTGCGGTCTCCGAAAAAGGTCCACCAACACCGGCGTCTTGGACAAAACGTCACTTTAGACAGATATAATTTATATAACGTCAAGTTTTTTGCCCAATTTAATTTGACATTTCTCTGTTTCAGTGTTTGACAAATTTAACCATGGAGAGGTACACAATTGAGCAGCGCGTTAAGATTGTTGAAGCCTTTTACGAAAATGGGCGTTCAAATCAAAATGCATTTCGTGCACTCCGTGATTTTTTTGGTCAGCATAATCGACCAAATGTCAATCTACAATCGGTAGAATTGTGCGCAAATTTCTTTCCACCGGAAGCGTTCTTGTTCCTTGACCGGATTGGCTTAATCCAGAATGCAGAAGGATGTCCATTGATCTACCACGTGGTGCGAAGGACGGTGGATAGGCGACTCCTCTACGAGAGCGATGTCGCAAGCGTTAGTCCGGATGATCTCCGGTTCAGCAGATCCATCTCTGTTCGTGACAGAACGGATTGTGAAAAACTTCGGGGGTTCTATTGGTGGTTGCAGCCCCATCAGACGCCCCAGTTTTTGTTAGTTTAATCAGCAAATTGTTGGTCCCTTACGGCCAACTTACATTTAGGTTAGGGTATTAGATTAGGGTAATTTTAAGAAAAAAAAAAATTTAAAAAAAAAAAACAAAAAAATATACAACAAATAGTAAAAACAAAAAAAAAAAATAAATTTAGATAGGTTTAGGTAAGTTTAAGTTAGATAAGTTAGTGTTAAGTTAGGTTAAGAATATAAATAGAAAAAATTTTAGATTACTAAGTTTTTAATTAATTTTTCTTAGCATAAGTATTTTTTTTAGTATTATTTAAAAATATATCTAAAATAAACAAAAAGAAGCCGAAAGGCAAAGTAAATTATAAATTCATAGATAAACTTAGAGAGCCCGCATAGGGCCAGTAAGATAGTATAAGAATCCCGTTTTGTATATCTAGTTTAAGTATTTTTTCTAGAATGTAAGATTTTTTTAAAAGACAAAAATCAAAAAATGCAATAAAACTAAACCGTGCGCAAATTTCAGAAAACCGGGTTTGTTGGAAATGTGAAAACACCTGTGGATGCTCGCCCAGTTCTTTCTGCGGAAAACATTGCTTTTGTTCGCTATAGTGTGGCAGAAGAGCCGTCAACCG
Source organism: Myathropa florea (assembly GCA_930367185.1). Lineage (NCBI taxonomy): Eukaryota > Metazoa > Arthropoda > Insecta > Diptera > Syrphidae > Myathropa > Myathropa florea. The sequence continues at coordinate 124,120,670 of OV884002.1, read as the reverse complement.
CGACTCGTCGTCGTGCCCAATAGTTGAACATCTCAAGAACATCACTGATCCGAATTTTGAATAAAGATTTGAATTTATACGCTTACAAGATTTAATTGACTCAAGAGCTGAACTCTACTGACCATTTCAAGCGTCGTCAATACGCCGAATGGTTGGCTGAACAGTCAGAAGCGAATGGTGACTTTACAAAGAAAATCATCTTCAGGGACGGGGCACACTTTCACCTCAGTGGATTCGTGGCAAATGAGAATCTACGAGTGATTGTTGAAAAGCCGACGCACCCACAAAGAGTGACTGTTTGGTGCGGTTTATGTGCTGGCGGCGTCATCGGGTCGTACTTTTTCGAAAATGAAGTCGGGAAAGCAGTTACCGTGAATGGTGTTCGCTATCGCGAGATAATAACGACCTTCTTTTAGCCAGAAATTGAGGATATGGACGAAATGTGGTTCCAACAGGGTGGTGCCACTTGCCACACAGCCAACGAAACAATGTCTCTTTTGCGCGAGAAATTCAATGGCCGTGTTATTTCACGTCGTGGCGATGTTAATTGACCGCCACGATCATGTGATTTGACACTGTTGAACTTCTTTAGGGATATTTAAAAGAAAAAGTGTACATCAATAAGCCAAGAACAATTCAAGAGCTAAAGGATGAGATAATTCGGCACATTAACGACATTGAACCTCACTTATGTCTCAGAGTAATTGAAAATATGGACCATCGGACAGAGGTATGCCACCGAAGCCGTGGCGAGCATTTGGCCGATATTTTGTTTCACACATAATTGTCATAGATCCTTCTATCATAATAAAAGAATTTTAAGATAATTCTCTGAAAACTGAATTGGAATCTCTTGGTTCAAAGCACGATCCCACTTCTATACCCATTGCTCCTTGGCATCGTACCCGCTCGCGTGAAGAGAAAAGTTCTTTGGGGTGAACGGCAGCACACCCATTGTCGCTCGGCCGATGTAGTCAATGCGAATTTTGAAATCCTTCCCTAGTCCTTAACTTGCCCGTTTCACTTCACCCATCACCACTTTTCAGACAGAGAAGCACTCACCGACAAAAATCGTTGTGTCAGTTTAAAGTGAATCTTAGGGAAGAGAGAACATGTAGAGAGGACTGCCGACAAGGATCGAGGACACAGTTGAGACCGTCGACGCATAAAGCAAACGCAGTTCGACAAATGAGAGGTTTAAATGAATTTTTCATGTTTTATTCATCCCTGTAAAATGGCGTGGTCCTCGACCAGCAGAGAATCAATCAAATCAGAGTACAAATTAGTCAAACAACTGCTGTGTCGGCAACTACAGTCGACTCCCTCTAAGTCGCACTCTCTCTAGCTCGAACTAATATTGATATACCGTGAAAATTCGACTTAGAGCGAGTCGACTGTACTTTTACTTAAATCGTTAACAGACACCGTGAGGCTTCCACTTACACGTACGTATAGAAGGACGTTTCGAAATTCCTTTGAGTAACCTTTTCGTCCACCCACGACCGAAGGTACGGCACATTGGCATAGACGCCAGGAACGTCTTGTACTCCACAATCTATTCCCCAAGATACGATCCCCACTTGATGGTATTTGTTCCCTTTTCCTGCAATCGGACAGACCAATGGAGAGCCACCATCGCCATAGCAAGCGTCCTTATCCGCCTCACCGCCTGCACACATGAAGCTTTGGTGCAATCGGAAATGGCGGGTCAAGCGGGTATTTCTCAACGCAAGCTGACACGCTGAATTCTCTTCGATTGGCAAGTCGATTTTCTTGGGAACCAATGAGTTTCTGGAATTGACGCGGTCCTCTCCCCAACCGGTGGCGTAGCATGTAATCAAATCCGTGTCAAAGTTCGGGGGTGGAAGGCAAACAGTCCCGATATGCGGCTCCAGTTCAAATGGATGCGAGAGGAAGAGCAGCGCAATGTCGTATCGTAACCTCCTGCTGTCAAATAGCTCGTGTTGCACTTTTTCGTCCACCGTCCTTATCTGGTGTGGGAGTGGTTCAGATGTACTGTCGATCATCCATTCACCGGCGTAGACGCTTATATCGTTAACTGCCGCATCAGCTACTATGTGGGCTGCTGTAAGCGCAATTTGAGGATGAATGAGAGACGCGCCACCGTAGACCTTTTTTGATTTAGTCCCGATCAATCTTAAAATCCAGGGAAACTCGCCAAAGTCGGCCACATTTTGTTCGTACGTCCTACTCCCCTCTACACCGCCGATGTTCCGAATCCCACATTTAGGTGCAGTCATCGGAGATGAAGATGTCTGAAAGATTTCGAGCTTCAGAAGTGACTCACACAACATGGAAATGCACTCACCTGATCTTTTAAGGCACAACACACAGTAGCTACGTCGCATGCTGACGATCCGATACGTGGTCCCAACAAACCGACACCGTTTATATTTATTTCCCCATTCACGCATAACGAGGGCGGAACACACACTTTGTTGGCGCCACAATTCGAACGGCCTTCTTCGTTTTTGATAGGCATATCCACGTCAAAGATACTTTCGTCTGACTGTCCATAACTGCCTCCCACCAAGAGAGCAGTCAAAATCACGACCACTGCGCGCATGACCCTAAGACTCGGCAAGAAAATATGCAATTGAACCTCGTATGGAAATCTCTTGTTGAAGCAGCCGACGTCAATGCTGTCCTCGCTCCTACTGATTTGTGGAGGAATTGGTTTTCATTCTCGGTTTTTAAATGCTTCGTCTCGGGTTTTTTTTTGCGTATCGTTTGATAAGGAAGTTGGAAATAAATTGTCACCAAGATTCTGGGAACGGTTTTAATCTTTTGGATTTTCAGAGAACACATTACAAAAGCTTTTGAGTCACACGTTGATTAAAATCTAGGACCCGATTATCTTCGTCAAAATATTGGGTATTCCAACCCGCTGAGAAGTCGTTGGCGACTGCAAACAAGAGAGGGGTGGATTGAGTTTATACCAGGACCCATGGCCCAGAAGGAGCATCATTGGTCAACGGTTGTGGCGGCCAGATATAATTCAGATTTTATAATTTCGGTTAATCCATTTATTCATTTAAACAATATCAATGTATAAAAGGAAATACAAAATGAATGAAATTAAAAATATTCTTTTAGTAGAAAACGTAGAGAATTATATTTTGTTCTTCTGCGTCGTCCTGGCTCGCACACGTGTATTTTTTGTTTTTTGACAACTACTTTTTTTTTTTTTTTTTGAATACTAGATTTTTAGCGTTGACACTCCTCCCCGGTTTAACCACTCTTGGTTCTACCTTGTTCTACAACCTCAACATCTAGTACAGCCAGTTTAACAGTTGGCTGTTCGTATATGCCCCGAGATGTTCTTACAGTAGCCCAACGTACCTGTCCGTCGACTGCGACATTGGTTGATATCACCTTCCCTTTAGGCCAACAATTACGAGGACTGCTTGGATCCAGGATAATGACGATGTCTCCTATTTTGATCGGCTTACTTGGTTCGAACCACTTAGTGCGCTTGGTTAAGGTAGGAAGGTACTCCTGCACCCATCGTTTCCAAAAGATGTCAGCATATTGTTGAGATATGAGCCAACTACGGCGAATTGTCCGGGCATCGTCGTTAAATGGTGCAGTTGGTTTTGAACCATTCGAAGATCCAAGGAGCAGATGATTTGGTGTAATTGCTTCACAGTTGTCATCAGTAACTGGAACATAGGTTAGCGGTCTACAGTTTAGTACATATTCAACCTCTGTCAGCATATTTCGAAGAACTTCATCGGTCGGTTTTCTTGGCATTGATATTTTAGCAAGGACCTTCTTCACAGATTGATCCAATCTTTCTCAGCTACCGCCCATGTGAGGAGACAGTGGTGGTATAAACGTCCATTTGGTGTCGATGTTTGTAAACTCTTTTGCAATTTTATTATGGTCAATGACCTGGAGCATTGCGCTGAGCTCTTTACTTGCCCCCTTGAAATTCGTCCCTTGATCGCTAAATATTTCAATCGGGATCCCTCGCTGGGCGATAAAATGACGGATGGTTATAATACATGAGTCAGTGGAAAGCGTGTGGGATATTTCGATGTGAACTGCGCGCACTGTTTTTTTTTTTTTTTTTTTTTTCCTCTTGTACAACCCTGCCGTAAAGGCTGCGACACTGCGACCTAAAAAGATCTATTGTATCGACGGGCTGGAGTTAATCCAAAAGATTTACCACTTTCCTTATGAAAGATAGTATATCTTTTGTAGTGGAGTTTTTCAATTCCACTGAAGTCAGTATTTCCCTGTGGAGAATACGTTTCCTTAACCAATGTAGTGCCGGACATTCACATAAGATGTGCTGAGATGTTTCGTCTTCTTCAAGACAGAACCTACATTCCGTGTTTTGACACAAGTTCATTTTGTTAAGGTGGTAATACAAGCCGCAGTGGCCAGTAAGAAAGCCCGTTAGCTTTCTTATGCTCTCCTTATCTAAGCTAAGGATTTCCTTGTAGGAATAGGGTCTGATTAATTTTTTGGATTGCCTGAGACCTGACCCATTGGTCCAATGATCTAGGCGAAGTTTGTTTTCCCATTCATTAATCAGCGCTGCAGCCGTCGACCAATTGACACTGCAGTATGGTTCAGGGCCTATGAACGCAGTACTTGAACCCGCTCTAGCGAGTTCATCTGCTGATTCGTTACCTGCAATCCCTTTGTGCCCAGGGACCCAACCAAGTTTCACTTTGTTGTGTTTGGCTAGGGATTGCAGAGCATCGTGGCAACATTTGACGGCTTTAGAGTCTATTTGACTGGACGATAAGGCCTTAAGTGCTGCCTGGCTATCAGAAAAGATTTGTATAATTGCGCCCTTGATACCTTTACCAAGATTATGTCTCGCGCAGATCTCTGCGCGCACTGTTAGGCAGGTGAATAAAACGCCCCATCTGTTTTCATTTCGTCGACCAACAGCAACATTGATCGGTCCAAAATTATCGACTCCTACGTACGAGAAGGGTCGAGAATATGCAGCTAGACAAGCGGCTGGGAGTTTTCCCATGATGGGAGTTTGCGGTTGAGTCCGCAACTGACATTTCTTAAGCTCTTCCTTGAGAGCTGCTCGTAGGCGTGAAATGTGGAACTTCTGTCGCAGCTCGTTGATGACTGTGATGATATCTGATGTGTACATCGCGAATTACTAGTGACGTTATATTATGCTTTCTTGGCAGGATGACTGGTCGTTTTACATCAATTTCGTTAGGTACCTTGCAAGCATCGATTCGTAAAACTCGGTTTTCATCAAGATACGGCATGAGTTTATACAGGAGACTGCTCTTTTTTAGGGGTTGTTGATTTGCTTTAATGGCTGCTATCCATTTTTTTAGGGGTTGTTGATTTGCTTTAATGGCTGCTATCCATTAAAGCAAATCAACAACCCCTAAAAAAGAGCAGTCTCCTGTATAAACTCATGCCGTATCTTGATGAAAACCGAGTTTTACGAATCGATGCTCATCACCACAGGCGTCTTGTAGTGCTTGACGATACAAGTAGCTGTGAGCTTGGACGTCAGACACTCCTCCAGTATTCTTGATGTTTGGCCATTCCGAGGGGCCAATAACGCCTCGACTTTCCTTGTAAGACCGCGAATATCGAAAGAAAAACGGAGTTAGGTTGAACACCACGGTTCGACGTCGAGAAATCAATCGAGTCTCTATAAAACTAACCGTAAATTCCGCCGCCGCCAGCACCAAAAATAGAAGAAGAATAGAAACGCTGTCAAAAATCTATCACAAAAGCTGTCACTGATGTGCTGAGTTTAGATCAAAACCCCTGGATCAAAACGAGTGCAGGCAGGCACATGCAGCAAAGGAAAACCCTAGAAGACAGCACTGCAACGAATTAAGAGTGCTGTTCGTGAGTTCTACGAGCAGAAAAGAAGGGAAGAGACTTGGCTTCGGTCGAAGACATAAAGAGGTTCTATGGCAGGAATTAAGTTCGAAAGTTTTTCCCGAGGATGAAACTACCATCAAATGGATGTGAAGAAACCCGCCGGGACGAGGATGGACCGCTGATAGCAGAGTCGCAGTCGATACTGGGACCATTTCTGCAGACTAGTAAACAACGGCGTAAGTCTCAGGTAAAATGTTCCACTTAATTTGGACTATCACGGAGGAGACGACTGGGTGTCGCAGTTAGTTAAGTGCCTGTCCCAACTTCGAGGGGTCCCAGGTTCGAATCCCAGTGAAATCGAATCTGGTCCAGTCACCATTTGCCGTTGGGATCAAATTAACGGCACGGGAGTAGGTTGCTACCTGACAGTACAATGGACCAGTTTTGAGTCTGAGTGCTCCAGTAGTGTTTCAAAAATCCTCCAAAAAAAAATGACGGAAGAGGCTTCAGTCACCCTAGACGAGATCACGATGGCAATATCGAGACTGAAGTCCAGCAAAGCAATCGGACCGGAGATGACATGCACCAGATAATCTACAAGAAATGCTCGGGTGAACCATGCCCGATGAGTGGCACGCACGATTCACGGAAAAGAGAGCCCTTTGACGGCGAAAAATGTCAATGTCGAGCCATCAGTCTTATTAAAATTCGCATGCAAGACCTTCTCTGCGGAACAGAAGTGAATGTGAAAGGCCATGAATGGCCTATGAAAGGTCTACCTACTTGCATCCGCGTACATGTATCATTTTGATAAACAATGTGGATTTTTCCACATTATTTCTGCGATAACCTCAACGGTCTTCAGTGGGGAAAACATAAGACGATAGCCGGTGAACTCGATTAATCTGCAAGGCATTTCGCATTTGCATTGGAATAAAAAGGGAAAAATGTCTGTAGTTGATTCTGTCACAGCCGGCTGACCAGAAATTAGTCAATCAGCAAACGCAGCGAGAGAAGGTATGTCAGTTGACATCTGAAAAAGTGTATCATCCCATGGTTTCTTTTTGAAATTAACTTTTTAAATCGGCTACGAGGTGACTGAAATTTTTAAATTTCTGACTTTGTGTCCAGAATTGTTCGACAGCAGTTCTCTAAAGTGAAGTTTAATTTCTTGTTTGTTTCATGATACTTCATGGTCGCGCTTTAAAAACGAAGGAAGGGTTGGACTGAATCGTATCGCAGTTTTGCAGCGTTCCGGTTTCGAGTGCCAAGCTATTTTTTAAAAAGAAAATTGTACCAAATTTTTTTTTTTTTTCACTGCAGTCAAAGTCAATTCTGCACAAAAACTCACATTTCGTTAGGTTTACTTCCGTGCTTTCTGCAATTTTTCAATTTTCAATATAATTCTGTCGAGAAAAGAGAGAAAAACTACAAAAAGTACATGAACGCGTTTAACGAAAAAGTTTACACGTCAAAAAACATACGTTTGGTGAAGTGTTTTGTGAAGCCGACCAAATCTATTTTCAAATTTTTGAGCTGGTGTTTTGATCCATTGCTTTAGGGTAGGTAGGTAAAAGTGACGGTGGACATACAGATCCTGTTTTCGCACCCAATTAGCGCCATGAGAGCGCCGTTTTGATACTACATCCTATGGGATACCTAATTTGTGAGAAGGGGGTGAAAAGGAGTGTGCATTCACTCAGATTAGCCTAATTTTAAAACCACTTTGTGGAATTTATGAAGGCTAGCAGACTATGAATGTTTGCTTCTGAGAGATTATTAGGGGTGTTGAAGAAGGCTTTGCCCAGAGTGCGTTGTCTGACTCTAGTTAAAGCCGAAATTTCTCACTTTCTCGTACGCTTTTGTGAACCGTGTGATAAACTGATATTTTCGAATACAGGAATAGGATTTTGCAGTTTATCGTAGATTTTCACTGTTTTTGACAGGCATGGGAGCAGACTTATTGAGTCAGAAGTCGAATGTCTTCCAAAGCTTCAATAAATTTTTGAAGTGTGAGAAAAGTTTTATGTTTTTCTGTTTTTAAGGTTCCGTCTACAAAAATGGAACATGTATAATTTCGATGTGTCAATCCGTCTGTCCGTCCGTCGTGTCTGTCACACTTTTTTATCTCCGAAGTTTATGAAGATATCGGCATGAAATTTTGGAATTAGGTACTTCAGGTGAACCTAGATGTCACTGCCCATGCACCCAAATTTAAAAAGTGGGGCCATTTTGGCCATTAATTTGAAGGTGAAGTGGTCATTCATTTTTAGACATTATCGCACCCCATCGAGTTATATATCAATCGACAGATCTTTTGAAATGAGGTAGAGGTTTGCTTCACCAGTTTTTGATCCAGAATACCGTTTGGAAAATATGGAGTTCCAAAGATTTTTTTAGGGCGTCTCCCCTGCCCTTCCTAAACCAAGGTGTTTAAAAATCTGAAAAAATCACAAAAACTTGGCTTCATTGAGTACTTTCTTTTAAAACAATTTCAAGCATTCTGGCCTTAATAGTTTTCGAGTTATTGGCCAAAAACGGTCAACCATCGACATGCGAATTTTGAAAATCTGAAAACGCAGTTTTGAAGACATCAATGCAAGCACTGAGAAATTATAAATTTCAAAATATCGATTTATGTTGAAATTTTGAGATATCTAAGATTTAAAACGATACTTATTTTAATTTTTACACATAAATTTCATGCTGTGTTCGACCACTCTATTCGCTGATGAGTGTTACCTCTTAGATAGATCTCAACTCCTAAATGCCCAACAGCAGTGTACAAACGCACAGCAGACATGAATACTGATTGGGTATGGATGGAAGGGATTTTCAGTGTTGTATATATGAGTACTTGGATAGAGATGTAGGTATAAGTATGAGTGGATGATTGTTTTTTTGGATGTATGAATGTATGAATGAATAGTTGATTTGGGTTTAAGTTAAAAGAAAATTCAACTGAAATGGTTTTGAAACGTCGTTTGATATTTAGAATTGATCCATCAATATTAAGCGACGGAACCTTCCCCGTGGGAATTCAACTCGCACTTGCTCAGTTTATTGTAGTAAGATCTCGACGTGTGCTGTAGGCTTGTGCATTTCAGTTTAGTTCAAATCTGTTTATTGAACTACATTGTTCTTAGCTCATTTAGTTCACTATGTGTTTTCCAACTGAAGTTGTAATCGCATAGAAGACGGAAAAACCAAAATAGATAAAACTAAAAACCATTTCTTCTTCTTCTTGGGGCGCTACAGTCCGAGGTGGACCTGGGCATCACTCAACATGCCTCTCCAGCCAGCACGATCTTTTGCCAGCTGTCTACAGTTTCGCACACTATGCCGACCAAGGTCCCCCTCGACTTGTGTGCGCCACCTTCTACGTGGACGTCTCCTGTTGCGTTGTGCCACAGTCTCAAATTTGAAGACTCTTCGGGCTGGAACTAAGTTGTCCATACGCTCTACATGGCCTAGCCATCTTAGGCGTTGGATCCGAAGACGCCTGGCCAGACTCATGTCGCTGTACAGCCCATGCAGTTCGTGGTCGAACCTTCTCCTGCAAATGCCATCAACGCAAACAGAACCAAAGATCGCGCGCAGAACTTTTCTTTCGAAAAGACCAAGAGAATGTTCATCGGCTTGGGATATTGTCCATGCCTCTGCGCTGTACAGCAGGACTGGGATGATCAAGGTCTTGTATGGAGTCAGCTTAGTCTTCCGAGAGAGGGCTCTACTACTCAATTGCGTTTTGAGCCCCAAAAAAAAAACAGCGGTTGGCAAGAGTTAAAAAAATTTTGGGTGTTTTTTCCGAGATTCGAACCTTAGACCTCGAGCGTAGGAGTCGACGCACATACCCACTACTCCCACCCTACTCCTCCCGTCACCATGCCAATTACCAAAATGTACGAAAATTAACCAGAACTTAACCAGAAAGATATCTTCTTAATAGTTCATTCATTCACCGCGCCAGAAATCCGTTATAAAAACCATATAACGCATATGTACCTTCATACATTCGTTCACGTACATTTTTTTGAATTCCCTTCAGATACACCACTGGTAACGAAATGAAGCGCGATGTGCTTGTGCTGCCGTAGTTAAACAAAAACAAGCCTGATGTTCACACACGAAGCAAAGCACTCAATTTAGTTCAGTTTAGTTCGATTTAGTTCAGTTATTCTTACTAAATTACATGTGTGCAGAGTAAGGTATACCTGAGATTGATAAACAACTGAAGTAAATGAACAAAAATAAAATTGCATTGTGAACTAGTTCACTTAGTTCATTTGTTGTAGTTCTTTTTTGAATTAGTTCGTTCGTGATGACATAAACAAACCACGGGACGACACACTTGTTGAAATACACACGAACGTAACTACATTCTCTTAATTTTACAGGAAAATTGACAAAGAATGTCTTTGGTGAGGCAGGGATTTTTCACCCATACTATTGTGGTGATTTTTCTAGTTCACCTTACCAGCGTTTGCTGTGGAGAATTTGATAAGTACCGAACCTATGTGGAACCTGCACCTAAAAAATGTGGCTATGACTTGGAATGCATTCCCAAAGATGACTGCATCAGTGGAGCAATTAAAGCAGAACCCGAAGATCTCCGTAAATGTAGTTACGATGAAGTATGCTGTCGTATAGGTGCTGAGGTAAGTACGTTTTCTTCCAAAGCTCACTTGATTGATTTCTATGACTTCTGCAGGAAGACGAAAAAGACCCAGAGCCGAAATCGAGTGGAACTGACAATCCCAATGGCGGATTGTATGACTGGGGATATAGCATGTCTGATGTCATCCTTTACAAACGATCCGTCTAAAAGAAACTTCTCAATCTCCCCATGATCCTTTATGTTTTAAAACAATTAGTACCTGTTTGCATTTTATTTTGATATAAAGGGTGACCAGAAAGCAATGGGTGTCTTTTCATTTGTTACGTTTCAGCAGCTGTCAGAGATACCACCGAATTCGAGCTGTCAAAGTGTTCAGTGAGGTTTACCATTTTATTATGCATCGTTTTACGCTTGCCGAATGTGCGGAAATTATACAAAAAGTAGTAAGGAATTTCCGGCTCAGTTGTAATGGCGCAACGGTAATTTCGTCGTGAGGTAAGTTGGCATCATGGCTTCAAAGTGCGGGCAATTCGTTGCACCGTGGAAATGTTTGAACGTGAGTACACGCTTTTGGTCCAAGCAGAAAGAAATTGGTGTGAAAGGATAAAATTTTAGCAGCCATAGCGGTCAGAATCGAAGAAGATCGATCAGCTGAATTAGGCATCGCTAGAGAGTCAACTAGGTTTATTTTGCGGTTGGATTTGGTCCTACATTCTTGCAGGATTATGCTGACGCAAGAATTAAAGCCGGGAGACCGTAGAGAACGCCCTGAGTTCGATAAATGGTCGCTGGACTGAACATTTTGGTCGGAGATCCGGATTATGGTAAAAAATCACCTTCTTTGACGCCTCGTCCATTTTTGGCTCAGCGGCTGTCAACAAGCAAAATTGACGGCAACGGCAATTGGAGCGAACACTCCAAACTCCGCATCATTGCATCCACAAAGAGTGAAAAGAGTGACTGTTTGGTGGAGGAACCTGTTAATGGGACCTTGTTTCTTTTAAAATGAGTAAGGAGACACCGTTATCGTCAAAAGTTTCAGGTATATAACGATATAATAATAATAATGGCGGCGCTACAGTCCGAGGTGGACCTGGGCCTAGCTTCTCAGCCAACCACTCGTGTTGTGTGTGCTATTGTTCTGTCACGAGCGGAGGGGACCTACAGTTTAATGCCGACTCCGAACGTCGAGATTGAGAAGCTTTTTTCTGGACAGTTACACTCTTTGAGCATTGTCAGTGACTCGAAAGAGGTGGAGCCGTGAAAAAATGTTTGATGTTTTTTTCGAGATTCGAACTGACGACCTCGAGCGTAGGAATCGACGCACCTACCCACTACGCCACGGCGCCCGCAGGTATATAACGATGTTAACCGAATTTCTGTGGTCAGAGCTCGGCAAGATCGATTTATCCGAGCTGTGGCTCTAACAAGACCGTCGTCTCTACATATCACAAGCGACCCAAAGCTCGAAGTTGTGAAGGAGTAATCTGGCGACCGTCTCATCTCACGGCGAGCGTTAATCAATTGACCGCCGCGATCATGCGACTTGACACCACTCGATTATTTTCTCGATTTTCTGAAACTACGTCAAGTCCTTAGTCTACGCTAACAGGGCAACCGCTTTGAACGATCTTGATGACAACATTCGAGACGATAATGCCGGAATAAGCCAGTCCTGCTATATGGAGCCGAAAGCTGGACACTAAGCAGAACTGCGGAGCGGATTCTTGATGCCTTCGAACGAAAAATTCTACGTCGGATATATGGTCCCGTCTGCGAGGAAGGCGAATGGAAGAGAAGACACAACGCGAACACTATGAGCTGTACCAGGATGTGGATGTAGTCCGGAAGGCACTGGCTCGGCCACATCGATCGCATGGACAACAACGCTCCAGTTAAGAGGGTCTTCGAATCCGAGCCTCCTGGTTCGAGAAGGAGAGGAAGACCAAACCTCCGGTACAAAGACCAAGTCATCGCGGACGTAAGACAGCTTGGTCTTGATGACTGTAAGCAGCATGCCCAGGACCGTCAACGATGGAAGGCAGCGCTTTATCAGGCTCAGACCCTACATGGGTCGTAGGCCTGCTAAGTAAGTGATGCCGGAATAAAACCGCACTTATTGGACCGAGTCATCAAAAATTTGACTGACAGCCTTAGTCAAGAGGGCCATTTGAATGATGTGTTTTTTCGTTCAAAATGCCATGAATGTAGCTTCAAAATAAAGCTAGAATCGATTTTCCATCTCAAGCGGTAGTTGTTTTATTTAAAGTTCTTTTCCTATCATTCTTATCTGGACACCCTGTAGAGCAGAGCAATCAAGAAATTAATTTTCGTTGATTCTGGAAATCAAAATCAAATCAAATCAAGGAAATCGTGAAAAATAAAAGAAGAAAATGATGAAAGTACTTGAAGTAGAACGTAAGGATGTGAGTATCCTACGTCCGTCCCTTTTTGAACACATTTCTGGTAGTGACCACTAGATTCTCCCTTAGGTCCCGTAATTGTCTCGAATTTTGACATAAATTGTGATACAAACTCAAAGTTAAAGTTCTGTTCGCTTACAAATTTATTGCAATGACTCAACTGTCAAGATAGCCTCAATCATTTTGTTGTTGATCAGTCTGGGAAGAAGATCTGTTGATGGGCTTGTTGGAAGGAACTGTGGGTTAGCCGGACCTGTTGCTTTGTTGAACCTTTTGAGGAACTGACTGTTTGTTGCCAATTGTACTGTTCGACTGGGTTTGTTGTTGTTGTTGCGGTTGCTGTTGTCCTTGCGGTGGTGGTGGAGGGAGTTGTTGTTGTTGTCCTTGTTGTTGTGACTGCTGTTGTCCTTGTGGTGGTGGTGGAGGGAGTTGTTGTTGTTGTCCTTGTTGTTGTGACTGCTGTTGTCCTTGTGGTGGTGGTGGAGGGAGTTGTTGTTGTTGTCCTTGTTGTTGTGACTGCTGTTGTCCTTGTGGTGGTGGTGGAGGGAGTTGTTGTTGTTGTCCTTGTTGTTGTGACTGCTGTTGTCCTTGTGGTGGTGGTGGAGGGAGTTGTTGTCCTTGTTGTCCTTGTTGTGGTGGCGGTGGTGGTGGAGGGGGTAGTTGTTGTTGTCCTTGTCCTTGTGGCGGTGGTGGGGGTCGAGGAGGTTGTTGTTGTTGTCCTTGTCCTTGTTGCGGTGGTGGTGGTGGTGGTGGTGGTGGCGGTGGTGGTGGTGGTGGTGGTGCTCCTGTGGAAGTTTCTTCACCGTCCGATGTTCCTGAACCTGTCGACGTAGCACTTCCAGACGATGAACTAGAACCAGTTCCTGTACCAGAACCAGTACTAGACGCAGTTCCAGTAGTATCTCTTGTGGTTAGCGGTTTCGCTAAGGTGACCGCAATGGATACAGCGCACAAAACGCAAAACACTACAAATATCTTCATTTTATCGGAGAACCAATTGAAGCAAGATGTACTGTCAAGCTGTGGTTCTTAGGTGGTAACCATCCCCTTTTATATCCGAAAGCGATTTAATTTTTTTTCTATTTTTAGACCAAATTCTCACGCATGTGCTTTTTAAAGTTCTTGCTGAAAACACATTTCAATGTTGACAAAGCCAATCCAATAGATTCGGGTATTTGAACAGACGAAGGTGAATATTTGACGCATGCGATGGCTTACAATCTACAGTTCAACGTGTGTTTTGAGAAATGTCGCAATGTGACATAAATAACTTACAATAAACGCGTAGTGATACAGTGACATTTAGATCCCTCGAGAAGACACCTATTCCAACTCCCTCGTCCATCTTAGATTCTAATGTGAAACCTCGCAGAGGGTCTAAAGTTCAGACTTTCAGTCAGATCTGGAGTGGATGCTGTTGAGAAGTTTTTCTCTATGAGAATTTGGGGGAGTGGCAAGGTGATGTCTTGAGGAATGGACTTAAATGCAGTGTCCGGTTCGGTATCCGGATCACGTACGAAGTGTCTGGAGATTAGCCTTGTGCTGGCTACTATTTGTCTGCCAATAATGTCCAGCCGACAATGGTGGAGAAGTATGTTCAGTGCAGCAGGTATTGGATTTTTGAGTGCTACACTCACACAATTAAGAAGGTTGCAGTTGACAGATTTTTCAAGAGCTGGATCTGTAATCCCCACTTGCATCCAATGGCCTCTTTACAGCAGTAAAGTGCTGTAGTGACCTTCCTGATCCACTCTCGAATACTGACAATACAGGGCTTCAACTGAGAGTGACAGCATTATGCCACATAGTGAGTGAAGGGTCGAAAACGGGTGAACCAGGGTGACTAGATAAGAACGTTAGGTATTTAAATTTAAATAAAACAACCATTTGAGATAGAAAATCGATTCTAGCTTTATTTCGAAGCTACATTCATGGCATTTTGAATGAAAAAGCACATCATTCAAATGGCTCTTTCGACTAAAGCTGTCGGCCAAATTTTTGATGACTCGGTCCAATAAGTGCGGTGTTAACCCGGCATTACTTAGACCCATGTCGGGTCTGAGCCTGATATATCGCTGCCTTCCATCGTTGACGGTTCTGGGCACGCTGCTTCCAGTCATCAAGACCAAGCTGTCTTACGTCCGCGTCTTTGTACCGGAGGTTCGGTCTTCCTCTCCTTCTCGAACCAGGAGGCTCGGATTCGAAGACCCTCTTAACTGGAGCGTTGTTGTACATGCTCTCGATGTGGCCGAGCCAGTGCAGTCGACGGATTTTTTACTTCCGGACTACATCCACATCCTGGTACAGCTCATAGAGTTTGTGGTTGTGTCTTCTTCTCCATTCACCTTTCTCGCAGACGGGACCATATATCCGACGTAGAATTTTTCTTTCGAAGGCATCAAGAATCAGCTCCGCAGTTCTGCTTAGTGTCCAGCTTTCGGCTCCATATAGCAGGACTGGCTTATTCCGGCATTATCGTCTCGAATGTTGTCATCAAGCTCGTCCAAAGCGGTTGGCCTGTTAGCGTAGATCAAGGACTTGACGTAAACGGCTGGATGGCGCAGTTGGTTAAGTGCCTGCCACAAGTTAGAGGAGTCCCAGGTTCGAATCCCAGTGAAAGCGAATCTGGTCCAGTCACCATTTGCCGTTGGGATCAAATTAACGGCACTGGAGTACGTTGCTACCTGGCAGTACAATGGACCATTTTTGAGTCTGAGTCTCCAGTGTAAGGTCTCAAAAAGAAAAAAAGGACGACGTAGTTTCAGGAAATCGAGAAAATAATCGAGTGGTGTCAAGTCGCATGATCGCGGCGGTCAATTGATTAACGCTCGCCGTGAGATGAGACAGTCGCCAGATTACTCCTTCACAATTTCGAGACAATTTCGCTTGTGACATATAGAGACGACGGTCTTGTTAGAACCACAGCTTGGATAAATCGATTTTCTCGAGCTATGTCCACAGAAAGTCAGTTAACATCGCTCTTTACCTGAGACTGTTGACGATAACGGTGTCTCCTTACTCATTTCAAAAGAAACAAGGTCCCATTAACTCCACCAAACAGTCACTTTTTTTACTCTTTGTGGATGCGCTGATGCGGAGTTTGGAGTTTTCGCTCTAATAACGGCAAAGGCAATTTTGCTTGTTGACAGCCGCTGAGCCAAAAATAGACGAGGCGTCAGAGAATGTGAATTTTTTTTTCCATAATCCGGATCTCTGGCAAACACGACGATGTCTTCAAATCTTGCGTCAGCATAATCCTACATGAATGAAGAACCAAATCCAACCGCAAGATCAGCCGAGTTGACCTTTTGAAGATGCACAATTGAACTAATCGGCGCGAATAAGACAACCTTAAGCAAAAATTTCGCAGAACAGTTGAGAAGGCATCTAAGAAGCTATGAGCAATTTTGGAGGCAGTTGAAGCACGTTGCAGAAATCTGTACAGACAATGTTAGGACCGGATAGCGAAGGCGAAGGAAAAAGGAGACCCCTGGACGTAGACAGAACAGCGACAGAATCCCTGTCTACGTCCAGGGGTCTCAAAATTCCTTCGCCTTCGCTGAGACCCCTGGACATAGACAGAACAGCCAAGGTAACATCCAGGGGTCGCCTGTCTACATTCAGGGGTCTCAGGATTCCTTCGCCTGTCTACGTCCAGGGGTCTCAGGATTCCTTCGCCTGTCTTCGTCCAGGGTTCTCAGGATTCCATCGCCTTCGTTGTCCGGTTTTCTAGTGAAAATTTGTCCTTCTTTTAGGACTTGCTGCAGTAGCTCGCCGTAGGATATCAACATCTAAGCAGAAACTTGGCACCTAAAGCTACTTCTTTGCCATCAACCGCACCCTACCTCAACCCCATCCCATTCACCCTTAACCAACAAACATTATGCTTCCTCCTCTAACGGTAAGTACTCAAAAGTTTATTTCAAATCAAATCCAAAACTTGTCAAAATCACATAACTCTAAGCAGTGAAAAATGAAGTGTCGACCCTTTTGTAGGCCAA
Source organism: Myathropa florea (assembly GCA_930367185.1). Taxonomy (NCBI): domain Eukaryota; kingdom Metazoa; phylum Arthropoda; class Insecta; order Diptera; family Syrphidae; genus Myathropa; species Myathropa florea. The sequence continues at coordinate 124,103,781 of OV884002.1, read as the reverse complement.
CTGCTCGTCAATCCAGCTGCGCAGGTATGGCACATTTGCATAAACTCCAGGCACATTCTCCTCGCCACAGCCAATGCCCCAGGCGACAATGCCGGCCTGATAGAAGCGATCCTTGGAATTGGGGATTGGACACACCAGTGGGGAGCCACCATCGCCGTTGCACGTATCCTTGCCAGCTTCACCGCCGGCGCACATGAAGCTTCGGTGGAGCTCAAAGAATTTACCCAAGCGCGTCGCCCTCAAGTTCGTCTGGCACTGAGCGTTCGGCACGATTGGCAAATCGATCTTCTTCAGAATGTTTTGGTAACGTCCGTTTTGGAACTTGTCCTTGCCCCATCCGGTGGCGAAGCAACGTTTTAGATCAAAGTTGGTGCCGGCTGGCGGTAGACAGACAGTGTTCACGTTTGGTGCTATATCGAACGGCTTGTCGAGGAACAGCAGAGCGACGTCGTTGTATAAGCTTCCCTTGTTGTACTCTGGGTGAATGACCATGTCCACAACGTCACGGTCTTGATCCGGAAGCAATTCGGTCTTTGTGTTGGTCTCCCATTCACCGGCGCGCACGCTGAAACTATTCGCAGGGCGGGCCTGCACGCAATGGGCACCAGTCAGAACAACCTGTGGCGTTATCAAGGAACCGCCACATTGGTAGACAAACAGAACCTGGTCCAGAGCGTTTTCCTTGCGCAGAATGGCAGCCATCCATGGGAACTCACCGAATTGTGCCTCGTTGTTGTCGCCTTCGATTTTGTAGCCGACGCCGTCTATGTTCCTGTATCCGCATCCAGTTGGTTCTTCCACGTGGCTTATGATTGGAGTATCAACCTGAATCAGACACGATTAGGCATGGGTCTCAACAAAAACCCCCACCCGCACTCACCTTGTCCGTGATGGAGCAGCAAGTCTCCAAGAAGGGGCATGTATCGGCAAGACGAACATCGATCAATGTGGCGCCGTCATTGTTGACTCTTCCATTTGAACAGAGATACTCGCGAACGCACTCCTTGCCGTCGCCGCACGGCATGTACGAATGATCGGCACTCTGTGTCACCAATTCCGGCGGATTTGTGGTCACCTGAATAGTCGGCTTTGTTACTGGCTCGGGAACTGGATTGATGACCAACGGTGTTGTTCCACCCAGAGCTGGAGTGCCGGCTGATGTGTTGAAGACGTCTCGGATGAGACTATCCAAATCGAATTGTGCCGAACATAATCCGATGCATAGCATCGCGATTAAAAGCTGTTTTACTGGTAGCGCCATCTAGAAAGAGAAATGTTATGCGCAATTAGTTTAAAATTCTCAATAAAGGCAAAGTTGAAAAACGCTCAACGAACGTAAACGGCGGCAAACAATTCTGACAGAAGACAATAGGTCCTATGAATTTTATTGGTAAGCAAAAGTGAACGAAACTTAACGAATCTGAGAACAAATCAATTGGAGACAATTTTTCCCCTGGGTGTTCTTTTTCCAACAAATACTAACTTCAGAGAGTTATATCTGTCAATCCAATTGTCAGATTGCAAACTGTCAGTTGCATAGCTATTTCAACTATAAGGGCGTACTAAAACTTAAGCTTGTGTCAAAACCAAACGAAAAATGATCAAAAACATCGTTAAATTGCAAACTGTTTATAATAAGAATGGGGAAATTCAGCTGTAATTGCAACACTAATTGACATTTGTATACGTAGACAGCATTTCATTTCGCTCCCGCATGAATAAGCAAAAGTGAACGAACTTAACGAAACTGAGCGAAGCGGTTGCTATAGTGTACCAGTGTATCGTTTTTGTGCGTTCGCTCGGCGAACTGTGATGAGGAGCCTACATCATCAGCTCTCACCTCATCAGCGCCGAATAACTGCCACCTGATACGAGAGAAGGCAAAGGAAAGGACAGTAGCAGGGGAAGTGCTCTGCAGTGTCATCGTCTTCTCCACAGGCGTCGCAGAGGGTTTCATCACTTAGGCCAAGCACAATTAGATGTTTGGCGAAGGTGTAGTGCCCCGTTAGTACGCCAATAAGTTGTCTGCAGTCTTTTCTGTTAAGAGATAACAAAATAGCCACGTATTTCTTACAGACGTTGGGGAGCATGCGCTTGGTCTGTCTACATCCTGGAGAGTCATGCCACCTGCGGTTGTGCTCTCGAGAAGTCCAACCATCGATGGAAGCCCTAACCAAGGACGGGCGGGCAGTCTCAGCGTAGGTTCAGGTCCTGAGAATGTCTCATTTGATCCTCGCCTAGCAAGTTCATCGGCGATGTCATTTCCCGTGATCCCGTGGTGCCCCGGAACCCAGACAAGTCTTAGCGAATTCAAGCTACCGATCAAATTCAGAGAAGACTTGCATTTCTGAACTATTCTGGAAGTGGTTAAAGGGTTCAGCAAGCCCTTAACCACAGCTTGGCTGTCGGATACAGGCACGGATACGCCCCTTCCACGTATTCTTCACAATATATTTCGTAGCCATTAGGATCGGATAGGTTTCCGCTTGGAAAACCGACGCAAATTTACCTAACGAGGTGTGCAGTCTGAAGTTGTCGCTCTCCACGAAGGCACCACACCAGATCCTTCATTGGTCTTGGAGCCGTCCGTGAAAATTCGACTACGTTCCTTTCCTGGCTCAGATTCTGGCCAGAGCCAATCCTGAGTACAGGGAAAGTCGACTTTGTATGTTCGTCGCAGCTGAAGTACTGGTGTCCATGCGTCAGACGGCGTATCCATAAGACTGGGATCAAAGGAAATGCGTTGCGCAAGGTCATAGAAACTCCAGTGCGAGTTGTACCAATAACCACTTATTTTTAAACGGAAGATGGCCTTGAGAGTACACTCCATGATGTGGACATCTAGGGGGGGCCGGAGATTCAGCAGGGCATCAAGAGCCCCTATGCAGCCGAAACAGACCGTTCTTTGAAGCTTGGTGAAAGCAGCAGTTACGTATTTACGCGAAAGCTTATTCCACCAAACGACTGATGCATAGGAGAGAAGGGGCCTAATCATAGCCGTGTAGATCCAAACGGATCTTTTTGGTGATAGACTCCATGATTTGCCGAAAATTCCCTTACACTGACAGTGCCTTCGCAATTTTCATTTCGATATGTTTTTTCCACAGAAGCTTCCTATCTAGAATGACACCCAGATATTTAGCTTCATCGGAAAAGCGGATAGTGAAGAACTTGGTGCAACTATTGAAGCGTAATGACTGTCGTCGAAATTTCAGGGATTTGGTCCGAAATCATCTAGAATTGGATACAATACTCTGTCCAAATATTGTTTTGAGTGATCAGGCACATTTTTAAGGTTCCGTCTACAAAAAAGGAACCTTTGTAATTTCGGTGTGTCCGTCCGTCCGTCGTGTCTGACACTGGGTTCGAATCCCAATGAAATCGAATCAAATTAACGGCACGGAAGTAGGTTGCTGCCTGGCAGTACAATGGACCAGTTTTGAGTCTGAGTGCTCCAGTAGAGTTTCAAAAATCCTCCGAAAAAAAATCCCTGAATGACATTTGTAGCGAAGAAACCGGAAAAACTTTCCATCATCGGTCAACACTTGGCTGGAACGATCACACATTCGAAGTCGCCAAAAATGGTCCGAAATGTCTAAGACGATGCAAGAAATACACCACCCCCTACGGTTTGGCCTCAATTTTTAATTAATTTAATTCCCTCAAGTTTGAGTATAATACTCATATCTGGTCTATTACTCCCAAGATCTCTTTGCACCTAATTAACAGAATGCAAGAGCGAGCGCTAAAGCTCATAGGAGACAACAATATTTCGAACTCGATTGACTCGCTCGAACAACGACATAATGTGTTCTCCTTATCACTGTTTCATCGCTATTTCTACCAACGATGCTCAAGCGAGCATTCCTTTCCTTCAAGAATTCACCCGTAATACCCGTCTCGCTATACCCTTTTTTTTGAGAATTTTTGGAACACTACTGGAACACTCAGATTCAAAATTGGTCCATTTTACCGCCAGGTAGCAACCCACCCTAGTGCCGTTAATTTGATTCCAACGGTAAATGATGACTGGACCAGATTCGATTTCACTGGGATTCGAACCTGGGACCCCTCGAACTTGGGGCAGGCACTTAACCAACTGCGCCATCCAGTCGTTCAATACACCCTTAGACGATGATTAAATGAGTGGAAGAAGGCAGAAATGTCGGAGAGAAATCGTATGATTTTCTAAAAGGTCGGGAAGAGATGGGTTGATTTGCCGAAAATACTTCCCTTTCCAACTACAGTCGACTCCCTCTAAGTCCAGTTTTCACGGGATATCGAAATTAGTTCGAGTTAGACGATGGTTTTTGTATGGAAAATGAGGGCAATGCCAAAATAAATATGGCGAAAAAATTCGAGTTAGAGAGAGTTCGACTTAGAGGGAGTCAACTGTATTTGGAAAATCATACGTTCTCTCTTCGACATTTATGTCCTCTTCCGCCTTAATCCCTTTTTCGGACATACAGTTAAGTTCAGAGACTCGTTTTTTAGTCTCTTCCCACACATTATAATCCACAGGCATTTAAAGCTAATGTCCACCGGTACCTTCTCTCCTTCTCTGCCTTATACCTTCAGCTCGTGCTGTGTCTTGGCTCCCGACACTTAAGAGTATTCACGACCCCTTTTGCAAGCGCAAATTGCAAAGAAAAATAAACTGGGCAAGTGCGAGTTGAACTCGCACGGGGAAGGTTCCGTCGCATAATATTGATGAATGATTTCTGAATATCAAACGACGTTTCCAAACTATTTCAGTTGAAATTTCTTTTAACTTCAACCCAAATCAACTATTAATTACTACATTCACACATCCAAACAAACAAGCATTAATAAAAATTTGGAGCTCCACACTTTCCAAACGGTATGTTGGATCAAAAACTGCTGAAGCAAACCTCTATCTCATTTCAAAAGATCTGTCGATTGATATATAACTCGATGGGGTGCGACATTGTCTAAAAATGAATGGCCACTTCAAATGGTCCCACTTTTTAAATTTGGGTGCATGGGCAATGACATCTAGGCCTGAAGTATCTAATTCCAAGATTTTATGCCGATATCTTTATTAACTTCGGAGATAAAAAAGTGTGACAGACACGACGGACGGACACTCCGAAATTATAAAGGTTTCGTTTTTGTAGACGGAACCTTAAAAATTGATATTTTCGAATATGACAAAAACAGTAGGGTTTTGAAGTTTTTCGGAGATTTTCACTATTTTTGATAGGCACAGGAATAGACCTATAGTTTGTGACCAAAACTGAAATTCATTTCTGGTTAATTTTATTACAGTTAGAGTGAGTTTTAAACAACAACGTTATCAAAAATTAATCGTTTACGGGTGTTTACGAACGGGAATTATCTGCCCTAAATTTCGTTTGAAATCGGAGTGCGAAACGGAAGTGCTTATTTATTAGAAAGATTGAAATGATTATTGCCCTCCACTGAGATAATAATTTCTGAAATGGATTTCAGCAAAATTCTAAAAACGTCAAATTTTCTGTCGTCTGAATTTCTAGCGCATAATAATCTAGAATTAAGTGACTTATAAAGTCAACGCTTGGACATTTATTGCATTTTTACCGGTTAGTGTTGAATACGAGCGGTAAATCAATATTTTGATACGAAAAAGTCATCAATTTCTTCTGACATTAGTCAAATTTTTGACGTATTCCGATTGATTTGGGGCACTCTGTGTATTTGTGAATTTACAAAGCAGTTGGCAAATAGACTTTTGGTAACACTCCGGAATCAGGCTCTGATTAATAATAATAATAATGGCGGCACTACAGTCCGAGGTGGACCTGGGCCTAGCTCCTCAGCAACCACTCGTGTTGTGCGTGCTATTGTTCTGTCACGAGCGGAGGGGACCTACAGTTCAATGCCGACTCCGAACGGCGAGATTGAGAAGCTTTTTCTAGACAATTATACTCTTTGAGCATTGTCAGTGACTCGAAAGAGGTGGAGCCGTGAAAAAATGTTTGGTTTTTTTTCCGAGATCCGAACCTTAGACCTCGGGCGAAGAAGTCGACGCACCTACCCACTACGCCACGGCGCCCAGCAACAAGCAGAATGGTCGAGATGAACATTTTCCACCTCACATTTGTCAGCAGCACCAGACAGATTCACACATCAAATGGAGGTCGTTTTCCAAAAAGCCGAAACTGAGCATTGGAATCATCCGATTTGACTCCTCCATTTGAATATTTTTTTTTTTTCGGAGGATTTTTGAAGCACTACTGGAGCACTCAGACTCAAAACTGGTCCATTGTACCGCCAGGCAGCAAGCTACTCCCGTGCCGTTAATTTGATCCCAACGGCAAATGGTGACTGGACCAAATTCGATTTCACTGGGATTCGAACCTGGGACCTCTCGAATTTGGCACTTAACCAACTGCGCCATCCAGTCGTGTTCCATTTGACTAAACCAGCGATCATGAAGAAATGATGATTTGGCCTCGTTTCAATATAATTTCAATAAAAAACACTCGATTTAGTTGTAAGCGAAAAAAGCAACAAAATGAAACCAGCTCAAGGTGTACACCCGCCATCGTAGGCAGTTACATCATTTGGAAAAGCCTCTATCTCAGTGAATCAGGCACAACTAAATCCCCTCGATGCTTAATCAACACCGACTCCATCTCGCCGATCGGTAAAAGGGCAAATGCCAATAGAGCTGCTTCTGCTGATAACGTTTATTCTGTCGTTCAAGAAAAAACCGAAATTTCTGAGAGCACCGAATGCATACAAACTAAAGACGAAATTTACGACTGAGGTATTTTTAGACTTCACACCACATCAAATTTATTGTTGTTGACCAATCAATTAACACAGACGGGTATTACGACCTCTGATCTTGACACAGCACTGATCGATGACGTTGTCGGAACAGAAAACAGCAGCTCACAAAGGTGAACATGTCAATTATCCCACAGATACACATGCACAACAGTCGTAATCATAAGCCTACGCCTCTCAAACCACCCACACCTGGTCAACTATCCACGGCTGTCACAGAAATGAAGCTTACTTTGAACTTCAAAGGAAAAGCACAAAACCCGGAACGATAAATGAATAAAATTCGTGTCCGATACCGATTGCGTAATCGTGGACACAGACCGAACCAAGACGATATTACAATTAAGACTGAATACTAGCAGATACTAGTGTCTCAATTAATACCTTTCAAGCTAGACGACTGCTGGGCAACGAATCGAGTTAAGTTCAAATGCGTACTGACCGGTTTAACTTACTATTTAAAACTGCGGCAGCTGTGCCGTGTCAGCTACCGAAGATGACTCCTATCTTCTGGTCCGGTCGAGTGGTGTGGGGATTTTTTTTTATTTTGTTCTGTTTGATTTTTACTTTTTGCTGTTTAATCTTGTGTTCGAGTGATAAGACCAGATTAAGCCCGAGACTGTGCTCACGTTTGTTCGAGTGAGAGGCGAATCGTTTCTTGGTTCCTTTCCTCTGATGATGTGAGTTTGTAGCTGACATGCCGGTTTTCTGAAATTCGCACAGGTAGCTGCCGTTAACGATCTGACGTACGTGTAACTACGTATCTTTTGCGCGACAGTGGTGGTGGTTCTGGCTATGTCCCAGGTAGACGTAGGATTTCTTGGAAAGGAATTGTTTCGCAAAGGTGACATTTGTATCTACTTAAGCAGGCAAGTGGTTCAAAATCACTTAAGGTAGACGACATTGGGACTGCTGTCATTGATCAGTCGCACGAAACGTCGCAGCTCTAATCGATGAGATTGAATAATTCAAAGATTGCTTTGGAATCTGTGATTTCTGACGCAGACAAAGTCTAATCTTTGAGTTGATGCCTGTCGGTACAATTCAAATGATCCATGGCTTCAACATGGCTTCTATGACGCGCTGAGTTCTTTTTCTTCAAATGATTCACGCGTCACGCCCATTAAATGTGTGACTCTGGCATATACTCAAGTTTTGCAGTTCGACGGGAATCGTATTCAAAAACAGACTGCACTCAGAGAAATTCAAAGAAAAAAAGAGGATAAAGAGTACAGGACCGAGAATTGACTCCTGGGGTTATCCTTTGCAGTATAATAATAATGCCCGCGCTACAGCTCGAGGTGGACCTGGGACTAGATTCTCAGCAACAACTCGTGTTGTGCGTGCTATTGTTCTCTCACGAGTGGAGGGGACCTACAAATTAATGCCGACTCCGAACGGCGAGATTGAGAAACTTTTTCTAGACAGTTATGCTCTTTAAGCATTGTCAGTGACTTGAAAGAGGTGGAGCCGTTAACGATTTTTTTTTTTGAAAAATTGTTTGTCTTATCTTGGATTTGAACCTTGAAAGTCTAGTGCGTAGAGGTCGGCGCACAAACCCACACGGCCACGGCGCCCGCATCTTCAGTTACCTTGTATATAATAAATGTGACTTTTTGCATTCATTCCTTTGTCTAGCTTTTTTGGCTCGTGCGTGCTATTGTTTATCCCCGAAAAGGTTATACCGACTCCGCAGTTTGAAAAGCTTTTTATGACGCACTTACCCAATATGCCACTGCGCCCACTCTTGCAATATACTCGCAACTAAAGACTCGATCACTAACCCTTTAGTCCCGTTTTTTTCTCTTCCTTTTCCATGTTCTGTTCAAAATCCCGCAACAATTTGTATTCCCGCCCATGAAATTTTCAATACAATTTTGGTCATCTCATCTCATTAAACATCGGTCCTCTTTTGTCTTTCTGAAATTTGGCTTATTCTTGTCTTAAATAATCAATTAATGTGCAAGCCCTGCTCGGAATAATGCTTAAAGTTCTGATCCTGACCTATTTCACTTTGTGAAGACCGTTAGTTGTCGAACAAAGATGCACATGTCACAATTTCAGAAATCTTCCAACTCGTGAGTAGACTCCGACCGAACATTCGGCTTCGGCTTCGGCTTCGGCTTCAGCCGAAGGTGATCAAAAAGCCGAAGTTCGGCTTCGGCTTCGACCAAAAACTGGCCTTCAGTCGGAATCTACTCGTGAGACACTCATTTACTAAAGTTTCTTGATTTACGAATCTTTAGAGTTTTTGCCGTTGCGTGGTTCATTCTCTGACTGAACCAAGCCTTTGTCTTCAACCGATGTTGGCGTGACACATTTCAACTCTCGTTTTCTGCAAAAAGTTTTAGAATAATTCGATACAATGAAGAAAGTCAAGCTGATGTAAGACATCTACTCTGTTCCAATCAATCAGCTTTACCGTGCTACTTTATTTATAACCGATTTCATTAGGATGTCTCTGGATAGTAATGAAATCACTTAATGAAGCTCTTGGATTTTCCTAAGCCTTTCGGACCACAATATTCTTTGTATGAAACAGCCATTTTTTTCCAACTTCGAATCACTTGCTACCAAACTGAAAAGGTCATACTTGTTTAAACGGCTGCAATGTAAAGCCGCCGATGGCCGAGTCTTTGATTTTATGCATTTTTTAAGAGGACAACCACAGGAAACCATTCCCGGACCCGTCTACTTTTTCCTCAACTCCTCAAGCACTCATCTAGCAACATGTTCGCCGATGATATGCAAATGCATCTCAACTGTCAAATAAATGAATCGCGCTGTCAGTGCCGTAAATGAAGATCTAAAGAATTTTTATCTGAAACCTAAAAAAATCCCTCAAACCAGTCTTGATGATGCGGGGATTTAGGACTTAAGCACTACAAGAAATATAGGTATTATTTGGAATTCCTCCCCCCCTTGAACTTACTGTGTTCAAAGCATATGGTGCCCTTCCCATTCTCTGACCGTCTTGGCCGTCGAGGCCAATATCCGTCGCCTGTACTGTTTCGGAAGCATAGAATGCATAAGGCCCAATACTCCAGATAAGAAAGCTTTCCAATCTGAGCTTCCTGCTTCGAAGAGGAGAGATAGACGCAAACTCCGGTGTAAAAATATGATGGAAGAAATCTTGACCTCAAACAATAAAGCTCGATTTTTTGCTAGCTGTCGCCAAGGTTGGTTGAGGTCCCTCTTCACTTGGGTGCGTCACCTTAGACGTGGACGTCCTCTGTTATGTTGTTCCACTGATTCAGAGTCGAAGAGACTGCATTGCATCCACAAAAATTTACCGCGTAGAATGGATTTCATCTGGGAGGAGTTATTGGACCGTGTTTTTTCATCGATGGAAATAGTCGCCATGGTATGGTCAATGCAGTTGGCTATCGTGTCATGTTGGACGACTATTTTTGGCCAGAATTGAATGGACTAGACATCAGTTGTATATGTCTCGCAAAAAACGACTGGATGGTGCCTGCCCCTCTAACTTGGGGCCCCTGGTTCGAATCCTAGTGAAATCGAATCTGGTCCAGTCCAGTGTCTCGCAAAAAAACGACTGCCGCGGTTAGTTAAGTGCCTGCCCCAAGTTAGAGGCGCCCCAGGTTCGAATCCCAGTGGAGTCGAATCTGGTCCAGTCACCATTTGCCATTTGGGATCAAATTAACGGCACTGGAGTAGGTTGCTACTTGGCAATGGACCAATTTTGAGTCCGAGTGCTCCAGTAGTGCTTCAATCGTCCGAAAAAACAAAAAAAAAAAAACATCAAAGGCAGCATAAGCTGAGCATCGGACTCTCCATGAGACGCTGGACTGATAGGGAAGTATTGTAGTAGACTGGTTTTGATGCCTCCTCCCATCTGACATCAGACAGTCGCCCAGCACTTGTTTAAACCACTTAACCCATTCCCAAAGTTTCCTGTTTTGAGTTTCTGTGGAATGAAATTCTCCCAAAAAACAAGCGCCTCAAGCTGAGAAAATTTACATAAAAACAATCAAAACATTTGATGGACACAATTAGACGACATCGCTCAATCAGCAGATGGGATTTACCCAACCCTAAGTGCGAGTACAAACGTACACATCGTCAGTGTTCCCATTTAGCCGAACATTTCCAATTGAAGATGACACTGTTATCAGGGTCAGCGCTTGTTTGTAAGTCTATTTTCGGCGCCCTCACCACTACGACCGTCGCATGAAAACATTTGTCATAACTGATATGATATCAGGCAGTTGGCCAACACTGGTCAGGGCCGAAGTGGGCAGAGCTTAGCTATGCGCATGTTTCGTGGTGGTTTTGGGTCTCGCTTGCGTTGTATTTTTTTCGCGAGAAAACCCATCGACAGACCAGATCTATAACTCCGGCTCGAAGGGGACAAGAAGATTGAAAAACCTGATGTCCGTACGTTTTATGTTTTTTTGTGTGAGAGATGCCGAAGCGTTGGGAGCACTTCGTGACTGCTTGCTTTTGTTTGTCCGCAAGCGGGGACGAGGTCTGTGTGACGTCGGAAAGCCGGTTTTTATTGGCGTATGTGGCGGTACAACAGCAACTGGTTGCGGAGTGCAGTATCTGCTGGAGCGTGCTAAAAATACAGTCACGGGTAGTTTCCACTGTTTTGCGCTTGTTGGAAGCACAATGTGACTCATTGACTTTGGCAAACTCAACACAGCGCCGATGGAAGGTCATGGTGATTTCGTGACTGTGTGTGTGTGCGCGCGAGTGTGTGGAGGAAATACCCAGTGTTATGCTTTCGTACGCGCTTGGGATCGGAGGTGGGGTTTTCCAATGAGGTAGATGGCCGATGAAGGACTTTGGATGATGGGCCTGAAAAGAGACTGACCGAGAAAACTGCTCGCATGCTGACTCTTTATGTGTACGAGTGGTTTAGGGCTGTGATAATTATAATAATAATAATGGCAGCGCTACAGTCCGAGGTGGACCTGGGCCTATCTTCTCAGCACACTCCTCAGTAACCACTCGTGTTGTGCGTGCTATTGTTCTCTCACGAGTAAAGGGGACCTACAGTTTAACGCCGACTCCGAACGGCGAGATTGAGAAGCTTCTACTACACAGTTATACTCTTTGAGCATTGTCAGTGACTCGAAAGAGGTGGAGCCGTGAAAAAATGTTTGATGTTTTTTTTCGAGATTCGAACCGACGACCTCGAGCGTAGGAGTCGACGCACCTACCCACAACGCCACGGTGCCCACTAAACTGTGATATCACGGGCAATTGATGAGTTCAAAAGGAGAGGCAATAATTTATCAGTCCCTCAGTGCCATATTTGGGTTGGTCCGAAATCCATCTGTTTTATGAACCCCTCTACCCCACCTAATTTCTACTGAGGAAATTAATTAAAATTATCTCAGTCTTTGATTACTGAGTCTTGGGAAATGTTTCGTTCGCAAATAAGTGACCACTGAACTTTGACTGCGGCGATAAGAGCCGAGAGATGGTGACGTTATCTTCGAATTCCGAGAACATTGCGAAAAGGAGAACTAACAACGCTCCAGCATGGAATATCCATTCAAGTGCGATTAAGCGACATCATCGCAAGTCGCTCCCACGAGTGAAATTGGATTTCAAGAGACTCAAGAAAATATTTTTCAAAATTGGCGACCGAAGCCATGATTAGAATTCTCCTAATATTTGCCTTGTTCATCCCCAAAGTCATTTGTGTCGGGGAAGATGAATGGGCCAACGCTTTGTCCAATCCTGTCACAGAGTCCTACGTGGAAGAAATTTACCCGCAATGCGGCCCAAACATGAAGTGTGTCCCACCTGCACTTTGCTTAAATGGCAAAATAAACTCAGACGGTGTACGACTGATTGCTCCTCGCTCCGAAGAGTGTGAAAACATTCTACAATGCTGCTTAATGGACGACGTGGTAAGTTTCTCACGATCCATTTTACGCCGATCGATAAAGCTGATTTCAATTCAGGTGGAGGAACCAACTGCCGACGTAGTAGAACTACCACCTGGTTGCGGATATCGGAGACCATCTGGCGTTCAAATAGGACTGCAGTCGAAAACGAACGAAGCTGAATTCGGGGAGTTTCCTTGGATGGTGGCCATATTCGTGAACGAAAACACTTATCACTGTGGAGGGTCAATTCTGCACCCGAGAGTCGTTCTAACAGCCGCCCATCGAGTGCACAGTTGGCTACCCAGCAAGCTGAAGGTTCGTGCAGGTGAATGGGAACGGAGTAGTATATATGAACCATTGCCGCATCAAGACAGAGAAGTTCAAAAGATAATAGTCCACAAGAACTTCCGCGCGAGAACTTTCGACAATAACGTGGCCCTGCTCGTCTTGAAATCGACGTTTGACTTGAGCCCGCATATCGCCCCAATTTGCTTGCCTTCCGCTGGACATAACTCCGATCAAGCGAACTGCATTGTCACTGGCTGGGGGAAGACTGAGTACACAAGCAAAAAATACGCAAACATTCTGAAGAGGATCGAACTTAAGGTGGTGCCGAAGGCCACCTGTGAGGCTAACTTGCAAAAGACAAGACTGGGACCCAGATTCAGACTCAAAGCGAGCCAGATCTGTGCGGGCGGAGAGGATGGCAAGGACTCCTGTATAGGTGATGGTGGGTCCGCACTGGTGTGCCCGATATCAACGACCGAGAACCGGTACTACCAAGCCGGTGTTGTCTCTGCCGGAGTTGGGTGCGGTCTGCCGAATGTCCCCGGAGTATACGCGGATACTGCCTACCTGCTGCCGTGGATAGAGAACGAATTTAGAGTAAAGAATTTCAATCTAACATATTTGCCGTGAAATTACTTTGTATTCACATCTCGATGGGAAATCTGTATCTGAATAAAAACAGTTCTTTATGAGCTTTTGCGCTTCAGGAGTAAGAATCGTTCATCTTTTGAAATTTTTTAATTTTCTTTAGGAACACTGAGGAGGGCATTTTCATTTCGGTAGTGAGGTCCATAGGAAGGCTTCCCTCGATGCCCTACTGCACAGCTCTGTGGGGCTGCTTTTGAACACGTCAGGCAATCAATGAGATGAATGGAAAGGACCTCTTTGACTGAGAGACAGTTCTTCTAACCAGTTGATCAGGGTCATGCCTAGCTTTGACTGTCATCTCGTGCGGATAAGCGAGAAAGTGTTTTCAGTGCAGGCTAAGAGGCTAACTGCAGCCAAGATTTGATCGTCATCTGTGGTGGGTGGACGTCCAGAGTGAACAGGATAAGGAAGATCCGTATTTCCTGAACGAAAGTCTGTAAACCAATGCCGACGTTTTTCGTTTTTTTTCAGTTTTTTTCAGCGTTTATAGCCGAATCTCTATTAACGCTGCAAATGCTGCTCGTTGCGCCTTTGCCACGTTGACACCTTTTTTAAGAGAAAAAGTAAAATATGCGCCTTTCTTATCCTCCCTTCCAGACAACAACAAAATTGTCCACTTCAAACATGTCCGATCACAGCAAATTCTCATGACAATGTGAAGGATAACCATCTCAATAACTATGTCTTAACTTACATAGGAGGCCTACGACCCATGTAGGGTCTGATCCAGAGCTATCACTGCATTCCGTCATTGACGGTCCTGGGCACGCTGCTTCCAATCGTCAAGACCAAGCTGTCTTGCGTCCCCGATGACTTGGTCTTTGTACCGGAGGTTCGGTCTTCCTCTCCTTCTCGAACCAGGAGGCTCGGATTCGAAGACCCTCTTAGCTGGAGCTTGCTTGGAGTTGTCCATGCGCTCGATGTGGTCGAGCCAGTGCAGTCGACGGATTTTTGCCTTCCGGACTACATCCACATCCAACTATGTCTTAACGGTATACACAAGGATTTTCAGAAGCGATAAACACTACTTCCATGAAAAAAACGCACAACTTATTGAACAAGCCAATATTACTCAAGAAACTTGTTTTCACTCTTTCACATCCAGTCCGGACGCAGTGGCCAAGTAAAATCTTGAAAAGTGCTTTTTATGAGAGAGATCTTCGATGTCAAAAAAACGATTTAGACAGGTGATGCACTGTCATGCGACTGTTTTAACACAGTTCTCGAGATCGTCGTGCGTAACTCAGACGTCAACACTAGAAGCACGATCTTCTACAAGTCTGTGCAACTACTTGCACATGCCGGTGACAGTGACATCACCGGAAGGACTCAGTGGGCTGTCAGTGGGCCATTGTGACCTTGTGACGAAAAGGAAGCATGCTAATACATGCTGTCTACAAAAAAGTTCCATCAACACCAACGTCTTGGACAAAACGTCACTATAGACAGATACAACTTCGAGGTAGTAAAGGACTTTGGCTCCGCAGTAAACTTCGGAAATGATACCACCGCGGAGATTAAACGAAGGATAACTGTGGCCAATCGGTGTGCCTTTGGGCTTGGACGACAGTTGTCAGTCTCGAAAAACCAATCAAGACTTTGATAGTCCCCGTTCTGTGGTATGGGGCAGAAGTATGGACAATATCAAATGCGGACGAGGAGATTCTTTGTCGATTCGATAGAAAAATCCTTCGAATTATATTCGGTCTCGTTTGCGCAAAAAAAGTTTGGAGGAGAAGATTGAACTAGGAAATCTACGAGCTGTACAGTGACATTGGCCAAGTCAATCGGTCATGAATAACACCGAGAGACAACGTGGTAAAGGAAAACCTCGTCTCCGATGGCATGCCCAAATCCAAAGGGACTTCAATCAGTTGGGTGTATGAAACTGGAGGCGAATAGCCCAAGACCGCGTTAGTTGGAAAGGCATGTTGACTGAGGCCCAGGTCCACCCCGGACTGTAGCGCCCGCTAAAGAAAGAAGAGGAAGTCCAGCAAATGATGTAACTTTACCTCAAAAGGTTGAATAAACAGACAATTTGCATGAAATGAGAACAGAACTGGACCTAATACAGATCCTTGTGGTACGCCCATGTTTACAGCCTTGGCCAAATGTATTAGGCACCCTTTAAGATTCGTTATATCTTCAAAAAGCACAAATATTAATAATATGAGAGGAAAAAATAAAAATCGTTAACAACCTCAGTTAGAGTCGCCGAAAACCATAAAATTCAAACTAATTTCTTCCGATAAGTGATTTGGCAGCAAAAACAAAAAGATATGGTGCCTAATACATTTGGCCAAGGCTGTGTATATTTCTGTGAGCTAATAGAATTCCCGATCTTTACAATCTGTTTCTGATTTGATAAGTAGGAGGGAAACCAGTCGAGAGTAAAACCTCTAAAGTCCGCATGATATAGCTTATCTAACAATTAATTGTTTTCCGTATCAAATTCTTTGGTTATACCAGTAAATAGAGCAGCAGATGTCCACTTTCCCCCTTGACTTCGGGGTTGTGTCTTCCTCTCCATTAGTCTTCCTCGCAAACAGGACCAAATTTCCGACGTCGAATATTTCAGTCGAAGGGACCAAGAATCACCTCTGCAGTCCAAATTTTGACCCTAGCTTTCGGCTCCACCTAGCAAGACTGGCAGGATTACGGGTTTGTAGGGAATGATTTTGGTTCTTGCAGTCAGGAGTTTTGATCCAAATTGCCTCGACAATCGGTTATCAAGTTCGATACTTCCTCGAATATTCACAAAGATGTCTTTTGTGGAGCTCGCGTTCGCCCCGAGGTAGACAAACTTTTTAACTAGCTCAAAATTGTAGCTAGTCGATGGTGGGCGAAGGATCGATTTTTGCTCCACAGGCTTCTGAAATCTAATTAATTGAACAGAATAGTACACAATTTCAATAAACAATGGCCGAAGATGGCTAGGCCATGTAGAGCGTATGGACAACTTAGCTTCAGCCCGAAGAGTCTGCGACTCTGAGTGTGTGGAACAACGCAACAGAGGATGTCCAAGTACAAGGTGGCTCACACAAGTCAAGGAGGACAAAACTGGAGACAGCTGGCGAGAGATGGTGCTGGCTGGAGAGGCATGTTGGGTGCGACCAAATTGTCGCACTCTGTCAAATCCTGGATAAGGCCAGCAAGTTTCAAATCGATACGCACCACTTGTTCATCGATTTTAAAGCCTCATACGACAGCATTCATCGCAAGGAAATATTCAACGAAATATTCGAAATGCCCGAATTCGGAAACGCTGGAAAATTGATCCGGTTGTGTCGCGCCACGATGTGCCATGCAGTACTGTTCTAGTACCTACGAATCGTTTGAAACCTGCACCGGATTTCGGCAAGGAGAAGCGCTGTGGTGTGACTTCTTCAATCTGGTTCTGGAGAAGGTAGTGCGGCTGGCAGGCGTAAACACAGAAGGCATTTTCTCCTACAAATCGTCCCAGCTGCTGGGTTACGCAGACAACATCGATATTGTAGCGCGTTCCCAGTGAGCCGTTGTGGAGGCGTTCAAGCTGATTGAAGAATAGGCGAATTAGGCTCCTCTTAGGGGAAGAATGCTATCGAAGAGATTACTCGAGAGGTTTCGAAGCACAGATCGCTATGTGGACCGACATTATCGCAAATTCCTTCTGTCGCAAAGCACCCTCCTGGTTTTTCGTGTAGAAATTATTTCCAAAAATATTCGGGTTTTTCTCAGCGCTCGCTGCTTGGGGCGTTTATCAGGTTAAATGTCTGACCGCGCCCTAAAAGCGATAAGACCCGATGTTTCTGTATTCGCAGAAAATAAAAACAAAAACAACAAAGTCAAGATATCTTGGAGAGAACATATTTAAGAATCACTTAACAGAATGTGTCCGCCATTCAATTTGGAGCAAGCAAGGGCATCGCAAGTCGTTCCTACGGGCGGAATTGTATTCCAAAAAGCACAAAAGTGCCGACCGGAGCCATGAATAGAATTTTTGTAATCATTGCCTCGCTCGTCCTCCGAGTCACTTGCGTGAAGGAGGCTGAATGGAACGAACCTCTATCGATTGATGACACAAAATATCCGTGGTGTGGCCCCAACATGAGGTGCGTTCCACCTACACACTGCATAAATGGCACATTAGACGAAAACGGTATAGCATACATTGGCCCTCGCACCGAGTGTAGCAATATTTTGCACTGCTGCTCAATGAGTGCCGTGGTAAGTTGATCATGATCAATTTCAATCCGTTCAATAAAGACAACTTCACTTCAGGACGATACTCCAATTTCCCCATTTGAGGATATCCCACGCGGTTGCGGTTATCGAAGACCTGGTGGACTTAAGGTAAGACTTCGCAACAAAACGAACGAAGCTGAATACGGGGAGTTTCCTTGGATGGTGGCCATATTCGTGAACGACACTAGTTACCACTGTGGGGGATCAATTCTCCACCCGAGAGTTGTGCTGACAGCCGCCCATCGAGTGTTCAATTTGCTACCCAGTTTGCTCAAAGCTCGAGCAGGTGATTGGGAACGAGACGCTGAACATGAACCATTTCCGCATCAGGACAGGGAAGTTGAGAGGACAACAATACACACATACTTTCGCCGACGAACTTTGAGCAACAACGTAGCCCTACTCATCTTAAAATCGGCGTTTGTCTGGACCTCGCATATCTCCCCCATTTGCCTGCCTTACTTAGGACATAGACATAGACCTAATGCGGACTGTGTTGTCACAGGCTGGGGAAAGACTGACTTCACAAGCAAATTATATGCAAACTTTCTGAAGAAGATTGATCTTAAAATAATCTCGAAATTCAGATGTCAGACCAAGTTGCGAAAGACAAGATTGGGCCCGGAGTTTACACTCAAGAAGAGCCACATCTGTGCGGGTGGGGAAGCTGGCAAGGATGCTTGTACAGGTGATGGCGGGTCTGCACTGGTGTGCCCGATACCCAATACCGAGAACCGGTATTACCAAGTCGGGGTTGTGTCTGCCGGAGTTGGATGCGGTCTACCGGATGTCCCCGGAGTCTATGCGGATACTGCCTATCTGCTGCCGTGGATAGGGAACCAATTCAAACTGAATAATTTCAATTTAACATATTTGCCTTAGGATCTTTCGATCTCGGCGGGAAGTCTGTACCAAAATAAAAGCAAGTTTTACAAGATACCGGGTGTTTCTTTGAGGAAGTGTTCAATTCAAATATGAAACTTATGCTGCTCTGTTGAAGGCTTCACTAGTGTCGAGTAAGGTTTCACATCAAGGCACCCACCGAGAGAGGTTTCATATCAAGGCATTTTCGATTCGGAGCAAGTTTTCGTCAGTCCCGAATGAAAGTGAGATAAGATTGGTTTCACAATGGGCATATTTGGGCATATTTTGCTTTTTTTCTTTAAAAAGGTATCAAAGCGGCAAAAGCGTAACGGGCAGCGTTTGCAGCGTTAATAGAGATTCAGCTATTAGCGCTGACAGTTGTCGGCGTTGGTTTACAGACTTTCGTTCTGGAAATACGGATCTTCCTTATCCTGTTCACTCTGGACGTCCACCCACCACAGATGACGATCAAATCTTGGCTGCAGTTAGCCTCTTAGCCTGCACTGAAAACTCTTTCTCGCTTATTCGCACGAGATGACAGTCAAAGCCAGGCATGACCCTGATCAACTGGTTAGAAGAACTGTCTCTCAGTCAAAGAGGTCTCCCTTTCCATTCATCTCATTGATTGCCTGACGTGTTCAAAAGCAGCCCCACAGAGCTGTGCAGTAGGGCATCGAGGGAAGCCTTCCTATGGACCTCACTACCGAAATGAAAATGCCCTCCTCAGTGTTCCTAAAGAAAATTAAAAAATTTCAAAAGATGAACGATTCTTACTCCTGAAGCGCAAAAGCTCATAAAGAACTGTTTTTATTCAGATACAGATTTCCCATCGAGATGTGAATACAAAGTAATTTCACGGCAAATATGTTAGATTGAAATTCTTTACTCTAAATTCATTCTCTATCCACGGCAGCAGGTAGGCAGTATCCGCGTAGACTCCGGGGACATTCGGTAGACCGCATCCAACTCCGGCAGAGACAACACCGGCTTGGTAGTACCGGTTCTCGGTCGTTGATATCGGGCACACCAGTGCGGACCCACCATCACCTATACAGGAGTCCTTGCCATCCTCTCCGCCTGCACAGATCTGGCTCGCTTTGAGTCTAAATCTGGGTCCCAGTCTTGTCTTTTGCAAGTTAGCCTCACAGGTGGCCTTCGGCACCACCTTAAGTTCGATCCTCTTCAGAATGTTTGCGTATTTTTTGCTTGTGTACTCAGTCTTCCCCCAGCCAGTGACAATGCAGTTCGCTTGATCGGAGTTATGTCCAGCGGAAGGCAAACAAATTGGGGCGATATGCGGGCTCAAGTCAAACGTCGATTTCAAGACGAGCAGGGCCACGTTATTGTCGAAGGTTCTCGCGCGGAAGTTCTTATGGACTATTATCTTCAGCACTTCTCTGTCTTGATGCGGCAATGGCTCATATATACTACTCCGTTCCCATTCACCTGCACGAACCTTCAGCTTGCTGGGTAGCCAACTGTGCACCCGATGGGCGGCTGTTAGAACGACTCTCGGGTGCAGAATTGACCCTCCACAGTGATAAGTGTTTTCGTTCACGAATATGGCCACCATCCAAGGAAACTCCCCGAATTCAGCTTCATTCGTTTTCGACTGCAGTCCTATTTGAACGCCAGACGGTCTCCGATATCCGCAGCCAGGTGGTAATTCCACTACGTCGGCAGTTGGTTCCTCCACCTGAATTGAAATCAGCTTTATCGAACGGCGTAAAATGGATCGTGAGAAACTTACCACGTCGTCCATTAAGCAGCATTGTAGAATGTTTTCACACTCTTCGGAGCGAGGAGCAATCAGTCGTACACCGTCTGAGTTTATTTTGCCATTTAAGCAAAGTGCAGGTGGGACGCACTTCATGTTTGGGCCGCACTGCGGGTAAATTTCTTCCACGTAGGACTCTGTGACAGGATTGGACAAAGCGTTGGCCCATTCATCTTCCCCGACACAAATGACTTTGGGGATGAACAAGGCAAATATTAGGAGAATTCTAATCATGGCGTCGGTCGCCAATTTTGAAAAATATTTTCTTGAGTCTCTTGAAATCCAATTTCACTCGTGGGAGCGACTTGCGATGATGTCGCTTAATAGCACTTGAATGGATATTCTTACGTGCTGGAGCGTTGTTAGTTCTCCTTTTTGCGATATTTTTCTGTGGGTTTTTCTAGTGTTCTCGGAATTTGAAAGATAACATCACCATTTCTCGGGTCCTATCGCCGCAGTCGAAGTTCATTGGTCACTTATTTGGGAATGAAACGTTTTCCAAAGTTCTCAAAGATTGTCGATGCACGCATTTTTCTCTTTCATTCAAACCAGCATGGAGATTGGTTTCCATGAGGGGCTTCTTTCCTCTCCAATTACTCCAAGTCCATCCCCTTGACCTGTGGTTTTGCTAGATTGTAGCAACGAACGAATGCACGGGTGAAATTGACAACCAACCTGTACAGCAACCGAGAGCGGATTCAGTTCTTGATCGGATGTGGGTTTGTCTTGTCTCAAGTGTAAGCCAGCGAGCTTCAAGTGTATGCCAGCGCCTCATAGCAATCCACATCAAAGCTAAATTCGGAAACGTCAACCAAATCTGCGAAAATACCCCGACAGAGGACAAGAATTCCAACAGCAAGGATGACTTCTATGATATCCTACGAACAGCATACGATCAATGTATCAACGACGAGACAAAGATCTTTCTTTGAGACTTTAACGCTAAGCTGGGTAAAGGGGACACAGTCAGACTCCGGGTGTTTTAAGCCACGCAGTTCTTTTCACACCAACAGCCGCCACATCAAGCCGCTTCCATACCTGGCAGCTTCCTCAACTAGCTCGAGAAGATCCTTTCCTGTGATCGAAGAGACTTTCCATGTGTCTATCCTAAGCCGATGCCGTTGTCCGTTGCCTTTTGATCCCCGCATGCACTGGCCAGAATATGGCGTGACCCGCCTCCAACCGTCGTAGTGGCTCACGAGGCAACTGTCGGTTTGCTCGTAATTTCTTCGGGCTAAATCCGACCGGCTGTCGAGCGGGACAAGCCGGCCACATGACGCTCGCACTGGTTCAGTCTTTGCGGGGTTTACATTCAGGCCACATTTTCTGGTCCAGTTCGATAGCGCGTCTTTCATTAGATCTCTTAGTACCTGGGGATATTTCTCACTGAACATTATGGCGGTGTAGTCCACATAGGCGATGTAGTCCGCAAGCTCCAGCTAAGAGGGTCTTCGAATCCGAGCCTCCTGGTTCGGGAAGGAGAGGAAGACCGAACCTCCGGTACAAAGACCAAGTCATCGCGGACGTAAGACAGCTTGGTCTTGACGATTGGAAGCAGCGTGACCAAGACCGTCAACGATGGAAGGCAGCGATAGCTCAGACTCTGACTCTAAATAGGTCGTAGGTCTCCTAAGTAAGTAAATAATCTGTGTGCTGAATTCTCCTTAAGTTTCCAAAAGCTATTATGGGCACTTTGGTTGAATTTGACAATGCGTTTGCTTACTTTTCGTCTGTTTTTGACACAAGCTTAAGTTTTCGTAAGGCCATTATAATTAATTATAATTACCTTAGTCCAGCATCTAAGAGGGCACATAAGTACTTGCCTCTCTTGGTCATCTTAATCTCAGATCCAAAAAGTGTTCAGGGTTGCCTAATTCAAAAACGACCGCTAAAAACTCATAAGACTCAGAGAGCTCACTGTTTACTCGCCTTTGCGCGCGGAGCCTCCCATCCCCGCCGTTAATTAAACAAGTAATTATTCCTGGACAACAATCTTCTCCTAAAATCTCGAAATCAATGATCGGTCATCATCTAACGTCAGGATTTCACCGACATTGAAGCCACACAACCTTCATTACCTCTTCTTGAGCACTTGAGAAGTTGTAGCATCATTCTATGACTGAATTGCTTAGAAGACAGTCTCCCACCCTTGACGTTGCAAACCGCTTTAATGAGTTTCTCTTTGGCTATAGGAAAACGCCTGTTCAACGGCGCGCACTGCAACGTGACGACTTGCATAATTCAAACACGAACGAACGAAGCGGCAGATCAAATGCAACAAGAACTCGGTTTTTTTTTTGTACACTTCCGTATCTGTTTTCAATTGAGATACACAATTGAAAAGAAAACGCATTTGTTCCATCGAAGAGCTTTCAAGAATTCTATGCAGACGCTGCATCGATGATCGACAACTTGTCAGGTCAACGTCGTCGTCGTTGCTGTTTTGTCAGGTGCGCAAGAGCCCGGCGTGTGTGTGCGTGAGTGAAGATACTTTCTATCTGTCAATCGAATTAATTATTCCAACCAAATGAATGCTAATTGAAATTTCTTTTGAAGCAGCATTTATCATCGTTCAATGGAAATACTGGTTGAAGGCGGACACTAAGAGGTTCTTGTGGCGTTGATAAATATTTTGAAGAAAAAGGGTGCAGCAGCATCTGCATAAATGCAGACGCCTTCTGAATTCGTTGCCAAGATTTTTATTTTATTCAAATTCCTATAAAGTGGTTATGCAATGATTATGCTTGTGTAACATAGAAGCGGGAGAGAGAATATTAAGTAAACCATAAATTGAGAGTTGGCGTAGAAAGAAAAACAGAAGCTTCAAATGCTTCAATGAATTGGAATTGTGGCTGAAACACAACAGCCGACTTCATGTTACGGAGGGTGTGCGTTGACGCGCTGCGTTAATCAGCTGTTTCCTCTCTCTCTCAAATACCAAACAAAAAAATATTCCGTCAGCTGTTTTAATTTCTGAAATTTCAAATTTCAATCAAAAAATATTCCGGTAAACAATTGAAAGTTAAAGAAATTAATTGCGGAATATGAATGCCAAGAAAGTTAAAAAAATTAAAAAAAGTGATTCTTCTTGCTAATTTGGCGTATTCATGCTTTCGAGCATAAACGGATTTCAAATTAGTTTTGTCGTTAAAATAGTTTTAGTCAGCTGTTTTCATGTCTCAAATGTCAATTTCCACAAAATGTTCTCAATTTGGGAAAAAAAACTCTCAATTTGGGAAGCATTTCTCAATTTCGCTCTCACAGCGCATCCCTCTGTCAAAAAAATATCCAAAATGTTGAATAATAATGTGCGTTGGGATTACGTTTTACGTTTTATTACGAACCTCTCATCTCTCATTTTTCATTTACGTAGGTCGACGCAATATTGTGTGCATGGCCATTGAATTGTGTGCGTTGAAAGACAACTCTGACGCTGACGCACTGTTGTGTTTCAGCCATAAATCAGTCAAATTCGCGACTTTGACAAAAATTACGAGTCCCTTTACACTGTGGCGTAAAGATTTTGGCCTGCACTCTTGCAAGATCAAATAAACTCATGAACTTAAGCCACTGATCAGCGCGAGGCAGACATTCAGCAAATTTCAAAGGTTGGCATGCCTCTGTATTACAGTAGCCATGAGAATTTGCCCAACTGCGGCCATGGAGGTGCTACTGGAGCTGACTCCTTTGCATCTAGTGGTAGCAGAGTGTGCAAACAAAAGAATCATTAGAATGGCAAAAGAAGGGATAGGTAAAGACAGGTGCATTACATCGAGGCAATTCGACGCACTAGTCAAAAAGCGACCACTCCTGGCCATTCCGAAGGATGACGTGATCAGGAAATTCAACTTCTAGAAACTTCGACTAGAGCAATGAATCCATGGTCCACTGACTGAGCACCAGTACGGTAAAATGGTATACGGATCAAGAATTGATGAAAGAACAGCAGGAGTTTTTGGACCCAGGACAAAATACTTCGAATCCATGGGCAAATGTACCAGTATCTTTCAAGCGGAAATTTATGCCATAGACAGATGCGTTCAGATCAATCTTGAAAGGAATTATACCAACTGCGACATAGCAATAATGTCGGACAGTCGAGACGCTATTATGGCTTTGGACTCCTACACCATCAAATCCAAACTTGTATGGGAATGCTTGCAAAAGCTCAAAGAATTGAGTAGGAGAAACCGAGTAAAATTCTGCTGGATACCTGGCCATACGGGGATAGAAGGCAATGAAATGGCCGACTCCCTGGCAAGTAAAGGAGCATCAGAACCCTTCATAGGCCCTGAACCATTCTGCGCTGTAGGAGACCATCTCCTCAGGGAAGAATTCAGGGAACTGGAAAGAAGGAATCGGATTGAAACCTGGAAAAACGCTCGTGGAATGAAGCAGGCCAAGAAACTCCTGGGGCAATATAACCGAAAGAGAATCGAGGCATGCATCAAAATGAGCAAGAATAATCTCCGTATCCTAACAGGCTTCCTAACGAGGCACTGTAGACTCAGGGAGCATCTAAGGAAACTAGGGGTATCGGAAGGAGGTCTCTGCAGATTTTGTGGAGAATTTAATGAAATTCCAGAACATATACTGGGATTTTGTGAGGCACTAGCCCACAAAGAAAAAGACGTCTGGGCAAGTACCTACTATCAGGAGAAGAAATGCAATCACTACAACCATCTCTCATTTTCAGATTCCTGAAGGAAACTGGCTTAGAGAGAATACTCTAGAACAAATTTCTTCACCTATGCGCAATAGGAGTCCATTACCCTCAATACAACTCTGAAAAGAAGTGTATTTGAGAGGAACTCGTAAATGTGCTAAGGTTTTGATAGGGGGCACAATAGACCTTAAAGGTCGCGGTGCAATATACCCTCAACCATGATAATAATAATAAGCCACTTGGTCACTTGGAGCGTAAAATATTCTCCGCCTGGGGTTTGTTAAAGTTTGAAGAAAATCCTGAATTTCATTATCTTTAGCTATGAAGCTCAGTTTTGGATTGATGGGTTCGTCAATAAGCAAAATATTGGTCACTAGACACCAACAAGCCCACTAGTACTTCCAGAGACTCTATTGTATCCACAAAAGTGACAGGTGAAGTCGATTTCGTGTCGGAGATGTAATTGGGCCGTATTTTTTCGTCGATGAAAATGATCGCTATGTACCGGTCAATAATAATAATAATTATGGTGGCTCTACAGTCCGAGGTGGACCTGAGCCTAGCTTCTCAGCAACCACTCGTGTTGTGCGTGCTATTGTTTTCTCACGAGTTGAGGGGACCTACAGTTTAATGCCGACTCCGAACGGCGAGATTGAGAAGCTTTTTCTAGACAGTTATACTCTTTGAGCATTGTCAGTGGAGCCGTGGAGAGGTGGAGCCGTGAATAGAGTTCGTTATTGTGCCATGTTAGAGGACTATTTTTGGCCAGACTTGGAGGGAATTGACATCAGTGATATGTGGTTCTAACAATATGGTGCCTCAAGAGACACAGCTGGTCAAATAATTGATCTGTTGAAGGAGAATATTCGTAATTGAGTGATCTCGAGAAATTGTCCGGTCGAATGGCCACCTCTCTCATACAATGGGAGCATCCTGCAATAGCATCCTCAGTTGATGTAGATGTAGGGAAGAAAATTTAATCGTACGGTATGCTAAGCTAATTCTCCACCAATAAGATCTAGAAGATGAGGAGCAATAGACGAATGGTTGTAGAATGGCATCGTTTCCCAAATAACTCCTTTAAACGACTTGCTAACCTCGGAAACAGTAGCAACGACTTCTCCGGAATAATTACTGCGGATTACAGTGGTCTAAGTGGGTCACGGATTGTCTCCGTGACAATCACCTCACCTAAAATAATCATCTTCAGCTTTACCTGTGCGTCTGTAGAAAGTATAATTTGAATTGGAAACTTTTGCCTCCTCCTGATGACGGCACACAATTAATTTGTTTGAACCCGTGTAGGCAGTAAAACCGAAACAGGCACTTTAAAAAAAAACACACAAACGCTGAAAACACCTACAAGAGACAGTCTACACAGTCGTCTTTCAATGTACCGTCGAAGCATAAACAAGTGACTAAAAATCTAACAAATGAAGGGCGTCAAAATTGCCATAACGGTGTTTCTATATAAATATTCATCTCATTAACATAGCCACCGCATCAAAGGCTCTAACAAACTATCGACAACAATTGGAATAGAACTTGGCCAACGATTGTAACCAGTTTGGTTTGTTAACCGAGTCAACATCTTTTGGATTCAATTTGACAAGAATACGCATACGTATGGAAATATTTATTTGATTTTGTTTTTTCCTTGTAGATAAACCTGAAATGTTGTTAGGCTTGATTTACTACCGTGAAGGCTGCGGGTTGTGAATTAGAATTTTATTCGGCAAAACAGCGTGATGATGATGATGATTTTTGCAGATACATAAACGTTTAACGATGAAAGTATGTTGGATGCCTGTTACGGCCTTTAGGTTAGGTTAGGTTAGGAGGGCTTTATGCTGTTGCCAGCAATTACACCCAGAGGCCGTGCAGGTCCATTGTGAATGCCCTGTAAGGTTTCCATGCTTTCCGAGAATTAACGCAGGGTCAGTAAGCAATTACCAAAACCACCGTTCTAATTAGAAATTTCCTTAGGTCAGGGATCTGTACCTTCGCCACATCGCTGAGCTCGTGAAGGAAATTTGCTTTCAAGTGAGTGAGCGCCTGAACTTGAACCTGTCCGTGTCAGTTCATCTGCCTTTTCGTTTCCTTCAATGATCCAGGAACCCAGCACAGAAGGATTTTGTGGCGGTTCAGACTTTTAAGCTCTTTAATGTACTCGTAGTCCTTGACGGATTTGGAGTTTACGAGATGGGAATTCAATGCCTTCAAGTCCGCTTGACTGCAACTTTCTTAATGGCAAAGTTTTCTGATTGAAATACACTAGAATAGTCAGTAAGCCGATAGGCATTATTTATTCTTAGTGTCTCACAGAAGATTCCCGCTCCCCTACCGTCTTCTGTTTTCGATCTATCAGTGAAAATGGGTGTGCCTTTGATAAATTCAGGCTTTTCCCAATCCTGCCTATCTGGGATAAAGATCGTGAAGTTCTTGTCAAAGTCATACTCGGGTTTTTGTAATCTGTGGGAGAGACCCCAGAGACCCCTGCGACTGACTGTAGCCTTTACATTGAAAGGATATCATTTCGAATGCAAATGCAAATGAGAATTCACTCTTGTTCAAAATGTCTTTCCATCTAGTGGATCACGTGTGGCGTTAATGCCTGCTTCCTCTGACTTTATGACCTTGTTGATTGATTTTACAGTAAAACCCTAACACTTTTGACGCCTACTCCAAAATCCGATACTTTTTTTCTTCTTGTTAAGCTACAGTCCGGGTTGTATGGTAATATAATAATAATGGCGGCGCTACAGTTCGAGGTGGACCTGGGCCTAACTTCTCAGCAACCACTCGTGTTGTACGTGTTATTGCTTTCTCGCGAGTGGAGGGGAGCTACAGTTTAATGTCGACTCCGAACGGCGAGATTGAGTAGCTTTTTCTAGACAGTTATATTCTTTAAGCATTGTCAGTGACTCGAAAGAGGTGGAGCCGTGAAAAAATGTTAGTTGTTTTTTCGAGATTCGAACCTTAGACTTCGGGCGTAGGAGTCGACGCACCTACCCACTACGCCGCGGCAACCACCGGGTTGTATAAGGGCTTCAAACAACCATCCTCCCGCGATTTATTGCTGGTTGTTCTAAGTTGGGCACACCAAGCTGGCTGATGTTCCTCTTCACTTGCGTGCGCCACTTTAATCGTGGACTTCCTCTGTTGCTTTGTCCCACAGACAGAGCCGAAGATTTTTAAATCTTCTCTTGCAAATTAACAATCAGTTGTTGTTTGTGAATCACTACCAGAAGATAAATAGGACATGTAGGCAAATGGATACCCTTGCGGATTACATCAGCGACTCAGTTGAACCATCAAATTGGGCCCATTGTACTCTTAAAGCGAAAAGAGATTAACGTCCGATTTATGTATGAATCTCAGAAGGCTCTTCAGTTCAAGGTCGTTAAGAAAAATCAACCAGGTGCTTGTAGTCTCCTTCTCATTAGACCTGCCAGCAACATCTACAGGGTTGACCAAATGCAAGTTCTTTTTTTCGGAGTATATTGGAAACACTACTGGAGCACTCAGACGCAAAACTGGTCCATTGTACTGCCAGGTAGCAACCTACTTCAGTGCCGTTAATTTAGGTTAGGTTAAAGGGCTGCTAGTGAATTCACCGGCACATTTAGACCATGTTGGTCCATTGTGATACCCACAGTCAGACCACTCCTACTGATCGACCGCTCCAGTGGTAGTGCCGTTAATTTTATCCTAACGGCAAATGGACCAAATTCAATTTCACTGGGACCCCTTTAACTTGGCGCACTTAACCAACTGCGCCATCCAGTCGTTTCTTTTTAAAAATTCAATAAAATTAACAAAATTATATTTTTTCCATGTATTGTGGCTTTATTAGAAAGAACAAGCATTCCCATTATTTATGAAATACAACATCGTTCAAGTGGTCTGCCTCGGCTGGCTTCGCAGTAACGCATTCTGTCACCCCAATTTTTCAAGACCTTATTGATGGTTTCGGGCTGTAGCTCATGGATTGCTTAGATGATATTGGCCTTAAGTACTTGAAACGTTTCCGGATTGTTGGCATAACATAGCTTCTTCACAGTTCCCTCCAAAAAAGTGCCAAAGGGGTCAAATCGCAACTCCGAGGCGGCCAATTGACATCGCCAAGACGGCTAATAACAAGATTTGGGAATTCGGTGCGCAAAAGTTCGATTGTGGCATGGGCTGTGTGGTATAGCGCGCCATCCTGCATGAATCAGAGGTCGTCCAAATTCCTGTCATCCATCCGTCAAGTCGGTTAACATGGCTCTGTAACGCCCACCGTTGACCACCGAAACGTTGTTACCAGTCTCATTTTCAACGAAAAATGGTCCAATGATGCCATCACTCCACAATCCGCATCAAACTGTCAATCCCTGTGGATGCATTGGCTCCTCTCGACAATAAGTTGCGGGTTTTTCCGTTTTTCGAACCCCAGATGCGACAATTTCGGTTGTTAACGTAGCCGCCGAGATGAAAATGCGCCTCGTCAGAAAAGATGATTTTTCGTTGTCCAATTCAAGCTGCTCTAAGGCCCAAACTGTGAATGGTCGCGCGCCTTGTATTGCTGAGTCAGTTGGACCTTGTATGCGAATAATCTGAGTACTTTGTGCAGAATTCTCCTCAGGCTAGTGCGTGAAATGATGAGCTGTTAAGATCGATGGCGAGTTGATGTTGTGAATTGAGTCTCACACTCTCGGCCACAGCAGCCACATTCTCATTGTACACCGACGGGGACCATGAGTGTTGTCCACTGACTTACCAGTCTAACGAAATTTTTACACAAACTAGCGTACAGTAGTCGCGGTGGGTGCTTCATTTCGGCCAAAACTTCTTTTCAGAAAACGCAATGTTTGGGCTACACAGCACTCACTTTGGAAATAAGTTCTCAATAGTTCCCAACGTTGTTCAGGCGTAAGGTTCCGCGGAGGTATGATAGTGACTTTCTGTCAGAATTTCGAACGGGAAACAGCTGTCAGTGTAAAAATAACTTATTAGTTAAAAAAAACACTAGATGGCCCACCTGTATAACGAACGAACGAATTTTTCTCAAAGTGGTTTTGGAGAGTACAAAGTTTTGTAAAACGGTTTTCTCCTTAATTAATAATAATAACAATAATGATGGCGCTACAGTCCGCGGTGGACCTGTGCCTAGCGTCTCAACAGCCTTAATTAGGACGAATTTAAGGATGGGGTATATCAGAATGGCAAGGAAATTGAATAAGGATACGTAATAAGATGCTACTTTATAACGGGAGTGACTTCGCTGGCCATTTAGAATCAAAGTTCTGAGTATTCTTTTCTGTGGCCTGAAATTCACATCTTGGAAAAGATTATGTTTTTCAAAAGGATTTTTTCAGTACTTAGGACGAGTTGAAGGATGTGGTACATCTGAATGGAAAGAAAATTGGATGAATAAGATACGATTTTTCAACATGAGTGGCTCGATTAATCATTTGGAGGCGACGTTCGAAGGTTGTAACTTTGTCACATGATATCGAGGAATTGTAGAGGATTAAGGGAGAATTTTATTGTAAAATGTCTTGAAAATACAACACAAATAAGGTCGCTTTACACATTAACGTGGTCAAGGACTTGATTCGTCGGTTGAGCTGTAGCACCATCAGTGTACCCTTTTCTTTCCGAATATGTAATCTATGGATTACTGTCTAAGCAAGGTGGATGTCCACCTTTTGTTTTGGTCAAAGTTGGTGGTACTAGTGCTCATCCAGAGTAACAATGCTGATACGGACGACCTCATTTTAAGCGGCGAACATAAGTTACTCGTAGTATCGTGCTAATCAAACTGCTTGTCGAGTTAAAAGGACTAGAAACTCGTCTTAGGGGTTCATAGTCCGATCTGTCTTCTCTTGCCGGTAGTCCTGTAGCTGGAGGCAATGGAGCCAAAGCAGTTTCGCCTCAACTAGCAACTAGGAGACAGTTATATCGCGAAGTCCATAGACTCGCTCAAACATCGCCGTAATGTGTCATCCTTGTCATTGTTTTATCACTATTTGAACAAACGATGCTCAAGTGAGATTTTGTTTCACTAGATGTCGCTAGTACCTCAACATTTCAAAAGCAGGTCTCATGCAATTTTTTTTCAGTGTATCAACCTGCACGTTTCCTCGAACTTGTCAAGATGACTCGCACTAATTCCACTTCTCCAGCTGCTCGCAAAAAGATAATTTGAATTCTTCGCCACTCACACCAAGGCCTGCAGTCGGGCGTACGTATACGGCAAACGGTTATTTGGGTCAAAAGCGTTAAAAGCAGAATAAGAACATGACCATGCCAAAGGAATGGGCCAAAAGACTATGAATCAGAGAAAGAAAGACTCACTTCCAATTCACTGGAGTAGGTGCCGCAACCCGAATTCTTGGAGAACGACAACAAACCACGCATAAACAACGAACAAGAAAACCATTTCCCTTTCTTTTCGCCATTCATTCGAGCCGCATGTGTGCGCGCTGTCGCCTGTGTGTGCGTGCGGCTTCAGCAAAACGAGGTGCCTCTGAGGGGCAACACCAAACTCCGGCGTGGTCAGTTTTCTGATAGCAACAACCTGGCCAAGCAGACAATTGCAAGCAGGTATCTGCGCAGATAGTATCGCTCCGACCGGAAGAGCAGTCAATTTAGTGTTTCAGTGAAGTGTGCAGTCGTTTCCGCAAGACCGTCCTCAGAATGGCTTCGAAGTATATTCTCACAGCTGCCATAGCGCTCTGCTCGCTGGCGATCGTGACCTGTGTCCCGAAGGCGCCTCTTGCCATAGAACAAGACACCAAGCAGCTGTTCGGCCCCCAGGGCAAGGAGACAAACACATCGAACTTCATCCGGCTCGTCGTTATGCGGCTGATCTACGGCATCGCGTCGACCATGGGGCTGGAGGAGCGCTTGGGGGAGATGTTCAATGGAGCCTTTGTACCCCCCGGCGAGGAAGAAGGCGACTACGGAATTGAGTTTGACGGCGCCGAGGACTTCGATGGCATTGAGGGCATTTTCGAGGAAAGATAAGACGCCGTTGGAAGCGTCTTCTGCGACAAGTGGTGCAAATAGCTTTAGTCTGGAACCTGGAGAATCTGGAATTATTTATTTTATTTATTTCGTAGAGTTTAAGTGATCATCGGGCGGAGGGTTTGTCTCCCTCCGAACCCCAAATAAATGTGAAGACGAATTTAACACGTAAAATATGTGCCTTATTGAAGTCGTGCTTGTTTACGGAGCTAGTTGGCGCCTATTGGCGGAGAAATTAATTGTTCAGATCAACAATTTGTAAAAAAGCGAGGAAACAAAACTTTCTTTTCAGTGAAGTGCCATTGTCGAAAAGTTTTTCGCTGTAATTATCGACGAGGTGATAAAGAAACCTCGAGTTTCGTTTTCGTTTTCGTTTTCTCAACCATTTTCTGACTGTTGTTATTTTTCTTTCGTTTTTTTTTGACAGAACCTAGTTTACACAAAGACGTCATTCTGGGGGAAACTAAAAGTCCGATATGTCAAGTGAGTCATTTGTGAAGTGTTTTGTGGGGGGTTTACATGTGAGTGGAATAACAGAGCAGTGACAGATCAGATGTCATAATTGAACGTAATCGAGGGAAATCAGGTGATGATGTGAATGGCTTCGCATCTAGGTATCGTGGGATGTGTTCAACAATTGTGTGTGTGCAAATTTTCTTTTCGGCCTATGTGCTTGTTTGGTAAGGGGGTTTTCTTCTGAGATTTTCTGAAGTGAATCACTGGAAAGGGTGTTACCATTTTGACATCAGTTTTTGTATAGGTCACATGATGTTGTTGAATTTCTTTAAATGACTCATTTAATCTTGTATGTCAAATTTGTGTCAAACTGTCACTGACTTGAATTGTCGCTCTCCTTGCGGATAGGTCTACAAATCTTACCCGTAGGCTGCAGCTCTGATTCGAAAGTGTGCACAGGGATGATAAGTCGATCATCTTATTCCCTAAAGGCGTGCACAGTCATGGGTTTGTTGGCAAAAGCCTTAAACTTTAAATACTTCTTATACTATTTGGAATGTGACACTGCCTTTAAGAAACCATACACCGTTCACATTTACATCTTTCAACTTATGTAGAAGAAACTTTATTATCTTGTTACGAAATGGAGTACAATTTTTTTTTTGCAATTATAATAATAATAATAATGGCGGCGTTTTTGCGTTGATGGCATTTGGAGGGAAAGATTCAACCACAAAACTGTATGGGCTGTACAGCCACATGAGTCTAGCCAGGCGTCTACGGATCCAACGCCTAAGATTGCTAGGCCATGTAGAGCGTATGGACAACTTAGCTCCGGCCCGAAGAGTCTTCGACTCTGAGCCTGTGGGACAACGCAACAGAGGACGTCCACGAACAAGGTGGCGCACACAAGTCAAAGGGGACCTCGACCGGCCTGGTGTGCGAAACTGGAGACAGCTGGCGAAAGATCGTGCTGACTGGAGAGTCATGTTGAGTGAGGCCCAGGTCCACCTCGGACTGTAGCGCCCTAAGCAGAAGAAGAAGAAAAATAATGGCGGCGCTACAGTCCGAGGTGAACCTGGGCCTAGCTTCTCAGCAACCACTCGTGTTGTGCGTGCTATGGTTCTGTCACGAGTGGAGGGGACCTACAGTTTAATGCCGACTCCGAACGGCGAGAGAGAGACTTCGTCCAATATGTGAGGCGTTATTCCGACAATAGCGTCTCGATTGTTTACCTCAAGCTCACCCAAAGTGGTTGGCTTCTTAGCACAGACTTATGTAGTCCGAGAGAAAATAATCGACTCGTTTCATGTCGCATGATCACGCTGGGCAATGGATGAACGTGAGATGACGCACCCGAAACTCGACTCGAGCGTTGAGTCGCTTTTATGGAATGTAGCGCCGTCTTGTTGGAACCACAGCTCGGATGTATCGATGTTGTCGAGCCCTGACCACAGAAAGTCGGTTAACTTTGCTCTATACCTGAGACTGTTGAGAATAACGGTGTCTCCTTTCTTAGCTCGAAAGAAATGAGGACTTAGTGCGGTTTATGGCCAGATGATGCGGTCAAGCCATGAACCGCACCAAGTCCTCAATTCTTTCGAGCTAAGGAAGGAGACACCGTTATCCTCAACAGTCTCAGGTATAGAGCAAAGTTAGCGCCAAGTAGTCAATTTTTATGGATGATGCATGATGCCTGGTCGAAAACTTGTGGATTGTGTTCGCTCCAATAATAGCAAAAATTGGCCTCGCTCGAGAACATGATTTTTTGGCCGAAATCCCGATCTCCGGCCTTCCAGCGCCCAATTGGCGAACTCACGACGTTGTCCATGGTCGCCCAGCTTACATTTTTGCGTCAGCACAATCTTTTACTAATGTAGGCTCAAATCTCTATCGATGCCTAATTCTGCTGATCGGCGCTGAATATGTCTGGGTCTATTTCGATATTGGCCGCTACGGCAGCCATGTTTTCTTCATTTCGTACCGATCTCTGCCTGGTTATTGAGAACAGTGTATTTACGCTCAAACTTTTCCACGCAGCGACGAATTGCCTGCACACTGAAGCCTTGATGCCAGGATAACGACGAAATTTACCTTGCGTATAAACAACTGAGCCTGAATTTCGATATTACAGTAGAAGTCTTGTTGGCTGAAGCCCGAACACCGAACACATTTACAAAGAAGAAGCAATCGATGATCTTATTATATTTTCAAAAATTTCCGGTCAAGCATTCATTGCTTGAAATTGAGAAGTTAATATTAGAGGTGTGACGGATATCCGGCAAGTACTCGGTCTCCGGCCTATCCGGCTTCTTTTGTAATATCCGGCTGGAGACGAATAGTCTTTTGATATCGGGCCAAATACCGGATAGTCATTTTTTAAGTAAAAAAACAATTTAATATTGAAAGTTTACTAAAGCCAAATTATGGTGAATGAAAATGAGTTTTTCTGCATTCAAGAGTAGTAACTTATTACGCTTGTTTTCGTATACGATGCATGCTTCAGAAAAGAGTCTCTCACTGTATACACTGCTACATGGAGATGAAAAATAAGTTTTGGCAAATTTGAGCGAAATTGGGTCCTGCTTCCATTTACTGACCACCAAGCCCAAGAGTCATTCCGTTCAAAATAAACTGTTTTTAGATATAAGTCAAGCTCGTTGGCGGTATTTTTTTTTGGAAGAGAAATCAATCTTGCCTTCCGCAACCTCTTCAAAAATGTCCCAAAAACTTTGCTGTGTAGAAAGTAAGAATATCTTGTGGAGGAGAAGGAAAAAAACATGTTTAAGTTGGTTTTACTTGTACCGGTCTAATTTGAGTATCAGACCACCAAACTATTATACTTTTAATTTGGGCAGATATCCGAATATCCGGCCGCCGAATATTCGGTTGTCCGGCCAAATCGCTATTCGGTACAACTCTAGTTATTGTAATTTTACTCTTTTGGCAAACACCAGTTAATGTTGATAACATTTTAAAGAACATGTTCAAAAATCAGGAATAAATTATCCCCACCCTAAGTTTCGAGCTGCATGCCGCAGAATATATTTTGCCTTGACATTTTTTTTAGATCAGGAAGTTATCTATGAATCCACCGAACTTGGATCAACTGAATGTGTCTTATTCCTGACCAACGGCAGATAAATTCTCAGACAGTCTTCATTTAATGGCATATTCATAGGCGTAGATAAAATCTCGGACACAAACCACTTCGCCATCAAGCAACTACCATCTTGCAATAACACCTAATAACTGGCCATCTGCGAGGCATGAGGGAAGACGAAACAAGAAACAAAATATTCTACGTGACTGTCTCCGAATTTTGTCGGAAATTATTCGATTTTATCTAATCTTCCGTGTTATGATTGCAAATGTTTGGTGGTTAGTCACTGGCAATATTCAAAATATTAGCATATTTGTTTTCAGATACTGAAATTCCAAACAAAAGCGACTGTAAGGTTTGAGGGCCGCCCAATGCCCGATGGCCACCTATTGTTTTCTGCGTAATAGCAGATGCTGCTCAAACAAGAGCAGGAGTGCAAATGTTCCGTTACATCTGAGAAGTTTCCCTCGACCATACTAAATTTATGAAAAATGACAAATATCAAATGTCAGAAGAATCATGATGTCATTAAAACTCCAAGAGCAGTCGCCGTCAAAGCGTCGCAGTGAGATCACACAGCAAGTGGTTATCAAACTTTACTCCACTCCAGTGAAACAGTGAAAAGCAGAATCGCGCGTCTATCCCCCCCAAGATCAATAACATAGCTTTTGCGCGCCTATTCACAAGGGTCACCGAAAACACTTAGTTGTACTCTCGGGAATCAATTAAACTCGCCCAGCAGTAGCGCTTGTTTGTCCCAATTATTTTCAGAGCTACACAAGGTCGCGGCACGTTCTCATTTTGCTTTCTTCGTTCTTCAAAATCATCAATCATTAAGCATTCATCTGCATATTCTTCTCAGAATGATAAATTAAAATAGTTCCTCTGTACGAACGACTGTCAGCGCTTGTGTCAAATAAAGACTTCATTTACATTTTTATTGTTCCACAAACAATAATGGCCACTATGCCTTGCAATGCCAGCATCAATTTGATTTACATTAGATTTTGTATAATTTGCGCGTCATCTTTCTTGCCTTTTGTGGTCTGGAATACCTGCTGTGTGTTTTAAAAATCGATTGTCTGTAGACGAAGGGCATTTAAAGGACGTTGAGGACTCACTGATAGACATTACATCTGCTAGCATACTACCACAGGACTTCTTGGTAAGTCAAGTCGTGCAACAAAGTATTAAACAGAGAAAGTCCCATTTGATGACTAGGTTTCATTTTTGACTGCAGTCTAGTGGGCGAATATGCAAATAGCATTTGTGACACTCTTTCACTTAAAAATATACCATCTTTCTGTTTTGTGAATGACGTAAGCCAACAAATTAAACACTGTGTGTGTGAGTGTTTGGAGAGAGGTGGCAATTCTATGGGAACCCACCACATCTCTGAATTGTGGTTGTAAAGGTTTGCTGTCGAGACTACTTAAACTATTCCACGAAGTCAATGAAAATAAGTAATTCCTTAATGATCCTCTCCGAGATCACGTCAAGATATTCGAGAAAGGGTGTGACGTGCGTTTGTCTTTAGGAAGTGCCGTGTGGGTACAAATTATCTGGGTCACTGTTTCTCTCTCTACTACATTCTTTTTGGGTGCGGCAGTGACCTTATTATAGATACGTAATCTTGCGACGCGATCTGCTATCAGCCAGTTCGCCGTACTGATCGCTGTTAATCTTGCGATGATGCGATGTCTGTGGGGATTCCTTTGGAAGATATTTCGTTCGTGCATTGTTATAACCTCTTAATGTTTTGCTAGATGCTGCGCAGTTTGTTATAATAGTCTGTCTAATGCTGGCCCATTTTTATGAAATGCGCCATGGCGTAGTGGGTAGGTGCGTCGGCATTAAACTGTAGGTCCCCTCCACTCGTGAGAGAACTGTAGCACGCACAACACGAGTGGTTGCTGAGAAGCTAGGCCCAGGCCCACCTCGGACTGTAGCGCCGCCATTATTATTATTATTAAGTAAAAAAGTAAACGATGTAGTAAGACAGTCAGAGCGTATAAAGAAGCTAAACTTCGACTTCTTACTACGCCTATAACTAACTTTTCAGATACAGTCAAAATCGTTTATAACGACCTTGAAGGGACTGACGAATTTGGTCGTTATTAGCCATAGGTCGCTGTAACCGATAACTCGAAAATAGCAAATAAAGAACGGAGACCCTCTAAACTGTGCCAACAACAGAAATAACGCATATCACATTTTCTCTGCCGTCTTACATACATACAGTGTCGGTCAAATCTATAGCACCAAATAGTCCATATGGACATTTTGCTCAATATCTTTCTTTGTACTTGAGATATTTTAATAATTTTTTTTTCATTCAAACAGGAATAGTTTCACTTATTTAAATTTAAAAACTCAATTCCACAAGATTGATAGAAACTAAAACTATTAAAAAAAATTGAACATGCCTTAAAATTGCCGCGACCAAACTAAAGCACATAATTAAAAGTAAGCATTTTTAAAATCCGGATGATAATATTTGAGTGAGTATTCATTGTTTTTGATAATCGCTGCATATCTTCAAGGTATAGAATCAAAAGAAGTGCTGACAACAGCCACAGAAAACAGAATTTTTCACGACGTGAACAGTCAGATTGGTCAATATCAGTGCAGGTTCGGGCCAGCGAAGTCTACCATCAACCAGATATTCACATTGCGTCAGATTTTGTAAAAGACACAGGAGCTTCAAATCGATACCCACCATGTGTTTATCGATTTTAAGGCCGCTTATGACAGTATTTAGAGAAACAAGTTATACAGAGCATTGTCTAATCTTAGTATCCCTGCAAAAATCGTTCGTCTTTGTAGGATGACGGTGGGGAATGACCGTTGCTTCATCAAGGTCGGTTAAGACTTCGCATATACCTTTGATGTCAAAAATGCGACGCACTGTGAGGCGATTTTTTAATTTCATTTTACAAAGATTGTACGTAACTCAAACGTCAGCACCAGCGACACGATCTTCAACAATAATAAACGCAAAACAAAAAGAACAATATGCCAATAAACGGTAACATATCCAAAATTCTATGTACACAGATGCATCGCATCTAAAGAGAAACAGTTTACCGTTTTAGAAAAAAATGCGATCGCACCAATAGCTGCGTCGAGTTTAACCGTTATAACCAAGATCCACAAAAAAGGAGACCCTCTAAAATGCGCCAACTATAGAGGCATCAGTCTTCTAAACATTGCTTATAAGATCCTATCTGCCGTGTTGTGTGAACGCCTAAAGCCATTCGTCAACAACCTGGTCGGTCCATACCAGTGTGGCTTTAGGCCTGGAAAATCCACTATCGACCAAATATTCACGCTGCGGCAGATCTTGGAAAAAAAACCCAGGAACAACAAATCGATACCCACCACCTTTTCATCGATTTTAAGGCCGCGTATGACAGCATCTATAGAGACGAGCTATACAGAGCAATATCTAGTTTTGGCATTGCTACCAAACTCGTCTGTTTGTGTAGGATGACGATGGAGAATGCACGCTGCTCCATCAAGGTCGGTAAAGACCTAACCGAGACCTTTGATATCAAAAAAGGATTCAGACAAGGCGACGCGCTGTCGTACGACTTCTTCAACATCATACTTGAAAGAATTGTGCAAAACTCGCACGCCAACATCAGAGGGACAATCTTTCAGAAGTCCGTCAAACTACTCGCATATGCCGACGATATTGACATAATCGGAAGAACACAGCGTGATGTCAATGGCACTTATGTGAGTATTGCGATGGAGGCCGCGAAGATGGATTTAACGGTAAATGAGAGCAAGACCACTTATATGCGGTCAACCAGAAAGGATACCCAACACCGACGTCTCGGACAGAACGTCACAGCAGACAGTTATAACTTTGAGGTAGTCAAGGACTTTGTCTACCTAGGCACCGCTATTAACTCAGACAATGACACCAGCGCTGAAATCAAACGAAGAATAGCTCTTGCTAATCGCTGCTTCTTTGGGCTAAGAAGGCAATTGATAAACAAAGCCCGCTCTCGAACAACCAAAGTAACCCTGTACAAGACCCTAATCGTCCCAGTCCTGCTATATGGCGCAGAAGCATGGACTTTATCAAAAGCGGATGAGGTTGCTCTTGTTTGCTTCGAGAGGAAAATTCTTCGGGTTATTTTCGGTCCCGTCTGCATACAGGGTGAGTGGAGGAGAAGATACAACAACGAACTGTACGAGCTGTTCAGCGACATCGAGTTAACCAGAAGGCTGAAGATCCAACGGTTAAGATAACTAGGTCATGTAGAGCGAATGGAAAACAATGCTCCGGTCCGGAAAGTCTTCGAATACACCCCCGAGGGACGGCGCAGTAGAGAAAGAACGCGACTCAGGTGGCGCACGCAAGTGGAAAGGGACCTCAACCAACTGTGCGGGCGAAACTGGAGGCAGTTAGCTAAAGATCGAGCTGGCTGGAGACGCTTGTTGATTGAGGCCCAGGTCCACCCCGGACTGTAGCGCCACCTTAACTAAGTAAGTAACCAATATTTTATCTAAGCAAATTTAAAAATCGGCCTTTGTAAGCCTTG
Organism: Myathropa florea; assembly: GCA_930367185.1. Taxonomy (NCBI): domain Eukaryota; kingdom Metazoa; phylum Arthropoda; class Insecta; order Diptera; family Syrphidae; genus Myathropa; species Myathropa florea. The sequence continues at coordinate 124,063,526 of OV884002.1, read as the reverse complement.
TCGTTGTTGTAAACGATTTGTTATTCAGTACGATTATAATGGAGCTCAGCCGGGACCTAAAAATTTGGTCGGTATAACCGATACGTCGATATAACAGATGTCGTTGTAAGCAATGTTGACTGTATTGTCTTTTCTTGAAGAACCCTATCAAACTAACGATATATTGGTGAATATAGGCGTATTACAGCTGCATACACCCCAACTCTTTCCAAACGATTTGTCGTAGGCATAGAAAAGTATTCATATATGCTTTCTTAATCCGCTGATCCATATTGATATTCCAGCTGTTATGCTCTCATGCAGAATGCTCTCTCGCAGCCTGCAATCAGAGACCGTGGATTTTGTGTTAATCCACAAAAAACAGAACTAAGAAATACATAACTCCCGCTTTCGACCTTCTTCCACTGTGTGGTACAACTGTGTCACCTTCAGTAGAACAAAAATCTCTTAGTCTCATCATAGATCCAAAATCAACTGGAAACCCAACATCAGTTCAAGAAAGCCATTGTCGGCACAGTTACAAAAAGATCATTATTCAATCGCATGTGATTCAGACACACCTTGCGTACTGGCTGTTGGTATTAGTAATCACGTTTATACTTATGTACGGAGTGTAAGTATCGTTGACAGCACTTAATAAAGCTGTCAAATGCAACCTTCTCAACCGTGACCAAAGGTCGCCATGCATTTACATCCGTCCGAGGTGGACCTGGGCCAAACTTCTCAGCAACCACTCGTGTTGTGCGTGCTATTGTTCTCTCACGATAGGAGGGGACCTACAGTTTAATGCCGACTCTGAAGGGCGATTTTGAGAAGCTCTTTCTAGACAGTTATACTCTTTGAGCATTGTCAGTGACTCGAAAGAGGTGGAGCCGTGAAAGAATGTTTGGTGATTTTTCGAGAATCGAACCGACAACATCGAGCGTAGGAGTCGACGCACCTACCCATTACGCCACGGCGCCCACTACACCATTACTACATCATCTACTCCCCTGAATACAGGTCTCCGCCTCCTTCCGTTGAATATACACTCGTATGGTAGATAACCACCAGCCGTCATAGCGGATAGACTAAAGACACTCCACATGTGGTCCGGATACCACACCGGAAACTCGACTATTCTTGGTGAACGTGAATTCCTTCCTCAAGACACCAACTTCCCACTACCTTTACCAGCATTCTCTCCAGATCTGACAGGAAGTCTAATATTCAGACACTGGATGCTCCCTTGCGTTGCTCTAGGACACTGATCGGGGAAACTGGCTGACAATGCGTCCTGCCACTCATTGCCAACAAATTTTTAATAGTTTTCTTTTGACGTAAAAACACATAACGGATAGACCAACCAACTCGAAGAATCTACTGTGTTCTTATTGAAATTTTTGGCTGATGATTTGAAAGTAGATAAAGACATTGAGCAGTCTTAGGTCCAGATATTGTCCCAACTCCAAATTGACCGAAAATTCATGAAATTAATACCTTCTTTCACGACTTTGGGATATAATCTAGGGGCGTTCACTAGAAATGTCAAATTCGACTTGTGGAATGAAATGATAGCTGTCATCTCAAAGGAATTGCTTTTGATTCTGTTCTTTTTCTTGACTCCAGTCCGGGGTGAAACTGGGCTTCAACTCACAGGCATCTCTAGCTAACACAATCTTTCTCTCGCTGTCTCTAGTTGATTAACGTCTACTTTCAACCTCCACTTCCTTGTCTGTCACTGTCCACTTGTGTCTGTCACCCCCATAGTGGACGTTTTCTGCTGCATTGTTCCTCAAGCTTGGAGTCAAGATTTTACAGCAGTCTTAAGGTTGTCGGCTCCCCTAGTTGTTTAGATTTAACTCTTATATCTGACACGGCTACAACGAAAAAGAACAATCCATTCCAGCCTTCCGCCTCAAAAGGAAATATCAAATGTCCGGTTCAAACACCCAAAAAACACGAAGTCTAAACTGTCCTGTCTAGTCAGAAATCATTCCAACCATTCTACGCTGGCTGAATAAATCTTGCTGGCAAATCGGACACTTTAAAGACAGACCTTAACGCGACGTGAATAATCAATTACTGCCAAATCTACCGCGTAATAAACAAGTTCACCAAGGTTGCCATTAAAAAGTCTCTAATTCGACTGTGAGCCCCATAGTTTGTTGACTAGTTTCAGTCTGAGTTTAGAAGCGAAGTTCCAGGGAATGTGATAATTACATCGCTAAGAGACTTCTGATACAACGCAATTCAACCCCCTGACTGTGGTTGTAACCTCTTATTACCTTTGCCCACTGGTATTTCTGTATATATTTTTTGTGAAAACCTGAATTTGAAGGCGTACATGAGCTCAGCGAATACCGTAATGATGGCTTGCTTGGTACGCCAACTGCATTTGAATTTCCACCAAGCTTAAATGTGCTACAAGGTGGTTTGAGCTTTTAAGATACGCATCAGTGACCAGCGCGTCAGCTGTATGTCGGCTCTAGGTTTGAGCTGGAGCTGGGGTTGTATTCTGTCGTCATTTCGTATTCCCGTGCTGTTTATGCGTTTGTGTTTTCACATCAAACAGTCTTTCATTTGCTTTGCTTGGAGTGCCTTCTCTAATTGATCGAATGAATATACGACTTGAGGCATGTGCTGCTCTGCTCAACTTTATGTCGGCAAATGCTTAATAGGGGGGTCATTGGGACTTTTGCTATATTATGAATGTGAACCGTAAGAAAATAATAATTGAGGGGTGGTCCTGCACCATCATTGAAGCCCTAGCAAAATAGTCAAAGCTATTCAATTTCAAAGAAAGCGTAGACGTTGAACAGTACTAAAATAATGCTCAGACGATTGCCATATCTTGCAACAGTGTTGGATTTGTAGTAAAAAAAATTGTATCTTACAACCGTATGTACTTACAATTTAGTCTGACAATATTTGCTGGCAATTCGACGAGGAATTATGCGTTAAGTCCCCCCTGGCGACGGCGGGACTCCCAATCATTATCCAAACACGCCGAGTTTTGTGTGGCAATTCATTCTTCTCCCTACTATTCAGTACGTACGCCGCGGCCAGAACAATCGCAGGTGCATCTTTTCGTTCCATTTCGATTGAATTTGATTTTATTTCAAGTTTCTTACCAAACACTTACAATTTTTACTTTGTCGGACAATGCTTGTCAATGGATCCACCAATCCAAACCGATTTTTAAACCGAGTGAAATTCCAATTTCCAATCTGACGTCGTTGTCAGACCTGTTGTTGCCAGGCTAACCATCTGACTATTAAATTGTATGAGTTTGAGACAAAATCTAGCAACCATGTGTACTGACAAAGTAGAGTTGTAAAGAAGTTCGTAGCTTAAGTACTGTCGTCAGATTTGAAAAATGTCCGCAGCTGCCAAAGATTGAGCAGGTGCAGTGAGTAATTATTAAACTGTTTGTTTGAATTAAAACGGAAACAACTAAAATGGATCTAGTGATAAATGAAAGCAGAACGAGGGGTGCTCTATTATTAAGAAAAGACGCACACCACTCGCCGAACCATGACACCCGTCAGTGCAGAAGTCAAACGCGAATATACATACTTCAGCTAATCTCTTTTCTCCTTGGCTATAGATGTCGTTGAGTTTCAAATACAGGGTGGAACATCTAGTCTTTCTCTTTCTTTAACACTGACATCTGCTTCCCGCTCGAAATCTTGACAGAAAGTCAGTATCATACAACCGCGGAACGAAATTGATCGCTTTACGCTTGAACAACGTTGGAAAATATTGAAAACTTCTCAAAATTGAGCGAGTGCTGTGTACCCCAAATAGCGCGTTTGTTGAAAATAAGTTTTGGCCGAAATGCAGCACCCACCGCGACTGCTGTACGCAAGTTTGTGCAAAAGTTCGTGAGACGGGTATGCTAGTGGACAGCACTCATGGTCCCCGTCGTCGTCGTACGGTGCGCACAGATGAGAATGTGGCTGCTGTGGTCGAGAGTGTGAGACTCAATTCACGAACATTAAGTCGCCATCGATCTCAACAGCTCAGCATTTCACGCACAAGCCCGAGAAGAATTCTTCGCTTACAAGGTCCAATTGACTCAGCAATTGAAAGCGCGCGACCATCCACTTCGTTATCACTTCTCAGTTTGGGCCTTAGAGCAGCTTGAATTGGACAACGATTGGCTATGGGCGAAAAATCATCTTTTCTGACAAGGCGCATTTTCATCTCGGCGGCTACGTCAACAAACAAATTGATAGAAAGTGACAGTTTGGTTCGGATTGTGGATTGGTGGCATCATTGAAAAAAAAAAACAGTTAAATCCTGCTGAAAGGCGTTCAGTGTTTTCACTAAAAAATAACAAATGGACATCGGAGATACTAAAATTGGTCGCAAACAGTGTACAGAACAGGTACGAAAAATCATCAAGAAAATGCGTGAAGATAAGAAACTTAAAAAACCTTTTTGCAAAGACAGTTAAATGTTCCCAAAACGTGGTAACAAAACCCTTACTCGCACAGAATCGAAGAAACTCGTAGTACGAGTATAACATGTAAAACGTCAGCTAAACTTGTAGGAGACTCGCTCGAAGACCGCCGTAATGTCTCATCCTTATCACCGCTTTCTGGCTTTTTTAACAATGATGCTGAATGAAACTGGCCAATTGCTTCCCTCCAGTATATGAATTCACCCTGAATTATTCGCCCCGCCAGAGATGTTCATTAGTTCAGAATTAAGCCTTTCTTCGGACGTACAGTTAAGTTTAGAAACTCATTTCTTAGTCCCATTTTTCTCAGCCCAAAATTTCCCACTCCACAGTCTTTTTTAAGACACTTTCTCGCTTTATACGTTTGGCCCGTACAGTTTCTTGATTCCAGACACTTAAGGATATTCGTAATCTATGTTGCGCGAGTAAATTATAAGAAAAAAACACTAACACTAAAGCACAGAAGCTACGTGAAACTATTCGGACACCCAAAACTAAAGGGTGGTCCAACCATAATGCGCGTTGTTAATTGTGAGTCACACCTTAACGTCAAGTTTTTTTGCCCAACTAAATTTGACATTTCTTTGTTTCAGTGTTTGACAAATTCAACCATGGAGAGGTACACAATTGAGCAGCGCGTTAAGTTTGTTGAAGACTTTTACGAAAATGTGCGTTCAAATCAAAATGCATTTCGTGCACTTTGTGATTTTTTTGGTCAGCATAATTGACCCAATGTGTCTACAGTCGGTAAAATTGTGCGCAAATTTCAGCAAAGGGGGTCTGCAGGTAATGTGAAAACACCTGTGCATGCTCGCCCAGTTCGTTCAAACCGTTTGGTGCGGTTTATGCACTGGCGGCGTCATCGGGCTGTACTTCTTCGAAAATGAGGTTGACCAAGCAGTTGCCGTGAATGGTGTTCTTTATCGCAAGATGATAGAAGACTGCTTGTGGCCAGAAATTGAGGATATGGACCTGGTCGACATGTGCTTCCAAAAGGATGGTGCCACTTACCACACAGCCAACGAAACAATGGCTCTTTTGCGCGAGAAATTCAGTAACCGTGTTATCTCACGTCGTGGCGATGTTAATTGGCCGCCACGATCATGTGATTTGAGATCGTTGGACTTCTTTTTTTGGGGATATTTAAAAGAAAAAGTGTACGTCAATAAACCAAGAACAATTGAAGAGCTAATGGATGAGATAATTCGCCACATTAACGACATTGAACCTCAATTATGTCTCAGAGTCATTGAAAATATGGACCATCGGATAGAGGTATGCCACCGATGCTGTGGCGAGCATTTGGCCGATAATTTGTTTCACACATTATTGTCATAGATCCTTCTATCATAATAGAACTTATTAAGATAATTCTCTGAAAACTTTTTGTTTTATTTACAATTATCATCGTGCGTATTCGTTGGACCACCCTTTACATGACACTATTCAACCTGGTTCGCTCCAAATTTCTGATCCAACTTTTCGGATACCCGGATATCCGGTTAGTGTCATTATCCGATCGAATGTCACAGCGCTACTTAAAGCATCTCCCGCCCTTGTAAAATTACCGCTTAACGATCAAAAATATCCATAAAATTTCACGTCGTTGTTATTCGTTTAAATGTTTTCCATTTTCATACAAAAGTTCTTAGCCACAATTGCCTTACTCTCAACATCGTTAAACATTTGCCCGTCGCGCTCTTCAAAGCACAACCGAGAAGTATTTGTCGCACATCCCCCCTGCTAACTAACTTCGTCGTCGTCTCGCGATCTTTTTCTCTTATTAGTTACTCAGTCATAACTGAATAATACCTGAGATCGGACGGACTTCAAGACCAAAACAAAACCAGTAAAAGGTAAACACAGCGCTCAAAAACAAAAAAAAAGCTTTCGGCCCTGCCTTCCGCCTTGCCACCGCCCGACTGCGTGCGTGTGTATTCCTAAACAAACATCGAAATCAATTTATTCTTAGATTAAGAAGAATAGATCCACCGTACTGTACTCATAGTGGTGTCATCGTCTCTTCCAGATTTAAAGTGTTCAGTATTCGTTCGCCATCTAGCATCCGAAAATCAACATTTCAAGAGTGCTCCCACATCATGCAGAAGCAAGTGATCGTTGGCCTAGTTTTGGCCTTATGTCTGGTGAATACATGTAAGTTCCGAGGGGATGCCCGCCATCGGCATAACACAACATCTGATCTTTGATTTAAGGTTCCGCCATCAAGTGCTACTCTTGCATGTCAACGCTGGACCTGCGGTGTGCTGATAAGATCGAGGACACCTCTCAGCTGAAGCAGGTGGACTGTGATATCGCGCCACGAACCACATCCCAGACGTTCTTGCCTGTGACCAAGTGCAACAAGGTCATCACTGAGGGTGAGTACAGATCAAACCCCCGACGCCTGCCTTGCGGGGCTCTCTTTCCACGGTTGACGTAAGAGGAAAATTTCACGGTGATGTCATTTCTTTTCGAATACGATCCACCCGTCTCGCCCAAGCGCAAGCTTTCACTTTGCGAGTGTGTGCGCGACCGATTGGAAATCTAAGACAAAATGGGCTTGGTCTCAGTGTAACTCTGTTTGCGACGCATTAAAAACCAGTTTTACACCGAAGCTTTGGCTTGACATCACTCGACCTTTGGGAGAGATCACCCCCACCCGAGTTTGCTGACTGCTTAATTTGTTGTTTTTTCTTCTTTTCGCGTTCACAGATCGTGCTGGAACCATCATCTCCAGGGGATGTCACTTCGAGGAGTACGGTGAGGACTCGACGAAATGCACATCCACCCACAGCCTCAAAGTGGTGGAGTGCAACATCTGCAAAGACGACTTGTGTAACTCCGCCTCTGGCTACGCAGCCATGGGCGTGCTCGCCACGCTCAGCGTTGTTGTTGGTTTACTAAATCTTTAAGTGAATAGCTAGGGTTGTTAATTAAGTTGGCATTTTGTTGTTTTTTTCTTTTGTTTTGCTTCTCCGAGGCACTCACGTGGCTCGGGGGCTTCGGGACTAATTCATGTGTCAAAAGTTTTTGTAAATATCCAGAGAATCTATTTGTCTAGCTGAAGTATTAACCTGCAATAAAATTGTTTAGTTAAAAATAAATTATGTGGTGTTTATTTTTTTTTTATTATTATGGCATTCAGTTTATGGGGGCGTCACGGACGTCAGCGGCGTCGTGCATGTATTTTTGGAAGCAAGGATGAGCGACTCTCGTTTATTTTACTATGAACTAATTCATTTTGAGTGCAATGTAGTTTTTGTGGATACGTTTATTCAGCTGCTCAAAATGAAGCAGAGCCGATGAAGCGAATGTCGCCTAAAAGGTGTACAAAGTCGTCCAGACAGACAAATTGTCGCTAGACCTGTGACATTTTGGTTAAAAATAGTTTATTGCACATCAGTCACGTCTCGAAATATGCATTTCCTTCTGCATTTTATTTTCAGGTACTCTTGGGATGATCATTTGTCAGACATTTCCCTTGATAGGATTCAGACGTTAAATAAACTTGACATCAGTGAGTCACATATTCCCTTAGTGACTCTAGCAGAAGTCTACAAAGCTTCACATCAAAGAATGCTCTTTAAATTGATCGAGCTCATCACAAAGTTGCTTTACGAATACATTTTGCTTACATGGTTCATCCGTGATCCGGCTAAAGGTCACACTGGGCTACTTTATCGTTCAATTCAGGAAATACTCTCGTTCTCAAAAGAGAAGTCTTCATAAGATATTGAACTTTCGCGCGCTGGACAGATAAATATTCAAGATGCCATAAAAAGCAATCAAACCAGTCCAAGTCTCATAAATTAGCTGAACGCTAATGAGCAGAAGACAGTCGTCGACCACCCGAAAACGTCATATTTTTAAAGATTTTTATTCGCAAACCTTGTAAAGGGTGTCCCAAAATTTATGCGTGAAGTAATTTTGAGAGAAAAAACCGGGTTTTAATTTGATTGCTGATTCGGAAATTTTAGGAGATGTGACCTGTCCATGACGAGATGCCAGCAACGATCTCTGCAAACAGACACCAGCCCAATCCAGAAGGTGTAATGGGATGGATTGAGCAAAAAGATGGTGAAAAACTGCGACATATACTACGGCGATTGTTCGGAACCGGGTTTGTTGTTCGAGGCAGACTTAGGCAAGAAGTCTTAAGCTTTAAGTACATAAAGTACATAAGTCCGAGGTGGACCTGGGCCTAGCTTCTCAGCCAACCACTCGTGTTATGCGTGCTATTGTTCTCTCACGAGTGGAGGGGACCTACAGTTTAATGCCGACTACGAACGGCGAGATTGAGAAACTTTTTCTAGACAGTTATACTCATTGAGCATTGTCAGTGTCTCGAAACGTGAAAAAATGTTAGGTGTTTTTTCGGGAATCGAACCGACGCACCTACTCACTACGCCACGGGGGCGCCCACGCCCATAAACTAGCGACTTATAATAATCCGCATCAAAGCTTAATTCGGCAACAACAACCAAATCTGCGTCTACGCCCCAACAAATGACAAGGTAACGATAGGAAGGATGACTTCTTTGATCTTCTAGAAAGAACACACGATCAATGCCCCAGTTATGACACCAAGATCGTTCTAGGAGATTTTAATGTTCAATTGGGTAAAGAGGACATCTTTGCTAGAGTCATCAGTAAACACAGCCTGTACGACACCACGTCCCAAAACGGACTCAGGCTGATGAAGTTTGTCACGGGGCGGAACCTCTAGCGGAACTAACGACCGTGATTCTAAGGAACCCCTAGGGGCGGAACTGCTAGCACGCTAGCACGTTTACACACTTCCCCATCCATAAAGAGTCCTGGGCGTCCCCTGATCATTCAACCGTCGATCAGATTAATCACGCTGCGATCGACGTCAGACACTCCTCCAGTATTCTTGAAGCCCGAACGTTTCTAGGAGCCAACAGCGACTCGGATCATTGTGGCATGGGCTGTGTGACATGGAGCGGCATCCTGCATAAACTAGAGTTCGTCCGAATCCATGTCTTCACTTTCAGTAAAAAAAAAGTCGGTTAACATGGAAACGTTGTTCCCAGTCATATTTCGGAAGAGAAATGGCCCAATGATGCCACCACTCCACAATCCGCATCAAACTGTTACCCTCAGAGGATGCATTGGCTTCTCGACAATAACGTGCGGGTTTTCCGAGCCCCAAATTCGGCAATTTTGTTTTGTTTGTAAACGTAGCCGCCGAGATGAAAATGCGCCTCGTCCTCGTCAGAAAAGATGATCTGTCTCCCAAAATCGTTGTCCAATTCAAGCTGCTCTTAAGCCCAAACTGCGAAGGGATAACGAAGCGGATGGTCCCGAATTACATTTGAGAGACCGAGGGGATGGACAAAAAACACAAATGTTTACTACGTTATAAAATATTTATTCGGAATGATCCGTTCTACTCGACAGGCTATACACAATTGAATTCATTTTTCATGCTCTGAGTTTTTCCTCAGGTCAATTTTGTTGAGGTGACTTTTATTGACTTGCATTGAAGTAATCGAAACGCTTCGGACGGAAACGCACTAGACGAAAGCTTGCAAAAAATCACCTGAACATTACAAAGTGGAATTAAGAAATATTTCGGCGGAAGGCCTTGAACAAATAGTGCAAGCTAATCAAAAAGAAAAGTGTTCGGCGGAAGGCCGTTGACCGAAATATCAAACACATGCGTTGGGGCGGATGACCGTTGTTGACCTCTGGTTACCCGTGGCGGTGTTAGGTATCGTAACTTGCGCGCTTTCAATTGCTGAGTCAATTGGACCTTGTAAACGAATAATCCGTGATCTTTGTGCAGAATTCTCCTCAAGCTAGTGCGTGAAATGTTGAGCTGTTGAGGTCGATGGCGAGTTGATGTTCGTGAATTGAGTCTCACACTCTCGACCATAGCAGCCACATTCTCATCTGTGCGCGCCTTACAACGACGAAGATCATGAATGTTGTCCACTAGCATACCAGTCACACGAATTTTTGCACAAACTTGCGTACAGCAGTCGCGGTGGGTGCTTCATTTCGGCCAAAACGTCCTTTCAAAAATCGCACTGTTTGAGCTACACATCACTCACTTTGGACATAAGTTTTCAATATTTTCCAACGTTGTTCAAGCGTAAAGCGACCAATTTCGTTCCGCGGAGGTATGATACTGACTTTCTGTCAAGATTGCGAGCGGGAAACAGCTGTCAGAGTCAAAATAATCTGTGATTTAAAAAAAAATCTATAGATGGTCCACCCTGTATATCGAGAGAACAACGGAGTCGAGGCTGTACTCCACTGTTCGACGTCGAAAAGTCTGCTTGAAACTCTTCGAAAGTTCAACACCGCCACCACAAACAATAAAAGAAAAAAAATAATATATATAATATATAATAACATTTTTTTCATGATAAAAAAACGCTGCATCGAACTACGAGACCATTCATGAGCTCTACAGAAACAAAAGGCAGAGACCCGGCTTCTTAGGAAGAAAAAAAAAGAGTGCGAGAAGCACTATCATTTGCTAACTGTCGCCAACTAACCACGATGTCAACACCTAAGATGGTTAGACCATGGAGATTGCATGGACAACTTGGCTCTGTCCGGAAGATCGACTTCGACTTTGAACAAATGCAACAGAACAATAGCAACAAAAACACGCAACAGAGAAGGCTCTCTTCTAGGGTGGCACCCCCATGGGGTTTACCAACTTGACGTGTGCTCGTGGCGACAGCTAACGATAAAAAAGGCTCGTTGGTTAGAATTCACTCTGTAAGGCCACAGAGAGAAAAGGAAGAGGTAGGTAGGTAGGTAGGTAAAAGCGGCGGTGGACATACAGATCTTCATCATTTTAAATAAATAATCTCTGGTTTTGACTTACATTCTTCTCAAAAAAATTGGTAAACTGGACTTGTTCAACATTCTTCCTTATTTTTGCGGGAACTTCGAGTGAAGAATTATCTGTTGATTTTCTCTTATTATTACATTATCAAGGTATTTTTTTATAAGCACAAGCACTGTGAACACTAACTCCGCACTTTACAAGACTTAGACAACGAATGTCTTTCACATTGACTTGCTTACTAAAAACACGACAACAAAACAGACGTTGGCCGTTTTTGTTACCGTATGAATAGGCACAGGTAGGTAGGTAAAAGTGGCGGTGGACATACAGATCCTGTTTTCGCACCCAATTAGCGCCATGAAAGCGCCGTTTTGATACCACATCCTATGGGATATCTAATTTGTGAGAAGAGGGTGAAAAGAAGTGTGTGTTCACTCAGATTTGCCTACATTCTTTAAAGCCACTTTGTTGAATTTATGGAGGCTAGCAGACAATGAATTTTTTGCCTCCGAGAGGTTTTTAGGGGTGTTAAAGAAGGCTTTTCCCAGAGTACGTTGTCTGACTCTAGCTAGAGCCGGACATTTGCACAGAAAGTGCTCGGGGGTTTCTGTCTCGATTTCTACCCGGCGAAAAAAAAAGAAAAGGAAGAGACTGATGTTGTATTTAAATAGTTTCTTGATCTTGTCGCGATAGCGAACACAATTTACTGCTATGGTCTGACCAGCGACTTTTTCAAATAATAATGACCCAATGATGCCGCAGGCTCGCAGATCTCGAGACGTCGTGCATTTGTTGCATTTATTTCTTCACAATCTCTCCTGGATTTTCGACTTTGAACGTTTAACAAAGCCATCAAATTGGAAGTAAATCCCATAGTTGAAGACGATTTAGTTTGAGGAGTTACTTACGACTTGGTGTTGTTCCACAACCCATTCAATCAGCTTATTGTGTTGTTCGTAGTCAGTAAGCTTAAGTTCATGAGTCAATAACTCTTTGTATGTGAACTTTTCATGTGAATATACTGCTTCGTCTTCTCCAAATGTCTCGTGCGTGGGACAACCTGTCCGTCCACGACGAGTTTCAGTTTGATGCGGCTATTGCGCTGGCGGTGTCATTGTGCCATTTTTATGTTTTGAAAATGATCGTACGATCAAGTCGATACACAATGCGTTCAATCCGGGTTACCGAAAGTTGTTGACTGTTTTTTTCTCCTGAAGATGATGTAGACGAAGTATATTTTTACAGGGTGACCCCACATCTCATACAGCTGGTAAAGCATTGACTGATACCTCGAAATGGAAACTTAAAGGATCTTAACCAAAACAGTTCGAGATATAGTTCAGGGCCTATGAAGGGTTCTGATGCTCCTTTTCTTGCCAGGGTGTCGGCCATTTCATTGCCTTCTATCCCCGTATGACCAGATATCCAGCAGAATTTTACTTTGTTTCTCCTGCTCAACTCTTTGCTCTTTAAGATTCTGTAGGCATTCTAGGCTGGATTTGATGATGTCGGAGTCTAGTGCCATGATAGCAGCTTGACTGTCAGACATTATTGCTATGTCGCAGTTGGTATAGTTCATGATGCACCTCCCATTGTGTCGTTCCTAATTTTTTAAGTTAATCATCGATCTGAGTCAGTGAGCGCCGTGGCCGTGTGGGTTCGTGTGTCGACCCATGAGCATTAGACTTTCACAGTCTAGGTTCGGAACAAAGTTCAGAGAAACAATTTTTCAAAAAAAAAATGTTCGCGGCTCCACCTCTTTCGAGCCACTGACAGATCTCAAACTGTCTAGAAAAAGCTTCTCAATCTCGCCGTTCGGAACCGGCATTAAACTGTAGGTCCCCTCCACTCGTGAGAGAACAATAGCACGCACAACACGAGTGGTTGCTGAGAAGCTAGGCCCAGGTCCACCTCGGACTGTAGCGCCGCCATTATTATTATCGATCTGAGTCAGTAGCACTCTTCGACACTCCCTATCACCCCCGATTTTTTTCTTCATTTTCGAAATAACGACAATTGAAGCATGTGCCTGGATTCTTGCAAACTCGGTTTCACTGTGGCGACTCACTTATCGCCTCGTCTCTTTCAGCAGCTCATATCATCTCAGTTGGGTTTTTTGGTTGGTTTAACATTGGTGGGCGCCGTGGCGAAGTGGGTAAGTGCGTCGACTACTACGCTCGAGGTCGTCGGTTCGAATCTCGAAAAAAAACATCAAACATTTTTTCACGGCTCCACCTCTTTCGAGTCACTGACAATGCTCAAAGACTATAACTGTGTAGTAGAAGCTTCTCAATCTCGCCGTTCGGAGTCGGCATTAAACTGTAGGTCCCCTCCACTCGTGAGAGAAAAATAGCACGCACAACACGAGTGGTTGGCTGAGAAGCTAGGCCTAGGTTCACCTCGGACTGTAGCGCCGCCATTATTATTATATTATTATTATTATATTAACATTTTTCGTTATCACCCTCGTCTGACTGTTGTCTTTGCGACCGACGACTTAGTTAATTGGCCATTTTCAAGAGACTGATTGCCTCTTGGCAGAGGCTATGGGAGAGACAAGTATCACAAGAAGGCTTACGTATCCTCATCTTAATTTTGAATGTTGGCGCAGCTTCTTGTATCACTGACGCAAAGTCCCTCATCTGAAGCAAAGTTTGGTTATCTTGGGAATGTCCCACCGATTCCCTATCGCGTGAGTGACTTGGTCACTCATAATAAAAGCGACGCACATATCGACACTTTCTGGCTAATCAGTTGGAAAGCAAATTCCTCGCTTGACCTTTTTGGCGCTCCAACGTACAGATTTAATTTTTTTCGATAAGCATTTGCTGCTGGGAAACAAGGCAAACCATGGACTGCTGTTGCCCGAGACATTCAGTCATCCCTTGCAAGCTCGGCGACAAACGACGACATTTCAGAAGTCGCTGGAATCACACAAGAGGTACGACAAAGGGCCCCTCGCCCGTTTAGTTTCAAGATCTCCCACCTCGTCTTTTCAGACCATCTCCGTGCAGCATGTTGACGTTAGCTTTTTGTGCTCTTCTCCTGGTTGGAGTCTATTCTGGCCAGGGAACACCGACAACATATACCGCTTGTGCAGTGAATAGTCTGTGCGTTAGGTCTGATTTGTGCAGCAGAGTATATAAGGAAAATGCGCTCAATGATAAGTGTGCCGCCACGCAGGTGTGCTGCCTCATCCAGGACATACTAGTAAGTGCTCCGCTTCTGATTTCTGTATAATTGCTAATCGCATTTGAACTTCCATTTTACGAGTGCAGAGCACCCCATCACCAAATCAACGAAGAAAAAGTGAGCCTCTTAATCCGAAATGTGGTCACCGCAATATCCGAGGCCTCATGGGCATGATGGCCACGACCATGAGTGCTCCAAAAGAGAACGAAGCTGAATACGGAGAATTCCCATGGACCATAGCGGTTCTGCAAACGCGGCAAGTCCCTGGAATGGTTCAAATCCGGTTTCACTGTGGCGGTTCACTTATTCATCCCCGAGTCGTTTTAACGGCCGCACATTATATGACGAACGGAACTGCGGACAGCTTCCTGGCCCGTGGCGGTGAATGGGAGCCACACAGTACCGCAGAACCCCATCCTCATAGAGACATAGGGGTGAAGGAAATTGTCCTCCACGACAAATTCAACCAAGATTATCTCACCTACGATGCTGCTTTGCTCATCTTGCAGTACTCGTTTGTCATCACTCCGCACATCAACACGATTTGCCTTCCGGAAGCTGGAATGATTTCACCAACTGAAGGGTGCTTTGTCGCTGGTTGGGGCACACAAGCCTTTCAAACGAACATGTATCCGACGAAATTAAAAAAGATTGATTTGCCGGTCCTGTCCACAGACGAGTGCAATGAAAAGTTGAGAGAGACTCGTTTGGGGAGATATTACGCCCTGCATAGCAGCTTCATCTGTGCTGGCGGTGAAGTGGGCAAGGACGTCTGCACGGGTGACGGGGGTTCGGCGTTGATGTGCCCGATTCTGGACAAAGCGAACTACTACTACCAGGCTGGTATCGTGTCTTGGGGAATCGGATGCGGGGAAACCAATGTTCCTGGAATTTATGCGAATGTGGCGAGTTTTAGGCCGTGGATTGAGAGGATACTGTTTGAGAAGAATTTGATTGAAAAAAGAGTGTATCTTTAAAAGTGTTGGTCTTGAACAGGGTGACCGGGTAAGGACGATAGGAAAATAAATTTAAATAAAACATCAACGGAGTGAGGTATGCAATTGATTCTGGTCTTATTTTGAAGCTACATTCATGTCATTTTGTGTATGGAAGAAGAACATGATTCAAGCGGTCGGTCTAATTTTTGACGACTCGGTCCAATATGTGCGGCGTTATTCGGGCAATAGCGTCTCAAAAGTTGGCCTCGAACATCTTCAAAGTGGTTGGCTTCTAAACGTAGACTAAGGACTGATGTGCGACTGGATGGCGCAGTCGGTTAAGCGCCTGCCCCAAATTCGAGGGGTCCTAGGTTCGAATCCCAGTGAAATCGAATCTGTTCCAGTCACCATTTGCTGTTGGGATCAAATTAACGGCACTGGAGTAGGTTGCTACCTGGCAGTGCAATGGACCAGTTTTGAGTCTGAGTGATCCACAGTAGGATTTCAAGATCATCAAAAAAAAAAAGGACTTGATGTAACCACAGTGAAAATAATCGAGTTGTGTCAATTCGTATTCAAAGAACGTTCTGTCTCGGCTGCATAGGGGCCTTCCCTAGTACGCCTGGCTCTGCTCTTAATGCACTACTGAATCTGGGGCTGCACTCTCAAGGGCATTTTCCGTTGAAAAAAGTGGTTTTTGGTACAACTCGCACTGGAGTTCCAATGGTCTTGCGCATCACATTTCCTTTGACCCCTGTCTTATGGATATGCCGTCTGATGCACGGACGTCAGTACTCCAGTGCGAGGGACATACAAGGTCGACTCTCCCTGTACTCAGGACTAGCTCTGGCCCAAATCTGAGACAGGAAAGGAATGTAGATCTTCACGGACGGCTCCAAGACCAATGAAGGATCTGATACTGGTGCCTTCGTGGAGAGCGACAACTTTAGACTGCACACCTCGTTAGGTAAAATTGCGTCGGTTTTCCAAGCGGAAAACTATGCGATCTTAATGGCCACGAACTACATTGAGAAGAAGAGGTGGAAGGGGCGAAGTATATGTACCTGTATCCGACAGCAAGCTCAGCTTTGCCTTTTAAGGCCTTTTTTTTGTCGGAGGTTTTTTTTTTTGAAACACTGCACTGGAGCACTCAGACCCAAAACTGGTCTATTGCACTGGCAGGTAGCTACCTACTCCAGTGCCGTTAATTTGGTCCCAACGGCAACTGGGTGACTGGACCAGATTCGATTTCACTGGTATTCGAACCTGGGACCCCTATAAAATATATAAAAAAATATATATAAATACCCCAGTAGCGTTTCAAAAATCCTGTGAAGGTTAGGTTGAAGTGGCTGACTGTGGATAGCAGTCACACTTAGGCCAATTTAGGCCCATTGTGATACCACGCGGATCTGATGTTACCTATCCAAAAAACCATTTGGTGCTTTCAACGAAGCTCTTTAGTTGATTAATGCCGACATTGTGCAATTCGCTCAAGTCGTTGAAGAAGTAGGCTCCAAGGTGTTTCTTCCTGCGAGAGGAGAGAGCGCTACAAGTGCAGAGGAGATGCGTTATGCTTTCCTCTTCTTCTTCGTCTCTCCACCTCCTGCAGAAATCATTGTGAGGGAGTCCCATTCTTGAGGCGTGAGTGCCAATGGCACAGTGTCCTGTGATAACGCCAATGAGAGTCCTTAGGGATGACCTGTTCATTCCAAGAAGATAGACTGCACGTTTAGATCTAGTTTAGGCCAAATTTGGTTTGTGATGAGGCACATAGTGCCATCTGACCATCTTGATGTTTTTTGTTGTTTTAAATGCATTTGTTTTATTTTTATCTTTAAAAATCTTATGTTCTAGGCAAAAATACTTAAACTAGATATGATAAATGGTTTCTTATACTATCTTACTGGCCCTATGCGGGCACTCTAAGTTAATCTAGGAATTTTTAATTTATTCTGCCTTTCGGCTTCTTTTGTAATTTTATATATTTTAATAATACTAAAAGAATACTTATACTAAGAAAAACTTAAATAAAAACTTAGTAATCTAAACAATTTTTTTATTTATGTTCTTAACCTAACTTAAAATTAGCTTACCTAACTTAAACTAACCTAAACTAAACTAAACTATCTAAAATTTTTTTTTTTTTTTTTGGGTTTTTTATATTTTTTTTCTTAAATTTACCCTAGTCTAATTCCCTAACCTAAATGTAAGTTTGCCATAAGGGACCAACAGTTAGCTGATTAAGCTGGCGACAGCTGGGACGTTTGATGGGGCTGCAACCACCAGTAGAATCCAGGAACTTTGTCACACTCCGCTCTGTTGCGAAAAGAGATAGATCTGCTGAACCGGAGATCACCCGGACTAACGCTTGTGACATCGCTCTCGTAGAGGAGTCGCCTATCCACCGTCCTTCGCACCACGTGGTAGATCAATGGACATCCCTCTGCATTCTGGATTAAGCCAATCCGGTCAAGGAACAAGAACGCTTCCGGTGGAATGAATCCACTTCGGCGAGCGTTCTCATGATATGCTTCATTGGGGTAGTAGGCTCCAAATATCAGCTCATTTTCCGAGGTCATAGTTCGTGCAACGTGCCTTCGAATCAGCTTAATAATAAAATTATCCACCCTGTTCACGTTTGCTTCGTTATACAAGAACTCGTTGGAATAGAATTTCTTGTACTCAGATTCTGGGGTTCTGTATTTCTTGAGACATGCCCGGAGACACTGCCTCTCGAACATCCTCATCTTTTCCATCTGGGAAGGACTCACGTTAAACCACACTGGACAACCGTACGCCATGACTGGCCGGATGAGGGCCATGTAGCAGATTACCATCACCCTGGTCAAGTTGGCTGCTATAAAACAAACCTCTTGCCACAGCAAAGGCCTTCCTAGCATTTGTCAGAGCAGTAGCTATATGTCTGTCGAAATATAGATACTGATCCAGCCAAATGCCCAGGTACCTTACTACACTTTTCACTGCTAACGGCTCCCCTTGCGGGTTAACTATGCCGAACTTGCGCCAGTTTTTTTTCGTGTCCCTTGAGGCCTTGTATAACGGAGTTCGGAAAAGGATGGTTTCACACTTCTGGTAGTTGATTTTCAACTTCCAGTCGTCGCAAAATCGGTGAATTTTATCGAAGTCACGTTGCAGGAGGATGTTGATAATCTCAACCTTCTGCGCTGTCCTGTACGCCACCAAGTCATCGGCGTATGCAATTAAGTTCTGCATGGAGCCAACCAGTTCACTGGTGTAAATAGTGAAGAGGATTGGTGAGTTAACTGCACCCTGCTGAAGCCCATTTTTTATTTGGAAAACTTTGGTAGAAGTCATGTTGCCACTTTTAACAACAAAACTTCTACCTGTTATCATGTCATAAATCGTGTAAAGCAGTGACTTGCTTATACCCATCCTCGTCAACTTAAGGAAGAGACCTTCTAACCATACGGTGTCGAATGCCTTTTCCAAGTCAACGAGGCAGGCCCCGGTGCACTGGGTTTTTGCTTTATTCCATTGAATGTCCGACACCAATTTTGACGCGGCATGTACAGTATCATGCCCCGCCCTAAATCCAAATTGGTTATTCGGTATTATTTTTCTGTCCTCAGCCCACTGTATCAGAACTCTATTGACAATTTTCTCGAAAACTTATTGCTTATGCAGGGTTTTTTCCAATAAGTAAGCATTAGAAGTGGGCGCCGTGGCCGTGTGGGTTCGTGCGTCGACCCATACGCATAAGACTTTCACAGTCTAAGTTCAATTCTGACCATCTTGAGTTAGTGTTCCTGTGAAAAAATCGCCAAAAATCGAAGAGCCGTCCGAGCCGTCCGTCACTTTCAAAGTAGAAGCAGGTATGTTTTCGTCCCTTATCGTTCCGTTTTCGACATTATTTTCCTCATTGTCAAGTGTTGCATACGCAGAAAATCTTGTCTGCCAAGGCTGGTTGCTCAGTCGCTTGTAAACACCGTCAGTTAGGTTAGGAGGGCTATATACTGTTGCCAGCAACACTGTGTATGCCCTGTAACAATTGCATGTTTTCCGAGGATTAACGCAGGGTCAACATGCAATTACCAAAACCACCCTGGGTCAGGGTCAGGTATCTGAACCTTCGCCACATCGCTGAGCTCATGAAAGAGCCTTGCTTTTAAGTGAGTGAGCCGTCGTTCTTGTAGAGCAGGGCAGTGGCAAAGGAAATGCTCCATTGATTCTTCTTCATCCCTACAGCTTCTACAGAAATCGTTCGCCGGGAGGTTTAGTCTCTTAGCCAATGAACCTATCGTGCTGTAGGAGGGTGGATAGTATTGTCGGCCGATTCTGCGCCTGAACTTGAACCTGTCCGTGCCAGTTCATCTGCCTTTTCGTTTCCTTCAATGCTGGAGTGTCCAGGAACTCAGCACCGAAGGATTTTGTAGCGGTTCAGCCTTTTAAGCTCTTTAATGCAGTCGATGCTCATGAGGTGTTAACCGAATCCATTTTGTTCAGGATGGATTTAAGACGGGTCATTGATTTTGACCCACAGAACAGAGTTGAATTAGCTACATGTTAGAAAAAAGAATGTCTGCTTTAAGCTTTTAAGCTCTTTAATGTTGTCCTTGACGGATTTGGAGTTTACGAGATGGGAATTCAATGCCTTCAAGGCCGCTTGACTGTCCGAGCAGAAGGTTATTTCCATGTCAGGAAGGTCCATTTGCTGTACAATCTGCGCAGCTTTCTTAATGGCAAAGATTTCTGATTAAAATACACTAGAATAGTCAGTAAGCCGATAGACATTGCTTATTCTTAGTGTCTCACAGAAGATTTCCGCTTCCGTACCACCTTCTGTTTTCGATCCATCAGTGAAAATGGGTGTGAAGTCAGGCTTTTCCCAATCCTGCCTATTAATTAACAAAACATTCGTTAACCAAAATCGTAGTCAACGAAAATAGTAAACCTCCTCCGTGAACACACTGCTCAAAACAAAAATAATAGACAAACCCGAAAAATGTGTTCCAAAATGTCAATGCCATCAATGTCAACACCATTCAATTGTGAAAAGAGAGTAGATACGAATTTACAGCTTTTTCAATCGACCTGAATCCTCAGAGACGTTGCCTCTGTAGCAAAGTGCGTAAATGCGTCTATTCATTTCATTTTTACGCACCACATCTCTCAAGTGACTCAAAAACTTTAACTGTCAAGTAGAAACCTTTGTTTCCATTCGGTTTTCCCTCAACTACAACAACAGACTGTTTGCTGTAGAAGCTAAGCCCAAGCTCACCTTAAGAAGAAAATAAAAACCCATCAAACTTCAGACTTTTCAATTTATATTTGAACCGAAATAGGTGCACACTTCCTCACACAGTCTATCCCTGAGACTGCTCCCTTGCTCCTGCTCAGTGCTAGGGCAATCGTTTTCTTCAACTTCTTCATTCTCATCAATGTCCAAGGGAAATTCATCGTTCTTGCTAAGATTGTGCAACACAACGCAGGCCCGTATGAAATGACAAATTTTTCCAACTCCTCTCAGCTTGCAATGCTTGAGCTGTTCGAATCTGCGTGTGAGCAGTCTAAATGCATGATCTACGGTCGTCCTGCCAGCATTTAGCTTCTGGTTGAAGAACTTTTGCTTTGGCGATAAGTTGCCGTCGTCACGATATGGAGCTAGTAAATACGGTGAGCATGTATATGCGGTGTCGCCCAAAAGAAATTCATCACTTCGACATAGACTCGGCAATCGGCGGTATATAAAGGACTTCTCGAACACCTTGTTATCTTTGATGGGGCCGGGAATTCCAACGGAGATGTCAATGAATTTCATATTTTCGTTGCAAATTCCCTGAAGGCATAAACTTGACAATTTCTTTTTTTCGAGGTACACCCTCTGTCTATGGTTCGTTTGGTTTGGAAGGTCGATTCTAACTCGTCTGCAGTCTATGATCCCTGGAAAAGATATGCATTTGAAAAAGAAACAAAACTGTTAAAATCTTGGTGGGATTTAGTACCTATGACACCTTGGAGTCCGGTTTTGCTTTTCATAACGTCGCGAGTTTTTGCTTTTTCCTCCTCGGCAGGCCATTGGATGACCATTTCGGAGAGTTTACTGAGGAAAGTTAACACCCGAAATAGCACCAAGCTTATAGACCCCAAAGGAAGCCCAAATTTAACGCTAACATCTCGGTAAGAGCATTTAGCGTGGCCGGCAAAGAATAGAAAAGTCGCAAATTGCGTTTTGGGCGTATACACTTTCCGTCTGTCTATTTTAAGATATTCATCCGATTCGGAAAACATCACCACCAACTGGTCGTAGAGCGTCCGAGTTATGCGGAAATGCTTCATAAATTTTTTGTCAGTATATGACAACAATTTTTCGTCAAAAGTTCTCGTCCTCGGCATATTACGAAGAGCAGAAAATGCAATATTTATAACAGTTTCACCGTCAGTAGAATCTGTTGTGCAGGAACTGCACGAACTGTCTTCACTCTTGCTGTCTTCTTCCAGTTCGTCTAAGACCAGCCTC
Source organism: Myathropa florea (assembly GCA_930367185.1). Lineage (NCBI taxonomy): Eukaryota > Metazoa > Arthropoda > Insecta > Diptera > Syrphidae > Myathropa > Myathropa florea. Next base: position 124,041,618 of record OV884002.1, on the reverse strand, counting down.
TCAAGCACATTCGTTGTCATTTTTTTTTTTTTTTGTCAGGAAATTAAACAATTTAAACGATTTGCTCGAGAGAACTTCAAAAAGAACCAATTTCGACTCAACTTTTAGCAGATAAATTGTTTGCGTTCTAATTTGCACTGACATTTGTCATTTTTTGCGCGGTTGTTTGCCGATCAATGGCGCTGTTCAATAAGGATGTTCTGAACAATTGTTCAATGGCTCTGTTCAATGAGGCTGTTCCGAATAAATTATTAAATGGCTTTGTTCAATGCTCAATTTCCTTTCAACATAACCAAAAAAGAAAATTGTTTCCGGTGACTCAGATTCTCATCCTCGTCTCTCACCTTGGATTCTACTTGTAAATAGCCACAACCTGACCCTCTTGAGTCTTATTTTTCTTTATTCTGTCGGCAAAGAACCCCGTCCTACTGAACAGTGTTGTGCCTGCTGTCAAAATCAGAGGCGCTTGGTTGTTCCACAGCCTTAATTCATTCTGGGGAATTAATAAGGATACCAAATAGGACTGAATGAACTGATTAAGTATGAGATAATGTACGAGATGCGTGGCACATGTTAGTACCCCACACCTGTACCCACAAGAGGACAAACCAGGAGATCAAACTTAATTCTAAAATGGATCAGATAAATGAATGTGAAGCGTGTCTGTGGGATGATCGAGTGTGTGAGGCCCACGACCAACCTGGATTGAGTCGGATTAACTTGAGAACACGCATCTCTCAGACTGAAAAGTCGCATCGGTGGTAGATGCTACAATAGCGTTTAGAAAGGTGATTCAACATTCTTGGAATCATATCCATTAAAAGGGCATTAAGGTTTAAATGTCCAAGGGTTCGCTCCGAATATCGCAGATTATTATTCCCTCGTGCTACTTCCGGAATACCGCATGGCCTCCATCGTATTCTTTGAGTGTGTTGTGCACGAAACCAGACCAGGAACTGGCTTGTTATTCACCCACGAGCCTCTACTGTGATGTCATTTCCGACATGGACACTTACTTTTAGTTTTAATTCCCCAACACAATCACGGTCGGAATTCAGAACACGGATTTCTATTTTTACAACCTGAATTCACAGTTTCGAACAGGGGCATAAGTGAACCTCGACTATTTCAAAGTTGTTAACAGCGGCAAGGGCAAATTAACATTGACTCCCTCAACTCCAAGGAACAAGCAACCCACTCCTCTCCTAGCACCAAACACCACCACAGAATAACCAACCAAATCTGTCATTTTGGGGGAACAATCCCCTCTGTCGATATATTTATTCTTATCGTTTACAAAACTAGGTACGTGTATAGACGTTTGCCAAAAGTAAAAAAAAAGACAAAATCTGAACTGCTGGCAATGGAACGCTTAAATAGACTATCTTGTGCTAACTCTACTTCAGTGCTGTACTGTGGGAATGTATTTTGGATGTAAACTAAGGAAACATGTCTCCAGAGATTCATTTTGGACGGAATTCGTGGATTTAAGTCCCATTCAATTGCTTATATGTAAGCAAATCTTAACAAAGGCACTTCGAGCGTCTTTCCCTCTTAAAAACTAATTTGCTACGCCAACGTTGCATCTTCAATTAGACGTGCAGTAGCCACGCGACAAGGCAAATAACTCCGGATGTAATTGCCACAGCTGCAGTGCTTGGCGTTAGGAAGCCCGATGAATTACAACCGTCCTTGCTGTTGCAGGTGCAATATTCCATGAAAATGTTGTAGCTTCCAGTGCGCATCAAACAGAACCGCTCATCACCCTCGATACCAGGCTCTCCCATGTATGCGCAACTTCTGAAGTATCTCCATTCACCAGCGACTGAAAACACACTCGTTCTTCACATTTTGAATCCCAAGACATTGTCAGAGAATTACTCACCCTTTTGGCGAATCTTCCGACACATAGTTGCATCAACACCTGGCAGATGTGATAGCTGCTCTTCCTGCGAGCAGTCTTTGATGGCGAGGGTACTGTTGTCGAAGGGATCACCACATTTTGGATCGTTGTCTGAACGGCAATCCCAGCATTTAATGGCCAAACCTGGGCGTAAACAGGTGAATTGAATTAGTCGTCTTTCAGTCAGGATGACGTTGTTTATTGACTTACCTCCTTGGATTACAAATAGAATGGCGAAGATTGTGCACGCAATCGAATATGAAATATTCATTTTGATTTGTCAAAAAGGAATAAAATTCAAACAAAATAAAGAGAAATTAATTCAAAAATAAACTAAGTGCCCCCGCCCAACAGCAAATCTGATGGTATTTCATAAATGACATTTACCATTTAGCGTCGGGGTGTTTTCTTCTGGACTACATTGTCGACATTGAATTTTTTTCTTTACAGCGGCTGTTTAGGGTCGGCAGGGTGCTTCAAATCGGTGAACGAATTTATTGTAACATCCGAACTAAAGTGAAATTCTGGATCTGGAGTATAGTAAAGTGAATAGAAAAATTCTTGAATATCAAATCAATTATGGGCTTTGATAAAATTAATTCTGGCTGTATATTTAACCATTTCAACTGTCAACCTTCGCCCCGACTTGAATAAAGCCAATCAAAGGTCATTTTCGTACGAAGAACACTTCTCTTCTTCTTCCAACTTCACTCCAGGGGCAGTCCGCAGAGCAGAAATGAAGTAGTAATCAAGCAGTGCTACTCCATCTTTGTTCCATTGACTTCTTTTTTTGTTTTGATCGTTTTTAACCAATATTTTCTTCCATATTTTGTTATAAATGTTGGTTTCCTTCGTTTGTTCAGCTAGAAAAAAATCTCATATATATAAAAAACTCATATCTTCAGGTTTTAAAAATTATTACAGGTTCTGTACCCGTAATTATAAGCAAGAATAGTTTTAATCACTCAAAAATAAAATGAACACTCTTTTTTGCCGACAGTGTTTCTCGACCTACCTTACCTACACTGTGCAACAGGTTTCTGTTTCTGTAAACATCAACGCCAATAACCAACCAGTGACGAAGAACATTTGACAACTGTCATTCACAGCAAACGAATCTCAACCCAAACAAACGAACTCCAAGTGCCTTTTAGTAAATAAGTCCTAATTAAAGAAATCAAACGAAAATGACTCACAATAATTCGCTATTGCTCACAATCACTCTTCTTTCCATTCTCATCATTCCTGGTAAGTAAATACCCATGAACCTCGCACATGAAGAACTTCGTCGCACCGTCTTGTTGGGTGTGGTTACCTCCATCGCTCAATTAAAAAGTGCATTCGAACTTTTCACCTCTTAATTACTCGATTCTCCTACGTTTCAGCCTTGGCCATTAGGTGCTATCAGTGCTCATCTGAGCAAGATGGCAAGGGTCACGATAGCTGCGGTGCCTACAAGAGATTCAACAAAACGGAGCACATTCCAATTGAATGCAACAGCGATGAGTCCCACATGCCCGGATCGTTCTGCATGAAGGTCGTCCAGCAAGGTCCAAGGGGATTCATTTGTAAGTTCATGATCCGGATGACACAACTGAAATGGTGTGTAATTTGCTTTTGATCTGTTTCAGGGGATGGAAGGTGGCGGCAAGTGATCCGTCGCTGCGCCTCTGTGTCCGACACTGGTGTCACTGGTGTCTGCAACTGGGGTGTCTACGAAAACGGAGTGTATTGGGAGGAATGCTACTGCTCAAGCGACAGTTGCAACGGAGCCAGCACCTTGAGGCTATCAATTGTCGGATTCCTGTTGTTCGCCGGCCTGCTAATGATTAGATAGAAGTTCAAGACAAAGTTTCACGTTGAAACAGCACACATTCCGTCCACATTTTTGTATTGTTTTATTTAGAATCTAAGCAACATTTTTACAACTAGACAAATTTTCAAAGATCCCGTAGGAGCAACTAACGCCGTCCAATTTATAATGCACTGTAGATGTTAAGATGTAAAGTCCGAAATAAACGTGCCTCTTGGCACACGAATGTACAAGTTCGTTTCGACTCAGAATTCATACGAAAGAAAACCGTTCTCTTCCCAACCCAGCTCTGGCTGGTAGGTGACTGCGAGGTAGACGAGCATTCCAAGTCCGGGAATGTTCTTGGTGGCCACGAATGTTCGACGGTCTGGGGACCACAGTGCAGTCTCCTTTATTTCATTGAACTTACGGTCCTTAAACTGGAGGGGAATGATCAACAAAAGTCCAATCACGGAGAGCGAGTTAACTTGCCCATGTGTCGTATTCCTTTGGCTGTGTCTGATGGGTTCTCATAAGAACCTTAAGCAGATAATTGGTGAACGTGTTTCGATGGAATTTCACTTCCAAACTCTCTGAATTCAGTGCCTCAGCCCGAGCAATCAACCGTGATCCGATTTCGCGATCTGGAAGAAATTGAAGCAATTCGCAGATTTCTTTGGACTTCATCTTTCTAACCTTCTGCTCTTTTCAACTGATTGATGATGCGTCGCGCATGTCTGATGTCGGACCAAAAAATTGTGTCGAGCTCCTCCAGAAAGTTAACCGTCGATGATGCACTACTGGAGTCTGTGGACATATCCAAACGTGTTCCAAAAGTCTGTTAATTTACGAAAACTAAGAATAGGATAAAAAAAACGTTGGTGTGCGTTTGTCAGATTTATGATGCGGGATAACTTGATGATTCGACAGAACAGAGTGCACGAGATAATATTAAACGATGCTGAGTTTACAAGAAAGAAACTCTCTTCCAGAACGCAAACTGCCGAGGGACCAGTCTTCTTAACAAGGTCTGCAAAATGTCGTCTGACCTGTGAACCTGTGGAGGTATTTCTGAATATCGTACGAAAGACGACCCATAGAAGCCTGTCTAGATAAATATCTTGTCTCGGGGTTAATTTGGATTCTAAACCAGGGAATCAGTGTACGCCTCCTTTGCGAATCACTAATGTCGTAGTCGAAAACACTCTTCCTCGGAGAACCACTGATGTTGCTTTGGACATGGGCGATTTAAAGTAGCCGACGCATTGTTGTTGTCTAGTTCGTCTTCCTCGCAGATAGCATCAAATATTTAACATTTAACAATCACTTCCACTGCCTTGATTATCCTCCAGCTTTGGGCTCCTTACGCGTTTGTAAACAGGTTTGTAAAATGATGTTTGTTCATTGCGTCAGGTTTCAGTCCATTTCTTCCAATGAAATTAAGCTGTTGGTTTATTGTTATCCGCTCCGTATGCCACAAAAGGGGATATTCAGTCTTATACGTCAAATTCAGACATATGTACATTCATTCACACAAGAAGTAATCATTCTCGTCCCCCAACTAGACCTAGCCAACCTCTCAGCAGAGACATGACGTAACTAAGGCAGTTGTTTCTAGCGACAACCGCGAGGAGCTTCTCGTCGCACCACCACTGTCCGAAAAAGTTAGGGTACCGGGTGATCCCCCTTGGCAAATGATCGAACTGCAAGATCACCCTGGCTTCCACCTGCGACAAATCTCTTAAACGCCGCAAACATTTATTCACTCATTCATTTCTCGTGGTCCGCATGTTCCACTAAAGGGGTCGCGATGGCAATGCATGCACGCGAAGTCTCCAGACCAGCCGATCCTACGCCATCGACTCAAATTCATCAAGAGTTACTAGATGGAATTCATTCAAGGCACGCTTTGGAAGTCCTGGTGATGGGAACAATCGTGCCACGTGACGGGGCCCGGACATAACGCCAAGCGACATAAAGCCAATTTCCAGCTTTGGCCTTATGTCCTTTTTTTGTCTTATATCACTTTGATAAAGCGACATAAGGCCAAGTTTTAAGATTTGGCCTTATGTCGCTTGGGGTTATGTCACGACACCCCACCTGACCAAGCCATCGAAGCAAAGGCCTTTCCGTTCAAAGAAACAGCTGCTCAACATTGAGTTTCCTGTGAACTGCCGTGTTTCTCACCCTTTTCCGGCGAGTAACTCCCACATCATGGGATGTTCCACTCAACACAACGGATGATGATAGAAGAGAATACCGTCCCCCCGACCTAGACGAAGTCAAGATAGCGATATCGAGACTGAAGTCTAATAAAGCTGCTGGTGCAGATAGTCTGCCCGCCGAAATGTTTAAAGCAGCTGGAGGTGATCTGGTAGGGCGCATGCACCAGCTCATCTGTAAGATATGGTCGGAGGAAAGCATGCCCGATGAGTGGAATCTCAGTATCGTTTGCCCGATCCACAAGAAAGGAGACCCCTTTGACTGCGCCAACTATCGAGGGATAAGTCTCCTTAACATCGCCTACAAAATCTTCTCTGCCGTTTTGTGTGAACGCCTGAAACCATTCGTGAACAAACTGATAGGTCCTTATCAGTGTGGTTTCAGGCCCGGGAAGTCCACCATCGATCAAATCTTCACACTGCGGCAGATCCTGGAGAAGACCCAAGAAATGCAAATTGACACACACCATCTATTTGTCGATTTCAAGGCCGCATATGACAGCGTGCATAGAGACGAGCTATACAGCGCCATGTCTAGTTTTGACATTCCTGCTAAACTCGTCAGACTGAGCAGGATGACGATGGAGAACTCTCGCTGCTCCATCAAGGTCGGTAACGAACTCACCGAGACCTTCAATGTCAAAAAAGGTTTTAGACAAGGCGACGCGCTGTCATGTGATTTCTTTAACATCATTCTTGAGAAGATCGTGCAAAACTCACTGGCCAACACAAGAGGCACGATCTTCCAAAAGTCCGTTCAACTGCTAGCTTACGCGGATGACATTGACGTGATTGGGAGAACACAGCGAGCCGTCAATGATGCGTTTGCTGGCATTGAAACGGAAGCGGCTAAAATGGGTCTGGCGGTAAACGAGGGCAAAACAAAGTATATGCTGTCATCGAGAAAGGACGCACAACATCGACGACTTGGCCAGAACGTCACCATAGGCAGCTATAACTTTGAGGTAGTAAAGGACTTCGTCTACCTTGGCTCCGCGGTTAAGAGTACAAACAACATCAGTACCGAGATCAAACGCAGAATTACTCTTGCCAACCGCTGTTTTTATGGGCTCAAAAGGCAATTGAGTAGTAGAGCCCTCTCTCGGAAGACCAAGTTGACTTTGTATAAGACCTTGATCATCCCAGTCCTGCTTTACGGTGCAGAGGCATGGACAATATCCCAAGCGGATGAACAGTCTCTTGGTCTTTTCGAGAGAAAAGTTCTGCGCGCGATCTTTGGTCCTGTTTGCGTTGATGGAATTTGGAGGAGAAGATTCAACCACGAACTGTATGGGCTGTACAGCGACATGAGTCTAGCCAGGCGTCTACGGATCCAACGCCTAAGATGGCTAGGCCATGTTGAGCGTATGGACAACTTAGCTCCGGCCCGAAGAGTCTTCGACTCTGAGCCTGTGGGACAACGCAACAGAGGACGTCCACGAACAAGGTGGCGCACACAAGTCGAGGGGGACCTCTGCCGGCTTGGTGTGCGAAACTGGAGACAGCTGGCGAAAGATCGTGCTGGCTGGAGAGGCATGTTGAGTGAGGCCCAGGTCCACCTCGGACTGTAGCGCCCTAAGAAGAAGAAGAAGAACTCCCACATCAGCACGAAGAAATCTCATCTCGGCAGATTGTATTCGCGATCTTATTCTTTCGGTCATTACGCAAATTTCATGACCGTAGGTGAGAGTTGGAACTAATACAGTTTTTTTTTAATTTATTTTTATTTTTATAAATAATTAACATTTATTTCCCTCATACAATATGTTTATTCAATTTTCTAAAGACGCTTTGTGTCTTGATTTTGTTTGGATCTAACAAAAAATTTTATAAATTTATTTTATACATATACATATACTATATATCAATAGATTTACATATCCTTATATATTTCTGCTTTTATTTATGCATGTTAACCCGTTAATTTTGTTGTGAAACTCAACGTTTTCAGTTTTTTTTTCTTTTGTTAAATTTTATTTTTGATACTGTGGCTTGCTGTTGTACAAAATACATTTTTCTTGTTTCCTTTAAGTTAACTGTTTTAATTTTGCATTTAATTCTTATTTAATTGATCTATGAACATTGATGTGTTTGATTAAGAGGAGATATATATCTTTTGTATGTATCTTTGTACATTTGACATGAATGTTGAAACTATTTTGGCTATGAACAGACGTGGTTATACATTCATAAGTTGGCTATTGGAAAGGCATGATGATACCTATTGGTATCTATTTGATGTGTGGCTTAGATGTCGTTTAGAGATCCGGTAAAAGCACTTAATTGGGCATGGGAACTTTAGGCAGACTAAGGGGAAATGGAAAACAACTTTTCTGACATCGACTTCCTATATCATTCTCAATCAGTTTGCATTTCACCAAATATCAGGGGAAAATGTTGCCATCTTCGATAGACTTTCATAGTTACTACGTAGTATTCAAAAAGATCTTTCGGAATATGAAGAGACGATGAATAAAGAAAAGGCTCAGTAGCGTACCTGACATACAAATATACACACTTATTCCCAAGCAAGCCTTGCTTAAGGCAGACCTGAATCGACAATAAAGACAGACTTTCCGAGTAGAGGCTCAAACAAACCGAAGCTCCATCTTACACATTTTTGAATTTAATTTGACGAGGCTGGGAGTGCCTCTAACAAATCTCAAAACCAAAAATGTTCATGCCAAATAAAATTTGAATTTCTTTACCAAAATGTAAATTCGACCTAAGGTTGGAGGAATGATTTGGGAATGATCTGTTACATCTCCAATTTATTCCCTCAGCTTTATGTAAAGTGGGCGCCGTGGCGTAGTGGGTAGGTGCGTCGACTCCTACGCTCGAGGTCGTCAGTTCGAATCTCGAAAAAAACATCAAACATTTTTTCACGGCTCCACCTCTTTCGAGTCACTGACAATGCTCAAAGAGTATAACTGTCTAGAAAAAAGCTTCTCAATCTCGCCGTTCGGAGTCGGCATTAAACTGTAGGTCCCCTCCGCTCGTGACAGAACAATAGCACGCACAACACGAGTGGTTGCTGAGAAGCTAGGCCCAGGTCCACCTCGGACTGTAGCGCCGCCATTATTATTATTATTATTTATGTAAAGGGTGGTCCAACCATAATGCACGATGTTAATTGTGAGTCACACCTTAACGTTAAGTTTTTTTGCCCAACTTAATTTGACATTTCTTTATTTCAGTGTTTGACAAATTCAACCATGAGCAGCGAGTTAAGATTGTTAAAGACTTTTACGAAAATGAGCGTTCAAATCAAAATACATTTCATGCACTTCGTGATATTTTTGGGCAGCACAATCGAACAAATGTGTCCACAGTCGGTAGAATTGTGTGCGAATTTCAGCAAACCGGGTCTGTAGGAAATATGAAAACACCTGTGCATGCTCGCCCAATTCGTTCTGCAGAAAACATTGCTGTTGTTCGCGATAGTGTGGCAGAAGAGCCGTCAACCTCGATTCGTCGTCGTGCCCAACAGTTGAACATCTCAAGAACGTCACTGATGCACATTTTGAATAAAGATTTGAATTTACACGCTTACAAGGTTCAATTGACTCAAGAGCTGAAGTCTACTGACCATTTCGTCAATACGCCGAACTCTACTGACTCTACTGACCGGTGTCGTCAATACGCCGAATGGTTGATTGAACAGTCAAAAGCGAATGGTGACTTTATAAAGAAAATCATCTTCAGCGACGGGGCACACTTTCATCTCAGTGGATTCGTTAATAACCAGAATTGCTGCATTTGGACAAATGATAATCCACGACTGATTGTTGAAAAGCTGGTGCTGGTCCACAAAGAGTGACTGTTTGGTGCGGTTTATGGGCTAGCGGAGTCATCGGGCCGTACTTCTTCGAAAATTAGGTCGACCAAGCAGTTACCGTGAATGGTGTTCGCTATCGCGAGATGATAACGGACTTCTTGTGGCCAGAAATTGAGCATTTGGACCTGGACGACATGTGCTTCCAACAGGATGGTGTCACTTACACACAGTCAACGAAACAATGGCTCTTTTGCGCGGGAAATTCAATGGCCGTGTTATCTCACGTCATGGCGATGTAAATTGGCCGCCACGATCACATGATTTGATGCCGTTGGACTTCTTTCTTTGGGGATATTTAAAAGAAAAAGTGTACATCAATAAGCCAAGAATAATTCAAGAGCTAAAGGATGAGATAATTCTGCACATTAACGACGTTGGACCTCAGTTATGTCTCAGAGTCATTGAAAATATGGTCCATCGGATAGAGGTATGCCACCGAAGCCGTGGCGACCGATATTTTGTTCCACACATAATTGTCATAGATCCTTCTATCACACAAAAAAATGTAAGATAATTCTCTGGAAACTTTTTGTTTTACTTACAATTATCATCGTGCGTTTTCGTTGGATCACCCTTTATAACTGTCATTTGTCAGATTTCTACTGGTAATTTCTTTTTCTTTTTTACTCTTTACTTCGTTGTTGACTAGCACGTGGTTAAGTTAGGTTAGGTTAGGGGGCTGCTAGTGAAATTCACCAACACACTTAGACCATGTTGGTCCACTGTGACACCCATAGTCAGACTACAACCACTGATCGAACGCTCCAGTAATAGAGTGCCTTCAATTTGATCCCAACGGCAAATGGTGACTGGACCAGAGTTGAAAAACCGGATAAAAGCGTATTAACTTTGATTTCACTGGGGTTCGAACCTGGGACACCTCTAACTTAGGGCAGGCAATTAACCAATTGCGCCATCCAGTCGTTGTTAGCACGCGGTTAAGTACAGTACGACTTTTGATCATCATTTTCAGTGACCTGCATGTTCCACTTAAGGGGTCGCGGGGCATCGCACGAACGAGAGATCTCCAGGCCACTCGATCCTCCGCCATCGACTCTAACTCATCAGGAGCTATGCCCAGGCGCAACCAGGGGAGTTTTTGGACTTGGTCCAACCATCTCGTGCTGGGTCTGCCAAGCGGTACTTGATGGAATCGCATTGAAGGCACTCCTCGGAAGTCGTGACGATGGGGACATTCGTGCCACGTGACCAAACCATCGAAGTACAGCTCTTTCCGTACGAAGAAGCAGCTGCCGAACATTGAGTTCCTCGCGCACTGCCGTGTTTCTCACCCTATCCCGGCGAGTAATTCCTACAACAGCTCGAAGAAATCTCATCTCAGCAGCATCTTATTCTTTCGGTCATCACCCAAATTTCATGACCATAAGTGAGAGTTGGGACAAATATTGCGTTAAAAACCGCTAACTTGGCTTTAACACCAACAGATCGACCAAGCTGTTTCAAAATTGACCCAGCTTGGCCAATCCTACACGAAAGCTTAGCATTATTCCTAACATCACTCGCGAAGAAGACCCCGAGATAATTAAAGTCTCGGGACTTTTGTTACAATGGGACTGCACTAACATATAGAGTGCATTGAACAGGCATCTGGAAATAAACATAACCTCGGATTTGTCCACGTCAACCTTCATTCCAGCATTAGTACATACGGCCACAAACCCATCTAGCGCAAAAGAAGATGGCTTACCCTCAACTCTCCCAATGTGAAACATTCCTCGGCTCGACTGCGCTGTAATATCCAGTCCATATATATAATGAAAAGGAGATACTCTGCTTCTATAGTGACCTCTCCACAGGAGTAGGAGCATACTCCTTTGATAATCAGATCAAGCTGAGCAACATAAGCATCAATCAGCTTATCCGCTTCATTGCAAGGTCTTAGTGGTATCACAAAGGCCCCAAGGCCTAAGTGTGCTTGCACTAGTGTAATCGGCCATTAGAACGTATCACAGCCTAACCTAGAAGACGGGTTTTGCTGGTAATGAAGTTTTGGTAAAATACCTGCATGACTTCCGTGTTTCCAGTCTCCTACAAATCGCTCTAGTTGCTGGGTTACGAGTCATTCTAAAGCATTCACGGTGATGTGCTTAGAGTAAATGAGGTGGTTAATAGAGGTTCTCACTGGCCACTGCACGATAGGTGCAATGGCTAAGAAACTAAACCTCCCGGCGAACGATTTCTGTAGGAGCTGTAGGGATGAAGAAGAAATTGAATCTGTGGAGCATCTCCTTTACCACTGCCCTGCTCTACAAGAACGACGGCTTACTCTCTTAAAAGCAAGGTTTTTTCACGAGCTCAGCGATGTGGCGAAGGTTCAGATCCCTGACCTCAGGAAATTTATAACAAGAACGGGGTGGTTTTGGTAATTGCATGTTGACCGTGCGTTTTTTTTTTTCGGAGGACTTTTTGAAACACTACTGGAGCACTCAGACTCAAAACTGGTCCATTGTACTGTCAGGTAGCAACCTACTCCAGTGCCGTTAATTTGGTCCCAACGGCAAATGGTAACTGGACCAGATTCGATTTCGGTGGGATTCGAATCTGGGACCCCTCTAACTTGGGGCAGGCACTTAACCAACTGCGACATCCAGTCGCTTTTGGCTTTTGATATAGTGGCACAAAGGACCAACTCTGGTTTAAATGCACTTTTATGGCCACTTTAACCAACCTACCTACTATATTGACATCAAATCAACTCTCAACTGTCAAAATGACTGTCACCACGAACAATGCTGCCAAATTTGTGACATTATGTCACTCAAAGGATAATGTTTGTAGAAGGATATGATTCTAAGCTCGAGTTCATCACCAACTGGACTAAATGGCGATGATGGCTTTCTTTTTTTGGGCAAGGCGACGTGTCTACAGAAAGTGGTGTCAAAAAAGTGATGCCTCTACCGGATCTCTTATTCTGTATACCGTTAACAACAGAAAAAATCAATTAAGACTACACCTTACATCTAGATAGAACATATGTTAATTTGCATCTTATCTCTAAACCGTACTTACAGTAAATTCTCATACACCTACCGTCTGCTTTGAATACATGATATAAGAGTAAGAAAAGATTTTAATGGAAAAAGAATTGCAAATGCATGTGTGATCATTGATTTCGTGTGAATGCTTGCTGCTCTAGAGTGTGTTCATTAAAATGTTGCAAATTAATTTTGTATACAAACGTGCTTTCTATAAATTTGTCTAAGAAAAAGAAAGAAAAATGAAGGAAATCAAAATCATACATGAATTGTTAGTATTTAAATTTAACTCCTTTGGGTCATCAGCTCTGTCTCTGTGGCCTCATACATATACAAACTGGACGCACAGAGCGGCGAGACTCAAAAGAATGCGAGGACACACTGCCGGTTGACGTGTGCGTTTATGTGTGTATCCTCGTTAACTTCAAAGCTTCAAACGAAGTGGAAGAAATTGCTCACAAAAACTCAACGAATCGTTAAATATTTTCTGTTTTTCTTTTTTTTTGATTTATTTTTATACCGTCATATGCCATTCAACTGTTTCGCGTGTGCTAATTATGTGACAACCTTGACGTCCATTTTCGATCATAACGACTATGTAAAGCGTGCCGCGCTGAGGACGGTGTACGACTTCAGCAAGGTCACACATGCAGCTTTAAATCCTTGAGAAATCCAACGGAATTAGGTCTCAGCTCTTGGGGAGATTGAAAAGGAAACCAATGGGAGTTTATGTCCTTTTCTCTCCCATTGTTGGTTGGCTTTGTTTCGGCTAATCCTCTGTCAAGTTCGGACGAGCGAAATAATCCGAGAAAAGGTCAGGGATCTCTGGATCTCGGGAAGCGGAGGACTTTTAATAGACATTTGCTCAACGAGTAATAAACTTTTACATAAATACACTTAAAGTGGGCGTAAGCCGGTTTTTTGGGACCAGTGTTGGCGTTAAATTTACTGTTCCCTGGTCTGGTCTCAAAAGGGAATTGATTAAAATATAAACCGAGCAGCATCAAGGAGCACAGAAAGGTGTTATGTCTGCTTCATTTTGGTATTAATTTCGCCTTCACCGGTGTTTGCGGTTGCGACTAATTAGGGTTGAAATCGATGAATTTTATTGCAAGTGGGCGGTCAATTGATGCGGGGGTGGTATCTCACAACGCCTTTGTTCATTCATTCATTCATTGCGCGCGTGTTTGTCTGTGTGCAGAAAGAGGGGTAGGCAGATTAATCCCTCTTGAGTTGACTTCCCGAGGAGATGAAATGTGATGGAATTTTGTTGTCACAGCCTAGAGTTGATAGATTCCTGATTGAAAATCGATGGCGTATGCAATTTTTTGACATGTTGACACAAGACCGCACAGAATGTTGCTGTTTGCGTCATTTAAATCGACTTCGAGTGGGTGTGTTTGTTTTCCTTTGCGGAAGTTTGGTATGTCAATTTCAGTTTATAAAGCCACCAAGGAACTGCTGTCAAACGATTTTGGGACTCATTTCTTGGGATTCGCATTGAGTTCGGTTGACCTGATTTCGGCGTATCTACGTATGCACGTACGTGAAAAAGTTTTCGGAATTTTGTGTCTGACTTTGACAGATCTCATTCAGCGGTCGCCAACGACAGATTTAATTTATTGAATATTTTTGTTGCTGTTGTCTGTCGTATCTGTATGTTTGCTTGACATTTCTTTGTGTTTCGGTGGAGAAAATAAGAAAACCAGGTCATATCGAGAACAAAAGTTTGGGAAGATAGGAGCAAGAGATAGAGCAAATCGTTGCGGTGTTTGGGCGATGTCAATTGATTGGTTTTTCTTTTTAGGAATCATATGCATACACCGACGATGACATAGATTTGATTCAGTCACAGCGAGCCGTCAATGAGAAATTTTCTGGCGTTAAAATGTTACGGATAAAATGAGTTCGACGAGGGCAAAACGAGCGAACATCGACGAATTGGCCATAACATCGCAAGAAGCGGCTTTAATTTCGATGTAGTAAAAGACTCCGCGGCAAACGAACAACATCAGCACCGAGATCAAACGCAGAATAACTGTTGCCACGCTGTTTCTTTCCGCCAAAAGGCAGTTGATTAACAGAAACTTCTCCCGAAAAGCCAAGTTGACTTTGTATAAGGCATTGACCATTCCAGTCTTTCCAGTCATTCCAGTGCAGAGGTATGGGCCATATCGAAAACGGATGAAGAAGCCCTCAGTCTTTTCTAGAGAAAAATTCTACGTACGATTTTTAGGTTAGTTTAGGGGGCTGCTAGTGAATTCATCAGCACACTTAGACCGTGTTGGTCCATTGTGATACCCACAGTCAAACTACCACCACTGATCGACCGCTCCAGAGATAGTGCCGTCAATTTGATTCCAACGGCAAATGGTGACTAGACGAGCTTTGAAAAACCGAATAACACGCGTATTAACTTTGCTGGGAATCGAACCTGGGACCCCCTTAACATGAGGCAGGTACGTAACCAACTGCGCCATCCATTCGTTTCTCACGGTCTTAATTAGAAAATTAAAATTCACATCACAAGCAAACAACCCGGTTGAGGAATTGTTGCCATTTTCTCTGAACCTATTTAATCTCAAGTTTGCATGCAGACTTTTCTCGATGAACAGAGCAATTCATGCGATTCAATCTAAGGTAAACGAAACAACCTTATTGAACGTGACTGAATTGATGACGTCAATGCCATCTATTTATGGAGTTTTTAAGGGTTATTCTATTTTCGATTCCCTGCCTTTTATTGAATGACATGTCTCTTTGACAGCTGTCATTTGATTTGAAGCTGTCTCCCATGCAGGGTGGATCCCTTTAGAGCAAGAGAGGTCGATTGTACAGGAGATAATATAGAAGAATTCAATTCTGCTATTTTTTTAAAGCTGCCATTTTAGATGTTTGCTAACGCATTAAGCCTCCAGCCCATAGCATACTTTACGTACGTCAGCATTAGAGATTCTTTGACAGAAACATTATATAGACACGTTCTTATAAGAGGTGGCCCACGCTCCCAACGTAGCTCAACTTTCAACTTTTTTATGGCTGAAACACAACAGTGCGTAGCGCTAGCCGACTTCATGTTACGGAGGGTGTGCGTTGACGCACTGCGTTAATAAGCTCCCCCCTCTCTCTCTCGAATACCAAATAAAAAATATTCCCTCAGCTGTTTTCATTTCTCAAATGTCACTTGCCACAAAATGTTCTCAATTTGGGAAAAAACTCCCAATTTGGGAAGCATTTCTCAATTTCGCACTCACAGCGCATCCCTCTGTCAAAAAAATATCCAACATGTTGAATAATGACGTGCGTTGAGATTACGTTTTACGTTTTATTATGATCCTTTCATCTCTCTCATTTTTCACTTAGACGTAGGTTGCTGCAGTATTTCGTGAATGTCCATTGAATTGTGTGCCTTGAAAGACAGCACTGACGCTGACGCACTGTTGTGTTTCAGCCATTAATCAGCTGTTTCCTCTCTCTCTCATATACCAAATAAAAAATATTCCGTCAGCTGTTTTAAATTCTAAAAAAAATTATAAAAGTGCTTCTTGTTGCTAATTTGGCGTATTCATGCTTCCAAGCATACGCGGATTTCAAATTAGTTTTGTCGTTAAAATAATTTAAGTCATGTCTGAAATGTCAGTTGCCACAAAATGTTCTTAATTTGGAAAGCATTTCTCAATTTTGCTCTCACAGCGTATCCCTCTGTCAAAAAAATATCCAACATGTTGAATAATGATCTCAGTGCTGCCAGTTTGTGGTAAATTTACCTTTTCGTGGGAAATTCCAAATCCCATTCCACACATTTGGTAAAAAGGTATTTTCCTACAAATAAGGGTACGTTTCTTTTGAAACAAATATCCTTCCGTTTGTTTGTGTTCTTTAACAAATCTATGGTTGGAATACCCTGATTTGAAGGGATGGCTGAAAGGTGTCCCCACAAAAAAGCGAGCTGCAGAGCTAAGAAGCAGAAATAATAACACACGGTGGAGAAAGCGAACATAAAAGAATACAAATGCAGTCCTAAAAAATACAACAATGACATAAGCCGAAATAAATTTAGCAGTTTTCCTCGCGGAGGATAGTGCAACAATTAACTTGATAGATCATTCGCTTCCCCTTAAAAACAATATTTAAAATTCCGAATTTGCGAAAAATTGTATCTCACTATAGGTCACATTTTTTTCGAAGTGGTAAATTTTCAGTGATATGGTGATTTTTCTTCCCCAGTGTGGTAAAATTTTACTTATAAACACTGACAGCACTGAATGATGTGCGTTGGGATGACGTTTTACGTTTTAATACGATCCTCTCATCCCTCTCATTTTTCACTTACATGTCGACGCAGTATTTCGTGCATGTCCATTGAATTGTGTGCGCTGAAAGACAACGCTGACGCTGACGCACTGTTGTGTTTCAGCCACTACTCCGTCAGTGTTTGACAGTTGTAATATTGTAACCTTTCTATTTTATGACTGTTGATTTTTGTTTCATTAATGCACTCTTTATGTTTCAGTAGCATTTTTAAACATAACAGTAATTCAAAGCCCGGAATGGATTCGGACTGTGCCGCTATCAGAAGAAGAAGTGATTCAAGTAACTCGTCTGAATACAATTTAACAATATCACTTTTAATCCGCTCTACAGAATAAACAAAACAACTTAAAGTTCAGCTTACTGTCAAATGAGAGCAGCTTTGCGTTGAAGTATGAGTTGAATCAGTCATTTGTGTCAGCTACTTCACTGTTAACGGATGCGTTAGGGAAATCCACCCGAAGTATGTATCTATTCGATGCGACGGAGCCTTTACACGTCTCCTCAGATGCCTTAACTCCAGCATCCTTGGTTGCTTTCACTTACATAAATTCTTGACTTTGTAAACATACCCCAGATTTACTTTTTTGTTTTCTTTTACAAAAATGTCAATCATTTGTTCGGGAGTCTTGACACATTAGAGGTAGAATGTTTGACAGCTTAAAAATCCCCGTGGAAAGAAGGGTAAGTTCGTAATCGCAAGATTAGAGCAGTACTGCAACGTCAAGCGTTCTGAATTGCAAATATTTGGCAATGATGCTTTGCATCACGTTCTAAAATGCAACATGAAAGCAACGATGCGCAAACAAAAGCAACCAGCGCATCATAGATTATTGTGATGCGATGATTTTTTTTTATTTTCCGGCTCAAGAAAAAGAGACATTCTTGTTAAAAATATATTGAAGTATGCTGGCATTGTACACGACTGGATGGCGCAGTTGGTTAGGTGCCTACCCCAAGTTCGAGGGGTCCCAGGTTCGATTCCGAAATCGGACCAGCCACCATTTGCCGTTGGGATCAAATTAACGGCACTGGAGTAGGTTGCTACCTGACAGTACAATGGACCAGTTTTGAGTCTGAGTGCTCCAGTAGTGTTTCTAAAATACCCAAAAAAAAAAAAAAATGCTGGCATTGTAATTGCCAACATTATTAACCAAATTATTTAAAAAAAATCGTTCTCAATTTCTTTGACATTTTTACAAAAAAAGAAACAATTGAAACACAAAATAATGAACCGTTCCGAAACGCCAAGAAAATTAAAACATCGTGATATATCGCATCATCAAAGAATCGTTTCGTCGCATCACATAGGCAGTGATGCTTACGTGATGCGTATTTTGGTGACGTTTACGAACTCAGCGGAACACCTCCTATCAGAGCTGTCAAAGTGTGGTTGTAAAATATCCCAGATTGTCTTGAAAAAAATCCCTTTCCGAACTAATTTATCCCTTTTTCGTTTTTGTACATGCCTATCGAGATTAGATTTTCCACGAGAGAGGTCGATGGCACGGTGGGCGAAAAATCCCCAAAACATCTTAAATGTCCCTTTATCCCTCGAAAATTTCAAAAATCGCAAAAAAAATCCCTCAAGAGGGCATAAATACCTCAAAGTGGCATCACTGTCACCTATTCGCCGTTATTCGAAAATAGACCAAATCAGATCGATCACGCAATTAGCACCCCTATCACGCACTCACTTATTGTAAAAACGACTTTTAAACAACACTTAGGCTTGGGTTACATTACATTACTTTTTTTTTGATTTTGGTTTTATGTTTTGTTTTGGTTACGGTCATGGACGAGAAACAACAAATACGATAAAGTTGACATTTATTTTTAGTTTATTTAGTTTTTCTTTTAAATTTAATTGTTAATTTTTGGTTTTGTTGTAACAACACTCTTAACGTTGGCTTTTGTAAAATCCTATCCTATTATTGGTTTGACGCAAGTTTTGTTTACCCATTTTTTTGTTTTTGCTAAAACACGACTTTTGATTATAATCATTTTAAGGTAGTTGTTTTTCTGTTTTTGGTTGTTTTTCTCTTGCTAATTGTTACATATCTACACTTCGGGTTACTTAGACTAGGCCCTCTACTGGGATGAAACTTATACCAATTGTGTTTGTAGTTGATACCTGTTTTACCTGTTGCTGTGATTTTGTTGTTTTTCTGATTGATGTTGAATGTTGCTGTTTGTCGTTCGGCAAGTCCTGGTATAGGAGGTGGGGTTGGTATCGATGGTGGGATGTAAGCGTATCGGATATGAGTGTTGATGGCGATGAATGGTTGATGATTGGGTGGGTTCTGGGGATGTTCCTTTTGTCTAGACAATAATCGGAGATCTGATATCAATTGTCTTACTGTCGGTTAGGGTCGATGACAATGAAAGCGATGTCAGGTTGTTGTTAAAGTTTTCGGTAAATGTGATGGCAGCATCACTGGTCGGGGATGGACTGCACGATGAGGCGTATGCATCCGATGAGGCTGTAGATATCGAGGATGCCATCTCAGTGATGTTATTTACAGTTGACATCGAGTATTGCATTCCTAGGTTGAATTCAATTGAGCAATCTATTCCACTTCGTTCGTCTCGTCAAACCTTCTCCTTGATGATGTGTACTTGTGGCGTTTGTATACTTGGCCCAGAGGCGAATCTGCAAAGAATGGAATCCATTAAATTGGAGGTCTTCTCTGAAACAGAGTGACTAGTTGTGGAAATCAGTAAACCGCTCAAGGGAACGATTAGTAGAAAAGAGTCCATTGATGCTGTTCTTCTGGTGACTTCAAAGGACATTTCAATCGGCATCGTCTTCTAATGAATCTGATTGTGATGCCCAAAGTGACAGAGACCCCAGATGAAGAACGTTCGTGCAAGGAGTTGATTCAGCTGTCTCCCATCGGGACGGCAACCAGACTGTGCACGCACACGTGAACAAACTTTGTTCCCTTTTCGTGACTGTTTAGCTGTGTCCTTGATGCTTCAGTTGCGTCTCACAAGCAACATCTTAGTCGACCCTAGGAACCCTTGAAAGAGCTTCAAGTGGCACCGCACGAGATCAGAGCCTGCCGATGACTCTGTGGAGGAAATTGAAATGCTATCCACCCTTGTCGGTGGAGGAGGTCCTTGAACCCAAACAACGACACCAATGATGGGGGACACAATCGATACAACCGCCTCCACCAACCGCTCAGCCCTTCAACAACAAATTAATCCGCGTCACGATAATCCCTCCGACAGAGGGGGTGAAATGTTTTTCATTGCAGCCGCCAGCCTTGGCCGTAACACTGCGTACTTACCCAATTGAATTGGCACCTATACTACTGTTGGTGCCACTGTGTCCGTCCTCACTGATGCAGCTGCTATTCGGCGGGGGTGGAACCGGTGACGAACTGTGGTGCTGCTGATGGTGGGATGATCCGCCGCCACCGCCGCCACCGGCCTTTGACGTCTGCGTCTGGGCCGATGAAACTGGTGTTTTGGTGAAGGGTGCTTGAAATGAAGTTGACGTGATTGTGAAATAGCCGCCAGGCTTTGGTTTCAAGTGACGGTTATTCATTTGCATATGAACAGTCTTCATAAATTCAATTTGATGAGCTAACTTCTGGATTTGTTCCTGTCGAATAGAGGGATGAATGTGCGTGTGTGAGAGAAGGGGATGACGAATTCTGTGGTTACCTTTAGCTCCTCGTTCTCCTGATACAGATCGGGTGACTCCTCGGGCACCAAGCCCACGCCGTTCAGCGAGAATGATGCAGTTATGCTGCGGACCCGTGCCTTATTGTCCCACTGGTCACCTTGTCCCTTGAATACACGGGAGATTTTCGGCCCAAAAACCAGAACAATGGTGACGGTGGTGGACATCTGTGTGCGGATGAAGCCCAGGAGGTACTTAATGTCCGGACCAGCTTGCGGGAAGATAAATAGACTGTGACAAACGAAAAGAGTGAGAGATAAGCGAAATGGTATTTTCTTCGGATTGGGGATTAAGGATTCAGATTGGGATTGAATTTGCGGATGCACTCGAGGACATGCGAACTGTGATGTGATGGGTGCTGTGTCTAAGTGGAAATGTGTGTTGCTCGAGATTGGGAGGATGGTCTCTGGGTAGTCATTTAATTCTTTGCGATGTAAAGCAGTTTATAGCTTGTAGAGGATTTATGCATTGAATGTGAGGAGTGAAGACAAAGAAGTGGCAACGGATGACATGAAGCAGCAGCTGCTGAAGGGAGACATTGTCTGTGAACGAGGTGGTGCCTTGAGCACTGAAAAAATAGTCGGAGCAACTCGAAGGAAAGAGCTCAAGGAGGATTTTAGGACGACGGTAGCGAGAAGGAAACTCTGGAGCTAAGTAAAGACTTTCAAAGGATTCAACGATTTGTCCAGACGTGTTCCAAAATTCTCCGGTCTTGCTTAAAGCAGAGGAAACAAATGTTATGTTTCAGTAGCTGTCAAAGTTACCAATGATACCCAGCTGTCAAAATATTCAGTAAGGTTTGCTATTTCATCGTGCATAGTTTCGCATTTGTCGAACGTCCGGAAATTGTTGAAAAAATGTATCGACATTTCGGCTTACTTACTTACTTAGCAGGCCTACGACCCATGTAGGGTCTGAGCCTGAACTATCGCTGCCTTCCATCGTTGAAGGTCCTGGGCACGCTGCTTCCAGTCGTTAAGACCAAGCTGTCTTAGATCCGCGATGACTTGGTCTTTGTACCGGAGGTTCGGTCTTTCTCTCCTTCTCGAACCAGGAGGCTCAGATTCGAAGACCCTCTTAGCTGGAGCGTTGTTGTCCATGCGCTCAAAGTGGCCGAGCCAGTGCAGTCGTCGGATTTTTGCCTTCCGGACTACATCCACATCCTGGTACAGCTCATAGAGTTCCCGGTTGTGTCTTCTCCTCCATTCGCCATCCTCGCAGACGGGACCATATATCCGATGTAGAATTTTTCTTTCGAAGGCACCAAGAATCAGCTCTGCAGTTCTGCTTAGTGTCCAGCTTTCGGCTCCATATAGCAGGACTGGCAGAATAAGAGTGTTGTAGAGCATGATTTTGGTCCTTCGAGTCAGGAGTTTTGAGCCCCGTTGTTTTGACAAACCGAAGTAGCATCGGTTGCCAAGGGCGATTCTACGTAGGATCTCCACTGTGATGTCGTTCTTTGAGTTCACGTTTGCCCCAAGGTAGACAAACTCCTTCACTACCTCAAAATTGTGGCTGTCGATAGTAACGTTTTGTCCTAGGTGGTGTGCGGCGGATCGTTTCTTGCTCGACAGCATATACTTCGTCTTATCCTCATTGACCTTAAGACCAGCTCGTTTCCCCTGTTCTTCAATCGCCGTGAAAGCTTCCACTACGGCGCGTTGGGAACGCGCAACGATGTCGATGTCATCTGCGTATTTCAACAGTTGGACTGACTTGTAGAAGATAGTGCCTTCCGTGTTTATAGCAGCCAGGCGTACTATCTTCTCCAGTACCAAATTGAAGAAATCACACGACAGCGCATCTCCTTGCCGGAATCCGGTGCAGGTTTCAAACGGCTCGGAGGTCCTCGAGCAGGATCTTGTAGGCGACGTTAAGCAGGGATATACCTCTATAGTTGTTGCAAGAGGTAGGATCGTCTTTTTTGTGGATAGGGCATATGGAGCTGATATTCCAGTCGTCGGGTATGCTTTCGTCTTCCCAAATTCTACAAATGATCCCTGCCAGAACATTGCCACCGGCCTTGAAGAGCTCTGATGGTAAGTCATCTGAGCCTGCGGCTTTATTGTTCTTCAGCTTTTTAATGGCTGTGCCGACTTCTTCAAACCTCGGTAGGATGATGACATTTCGTCTACTCAGTTGAAAATATGAAACGTGAAATTCGTCTTGAAGTCGGTTGTCACCACGGCTTCAGTGTGCAGGCAATTCGTCGCACCGTGGAAAAGTTTGAGCATGAGTACACCCTTTTGGACCTTAAGGCACCTACCAGACGGAGTTTTGGTGGTGAAACAAATATACTCACCATAGCCAGTAACAAAAATGACCCGGAAATTTCAATTTGGCGCCGATCAGCTGAATTGGACACCGCCAGATAGTCAACTCGATTTATTTTTAAAACATAGGTTATTTTGACACTGACAGCTGTTTCCCGCCCGAAATCTTGACAGAAAGTCAGTATCATACCTCCGCGGAACGAAATAAGTCGCCTTACGCTTGAACAACGTTGGGAAATATTGAAAATGTATTCCCAAAGTTCGTGCTGTGTAGCCCAGACAGTGCGTTTTTGAAAGAAGTTTTGGCCAAAATGGAGCGCCCATCGCGACTGCAGTACGCAAGTTTGTGCAAAAAGTTCATGGGACTGGTATGCTAGTAGACAACACTCATGGTCTGAGTCGTCGTACGGTGCGCACAGATGAGAATGTGGTTGCTATGGCCGAGAGTGTGAGACTCAATTCACGA
The DNA here is from genome assembly GCA_930367185.1 of Myathropa florea. Classification (NCBI taxonomy): domain Eukaryota; kingdom Metazoa; phylum Arthropoda; class Insecta; order Diptera; family Syrphidae; genus Myathropa; species Myathropa florea. The sequence continues at coordinate 124,018,123 of OV884002.1, read as the reverse complement.
ACATCAACTCGCCATCGATCTCAACAGCTCAACATTTCACGCACTAGCCTGAGGAGAATTCTGCACAAAGATCGCGGATTCGTCGCTTACAAGGTCCAATTGACTCAGCAATTGAAGGTGCGCGACCATCCGCTTCGTCATCACTTCGCAGTTTGGGCCTTAGAGCAGTTTCATTTGGACAACGATTTTGAGCGAAAAATCATCTTTTTTGACGAGGCGCATTTCGTCGCATCTCAGCGGCTATGTTAACAAATAAAATTGCCGCATTTGCGGTTCGGAAAACCCGCACGTTATTGTCGAGAAGCCAATGCATCCACAGAGAGTGACAGTTTAATGCGGATTCTGGAGTGGTGGCATCATTAAACCATTTTTCTTTGAAAATGTGCCTGGGAACAACGTTACGGTCAACGGTGGGCTTTACAGAGCCATGTTAACCTAACAGGAGTAAACATACATGCTTCCTTCGAAAGCATCAAGAATTATACCTTTTGTCTTGCTTGTCGCCCAGTTTTCAGCTCCATAGAGCTGGTCTGGCTAGATAAGGATTTTGAAGATCATGAGTTCATGAGCGTGGTGTCTTCTTATTCTTCTTCGAATGGTGCTAGAGGGCGGGGTGGACGTGGGCCTCAACTAACATGCTTCTCCAGCTAGCGCCATCCTTCGCTAGGTGTCTCCAATTTCGCACACCAAGTTGGTTAAAGTCCCTCTCAAATTGTGTGCGGCACATTAGGTTAGGTTAGGGGTCTGCTAGTGAATTCACCAGCACACTTAGACAATGTTGGTCGATTGTGATACCCTCAGTCAGACTACTACCACTGATCGACCGCTGCAGTGATAGTGCCGTTAATTTGATCCCAACGGGAAATGGTGACTGGACCGGATTTGAAACACCAGATAAAAGCGTGCGCCACATTAGACGTCGACGTTCTCTGTTACGTTGCCCCACAGACTCATAACTGAAGATGACAGACTGCTGCATTTCTTTAAAAAAAAACCGTGATGTCGTTTCAAAGCTTTAAACGGGCAACCTTCTGCTTCAAAGGAGAAACCTCCGGCACGTAATTCATATCTCATCCCATCACAATTAATTAACCTCCTCGTGGTGTATCCGGGGCCATGTTTTTAATTGAAATCCCTAACCGCAATGACTCACCCCCACGTACGCGCAGACCATCTAAAAGATGTCTGAATCCCGCTACCCCCGTGAATAGAATTCCATGCTGTTTCCACTAAACTAAACGACACACTCAAACAGAAATGTATCCGCAAATTAACTCGAACAGCCATTCACAAAACGGATACAAAGCCACGTGCCATCATTCAAATGTCGCTCCAAGCACACGAAACAGACAAAATTCAACTTCAGTCGGGCGATATTCACATATTCACCCAAAGCCGAGGCCAAGGACAAACGCCAACAACTGCGACAACAGCGACGACGATGGTGTGAACGAGGAGAACGACTAAACATCCCTTCGGCTGCAAACAAACACGTATTGACATCGAAATTTCCGTTATCAATCCACATGCGATAAAATTTCGAATATGTAGCCTGGGGTTTAGCAGTCGCACTCGCCCAGCCACCCGCGTGTCTGCCCGCCCAGGGCACAGCAATCCTGCGCTACCAGGCAGGACATATCCCCAAATGTAATTCCAATATCGAATCGCTCAATCTCAATGTGAGCAATTGTCAATTTGGAAAATTACTATTTCGGGCACAAAGACCCTGGACTCGATGGTGTGGTGCCGGTAGGGGCCAATAAGAGGCTGCTGCTGAGTCAGTTACAAATGATAAAACATGGTAAGCCAGCCCGTAGGTAAGGAATCCTTGTTTATTGATTTTCTGGGCCAATACCTTTTGTGGGGCCACAATGCAATGCGAACCAGCAGAGATTAGTATCTCTCCGAGGCAATGATACCATGGTCTTCTGGGAGACATAGGGTTGAAAGGGAAACCTCAATGAATTTGGAAATAATGAAAATGCTGGGTGTCTCCTCGGAGGACCGGGTGCCGGCTATGTACTTTGTGTCAGAGTGAATTGTATCTTTGGTAAGTCTGTATGATGAACAGTCTCGTTTCTGTCAGTCTTATTGCTTTCTGAATGTCTAAGGTCAGACTGTGGGGTAATACACCATCGATCTGTGTTGGGGGTGGATTTTGCTCGCTTGCACGTGCGGCAGTTCTTCAGATGCTTCCGTGGGCGACACCCTGTTAAGAGATACTTTCTTTGAGATAAAACTATAAATCTAAAAGGGGCAAGCAAATGACCGTAAAAAAGACGCACTGCAGCGCTATCCGAGGTGATGTATCGCCAAGGGAAGGGTCTTTAAAATTCGTTTAGTTTTGAATAGTTTTGCCGGTCATCCCCCGCTGGGAGTTTCCGAGGAGGGACGAAGGGTTTTCTTTTTCGGTGTTTAAAGGATTGAGGGCGGAACATTTGTGACGTGATGAGCAGATTTCCAGAGTTTATTCGGAGTTAAGGGTGCCTATCTGCTTTTAGGCGTGTCAGATGGGCGGCAGAATTCGTGGCAAAGGATACTGTCAAGTTGCCAACAATGGACAAAAATCTCCTTTGGGATATGCACTCAAATTTGCATCTTCGCTTGAATTGTTTTGACTCCAGAAATTTGTCGAAAAAGATGATTGAAACTGTGTTATTGGCACCCACGCCTTAAGATTAGGATTTCCTTATAACGACTTCTACAGAAGCTGCACACGTTACGAAGAAGAGGAGACGGTTAATTATCTCCTCTTCAAGTGCAGCGTCCTCTCCGCCCGTAGGAAAACCTACCTAGTGTACTTCTACGATGCTTTAAATGAGCTAAACAACGTCGGCATCGGTCAACTTAAACGCTTTATAGCAAGCACCAAAGGGTTTAATGCGTAGGATACACCCGATCCGCATGATATCACAACAGACTTACGTATGTTAGTTTAACTGTGGCTACTAACCTGCAGTCGGAAGCGACTGGATGGCGCAGTTGGTTAAGTGCTGCCCCAAGTTAGAGGGCTCCCAGGTTCAAATCCCAGTAAAATTGAATCTGGTCCAATCATCATTTGCCGTTGGGATCAATTTAACGGCACTGGAGTAGGTTGCTACCTGGCAGTACAATGGTCCATTGTTTTGAGTCTGAGTGCCCCAGTGAAGTGCTTGAAAAACCTCCGGGAAAAAAAGTAACCTTCAGTCGACCACCTTAAGCCTTGCTATTTACATTTCACTGGAACGTTTTTTAAATGTACAGGGTGGGCCATCTAGTGGTGTTTTTTTAAATCATAGATTATTTTGACACTGACAGCTGTTTCCCGTTCGAAATCTTGACTGAAAGTCAGTATCATACCTCCGCAGAACGAAATTGGTCGCTATACGCTTGAACAACGTTAAGAAATATTGAAAACTTATTCCGCGGCTGTCACCACGGTTTTAGTGTGCAGCCAATTCGTCGCACCATGGAAAAGTTTGAGCGTGGGTACACTTTGATCTTAAGGCGCCAACCAAACAGAGTTTGGTGCGAAATGAAAAAAACATACTCACCATAGCGGCCAGTAACAAAAAAGACCCGGAAATTTCAATTCGGCGCCGATCAGCTGAATTGGACCCGACTTATTTTGCGGTTAGATTTAGGCCTACATCCGTGTAAGATTGTGTTGATGTAAGAATTGAAGCCAGACGACCATAGACATCAACGTGACTTTGCTAATTTTAGGCTGGAAATGCTGGCTGGAGATCCGGTTTTGTCCAAAATACCATTTCAGCTTCTATGTCACTCATCAACATTGTTATTGTTGGAGTAAACATAATCCAAAAGTGTTCCGCAAAGCATCAATGCATTCGCGAAAATTGACTGTTTGATGCAGTTTTTGGCATGGCGGCATCATCGGACTTTATTTCTTTCGAAATGAGGAAGGAGACACCGTTATCGTCAATGGTCTCAGGTATAGAGCGGTGTTTATCGACTTACTATGGCCAGAGCTCGATATATCCGAGCTGTGGTTTCAATAAGATGGCGCTACATGTCATATAAGCGACGCAACACTCGAAGAAAGAGAAATTTGGCGACTGGGCCATCCCAAAGCGAGCGTTCTCTGATGCGTCGCCCCACGGACTCATAATTGAAGATGACAGACGGCTGCATTTCTTTTAACCAAACCGTGATGTCGTTTCAAAGCTTTAAATGGGAAACCTTCAAAGCAGAAACCTCCAGCACGTAATCCATATCTCCTCCCAATTAACCTCCTTGTGGTGTATCCGGGGCCATGTTTTTAAATGAAATTTGGCGACAAGGTCATCCCACGGTGAGCGTTCATAAATTGGCCGCTGTGATCACGAGACTTGACACCACTTATTTCGATTCTCTTAGGCTCCGTCAAGTCTACACTTACAAGCTAAATTCCTTGGACGGGCTCTAGGCCTACATTCGAGATTCTATTGGCTGCACATATTGGACAGAATAATCGAAAATTGGACCGATCGCTTGATGCGCTGCCAGTGAAACCGAGGCAGATATTTGAATGATGTGCTATTTCATATATTATCACATAAATGTAGCCTCAAAATATAGCCAGAATCAATTTTACATAATTTCTCACGCCATTGTTGTCAAATTCGTTCTTATCTGGTCACCCTGTATTATCATACAATCATCGATTTGTGACTTTAACTTGAGAGCCCCTTTTAACATCTTCTTTTGGCTATTGGTTGCCAGTTAGAATTGAAACACGTAACGGTTAGAAATAAAGGGTGCGCCATCTAGTTGTTTTTCTTTAAATCATAGGTTCTTTAGACACTGACAGCTGTTTCCCGCTCGAAGTCTTGACACAAAGTCAGTATCATACCTCCGCGGAACGAAATGAGTAGCTTTACGCTTGAACAACGTTGGGAAATATTGAAAACTTATTCCCAAAGAGAGTGCTGTGTAGCCCAAACAGTGTGTTTTTTGAAAATAAGTTTTGGCCGAAATGAAGCACCCACCGCGACTGCTGTACGCAAGTTTGTGCAAAAAGTTCGTGAGACTGGTATGCTAGTAGACAACACTCATGGTCCCCGACGTCATACTGTGCGGTGCGCACAGATTATAATGTGGCTGCTGTGGTCGAGAGTGTGAAACTCAATTCACGAACATCAACTCGCCATCGATCTCAGCACAACATTTCACGCACTAGCCTGAGGAGAATTCTGCACAAAGTTTTCGGATTATTCGCTTACAAGGTCCAATTGACGGCGCACAATTGAAGGCGCGAAACCACCCGCTTCGTTATCGCTTCGCCGTTTGGGCCTTAGAGCAGCTTAAAGTGGACAACGATTTTGGACGAAAAATTATCTTTTCTAACGAGGCCCATTTTTATCTCGGCGGCTTCGTCAACAAACAAAATTGCCGCACTGCACCTGGGGCTCGGAAAACCCGCACGTTATTGTCGAGAAGCCAATGCACCCACAGAGAGTGACAGTTTGATGCGGATGGTGGAGTGGTGGCATCGTTGGACCATTTTTCTTCGAAAAAGAGGCTGGGAACAACGTTTCGATCAACGGTGGGCGTTGCGGAGCCATGTTAACCGACTTTTTTTTACTGAAATTGATGACATGGATTTGGACGACATCTGGTTCATGCAGGATGGCGTGCCATGTTACACAGCCCATGCCACAATCGATCTTTTGGGCACCAAATTCCCAAATCGTGTTATCAGCCGTCTTGGCGACGTTAATTGGCCACCTCGGGGCTGCGATTTGACCAATTTGGACTTTTTTTTTGTGGGGAACCGTGAAAGACCGATTTTATGCCAACAATACAGACACGATTCAAGCACTTAAGGCCAATATCATCCAAGCAATCCGTGAGCTACAACCCGAAACATCGGCAAGGTCTTGGAAAATTGTGGTGACAGATTGCGCTACTGCGAAGCCAGCCGAGGCAGCCACTTGAACGAAGTTGTATTTCAGAATTAATGGTAATGTTTGTTCTTACTAATAAAACCATTAAACATGGAAAAAATTTAATTTCGTTTACTTCATTGCATTTTGAAAAAGAAACTTGTATTTGGCCCGCACGAAAAAACACCAAACATTTTTTTCACGGCACCACCTCTTTCGAGTCACTGACAATGCTCAAAGAGTATAACTGTCTAGAAAAAGCTTCTCAATCTCGCCGTTCGGAGTCGGCATTAAACTGTAGGTCCCCTCCGCTCGTGACAGAACAATAGCACGCACAACACGAATGGTTGGTGAGAAGCTAGGCCCAGGTTCACCTCGGACTGTAGCGCAAATAATATTAATATTATTTGGCCCACCCTTTATGCGTAGACTTTTCACCTACATCCACATCCAGGAATACATTTTGTTCCAACTGCAGATCCCGCCTTAATTTCCAAACTGTAGCAGATTGAAAGAATTTTCAGAAAAAGTTCACATTTTTAAATCCGCTTCCGCAACAGAGCAACGAACTCTCCTCAACACTTGACCGAAAATAATTACACTTCTCCAGAAACGCTCGAAATCGCCCCCCTTTAAGGCATACCTTTAACATATCTGCAATTCGGTGAAATGGTCCCCCGAAAACTTCTCTTGTAGATGATATTTTCGCTCATCGCCACACCCACACTCGTGCGCATTCATCTTTAATTAAAGCGTGCCGTAAAAGGAGTTCACTAAATTTCCATTTTCCACTGAATACAATTTGGCCAAAACATAAATCCACGGAAAATTTAATTAAAGCCATTTGCGAACCTATTCTTGCAGTCGTGAGTTAAGACGAGCGACGTCAACAGGGACAACGGGTGTCGAATTTCTCATGCCCGTGTGGCTCCGCTCCCCCATGCTGCCATGTCTCGTTAGGAATCTTCCCCGCCCCATCTATAGAGGCATCCAAACTCGATGCGCTATAAAAAAAGATACAAGCATCTCCCACACCATATCTCTTCATACAGCACAACATCGTTGTACAACATCCTTGTCAACGTGGAAGGGGTGTCAGTGTCAGGAACAAGTGCTACAAGTTTAATCTATGACAATACTTCAGGATCCGTACACGTTTCTTCACTTTCCGTGCGCCCTGGCTGCCTTCTTGACGGGCAGGGGAGCTCCATTCGACCGGTGGAACGTGGAATGCTGTAAAATTTAAAGGGTGCCACACTCATTCATCCCTTAAAGTGGCCGCGCAAAGACATTGAAATCGTAAAATAAAAACCAGACTGCCCCTCGCCTCTCGCAACCAGCCCCATTTGCTACCAGTGTAGAGCTTAATTTCATGCGAGGCATTGTCCTGGAAGCACTTTATCTCTGCTCAAATGCCTCCTTCCGCCCGTTTGTGCGTTATTTCGTCACCGTGCCGTCAGCACAGTGTCCTTTTCCCGGTGATGGGCTTCGATAAATTTTATCTGTCATAACAATGAATGTTTAGTTCAGTGAAGTTATGAGTCTTATTTCGGCGATTTAGGCTCATTCCGCACGCTGCCGCCGGCCGGGGCAAAGTAAAAAGGCCACACAGGCGAAACCACAAGGGGAAGGGGTTGCAATCTGGCAAAAAGAATTCTGTGTACAGACGGCGCGTGGGGCTGTGTTGGCTAAAACGGGAGACTTGGTATTAATGCAGTAGCATATGGACGTGGGTTCGTAAAGCTGGAGATGAAGAGATTTCTCAGTCCCGTGGGACGTGCGATTTGAGTGTAATTTTCTTTTCAAATTTGCGATTTGAAGATCTTTTCAATTCGAATAAATTGGATTCATGCCGCGAGCGTAGTCTGATAACTTTTGATTTTAGCCTGAAATCAGGCTTAATAGAGCTTAGTTAACTGAATTGGGTTTCAGCACAATTCAGAACATTTGAAATAACTTCTAGTTCTGCCGTTTTGATAGTGCAAACCTCAGGGTTGGCAATGTGCGTAAGGAAACGAAAGAGAAGAGAAGCAACCAAGCGAATCCCCATAAAAAAAATAATAATAATGGCGGCGCTACAGTCCGAGTGGATCTGGGCCTAGCTTCTCAAAAACCACTCGTGTTGTGCGTGCTACTGTTCTCTCACGAGTGGAGGGGACCTACAGTTTAATGCCGACTCCGTACGGCGAAATTGAGAAGCTTTTCCTAGACAGTTGTACCCTTTGCGCATTGTCAGTGCCACGAAAGAGGTGAACAAATTTTTTTAAAATTTAAAATTTTAGGTGATTTTTCGGGAATCGAATCGAAAACATCGAGCGTAGGAGTCGACGCACCTACCCACTACGCTATGGCGCCCACAAAAACGATACACTGTGACTATAATAACCACTCCGTTCAGTTTCGGAAAGTGCGTCGAATTTTGCCTTCTTACGGGGGGACAAAATGAATCACTCTCTGCGCATGCAAATGTCAGTTGGCAGCTGAACTAAACTTACGTTTCTGTAAGCAATTAGGATCACCTTAAAATGTAACAATGCTTCTGGTTACTTTTCTTTTGGTTTCGAATTGAGCTTTAATTTTCGTACTGCTGCTATAGTTGGGCCTTAATTTTTCAAGATACCCCACTTTCATCGCAAGAATAATAACACAGTAGACGCACGATAGCTAGTCACTATGGCTGGGCACTCCTTCTTCTTTTTCTTAGGGCGCTACAATCCGAGGTGGACCTGGGCCTCACTCAACAACTTGTCTCTCCAGCCAGCACGATCTTTCGCTAGCTGTCTCCAGTTACGCACACCAAGCCGGACGAGGTCCTCCTCGACTTGTGTGCGCCACCTTGTACGTGGACGTCCTCTGTTGCGTTGTCCCTCAGGCTCGAAGACTCTTCGAACCGGAGCTAAGTTGTGCATACGCTCTACATGGGATAGCCATCTTGGGCGTTGGATCCGTAAACACCTGGCTAGACTCATGTCGCTGTACAGCCCATATAGATCATGGTTGAACCTTCCAACGCAAACAGGACCAAAGATCGCGCGCAGAACTTTTCTCTCGAAAAGACCAAGAGACTGTTCATCCGCTTGGGATATTGTCCAGGTCTCTGCGCCATACAGCAGGACTGGGATGATCGAAGTATTATACAGAGTCAACTTGGTCTTCCGAGAGGTCAATAGCCTTTTGAGCCCAAAAAAAACAACGGTTGGCAAGAGTTATTCTGCTTTTGATCTCGGTACTGATGTTGTTTGTACTGTTTACTGCGGAGACAAGGTAGACGAAGAAAGTTATAGCTGCCTATGGTGACGTTCTGGTCAAGTCGTCGATGTTGTGCGTCATTTCTCGATAACAGCATATACTTGGTTTTGCTCTCCACCAGACCACCAGACCCATTTTAGCCGCTTCCGTTTCAATGCCAGCAAACGTATCATTGACGACTCGCTGTTTTCGCCTAATCACGTCAATGTCATCTGCGTAAGCTAGCAGTTGAACAGACTTTTGGAAGATCGTGCCTCTTGTGTTGGCCAGTGATTTTTGCACGATCTTCTCAAGAACGATTTTAAAGAAGTCACATGACAGCGCTTCGCCTTGTCTAAAACCTTTTTTGACATTGAAGGTCTCGGTGAGTTCCTTACTGACCTTGATGGAGCAGCGAGAGTTCTCCATCGTCATCCTGCTCAGTCTGACAAGTTTAGCAAGAATGTCAAAACTAGACATGGCGCTGTATAGCTCGTCTCTATACACGCTGTCATATGTTGCCTTGAAATCGACGATAGGTGGTGTGTGTCGATCTGTATTTCTTGGGTCTTCTCCAGGATCCGCCGCAGTGTGAAGATTTGATCTATGGTGGACTTCCCTGGCCTGAAACCACGCTGTTACAGACCTATCAGATTGGTGACGAAAGGTTTTAGGCGTTCAAACAGGATGACAGAAAAGATCTTATAGGCGATGTTAAGGAGACTTATCCCTCTATATTTGGCGCTGTCAAAGGGGTACCCTTTCTTGTGGATCGGGCAAACGATACGATCGACCTTTAATAATAATAATAATAATAATAATAATAATGGCGGCGCTACAGTCCGAAGTGGACCTGGGCCTAGCTTCTCACCAACCACTCGTGTTGTGCATGCTATTGTTCTGTCACGAGCGGAGGGGACCTACAGTTTAATGCCGACTCCGAACGGCGAGATTGAGAAGCTTTTCCTAGACAGTTATACTCTTTGAGCATTGTCAGTGACTCGAAAGAGGTGGAGCCGTGAAAAAATGTTTGATGATTTTTTCGAGATTCGAACCGACGACCTCGAGCGTAGGAGTCGACGCACCTACCCACTACGCCACGGCGCCCACCTCGACCTTTAATAGCACCCCTTAAAAAATCCAACGGCGTTAAATCGCATGTTCTTGGCGACCAAGCAACATCACAAAAACGACTGATTGCGCGATTATTTAACTTGGTGTGCAATATGACTACGTGTAGATTGTGATCCGACCTTCAACTGGAGAAATTTTGCTTGTGTACATGTCCGCCGAAATGCGCCTTATCGGAAAAGTTGTGTTTTGAGCACGATTTTCGTCAATTTCGAACTGCTCCAAAGCCCAAACAGAGAAACGATAACGAAGGAATTAGTTACGAGGTAGGTTATCAATCAGCAAAACGGTCTAAAGACCTTTCTTCACAAACTTGCGTAAACAAGCTGCAGTTGGTATATTATTTCAACCGAAATTTCTTGTCATAATTCGCACTCTTTCAGCAACACAGCATCCACAACCAGACAGCAGCTGTGATATCCTCCCCATTAGCTCTGGACAATCGGAGAACAGGTGGCGAAAATTTTACCGAACTTACTCGTACACTTCACACTCATTTTTAATTTCCTCAATAAACGTCAACAGATATTCTGGCCTCCTGGTAGATCAGACATCATTTCCCGCTATGATTGTCACCCGCATTCCTTTTGCTACTTAACGCAGTTCCTTGTGATTTCGAACTACAAATTCCAATGATCTTCAATCTCAGTCTCAAGGAACTGGAATAGTTTCACGTGTCACACTAAGCCCTTCCCTTCCCTGTTTGCGTAAACATTCCTCAATCCATTACGTCACTGTCAACACCTCTGGAGCTTCACCTTAGAAATTCGCCGGCAATAAACCAGCAAATGACGTGATAACTGCGCACTAAACCAACTAGGAGACACCGGCACTTCCGACACAGCCCCACCACATGATACGACCCCTCTCAGTGGTGAGCAGAATCTCAATGCTCGTCTGCACACAAGAAGCGCGGATAAACCCACTTACGTAAACAAAACACAACGCAATCTGTCTTCAATTAACGAGTCTAATTGATTTACACAATTAAAAGGACGAATTAAACGAATTTAATCGCACAACAGCCGCCGCCACTCCAGCAATAATCTCCCCTTGAAAATGTGTCGCTCCACAAAGGGACCGTGCCTCCCTTCGAGGTGACAACATGGCCCAGCCTGCGTGCTCGGTCACCTTCCCCCACCGAGTGTTATTTTAGGCATTTTAATCAACGAAGAATTTCATTTTAATCACTTTTTGTGACTACGGTATAAATTGAATAGGAAACCCGATAGAGGACGCCAACAATGTCGCCGTAAAGCGGCGGCGTAGGTGCAGAGGGCGGAAAGGATGGAAAGGGTGGGAAGGGTGTTTGTGCATCCCTGTACGTTTATTAACACGCAGATACCGGAGGTGGGTGGGTGGATGAGGAGGAGATTGTCAGCTGGGAGATACTTACTGGAACGCAACCATTGTTATGTTCACAATGGCAATGTTGTAGATGGCGTACGATATTAGTCGGGCTTCATTGTACAGCGATTCGGCATTCCGCACATTGTAGCACACCCGGACGCCCCAGGCCAGAAAGAGTACCTCGCCGATTGCCAAGCTGTGGTCCCACCAATTGTACGAGCATTGTTTAAACTTTAATCCGTCCTGATCGCGTATCTGAAAAAATAATACAAAAAAAAAAACGTATCAAATCGAGTTAGTTTTGGGAGTAAGGCTAGATTTGGGCACGGGAGAGAGTGAGAGTTGCATGTGACCTAAATATCAGTTTTCCTCGGGCGAGAAACTAATGAACGTTGCGATGAATTGAAAGTGGGAGGCTTGAAGCTGGAGGGTGATTTTTAATCACTTCTGCTTGCGGACATTCAACGAACGCTTTAATTGTGGCTCGAGATTGGGCAGAGGGCGAACAATGCAGGCCGTGAAATGGATGACTTTTGACGAATGAATGAGCAGCTCTGGGGAGGCCGATTATAGACGCAGACGGTGTAACAACAAGCAGAAACAAAAATTAGACTTTTCGGGCTAAAAAAAAGCAGCACGAAGCCGTTTAATACGTCAGTCATTAGACTGGCACAAGGGGCCTAAAAATCTACTGAGCCAATTGGAGCAAGGTTGTGCTCTTCAACTTGGCGGTTTTTGAATGTAATGAACATGAAGGTCTTGGTCTTGGAGCCATCCGTAAAGATTCGACTTCCTTTCCTGGCTCAGATTCTGGCCAGAGCCAGCCAGGAAATTGTCGACTTTGTATGTTCTTGTGAAGGATATTCCACTGGAATTGCTTGAAATTCGTTTGTCAAAAGCGGCCATGTTGCCAAAGCCACAATCACATCACGTAGACGTTTTTCTAAACGGTTGGAGATCGTTGACTTAATGATTTAACAGTTTTTCATTTCCTGACACCCACTGTATTGGATGACGCTATAGGACGGACGCCAAAATTGAAAAAGAATCGTAAAATTTCGAAAGTTAATTGACACTGAGTTCATCAATTAAATTTATCTGCGCTTTCAATCACAAAATAATCACTCACCAGTGATGGACGCCATTCACCTATTATTGCCCATTATCGTCACAACGACCGCTAAAAAAGTGAGCATTTATCCTGCTATAGACAGCCAGGAGTCTGCCTATACGAATCTTCTCCATAAGAAATGAATTATTCAGCTTCGCTTTCGGCTGATTCCCCCCGATTTGGGGAAAAACTGATACGCATCTGAATAAAAATCGAGTTTAGGCAATAATCGTAAACATTATTCGGTCAGTTTTGCTGCGGCAATGACAGTTGAGTGCGATGGTACAATAACATGGCGAAGGAACACATTTTGCTGCATGAGAATGGGGATTAAATTCTCCTTAAGGGAATTGTTTAATTAAGAACTTTAAAAAAAATGAAACACTGAAATTATTAAATATTATTCTTTATTATTTGGGTGTTGACCCTTTGAATGCACACGACGGACTGAGTCGAGCTCTCATACAAATTGCACCTTGTGCGTACAAAAAATTGCATCGTAAGCTAATTCAAACCGTGCGACGCAACTGCAGCGGTGTCAAATATTTTGCTCGTGGAGAATACGAGACGCGTGAATTTTGTTTGCGAGTTCTGGTCCCACGGTTCGTTACAAAAATTATTGACATAAGAGCTCGACTGAAATATAGTAACTTAAACATACTCCCCCCCTTGAGGGTTTCTAAGCCTCTAAATTTAATACAATATAATTGAATAAGAATCGGACTAAAAAATAAACAAATATGTTATTTTGATGTGAGTTTACTGTATAATTATTAAATAATGAAGTTATAATTAGATGTCATTTGAATGCACTTGAGACTTAAATAACTACTTCAAACCGTTGCGGTGGTTGAGACCGGGGTGCAGGCGTAGGTCTTTGCCTTTTCGAATAAAAGTGCGCAACTATCAAGCCAATCATGCCAGCCAATAAGAAATACCCTAACGCATAGTGATGATAATCATGTGGGTTCATATCTTCTGGTCTCGGAAGAGACTTCGTTTGGTTAATTACGTCATCAATCATGCTCTTTAGTCTATCAAACTCCGATATGTCAACGTCATTTACTTCAGATGTTTCAGTGATGTCTTTTACAACGTTGTGATTTCGTATCCAATTGGAGATATTTGCGCTGGGAATGAAGGAGCCTTTTATGATAGTACTGTGTTCTATTCGTCCGTGGATAATGAGAGAAGGTAACTTGAGTGTGCAAGACCTTTTGAATTCCAATAACACGTTTCCAGTTAAATGCAAAGGGCGGGTACTGCCCTGACAAATAAGATGCGCGGTTAGACTAGAAACAATGGAAAGTATCCATCCGTTGGATGTCTTTAGATTCTTCCATTGGTTTTCTGTGGGTACTAACTTGTTAGTACATTCAGCCATTGCGTTATGAGCATCGTTCAATAAGGCCATTTCACAACTATGGTGATCGTTTTGATGTATAGAAACCGGGTGCGTTTGACCGCAAAGATAATTCCGGAGCTGAAAAACTTTGCACGACCCTAACTCCGCTTCTGTTAGTGAAAAGTACTTATCCCTTGTTAAAGTGACTGCCAAATACGAATAACTGCTCTCTATCATATAGCTTGAATTTTTGTGAAGTATGGGAATTTTAATTAGATTGAAAATTTGGAATTCTTCTGGATTTATGAGAGGCAACTGCATCTTAAATATTATTGTATTATTCATCAGGCGAGCCTTAACTGTTGCCATTTTGTAAATATCGACGCCAGATCCACTGGGTAATGTTAGTGTGCTTGGGAGATGGTTGCGTATTAGCTGCAGTTGCTGAATAAATTGGTCTGGCGTTATCAATTTTGGGTTTATTTTTTCATGGCTCAGATCTAGCATCACGTCCAATAAGACGTCTTGGATGCGTTCGAAGTTGGTGACCAGCAAGGTTAAATACGATGTTAGTGAGGACAAGTTTAAAATTACCTCATTTATTCCTTCGTTTTTTCGAATGGCGTTGGTTGTTTGAGAGAGATGTTCTCGAAGAGTCTTAAATTGTTGGTAGATTTCAATTGTGTTGCGTTTGAGAATATTTGCCGTAGTATCTGCTATAGAGCTTTGCTTGCGTACTAGTTCTGCTAGATGATGCTCATTTTCCTTAGCGGAAACAATTTCCTTTTCGATATGATTGTCATCATCTTGGTCTAACACCCCAAAAAGGCTATGGGCCAGAGTCCCAACAAAATCAAATGGAGATCTTCTCATTCTGGTTCTGATGTGCTGCGATGAATGAAGGTTGAATAACAGATCGTTGTTGTGTTCAATAATTTCCATTCTATGTCTTACGGATCCGATTATTGGATTACAGTTTGCTTGTTGTGATATTTCCCTTGTGCACATTGTATTTAATAACTCCAAATATGCCTTTATTTCTCCGTACTCTTGCCAATATGTAGTAATGTTATAATAAACATATATATTCCAATATGTATTAATTGTTTGAATTCTACCAATGTCCTCAAAATAAATTCCTGCTGCATCATCAAGCTTGCTTACCAGAATATCTTCGTTCGTTGCTGTTATGGATGTGGGTAAAATAAGTAACGTCAAAAGCATTGCGGCTAAGAGTGAAGGTTTCAGAGATTTCTTACTCCGAAGGTTTCTGCCCTGAGTACACGTATCTTCAGTTATGATGGTATCTTTTTTACTATTGGGCTCTTGGTTATCCTCTTCTATTGACCTTTCTATTGGTAGTGGGCACAAGTTGTGTATTGCTCTTAAGCAAGTTCCAGTTTGAGTTCTTACCCTTGCCAGCCGCACTAGAGAATCACCTCCCTCACACACTTCTGTTACGCGTCCTAATTTCCAACTCATTGGAGGAATTTTAGCTTCCTTTATGACAACAAGTGTACCAGGAGTTAAATTATTCGATTCGGTCCTCCACTTCATTCGTTGCTGCAATAAACTTAAATATTCCAAAGACCAGCGCTTCCAAAAATGCTGCTGAAGACACTGAATTTGGCGAAATTTATTAAGACAACCCATTTTATTATTTGTAACATCCGGCTCAGGTAGAGCCGTCAGTGGTGCTCCAATTAGAAAATGTCCAGGTGTTAATGCTTCCAAATCATTTGGATCGGATGTCATAGCAGTAATTGGCCGGGAGTTCAAGATGGCTTCTATTTGAATAACAACTGTCGACAGCTCTTCATAGGTGAGAGATGCTTCACGAAGATAGCGGACAAGAAGGTTTTCTGCAGACTTTACAGCAGCTTCCCAGAGACCGCCGAAGTGTGGAGAACGTGGTGGGATATATTTCCAATTTATTCCATTTTCCAAACAAGCTGCCTTAATTGATGATTGATTGTTCTCATCTTCAAAAGCCATTTTAAGATTCATCAATTCATTTTTTGAAATGGTGGGGCATGGTTAACGTGTCAAGAGCATGTCATGATGACATGGCGTACCAACTGTATTTCATTTCATGGACGCTCAGATGTCTTTTTTTCCCGCCGTGGCTCAGTATTTAATCCTTCTACGTTAAATGTCCATGCTTCGATTCCTATCACACAAACCTTAATTTTCACGTCACCATTTCTCCCTCCCTCGAGTCATGGAGAATGGTGCGAGAGTGTAATTTTCATGTAAAGCTTCTTTGACGTTAGGAGTCTCTAGGTCGCTCGTTCGTGTCGTTACAATAGAACGAAAAAAAAAACGTGTGACTGTTAAACAAACTAGACAGAAGTTCCCCATGAGTATCAAAAGACAAAAAAGAACCGTTATGTACACAGTTTTTGAGAAAATTTAATCACTCTAGGTCCTCCACAAAAAATGACGGAGACTGAGTCTACGTTGCGTCCTTTCGAAGTCCGTTCTTTCTGCGACAGATGGATTTAAATTACGTGTTTCTCCACACTGTGTATTCCAAAATTGTCCTTTTCTCAATTTTTTAAGGAGTGTAGGTAAAATTCTTACAGAAAGATGCGAAAATATTGAAAAGGAAGGGGAAAACGTTGAAGAACAAAAGTTACACACTTTTGAAACGTCAAAAACATAAGTTTGAATTTTAAGAATTGAACATTTTTTTAAATACGAAAAATTGATGAACTACATAAGGAATTAAAGTGTGATTTGCAACGGATCAGAACTATGTTTTGATTCAATTACTTTCGGTTTGACATATACAACAATAGACAGATGTCAGTGATTTGACAGGTGATGTTTCTGGCTTTTTTTGTGCGACAACCGCAATTTCGATGTCGTAGTTTGGCGCAGCCTTTTGTAAATTCGTACTGTTTTGCACATGAATGGAAGCAGATCTACGTCCTCTTTCATCTTGAAACATAAACTAATCGCTGATTGCTTGAATATTTTCCAAATTGTGGGACAATGTTGACAATGTTTTATTTACACTCAGCGAAATTCAATTTAAGGCAGATGCACTTTTGCCCAGAAAATGTGTTGGTAGTGTAAGGGAACCTTTAAGTTTTATTTTTTTTTTGCTTTTTGTTTAGCCTTTCTTCAACGTATGTATTGAAAGTACCGTTACTCTTGGTCAGAGAATTTCAACATCTGCTGTTTTGTCACTAATGGTCGTGCAAAATTCAATTAAAAGCAGTCGTGTTTATGCTGAGAAGCAGTGAGTTGGACGCGAAATCTGTATTTTTTTTTTGTGACAAGAATAAAAAATAATTGTTTTTACATTTAGAACTTTTAGATTTCGGGGATTATAAGCTGACAGTCATAATGGGAAAAGGAAAAACGCTGTCGGATGCGGAAATCGCGAAGATTCATGTGCATAAGGATACCGGTATGTCCAATCGCCAAATTTCTTTAAAATTGAATCGATCGGCTTCTGCAGTCGATAACGTTGTTAAATTGGGAACTAATTATAATGCAAACCTAGGAAATAAAAACAACCAAAAGAATTCTTGAAGGCAGAAATTATTATTATTGGCATGATGTAAAAAGTCCTGAGAGCTTTTCTACTAAGCGAAACTTTGGAGGTGGATCTTTGATAGTCTGGGCTTCTTTTAGCTATCATTGCAGGACTCCAATATGCAAAATTTCTGGCCGAATGAAGAAGAATTTGTTACTCTGTTAGGAGAAGTTTTGGTAGATTTTTTGGAACATCAACCGGATTCCAATGCAATGTGTCGCGGGCCAGTCGAGCGTGGTTCTCAGAAAAAGGAATTCAGCTTTAAGAGTGGCCAGTACGTTCACCTGACTTAAACCCGATTGAAAACATGAAAACAAACAAACAAAATCTTTCTCGTCGTGTTTATGCCGGCGGGCGAAAATTTGCTTCGGTGGAGGACGGAATGGACTCTAATTGGAGTCCAGGAGTTCCAAAACGTAGTTAAATCGATGCCAAGTCGGATTTTCGAAGTTATAACCAAGTCTGGAGGTTGGACTCATTATTAATTCATACTTTTAAGTTAATTGTTGTACAGAAATTCCATTTTACATAGACTGTTTCCCAGTCTAAATTATGTTGTTTTTTATTTAATTAAGTTAAAATGCTTTTATTTGTTTTACTCAATTTTGTTAATTGTTTACATAAATCGTTAATTTATATTAAATAAGTTTTTAAATAGTATTATAATTTAATAAACTTTGCTTTGAAAATTTCAAAGGAAAATGAGTTGCCTTTAATTGAATTTCGCTGATTGTACCTACTCCGGACACGATGATTCATTTCACTATTCTTTGCTACTTGGTCAGCGACGAGGCTCGCCGATTAAAAGGCTGAGTCAGTAAGCTACATTTTTAGATCCGGAATGAAAGAAATCACAAATCCATTATGAAGACTCCGTTACTCCCAAAAGAAAGCGACTGGATGGCGCAGTTGGTTAAGTGCCTGCCCTAAGTTAGAGGGGTCCCAGGTTAGATCCTCAGTGAAAACAAAGTTAATACGTGATTTATCCGGTTTTTCAATTCTGGTCCTGTCACCATTTGCCGTTGGGATCAAATTAACGGCACTATCACTGGTGCGGTCGATCAGTGGTAGACTACTACTGTCTGTGGGTATCACAATGGACCAACATGGTTTAAGTGTGCTGGTGAATTCATTAGCAGCCCCCTAGCCTAACATAACCTACTCCCACAAGAAGTCACTGTTTAGAGGGCGGAGCAGAGTACTGCGGTCAGTGAAGATTACTGATTTGTTAATTCTCCTATTAAATGTCTTGATGTGAAAGGGTTCTGGTATCAGCAAGATGGCGCTACATGCAACACAATGCATCGGATAATCATTTCATTCAAGACGACGCGTCATTTCGCGTCCTCCACGATTATGTGATATCACACATCTGAACTATTTGTTGTGGGAGTATACATATAAGGTCACTGCTCTATAGTGACAAAGATTAAGACTCCGGACTACGGTACGTTTTTGTAGCGCTCCGGTTCCTTGGGGCTTGCACAGTACCCACTCGTGTCGTACATTCTATTGTACTTTTACGGTTGGAAGAAATCCAAATTTTATACCGACTCTGAACACAGCACATTTTGAGCAGATCCTCTTGACATTTACATTCCCTGAGCATTGTCTTCATTAAGTCATTGCGTTGGAGTGCGCAGGATTGAACCTAGACTCTCAGCGTAGGAGTCAACGCAATTACCTACTAGGCTACGCGGACAACTTAAAAAAATAGTCAAGAATTGGATCTCAGGATTAGGCTTTATTCGAAACAGCTACGGAGGGCACATGTACCATAGGTACTATACACTTATCTATTAACTTAAACCAAGTCATTTCTTTCGTTTCGAAGTTCTCTCCATCTTTCTTCTCGTAGCTTAAAATAGCTTCTCTAACTGAGCATAAATAAGTCCATTAATCGAATACCGTGACTAAAGTGCTGCCTCAGCCCCACTGCTTGCTGACGTGAAATTATTCTAAAAGCAGACATTCTTTTTCTGAAATGTGTACCTAATTCAATTCTACTACTTCCTTGTTCTGTGGGTCATAATGATTATGGGCCATAATCAATGTCCCGTCTTAAAATAGAAATCCTTCCTTTCCATGCCCCATCTCTTGAACAAAATGGTTTCGATTAACGCCTCATGAGCAACATTTAACAGAATTATCTCCACCAAAACCACCTAAATGGCGGGCGTTCACCACCGTAATTGCTATGCACCCCTTTCATTTAGATGAAACCACTAATGAACTAATAACGCAAGCGATACCGGGTGAATGCCACCCCCCTGACCGCATATCGACACTCCAGCGAATTCGAACCACAAAACCTAATCAATTCCCCACGAAACCTTGCCCAGTAAATCATTCCAACGCAAGACATCAATTCACCTCCACACAACCCCCACCAGGATGCCCCTATCGGTGACACCACCCCCAGCATAACTGCCGCTCGAATAAATCACACCGAGGGCAACCCCACAGCCAGATCGATTGCTTGCCGATCCAATGAAATAAAATCAAGCGAAGTCATTAAGAGTCGTCGACGGTATGCCCGCATTTCGGGACTAATCACTCAGGCTCCGCCACTAATTTATTCCGCCTCGCCCCCATTTGAATATTACACATCCACGTGAGCTCCACCCTCGACTGCGGGGTGGATTCTCGAAAATTGCTTTCGCCCAGTGTGCCGGGTCCACGTGCCTGTGAGTTGATTACGTGTTGCCGTCGGTGCATAAAAAGCAGCTGAACGTCTTCGCTCCTGCAAGCCCTGCGACGAACACACCCTTCAGCTCGGTCTGTTGTCTTGTGCAACCAATGTTATATGACCTGGGCATCATTTGGAATTTTATGTGGCTGCCAAGGGATCTGCTCGTGGTTACGCGATAGTTCGAGAAGGGAAACCCATAAAATGACGAGGCGCATACTTACGTTTTCCGCAAATGGAGTCGCTGAAATTGTCCAAGTTCCCAAATAAATAAGCATCACCAGGAGTATGGGCACCATCCACTGGAGGAGCTGTTGGTCGGTTAGTTTCACTTTATGGGCTGACTTCACTCGATACGTCAAGGACACTCTAATGAAATGGAAATGAAGAAAAACGACATGAACCATGAGTTAACTTTAAGGCCACCGACAACCTATCCTCGGGGGATGCGATGGATTTGGTATTCGGCTACGGTACTTACCTCCAGGTTTTCATAAGCAGCGAGGTGTATGTTATACAGAAGCCCATGTGTCGAGTCCATTTCGTGGCTATGCACCAGTAAGTGTCTAGAATAGGGAATATCGCAGCCATCTGTGGGGGGAAGAGGAGAAGAAATGTTTGCTTTCAATGTTGGTTTGATTAAATATTTTATGGATATTGTGGCTAATAATCATCAGAAACTTTTTGTGTTGGTTATCAAGAGAACATATATTTTTGGGAACTTCCCTAACAGTATTGCAGAAGGGGGGAGATTGCAGGAGTGTTGAAAACATGTCATGTAAAGCCGCTAAGACTTAGCTAGTTCACTTCGTCCTAGTGAATCGATTGACTAAACAGAAGTGGAGAGTTTGATTGGGAACCTGAACGTGAACGATGACCTTGATGCTGTTCTTTTTTTTTTTTTTTTTTTGTCGTAGGTTTTTGTCACACTACACTGGAGCACTCAGACTCAAAACTGGTACATTGTTCTACCAGGCAGCAACCTACTTTTACTGAAATTTCCTGGTCTTCTGTAATAAGGAGCCTACATCATCAGCTCTCACCTCATCAGCACCGAATAACTGCCACCTGATCCGAGCAAAGGCGGGACAATGGCAGAGGAAGTGCTCTGCAGTGTCATCGTCTTCTCCACAAGCATCGCAGAAGGTTTCATCGCTTAGGCCAAGCTCACTTAGGTGTTTGGCGAAGGTGTAGTGCCCCGTTAGTACGCCAATAAGTTGTCTGCAGTCTTTTCTATCAAGAGATAACAAGAAAGCCGTGGATTTCTTACAGACGTTGGGGAGCATGCGCTTGGTCTGTCTAGATCCTGGAGAGTCATGCCACCTGCGGTTGTGCTCTCGAAAAGTCCAACCATCGATGGAAGCCCTAACCAAGGACGCGGGCAGTCCCAGCGTAGGTTCAGGTCCTGAGAATGCCTCATCTGATCCTCTCCTAGCAAGTTCATCGGCGATCTCATTTCCCGTGATCCCATGGTGCCCCGGAACCCAGACAAGTCTTAGCGAATTCAAGCTACCGATCAAATTCAGAGAAGACTTGCATTTCTGAACTATTCTGGAAGTGGTTAAAGGGTTGAGCAAGGCCTTAAGCACAGCTTGGCTGTCGCTACAGACACAAGTACTTCGCCCCTTCCACCTATTCTTCACAATATAGCTCGTAGCCATTAGGATCGCATAGGTTTTCGCTTGGAAAACCGACGCAAATTTACCTAACGAGGTGTGCAGTCTAAAATTGTCGCTCTTCACGAAGGCACCAGCACCAGATCGTTCATTGGTCTTGGAGCCATCATTCCTTTCCTGGCTCAGATTCTGGCCAGAGCCAGTCCTGAGTGCAGGGAAAGTCGACTTTGTATGTTCGTCGCAGCTGGAGTACAGGTGTCCGTGCGTCAGACGGCATATCCATAAGACTGGGGTCAAAGGAAATGCGGTGCGCAAGGTCATCGAAACTCGAGTGCGAGCTGTACTAATAACCACTTCTTTTTAAACGGAAGATGGCCTTAAGAGTACACCCCATGATATGGACATCTAGGGGGGGGGGGGAGATTCAGCATGGCAACAAGAGCAGAGCCAGGCGTGCCAGGAAAGGCCCCCATGCAGCCGAGACAGACCGTTCTTTGAAGCTTGGTGAAAGCAGCAGTTACGTATTTACGCGAAAGCTTATTCCACCAAACGACCGATGCATAGGAGAGAAGGGGCCTAATCATAGCCGTGTAGATCCAAACGGATCTTTTTGGTGATAGACCCCATGATTTGCCGAAAATTCCCTTACACTGCCAGAAAACTGACAGTGCCTTCGCAATTTTCGTTTCGATGTGTTTTTTCCACAGAAGCTTCCTATCTAGAATGACATCCAGATATTTAGCTTCATCGGAAAAGCGGATAGTGACACCTTTTAGTACTAGTTGAGTCAAACCAGTCAATTTCCGCTTCCTCGTAAAGAGGACAACCTCGGTTTTAAGAGGATTGACTGGAAGCCCATTTCTGGTCGATCACGTCTACAGCTGCCTGCGCTTTTGAACACACATCCGCTAGGCATGATCCGACAGACA
Organism: Myathropa florea; assembly: GCA_930367185.1. Taxonomy (NCBI): domain Eukaryota; kingdom Metazoa; phylum Arthropoda; class Insecta; order Diptera; family Syrphidae; genus Myathropa; species Myathropa florea. The sequence continues at coordinate 123,995,310 of OV884002.1, read as the reverse complement.
GAATAGCTACATCATCCGCATAGGCCTGGATGCTGTTCTTACTGAAGCAAGGAGAGTGTTCAACTTGAAAAGAACGCCACGTACTCGTAACACAGTTTGTGACAAAGTTTTAAAAACTGTATGCATTGGATGCGCGGCTCTTACTCTCCTCTGTTCTCAATTCTCCGTGGAATTGGTGTTAAATACCCTCAGTTGACCGGGAGCATATTCAAACAAATTCTAAATGGCCAACCATAATGGACGTACATAAACTTAAGAGAACTTAAGCAATCAAGCAAATACACAAAAATGATACAATGCGATCATAGCAACCACTCCGCTCAAAGCGACTGGATTGCGCAGTTGGTTAAGTGCCAGCCCCAAGTTCGAGGGGTCCCAGGTTCGAATCCCAGTGAAATCGAATCCGGTCCAGTCACCATTTGCCGTTGGGATCAAATTAACGGCACTGGAGTAGGTTGCGGTTTCGTCCTCTATTTATTTCTTTAGGAAACTTAACGGCGTGCTGACATAAGGTTGTGCTAGAGAGATTTATCCAGTTCTGGCCCTTCCTTTGCCAGCACGTCTGCCCCGTCTTTTCCTTGAACTTCAGTGTTTCCCGGTACCCAACAGAGTGTCACCGTGTTTGCACAAAAGATTTCGTTAACAATTTTTCTACAAATCTTGACTGTTTTGTATCTGCCAGGCTTTCAGCGTTTTTAAAATACTGCTCAACACCGAAAGCATCTTGTTACTCGTATTTCGTATAAGACCCGAATTGTAATAAAACTGAACTGTCTGCTATCACGCTGTCCTTTTTTCGCACTTAACGGCACAAATGACGCCAAATCTAAGCCCTTCGAGACTTTTCTGTCATCCTTTGTAAATGCTTCAGTGTATTCAGTGCTAATGTGTGGGCCTCATTAAAAAATAAATTCGAAATACTTTCTTAAAAACAGTCAAAGAGGAGCTTTACTTGGCACCCTACTTTGAGTTCTTCTTCTTCTTCTTCTTCTTAGGGCGCTACAGTCCGAGGTGGACCTGGGCCTCACTCAACATGCCTCTCCAGCCAGCACGATCTTTCGCCAGCTGTCTCCAGTTTCGCACACCAAGCCGGCAGAGGTCCCCCTCGACTTGTGTGCGCCACCTTGTTCGTGGACGTCCTCTGTTGCGTTGTCCCACAGGCTCAGAGTCGAAGACTCTTCGGGCCGGAGCTAAGTTATCCATACGCTCTACATGGCCTAGCCATCTTAGGCGTTGGATCCGTAGACGCCTGGCTAGACTCATGTCGCTGTACAGCCCATACAGTTCGTGGTTGAATCTTCTCCTCCAAATGCCATCAACGCAAACAGGACCAAAGATCGCGCGCAGAACTTTTCTCTCGAAAAGACCAAGAGACTGTTCATCCGCTTGGGATATTGTCCATGCCTCTGCACCGTAAAGCAGGACTGGGATGATCAAGGTCTTATACAAAGTCAACTTGGTCTTCCGAGAGAGGGCTCTACTACTCAATTGCCTTTTGAGCCCATAAAAACAGCGGTTGGCAAGAGTAATTCTGCGTTTGATCTCGGTACTGATGTTGTTTGTACTGTTAACCGCGGAGCCAAGGTAGACGGAGTCCTTTACTACCTCAAAGTTATAGCTGCCTATGGTGACGTTCTGGCCAAGTCGTCGATGTTGTGCGTCCTTTCTCGATGACAGCATACACTTTGTTTTGCCCTCGTTTACCGCCAGACCCATTTTAGCCGCTTCCGTTTCAATGCCAGCAAACGCATCATTGACGGCTCGCTGTGTTCTCCCAATCACGTCAATGTCATCCGCGTAAGCTAGCAGTTGAACGGACTTTTGAAAGATCGTGCCTCTTGTGTTGGCCAGTGAGTTTTGCACGATCTTCTCAAGAACGATGTTAAAGAAATCACATGACAGCGCGTCGCCTTGTCTAAAACCTTTTTTGACATTGAAGGTCTCGGTGAGTTCGTTACCGAGCTTGATGGAGCAGCGAGAGTTCTCCATCGTCATCCTGCTCAGTCTGACGAGTTTAGCAGGAATGTCAAAACTAGACATGGCGCTGTATAGCCTACTACCCTACTTTGAGTTACATCCTGTAATACACTCATCTCTACAGCATTTCGAGCATTCAATGGACCAACTCTGCGTGGAAGCTTCAGGGCGACATTCATCTACGAGTGGATTTCTTTTTCAAGTAACAATGACTTTTAAAGGATTTTAAGGACTTTTAGCACTAAACCGAAGCACTAAATATGCTATGAGAATCGACAAGACATCCCTGAATATCCTGCAAAGTAGGTCCCTTCTTGTACGTTGACTACATCGATCATAGCAAATTTTCTGCAAATCACACCCATGAGGAGTCCTATTAATGAATCTTCCATTTAGAGGCATGCATCCGTTCAGGCAGGAGACTCCTTTTAAGGATCTCCGCTCTTTACCAGCAAACAACATGTTCCTTCCGCACTTGGTCCCACCAGAAACAGCCCTCACGAGAGCTGAACAACGCCCTAATTACCTCGGCAAACAATCCAGAAACCTCAGCACAAAATACGAGTACAATCTCCAATTAGAACACCTTCCCATTCCGTAATAACGGATCATAATCCCGATTTCTAGCCTCAATCCTTCCGTAATTACACACTAGCTCCATCCTTCCTCTGGCTCTGCAGGACAAGATGTGAGCAGGTTCCCTCTCTGTCGCTGAATTGACAACTCACTCCGGGTGAGCACACACAAATGTGAGTGTCCCTCCCCCATCACAGTAAAATTTATTATTTATGTGATTACACTTTCATGGGACTGCTGTTGGTGTGTGCTCCCAAGGGCTCCAGCTCACCCCTAATTGACACACAACTTGCACTGTCACTTGCAAGGTTAGAGTACAATCCTGACCAAGTTTGCCTATTTCTGCTCTTCTCCTTCCCTGAGAGGCCCTTTGTTCGGGTGGCGAGCTTTTTTAAACACAAAGCCCACTGTCGTCTGCCCGAGAGTGGAAGCAGCAGCTTACACACAGACGTTGGGCTCATTATTCACCTTAATGATCCGGTTTCGTGCAAACCTCGAATGTGGTGTTAATTTGACAAATTGCCATGAGGTCCTTGCTCAGTCTCGGTGTGTTGTAATGTCTTCTGTTTGCCGTCAGAGAGTGCAATAGCTGGCAGGAAACTTAACCCAATTCAGATGTGAATTATTAATTCGTTCTGTTGTCGGCAGTCCCGTGTGCGGTGGCTGGATGAAAGTGAATTCGCTCTTCTCCCGGACCCTTTCTCCGCCAGCAGCGACGGTGGTGTTAATTTTGGAAGCAGCCCATTAAAGGGGCTGTATCGTTTTGATGTCGTCATGGTTCGTCCGGATTGAATGGCGAAACGGCTCGCATGTAGATTCTTTTTGTGGCGCAAACATGCTACAGGACCACAGGTCATGCCCTTTTGAGCGGCAAACGTGAAAAGGTCTGCCTCGAGTCGGGTGACAGCGTCGAGCGTTGACGAACGTACCCGCTCTATGAGGGCGACTCCAACTGTGCGACTCTCCTGTCGGAGTGTGTGGGGCTTGTTCATTTGGACGGGTTTATAGTCTCTTTGTCTGCTGCTTGTGTGGTGAATATCTAATTTCTACGGACCCATTGTGCTTGTGGGCGTGCGAGTTGTGCGCGCTGTGCGGGCAGGTTGGGGCGGTTCGGGTTGTGTTACACTTTGGCATTTGGCATGGAGAAGTAATGAATAATAAAAGTGCTGGTGGGAGACTGGAATAATCTTGTGGTGGATATTTTTGACGGAGCATTTGTAGCTGAGAGTGCTCTGGTCTTGTATTTGGGTTTGACTTAACCGGCGGTGGGCGAGCGACAAGTGATGGAGTTCATTTAATTTCGACGTAATCTCCCCAGGGGGTGTGAGGAAGAGTGCATAATTGATATTGTTGTTTTATCGTATTACGCTTCAGGATTATTACCCTTTGAAGGTGTCTAAGTGTGTCGTGTCTTGGAAGCAAGTGTATTCAAGTTGGCAACATATGTTCTCGTAGGGATGGCTTAAGATACATGTGCAATTGGTACTGGTTTTAATGGGAGTTACGGCGTGAGGGGAGGCAGTCATTGGTGTTGATGATGACTCTAGCCACAAACTAATTTGACCTGATCCATCAGGAGTTATTTGAAATATTTAATTATTAAAAATCCCTGATGCATGAAAATTGCATCTTTGAAATCAGAGCTTATCCTGTCCACAAGTAACGACATAACCTTGACTGAGCAGGGAGTTCTTCTTTGTCGTCTAATGTCAAATCTTACACAACTGGATGGTGCAGTTGTTTAAGTGCCTGCTCCAAGTTCGAGGGGATCCAGGTTCGAATCCCAGTGAAATCAAATCTGTTCCCGTCATCGTTTGCCGTTGGGATCAAATTAACGGCACTGGAGTAGGTTGCTACCTGGTAATACAATGGACCAGTTTTGAGTCTGAGTGCTCCAGTAGTGTTTCAAAAATTCTCCGAAAAAAAAAATGCCAAATCTTGAAATCTTTGGTCCAAAATCTGACACATTTTCCAGTATGATTTCAAGCAAGAATGGCTTAATTTAATTAGTTCGCCCCTTGATCACATTGACACTACTTACAGCTATGATGTATACAATATTCTGCAGATATTTTGCTGAACTCGTCAGACTGTGTGTACAGGGTCATCCAATTTGTGGTTTCGAAAGTAAATTGGAATAAAACATAGCAATGATACAGATTTCGATGTAATTTTTATTTTACTGCATTGCCTGGAGCTTGCCATTGTGAATGGGTTATAACATCAATCAAATATCCTCAACGGGAGTTCTTGCTTGACTCGATTCTGATAAGATCATTTTCGGTGACTTTTCAACACATTACGGGCAATAAATCGGCCATAACTTGACGAATATTCGTTTTCAAAGCGCCAAGAGTTCATGGATTGTGTTCAGAAACAATATCCTTTGCCTAGGCCCATAAAATGAGATCCAAATCATCACATTTGGTGGCCAGTTTAAATCATCAAAACGCGAAATAATTCGTCTAGGAAATTTCTCTTGCAATCAACGGTCGTGTTGTCTAAGATTTTGCACCATTTTGCTGAAACCACATGCCTTCCACATTCATATCTTCGATTTAAGGTAAAAGAAATTCAGTCGCGATTATTGACGGTAATAGGCAGATAGGCAGGATTAGGAAAGGTCTGACTTCATCAAAGGCACACCCATTTTCACTGATGTATCAAAACCAGAAGACGGTGCCTATCGGCTTGCTGACTATTCTAGTGTACTTCAATCAGAAATATGAAGATTGGACAAATGAATATTTTTAGACAACCTGGCCGTCCATCAGCACAAAACATAGAAGCAGATTGTGAGTGTGTGTTTCTGAGAGGAACGTCAATTGTAAAAGATTTGGCATTTCGAGAGGCTCTACTAGATGTACCGGTATGAAGTGAGCGTCAAGATACAAATGTCTCGATAGGGAACATTTATTGTGAACGGGCCTTAATTTTTCTTTTGTTTGGTTGCTATGACACCTGTCAAACATATTTGGTATACACCAAGTCATTGAGCAAACATCATCATATTTTTTCATCGTGTTAAAAATGTCGAATTTTGTACCAGAAAATGATGATTTGAAGAAGAGTGCTGCAGAGTCGCATCGAATGCTTGTCGAGGCATATGGTGGTCATGCTCTATCAGAAGCAATATGCCAAAGATGGTTTCAACGGTTCAGAGATAATGATTTTGGTGACAGAAATTAAGAACGTGGAAGACCAGCAAAAAAGTTTGAAGACGCCGAATTGTAAACAATATTAGATGAAGATCACACTGAAATGTTAAGTGGCAGAAATGTTTTTTGTGCAACACTTAGCACAAAAAACAATTTCTTGTTTTTTTTTAGCTATGGGAAAGATCCAAAAGTCTGGAAAATGGGTGTCAGATGAATTGAATGAAAGACAGATCGAAAACCGAAAAACCACTTGTTAAATTTAGCTTCAAACACACGATAAAAAAATCAGTTTTGCATCGAATTGTTACTGGCGATGAAAATTTAATTTATTTTCAGAGCTGCTACCCCACCCGCCGTATTCTCCAGACTTGGCTCCTCCGACTACCATTTGTTTTCATCGATGGGACACACATTAGCTGAGCAGCACTTCGAATCCTACGACGACGTCGAAAATTGGGTGAATTTTTGGTTTGCTTCAAAACACGAACAGTTTTATTGGCATGGAATCCATAACTTGCCTGAAAGATGGGAAAAATGTGTAGCTAGCAATGGCCAATACTTTGAATAAAATGTTTTTTTACTTTCCCATTAAAAATTTGTGTTTTATTTTCACAAAAAAACGCGCGCTTCATACCGGTACACCTGATATACATCGTATCATTTTGGGTTAATAATAAAATACATTTTAGGATGCTTCTATGCGTTACAGTATCTTATGTTGCTGGCTAACATTATCCTTGTTCTTCTTCTTTGTGTGGAGCTACAGTCCAGGGTGGACCTGGGCGTTAACCAACAAACCTCTCCAGCTAGCACCGTCTTTCGCTAGCTGCTTCCGATTCCGCAAACCAAGTTGGCTGAGGTCCTTCTCCATTTGTGTGCGACATCTATAATACGGACGTTCGATCTTGCGTTGTCCCAATGGCTGGGATTCAAATACTTTTCTGCTCGGAGCTGTACTGCCCATACGCTCTACATGGCCTAGACATCTTAAGCGTGTTATCCGTAGATGCTTGACTAGGGCCATGCCACCGTACAAGCAGTACAGTTCGTTGTTGAATCTTCTCCCCCAAATGCTACAAACGCAAGCAGGACCAAAAATCGCACTCAGGATTTTTCTATCGAACAGATCAAGAGCTTCTTCATCCGCTTTTAATAACGTCCATGTCTCTGCATCATAGCGCAGGACTGAAGTGATCAACATGTTATATAAGGCCAAATTGGTTCTTCGGGAGATGGCTTTATTACTCAATAGATTCTTGAGCATTAAGAAACAGCGAGTAGCAAGATTAATTCTATGTTTGATTTCTGTACTGAAGTGTTTTTTTTGCGAGGTAAACGACATTATTCATCATCAGAATAAATTGGTCATTTAAGTAGACATCTTAGTCTACATAGATAGAAGACAAACCATGCTAGATCTGGCAACATTAGTCTGTTCCACCTTTGGAACCTCAAAAACTCTGTTTCAACACTAAGGGAAAATATTTTATGATCCTTTTTCATTGATCATTTAAAACTTATCAGCTCATGTTCATGAGCATTAGATAAACGAAGTCATCAGTGCTTTATTCAATGCTGGTAGAGGATATACTATACAACTTAAGCGGAATCTTCGTTTCAAGATAAGCTTCTTGCAATACGCTCATTGGATTAAACATTTTAACCACTATCCAATGCCGATAACTTCTTTTGCCCCCAAATCAGTCAAGTTTACCATTGACCGTCAAAAAGTCCCTTCAGAGACCCGCTTAGAGTGACCGAAGCATGATTGTAAGAGCCTCCGATTTCCTTTATTCCACTGGTTCTTGAAATTCATGTACAATTCACAAAAAACACGCATAAAGACAACTTGTGGGGGCCGTGGCTTAGTGGGTAGGTACGTCAACTACTACGCTCGAGGTCTAAGGTTCGAATCTCGAAAAAAAAAAACTTAACATTTTTTCATATTTTTTTGAGTCTGAGTGCTCCAGTAGGGCTTCTAAAATAATCCGAAAAAAAACTGTAGGTTCCCTCCACTCGTCAGAGAATGGCACGCACAACACGAGTGGTTGCTGAGAAGCTAGGCCCAGGTCCACCTCGGACTGTAGCGCCGCCATTATTGGGTTTAAGTTGCGTTTGAAAATTGGGTTTAAGTTGCGTTCACCTTTTCCAGATTCACACAGCAACCAAGGCACGTAAATGTCCACTGCTCGAATATCCCTCTCCAATCCCCGGTCACAAATCTCCCCAAACACGCCTCCTGTTACTCGTATCTTTTGATGCAGAAACTTTCACTCTAAATCGATTCAAAAGCGATTTAAAGTTTAACAACATCAACATCAGAAGTTAGCAATCAATTTGACGCACCCTTCCTCCCCGCCGCCTCACGACGGACAATCCTTCAAAAACTCACACAACACACACACACACAGACACCCACTCATCATCCCATGCAGCCCGGTGAATATTCAATTAAACTAAAAGTACTCACCTCCATGTACATGATGGCGCATCCAATCAACGTTATGAGCAGAAATATCGGACTGGCAACTTTGAAAACTTTCACCTTCCTGTGATGGAAGAGATAGCCGGCCAGGACGAATGTTGACACAGCACACCCCACCGACACGACCAGCAGCGATATCCTGTGAAGGAGGGTTGCAAAGAAATCACATCGTTCCCCTCGAAATCAGCAGTCGATTGTTGTGCGACTTACCTAAACGGCCAGTTGTAGGTGGCCAGGCATGGTTCTGGGCCGAGGCAGACGCCGCAGCCTGGGGCACACTGCTGGCACACGAAAATGTCGGTGTAATAGTTGCTCATGTTGTCCCGCTGCTCCTGCCAGGCGATCTCCATGACCGTCCCGTTGAAGCCGTCCGGGTGACGAACCGAGTAGAAGCCGCGTCTGCAGAGACACTGATAGGAGCCACGCGTCCAGCCGTTCGGGGTGGCAATGATTTTGTTGGTTATTGTCGGTGATTCAACGGGAATGCGGTACTCACACTGTTTGCATGGAGGGGACAGGACGTTACAAGTAGCCTCTTAGTCTGAATGGGTGCTGAACTTACCTCCATAGTGTCTCGGTGGCATTTATGCGATCCATGGAATGCCTGGATGTCGTTGATGGACTCGGTCATTTGGGTGTCCACCAAGTGGAGGCGACGCGATTGAATCTGCTGGTAGTTGAAGCGGTAGACTGGCGCCTCGCACTGATTCACACGCAAGGTGGTCACATCGATGTCGATGCTGATGAAGCCCTTAAGACCGTGACGGCCGACCGGTGGTATGGCGATGCTGTAGGAGAGAATCCATTTGCCTAGGTTGCACGACAAATAGGGATAGGTCCACCAGCCTTTGTAGTAGATATTCGGTGGGCTAAGAGCGAATTTCGGCGAACGCAGGCCGGGCGAGGATGTTTCATCTTCGTACCTGAAATTGAGAGGACACAAAATAATTGAATGAGGGGCACTAAGTGGTGTAGGGTGACCGGAAGAGATTGGTCACAGAAGTGACTTCTTGAGTGTTGATGCATGATACCTTGTTAGCAATAAAACAAAGGGTTAAAAGTGCGCAGAAGATTCAGAAGAACAAGTAATTAAACGCCAAAAGTGCAATCAGGGGCTAAATAGTAAAGTAATGATCCACTGCGGTTACCAATCGCGGGGTGTCGTACACCATCTAGAACAACTGCCTGGAATCTCGTCCAGTTCGGTCTAACTTATGCGTCCAACAACACTCCCCTGCTCTTGTTATGGGAGATATCATGCATTAAGCAACCGATGAATGGAAAAGATGGATGGAGATGATTTGGTAAGGCGAATGCACCAGCTCATCTGTAAGATATGGTCGAAAGAAAGTATGACCGATGAGTGGAATCTCAGTATCGTTTGCCCGATCCACAAGAAAGGAGACTCCTTTGACGCGCCAACTATCATCTCCTTAACATCGCCTATAAGATCTTTTCTGCCATTCTGTGTGAACGCCTGAAACCTCTCGTCACCAAACTAATAAGTCCCTATCAGTGTGGTTTCAGCCCAGGGAAGTCCACCATCGATCAAATCTTCACACTGCGGCAGATCCTGGAGAAGACCAACGAAATGCAAATCGCATATGACAGCGTGCATAGAGACGAGCTATACAACGCCATGTCCAGTTATGACAAACTCCTGCCAAACTCGTCAGACTGTGCACGATGACGATGGAGAAATCTCGCTTCTCCATCAAGGTCGGTAACGAACATCGTTCTTGAGAAGATCGTGCAAAACTCACTGGCCAACACAAGAGGCACGATCTTCCAAAAGTCCGTTCAACTGCTAGCTTACGCTGTTGCCATTGACGTGATTGGGCGAACACAGCGAGCCGTCAGTTATGCTTTTGCTGGCACTGAAACTGAAATCGAGAAAAGGCGCACAGCATCGACGACTTGGCCAGAACGTCACCATAGGCAGCTATAACTTTGAGATAGTTAAGGACTTCGTCTACCTTGGCTCCGCAATAAACAGTACAAACAACATCAGTACCGAGATCAAACGCAGAATAACTCTTGACAACAGCTTTTTTTATGGGCTCAAAAGGCAATTGAGTAGTAGAGCCCTCTCTCGGAAGACCAACTGACTGACTATACAAGACCTTGATCATCACAGTACTGCTGTACGGCGCAGAGGCATGGACAATATCCCAAGCGGACGAACAGTCTCTTGGCCTTTTCGAGAGAAAAGTTCTGCGCACGATTTTTGGTCTTGTTTGCGTTGATGGCATTTGGAGAAGAAGGTTCACCCACAAACTATATGGGTACTGTACAGCGAGATGAGTCTAGCCAGACGTCTACGGATCCAACGCCTAAGATGGCTAGGCCATGTAGAGTATATGGACAACTTAGCTCCAGCCCGAAGAGTTTTCGACTCTGAGGACAACTTAGCTCCAGTCCGAAGAGTCTTCGACTCTAAGCCTGGGACAACGTAACAGAGGAAGTCCACGTAGTCGGGGAGGTCCTTGGTCCTTGAAGACTGCATGGCACAGTTGATTTAGTGCCTGCCCCAAGTTAGAGGGGTCCCAGGTTCGAATCCCAGTGGAATCGAATCTGGTCCAGTCACCATTTGCCGTTGGGATCAAATTAATGGCACTGGAGTAGGTTGCTGCCGGGCAGTACAGTGGACCAGTTCTTGTGTCTAAGTGCTCCAGTGTAGTGTTTCAAAAAAAAATCTCAAAAAAAAACATGAATTTTTAAATATAAGGTTGAAGTCTCAAAAACCAAGACGTACAATTCGACACCCACCACCTGTTCGGCTGCATTGAGACAAGCTATACAGCGCTATGTCATTCCTGTCAAATTCGTCGGGTTGTGAAGGATGAAGATGGAGCAATCTCGCTGGTCGATATTGGTCGGTAACAAACAAACTGAATAATAACATAAAAGGTTGTAGGCAAGGTGACGCGATAATAATAATAATAATGGCGGCGCTGCTGTCCGAGGTGAACCTGGGTCTAGCTTCTCAGCAACCACTCGTGTTGTGCGTGCTATTGTTCTCTCACGAGTGGAGGGACCTACAGTTTAATGCCGACTACGAACGGGGAAATGAGAAGCAATTTCTAGACAGTTATACTCTTCGAGCTCTGTCAGTGACTCGAAAGATGTGGAGCCGTGAAAAAATGTTAGGCGTTTTTTCGAGATTCGAACCGACGACCTCGAGCGTAGGAGTCGACGCACCTACCCACTACGCCACGGCGCCCACGGCAGTGGAAGATATAACCTTTTAAATTATCTTCTGGTGGTTTTTGAGAAAATGTTCATTATACTCACAATATCGCTTGTGTTATGAATGAAAATCAATGGGCCAAGGTAGCCGCCTTGTAGGACACCAGAAATCACACTAATTGGTTCGCAGAGAGAAGATCTAAAGAAAACTGTATACTGGCGACCTTCAGATATGATTTTTCATACCATCCTTTTATTAAAACCCATGGCGCATATAACCTGAAGAAGGATAGTAACTTCTGCAAAAACTAGAACTTCCAATGCTTCCATTTGGCAAATAGTACCATCAAACTTCGACTCCAATTTCTTTCCTGCAAAATCCTTAGTGGTCATAAACTGTTAATAGCCGACCTATCCCTTGCCCACATCCAACGCCCCATCATTTTATCGCCTATTTCGCTGTTCTCGACATTAAATGCGCTCCTGTCCGCCGCCAAGGATATGTTTCCATAGGCGGACAGCACACTCACTCTCGTTGATACAGTCCGCGAGGAAGAACCAAAAGACAATCGATACAGCGACTACAAGAGCAAAAAAAATCCTGTTTTCTAGCTTATAACTTCGATGGAAAAATTCAATTCAAGGACATGCAGTAATGTGAAAACTTTTTTTAGTTGTCACTCTGTCACCATGTTGCTGCTTAAAGCGTCGCATGTGTTGGTCCCCGTGTGAGCTCTGCTGGCTTTGCGAGACACATACACCCACTCAGAGGCCCATGTGTGGGTGTCCTTATGAAAAGAGGAAATCAAAACAAACGTCTAAAACTTCTTTTGTTTGAAAACAGATGACATCCGTCAGACAAATGTTTTCATTTTCTACCGAAAGGCAAAACGGGACACAATCCCACCAGCACCAGGACCAAAAAGAACAACGCTGTGTGTGTGTGTGTATGTGTTTGTTTGGTTGTAACTAATCGAAATGACAAGGAAACATTTATTATTTATTGCGGCTGTTGTGGGGAATTCCTTTCATTTTCTGTCAGTTGTCCTCGATTCAACTTCAATTTCCTTATGGTCCCGCCGCGCTGAGAGAGTGGGAGGTTTCAAATACCAACGAAACTACGCCACACGGACTGCAGTTTATAGCCTGACAGACGACGAGTGATGGATGTGGGTGGTGTGGTGAGGGGCTTGAGGATAAAAGTCAGATGAATTTGAATAAATGTGCGTTCAAGCATCACATTGTGATGTAATACAATGGAGGTAAACGATTCCTCTTGGTGATTATTCAGTTTACAGGATCCGAATGACAGCCAATGTGATAAAAGGTTTCGAGAATCCCATGAGATGACTAACAAGCCAGTGGGGAATTCGCTGAATTCACAGAATTCACTCGGACGTGTGTTGTGCTCGAGTGAAGCCATCGGAATCAAGGATTCCAGTGAAATTGAAAATTGCAGAATGATGCGTTTGTAAGGGCGCTTCCTAATGTGTGCATCTATTACGAATATGGCTGAGTGTAGTTTAGAGTTTGTCATCAGTCCGTACTTTTTGATGATGCACTTGTGGATGCCTTATGCAAGACGTACTTTTAATCAAGTATTCGTTTGTGTAGCCGATTAGTTATGCACACGTACATGCATCGTGCTGTCCTTGTATCACATTTTAAATTTTGTCATCGATTTGTTTCGTTGAGTTCGGAAGCCCTGCTCCCAAGCAGTCACAAGGTCGATTCCAGTTCAGGATATTTAATTGGAATTTCTTTGGAATCAAGGGAATTGCCTACGATGACCAGCTGCAGCAGTCGACTAATTGCGAAGCAGTAGCAGAGGAAAATGCTGAAAATATAGTGGCCCTATACTACAGAGCTAAACAAACGGGAATTTTCTTTCAACAAACTGCCAACGATCTTCTGCTGATATCCAGTCGCACATCAGAAGTTCTGCTGATGTCCTCCAGGCATTTAAAAGTGATCACATGTATCACACAAAATTCTCTCCATAAAAGCCCAACTTTTATGACTGAGCTCTAAAAACGAACATGATCTTACGAAGGTTCAAGTCCTACGGTATCGTCGTCCACAGTTGGACGTTCGTTTAAAGTTGAACATGCAAATTGACTACCTAAATTCATTTTGCAAACCATGTTATCGAACAGGCTTCAGTTTTGTTACTCTGCCTGATCAAATGCGTCAAAGACTGTCGGACAGAGACAGTGACAGTGACAGATAGGGAAAGGAATTTAAATTAAACAACAACGGTTTGAGATGCGAAACTAATTCTGGGCTTATTTTGAAGCTACATTCATGTCAGTATGTACGGAATAACAAATCGTTCAAATGATCGCCTCGGCTTCATTGGCAGTGCTTAAAGCGTTCGGTCCAATTTTTGATGACTCGGTCCAATATGTACGGCGTTATTCCGGCAACAGCGTCTCGATCGTTGACCTTGAGCTCGTCGGTTGGCGTAGACTAATGACTTTACGTATCCCCAGAGAATGGAGAAAATATTCGATTGGTGTCAAGCCGCATGACAGCTGATGTCAACAGATTAACGCTTGCCGTAACGGTAACAATGACGCCTTCCTCATTTTCGAAGAAGTATGGACCAATGACACCCTCAATTTCTGAATTGCACACCATTCAAAAGAGCGCTTCGGCTTTGCTGGCAGCGCTCTAAGCGCTCGGTCCAATTTTTGATGACTTGGTCCAATATGTGCGGCGTTATTTCGGCAACAGCGTCTCGATCGTTGACCTTGAGCTCGTCTAAGGGGTTGGCCTGTTAGCGTAGACTCATGACTTGACGTAGCCTAAGAGAATCGAAAAAATATTCGAGTGGCGTTAAGTCACCTGACCGCGGCGGTCAATTGATTAACGCTCGTCTTGACCCAGTCCTCAAGTTTCTCCTTCAAAACTTTGAATGTTGGCATGTAGCGCTTGTATGGCATGTAGCGCCGTCTTGTTAGAACCACAGCTCGGATATATCGATGTTGTCGAGCTCCGGACACAGAAAGTCGGTTAACATCGTTCTATACTTGAGACCACTGAGGGTAACGGTGTCTTCTTTCCCATTTTAAAAGAAATTACGTCCGATGATGCCGCCATGCCAAAAATCGTACCAAACAGTCAATCTTTGCGGATGCATTGATGCTTAGTCGAGCATTGAGTATTGTGTTGGCTCCAATAACGGAAATTATGCTTGTTGGCATAACCGCTGAGCCATAAATGGGCCCGATCCGAGAAGCTGATTTTTTGGCCAAAGTCCGGGCTTTTGGGAAACTTTTCCAGTGCCCAATTAGCGCGTTCATGGTTGTCCGGCTGCAATTCTTCCATCACCACAATCTTATGTAGATGCTGGCGCAAGTTCCACCGCAAATTAGACTGGGTTGACTCTTTGACTGAAAAACGGGTCCCAGGGCCGCCTCGGACTGTATTGTTATTGACGCCCTGGCGATGACCAACTCAGCTGATCGCCATCAAATCAATGAATTAACATTTTTGGATTTTCTTCGATGCTGGCCGCTACGGTGGCTATGTTTTCTTCATTTCGCACCAATCTCTGTCTGGTTGGTGGCTTAAGGTACAAAAGAGTGTACTCACGCTCGAACTTATCCACAATGCGATGAACTTAAGCCATGATGACGACCAACCACAAGACGTATACACGTTGCGTATTTCGAAAACTGAGCCGGAATTTCGAAAATATTTGTTAATAACTTCCGCACTTTTGGCAAGCATGATGAAATGACAAACCATATTGAATATGTTGACAGCTGGATGTCATTGGTAATTTGGTAATAAACATAACTGTCATTGCTTAGACATTGCCTCCTGGTTCGAGAAGGAGAGGAGGACCCAACCTCCGGTACAAGGACCAAGTCATCGTGGACGTAAGACAGCTTGGTCTTGATGACTGGAAGCAGCGTGCCCAGGACCGTCAACGATTGAAGGCAGCGATATATCAGGCTCAGACCCTACATGGGTCGTAGGCCTGCTAAGTAAGTAAGGTAAGTAAGTATTTTCGGGTTTGATTTGGTTGAAACAAAGATGTCGAGTCCGCACCACGATTTGGATGACCCTGTATTTAAAATAAAATAGTCGTAACAAAACTAGCATACTTACTTACTTTTAAGGCTAACGACCCCTGTAGGGTTTGAGCCTGAACAATTGCCGTCTTCCATCGCCGACGGTCTCCGGGTGCAGGCTGCTTCCAGTCATTATGACGAAGTTTTTTTGCGGCCGTAATCACTTCGTCTTTATATCAGTCGTTCAGTCTTCCTCTTCTTCTCAAACCAAAAGGCTCGGATTCTTAGACTTTCCTGGCTGGAGCATTGCTATTCATTCGCTTGATGTTGCTGAGTCACTCTAGTCTATGGATTTTTGCCTTCCGGACTATTTCCACATCCATTCGTGGTTGTGCCTTCCCTTTCTTGTAGACAGGACCAATATCCGACGTAGAATTTTTTCTTTCAAAAGCGGGAAGAATCAGCTCTACAGTCCTGCTTATCGTCCAGCTTAACAAAAATGTGACAAGTATTTGCTAGCAAGCGTTCATAACGTGAACAACGTAACATAACGATGATCACGGTTGCTGCATTGTTTTAGGAGACGCAACAAGTGTGACTTCAACCAGCCAGCTAAATTAAACTTTGATAAATTTAACCAGGAGACAACTGTTACGTGATGGATAGTGACACAACATCCATCCGATTTGCCTTGAAATATGATTATTCTCTCAATAAGATGACAGCGATATCAACACTCTTAAATCATTTGTATTGGCATAATCATTTGCCGCTGCAGCGTCACGCCAGAAGCGTGATGTTTTTCATTTGACAACTGCACGTACCACGTTTCGGTGGTGATAAATGTATGCAAATATAAAGAGTGATTATTTGAATGGTAATATCAAATGAACATGTTTACCAGCTAAAACGCGACGATTGAATGTCGGAAACTTATTGAAGTAATTTACAAAAATGCGTGACACATTTTCAAATTTTCTAAATTTCCGTAACGACTTTCTGCATGATAATGACAATGAGCACCAGATAGTAAGCACTTACTATTCCAAACCATGTCAATAAAAACATGACATCCTGCCAACTGAATGATGGTTATTACTGTGACAGAAATGATTGTAACGTGACGACTGTCATGCGTAAAAACTAGGAAAATACTTTATCATCTTTAAAGTGACGCCATGAGAGTGATGCCACAACAGGCGTTCCTTCTTTCCTCTTTGTTATGCCAACGACCCTTGGATGGGTTGAACTTGAACTAAGGACATTCGCTGGTTCAGTGAATCAGGCGTGACGCAAGTAGTTTGATAACTGTCGTGACTGGAATATAATGTGATTCTTATTTACGACACATAAAATACGAGCGTAAAAATGACTATTTGATAACTGTAAAGGTGGCAAAAATCATTTAGAAAACAACAGAGGCTACGTTGAATCAACCAAAGGACATGCTGTTGCAGGAGAAGGATTAAGCGAATATGCCAAGTCAAAGTCGTTAAGTACACAATAATGACATTGATATGACTGGGGTTGAATATAAAGGATCATTCATTAAGAGCTTCCAATCCTTAAATTTCAATAAAACGAATTGTGTGCGAGGTAGTGTCAAGAGTTTCTACTCCTTTAAAGGCCTATCGATGCCATAACGTATGGAATAAAAAATCGTTTGAACGTTTGCTGCTGCTTCTCTGTGTGGCGCGCTTCCGAAATGTTCAATTTTCCATGACTCTGGCGTATAAATCAGGATAAATTTGACTGATGGCATGGCTTATGTTGGCTTTGGGAGCCGCTATGGTTTGTAGCTAATTCGCATAGACCTACGATTTCAGAAAACAACCTAACGGGGTCAAATCGCACGATCTCGGTGGATGGTTCACATCACCTCCACGTGAGATGACTATGCCTCGTGCAGAATTTCTAAAGTGACGTGAGGTGTGTATGTAGGCCGTATATCCGGATTTTGGCCAAAAAATCATCTTCTCGGATCGGGCCCATTTATGGCTCAGCGGCAATGTCAACAAACGTAATCGGAGCCAACACAATACACAAGTGTTCGCGGAGCATCAATGCATCCGCAAAGATTGACTGTTTGGTGCGGTTTATGACATGGTGGCATCATCGGGCCTTATTTCTTCTCATCTCATCTCATTTTCAATGACCCGCATGTTCCACTAAAGGGGTCGCGGGGGCAATGCATGCACGAGAGATCTCCAGGCCACTCGATCCTCCGCCATCGACTCTAACTCATCAGGAGCTATGCCCAAGCGCAACCAGGCGAGTGTTTGGACTTGGTCCAACCATCTCATCCTAGGTCTGCCAAGCGGTCGCCTACCTGATGGAATCGCATTCAAGGCACGCCTCGGAAGTCGTGATGATGGGGATATTCGTGCTACGTGACCAAACCAACGAAGTACAGCCCTTTCCGTTCGAAGAAGCAGCTGCCCAACATTGAGTTCCTCGCGCACTGTCGTGTTTCTCACCCTATCCCGGCGAGTAATTCCCACAACAGCACGAAGAAATCTCATCTCGGCAGCTTGTATTCGCGATCTTATTCTTTCGGTCATTAACCTTATTTCTGTGGAAATGAAAAAGGAGACACCGTTACCCTCAATGGTCTCAAATATAGACTGATGTTAACCGACTTCCTGTGATCAGAGCACTAATATTTCCGAGCTGTTGTTCCAACAAAAAGTTGTTTTTGTAGGTGGAATTTGACGACTGGGTCATCTCATGGCGAGCGTCAATCAGTTGACCGCCGCGGTTATGCGGCTTGACACCACTCGAATATTTTTTCGATTCTCTGGGGCTACGTCCAGTCATTAGTCTACGCTAATAGACCAACAACTTTGGACTAGCTCAAGGCCAACGATCGAGACGCTGTTGCCGGAATAACGCAGCACATATTTGACCGAGTCATCAAAAATGGGACCGACCGCTTAGAGCGCGAGACCGAAGCGCTCGTTTGAATGATGCGCAATTTGAAATTTGGTGGTGTCATTGGTCTATTTTTCTACTGGAGCACTCAGACTCAAAACTGGTCCATTGTACTGCCAAATAGCAACCTACTCCAATGCCGTTAATTTGATCCCAGGTAAATGGTGACTGGGCCAGGTTCGATTTCACTGGGATTCAAACCTTGGAGCCCTCGAACTTGGGGCAGGCACTTAACCAACTGCGCCATCCAGTCGTATACGTCAGATTCTTAATCTACGCTAACAATCCAACCACTTTGGACGAGCTCGAGGCCAATCTCTGAGACGGACTGGATTGGACTGACCGCTTAGAGCGCTGCCGGCAAAGCCGAGACGCCCGTTTGAATGGTGTGCAATTTGGTACTGGTGGTGTTATTGGTCCATATTTTTTTGAAAATGAAGAAGGCGTCACCGTCAATTCACATCGCTGTAGCAAGTATTAACCGAATTATTTTGACTCCAACCAAAGATATGAAAGTGGAGAGCATGTGGTTGCATCAAAACGTTGCCACATCTCACACGACACCGCCGTTTATTGCAAGAACAAATTCCTGGACGAGCTGTTTTGCGGTTCGGTGATATGAACTGTTCATCAAGATCGGTTTGTGCAAAAGTTTGTCTCTATGCACACATGTGCCGCAAACTCTTAATGTTTTGAAAACGAATATCCGTCAAGTTATGATCGGGTTACTGCCCGATATGTGTCAAATAGTTATCGAAAATTCCATAGTCAGAATCGAATCCCACAAGAACTCCTACAGAGGACATTTGAATGATGTCATATCCCATTCAAAATGGCAAGATCGAAACAATATACTGAACTAAAAATTCGATTGAAATCTAAATGGAAAAATATTTTTTATTGAAATTTACTTTCGAAACTACAAATTGGATGACGCCCCGTATATATTTCCAACCAAACGCCGCTGTCATTATTCTTTTATCGCCTGTTCAGACGAAAATTGACTCCTGATCAGTGGCAGTTGGACCGTTGGACCGAAATAAAGGTAAAAGTCTTTAAACTGTTTTTCAATTACAAATGTTTCTTTTGTAGGCCGACTTTGTCAAAACTTTTGTTTGTCTTTTGACGTCCCTGCTTTCTGAACCAAACACGTCATGTACCCCGAAGTTTTCATTTTGCTTGTCAACAAAGTCAAAAACTGCAAAAACTCCTGTTTTATCCACTGAGCGAAAATTAATGAATTTCCGACGCACACATTGTCACTCAAAGGACAAGACCCGTGAGCACATGTAAGCGTAAAAAGAGCACGAACGCCGTCAGTGCCAGCGCATGTTCGTGGACGGTATGGGTGCGCCTTAACGTAACAGTTTACTTGTGTGGACTAATAGATTCCAATTTCAATCCTGCACAGAAAAAAAAAAACATTTTTTTCCATCTGCAAGTCCTGCTCGCCAGAGTGTGGACAAGGACCAATGGAAAGTTGATGGCGTAGCAATTATCGTTTGTTGGGTGGAATACATTAGGCTGCGATGATGATGTCTTCGGGACACAGAAATCCATTCGAGTTGGGAGAAATAAAGAAGACCTTGCGAGGAATAAGTCAATGAATTTTGATGCACGATTTGTTGCTGGATTATCACTGGGTCGGGGACCTTGAACAAATTGCCAGACCAAGGCTCTGAGGATGGGGTGCTTCGCTCGCTTCAGTGGCGGTTGTCAAATAAATTGCGTCTGGTTTGGGGACATCATCTGCATGGGATCGTCATGTGATTGAAGTGATTACCACCGTAATTGGTAATGATCTGGGAATTGAATTGGCTGGGGAGCGATAGCTTGGGTGAGCACAACGATTGATTCGTAAGAGACGTAATAATCTTGTTAATTGGAAAGAATGATGACAAGTTCGAGCGAAAGTGAAGTGTTGCGGAATGTATCGTACGCTGCGTGACTTTGGGTGACAACTTAAAGGAGGATTCATCTTAAAAATCGAATGGCAGGCAATCATATCTCCGAAGTAGTCCTTGAAGTTGAATGTATAACAGTCAATTGATGAGAAGGCTCTTGACATCGACCTGAAGGCGTACAAAAGTGGTTAAGTTGAACATGCATGCTAAGGAGATATGATCCAGAATATGTGAGCGAATATAGACACGTGATGGTACCTGCGTTTATTTAAACTGTCTGTTATCTCAGCAGCACGACGTAAAGAAGTTGGAATATGATTTCAATTCAAGCCCACTCTGAATAGAAAGAATTGTGCGTGTGTTGCGGACATAAGATAAGTGGTCATTTTTACGACGGACTTAAGCAACCGAGCGAATACACAAAAACAATACACCACGACCATAGTAATAGCTTCGCTCAGTTTCGTTAAGTTCGTTCACTCTTGCCTACTTACGCGGGAGCGGATTGAGTTGCTTTCTATGTATGCAAATGTCAATTGATAGCAGAGTTCTCCCTAAGTTGGACACTCTCAAACTCAATTGCCAAGTGTGGGGCAGTTCAACAAGAGGGGTCTTTATAAATTTCGCTAACTAATGAGATGTTAACTTTCAATTATCATTTTGAAGGCTGTTTGGTACTGGATTACATTTTTTTGGAAAATGATGCACGTGCGACCGTTTTAGTGCCTTGATTTCATTGCCAATTGATGATTAATAACTTCTTTTTGAAGCTATGGACGTAGACGGCGCTTAAATTCACCATAACAACGCCACATACCATACAGCTGATGAAACAATGGCTCTGTTGCGTGACACATTTTCTCCGAGTCCGATTTCTCCAAATAAAGATTCGAATTGATCGTGAGACTTAACAGCTCTGGACTTTCTTCTTTGCGGTTAAGTTTATGCCAAAGCCTTAGCAAAAGCGCATGGATTAAAAGGTATCATAATATCCCAACTGTTATTCGCGAAATACAGTCTAAATTATGCGAAGAGAATTTTTAAAAATCGAGTATTTGTAAAGGTTGCTTTTTAGAGGTTTGGTTCTAGCAACACTGTTTCGATATAATCGTCTATACTTCTACCAAAGTTCTCCACATAAAAAATGGGCTCCAGCAGGGTGCAGTTAACTCACTAATCCTCTTCACTATTTTTACCAGTGAACTGATTGGCTCCATGCAGCACTTGATCGCATACGCCGATGACTTCTTGGCATACAGGACAGAGCCGAAGGTTGAGAGTTAATGTCCTCCTGCAACGTGACTTCGAGAAAATTCAGCGATCTTGCGTAATTGAAAATCAACTACCAGAAGTCATCCTTTTCCGAACTACGTTATAAGAGGTCTCAAGGGAGACGAAAAAAAAAACTGGCGCAAGTTCGGCATAGTCGACCCGCTGGTGGAACCGCTAGCATTGAAAAGTGTAGTAAGGTACCTAGGCATTTAGCTGGATCAGTATCTATATTTCGACAGACATATAGCTACTGCTCTGACAAATGCTAGGAAGGCCTTTGCTGTGGCAAGAGGTTTGTACCTTGACCGGATTAGCTTAATCCAGGATGCAGAGGGATGTCCATTGATCTAACACGTGGTGCGAAGGACAGTGGTTAGGTGACTCCTATACGAGGGCGATGTCGCAAGCGTTAGTCCGGATGATCTCCGGTTCAGTAGATCTATTTCTGTTCGCGACAGAACGGAGTGTGACAAGGTTCGTGGGTTCTTCTAGTGGTTGCAGCCCTATCAAACTTCTCAGCTGTCGCTAGCTTAATCAGCTAAAAAAAAATTGAGTGTAGGTGTTGCTGCTGTGGTCGTGTGGGTTCGTGCGTCGACCCATGCGCATTAGACTTTCACAGTCTAGGTTAAATTCAAAGCTCTGACAAACAATTTTTCAAAAAAAAAAACACGATGAATCGATTCTGAACACCATGAATCATTTTCGCCCACGAACAATGACGAACATTGCGAACAGAAGAAATTATTGCCTTTGTAAAGCGCAGTGTTGAGGAGAATCCGAATGAGTCGATTCACCATCGTCCACAGTAATTGGAGCTATGACTATCCGCTTTGTGGAAGATTTTACGGAAAGATCTTGACTTAAAAGCCAGCTGTGTGAGAGTTGAATCCGCGTGACCCTAATACTCGTCGTAGGTTCGGTGAATGGTTCGAAAGCATGATTCAGCTTGATCCTCATTTTTAACGCAAAATTTTGTTCTCCGATGAGGCCCAATTTTTTGTTAAATGGATATGTAAACAGGCAAAATTGCCGAATTTGTAGTGAAGAAAGCCCAGAAGCCTTTGTTGAGACGCCCCTATAACCATTAAAACTCACTGTTTGGTGCGCTTCATGGGATGGTGGAATCATGGGCCCATATTTCTTTAAGGACGCTGCTGGCCAGAATGTTACCGCCAATGGAGAGCGCAATAAAAACATGATTTTTGACTTCTTCGTTCCTCAGTTGAATAGCATTGACGTGATAGAGCTTTGGTTTCAAGAAGATGAAGCATCATGCCACACAGGGCGCGAAGCAATCAATTGATTGCGCGAAATATTTTCTAAGGGCACAATCTCGCGTAATGGACCTGTGATCTGTCCCCCACGATCCTGTGATCGCACCTTTACATTACTGTCTTTGAGGGTTTGTGAAGTCACTAGTATTTGCCGATAAACCAGAGACGTTGGACGATTTGGAGGTCAACATTTGCCGTGTTATTGGTGATATGCGGCCTCAGTTTCTAAAGTTGTTGAAATTTGAACAAAGTGAATTGATCATGTTTCTTAAAAATGTTCAGTTTTAAGTTGATTTTAAATTACATCTCTTATTGCTTGGCTCGGTGTAAATGTAGCTCTTTGCATTTGGCATTAGCATACGAGAAAAACAAATTTAAACTATTTAATAAATTAATTATCTCTACTTTTTAAAAAAGAACAAAAGGATCCAGATTTTCCAAGGAATCCTGGAAAAAACATCCGCTTAATATTTCCTGACGAACACCCTCCACATCACCATGCCAACTGACGCTGATGAACGTCACATAAACAGAGTGCGATTTTTTCAGGAAGCACTTAACGATTTTTCTCCCACCAGCGAATCTATACAAAAGCTTAAAATTGAAATGCATGTTCAGAGAACTGTTTCTGGGAATTGAACAAAAAAAACAAAAGAAAATGTTCATTCCTTCATAATCTTTACTGCCAACAGATTCCGAAATAAGTCCACAAAGGAACTTACAAAATCACCACCACCAGACAGATACATTTGCCACCCAGTTGCAACAAATGCACTCAACCGTCTCATTGATAGTTCACAAAGTAACAATGGAGTCGTGCCGACGATGCAAGTTTCCGGAGATTCTGGTTGCAAAAATCCGTCTTCCCCCATGCTCATCACAAATCTTCTGACAAAATTCAAATATTTCACAGATTACCACGTTCCACGGGGACCTTGCCGCCTCATGCCCCAGCAGTTTATCTAGATTTACCATCCCTCCGGGTTATACGAGCCTCTTCATCCTCACTTCACCGAGCTCCACTGAAATGTGAAAATATTTCACTTGTTTTCAATTAATCGCTGGAACACAAAAGGTCCTCTCTCTTCAGTTAAAAGCCTTGAACACCAACATAAGTCCTCTCTTACCCTCTGGAACCCAAGAGGAATACAACAAAAAAAAAGAAACAAGAAGGGCCGTCTTATGAGTGACCCCCAATCCCATCCCTTCTCAACCCACCACTTACCATGGATAGCTGGGAGCTGGCTTCTTTCCAATTTGCAGTCCGTCCTCCTCGTAACGAGTATACTCGCCGCTATTGTCTTCGTTCTTCGTCCACCAGACGTACGACTGCACGGCTCCATTGCTCATGTTCAGGGCAATAATTCGTGCTCCAGTTATGTACTCATCCGAGAGTAGGCCCTTAGACAGGGCATCTGATAGACCTGCGAATCGAAAAAGAGGAGAGTGAGGGCGTAGCAGTATAATGGAAAGGATATTCGATTAGATGGAAATATGATTTTAAAACGAAAATTGAGGTCTTCCTTGAGATGGCGGCAGTGGCGGGCGGACGAGGGAGTGTGCACACGATGTGTCGCCCATCCTCCCTGCAGGTGAATGACTTGACAGAGTCGAAGCAGGAGGGCACCTGGGGAGTAATGACACCGCACTCCACGATGGATTATTGACTCTCCATTCAAGGTTACACATCACTGGCAGGGTTGTCTGTTTGCCGGTCGTGCGGTGGTGGAAGGCATCTGTTGCACGGCGGCGCCCCCTCGGTCGGGACTCCATGCATCCACAACCGGGTAATTGTCCGTGTGTGTGTGCTGGCTCATCCCTTCGAACAGAAATGCCAGGACGAAACGTCGTAACGTCTTAACACAACACAAACAGAATGTGTGTGCACAAAAGATCCTTTGTGGCCCATTCCCTTGTTTGCCACCACACAGCACAGGGTATCCGTGCGCCAAGAAAAGGAATGACTTGATGGATTGCTTTTAGAGATATTAAAATACTGGGGATACATTTAAATTCATTCGAGCGTATAATGATGTTTTGATAAGATTAGACGGTACATATTCTTCTGGTCCCTGCACACATCCACATTCTCCAACGACGATGTCGTAGTTTCGTTTCATTTGCCAGGCATCGTGCGTCCTTGTTTGGGGGACCCTTGTCTCGGCCTCGTGTTTGTGGGGAGAACGGTATAAATGACATTTTCGGGGAAGGAAACGACACCGGCGGCGGTTGGGGATGCGGGTTGGCTTTATTTTAAATTCAAACGATTGAGGTGTGACATTTCGAATCCAATTGTGAAGGGTGTCTATTGTCTCATCGACAGGAACTGTTTGCATTGTCGTTATAACATCGGCGATGGTGATTTTGATTTTGTGTAGACATTAGTTTCGGACAGCAATTGACTGGGACAGGCGACAGAGGAGTCATTGAAAGAGATCGAAATTTGATAACTCCCTGAACAAGGGACCATTGGCATATGCCACACGTAGGTTTTGTGGGGCCCAAGACGTCCACCCTGAATCGACTTCGATGTTATCACGGTTCGGTAAACGATTCATGGGGTGAGACAGATTTGAGAGAACTGCCCAAATGTTGGGAATGCACCACTGAACCATCGCTCCAGTAATAGTGCCGTTAATTTGATGATCCCAACGGCAAATGGTGACTGGACCAGATTTGAAAAACCGGATAAAAGCGTATTAACTTTGCTTTCACTGGGATTCGGACCTGGAACTCCTGTAACTTAGAGCAGGCTTTTAACCTACTGCGTCGTCCAGTCACCATCTGGACAGTTATACTCTGAGCATTGTCTGTGACTGGAAAGAGGTGAAACCGTAAACATTTGTTTTTTTTTGAGAAATTGTAGTCTGTACTCTTATTTGAACCTAGACTTAAAGCATTGGCGTCAATGCACATACCCACGACATGGCATCCGCGATATCTTAATTATTCTGCATTTTATTCAAAAACAATTTCAGGGATAACGCGGTAAATGATGTGCTTCAAACGACCAAAAGTCTAAGGTTCAGTAATGAAGACAAGCGAATTTCGTATTCTCACGTAGATTCTCATGTCCTTTTTGAAAACCGTATAGTTGTCAAAATTTATAAAAGACTGCATTTTGATTTTACTGCTGGTCTTTAAAAGAAAAATATGCCGGGGTCAATGTACAAGCGTCGAAATGACCATCATTTTTGACTTTTACTGTCATTTTGAGGATAATCCATTTCTTAACTTTATGATTTTCGTTCCTTTTAAGACTTTTGTTTTATTGCTATTTAACGAGAGAATCATTCGAGTTTATAATTTTCTGGTCTCTGCGGGAGAAGGGTCATCATAAAATGATATCGTGCAACTAGACAATTGTTGGTTTGAAATTACTCACGCTCGAATAAAACCATCAAAAGATAAGTTCACTGCTCTGGATTAATTACTCTCAACCACAAAGCATATCTGAGAGGACACAATATCTCAGTTCACAAGGACTGTTGGTCCCTGGAGACTCAGAAGGGGTATGTTAAGTTAAGTCTAGGACTTTTGAGGGAAGGCTTCGATCATGGTGAGGAAAACTTGCACTAGATGAAATAGTGCTGCAAAATTTGTGTTTACTTTGGATATGAAGTTTGTGGGCGCCGTGGCGTAGTGGGTAGGTGCGTCGACTCCTACGCTCGAGGTCGTCAGTTCGAATCTCGAAAAAAAAAAACATCAAACATTTTTTCACGGCTCCACCTCTTTCGAGTCACTGACAATGCTCAAAGAGTATAACTGTCTAGAAAAAAAGCTTCTCAATCTCGCCGTTCGGAGTCGGCATTAAACTGTAGGTCCCCTCCACTCGTGAGAGAACAATAGCACGCACAACACGAGTGGTTGCTGAGAAGCTAGGCCCAGGTCCACCTCGGACTGTAGCGCCGCCATTATTATTATATTATTATATTGGATATGAAATTTGGCCATCGTGCTGGAACTCAAAATTCCCACTAATTTTTGGAGTAGCTGAAGATATTTTTAAGGGGTAACGCTGTAAATGTTTTGTTTCCAGCGACCAAAGGCTTTGGTTCGGTAGTGAATTTCGTATTCTCACGTAAATTAGTCCGAAGCTGAGATATCAAACGATTTTGAGAGCCAATGCACTGATCTAATTCGCAAGATGATGCACTCTTTAAAAGTCTCCTTCAATAAATTGATTGTGTTGCGAATGCAGCGCCTACTTCTTGAGGGCTTTCCACGTTAAGGTCAATTCATCTAAGAAATGAAAAAATGAGTGGCCATTACTTATAGCGCCGGGATCATCTTTGGTTAAATTACTTCATCAACCCATTAATCTTACTAAAATGGCCTTTTGTGGATGTAACGGCTTCCAAATGAAGCATGGATATTGTCAAAAGCGGATGAGGATATCCTCGGTATTTTCGAGAGAAAAATTCTTCGTAAAATATACGGTCCCGTCAGCTCCCGGCATTGAGTAACAAGGTTAGGAATCAAATTCTACTCCGAGTTGGTTCACACGATTTTTATGAACTAACACAATTTAATCTTCATTAACAAATTATTAACATATATATTGAAAATATTTTTATGTTTTAAGTTTTTAATAAGTATATAGAATACAAATATATTAGCCTTTTTAGTGAACTCTAACCATTTCCTTCATTTCAACACTGAAGACGAAAAATGTAAGGTAAATGAGGGTGTATCTATTTTTTTGATCAGGTGTGTACGTTGACTTCAGAGCTGCACAAAAACAAGTACAAGTATAAGTACCAGTACCAGTACCTGGAATCGTACTTGTACTTCAGTACCTTGGTACTGGTACTTTATTTGAATCAAGTACAAGTCCTTTTTACTAAAGTACTTGAGCAGTACGTGAGCAGTCTTTCTTTCAGCGTCTCAAAACTCATAACTGTGTATAGATCGAAATTGATAAGGCAACCTTATATTGCTAGTACTTACGACTAGTTGCTAAATCCTTTTTAATAAAATACTTGCCAATACTTGATATAATTAAAAGTACTTGAAAGTACTTGTAAGTTCTGGTCAAGTACTTAAGTCTTTATTTATGTACTTAAGTACGTAAAAATTAATACTTGTGACGAATAAAGGAAAAAAACAAGTACCACTGGACTTCATTCTTTTCAAGTACAAGTAACGCTGTACTGAAGTACGAGTATCAGGACTCGGTACTTGTACTTGTAATGTACTGAAATCACATAATACTGAAGTACTTTACAGCCCTGGTTGTCTTGATGGAACAGTGATATCAAATGATGTCGTTTCTTTCGCCTGTCGTTTATCAAGAAGTGATGCGTTATATGCCCATCTTATTACACAGTGTTTTCCAGTTACATTTATTTAGTGCTGAAAAGCTAGACCCAGGTCCACCCGGACTGTAGTGCCGCCATTATTATTATTGTTATTTCCATTTACGATGAGACTTATTTAAATTAACAGCAATTTATCTTTTGAACTTTGAAGACTCATTCTCCATCGAATTTCGTAGATGACTTTTTCGTTCCCCGATTGAACAGCTTGAATTTGGAAGAGATGCGTTTTCAACAGAATGGCATTAGGTGCACTAGGAAAATTCAAAAAAAGCATAGTTTCGCGTAACGGACCTGTAAACAAACTCAAGGATCTTGTTATTTAACGTCATTTGCTATTCTACTCTGACGAGCTAACAAAAATAGCCCTACTTTTTTTTGTTTTCGGAGTATTTTTTTTTTAACTCTACTGGAGCACTAGACTCAAAACTGGTCTATTGTACTGCCAGGTAGCAACCTACTCCAATGTCGTTAATTTGATCCCAACGGCAAATGGTTACTGGACCAGATTCGATTTCACTGGGATTCGAACCTGAGACTCCTCGAACTCGGGGCAGGCACTTACCTAACTTCGCCATCCAGTCGTAGACCAACTTTACTCGTTTTATTGAGGACAAACAGTCATAAACGCTTGTTCGAAAACGTTGTCTCTCCGATGAAAAAAAAAGCTCGCCTTGTTGTGCTTGGACATAGGTCCTAATCAGTTAGGGTCGATAGGGGAGGATCGAGTGGTCTGGAGATGACTCGTGCATTCATAGCCATCGCGACCCCTTTTAACGGAACGTGCGGTCCAGAATATGATGATGATGATGATATAGTTGGTCTCACCCATTTGGCTCAGTTTTATACCCCAAAATGTGGACAGAAACATGAAAGCATAATTAATCCTTTTCATCGAATAATCTTTGATGGGATTACAGATAAAGGGCTTAATTAAATCGGCGTCTGTCAAAAAACAACACCGGGTGTATATTTTCAAGGGATCAAAGTCTCATTTTTCGTGTTATTCACCACGATAGCTGAACATCTCTTGAGGAGGGCTTGAAATGTAAAGTTGAATATTCAAATTGAGAGAATATTTTAGGTTGCGGCTTAGAATCAAGTAAATAACGATTTAATTGCCTCAGCACTATCAGCAGCGAAGTGGAATACCTTGAAAATGGGGTCGTTTCCTGAAATATGAGTTCATTGTGAAAAGAGAACGATTGTGTTCTACCCTTCTGTGCACAAGCACAATCACGACTGATTCCTTCTATCGCTTGCAGTTCAAGAGCAAAGACTCTTCATTCATCAAACGTTTCCGTGTCACCTCGTGACATCCATCAAATCCGTGAAAAGTGCCTCGACAAGCGACATGCACTCCAAAAGTGGCCTTAAGAGTAATCGATATCCTTTTGACGAGTCATCTACAAAACTCTGTTCGAATGCTCCCACACACGGTTAATTAAGTGACGGCTGAAATGGGGAAACTTCAAATGAATAAACCGTGAGCCATTATATTCCACATGAATAAGGATACACACTCAATTATGCTCAACAATAAAACACCTAAAGTCTCGTGCAGATTACCTTGCGATTAGAATACACAAGCACCTCCTCAAGTGTCCTCCGCCCCCCGATACGCACAAGCCCACCCGGTCGCCCGCACACACGTGCACGCCGCCACCTCTGACGACACAGCAAATTACGCGCGTTCAACACCCAACTTCGAATGCTTTTCATTGCCTACAGGACTCTCCCACGGAGCACCTTGAGTTATGAATTGTTCACACACCGAATCGCCGGAAATACATACATTTGTGGCAAAATACCACCCGCGCACGGGACGCACGGGAGGGAACAGCAGAAAAACGAGCGAATTTCAGGACATTAGCGCGTTTAGGAAACATGAATTTCAAATCTATTTGGAGCGGGGGATACATACCTCCGTGACGAATTATCCCCACCTCCTGGAGGATGGAGGCGGCCAAATCGGCTTTCTGGCGCGAGCTCTCGTAGCGTTCCGAATTCAGTGGCACCTGCAGCGGTCGGAAGAGTGTCGAAATGCAAAGTGTCCCGAGATTTTCAGTTGAAATGTCATGTATTGTCACCAGAGATTGCTCGATGGCATCCTGTACGGCAGAGGGGAAGAGATGGAAAGAGCAAATATGAATTTAAATGTGTCAAGTAAGGACGAGCAAGGACCCGATGTTATTCAAACTTACCCTGCTCACCAGGCTGCCGTCTGCGATACGGATGATGTTCTTCAGCGCCGTAGCATTCTCAACTTTCGCGCTGAGCACCAGGAATTTGAAGATCCACGCGAGGTAGATGAGAAAGCATTTCCCAGCTGTGAAGCGGCGGCACCTCCTCGGCCATGTCAGCAGTAATTTCATTGCTGATTTGCATTGGTAATTGATCCTGAAAGAGAAAGGGAGAGCAACTGTCAAAATAAAACTTTCCCTCACAGCCAAATACTAATGCCGATGGGGATGTGTGTGTGTGTGTGTGTGCGTGAGTTTGTGTGGTGCTGAAGGTTTCCGGCCATAAAGCCCGGTTATCGTGATTGAACAGCGGGAGACACCACCGACACTACCGCCGCCGACACTGCTAGTGTAATCGGTGGCAGTAAAGTATCAATAGCCCCCCGGGGAGGGCACTCGGTTTGTCTGTGCAACTATAACACGCAATCACGGCGCGTTCCTGGCAATGCTGACGGCTTCATTGGAACGTGTAATGTCGCTTCGCATCGAAGTCATAGATTAGGGAATTGACTTGGGCCCTGACTATGGCAGATTGGATGGCCATAAATGACATTAGTCCTGATGTTTATGTCTGATATTTTTCTGGCGGAGGTGAGGGGGAACCATAACACTTCTGTAAGGGGAAGAAAGTGGGCGTTTGGCTGCATGCACAATGGTTTAGCTTCTGAATTAGGCTTATCTAGCTTAGGATAATTTACAGACTCTATCATGAATTCCGAACTTTTGCGAAAGTTGAACGCTAACAAACTTTTGGGCAATGCAAATGTTATATTCACATTGCATATTCACATGGCAACAAACTCGTGCGCCACAGCACAAAACTCGTCTCAATCAGTTATGCAACCAGTTGAAGGCGAATATTAGGACATTCAAAAGTAATATTCTTAACTCATACTTAGTTAGCTTGTCTGCTAAAAAGGAATCTAACTACTCGCTCTGGAAAGCCGTTAAAGACGTGAGAAAACCCCAAGCCCATGTAGCACCAATAAGAAAAAATCAGGACGAATGGGCGAAAGACGATAAGGAAAAAGCGGAACTCTTTGCTAATTATCTAGAAATTACTTTTCAACCGTTCGATGGATTAACACCACTTGAAAATATTAATAGAACTGAAGTGACATATGGCAATTATGCGATTAGGATCGCAACGTTTACGGAACTTAAAAAAGAATTAAATAAACTCAAACCGAAAAAAGCTCCTGGATACGATTTAATCACAGGGGAAGTTCTTAAAGCGTTGCCCAGGAAAGCGGTTCTTAAGTTTCTGTATCTCATCAATGCTGCCCTTAGACTAGAACACGTTCCTAGTCAATGGAAAGTGGCAGAAGTGATTATGGTACCGAAACCTGGAAAACCGCCTACTGATAAAAAGTCATATAGACCGATCTCACTTCTTCCGATAATGTCTAAAGTATTCGAAAGAATTCTACTTAGACGTTTAAGTCCAATCGTGGAAGAAAAACGCCTTATTCCGCACCATCAATTCGGCTTTAGAAGTAAGCATTCTACTATCGACCAAGTACATCGCATAACTGATGTAGTGGAAAAAGCACTGGAACAAAAATATATTTGTTCGGCAGCATTTCTCGATGTTTCTCAAGCCTTTGACAAAGTTTGGCATGAAGGCTTGAAACATAAACTAAGTCAATTTCTTCCGGGAAAACTTTTTAGAATTATAGCGAACTATCTCTCCGATAGAATGTTCCGTGTAAAGTATGGAAACGAATACTCTGTATTCAAATCTATAAAGGCTGGAGTACCACAAGGAAGTGTACTTGGTCCTCTCCTTTACCTACTTTATACCGGAAGACGAAGGCACCGTATTAGGCACATTTGCTGACGATACTGCCATTTTGGTAACAGCCAAAACGGTCGAAGAGTCAACAATGAAATTACAATGTGCTCTAAATCGGGTATACGAATGGACAAAAGTTTGGCGAATCGCGCTTAATGAAGCGAAATCTGTTCACATAAACTTTACATACAGGAACATAAATAGTCTACTTGTTTTCGTAAATGGTGTCCAAATACCCTTCGGGAATGGAACGAAATACCTCGGGATGACCCTCGACGTTAAACTTAAGTGAAAGGAGCACGTTAAAAAGAAACGTGAAGAGCTAGAGAAGAGATATAGAGATATGTACTGGCTCATTGGATATAATTCAAAGCTAAGTATTGACAACAAATTGCTTATATATAAGCAAGTGCTAAAACCTGTCTGGACGTACGGTGTACAACTCTGGGGTTGTACCAAACCAAGTAATAGGAACATACTACAGACTTTTCAAAACAAAGTTCTAAGAACCATCGTGAACGCACCTTGGTATATTAGAAACGACGATATCCACAGAGATCTTGGAATTACAACAGTCCAAGATGAAATTAAGACTTTTGCTCGTAAGCATAAGCGCCGCCTAGAGGAGCACGTTAACCCTGTAGTCCTTCCGATTCTTAATGGAAGTAATGCTATTCGCCGTCTTCAAAGGACTAGACCACTTGATCTAGCACGGTGAAATCAACCCGCGTGTATTTGCGGTGTAAGCAGGAACTTTCAGTGGAGAGTCACCTGCCTAATGTCTCTAAATTACGAAATGTAAACTGCTGGATAAGTGACTAACTTAGTTGTAGTATAGATATATTTTATTTGAAGGGAGGTGTTTTTACTGGGTAAAAATCCCTTTCGCTATGAGGGAACGGTCCCCATAGTGTCTTTTGAAGATTTTCACATACCCTCGCAAAAAAAAAAAAAACATTTGCATTGCCCATTTGCTCGTAGACATAAATTGAGATCTTATTGCATTACAAATCCCCCCAAATTAACAACGGGTGTAGGCAGGCACCTGCAGCAAAGCAAGAAGCCTTTAGGCAACTCTGCAGCGAAATACGAAATAATAATTGCGGCGCTACAGTCCGAGGTGGACCTGGGCCTAGCTTCTCAGCAACCACTCGTGTTGTGCGTGCTATTGTTCTCTCACGATAGGAGGGGACCTACAGTTTAATGCCGACTCCGAAGGGCGATTTTGAGAAGCTCTTTCTAGACAGTTATACTCTTTGAGCATTGTCTCACTGACAACTCACTCTCGAAAGAGGTGGAGCTGTGAAAAAATGTTTGTAGTTTTTTTCGGGAATCGGACCGACAACATCGAACAACGCACCTACCCAATACGCCACGACGCCCACTACGGCGAAATACGAAAGCTGTTCGTAAATTCTACGAACCGAATCGAGGAGGAGATTCCCGGCTTCTCAGGACGAAAAAGAAAGAGCATGAGAAACGCTCGCTCGAGGAGATGGAGAGGGGCTAGATGATGTCCGAAACTTTTACCAGAGGGTGGAGTTACTATCGAATGGATATAAAGTTCGGACAAAAGCCTGCCGGGACGAGAATTGACAACTGGTAGTAGAGTCGCAGTCGATACTGAGAATTTGGAAAATCATTTCTGCAGACTCTTAAACGGTGATTAGGACACAAATACCGCTGTCAGGCAGAATGTTTCACTCAACAAAACGGACGATGATAGAAGAGATCTAGAAGAAGTCACGGTAGCGATATCGACACTGAAGTCCAACAAGGCTGCTGGTGCAGATAGTCTGCCCGCTGAAATGCTTAAAGCAGCTGGAGGTGATCTGGTTGGGCGCATGCACCAGCTCATCTGTAAGATATGGTTGGAGGAGAGCATGCCCGATGAATGGAATCTCAGTTTCGTTTGCCCGATCCTCAAGAAAGGAGAACCCTTTGCCTGCGCCAACAATTGAGAGATTTTTTTTCGGAGGATTTTTGAAACACTTGGAGCACTCAGACTCAAAACTGGTCCATTGTACTTCCAGATAGCAACCCACTCCAGTGCCGTTAATTTGATCCCAACGGCAAATGGTGACTGGACCAGATTCGATTTCACTGGGACCCCTCGAACTTGGGGCAGGCACTTAACCAACTGCGTCATTCAGTCGTGTACTATTGAGGGCTAAGTCTCCTTACCATCGCCTATAAGATCTTATCTGCCATTCTGTGTGAACTCCTGAAATTTTTCGTCACCAATCTGATAGGACCTTATCAGCGTGGTTTCAGGCCAGGGAAGTCCACCATCGATCAAATCTTCACATTGCAACAGATCCTGGAGAAGACCCCAGAAATGCAGATGGACACAAACCACCTATTCATCGATTTCAAGACCGCTTTTGACAGCGTTCATAGGGATGAGCTATACAGCGCCATGTCTAGTTTTGACATTCTTGCTAAACTCGTCTGACTGAGCAGGATGACGATAGAGAACTCTCGCTGCTCCATCGAGGATGGTAACGAAATCACCTAGACCTTCAATGTCAAAAAAGGTTTTCGACAAGGCGACGCGCTGTCATGTGATTTCTTTAACATCATTCTTGAGAAGATCGTGCAAAACTCACTGGGCAACACAAGAGGCACGATCTTCCAAAAGTCCGTTCAACTGCTAGCTTACGCGGATGACATTGACGTGATTGGGTGAACACAGCGAGCTGTCAAAGATGCGTTTGCTGGCATTGAAACGGAAGCGACTAAAATGGGTCTGGCGGTAAGCGAGGGCAAAACTAAGTATATGCTGTATATGCGAGAAAGGACGCACAACATGGACGACTTTGCCAGAAGGTCACACTTGGCAGCCATAACTTTGAGGTAAAGGAGGACTTCGTCTATCTCGGCTCCGCGATAAAAAGTACAAATAACATCAGCACCGAGATCAAACGCAGAATAACTCTTGTCAACCGCTGTTTTTTTGGGCTCAAAAGGCAATTGAGTAGTAGAACCCTCTCTCGGAAGACCAAGTTGACTCTGTATAATACTTCGATCATCCCAGTCCTGCTGTATGGCGCAGAGATATGGACAATATCCCAAGCGGATGAACAGTCTCTTGGTCTTTTCGAGAGAAAAGTGTTTGCGTTGATGGCATTTGGAGGAGAATGGGGGCTGTATATGGGCTGTATAGCAACATGAGTCTAGCCTGGCGTCTACAGATCCAACGCCTAAGATGGCTAGGCCATTTAGATTGTATGGATAACTTTGCTCCAGCCCGAAGAGTATTCGACTCTGAGCCTGTGGGACAACGGAACAGAGGACGTCCACGAACAAGGTGGCGCACTCAAGTCGAGAGCGATCTCGGCCGACTTTGTGTACGAAACTGGAGACAGCTTTCGATCTTTCGCTAGCTGCCTCCAGTTTCGCACGCACAGTTGGTTGAGGTCCCTTTTCACTTGCGTGCGCCACCTGAGTCGCGGTCTTCCTCTGCTGCGCCGTCCCTCGGGGATGGATTCAAAGTCTTTCCGGGCCGGAGCATTGATTTCCATTCGCTCTACATGATCTAGACATCTTAATCGCTGGATCTTCACCCTTCTGGCTAAGTCGATGTCGCTGAACAGCTCATACAGTTGTTATATTTCTCCTCCACTCATCCTCTATGCAGACGGGACCGAAAATCACCCGAAGAATTTTCCTCTCAAAGCAGCCAAGAGAAACCTCATCCGCTTTTGACTGGGACGATTAAGGTCTTGTACAGGGTTTCCTTGGTTGTTCGAGAGAGGGCTTCGTTTAATAATTGCTGTCTTAGCCCAAAGAAGCAGCGATTAGCAAGAGTTATTCTTCGTTTGGTTTCAGCGCTGGTGTCATTGCCGAGTTGCTAGCGGTTCCTAGGTAGACAAAGTCCTTGACTACCTCAAAGTTATATCTGTCTGCTGTGACGTTCTGTCCGAGACGTCGGTGTTGGGTGTCCTTTCTGGTTGACAGCATATACTTGGTCTTGTCCTGGTTTACCGTTAAACTCAACTTCGCGGCCTCCGTCGCAATACTCACAAAAGCGCCATTGACATCACGCTGTGTTCCTCCGGTTATGTCAAAATCGTTGGCATATGCAAGTAGTTGGACGGACTTCTGAAAGATTGTGCCTCTGGTGTTTGCGTGCGAGTTTTGCACAATTCTTTCAAGAATGATGTTGAAGAAGTCGCATGACAGCGCGTCCCCTTGTCTGAATCCTTTTTGACATCAAAGGTCTCGGTTAGGTCTTTACCGAGCTTGATGGAGCAGCGTGCAAACTCCATCGTCATCCTACAGAAACGGACGAGTTTGGTAGGGATGTCAAAACTAGACATTGCTCTGTATATGTAGCCCGTCTCTAAAGATGCTGTCATACGCGGCCTTAAAATAGATGAAAACGTGGTGGGTATATTTTTCTCTCCATCTACTAAACTAAAATCAGCGGTCCTTCCTTTGGCCCCCGGAATTGATCTCATTTACTTAGTGAATAGCAACTCTTACCACACGGTTTCCCATTCAACCTGACCCACCATAAAAACTCCGCATTCTTCTCGAATTATGCACGCTTAAGGTCCCCTTGTGTAATAACGTTTGTCTGGATAAGGGCCTTTGGGTGCTTTGGGTGTTCATTTTAAGCTGATAACCAAATATTCCCTACCCAACACTTTGGGATAAATGTTCTTGGCTAACTTTTTCCATTGTCTTTGCTTAATGATCCCTGTTGCCGATGCGGATTTTGAGCTATTAAATGCTTGAATGGTCCAGATCTCTCAAACCCAACGTCAGTGAGGTCTGAAAACTTTACTCCCATCATCATTCACCAGAGATTTTCTCCGTAGCTTTAATTTTACAGCCTCCAACCACATGGCAACACTCAGGCCCCAAAGGAACGTCCCATAGGTCAAGGATATCGAGGTCATCTACGACCTCCCGGTGCCCACAGGAATGAAATAAAACAAACACAAACATGCCTCCGCAGATGGAAACAATAAAGCTCTTCCCGAGATTTGAACGTAAAGCATAATAATTGCCTCCGGTCAAGTCAGCCTTGTCTAGTCGAAGGCATGTGGCGAACGGCACCAGCGACAGGGATAATCTAATAAACTTTGTATCCACTAAACTATTATAACACAATTCCGTCGACCACAACTGTCAAATGGGGTGGTGGGCGCTGAGGTGGGGACCTCTCCTGGACTCGGCTTAATCAGCCCAAGAAGTTAATGAAATTCACCAGTCCTCATGCCTTGGTGCTGGTCTTCTGTCCGCCCACCTCTGGGTGGTCTGGCTGCTCTGTCCTCCAGTCGCCCGCCCTTTTTTAACGCAAATTACTGCCGCCAGGTTAGCTACGCGCTTAATAATAACACGGGTTGTGCTTTATGGGACGTGAACCTAGCCAAGGGGAAGGCGCATTCTAACACTGAGGCTCCGCACTTTGATGTATTCGCTGCGGAAATGGCCATCCCGCCGTCCGACTCCCGCACAGCGACGAACATCCATCCCCCTAGTCAAAGGTTACACGCACACACTTAGGAGGCTGAGTAAACAAAAACAGACCAGAAAATCGATAAGCACACAGCATGTGTGGCTCTGTGTGTGTGCGCCTATGTGTAGCCTGTCATCATGCCCTAAATTATGAGCTCGTGTATGCGGGGATGGATAACGGCGGCCGAGTGAAAGGAGAGAAAGTTTGTATTGTCCCCCTTCCAGACGTAGGCAGCCAATGATGATATTTTAATGGTCATCCAGGGCGGACTGGCGGAGACTGCTTCAAATCGAAGAGTGCTTGCTCATACACCGCCCCCTCCTCCCCCGGCGAGGGCAAACAAGAAATATGTGCAAAGCAATACACACAAGCGTGACTGGTCACTCGACAAATTGCCGGTAATATCTTGATACCGTGACGCTGGACAATTAAACAGCACAACGAACTTCGTCACTCAAGTGTGACCAGATCCGTAAGGATATCGTGAGTAATTACATCAGGATGGGAGGTAAAAGGAGGAGGTCATTACAAATTTCCGGTAATAATGCGCGCAAACAGCGTTTGATGGACAAATTAAAATTTACCGTTTGTGCCGCGCCAAACTTCGGACGCTCTTTGGGGACAAAGTAATCAAAGGAAACGCCTTGAGTTCAGTGATTAAAACTTTCCCAAGCTAAAAGCGCCCTCATACGTCAGCGCAAGGGAGTACGGCATGAGTTTGGGCAGGGTTTTGAATCAATGATCTGTGCGGACAAGTTGATGAAATGATAAGCGAAGTTTTGAAGTGGCCCTTTTTGTTAAACTCATCTCAGATGAAATCCGAACACGCCACAGCGAAAAGGGTTCACAGGATGCGGGTGTTGTGGCAAACTTTTCCCATTTGACACTTGGTCTGTGTGCGGGGAATGTTGTGATGCGATGAATGATGGCTTCAGCATAAATGAGGCGCCTTATCCGCTCCTGCACCATGGCATGTATCCAGTATTCCAGAGGTTGACGGAAATAGAATTGAGGGTACGTGGGTCGTGTGATGGAGGAGGAGTTTTATAGTTTTGCCTAGTTCTTGTTTATTGCAAGTTCTGTTTGACAAGGGTAATTTCATCAAAGTAGGAGAACATACAGCCTTGGCCAAATGTATTAGGCACCCTTTAAGATTCGTTATATCTTCAAAAAGTAAATGAGAGGAAACAGATAAAATCGTTTGCATCCTCAGATAGCGTCGCCGAAGACCATAAAATTCTAACTAATTACTTCCGATTAGTTAATTGGCAGCAAAGACAATACATTCGGCCAAGGCTGTACATATTCCGTGCATTCGAAAACGAAATTCTCTGAAAAACTCTTTAACTGATGGACCATGGACAGAACCAACTGTTTTATGCTTCCTCCGAATGGCGAGTCTTGAAAATCTTTACATGACCCGAGAGAGATGGCATGTTGAACAGGGCTCGAACAACATACATATCTCCGGTGGAGGAGTCGATGCTCTTAATCACTACCCCATAGCGTCCACTAGCTCAGGAAATAAAAACTGTCAGGCAGCGTTATTTAGGGGAATTTACTCTAGGCAGATACAGATAATGGCCCGAAAATATAATTCTTCTGAAAAGCTTTTCAGGGGTGAGCTCTTCTGTTCCAGAGGATTTGACATTGTAAGCATCATGCGAGAAGCACAACACTGCGTTGGTGGTACGGTTTTTGCGTTACTTAGGCAGTTCCTCGTACGAGTATGGGAGACACTGGTGCAGTCAGCTTCACAGCTGGCTTATAGACCATCTTCTACATGCTTCCATTGGAACTTTATCTGCAGGCAGCGGCCGCTAAAAGTGCTCTGAGAATCAGTCAATCTGGCTACTAGCGCTCAAGTACCATAGGTTGAGTACTTCTTCCAACATCTTCACGAAATTTCGAATAAATCACTAAGTTATCTTTACAGATTCACGGGATGGCTTAGGAACAACAAAGGACCATGAGTGCGGCAAGGGAAAAAGGGGATACTAATCCTTAATTGCTCACTACAATGGGTCCTCAAGGACCTAAGTAAGACGTGGTCTCTGCTCATCTACCCTACCTAGGCAGTGGGTAAACACCGTCTTTGATACACGCGATTAATCCCATATTCCAATTATAACTTTCCATCAGCTTTGAGTTCGGTTAACAACAATGGGTCACAATGTACACCTGAACAGATACCGTGGTCGTGGAAATTTCCTTGTTTAAGTTAAATGTAAGTCAATGCCTAAACCACTTAACTGCGGTTTCATTATAAGGGTATTCCGTCATGGGCAAACTACAAATCAATTTGTGTTCTATTGTCTTCTAGTAGATCTGATATCTGATACAGTCAGCATTCAAAGTAAGTGACCAGTCTGCTGAAAACTTATCCACAAAACTAAAATTCTCCGGAATGTGCTAGGACAGACATTGATACAAGAAACTGTAGCTTCAAAGTCATATTTTAAAATGTACTGTATTTCATTTAACATAAACGTAAGTTAACTAATCAATTTTAGAAGAGAAAAGTGCTAAAAATTGCAGTCAAAAGTACGTAGGTAGGTAAAAGTATCGGTCGACATACAAATCCTGTTTGTCGCACCCAATTAGCGCCTTAAAAGCGCCGTTTTGATACCACATCCTATGGAATACCTAATTTGTGAGAAGGGGGTGGAAAGTTGGCAGTCAAAAGAAAGCGTACATATGGTTATGTCAATGGTTGTAATATATAACGGCTCATTCTCAAAACGATATGCAGATTTGAAACTTGAAAACTTTGGTAAAGGCTTTTTTTTCGGAGGATTTTTGATACACTACTGGAGCACTCAGACTCAAAACTGGTCCATTGTAATGCCAGGTAGCAACCTACTCCAGTGCCGTTAATTTGATCCCAACGCCAAATGGTGACTGGACCAGATTCGATTTCACTGGGATTCGAACCTGGGACTTCTCTAACTTGAGGCAGGCACCAAATCAACTGCGCCATCCAGTTGTTTTGGTAAAGGCATACAAAGTAAACATTTTTTTTCACTAGGGCAAGTTTTTCAGAGTTAAGTGCAAACTCACTTTTCACGCTTGTTAAGGTTCCGTATATAAACGGAACCTTTATAATTTCAGTGTATTCGTCAGTCCGTCGGTCCGTCGTGTCTGTCACACCTTTTTATCTCCGAAGTTTATAAAGATATCGGCATGAAATTTTGGAATTAGGTACTTCAGGCCTAGATGTCATTGCCAATGCACCCAAATTTAAAAAGTGGGGCCATTTGGGGGTTGCCCCATTACAGGTGAAGTTGTCATTCATTTTTAAACATTGTCGCAACCGCTCGAGTGATATATCAATCGACAGATCTTTTGAAATTAGGTAGATGTTTCTTTCATGACATTTTGATCCAAAGTACCGTTTGGAAAATATGGAGCTCCAAAGTTTTTTTTAATGCGCCCCCCCCCCCCCTGCCAACCAAAGTGTTTAAAAATCTGAAAAAAATCACAAAAACTTGGCTTCATTGAGTACTTTCATTTTGAACAATTTCAATCACTCTGGCCCTAATGGTTTTAAAGATATTGGCCAAAAACGGTCAACCATGGACATGCAAATTTTGAGAATCTGAAAACGCAGTTTTGGAGACCTCAGCGTAAGCATTAAGAAATGATAAATATCAAAATATCGATTTATGTTGAAATTTTGAGATATTTAAGATTTAAAATGATAAAGATTTTCATTTTCACACATAAATTTCATGCAGTCGTCGAGCACTCTATACGATGATGAGTGTATGAATATAGAAATAAATAGTTGATTTGGGTTGAAGTCAAAAGAAAATTTAACTGAAATAGTTTGTAAACGTCGTTTGATATTCAGAAATCATCCATCAGTATTGTGGGACGGAACCCTCTCCGTGTGAGTACAACTCTGATTGCCCTATTTATTTTTTGGGCTTTTGAATTAAATTAAATGCATTACGTTCACCCTTTTGGTATATAAAATATAATGTATTTTGAAGTATTATTTCAGAACGTTTTTTGGGATATCAAAATCTCAAGTAGATCACCCCAGTCAATTTAAATTTAGAAACAAACTTTCATCTAATGACTTTTCACTCACTGACTGTACATCGTTTCGACAACTTTGTATATACAGCCAGCCATATTCCGAACAAGAATTTAATTAATCTATACAACAGGTTACAGATTTGATTTTCCGGTGAACTACGGTCCACGCATTCGTCAGCTTTGGAAATAATGCTATACCTACTCCACATAGACAGCTTTGGGAAATTGGTAGCTACCAAAGCAGACTTAGGATTAAGAGAATTACACTAAACAAAAGACATGATACAAGTCATCTAATCATCCTTCCTGCGGTTACGATTCCAAATTGAAGTGACAGCATCACATCAATGCTGAGATTTGACATGAATTAGAAATCGGTCTCTCCGAAAAGAGTGGATGTAGTCATTTAATCCTACTTTTATGGCCCTAGAAGTGGTTATGGAATACTCGTGCAAAGAGCTGTAGTATTTTTCAGGTGAATGTTGAAACTATTCTTTGAGCAGCTCACTTGCCGTCCATGCACTCTTAAGATAGTAAGCCCAAGGTTCTATAGAGAACCAAGCAACTATCAAGGCTGTGGACAAAACATAAGCAATGTCGGGCATCTCTAAATTGCGAACCGATGTAATCTCACGCCATACTGGATAACAGGGAATCTCAGGGCGTGAATAGAACAAGTTACATATGTACGTTTGTAGCGAAAATGAAAAAAAAACAAGCATAAAACAAAGCAATCAAATCACATTTAATCGCAAAAGCCATTGAGGCAGCAAACTCCATAGTGAAATTTTGGATCATAGAAAACATACAGACTGATTTGGCTTACACTTAGTTCAAATAAAACTGCCAAACTTCATTCGAAAAGTAGACTTAAGAGATGAACCATGCGTCATTACAGGACACTGCCTCTTAAGGTAGCCGTAAACGACGAACATGCTTGCCGAACTTGCTCGTGCTCGCCGCATTTTCGTCGTATATGGGCTGGTTCGCAAGCCGCTCGCTGTTGGCGAAACATTTCGATTTTATCGTGTTCTTTGACATTGATAGGCCATACTCGCGAGCAAACCTCATTTTTGCTGTGAACTTCGCCGAGTGCATATCGCGGATTATGCACAATGTCAACAGTCAGCCACGATTTTATTGAGAAATTCAACACTTGCGCTTCACGAAATAAATGTTCGCCAAATTTGTTCTCCGGGTAGGGGATAACGCAAACGAGAAAGTTCGGCTAGCATGTTCGTCGTTTAGGGCTACCTTTAGGCATGCCAGCCAGAAGATTGGGAGCCCACTTCAATGATTTCTGCAGAGAAGCTGTTAAGATGCTGAAGAACAACAAAGCCTTCGGGTCACATAGTTTGCCATCAGAGCTTTTTAAGGCTGGCGGCTATATTCTGGTAGGGAGTATGCAGCAGATTATCTGTATAATTTGGGAAAATGAAAGCATGCCCGGCGACTGGAATATCAGCTTCATAGCCATCATTCACAAAAAGGACGATCCTACCTCATTCAACGACTATGGAGGTATATCCCTGCTCAATGTCGCCTGCATAATACTGTCCGGAGTACTGTGTGAACGTCTAAAGCCCTTTTGTCAGAGCCAGTGTGGCTTCCAGTTTCAGACAAGGCGACACGCTGTCATGTGACTTCTTTAACATCGTTCTTGAGAAGATCGTGCAAAACTCACTGTCCAACACAAGAGGCACGATCTTCCAAAAGTCTGTTCAACTGCCAGCTTACGCGGATGACATTGACGTGATTGAGCGAACACAGCGAGTCGTCAATGATGCGTGTTGTGGCATTGAAATGGAAGCGGCTAAAATGGGCATAGCGGAAAACCAAGTACATGCTGCCATCGAGAAATGACGCACAACATCGACGACTTGTCCAGAACGTCACCATAGGCAGATATAACTTTGAGGTAGTCAAGGACTTCGTCTACCTCGTAAACAGTACAAACAACAGCATTACCGAGATCAAACGCAGAATAACTCTTGCCAACCGCTGTTTTTTTGTGCTCAAAAGGCAATTCAGTAGTAGAGCCCTCTCTCGGAAGACCAAGTTGACTTTGTATAAGACCTTGATCATCCCAGTCCTGCTTTACGGATGAAGCATCCAAGCGGATGAACAGTGTCTTGGTCATTTCGTGAGAAAGGTTCTGCGCGCGATCTTTGGTCCTGTTTGCGTTGATGGCATCTGGAGGAGAAGGTTCAACCACGAACTAAATGGGCTGTGCTGCGACATGTGTCTAGTCGGGCGCCTACGGATCCAACGCCTAAGATGGCTAGGCCATTTAGATTGTATGAACAACTTTGCTCCAGCCCGAAGAGTCTTCGCCTCTGAGCCTGTGTGACAACGCAACAGAGAACGTCCATGTACAAGGTGGCGCACACAAGTCAAGGGGGACCTCCACCGGCTTGGTGTGCGAAACTGGAGATAGCTGCCGAAAGATCGTGGTGGCTGCAGAGGCACGTTGGGTGAGGCCCAGGTTCAACTCGGACTGTAGCGCCCTAAGAATAAGAAGAAGTGCGGCTTCCGGCCTGGCAAATCGACTATAGACCGAATTTTCTCTTTTTGTCCAGTCTTGGAAAAGAGGAATTTAAGAAAACAAAAAATGTTCAGGTGGACTACATTGGCTCGGCCAGAGCTAGCGAGTGTACACCAATGCTCCAGCCAAGAGAGTCTTCGATTCCTAGCCTTCAGGATCGAGAACAAGAGAATGACCAAATCTATGGCATAAAAACTAAATTGTCTCGGATGCGAGACAACTTGCTCTAGATGACTGGAAGCAGCGTGTTCAGGACCGTCAACGATGGAGGGCGACAATAGCTCAGACTCATACCCTCCAGGGTGTCGCAGACATGATAAGTAAGTATGTAAGCATGTAGAAGACACAAACTTAGCACCTGTCAGTATTGCCAGAGATGAAAAGAAAACATTAGAAAAATTCCAGGTCAAACACTTTCCGAAGAAATCGAAAATAATGTCGATTTCAAAGATGAACGATGTGAGTGAAGTGCGTCACGTGCCGAAGGATTTGCTTGTTCCTTTCAATAATCCATATTTTTCACTTTCATCACTGTTCTGCCTGAATGAGTGTTCGATGGTATTCAATGTGAATCCTTTTCAAAAAACCGATCCGCTGTTTATTTTCAATCGATTTCAAAGCCGAACGGCTTCGGTCCTCTCAGCATTTCCAAGAAAGATGCTCTTTATCCCCCCCAATGCCATGCACGAGATAAGAATAACCCATAGTTACGTTCAAACCCCTAAATGGAACTATATTATCAATCTGTCCCCA
This sequence comes from Myathropa florea, assembly GCA_930367185.1. Lineage (NCBI taxonomy): Eukaryota > Metazoa > Arthropoda > Insecta > Diptera > Syrphidae > Myathropa > Myathropa florea. The sequence continues at coordinate 123,950,354 of OV884002.1, read as the reverse complement.
GCACAACTACATCCCTCCAAAGAGAGAAAGGCCGAACAAATGAAACCCTAATCTCCAATTGCTTAGCACACTGCGACCCCTACCCCCCAGTCAGATTTATTTTATGAAAAAACCGAAAAAAAAGAATGTATTTACCCAATCCTTGGTATCCTACAGTGCAAGAGTTTGCGTAGCGATACCTCCACACCCGGCTTGACCCAATACAAGGATACTCCGTCGCCCACATTCCGCCCGCAACTATTCAAAGGACCTCATACAAATTGTCGACTACCCCACGTCTACTTTTGTGGGTTACCCTAAAAAAACGGCAAACACAAGGATTTATGATGAAACCAGGACTACGGAGCTGCATAAAACGGTGGGCCAGGCTTTGTTGGGTAGCAGTCGGTCTATGGAATATGAATGCAACAGATTGCCCCACTGACCGGGTTCATGGAAGCGAAGTTTTCCATCATTTATATCTCCCTCACTGTGTGCCTGCGAAAATATAAAAAAAGCCAATCGCTTATCTGTGTGCCGAGCGGTGAACGCGACGGTGGGAAACCGGCACAGGATGTGTACCTCATTCATTTCCGATTTGCCTTTGAATGGAGAATCACGAGAAATGTCTGTGGATGGATGGATTAGTGTTCTAAAAGCAACTCTTACTCAAAGGATCTTCCACTTTGTGTCGGCGGGACGGGAAGGGGAGGCCGTTAATTGGGCACCTAATGGACCGGGCATTCGAAAATGTTGGGGGATAAATGAGTTTAGTAAGTTGCTGTTAAAAGCCCTCGAGCCATTTGTAACCTTCGACAATACAAATTAAGGGAGTTTCGTGAAACTTTTCGGGGTAGTTCCGTTATTCACCTTAATAATGTTGCTAATGGGGTGTGGGGGCATTTTTTTGGCGGATATCTGTTATTTTGAAGGTTCTTGCTTAACAGGCGAGGTGTGAAATAATTGATAAGGATAATTGCTCATTTTGGACAACTTGAAATGGAAAAACTTTTAACATTCAGATGGAGTCTGTTTTTGGTTTGAGCAGTTATGAAGAGGAATTGACAGTAAGCGTGTATAACTCGACTGCAGAATACAAGAACTGCCATTCTGAGATTTCAGAAGTAAAACAAGGGAGAAAAGAAAGCAGAGACTTGTCGTAATCCACTAAGAATGTCTACAGTCAGTGAGGAACGACTGTTACACGTAGTCACTCGTCTCTGTAGTCCCTGGTTCTACGTGTTGGGGACACATTCGTATTTCTTAAAAAGAGATGCCTGTCTGGAGAACACAAGTCTGAATTGACCAACAAAAAATAAGCCACATTCGCCTATTTGCTGACGAGGGCTTCAAATGAATCTGAAAAATAACACTCATTATCGTTTCGAGTCGTCGATCACGGCATGGAATTTATGTGTGAAAACGATAATTTTTGAAATTTTAAATCTTTGATATCTCGAAATTTGCACATAAATAGATTCATTGATATTTATAATTTCTTAATGCTTTCGATCTGCTCTACAAAACTGTGTTTTCAGATCTTCAAAATTCGCATGCCGAAGTTTTACCGTTTTTGTCCAATATCTCAAAAACTATTAGGGCTAGAATGCTCGAAATTGCTTTAAATGAAAGTACTCAGCCTAAGGCCGAGTTTTTGTGATGTTTTCGAATTTTCAACCATTTTGGTTTAGAAATGGAAGGGGTGGACGCATTAAAACCGACTTTGGAGCTGCATATTTTTCGTAAGGTACACTGGTTAAATTGTTTAAGCAAACCCCAACCTCATTTCAAAAGATCTGATATATCACTCGATTGGGTGCGTTAATATTTGAAAATCCATGGCAACTTCACCTATACGGGAGCCACCGTGAATGGCCCCACTTTTCAAATTTGCGTGCATGAAAAACTAAACCTGAACTACTTGATTCTAAAATTTCATGCCGATATCTTTATAAACGTCGGAGATAAAAAATTGTGACAGACACACCGAAATTATTAAGGTTTCGTTAGTGTAGACGGAAAATTACGAGTTCAGAATCAAGGGCCTGTCTCAGATACGGACGGATCTACTGTTGACGACTCCAGCAAATGGAAAAAAAAACAAAGACTTTCATTTCTGCACAAAGAACATGAGGTCCCTCATCAGTTTACGTGCAGCCGACGAACTCGCGGAGCCCCTCAGTGCCTACAAGGCAGACATAACCGCAATCCATGAAGTGCGGTGGGATGAACCGCGCAAAACGAAGATGAAAAACTGCGACATCCAGTACAGCAATTGCAAAAGCAGCTCTTGTTCGGATTTGTTGTTAGAAGCAGACTTAGGCAAAAAATCTTAAGCTTCAAGTAAGTTAGTGAATGCCTCTTAACAATCCGCATCAAGGCTAAATTCGGAAACATGCTCCTTCAGATGACAAGGGTGACTTATATGATTTCCATGAAAGAATATACAGCTATTAAGGAGTAAGCTGGATAAAGAGGACCTCTAGAAGCTGGATCTTCTTGAGAAGATCGTGCAAAACTCACTGGCCAACACAAGAGGCACAATCTTCCAAAAGTCTGATCATCTGCTAGCTTACGCGGGTGACATTGACGTGATTGAGCGAACACAGCGAACCGTCAATGATGCGTTTGCTGGCATTGCAACGGAAGCGGCTATGGTGGGTCTGGCGGTAAACGAGAGCAAGACCAAGTATATGCTGTCATCGAGAAAGGACGCACAACATCGATGACTTGGCCAGAACGGCACACTAGGCAGCTATAACTTTGAGATAGTTAATGACTTCGTCTACCGCGATCCTGGTACAAACAACATCAGTACCGAGATCAAACGCAGAATTACTCTTGCCAACCGCTGTTTTTTTCGGGCTCAAAAAGCAATTAAGTAGTAGAGCCCTCTCTCGGAAGACCAAGTTGACTCTATACAAGATCATCCCAGTCCTGCTTTACGGTGCAGAGGCACATATGCCAAGCGGATGAAGGGTCTCATTATTTTTTCGAGAGAAAAGTTCTGCGCGCGATCTCTGATCCTGTTTGCGTTGATGGCATTTGGAGGAGAAGGTTCAACCAGGAACTATATGGGCTGTACAGCGACATGAGTCTAGCCAGGGGTTTACGGATCCAACGCCTAAGATGGCTAGGCCATGTAGAGCGTATGGACAACTTATTTCCGGCCCGAAGAGTCTTTGACTCTGAGCCTGTGAAACAACGCAACAGAGGACGTCCGCGAACAAGGTGGCGCACACAAGTCGATGGGGACCTCGGCCGGCTTGGTGTGCGAAACTGGAGACAGCTGGCGAAAGATCGTGCTGGCTGGAGAGGCATGTTGAGTGAGGCCCAGGTCCACCTCGGACTGTAGCGCCCTTAGAAGAAGAAGAAGAAGGATAATCGGTAAGCACGTCCGAAAACGGCCTCAAGCTGGTGAACTTCGTCAAGAGGCGAAAAATTTCTTTAGCTACAGTAACGTGTAGAGAGACCTCAACTTTCTTACTAGATATTGCGGAATAGATGTCCATGTAAAGCAGTTAGGTGTCACACAAAGGGGCTACTGCAAAAGATGGAGGGAAAAGAAAGAAATCGAATCTGTTCGTCAACTGCCTTGCGATTGCCTACCTGTGATGAGAAGAAGATTTGAGATACAATTATTTCCTTGATGAGCTTGAGAATCCGAATAAAATTGAGCTAAAAAGCCTTTTAAAATTGTTTAATTGTCAGCGGAAAGTCACGGTGGTGATTTCCTTTGTAAGAGTGCAATCGATCCAAGTGACCCGAAGCTGCAAGCCCATAATGACTGTAAACTGGAAACACCTATCAACCTTAACCTAGTCCTACGCCAACGACACAGCACGTTAAAGCTAGATGAAGACAGGCTGCACTATACTGCTTACGAAAAGTCAAATGATGTTAAATTAACATCCCAGCGGCCAACTGACATCGGCATTTCGAGAAATCGCAACTTCTGGAAAGTTGTCACGCAAGTTGAAACCTCATCTACGTCCATGGCATCAGTTTCTAAAAAAAAGTCTATCGGTAACGCAATCGATTCACTCAAATCATAACAGCATCATTTTCGAAGAAATACGAGTATATGGCCCAATGTATCCGCCAGCACAAAACACCATTAAAACTGTCGCTCGTTGTGGATGGAGAGGTTATTTCAATAGTTGTCTCGGGCTCTTGGAGCACCCATGAGATAGTTGTATTTGTTTATGAACCCAGACAAATGATAATGATGATCTGATCTTCAATGACTTCAATTCTTCCGTCAACTGGGCTTTACAAACAGGTTTAATGGCATAATGGTAGCGGATAGGCCCAGTTCCTGTATTATTCGGCGTTAACTTCAGCTGACCTTGTTGGACGAACACGCGTTGGACTCTTCACGTCACAAATTTGTCTTAGATATTCAAATTCATCGTCAATTACAATCACTATAGCTTTATATATAGCTATAGTGGGCGCCGTGGCGTAGTGGGTAGGTGCGTCGACTCCTACTCTCGATGTTCTCGGTTCGATTCCCGAAAAATCACCTAAACATCTTTTCACGGCTCCACCTCTCTCGAATCGCTGACAATGCTTAAAGAGCATAACTGTCTGTAAAACGCTTCTCAATCTCGCCGTTCGGAGTCGGCATTAAACTGTAGGTCCCCTCCACTCGTGAGAGAACAATAGCACGCACAACACGAGTGGTTGCTGAGAAGCTAGGTCTAGGTACACCTCGGACTGTAGCGCCGCCATTGTTATTATTATTATTGTTATTATTATATCTTTGCGAGAAGGCGCTACAAGATAACCCAAAGCAAGACAAACTTAACAAAAGGCAAACTTAACGAAAGACAAACTTAACGAAAGATAAACTTAACGAAAGACAAAACTTAACGAAAGGTTTCTTTTATGAAAATGGTGTTTAAAGTAAAAGTACTTGTTGTAAGACATTTCTCCTTCATACCTTTGAAGGAAGAGCGATTATCAGAGTTCGCTATAAAGTCGTCGCTTCAAACTGGACAGTCCTCATGAAAGTCACTATACTCTTCCAAAACAACACCAGTTAGACAAAGTCTAATGAAACCGCAAAGCAGCTCAATGCTGTCAACATCTGGAACAGGCACCCAGTCCCACTAAGGTATTTCATTTTATGAACGCCCCAAAAAATGCGCCCTTAAGGGTCATCTTCAGATCAAACATTGGCATATAACAGATTCTAAAGGAGGCCCAAAAACCCGAGAATGCCATTAGCTTTACATTCAGTTCAAGGCCTCAATGAACATGCAACAGCACTCAGCGTAGCTCATCCATGCTGGTTCATTACAATTCTCTGCCCAAAAATGTGTCTAATGTCCTTCACGTGCTGTGTCAATTATTTTCAATAAAATGTTCGACATTGTCATCCCCAAGGACTGTGACACAGCATCGGCATCTTTTGGGTTGCCACGTTTTGCGAGTTGAACAAATTGGCAGCTCCTTTAATTAGTCATGATTATCATGATAAAGCCGCTTGGATGTCCCTTTTTGATGTGTCCCTTTCCGCTGGCAAATTGAGTCCTTTTCACTGTTTTCCTTCGCCCCTTTCGGCACATCCTTTCGCTTGTAATTTGCCGAGATGAAAACCAACATCTACGATAAGTAGTTCCCTCGCTCGCGTAAGATAATAATTTCACCTCGGGCTCCCAACGAGGGAGCATCAAAAAAATAAGCATTTCATCTGAATTATCACGCAGAAGGGGTCCATCTACGGCGTTAATTAAATCCTTTACTCAAGGACCTCCCTTTTATGATGCAATCGAGGACAGGCTGAGTGCGCTTCAACAGCATTCCGCTTTCACGAGCACATCCATCAAGGAGCGCCTAATGTTTGCCTTGTGTGCTGTTTCATTTCCAAGACACCCACCATGGGAAATTAAAAGCCATGTTTCCTTAATGGATCCTCCAGATTGATGCTAATTAACCGAACTTGTGAGCCGAGCAGTGCCTCTCATGTGTCGGTGATGAGCGGAACAACTCCTAAGGCTCCTAAGTTAATCAGCTGAATTGTCCCTAGGAGGCTCTTCAAACAAACGCGCGCATAACAATGCCAACCGACGTCTTTCCCATCACTTCGAGCCGTGAGCAGAAACAAACAACAACACGAACTTAAATCCTGACAGGATGCAACAAGTTACAGTTCTGCTCCTTGAAATTTTGTTCTCCTTTCCCTCGCTTCCCCTTCATTTGCTTCCCGAGAAAAAAAACACAAATTCTTTCGATGGAAATTATATGCAAGAGACGACGGAGTGTAGGACACCACCTGGAGAAGGTGCACTGTAAGACTTTTGCTTCGCCGTTGGGGCAAGTTGTGCTGCGAAACTATTTGCCGGCAACCACAAGGAGGATAATTTCGTTAGAGCGCAACAGGAAACCATTCACTTTTCGATTACCGTCCAAATGACGAGGCAATTGGGTGCACTTCCTTTGCAAATTCTAATTTCCGAATCCCAGAGCCTTGGGGAATTTCAATGATTGACTTTAACTGAAGGCTTCCTAGCTGCTCAGGCAGCACCATCGGGGGAATGCCGCTGCTCACTGGAGAGTGCTGAGTGGGAAATTGGGAATTACAGTCGAACTTGACTTCGGTGATGGACTTCGCCGGAGATGTATGCTGGTGTATAGCCGCAGGCGACGACGCAGCTTCTGGAAGGCAATTGTGGTTGACAAAGGCAGTTTCGTGTACTCGTGGTCTGAAAAGGAATTGCACGTTTTCAGCTTTTGGTCTTAACTGCAAGAGGCAACAAGGTGTGGCGTATTGTTTTAGTTGCACTCTGATTTTTGAATAAAATCAATGTCACTCGAAGATTCATTTGTGTAGGACAACTTGCCAGTTAACTTAGCTTCTGAGCAACCTCGTGTTTACCCTTACATACGCTGTCAAATCCTGGAAAGACCCGCGAGTTTTAAATCGATACGCACTACCCTTTCATCAATTTTAATGTCGCATACGACAGTATTGTGGTCGCCGTGGCCTTGTGGGTTTGTGCGTCGACCCGTACGCAGTAGACTTTCAAGTCTAGGCTCGAATACAAGTTCAGACAAACAATTTTTCAAAAAATTGTTCACGGCTCCACCTCTTTCCAGTCACGGACAATGCTCAAGGAGTCAGCATTAAACCTCGTGAGAGAACAATAGCACGCACAACACGAGTGGTTGGTGAGAAGCTAGATCCAGGTGCACCTAAAACTTCCGAACCATTTGGAACCTGCAACGAATTTCGGCTGTTGTTTGATTTCTTCAATCTGATTGTGAAGAAGATAGTGCGGCGGGCTGGTGCCAACATAGAAGACACTAGCTTCTACCAGTCTAGCTGCTGGTTTACGCAGATGGCATCGACATTGTGGCGGAATCCCTTTGAGTCGTAGTAGAAGCATTCATCGCGATTTAAGAATAGACAAAAGGAACTGGTCTTAGGAGAAATATATGCTGTCGAGCAAAAGTTGACTCATCGGCTCTCATCTAGCACAAAACTACACAAACTTCTTCTTCTTCTTAGGGCGCTACAGTCCGAGGTGGACCTGGGCCTCACTCAAAATGCCTCTCCAGCCAGCACGATCTTTCGCCAGCTGTCTCCAGTTTCGCACATCAAGCCGGCCGAGGTCCCCACGGACTTGTGTGCGCCACCTTGTGCGTGGACGTCCTCTGTTGCGTTGTCCCCAGGGCTCAGAGTCAAAGACTAGAGCTAAGTAGTCCATACGCCCTACATGGTCTAGCCATCTTAGGCGTTGGATCCGTAGACGCCTGGCTAGACTCATGTCGCTGTACAGCCTATATAGCTCATGGTTGAACATTCTCCTCCAAATGCCATCAACGCAAGCAGGACAAAAGATCGCCCGCAGAACTTTATACTTGGTTTTGCCCTCGTTTACCGCCAGACCCATTTTAGCCTCTTCCGTTTCAATGCCAGCAAATGCATCAGTGACGGCTCGCTGTGTTCGTCCAGTCACGTCAATGTCATCCGCGTAAGCTAGCAGTTGAACAGACTTTTGGAAGATCGTGCCTCTTGTGTTGGCCAGTGAGTTTTGAACGATCTTCTCAAGAACGATGTTAAAGAAGTCACATGACAGCGCGTCGCTTTGTCTAAAACCTTTTTTGACATTGAAGGTCTCGGTGAGTTCGTTACCGAGCTTGATGGAGCAGCGAGAGTTCTCCATCGTCATCCTGCTCAGTCTCTTTTTTTTTTTTTTTTTTTCAAAAATTACACAATCAACAGTTACAAATTTGAGCCAGTTAAGGAGTTTTGTCTACCTCAGGGCAAACGTAAACCTCTTAGTGAATATCCGAGTTAGAATCCTTCTTGGCAAACACTGCTACTCCGGTTTGTCCCAACAACTGGGGTCAAAACTTCAAACTTGTAGACCCAAACTCATGCTCTACAGAACCCTAATGCTGCTAGTCTTGCTATATAGAGCCAAAGTCTGGACGATTAGCAGGATTGCAGAACTGATTGTTGGTGACATCGTACGAAAAATTCTGCGTCGGATATTTGATCCTGTCTGGGAGGAAGGCGAATGGAGGAGACATCTACGTACAATGATGTGGATATAGTACGGAAGGCAAAAATCGGTAAACTGTGTTGGTTGCGGGTACCGAGGCGTTGTGGGTATGTGCGTCGACGATAAACTAGAGTCTCAGTTTATGTTCAACTCCCAGCACAGACAACAAATTTTCATAAAATTGCTAACAATGCTCAAGAACTAGTTTTCAATCTCACCGTTCGGAGTCCCCCCATCGTGAAAGAACAAGCCCACCTCGGACTGTAGTGCCATTTCACCATATTAAACTGCCTCAGCCACTTCGAGCGAATAAACACCAATGCTCCAGCTATGAGAGTCGTCGAATCCGAGCCTTCAAGTTCGAGAAGGAGAAGAAGATTCGGTCTCCAAGCGATCGCGATTGCAAGACAACTGGTCTTGGTAACTGGAAGCAGCGTAACTCACATTTATTTTGTCACGTTCTTTGAAGCCTCTGGTTAAAGGCTGCCCTAAAAGACGAACATGCTCGCCGAACTTGCTCGTGCTCGCCGCATTTTCGTCGTGTATGGGCTGGTTCGCGAGCCGCTCGCTGTTGGCGAAAAATTTCGATTTTCTCGTGTTCGTTGGCTTTGATGTTCGCCGTGTAGGACCATGTTCGCGAGCAAACCTCATTTTTGCTACGAACGTCGCCGAGTACATATTGCGGAGCACAATATCAACAGTCAGCCACGATTTTATCGAGGAATTCGCCACTTGCGCTTCCCTATCACACAAGTTGACGGCTTGAAGAAACAACACGAAATGAATGTTCGCCAAATGTGTTGGGGTCATGTAGGGGATAACGCAAACGAGCAAGTTCGGCGGGCATGTTCGTCGTTTAGGGCAACCTTAACGTACTACATCTCAAGAGTAAGCTAACGTAGTTTGACTTTTTCAAAATTTCATCGCCTGCTTTGATGGATGACCTGAGCGCGGAATATTCTAAATATTTAAAAAAATATTCACGTAATCAGAGTTGAAAAAATTCAAGACTGATTGACTGATTGCTGAAAAACAAATGCATCCGAAACGTCTTAATTTTTGATTCGTATTTTATCTAATAGTTTTCTGCCTAAATTCCAAAGTATGGATGTGGATTACGGGGCAACAGAGGACGTCCAGGGTTAAGGTGGCATATACATACAGTGCCTCACAAAAGTACTCGTAATAATGTTTTTTTCCTGGATTTTAGTATTGTTAAACAACAAATGATTATTAAAATTATAACAAAAAAACAGTTTCAATTCAACATTTATTCTTTGTTAACAAAAAATCAGAAAAAAATAATGCATGCTTTCTATCTGCAACAACAACAAAAAGCAATAAACTAGGATCCAGGAAAAAACATTATTCCGAATACTTTTGTGAGGCACTGTATGTACAAGCGGAGAGGGAATCAAACAATTTGGTGTGCACAGATGGAGTCAGATCGTGTCAGCTGGAGAGGCTTGTTTATTGAGGACACGGTCCACTCCGGACAGTAGCGTCACAAGAAGAAGATGAAGAATGTCGGCGAGCATTATGGTTGGCCTTAAATCTTTCATTCATTCTTTGAACAAATTGTTCACTCAAATCCACATTCATGTGGGGCTTGTCTTCTATAAGTCAGTATCAAGCAGTTTTACATCCTCGTTGTGCATGAATTTTCGCGTGGCCTTTCTTGGACTGAGTTAGAGGTAAAGATTTCTATTTATACATGAACAATTGGAATCGAACTCGGCATATTCATCTGCCCAGACCATGCAATCAGTTGAGCCACACTTTGAACTGCAAACCTTAACAAGGTCCATGGACACGGTGGGCTGCTCGCTTTTACCGGGAACGAATTCACTTTCTTGGTTGTTCGTAAGAGCCTCTTCAGCATCGTGTCAGGTTTTGGAACAGCATCAAAATTGCAGCTTATATTCTCGACCCCAGTTGCATGCCCATTCAAAGACGCCCTGAAATGCTTTCGTATCTACCTCCGACCATTTTCAAAGATAAGATCAAAGTGTTATATTCTCAAGTAACGACACCCATCACAGCGACAACATCCGATGTCCTTAGGTAACACTCGAAACCACTCTGATCGTTAGTAACCCATAAAAGCGTTCCAGAGCACAATCTTCCACCCGATGCGGACAGCTACTGGAATCCATTAGCAGAAATTCCTTTCACAAGCATCTTTCGCTCCCCTTTGTCGTGCAGGATCCACCAACGAGCCAACCACGAGCCAAATGCACATTAAAGACCGCTTAAATGCGATTTTCTTGCCGCCGGCCATCACATCCAGTTGCTGCCAGTTTAGTTGGTTATCCATGGAGCAAGTTCCCTGACCTCCATGGCGACCACACACGACCACAAAAAATGTGTAAACGCTGGGCTATGTGCTTCCTCTAGCGCATCGCCATCAATGGACGAAATATAAAATGAAACAAAATCCGCCTCCAGCAGCTGCAGGCTATGTAAGGACGCCAAACCGAGCGAACCACCGCCGCAGCCCAGATGGTAGTTTTGTGTGTAACTCTCTCGCAGAAAGGAAATTACTGTGCGCCAAAAGAATTCCTAGCAACCAGGTTAATACGGAGCGAACGGAGGGATTCCATTGATACCCCTACGGCGATGGCGACGTTGTTGTCAGTGGTTTCTGCTGCTAGTTGTGCTCCGATGGCTACAATGATGGCGGCGATTATGGTGTTTACTTGCCTTGCCAGGATGTTGACTACTTCCTACTTAGGTGGCCCGTGGTGTGTGGGTGAAAGAAAACATCATTAAGGGCGACATCTCCCGCTCATTTTCTTTAGTGTGATTTTGTTTCTTCTCTTTCGCTTTCTTCGGCTCCCCTCTCCGGGTCGTGCTACGTTCAAAGGCAATGAAACGCTTAAGGACATTCATCTTAAATGGAAATCAAAATTTCCACCCCCAGCCCCCAGCCCCCAGCATGACGATGCCAACAGAATGCGTGAGTTTTTAGCACGTTCTCACTACACACACTCACTCTTCCTTTCATCCGAGCAGTGTCGAGTCCTTTCAGGTCCCCCTCGCCCAAGGGTTTTAAGGGAACACGCAAAGGGCAGGCGAATGTGAAGAAGAATGCCACGCCGGGAGAGGAAACGCTCACCGCTGTCTGTGTGCGGCTGGCTTTTTGTTCGATTTCATGCGGAATACCTTATGCTCCCGGAAATGTAGGCATTAAATTACGGCTCCATTATGAGTGTCAGGATTGGAGAATTCAATTTAAAGTACTCAATCTTTTATGCAAACACACACAAGACGGGATGCGTACCGGGGTGTGGGGCGGATGTGGATGACCTTTATTCAAATTTAGTCGGAAGTTTGGTTTTGCGACCTTAACAGTTTTGAATTGATATGAATTGGCTGACGACTGACTTAAAGGACCCAATGCGTTGCATAATTTAAGTGGTAAACGGGCCCTTGTGGTCCGCGAGAATTTCTTGCCCCTGTTGCCTATAAAATTAAGGTTCTGTGGTAAGCGCAGACGGAAGGAATGTCATCTCTGGAAAGGCAAAGTTGGCTTTGTACGGGGCACTGATCATTGCGCTCCTGCTCTACAAAAGCAGAGAGTCGTGGACAATGTCGAAAATGGGTGAAGAAGTCATTGTTTCGTTTCGGGAGACCAAATCTTTAGGGCTACTTGCATCGTGGTCGATTTGGGTAGCTGATGAGATTTGATAGCTGATTTATCCATAAACTGTTAAAGTGACTGGACCCAGCTCAAAAATCAAAAAGTGGCTTTCTGATAAAGACCGTGAGGACAAAACAGCTGTGACACCAAGATTATTTGACTCAGAGCCTGTCGCACGCAAGTGGTAAGCTTCTTGGTTGGCGTCAACGTTTTCCTCGGACAAAAGCAACGTTTCAAATTTTGCGCAAGAATTCATTTTAGAAAACACGAGTTTTTAAATAGTAACGGTAAATTTTTTTATTGAATTATAACGTTTTCGGTACAAAGTTGTGTATGGGGAGGCATATCGGGTAAATGACACGGCATTGCTGTTATATGCGCAAAATTTTGTTTCTTGAAGACGGCGGTTTACGTGGGCTTGTCGATATAGAACTTAGATATCCCAGGAATAGTCCAACGGCGTAATCTGGGCGGCCAATTCTGACCACCAAACCATGAGACTAGCCGACCAGAAAATTATGAATAGATTCTTTGGCGGTACAGCACCGTCGTTGCATTTGGCTCGTGGTTGGCTCGTTGGTGGATCCTGCACGACAAAGGGGAGCGAAAGATAAAAATTTTCGATTCCAAACCCGAGGGACACCGTGGTAGAGGATGATCTTGCCTCTGGTGGCGATGGCGACAGTAAGGGACCTCAGTCAGTTGGGTGTACAAAACTGGAGGCGCCTAGCCCAATACCGTGCTAGTTGGGAAGTCATGTTGACAGAGACCCAGGTCCACCTCAGACTGTAGCGCCTGCAAAAGAAGAAGAAGAAGATGCCAATGGCGCAGTATGCCGTAACGCCGTGTAGAGTCTTAAATGTTGATCTATTTATTTTTAAATAAACTTGAACTTGAACTTGCTAGGCGAGGAACAGAGAAGGTACTCTCAGGACCTGAACCTGCGCTGGTACTGCCTGCATGTATGGTTAGGGTTTCCATCGATGGCTGAACCTCTCAGCACAACCTCAGATGGCATGACTCTGCAGGATGTAGACAGACCAAGCGCATGCTCCCCAGCGTCTGTAAGAAATCCGCGGCTTTCCTGTTATCTCTTAACAGAAACGACTGCAGACAACTTATCTGCGCACTAACGGTGCACTACACCTTCGCCAAACATCTAAGTGTGCTAAGCGACGGAACCTTGTAGAGAAGACGATGACACTGATGAGGTGGTTAGCTGAGGATGTAGGCTCTTCATCACAGAAGCGCCTGCTGATCTTCCTTCGGAGGACCATGAAATTTCAGTGAAAGTAAGTTGCTGCCTGACAGTACAATGGACCAGTTTTTGAGTTTGAGTGCTCCAGTGTAGCGTTTCAAAAACCGTCGACAAAAAAAATACAAAATTAACGCTCAGAGTCAAGTTTGTATACGTAGTGCCTTCGTCTCGACTCGTGTATCTAATCGTATCGAGCTTCAAAATATGTTCAGTTTTAATAAAAGGCATGAGCAGTAGCTTTCTTATGCATGAAGGTAAAATTTCGAGTCAGATTTGGAAGCACTGCTCAGAAGTTTTTATCAAAGAGAAATTGAATTGGTAGAAGGTGGGTGTTTTGAGGAAGGAATTTGAATTTGTCGAGACTTGGGGTCTGGCCGTTTCGGTGTTTGGACCAAAAAGGACGTGTCTTAATTTCAACTGCTGTAGTGCCAACCCCTTGCCTACCATTGAAGAACTCGGGGTGTGTCATGTATGTAACACTAGTACTGCGACCATAAAGATCTGTTGTACCTTCTACCATATAATTCCAGTAGAGGAGGGAGGAGAATTATGTTTAGTGCAGCAGATAAGGCTGCTTTAGCACTCAATTGATGTAATTGGATCCCAACCTTTGCACACGGCTAACGAAATTGCAGTTGACAGATTTATCAAGGGCTAAAGAAGGTAAGGATTATAACCAGCTGAGTTGGAAAAGAACCCTAAAACAGGAGGGTTTAAAGGCTGTACGCTGCAGTTTTGCCAGAAGTTCCTTTGAATCCAGCTTAGAAGTCCAACGTTTGCAAGGACTTCATTGGAGGAGAAGCACATAAATGATATGGTAGCTCAGGCGATTGGGGTATGACACTCAAGCCAGTTTTCAAAGGATCGCTTTAGTTATGGAGGAATGCTTTGCATTTTGTCGTGTGTGCTTTGATTATTTCACACCCGGAAGGGTCTATGATGACTGAGGCGACTTTCACCAAATTTACTTCTATTCTTTTTTTTCGGAGTATTTTTGAAACACTTCTGAAGCACTCAGACTCACAACTGGGCCGTTGTACTGCTGGGTAGCAACCTACTCCAGTGCCGTTAATTTGATCCCAAGCGCTAAATGATAACTAGACCAGATCGATTACACTGGCATTCGAACCTGGAACCATGCGCCATCCAGTCGCATGCTTCTATTCTTACCCAATACCTGAGAAATAATAAAAATAATAATGGCGGCGCTACTGTCCGAGGTGGACCTGGGCTTAGCTTCTCAGCAACCACTCGTATTGTGCGTGCTATTGTTCTGTCACGAGCGGAGGGGACCTACAGTTTAATGCCGACTCCGAATGGCGAGATTGAGAAGCTTTTCTAGACAGTTATACTCTTTGAGCATTGTCAGTGACTCGAAAGAGGTGGAGCCGTGAAAAAATGTTTGATGTTTTTTTCGAGATTCGAACCGACGACCTCGAGCGTAGGAGTCGACGCACCTACCCACTACGCCAAGGCGCCCACCAGAGAAAACGAGGGAAAAGATTTACCAACGCGCGTCTTTGTTTTGTCGTCGAAAATTCCCTTCCACGAGATTTTTCCACTAGCAATATCCTAGGAAAGCCACCACCAGGCTTGTATTAAAACGAATACCCGACTGAGAGGCGATGAGACGTCGTCATCGTGAAGTTTAAAGTTTCAGCTTTGAACTATGTATTTATGACCTCGTTAATATTTTACACATCTCGCATACGTTCAAACTTAGGCCGATACATTTAAGGAAGATTTCTTTGACATGCAGATCCCTGAAACTTTCCTAAAGTGGTTACAAAGTTTGTTTCCTTGTTTGTTTCATAAAGTAGACACCGACTGTGTGACAATTCGTTCGTGTGGAGTCCTCCGGAGCAACCCCAACCCGCACGAAATGCCAATAAATTCGCACAAAGCCACACGAAAGGACAAACGAAGAGAGGAAATCATTCCAGGCCCTAACCGCAAATAAGATTCATTAAGAGAAAAGTTGTTTTGTTTGCGATAACGCTATCAAATAATTTTACATGAAATGAAAAAGTCCCCGCTCGTGCATGCGACTTCCACAGCATCCCAGCACACCCAGACACGGGTCCTGCATAATTCAATGGAAATTCTATTAAATCACATACGAGACTACCACCTGCGCGGTGAAAGGTGCCTCCACAAAACCGCATGAGTTACATCAGTAAACGAACACAGAACCTATCTAGGAGGCGGCCCCAATCCCCCTCTGTCAGCCCTCATAACTTAATTCCACAATGAATATTCAATTGTCGTGTTTCATTACATTTTCCCTCTCGTGCACAGACAACTGAGGGATACGTACGACATCCCCACGATGCGACGATAAGGGAAACGAAACTAATTTCCATCAGACAAGTTCACGAACACACCCCCCCCCCCCTCTGCCGAGGAAGAAACAAAGGATAGCGCAGCCCCCCGGCGAGCTCTCATCAGCCAATGCTCAGCAGCTCTGTCCCGCTAAATCGTAAAAAGTTTCGAAGGGAACAAATAAAGACAAAAATTGACAAAAGCCATTGAGGAGCGGGCCCACAAAGACGGGCGCAAACAAAAAGCGAACCGAAATGCAAAACAGAAGTTAATAGTTCGTCCCGGTCCTGTCCGCCCCACCCACCGGTCGAATCTCACTCGTTCGCCCGGTTTTATTCCATCTGCAGGTTGCTGACGACAATGTAAATGAATCCCGACCCTTAGAGGGAAACACGCTTTGGACACGGCACCGGCGCTTAATTAAATGTCGAACATGCTTTTTCAAAAGGCAAGCGGGACACCATCATCGGTTGTTGTATGCAAATGTAAGCGTGTCCATCCATTTTCGGTCCTTTTTTCCAATAAATGCCGACGACTACAAGCGGCATGCACACAAGATCCTCCTCCGAACAGAAAGTCAATCTGAAAAATATTTCCTTTCGCCCGTCTCGCATCGTCACATAAATTTTGTTTGGAGCGAAGCAGCATGGGGCCGAGTGGGGCGTGGATGTGAGCGAGGTGGGTCTTTGGCAATTTTTCGTCACGATGGGAGTAATAATTGCCACAAGTGCCTGGGGAGGACTCTTTGGAGTTTTGTGTTGGCGAAACTTTTGAGGTCCTTTTCATCCCTCGTTGTGGGGTTTTACAATGGATTTTGAAGAAAAAGAACAGAGTCCCGCTGCTGGTTTCAATATCGATTCTGGGACACATATGGACGAGTCGTTTGCCATCATCGAAAGTGGGCTGATGAAGGACTTTTCTGTGTGCGGGGGGAGGGGGTATTAGGGCTGAGATGTGATGACTTTAACTCGGAAAGTTGTCAACAACAAAAAAATGGTTGCGGCAAACAGGTTTATAGGGAGATTTAGGCTGTCAATCGAGCATTTAGTGGTGGAAGATTGTGTCAATGACGGTAAGGAAGATTAATCCCCTAAGCACAAGGAGATAGGAGAAACTGGAGATACAGAAAAACATACTTTTTAAGTTTCCAGGGATCCCCCGAATTCCAAGTCTTTTGAAAAAGGGCGTCATCGGAGACGTAGACTCAAACTACAATCTAATTTCGAATCCCTTGTCGTTTTTATTGATTTGAGATTTGAGTCCTTGAGCCGATGTGATTATCTACTGCTTTTGAGGTGAAAATTCTTCAAGTTCATTGATCCTTCAGAAGCCCTCAACCATCAGTTTTCTAACACAAACCTCCAACTCAAACAATGTCCTGATGTACCCGTCGTCGATGCCGTTTCAAAATGCAAATCATCAACATAATTAAGCCTTAAGGTGCTTTATGACTTCATGCATTCAGAGAAGAATCAAGAGCAAGCAAATTAAAGAAAATATGAAAAGTCTGAGATAATAAAAAAGAAGGTTTCAATACTCCAAAGGTCAAATTGTCATGAAAAGCTTCTCAAACTGCGGAGTCGGTGTAACCTTTTCGGGGATAAACAATAGCAGGCACGTGCCAAAGGAGCTAGACAAAGGAACGGAATGCAAACGGCCACATTTATTATACCCAGGGTAACTGGTGATGCTGCGTACATATTTGATTCCTTTTTATAGAGTCGCTAGGGTTAAGCCTGTCAGCAGCTGTCAAAACCCCATGGTAAAAGCCCGTAAAAGATCAGACTTCATCAAAAGATCAGACCAGAAGATCGGATACTATGTCCAGGGGTTTTGTGTCTGATTTTGGCAGGCGCGGAAAAGGTTTTTCTGGCTGTTTTCTCTTTGCAATTCCTTCAAATGTGCTTTAGAGTCCAATTTGTTCGAGGTGAAAAATGGAGATTTCAAGGCCAACAGATTGCGATAGTTAAGCAGTACAAGCATCTTGGAGTTCTGATTACCTCGAACCCAAATATGCAGAAGCACTTTAAACTTAAACTGGCAGAAGCTAAAAGGGCGATCTGTGCTGTTTGGAGAAACTGTATCCTGAATAAAAATGTTTCGCATGAATCAAAGGTTAAAATATTCCGTGTCACAGCGTCTTCTATTCTATTGTATGCAGCGCAAGTTTGGGGTTACGGCGCTCAGTTTCTCAGATATTTTCTCAGGCGGATTTTTAAGCTTCCTAGTAGTTCATTAAGTTCCTAGCAGTGAGCGTCGACTCCTACGCTCGAGGTCGTCGGTTCGAATCTCGAAAAAAACATCAAACATTTTTCACAGCACCACCTCTTTCGAGTCACCGACAATGCTCAAAGAGTATAACTGTCTAGAAAAAGGTTCTCAATCTCGCCGTTCGGAGTCAGCATTAAACTGTAGGTCCCCTCCGCTCGTGACAGGACAATAGCACGCACAACACGAGTGGTTGCTGAGAAGCTAGGCCCAGGTCCACCTCAGACTGTAGCGCCGCCATTATTATTATTAGTAGTTCTCGTAATTATATGCTACACTTAGAGACTGGAGTTGCACCCCTGTTCCTTGAATACTCTTAAACTACATTTTGACTACGTTTATAAAGTTAATGCTATGAGGCAAGAAAAAATTCCAAAGTTGCTACTCGCACAAATGCAAAGATATAGATATAAGATATAAGGTGAAGTGTGTTCAAGAATGGGAACTACTAGGATCAGAATGCGGTTATAACTTAAATTTTACACCAAGCGAACACCACAAATTTTTAACACAAAAACTAAACACCTTGTTTCAGAAAACTGGACACAGGATTTTTAACAAATTTATGAATGAAGCACAGTCTTCCCAATACAGAGCATAGTACAACAAAGGGAATCACAATCTACAAGAAAGGACGTATTTTTTGAACAGCTACTCAGTAGAAAAAATAAGTACGATTTTTAAAATAAGAGGTAAACTTTTTAAGCTAAATTTCATACCACATCGCCCTGAGCTTCCAATTTTATGCGACCTGTGTAATCTCAGAGAGCGTGAGGATGTGTTATACTTCATCGCGAAATACCCTATACTTAAGGAGTTCCGCAGTAATTTCTTCGGCGCTCAGACACTTGAGATGGAGGAAGCAATGAATTTATATTGAATGGTATATATATATATTGAATGGTGTTAGAGGTTGGGACTTACTCTACAACTACTCAGTCAACGCATTACGCTACAGGAACTGCATAATTGAAGGAAGTTTTTAAATAATTGGAAGATTATATAAAAGTACAAACAGCATCTATTTTTAATTTATATATGTAATTAACGGAATTTTTTTTTAAATGTCAGTCTGGTAAATATCCTCTAGGCCAAACCATATAGACTAAGTTATAATAATAAATATTGCAAGCATTCACTTTTTTTGAAATAAAATAACTACAGTGCGACCTCAATAACAGCAACCCTCGATACGTGCAACTCCTCAATAAAAGCAACATCTTAAATCTTACCATTGCTGACTCAGTAATTGCAACTCTTAAAAAAATGGCGACTCAATAAAAGCAACTATTGTTTCATGAACTCATGAATACATATTTTTATAAGGGACCAAATCCTAAAAGAACCCAAAATAATATCATCGATTAACGATTTGTTTCAAGAGTTGACAGTTCCCAGGACATAACTGATTCGATTGCCGAAAATGAATCCAATTTAGAACCGACTGGTAGTAATCCGGAATCAGAAGTCGAAAGTGATAACGAAAAAGAATTTGAAGCAGAGGCTGCAATTCGAGCACTAAACATTTGCCTACAATGAGCTGAAGAAAATGATGCTTCACATTTTAGCTCTGGAAAATATACGACAGTCTGCGTGGACAAGAATTCTGCGTCGAAAAAGACATAATCAAAAGTGTCCCAATTTAGAAAAAAAAAACAACTAAAGTTTGAATTTTTTTATTGTTATGAATTAAATTAAATTATCAGTTTTGGTCTGCTTACCAATGGAAAACACGTCCTTTTTACAATACTATTCTGACGTTTTTAACTTTTTGTCTCATTTTTGGCACCTACAATTTTTTGACTCGATTATTGCAACAAACTCAATAAAAGCAACTGCCCTAATTTCTATTAGTTGCTTTTATTGAGGTCGCACTGTATAAAAAAAAGAGTCCAATTTGAGAAAATCATAGTCATGCCAGAAGACATGTCAATTGTAGGGTTTAGGTTAGGATTCTCTTCGAAGATCATGAGCAGTTTTGTTTCCTAGGATTGCCGCATATCCAGGGACACACGGAGCCTGTGTAATTTGTACGAGTTGAAGAATTAGAGTACAGTTTTTCATTTTATTGTACAGGGACCTTATATTATCACTTTCGGATTCGGATTAGGAAATCAAATTCGATACTCAAATCAATTCGTATTTTGTATCACTTTCGGATTGGGCTTAAATGCTGTCAAATGAAAAAATAATCATTCAAACAGAAGTCAGTTGCAAAAAATAGAATTAAATTTTAGTCTTGCATAGTTTAACATATCGTTTATTTGTTGTTTAGCGGTTTCCGGTTCTTAAAGATAGTTCAGAACAGGAGGATTCTTCACTGTCTATAACTGTCGACAATGCTAAGTTGAAATCTTCCATTTCGCCAGTATATTTCAAGCTTTTGTGTGGTTGGGTGGGTGGTACTCCAAACGATGGTGTATTTGAGGTGCCACTTATGGCAAAAGTCAGATCTAATATCTCTGATATGACTTTTCTTTCAGTGGCATGAGCGGTACGTATTTGCTTGGACCTCCCCCCGCCGTTTACATCCCGCATCGGCCGATGCCAAAGCTAATTGGATTTCTGGCTTGCATCTGCAGATTGAAGAAATCCTTTGGCAAAACCTGCATATTTGGAAAATAACTGCTCAAATTTATTATTAATGTCTTAATTTGCTTCTATTTTGCGTGAAAAACTTAAATAAATTAATCAAAACAATTTTAGCACCCACAATCCGATAGCAAAATAGTTATCGAATGAAAATTCGTAAGTGAGGACGGTTTTGACATCCGCTTTCGGAATACAAATAACGATGAGAACTCTCGCTGCTCCATCAAGGTCGGTACCGAACTCACCGAGACCTTCAATGTCAAAAAAGGTTTTAGACAAGACGAAGCGCTGACATGTGACTTCTTTAACATCGTTTTTGAGAAGATCGTGCAAAACTCACTGGCCAACACAAGAGGCACGATCTTCCAAGACCTAGCTTACGCAGATGACATTGATGTGATTGTGCGAATAATGCGTCACTACAGGACACTGCCTCTTAAGTATGCCAGCCAGAAGATTGTGAGCCCCCTTCAATGATTTCTGCAGAGAATGTAGAAGCTATCAAGATGCTGAAGAACAACAAAGCCTTCGGCTCACATAGTTTGCCATCAGAGCTCTTTAAGGCTGGTGGCAATGTTCTAGTATGCACCAGATTATCTGCAGAATTTGGGAAAACGAAAGCATACCCGACGACCGGAATATCAGCTTCATAGGCATCATTCACAAAAAGGGCGATCATATCAGGTATATTCCTGCTCAATGTCGCCTGCAAGATATTGTCTAAAGGACTGTGTGAACGTCTAAAGTCCTTTTGCCAGAGCCGGTGTGGCTTCCGGTTTAGGTGCAGTGATAGAGACGAGCTATACAGCGCCATGTCTATTTTTGACATTGGAGAACTCTCGCTGCTCCATCAAGGTCGGTAGGGAACTCACCGAGACCTTCATTGTCAAAAAAGGTTTTAGACAAGGCGACGCGTTGTCATGTGATTTCTTTAACATCGTTCTTGAGAAGATCGTACAAGACTCACTGGCCAACACAGGAGGCACGATCTTTCAAAAGTCCGTTAAACTGCTACCTTACGCGGATGACATTGACGTGACTGGACGAACACAGTGAGCCGTCACTGATGCATTGAAACGGAAGCGGCTAAAATGGGTCTGGCGGTAAACGAGGGCAAAACCAAGTATATGCTGTCATCGAGAAAGGACGCACAACATCGACGACAGGACCATAGGCAGCTATAACTTTGAGGCAGTTAAGGACTTCGCCTACCTCGGCTTCGCGGTAAACAATACAAACAACATCAGTAGCGAGATCAAACGCAGAACAACTCTTGCCAACCGCTGTTTTTTGGGCTCAAAAGGCAATTGAGTAGTAGAGCCCTCTCTCGGAAGACCAAGTTGACTCTGCATAAGACCTTGATCATCTCAGTCCTGCTTTACGGCGCAGAGGCATGGACAATATCCCAAGCGGATGAACAGTCTCTTGGTCTTTTCGAGGGAAAAGTTCTGCGCGCGATCTTTGGTCCTATTTCTGTTGATGGCATTTGGAGGAGAAGGTTCAACCACGAAGTATATAGACTGTACAGCGACATGAGTCTAGGCAAGCATCTACGGATCCAACGCCTAAGATGGCTAGGCCATGTAGAGGGTATGGACAACTTAGTCCGACTCTGAGTCTGTGGGACAACAGCGGCAGGGAACAGAGGGCGTCCACGTACAAGGTGGCGCACACAAGTCCAGGGAGACCTCGGCCGGCTTGGTGTGCGAAACTGGAGAAAGCTGGCGAGAGATCGTGCTGGCTGGAGAGTCATGTTGAGTGAGGCCCAAGTCCACCTCGGACTGTAGCGCCCTAAGAAGAACAACTTTTAGCATATTTTTCTACAGTATATTTCAGAGATTAACCTAGAAGGGTGTATATTTTTGATAGAGTTTAAAACATAGGCGCACGGCAAGTTCGCAAGGAAACAACTATCAGTCCACCCTAACTGGATACCTCGTGTGCAATGAATGTGTCTAGTCATGAACGAATATGGACGAATATGCACTCCCAATGGATTCTGCTTTGAATCGAAAATATGAAACATTCTTGGCGGTTAAAAGTTCAACGCAAACTTTAAATTCTTTCTGAAATGAGATCATGCCTTCTGGCAATTGTTCAATTGCCCCCAACTACGGTGACATCAACCAAACTGCAAAATTGTTGTTCAACACCCGCTTCAAGTTTCCAATGTTTTCCAACAAAACACTTTTCCGTCGTTCGAGTGCCAAAGGGGGATCATGTAACTGAGTGACTGGGTTGTCCATTCGCACATAATCCACCAATCAAAGCTAATTAAGTGCCGGACATACCTTGGGGTCTCTGGCATACGAATTGACTTGCGATAATCGAAAGGACACACTCAACGGGCAAGCAGACATACAAACCCGCTCTTAGACACCTGAACCCGCACTTGTATGGCCGCACATTATCAATTACGTCTAAAACACCCCCGACAGGATTGAGAGAACGAAAATTCAATTATTTATCTATCTCCCGTCCAACACACACACACACACACGCATAGGAGAAGAAAGAAGAAAGAAAAAATAGGAGAAAGAAAAAAAACGAACCAACTCAGCGAAGAGCTCAATCCCAGCGCTTCATGAAAGCTCAACCAACATCTATTGAATACAAATTAGACACGCCAAGAGAAAACACACAGAGACACAGCGGCACAGAAGCACATAGGAGGAGAGAATGAGAGGACGACGCCAACTACACTCAGAGGAACGATTTTGAATGTCAAGGATAATACACCTCTCCCGCATAGATTCCCCACCAAATTCGCCCCGAGGCGCACATGACCTAATCCTCTCCACACACACCGAAAAGAATAATTTATATAATCAATTAATCAGAATAAAACAAATCCACCTCCCGGCGCGCCAGCCCTCCCCCGGGGGACCACTTGAGAGGGATCTCGCTCGCCTCGGCAAAAAGGACATTCGTATGCATGCACCTGTAGATATCAAACGATGATTATGCGTGTGACGATGATGTATCACTGTGTCTGTTCTCGAACACGGAACGCTGAGCACACGAGCACAGAAAACAGATCAAGGACCACCAGCAGCAGCAGCAGCAGCGGCGGCTGCCAAAGAGAGGACAGAACATATGCCCTTGAGGCACGTATCTGCGTATATACACAACGCCTAACCTATTATGTAAGTTAATTCTGCTCGTCCCCCGGCTCGGGCAGAGGCAGCGTCTTATTAAAACGGATAAGGAATCCTTTCGGCAGCCGACTCGGCCCCTCGTTGCGTAACGCTCAAGAAAAACAGGAAACGTGCAGACTTCACTGAGAGGGACCGAGAGAGAGACCGAAAGCGCGGAGGGGGTGTCAAAAAAAAAGTCTAAATAAACGAATCACAAATCCAAATCAAACTTACTCCTCTCAAATCATAATCCTTTTTCGCCCAGAGTCCTTCAGATGGGGCAAGGATGGGTGCTGCGGTGCGGGTGCTGTTTGTTGGTGTTTGTTCCTGCCGTCGCTTGAATGGCTTTTCGTCTGCACCCAAAACAGTTGTGCCGCCCCGCTCCGGTCGTGGGCAAAGGTTTCTTTTCACACTTCGTTTTCAATGAAAATGTTCGTCTCGTTATCCTCGCAAGGTTTCGCACGCACGAATCTCAATTATCGCGAAAAAAAAATGCGATGCACACTCTCACACGATGTACGCTGTGTGTGTCGGGGAATAAGGAAAAACTGAAATCGAAATAGTGTGGGCCGAAGGACTTGCTTATATATTTTTGATTCCCGTTTTCTCTCCGCCCGCCAGTGTCCTCGGTTATCCTTCCTCAGATGCGAAATTACTTCAATGAAATTTTCCGTCTCCTTCAATTAAATCCGCCAGTACATTCCCGAAAGCGAACCGCAGAAAGGAGAAAATCACAGACGCACACACGCACGCACACCACGGCAGGATGATCAGAGTTGAAGAAAAAAAACGCACACACACCAAGAAGGATACACTCCCGCGCGTTGTCAAAGTCCCGGTACGGCACAACCGACTGTGGTAGAAGTCCGATGAGAACTGAAGCGCTCGTTCGCCCAGCCTGATAAAGGCACCGAGAGCAAGTTTGCTCCCCGTTCGGTGCGAGGGCTCACTGTATGGTGGGTTTGTTGGTGTGGCTGGTGATAACAGAAAAGGACACCTGTGGTGCCTGCTTCTCTCGTGACGCGATGTGCTTTTGTGGGGTGCGTGAGGTGAGCTTTTCCCGAGCAATGTTATCAATGAAATCATAGACGAGTCCTTCTCTAGGAGACTAGGATGCGCATGAGACAGTCTCCTGTCTCTCTTTCTCTCTCTCTCTCTCCTTCTGCCCCTTTGGACAGCCTGCGCAATGGAAGCGCCGTTTTCCACCCGCCATCGAGAGACAACTGTTGAAATCGTTTTGTGTTGTGCAAGGATATGTCCCATTGTTTTGTTAGTGGCAGGATTTCGCAAGGATGTGTAGGCACACACATTCAAGCAGAATTTTCAAATCGAAATGCTAAAGTTCATTGCACATTGTAATGCGTCAGACAATGGCAGGAGCGCTGCACCAGGAAAAAACCTGTGAATAGAACGACTACTGACGGGCTTGGTTGCGGCCCATCCCCGGGCTGCCGGTGAGGGTGAGGCGGGCGAGGGGGTAATTACTTTCAAGGGGGATCGGGCTCTTTTCTTTGTTGGTTGGATGAACCGCGTTGGCTGTGGCACGTGTTTCTTTGAGATTTGTGGGCGGATGGCACTGGCGTGGGGGACTTTGTGTGTCCGGGGAGCATTACCCGTGTTTGTCTTTGTTTGAGCTTGACTGGGTGCTGGCTAGGTGCAACAGCTCTTCATAATGGCAAAGTAATTATCGACAGGTGTTTGACTTGTGTGACGACGAGCATAGACGAGTGCACGAGAGACAATGTGTTCCATTGTGGTTGCGTGATACCATCGTCCTCTTTCCAGTCGATTTGGCCTGGGTGGAGTGAAACTTTTACGAATTGGAAATGTCAGATGATCAAACTTGCCAGTACCTTATGTGGTTTAAATAGAAGTTGGTTTCTTGGTATAAGTTTTAGTATCGACTCAATGATTTATGGTGTATCCTGGATACCAATTGTCTGTTTCGTGGCAAGAGCCTGTTTGGTTTGGTGATTGCTCTTAAAGATACTATATCTGTTTTCTTTTTTCAGTCTTTAGCCTCTACCTCTCCTTTCTCAAACTTCTATGCCAAGGCGGTATTAAAACAGTAGAACCGTGAAACTGGACAGAGATCGGGCCAGGAACCAATGGGCACCATCATACAATGACGGAAGTGGCAGTGATTTGCTCATACGTTACGAAAGGGTGATAGATGCATGACTAACCCATGAGGACACATTCAATTGATTTGATAACGCTTTCACCACAAACGAGCCTGACGAAGAGCTCAAATCTCCTTATTTGTGGATCTAAATGACCCCCCAAAGGCTTAGTTCAACGATTTAGCCCATCACTTCTTTATATCCTGTATCCCATTGTGGGGCATAGGGCCTCTATTAAGCCTACGTCCGACTGGATGGCGCAGTTGGTTAAGTGCCTGCCCCAAGTTGAAGGAGTCCCAGGTTCGAATCCCAGTGAAATCGAATCGGGTCCAGTTACCATTTGCCGTTGGGATCAAATTAACGGCACTGGAGTAGGTTGCTACCTGGCAGTACAATGGACTAGTTTTGAGTCTGAGTGCTCCAGAGTAGTTTTTTTTTAAAAAATCCCCCCCGAAAAATCAATTGAATTGATTTGATACATTACAAAAATAAAAACGCCGAGCTTTTCTTCAAGTGGCTTAATGCTCACTATTTTATTTGAGCGTTTGAATGAATTAGCCTTATAGTGGATTAAACTCATCACATATGAATGACATGGCTCCCTCAGGGATAATGATTGTCATTTCGATTAGAATGACGTGACCTGAATGACGTGATTTAGTAAATATAGAGTTGCGGGCTGATGAGGAGGAATTTCTTTCACCACTTTCTGGGCGGTTCTAATTAGCAGCAAAAGTATAGGTCTCACGGGGTACACCCCCTCACACATAGGGCACAATTAACCCAACTGTTCTCGGTGAGCCTCGGAACCCAGTCGCTAGGGCCATCTATCACCTACTTACCTACCTATGGCTGGTATGTGTTGCAAAACTCTATTAGATTCTTAGAACAGGAGTGGTTTATGAAGCAGATGAGCCATACTATCCATGGCATACCTAATTGTATGAAATATTTAGGTGCAACGTCCAATGATATTTCTACAACTTGCAAAATTATTGCTAATTACTTCCAATCAGTTTATTCTCTTGACTCTTCACAGCAAGTCATAGTCAGAACTGCAGAATTATTTCAAATTGAACAATTGAATCGAGGTCTCCCTCAACTTGTGTGCGCCACCTTGTTCGTGGACGTCCTCTGTTGCGTTGTCCCACAGGCTCAGAGTCGAAGACTCTTCGGGCTAGAGCTATGTTGTCCATACACTCTACATGGCCTAGCCATCTTAGGCGTTGGATCCATAGACGCCTGGCTAGACTCATGTCGCTGTACAGCCCGTATAGTTCGTGGTTGAACCTTCTTCTCCAAATGCCATCAACGGAAATAGGACCAAAGATCGCGCGAAGTACTTTTCTCTCGAAAAGACCAAGAGACTCTTCATCCGCTTGGGATATTGTCCATGCCTCTGCACCATAAAGCAGGACTGGGATGATCAAGGTCTTATACAAAGTCAACTTGGTCTTCCGAGAGAGGGCTCTACTACTCAATTGCCTTTTGAGCCCAAAAAACAGCGGTTGGCAAGAGTTATTCTGCGTTTGATCTCGGTACTGACGTTGTTTGTACTATTTACCACGGAGCCGAGGTAGATAAAGTCCTTAACTACCTCAAAGTTAAAGCTGTCTATGGTGATGTTCTGGCCAAGTCGTCGATGTTGTGCGTCCTTTCTCGATGACAGCATATACTTGGTTTTGCCCTCGTTTACCGCCAGACCCATTTTAGCCGCTTCCGTTTCAATGCCAGCAAATGCATCATTGACGGCTCGCTGTGTTCGTCCAGTCACGTCAATGTCATCCGCGTAAGGTAGCAGTTTAACGGACTTTTGAAAGATCGTGCCTCCTGTGTTGGCCAGTGAGTCTTGTACGATCTTCTCAAGAACGATGTTAAAGAAATCACATGACAACGCGTCGCCTTGTCCAAAACCGGAAGCCACACTGGATCTTGCAAAATGACTTTAGACGTTCACACAGTACTTTGGACAATATCTTGCAGGCGACATTGAGCAGGAATATACCTGAGGTATGATCGCCCTTTTTGTGAATGATGGCTATGAAGCTGATATTCCGGTCGTCGGGTATGCTTTCGTTTTCCCAAATTCTGCAGATAATCTGGTGCATACTAGATCATCGCCACCAGCCTTAAAGAGCTCTGATGGCAAACTATGTGAGCCGAAGGCTTTGTTGTTCTTCAGCATCTTGATAGCTTCTACATTCTCTGCAGAAATCATTGAATTGGGCTCACAATCTTCTGGCTGGCATACTTAAGAGGCAGTGTTCTGTAGTGACGCATGATTCGCCCAATCACATCAATGTCATCTGCGTAAGCTAGCTTTTGGAAGATCGTACCTCTTGTGTTGGCCAGTAAGTTTTGCACGATCTTCTCAAAAACGATGTTAAAGAAGTCACATGTCAGCGCTTCGCCTTGTCTAAAACCTTTTTGGACATTGAAGGTCTCCGTGAGTTCGTTACCGAGCTGGATGGAGCAGCGAGAGTTCTCCATCGTCATCCTGCTGAGTTTGAAGAGTCTGGCAGGAATGTCAAAACTAGACATGGTGACGAGCTGTATAGCTCGTCTCTATGCACGCTGTCATATGCGGCCTTGAAGTGATAGGAATAGGTGATGTGTGTCGATCTGCATTTCTTGCGTCTTCTCCAGGATCTGCCGCAGTGTGAAGATTTGATCGATGGTGGACTCCCCTGGCCTGAAACCACACTGATGAGGACCTATCAGTTTAGGGTTTTATTCATCTGTCTTAAAATGGCTGGAATTCTGTTAATTAATCGGACTCAAATAGTAAAAATCAAAAATTACATTTCCGAAAGCATATGAGTGCCGTCGGGCGTGCCTCAAGGTAGCCACTTAGCTCCACTATTATTCCTTATATTTATTAATGATATTCCTTCAATGTTTTAATCATCAAAGTGTTTACATATCGGACTGTCTCCAATTACAGAACGATCTTTTTTAAAAATTAAATATTAAATTTGGTATTATTCAATCTCATTAGACTTAAATATCTCTAAATGCCTCCCTAGAGAACAAGATGTAACCCACTTTATGTACTTTATGTAAGATAACCCCACTTTATGTACGCCGTAGATACTTCTCATTGGTGTTAATTCGTGACATCCTTTCTTCTAAAATGGATTGTCCTTTCCTCTAAAATCTACTTAATCTTTATGTTCATCCTACGAATTGTCGTCGCCGTATACTCTTCCGTATTGGCATCCAACGCACGAACTATGCTCAAAATGAGCCTATATCTCGTTGCATGCGCAAAGCAAACTTAGCTCATAATCTGATGTGGATTTTTTTGAATATGTTACAAGAGATGTCTTTAAAAAAAGAATTTGTCTATATCTCGCAAGACTCGATAGTTAGCTTGAATTGCATTTACTTTTATAAATTTTGTAAGTCTTAAAAGAAAAAACTGCTTGATGGTGTAAATAAATAAATAAATAAATTCCCACAGACCCTACCACCCGCAAGCGCATCCAATAAACTTCTCAAAAGTTTAAATTCTATCTTCAGGAAATTCACCACAAATTGGTGAAGATGCACTGCTAACTGATATGACTCACTTCCCCCTTTCGGTCGATAACCTTCGAGTAGTGACTCCATACTGACTAATTCCAGGGGCCAATCCCTGAAGCAGGACACATTAAATATCACTCATCCATTTAACCTCATCGAATCCTTTTACCAGGCACTGCCAGAGCAATGTCCCCTTCCTCCTTAAAGAGAAAATGCAATAAAATATAAATTTCCCAAGAGGATATCGAAAGAGTTTCCTCCTCGTTCACGTTTCACTTTCATTTACCGTCAGTAATTTACAGGATCCTCCGCCTGCAGTGTTTGTGAAACAATTAACTGGATATATGGACAGTCTTGCCACAGAGCCATTAAATCACGGGCAAAAGTAAAAGTAGCCCCACTCTCCGAGAAGTAATACCGACCGAGTTGAGGGGCGAGGCAATTGCTGCTGGTGAAGGCGGTGTGAATTGTGGCGGAAGCGGACTGCGGTCTATTAGTCCTGACATCAAACTATTATCAGGATGTTGAATAGCGGCGGTGATCATTAAGCGAGGCGGGAAGTAGCACTGTTAATGGATAACGACACAAGTCACTTCGATTGAGGAGAAGCGCTGGTGGGTGGGATCAAATTGTAATGAGAAACCAGGACCGTTTGTGGTATTTTGCGGATTGGAGTCCTTATTTAGAGGAGGCAAGATGGATGTACTCTGGATAAGTATGTCGGGATGTTGGCAAATTTGTAACGACTTAGACGTTGAGTTAATTATTTTTTGGGAGGAATACATGAAAGCACTTGGAATAAGGAGCTAGTTAATTGCAGGGGGAACGTCTCAGGCCTTTATGCTCATGGTTCAGATATCTAATTCGAGAGCAGGATTGTTGGAAAATGATTTCAACTTCTGATTCCGAATCATTTTCTGTTTCATGTTAATCGAAGTGTTCAGAATGGGACTCCCTCACAACGATTTCTGCAGAAACTGCAGAGACGAAGAAGAAGAGGAAAGTATAACGCATCGCCTCTACACTTTTAGCGCTCTCCCCTGTCACAGGAAGAAATACCTTGGAGCCTACTTCTTCAACGACTTGAGTGAATTGTGCAACGTCCGCATTCATCAACTAAAGAGGTTCGTAGGCAGCACCAAATGGTTTTTTGGATAGATGACATCAGATCCGCGTGATATCACAATGGGCCTAAGTTGGCCTAAGTGCGACTGCTATCTGCAGATAGCCACTTTACCGTAACCTCATCGAAGCGTTGTCCTCTGTTGCGTTGTGCCACCGACTCAGAGTCGAAGTGTCTTCGGGCTGGAGCTAGGTTGTCCATACCCTCTACATGGCCCAGTCATTAGGCGTTAGATCCGTAGACGCATGGCTGAAGACATGTTGCTGTACAGCCCATATTTTTTCGGAGGATTTTTGAAAACTCTACTG
The DNA here is from genome assembly GCA_930367185.1 of Myathropa florea. NCBI lineage: Eukaryota > Metazoa > Arthropoda > Insecta > Diptera > Syrphidae > Myathropa > Myathropa florea. Next base: position 123,919,560 of record OV884002.1, on the reverse strand, counting down.
GAGTACTCAGACTCAAAACTGGTCCATTGTACTGCCAGGTAACAACCTACTCCAGTGCCGTTAATTTGATCCCAACGGCAAATGGTGACTGGACCAGATTCGATTTCACTGGGATTCGAACCTGGGACCCCTCGAACTTGGGGCAGGCACTAAACCAACTGCGCCATCCAGTCGTTACAGCCCATATAGTTCGTGGTTGAACCTTCATCTCCAATCGCCATCAAAGTTCAATCACACCGCCATCGAAAAACATCGCACTGAACTGTCACTTGTTGTGGAAGGGCCAGTTGTTCTTGTTCTGTTACTTGCAGTGCGACATAGGCTAAGCAAGGCCTAGTTTAGAATGGTGCTCCCAAAGTCAATTGTATGGAGCCTGAAAGCCAATTTTCTGCTTTAATTTGAAATGCATCTCGTTCCTTAGTCGAGCTCTGTTCTTATGAGGTATATGCGCCAGTTTAGACTGTTAAGGGCTGACAATCAAGCGATGTGACCATAGTAAGCGCTTCACTCTGTTTCGTTAAGTTCGGTCACTTTTGGCTACTTACGCGAGAGCGAGATGAATCGCTCTCTACGTACACTAATGTTAGTTGACAGCTGAACTCTCCTTAAGTTTCTATAAGCAATTATGGACGTACCGAAACAGAAGAAGGGAGGAAAAAAGATCCTGTGTAAGAAGAAAAGGGCCCACGCAGCCTCCCAGCTCAAGGATATCGAGGAGTCTCGCGATAGAAACAACATCCGGTCGTTCTTTAGAAGACCCAAGCAGCTTTCAGCTAGCTTTAAACCCGAAACGCAGGCTCTTCGAAATACTGAAAGAATTCCAGTTACTGAAGCGCAGGGAATAGTAGATGTATTTAAGGAGCATTTCTAGCCGCTTTCTTAATGGACATCACGTAGAGAGAGTGATAGGGCAAGAAGAGAACCCACCTCCAGTCAATGAAGAAGCCATCACCCCTCCTAGTTTTGAAGAGGTCAGCTCGGCCATCAGAAAGCTGAAGAACAAACAAAGCCGCCGGCTCTGATGGCCTCCCAGCGGAACTTTTCAAACATGGTGGTGCATGCACCACATCATCAACCAAGTATGGGTAGATGAAGCCATGCCCGATGACTGGACTATCACCTCTGTATGCCCCATTTTCAAGAAAGGCGGTCCTATGTCTTGCAAGAACTACCGAGGCATAGCCCTGCTGAATGTCGCATGCAAGATTCTATCCAACGTACTGTGTGAACGTCTGAAACTTTTCTGCAACACACTAATCGCCAAGTACCAGTGTGGGTTCCGGCCCGGCAGATCGACGATCGGCCAAATTTTCACACTGAGACAAATCCTGGAAAAGACCAACGAGTTTCAAGTCGAGATTCATCATCTATCTATCGACTTCAAAGCCGCATACGACAGCATCCATCGTCTTGAGCTCTACAAGGCGATGACCGAATTCGGGATCCCGGGAAAACTGATCCAACTGTGCCATGTCACGCTGGAAAACACGCATAATAATGGTGGGGCTACAGTCCGAGGTGGACCTGGGCCTAGCTTCTCAGCAACCACTCGTGTTGTGCATGCTATTGTTCTCACTCTGCTATTGTTTTTTTCGAGATTCGAACCTTAGACCTCGAGCGTAGGAGTCGACGCACCTACCCACTACGCTACGGCGCCCACGCAATTTGGTAACAGTTCCTCCGAACTATTCCAAACATGCAACGGATTTCGGCAAGGAGATGCGCTGTCGTGTGACTCCTTCAATCTTGTACTGGAACAGATAGCGCGCAAGGCAGGTGTCAATACAGAAGGCACTATCTTCAACAAATCCGTACAGTTGTTGGGCTACGCAGACGACGTTGACATCATAGTTCGCTCCCAGCGAGCCGTTATAGAAGCTTTCATGGCCATTGAAGAAGAGGCGAAACGAGATTGTCTTCCAGTAAATGAGGACAAAACCAAGTATTTGCTGTCAACAAAAAAAGAATTTTCGGTCCACCGCTTAGGACAAAACGTCACTATAGGCAGCAATAACTTCGAGGTGGTTAAGGAGTTAACATACCTTTGAGTAAATATCAAATATCATGTCGATTGACATGAGGGGTGGGCAGGCAGACTTGTGCCAACAACAACAGGCACCCTCGGGTTCTTGACGAACCTGCATCGCCAAACGACACTGGAAGGGTGTTGTTTCGTGTTAGGGCTAAGCTAGGTAGTTTTAAGGTAGATTAGGTTTAGTTTAGGTATAGTTTTAAGTTAGGTAGGTCAGATTAGAATGAGTTTAGGTTAGTTAGCTTAGCTCCGCGATCTCCCTTCCAGTCTCTTTTGGTGGTAAAGGCATAGGCCTTGAACACCTTTCTTTTCCTCTTTCCTGTCTCTTCTTTCTCTTCCCTTTCCTATCTTTTTAGTTATCCGTCCGTGGTCTGTTAGGGTATTAGGCTTTCTTCTCTTCCTATCTTTTCACCTCTCTCTATCTTCTCTTAGCTAGCTACAGGCACGATATTTTTGTTTGCAACTGGTGGTGTACGAGTGGGAGGACAAGAACCGCCCCGTCCGACGAGCTAAGCCGTGCAACCGCAAGCGTGCCGCCGTCCTACTCACCGTCACCGTGGCCCAGCCAACCTAGCTTGCAACCCGACGAATAACACCCTAGTGGAGATTCGACGAAGACTTACCCTAGTTTAAGCCTAAGGTCTTAGTACTCATGGCTTCCCCCTTAATTTATAATTTTTAATTATAAGTTAGGCTTATTAAATAAATAAATAATAAATAAATACCCTAGTAAACTGCTGCTACTTCGGTTTGACGAAACAAATGGGTTCAAAACTCCTAACTCGAAAATGCATGCTCTACAAAACGCTAATCCTACCAGTTTTACTATGTGGAGCCGAGTGTTGGCTGATAAGCAGGAAAGCAGAGCACATTTTGGGTACTTTTGAGAGAAAAATTCTTCGCCGAATTTTCGGTCCCGTATATGAGGAGGGCGAATGGAGGAGAAGATACAACAGCGAACAAGATATGGATGTAGTCCAAAAAGCCAAAAATCGACGACTACACTGGCTCGGCCGCATCGAGCGAATGGACAATAACGCTCCAGCAAAGAGGATCTTCGAATCGCAGACCACAAGTTCGAGAAGAAAAGGAAGACCGAACCTACGTTCCAAGGATCAAGCTATCGCGGATGCCAGAGCGCTTGGCCTGGATAGCTGGAATCAGCGTGCCTGGGGCCGTAGGGCATGGAAGACTGCCGTGTCTCAGGCAGAGATCCTTCACGGGTCGGAAGCCCGCTAAGTAAGTAAATAAGTAATTATGGACACTGTGAAATTGGGCGATGCTTCTGGTTACTTTTCGTTTGGGTATGACTTTAGCTTAATTTTTTGTACGGTCATTATGGCATGAGCAGAGCGAGTCAAGGCAAAAGGGCCAATTGCCTTGACTGGCTCTGCTCATGTGTCAGTTTTGCCCATCAAATTGTTAGACACAAAGAAGGGTAGGTATTGCAAATCCAAAAGATCAATTTTGTGTTAAATTTTTTTTAAGAAGTCAATATCGTCTCCCCGAAAATCAAGGGTTTCTAGGTTCTTGCTTTTAGTCTTCTTTGAAGATGACTAATGAGCCTCTTTTAGGATTTTTATTGATGCACTATTCTTATAGCAGCTTCTGCTTACAGTCTTGGCCAAATGTATTAAGCATTCCTTAAGATTCGTTATACGCGGCCGTGGCATAGTGGGTAAGTGCGTCGACTCCTACGCTCGATGTTCTCGGTTCGATTCCCGAAAAATCACCTAAAAATTTGTTCACGGCTCCACCTCTTTCTAGTCAGATCCGCTCCGCTCTTGACAGAACAATAGCACGCACAACACGAGTGGTTGCTGGAAAGTTAGGCCCAGGTCCACCTCGGACTGTAGCGCCGCCATTATTATTATTATTATTATTATTATATAAGTTATAAAGCCTGGCAACATCATAGCTAAAGAAGTTGCAACATCAGACCTAATTAAACACAACAAGTTTCACCCACGCTTTGCTTAAGTTGCAGTTGCTTCTGAAATAGCATATAAGTGTCGGACGATATTAAAGCTTCCTCATAGAGGAATAAATAAAGTTATTATTTACTAAAATTTATGAGTGTGTTTTATTTAATTTTAATTTATATTCAAAAAGCAACAAAATTAGCGAAATGAGATGAAGAAATAAAAATCGTTTACCACAAATAGTGTCGCCGAAAACCACAAAAATTAAACTAATTACTTCCGATAAGTGGTTTGGCAGCAAAGACAAAATGTTAAGGGTGCCTAATATAAATTAATTAATTAAATTAATACATTTGGCCAAGGCTGTACATACAATTTTCAAGTTGGGTGTGACTGTCCCACAGTATATACGTCCAGATATATTTGCGACAAAGCTTCCTTCGTGTCTACTTCGCCGACAGTTACCAGGTACATCTCCGTAATGTGCACAAGGTGTCAAAAGTGCACCATTGCTCAGCAGGGTTTGCAGTTTCGCCTTAATGCAATACACAGTCTCAAACTCCCCAAACATGGGAAGCTGAAGTTGAACTTGTTCCAGATATCATCACGGCGTTCACTTGACATAAGTAACTCCTTCTAAGAGTAGACCATTCATGGAAGAAAAAGTAGAACAAAAGGATACATATACCAATTTATCAATTTAATAACAACACATTCTGTATCATTCGAACCCATCGAACGAACAGAATATTGTCCTTCAGGACACAACTTGACTTATTAGGTAAATCCTAAAAGGATACATGCACTCCAAGGCAATTACCAACGTGCCGATTATTTTGCTTTACATAAAAATGCATTGATGATAGATAAGTACTCGAGTACATGGCCTTGTATGATTTTGTGTGCAACAGTGTTCATTTCCCCCCGCCCGGTGCACTTTGATTGATTGGAAAAACCCCATTTCGATGGAACACGTGGGCGAATATTTCTACGCATGCGTTTGAGACAAAACAAAGTGGTAGGCTTCACCCCTTAAAGCTTTACCGTAAATGTTGAAATGGTTTCTGTATCAGATGAAAGTTCCAAAGAAAGCTGTGTTGGTAAGCAACAGAATTTGGGAGTCAAACAATTTGTAGGCTACAGATGGCAGATGAAGTTGGTTTGTGTACGAGTGTATGGAACTTTTTTATATCCAAGGAATTTCTGCAGAGACCGCTGAAGGTGTTAAGAGGGAACTCTTCAATTCAAACGGAAAATATAGAAAGGATTGAATGAGTACGTCAGGGAAGCACCTTAAAGATAGTAAAGAAATTCATTTGCCTCTGCTTCCCATTAAAATGGACTAAAACAGAGATCAAACTATTGTATTGTAACATTCTTCCTAAAGGGGCACTGTAGACTCAGGGAGCATCTAAGGAAACTATGGGTATCGGAAGAAGGACTCTGCAGATTTTGTGGAAATTCCAGAACATATATTGGGATTTTGTGAGGCACTAGACCACAAAAGAAAAAGAAGTCTGGGCAATTACCTACTATCAGAGGAAGAAATGCAATCACTAGAACAATCTCTCATTCTCAGATTCCTGAAGGAAACGGGCTTAGAAAAAATACTCTCAAACAGATTTCTTCACCTATGCGCAATAGGAGTCCATTACCCTCAATACAACTCTGAAAAGAACTGAATTTGAGGGGAACTCGTAATTGTGCTAAGGTATTGAAAGGGGACACAGTAGATATTAAAGGTCGCGGTGCAATATACCCTCAACCATAATAATAATAGGTTGGCTGTTGTAAAGCAGTCTCTTTGAAGGGCACCATTTGAAGGTTTTTTAACGAAAGAAACTGATATAGACAGATAAGTACACACGCTTCGATGTGCCCGTGCTGTGTAAAAACTGAGAACGTTCACCAATTCTTTTTGGTCTCCGCCAAGGGCTTCGATAACTGTCGGCGCATCCTTTTCTGACCAGAATCGCTCCCGATTTCGGAATGTTGATCATCCACATACAGGGCGGGCCAAATACAAGTTTCTTTTTAAAAATGCAATAAAATGAGCAGAATTAAATTGTTTACATGTGCGGGCATTCAGTGCGATCATTTTGAGCCCTCATTTGTGGTACTAGGCCTTCTAGTTTCTGAGCCAATAAATAGCATCAGCAAAAGAATCCCGCCTTAAGCCAAAAATAGGTACGTGTTTGACCGAAAATCCCTCTTTTTCTCGAAAATGGTGAGTCTGGCTTAGTTTTGACCATAACAAGTCTTGTATAGGCATTATGTGATTTCACTCGATTATTTTCTCTGGGGCTTCGTCAAATCATTAGTCTAGGCTATCAAGCCAACCTCTTTGGACGTGCAGGCATACAATTCTTGTACAGGCATTCAATACAAACATTTTGAGCCATCATTTGTAGTCCTAGGCCTAATAGTTTTCGAGTTATAGCCAATAAACAGCATCAACAATAGAACCCTATTTTTAGCCAAGAATAGGTTGGTTTTTTGAACGAAAACCACATTTTGTTTGTCAAAAATTCGCCATATCTCGAAAATGGTGAGTCCGGCTTCAGTTCTGACCACAACAAGTCTTGTGCAGGCATTCAATACGAACATTTTGAGCCCTCATTTGTGATCCTAGGCCTACTTGCTTCCGAGTTATAGCCAATAAATGGCATCAGCAAAGACGAAAAAAGAGTTCATTTTTGGAAAAAGCGCCATATCTCGGAGTAGTCCAAAGCCCCTGTTTATGAACCATCACCCGGACATGATATGAATTGAAATCTCTCCTCAATAATCTCCACTTACCGGAACACTTAGGATCATGAATGGTCCTTTATCCACCACCCTCTCGAGTGCAGACCACTGTGATATTTATCGCTAATTTATGCACCCGTATACATTTCTACCCCAACGACCCCATTCAAATCGGTCATCCCCGAGTGCCTTCACTTGTACTCCGTCGGTATTTCGTTTGTTACTGTGACATCGAGTAGCATTACCATCCCACCACGCGAACCGCAACCAAATACAGTGAGGGATAGCCACAAAATTTAATAAACATTACCCAAGCTCCCCTTCTGATTTGGGTTGTGTTCGCAAACTATCGTGTCTCCGCTCGAACAGAGGAGCAATATGAAAGGAGGAACAAAAAATGATATTAATGGACGGCGGTAATATTTACGCTCAGGACGCACCGATTTAGTCCGTCCATTGGGTGGAAACCAGTCATCCCTCCGCCGATGGTCGTGCGCCCCGAACGGGAAACATATGCGGAAGCCATAAACCAAGTCCACATGACAGAGGCCAATTCCGAAATAAATACCAAAAGTGCTCACTACTAGTTTGCGAAACAGGATAAATCTGGTCGTCCCAGGATGCCCAGTTCTTTTTGGCTTTCGTCCGCCATGCAGTGGCGTATCTATGATTTACACAAAAGATTGAACACGGTTCAATGGATTTTGGCTGGACTGGGCAGTTGGTGGAGGAGAAGTTAATTGAAAATCCCACTCGGTCAATGGATGGGAGCACCGCACGGAGATTCGTGTTGTCGGATTTATGATGGGTTCCCTTAAAAATCGTTGAAGTCTTTGACTTCTGTACGTAGAGCTTTGAAATTAAGAAGAACTTAAGGCGTCAGTTGCAGATTGAATTGGTACGGATGACTAGAGCCCCAATCACATCTCAGAAATGCTGTTGTCTTGTGAATATGGAGAGAAGGAAGCAACAGGCTCAGGGGTGCAGACCTTCAAAAAAATAAAATTCCTTACTGCTTGACATACTCTTCGTGCGTTAAGATGATCTGTGATTTCTACAAGTGCTCCTAATTTTACCCGGGCAACACCTATCTGATCAATTTCTCGGGTATCCTGGTACACAGGCCTTGCGGGTTTTTTCTTGGAGTATTTTTGAAATTCTACTGGAGCACTCAAACTCAAAACTGCTCCATTGTACTGCCAGGTAGCAACCTACTCAAGTGACTGGACCAGATTCGATTTCAGTGTGGGACCCCTCTAACTTGGGGCAGGCACTTAACCAACTGCGCCATCCAGTCGTGTTAAGTTCAGGGGTACCCAGCCATTTTTGCTGTCGAATACCCTGTAATGACGCCAACTCCAACATTCACCGATAAGAACAAATTTCGCAAACGAGTAGCCAAAGGAAAAGCGGGCACCTAATAGCTTACGGGTACTCAAACTTTCCCGGGAAATCTCGGAAAATGCGGAAATTCCGGTACCCGGGAGACTAGATATCAAGAACTTATATTTCAAACCTTTGGATGGTCAAGTTAAGTGGCAAATCTGACTGCCTTCTTATACAGGGTGGGCCATCTAGTGGTTTTTTTTTAAATCATAGGTTATTCTTACACTGACAGCTGTTTTCAGCTCAAAAACTTGACAGAAAGTCAGTATCATACCTCCGCGGAACGAAATGAATGGCTTTACGCTTGAACAACGTTGGAAAATATTGAAAACTTATTTCCAAAGTGAGTGCTGTGTAGCCCAAACAGTGGGTTTTTTTGAAAATATGTTTTAGCTGAAATGAAGCAACAGCCGCGACTGATGTACGTAAGTTTGTGCAAAAAGTTCGTGAGACCGGTATGCTAGTGGACAACACTCATGGTCCCCTTCGTCGTACGGTGAGCACAGATGAGAATGTGGCTGCTGTGGCCGAGAGTGTGAGACTCAATTCACGAACATCAACTCGCCATCGATCTCAACAGCTCAACATTTCACGCACTAGCCTGAGGAGAATTCTGCACAAAGTTTTCGGATTATTCGCTTACAAGGTCCAATTGACGGCGCGCAATTGAAGGCGCGTGACAATCCGCTTCGTTATCGCTTCGAAGTTTGGGCCTTAGACCAGCTTGAATTGGACAACCACATCTGGTGGGCGAAAATTAACTTTTCTGACTAGGCGCATTCTCATCTAGGCGGCTACAGAAGAAAATTGGCGCATCTGGAGCTCGGAATTCGGAAAACCCGCACGTTATTGTCGAGAAGTCAATGCATCCAAAGAGAGTGACAGTTTGGGGCGGATTGTGGAGTGGTGGCATCATTGAACCATTTTTCATCGAAAATGAGGCTAGAAACACCGTTTCGGTCAACGATGGGCGTTACAGAGCCATGTTAACCGACTTTTTTTTGCTGAAAGTGAAGACATGAATTTGGACGACAGCTGGTTCATACAGGATGGCGCGCCATGCCACACAGCCCATGCCATAATCGATCTTTTGCGCACCAAAATCCCAAATCATATTATCAGCCATCTTGGCGATGTCAATTGGCCGCCTTTGAACTGGGGAACCGTGAAGGACCGATGTTATGCCAACAATCCGGACACGATTCAAGCACTTCAGGTCAATAGCATTGATTTTAAACTTGCAAAGTAGAGACCTTATAGCATAAAATATTCACTAAAGTTTGTCATTTCATCGCGCATCATTTCACGCTCATCGAACATGCGAAAATTATGAATAAATACGAGTTTTATCGAAATTCCGGCTCAGTTGTAAATAGGCAACGCGAATTTCGTCGTGAGGTCGGTTGTTATCATGGCCCCAGTGTGCAAGCAACTTGTTGCACTGTGGAAAAGTTTGAGCGTAGCTACACTTCTTTGGACCATAAGCCACCAATCAGACGGAGATTAGTGCGAAATGAAAGAAAGAAGACTCTACGCTACAGGCATTTCCAGAGAGCCAACCCGGATTATTTTGCAGTTGGATTTGGGTTTACATCCGTATACGATTGTACTGCCGCAAGGATTGCCCCCAAACGACTATAGGCAACAATTAACCGTGAGTTCACAATTGAGCGCTGGAAATGTTGGCCGGCTAAAAAATCATCTTCTTGGAAGCCTCGTCCATATTTGGCTCACCGATTATGTCAACAAGCGAAATTTCCGTTATTCAAGCGAACAGAATCCACAAGTGTGTGATCAAACATTAATGCGTCCACAAAGATGCGGTTTACAGCATGGTGGCATCATTAGACCTCATTTTTTTCGAAATGACACAGTTTCCGTCACACGTCTCAGGCATAGGATGACGTCAACCGACTTTTTGTAGCCAGAGCCCGACAACATCGATGTATCCGAGCTGTGGTTTTAATAAGACAGCTCTACAATACTACAATAGACAGCTCGCCATACAAGCGACGCAACGTTTGGAGTTACGAAGGAGAAATTTGGCGTCTAGGTCATTTCACAGCGAGCGTTCATTAATTCATCATGACTTCACTCGATTATTTTCTCTGGGGCTTCGTCAAGTCATTAGTCTACACTAACAAGACAACCTCTTTGGACGTGCTCGAGGCCAACATTTGGGACGCTATTGCCGGAATAACACAGCACATTTTTGACCGAGTCGTTAAAAATTGGGCCGACCACTTGAAGCACTGCTAACAAAGAAGAGGAAGCCATTAGAATGGTGTGCCATTTCATACATAATGCCATGAATGTAGCTTCAAAATAAAGCCAGAATCAATTTCATATCTCTTACCGCTGTCCATTTATTTGAACTTCTTCTCCCATCGTTCTTATTCAGTCACCCTATGTTTTAAGTCATGCCTAAGACAACCATTACATTTTTATTTCTTCGTTCAAAAATCATTGGACGCAATCTGAGCGTTCAATAGAAGCTTTTCATGTCATGTCAACCAGCGTGGCTTCCCATTCTCTCGATTGAAATTTAAATTTTCATATCCCCATCTCCTGCTAAATTTTTAGAGCATCTTTTATCATAAAACTTCAGTTTGACGGGCACTTTATAAGACGATGCCAAAGTGAGAGTGCTCATGAGATAACCCCTAGCCCGTAAAAATCCAATTACACTTTTCCATGATTTCGAGTATGACGGCATGTGTGTACCTGTGAAAGCACACAAAATGGTCGTGGCCATAGTCGTCGCCATCAAAATCTGAATAACCTGGCGACTGTGTGGTAACCTTGGTCGATATCGAGGTCTCGTAAAAACTGTCCTCGAGTGGGCGGAGCGGATTGAATGTACCAAATGCACTGCTGTTTTATTGCGTGGCCGTAAATGTATTTTGATTCTTAGATACGACTTCCTCTTTGACTCTTATGCTACCTGTGGTGGATTCTGTTTACTTGCATGCTCCGTGCACATCAACAATGAAACCTTTTCTGAGTTTCCCTGTGCGATTCCCTGGAAATGGCGTTTGAAAAGCGCATCTATGCAAACGAGACTTTTGTTTGTTTGGGGGTCCCGACGGGAGATATGAGAATATATCGTTGATCTTAGCTGGTAAGTGGTTCTCATCCAAACTAGCAATCATTTCCCAGCGACACCCAGCCCTTTTCCTCTCTTGTCTTCTTTGACAATCTTTAAACTGTGTCGGTATGACTTTTGGTAAATTGTTTCGCATCGCCAGAACAGGGACGGGACTTCCAGAGGAACCCAAAAAGACAACAAAAGATACCACATTGATGGCACCCTTTAGACGACGTCCACAAAGTTCCCACTTGATTCCAGCAGTTCAATGCCAGCAGTTAACAAATCTACGGACATCCCAGAGCAATGAACTAGTGTCGAGCAAAGCGAGAAATTACTTCAAATCGATGGGCGATCATGAATTTAAGTCAGAAACAAAATCTCTCGTTAACGTGAAACGAAACGTGACTTGGATCGTAGACCAAACAAAGGCACGTGTGACCAGGAAGTGTTTTTCTTAAATTCGTTAAGAAATTAAATCTACGAAGCGCATGAAAGCCATAGCCAAAGAGAGCAGACTCCATTAGAGGGGAAAATTGATTATACGAAACAGAAAGACGGAAATTTAATGAAGTCTCCCTCCCGAGTGGGAGAGTTTGAATGCAGTGCACCCGACAGTTTCGATTGAAATCGAGCGGCAAAAACAGTTGCCAGCCAGCAAATCAAGGTACGTGAGGAAAGTTCATGAAACCAACTTAGTGCTTAGCATCTCGTCACAGCCCTCTACCCTCGGGAAATGATTACCTACAGCAGATGCCGACGTGCAGTCGGATGCGGGCTAATAGATTGTTGGATAGTCCGTGACGGATGGCGAAACTGCGATGAGGTTGATGCGGAGCGGATTGATTTTCCAAAGAGCCGGTTCGGATAAGCTTCTTTAAAATTGCAAAAAATGATGGCGAAACTGTTGAATCTGTAATATAATGTGACAGATTATTATTTTGCTCCCGAAGGGGATTCACTTTATGGCCCATTTTCGTGCTGTTCACTTCAAAGAACCCGTTGTATAGGAGTCGACACAACTTTTCATAAAAAATTGAGTCAGTCAGTGTTCGGAATTTAACGTGTTTCGAGGTAGGAATTTGGATAAAAGAGGAAATTGTATAAATTTACAATAAGTTAGGTTAGGTTAGGTTAGTTTAGTGTAACTGTCACAGCAAAGATCAACCGTGGCTCATTTAGATCCATTGTGCAGTCACCGGTTCTTGCAGCACTAGTTTCTCGTTAGCCAAAGGGCTAATATTATTACTATATACCCTCATTGCACCGCGACCTTTAATATCTATTGTGCCCCCTTTTAATACCTTAGCACAATTACGAGTTCCCCTCAAATACAGTTCTTTTCAGAGTTGCATTGAGGGTAATGGACTCATGCGCATAGGTGCAGAAATCTGTTCAAGGGTATTCTCTCTCAGCCAGTTTCCTTCAGGAATCTGAGAATGAGAGGTGGTTCTGGTGATTGGATTTTTTCTTCTGATAGCAGGTACTTGCCCAGACATATTTTTCTTTTGTGAGCTAGTGCCTCACAAAATCCCAGAATATATTCTGGAATTTCATTAAATTCTCCACAAAATCTGCAGAGACCTTCTTCCGATACCCCTAGTTTCCTTAGATGCTCCCTGAGTCTACAGTGCCCCGTTAGGAAGCCTGTTAGGATACGGAGGTTGTTCTTGCTCATTTTGATGCATGCCTCGAACCTCTTTCGGTTATATTGCCCTAGGAATTTCTTGGCCTGCTTCATTCCACAAGCGTTATTCCAGGTTTCCATCCGGTTCCTTCTTTCTAGTTCCCTGAATTCTTCTCTGAGGAGATGGTCTCCTACAGCGCAGAATGAATCAGGGCCTATGAAGGGTTCTGATGCTCCTTTCCTTGCCAGGGAGTCGGCCATTTCATTGCCTTCTATCCCCGTATGCCCAGGTATTCAGCAGAGTTTTACTCGGTTACTGCTACTCAACTCTTTGAGCTTTTGCAAGCATTCCCATACAAACTTGGATTTGATGATGTAGGAGTCTAGTGCCATAATAGTGGATCGACTGTCCGACATTATGTCGCAGTTGGTATAATTCCTTTAAAGATTGATCAGAACGCATCTGTCTATAGCATAAATTTCCGTTTAAAAGATGCTGGTACATTTGTCCATGGATTCGAAGTATTTTGTCCTGGGTCCAAAAACTCCTGCTCCAGTTCCTTCATCAGTTCTTGATCCGTCTGTATTGCATTTTACTGAGTTTCTACTCAGTCTGTGGACCATGGATTCTTTGCTCCAGTTCCTAATGCAACCAACCTAATGCGAGGGTGAACGTAGTCTCTTACATGGCCATAGTGCGCTTAATGTTTACTTACCTGTGTGATCCAACGTAGGATCAGGCCCTGTCTCAGGGCTGTCAGAGTGTTAGAGTGTCAGACTTCATTCTACTCCAATGAGGTATTATGCAGTGAAGCAAATCTAATAAAAGCGGGAGATGATTCCGTGTCATGTGGACGGAGGGATGCACTCAGTCAATAATTTAATTTTCAGATCTCTCTCCCTCCCTCTCCACAGTACCACGAAAGGGTACGTCATAACGACTTTGGTCATCCAGGTTAGGTGGCTGCTAATGAATTCACCAGCACACTTAGACCACGTTGGTCCATTGTGATACCCACAGTCAGACAACTACCACTGATCGACCGCTTCAGTGATAATGCCGTTAATTTGATCCCAACGGCAAATGGTGACTGGACCAACTTTGAAAAACCGGATAAAAGCGTTTTAACTTTGCTTTCACTGAGATTCGAACCTGGGACCACTCTAACTTAGGGCAGGCACTTAACCAACTGCGCTATCCAGTCGTCCTCCAGATTAGTATCTTCATTTCGCTAAACTCGGTCTAATACGAGATCGAAAAGTGATCGCCATTCAATAGGATAGGCGACACAACCACAACCGCACCGTCGCAGGAAGCGCTGAGGATCTTCTCTGCTTTAGAACAGCGGTATAGAATTCTGATGTCAATGGTGTGATGGAGCAATCTGGTGGTATATAAATGAAGGAGCTCCCTCGTCAAACCTGTTTGATCCAGGATAGTACGGTTGCCGATACGGACAAATGTCTGTATGTCTAGATGTCTAGCAGTTGTTTGGACGCTGCCCTTGTCATGTGATGAAGTACACATCTAGATCGAGATCGTTGAGAGAATGAGGGTTGATTCAGAAAGAAGGGAACCTTTGCACGGAACAATCGACCAAATTGGAAGAACTAAGGCTCAGACTTCAAATGAGGGTAACTCTGTTTTTTTTTGCCACAGAAGACAGTCGCAACTTCTTGTATGCATCTGCTGGTTGCATCAACCTTAGAACTATCATGTGTCTCTACCCTGGCCTTAGTCATTCTTCAGCTTTGTTGTCAAAAAGTGATGACAGAGTTACCCTCATCTACAGCCTTACTTCTTCCAATTTGGTCGATTGTTCTGTGCAGAGGTTCCCTTCTGTCTGAATCAACCATCACTCTCTCAACGATCTCGATCTGGATGTGTACTTCATCCCATGACAGGAGGGTGTTTCAAGGTGTCGAAATTGTTGAGCATCCTTGTCTCTTCACGTCGACATATGCGCAAATTGAAATTAGTTCCATAGGAGGGTGTATACCCATGCGAAACGGCATCACTCCATGAATTCATGAAAAACAACTGGTAAGATGGAGTCTGGCAGTCTCCAGCCACCGAATGAAAAGAAAAATATTCATACTCCGTCGCATCACTCCGACGCCTCGGGATGTGTCGTCCTTCCGTGTGCTTCCTTTAAAGTCACTGCTACCTGTAAAGTCTCGCCTCAGATTGTGTGCAACATGAATTCGGTCGCTGGGCCGTTGCTACGAGTGTATGCGCGCATATGTGCCCACGGAGGCATGCCAAACCATTCCCCAACGAACTGAACTTGCCGGAACCCTCACGAGCAGCGCGGACGGCTGTGCCAGTGCACACCCTTCTCCACATGGAAATGAGGAATGCACTACGGGAATCTGATTTGTACGTGGTTATCTGGGGCACTATGCTGGAGCTGCTCATTTCGGTCGTAATGTGCCGTGTTGAGCACGCGGGGGTTGACTGGAACACGCGCGCACGTATGCACACCCAGATGACTGAGTAGTTTCGCACTCACTGGTATTACATGAAATGCACTGGAAGAACGTTGGGCTGGATGATTTGGTTTTGTGGGTCACGAAGACCGATGGAGAGGTAAATTAAGGCACAAAGTTGTGTGATGTTTTTGAATGAAATTTTGGTCTCTCGTAAAGTGCAGTAGTGTCGTTCCGATGAAGCATTGTGACGTGAAATGGGTATCAGATATTGTGCACATTGCACAAGATTTGTTTTACAATAGGTTACAGGCCCTTATTGGTTTTCATTGGATTTTTCTATGACGTTAGACAAAAGATACGAAGTTGTGGCTAACGACCATATGAAACAATGACAATTGGTTCAAAGACTTGACTACTAACCGAGCGTTACTCATATCTGGATTTTGGAACGCAGATATTTTGAGGGCTTCAGCCTTTCGCAATTGGCGAAATCGGTCTGTATTTAGCTAGGAGTGGTTAAGAACCAAGATTTTTCTACAACCAATTATTATCTGATGCCAAGTGCTAAAGAACTGCGTTCTACCACGAGAGGTACGAAATTGATGAAGTTTCTAAGCAGTTTTTTTTTTGAAGTTTTTGAAGCACTGTACTGGCTGAGCACTCAGACTCAAAACTGGTCCATTGTACTGCCAGGTAGCAACCTACTCCCGTGCCGTTAATTTGATCCCAACAGCAAATGGTGACTGGAGCAGATTCGATTTCACAGGGATTCGAACCTGAGACCCCTCTAACTTGGGACAGGCACTTAACCAACTGCGCCGTCCAGTCGCTTTTACATGATGGTTATACTCTCCGTTCACTGAGAGAGGCACAAAATGAGAGTTGGTTTGTCCGAGATAGAACCATGGATCTTTAGATTAACAACGCCTCTGCAGTCTCTCACTGATAGGCCTACTTCTCGTAAATAAACCCTGAAATTCCAAAACAAAGGGGACCCCTTTAGCTTGGGGCAGGCACTTAAGCACTGGTTAATCCACTGGTTAAGCACTGGCCATCCAGTCGTCGATTTAACATTTTCCCACATAACGAAGTGAAACTAGTATTCGGAGCATATTTTTTATAAGAATTGCTGCTAAACTTTTACTGTTTTTGAAAATTTGCTCAACAATGCGATCGCGTTCTAGCTGTCATTCCTTTTTGCTCTCAATACTTTACCGCAGAAGGAGTGTGCAATTCATACTCGGTGTACATTTTGGGACGTCCTATTTAGGCACATGCCCCATTTGTTGTGATTGTTGCTCCTTTTCTGGTGGCAGATGCTAAGAGTATTCTCTAAGATGGTCATCCATGGATTGATATTAGTTCTAGATGATTTCGGGAAGTCCACCATCGATCAAATCTTCGCACTGCGGCAGATCCTGGAGAAGACCCAAGAAATACAGATCGACACACACCATCTATTTGTCGATTTCAAGGCCGCATATGACAGCGTGTATAGAGACGAGCTATACAGCGCCATGTCTAGTTTTGACATTCCTGCTAAACTCGTCAGACTGAGCAGTATGACGATGGAGAACTCTCGCTGCTTAATCAAGGTCGGTAACGAACTCACCGAGACCTTCAATGTCAAAAAAGGTTTTAGACAAGGCGACGAGCTGTCATGTGATTTCTTTAACATCGTTCTTGAGAAGATCGTGCAAAACTCACTGGCCAACACAAGAGGCACGATCTTCCAAAAGTCTGTTCAACTGCTAGCTTACGCGGATGACATTGACGTGATTGAGCGAACACAGCGAGCAGTCAATGATGCATTGAAACGGAAGCGTCTAAAATGGGTGTGGCGGTAAACAAGGGCAAAACCAAGTATATGCTGTCATCGAGAAGGGACGCACAACATCAACGACTTGGCTAGAATATCACACTTGTCAGATATAACTTTGAGGTAGTTACGGATCTACTTTAGCTCCGCGGTAAACAGTACAAATAACATCAGTACCGAGATCAGACGCAGAATAACTCTTGCCAACCGCTGTTTTTTTGGGCTCAAAAGGCAATTGAGTAGTAGAGCCCTCTCTCGGAAGACCAAGCTGACTTTATATAAGACCTTGATCATCCCAGTCCTGCTGTATGACGCAGAGGCATGGACAATATCCCAGGCGGATGAAGAGTCTCTTGGTCTTTTCGAAAGAGAAAAGTACTTCGCGCGATCTTTGGTCCTATTTGCGTTGATAGCATTTGGAGGAGAAGGTTCAACCACGAACTATACGGGCTGTACAGCGACATGAATCTAGCCAGGCGTCTACGGATCCAACGCCTAAGATGGCTAGGCCATGTAGAGCGAATGGACAACTTAGCTCCAGCCCGATGAATCTGCGACTCTGAGCCTGTGGGATAACGCAACAGAGGACGTCCACGAACAAGGTGGCACACACAAGTCGAGGGGGACCTCGGCCGGTTTGTTGTGCGAAACTGGAGACAGCTGGCGAAAGATCGTGCTGGCTGGAGAAGCATGTTAAGTGAGGCCCAGGTCCACCTCGGACTGTAGCGCCCTAAGAAGAAGAAGAAGAAGATTTTGTGTATCGATTTTATCTATCGTTGTGTTGCTTGATAAACTATTGGTTCAAAAAAGAAACCGGTGTATTTGCGACCGTGTTCCGTTTCGACGCGACTGAATGCATAAAAAGTAATTCAATACAATAGCAGGTAAACGTTAAGTGTGACTAGCGTAAGCCTCCAGTTATCTGCGAACTCAGTTAATGTTGTAAAACTAGTTACAAAAAAAAGCCATCGATATCGAAATTAAATTGTTAGTCGAAGAGTTGTGCAAAAAAGACGAACACACATGCCGACACTTTCGACACTTTCAGTGCGAATTTATTGAATGTTTTTATGGTTTTTATTTATCACACTTTTTCACAGCCTTCACAAATGCAGACCTTTAGTCGAGTGCTCGCATAAAGTATGAAAGGCAATTTCGATTTAAATAAATGCGCGTGATGTACGCCTGCAAGCAGGTGTGGCTTCATTCTGTGTACCGTGGACCGTCCTGGAGGAGTGAGGAGGTGAATGGCAATTTCAACGCTACTAAGGTGGCTTCTGACGATGGCATTATTATCCAGGGATATGTGTGAATACGAAAAACCACTTACAATGCGTGCCATGGCAACTTGAACGTGGCTTATGTGACAGTGGGTGTGCTTATTATGCCCTTCCACAGGTGCCAGCAGATAATTCCTTTAGCTCTGGTTACGCCAATGCCAAAGGGTATCCTGTCGCTGAATGTACACATGCACAACTGAGAGTAGGTCTCGAGGAATAAATCAATTTTCAATTTATCCATAAGTGCAAATCAATTCTGGTGTATTTCGAAGGGGGAAGCGGTGGCAATTATGTTTTTGTTCGCATTCGTCTGTCGGAATTGAATATGTCACCATAACTCAAAGGATACGCCACCGAGTGTGAATGTGCGTGGGCTTTTCCTGTTCGTGAATGAGTTCTTTTATTTATTTTCTGATTGAAAAAAGCGAGGATGAGGCGGGTGCCAGAAGAAAGTTAAATGAAACGATGTACTTGCGGCAGATTAGCATTTGAATGTGGGTGTCAAATGGTAAACAGATCCTCCAGGAAAAATGTCTGGTGCCCATCCGTCTCTTGTTAATTCAATATTGGTTTTCCGGTTTATTTGTAACAACATAATACAGCAACTTTGTTTTAGAATTTGAGGGTTTATTTACGAGAAGTAGGCCTATCAGTGAGAGACTGCAAAGGAGTTGTTACGCTAAAGATCCATGGTTCTATCCTGGATAAACCAAATCTCATTTTGTGCCTGTTTCAGTGAATGGAGAGTATAATTATCATGTAAAAGCGACTGGATGGCGCAGTTGGTTAAGTGCCTGCCCCAAGTTAGAGGGATCCCAAGTTCGAATCCCTGTGAAATCGAATCTGGTCCAGTCGCCATTTGCCGTTGGGATCAAATTAAGGGCAATGGAGTAAGTTGCTACCTGGCAGCCTGGCAGTACAATGGACCAGTTTTGAGTCTGAGTGCACCAGCGTAGTGTTTCAAAAACTCCGAAAAAAAATTGTTAATTCAAAAATACAGGAAGACTGAATCAATTAACGACATCGAGTGCAAGCGGACACATTTAACGAGAATGTAGGTCAATACTTGCTTGTGGGCACCGTGGTCGTGTGGGTTCGTGCGTCGACCCATGCGCATTAGACTTTCACGGTCTAAGTTGGAATCCAAGTTCAGACAAACAATTTAAAAAAAAAAATTGTTCGCGGCTCCACCTCTTTTGAGTCACTGACAATGCTCAAAGAGTATAACTGTCTAGAAAAAGCTTCTCCATTTCGCCGTTCGGAGTCGGCATTAAATTGTAGGTCCCCTCCACTCGTGAGAGAACAATAACACGCACAACACGAGTGGTCGCTGAGAAGCTAGGTCCAGGTCCACCTCGGACTGTAGCGCCACCATTATTATTATTAGAGGTCAATGCTGCATAAAAGGACGAGAGCGGTTCGTGAACTTTATGAACTTAAAAGAAGGAAAGAGCACCGGGTTTTTAATCGAGAAAAAAAAAATACGCGAAGCGCCCCATCGAGGAAATGGAGAGGTGTTACGGCAGGAATGACGATCTCTCGTACTGTCCAAGGGGTAAGTATAAACTTCTGGCAGATGGCTGTCGGACTCCAATATCCCTGTCAGGCTGAATGTTCCACTTAACAGAACGGACGATGATAGAAGAAAATTCTGTCCCCTGAACTAGACAAGGTCAAAATAGCAGACTGAAGTCTAACAAAGCTGCTAGAGCAGACAGTTTTCCTGAAAACTTTAAGGCAGCTAGAGATGATCTGGTTGAGCGCATGCACCAGCTCATCTGTAAGATATGGTCGGAGGAAAGCATGCCCGATGAGTGGAATCTCAGTATCGTTTGCCCGATCCACAAGAAAGGAGACCCTTTTGACTGCGCCAACTATCGAGGGATAAGTCTCCTTAACATCGCCTATAAGACCTTTTCTGCCATTCTGTGTGAACGCCTGAAACCTTTCGTCACCAATCTGATAGGTCCGTATCAGTGTGGTTTCAGGCCAAGGGAAGTCCACCATCGATCAAATCTTCACACTGCGGCAGATCCTGGAGAAGACGCAAGAAATGCAGACACCACCTATTATTCGATTTCAAGGTATCGGGTACCCAACAAAGTCTGGTACCAGCAATTGAGTAATAGAGTCTTCTCTTGAAAGACCAAGTGGGCATATTCAAGACTTTTGATCGCACATTACTCTCTTACGCCACAGAGACAAATCAAAAGCTGATTGATATAGTCCCACGTATAAAGTAGTTAGACAAGGTTAGACAAGTGCTTGGACACGGCAGCTCCTGTTAAAACTATTTTAAACTCCGAGCCTTTGGGACAACGCAAGAGCAGACGACCACGTTTAATGTGACGCACACAATTGTGGAAGGCCTTCAACCAACTTATTTTCAGGACACAGCTGGCAAAAGATAGTGTTAGGTTGAAACCTTCGTTGGTTAAGATCAAAGTGCACCCCGAACACCAAGAAGGTTGGCTAAAACTTGTTGATACAGCACTCAATTTGTTTCATCAAGACGTGTTAGGTTTCGGTCTTCTTGTCATGAACTTTAACCGTGATCTCGACGGTCAATTCTGTTTGTCAGAACGGAAATTTGTTCAACAATCCAGATGAAAATTATCCTCAAACGCGATGCTCGTTCGTTCCATTTCGTTAATCAGAGCTCTCAGCTGCCAAGCAGCCTTTTATTTTTAGGTGGGAACGCTTTACTGTGCAAAGGCTCTAAATGTTTTTAGACAGTCGTCCTTTGAACGTTGTTTTATTGCCAAGTTTTTACTAAGACCGAAATCATGTACTTCAGCGTTAAAGGCTACAAACATTAATGATTCGCCAACATGAACGTCTCAATAAGTAACGACAATCGCCGTTCTATTGGCGAAAAGCATCCTAATAAAATCAAGTTGTATAGGTTGTCCCTTGCGGAACCCCATATCTTACGATTTCTTCTTTATCTAACTCGTCACAAACTTTGAATCTAAATTGTTGTTGGCTATTCACTGTTGAGTATTGGCTGTTAGCTGGTACTGGGTGCCCGACAAAGTCTGGTATCGGGTACCAGACAAAGTCTGCGTGCCTATTTTTGACATTCTTGCCAAACTCGTCAGACTCAGCTCTCGCTGCTCCATCGAGGCCATCGATAACGAACTCACCGAGACCTTCAATGTCAAAAAAGGATTCATGCAAGGCCCCGATCTTTCAAAAGTCAGCTAAACTGCTAAAAGTGCAATCTACAGATTTAGAGAACAGAATTGTAATAAAAATGATAATAAACTATGAGGCACCACTGCGGCCTAGCTCCTGCAGCATTCACTCGTGTTGTGCATATTATTATTCACTCAGAAGTGGAAGGGACCTAGAGTTTAATGCCGACTACAAACGGCGAAGTGGAGAAACTTTTTCTAGAAAGTTATGTTAATCGAAAAATTTTTAAGAGTGTCATTTAAAAACACTCGACAGTACGCCAAATCTGTCTAAGATCTTTTGTTGACTTGGAGAGGACTTGAGACGGGATCCCACGATGTAGGTTCTGCAGTGTTGTACAGGGGTACGGCTTTAATGATCCTCTTTTAAGAGTTAGGTTAAGTTAGGTTTGGGGGCTGCTAGTGAATTCAGCAGCACACTTAGACCATGTTGGTCCCTTCTGATATCCACAGTCAGACTACTACCACTGATCGACCGTTCCAGTGATAGTGTCGTTAATTTGATCCCAACGGCAAATTGTGACTGGATCAGATTTGAAAAACCGGATAAAAGCGTATTAACTTTGCTTTCACTGGGATTCGAACCTGAGCAAGCACCAACTGCGCCATTCAGTCGTCTTTTAAGAGATTGCATTGAAACACTTTTTGCAGTCAAAAAACATCTTTTGTGTCATCGAATGTCCCTCAATCGATCGTTCCAGTCACCAAAATGAAGAAAACCTTACTCTCCAGAATGAAGCTTTCTTTAAGAGATTAGGTCATCCGTTAAAGGGAGAAGGTTTGGATTTCCGGAAATATTCAGTGCGCTTGTGGGCGCCGTGGCGTAGTGGATAGGTGCGTCGACTCCCACGCTCGGGGTCTAAGGTTCGAATCTCGAAAAAAAGCACAACAGATTTTCTCACGGCTCTACCTCTTTCGAGTCACTGACAATGCTCAGAGAGTATAACTGTCTAGAAAAAGCTTCTCAATCTCGCCGCTCGGAGTCGGCCTTAAACTGTAGGTACCCTCCACTTGAGAGACAACCGTAGCACGCACAACACGAGTGGTTGTTGAGAAACTAGGCCCAGGTCCACCTCGGACTGTAGCGCCCCCATTATTCGTAAGCAGCCAATCTGTTGGCCCGTTTCCTCAACGAGCTCCATCCAGCTCTTTGCTCCACATGTATTTATAATACAAAAGAACAAGTAAAACTTCAGTAAAATAAAATTTCAATTGAAGTGCAAAATCCATAGAATCCGTTGTTTAAACCTTTTTTTTTTTTTTCATCATTTCATTTATTGTGGCATAAAGTGTACAATAGATACAATTTTAAATTATTGTTTTACAGAGATATGGTAAAAGTACCTTACTACTATAATATAAATACAATTGGTTAAAATAATATCACATGATTTTTAAATTTAGAAGGAAAAGCCACTAAAAACCTTCATTAAAACAAAAAAAAGAAAAAGAAAGAGTAATACATATAAGGTGAGAGGGAAGAGAGAACTAGTTGCGAAAACTCAGTAATGAAACTTTGGTGCTATTATTAAATGGTATTGAAGCGATTTGTGTAGCTATAGAAATAAATAAATAAATAGGTAAATAAATAAATAAATAAATAAATAATTAAATAAATAAATAATAAAAAAAATAAATAAATAAATAAATAAATAAATAAATAAATAAATAATTAAATAAATAAATAAATAAATACCTAAATAGATAAATAAATAAATAAGTAAATAAATAAATATATAAATAAATAAATAAATAAATAATTAATTAAATAAATATATAAATAAATAAATACATGAATAAAAAATAAATAAACAAATAAAGAAATAGTAATAAATGAGTAAACAAATAGATTTATAGCTATATATACACAAATGAGTAGATATATAAGTAAATACAGAGAAAATAAATGAATAAATATGATAAATACACACAAATTACAATGCCAAATTAGAAATGTAGACATTGTCGGAAGATAAACACGAAATATTGTACTTGTACAGAATTTTTTCAATCCTTTGTGCTACCATTTCAATGTTGGCTATTTCATGTAGTTCTTTTGTTGGGAAAAACCATGGGAAATCCAGAATCATCTTAAGCAATTTATTCTGAGCTATCTGAAGCTTACGTAAGTGACTGTTTGCACATTTACCCCAGACCGGAGAGCCATAATATATAATGGCTTGAAAAATAGCTTTGAAAATTAGTAGTTTGTTCGAAACATTGAGTTTTGAATTTCTACAAATAAATGGATATAGTATTCGTATAGTTGTGTTAACCTTCTTAATTGTTTCTTGCACATGAAGACTAAATGTTAAACGCGTATCTAAATAAATACCAAGATATTTTACATTCGGTTTCCATTCAACCGGAATTCCATTGACAATAAGTCTGTTGCTAGGAAGTAAACAAGCTTTTCTTTTACGAGTAAAAAAGATAGCTTGTGTCTTAGAAGCATTCATTTTAATTTTCCAGTTAATACAGTATATTTCGATTGCATTTAAAGCAGATTGTAGATTAGTTTCAACGTTGAAACCAATTACATCTGATGTATAAATGCAAGTATCGTCAGCGAAAAGGGCAATACTACAGTTTGTCAAGTTAGGGAGTTGTTTAAACCTTCACCTATCGACAAGTGAAAGAATCTTTTCTGGCACATCCCCTTTATTCCACACAACGCTTCTGCCACTCTGGGCTATATGAGATTAATGATTCGACTTTTTGTAGAATTCTACAAGTACGAATGACTATCCAAACCCTCGCCATCGACATGCACTACATCCACTAAATTAAAACCGCCCCGCCCGGTTCGGTCGTTGGTCGAGATTCCTTATCGAAATCAAATCTTCCCAAACAATTGAATACCAATTCACTGCGATTGGACTGTTTTTTGCCGCTCTTCCCTTCACGCCCAATCCATTTATCCGAACATCGTTCAGGTCCAGGGATTCTTTTTGGGGTGAATCAAGACTGCAAAACGGGATTGTTCCACACAGAGAACCGTAAACAAAGGAAGCACGGAGAATCAACAATTTGCATATTCGCAATCCAAGTCCATTGCATGGAACAAAGCCTATTGACTCTGCAAAATCTTAGAGAAAACCTTCCTGCCGCTCGTGCTGGACGCAACGACGCTTTGAGAAAGACCCACACCATCGTCGGCCGGCCGCCCACCATTCATCCACAGCACAACCAGCGGGTGTCAGGAAGTCTGATTCTTGCTGCTGCGATGCGGCATAAATCATCGCCATCAAGTGAAGGGGCTCCAGTTCTCAGTGGCTACAGTAATGGAAAACCATTGCTCATTCATAAAATCCCAGCCATGGACACACTCGCATCCGACAACACACACACACAGGGGGAGCACAAATTGCAAAAAATGATGGACAAGGACACGAGACATTGCCTGTGATGTAACGCTGAACGCCTTCCCCGCCCTGGCGGGGGTGGAGGGGAGGGGGAATACTTTATAAAATCCCCGTTGCATGATGAACCGACTGTTCTTGTGGGTCAAGCTCTCTCTCTGCCAGCAGACGTCGTCCCTTAACCCGACGCCTGAGTTGTCGTTGTCGTCATCGAAAAATGTTAGCATTCTGGGGCTTCATGAATTATTCATTCCGAGGTACATGCATCCGAAGGGAATGTGCGTTCAGCTGTGGGTTGTGCTCGAAGAGGATTTCTCGGACTTGCTTTGAGAGAGAATACATCATCGTCTTGGGTGCTTGGCGCTGACCCATTCAAATTCTTTTGAATCTCCCACTGATCTCCATCAAATCTTTTTTGTCCCTGATTCTGTCATTTGTTTGGAATTACATAAGCACTCAAAGGGTGGACGGAAAATGCAATCTGGGAAGAGTGGAGTGGTTGTACGGAGTTTCCTTTATATCGCAAAGTGTGTGCTAGAAATGAAATATGTTCTTAGCTATCGTCGGTGATTTCACGAATCCCTGGAATTCTTAAGTATGGCTCACATCTGATACCAGGAACAGATATCTGATCGGTCTTATTGAAGGACTGAGTCCACCTTTTCGAGGCAGAAAACTAACGATTGCATTCTACAGGTTTCCATGGAAGCAACTTGAGGTATTGGCGGATACATGACCAGCTTTGGAAGTTCTCAAGTGATCGCAAACAGGAACTTGTCACAAGACCCATTTGAGAAGTTTCTGTTCCAGTGTCAAGAGACGCCTCATTGATGACTCATTGTGCTCTTCTAATCTCATCTTTTTGATATGAATGGCAGGAAGTCTCCCTCAGCCTCATGTATAAACGGAACAACAGAAGATGCTAGAACTAGGAAAAACGGCTATTCAAGAAATTAGGTTTATCGCCTAGTTACACGGTGGTCAGCTCTTGACAAAGCTGTGAACTGCAACCTTCTTGGCGAAGCACTGAAAACTGCGCCATCAATCCTTTAAACACTTCTTATTTTAAGGTTCCGTCTACAAAAACGGAACCTTTATAATTTCGGTGTGTCCGTCCGTCCGTCCGTCCGTCGTGTCTGTCACACTTTTTTATCTCCGAAGTTTATAAAGATATCGGCATGAAATTTTGGAATTAGGTACTTCAGGCCTAGGTGTCATTGCCTATGCACCCAAATTTAAAATTTGGGCCCATTTGGGGGTGGCTCCAGTACAGGTGAAGTTGCCATTAATTTTGAAACATTATCGCACCCCATCGACATATATATCAATCGACAGATCTTTTGAAATGAGGTAGAGATTTGCTTCAACAGTTTTTGATCCAAAGTACCGTTTGGAAAATATGGAGCTCCAAAGTCCAGAATGGAGCCCCCTGCTATTTCTAAACCAAAGAGTTTAAAAATTTTAAAAAATCACAAAAGCTTCGCTTCATTGAGTACTTCCATTTAAAATAATTTCGAGCATTCTGGCCTTAATAGTAGTAGATAATCATCGACATGCTAATTTTGAAGGTCTGAAAACGCAGTTTTGAAGACCTCAGCGTAAGTATTCAGAAATGATAAATTTTAAAATATCAATTCATGTTGAAATTTTGAGATATCTAAGAATTAAAATGATCACTATTTTCATTTTCACAAATAAATTTCATGCTGTGTTCGACCACTCTATTTGTTGATGAGCGTTATCTTTTGATCCCTACCCCTAAATGCCCAAAAGAAATGAACACACACACCGCAGGCATGAGCAATGATTAGGTAGGTATGTATGTATGGATGATGGAAGGGATTTTTTGTGTTGGATAAACTTGGATAGAGGTATAGATATGTGTATGGATGAATGATTGTTTGATTGGATCTATGAATGTATGAATGAAGGGTTGATTTGGGTTGAAGTTAGAAGAAAATTCAACTGAAATAGTTTGGAAACGTCGTTTGATATTCAGAAATCATCCATCAATATTATGCGACGGAACCTTACCCGTGCGAGTACAACTCGCACTTGCCCAGTTTATTTATAACTTACGCGCGCAACAGGGGTTACTACCCTTAAGTGTCCGTTATCAAGACACAGCACGGCCCAAAAGTATAGAGGGAGAAAGGAAGAGGAGGTACCTGTGCACATTGGTCTTAATAGCCTGAGAAATGTGAGTGGGAAATATTGGGCTTTGAAGAGCATTCCATATTCGTGTGGTGCGGCTAAAAAACGGCTCTTTAAACTTAACTGTACGTCCGAAAGCAGGCTTAAGGGTGAACTGATGAGCATTCCTGGCGAGGCGTGTACTGCGGGTGAATTCATGGAGGGGAGGAATGCAATTGCCTAGCTCACTTGAGCATCGATTGTTAAATTAGCGATAAAACAATGACAAGGATGAGACATTACGGCGATGTTCGAGGGAGTCTATCGACTTCGCGATATTACTGTCTCCTATAAGTTTTATCACTCGCTTTTGTATTCTATGAAGTAGGTGCAAAGAGGTCTTAGGAGCACTAGACCAGATATGAGCGTTATACTCAAGCTTGGGGCGGATGAAGACCTTATAAATTGAAGCCACATCAGAGGGGGTAAAGTATTTCATGCATCGTCTTAGGAAACCTTGACATTTCGCAGCATTTTTGGTGACCTCGAATATGTGATAATTCCAACTAATTGTTGAGCTGATACACATACCGAGGGAAAAGTTTTTCGGTTTCTTGGACGCAAGTGCCATTCAGGGATAATGGCTGATTATTTTGGGATCGCTTAAGTGACAGTAGACAGCATTGAGTTTTGGATACATTAAATTCCACTCTATTGTTTTTACCCCAATTAAATATGCTGTCAAGGTCGGAATTTTATGTGCTTAACATACGCTGCCGCTCCAATTCTACGGCCGAAGGACAGGGTTGTGAGTCTTGGAACGAATATGAAAAGCTGAGAGTACTGTCATCAGCGAAGGAGTGGATTGGATTAGAAGTAGCGGACAGGAGATCATTTATAAAAATGAGAAAGAGAATCGGAGACAAAACAGAGCCTTGGGGAACACCAGCATTAATTTGGTGAATATCAGGCATGAACCCATCCAAAACAACTTGAATTGAACGGTTCGAACGGTGATTTCCAATCCATAGATGAAGAGACTCATCGATACCATAATCACGCATTTTCGACAAAAGAGCTTGATGCCAAACTCTGTGAAATGCCTTGGAAATATCAAGCGCAACGATCTTGCTTTCTCCTGCATTGTGCAAGTATTGGTTCCACTTTTCGGGGAGAAATGCCATCAAATCACCAGTGGTCATTAAGAAGCTTCCGCGATTCAAGATATTTCATAAGCTGACGGTTTACCAGCGTTTCCATGACCTTGGAAAGAAGGGACGTTAGTGCTATGGGTCGGTAGGAGGAGGGTGACGAAGATTTGCCCTTTTTAAGGACGGGCTGGACAAATGCTGTTTTCCATCCACTCGGAAAGAGACCAGAAGAGTGTGACAGATGAAAAAGCTTACGCAGTGGTTTTGCCAGCGCAGAAGAACACCTCTTCAGAATTATCGGAGATATACCATACGGGCCACCGGATTTATGCACGTTGAGATCTTTAAGTACTCTAGCAACAGTACGAGTGCGGAAATGGATTTGTCACATGATACAATTGACGCTCTCAAGTACAGGCGGGGACAAGGTCGAATCTGGCAGCGTTGAGCTGGCCGCGAAATGCGCAGCAAGCAGATTGGCCTTGTCTAAAGAGCTGACAGCTGGAATGTCATTGCAAATGACCGTAGGAGTTGAAGATGAGGTTGAATTCCTTATATTTTTAAAAAATCACCAAAAGTTGTTGTTACCCTTTCGACATTGTAGCACTTTTTGCCTCAACTTTTAGTCATAGGAGAATTTCATACGTCGAATTAGTGCATTGCAATCATTTCTGGCCCGTTTAAATTTTTTCCGGTTTTCCTCAGTAGGGTTAGCTTTGTAAGTCCGGAAACTCAACTCCCTCAACCTAATAGCCTCTTTGCAACTCGAGTCATACCACGCATTTGCTTTGGGTTTGATACTCTTCAATCTGTGAGGAATGAATGATCTCATACACAGCAGAATGATGTTCGTGATCGTATCAGCAGTGGCATCCACGTGACATAGTGACCAGTTAAAATTCCTAAAGAAGTCGTTAAGGCCGCTCCAATTGCCTTTCTCGTATAGCCATACGGTTCTTTTAGGAATTTGTTCTCTAACTGTGTGGACTGAATACGAGAAATTAGCTGATACGACACAGTGGTCAGACCAGCCTAGAAGGGACAATATGTCAATAGAATATTTATCAGGATGAGAGGTGAGAAACAGGTCCAGGGTGTTGGCGGAATGATCTGCAATGTTAGGCATTCGTGTCGGCTCATTCACAAGTTGGTAAACTTCCAGGTTAGATCAGGAATGCAAATCTTCTCTGAACTTGATCGGCAGTTTAAATTCGCTATGACTTGTCTGGGTCCCGGGTCACCAAGGGATCACAGGAAATGAGATCGCCGATAAACTTGCTAGACGAGGATCGGAGGAGGTATTCTCAGGACCTGAACCTGCGCTGGGATCGCCTGCATTCTTGGTTCGGGCTTTGATGGCTGGACCTCTCGTGAGCACAACTGATGTGGCATGACCCTCCATGATGTCGACAGACCAAACGCGTGCTCCTCAAAGTCTGTAAGAAATCCGCGGCTTTCCTGTTAGCTTTTAACAGAAAAGACTGCAAACAACTTACCGGCGTACTAACGGGCCACTGCACCTTCAGAAAAACACCTAAGTGAGCTTGGCCTAAGCGACGGAACCCTCTGCGGCGCCTGTGGAGAAGACGATGACACTGCAGGGTACCTCCTTTGCCACTGTCCCGCCTTTGCTCGTATCAGACGGCAATTACTCGGTGCTGATGATGTGAGGGCTGCTCCTCATCACAGAAGCGCCTGCTGATCTTCCATCGGAAGACCATGAAATTCCAATAAAAGTAGGTTGCTGCCTGGCATTACAATGGACCAGTTTTTCAGTCTGAGTTCTCCAGTGCAGCATTTCAAAATCCTCCATCATTAAAAAAAAATGTGTTGCAATGTTGCACAATTGGTAAGATTGATGAGGATGAGCCTTCCATATACGTAACTACTTCTGTAGACATTGCAGAGAAGAAGGGGAATGAGACTTTTACTCACCTTCCTTGAATAAGTTGCAGTGTCATTTCAACTTATTTGACAAGTGAAAGAACTGGACAACATCAGCCTCAGCCAGTTCAATTCTTCTATTTCTTCTGGTGACAGTCCTACACCAGTCCGAGGTGGACTTGGGGATGCTGTAGATGTTACATAAAGTCAGCCCTCATTCACTGCCAAACCCACTTTGGGTTTTGCCTGTCACATGACAGCGTGTCGCCTTGTCTAAGCCCTCTTTTGACATTGAAAGTCTCGGTGAGTTCTTTACCGACCTTAATGGACCAGGGAGAGTTCTTCAGCGTCATCCAGCATCCATTCCAACGAGTTTGGCAGGACTGTCTTGACTGGGGCTATATTACCCAGTTTAGTTGGCAGAATACAATAGCTCGGTTCGTGTGACATAACAATGCCCTAAATTTGACTGGAATCTACCTTCTGACCCTCGCACCTAACCCAACTAAGCATGAATATGTCATCTCCCCTTCAAAAGCAGCACAGTTCTTTCTTTGGAACCGGGATGAATGTATTATAATCCAAAAATCCATCAGAATTGTCCACTCACTAACTGAGGATAATCTCATCATCAATGAAACCCTAAGTACAGAGTTATTGATTTTTTTCCGTGGGAAACATTTCATCGGGCACGTAATCCGAAACCACAAATCCGCGTTTGGCGAATGAATTTCATTCGATTTCGGGTAAAAATTGTTTGCGGTTTCATTCCAGCATTCACCACCGCCACTCGCCGTGTTGCCAAAGGCAGTTTTGTCACTTGTCGTGTGAAATTGTTTTCGATAACCAACTGCGACGAGGAATTTATTCGCATAATTAGACATCGACATTCCGAGGAGCACATCTAACGCACATCGCGATGCGTGGTTTTGTTAATTAAGATAAATACTTTAACACGACCGACTTCGGTCGACTCGCATAGACTGGGCATGACTCGCTCCAATGGTGTTCATTGAAAAATTGTATCCACGGGATACGCTTTTAATTGGGTTGGCTTAATCAGAGTTTAACAAACTGCAATATGTTATCGGGCCCAATCGATGTGCACGTGACTGGAGTGTGCGGCGTGAAAAACTGCATCCGGCGCTTGATGTCTTTGGTGGGGCGGCCAATTAATCAAACCGTTCGGCCCACATCCGATTTGGCCGGCGTATCCGGGTTACTGTGGACACAGTTGGGGCCTAAGCGCGGCGAATGATTTGCTAAAATTTAGTGGCAATTGATAACTATCTGATGTTTGACAGAGTGATGGTTCGGATTAATCGATTAGGGATGGAAAGTGCACCTAACGAAGCTAATAGCGCCGAATTCCGGGTGTTTACGCTGAAATAGCGAGCAAAATCCAAAGGGAAACGCATTCATTAGGCATGATGGATGGGCACTAGTTACAATTTTCATGAAATTTATTGGTAGTTATCGGCTCAAAGGCTTGGTACTTGAAACAGCTTTGCCGAGAGTGGGGTTTCGATGACCCACCAGGGTGACATTGCGATTATCAAGAGGGCAGATGCATTTATGAGGAATTGCGGATTCTTAACTTATCCTTAATAATAATCCACACCAAGGTTTGAAGTTAGTGATGTGGCAATGGAAACATACAACATTTTTGTTTAAATTTGTGTTACAAATTAAACGCTTCAACGATTTGATGGTACTTCACCCATATTTGCTTACCAATCCGACGTTATTAGGTTTTCAATAAAAAAATTACCATAAAGTGACAGTAAAAAAAAACAAAATGGAAATGTAAATTGAAATAATAATGGTCGCAGTCAGAGAACGAGTCAATAACTACTGTTTTTTTGTTATTAATATTTTTTTTTATAGTTCATAATATTTTATTTATTTTTTTTATTTGTTTTCCGGTTTCCTTTTTTTAAGCAATTATTTGAGCGTACAAAAGTGCAGTGACTAAAATAATTGTTCACACAAAATAAAAGTCATGAAGTAAGGCAAACAAGTTGTGCTTAGGAGTTTTGTGGAAGCGAATTGCCACGACCGCTTGTCACAACAAGCACTGAAATTTTAACTAAATAATAATAATGGCGGCGCTACAGTCTGAGGTGGACCTGGTCATAGCTTCCTAGCAACCACTCGCGTTGTACGTGCTATTGTTCTCTCACGAGTGGAGAGGACCTACAGTTTAATGCCGACTCCGAACGGCGAGATTGAGAAGCTTTTTCTAGACAGTTATACTCTTTGAGCATTGTCAGTGACTCGAAAGAGGTGGAGCCGTGAAAAAATGACTGATGTTTTTTCGAGATTCGAACCGACGACCTCGAGCGTAGGAGTCGACGCACCTATCCACTACGCTACGGCGCCCACATTTAAATGACTATCGATGAGAACGATATCGGGTGAGAGCATCATCATTTACGTCGATCAGTCAAGTCAAGCAGGAATTCGAATCACCAATTTTAAGATCTAGATTGGTAAGAATCTGTCGTACGTCTCTTAACGAGATATCGAGTCGATGCAGCCTTATGGAGAGCTGGTTTCCTGGACGCAGAGATACCCCACGAAACAGTGAAGCAGACGAGTTAGCCAGGAAGGGAATAATAATTATTAACCCCCACCATTGCCCACTTTTCTTTGCCGAACCCTTGAAAACCAAGATCTCAGATCAGCAGGGCTTGTGAGAGGCACAAAAACCTTTTTTTTCTCGGAAACACTAAGTGCCTGCCCAAAATTAGAAGTTTGAATCCCAGTAAAATCAAATCTGGTCCAGTCGCCATTTGCCGTTGGGATCAAATTAACGGCACTGGAGTAGATTGCTACCTGGCAGTACAATGGATCAGTTTTGAGTCCGAGTGCTATACTGTAGTGTTTCAAAAAAGCCTCCGAAAAAAAAAATCGAATTTCTCTCCACCTCGTATTTTATCTGATTGAGTAGTCTCTCCGATATGAATTCACATCTGACGCCATTAAATTTTGACTGACGATCGTCAGCCGATATCACAAGAGTACTTCCCCAAAAAGTTGATGAGATTGTTTAACTTCGTGCCACATGTTTTCAGTTTAATGACGTAGGCAATTTGTGCAAATTCGATCATAGACGGAAAATAAAAACCACCTGCAGACGAAAC
Source organism: Myathropa florea (assembly GCA_930367185.1). Classification (NCBI taxonomy): domain Eukaryota; kingdom Metazoa; phylum Arthropoda; class Insecta; order Diptera; family Syrphidae; genus Myathropa; species Myathropa florea. The sequence goes on along the minus strand of OV884002.1, from coordinate 123,886,352 downwards.
AGTCTATTTCGAGGCGTTGAACACGTCAATATTTGCCTCACCTCAGATCTAAAATTAAACATGCAGAAAATACCTGATCAAATGTGTGAAAGTTTACATAGCAGGCGTAGGGCGTTTAAAATGTTGTATAAAAGCCAAAGCATAGGTTGTCTGGAAAATAGTTCAAATAGGAATTCCAAAAGCATTCAATATGAGAACCCTAACAATCTTGGCACTCTTCTTTACACTTTGTGCTGTATTGGTGTCAGCCCGGCCAGCAGATTCTGCCTCAGGCACCAGTTCTGGTTCAGCTGCCAGTAGCAGTGACTCTGGTAGCAGCGATGATGGAAGCAGTGCAAGCAGCTCATCTGAAAGCGATGATTCGGAAGATGACGAAGATGTTCTACCACCACCTCCAGGTCCACGACCACCACCATCTGATGACGATCTACCTCCTCCATCACCATCTGACGAAGGTACTGGGGAACTTCCACCACCACCACCACCGACAAGACACAAGATTCCACCACTGATCTTGGAATGATCATTTTAGGCAATAGCTGGAGAAATTTTTCAGATTAAACATTTTGTACGAATTGAAGGCAATAAAATTGTAATTTATATCCCAGCGCGTAACCTGATTTTCAACTTTAAATTTTGCCATTTGTTTGTAGTCATGAATCAGATGACAGTTTACCCATGAATCATTGAATCTCTTTCGTAGCAAATGCCTAGTCCCTATCTGTGCGTCAACAATGTTGGAGAATTCCTCAGTGAGTAAGTGATTATTTGAATAATAATAATATAATAATAATGGCGGCGCTACAGTCCGAGGTGGACCTGGGCCTAGCTTCTCAGCAACCACTCGTGTTGTGCGTGCTATTGTTCTCTCACGAGTGGGGGGGACCTACAGACATACGACTCCGAACGGCGAGACTGAGAAGCTTTTTCTAGACAGTTATACTCTTTGAGCATTGTCAGTGACTCGAAAGAGGTGGAGCCGTGAAAAAATGTTTGATGTTTTTTTCGAGATTCGAACCGACGACCTCGAGCGTAGAAGTCGACGCACCTACCCACTACGCCACGGCGCCCACAATTATTTGAATATCAAGCTTAAAAATGAATGACTGCCAAACGAATACCAGGCATCCCATTCTTTTAATCAACTTAGCGAGACGATAGTTATTTCACGCAAATAGGTCACGCATTAATGGTATTGCAAGAAGGATTATGATTACTGAATTATGTGTATAGAAAAAAAAAGATCAGGCATTCCTGGAGAAAAATATGCAATAGCTTATTTTTTCTGCGCCTTCAGGCACATCATGGAGACCGGTATATCCGGTTTTTCAAATCTGGTCCAGTCGCCCTTTGCCATTGGGATCAAATTAACTGCACTATCAAATCGTAACCCCTTTTGCGCGCGTAAATTATAAAAAAAAAGAATGAAAAAAGGTCTCAATGCTTTTTACATCTGCAAACAGACCTTCGGCAAAAGATGGGGCCTACAACCACACATTATCTACTGGTCGTACACGGCCATCGTGAGACCTATCCTCACCTACGACAGTATTGCTTGGTGGGAAGCAGTTAACACCAAATCCTACCTGAGCAACGTAAATAAGGTACAAAGGTTAGCCTGTCTTGGCGTTACTTGAGCACTCAAATTCACCCCTCACACGATGCTTCACCTTCAACCTTTGCAACTCTTCATCAAGAGCTCTACCGCCAAATCAGCCCTCAGACTATGAGAATGTCATGACTGGCATCCAAACAGCTACGGACATTCAAGTCTGCTCGAATCTTTCATTCGCAGTGGTCTCTGAACTACCACAGACTACTAAAAACCCGAGTATGACTTTGACAAGGACTTCACGATCCTTCACGAGCCACACCCATTTTCACTGATGGATCGAAAACAGAAGACGGTACGGGAGCGGGAATCTTCTGTGAGATGTTAAGAATAAACGATGCCTATCGGCTTACTGACTATTCTAATGTATTTCAATCAGAAATCTTTGCCATTAAGAAAGCTGCGCAGATTGTACAGCAAATGGACCTCCCTGACATGGAAATCACCTTCTGCTTGGACAGTCAAGCGGCCTTGCAGGCATTGATTTCCCATCACGTAAACTCCAAATCCGTCAAGGAATGCATTAAAAACCTTAAAAGCCTGAACCGCTACGAAATCATCCTGTGCTGGGTTCCTAAACACTTTGATGGAAACGAAAAGGCAGATGAACTGGGACGGACAGGTTCAAGTTCAGGCGCAGAATCGGCTGACCATATTATCCACCCTCCTATTAGCTCAGCCAAAAGACTCATTGAGCAAGTATCTGTGTCATCAGCAAACGAACAGTGGCAAAGCCACCCAGGATGCGTCATATCCCACAGCTTATGGCCCAAATATGATATCAACAAAACCAAATCCCTCATATCCAAGAATAAGAAAATCATACGCATCTTAACAGGGGTTCTCACTGGCCACTGCACGGTAGGTGCAATGACTAAGAAAATAAACCTCCCGGCGAACGATTTCTGTAGGCGCTGTAGGGAATTGAATCAGCGGAGCATCTTCTGTGCCACTGCCCTTCTCTACAAGAACGACGGCTCACTCACTTGAAAGCAAGGTTCTTACACGAGCTCAGCCCCCTAACCTAATCTTAACCTATGATACCAAACTTTAGTCCTCTTTGTCCAACCTACGGAACTTTCTTAAAATTAATCGTACGAAGAAGTACAATGGCAACAGGACACCACTAAAGACATGATCTTACTGTTTGTTTGTTATACTGCTTACCAGTCACCAGGTTCGGCTGGATTCATTATCTAGGAGTAGAAGATGATGATCTTTCCCGCGGCAACAGTTTTGGAGCCGGGGCATGCTGCATTAAGGTGTGGACGACTGGATGGCGCAGTTGGTTAAGTGCTTGCCCCAAGTTCAAGGGGTCCCAGGTTCGAATCCCAGTGAAATCGAATCTGGTCCAGTCACCATTTGCAGTTGGGATCAAATTAACGTCAGTGGAGTAGGTTGCTACCTGGCAGCACAATGGACCAGTTTTGAATCTGAGTGCTACAGTAGTGCTTCAAAAATCCTAAAAAAAAAGAAAAAACGATGTGGACCTTCAACAAAAGTTGAATTAAATTGAATAGGACAAAGTTCTTCTCCCTGAGGCATTTCGACATTTTTTACACGCTCACGCCAACGTGCTCCCTGATCAAAGAGAGTAAGTGTGTAAAAATGTTACGAAATGCCTCAGGGACAAGAACTTTGTCCTATTCAATTTAATTCAACTTTTGTTCGTTTGATTTCTTGTGAAGTTTGGAAACACTCGCCTATTCAAACGGATGTGTTGGAGGTTGCTTAGAATGAAATGTGCTATGAAGTTGTGGTACTTTGAAGGCGTAACTGGCTGGCTATCGGCATTATTCTCAGTGCCCGCCATCTCTGACAATGGTCCGGCGCTAGAAATCGTTCAAATTCAACAGATACAGCTAAAACTTCCGAAAACGTGGCATTTTAACAGAAAAGCTCAGGGCAAATGTATAACATTTCAGAGTAAATTCAGTTAAAAACCATGCAAATGAATGCGAAATTTGACCCAACATTCCGCTTCAACTTACAGCAGTTTTTCAACAGCATTTACCGCATGAAAATGCCAGATAAACCCTTCTGCTAACCACCATACAAATGTCAACCCCTCGAAATGAGTCCACCCAACTTGAAACAGTAGCTACTTTCAGAGTGACATTTTTGTCACATTTGCGGTGGAAAGCCGCAAAAAACAAAACTCCTAGAACATGACACGTCCTCGGTCGGTAACTGCACATTGTCGCCCTCAAAGTGCAACCTCAACCGGAAAGTGGAATTTGTAAGCATGAATTTCGAAAACAGTAACCATCAGCGTGTTTGAACGCTGAACGAGAAGAGGAGAGCGAGTGCGTTTGTGTGGTTCACACCTGGTTGAGACGCTAAAGAGATTTAATTCCAAAATAGGCCACAGCAGCGTGATGCGGTGTACAAACAAAGGCGCGAGTGTGTCACCTGCAGCAGTCAAGGTTTAAGTACTCAAGTGAAGTGTGCCAGCTGGGTGCTTTACCCAGTTGCCTACTGTCCCATTATTTGACAGCATCTGAAAAACCGGGAGACTCGGCTGCGGAATACGTTCCACAGCTAAGAGAAACGAATGAGGAGTGCGCATGGAAACTCTTAAGTGCTTGTTGCCATCTCCTTGCGAACGTAATGTTGGGTGCTGCGAGTGCTTTTTGGGAGCATCACGGTGGTGGGTCTAGGAAGGCAACACGTACGGAGTCTACCTCAATTTGGAATGTAGTAGCCCGGGCGTGGATTGCTTTGTGGTGCAACAGATTATGTGGAGTTGTTGTAAGCACTTTAAGATCCCGGTGCTCCTTTTGAAATAGTTTCATCTTCTTGACTGGTGCTTTGATGCGTTTCTTTTTTGGTTTTGTTTTGTTTAATGAAAGGTTTTCTTAAGGTCTGGCTCTGGGTTACACGAAATTGAAAGTCTTTATAATTTTTCTTGGCTACAGGGGATTTTGATATTTGTACAAACCGACGTTCATTAAAATGCCTACAGTAAAATGAAGGAACGTGACTATATATGTAGGTGGACCCATAAGATTTTTTTCGGAGGATTTTTGAAACACTACACTGGAGCACTCAGACTCAAAGACTGGTCCATTGTACTGCAAGGTAGCAACCTCCTCCAGTGCCGTTAATTTGATTCCAACGGCAAATGGTGACTGGACCAGATTCGATTTCACCGGGATTCGAACCTTGGACTCCTCTGACTTGGGGCAGGAACTTAACCAACTGCGCCATCGAGTCGTTCACCCAAGAGTTTACTGCACGTCCACGCATCGTTGTTGTCTCTATTTCTAATTTTGTTGCAACTCGCATGTAGTAGATTAGCAAGTTAGTACAATTTGCGACAATTTCAAGGCTTTGCGTTTCATGTAAGAATTCATAATTTAAGGTCGACTGCGAAAGAGAAGTGGGAAAAAATTGCATAGTTTTTTTTGCATGTTCCCATCATCACGACTTCCGAGGCGTGTCTTGAATGCGATTCCATCAGGTAGTCGACCGCTTGGCAGACTTAGGACGAGTTGGTTGGACCAAGTTCAAAAACTCCCCCCCCCCCCTAGCTCCTGATGAATTAGAGTCTATGGCGGAGGATCGAGTGACTTGGAGATCTCTTGTGCATGCATTGCCCTTTACAGGAACATGCGGGTCACTGAAAATGATGATGATGATAAATAAATTGTATATGCGATGTATCGATGTTCACTATATCGACCGTTCACTGTAAATTTATTACGTCTTTCCACATCCATAACAAAATACTAAACATTTTCACGTTTCACGTTTTCACAGCAAATTAACCCGGCGAGATGTCAAAACTTACTGCAAATCTCTTTCGTTGTGCATTTCTGCACGCATCAATGCATGCAGAATTGATATTTGCATTGCTGCAGGCCTGTTTCGGGCTTTATGCAGTAAAAATTGTGGAATTAGTCGACTCTTAAATATATGGCGTTAAATTTGCTGAGGAATTAATGAATAAACTAGTTTTTGGGCAGCAGGTTAGTCGCTTTAAGTGGCGGTTCAGCAATAGATGCAGACCGGAAACGTCTCTAGGTCTGCCGCAAGATTTTTTTTGTTGGACTAAACTCTACACTGGAGCACTCAGACTCAAAGACTGGTCCAATGTACTACCAAGCAGCAATCTACTTTTGTTGGAATATCTTGGTCTTCCGGAGGAAGAGCCTACATCATCAGCACCGAATAGCTGCCACCTGATCTGAGCAAAGGCGGAACAGGCGTCGCAGGGGGTTTCATCGTTTAGGCTAAGCATATTTAGGTATTTGACGAAGATGTAGAGGTCCTTTAGGTTAGGTTAGGTAGATGGGTGCCCTTCCTAACATGAAGAACATGTCAACGGCTCACTGAGACCACTATGAATCCATTGTGCCCAAAAAAATTAAACCGTGAAAAACCTAGGTTAGGTTAGGTTAGGCTAGGGGGCTGCTAGTGAATTCACCAGCACACTTAGACCATTTTGGTCCATTGTGATACCCACAGTCAGACTACTACTACTGATTGACCGCTTTAGTGATAGTGCCGTTAATTTGATCCCAATGACAAATGGCGACTGAACCAGATTTGAAAACCGGGTAAAAGCATATTAACTTTGCTTTCGCTGGGATTCGGGACCTAGGACCCTTTTAACTTAGGGCAGACACTTAACCAACTGCGCCATCCAGTCGTCGGAAAACCTAAAACTTCGATGCATCAAAAGTTATGTTAAACCACCCAGATACTGATATGTATCTTAGGAGTGGGCTTAGCTCTATTTTCCCTAGATCATCCAGCTCCGAAAAGAAGAAACTTCCTAGGGTTTCCTTTCTCCTAACGGCTAGTGCAGGACAGAGGCCCGTTAGTACGCCGGTAAGTTGTCTGCAGTCTTTTCTGCTGAAAGTTAGTGACTGACATTCGAGATAGGAAGTGGTACCAAATCATCAGTAATCTAGCAGGGGCGTGATGTTGCAAAGAAGACTAATGCGAGTGTGAAGTGTGTCACTCTTATTAAAAGTCGACAATGTCTGATTAGTTAGGTAGCTTCCTCCTAATACACTCCACTCGCAGCTTACCTAAGAAAGAAAGTGTGAAGGAATGTGTAGCCAGACGTGTCCAAGTAAAAGGACAGGACCGGGACAGACTTCCAAAAATCAGTAAGGAAATCACCAGAACATCGCGTTCGCTCAATCATAGCTCCGTAGGTGTTACTACGGCTACTGGAAGAGGGGCGCTAAATCGACTGTATCAAGAGTGTAGGAAGTTACTACAGGTGTACAAAATCACTGTTGCCATTCCTTCTTTGGGTTCTTTGCATGTAGATTCCCAGGCACTCTATGTTATACAACTATGGAGATATATCTCTGATCAATGTCGCATACACCTTAGGTTAGGTTAAAGTGGCTAACTGTAGATAATGTTAGATAATTAAAACACGTCTAATCGACTTAAGCGACTTTTTACGACTCCTCTAAAAAGTAGTTCGAAAATGTGCTTCAGGTGTCGCATGTACGATGAACCAGACACTCGTCGTGGGAACACCGAAACACCGCACTGTGTGACTAAAGTCGATTTTGTCCAAATTTTCACACTCCGTCGAATCCTGTGAAAGACCAGCGAGTTTCAAATCAACACGCACAACCTTTTTATCGATTTAAAGCCACCACAGGAAATACTCGACGCGATGACCGAAGTTGGGAATTTATCCGGTTATGCCACTCACAGCTAAAAAATGCGCGATGCACGGTGGAGCACAATTTTAGAACTCCCGAACCGTTTGGAATCTCCACCGCATCTCGGCGAGAAGATGAGCTGTCGTGTGACTTCTTTAATCTTGTTCTGGAGAAGGCGGACGGGTATTAACGTGGAAGGCAAAATCTTCTATAAATTGATCCACCTGCTGACTGACAACACTGATGACATCGACATTGTCGCGTGTTTCTAGTGAACCGTAGGAGAAGCATTCACTGCGATTGAAGAACTGGTGAATTAAGCTGGTTTTAGGCTATGTACGAGTATGTGCTGTCGTCGTCCAGCATTTGGTCAAAACGTCACAACCGAAAGCTATAATTTTGTGGTAGTTAAGCAGTGGTCGCCGTGGTGTAGTGGGTAAGTGCGTTGTCTCCTACGCTTAAAGTCTTGATTTCTGGGTTCGATTCCCAAAAAAAACCTCTTTTATACTTTCACGGCTTCAGTCTGTCACTGTCACTGACAATGTTTAAAAAAGAGTATAACTGTGGGATTGGGGCCAGACGGACATACAGACAGACATATACCCTACGAACTACAGAACAGTGCACACGTGTCAGGATAATATTTACCCAGGCCACCAGGCAACAGCTAACTGACGCTGTAACAAAGCACATTCCTGCAGCACACAGAATAATAAGCCAAACAGAGAGAGAGCAGCGAACAAAGAAATACATAAAACACACACACACCAGTACCGCATAGATCGCTCGGCAGAACAGGCGATCGAGCGTACATACACTATACACACACACACTAACGACCGAACGAAGGGGCAAACCAGGAAACGAACGAACAATGGACAGTCAATCTTAGTCATCCGAAGTGGTAACATGCGTCACCAAACCCGCCACGTATTGTGTAAATCTAATTAATAAGAGAATTAATAACATTAAAGAGCCAAAGTGTTTTTATTTAAAAGTAGGGAAAAGGACTGTGAATCCTAAATAACTGTCTAGAAAAAGCTTCTTAATCTCGCTGTTCGCAGCCGACATTGAATTGTAGGACCCTTCTACTCGTTAGAGAACAATAGCATGCACAACATAGGTACTTGCTGAGAAGCTAAGGAGTTTTTTTTCGAAGTTTCTGAAACACTACACTGGAGCACTCAGACTCAAACCTAGCCCCTTATACTTCCAGGTAGCAACCTACTCCAGTGCCGTTAATTTGATCCCAACGGCAAATGGTGACCAGATTCGGACCAGATTCTAATTCACTGGGATACGAACCTGGGGCCCCTCTAACTTGGGGCAGGCACTTAACCAACTGCGCCATCCAGTCGCTTAGCTAAGGAGTTTGTTTACAATCTACATCGGGGCAAAAGTGAACTCCACAATTGACATCTTGGTGGAGATCCGACGCAGAATCGTCCTGGGTCGACCTACTGGTCTGTTGCCTTCTTCAAAATTGCCCGTTTTTCTTTCAATTTCTACCATCAATTAATAACGCTATTCCAAAAAATAGTCGTCGCCACATTTTCGGGTTGTAAAAGCTTTTTTTATCTTTTCCACAAAAAGGTTACCATTCGTACCCAGCCGCTGCTGCTTATTGTCACAGTACAGAGCACCAACCCGATAGAAATTTTGTTTTCCACTGAGAAAGACAATAATAATAATAATGGCGGCGCTACAGTCCGAGGTGGACCTGGGCCAAACTTCTCAGCAACCACTCGTGTTGTGCGTGCTATTGTTCTCTCACGAGTAGAGGGGCCTACAGTTTAAAGACGACTCCGAACGGCGAGATTGAGAAGCTTTTTCTAGACAGTTATACTCTTTGGGTATTGTCAGTGTTTTTTCGGGAATCGAACCAAGAACATCGAGCGTAGGAGTCAACGCACCTACCCACTACGCCACGGGGCCCACTAAAGTCTGAGACAATTCCTTAGAATTTTTGCAGGTTGTCATCTGCAAATTATGTTTTACAAATACCTACTTAATTCCTTTTGCAATGCATTTCGAAATTTCATTCGTCCATCAACATGCCGCCACGAAGTATGGGCCAGTCTCAATGAAGCCATATTTTTACAACATAAGCCAAGCTGCTCACGTTCTCTCGATTCGCCGGATTTGAAAAGTCTCTCCGCGTACATCGCATAAAACGTGCCAAACTATCATCATCACCTCCGGCGTGGTCCACCGTTTCTAGAAACGAATCCACACGTGTAACGTCATCCATCCGATTGAGGTGAACCCATTTCGAAACGATTACCATTTAATTACAACCAGCTGGCTCCTGAAGACCAGCTCCAGCACGGGAACCAATCCAGCGTTACCTTCCAACATGGGAGCAGAAACTCTAACAGGCTCCCTGCATGACACGGTGTGTCATATGCCACAGAGACAGACCAGGCATCAAGCAGTTCTTCCACAAATCCGTACGCCGACGTCCCGCAAAGGATGCAATTAGAGCAATTTGTGTTTTGGATCCCATCTCGTGGGCATTTTAATCATGCTTGGCATGGCCCAACACAATTCTTACGGTACAGCAATCAACACGTCATCAATTGACCCAACAACACCCGTGTTCTCCATCAATCCTTGATGAAGATATCGAGTTTTGATTGCATAATTGCCACCGAGCCGTCCCCTCTCGCATCGGACTGTGGGTACAATGACTAGGGCGGATTGTTGTTGAGTTTGCGAGGAGATTTCGGTCTGAATGCGGTGACAAATTACCCCAAGTGGAGAACACAATTTGGTTCCATTGATGGTTAATTCGATTCGAGATGGAAAGATGAACCACCGCTGGGGGTTTTTGTTTGAGCTTGCAAAACGTATGATCAGATGTCAGGTGCTCCGATGCCGATGATATTCAGTGGCTGTTAATTGACATGACGAGTGGGCGTTTCGATTAAACATCTGTTATAAGCGGACTGACGTTGCAGGGATATTGAATCATCAGTTGACTTGCAGCAGAATATAATATTTTTGGGAATTATTCAAGTTTCGCAGCGCAATTCGAAATCGATGGCCGTGATTATGGTGATCGTTTCATCTGAAGTCCCTGTGTGACAGGTCTTATGCTCCAGCAAATTTCATAGAGGTAGTCTATACATAACGAGGAAGAGACGCCATTTCATCTCAACCTTCAACGTTTGGTTTCCACTCAGATTAGAGTAGAATGAAATAGTCTTCGTTTGGTTTTATCAGGCCTGCGACTCCTGGAGGGTCTGAGCCTGAGCTATTGCCGTTTTTTATCGCTGTCGATCCATGGCACACACTGCTTCCAGTTATCAAGACCAACTTGTCTTGCGTCCCCGATCCCTTGGTGTTTATACCGGAGCTCTGGTTTTCCGCTCCTTTCGAACCAGGAGGCTTGGATTTAAGGTATCCCTTGGCTGATACGATTGGATGGCGCAGTTGGTTAAGTACCTACCCCAAGTTAGAGGGGTCCCAGGTTCGAATCCCAGTGAAATCGAATCTGGTCCAGTCACCATTTGTCGTTGGGATGAAATTACCGGCTCTGGAGTAGGTTGCTACCTGTCAGTACAATGGACCAGTTTTGAGTCTGAGTGTTCCAGTAGAGTGTCAAAAATCCTCCGAAAATATAATCCCTTAGTTGGAGCATTGGTGTTCATTCGATCGCTGTGGCTGAGCCAGTCTAATCGATGAATATTTGACTTCAGAATACATCCTTGTACAGCCCCTAGAGTTCGCGGGTGTGTCTTCTCCTCCACACGCCTTTCTCGCAGACAGGATCAATTACCCGACGCAGAATCTTTCTTCCGGAGGAACCAGGAATCAGCTCTGCAGTCCTGCTTGTCGTCCAGCTTTCGACTCCATATAGCAAGACTGGGAAAATTGGGGTTTTGAAGAGCACGATTTTGGTCCTTCGTGTCAGTGGGTTTTGAGCCAAGTTTCGACAAACCGGCGAAAGTTAGCGGCGGTTGCCAAAGCTATTCTACGTTGGATCTCCACTAAGATGTCGTTTGTTAATTCACATCTGTAGACAAACTCCTCTTCAAAATTGAAGCTGTCAATTGTGACGTTTTATCCTAGATGATGGATGATGGATCAATTTTCACACATCTCCTAAAGCAATGGTAAAACTGTAATTTGTCTCTCCTTATATGGAGCTACAATCCTGTTGGACCTGTCCCTCAACTCGCAAGCCTCTCCAGCAAGCTTTTGTTAGGTATCTTCAGTTTCGGGCACCAATTTGGTTGAGGTCGCTCTCGAATTACCGGCGCCGTGGCAAGAGTTACTCTGCGTTTGATCTCACGACTGCCGTATCGCAGGGCCGAGGTAGTTGAATTCGTTGACTACCTGTCCATTGCGTTGTTCTGGCCATGTTGTCGATGATGTGCGTCCATTCCCGATGACAGCATATACTTCATTTTGCCCTCGTTTACTACCAGACCCATTTTTGCCACTTCGATTTCATTGCCAGCAAATGGTGACTGGACTAGATTCGATTTCACTGGGATTCGAACCTGAGACCCCTCTAACTTGGGGGAGCCACTAAAACAACTGCGCCATAAAGTCGTTGTCTCTCCTTGTCTTGGATCCATTTTATATCATAGTCTGTTCGGTTGTCGTTTAATTACTCAAAACTGGAATAACGACGACGTCTTTGTGATTTTCTTCGGATTGCTCACTGTTACTTTACTCGAGTGGTGGAGATTATTTTGCTGTTGATACTAAACTGGTGTATGTTCCAAAAGTGATCGCGTTTCATTTGCAACTCAAAGCTTTAGTCATTAGTAAAGATCCACAGGCCGGAATGACTGTAAAATAATTTAACTAACTGCTGATGCGGCTGCAATTGTTTTTATTACCCAGTGGGTCCTTCTTGTGCAAATCAATTTTCCCAAACAATCATCGGGAACGCAAAATGAAGCGAACGAGGTTAACTTAATTACTTTTAGACGGATTACGGACAACCTAATTTTTTAATTTTTTATTAAACATAAGGGACTACTATTTTAGTGAAAAATCTGAATCTGCTTCGGCTTTTTTGGTCAATGGATGTAAAATAAAACAAATACTCCATTTGATTTTTCGAAGTTTTGACAGAGATTGCTATCTTCTTCGGAGGATGTCTTTATTGAAGCAATTAATTAGAAACCAGGAGAAGGAATAAGTACAGAGTGGTGGACAAACGTTTTCGCAGAAAGTCATTTTCAAAGAAAACAAAACATTTAAACCTAAGCGAAGCTTAACATTAAATCCTTTAGAAATTTGTAATAAATTAGAAACAATTTAGCATCACAAAAAAAAGCAAAAAATGTTTTCAACCAAAAACAATAATAAAAAGGTATTACTTAGGTTTCCTTTAAATGCCCCCTTTTTAAGGTTCCGTCTACAAAAATGGAACCTTTATAATTTCGGTGTGTCCGTCCGTCCGTCCGTCGTGTCTGTCACACTTTTTTATCTTCGAAGTTTATGAAGATATCGGCATGAAATTTTGGAATTAAGTACTTCAGACCTAGATGTCATTGCCTATGCAGCGATTTTAAAAAGTGGGTCCATTTGGGGGTAGCTCCAGTACAGGTGAAGTTGACATTAATTTTGAAAAATTGTCGCACCCCATCGAAATATATATCAATCGACAGATCTTTCGAAATGAGGTGGTGGTTTCTTTCAACGCTTTTTTATCCAAAATACCGTTTGGAAAATATGGAGCTCCAAAGTTTTTTTAAATGCGTCCCCCACTGCCATTTCTAAACCAAAGTGTTTAAAAATCTGAAAAGATCACAAAATGTTGGCTTCACTGAGTACTTTTATTTAAAACCATTGCGAGCATTCTGGCCCTAATGGTTTTGGAGATATTGGCCAAAAACGGTCAATCATCGACATGCGAATTTTGAAGATCTGAAAACGCAGTTTTTAAGACATCAATGTAAGCATTAAAAAATGATAAATCCATCAGTATTATGCGACGGAACGTTACCCGTGCGAGTACAACGCGCACTTGCCCAGTTTATTTGAAACTACTTATTGACATGACATTACAGGCATTTTTCAAAACTAAAAAAAAACAAAAAACTACACATTAAACTACAAAACAATATAAGAAAACTAAACAAACAACACTTAAAATTGCACTTTATTTTTCAAGGATGAATCTCGCATTATGTGGTTTCGAATTCTTTTGTTGCAGGCAGTTCGTTGCACCATTGAAGTGTTTGAGCGTCAGTGCACTCTTTTGGGCCTTAAGCCACCAACAAGACGGAGCAATCTCCGAAATAAGGAAAACGTAGTCGCTGCGCTGTAACGGCTCCCGTATATGATACAGCAGTGTATCAAATCGGAGTTTAACCAGAGTTTTTCGAACGGAAAACGTCTAAGATTAATGATCAGAAAATATCTTGTTCCCCTATTGAACGGCCTTAACGCGGCAGTACTCTGGTCTCAACAATATGGGGCTACACGCCACACAGTGCGCGATATAATAAATTTCGAAATGTGATGAGCGCATCACCTCATGAAATGGATTTTTCGTAGACATGTAAAGTCGTTTGTCTATGGAGGTGAATCAGAGACTTTGGACCGCTTGGGAGTCCAAATTCATCCCTTTATTGCAAACCTCAGATTCCGCGGAAAGGATTTCTGACCCTCTAGATTGCGCTTCATTCGAAGCAGCCGCACGTGCTAGAAATTCTATTCGAAATCCGTTCTGAACTTCTTCCCCTATTAAAATACGCAATACAAAGGATTCAACACTGCATATGATGTGCCAGTCAAGTTGCCCCAATTTCATCTACAATTAGTGTGTGTTAAATTTTCAACTCTCTTGCGAAAGGAAGCCGTGATGCAGAAAATGCGTGAGAGACGAAAGTCATCTTCGTCAAGTGTTGTTAATGGCAATGACAGGAGCAACATAAGCAGCAGCAGCAACAACATCAAAATCACCAGCAACATTGCTAGCAACGACAACATCAGCAACAATGTTTATATAAATGACTGTCTGTCTACTTATTCGAGATCATTGTTGAAAAGGGCAAATGAACTGAAACGTAACAATAAATGCAAATTTGTCTGGGTGAGAAATTCAACTATTCTCATACGTAAAGCGGAAGGTGGTGAAGTAATTAAGATTAAATGTTTTGAGGATTTTTCCAAACTAAATGTTATTTTAAAGTAATTTTTAATAATTTTCTTTTTTTACTCTATGATGTCACATAACTATTCGTTCTCTAATCCTCGTGATATTACATGTAATTATAATAGGCTTTCATCCTCCTTCAGTAATTGTCTTTGTATAGATCATCCAATCAATCAACAATATTCCGGTTTTTCTGTAATTCACCAAAATATTCGTAGTATGCGTACCAATTTTGACGTTTTTACTAGTCATCTTGCGTCTCTAGATCACCTGCCCGATTTAATATTTCTTTCAGAGACTTGGATTTTTCAAAATGAAATGGACGATTTTTATATTCCAGGCTATACTTTTGTTGCCAATTGTAACCATTCTTACGCATCAGGCGGTGTCGCTGCATTCTACAAAAATGATTTAATTGGCTGTGATTTTACCATTCGTGAAATGAAAAGTGCCGATGTTATTGTTATTTCTTGTGAAATTTCTGGTATTCGTTATTGTTTTGTATGTGTTTATAGACTGCATAAATACAAAGTCGATGTCTTTTTGGATGAGTTCTTAGGACTTTTAGAGCAACAGAATTGTAAAAACATGATACTGATAGGTGATTTCAATGTTAATATTTTATCTGACAAACCTGATACTGACAAGTTTCTGTCGTTCCTTGCTTCGTTTGGCTTCGATTCTGCCTTAAACCAACCAACTCGATTCAAGTCATGCTTAGATCATATATTCGTAAGGATTCATAGAAATAACTTTGTCAAGTATAAGACAGCTGCCTATGACTTAAAAATAACTGACCATTGCTTGACCACCATTCAACTAGACTACAGTGTTTCTCGTACTAAACAGTTTCTAAGTAAAAACTTTAAGAAAATTGACTTTATTAAACTGAAAACTAAATTAAATCTAGAACTGTGGGAAGATGTCTTTAATTCATGTGATCCATCTCTTGCTTTTGACTTGTTTCTAAGTAAACTGCAGTTCCACTTATCTAAGTGTAGCCAGCAGTTTAATAATAATAACAATAAACTAAGATGTCTTAAGCAGTGGATGAATCTACCTCTTCTCTTAAAAATAAAGAAGAAACATCGGCTTTATTCTAAAGTTAAGAAACATCCTAATAATGTGAGGCTAAGAAAATATTATGAAAAGATATGCATAGAACTAAAGTCTGAGATTCCATATTGCAGGGATACTTATTTCAAGAATAGATTAGCTCAAAATATTGGCAATTCCAAAAAAGAATGGGGAGTAGTTAATGAAATATTAAATAGATCCAAAAAAAATAATGACATTATACTCAATTTTGATAACGCTAATGTAACCGAACCATTGGAAATTGCAAACTTGTTCAATTGTTTTTTTTCTAACTTGAACACTTCTGATATTTGGAAAAATATCAATAACGTAAGTAATTGTGATAATGGTGTAATACAAGACTGTTTTATTTCAAAATCCTTCCATTTTGAAGAATTTTCAGCACTTGAAATTCATAAGATTATAATGTCTCTAAAAACCTCAAATTCATCTTCTAGCGACGAGATCACTAGTTCCATATTAAAGAAAATATCTTTCCAAATCTCTGATGTTTTGAGCTATGTTTTTAATTTATCTGTCTGGCACGGAATTTTTCCGGAAGCCTTAAAAAAAGCGGTTGTTATACCTTTACATAAAAAAGGTGACACTACATTGGTAAACAATTATCGTCCCATTTCTCTTCTGTCTGTGTTCTCAAAAATTTTCGAAAAGGAAATGAAGTCTAGAATTCTTTCATTTTTAAGCAGAACAAAATATCTAAGTGACTTTCAATTCGGCTTCAGGAGTGAAAGATCTACCGAAAGTGCCTTACTTAAATTCCTTGGGGAATTATACAATAGTCTTAATGTTTCAAAGATTCCAGCTGCACTTTTTATAGATATCACAAAAGCTTTTGATATGGTTGACCATAGTCTTCTGTTAAAAAAACTTTATTTCGCCGGTTTTAGAGGATTTGTTTATGATTGGTTTGTGTCATATCTTCAGAACAGATCACAAGTGGTAAAAATAAAAAATTGCTTAAGTTCCCCTAAATCTATAAGTATGGGTGTTCCGCAGGGTTCTGTTTTGGGCCCGATCCTATTCTTAATATATGTTAATTCTTTATTTTTGCAACCGTTCAAAGGAAAAATCACAGCCTTCGCCGATGATACAGCCCTATCGTACTCGAACTTCAGTTCGTTTGATACCTTCCTAGAAGTGAATTATGATATAGAGCTTCTAAGGAATTGGTTCAAGCAGCATAAGCTTTTTATCAGTACCAAAACTAAGTTTATGTTCTTTAACATTAAAGGCACAAACTTAAGCGATTTCCCTCTATATTTTCATTCACCTAGTTGTAACCGATTTCCAATAAACGGATGCCAGAATAATAACATTTATTACTGTGAAGATGTAAGCTGTACTGGCGACTGCTTTAAAATTGAATGTGTCGATAACTTCAAGTATTTGGGCATTATTTTGGATCAAAAGCTGAATTGGAAGCATCACATTTCGTATCTTAAGCAGTATCTCAATAATGTAGTCAAACAGCTCTACCACCTTAGTCTCTTATGCACACAACCTGTTTTAAAACTGGTTTATGATGGTCTTTTTAAATCAAAATTGCAATATGGTCTATCTTGTTGGGGTGGTGCATACTTCACTAATATTAAACCGTTATTACTTAAACAAAAACATGCTATAAGAATAATTTGCAAAGTGAACCGATGTACATCTAGCTTCAATCATTTTAAAAACCTGAGAATTCTACCACTTAGACATCTTTATTGTTACAAAGTGTTAAAAATATTCTTTAGAAATGCTGGTTATTATGCGGTTAGATTTGTTGATAACTATAACTTACGCGTCAATACCAGAAACTTAGCATCTGTACCAATAATAAAGAAGAGTCAATTTTCTTGCTTTTTCTTTGTAACTGCACCTCGGTTTTTCAATTCACTTCCTGTTAATCTACGATGCGAACGAGTGGAAACGGTTTTCTTGAGAAATATTCAGGAGTGGCTCTTTTCTCTTAGCTATTCTCGGATTGAATTACTTTTGCGCATTTAGTCTAATTATGTATTATACCTTGTTTGGATGATCTCCTTGATTTTGCATTTTATGTATTTTTTTTATTTATTTATATATTTTATTAATCTTATTTCTTGCCTTTTCATTTTATCTTTTGTTATTGGAAACTTATCTGTATGTACACTTTCTATTTTTTTTTTTTTTTTTTTTTTTTTTTTTTTTTTATTTATTTTTTTTTGTTATATTACTTAATACGATTCCCCATCAACAGTTCTCTATCTTGTTATATAATTTTCTGATAGATACATTCAACACTTGTCATTTTCAATTGAATGTACTTTTACTATTTCATTCATATGTATGTATTAACCAAATATGTCTATACTATCTTTGTAAATATATTTTTGTTTGAAATAAAGCCAAAAATAATAATAATAATAATAATAATAATAATTAAAATCCATCTGCGTCTGCATGCATTCCCTGAAAAATTCGACGAAATTCTTGGTTCGACTTACGACCTCAGAGAAAACACATGGAAGTAAAATTCAAAAGCACATGACTTCATTTCCCGCGGTTCATTTACTTCGCGCTATTCAAAGACCACCTAGCGTTAAAGGCGTCCGCAAAATCAGTCATGCAAAAGCACTTCAACTTTAATTGCGCACCTGTGCTTCATCAATTATAATAATAGGGAAGAAAATCCTTTCGCTTTGAGGGCCATCAAATCAGTGTTTGAACCCCGTCAGTGTTTGCGGTCTCTGCTAACCCCTTCCCGCTGTCACTCACCGACCGCAGGGGGAACGTATTGAAGTAATAAATATCCGAATGAATGGGTTTCTGTGGATTTTCTGGTGACAAGAAGGTGCGGAGGGAGATATTTTGCGCTGAAATTGGTTTCGTTCCCAGTTGCGGAGAATCAATGGATCTCAGGCGAAGTGGAATTCAATTAGGTTTTGGATTTGAAGAATTCATTGTGGGAAGGACTTCAATTTAGACCGATATCGTGGCGAACCCCAAAAGAGAATTCCTGGGGAATATCGAAAATACTCCGTTGAGCTTTTTGCAATTTCATTTGCGAGGTTATTTAATTGTCAATTTGACTTGCAGGCACCATAAGTTTGGCGAAGTCTGTGTGGATACAGCAGTTTGCACTCACTGCCATTTGGGGTTCGAATTGGGCAATAAAAAAAATGTAACAGCCTTAAGTTGCTTCGACTCTGAAGCATCTGCTTCATAAAAACATACCGTGAAGTTATTTCTTGTTCAACGCAATCGGAGGCTGATTAAATGCTTGGGACTTTAAAAGAAGTTTCGAAATTGATGGACCAAATGCACGAAAAATGTGTTCCAGCTTAGGAGAGTGTTTTCCGCTTTGAGCGTTCTTCGGATTTAATTGACGTTGTTGTTAGATTTTTTAAGAACGGCAAACATACATTTTTGCTTCAAATTCAAGGATGAGGAAATCGTCATGTTGTTTAGAAAAGTGGAAGAAGGCAAAAATTTCGGGGAGAGATCGTATGATTTTTCAAAGGTCGGAGAGAGATGGATTGGATCGCCAAAAATACGTTCAACTGTTTGGAAAATCATACGTACTCTCTCCGACATTTCTGTTTTCTTCCATGTAAACGTCTTCAAAAGGAATATTTACTGTACGTCTGAATGTTCATACATCCAGGATGTTCGACGTGTGCCATGTCTCGATCGGCACATGGGTGGTTGACGTTTTGTTCCCACGAAAGCCACGCTGCTGTGGAGAACTCTTTGTCAGGGCTTCTTTTGCTACCTCTGACCATACTGCCAGCTTCTGTGAGTTTAATTTTCGAAAACCTGCATTTTATCTTTTCATGGACTAACAACTGGTGTTGGTTTACCAAATTTCTCGTTCAAATTCAAGTTAAATTTTATACTCTGAATATGATTTAATCCGTCGACTGCACTGGCTCGGCCACGACGAGCGAATAAACAACAACGCTCCAGCTAAGAGGGTCTTCCAATCCGAGCCTCCTGGTTCGAGAAGAAGAGGAAGACCGAACCTCCGGTACAAAGACCAAGTCATCACGGACCTAAGAGAGCTTGGTCTTGATGACTGGAAGCAGCGTACCCAGGACCGTCAACGATGGAAAGCAGCGATAACTCAGGTTGAGAACAGTGTGACTTAGTCCAAATGCCATTAACAGCTGATGCTGTCGAGGGGGTCCTTGGAATATGAACTTAAGTACCATCGTACTGTACGATACAATAGACCTTTTTTGGTCGCAGTGTCGCTGCCTTTACGGCAGGGTTGTACAAGAGGAAAAAAAAAAAGTACCATCGTACGCCGGCAGTTACATCGGCCCCAGTCCGGTTCAGCCCAATGCCCCTCAATTCATACTGTTATGTGGACGAATCGGTTGTCGTATACGGTTTGGAAATGGACCCCATTGTGTGAATATGAGTCATGGGATCGTATAGGGTATACGTCTAATGTCTAGAATTTGAAACACAAAATAAAAATATTTAAAAATGAATAATAGTCTTTTTTCTCTTGTTTTTTAAAAATTAATTAATTTGTGGGCGCCGTGGCCGTATGGGTTTGTGCGTCGACCCATACGCACTTGACTTACACAGCCTCGGCTCAAATCCCAGCTCAAGCAACAATTTTCCGAAAAACAAAATTGTTTACGGCTCCACCTCTTTCGAGTCACTGACAATTCTCAAAAACTATAACTGTCAATCTCGCCGTTCGGAGTCGGCATTAAACTGTAGGTCCCCTCCACTCCTGAGACAACAATAGCACGCACAACACGAGTGGTTGCAGAGAAGCTAGACCCAGGTCCACCTCGGACATTAGAGCCGCCATTATTATTATTATCATAATTAATTGGTGCTAAGAGCTAAAGGGTGGCATGTCTGACAAGTTAATCTGCTTTACAGCTTCCTGGAGTGATTTTATCCTGGCATCCAGCAAATGTGCATGCCTTAGAATTGCATAGACCAGGAATTTTAGTAGCTTCAGCGTCAACTCCTACGCTCAAGTTGCGATATTGTGCCAAGTTTCCACTTTTTTCGACTTCAGCTCTTTCGACATCTCAGAAAGTCTGGAGCTCTTACGCTGAAAGTCTTGGTTCGATTCCGGATACAATAACTTTCATATACCACCTCTCTCGGATCACTGTCAATATTCATGATATTCATCTTTCTAGAAAAAGCTTCTCAAGCGTTCAACATAGGATTTGAACAGCAGAGTCCCCTCTACTAGTGAGAGAATAATAGCATGCACCACAGAGTGAAGTAGAAGCTAATTAACTCTGACATTGACTGTAAATTAAGATACAAATATCACTAGCAAATATAAGATCCCACTTAAGCCAGTACAGAGTTTCACGAATTACCATAAACTCGGCCTGAATCAGGAAGAAGTGTCTTTCTCGTAAAAGTTATGGATAAAATACATAAATGTTGGTGATCTCTGACTTTAGTTCTAAAGAACGCTATGGTAACAGATGGCTGAAAAAAAACGATTGAAAAAGCTATCATTTCTCGTGATGCCACTAATTGAAAAATTCAGGCAGACTGAATCAATTCATCATCTTTAGCACTCTGGACGTTCGAAGTAGTTCGTTAAAGTGTAGCTGAGAACTCGATTAAGAGTTGGACATTTGAAGATCAACGAAGAGGTTTCGTTAAATGAAGCGGATTGTTTATAAACACCCAACAGTAGGTAGACATTTCCCCATATCAAATTTGAATAGTCAACCATATAGACGGTACCTTGATCATGAAATTGTATCCCTGTTCAATATCTTTGCATTAAAAAAATGAACGAAAAATGTATTTGTTCATTGTTCGCGTGGGAGCCCACACAATTTCTGATTGATAATGAAGTATTGTTAACGTTTTCTTCGCCAGCCAAAGTGGTGGCAACATAACGGGTTGGATAAATTAGCTTTCCGCATCAGCAAGCAGCTCCATACGCTCACTTCTTTGCTCAGAGCATCTAACCCTCGAAATATCTTGTAATCCGTAATTCTCTTGGATTGGATGCAATTGCAGAACCACTCCCGAGTTCGCAGAAATGAAACTGCTACTCTATTGTAACCATGTAAGCCCCACATGCCAAGCACAACAAATCTCCGCTCCTTCAAATAGGATACGTCTTAACAGGGAATTACTGAATTAGTGTCACACCGAAATCCTATCCCATCGCCTCCACCGTAGCGCAGAGCTTTGGCGCGCAATCCGAGATAGTTTTCCGAAAATCAATTTTGCCAGTACTACACATTTGTGTAATCGGATTATCTGCAGAATGATACACCCGCCGCCGCCGTCGCCACCGCATCACGCACACATCCTAGACTCGTTTTTGGAAACTGTTTATTTTAATTTCGGATTTTTTTCATTCTAAACCGGGTGCTAATGCGCTGCCAGCAACCGGGATACGCTTTCGCTATCAGCTGGCATGCATTCACATCGATGGCGGAGGGCTTGGCGCACCCTGCGTGCGACGAGAGTGTCGGATGCCTTCCGAATTATCGGCATGTAGGTTACTGGTGCCGTCACTGAACCTGTCACGCTGCCGCCAGCACTGGCAGTCGTGCGGAAGAGCTCCAGTTGGATATTTGCTCTTGATTGTGTGATGTCATATTAATTAAAAATGGTTCAAATTAATACTTGCTCTGTGGGTGGTGTAGGGCTGGTTGGGTGCGGGGAAGATACATTTCATTTAAATTGTTTTTCGGATCTCATCCATGGCGCGTGGATGCGTTTTGTTAATTCACACCATGGGCACGGAAGCGGAGTTTAATTAATGCATTAAATTCTTTTGGAAATCGGGAAATTGAATTAGGATCTGGGGCCAAAATGCGCACCCGATGGCGGTGGCTGATGACGGCGTGGCGCTTGATCCCCGCCGCTATTCCGAATGTAATTTTGTAATTGAATTTCTAAATTCACCGCCCGCGTGTGTGACGACGCGAGCGCTGGGGTGAGGCTTATGGAGATTGCCGAAATTGATTTAAAAGGGCTCATTCGGAATTTCAGTTATTTTTTCCTGCAGTTTGATGTACACACGTTTCCAGAGGGGAAGGCTGGTATTTGCTGAATAGGAAAAAAAATATTGAAGCTAAATTGTGCATTATGCTAATGAATGTGACGTTTTTAGGGAAGCATACGTATACGCAAATATGGGCTGAGTAAATTTAAAATAACTAAAATTACGTTAAACGGTTTAGTTGATCTGGTTATCATGGTTGAAGTTAGTATAGGTTCAATGACTTATTTGTGACCAGAATCAATGACACCTTTTCCAATTGTTATGTTCAGCAGCTGTTAAAGTTACCAGTGACATCCGGCTGTCAAAATATTCAGTAAGGTTTGCCATTTCATTGTGCATCGTTTGACGCTTGCTGAACGTGCGAAAATTATCAAAAAATATTATAGAAGTTCTGGTTCAGATGTAAATACGCAACTGGTTGGTCGTCATCATGCACAGATGTGAAGGACCCCTTGTATTCCTTACACTATTGCTGCCATAGCGTCCATTCGAACTATAGTCAGAAATCACCAACATCTATGAAATGCTTTAGTTCCTCAATAGAAAAATTCGTGTGATTCTTTCCAAACTGAGTTCGTCTTTCCAAATTTTTATTTGATACGTGAGGTTATTTCTTAGAACCGTATCCACGGAGTCGGGCTTCGAGCAGACGACGTCTTATTGCTCGTATTGATATCTCCTTGCTCAACTGTGATGTTACTTCAGCGTGAATTTAAATGGAAGTCAAAAACAGGTTCACTTTGCTGATTCTGCAAATAATGAGATCCTCTTCTGAAGACGCTTCTACAACACATAAACCAAACTCTGTGGTGCGTACTATTTTTCTCTCACTAGCGAGGGGACTTTACTGTTTCATACAGATTTTGAAGCCTTTTTTTCTGACGATTTTTTGAAACAGTACTTGAGCACTCAGACTCAAAACTGGTCCATTGGACTGCCAGGTAGCAACCAACTCCAGTGCCGTTAATTTGATCTCAACGGCAAATGGTGACTGGACCAGATTCGATTTCACTGGGATTCGATTAAACCTGGGACAGCTTTAACTTGGGGCAGGCTTAAGTGGTATGTTATACTTGCTAGTGATATTTGTACCTTCATTTACAGTCAATTTCAAACTTCATTTGCTTCTGCAGCAACCACTTTGTGGAGCATGCTATTATTCTCTCACTAGCAGAAGGGACTCTGCTGTTCAAAGCCTATTTGAAACGGCGAAGTTTGAGAAACGTTTTCTAGAGAGATACACTAATGAATATTGCCAGTAGTCCGAGAGAGGTGGTAAATGAAAGTTATTGTATCCGGAATCGAACCTTGACCTTCAGCGTAGGAGCCCCAGACTTTCTGAGATGTCGAAAGAGGTGAAGCTGAAAAAAATGGAAATTTGGCAAAATATCGGAACGTGAGCGTAGGATTTGACGCTGAAACTACTAAAATTTACATGAAATTCCTGTTCCATACAATTCTAAGCCCTGCACATTTGCAGGATGCCGGGATAAAACCACTCCAAGAAGCTGTAAAGCAGATTAAATTGTCAGACATGCCACCCTTTAGCTCTTACTTAGCGGGCTCCCGACCCGTGAAGGGTCTATGTCTGAAACACGGCAGCCTTACTTGCCCTGCGGTCCCGGGCACATTGCTTCCAGTTATCCAGACCAAGCGCTCTGGCATCCGGGATAGCTTGGTCCTTGAAACGGAGCTTCGGTCTTCCTTTTCTTCTCGAATGGGCTGTGATTTGAAGATCCTCTTTGCTGGAGTGTTGTTGTCCCTTCGCTCGATGTGGCCGAGCCAGTGTAGTCGTCGTTTTTTGGCTTTTTGGACTACATCCACATCTTTGTACAGCTCGTAGTGTTCGCGGTTGTATCTTCTCCTCTATTCGCCCTCCTCGCATACGGGACCGAAAATTCGACGAAGAATTTATCTCTCAAAAGTACCCAAAATGTGCTCTGCTTTCCTGCTTATCGTCCAACTCTCGGTTAGCTCTTAGCACCAACTAATTAATTTTTGAAAAATCAAGAGAAAACAGTCAAAAAAGACTCATTTTTAGATATTTTTATTTTGTTTCATTTTCATATTTCATATTTTATTTCAAATTCTAGACATTAGACGTACACGCTTTACGATCCCATGACTCATATTCACACAATGGGGTCAGGTCCATTTCCGAACCGTATACAGCAACCGATTCGTCCACATAACAGTGTAAATTGAGGGGCATTGGGCTGAACTGGACTGGCGCCGATGTAACTGCCGGTGCACGATGGTACCTGAATTCATATTCCAAGGACCCCCTCGACTGTGCTGGAGGTGATAATGACGAGGCTCCCCAAGGTCGCGTTTGTTCATCAGCTCTTCTTGGCATTTGGACTAAGTCATATTGTTTATTCTCTCCTTTTTTGGAGGATTTTTTGAAGCTCTACACTGGAGCAGTTAGACTCAACTGATCCATTTCACTGCCAGGTAGCAACCTACTCTAGTGCCGTAAATTTTATCCCAACGGCAAATGGTGACTGCACCAGATTCGATTTCACTGGGATTCGAACCTGGGACCCCTCGAATTTGGGGCAATCACTTAACCAACTGTGCCATCCAGTCATTTTACACGATAGTCTGTTCGGTTGTCGTTTAATTACTCAAAACTGGAATAACGACGACGTCTTTGTGATTTGCTTCGGATTGCTCACTGTTACTTTACTCAAGAGTGGAGGGGTTTGTCTTGCTGTTGATACTAAACTGGTGTATGCTCCAAAAATAATCGCCTTTTATTTGCAACTCACAGTTTCAGTCATTAGTAAAGGTCCACAGGCCGGAATGATTGTAAGTGAACTGATAAAAATCAGGCCTGTTCACTGCATCGAGATTGTTCATTGTAACGAGCGTGAACTGCCTGGAGCAAATTTCATCAAAATGTGTGTTCTGAAGTACAATTTATCAAAATAGCCACTATTTATAAAAAAGAATATTTTATTTTTAACAAAAACAAACAACTCATACGTAAAAAACGTAAAACGCAACAAAATAATACATTCCATGTACAAGCAACGCTCACTTTGAATTTGCTTCCAATAAACCCCAAACTGTGTACCATATACAAACGGTAAATTAGGACGAGTGTATGGATACTGCCGACTGCATAGCACTAATGAGTTTTAGACATTTTTGTGAATGCAGAAAGATTCGAAGAAAAAACAAAAGAGGTTTACTATAACCAGATTTTTTTGGTTCACTACTCAGCCTGTATAAAATTTTGTGTGTTCACTATATTGGATTGTTCACTATATTGATGTTCACTATATTGAGCGTCTACTGTAATTGATAATATGGCTGGACCCAGTGGGTCCTTCTTGTGGAAATCAATTTTGAGAATTTCCTAAACCATCATCGGGAACGCAAAATGAAGCGAACGAGGTTAACTTGATTACTTTTAGACAGATTACGGACAACCTAATTTTTTAATTCTTTGATTAAACATAAGGGACTGTTTTGGTCAATGGATGTAAATAAAACAAAAAAAAAACTATTCCATTTGATTTTTCGAAGTTTCGACAGGGATCGCTATCTTTATTGAAGCAATTAATTACAAAACAGGAGAAGGAAATAGTATAGAGTGGTGGACAAACGTTTTCGCATAATTTTCAAAGAAAACAAAACATTTAAACCTAAGCGAAGCTTAACATTAAATCCTTTAGAAGTATGTAATAAATTAGAAGCAATTTAGCATCACAAAATAAAGCAAAATATGTTTTTATCCAAAAACAATAAGAAAAAGGTTTTAACTTAGATTTCCTTTAAATGCCTCTTTTTTTAGAAAATTACTTTTTGACATGACATTATAGACACCTTTCAGTTTCAGTTTCAGTTTCAGAAAACTTACATGTAGAGACAATGTATAAAACTACAAAGTAAGCTAAAGGATGGTCCATAATATAATAACCATAATGCACGATGTTAATTGTGACTTTATCGTCAAGTTTTTTTGCCCAACTTAATTTGACATTTCTTTGTTTCAGTGTTTGACAAACCATGGAGAGGTACACAATTGAGTAGCGCGTTAGGATTGTTGAAGCCTTTTACGAAAATGGGCGTTCAAATCAAAATGCATTTCGTGCACTTCGTGATTTTTTTTGTCAGCATAATCGACTGAATATGACCACAATTGGTGGAATTGTGCGCAAATTTCAGCAAACCGGGTCTGTAGGAAATGTGAAAACGCCGATGCATTCACACAGAGTGACTGTTTGGTCTGGCGTCGTCATCGGGCCGTACTTCTTCGAAAATGAGGTCGGCCAAGCAGTTGAATGAATGATGGTGAACATCGTGAATGGTGTTCGCTATCGCGAGATGATAACGGATTTCTTATGGCCAGAAATTCAGGATATGGACCTGGACGACATATGCTTCCAACAGGATGGTGCCTCTTGCTACACAGCCAACGAAGCAATGGCTCTTTTGCGCGAGAAATTCGATGGCCGTGTTGTCTCACGTCTTGGCGATGTTAATTGGCCGCCACGATCATGTGATTTGACACCGTTGGACTTCTTTCTTTGGGGATATTTAAAAGAAAAAGTGTACGCCAATAAGCCAAGAACAATTCAAGAGCTAAATGAAAGAAAAAGTGTACGTCAATAAGCCAAGAACAATTTAAGAGCTAAATGATGAGATAATTCGGCATATTAACGACATTGAACCTCAATAAAGTCTCAGAGTCATTGAAAATATGGTCCATCGGATAGAGGTATGCCACCGAAGCCGTGGCGAGCATTTGGCCGATATTTTGTTTCACACATAATTGTCATAGATCCTTCTATCATAATAAAAAGTATTAAGATAATTCTCTGAAAACTTTTTATCGTGCGTTTTCGTTGGACCACCCTTTACTTACATCATGGAGGTACTTCGATCCACACCCTATGCTGCATTTGCTTACCATTGACTTATTCAAAATACTGGCAGCTACTAAGGTGGCGATCATGTTCAGAGGGTACAATCGTAGAGGGACAGAATTAGAAACTTGCGGTACAACTAGGTCCAGGAAGAACTAAAAGACAAAAAGTCGACGCAGGCATTGAAAGGGCCCAAACCGCCTATTATGCTTCTCAAATAATAGAATCGCAAACTAAGTTACTTAAGTTGCCCCTTCTTCACTTGTGTGCTCCACGTCAGTGGTACACAAGCCTATGTGAAGCTTTGGCCATCACTCAAACCTAACCCAGTCTTCTTAAGTCACTCTTAAGTGCGTTCCTCTAACTGTAACTCCATCCAAAATACAGAACGGTTTGATGAATCTCCTCTTCCAAGTGTTATCCATTAGCACGGGGAGCGAATTAAATGGGGCTTTGAGGCCTTCATTTGTAATTTCACTTAAATTCATGAGAAAAACACGCAAGTCTGTGTCGATTTTATTTTCACCTCCTCCGACGAATTCAATTTGTCTAGGCTTCTGCTTGAAAAGAGTGATGTCAGCATGTAACCATTCCCTTCTTCTAACACAAAGGACATCCAAAATCCTTGGCGCGTTTTTCCATAGCACAATGGCAAGATAGCCTTGAGCTGTTTAATGCCAACACCCACTTTTAACTACCCCAGTGTTCATCTGATAAATGTCAGACATTTCAATTGACAATCGCTGTGACCACCATTCACTGGCGAATTGCCTCCAAGGACCTATTGACCTGCACCCAAACACGACATTCATTACGCACCTCGCGGTTGAGTGGCAACATTAACACCCTCCGTCGACAGATGGCTCAAAGCTTCATCGCTCATTAAACACGATAAACCCCGAACAGTGTTTAAAGCTTTTATCTTTCCTCGCATAAAAGGATTATTATCAGGCGCTGTCATAAAGCCATCCGTCTCCTTTGAGACGCTCCCGTATCTATAGAACGTTTTGACGGATGCCACTTACCTCCGCCTAATGACATTATCGCACCCATTCTTCCATTTAACACCCACTCACTAGCACAGGATCCAGTCTAGAGCAGCCACGCACTGTGCACAAGTGTGATGAATGACTTCTTCTGCCAGGATGAGTCTATACGCGGGTATATGGGCGTGGCTAATGAAATGACATCTCTGACTCTAATAAACACACTTAGTGCTCCTCGGCTGTTGAATTTAATTAACGCTCCTTGTGTGTCGGGAGCTCAAATTGTTTGAGGCGAAAAAAAAAATGTAATGCCCACCCTTGATGGATTTTAAGAATGGCACGGCACTCAGTTCGCGGCGCTTTCAAAACAACAGCAACAACGACAAAGTTGCAGTCAGGGTGTGAGATGTTTTCGACTTTGAGCGAGGGGATGGGATGGTGACTTTATTTCTTAGACACACATCTACACGGGTACTTGGTGTCGTCAACATGGTTCGAGATTCTGTGGATAGAGGGATGTGGATGTGTGGTTTGACGTCGTATGAGCTGGTTGCTGGCTGTGTCGGCTTGACATTTGAGAGTGATTATTGATGTTGTGACTAGACTGTGGCTGCAGGCGTTCACTCCAGTCACGGGGTTTCAGTTCCATTCCAGTGAAGGATTTCTTAGAACTTGAATGGAGTCCGCGAATCTGAGTGTGGTGAAGTGCAGGAAAATTATTGAGCATTTGTACATGTGCTTCAAGTGAATTCAGAAGAAGTCGATGTAAAGCAGCGAAGAGGGAGTGACCTTAATGGAAATCATGACCAAGAGCATGTCAGATTTCGAGCTTGACACTCAAGATTATTGCAAAATGATTGAAGTAAATTGAAGAAAAACAAGATTCGTTTTGCTACGGTCGTCAATTGTTGGACATATTTGACTGTAGATGATTATTACTTCAAATGTGAACGAACGAACTGAAAACAACGGTCAATCACAAAAATTGCTTAAAATTGATATCTTCAATTTAACAACGCTACAGGACATACTCGTACATTCAATTGAAAGGCCTAGAGCCTTCTGAGGAGTCCCTTTGTGAATTGAAAGGGATTGTACACAGTTTATACACACCTGATCAAAAAAATAGATACACCCTCATTCACCTTACATTTTTCGTCTTTAGTGTTGCACAATGAAAGATATGGTTAAAGTTCGCAAAAAAGTCTAGTATTCTATACACTTATTAAAAATTTAAAACAATAATATTTTCAATATTAACGTAAATATTTATGTTATGAAGATTAAATTGTGTTAGCTCATAAAAATCGTGTGATCAAAAAAATGGATACATTGTAATTTTTTCCAAAATGTTTAATTAAGGAGCTAAAATGCTTACTTATTTCAGTTGCAAAACCAATTACCACTAATACTCTGTGAAGTTACCCTTTTGCATTATATTCTTTGCCATCCTCTTCGGCTGGTATTTCATAACAAATTTTTTGAACAAATTATCACTGTTTGTTTGTATTGGCAAATATTTGCTCAAACTATTTCTTCTTTAGATGCGCCCACAAGTTTGCAATAGGATGTAAGCCTAGAGACTGACTTGGTCAAGCTGGCAGGTTGATTTTGTTGTGAACAAAGCATTTTTTTTTACTAGTGTGGAAGTATGGTTTGGGTCGTTATCCTGCTGAAAGACCCAACGCAGAGACATGCTTCCCTTGGCGTATGATAGCATTACCATTTCCAAAATGTCTTTGTAATCGGCTGCCGTCATATTGTTTGTAGTCTGGAATATTGGACGAACATCTTTCTAAGAAAAACATCCTGAGACCATTATGTTGCCGCCTCCATGTTCCACTTTATTTTTTATGCAACGGTTATGGAATTCATTGGCTCGAGAATCCCTTTATTCTTTTCACAGTCATTTCCAAAGAGATTAATCTTTGTTTCGTCGCTCAGCAAAATATTTCGCCATTTATTTTCACCGATATAGCCCGTCCTATTTGCATGTGTCAGGGCAAACTGTAGCCTCATGCTAACATTTTTTTTTCTCATTAGGGGAACTTTCCTAGCTATTTGTCAGAGAAGTTTGGCTTTTTTTAGCAGCTTCTTGGAGCACTAACGGTGGTGTCAATTTCTGCGGAAATCGCCTTTGATGACTTAAAAGGGTCACTTTTGGATACCATTATTATATGGCGATCATCAGCTGGGGTCGTTTTTTTCGATCTGCTTTGAAATTCCTTTTGGTGTGCAGATTTTAAAATATTTTGCACACAATGAAGTGACCGTCCCACACATTTTGCGATTTCACGCAGAGATTTTTCTTCTTTTCTATGCGACAAAACTAAAACTTTCTCTTCTGTAGTGCAATGACAATTTCGGGCCATGGTAAACCTAAAACTTTTATTTTCTTCTTTTTAGTTGATACCAAGCAATTAAAATTAAGTATACTAAACCTTTCTGACAAAAAACTCGCAAAGAAAATAATGATACAATTGAATATTGATCAGAATCTAAAGTGTATCTATTGAATAAAATCCAATTTTACGTTCCCTCTGCAACATCAGCATTTCAAATGGCAGGTAGTGTCAGAATTGATTATTGGATATTTTATACTGATTGGAAATCAGAAGTGGTTGAACCATTTAGCGTGTTATATTAATTTAATGATGAACTTAATTCGGACATATTAAATATATTGCTGACTCAATATAGAGGTATGTAAATCGCGTTGAAATTCGATGCTCCCATCTAATGGAAAAAACAGCTGTTTTTTGTTTATGTCAGCGGGTTGAAATGTATTTGGGCTGAAATGCAGAAACTAGCCGAAATGTTGAATTTAGGTGCAGTGTAAACGTACTATAATACAATTTAATCTTCATAAAAAAAATGATTTACGTAAAAGTTAAGTATTTAATAAGTATATAGAATACAAATATATTAGCCTTTTTGGGGAACTTTAACCACTTCTTTCCTGGAGAGGACCCAAGAAATGCAGATCGACACACACCATCTATTTGTCGATTTCAAGGCCGCATATGACAGCGTGTATAGAGACGAGCTATACAGCGCCGTGTCTATTTTTGACATTCCTGCTAAACTTGTCAGACTGAGCAGGATGACGATGGAGAACTCTCGCTGCTCCATCCAGCTCGGTAACGAACTCACGGAGACCTTCAATGTCCAAAAAGGTTTTAGACAAAGCGACGCGTTGGCATGTGACTTCTTTAACATCGTTCTTGAGAAGATCGTGCAAAACTCACTGGCCAACACAAGAGGCACGATCTTTCAAAAGTCTGTTCAACTGCCAGCTTACGCGGATGACATTGACGTGATTGGGAGAACACAGCGAGCCGTCAGTGATGCGTTTGCTGGCATTGAAACGGAAGCGTCTAAAATGGGTCTGGCGGTAAACGAGTGCAAAACCAAGTATATGCTGTCAACGAGAAAGGACGCACCACATGGACGACTTGGCCAGAACGTCAACATAGCTATAACTTTGAGGTAGTAAAGGACTTCGTCCACCTTGCCTCCGCGGTAAACAAACAACATCAGTACCCAGATCAAGCGCAGAATAACTCTTGCCAACTGCTGTTTTTTTTTTGGGCTCAAAAGGCAATTGAGTAGTAGAGTCCTCTCTCGGAAGACCAAGCTGACTCTATACAAGACCTTGATCATCCCAGTCCTGCTTTACGGCGCAGAGGCATGGACACTATCCCAGCGGATGAACAGTCTCTTGGTCTTTTCGAAAGAGAAAAGTTCTGGGCGCGATCTTTGGTACTGTTTACGTTGATGGCATTTGGAGGAGAAGGTTCAACCACGAATTATATGGGCTGTACAGCGACATGAGTCTAGCCAGGCATCTACGGATCCAACGCCTAAGATGGCTAGGCCATGTTGAGCGTATGGACAACTTAGCTCCGGCCCGAAGAGTCTTCGACTCTGAGCCTGTGGGACAACGCAACAGAGGACGTCCACGAACAAGGTGGCGCACACAAGTCGAGGGGGACCTCGGCCGGCTTGGTGTGCGAAACTGGAGACAGCTGGCGAAGATCGTGCTTGCTGGAGAGACATGTTGAGTGAGGTCCAGGTCTACCTCGGACTGTAGCGCCCTAAGAAGCCCTGTGCAACACTAAAGACGAAAAATGTAAGGTGTATCTATTTTTTTGATCAGGTGTGCATTTATTTTATAGCCTTAGGTGCAGACAACAACAGCAACAACAAAAAACACACACGGCGATGTCTATGGTCGTTTTCCTTCGACTCCTAGGTACGAATGTAGTCCAAAGTCCTGACGCAAAATTTGCCAAGTTGAGGCTGAGTTCTAGTGCGAGGCGCGGTATTGATTGCTTCGGATTGTCCTGCAAGCTCTCTTCGGATTGTCCTGCTTGCTCTTCGTTGACATTCGGTTGTTGTCTGATTGTTTATTGAATTTTGCCACCAAACGTTGGGTAGTCGAGTGCTTGAAATAGATGTAGTTAGTCGATTTTTGACTGGGAAGGACGGCCATGTGAGCCGTAAAATGGGCGCAAGGCGCACTTCGTTGTCATAAGTGAACAAATACCAGTTTTTCGGCCGAACCTGAAGCCGAATATTCGGTCGGACTCCACATAGAACACTGGGAGAATGTACAGTCTAGCTTGTAATCCTTCCCAAAAACACTCATTTTCCGAAAAAGTAGCTTTCATTATATCGTGTCATTGACATCTAAACTAAACAGAGTCAACATCGGCTTCATTGTTCTCCATTCCAAAATTGATCACGGTCATGTAAATGCAATTAGAGGCAACCACATCTCACCGGCGGCATAATCATGTTCCAAACTGGCATTTATTGGCACTCGCATGTTCGCCCCATCCATTGTGTGCGTTCATTTGTCTAAAGCTAATAACGCGCCATCACCTAAACATATTTGCCCTCCACCAGTCATCGCCCCATCGAGTCCAAATGTCAAACAAACTCCCACTCGGCAATCAATTGTCACTAAGGGCAAATATACCTTTTTGACAACTCCATTCAATCGTTGTCGGTCGACCTGACACACCAATTATTTCCGACGCAAGCTCTTTAGCCCTTCAGACCCGCCGACCTCGCAGTGTCTGTCAATAAATTATTTGCTCAATGTCAGACTTAAATTCAAAACGTGACACTTTCAATTTGTTTCGGGGCACTCAGCGACTCAGTGAACGCTCGCATGTGGGTGTCCAGTCAGGTCGCCGGATGTGAAGGGAAATTAGAAGCAATTTTTATCCGATTTTATTATTAAAAGCCAAACCCAATAATGAAGAGTACGGGCCAAAAAATGGAAGTGGTGCATGAATATATTTATGGCCCCTCTCTTGCTGGGAGACGGCACGTTTGATGGGTGCTTCGCCGAAAAAAAAAGTTTAGTTTCCGTGCATCTGATGGTTCCAACTGTCAGTCGGAAGCATTCCAGCCACAGCCGTGGGAAGCAACAACAAAATCTAAAATATCCTGATTACAGGTATCGGTTGTCGAACCGCAGGATATCCCACCGCCATCGCATGCCAACCGGACAACCGGGGGTAGTTGATGTGGCTGTGGCGAGTGGGGTTAGTTCTGCAGCACTGTTCGGGTTATCGGTACATATGTCAAGGCACACACACACACACCCACATGCAGATTCTCGCTTCCGATATGCAGATCCTTTCATGTGCACATGAATTCGGGTGGAGTTTGAAAATTTAGAACGCTGCGCTTTTGCACATAAAAATGTGGAGCTTGTTTTCTCCCCTTGTGGACTGCAGTTCGAATCACAGAAGGGTATACAGTACGGAATTGTTTTTCTGAAAAGTTGGGAACAGGTCTTAAGTCTTAATAGAGTGGAGAAGATTCTTCAGTAATTTGAAACGAAAGTATTGATGCCTGTGGGTCAAAAGGGGATGATGCCACTTTCTAAGAAATTTAGGATAAGGACATACGTCTCAAAATACGAAAAGTATCGGATGTGAAATTTTTACCAAATCTATCACGATGAGTTCTGTGAAAAAGTTTACTTCCTTTCGTCTAATATCACTGTCTGATGTTCCGATGAAGGTTTCGAGTACTTCGAGTGGCGCTACAGTCTGGGGTGCAGCTGGATCCCAATCAGCTTGATTCTCCAGTCAGCGTGATCTTTTTCCAGTTGTCTCCAGAGATCAACTGCAAGTTTATTGGGGTTATTTTCCCAATTTTCCGCCCTACCTCATCTGAAGTCATCTCTTGCTGCACTTTCCTGTTGAATTCAAGGACCATTCGGGACGAAACTACAGGGTGGGCCATCTAGTGTTTTTTTTTTAATCATAGATTATCTTGACTCTGACAGCTGTTTCCCTCTCAAAATCTTGACAGAAAGTCAGTATCATACTCGTACCCCCGTGGAACGAAATGACTCGCTTTACGCTTGAACAACGCAGGGAAATATTGATTGATTTCCAAAGTGTGGGCGCCGTGGCATAGTCGGTGGGTGCGTCGACTCCTATGCTCGAGGTCTAAAATTCGAATTTCAAAAAAAAAAAAACACCAAACATTTTTTCACGGCTCCACCTCTTTCGAGTTACTGACAATGCTCAAAGAGTATAACTGTCTAGAAATAGCTTCTCAATCTCCCCGTTCAGAGTCGACATTGAACAGTAGGTCCCCTCCACTCGTGAAAGAACAACAGCACGCACAACACGAGTGGCTGCTGAGAAGCTAGGCCGAGGTCCCCTCGGACTGTAGCGTCGCCATTATTATTATTATCATTACTATTATTTCCAAAGTAAGTGCTGTGTAGCCCAAACAGTGAGTTTTTTGAAAAATTTTGGTCGAAATGAAGCACTCACCGCGACTGCTGTATGCAAGTTGGTGCAAAAAGTTCATGAGACCGGTATGATAGTGAACAACACCATGGTTCTCGTCGTCGTACGGTGCGCACAGATGAGAATGTGGCTGCTGTGGTCGAGAGTGTGAGACTCAATTCACGAACATCAACTCGCCATCGATCTCAATAGCTCAATATTTCACGCATTAGCCTGACGAGAATTCTGCACAAAGATCAAGGTCCAATTGACTCAGCAATTAAGGGCGCGCGACCATCCGCTTCGTTATCGCTTCGCAGTTTGGGCCTTAGACCAGCTTAAATTGGACAACGATTTTGACCAAAAAATTAACTTTTCTGACGAGGCGCCATTTCATCTTGCTTTCAGCGGCTACATTAACAAACAAAATTCTCGCATCTGGGGCTAGGAGAAGCCGCACGTTATTGTCGATATCGAGAAGCCAATGCATCCACAGAGAGTGACAGTTTGGTGCGGGTTGTGGTGGCATCATTGGACCATTTTTCTTCGAAAATGAGGCCGTGAACAACGTTTCGATCAACGGTGGGCGTTACAGAGCCATGTTAACCAACTTTTTTTTTTACTGAAATTAAAGAAATTGATTTGGACGACCTCTGGTTCATGCAGGATGGCGCGCCATGTAGCACAGCCCATGCCAGAATCGATGATTTGCGCACCAAATTCCCAAATCGTGATATCAGCCGCCTTGGCGATATCAATTGGCCGCCTCGGAGCTGCGATTTTACCCTTTTTTGATTGTTTTTCGCGAGGAATCGTGAAGGACCGATGTTATGCCAATAATGCGGAAACGATACAAGTACTTAAGGCCAATATCATCCAAGCAATCTGTGAGCTACAGCCCGAAACCATCAACAAGGTCTTGGAATATTGAGGTGACAGAATGCGCTGCTGCGAAGCCAGCCGAGGCAGCCACTTGAGCAATGTTGTATTTTATAATTAATGGAAACTTGTATTTGGCCCACCCTGTATGTTGCCCATGTTAGTGTGGAGTGGCAGTTCTGAAAGAAACCCAATTAGCAGAATGAGAGGAGAAACCGAGTAAAACTCTGCTGGATACCTGGCTATACGGGGATAGAAGGCAATGAAATGGCCGACTCCCTAGCAAGGAAAGGATCATCGGAACCCTTCATAGGCCCTGAACCATTCTGCGCTCTAGGAGACCATCTCCTCAGAAAAGAATTCAGGGAACTGGAAAGAAGGAATCGGATAGAAACCTGGAATAACGTTCGTGGAATGAAGCGGGTCAAGAAACTCCTAGGGCAATATAACCGGAAGAGATTCGAGGCATGCATCAAAATGAGCAAGAATAACCTCCGTATCCTAACAGGCTTCCTAACGGGGCACTGTAGACTCAGTGAGCATCTAAGGAAACTAGGGGTATCAGAATAAGGTCTCTGCAGATTTTGTGGAGAATTTAATGAAATTCCAGAACACATACTGGGATTTTGTGAGGCACTAGCCCACAAAAGAAAAATCAGTCTGGGCAAGTACCTACTATCAGAAGAAGAAATGCAATCACTAGAACCATCTCTCATTCTCAGATTCCTGAAGGAAACTGGCTTAGAGAGAATACCCTTGAACAGATTTCTGCACCTATTACCCTCAATGCAACTCTGAAAAGAACTGTATTTGAGGGAAACTCGTGATAGTGCTAAGGTATTAAAAGGGGGCACAATATATCTTAAAGGTCGCGGTGCAATATACCCTCAACCATAATAATAACCCAATTAGCACTATATGCGGTTTCAAGCGACTGGATGGCGCAGTTGGTTAAGTGCCTGCCCCAAGTTCGAGGGGTCCCAGGTTCGAATTCCAGTGAAATCGAATCTGGTCCAGCCACCAATTGAGCAAGCGAAGATGATTGAACTCCCTCTCCAAACATTTCATTCCAAACAGACAGACGAGTTTTTCAGAGATAGCTAGTAGAATACAACTCATCTCTCTAACCACTGTCATCCACGACATTAAATCAACGAAAAGATGGCACATTGGCATTGAAGTAGATAGAATGGATACATTGTAAAGAGTCGAATACTGGGAAAACGCGGGTTGCGAGTTGGATTCCTTTTAATTCTGGTGACGCTACCTTGAGGTAAATAATTTACGATAAAATATCGTCATGTAACTGACGATGCTTTTAGGCAAAGCACCGTGGTCTCAACAGGGAGAGTAGAGCAAGAGTAACTCTTTAAAGAAGAATGAGGATCCCAACCAAAAAGAATTTTCTCCCTCCCTAAAGTCAGCATCATAAATGATGCAGGAGAACGTCTAGGGTATGAGCAACGATGGTACGTACTCGTATGTCTGCCATACAGCCGGTCCATAAACGCTTCTTCGGCTCCTTAAGGTGACATTATTCAGACGTAGTATTGCTTGTTGTATGAGTTTTTTTGATTTTACATTGATTATTCAGAGAAACGAAGAAATTATTCAATTGATGCCTGCATTCGCAAATTGATACGTGAATTCCTTTCTTGTTGGAGATTTCAAACGCTCTATACATCGTGCTGGCTGGAGAGGCATGTTTGGTTGAGACCCAGGTCCACTTCGGGCTGTAGCGCCCTAAGAAGACGAAGATGAAGAAAGAATGACCCATTAAGATGATTCATTTACTATTAAAGTTTCCCATCAACTTTAATTCTTAGTTTCAGTTCAGGAGAATTCAATTAACTGCCATCAAATGTTACGCATCAGTTTGTTCAGCCACCCTTACAAAATAAGCAAAAAATACAACGATTTATTGTTCTTTTGTGATAAACATACATGACTTCACTGTCGTTTTGGAGGTCCAATTATCGATGAATCTTTGCATGGGACATGCAGGTGGTAGGAGTTCAGAAATTGATTCCTTTGGCAGTCTACCAAATGTGGCTGAAAGCACATCGATAGGGACGCTTATACTCGTAGATATCAAAATACGATTTTATTAACGACGAAACGATGGCGGGTAGAGAACCTCTAGTAGAGATAGCAAAGGTTAATAAAATTCAACCCATGTTCGGACAGTGACATTCATTTCCCAAGCAGTATCAAGTGTCCCCCTGTCATTTGATCAAGTCCTTAGTTGACTTCCGAGTCAAGTTTCCTTTCCTAGTTCGCATGGAAAGGATATTAGTCTGTTGACTAAATGACCTATGACGAATGCTGTTTGATAAAAAGACACACGACCTGTATTTCCATTGACTCCCTTGTCGCAGACCAGCACACACTCCGTCCGCAAATGTACAACGAATATGCATCAGGTACTCGTTTACATCAAAGAAATTTAAGGAAAACTCTTCAAAGGAAGTAATACGTTAGAACGTTTTGCATACAACATTGTAAAGGGTTTGGCAGCCAAGGTAATCTTGGACTGGTGACCAAATATTGCCCTCAAGCAAGCAAGTCAAGCTGAACTCATGTAGATGATGAATCAGAGGGACTAGCTTTTTGGGTATTGACGGGTGGCAATATATTGGAATTGGCTCCATAAATTTCTATGGTAATTTCCATCTTCGGTACATTTCGAGCATGTAACAGTGATATTTTTGATGGAATCTCTTTGATATAGGGCCATTCAACAAGACGTGTCATTTTAAATCTGTAAAAAAGTGAAAGAGCTGAAGAGTGTAAATGTTTTCATTTAAGTCGGAGGATTTTTGAAACACTACTGGAGAACTCAGACTTAAAACTGGTCCATTGTACTGAGCCGGAAGTACAAGCTCTAATTTTTCTAAAAAAAAAATGCATTACATGCCGAATATCCGCCTCGATTCCGTCCACAAATAGTCATTTTTCTGATTAATTTTGTCATCATGTTTTGGCTTAAGTGAGATTGTTTTTCGGGGGACCAGCTCTGATATTCCCTTTTAGTGCCTGTATCGTTGGGGCTTTTTCGAAGCCTCCAAGTTTGACTAATGGAGTCTCGATTTCGAGGAATCACACGTTCAAAAATTTGTCAGGCAGTAGAGTCATTCTTTTAACAGGTACATACGTACTTATGTGGGACGTGATTTCGCCCAAAATCATTTAGTAATCGATTCACTGAAACAGTGGCAAAATCGAAAAAATTTCGCAATGAAAATGTCTAGCCAAAAGCCAAAACTCATTGTGAACAGGGATGTTGTTCCAATATTTGTCTGACGTTTCCGGAGTCCCGGCCAATGGTTTCTGTAGAAGCTGCTTAGACGAGGAGGAAGTGGAAATCATTTTACACCTTCTCTGCTCCTGTCCGGCCCTGGCATCTCCTCGACGCCTTTATCTAAGGGCCTGCTTCTTTGAAAACTTATGCGAACTCAGTGTGGTTCCCATTAGTAATCCACTACGCTTTACTACAGGCTAGAAATTGTTGCCCACTAACACCCTGTTGGATTGACCTCAGTCAGACCATGTGGCTGCACAATGGATCAATTCTGGTCTAAGTGCACACCAAAGCCATTGTTACCTACCACCTTTAGGAGTCCCACACATACAGTCAGCGTCAAAAGTGAGTGAACATTCAGTAGTCTGCTGAAGGTTTATCCACTAAATAAATATTCACCGGAATGAGGTAGAATGGACATAGATACCTACATCAAATTAAAGCTCTAAAAAAATACTATATTATCCAACAGAGGGCTAAACAAGAAACAATTGAAGAAACTTAGAAAAGTGCTAAACTTAAAAGTGCTAAAATCGGCATTCAAAAATGAGTGTATATATGGTTGTGTCATTGACTGTAAGACATAAAGGCTTGATTCCATTTGTACGTACATTTGTATAAGCGTTAAGACCGGCAGATACGAAAACTGAAAACAACGGTAAAGGCATACAAAGTAATTTTTTTCAAACAGGACATTTTTTTATGTCTTGTGTTCACTCACTTTTGACGCTTGTTTTTTACCCCATTTTTAATTTGAACTAAATTAATTACTTTATGGTTACGGTTATGTTAAATAAAACTAAGCTTATTTTGAAGTATGATTTCAGACCTTTTATTTGAGCCATCAATGCCAGGCGTAGACCATTCGAGTCAATTTTAATTTAGAGGAATATCTTTCAGCTAATGACTGTCTGACGCACATTTTTCAAATGTCTGCCGTGGCTTATCTGGGTGGCACGCATCCGAAAAATAAAATTTTCGATGACTCAGGTGCATAAATCAGGCTGAATATGACCGATAGTATGGGTTGAGTCGTCTTCGAGGATAGTTCTGGTTTGTGGCTTATTCGCATAGACCTGCGACTCCAAGAAAAAAGAAAAGTCTAACGGGGTCAAATCACACGATCTCGGTGGTCAGTTCACTCTCGAATCGCTCGTGCACAATTTCCTGTGCGGCATGAGCTGTATGGCACGCAGCGCCGTCCTCTTGAGACCATATGTCGTTGGTGTTCATATCATCTAATTCAGGCCAAAACACGTTGGAACTGATGGACCTATAGCGCTCACCGTTGACCGTAATGGCCTGACCAACGTAGTTCTCTTGACGCCGACAGCCCAAAATCCACACCAAACAGTGATTTTTTGGGGATGCATTGGACGCTCTTGTATCTCATGTGGATTGTTATCGTCCCAAATTCGACACTTTTGTTTATTGACGTACCCATTCATTCAGAAATGCGCCTCATCGCTCAAGATGATTTTTCGATGAAAATTAGGGTCAGTTTCCAACTGCTCCAGAGCGCATTCAGCGAACACGCGTCGTTGTCTATGGTCGTCTCGTTTACTTTCAGCTCCTGGGTCAGTTGAATTTTTATGGGTACAAGTCACCACGCAAAATTCACCAAGTTGTGGTCTTTGAAAGGCCGAGTTCTTGTGAGCGACGCGAGATTGACTGCCTCTGATTCTTCTGCACACTCTCACGGACAGCGGCGATGTTTTCGGGTTTTCGGCAGACCTTTCGTTTCATCGACGTACGAGTACGAGTGTTGATTTATTGTTTACTGAACCAGTGGACTCAAATATATCCGCCACACTGCGAATAGTCCTCTTGATAGGTCGACTATGGCGATCGTAAAATGGGCAAAACGCGAGGAACGTTGCCCGAACAGAACACCCATTTTGATAAAACACTTTTATTATTTCAACGTATTGTATGTCCATCCATAATAATTTGGACAGACTGAATAACTGACAGCCAATTTTACAGATGTAGCTTCAACAATATGGCCGCTATTTTTTTTTTTATTTTTTCGGAGGATTTTTGAAACATTGTGCTGGAGCACTGAGACTCAAAACTGGTCTATTGTACTGCCAGGTAGCAACCTACTCCAGTGCCGTTACTTTGATCGCAACGGCAAATGGTGACTGGACCAGATTCGATTTCACAGGAATTTGAACCTGGGACCCCTCTAACTTGGGGCAGGCACTTAACCAACTGCGCCATCCAGTCTTTTTGACAGATGCTATAGTCCGAGATGAACGTGGGGCTAAACTTTGGGTCTTTAAGAGCGAGATATTTGGTTAGCCATGGTGACGATTGGCCACTTGGATCCTTTTTTCAGTTTCCTTCTCAACCAGCACCAAAAGAAGGAATGAGCTACTCCATCTCATTGTAGTCAAAAATTAAAGAGCTAAATCATTTTTAATAAAATTCGCTTACTTCGAAATTGCTGACCACCTTGCTCTACACAATTCTGACAAATTGGTAAAAATACACAATTCTACCCCAAAATGCTATTACAAGTTACAATAGTTACATTAAAACAAACAGCACCGCCTTCCCGCTAAGTGTCTAAATATGAAGTCGAAAAGTCCACCCCCTGCTCAGTAAGTGCTTTGCTAACAATTTGCATTTCCCAAAGACACCATTCATTTCGAACATGGTTCCCCTTTCTAAAGCCCAACCCTCAATGTGGACTCTCACACCTAATGACAAAAACCACCACAGGATCATCCGATGATGACTCTCATCCATTACGACTACTTTTGCTGCATTCGAATGGATCAAGTTCGCTCAAGACCATTCCACACAGAGCCCACCAAAGAAAACCTCATTTGCCCAACTTCACAAATGTAGATGTACGCATCGACCCGCCCAGCAGTGACCTGACTGACTCCTGAACTCAATAGTCGTTGCAAAACAAAATAATTTCATTTTATTACAATGCAACTGTCGTTGAGCACAGAAACTTTCGCCTCAAATCGCAAACTACTGCGAAAAGTCGTCTTAGTAGCGACCGCCTGCGTTACCGGCAAGAGCACCCGCCACAGTCCCGACCGAAGAGGAGCAAAAAAAAATTCCCGACGAAGTTTATTGAAAATATAAGAGCGACCAAAAGTTGAACATTCCTTATTCGATGGGAATCGGTTTTTTCCCCGACTCAGCTTTTATCTACTGTACGCTGTTTCCTCTCGGTTTAGAGTGCATCTCGCAGTTTGGGAAAAGTTTTGAGATTTAAAAACAAAAAGCCATCGGAATGGCAGATCAGCGACGAGGCTAAGACGGAGGTAGAGCGACTCCGCCCTTTCACCATCTAGTCCTGCGTATTTTTCTGGAGTAACCTATAAAACTGCCAGTAGTCAGAATGAGGGACTGATTTATTGGCATTCGTGCCTGGTAACCTCACTCGCAGAGTTCGCGGCGAAACTCGCAAGAAATTTCGAATTATTGCAGTTTTTACCATCGCCATCCGGATGCCCACTCACTCCCTGCTCCCTGGACCAGCGGACTAACTTCGGTCGAATGAATTGATTTCGCTGGAGCTGCGAGGAGTGCAGTGCATTCCGGGTGTCAGTGGATGAGTGGAAGATACATTCTGCTATCTCGCTGTGTGCGCTGCCGGATGTGACAGACGAAAACAATGTGTTATGTTGCTTGTTGGTTGCATGCATAGCTGTCCTCTTTTTCTGATAACGTATGGGCACTTAGTCGGAATTAATTGGTTTCAGGTAATGGAAGATGGTCGGATCTTTCGTGGGGTGTCATCATATTTTTGAATTAAACGAACGCATGGTGGGTTCAGGGGGTGGCAGTTTTTTTTTCGAAATACTGGGTGCAGTGAGTGGTTTAATTATTCATACAGCGTGCTGACTTATGTACGGACACTGATGACGGAAGTTTATGGCGGTGGCTCTATTCAGATGCAACAAATATACGAGCTACTGGAGCATTTAATAGTTCCTTCAAATTACCTCAATTTCTTCATCATACCAACCTTCAAGTGAATAAAACTGAGGAGCAGGTGCAACGAGGAATGTTGTTCGGAGAACGACTGGATAGCACAGTTAACCAAGTGCCTGCTCCAAGTTAGAGGGGTTCCAGGTTCGAATCCCAATGAAATCGAATCTGATCCAGTCATCATTTGCCGTTGGGATCAAATTAACGAGACTGAAGTAGGTTGTTAAATGGCAGTACAATGGACCAGTTTTGAGTCTGAGTGCTCCAGTACAGTAGTGTTTCAAAAATATACCGAAAAAAAACAAAAAAAAATTGTTAGGAAAGTGGTCATATTGTTAAACGATTAACGTTTAAAATTAAGAAACAATTTGCTACAAAGGTTTTTAGATTCAGTATAAGGACGGGCAACTTAAATGGCACGGAAATCGCGGGCATCGTGTGAAAAATTTAAGTCCGATTTACACAATTTTGAAGCCCAATCAAGGACAACTTCATAAAACAGAATGTGCGATAATACTAACGTGCAATCACTCGACAAAGGATTACCAGCGAGGCATATTGGTGTTACGACATTTTCCTCTTTAGTCAAACACCTCTCCTCCCTTATCTCTGTCAATTCGTTTGCAAAATTATGAGGTACCCCAGGAGTATAGACTCAAACAAATTATATTTCAACGACATATCAAAGACGTATAAGCGAACTAACAAATTGTATATAAAAGACTACGTAGTTGTTGTACATCACCTGGCAAAGGAAGAAGTGGGAAAAGTTTGAAGGGCCATTTAGATGTTTTCATGAAATGGGGCTGACCATAAACCTTACGTGGCTGTATCAAAGTTGAAGTTCGCAATTCTTAACACCACAAATTGAGTCAATTTCGGTATAAACTCTGCAGACTTTAACAGGTTTCAATAGCTTCAAAAAGATCCCCCATAAGAGTGCGAACATTATTTGAAGTAGTTTTGTAGTTCTTTTCTAGGGAAATTCATGAGTTCGCATGGATATGCCACAAGTGGTAGTTAAAGAGCGTACATGTCCATACAATGGAGCGATCTCAATAGAAGCAAATAATAGAAATTGGGGTTTGAGTTTGTTGCAATAATCGAGTCCAAAAATTGTAGGTATCAAAACTGAGACAAAAAGTTGTAGCGCATACACGCATATACATTGACAGCTGGCAGTGAGTAATCATCGAACTCGCATGTAATCGGAAAGAGCTTAGTGAACAAAAAGTGTTTTGCCGCGTAAATCTGTTTGTTTTTTCAAACTTGCAGTTAAACAAAATCAAATAATTAGCTTAATTATTTGTATCATTTAAACACAAACGTACATGTGCACATTTTATTCGCGCTTGCCGGTAATAGTTGTGTTGTTGTTTTTGGTATGCGAATAATTGAATGATTGAGGCAATGATGTTTCGATGACGATCGTAGTGTCTGCTTGTCTGATTGTTTGGGCTAATCTCCGAAACGGCTGGACCGATTTCAATGAAACTTTGCAGGCATGAAGAGGAGGTTGTCAAGAGTGACTTGACTTGACTTGACTTGGGCTTTTTTATGCGTTTTTGGTTTGCAAGAATTCAAGTTATGCAACCTATGTCATTATTCAGAGTTTCATATTCACCATTTCTAGTAGCGAAAGTAGACGACACATAGTCACCTGAAGTCACGAATGTGCAAGTTCTAAGAGACGACGTGAGCCAACCTCAACATTTAATTA
Source organism: Myathropa florea (assembly GCA_930367185.1). Lineage (NCBI taxonomy): Eukaryota > Metazoa > Arthropoda > Insecta > Diptera > Syrphidae > Myathropa > Myathropa florea. The sequence continues at coordinate 123,841,414 of OV884002.1, read as the reverse complement.
TTACTTTACCATACGAGTTCATGACACAATATGAACTCTTATTTCATTCCTTAACACCTTAAATCTTATCATTGTCGACTCAGTAATTGCAACTCCTAAAAAAAATGGTGACTCGATAAGTTTTTATCGAGTTGCAATTACTGAGTCAACAAGGGTAAGATTCAAGGTGTTGTTTTTATCGAAAAGTTGCACCTATCGTGGTTTGATTTTATTGCGGTCGCGCTGCATAAGCTAAATGACTAAATGAAGAAGAGCGTGTGGAGAAAACGCCTTTTAATAAATTTTGACTGAATATTTTGCAATTTTATACGACAGTTTCCGTTGCTCTACTTAAAAGCTTAACTAATTTACTAAGAACTACAAAAAAGGAGGCACGATTTCGTTCGCTAGCAAGTAGTCGACTAACTCTGCTTAGCGTCCGGTATAAGATTTTTCAGTCGTAATAAGCCTGAGCCCATCAGGCAATGCAGAATGACGATGACAAACTCTTGCTGCTCCAGGAAGGTTGAAGTGACGAACCAACCCAAATCTTCATTAGCAAAAATTGTTAAACAATCGGAAAGCGGAATATTTTGAAAGTGGATTTTCGGGTAAAGCAGACATGTTTTCATCTCAAATCGCTGCATTTTCGGCATACGAATATTTTCTTCATTTGCTGTTGATCGTTTAACGAATAACACCTCATGCCCGTTGCGTGGCATTTTTGATCATGAAACAATCATCATCATCAACATTTTCAGTGACTCACGTGTTCCACTAAAGGGGTCCCGGGGGCAATGCAAAAACGTAAGATCTCCAGGCCACTCGATCCTCCGCCATCGACTCTAACTCATCGGGAGCTATGCCTAAGCGCAACCAGGCAAGTTTTCGGGCTTGGTCCAACCATCTCGTCCTGGGTCTGCCAAGCGGTCGCTTACTTGATGGAATCGCATTCAAGGCACGCCTCGGAAGTCGTAATGATTGTTGGACTAAATGCACTCATCGAACATGTCAAATGAATGTCAATGATGTGAATACATTTTTCCTTCTTCTTCTGTCGTGTTTTATTTTAGTTACCACTGAAATCATTGCTCACCAATATCAATGACGGGGACATTTGTGCCACATGATCAAACCATCGAAGTACAGCCATTTCTCTTCGAAGAAACAGCTGCCCAACACGAGTCTCGGTGGTATCTCTCACAATCATTTCAACCTCCAAAGGCCTAGCAACAACATACACAGAAGAGGCATGAGCAGTGATTGCGTATGATATAGGGTACATACAGTCAAAATCGCTTATAACGAAAAAATTCTTAGGTATATATCGTTTACAACGAGCAAATTCGTCATTCCCTTCAAGGTCGTTATAACCGATTTTGACTGTATATTGAAGAGTTTTTTCTTGAGTTAAATGAATTTGAATAGAGATACAAAGGATGTTCGATAAGTCAGTGACTTTGAAATAAAATATTTTTTTTTTTTTTTTTTCAAAATTGAATTTATTTTTCAACATAGTCGCCTTTCAGCTTAATACACTTTTCCTAAAGACATTTCAACTTAACCCTTAAAAATTTCTCAAGTAGAGGCGTTCTTGTATTTTCTGAACCACTTTCGACTAAAGAAATCCACTGTTCTGATTTTTCATTAGCTTCTGGTGTGTAGTGGTGTATCCAGGATTCACAAACTGTAACAAAATGCCATAAAAGTTCACTTGAATTGCGCTCGAAGAGTTCAAAGTTCTGTTCTAAAATCTTTCACTTGAGTCCGTTCTTCGTCTACCATCAGTAAATGCAGCACCCACTTTGCCGATATTTTTAAGGTTCCGTCTACAAAAACGGAACCTTTATAATTTCGGTGTGTCCGTCCGTCCGTCCGTCCGTCGTGTCTGTCACACTTTTTTATCTCCGAAGTTTATGAAGATATCGGCATGAAATTTTGGAATTAGGTACTTCAGACCTAGATGTCATTTGCTATGCAGCGATTTTAAAAAGTGGGGCCATTTGGGGGTGGCTCCAGTACAGGTGAAGTTGACATTAATTTTGAAAAATTGTCGCACCCCATCGAAATATATATCAATCGACAGGTCTTTCGAAATGAGGTGGAGGTTTCGTTCAACACTTTTTTATCCAAAATACCGTTTGGAAAATATGGAGCTCCAAAGTTTTAAATGCGTCCCCCCCTGCCATTTCTAAACCAAAGTGTTTAAAAATCTGAAAAAATCACAAAAACTTGGCTTCATTGAGTACTTTCATTTAAAACCATTGCGAGCATTCTGGCCTTAATGGTTTTGGAGATATTGGCCAAAAACGGTCAATCATCGACATGCGAATTTTTAAGATCTGAAAACGCAGTTTTGAAGACATTAATGTAAGCATTAAGAAATGATAAATTTCAAAATATCGATTTATGTTGAAATTTTGAGATATCTAAGATTTAAAATGAAAACAATTTCATTTCCACACATAATTTCATGCTGTGTTCGGCCACTCTATTCGTTGCTGAGCGTTATCTTTTCGATCTCACCCCTAAATGCCCAACAGAAATGAATACACACACACCGCAGGCATGAGCAGTGATTGGGTATGTATATGATGGAAGGGATTTTTTGTGTTGGATAAACTTGGATAGAGATATAGGTATATGTAGGGATGAACGTTTGTTTTTTTCGGATGTATAAATGTATGAATGAATAGTTGATTTGAGTTGAAGTTAGAAGAAAATTCAACTGAAATAGTTTCGAAACGTCGTTTGATCTTCAGAAATCATCCATCAATATTATGCGACGGAACCTTACCCGTGCGAGTACAACTCGCACTTGCCCAGTTTATTTTATGTCCATTTAGCCATGCAGGATTTGATGCGGTATAATTTAAAATTGCTTCGATCTTTACTATCTCACGAATCTTAACCCGCGAACATGCAACACAACATTATGAACTTTGATGACCATTTCTTCATTGTGACGTCATTCGGATTTTTTTATTTTTTGCCACGCAGGCACAATGGACCAAAACTGTTGGTCTAAGGGCAAGGGCACCCTTTAACCTACCTACCTATCTTCGCCAAGCGAGTACAACTCGCACTTTTCCAAGTTATTGTAGAAGAATGAGTCCTTTGCATGTGAATGGTCGCTTTCCGATCTCTGAATCTGTATTTTAAATTCACACCCGTAGATAAGTCCAATTGAATTGAAATTTGAAGCAAATACAATTCTTCAAAAATCCATCCCCAAAATTCTTTACAGAACTCAAGCAATAACTCCACCACCATAAGATACACAAGGCTCATGACCACAAGATAATTCTAATCAATATTCCGCGTAAGAGGATTGCCATTGAATTTCTAGAAAATAGAAAAGCACTTTGAAATGTTCAAAACAGAAGTTTCGTATCAACGGATAGGCATCAGCCGGTGATAAGTATCTAGATAGAGTTGAATACGAAATAATCACTGTGCCAACTGTTCAGTTTCCTATTTTCGATTTCAGTACACTTCGCTACGTTTGATTGAATAGTGAAATGCTGAAATGGTCTCCTCTTTGTCGCTCAACCAATTTTGTATCTATTGTGCTTCCCGCATTCGAAATCCGTTGAACTGAACTAAGTCTTAAAATTTAATGAACGAACAAGGTTTACCATTTGAATACACAATCAAAGGGAAGGTATCTTTCATTAGAGTGCGATAGTGTTTGAAACGACGTGGCGTACAGCATAATCGCTTGGTGGTGTAACGTTTGAGGGGAGGGAGTGCTTTAATTTATTTGTGAATCACCTATTTTGGAGTGGATTAGAGATTTTGTATTTAGTTTCAATGGGTATTCAGTAATCTAGGGGAGGCACCGAGTACAGGTGAAGTTTCGAGAGTTTATGTGTTACTTGAATCTGGCAAGGTACTGACTTTAGGTTTGAACGAGGAAGTCTTGAGGATGGCTTACAAATTCTATGATTTTCATTTATTTTTGAAGTTTGGTGGCAGTGGGAAAATAATCTTACGGGGAAAGTTTGCTTCATTTTCGGTCACAAAACGGCCCAATGCTACGAAAATTGATTGAAACCATAGTTTAATTTTCCACTAGCTTGAAAGTCCCTTCTTCTTCTTAGGGCGCTGCAGTCCGAGGTGGACCTGGGCCTCACCAAACATGCCTCTCCAGCCAGCACGATCTTTCGCCGACTGTCTCCAGTTTCGCACACCAAGCCGGCCGAAATCCCCGGTGACGTGTGTGTGCCACGTGGATGCCCTCTGTTGCGTTGTCCCACAGGCTCAGAGTCGAAGACTCCTCAGGCTCGAGTTAAGTTGTCCATACGCTCTACATGGCCTAGGCATCTTAGGCGTTGGATCCGTAGATGCCTGGCTAGACTCATGTCGCTGTACAGCCCATATAGTTCGTGGTTGAACCTTCTCCTCCAAATGCCATCAACGCAAACAGGACCAAAGATCGCGCGCAGAACTTTTCTCTTGAAAAGACCACGAGACTGTTCATCCGCTTGGGATATTGTCCATGCCTCTGCACCGTAAAGCAGGACTGGGAAGATCAAGGTTTTATACAAGGTCAACTTGGTCTTCCGAGAGAGGGCTCTGCTACTCAATTGCCTTTTGAGCCCAAAAAAACAGCGGTTGGCAAGAGTTATTCTGCGTTTGATCTCGGTACTGATGTTGTTTGTACTGTTTACCGCGGAGCCAAGGTAGACGAAGTCATTTACTACCTCAAAGTGAAAGCTGTCTATGGTGACGTTCTGGCCAAGTCGTTGATGTTGTGCGTCCTTTCTCGATGACAGCATACACTTGGTTTTGCCCTCGTTTACCGCCAGACCCATTTTAGCCGCTTCCGTTTCAATGCCAGCAAACGCATCATTGACGGCTCGCTGTGTTCGCCCAATTATGTCAATGTCATCCGCGTAAGCTAGCAGTTAAACAGACTTTTGGAAGATCGTGCCTCTTGTGTTGGCCAGTGAGTTTTGAACGATCTTCTCAAGAACGATGTTAAAAACCTCACATGACAGCGCATCGCCTTCTTTGAAACCTTTTTTGACATTGAAGGTCTGGGTGAGTTCGTTGCCGACCTTGATGGAGCAGCGAGAGTTCTCCATCGTCATCCTGCTCAGTCTGAGGAGCTTGGCATGAATGTCAGAACTAGACATGGCGCTGTAAAGCTCGTCTCTATGCACGCTGTCATATGCGACCTTGAAATCGATAAACAGGTGGTGAGTGTCGATCTACATTTCTTGGGTCTTCTCCAGGATCTGCCGCAGTGTGAAGATTTGATCGATGGTGGATTTCCCGGGCCTGAAACCACACTGATAAGGACCTATCAGTTTGGTGACGAATGGTTTCAAGCGTTCACACAAAACAGTAGAGAAGATCTTATAGGCGATGTTAAGGAGACCTATCCCTCAATAGTATACGACTGGATGACGCAGTTGTTTAAGTGCCTGCCCCAAGTTCTAGGGGTCCCAGGGTCGAATCCCAGTGAAATCGAATCTGGTCCAGTCACCATTTGCCGTTGGGATCAAATTAACGGCACTGGAGTAGGTTGCTACCTGGCAGTACAATGAACCAGTTTTGAGTCTGAGTGCTCCAGTAGTGTCTCAAAAATCCTTCGAAAAAAAAAAATCCCTCAATAGTCGGCGCAGTCAAAGTGGTCTCCTTTCTTGTGGATCGGGCAAACGATGCTGAGATTCCACTCATCGGGCATGCTTTCCTCCGACCATATCTTACAGATGAGCTGGTGCATGCGCCCTACCAGATCATCTCCAGTTGCTTTAAACATTTCAGCAGGCAGACTATCTGCACCAGCAGCTTTGTTAGACTTCAGTCTCGATATCGCTATCTTGACTTCGTCTAGATTGGGGGGACGGTATTTTCTTCTGTCATCGTCCGTTGTGTTGAGTGGAACATTCTGCCTGACAGCGGTATTTGTGTCCTTATCGCCGTTTAACAGTCTGCAGAAATAATTCTTCCAATTCTCCGTATCGTCGGCGACTCCACTACAAGTTGTCCATCCTCGTCCCAGCAGGCTTCTGTCCGAACTTTACACCCATTTGATAGCAGTTTCATCCTCTGGTAAAACTTTCGGACATCATTCCTGACATAACACCTCTCCATCTCCTCGATCACGCGCTTCTCGTGCTCTTTCTTTTTTTTTCCTGAGAAGCCGGTTCTCTTCCCTTCGTTTCTGTTCGTAGAGCTTACGAACAGCTCTCGTGGTTCGATGCAGCGTTGCCCGGTAGGCTTCTTGTTTTGCTGCATGAGCCTGCCTACACCCGTGGCGGTGTTTGAAAACCCAGCACATCAGTAGTGGCTTCTCTGATGGCTCTTTGACAACGTTTCCATTCCTCGTCTATTGTTAGTGTACGCGACGTCGAACTTTCGGAGATTTTCAGGGAGACTCGCTCGGCAAAGTTCCTGGCAGTCTGTTGAGATTGTATTTTCAAAAATTTAAAAGGAAATGCAGTTTTTAACCACACCCACCTCAGACTAAATTAAGCCTATTCCCAAACATTTTGCACCGAATTTTGTACAAGAACTCCTACATGTTATTAGGTCAATTAAAAAAAAAAATAAACTGAGACACGCACATCACCATTCATCTACCACTCGGGTGCTGGAAATTAATGAACAGGATCGTGTTATTAAAACAAAACCTGTTTTAATAGTGAGAATAACCCATTTATCTCCCATTTATTTTGGAAGATAAAGGTAAAGAAACAAAACTGTCACATCTGGGGTTCCGAAAATCCAGGACAGATAGTGGAGCAAACTTTCCAACCACAACGAGTGGTAATTTAGTTAGCGATGTCATTGGGCCATATTTTTTGCGAAAATTATGTTAATTTTTTTGTAAGACTGATACTCTGAAAGTGAGACTCAACTAACCTGTATGCCACTATTTATGGACACAGTCTTGTGATTCAATGGTTAAGTACATTCTTCATTGTGAATGGTTCAGTGCTTGTTATTTACCAAAATCAATCCTTCACCTGGCAGGATTTGCGATCCGTAACTAAAAATTCAATGCAATCTGTGCCATATTCATCGTTATTTTTCAAAAAGTCGAAAGAAAAGATATCGAGCAAGGATAACTTAAAACAGTTATCCTTCATACATCATATCAGAAAGTACTTGTTCTTTCCCAATTTTGAAAAACCATGACTTACATAACCACGGAACTTGAACTAATTAAGTACGACTTTAATTAATTCAACGATACGCACATTTTCGAACAGCCACTGCCGAAGCAGATGTCCTCGCAGTCCTTCAAACATAGAGAGCCCTCCAAATGAATAAGTACTAATTGAAAATATTGATTAACTGATATTCATTTAGACCTCCTTTCGTGTGTTTTCAACTTGCTTGCCATAACCCATTTCCGATTCGCATCGGAACACATACTCACGTGTCTGCAAACAATTTTAAACGGCAGTGAGGACTGTAAACAGGATGTCGGTATCGATTTCCACTGGTAAACATGCTCGTGTCCTGTTTTTGAACTCACGCGTTACAACAGCCAATCATACGCACTTTTGAGTTTGGTTCATTAAAGTTTTCAAGTCGTGATTATTGGTGGGAGAAGCAAGCAAATGCGCACACATTTTCATTCGCAATTAGGGCATGGGGAAGATGGTAATTGGTGTATTCGTGGAATGGATCGGTTGAGTGTACGACTTCTTTGTCGAAAAAGTAACTCCCTCCCATGGTCTGTGTTGCTGACATTCAGATGTGTTTTCGTGAGTCCTGCACGCCAGCGTGAACGCAATGTTTTCCTGCCTTCACATGCGATAGCTTCATCTCTCGAAAGCGTCATTGAATCAATATCCTAACAAGTTGGGCCTTCGCATGAGATCTTGAATTCAAATTTGTCCCCAAGATTTTACTCCTTCCGACCACTTAAATTGATGCCCCAAACTTTCCATTTGTCTGCACAAACTCCACTGACAGATGAATGCAGTTGACTCTCCCGGAGTGTAAGCCCCCTTTGAACTTAAATTGAAACTTAAACCAACAAAGATCCAGCACTCAAAGAGCTTCGAAACTTATTGCAGATCAGGAGTGAAACTGACCCACTGAGCCAGAGTAGTTTCGTCCGAGGCACACAACCCGGCCAACCCGGATTGAGTTACATTTATCCGCAAACTTTGTCCAGAACTAATTAAAGTAATTACTTAAGCACCCTTTTCCAAAAGCCATTAATGCTATGTTTACGTAAATCTCATCGTCCTTGTTGTCCCAGCCCCGTTGCAACTACCAAAATGAATTTGCACCGACAAACAGTTGAATCGCATCGCAACGCACACTAGTACAGCAGATATCCGAGTGTACTCTGTGTGGTGTATATGGCATCTCTTCTCTGTCACACTTCTCTCCCTCTCTCCCTCCCAGTCATAGTGTGTGCTGTCTTGATGTTTTGCCTCGGATAACTCTGACAGGATTTAATGTTTCTAATTGTAGATGTGGGGCATAGCAGTACATTTTAATTTTTCCCCTTTCCCAGAGAATCAACCCCGGCTGCAGCAGTGGCAACCAAACAGAAAGGACTAAGAACGCACAGCAACAAACCGCAAGAAAAAAAGGAAAGCATATGCACAAACGACGGGGACCGACGACGATAACGACGAGGATGACGACGACAAATAATTTCGCTGAAAAGGAAGACATGGCCCCGAGTAATTATACCATAAGTTGTAATTTTGTTTGTGCTCAACCGGCAGCCGCCCACTGGCTGGTCTGTTTCTGCCGCATCCTCCGAAGCCAGAGCGAAGGCAAATGCAAAGTTTAGCGGTAGTCGCATTTCCTTTGAAAATGATGATGTTACTGGAGCTGTAGCTGGAGCTCGATGTGAAACTGGAACTCGAGCGCCCTCCCTTTGCAGTGACGTACTTCACTGTGCATTGCGTTTTCACACAGAGAATGGTCCACTGTGCGCGTTATCGTGGAAACTTTCCACAGTCATCGTCATCCTCGTTGTAGATGTACGTAGTTGTAGTCATCCTCGTCCTCGTCGTCGTCGTAGTCGTGGTAGTTGTCTTGAAATCGCAGTCGAATGATACAAGGTCCTCGGTGGTACACACAACTTAAATGGATTACCGAACGGATACGACAGAAAACAGCGGAACTATTTCCAATTTGCAAACGGAAACAATTTCCTGATTAAAGATGTGTTGTATAGCAAACTGTGTACTAAGCCTTATTATTGAGGTTACACCGCCGCAGGAGGCAGTGCCAGAAAATTTACCGAGCGCACAGCCCAGTCTTACGGCAGGCAAAACAGCAAAACGGCACACCAGACATTTTGCATCGCATTGCGCCCCGAGACCCTTATGTGTGCTGGTCGTTAGAAATTTAAAACTTATTAGGGGCGAAGGGGACGTTTGATGTTAAATGATAAACGCATATTAGGGCCGTAATTTAAACCGTTTAAGGAACTTATGGGAGTACACCCTAATAAAGATGTGTCTCAACTTAATGGCGAATGTGCTGTGCTTTCGGGGAGGATACGTTGTTAAACGCTTCGTATCCAATTGGGTCATTTGGCTAAATTGCTTTTATGATTCACCCCAACTTGGAGTGCTGGTACATGGCACACACAGACCAGTAAATGAGACAGAACGGACAGTGTTGTGAGGAGAGGGACTCCACAAATATCCTTAATTATGAAGGCCAACAAGCAATTACGAGTGTATTGGCTTTGCGCATTGTACCAAATCCTCATGCGGGTTATCTATTTTCAATTTCGCTTGGTCCCTAGCGTAAGGACGCGTGGATGGGAATGGAATGGATGGCGTTTCTGAAGAAATGGAGATTAAGAAGAAGGACGACCGAGCAAATAACTCTAAAGCATTAAGCCAGAAAAGAGATTAAGCGGAGAATGCCGGGAAAGCGTCAAATTGAGATCAGATTTGTCACTTCGGGTGGTCTGACTGATGGGAAATTGGCAACAAACTTTCCTTTAGTTTGTTTAATTAGACTGGGTAAAGTGTGGGTTGTCTAGAAATTTCTGAAATTATGAACAGAAATTTTACTTCGTTTAGTACTTTTTGCTTCAGCATTACTTCATTTGAGACGATTCCATTCAACACACAATGAATTAGGACGGATGAATGGGAAAGACGTTTAAGAGTCTGGAAGGAAAAAGTCATGAGGTTGTGTTTACTTGAGTTAACTTTGCAGGCATTGAAACGGAAGCGGCTAAAATGGGTCTGGCGGTAAACGAGGGCAAAGCCAAGTATATGCTGTCATCGAGAAAGGACGCACAACATCGACGACTTGGCCAGAACGTCAGCATAGGCAGATATAACTTTGAGGTAGTTAAGGACTTCGTCTACCTCGGCTCCGCAGTAAACAGTACAAACAACATCAGTACCGAGATCAAACGCAGAGTAAGTCTTGCCAACCGCTGATTTTTTGGGCTCAAAAGGCAATTGAGTATTAAAGCCCTCTCTCGGAAGACCAAGCTGACTCTATACAAGACCTGGATCATCCCAATCCTGCTTTACGGTGCAGAGGCATGGACAATATCCCAAGCGAATGAACAGTCTCTTGGTCTTTTCAAGAGAAAAGTTCTGCGCGCGATCTCTGGTCCTATTTGCGTTGATGGCATTTGGAGGAGAAGGTTCAATCACGAACTATATATCGTCTACGGATCCAACGCCTAAGATGGTTAGGCCATGTAAAGCGTATGGACAACTTAGCTCCGGCCCGAAGAGTCTTCGACTCTGAGCCTGTGGCACAACGCAACAGAGGACGTCCATGTTCAAGGTGGCGCACACAAGTCGAGGGGGATGCTTACGCCGGTGGGCGCCGTGGCGTAGTGCTTACGTCGAGGTCTTCAAAACTGCGTTTTCAGATCTTCAAAATTCGTATTTCCATGGTTGACCGTTTTTGGCCAATATTTCGAAAACTAGTATGGCCAGAATGCTTGAAATTGTTTTTAAGAAAAGTACTCAATGAAGCTAAGTTTTTGTGATTTTTTCAGATTTTTAAAGAATGTGGTGCAGAAACAGCATGGGGGCGCTTAAAAAAAAAAGTTTGGAGGTCCATTTTTTTCAAATAGAACTTTGCATCAAAAACTGTCTGTCGATTGATATATCACTCAAGGGGGTGCGTTAATGTTTCAAAATTAATGGCAACTTCACCTGTACTGGAGCCACCCTCAAATGGCCCCAAATTTTAAATTTGGGTGCATAGGCAATGACATCTAAGCCTGAAATACCTAATTCCAAAATTTCATGCCGATATCTTTATAAACTTCGGAGATAAAAAAGTGTGACTGAGATGACGGACGGATGGACGGACGGACACACCGAAATTATAAAGGTTCCGTTTTTGTAGACGGAACCTTAAAAACAAGAAATTTAACTAAACTAAATAGTCTTTGCAAAACACATCTCTAAGCTTTCAAAAACTGAGTCTATTATTGCCCCCGACCTCAAAACATTCTCGAAAAACTTCCACGATTTAAAATGTTGCATGTGCAATAAACTACTTTCATGACATTTTAAAATTCCACTTAAATGTTGCCAGTCTGTAATAAGCCAACTTCTCTCATTCACTTATGTTTTAAGCCGTCACCAAAGACCTTATTTGATACAGATCGATTATAGTGACACAAATATAATATTAAACTATTTTTTAAATATGTTTAATGTATATAAAAAAAATGTGAATTCCATTTAATCCAACTCTCAAATAACCCCCATCGAACACATGAGTCCTAAATGATGCTCGTTACTTGATATTCATTCAATTGCTTCATTCAAAAATTCATAACGATATGAAACCCTCGCCCTCGGCGTGTGAGTGTAACTATCAACTGACTGAGTTTTTATTTTTATATATTCGCCTGTCCTTCAAATAAATGTTCTCAATGAACTCAATGCTTTAATTATTTCCATGAATTTCTACTTGAATGCAAAAAAAAACTGAGCAAACAGTTTTTTGTTTGCTAAAATTGAAAATAAAGCTTTCTGCCACTCCCGCTGCAGAAAAGTTTATTTTTGAGGGTGTTTTTAACAGGTACTCCTCATCTTTTGTTACATTTTTTATATTTTCTAAGGTTTTTTTTTACACAACAGAGTGGGGTAGACTCCACAGGCAACAAAGTTTGCATTATATTTTTCGCCAGTAATTCGTTGAGTGCGACCGCAACTCCTTTGAATTTGGATTCGGAGTTCCTATGATTTTTGAATTGGATTTCTGTCCCACCAGAGGATTTGCAGAGAGTTAGAGGTTGAATTGAACACAACTTATCAGAATTTTCTTCTTTCACCACCCTGCTATTGCCAGACAAGCAGCTGAATTATTTCGGTTAACATTCTAAACGAATTTATTTCAATATGACCCTCCGCAGCTTTTTGGAGATATTACCGCCACACACTGGTCCGGGAACCACATCAACGCCAATTAATTTGAACAAGACATTTCGAGTGCACCCTGTCCCAAGCAAATAAATAAAAGTCAAACGACCGTAATGTACACCATGGACAAACGATGTTTTCATAGCTAGACCACAAGTACGGCCGAAGTAAGTACCCACAAAAGTTTTATCACGTGCGTGCTAATTGACCAAATCAAACCGTCTGAGGCGCCTGTTCGCAGACATTCCATCCGCTCCTCTCAGTTCGCCGTGATTAACCATCTGAAACCGATTACCTCTTGGCAGTATGATGCATTTGAAGCATTTCTGGATGTTACTCCTTATAACTGGAGTCAGTGCGGCCGAATCAGGAGTCCTGTCACGTAAACGACGATACCTCTCATTTCCAGAAGGATCATCATTTGCGGTGGGTTGCCCCATTCAATTGACATTTTCCCAAAGAGGATGAATGGGTTCCTTTCGATTGCAGGCCTCGGTTTGCATGACCATCGGAGTGATTGGCAATCCCGTTCTGGAGTACATGAGCTGGGCTGTCAACTGGGGCATTGCATACGATCTACCAAATCAGACCTGGGTGCGCCAGCACGCCCACGGATTCAGCAATAAACTGGACGCCGTGACAAGGATAAGACATCGCCATCGAAGGGATTTGTACGAGAAGGTTGAGGTCGCCATGGACAGGTAATGAATGCATCTGCAATTTCTTCCGGCAACTGTATTCAAATGAATCGTCGTAGCATGGGATTTAATGGACGCGCATGCATTGGGCGGGCGCTGTGCGAAAGTGCCAACTACTTTACGGCGCAGAAGGGGAATATGGTTGAGGAAGTTATAAAAACGATTTTGAGGTGAGTCGTCAACTGATTGTGAGTTTGCCTGACGTGCTTTTCTTCTGCAGTTTTCCTAATCAAAGGAGAAATGTCCACGAGGACCCAGATGCTCATCATTATGACAAGGCGTACAGTCGCGGTCGAGTGGACGCCGATTGTGAAAAACAGTATCCGGGCTGCCACATCTCACTGCTTGGGCTGGCGTTGGGAGAGTACTCAGGCGAACCGACCAAACACGGAACAGAAAATGGTCTTGACTTTATGTGAAACTCATCCAAAGTGAATTGTGTGCTAGTAAATAAAAGCTGTTTTTAGAGAGATGTTTGTTTGACTAAATCTTATTTATGGACAAAGCGTATTCCGGTGCAACCCTTGGATGTACAGGGGCTAAGTGCTTTTGCTGCTAAGTCTGCTATACTTTGGAGACTATTTTGCTTTTTTGTGAGACAGGTTTTGCACAAGATCAAATTTTGGAACCCACTCGTCTAGTAAATTACGAGATTTGGAACAATTGGGAAACGAGTCTTGCGAGGTTATAAAGTTGCTTCAAGCTTTCTGTTAAACTGCCTTTACATCTTGAAAACCATAACATTATTTTTTCATTTTGTTGGCCAAAATAGCACAACGGTGGTATACAAGTCAGAAGAGATTGATAATTATTTCCACTACCCCTTATATTGCTTTGATCTGGGCTATTGCTCGGATTTAAATGAAAGGAAGTCCCTCTAGAAGGGAATAATCCTAGAATCATTATAAAAAAAAAAAAAAAATCGACAGCTGGCTCATTCGACTTAAAATTGTTACATCCTGTTACCAAAGGAAGCATAGCTGTGAGCCAAATTCAGCTTGACATCTTTTTACAAATCTACGCTTTTCACTTTTTAGTTACGAGGATGCGGTCGAATCAAGGTGTAGCTTCTTCTAGGACGTTGTAATTTTTGGAAGGCTTTTGCAGTTGCTCCAGTTCTCGAAGACAGGAGTAATTGGGATACGGTGAAATGCTATTCAGAAACTCCAAGACATCTTTCTTATGCGTTCCATTGCGTTGCTCTACTCTTCGGCTCTTCGAAGGCGATGATATTTTAACTTGAAAACGTAGTACCCAGTTTCTGAGCGTGGCATATTCCCTTTCAATAAAAGCAAAACTGTCGTAATAAATTGTTTAAGACTAGGAGAAAATTATAAGAAAATGAAGCGAACGGGAAGAAAATCGACCTTATCTCCAAGAGTGATAAGAGAAATAAAGCGACTAGCAACAAATAAATCCGTCAGTGCCGCAGACATTTAAAGAACTCTTGGTCTAGGATGTACCACCCGTCGAGTACAGCAAATTTTGAGAGCAGATCTCAATATAGAGTATGCTAAACGTATCCCAAAATCAAAATCACGCCACAAAGGCAATAGATTGGCTTTCGTTGAAAAATATCAGTTTTGGACCAGTGAATGGTCCGCGAATAAGCGGAAAGAAAAACAACAGCGCATGTCTAGAATCTTTGGTGGAGGGACTTTCATGGTTTGGGCGGCTATGGCGTACGATGGGAAGAGTCCAATATGTTTCATTTCAACAAAAATTAATGCAACCAAATACATTGAGTTGCTGGACGATGTGCTAGTTGACTTCGGCAATAATATATACGGAGATCAATGAACTTTTCAGCAAGACAACGCTGCAATCCATTAGGCAAAGTCCACAAAAGAATTTTTTAGCTCACGGGGTATTCCTCTCTTGGACTGCCCAGCATGTAGTCCCATCGCAGGGAGGTTTCGTTTTTGTAGTCCCGTCTACAAAAACGAAACCTTTATAATTTCTTGATTTAACATCTGTCTTTACTGGTCTACTGATTTGATCTGACTTCGAAAAATCACTCATATTCCTGCACACGTCTTAACTTAAAAATAAGTGAATTTGTTCTGTTTCGACCGACTCGAGATCGCGGTCTAATGCAGGTACCCGTGCTTTTTCCGAAAGTTTAGTTAAAAGAAGGAGAAACTTAATTTCTTCCATTAGACTTCTAAGACCCACAAGGCATTTTACATATTTGCCTAAACTGTATAAGCTTATGTCACTCTTGCAAAAAAAACCTTTACGTCCCTTGTATTTCGCAAAAACACAAATTAAACTCTTCCCTCAACTACCAGTAGAAGTCTTAGAAGCAGCTTTTGCAATAGTAGTTCTTCCCTTCGCGATTTCAACTGGGCTGACAGAATTATTTTGCCCCCTTATTCGAAACGCCTAAAACTGATATGTCTTGAATCTCTTGAAAACCATCGTGAAACTGCAGACTTACTCTTCCTCCACCAGCTACTTACTGGTCACACAGATTGCCCCCAGCTACTCGAACTCGTCTCTTTTAGCACCAATTCCCACTACCTAAGGTCTACTTTTCTATTCCGCGTTAGTTCACACCGTACTAATTATGGCTTAAACTCCCCTGTCTCCAGAATGTTACGCTTAGCTAACATCGCTAATAGCTCATTCAACTTCTTGAGTTTTAGTTCTAAAGTTTAGTTTATTAAGTTAGATTGTGTAAGTTCGCTTGAATTAAGCATTAAGCAGAAAAAAATAAATTAACCTCAGGGCTATAGATATTCATTTCTGTGTTTGTGTGTGCAAAATCTAACCTGGGAGTTAACCCATGCCAATTTAATAACACTTAATTCAGCAAAGAATAAAGATTTTATAAACAATGACCATAGTACGAAAATCTCTAATAACATAATTAAGCAAATGTGACATAAGGGCATCTCCTGAGTAAAATTTGTATCCCCCATCAACCAAAAAAGTTAAAAGATCAATTTAGCAAATTAAATAAAACGTAGCACTTGACAGTTGGCAATATTAATTAATGTTAATGGAAATAATTTATTGAATCGTAACGATGTTGACAGTGTTCTGGTGCCACTAGGGTCGCAAACCAGTCTTAGCTAAACAAACAACTATACAAACTACGTGGGTAAATATTGGTAGTTCATAAACACATACTCATAGTACGGAGGCAAGCTAGACGACTACCTGGTCAAGTCATGACTTGTGTAAGTATACACTTCGTTGCCGCCTAATTTGCGGCCGAACTCATTTCAACCTTTTTCCGATTAATGGCAGGAAATACTTTGTTGACGACTGACTGTCTTCGCCTAGTCACGTTAATCTCATCTGCAAATACTTACTGTTTTCTACCAATTGTGTTTTCTTCCATTTAGGTATTGAGAATGTATGATGCTTCTACCGGACGTTTTTGAAACTCTACACTGGAGCACTCAGACTCAAAACTGGTCCATTGTACTGCCAGGTAGCAACCTACTCCAGTGTCGTTAATTTAATCCCAGTGGCAAATGGTGACTGGACCAGATTCGATTTCACTGGGATTCGAACCTGGGACTCCTCTAACTTGGGGCAGGCACTTAACCAACTGCGCCATCCAGTCGTTTTAACATTTTTGACTTACTTTAAGTTTACTTACTTAAGATTGCCTGTGGCGCTTAGTTCGATTTTACGGAGTTAAAACTAAATTAATTTAATTATTTCGCACAAAATTTGGTATGCCAGTCAGCATTCATTTTCAACTTTCAAATAAGATGACTTAGAGTAATCTATGGCTTAGAGTTTTCTGTCAGTCTTAATTTTTGGGTTCGCTTTAAGAGAATTCAATAAACTGACATCGAATAAAGAGTACATCAGTTAGTTCAGTCACCCTTAAGAAGAAAGCAAAAAATTCAACGATTATTTGCGCCTAACTTGTTCTTTTGTGATAAGCACACCTGACTTAAGTATCGTCTAGACGTCCAATTATGGATGAATCGTGCGTGAGATATGCATGTGACAGCGGTACAAAGATGTGTACCTTTGGTAGTCTACCAAAATTCGCTGAAAGCATATCTGTAGGAACTCCTCTCGATATCAAAATACGCTCCTATTAACGACGGGTAGAGATAGCAGAGGTTAATAAAATTCAACCCATGTTCGGACAATGACATACATTTCCCAAGGAGTATTACGTGTCCCTCTGTCATTTGATCAGGTCCTTAGTTGAGTGTCGAGTCAAGTTTCCCTTCCTGGTTCACATGACAAGGGTGTAAGTCTGCTGACAAGTGACCTATGACAAATGCTCTTCGAGCGATGGCCTGTATTTTAGATGACTCCCCCGATACACATACCATTTGCAAATGAGCAACGAATATGCATCAAGAAAGCACTCCAGTCGTTGGATTAGCACCAACGTTCCTGCTCGTCTTTTGAAAAACGCTCACAGCAGTCGATACAATCAACTTTCACAAATACAAACCGTAAAAATCTTACTTTCCAACAGAAAGACAAAATTTCAAAACTCGAACTGATTAAATTCAAATTTTCCCCCGTCGAAATCGAAAAATCTTGAAAAAATACAAAAATCTGTTCAAAGTACACCCTGTTCACAAAGATCGCTTTGTTGACAACAGACTGAATGAATCAATTAGCACGTCATTCGGAGTGAGTGTCATTAAACTCCTAAATAGGGTGCTAACAGTCGTTATCGGTCATAATTGGAATTTAAAATCATTTCAAGCGAATAACTGAACAAAGTTTTTGAGGTCAAAATTCTGCGGACACAAGTGCTTAGCACCTTTTTGTTGGTTGGTCTTGTGCCCCCACAAACCATAGTCATCGTCGTAAACGGTGTGGTTTTATGATGCGAGTATTTATTAGCCCAAAAGCGGAAGCCACTTAACCACTCTGTAAGAAGTTTCGATAAGAACAGTTTTGTGGGGTAATTTCTAGAAGGGTCATGTGTTCCGACACGTTGAACTTGTTGTCAAATCGGTGAAGCACGAATTCTGAGCAGAGATGGATGTTCGAGTAGATTGGACGGGAAGTTTGCTCGTTTTCAGAAAGTGCGAGTCCGAGGATTTCAAAGCATTTTTATGGCTCACTCGATGGAGTGTTCAGTGTTTCAAAATCAATTTAAACCGAATGAAACCCCACTGGATGTCGCCACGCAGCACGGAAATTTTCCTTTGCAACGGATGCGAAAGATACATAAAAACTACTTTTGATATCCATTCAGGATCAAAGTGATTTAAATGAAATCAAAAACTCCTCTGCAATCGAACAACGAACTCAGCACGGGTTTAACTCAATTCAAGAATCCAGATTCACAGCGCGGCCCGATAAACCCCAGGTGCTGCAAATGTAATTAAATAAACCATCGCCTGAGCCTTTAACAGTTCACGGGACATAATGTCCTTTGGCAAGGATTTCGCGTGCAGTTTTTTCCCCTCACTGATCAGCATAAATTAAATGCGGAAGTTGCACCGGTTGACGTTTTAATAAGGACATTAAAAGCAGTCCACCCTTTAATGGAGCACAAAGATACGCTCTGCTTTTGGCCTGCGCTCCAGCGGGATGCATCGTGTACTGCACGGGATTACTCTCCTCGTCTTTTATCTATTAATTATTGCCGGTGA
This sequence comes from Myathropa florea, assembly GCA_930367185.1. Taxonomy (NCBI): domain Eukaryota; kingdom Metazoa; phylum Arthropoda; class Insecta; order Diptera; family Syrphidae; genus Myathropa; species Myathropa florea. The sequence continues at coordinate 123,822,790 of OV884002.1, read as the reverse complement.
ATTGAAAATACATCACACAGCAGTGGGCCTGTGAAACGTTTATCTTTTGATTTAACGTGTCCATGCCAGAGATGAACTGCTGCAGATAAGTGTGTACATTAAAAGGACAATGCCCGGAATGAGTTTTTCTCCGCGTAATCAAAGGTACATTGGAGTGGTGGTGACAACGGCCACGGTGGGCCGGCAGGAATAATTGATGGATACATTGGAGAATATTTATGTTTCATTAAGCTTTTGATCGGATTTTTATGTCAGCAGTCAATAAAGTTTGTCCACAGTCGACTTGCATACGCTCGCGGAGATGCTCTCTGGGGTGACTTTAAAATATTCCGGTATCGGGCGCCACTGTAAACATTACAAATTCTGAGTCATAAGCACCCACTTAAGGCGACCAAAGGTTCATAACAAATTTATGTCGGAGATGAGCGCAAATGCTCTCGTTGTGGACAGTAAACGCCATCTTAAGCATAAGTAAAGGTTATTTGCAAACAAAATGGCAACTTGAGGAGTCTCTCTCATTTTCCCATCAGCAATTTGAGTCCATCTAGACCTTGACACAATTTCTGAGCGCGTTTTTCTGTGCCATCCACCACGAGGAGGCCTTTTTAACGAATTGACCTTTCTGCAGAGAAGAGCGAGCGCTTTGAGTTTTAATTAACTTTTATTTATCCAAAAGTCTTATGAAGGGTTTCAGGGTAATTGCAGGCATCTGCTTGAACATTTTTTTTGCATTTGGTAATCAGAAGCCTTTGACCATCTCATTACAGAGCGTCAATGTTTCTCTGAAAAGTATTTCGGGCAACAAACCGTGTTTGGTTGATTGGCTTTGACCGAAACATCTCCGATTAATTGCGAGCCCTCGTCCAGTCCGTCAGTCAGTCAACTAGACAGCAATTGTAGGAACTTGTGCGGTTGCACAACGAATGTGAATATAAGGCGGGGCAACTAATTACAGTCGAGTCCTCTAATCAGGATTCGCAACACAATTCCATGAATTGGCACCGTAATCAATGGATGTAACTTTGATTACAAACGGCAGCAGTGAATTTTGTAATGCAGGCTCGCACGTTTGCAGGACCACGGCTAAAACCATCACGAGGTACAAATCAACAGTGCGCATGATTCAAAGGAGGAAATCTTCATAACTGCAAACGCTAATGTTGGCATGTTTTCGTGTGTTTCGGATTTTAGTTAATTTCCACGCTTTAGCTTTATTTTGTGAGATCATATGTACGCATATAAGTCGATGGTGGGGTGACAGTCGGAGGTGGTCTTGGGCCTAACTCCTGCAGCAACCACTCGTGTTGTCCGTGCTATTGTACTCTCACGAGTGGAGGGACCTACGAAGTCGAAGACTCTTCGGGCTGGAGCTTAGTTGTCAATACGCTCTACATGGCCTAGCCATCTTAGGCCTTGGATCCGTAGACGCCTGTCTATGTCGCTGTTCAGCCCTTAAAGTTCGTCATTCAGTCTCAGTCATCAAAACTGTCAGTGGATACGGGACCAAAGATAATTCGAAAGATTTTCCTCTCGAAGTGAACTAAAATCTCTTCGTCCGCTTTGGCATACATGCTTCTGCGCCACACAGAAGGACTGGGACTTTCAAGGTCTTACATCACTACATATACATAGAGACATCTTGGTTCTTCGAAAGATGGCTTTATTCATCAATTGTCCTTTAAGCCCAAAGACACAGCGATTGGCGAGAGTGGTCCTTCGTTTTATCTCCAGAGTGGTGTCAGTACTTGAATTTACTTTGGAGATTAGGTAGACAGAATCTTTCACTACTTCAAGGTTGTAGCTACCTATATTGACGTTTTATCAAAAACGCAGGTGTTGGTGGACTTTTTCTTTTTTTTTCGAAGGATATTTGAAACACTACTGGAACACTCAAACTCAAAATTGATCCATGGTACTGCCAAATAGCAACCTACACTAGTGCCATTACTTTGATCCCAACGGCAAATGGTGACTCGACCAGATACGATTTCACTGGGATTCGAACCCTCTAACTTGGGACAGGCACTTAACCTACTGCGCCATCCAGTCGTTTTTAAGCTGAACCTTACTCGTTGACAGCATATACTTTGTCTTACCCTCATTTACCGCAAGACCAATCTTAGCGGCTTCTTCACGACGCTGACAAAAGTCCCTACGACATCCCGCCATTTCCCTTCGATGCTGTCAATGTTGTCAGCATACGCGAGCAATTGCACGGACTTGTAGAAGATCCTGTCTCTGGTTCGAGAATAACATAAAAATATTAATCGTATAACAGTGCCTTGCCTTAAGCAGGTTTTGAACCAAAAGGTATCGATGAAGTGCTTACTGACCTCGGGGCAGCAAGGGGCATTCCCCGTCGTCCTTCTTCAAAGACGAACTTGGTTTATTAAATGAAATCCCTTCCTAAAACAGGGCACTCTTTAGATTCGCATCTTAATACTCCTGCAATTCAATCCCTAGTATTTGCATGAAGATGAAGATTGCCTCAAGGAGCAATGAAAATCATAGATCACTCAAAATCCTGCTTGACGTTAAACGATGTAAATTGAATTCCTAAGTGCAGTGTCCTGATAAGATCTATTTACCGAAGAAACGAACGATTACGAGCGTCGAGCTGGTAGACATGAGCACACATTTTGTTTAACGGACGAGTATGTAAAGTGATTTGCTCCATTCAATAGCCTGAAAATGGTTTATCCTCCTTCTGCATTGAATGCTATTTGAAGACAGATTATAAATTAATTTTCTGCCTGAGTAGAAGATGTGTGTTGTCGTCTGTAATAGAACAGGAAAGTGAAGAGATAAACTAAATCACTTCACATTTGAAGTCGAACTATCAGAAGAGGAAGTTGTTGCATTGTGGGCTTTAAAGTCTTATACAAATAATTAACTCCGTTTTTTAAGGGTTTTTTTTTCCTAGTTTTCCTGAAGCTCTATACTGGAGCACTCAGACTCACAACAGGTCCATTGTACTGCCAGGTAGCAACATACTCCAGTGCCGTTAATTTGATCCAGACGGCAAATGGTGACTGGACCAGATTCGATTTCACTGGGATTCGAACCTGGGACCCCTCTAACTTGGGGCAGGCACTTAACCAACTGCGCCATCCAGCCGTCTCTCTTTTTAAGGGTTACCTTTGAGTTGTTAATTGGTTTGACAAGGGGAGCAGTCTTTTACTGGTTTCACTTGTAAATTTCTGGCATGAATGTACAGCTTCATTCTCATTCATGAAGCTACTGCGACTTATTCAGGGCTCAGTCCAATAAAGGAAAGGAAACTACCTCCTTTGTCCAAGGAGACCAACAAAAAGGCCTGGCCCTCCCGCGCACATTTGGATGCGGGTTTGTCATCAGCAGCAGACTTATTCAAGAAGTCCCGAGCTTTACGTGTATTAGCTAGCGCGAATACGTCGTGGTCGCCGTGACGTAGTGGGTAGGTGCGTCTACTCCTACGCTCGAGGGCTAAGGTTTGAATCTCGAAAAAGCGCCTTTGATATTTTTCTTTCGAGGCACAGACAATGCTCAAGGAGTATAACTGTCTACTTACTTATGTCCTGTATTCCCGTGTCTAGGGCCTCTGCTATGCCTACGCGCATTGGGGTAGACTGCTTCTACGAGCGCCTCAATGATGGGTCAAGGAGGGCATCTTTGGTAGCACAGTCAGACACGACATCACCTTCGATAACGGGCTTAGCCTAATCGACTTTGCTGCGGGGTGTAACTCCATAGCAACAAGCACACGACTGGATGGCGCAGTTGGTTAAGTACCTGCCCCAAGTAAGAGGGGTCCCAGGTTCGAATCCCAGTGAAATCGAATCTGATCCAGTCACAATTTACCGTTGGGATCGAATTAACGGCACTGGAGTGGGTTGCTACCTGACAGTACAATGGACCAGTTTTGAGTCTGAGCGCTCCAATGCACAGCGCCAAAAAAAAGCAAGCACACGGTTCCCACACCTCAACATCCATGGTGGTCTCCAGATCAATTCATCGTCCCCTATCAAATGTCAAATCAAATGCCAAACAATGTTTCGGTAGTTCCCTGATAATTTTGTGGTGAAGCGGATTTGATTTCCTAAAATTGGCAATCAAAAGGTATTCCCGGATGTGATACTGGATGACTTGTTTAAAGTTTAATTGCGCGTGATATTCGTATGAATAATTAGCTAAAAATTTAATTTGCGAGAGAGGATATTTCGCAGGAAAAATTCATTAGTTCAGTAACGTGACAAGTGTTTATTCGATTTTGTTTCAGATGAAACCACTTGGAAACTCGGTAAAAAGCACTTGTCATTCATCGCGTTGGTGGCGCTGGATCCGGATTAATTTCAAATATTCTCTAACTAACTAACTAATAAAATAACCCCACACAGGTATGAGTAATTCGAATTGATACGTTTGATTCATCCGTGATTTCATTACAAGCACATGCCACTTGGGTTGTAGTGGCTTGAAATAGGCAACACCGCTTTTATTTTTTTGTTAGTCAGGCTAATTAAATTATGGTCCTCTAATAACCCGACAGAAAGCTTTGGTTTGGTTTTTAGAGATCTGGAAAAAAATCAGGTGTTTGTGCAACTTTCCGCATAATTGGAAAAAAAATTTATTTCAGCAAAAAAAAAAATCACTTTGTGCTTTGAGTCAAATATGTACGGAATCCAACAAGAGGTGTTGTTTTAAATCAATAGAACGAAGTAGTGGGATCACATTCGGTTCTGACAATATAAGAAGACCACTTCTGCAGCGTGGCAAAATAATCCATCGAAAAGAATTTCGTTCTCCCGACCTCAATGAAGTTACGGCAGCAATCGTCAAACAAAAATCGAACACTGCTACTGTTCCCAATGTACTGTCTTCCGAGCTTTTCACTGCAGCTGGCGACGATTAAGTAAGGTGCATACCACCAACCCCTGCGGATAGACACCTTGTCGTGGTGCGGTGGCTTAAGCCGACCCGCAAGCCTGCTGAAGAAGGGACTCTGCCTGGCACTGGTGCAACGCAACAGCTTCGGACAGGGGTGCTCCAATCAGAACGATGGGGTGATTGGCGAACTATGTCTATCATCCCCCTAATCCAGGGTGTCAAGCGACTCGTGCCCACTGGGTGGTTCGCAGCCAGGGGTTTTTTTCCGGAGGATTTTTGAAACACTACTGGAGCACTCAGACTCAAAACTGGTCCATTGTACTACCAGGCAGAAACCTACTGCAGTGCCGTTAATTTGACCAGGTTCGATTTCACTGGGATTTAAACCTGGGACCCTTCGAACTTGGGGCAGGCACTTAATCAACTGCGCCATCCAAAAGTCCTCCAAAAAAAACAATTCTAACGAATTCGCCGTTACGTATGCAATGTTTTCTTCATTTCGCGCCGATCCTAGTCTGGTTCATCGCTCAAGCTCCTAAAGAGTATACTCACGCTCAAACTTTTCCACGGTGCGACTAATTACCTGCACACTGAAGCCCATGATGACGACCGACCTCACTGCGAAATTCACGTTGTCTACTTACAACAAGCACGGAAGACACTATTTACAAATCGGTCCAGCTGCTGGGACAGATGACATCGACATTGTCGCGCCTTCCCGGAGAGCCATAGTAGAAGCATTCCCAGCGATTGAAACACAGGCGAGGCAACCTGGTCTTACGGTCCATGAGGAGACAACGAAATATACAGCCTTGGCCAAATGTATTAGGCCTCATTATCTTTTTGCCTTTGCTGCCAAATCACTTATCGAAAGAATTTTTTGGTTTTCGGCGACACTATCTGAGGTTGTAAACGATTTTATATGTTTTCTCTCATTATTATTAATTTGTTTGCTTTTTGAAGATATATACGAGTCTTAAAGGGTACCTATTACATTCGGCCAAGGTTGTGTACCGTCGAGTAAAATCGATCTTTCGAACATCATCTTGGACAAAACGTCATAATCGACAGCTACAATCTTGAGGGAATAATGAAATTTATTTGCCTCGAGGCAAACGTGAACTCCACATACGACAACATGGTGGAGATTCGACGCAGAATCGCTCTAGGAAAACGCTGTTACTTTGGTTTGTTCAAACAACTTGGGTCAAAACTCCTGACTCAAAGCGCCAAAATCATGCTTTACAAAACTCTAATCCTGCCAAAAGATGTGAACATAGTCCGGAAGGCAGAATTCCTAACTCGGCCACGTGGAGCGAATGAACACCAATGCTGCAGCCAAGAAAGTCTTCGAATCCGGGCCACCTGGTTCTAAAAGGAGAGAAAGATCGAACCTCCGGTATGAAGACGAAATGATCTTGCCCGGGTCTGTCAGCGATGGAAGACGACAATTGCTCTGGCTCAGAAACTCCAAGAGCAGCAGGCTTGGGAGGTGGTAAGTAAGTAAATTATTAAAACGAGTGGATGGCGCAGTTGGTTAAGTGCCTGCCCCAAGTTAGAGGGGTCCCAGGTTCGAATCCCAGTGAGATCGAATCTGGTCCAGTCACCATTCGCCGTTGGGATCAAATTAACGGCACTGGAGTAGGTTGCTACCTGGCAGTAGAATGGACCAGTTTTGAGTCTGAGTGCTCCAGTAGCGTTTAAAAATCTTCCGAAAAAAAAAGAAAAAATTTTACAACTTAACCGAAATTTCCATAATATTTTTAAATAGTTTCAAGAATAAAATAATGCGCAATGAAATGCTAAACTTTACTGAATGTCTTGACGGCTGGATCTCATTGGTGACTTTGACATCAGCTGAAACACAACAGTTGAAAAAACTATCATTGCTATCTGGTCACACGCAGATCTCCTGCGGGGTGTGCAAGTGCAACCCACAACCACCGTGGACTACAGCAAGGCCGCACGAGCTATTTCCTTGTGCTTTAGCTTTGAGAGCCCATTCGCGACATCATTCAATGTCAAAGTTCACCTGGTAAATGATACGATTCCCAATTTATGAAGTGCGTCTTAAAAATTCAAAAATCGATCACCTTCCCCCAAATCTTATCTTCTTCCCCCAGAAACATCCCGATTGAATGTAGGTTGACGCTCCACAAAACACATTTTGTTCCACATGCGTTAATACCCTTCGTTGAAATGAAACCGTATAATTTCATCCATGCACTCGAATTTCTCAGACGTCTCTGAAGAAACTCCCCCGCGATAAGTCTCACTTTCAATCCTCTCAGTCAATTTAAATTCGCCAAACAATTGGCAGGGCTTTTCACCACTTCATCCCTCCGTCATCAGCATTTTGAGCATTTTGCCCTCGCTCCTTACAAAGGTGAACGCACAACCATCCGAGCTCCTGGTGGAATATATTCATCAAAAAGAACTACGTCGACAAATTGGTTACACAGACACATCCATCCCGCCCATAAATCAATGGGTGAGCAATGAAAAAACGTTTATCTCTCCAAAACATCCCGGGGAGACCGAGTGTTTGCATTAAGCAGATCCATCCCCTGCACTGGAGAATGTGCCATTGTACATGATGTAAAGAAGATTTCTTTTGGGACGGTTTCTTTTTGCTGCCATTACTTCATCCTTTCACACTCCAGCCGTCATACCGCTTCTGACGACGCCAGCGTCAGTAGCTTTGTTCGCCGGCAAATACAAAGCACATTAGCCCTGGCGGGTGGCCGCCCACAGCCCACAACACCCAGGCCACAGCAAACAGCCGCCCGCTACACATACCGCAGCCGGAGAGACACATTCCGGGGTAACCCATTCGAGGATGGTTATCGTAGCTGTCAAATCTAACTTCATGTACTCGTACACTCTGCCCGGCCCTGTTTCCCATTCTTCTTGCCAGAAAATTTCATTTCACTAAGGAACTCCAGGAATGAGAGCGACGATGACAAAGACGACACGGGACGGCGGCGCGAGAAGGACGACGACAGCATAGCACAGCACAGCACAGCATAATAACACCAGGCCAGAGGTGTACTCGTATACGTCCTCGTACGCCACACGAAGCAGGATCAAAGATATTACCCACGCAGTGACGCCGTGCTGAGGAAGCAATATCTCGCCTCTTGGCAAATATATATGAGCACTTAACGCAAATTGATTTTCATAGATCAAGATTGAAACGTACTAGGTTTGGGCTGGCTGCCGGTCCTGGGGACACCCTCCAGGGCTGTGCCATTAACTAATGCCACTTTCCATTCATCCGCCGCGATAAAGCCCCTCGGGGAGCATCAATTGATGGTGTGGAGTGTCGGGGGGAAGCAGCAGGCGATGGGCATCCCGCCTCGGAAGGCTGAAATCAAATCACATGGTATTTACTTTCTAATTAGTGAAATGTATGCAGGATACGTCAAGGATACGCACGATTCCTGTGTGCCGGCAATAAATCTCTTTTCCTTTCGATGCGCCTATGTGTGTGAACAAAGAGGGATATTTGGGCTTTTTTCGTCCTCGACCGTGATCGATTTTGTGTGCAGCGGTTGACGGGTGGTGCGAGGGACCTACCAGGTGTCTGTTGCTCTTCGTGGGGAACGGAAGCATGCCGCTGTGTTTGTTTTGGGTGGGTATTGTTGGGCCCTCAAATTTCCGGTTGGATTGATGTCAAGCTGCGAAAATGGAGCGCACAATAAAGTTGTCTGGGCTGACAATGTCAGAAATGGAGCATTCTTGTTAGAACTCCGGCGGCGGCGGGCAGGAGGGCAGAGTGGAACAATGGAACGTCAGTGTATAACATTTCACTCAACACGTGTGCTGTTCCATCAAATTCCTCATTCGGTAATCGGTTTATGGGATTTTGAATTTTTGAAAGACGACGCATGGGGTCGTAAAGCGTTGAACTTCGTAATGGGAGAGGACGTGAAAGGCGGCAGTTGAAGGGAACGGCTTGCGCTCGAATCAGAGTGATGCAGTCAGGGCTCTTCGAATACGCACCGAAATGAAGGAAGTTTTGGTATGCCCTCGGATGTTGCTAGAGAACTGTGAAGTGAACGGTTCGACGTGAACTTTACGTTTGTAAAAAAATGTTGGTTCAGTGAGAATGTTGTTCGTACTTAGACGGCGAACCAGCAGAGAGTGGATGTTGTCTTGTAATTGCAACCGCATAAGGCCAACTACAGGGTGATGCTACAATTCTGTGTAAGTGAGAAACAATTTCTGCCTAAATCACTATCAGATACATTTACGTTAGATTGAAGGTACAAAATAGTACTCTTTTTCTTTTGGAGCGTACATATTCCTTCCTTCTGTTTTTTTTTTTTGTTCTTTTGAAATTCTACACAGGAGCACTCAGACTCAAAACTGGTCCACTGTACTGCCAGGTAGAAACCTACTCCAGTGCCGTTAATTTGATTCCAACGGAAAATGATGACAGGGTCAGATTCAATTTCACTGGGATTCGAACCTGGGACCCCTCTAACTTGGGGCAGGAACCATCTGCGCCATCCAGTCGTGTGTATATTCTTAGTCCGCCGAAAAAGAAGAGACAAACCCTCTTGACCACAGAGGTTATTTTTTTTTGGATACGTCCAAGGATGTGGCAATCTTCGAAAGATACTGATAGCCCAGGCTATCAGCATGCACGATTCGCAAACCCGAGTACTCGATTTCGGGAATACGCCTACGTACTAACCCACATCCTGCACACTTGAACCACTCTCCCCGCGGAACTGCCGTTAGGTATTACTTCGCGGAGCTGGTTAGCATATCACACTATGTGCTCCATATTGTCCAATTCGGATTTTCTTTCTCTTTCGAGCCTTCTTAGCTCGTTCTGAACGCTCGTTATAAAGTAGCAAATCTCCAGCTATTTGCCAGTTGAGTCTATCACATGGCTAACCAGGAGCTCGGGAGTTGCTGAATTTGTTCTCCCCGCGGCAAAGCGCCTGCAGTGGAATATTGCGTGCTTTGCGTCTTCCTCTTCACCCTTCTGGACGGGAGGGTGAGCTGTCGTGACCAAATCTGTGGAGGTATTTCCGGTAACCTCCATGGCCCGACAATAACTACGTGAAGTTGTTGAAGTTCCCGTGAGTTCTCGATGTCCAGGCTTCTATCGCGGGGATCAATTTATGGGTCCATCTGCCTTTGGTTGTGGTGCCCCATCTGGTTTGCCACAGTGACATAGATTTTGCCCTTTCTTCCTTCTTCAGGCATCTTTCTCTAGTTTCCGAGCGATATACCGTTCGCCTTAGGTAGACCCTATGCATTTCTTTGGCGAGAATGTCGATGGGGACCGCGATCACACATGCTGCTTCGTCCGAAATTGTTCGGAAGCCGCTGATTGTTCTTATGGCACAGAGCCAGTATGCTGAATAAAACTTTTTTGCTGTCTCCTTTACCGAAAAACCCAGACTGGCGCAGCAGTATTTGGAAGAATCGAACTTAGATCCTTCTTGGGTATCCGGGTCCACCGATGTTCGGCAGCATACCGGAAAGTGCTGTCTGCTGTCTTTGACGCTTTTCTGCTGCAGTTTTCGACGTGCTTTTTGAAGTTAAGTCGGTTGTCGAGCATCACTCCTAAGTATTTCAGAGAATCCTTGGATATAATTAGCTGGGAACCAACCCGGAAGTTTGCGTATTCCACAATCTTTCGTCTGGTTATTCAAACAGCCTCTGCCTTGTTTGACCACAGAGGCAGATAATAGTGATGGTATATGTATGTTGTGTTCGATCACTATTGATGAACATTTACTAAAAAAGAGAAGAGCCAGGAGTAAATTTGGACACCAAAGACACCAAATTTCAATTGCTCGTTGGGCAGTGAGCAATGATAGGCAATTTCATCAGGCTTGATTCTTACGAAAAAGTTGTCAAAACTTCAGAAAAAGTTTATCAACAAATTTTCAGGACCAAGTGGTGATCATCTTAACAAAATCCTTTGCTCTATCTCACTGTCTGTCCATGGTCCACTCTAGAACTCAAGGATGGATTCGAATATTTCACAATCCTCAGTGAACCTTGGCTTTAACAAAGAATCCTTTTAACTATCATTTTCTCCATTATAATCGCTCTTATGAGGGTTCGTGTATTCGCTCAACCACCCATGCGCGTTTAACATAAGCTCATGTTCGCTAATGCCTATTATAGTTGGGCCTTTAATCGTAAATGTGCAGAAATTGTGCTGGGAGCTCTCTCCAGACTCTGTACTTTGTCTTTCGTTAGAAGTCGCAGAGAGACGAGAAGGAAGTGAATAGAATATATTTCCAACTTGCTTCAATTGTCCAGTTATAATCAGAAGGAGATTGCAAACACTAGGCAAAAACTTCTTTGACGGTCTTGGAGATCTGTTGAACTTAAAAACGAATGACCTAATTGAGCCGCGGCTGAAAGCTGCTACGGGACCCATCTACTCACCTACCGACTTAACATTTCATTCGACCATTTCGCCGCCGTTGGACCATTTCATCGTTGAATTATTTTGCCGCTGGACTATTTCACAGCTGGACTATTTCGCTGCTGAACCATTTCAGTGTTGAATCATTTTAGTGTTGAACCATTTTGACGTAGTACAATTTCGCCGCTTGACCAGTTTTCTGTTAGTCCATCTCGCTGTTGGTCCATTTCGCCGTTGGTCCATTTCGCCATTCGACTATTTCAATAAAACCACGATATTCTAATAAGAGAGAGATTTTGTAGTCAGTAAAATTTTAAAAGAACAAATGTTTTGGGCCTCCAGACGTAATTAAATCACGGAGCCCTTCCACGAAGACTGACCTAATTTTTTACAAGCAGTTGGTTAAATGCCTGCCCCAAGTTAGAGGTGCCCAGTTTCGAATCCCAGTGAAATCGAATCTGGTCCAGTCACCATTTGCCATTGGGATCAAATAAACGGAACTGGAGTAGGTTGGTACCTGGCAGTACAATAGATCAGTTTTGAGTCTGAGTGCTCCAGTAGAGGGCTTCAAAAATCTCCGGAAAAAGAAAGATCATCAGAGTCCTGATTTACGGTTCAGAAGCATGAAAAATACTCAAAGCGTATGGAGAAGCTCTTGGTCTCTTGATCGAGAGAAAAGTTCTGCCTTTAATCTTTGGTCCTGTTTGAGTTGGTGGCATTTGTAGAAGAAGATTCATCCACGAATGAGTGGAAGTTCAGAATCTTCGACTCTGAACCAGTGGCACAATGCAACAGAGGACGCTTACGTCTAATGTGGCGCACCCAACTGGAGAGAAACGTCAACCAAATTGACGTGTGCAACGGACTATATTGCCACAAGAAGAAGGAGAAGAATAGTGATGTTGGAGCTCTTGTTTTTTTCGACAGAGAAGTTTTGCTTGCAAAGAGCTGAATCTGAGAATCGAATGCCTGCAATATTTAGGCCGTGGAGAGCACATGGACAACTAAGGCCCAGCCAGAAGATTCTTCGAGTCTCAGCCTGTGGGACAACTTAGGAAAGGACGTCCTCAATTGAGGTGGCACACACAAATGGAGAAAGACCTCAACCAACTTTATGTGCGAAACTTTCCTATTATAGTTGGGCCTTAAGATTTTCCAACGATATTGACATAAGTTTGTTCAAAGTTCGGAGTCATTGTAAAAAATATGTCAGATATCGCCAAACTAGGGACTATTTTCATCTGTGATCCATGTACTCTACATGACCTAGCTACCTAGTCTATCGGGGATTGCGGATTCAAAACCACAAGGAATATTAATGCTTTATGCCTAAATCACAATACTGCGTTGCTGCTACTGTTATGCGTTACAAAGTTGCAGAGACATTTTTTTTTTGAGAATTTTTGTCACTATTGCAGCACTCAGACTTAAAACTAGTCCATTGTACTGCCAGGTAGCAACCTACTCCAGTGCCGTTAATTTTAACCCAACGGCAAATGATGATTGGACCAGATTCGATTTCACTGGGATTCGAACTTTGGACCCCTCTAACTTGGGGCAGGCACTTAAACAACTTTGCCATCCAGTCGTACAAACACAAAAACGTGGGATCGCAAGCACAACGCAGTATTTCAGGCTGTGCCATTGTATTGCTTCTGTTAGGAGTTAAACGTCACTCGACGGTAGCACCAACGCAGTATTGCGTTCCAGGCATACAGCACCCAAACATTTTCGGAGACACGTTTGCACATGTAAAGTGCTGCATGTCCTGTTTTGGGATGATCTTCAGAGTGTTTTTCCCAACTGAGATTGTAATACAGTGAAACCAAGGCAATTTGTTCAAATTAAAAACAATTAGAGAATGATTCGAAATGTGTATACATTTCTATCAATGAACCAAAATGTAACCACCCTGTATACTTGGGTTGTTTATCAAATGCTTAGATTGTTAGCTGTTCAACTTTGCTGCCAAATGAAATCCCTAAATCTGGCGATGTAATGGAAACGAATCAAATTGTCTACTCAATGACGTAACCTGCTGGCAGGATAGTGAAACGGATTTTGATTATTTCCCTGCAGGTTCCTATGGCTGATGAATTGTTAACCTCATCACGCTAAGGCTGGGAAAATGGTCAAGCATGCAATTGCCACTTGACTTCATCGTGGGCATGGGATTGGGTCGATGTGAACGGCTGATCAGATTGCATTTCAGGGAATTTGAGAAATGAATAGACGAGCAAGTGGAAACAAGACTTAGACGTGAAGCAATGCTTGCAGTGACTACGGAGATTCATCGGATGCACGCAGGGAATGCAGATTACAGTCAATTCATTCTGAAATGATATTCAGTGTTATTCCCCTAAACTGAGATATTTGTGGCAATTTGCAGAACACACAAATCGCATAAGACCCTCGGCGGTGGAAAATTGAAAAATGTGCCGGTTTGCCTTATAAGGCCTTCGGCGGAGGAAAATTTAAAAATATGCCGGTACCTTATTCGCTGTAAAGAGTTTAAGCAAGGGCATCGACATTGACCTACAGAAAGGTGAAAACAGGCGAAAGCTGTTTTGGATTACTTCTAATCCCTACCATGAAACAAACATTTTTACTGCCCGACAAGAAATCAAAAAGACCAGAAAATAAAACAACATCCATTCATAATTCAGTCGTCAACCGTAATCATTGCTCATCATAATATTCAGGTGGATCAGAGTATCTGCCCATGGCCAGCTCCAGTAAGGAAAACGAGCACGGATACTTCATCTCACAGTCCTCATCTTCGCCGCTGAAATACGCTCGATTGTAGTGCTCAATATCTGCGTTCTCCCGTATCTCCCGGGCGTACAGTCTCGTCTTAGGCAACCTGCAAACATGAATAAATGAGTAACCCGACCGAAGTGAGAATAATTCTCCCATTCATTCACTCACGAAAATATTGTCCGCACTAGCTCGGGAACCATTCCAAGTTTCTCGGATTGAAAGAACGTGCTGCTCTCACAAAGTGCCCGAAGGATGCATTCTCGTCCGTTGTATCCCATGCTGAAGAGAAAAAAAGAAAATTCATTATTTTAACTTTCAGGCGGTGTTTGAAAGTGTTTGAGGTAACCACCTGTCGAGAACGTTTTCAATTGATTTATACAAGGCGCGTCTGTTGCGGCGTCTTATGATGGGAACTGGCACTGGTCGACTTGAGAAACCGTGTAAGTGATTTATGATCCACGTTTCATTTGGAAGATCATAAGCCATGCCCCAGTTTAGGCCGTAGCTAAGATAAGTGTACGAGGGACTACCTACCACACCGACTGTGGCACAGACAGCGCACTGAAAGATAGTGTTTCGATGGTTTGATTGGTGAAGTTGAATAGGACGTTAACAAAAAGATTGACATTTTATGTGAGAGAAATGAGAAAAATGTATCATCATCATTTTCAGTGACCCGCATGTTCCACTAGAAGCGGTCGCGGGGTAAATCCATCCACGAGATATCACCAGGCCACTCGATCCTCCGCTATCGACTCTAACTCATCAGGAGCTATGCCCAACCGCAACCAGGCAAGTTTTTGGACCTGTTCTAACCATCTCGTCCTGGGTCTGCCAAGCGGTCGCCTACCTGATGGAATCGCATTCAAGACACGCCTCGGAAGTCGTGATGATGGGGACATTCGTGACTCGTGGCCAAACCAACGAAGTAAAGCCCTTTCCGTTCGAAGAAGCAGCTGCCCAACATTGAGTTCCTCGCGCACTGTCGTGTTTCTCACCCTATCCCGGCGAGTAATTCCCACAACAGCACGAAGAAATTTCATCTCGGCAGCTTGTATTCGCGATCTTATTCTTTCGGTCATTACCCAAATTTCATGACCATAGGTGAGAGTTGGAAAAAATACTGCTTTAAAAACCGCTAACTTGGCTTTGACACCAAGTTCGGCCTTCCTGATTACAGATTGACCAAGCTGTTTCAAAATTAACCCAGCTTGACCAATCCTACAGGAAAGCTCAGCATTATTCCTCCTATCAGTCGTGAAGAAGACCCCGAGATACTTAAACTTCTCCACCTGTTTCAATGAGACTCCACTAACATGTAGAGTACATTGAACAGGGGTTCTGGAAATAACCATAGCCTCGGATTTGTCCACGTTAACCTTCATCCCAGCATCAACCCATACGGCCACAAACCTATCTAGCGCGCGTTGGAGTTCTATCTTGGAGGATGTGAGGATGACTAAGTCATCTGCAAAAAGAAGATGACTTACCCTCAACTCTCCCAATGCGAAACATTCCTCACCTCTACTGCGCTGTAACATCCAGTCCATATATATAATGAAAAAGAGAGGTGACAAAAAGCTCCCTTGGCGAAGTCCAACGCCCACGGTGAAAGGTGTTGATTTACTACCGTTAACCCGAACACAGCTGCTACAGTTTGTGTATAAAGACTGAATGGCCCTCAACAAAGAACCATCAATCCCATAGTCCTGCAGAACACTCCACTCCGTCTTTTCCAAATCTACAAAACAATTGTAGATCGGTTTGGCGTACTCCCAAGCCTTCTCAAGTACTTGAGAAGAATGTAAAGATTCCGAAACCTCTAGAGTCTACTAAAATGAACCACGGCAAGTTTTGAAAAATCTCACACAAAATTGTGCAAAGAATGATATGAAAGCCAAAGAGTAGGCTCATTTCGGAAGGTTGATGACGGCTTAAAGCAGGGAGGTCTCAGTTTCAGCCTTGTGAAGTGGTATTTGTTTAATTTTTTTAAAGAACTGCGATGCCCACCTTCACTAAAATCGAGGCTAAAATACTCCAACATCGGCCCTATCTGTTTCGGAAGACATAGCAGTTTACTGATGTCAGCAAGTCCCTCAAAAAAATATTAACAAAATCACACTTTACATACAGTGAACGATGATCCTTCGGGGAATGCAACAAAACGTCTCGGTCTTCGTTTCACCAGCCCCAGTGTGACTTTCCCCACACTTGTGCCCGTACCCAACGTATCGTACATCTCATCGGAGCCATCACCAAGTGCTAACGATCCATTAAAATCTATGCCACTTAAAGTGTCAACAAACAAGTGTGACATCAACACCACCACGAAAATAATTCTCAAATCTTCTCTCAATGGCATGTCAAAGTCGTAAATTTCTATAGAATAAACCGAAATTAGCGAAAAATTATTTTATTTACACTTGACAGGCAATAAATGACACAACAAATCGTCCCGATCTCGGGCAATCAACTTTTACAACTGAGAAGAACGTTCCGCACCGACGACGAAGGCACACATTGTTGGGTGGCAATAAAGGAAAGCCATTGAACTAGTTCCGAAGACAGACGGCTGACGGAGGGATGTTAATTGCAACGACGACGGGCTGCCCTTCCGCATGCCGGTAGTTGGAATGGAATGTGCGAATGCATCGTGATGTTAGAATGCAACGGTAACTATGTGCATGTTGGATATGTTTCTTTTTTGTCTACTGGTTGAGGAGTGCGCTTCTATATCACTTTGCAATGGTTATTGACTTTTCGGTATGTGGGTCAGAACGGTGGAGATAAACTAGACGGACGGAGCAGTTTACATCATCTGCTTTGAGTGTTATGAGTGAATGTGGACGAATTCGTTTAAGGGTGAGGTGATATTTTGGCATTGAGTTTTTGTTAGTCCACCTCGAAAGATGATGAAAAAAGTCGCATGAGAGACAATATCTGCTTCACAGTTGGAAATTCACCTTTTAGATAATGGCGGTGTCTTCGGCCATCTTTCAAGTCAAGAATACACTGATAAGTCATATACCAAAACTAAGAGCTATTAAAAAATAAAGACTGGATGGCGCAGTTGATTAAGTGCCTGACCCACGTTAGAGGGGTCCCAGGTTCGAATCCCAGTGAAATCGAATCTGGTCCAGTCACCATTTGCGGTTGGGATCAAACTAACGGCACTGGAGTAGGCTGCAACCTGGCAGTACAATGGACCAGTTTTGATTCTGAGTGCTCCAGTGTATAGTTTCAAAAAAAACCTAAAAAAAAAGTCAAGAATTCGCCGAAGTGCTGGAAGTACTGCGGCTTTTTTGTGTCTTGTGAATTTTATGACTAACTCGCGTGGACGATGTTAAGGAGTAATTCGAAGAGTTTCGCGGAATCTGATGAGTCATTCGGAAGTTGGCCGTTGTTGGGTAACTAAACGTCAACTGATGCAAGGTTTACGGGGGAATTTCCTGGACTAAGTAATGCTTTAGAGTCTTTGGGAGGTTGTGGACAAATGTTAACTTTTTGTTTTTTTAGCCGGAAATGAATAAACGTTAATTTCTAAAAGAAGACGTGATTGAGACTTGAGCTGGTTTGAGGGAGGAACTGATGTTCGGAAATCAAATTTCAAGTCTCGTTTTCTTGAAATCTGTACCGAATCATTTCTTGTAGTTTTTAATTCTTTCGCCGAACTCCATAAAACTGAGTTGTTCGATTTTCAAAAATCGAATGTCGGTGTTTTCGGATATGGCCGTTAGTTGTGAGATTTTTTAATTATTTGGGAAAGACTTAATAATAATAACGATGACGGCGCTACAGTCCGAGGTGGACCTGGGACTAGCTTCTTAGCAACCACTCGTGTTGTGCGTGCGTGGAGGGGACCTACAGTTTAATGCTGACAACGAACGGCGACATTGAGAAGCTTTTTCTAGACAGTTATACTCTTTGAGCATTGTCAGTGACTCGAAAGAGGTGTAGCCGTGAACAAATTTTTATGTGATTTTTCCGGAATCGAACCGACAACATCGAGCGTAGGAGTCGACGCACCTACCCAATACGCCACGGCGCCCACTGTGAGTGATTACTGAAGAAAATATTGCATACTTTTAAGAGAGTTTAAAAGAAGATCCGAATATGTCGATTCAACATCGATCACAACAGCCTTATCTTTGTCCCTGCATTTTAATGAAAATATAGCAAAGGTTCTTGGTTCGAAGGCTTACACAAATCTTCGGTTAATAGGTCCAATTGGATTTTGATCCGCGGTTTTATAGAAAACCTGTGTTCAGGCTAATTTTTGGCCCAAAGGGTATTCAAAATTATCCCTTTTGGACCGAAGATAATCCCCAAGAGATGGATCGAAACATTACATCCCAAAAAATATGTAGTTTAATGCGGTATATCGGACCATATTTTTTTAAAAACATGACTAATCATGGTGTTAGGGTCGACGGTATTCGAAATTCGATTGAACGGCATGGAAAATATGTGGTACAATAAGGTTCCGTTCATCAAACGAAACAATCAACTTATTGAAGAAAGAATCCAATGAGCACATCATTTTGCAGTGAACTATAAAATCTGAAAAAAATTGCATAATGGGCCTGTAAATTGGATTCGAAAATCTCTGGCTTAAGAAACAGTTTATGTTCATCCGCACCCGATAGATAGTTAAACGTACAAACAGGGAGACGTAGCAAAATCAATACGGTTCTGTTTCTTTTGACGTAAGTTTTATACTGCAGCGAGTCAAAAATGTGGTGTAGTTCAATAAAGTTCCAAAAAATGCATTAACTACATACGGTCGCCTCCCTTTAAGTCGAACTCCCTCTAAGTCGAATTTCCATCTAACTCGAATTTTTCCGCCATATTTATTCATTTTCATTTTCCATACAAAAAACCATCCTCTAAGTCGAACTCCCTTTAACTCGAACTAATTTTGATATCCCGTGAAAATTCGATTTAAAGGGAGTCGACTGTACTTGAACCTCTTTAAATATCTAACATGACAATGACCAAGGAGGAAGAACCAAGTGTAACGATATAATGGTTGAAAGGCGTATCTTTACATGAATGATTCAAAAATGTTTCATGAAGAATGTACTCCACATCTTTTTCAGATGCAGAATTGTTTGACTCTTATATTCCAACAGATCAAATGGATAATACTTAGAAACTCCTTAAGGAGTTTGCTTACTCCTCTAGAGTAGAAGACTAGATACCCCATTCTGTTCAAGGCTGGATCTTGTCAAAACGAAGCTTGAGAAGTAAGACTTATACTAGCCTACGTACAAATAAAAATAGGACATTTTTAAGCAACTGACGGACGGAGCAATTTACATCATCTGCTTTGAGCGTTATGAGTGAATGTGGACGAATTCGTTTAAGGGTGAGGTGATATTTTGGTATTCAGTTTCTGTTAGTCTACCTCGGAAGATGATGAAAAAGTAGCATGAGAGACAATATCTGCTTCACGGTTGGAAATTCGACTTTTAGATAATTGCGGTGTCTTGGGCCATCTTTCAAGTCAAGAATTCGCTGATAAGTTAAATACCAAAATTAAGAGCTATTAAAAAAGTACGACTGGATGCCGCAGTTGATTAAGTGCCTGCCCTAAGTTAGAGGGGTCCCAGGTTCGAATTTCAGAGAAAACTAAGTTAATACGCCTGTATCCGGTTTTTCAAATCTGGTACAGTCACCATCGTTGGGATTAGCGGCACTATCATTCGATCACAAATTAGCGGCACTATCACTCGAGCGGTCGATCAGTGGTAATAGTCTGACTGTGGGTATCACAATGGACCAACATGGTCTAATTGTGCTGGTAAATTCACTAGCAGCCCCCCAACTTAACCTCACCTAATCTAATGACACGCTGCATCAATATTGACGATTTCGTGGTCTACACTAAATGTCCATTTCGTTTGCTTTCGTTTCATTTAATTTGATTATTCTCCGTCATTCAGTCCGAAGTCTATATTCAAATCGTAAAAGTACTTATTTTAGCTTGTGCACTGAAAGAGGCAATTTGTTTTAATGAAGCCAACATCTCTAACTAATTCCCTTTTAAAACTGATTTGAAAACAAGTTTTTTGACTGCATCGGGCATAAGTGTCTGTTTACAAACTACTGGGAAATTCGACTGGGCAGACAAGACCGGGCTGCTTGTGGAACACGCGAATCGGTTCAATTGCAACATGTTTTCAACCAGTAATGTTCTGCAGCGAGATTTTTTCTTCTCTAATCACCATCGGCGCACACAGGACCAGTGATTGAACGTAGAACTTTTCTCTCGAAATGCTCAAGGGCTTCTTTTGGCGCCCGAAGAAGTAAAGCGGCCCTCTTAATAAGAATATACGAAATTACCACTTTCTCTGGATTATTAGCAAAGAAAGTATGCGCGAAGTTCTCGACACTGCTCTGGACATGCATCCGCATCCTTCAGCAGATTCCTAACTGACGAATAAAAAAAAAAATTTTAAGGTTCATCGGCAATGTTTGCATGTAGTACTATATCTGCGCAGTGAAAAAAAAACATTGAAATTGCATTTAAATCGTCCCTGTGATTAATTTTCCTAAAATGCCTCGCAGAATGCATGAGGTGTTACTCGATCACCGATCACCAGAAAATAAAGAAAACATGTCAAAAACGGAACGAAAAGTGATGAAAACATGCCGGCTTCACCAGAGAATACAGTTTGAAAGTGGATTTTCGGGTGAAGAAGAACGATTTTCGGCGCATCCAACCCATCTCCCTCTAGCTTGTGAAAATCGTATATTGTATCTCCCTCAATCCTGCCTTCTTCCGCTCATGTAATCAGCCACTAACCTTAACTCCATCTGAATTTGTCGCGTCTGGCTAGTTCGTCAGCTTTGCAATTATTTCAATATGTTCCGGCACCTAAATACGATTGATGTAAAATGCTTAATTCTCTCGATTATTTAGAGCAGTCTTTAAACAAAAAGTGATAGGTAATAAATTGCAACCCGACTGTCTGTAGAAATGATCATATCGCTGTTAAATAACAAGTTGACTCACGACAGTGCCCACATCCCATCATTTTCGCTTGGAAGACTCTTCAAAACGTACGAAAGCTTAAAGAAATATCAATGTTAAGTTCACTGGACTAGACAGTTTCCTAATTCAGTCTTTGTCCATCCGTTAAGAATTTGGGAGACGCAACCAGTATTCGAGGGCCAGTTTCCTAGTTTATTCTGAATGGAATGCTGATTCGAAACTTTTTGTTTAAGAGGAGTTAAAAGTCCGAGGAAATAAAAAGATTTCAGTCTAACCGCCGCGTAGACCACTACCCGTCTGCTGAAGGATGCGGATGCATGTCCAGAGCAGTGTCGAGAACTTCGCGCATACTTTCTTTGCTAATAATCAAGAGAAAGTGGTAATTTCGTATCTTCTTATTAAGAGGGCCGCTTTACTTCTTCGGGCGCCAAAAGAAGCCCTTAAGCATTTCGAGAGAAAAGTTCTACGTTCAATCGCTGGTCCTGTGTGCGCCGATGGTGATTAGAGAAGAAAAAATCTCGCTGCAGAACATTACTGGTTGAAAACATGTTGCAATTGAACCGATTTGAACAACAAAACTAAAATGAATTCACTCTAACGAGCGAAGAAAGTTTCATGGTACAAAAATCTCTTGAATGGAACAGAAAGAGTTTTGAAGTCAGAAGCAAATTTGGATGAAGTCAATGGATCAGGAATCTGGAATGGATCCAATGAATTTCGGCAAAAATGTGTTCAGAAAAATGCTCCTCAGTGATTAGGTGAGAATGTAATCTTCCCCGCAAGCGACTTGATAGCGAAGTAGGTTAAGTGCCTGCCCCAAGTTAGTGGGCTCCCAGGTTCGAATCCCAGTGAAATCGAATCTGGTCCTGTCACCATTTTCCGTTGGGATCAAATTAACGGCACTGGTGTAGGTACCTGGTAGTACAATGGACCTGAGCATTTCAGTCTAGAGTTTCAAAAAAAACTTCCTCGCATACAGTAAGTTTGGCGCATCATGTCAAGATCAACCACAAATAGCGTAAAATTGTGGTCTAAGGACCCAGAGAAGTACAGTGGGAGTCAAAAATATGTATACACCGGTACAGAAGCGAAGATGAGTATGATCACATGCGAGTTGAAAACTAATTTATGAACAGAAATAGTGCTCACAACGCCCTTTTTATTATTCACTCCAAAATAGTTGACTGTGTACACATTTTTGTGACTGTGTACACATTTTTGACTCCCACTGTATGAATTCAAACGACAGCGTTGGCTATTACGCGGTTAATTCACCTTAAGATCAAGAATCAGAAAGTATTTCGGGCTGCAAACACCACTTTTCACATTTGAAGTCAAAAATTACAAGAGTTGCACATGGTATTGGTTCAAAAAATGTTCCTTTGTCCACTTTTCATTACTGAATACTTACTTTTCCATCAACAGCTCCAGTCTGTGGTACAGATCCCTGCGATAGCGCCTCTTCACAACTGGTTCCGGTGTCTCTTCCTTTCCGAATCCATGTGCGTGCTCCAGAATCCACGTCGAATTTGGTAAATTATAGGCGACACCCCAATTCAATCCCAAACTAAGGTACTGATAATTTGGATTTCCAAGGACTCCAATAGTCATACAAACGGCAACCTGAAAACAACCTTACCGAGCGATTGAGTCAATGCTTCTGTTCAGCACGGATCACAAGACAAAAGAGGGAAAAAATTACCGAGAACGAGGATCCCAGGGGAAATGCAATAAAACGTCGCTTACGCGACAATTTCCTTCCGCTATCGGCCGCATCCGTTGCGTTCCTCAATCCATTTGTATTCTCGACATTCTGTTCCGACTCGACGGCCAAAGAACTGCACTCCCACGCCAATATCCCGAAGAGGAGTCCCCACACAATCACTTTACCAATCCTCATTTCAAACACTGGCACGCGTTCAAGAGCGATCCAATCGAAGTCAACAAGTTTATCCACGCACAGTCGAGCGGTTGGTAGAACCAAAATAAAACTAAAAGTCTCGAGGTAATGTCATGCCAATCGGCCAAGATTCTTGCTTTTCTTTTACCCTCGAATGTGGATCGCCGTGGGGCACTAATTAGGTCAAAGTATTTCAAGCCACAGACACGACACAGCTTCGACCAAATAGGCGATAATAGGTTCAATTAAGCCACACAGATGTGCGTCACATTGTATATCGAAAGCACACCTTTTCGGATACCCGTACTCAATGAAAACAAAAATAATCTTTTTCTTTTGTTTTTCACGGCGGATTGTACCCGAACGTTGGAGACTTTTTCGGTTCAGGCCGAATCGATCTGGGCGAAAGTTTTTGAAAAAATTCTTTTGACTTTCTCCGTGTTAATTGAGTGAACTCTAAAACCTAGA
Source organism: Myathropa florea (assembly GCA_930367185.1). NCBI lineage: Eukaryota > Metazoa > Arthropoda > Insecta > Diptera > Syrphidae > Myathropa > Myathropa florea. The sequence continues at coordinate 123,799,396 of OV884002.1, read as the reverse complement.
ATTCGTCAGGCCAGAATGACGAAAAAATGGAAAGTATGGGAGTAAGACTGAGAGAGAGCCTGAAAAGTGAAACGCGACGTGTCGTTTTTGTGTTGAACGCTTCATTTATTGTCAAAAACTATCCAAATAGGAGCATGCGTCTGTTTTGTCTATCAGTTAAAATTTTTCACACTTCACGATGAAGTTAGGTTAAGTTAAGTTGACGACTGGATGGCGCAGTTGGTTAATTGCCTGCCCCAAGTAAGAGGTTCGAATCCCAATGAAATCAAATCTGGTCCAGTCACCAATTGCCGTTGGGATCAAATTAACGGCACTGGAGTAGGTTGCTACCTGGCAGTACAATGGACCAGTTTTGAGTCTGAGTGCTCCTGTGTAGTGTTTCAAAAATACTCCGAAAAAAAAGTTAGGTTAGGTGCAAGTTGCCGGCTGCAGAAACCATACTTAGGCTATCGTAGATGCACTCTTATCAGATGGCCTGCTACCATTTCAAACATTTGGATGATGCGCTTGTAACTTTCCGTTGGTGTTCTTCGATATCTGTTTTTTTACCTTGGCTACAATAAGGAAACGATCCTAGTAGATGTTGCCTACTCGGAACGTTCCGACATCAAGAATACTGGATGAGAGTCTGACGTCGATGGCATCCTCTTCAATATCATGATTGAATGATCAGGCGACTGCCAGGTCCCTTTCTGAATGTTGGCATGTGAGCAAAGCGTGCTTGGTACAGAGAGGTTTTGTGATGATGCCCACCAGACTCAGCCCGTTTTCGAAATCGGTGTCGTGTAAGATGTGTTTACCGATGACTCTAAGATGACCTCTTTACCCAGCTTAGCGTTGAAATCTCCCAGAACGATTCTTCTGCCATTTTTTTTTTTTTGGAAGATTTTTGAAACCCTGCTGGAGCACCTACTCCAGTGCCGTTAATTTGATTCCAACGACAAATGGTGACTGGACCAGATTCGATTTCACTGGGATTCGAGCCTGGGACCCCTCGAACTTGGAGCAGGCACTTAACCAACTGCGCCATCCAGTCGTTGGTCGTTGGTTCTGGTGCCTTTGTTTGGACATTGATCTTTTTAGGTGATCATAGAAGTCATACTTGTCCTCAGGCTGATATATCCGAATTTTGCCTTAATGTGGGCTTTTTTAAGGCGTTGGCTTATATTCTTGAAGCTTAAGGCTTTTTGCCTCGAACAACAAACCACACAAGCTGCCTCTCTGGTCCAACCGCCGTAGTAGAGTGCAGTTTTCATCTTATTTTTGCTCGGTCCATCCCACCGCACTGCCTAGATTGCGGTTATGTCTGTTTTGTTAACTTCTACGGTCTCTGCGGGTTCATCGGTTGCACGTGGTCCTTTGAAGGACTTCACGTTTCACGTGCAGAACCAAAAGTCGTTGTCCTTTTCAGTTTCTGTGGTCGTTAACAGTAGATCCGTCCACATCCGAGGTAGATAGTCATCTTTGAGCTAAGAGTGTCGTACGTGTTGAGGAGGTAAACCCTACACACAACCCAGTAAACCCATTAACCAGTGTAGTGAAAGACATTCACATAAAATGTGTTCGGACCTGGACATACATAGGGGTTCAGAAGTACCAGGTGTAGGTAACCCATTTCAGGGTGCGAGGCCGGGGTATATCCACCACCGTTTGTGTTCCCGTTTCCGACCTAATCTTGAAAGAATACGTTTAGATCTAGACTCCGATATATGTTGGAGGCTTGTAAACCAAGTAACTCCGGCTAACAGGAGCACTAGATGTCGCCGTTGGCTAAAGGTAATCCTAAATGACGAACATGCTCGCCGAACTTGCTCGTGCTCGCCGCATTTTCGTCGTGTATGGGCTGGTTCGCGAGCCGCATATCGCGGGTTAGGCACAATGTCAACCACGATTTTATGAAGGAATTCACCACTTGCGCTTCCCTATCACACATGTTGACGGTTTGACGAAACAACACGAAATGAATATTCGCCAAATGTGTTCGCCGTGTAGGGGATAACGCAAACGAGCAAGTTCGGCGATCGTGTTCGTCGTTTAGGGCTACCTTAAGCAAATTATACAGGGTGCGCCAAATACAAGTTTCTTTTTAAAAATGCAATAAAACTAACAAAATTTAATTTTTTCCATATACTATGAAATTATTAGTAAGAACAAACATTTCCATTAATTATGAAATACAACGTTATTCAAGTGACTGCCTCAGCTGCCTTCGCAGTAGCGCATTCTGTCACCCCAATTTTCCAAGACCTTGTTGATGGTTTCGGACTGTAACTCATGGATTGCTTGGATGATATTGACCTTAAGTGCTTGAATCGTTTCTGGATTGCTAGCATAATATCGGTCCTTCACGGTTCCCCACAAAAAAGTCCAAATTGGTCAAATCGAAACTACGAGGTGGCCAATTGACATCGCCAAGACGGTTGATAACACGATTTGGCAATTTGGTGCGCAAAAGATCGATTGTGGCATGGGCTTTGTGGCATGGTGCGCCATCCTGCATGAACCAGAGGCCGTCCAAGTCCATGTCTTCAATTTCAGAAATAACGTGTGGGTTTTCCGGGCCCCAGATGCGACCATTTTTTTTTGTTAACGTCGCCGCCGAGATGAAAATGCGCCTCGTCGGAAGAGATCGTTGAATTGGACAACGATTTTGGGCGAAATCTGCTCTAAGGCCCAAACTGCTTTAAACGAATAGTCCGAGATCTTTTTGCAGAATTTTCCTCAACCTTGTTGTGTGAAATGTTGAGCTGTTGAGATCGATGGCGAGTTGATGTTCGTAAATTGAGTCTCACACTCTCAGCCACATTCTCTTCTGTACGCACCGCACCGTACGACGAACGGGTACCATGAGTGTTGTCCACTAGGTTTCTTTCATCGCAGCTAAGTCAGTGAATACCCTCTAGATTGTAACCTTAATGTCCTTTTCCCTGTTTTGCATCTCGGTGGCCTACGCAAGCTCTTCCATTTTCGATCACTCTGGCGGCTCATTAGTATCTGTCAATTCAACATCTGTAACAAAGTCAGATTTTACTGCAAATTTTGCTATGTCCGCAAGCATTCCCGTATCTGCGTCCTCCGATGGCCGATAATCCTCTCAGTGGGACCTAGAGCTTTCGATGCTAAGCCTGTGCACATGAAAAAGAGGGCTCCAGCACATCAACCAATCGTGTCTTTTCCATTTTGCCTCAATTGCCCCTCACCATTTTCTTTTAACTCAATCAACCCTGTCGTGTTTGTTTTTCTTGTTTTCTTCGGCACTTTCTCAGCAATCACTCAAACTGCACAATTTCTTTTTTCCATCCCTTTCGGTAAATTTAATTATCTTCGAAACCGGGAAAAATTGAATCATCACCCTCGCTTGCCTTTCCTTGGAGGCTGCTACGCTGCAACTATGATCTCCTCCTCTCGGCAAGTTCGTGCTCATCCGCACCTGCTAATGCGATGAGCATTTCCACTTTTAGATGCAAAATGAAAAGCAAATTGTAACCGCATTTGGAGCGCGTATAAATCGCAAGAGGTTGACAGTCGCGAATCACACTCCTCGCAGTGCTAACTACGCGAACTTACAAAATGAGATACTTTATAGCACTTGTCGCTTGTTTATCTCTCACTGGCACAGAGTCAACATCGGATGTCGTGGAAGACTCGAATTCCTTGCTCTGTATCGCAGGCGAACACAACGAGACACAACCGCTTACGCGGAGAAGGAGATACTTGCTTTACGAGAAGGGTGCTGCTCTCACGGTAAAGTTGTTAACTTCAAGTGCAGGTGGAGAGGGTGTGTGTTTTCTTTTCAATTTTTGTTTTTCTTGTGGCAGGTTGCAGTATCTTCTGTCAAAGCAATTATCTCAGGAATCCCACGGGGATTAGTTATGGTGAACGAACAGACTTTGTACTATGAGCTCCCCTGGTCGGTTTCACAGCTGAGGGCGCCGACAAAGGCGACAAAGCCTCCCATGAAGATAAGTGACTGGAAAAGCTGGTCTGTGCCGAAGTACTCATTCGTCTCGCCTGGCTACGCCCACACACGTTACATGCATGAACGGGAGGCCAATCCCGGGAGCGGTTTCTTTGACTTCAAGGACATCGCTGCGATTTTCTTTCAGCAGATTCGTCAGTTTGCTCAAAAGTTTGCACTGCCAATGACCTTGCCTGTACGTGGCTAAGATTTTGATTTATTTCAGTTACGGCTACAATGACAGGCACTGTATCTTGCGAACGATTTGTGATGCTAAGCACTTTCTGTATCCAGAGGGCCAATCGCTCTTCCATGATGTTATAAGAATTCTCCTGGAGTAAGTGTAAATATGTCTCTGTGCGCATATATGAATCGGAATTTTGTTTGTTTTTCGCTTTAGAACCTACATGTCAAGGGGGTTTGTGAATGATCCGAAGCACCTGGCTGCTTGGAGAGTCAAGAATCCCAAGGACTGTGCTAATTTATACGGACCCCACTGCAGGATAAGTTTGCTTGAATACTTCACTCTTCAGATCCATGGAAAGTTCATGTAAATGTTGAAACATAAATAAACTCAAATTAAACTAGAGACGACCGAGCTTAGATTCGATAAATACTTTCATTTGCCAAAAGGGAGCACATTTTTATTCGTGATTAAAGTTTAAATTAGTAAATAAGGCAAAGTTTTGATACGTATTCAGGGTTCAGAATTGAGTAGAAGTTGCGGAGCGTAGCCACACACAGGCTTTGATCATAAATCGCTAGTGACGATAACCAAACTATTTACGTTTTTCCATTTTCCACGCTTTTTTTTTTGTGCGAGGGGAGGTGGAAACCTTGCATTGGCACCAAAGGTCCAACGTCCTTTGGTAGTGCCGGATTCTTACGGGCTAAAACCACCCCCCAATCAATCTTCCCGTTTGTTTACTCCCTCGCGGAACTACCGCTAAGTATTACTTCACGAGGGACGGGTTCGAGCTGTTTGCTTCGTCACTTGATATTTGGCAAATTCGCGTTCCGCTGTCGTTCTACGTTCCTAAAATCGCACATTATTCGTACTGCTGCATCGTTTACTGCAGCTCAATAATCTTCGCATTTTATCATACACTCAACTATGTTTTCTGATGTCGTTTGTTCACCAAATTTATCATGCAAAATATCTCTTTCGTTATCATAACGAGGGCAATCAAAGAAATCATGTTCCACATTTTCTTCCGCGTGTTGGCATCGAGGACAGAACGGACTTGAATCACGGATCCGCCTGAATAGGCATTCACGGAAGCCACCGTGACCAGTCAAGAACTGTGTGAGATAACAGTTAACCTCGCCGTGTTTTCGATTTACCCAATTTTCAATCTTTGGGATGAGTTGGTACGTCCATCCCCCTTTTTGGGACACGTTCCATCGTTGTTGCCACATTTCTATACTGCGACTTCTTTCTATTTTCTTGGCGTGGTTCACAGTGGACCCGATATGCACGTGATTGTCGTAAAGTCGCCTAGCTTCAAGAGCTAGGATATCGATGAGTACCATGGAGGATAGTACCAATATCGCATCGTGGGATACTGTCAGAAATGCACTGCTAACTCTCAGTGCACATAGTCTGTAGACAGATTCGTCGTCTTTCATGTGCGACTTTTTATTCGCGACGTCTGACCATATTTGTGCCCCGTACAGCAGCTTTCGCCAGCAATAACTTTGCCTAGGTCCATCGACATTTGACATGAGTCTCGAAAGAGCGCTTATCGCTTTCGACAATTTCTCACAAGCGTACGCGAGGTGATGCTTATAGTTAAGGCGAGCATCAATCATCACTTCCAGGTATTTAATAACAGGGCTGGAAGTAATGTTGTGCTCTCCGACTTTTATTATTATCGTCTCCCGTACCTTTCTACTCGTGATTAGCACGGACTCCGTTTTATGATTTGCAAGGTCTAAACGGTGGGCGCCGTGGCGTAGTGGGTAGGTGCGTCGACTCCTACGCTCGAAGTCTAAGGTTCGAATCTCGAAAAAGCACATTTAATATTCTCACGACTCACCCTCTTTCGAGTCACTGACAATGCTCAAAGAGTATAACTGTCTAGAAAAAGCTTTTCAAAGCTTTGAGCATTGTAAGTGACTCGAAAGGGGTGGAGCCGTGAAAAATGTTTGATGTTTTTTTCGAGATTCGAACCTCAGACCTCGGGCGTAGGAGTCGACGCACCTACCCACTACGCCACGGCGCCCAGACTTAATAACAGACTTAATAGCAGATTTAAGTGCGGCATGTGCGTCTTTGTACCATGCCCGCAATAGGAGGTGTCTTTCTGGGTTGCGTTGTCTAGACCTCTGATATTTTCTTCGCGCCTTGTGGCACGCCGGTCGAAGTTCCTTGATCTGCTCGTTCCACCAATACGTTGGCCGGCGGCGAGTTTGACTTCCCGTTCTAGCCATCGATGTAACGCAGGCAACGTGTATTTCCCACGCTGTTATGATTCAAATGTCTGTGTCACACGAAATGACGTCAGGAGCAACGCTGGGAAAGATTGGCTGAAATCTTTTATGCGCAGGCATTCTGACCAGATTAGCATTCGTCCCTTCCACCCTCGCCTTCTTTTCCAGACCCACCAGTCTTTACAAATCCCGAGGAGATTGAAGCTTATAAAAACTCTGAAATAAACAGGCATCATAAAATCTACACGGTTAACCCGTAGAAAAGTGCGCTGAAGTAAAATTTGGCTGTTGATCATAGCAAACTACTGCACAGTCATAAAAACGTTGGGTATAGGAAATCTTCCGCTCAATAACGCCAACCTACCCAACCCAAGCAAACAAGCCAAGAGCATAGCCGATAGGCCCTGTCCCTTTGGCGTCCTTCACTCACGTCAAAAATTCTCTCTCACATTGATCACCATCCTAGACCAAAATGTCCTTCCACCCAATATCTTCCAATTAAACCAACCTCACGAAGATGGCAAGATAATCCCAGCACTCTAAGTCTATCCCCAATTTGCTAACGTTCACGCAGATGGTAGACCCTCCAAACACCTTACCCCGGCCAGCGATACCGCTCAGCAATACCCATCAAAGCATCAGCCAAATGCGGGACTAACACACATTTGTCGTCGGGATACTCATAATGGACTCTATGGTCAGTACAGATTGAGCCTGCGGCTGATTTGGGGCTTATGAAGTTTAATTAGACAGCTTTTCACACAGACAACGACAATACCCGCCCCTATGTCGTCTGTATAGCTGATTCCAGGACACTTTTGTTGGCCCAGCACTCGAGGCCATTGTAATTTACTTGGGAATCTAATTCATTGCGCTGCAGAGTGTCCCGTTGGTGTGTAAATAATTAAACTGATATGCCCTTTGTGGATAGTTCACCCTCGAGCCGTGTGTAAACTAATTCCGATATGAATTGTGGCGTAATTATCGTAGTATTGACTTTGCGAACGGCTATACAAGAGGTATGCATCGAGATAGGGGCTCGTCCATGAGGTGGCAAGGACACTGCTTCTGGAAAGAATATACGGCAAAGCAAGGATGGATTTTTTAAGTGCAGAGAGAATGTCTCTTTGCACAGAGTTCTAAGGGTTGAGTGGATGAAAAGATGTGTACAATTCGTTTGTTCGGTTAAACCGGAAGAGGGTAAATTTGTCCAGATTTGAAAGGGTTTCTAGAATGAAATTGCTTTAGTCAAACATAAGATTCGACGTTGAGGCTGTTGACCAGAAATTGTTTAGTTAAAAGAAACATTAAGACTTTTTTAAAGAATGCCAACGTTAACAGAATTTGCAAGAAGTTCTAAATAACTGCGGAGATAACCCAAGTAACAGCGATTTTTCATCCTTCGATATCCGACTACGATTTAACCAAAGTCATTGATTTCCATCGAAATAGTTTAAACTGCCAAACGCATAATTTTCTGACATCATTTTGCTATGATTGGAGCATAATTTTCCAATCTGGCCTACTGAACAATAATCCGAAGTTTCGAATCGTCATTGCACCAAACTAGATATCGGACATAGGACCTGTTCCTGAATTTATCAAGGATCTTTGCGAGAAAAGGTCAATATATCTATCAGTCTCTAAAAGGCGGTCACATCCGAGAATTATTGGGATTTCTGCTGATGATCTAATTGTGAAGCACAAGTTATGACACCTTATCCAAGCTGTCGCCTTCTTGAAAAGCTTCTCAAACGCAATTCGGAGTTGGCATTTAACTGTAGGTTACTACCATTTGTGAGAGAACGATAGCATGCACAACAAAAGCGGTTGCTGTACAAACAAACAGTCCGTCATTGCCTATGCTGCGATTTTAAAAAGTGGGTCCATTTGGGGGTGGCTCCAGTACAGGTGAAGTTGACATTAATTTTGAAAAATTGTCGCACCCCATCGATATATATCAATCGACAGATCTTCAAAATGAGGTGGAGGTTTCTTTCAACACTTTTTTATCAAAAATACCGCTTGGAAAATATGGACCTCCAAAGTTTTTTTCAGTACTTTCCTCCCCTGCCATTTCTAAACCAAAGTGTTTAAAAATCTGAAAAAAATCACAAAAACTTGGCTTCATTGAGTACTTTCATTTAAAACCATTGCGAGCATTCTGGCCCTAATGGTTTCGGAGATATTGGCCAAAAACGGTCAATCATCGACATGCGAATTTTGAAGATCTGAAAACGCAGTTTTGAAGACATCAATGTAAGCATTAAGAAATGATAAATTTCAAAATACCGATTTATGTTGAAATTTTGAGATATCTAAGATTTAAAATGAGAACAATTTTCATTTTCACTCATAATTTCATGCTGTGCTCGGCCACTCTATTCGTTGATGAGTGTTATCTTTTCGATCTCACCCCTAAATGCCCAACAGAAATGAACACACACACACCGCAGGCATGAGCAGTGATTGGGTATGTGTATGATGGAAGGGATTGTGTTGGATAAACCTGGATAGAGATATATGTATATGTAGGGATGAATATTTGTTTGTTTATGAATAAATGGTTGATTTGAGTTGAAGTTAGAAGAAAATTCAACTGAAATAGTTTGGAAACGTCGTTTGATATTCAGAAATCATCCATCAATATTATGCGACGGAACCTTCCCCGTGCGAGTACAACTCGCACTTGCCCAGTTTATTTTATTATTATGTAAGCGAAATTAGTTTCCGACTTAGGGCACCGATTATGTTGCATTTTCATCATGGACAGACTGCAGATCTTTGCAAACATCCTTACAATCTCAATCAACCACTTTTCTTGAGTTGCTGGCAATGCTGAAAGTACATAATTGTGTGAAGAGGGAACGCAAAGAACTCAATACCGCGGTTTGGTGCAAAACCCCATGAATAATATAAACAAAAATTTAACATATTTTTTTCGTACCTAAGACCACAGCCGTAAGTGATGCCAAAGCAGGTAAAAGGCAAAAGCGGGGTATACCGAATACAAGGTTATACAAAATCTGTCAAATCGTATGACTTTTTTTTCATACGTTTTTTTTCCTTTGGCCTGTTCATTGTGAACAATTACTGTTTGGAGATTTTTACACTTTTAAGTTCTAATTAATTGTAAACACCTTTCTTAAATACACTTTTAAATTTAGATGAATAAAAACAAGTTCTTTTTACTACAAAGAAACAAATTACTTTATTTTTATTTTTCGATTTGTTTCCATTTCTTAACTAATTCATAGTAAAGTAAATAAATAAAATAGTAAAGACTATTGACATATATATACAATTGACATATATATACAAATGTGTACATTTTATTTAACTTTTTTTTATTTTCAATTTGTTTTGAAATACATACAGACTTGGCCAAAGGTATTAGGCACCCTTATCTTTTTGTCTTTGCTGCCAAATCACTTATCGGAAGTAATTAGTTCGAATTTTATGGTTTTCAGCGACACTATCTGAGGTTGTAAACGATTTTTATTTTTTTTTCTAATTTCATTAATTTTTTGCTTTTTGAAGATATGGTGATTCTTAAAGTGTGCCTAATACATTTGGCCAAGGCTGTATATTATCTAAGCATTTTAATACTCAAATTCCTTAAACCATGATTTGGTTTTATCTTTAAGACTTTCAAACTTCACTGGAGTTGACTTTTTTCTTTTCCTAACCTGCTTTGTATCGTATCATAAAATTCCAAAAAATTACCTTTCATTCAAATTTTGTTAATACAAAATTTAACATATGTAAATTCAAAAATTACGTGAAACTGATCTTGTCAACACAAATATGAAATTTTTACTTATCGTTGACGTCATCCACCTTGTATTGCGTATATCGTGAGGCAAAATTAAAATTAATAGAAAGCCCTTCAGGTAGTTGGGAAATGATATCAAGATAAAGAAGAACTTCTCATTCACAGTGATTTCCTCATTTGCGAATAGAATAATTGTTGGCACAATAGTTTAAGACATCGCCGAGCTAGTTTTCTATCTTATTAATATCCACCTCTTGGGTGGGTCTAAAGTATGGGATAGACTTGCGTTTAGCTTATCCAGTAACAGCTAGTATTGTGCACAAAGGGTACAGTTTCACACCGACTCGGAGCGCTGAAATTTAAAAAGCCATTCTTAACGGTTATAATCTTTTAGCATTTTTTGCGAAAGTGGTGGTACGGTAAAAATGAAAGTTTTTTTTGTACGAGATCAAACTGTGGGCTTTCCAAAAGTAGCAATCGGCGCACTAACGCCTACGCAAGGCGGTAAATTATTTCCAGAATTTCATGCTAAAAATATGTCTAGAAGAGAGGCTGGTTGAATGTAAGTGAATATGTTCCATCTCGAAAGTGCGTTCAAATAATACTTTTTTCAACCGAATAGAAGAATGAAATTTCCAGTAAATGAATTTCCTATGAAGTTTGTAATTACTTTATCTTTGCTATGGAATCACTGAATATTCAAAAAGAATTAAGTCAGCAAAGGAAAATCGAAAAAATTGTGGTTCATCATAATACCGCAGCATTCTTGAGACGGAAAATCTAAAGTATACCTTCTTTCTCCGCAATGTTCAAGACTACAGGCAGTACTAATTGGACCATTTTCTAAAGGCAGCCTCGACAAATTAGTTACCAACTTTTTCAAAGAAAGTTTTTCTACCTCCTTTCACGACCACAAAATTGAAAACCTTCAAAGAGTAATCATTCTGAAGCGTAATACCATTGAGCAGCAATATTAGTTATGCACTCTTCACCACATCCTCTGGAGGGATTAAAATAATAATAATAATATAATGGCGGCGCTACACTCCGAGGTGGACCTGGGCCTAGCTTCTCAGCAACCACTCATGTTGTGCGTGCTATTGTTCTCTCACGAGTGGAGGAGACCTAAAGTTTAATGCCGACTCCGAACGGCGAGATTGAGAAGCTATTTCTAGACAGTCTTCCTCGTTGAGCATTGTCAGTGAGCCGTGAATAAATGTTTGGTGTTTTTTTGGGAATCGAACCGAGAACATCAAGCGTAGGAGTCGACGCACCTACCCACTACGCCACGGCACCCTCTGGAGGGATTATGTCGTATAAATTAAACGGACTGCTTTTTTGCGACGAAATACACTCAACACTGGTTAAGGCAAAAATGTCTACCAGAAGGCTTTTCCAATCCCAAACCAGTAGTTTATTCGTATGTAACCCACCTTTGTCTCTGAATGGTAAGTGGCTCTTTGTGATCATTTCCACCTTGAAACCGAAAAGCTCAGCACAAGATTCAATTCAGTAGAGTGGTTTAGTATAGTCTTACATGAAGTTAGCTTCTCTTCAGAGATCTGCCCGGTGCTTAAAGTTTCAGTAAAATCCAGGTAACTTCCTTGCATTCTACTGCTATTCGTAGTTAGGGATATTTGCAAAACATCGATGTTTCGTTCATAAACATTAGTGTTAACATCGATATTTTGATAACCGATACATCGATGGCAAAACAACATCGACATCGTTCATTCATTTCGTTAAACATTGCCAAGATGTGCTGGTCTAACATCCTACTCCGAACCTCCAAGTGGTACAGCCTGAGCATCGAGGAAACCTCAATGAGATTGAGTATCCAACTCCTATGGAACTGTGGGTCGGTGGCTAATCGGAGAGGGTTCATGTTTTAACATATATTGGCTGGATGCGAGCAGAGCTTGTGTCAACAGCCAAACTAGCGCCTGTTCACTGGGCTGATTCAGGCTGGGAGCGGGTGTCGGTCTTGGAGCAAGTGATTCGTGCTATAAACCTGCACGAAGGGCCCGCTAGGGAACATTTATCCCGAACCGTAGGATTCTCCAACGTCACTTTGGGTTTTTTGTTGGCACGATAAGCTACTAAATAAGAATCCAATCATCAACGAAAGGGAACACAGAGAAGTTTTTTGGGTTGAAATTAGTAAGACTAATATATCTTGTTGTTTAAATACAATATGTCGTAAATATAGCCAACAATTTGTGCGATGGAGAAGATAAATTAAACATCGGAAAACCATCGATGTATCGTTGTTAATACCGATGTTTTTTTTGGCATATCCGTGAATTTCGGGTATTCGGGTATCTGAACATTTTTTCGAAATTGTTTCGAATTCCCGAACTATTCGTATAGTGATAGTAACCGAGATAATAACATTACCCGGAACTTCTTCTTCCTCTTCTTAGGGCGTTACAGTTCGAGGTGGACCTTTCAACTTGCCTCTCCAGCCAGCACGATCTTTCGCCAGCTGTCTCCAGTTTCGCACACCAAGCCGGCCGAGGTCCCCCTCGACTTGTGTGCGCACCTTGTACGTGGACGTCCACTGTTGCTTGTCCCACAGGCTCAGAGTCGACGGAACTAAAAATTACTTGGTATCTCTCTGTTATACTATATTTCCTACGAACCACAAACAAGAAATCAATCAAATTACTCGAAAAGAAGTAGTTCCTCACGTCTCTTCGCTTAAACTTTCGAGGAAGTAAACTCGATTGAAAGTTTAAGGCAATCACGATAAAACAAAACTAGCATTAATGGACGTCTGTGCACTTAGTGATAAATTTCACACCTCCCTTTTTTAACAAAACCAATCAATACATCCCGCCTATGTTTGGCCAACTTTTTCTTTTTCTCGTCAAATTTCTGGACAAATCTGGTCAGTTTCAGTTCATTCAGATTCAGTGTCACGAAAAGCTGCTCATTCGCATAACAACAGAGAAGCACAAAAGACCAATGGTTGCCTGGCGGTAGGCATTTCGTTGTGTATTTTTTTGTCTTCTTCTTGTGTGCTGCTAGAATTCGCAGTGAACCTGGACCTACTTTCCACTTTGCAGCTCAAGTTTGATTTATCTTGCTCGTGTGTTCAATCGTGGTCTCCATCTGTTGGTTTGTCCCACATTTTTTTTGGGGATTTTTTGAAACTACACTGGAGCACTCAGACTCAAAACTACTTCATTGTACCTACTCCAGTCCCGTAATTTGATCCCAACGGCAAATGGTGACTGGACCAGACTCGATTTCACTGGGATTCGAACCTGGGACCCTTCTAACTTGGGGCAGGCACTTAACCAACTGCGCCATCGTGTCGTTTTTTGTTCCACATGCTCAGAGCCAAACACTGTTGTTAGTTCTAGATGAAAGAGGGGCGGAATAAATTTGTACGAAGAGATTAAAATATTAACAACAATAATTTTGATTTTGGATAAGTCTCTGTCTGAACGAGAGAGTCCCCAAAGAGTCTCTATTTCAAACAGACACATCAAGGAATACGAGTCTTTAATGAAAGTATCCCCCCGATGCACGCTGATGTCTACGCCTGCCATAAATTTCTATTAAACACATCATTCATTGGCTTCATTTTCAAATGAGCACAACGCGCCACTTATTCGCTTTTCATTCATTAGCTGCCTGATCCACCGCCAATATGCCAATTAATATGGTAAGTCCACACTGGAGTGCATATACTCGTAAAGACTCCCTGTTCACACTTATTCGTCCTTCCATTCCATCCTCACACTCTTACCCATCGCCACTTTCACAAAAGCAATCAACTGCGATGCACACTCCGTAGCACTCTATCCGCCAACAACCTTTGGACTACTATTCGCCATGCGACGACAATGAGGGGACAAAGTCTCTTTAAACCAAGACTCCCTGTTCCACAGCAGAGGTACCGATGAAAATTATTGCCTACCCCACCAACAGCCGCTGGTGTGCTCAAAATTTACTCGAATCCGAACTGGCGTATGCCTTGGGCCACCACCCCTTTTTCGCCGTATGCACTGGTGTCGCACCATCCACAGGCATACGCCCACGCGCGGCGAGGGAGGGGCAATTCCTGTCAGCATAACCATGGAATTTAGTGTGCCAAAGTTAATCTGAACAAATTTCCCCTAAAAGCCGGACTAATAACTTTGGTTTAAACTCGAAGGAAGTCACGTACACTTGCAGGATAATTTAGATGGCTCCATCCACCGGAAGCGGATTGAACATATGTTCGACTATGTCTCCTGGGAGGTGGTATCATGTGCTGGTATTTAATGTTAAATATCAACTCCTTAAGTAATTAAAAGTTCTCGAATTCGTGTACAGATTCTGGGCCTTAATAGAGTTCGAGGTGGTGATTGGGGAAAGTTTTGACCAAGTTGATGGTGTAAATGGGCGATTGAGGTGGGAATTTGCTTCTTGAAAGGGATTTGGCATTTTGTAATGTACTTTCACCCAGCACACCATGACTACGACAGACAGTGGATGTGAGTTGTGCATTCACAAAAATACGACATGACATGAGGTCAAGGACGCTCTGGGTGTTCGGTGGGTTACAAACTTTTTAAATATTTATCTTGATGTAGATCGTGCTAGATATTAAATTCAAATTGGATTGACGATGTTAAATTTGCCACCAAAATCTTGGACTGTAAATTTAGGAGATCATAAGTGGATGCCTTGCATGTACTCAATACATTCAAGATAAAACAATTGTATGCAATTCAATAGACAAATTCGATTAAGTAACATAAATCTGCTGCTAGTGCCTTCGTGGAAAGCGACAACTTTAGACTGCACACCTCGTTAGGTAAATTTGCGTCGGTTTTCCAAGCGGAAACCTATGCGATCCTAATGGCTACGAACTATATTGTAAAGAATAGGTGGAAGGGGCGAAGTATTTGTGTCATTGAGGCCTTACTCAACCGTTTAACCACTTCCAGGATAGTTCAGGAATGCAAGTCTTCTCTGAATGTGATCGGTAGCTTAAATTCGCTAAGACTTGTCTGGGTCTCGGGTCACCACGGGATCACAGGAAATGAGATTGGCGATGAACTTGCTAGGCGAGGATCAGATGAGCCATTCTCAGGACCTGAACCTACGCTGGGACTGCCTGCGTCCTCCAGGATGTAGACAGACCAAGCGCATGGTCCCCAACGTCTGTACGAAATCCGCGGCTTTCTTGTTATCTCTTAACAGAAAAGATTGCAGACAACTCACCGGCGTACTAACGGGGCACTAAGCCTTCGCCAAACACCTAAGTGTGCTTGGCCTAAGCGATGAAACCCTCTGCTATGCCTGTGGAGGAGACGATGACACTGCAGAGCACTTCTGCCATTGTCCCGAATTTGCTCGGATCAGGTGGCAGTTATTCGTTGCTAACGAAGTGAGAGCTGATGATGTAGAAGCGAAGAAGCGCCTTCGGAAGAACATGCAATTTCAGCAAAAGTAGGTTGCTGCCTGGTAGTACAATGGACCAGTTTTTGAATCTGAGTGCTCCAGTGTAGTGTTATAAAAAAAACAGACAAAAAAAACCATACATAAAACGGTAAGTCCCCAGTGACCATCACTAATTAGTTAGTTCAGCACTGGGGAAAAACAATTCACTTAACCAAACAGAGAAGATCGATTTTCAGCATGCGTTGAAATAATTATATCAGGCTTTGAACAGAATTAATCGAGATCCAATACGATGGTGTGGTTCTGCTTTCATTGAGGCAACATATGACTTTTCAGATTTTTAAACACTTGGGTTTAGAAATGGGAGGGGGACGCGTTAAATAAAATTTTGAAGCTCCATATTTTTCAAATTAAACCTTGGATCAAAAAGTGTTGAAGCAAACCTCCACCTCATTGCAACCCGCAAATGGCACCACTTTTAAGATCTGTACAACGTCGGCATCCATCAACTAAGGAGCTTCGTGGCAAGCACCGAATTGTTTGCCCATGTTTGCCTAGGTTCGATTAGGCTAGGTTAGGAGGGCTTTATGTTGTTGCCAGAAACTACACTCAGAGGCCGTGGAGGCCCATTATGTGTCATCCTTGCGCAGGGGCCATGCTAATCTTCTCTGTATCGTTCCAATTTTAGTATATGTTCAGCCGAAGCAAGAACAAGGCCCATTGTGTATGCCCTGTAAGGATTGCATGTTTTCCGAGGATTAACGCAGGGTCAGAATGCAATTACCAAAACCACCCCGTTCTTATTATAGATTTCCTGAGGTCAGGGATCTGAACCTTCGCCGTATCGCTGAGCTTGTGAAAGAACCTTATTTTTAAGTGAGTGAGCCGTCGTTCTTGTAGAGCAGGGCAGTGGCAAAGGAGATGCTCCACTGATTCAATTTCTTCTTCATCCCTACAACTCCTACAGAAATCGTTCGCCGGGAGGTTTAGTCTCTTAGCCATTGCACCTATCGTGCAGAGGCCAGTGAGAAACAGTGTTTGCCTAAGTCTGACTGATCTCTGCATTCATCCACCTAAACTTAAGGGAACCTACTATTTGAGCATTGTCAGTGACTCAAAGGAGGTCGAGCCGTAAAAATGTCAAAGGTGTTTTTTCAGGAATCGAACCCAGACTTCGAGCGAGGCGAAGCACTTAGCCTCTACGTCACGACACCTCACCGCGAATTAAGAAACCAGAAAATATTAACCAGGTGACAAAAGTCTTCGAATTCACCCCCGAGGGACTGCGTAGTAGAGGAAGACCGCGACTTAGGTGGCGCACGCAAGTGGAAAGTTACCTCAACCAACTGCGCTTGCGAAACTGGAGGCAGCTAGCTAAGATAGAGCTGGCTGAAGACGTTTGTTGGTTGAGGCCCAGGTCCACCCCGGACTGTAGCGCCACCTTAAAAAGACAAGGTCTTCACATCTTTTGCAAAAATAATTGAAAAGTCAAGCATTCTATAGGGAATCTCATACCCAAATAAATTTTCGAATTTTCATTCCAATTTAGAGAGACTTTATTTCTGTGGAAGTCTCCTGAATGGATGTCAACTGGGGGCCCTTTTTCATTTCTTCTTCAGTGGTAATGGGCTTTATTGAGATTTAGCATTCACGTTTTGCCGATCAGATCCAATTAACATGATGTCAACTAAATTGAAGCCAATTTGTTGGGTGAATTTCCACTGTGGCTCATTTCGGTACGGGTTCAAGAACCACTTGACTAAGACGAATTATAGGGCTATTCTCTCGTTTAAGTTGAAAGCACTTCGGGGAATTGATTCATTTGAGAGTAAACTCATTCTGTTGGCACTTAACGTGTCGTTTTAAATTCAAATATCACACATTAGCCCAGTAGGCAGACCCCAGTTAACGGCTGGGAGTGACCCCGCAATTAAAATTCATTCGCTAATTGGCCTGACGTGACTACACGTCACTGTATCCTTTGATTTGTGCCGTCTATTCATGGGATTGGGTTAAGTATAGTTTTGGACTACCAACCAGTTGTACATGCGTACAGTATTCGTCGGATGAGTTGTGCCTACATCCAACACCAAGTATCCAGTTTTGACCGCTGGTGACGAGATTGCAACTGAGAAGAGTTAGTTGCCATGGGGTATGATAAATTTAGATTATTGTAACATTTCCAGTTACACACATATGAAGTTTGGTAGGTGATGGACATTATTGAGGTAAATACGAGTGAAATAAATCTGTTTTCGTATGTTAAGCATGTTAAGTAACCCATCTCTCCCACTGAATCAGCTCGTATGATAAACGGGAAACCACTGCCATGTAGTGAGACTATATCAGTCACTCCACACTTCGCCCAACAATACAATCCACATTTCCTTTCATCCACCTAGCCACCTAGCCAAACTCACGAGGATGCATTAGGTTAGTTTTGAAATTATTTCGCCACTGCATCTCAGAGCCAGCTCTGCAGTTATTCCGTTCGAAATTCCATCAGCGTTTATTTAACGTGCAACTCCTGTCCGAGGCAACAATTACCGTGCATGTGGCGGACGAACGCCTTCAGCTTACTCCCCCGATGACCGCATCGAAAACATGACCCAACCAGACCAGACCACGGCTATGATGTACTCCTGCTAACTATTAGAATTAACAATACTCTGACCGTGTTCCATTAATGATTCAACATTAAACGACCTGTTAGCCTTTCACCATGCACACATAAGGGCATCGGGAGAGGAGGCGAATCTCTGCCAGGGTTACTGCATCTGAGAAACGGCACTACAGTTGAAAATTGTTTGCCAGCAAAGTCGATGTAAGTCCTGTTTGAAAACTGGAGTGGGACTAAGGAGCACTTTAGCGCCTTTTTCGCTGTGGGCGGTCGTTGGCTCCCCCCCATTTAATGAACTCCCAGGATACATTTGAGGAAGTTTCAAACAATGAACTACGCCATGCGTAGGATCTCCCAGGCGGCACCCTAACCCTTTCCGGCGATTGGATTCATTAACGACAGAGAAGGGAAGAAACCCTGTCATTTAAGGAGAGACGAGAAAGTAAACAACTGGTTTTCCCGTTCGCATTTCTTGTGCATAAAGTTTTCGGTGACCTCCTCGGGCTATTTCACGTCCCCCCGACGTATTTTTTCGCTCTTGTTTGATTTATTCAAAAGGATTTTCATTCACCCACGACTGCATACTTAATTACTGTAGTTGGACGGAGTTTGAAGAAGTCCGCGTTCTCCCGTTGAAGCAGTTGCAATGCAGGTTCAGCAGGCAGCGGTGTACGCCACAGAAGCCTACGCCGCCGCCATGGCTGCTGATTCCTGTGCAGTTATGCAGATTCCTCCTTCAGTTATCTCTGGCGTTTTATTAATTAAGGAATTATTTTTCTGGAAGGGTAATTTGGAGGGGCTTTGTTTCAATCGCAGCGATTTCTTCGGCCGTGATCCTCGCTGGCCGGGGGTGCGTGGGAGCACAGTGTCTGTGCATTGAATCCGCTGACCATCAACCTCACGAGTCCGGCAACTGCAAATAAAAGAAATCTCAGGGAAAGGAGTATTTCTTGGTCCATTTATATTCGGATACTTTGCAGTTTAAATGAATTAATTAGCACTAGAATGGAAAGCGCGAGGGAGTTGGTCGTGGCACGGTGGAAATATTGTGGTTTTTTGTGGGACTGCGACGAATGAATTAATTAAGACAGATCCCACCAATTAGTCAACCAGGGATACCAGCTGCTAAAGTTATCTTCGCCGTGGAATCGATTAATTGATTGATGAGATTTTGTGGTGGAAGCAATTTGACTCGGTCAACGGACTTATGGAGTTATGAATGAAGTCAATGATGGAGGAAATTTGCGTTCGGTAAACAAAATTAATCAGTTATTGTTCTTAAATCTTTGGTCCAATTATTAACACTTACTCAAATGGCGAAGTGGCTTCTTCTTAAAACTTAAAATTTAACAACCAGTAGCAAATACCGTCACAAGGCATTTGAAAGTTTCCTACGAAATCATCGATCTCCTAACCTAGGCCCTGCGGAGAGTAATCTATACGCACTCTCCATGGTTGCATGGTTTGTTGGGCTTGAATTTCAGCTTCCTCTGTTGCGTTGAACCACAGGATCAGAGTCGATGATTCTCCAGAATGGAGTTAAGCTGCCCGTGCGCTCTACATGGTCTAAGATATCTAGGTGCTTGATCCGTAAAGTTCGTGACAGAATCTTCTTCTTCAATCACTATAGAACTATAGCCCATAGAACGTACGTGGAGCTTTTATCTCGAAAAATCAAGGATTTCTTTATCCGCTTTGAATATTGTTCATGCCCCCGCGCCGTACAAAGTCAGGTTGGTCTTTTTAGAGAGGGTTTCATCAGCCAATTGGTACATCTTACTTACTTACTTACCTATCAGGCCAGCGACCCATGTACGGTCTAAGCCTGAGCAATTGCCGCCTTCTATCACTTACGGTCCCAGACACGCTGCTTCTCAGTCACCAAGACCAAGTCGATCCACGATTTTTATACCGGAGGTTCAGTCTTCCTCTCCTTCTTTAACCAGCTCGGATTCGAATATCGATTGTGACGTTTTGTCATAGGTGATGGGCAACGGATCGATTTGACGACGGATCGATTTTTACCCGTCTTCACCCCTTAAGACCAGCTTGTTTCGCTTGTTCTTCAATTACCATTTTAGTCCATTTACCGACTGCTGTTAGTACTGCTTACAGCGGAGCCAATATAGAGTCTGTTTCTTACTACCTCGGATTTATAACTGCTCATTTTAGCAGTCTACTATCTGCGTCCTTTCTCGAACACAGCATATACTTCGTTTTGAATTCGTTTACGACCATATCCACTTTAGTCGCTTCCGCCAGCAAATACGTCGTTAACTGAGCTGGACCAATCACGTCAACGTCATTCACTTCGAAGATCAAGCCACTAAGGCTTACCAGTGAGGTTTGCATGATCCTCTCGAGAACTTTTTTTTTCTGATGAAGTTTTTGAACTCATTTTTGAATTAATGCAGTCAAAATACAGTTAAAAATAAACTGTGTCAAGAAAATATTTGCAAAACAAAATATGTTCAAAAAATATATTTCTAACTTTATTATTTAAATGCAACTATTATTTTAAATTTATTTTTAAAGCTAGTTTTCAAATGTTTTTTCAAAATTTTTAACCAGAATTGCGGCGGAAACTAAAATCAAAATGATAGCAAACGCTTTATTGGATTTTGCTTCGCACAAATGACAAATTCGATAAAATCTCCAAAATTACGGAGGGCCAAATTACCGATTGCTCGTTCAATTTGTCCACTCTTTACACTCTGCTAGAGACTTAGCTCCAAAATTAATTGTGTGCATACGACCTTCGTAGTCAGACTGCGAATAATCTGCAATTCGTGTTGCCCTTTTATAAGCACAATTGTAACAATTTTCTATTTTCTTGATTTTTCAATTCACTTCAGCTACATTCAATTGTGCGTATGCATAGGCAGCACGGTACATTCGTGTAAATTTTAATTAGATCTTTTTCACATAATACATGATTTCATAATACATGATTTAAAGACAGTTATTCCTTTTTTTGTATTATTTGGCTTTATTTGAAACAAAAATATATATCCAAAATGAAGTATACACAGTAAAGGTACATTCAATTAAAAATGACAAGTATTGAATGTATCTATCAGAACATTATATATCAAGATAGAGAACTGTTGATGGGGATCGTATTAAGTAATATAGCAAAAATAAAAAATAGAAAGTGTGCATACAGATAAGTTGCTAATAACAAAAGATAAAAAAAGAAATGCCCACAACTTCGCAACTGGTTGTAAGTCGGGACTTTGGGCAGGGGTGCCAATGGCTTTGCTGCAGTTATAAAGTCGCCATTCTCTACATAAATATGACTAATGCTTGTGGTTAATGTCTTCGTGTAATTTATAATTCAATTTATTTTCATTTTATGGGTCAACAAAGCAGCTTTTAAAGAATTTTTTTTTTCTTTTAAATTTAAGACATTACTTCATTAATCTTTTTCATTTCACTGACTCCTTTGGTTGAAAAATAACCTTTATCATCACCGATCATTTATTAAATTGGATTTGTGGAATTATTAATTTTTTTGTTTTTTAAAACTGTTTGCGGTTTTCTCCAGACTAATAGCGTCACAACGTTAATCCTTTGCATCTTTTCATCGCAACTTCTTTTCAAATCTGGCAAATTTTCTTATGTTGATAGGGGGAGTTTCTTCAATCGATTTAAAATGAAATGAAGTTCTATGCAGCTCAGTGTCTATAAAAGTTTGTATGCTTCCTGCATATTCGCAAGCTGAGGTCGTTCGTTCATCAGTCGGCAGTCTGATTAACTCTTAAGACCGTGGTCTTAAAACTCTACAGAAATTCAATCATTTTGCTAGCTTGTTAAGAGCATGGCAGCTGAGTAAACTATGACTTTTTGTCACCTGTTTTGAGGGAGCGGTTAGCACTTAGAATATGACATTTAAATAATAATTAAAGCGATAACACAAATTAAAAAAGAAAAACAATCTCTATTAATATCTCGAGAATGTAGTAAACTTAAAGGAATTTAATGTGTTTCTGTGAATTTTGGAGCCGTTAAATCGCGAGAACGTGATGGCCAGATAAAATCTCGAAAACGTGATATTATCCAGTCACCAAACATTTTCCTCAGGAGGTCACAGTTGGACAAGCTATGTGAACTGTGGCTCCATTTTGTTGGAAGCACAATTCTGAATTTTTATCTACCTATGGCCTTAAACAATTTTCAACCATTGCCTGCAACTTGTTCGTTGTTTTCGAAAAAAATATGGTCCCATGATTCTTTCTGAGGTTATTCTACATTTTTTTTTCGGAGGATTTTTGAAACTCCACTGGAGCAGTCAGACTCAAAACTGGTCCATTGTACTGCCAGGTAGCAACCTACTCGCATGTCGTTAATTTGATCCCGACGGTAAATAGTGACTGGACCAGATTCGATTTCACTGGGATTCGAACCTGGGACGCCTCTAACTTGGGGCAGGCACTTAACCAACTGCGCCATCCAGTCTTAATATCCTGCAACGTACTGTGCATCTAAGTGGATGTATTTGATGTTCCCATATTCTGCAATTTTGATTATTCACGTTGCCGTTGAGGTTAAAATGGTCATTATGTGTTTGTGAATAAACTGGTTGTTCTCTCGGAACAAGTCTTGAAAACGACGAGCCTACTGAATGCGTATTTGTGGATCATTTGCTTTCAACTCATGAACCAATTGAATCTTATATGGAAAATGGTGTAAATGCCTTAAATTTCTTTGCAAAGACCGCCTAGACGTCACTAACTGCTGAGAACGTCGCCTGGTGGAAGTTTCGAGGTTTTCCTCAATATTTGCTTGGACCCGAGCAATGTTCACATCATTTCGAACTGTTCGGTTTGGTTTTTTGTTCTGCGCTGAATCTTTCCGTCATAAATTTCCCAATTTTTAAAAGTAAATTCTGAAAAATGAAAAAAAAAAACAAAAAAATACGTATACAAAAAAAGTATTTAATAATTAAATCTTACCGTTTCTTATGCGCCTGTATATCTATTGAGTGCATGTTGTTTTTGCAAACATTTTATTGACAAACTGTATCCACGTTTAAAAATTCACTACAAAAAATACCTCAGCTGCTGCATCAACAGAAATAAAATACTCCCAGGGGGAGAAATGTTTTACGAATTATTCATAGCCCAGCCTATTGGTAAGCTTATTGTGCCCGTAAATCGGATTGACTCTTATTCATAAATCCTTATTTCAATATCCGGCATGCTCGATAGGAAAATACTTAAATTTTGCATTATTGCTGCCACCACGACAGTCCTACTTTTCTTTTTCTCTTTCTCTCCCATTGCATGGCTACCGCCTTATTCGACTGTATCTCCGGACCATTTGCGACGACACCATCTTAGGGTGGATCTTTTGTCTTAATTCCGGAAACCACCACATCCTGTGGTGTCGTACCCGATTAACTTTCCGCAAAGTGTCCCTTATTGATTTCGAAGATAGCTCCCGGCACATTCCCATCCTGATGTCTCACTTTTCATCGACGACAAAATGATTATTCTTACCCTCCGCACACCACGGCCAACCGAAGAAACGAGGGCTAAGTATTTCCGCTTCCTCCTTCGCAACACCCAAAATCAATTAGGAATGTATATCATTTCATGGGATGGACCTTTTCCCCTGATAAGGCCAAACGTCAACGGTTCCCTTCTCAACAAAAATCTACCGAAATTCAATTAACCTTTCAAGTGGTCCGTTCTAAAAAAGAGTGCTAATCTCATAATCACCAACTGATGGGGGGAATTGATACCCTCCCCAGTTCATCTTCGTGGGACAACTTCATTCTCCGTTTTGGGGCTAATTTCCCAATGCCCCTCTTCAGTGAACCTTCAATTAGCAGACAGCCTTCGCACCCCATCCAGGATTTCTGGCGCCCTGTCCGAATTATCCATCTCCCCCGACTTACGAGGGGGAACAAAATTAGTTCATTCTACCACGCAACACTTTTGTTGGACAACGTTCATTATCCACTAATGTCCTCTACTTCCCCGTAGCCATACCGCTAATGTGCAGACGCAGTAAAAATCTAAGCAATATCCCACATCCCACGTCGCACAGCCCACATCTCATATTTCATTAGGGCTAATGCATTTCTGATTCCGCGCGGCGTGCAGGCAGGGCGAAAATTTATCTGCACCCATCGGTATTTATGTCCGATTTCCATTAGAACGAATGGCTGGGCTGCTGCACCCGACCGCGCCACTCCGACCTCAGGACATTCGTTAAATATTTGCCAAACGCTGTACGTCGCTGAATTATGCAATCGCTGAACACTTGTTCGAGAATATGTACAATGCTTGCAATTATTTCGGAATAATTGCCAGCAATTCGATGCAGTTGTTCTTTTTTTGTTCTGTGTTTTCCGTCGCGTCCTTGCCGAGGGCCCGTCCGCGAGGTGTGGGCGCAAACCCACTCTGCGGGGGTGCCACTCTGCAATTATTTTGAACAGAATGAGCCCCCAGTCTTTTGTGCTCGCATTCAATTATAATTTAATTCGTGTGGGAAGCTCACGCTGGGCGGGAACAATGTTGCGTCTAATAATTTTGGATGTCACCAATAAATTGCAAGTTGTATCTAACCCTGATTTGGGTGACATTTTTACGCCCAGCGCTGGTCGGGATAATATACGCTTTTTATTCATTTTTTGGAATGTGTGGCATGACAGCACTATTTTGTAATCGCGGGCATGTCATTCTTGCGAAATTTGCTGCAGGCATGAATTGCAATCAAAGAGTGGAATGTTGCCTATTTGGTTTGTTTCTGCACGGAGGTTTGTTCGTACGAGTGTAATCCCAATGGAAATTATTATGCACAATGAGCCAGGTTCACTAGACTGATTTATGGATTTGCATGCACGATTTAGGCGAATTATTTGCCGGACATAAGTATGTGCATTAAATATTGATGTGCGGGTATTTTAGTTTTTGTCACGCTGCCGTCAGAAATTCATGGTCATTTAGTGTGACAAGTTACCTGTGTTAGTTTCGGCCTTTAGCTTGTTTGATTGTTGAGAGTGAAAGTATTGCAAACGTTGATTAATAGTTGATCACTGGATTAGCAGCTAATTGAACGTGTGGGGATTAAGAATTTCTTTGATTGCTCACCCAGGGGGGTCTAACTCGTGAGTGGGTTTTCAAGGAACTTGATTTCAACTAAAAAAGTTTTTTCATACATCTGATGACATTTTAATCTTAGTCTCATGAGGGTTACCATTCTTCTGTTCGTATGTGAGATGATGCAAGAGTAGGCTGACCAGACGTCCTCTTTTAAGAAGACTTGTTCTTCTTTTTTAGGAGCTACAGTCCGAGGTGGAACATGCCTCTCCAGCCAGCACGATCTTTCGCCAGCTGTCTCCAGTTTCGCACACCAAGCCGGCCGAGGTCTCCCTCGACTTGTGTGCGCCACCTTGTAAGTGGACGTCCTCTGTTGCGTTGTCCCACAGGCTCAGAGTCGAAGACCCTTCGGGCCGGAGCTAAGTTGTCCATGCACTCTACATGGCCTAGCCACCTTAGGCGTTGGATCGGTAGACGCCTGGCTAGACTTACAGTGCCTCACAAAAGTATTCGGAATTATGTTTTTTTCCTAGATTTTAGTTTTGTTAAACAACAAATAATTATTATAATTATAATAAGAAAAACAGTTTCTGTTCAATATTTATTCTCTGTCAACAAAAAATCAGAACAAATAATACATGTTTTCTTTCTGAAACAACAACAAAATGCAACAAACTAGGATCCAGGAAAAAACATAATTTCGAATATTTTTGTGAGGCACTGTATGTCGCTGTACAGCCCATAGAGTTCGTGGTTGAACCTTCTCCTCCAAATGCCATCAACGGAAACAGGACCAAAGCTCGCGCGCAGAACTTTTCTCTCGAAAAGACCAAAAGACTGTTCATCCGCTTGGGATATTGTCCATGCCTCTTCGCCGTACAGCAGGATTGGGATGATCAAGGTTTTTTTTTTTAAGAGGACATGTCCTCTTTTTGTCTCATAAAAAAAATGTCCGGTATCTTTCTGAAAAAAAAAACATGCAATTTGTCCTCTTCTTGGTTTCCTCAGTTAACTACATTTTTTGACATCACAAAACTATAACAAAACTTTTTTTTCAACACTAATTTAGAAATTTTCTGCATCTTTCTGGTGCGAACACGACCTAAAATATATTTGTGCCTAAACTCATTCGCTCCTGAACACAACGCCATTTTTTGTGTTTTTTTTAACAGTCTGAACACACCCACTCATTTGACTGCTCATTTCATACCTATTTAATAATAATAATAATAATAATAATAATAATAATGGCGGCGCTACAATCCGAGGTGGACCTGGGCCTAGTTGTTCTCACCAACCACTCGTATTGTGCGTGCTATTGTTCTCTCACGAGTGAAGGGGACCTACAGTTTAATGCCGACTCCGACCGGCTAGATTGAGAAGCTTTTTCTAGACAGTTATACTCTTTGAACATTGTCAATGACTCGAAAGAGGTGGAGCAGTGAAAAATTTTTTTTTTTTTAAATTGTTTGTCTGGACTTGGTTTCGAACCTAGACTGTGAAAGTCTAATGCGTATGGGTCGATTCAGGAACCCACACAGCCACGGCGTGTCTTTCCCTGTTACGATTGTTTGGTTTAGCATTTTAAATCTTTCTCGAGCAAAACTTGATCAGTATATGCTCAATACGAGTGGATGGCGCAGTTGGTTAAATGACTGCCCCAAATTAGAGGGGTCCCAGATTCGAAACCCAGTGAAGTCGAATTTGATCCAATCACCATCTGCCGTTGGGATCAAATTAACGACACTGGAGTAGGTTGGCAGTACAATGGCCCAGTTTTGAGTCTGAGTGCTCTAGTAGTGAGTGTTTCAAAAAAAAACACCGAAAAAAAACAAAAAAAGTTGCTATAACGAAGAAAACCGAAAGGAATGAAACAGCCTCGAAATTGTTGGGTCTGTGGAGTAAGGGAAGGTATTTTTGGACACGGATGCTCACTCGAAGACTTACTTTTTGCATAAGTTAACAATAATATCTGAGCCAGTTCTTAAAGCGTTTAAATGCTTTACCTTTACACCCAAGGATGCCTGGGAATAACATAAAATATCCAACACTTTGGACATAAACGCCACGAGGGTTAAGGAAAGGCAGATATGCAGGGTGGGCCATGTAGTGATTTTTTTATAAATCATAGATCATTTTGACACTGTTTCCCGCTCCAAATCTTGACAGAAATTGACAGACAGTATCGTATCATACTATCGTGGGCGGCGTGGCCGTGTAGGTTCGTACGTCGACCCATGCGCATTAGATTTTCACAGTCTAGGTTCGAATCAAAGTTCAGACAAACAATTAAAAAAAAAATAAATCACTGGCAATGTTCAAAGAATATAACTGTATAGAAAAAGCTTCTCAATCTCGCCGTTCGGAGTCGGCATTAAACTGTAGGCCCCTCCACTCGTGAGAGAACAATAGCACGCACAACACTAGTGGTTGCTGAGAAGCTAGGCCCAGATCCACCTCGGACTGTAGCGCCGCCATTATTATATTATTATATCATATCTCCGCGGAACGAAATGAGTCGTTTTACGCTTGAACAACGTTGGGAAATATTAAAAACTTATTTCCAAAGTGAATGCTGTGTGTAGAACAGTTCGTCTTTTGAAAATAACTTTTGGCCGAAATAAAGCACCCACCGCGAATGTGGTACGCAGGTTTGTGCAAAAAGTTCTTGAGAGTGGTATGGTAGTGGACAACACTCATGGTCCCCGTCGTCGTACGGTGCGCACAGATGAGAATGTGGAGACTCTATTCATGAACATCAACTCGCCATCGATCTCAACAGCTCAACATTTCACGCACTAGCCTGAAAATAATTCTGCACAAAGATCTCGGATTGTTCACTTACAAGGTCCGGTCCAATTGACTCAGCAATTGAAGGCGCGCGACCATCCGCTTCGTTATCGCTTCGCAGTTTGGGATTTGGGCCTTAGAGCAGCTTGAATTGGACAACGATTTTGGGCGAAACATCATCTTTTCCGACAAGGCGCATTTACATCTCTGCAGTGACGTTAACAAACAAAATTGTCGCATCTTTTGTGACTCGGAAAATCTGCACATTATTGTCGACAAGTCAGTGCATCTACAGAGAGTGACAGTTTGATACGAATTGTGGAGTGGTGGCATTATTGAACCAATTTTTCTTTCGAAAATGAATAACGGAGTGATGTTAACCGACTTTTTTTTTTTAGTGAAGTTGAAGACATGGATTTGGACGACCTGTGGTTCATGCAGGATGGCTCGCCATGCCACAATCGATCTTTAGAGCACCAAATTCCCAAATCGTGCTATCAGCCGTCTCGGCGATGCCTATTGGGCGCCTCGGAACTGCGATTTGACTTTTTTTTTGTGGGGAACCGTGAAGGACCGATGTTGCGCTAATAATCCGGAAACGATTCAAGCACTTAAGGCCAACATCATCCAAGCAATCCGTGAGCTACAGTCCGAAACCATCAACAAGGTCTTGGAAAATTGGGGTGACAGAATCCGCTACTGTCAAGCCAACCGAAGCAGCCACTTGAACTACGTTGTATTTCAGAATTAATGGTAATATATGTTCTTATTAGCCTTATTAGCCATAATACTGTAGTAAAATAATAACAAAAGAAAGAAACGAGAATGAAGAGAGATCAGGAGCATACATGCATATAACGACTGAATGGCTCAGTTGGTTGAGTGCCTGCCCCAAGTTAGAGGGGTCCCAGGTTCGAATCCCAGTGAAATCGAGTCTGGTCCAGTCACCATTTGCCGTTGGGATCAAATTAACGGCACTGGAGTAGGATGTTACCTGAAAGTACAATGGGCCAGTTTTGAGTCTGAGTGCTCCAGTAAAGTTTCAAAAATCTTCCAAAAAAAAAAATACGTGCATATATCACAAAGGGAGGTTTGCCGGTTAGTTCAGAGTAGGATAATTTAATTTTAAGGACAGTTTGTGAATAGAAGCGATCTGTCGGCTGTATTAAAGAGTGCATAAAACGAAAATGGAATGTGTTTCATTTGGAACACATAAATCAAATGATTGTTGGAGTTAATTTTACTAAGAGTGAACCCCTTACAATACATGGAAAAAATGTTTGTTCATTTTATTGCATTTTTAAAAAGAAACTTAGATTCGCACACCCTGTATAAGCCACAATGGCCACAGAAATACCCTTTATTGAACCTTTTTTTTTCTCAATGGATTAATTTGAAAATTTTCAAACGCTTGCACAACTTTTGAATCAAATGCTGCATCTAGTTTCTAAACTGCCACAGGGCATTTATAATAATAATAATGGCGGCGCTACAGTCCGAGGTGGACCTGGGCCTAGCTTCTCAGCAACCACTCGTGTTGTGCGTGCTATTGTTCTCTCACGAGTGGAGGGAACCTACAGTTTAATGCCGACTACGAACGGCGAGATTGAGAAGCTTTTTTTCTAGACAGTTATACTCTTTGAGCATTGTCAGTGAGTCGAAAGAGGTGGAGCCGTGAAAAAATGTTTGATGTTTTTTTCGAGATTCGAACAGACGCACCTACTCACTACGCCACGGCGCCCACAGGCCATTTAGGCACTCCAAAAAAATGTGTAAGGGATGATCGGAAAAGAGGCAAAAAGACCTTTAAATTCAGGAAAGCTGATCTGTGTGGTGCAATTGCTTGCCAGTTTTCAATTACCATGGGTCATGGAGAAAACTGCAAAACAATGCAGATAAATTAAGGTAACTAAGAAGCACCTTCTCGAGTCGAGTGCCCAGGTCTTGCTTTAAACAAATTAGAAGAAATTAATAGAGAAATTCGAAAGTGTTTGACTACCACTCTGTTCATGCATTTTATTATCCAATTCCTGTAAATAGCACTGAAGTTCTAGACCAATGACGATCGCAGTGCATGTGATTGTAATCCTTCCTCTCTGCCTTCAATTGGATTTGATGCAGAAAGAAATTTGTTAGTATGCAAAGCGCGTCACAGAAACATTTATATAACGCTGAAGCTGCTTCATGCCGGAAGAATGTATTTTGTAGAACTGCGATGTTCCATGGTTTACTTCTCAACGTGGTTTACGTGTTGGCTGACCAACACAATGGTCTTTTTAACAGAAAAACTCCCCACCCTTCAAATGTGCTAAAGTATAGTTAGTTACGTATATTCCCTTCTGCTGTTATCCTTTTGCATATACTCGTACCTTAAGCTATGCTACACCAAATTTGCCGGAGATTAGCACTTACCTCCTCCTTAAAGGGGCTGTGTGAGAATGCAACTTTAACAGCAACCTTGTTCTCCTTCCCATCGTCCTCGAATCATTTAAAATTACTCTCGAGACGAAATTAACATTTCAATTCAAAGTAGTCGAGCAGAGAATTCCAGAGTCATCTTGACGATGTCTGCCTTGTGGTACAAGCTACAATGTCCCCTTTTGCAGTTTGCACTCATTGTCAACAAATTGCTTTCCTGTCGATGTTGTTGCTGCAACAACTACCGAAACTACTTACCGCTGGTATTCACAAATCACACCCCAAACACCACCTGTCGTCGGTGGAATATTGCAAAACTCAGTGCGGAAGGATAATAAATTAAAAAGTTTAATTGCAACCAGTGCTGCGTCTGAAGGAAGAGGAAATTTATCTGCATTAGATGGATCCTTAAATTCGAAATTAGTTTCATCTTCCGTTTGCATTTGCCGTCACCCTTCTCGACACTGCTGCAATGGCAGCAATTACTGCTGCAGGTAAGGCAAAGGAAATTGCTTTTACGAGTTGTGTTACCTGCTACTCTCTCATTCTTTCAGCCCTCGGGTTATGTGTAATTCCCTTTGCCATTCAAATGACAGTTCTTAATATCCGTTTTGGTAAAATGACGCTTCTTCCGTTCCACCACGGCAACTAGACTAGTGTCCTTTTCGAGTGGATTTATCTCTGGTGTACGTTCCATGGGGTATATCCGAAGGGTGGTCGCATGATATCCGAAGTTGTGAGACGACGCCAACTCCGCAGGATATCGATTTGCGATCGTATCTCAATGATGCTCTGCAAAGGATACTTATGCGGAAAAACATCGATGAAAGCAGGGCGGGAACTCCTGAAGACAATCACTGAAATCCCCCTCGAACCGGAATCTATATTTCCACTAAATAAAATACCCCGTTGCGCGTGCTTTAGAAACCTGGAACGTCATCCTTGACCACACGTGCCGTGTCGAAATTCATGCAACAAACCACTCATGAGTCAACATGTGCCATTGCACATAATTGCTCCTGCTAGGGTCGATGTCGAGGAGTAATGCTCAATTTTGTCGAGTACTGTTGCGTTCAATAAAGTATTTGTGCATGATTTGTGATCCGTGGAAGCCTGGTGCAATTGAAAATCATTAGCTCCGCCGTGGACGGGTGTTTTCCAATTACCAAGCAAAACAAGCAAAAAAGGAAAGACTCCCTAGAGGGCGCATCATGCATTACAGAATCTCCATGAAATTTCATCGATTCGACGGCAGTAAAACACACCGCAGAATGTGTATCTGCTGAAGCAGATGATTAATATTTGAGATTGTCCAATGAGTGAACAGTGGGGTGAAAATGTAATGAGCCGCTTGAAAATTGGCTAATGTAGGTCCCATACCCAGGGCACAATGGACCCAACTGTGGGCGTAAGTGCGCCGCGAAACCAGTCGCAAGGGGCACCCTCTCACCTTTTTACCTTCTGTAATTTGCATTTGCTTCCATGTAAAAACTGCACACGAAATAGTTTTAAGCACCGCATTTTTTTTAAGCTCTACTGGAGCACTCAGACTCAAAACTGGTCCATTGCACTGCCAGGTAGCAACCTACTCCAGTGCTGTCAATTTGATATCAACGGCAAATGGTGACTGGACCAGATTCGATTTCACTGGGAACCTGGGACCCCTCTAACTTGGGGCAGGCACCTACCCAACTGCGCCATCCAGTCGTTCAAAGCACCGCATACTTCTGAAAAATGTTTGTCGATAGTGCACCAAAACTTTCAAAGTGAACTGTCGAAGTTGATTACATGTAACCATTTGACCGAGGTCCGGACTTACATTCAATTTACATCGTCCCTCTGTTCCCATTTTGCTTGTATATTGTGCAATACTTCGGATCAATTATGCTTCCATCTGCAGTCATAGCATTGCCCCGATAAGTTCAGTTCACATCAGCCCCACCCATTGTGTCAAACATCACTCAAACGCATCTCCAATTAGTCGAGAGCACCCCGACGGCCCTTCAGATTACAGTCTATTCGGAGAAAATTTGCATTCTGCAGCTGAATTCATTAAAACTTTTCAAATCTATAACGTGGGACATTTAAATCGCATCCAACCCGCTTGTCCTCTCACGATGTGACACTCACATCCTCTTCTGCTAGTGTGCGCACACATAAGTTTTTCCCGGAAAGGATATCGAAAATGGATCAAATATGTGTCAGGCCTGTGCAGATGAAAAAAAAAGATTCCATCAAAAACAGCAACCATCAGCGAACCTCAGCAGCCACTCTGACGACCAGTGGCGGCCTCGTCCCGAGGAGACCATCAAGATCCTTGTAATGCACTTTTCGTGCGATATTATAATCCCATAAAATAATCAGTCCACGATGGCGAAGCGGGCCTGTGTCGCACTAACTGTGGTATCGGCGGTGGTGGCGGCAGCGACGGCGGCGGAACAAAGTGCCCCCGTGTTACATGTCCTTTATTAAAAGATAATCGCCTCCGCATACCGACTATGAATTTCACTACGTGTTCAAATACCGAACGTGCCATGGCACGATAATAAAAGATACCACTGCGGACTTTAAAAGTTGTTGCGCCCTGCCACCGCGCTGACGGGGATGCCACCGCTGGTATGCTGCTCACTACACTCGTGGGCGGTAAAAATGTCCTACGCCTGGATGTTGCAACAGCAGAACCAGAAGCAGCAGTGCGAATGCGATTTCTGGTGGGCGGCGAAACTTTATTATTTGCAATTAAAATAAAGCGCGGGCGGGGAACGGTGTGTGCAGTGCGAGGGGTGATGGTGACTGTGACTGGTGGTGGCAGTGGCGAAGGGATTTGATAAAATTAAATCGGAATTTAATTCTTGCAATAACGGTGCGCTTAGGTGGTGCTAAGTTTCGGCACTAAAAAGGATTTAAGGTCAACTGCGGGTGTACGTGATGTCATAAGCGCTTTAGATAATCGTTAAATGGGCGGCACCAGGTGGTGGCTAGTGCGCCCACCCTGCCAGAGGTGGGGACGGGAATGTCTTGGTCAGGAGTGCATCCGGGTTGGCGGAATTACTATGGTGTGCTGGTGGGTTGGGGAGCAATGAAAATACTTTGTCGATTCGAACACGGATATGGGACATAAGTTGCGCTTAAGTTGGGGTGATCCGTTGGTACCGGGGGATCAATGGAGGGGAAAAAACTGTGCAGTTCGGCGAAATCAAAGGTGCTAAGGACAGTGGCTCGTAAATCGAATGTAATCGGCTTAATTCAAGGGTGCATTTGTTGAACTTGTTGGGAACGAAGTTTGTAGGTGGGAACAAGATTAAGGAGTCAAACTGATATTTATTGTGGAACAGAGACACGGAAGCATCTGCTGGAAAAGGACTGAATGACATCAATCATTTTGACAGTATTCCCTTTTTCTCAATTATACAGGGCTGTTAATCCATATTTCACTATATTGTGCTTAAACAGAAATTGATGGTTCTCTAAAAGCGCAGGTTTTTGATGGACGCAGTAGATGGAGAGGTACGGGAAGTTGGAATAATTTGTATCTAGTTTCGGTGGTGCACGTGAACTTTATGAGCTGAATAAAGAGGTGGATATAGCCCGGAAGGCAAAACTCGGCTGAATTAACTGACTCGCCCACGTCGAGCGCATAAAAACCAATACCCCTGCTAAAAGAGTTTTCAGGGTGAAGTAGCCTTCAGGGTGAAGTAGGAGAGAAAAACTGAACCCGCGCTACAAGACCAGATGATCACGGACGCAAGACAACTTGATCTTTTTTTTTGGGATGGGCCGGGCAAAAAGAGAATGAAAAACTGCGACATCTACTACGGCGATTGTTACAGAGAGCGAAGGCAGCGATTATTTGAATGTGGATTTGTTTTTCGAGGTAGACTTAGGCAAAAATGCATAGCGCCATAGCTTAACATCGCCTACAAGATCTTTTCTGCCATCCTGTGTGAACTCCTGAAACCTTTCGTCACCAATCTGATTGGTCCTTATCAGTGTGGTTTCAGGCAAGGGAATCCACCATCGATCAAATGTTCACACTGCGGCAGATCCTGGAGAAGACCCAAGAAATGCAAATCGACACACACCACCTATGTATTTGTCGTTTTCAAGGTCGCGTATGACAGCGTGCATAGAGACGAGCTATACAGCGCCATGTCTAGTTTTGACATTCCTGCCAAACTCATCAGACTGAGCAGGATAACGATGGAGAACTCTCGCTGCTCCATCAAGGTCGGTAACGAACTCACCGAGACCTTCAATGTCAAAAAAGGTTTTAGACAAAGCGACGCACTGTCATGTGATTTCTTTAACATCGTTCTTGAGAAGATCGTGCAAAACTCACTGTCCAACACGATCTTCCAAAAGATCCGTCAATGATGGGTTTGCTGGCATTGAAACGGAAGCGGCTAAAACTGGTCGGGCGGTAAACGAGGGCAAAACCAAGTATATGCTGTCATCGAGAAAGGACGCACAACATAGACGACTTGGCCAAAACGTCAGCATAGGCAGCTATAACTTTGAGGTAGTGAAGGACTTCGTCTACCTCGGCTCAGCAGTAAACAGTACAAACAACATCAGTACCGAGATCAAACGCAGAATAACTCTAACCAACCGCTGTTTTTTTGGGCTCAAAAGCCAATTGAGTACTAGAGCCCTCTCTCGGAATACCAAGCTGACTCTATACAAGACCTTGATCATCCCATTCCTGGTTTACGGCGCAGAGGCATGAACAATATCCCAAGCGGATGAACAGTATCTTGGTCTTTTCGAGAGAAAAGTTCTGCGCGCGATCTTTGGTCCTGTTTGCGATGATGGCATTTAGAGGAGAAGGTTCAACCACGAACTGTATGGGCTGTACAGCGACATGAGTACAGCCAGGCGTCTATGGATCCAACCATGTAGAGCATATGGAAAACTTAGCTCCGGCCCGAAGAGTCTTCGACTCTGAGCTTGTGGCACAACGCAACAAAGGACGTCCACGAACAAAGTGGCGCACACAAATCTAGCTGGACCTCGGCCGGCTTTTTGTGCGAAACTGGCGACAGGTGGCGAAAGATCGTGCTGGCTGGAGAGGCATGTTAAGTCAGGCCCATTTCCACCTTGAACTGTAGCGCACTAAGAAGAAGAAGAAGAAGAACAAGGAGTAGGTTGCTACCTGACAGTATAATGGACCAGTTTTGCGTCTGAATGGTCCAGTAGTGTTTCAAAAATCCTCCGAAAAAAAACATGTTCTCAGATAGGAATTCAAATTCAAAAAGTTGCAATGAGCTTCATATCCTCAATATTAGTTCAGAAATGCGTTATGATGTTCCGGTAGTTGAGGAAAGCTCAAAATAACCAAGGAGCTACTGTCCACAGCTCGTCTGCTATGGAGGTACACATTGGATAGTAAATGCACGAACTACATCACATTTCTTGAAAATTACTAAACTTAGATGGTCTCGGTTAACTAACTGTGTACTGTCTAGGAAGACATGGACAAATTGCAATACTTTACGAACAAGCGATCTTCTAAAGAGGTCAAGCACTGAGATTGCTAAAATTACAGCGATAAGTACGGAGCACTGGCCGATAGGGTATCACAAAGTTAGACCAGGAATTCCTCATAACACACACTGTCGTGGCTGTAATAGCACAGCAAAACCAGAATCCTTGACTCACTTCCTGCGCACTTGCCCAGCGCTTGATAGAGTAAGGCAACGGACTCTAGGCAAACCCTTCCTCGCATCTCTCAGCGGGATATCTAAAAGAAACATCAAAGAACTGATAATGTTCCTAAACGTCGCACGATAATTCTAAATGCACATCAGCATTCAATTTTCAGAGCTGCGGTTTCGAAACGGCACTCAGTGCTAATTGGTTACTCATAGCACTACCACCTTACACACACAAGTCTGAGCGAGTGGCATAACCTTAACTCCTAAATTGATTGTCGT
The DNA here is from genome assembly GCA_930367185.1 of Myathropa florea. Lineage (NCBI taxonomy): Eukaryota > Metazoa > Arthropoda > Insecta > Diptera > Syrphidae > Myathropa > Myathropa florea. The sequence goes on along the minus strand of OV884002.1, from coordinate 123,763,020 downwards.
GGATTTTGTGTTATATTCCGCCCAGACGATGAAAGCCACTATTACCCAATGTGCTCGTTGGTAGATGCCCCGGTCCATCCCGGAATGTAGCGCCATAAAAAAAAAGTGCATCGCTGGTAAAAGTGTATCGACTTGAAGGGCGACTGTATTAAAAGAAAAACTTTGTTAAACCGAATAAAATAAATGCTTTCGTGTTTCGTAATTCTTTAGACTACCCTCGTCATGTAAAAATTGTCACCACAGAATTTGCGTGTAGACGTACATGTATCTGTTGAACGGGGTAACTGACCAAAGTTCAAAGAACTTCCGTTGAAATCAGTGACATTACCTTGCCATATTAAATAAATTGCCGACCACCCTTCTCGAACCACATGCTGCCAAGGGCAAGCTTGTCAGTTCCAACGAATCCCTACTTTCCAAATTCACCCAAAGTGTGTTGTAGTGCTCGTGATTAGCTTAGAAGCGAAAAGTAGCTAACTTAAACGTTGCCTGTTGATAGAAAATGGGATAGAAAACATATGCAACTCGCGGATTTAATTGTTTGGACAGCGTAATAGTGTTTTGCGCCTAAAAGCACACCTAATATTTATGACGAAGTCTAAGTGATGCCAATTGTTTTGATACAAGTCAAGAGAGGGGTTCACATGTAACCTTTTATCGATTCGATTTGTATGACAGGCAAAAAATTGATAATGTGAACGTATCAAATAAAGCTTGTTAATCATGTTTGAAATGCTTCTTTAGCTACTCAAGTTAAGTTAAACAAACGGTTGGAGTATTAGATTAACTGATTAACTGAGTTGGAAAAATATGTATTGTTACACTACGTCATAGGATATTTAAACAAAGGTAAACTGCACTCGATGAAACTGAAACACAACAGTGCGTTGCGCCAGCCGACTTCATGTTACGGAGGGTGTGCGTTGACGCATTGCGTTAATCAGTTGTTCCCCCTCTCTCTCAAATACGAATTAAAAAATATTCCGTCAGTTGTTTTAATTTCTGAAATGTCCAATTAAAAAATATTCTGCTCAAACAATTAAACCTTAAATTGCGGAAAATGAATGCCAAGAAAGTTAAAAAAATTAAAAAAGTGCTTCTTGTTGCTGATTTGGGGTATTCATGCTTCCAAGCATACACGGATTTCAAATTAGTTTTGTCGTTAAAATAATTTTAGTCAGCTGTTTTCATGTCTCAAATGTCAGTTGGCATAAAATGTTCTCAATTTGGGAAGCATTTCTCAATTTCGCTCTCACAGCGCATCCCTCTGTCAAAAAAATATCCAACATGTTCGATAATGACATGCGTTGGGATTACGTTTTATTACGATCCTCTCATCTCTCTCATTTTTCACTTACGTAGGTCGACGCAGTATTTCGCGGATGTCCATTGAATTGTGTGCGTTGAAAGGCAACGCTGACGCTGACGCACTGTTGTGCTTCAGCCATAACTTCTGTTGATGGCAGTCGCTGCATGAGGACGCAACAGTTCCTTCGGCAGGAGTCGTTGAGCGTGGTCGCCACACTTCCTTGTTTATTAAGCAAAATTTGATAGTGTGAAGGCGTTTCGTCAAATTAAAAACTTTCATTTCCACCGCACATTTTTGTAGCAAGCTGTTAGACGGGAGAATTTTAAGAAAATTATTGTATTTGCGAATAATGCATGTTTCTCATTAAGACCTTTTCTTAATATTGTTGCAGTAAGTGACATAGCCATCCCAGTAAGGCTTGGCGGTCGCACGGCTTAGCTCGTCCTCCCACTTGTACACCACCAGTTAGTGCATATAGCCGGCTAAGAGAGGGTAGCAAGAGGTGAAAAGATAGAGATAGAAGACAGCCTAATACCCCAACAGACCACGGACGGACAACTAAATGATAGGAAAGAGAAGAGAAAGAACAGACGGGAAAGAGGAAAAGAAAGGTGTTCAAGGTCTACGACTTTAATACCAAAAGAGACTGGAAGGGAGCTCGCGGAGCTAAACTAACTAACCTAAACTAAGCCTAATCTAACCTACCTAACTTAAAACTATACCCAAGCTAAACCGAACCACCTACCTTATCCCTAACACGATACAACACCCTTCCAGTGTCGTTTGGCTATGCGAGTTCGTCAAGAACCCGAGGGTGCCTGATGTAAACCAACACTTTCTGTTGGAACAAAACTGTCTCCAGTTCGGCTTCTCGGGATGGCTATGCCATTTTTCCTGTCCAAACCTTATGTTGGCGGGTACTGTCTTAGTTTCGACACCGAAGAATCGTGTAGTGTGAAAAATAAAAAAATAAATAAAAAAATAATCAAAAATTCACGCTTTTGTCTTCATTTTTGTCCGTATTTTGTTCGCTGCTATCAAAACTTCCGTTATTTCCGAAGTTCTGTTTTAGTGTGATGTTCGAAAATTAAATTGCTGAGTGTGAGCGTGCACATTTCGTCAAAATGTTCACCAAACTTGGCCTGTGAACCAAATGTGTCTGAACCCCTCTAATCTCAATTGTCTACCTATGCGATATGACAACTCTCTTCCAGTCTGCCAATTGCGCATTCTTTGGGATTGCTGAACTGGAAGCGAATGTGTTAAGAGAAGACAAGTTAGTTACTTACATTTTAAAGCGATTGGCTTTCGTAGAATTAACCTTCAGGTCCATTGTATGCAACGGTGCTGCTTACATTTCTTAAGAAAATGCGTCTTAGGAAAGATGAGATACACTCAGATAAACGTCCCCATTCATCACTACAGACTCTCAGCTTGTAAAGACCCCATCATCGATTGTCTGAAAACCCCCTTCAAACTGTAGAGTTGACTACAAAGAAGTTCTTATTGAAAGTCACTTCCCCTGATACTCAACTTAATCACATTGAAGGTAAGGTGGTGACCCAAAACCCATTTACATGACTTTTTCAACGCTCTTGCAGTCTCTCAGCGAGGTGTTCCACTTTTTCTGCCCCGAAGAAGTCATCCTTTCTGTCACTTTGTTGCAATCGCCTTCCATGCAGAATTCGATCCACCCCAATATTCATAAGCTAGGAGTGCTGTCCGTTGCCAGGCACATCGAGTAAACGAAACACCCTCACAAAGCACTACCCATTGCCAATAGAATCTCCACGGCATGAACTGAGAGAGAAGGGAAACCAATATGCATTCAAATAAATCGCAGTCTCCACCCGGTAACGTCATTATGCAAAGTAACCACCTCACCACCACTGCGCTACTGTGCGCCTCACGCCCGACGGCCGATGAGGAAGAAATCAGTTCACTGTGTTTCACATTGATTAGATTCCTTGCTGAAGGATCAAAACTATTACACTTCCTCATGAAATGCTGGACACGTACAGAATTCAATATACACGCACACGAAAGGTCCCTCGCCGTCGTCAGGCCGAATGAAATAGCAAACGGGCAACGGGGCGATTCACTTTTGCCGGAATTTTATGTGTCCTTTCCTTTTTTTTTGCCATCTCTGTCACAAGAAATATGTTTGGCCCTGAAATCCCATAGATACGTGAATAAGGATTGCCGAAGCTGTCATACGACAGCGACGACGAAACAAACGCAGATCAACTGATGCCACCCCACGCCCAGTCTCAACACAAATAGAGCCCCTTCGCCCCGTTCTTTGCCGAAAAGCAGCACGGCACGAACTCCCTGGTTTATTTGTGTAGTGTTGAGCGGAGGATGTTGGAGCAGCAGTGTGCTTCATCAACCGTTCGATGAAAATGAGGTGGGTGTGCCGATCCTTTTCCGTATTCTTCCTCCTAGTGATGCACACTTGTGTGTGTGCTTGGGGATGTTTGTAGTTTTTTTTCCCAGGATGTTTGTCCCCTGTGCAGATAGTTTTAGTTTATTTATTGCTCTTGTTATAGCTAGCTGACAGTAATAAACATAAAATATTGTTTTACCGGATTTAATAAAAGAAACATTTTCTATTCATGTTGCCCTTACAGAGTTCGCACAGTCATGTGTGCAGATACACAATCCTGCACAACTCGAAACTGCGTACGCCACTGCCGGGCGGGAATGTATCCGTCCACGAATGGCAGAGGACTTCAGTTTATGGAAGAGTTGCAAATTTATTTTGTCAATTTAAAGTTATTCAAGTGCTGTGTTCGTGTGTGCCACAGTCATGGAGCACATTCGAGTAGAAGCCTAAGTCATTCGCATGCCCGTCAGTATCAAAACTTTTCCCTATGAAATGCTCCATGAGTTGCCTACGTTCTCGATAGAATGAACGACAAGAGGACGCAGGGAAAGTTGTCATTGTAACGATGCAAGTTGGGATCATTCGAAGAGAGGATATTAAGTTGGCTCAATTAAAAACTTACACTGACTTATTTAAAGTCAATCAATAGCCATTTTGGGAATCATTTTAAATTCTCGTTCATTTTCAGGGGCTGGAAATTATTGAAATTTATGCGTCGAAACTGATTCTGGATAAGTTTATATTTCATGCCATTTTGACAATCTGAAATGTGGCCTTTACACAGCCAAGTAGTCCCTGCTGTCAGATGATTTAGTCAAAGATTACAGGTTGAAATTGTTGTAAGGATACTTTTTCTGTACAAAAACATTCATATAAAGGGTCTTCTGCGGGCGACGTGCCGTAGTGGGTAGGCGCGTCGACTCCTACGCTCGAGGTCTAAAGTTCGAATCTCGAAAAAAAAAAAACATTTACCTTTTTTTCATGGCTCCACCTCTTTCGAGTCACTAATAATGCTCAAAGAGTATAACTGTCTAGAAAAAGCTTCTCAATCTCGCCGTTCGGAGTCGGCATTGAACTGTACGAGTAGGTCCCCTCCGCTCGTGACAGAAGAATAGCACGCACAACACGAGTGGTTGCTGAGAAGCTAGGCCCAGGTCCACCTCGGACTGTAGCGCCGCCATTATTATTATAGTTGATATGGTTGACACCAACGATATGCGGTTTCAAACGGATGTGGCTACGTTCCATAAAACTTACGCCACATTGGAAATTCTTCACGAGCGATTCGGTGGCACTTTCATCTCACGTGGAGGTGTTGTGAACTGGCCAACGAGATCGATCGATTTGACGCCGTTCAACTTCTTCTTGTTGGGTTTTCTGAAGTCACAAGTCTATGCGGATAAGCCACAAACCACAGCGGCCCTCAAAGTCAACATAACCCATGCCATCTATCAAATTTAGCCTGATTTATGCGCAAGAGTCATGGAAAATTGTATATTTCGAATGCGCCGCCCAGAGATGCAGCGGCGGATATTTGAGCAATGTTATATTCCATACATAATGTTCAAAAAGAGCTAAGAAATCTGATTTGCGAAATATCGTAAGTCATTTTCGATCGGAAATACCGGTAGACGTCATCAACTACTAAACACTGACTTTTGCTAAAAAAATGAGTATTCTTAGGTATTCTACGTTTTCAAAAGTTATTAAATTCATTCCTACCTCTAAGTCACGCCTTACTTACTTAAGGTGGCGCTACAGTCCGGGGTGAACCTGGGCCTCAACCAACAAGCGTCTCCAGCCAGCTCGATCTTTAGCTAGCTGCCTCCAGTTTCGCACGTACAGTTGGTTGAGGTCCCTTTCCACTTGCGTGCGCCACCTGAGTCACGGTCTTCCTCTACTGCGCCGTCCCTTGGGGGTGGATTCGAAGAGATTCCGGGCCGGAGCATTGGTTTCCATTCGCTCAACATGACCTAGCCATCTGAATCTAAGTCACTTAACATTTTTGCTAAAAGTGTCAAAAGGATGACTAGCCAAGAAGTTGCTTGCATTTTTGACATTTTGAGTGAACGTGTTCAAATGCTTCAAATTTCTGCGAGGAATATAAAATTTATTATTTAACGGCTTCTGATTCGATGGCGCTACATTTTAAGATTAACCATATCAACACTAAGGAAGGCAGTCCGACTGAGGCGCCCTCTTCCACGCCTTTTCCAGTATTGCGGCCAATTTTGTTGATTGCACTCTTAACTTGGGTAATCTCTATGGAAGCTAAATTCCTTGGCATAATTTTCGAAAGGAAACTCAACTGAAAACCTAATTTAGGAGAACGAGTAAAAAAAGCACAGAACGCCTATTATGCATGCAAACGAATGTTCGAATCATGGAAAGCCCTTGTCAAGAAAATACTGGCACAGCTGGAAATGCTTCAACGTCTCATGGGGCATTACAGGGGCACTCAAAACAACATCAACTACGTCACTCAACATGATCTTACACTTACTCCTTATCGGCCTGTTCATCAGAAGCACTGTGGAAAATAGTTTTAAGTTCCGATCGTTTGGGCATTTTTTATTTTTTTTCTAATTTATTCGGAGCTTTTGAAACACTACACTGGATCGCTCAGACTCAAGACTGGTCCATTGTACTGCCAGGTAGCATCCAGGTAGCAACCTACAGTGCCGTTAGTTTGATCCCAACGGCAAATGGTGACTGGACCAGATTCGATTTCACTAGGATTCGAACCTGGGACCCCTCTAACTTGGGGCAGGCACCATCCAGTCGTCAACTTTGGGAATAGTAACATATTGAATATTTTCAATATCAATACAGATTACCACAAACCCGTCACCATCTTTGATCGTAGATCTAGAACCATCATTCCAACAAGAGTACTAGAAAGTTGGCAGTACTGATCCAGAAAATAGCATTAACATTTATAATGATTGCTCTAAGCAGAATGAAGGCTACAACTGGCTGCAAATACTTTGTGTAAACCGCCTACATAAAAGGCCGCTCCACTCGTGAGTGAAATATAGCATGCAGCACGAACCAATGACTCTTTCCAGTCACTGTTTATTTGGGTTCAGGGATCAGTTGAGTAAAAATCCCGTCTCTCGAAGAACCAAGTTGACTTCGTACAAAACCTAAACCATTCTTCCCCTGTGATTGGTGATGGATGTTCTATACGGGGTGTACAGCGATATGAGTCTAGCCAAGCGTCTACGAGTCCAACGCCTAAGGTGGCTAGGCTATATAGAGCAAATGTAACAAGTTGAGGGTCTATTGCACCGCGACATTTAAGATCTATTGAGCCCCCTTTCCATACCTTAGCACAATTACGAGTTCCCTTCAAATACAATTCTTTTCAGTTAGAGGCTCGACTGTCCGACATTATTGCTATGTCGCAGTTGGTATAATTCCTTTAAAGTTTGATTTCCGGTTGAAAGATGCTGGTACATTTACCCATGGATTCGAAGTATTTTGTCATGGGTCCAAAAACTCTTGCTCCAGTTCGACTCTAAGTCGCGATTCACGAGAGTGGTGAAGGACTTTAACGGACTTGACATGCGCAACTGGAGACAGCTTGCAAAATATCCTGGTAGCTGAAAAGCCTTGTCGAATTAAGGTGATAAACAACATATTTCCCTCGATCTTTAGCTGCCTTTCTTTTCCTCTAAAAGCAGTTCCAAGCAAAGTTCAATTTTTGGTGACTTCGACAATACCAATAATTTTTTTTTCGCAGAAATCGTATTAATTTTGCTTACATCAGGATAGCAATAATTCGATTGCTTGACTTTTCATAGGCTGTCGTATTTCTTCAAAGTCATATGGATTCAATCAAAAAAGATAGTCATCAGCACTGGAACTCAGTCGTTTTTTCTTTTCTTTTCTTGAGAGAAAAAACTTCGCCGCCACTTGCTCTGTTTATTTAATTCAGTATATCAAAATTCAACATGCGCCAAATGTATTCGAAAATGTATACACACACAAATTGTTATGGCTTATGCGAAACGGCTCTAATTTTGCCACCACTTCCACTCGTTTTATTCCTCTTGGCCAATATAAATTCGAATTAATCTGTTATTTTTGATACTTCAACTTGTTAATGGCTCAGAGGGAATTTACTAAACGTAATGGCTGATGTGGCGCCCGAAATGTGCGATAATTTTATTCACATCCTCATAAATTTTATACCCCTACCATGAGCATGAGCAAGACATCCTTTTTCATTTCCTATTGAACTGAAATGCATTAAATGAGTTGTAACCATGAGCAAGATTGCTCACATTGAAATTAAATTACCTTCTTGGTTACCGTCAAGCGTAGAAGCTCCAGCTGTTGAATATTATCCATCAACTGTATCTGTGTAGCAAGTCCACTGATGTAAACTTTTCAATAAATTGTTCATCAACTATGGAATACCTGGCCGTTGTCCAACAAAACACGCGAGAATTCAAACATATTCACAACCACCACTTTAAGTTACCTGCAATAAAGTCCAATCTCTGATTTTATTTTTCATGCCGGAAAATGAAATAAACTTCTCTCACAACCTTCACCTCGATTTGTGTTTGCTTTCTGCTTACAGACATACCCCCATCGTGGCGCTGAAAGTGAATTATCACCCATTCCAGGGTAAACATAACCAACACAACAGAACTCTCGATTGATTCAAGAAATAAAAGACCATGAATATTTTTTCTCCATATAACATTACAGATTTTATTTTCATAATTTTCTTTTTATTACTATTCCATTTTTTTTCTTCTTCTTCCCTTCTCCCCTTGGTTTTCTGTTCTTATTTACTTATCTCCTTAATTTTTTTTTTTCATTTTTCTGCATTATAAAAAAAAGTTTTATTTATATTAGACTTCTTTCGTGTTTCTTTTTTTTTTCTTTCCTTCTTTTTGTTTATCTGTAAATTTTATTTTGTTTTTCAATTTATTCTGTCATAAAATGTATACAAGAAATAAAAATTAGAAACGAAAAACAAAATGCCATACATTATTTATGTTCATCGTTTTTACGAAAATAATAAACCTAAACAATTGTTATAAACTTAAAAAATTACCATAAAAAAACTAAACTACATCTTTTTTTCTTTTGTTTCTTCATTTTGTATGTGTGTGTGTATATACTTATGTATTTAATGAGAAATTCATGTTGTTGTTGTTCTTTTTTAAATATATATACGAGTAGTTCTCATTTATATATATTTTTTTTCTGTTATTTTAGATTGCCCCTACAAGTTTTTTTGTTTTTTTTTAATATTATTTGTAAAACTCAAAATCACAGTTGAAACAAAAAGAACATATTTTTTTCTTAAAAATTCCTTGGAAGGGTAAACATAAATTTTGTTGCGAATAACAAATAAATGCACGGTACGGTCTAAATCAAGAAAACGAAAAAAAAAACAACAATCGTCACTGACGGGATATCTAAAACCAAAAGTGCATTCAATTAAATTCTGGGTCGAACCGAAGACTGGCGTGGATTTGAATGTTGTAGTGTACTTTGGCAGTGCTGTTGATTTTGTTTCTTTTTTTTTGCTTTTGCTAGTTACGTATTACTAACGACAAATGTAACAACAATTAATCACTATGGCAAGACATAAGGCTTAAAAAATAAATCGGTTAAGAACAAAAAATGAGAATCAAACAGAGGCTCACAAACAGAGCAAAGCCGAAACGAAAATATCATTTTTGGTTTATATATCTTGTCTTTCATTTTAGTTTAAGTCAGTGTGTATATCTAACTATATATGTAATCATTTTCTTAGTTTCGTTTTTTTTTTCTCGAGTATATATGTTTTGATAATTTTTTTTTGTTTTGTTTAAGGAATTGTCTTTTTTTTATAGCAAATATGGTGCAGTAGAGTTACACAAGAATCGTATGAAACATTTACAGAAAATATTTTTATTCTTTGTTAAGTTTTGTTAATTTTCATTCTTCAACTGGTTCAAACTAAAGAAAAAACACAGTTTCTTCCGAACATTTTTGCTTTTTCAAAGAAAGAAGGGTAAGTGGTTATGGGAAAATCAAAAAGAAATCAATGACATACACTCATACCTCAACGTTCATCCCTGAATTACATACTTATTTAATTATAATTGTTATAATGTGTATATATATATATTTTTATTTTTTTGTTGTATTTGTCTTGTAAGTGTATTCCTATCTCGCACACACGTTAAGATAATGATTAAATTAAGTGTTTTTTGTTTTTCATCAAACTTAAGGTTTCTCTTTTCATAAGTATCGTAAATTTAAACTAGTCTTAGGTATGTGTGGTTTTTTTTTTTTTTTTGTTCATAGACTTATAAGAAAACTAAAGAAATGTACAATGTTGTAGGACTTTCGAATTGAGCGTCACAGAGATTTATAGAGCGAAGTTGAGAGGCAGGAGGGATTCCGAACAAATGTTAAGAATCTTCGACTCGTCGTCCATGGATAATGTGCTGAAGACAAGTGAAGAACCTTAACCGACATCGTGTGCGAAATCGGAGACAGCTAGCGTAAGGTTGAGCTAGCCGAAGAGGCCTCTTGGTTGAGGCCTAGATCTACACCGCGCTGCAGGGCCAAACAAAGAAGAAGAAGATTTAACGTTTAGTCAGTAAAAAATGATCCCTGGCTTTCATAAGCAGGCTGAGGAGGCTTCTTGGTTGAGGCCCAGATCCGGACTGTATGGCCAAATGAAGAATAAGAAGATTTAAATTTTAGTCAGTTAAAAAAATGATCCTTGGATTTCATAAGCAGGCCGAAGAGTCTTTGTTGGTTGAGGCCCAAATCCACACCGGAGTGTATGACCAAATGAAGAACAAGAAGATTTAACGTTAAGTGAGTACAGAATGATTCCCAGCTTTCATAGGTAAACTGAAAAGTACTTTTAGGCCCAGACTCACCCCGGAACTGTAGGGCCGCTACGAAGTTGTAGCGATTACTTATGTACTCATTAAATCGCATTCAAGTTCAAAATCATTGGTTTTACAAGCAAGCTGTTGGGCTTCTCTGAATTTGATCGGTAGCTTAAATTCGCTAAGACTTGTCTGGGTCCCGGGGCACCACGGGATCACGGGAAATGAGATCGCCTATGAACTTGCTAGGCGAGGGTCAGATGAGGCATTCTTAGGGCCTGAACCTACGTTGGGACTGCCCGCGTCCTTGGTTAGGGCTTGCATCGATGGTTGGATTTCTCGAAAGCATAACCGCAGGTGGCATGATTCTCCAGGATGTAGGCAGACCAAGCGTCTGTAAGAAATTCACGGTTTTCTTGTTATCTCTTAACAGAAAAGATTGCAGACAACTTATTGGCGTACTAACGGGGCACTGTGGGGCGACATTGACTTACCCAGAAGGGTGAAGATCCAACGATTGAGATGGCTAGTTCATATAGAGCGAATGGAAACCAATGCTCCGGCCCGGAAAGTCTTTGAATCCACCCTCGAAGGACGGCGCAGTAGAGGAAGACCGCGACACAGGTGGCGCACGCAAGTGGAAAGGGACCTCAACAACTGTGCGTGTGAAACTGGAGGCAGTTGGCGGAAGATCGAGCTAGCTGGAGATGCTGTTGGTTGAGGCCCAGGTCCACCCCGGACTGTAGCGCCACTTTAAGTAAGTAAGTAACGGGGCACTACACCTTCGCCAAACACCTAAGTGTGCTTGGCCTAAGTGATGAAACCCTCTGCGATGCCTGTGGAGAAGACGATTACAGTGCAGAGCACTTCCTCTGCCATTGTCCCGCCCTTGCTTGCATCAGGTGACAGTTATTCGGTTCTGATGAGGTGAAAGTTGATGATGTAGGCTCCTCTTCACAGAAGCGCCTGCTGGTCTGCCTTCGGAAGACCATGAAATTTCAGCGAAAGTAGGTTGCTGCATGGTAGCACAATGGACCACTTTTTGAGTTTGAGTGCTCTAGTGCAGTGTTACAAGAACCTCCGACAAAAAAAAAATACGAAAGAAAGCTGTTGGGCTTGTTGGTTGGGTTTCCAATCGACGACGGACTGTAAGGCTCAATGAAGAACAAGGAGACGTAAGGATTAGAGAGTACAAAACGATTCGTGGCCTTCATAAGGAAGCTGAAGAGCTGAAGGTGGTTGAGTCCCAGGCCCACCCTGGACTGTAGGATCAAACAAAGATGAAGTTGTAGCGAATTCAAAATCTTGTGTGCTATTTAATGAGTACATCACTAGCAAGCAGATATACAGAAATACAGACGGTAGCGCCGTACAAAGAAGAACAATTGATGTTTGCTTACCACATTTTCCTCCTCCTTCTTTTTTTTCTTAGGGCGCTACAGTCCGAGGTGGACCTGGACCTCACTCAACATGCCTCTCCAGCCAGCACGATCTTTCGCCAGCTGTCTCCAGTTTCGCACACCAAGCTGGCCGAGGTCCCCCTTGAATTATGTGCGCCACCTTGTACGTGGACGTCCTCTGTTGCGTTGTCCCATAGGCTCAGAATCGAAGACGTTTTCCTCCTAACAGACTTTAATTTTCAGATAAATTCTTTCAATTTTGCATTAAGAATATGCTATGCAGTTTTGGTTTCATGAGAACAACACTCTTTTCAACTTTTTACAACAATCCATTGAATGCTTTATCTCGCACAGTCCTGCTTAAGCGCATCCCATAATTATGGAATTCATACATCCGTTTGTGCAACTTTCTAGCAAGAGAGGCCCATAAATTCACAACAAGCAGTGAATTGGTGGTGGCAGATGGAGAAGCAAGAGTAGAAGTCATCATTTGGAGACTCACCATGCTGTATCATACGAAAACAAGCTCCACATTCATTGCCCCCTCCTTCAGCTTGGGGTAAGGAAGCGCAAGTTCGACTAATTACGTTCCAAGTCAACAAGTGATACACAAACTCACAAGCAGAATAATTCCACCACTTCGCCTCAACACTGAGAGTGTAAACAAGCAGTCTAATGAATCGCTTCAAATCTTGAAATCTTACCTCCAACATCCACCCTCCGTGATCTCTGCAACTTATCCATCACGTCCTTAAAATTTGTATTCAGGCATCCTCGTGCCAATCCATATTTTGTACATGGAAATAAAACCTACTCAAATAACTAAACTATACAATTCCATTCACATGAGGAAAAAGATATGAGGAAGAAAAGAATACACTCTCAATTAATTTTTGGTTAATAGCATTAATCATCAAAACATACGACTAAAAATAATGAAAACCTATGGAAAAATATGAACTTATCGAAACTTAAATGAAATTGTATACAAATATTCTGTGTGGTAATTTTTACTTTCTTCTTTTAATTTTTTATCGAAAAGACGTAAAGAGTGCAATTTATTATTTCTTTTTTTTTTTGGTTTAATATCTTTTAATTATTTTGTTTTGTTTTTGTCGAACCATAAAAATACTGTTTCTGTTTCATCATCTTTATTTTATTTTTAATCCTAGAATCCCATAGTTTTTTTTTTGCATTTTTTAAATTTATTTTTCCATTTAAATTTTAGTTTTACCACTACATAAATTTTTATTATAGGGATGTACCATGTTGTTATAATTCTAATATATATATATAATTTCGTATTATGTATATATATACTTTTGTTATTTATTTACTTATATATAGACTCATTTTTATATTCTTTTATTATATATACTTTCTATTCTATGTACATTACCAATTGCGCTAAGTTTTCTAAGGTATTCTCATTTTTTCTTTGCAGTTTTTATTTTTATTTTTATTCATTTATCATGGTGTGTGTGAATGTGTGTGTGTGTGAAAATATGGGATGGAGAGTACTAATATCCATTGAGGACTTGTTTTCTTGTTATATATTCTTGCAGATAATGGGGGCACTTGACCAGAGTCTATTATTATAACCAACTTGTCCTGGTGCGTGCTCGGCGACGATTTATGGCGTTCATTTCATTGTTGGCTCTCGCTCTCTCTCTGGGTGGACATTTGGAAAAATGAAAATCCCTCATAATATGGCCATTCAATTATTTTCATCAAATCTGTCGCGAAAATAATACGAGACCTGACAGCAATTGATGGGTATCTTGTTACATTTATTTATTAAGTTCTTGTGTTTTTTGTTTTGTTTAAATAAATTTCTTATGTGGTAGTTTCATTCATATAACTTTCTTCGCTGCCTACAATATCATATGATGGAACGAAAACAGTCTTTGGGTAATTTTTTTTTTTCATCTTTTAATTTCCTCTTTTTTTTGCATTTTTATCGTTTAGTTACTAAATTATACAATAATTACTTAGCCACAACTCTGTTTTGTGGAGGAGTGTTTTAGTTTTTTTCCTGCTTGGAATTTCCATATGCATAGGGCGTGGTTTTTCTTCATGTTTTTTTTTTTTGAAAACTTATTCATACGCATACACAACTTTTATTAGATTTTTTTGTTTGTTAATTTTTAAGAATAGGTACTGGCATTTAAATTTAGACTTATCCCTAGAAAAATTATGTTTTCATTTATCTCTGTTAATTATGTTGTAATTATTAATTTTTTTTTTCTCATTTTCAAAAAAAGTTTCGTCAAGGAAATCTATATGTCAATGTAGTAGTATGTTTTTTCGTGTTTTTTTTTAATGATTTCTGTTATCAAGGGAGAAAAGTACAAAATTAATTGGTAAATTGTATATATATAAATGTACTTAGTAAATATGTCGCAATATGCTGTTGTAATATATACGTTTTTCTTTCGATTTTCATGGAGTTTTTGTTTTACACTTTTGTTCTTCGAAAATAGATGAAAATAATTACTTGAGTTAAAAGTATAAGTGTTTTTGTTTTGTTGTATATATGTATGTATGTTTGAATAAAAATTGTTTGTTTATCAAAAAATCGTTGAAAAAAATGCTGTCAATGATTTTTTTTCCATTCAATTGCGTTTGTTTTCTTTTTTACGGATAACTTACTCAAATAGGCGTTTTCATCTTACCTTAAAATTTATATTTAACAATAATTTTTTTTTTCATATTTCTTATGTTTTCTTGCGTTCAATGATACCTAACCATAAACTAGTGAATTACTCGAGTTATTCCTGCTTCATTATTTTTTTTTATGTATGCATTACAATTAATAAATAATAATAATGATAAACTTTGGTTTCTTCTTCACTTGTAGGTTTTGTTTTTGTTTTTTTTTTTTTTTTGCTTTTTAAGACTAAATGCATGAATGAGTGAAAAGGATTTCGTTTAGTAATGCAATTGTATGCTTTTCGAGCGTTTTATCGTATCTCTTGGATTTTTTTTTGTTTTCTTCTAGAACATCATATTATGGTACATAAGTATGTCCGGTGTTGCGAAAGATATCTTGTAGATGGGTTCAGATGGTTACTTTTTTGTCTTACGCATTTTTCCTTTGGGTTTGAGTATGTCTCGGATAATAGATCCCGTTGATTATATGTATATTTTTGTTTTGTTTTTCAGAAGAATTGTTCACTTATAATTATAACTCTTTAATATGTGTGACTTACAACTCTAAGTCTTGATTGACTTCAGGGCCATACATGTTGGCTAGTTTATCGAAACGTGGACCCCACGCTCCGAGGTAATCGTATTCATGTGCCTCATCGTCAGTTCCTGTGAATGAAAAAAGGAAACGAAGGATTTTTTTAGTTAAATAGTTGGGACATATTTTTGCAAAGTTTAAATTAAATTAAAAATTTTAATTAACAAATTTAAAAATAATTTAAACAAATTAATTAGTTATTTAAATATAATAAAAAAAGAATTAATTACAGTCAAAATCGGTTATAACGACCTTCAAGGGACTGACGAATTTGGTCGTTGTAAGCGATTTGTAATGCTATTGGATTACATATAATGGAGCTCAGGTCGGACCTAAGAGTTTTGTCGTTATAACCGATGTCGTTATAACCGTACTTAAAGGAACTATTCGATGCTATGGCCGAATTCGGGATCCCGGGAAAACTGATCCGGTTGTGTCGCACCACGCTAACACATGCGCGATGCACCGTGCAGTTCGGCTCGAGGACCTCCGAGCCGTTTAAAACCTGCACCGGATTTCGGCAAGGAGATGCGTTGTCATGTGATTTCGGGCGAGCTGCTGTAAACACGGAAGGCACTATCTTCTACAAGTCAGTCCAACTGTTAAGATACGCAGATGACATCGACATCGTTGCGCGTTCCCATCGCGCCGTAGTAGAAGCTTTCACGGCGATTGAAGAACAGGCGAAACGAGCTGGTCTTAAGATCAATGAGGATAAGACAAAATATATGCTGTCGAGCAAAAAACGATCCGCCGCACACCACCTAAGACAAAACATTACTATCGACAGTCACAATTTTGAGGTAGTGAAGGAGTAGAATCGCCCTTGGCAACCGATGCTACTTCGGTTTGTCAAAACAACTGTGCTCAAAACTCCTGACCCAAAGGACCAAAACCAAAAAAATGCTCTACAAAACTCTTATTCTGCCAGTCCTGCTATATGGAGCTGGACACTAAGCAGAACTGCAGAGCTGATTCTTGGTGCCTTCGAAAGAAAAATTCTACGTCGGATAAATGGTCCCGTCTGCGAGGAAGGCGAATGGAGGAGATGACACAATCGCGAACTCTATGAGCTGTACCAGGATGTGGATGTAGTCCGGAAGGCAAAAATCCATCGACTGCATTGGCTCGGCCACATTGAGCGCATGGACAACTCCAAGCAAGCTCCAGCTAAGAGGGTCTTCGAATCCGAGCCTCCTGGTTCGAGAAGGAGAGAAAGACTGAACCTCCGGTACAAAGACCAAGTCATCGCGGACGTAAGGCAGCTTTGTCTTGATGACTGGAAGCAGCGTGCCCAGGACCGTCAACGATGGAAGGCAGCGATATATCAGGCTCAGACCCTACATGGGTCGTAGCCCTGCTAAGTAAGTAAGTAAGGAAGTACAAGATGAGTGGTCCGATCCACAAAAAAGGAGACCCTCTGAAATGCGCCAACTATAGAGGCATCAGTCTGCTGAACATTGGCTATAAGATCTTATCTGCCGTGTTGTGTGAACGCCTTAAGCCATTCGTCAACAACCTGGTCGGTCCATACCAGTGTGGCTTTAGGCCAGGAAAATCCACCATCGACCAAATATTCACACTGCGGCAGATCTTGGAGCAACAAATCGATACCCACCACCTTTTCATGGATGTTAAGGCCGCAGATGACAGCATCTATAGAGACGAGCTATACAGAGCATTGTCTAGTTTTGGCATCCCTACCAAACTCGACCGTTTGTGTAGGACGATGATGGAGAATACACGCTGCTCCATCAAGGTCAGCAAATACCTAACCGAAACCTTTGATGTCAAAAAGGGATTCAGAAATTGTGCAAAACTCGCACGCCAACACCAGAGGCACTATTTTTCAGAAGTCCGTCCAACTACTTGCATATGTCGACGATATTGACATAATCGGAAGAACACAGCGTGATGTCAGTGGCACTTTTGTGAGTATTGCGACGAAAGCCGCGAAGATGGGATTAACCTTTTCCGGGCCACTACAAGAAAATAAATAAAATTGGACCATTTTTTTTGCATAAAGAGAGTCCTTTGAAATTACCCAATTTTTCCATATATACGCCTCATTCTTAGATTGTTTTTTTTTTTTAAATGAGCTTCAATTTGTATAGAAATGTGGTATAGAAAACATTCTATTGCATATTAAAGTATAGACAAATGCTTAAATATGTGGCACGTTTTTCATACCACCGGCCCTGAAAGAGTTAACGGTAAATGAGGGCAAAAACAAGTATATGCTGTCAACCCAGCACCGAATTCTTCGAATTCACCCCAGAGGGACGGCGCAGTAGAGGAAGACCGCGACTCTGGTGGCGCACGCAAGTGGAGAGGGACCTCAACCAAATGTGCGTGCGAAACTGGAGGCAGCTAGCGAAAGATCGAGCTGGCTGGAGACGCTTGTTGCTTGAGGCCCAGGTCCACCCCGGACTGTAGCGCCACATTAAGCAAACAAGATGCTCCAGAAGCTAGGCCCAAGTCCAAGGACTGCCACCGAGGGACAAAGTGACAAATTTCGAAGCAAATTTAAACACTGGTTGTGATTTATTAAGAAATTTAAACGAAATCAACATACGTTTGTGGGCGCCGTGGCGTAGTGGGTAGGTTCGTCGACTCCTACGCTCAAGGTCGTCACTTCGAATCTCGAAAAAAACATCAAACATTTTTTCACGGCTCCACCACTTTCGAGTCACTGACAATGCTCAAAGAGTATAACTGTATAGAAAAAGCTTATCAATCTCGCCGTTCGGAGTCGGTATTAAACTGTAGGTCCCTCCTCTCGTGAAAGAACAATAGCACGCACAACACGAGTGGTTGGTGAGAAGCTATGCCCAGGTCCACCTCGGACTGTAGCGCCACCATTATTATTATTATAACGTACGTTTCTTTTCATGGGTTTCTCAACCACAGCAATTGTTGGCCACGACTGGATGGCGCAGTTGGTTAAGTACCTGTCCCAAGAACAGATTCGAATCCCAGTGAAATCGAATCTGGTCCAGTCACCATTTGCGGTTGGGGTCAAATTAACGGCACTGGAGTAGGTTGCTACCTGGCAGTACAATGGACCAGTTTTGAGTCTGAGTGCTCCAGTAGTGTTTCAAAAATACTACGAAAAAAAAAACAGTTTTTTCTAAACACACGACCGATAGCGTGCACTGTTTCGGAAGTTTTCGTGCATTTCTGAGAACAAAGGCTTCCGTTAAACATTTAAGGACAATGTCACCACATGTTAACTCTAGTTGCACTTTCCACACGACAAGCATTATGCACACATACCCCCAAAGAACAATGAATGGGGACTATTAAAAGCTGAGTGTTAGCGTGATATCCACCAACGTCCAAGTACAGAGGGGATTGCATGGATAACTTGGACACTGGTGTGGTTCATGATAATTGAAAAATCCTTATAGCCTCTTTAGAGACCACCCGCAAATCCTTTCATTTCGCCAACAATGTGTGCGCTCAATAAAACCCATTTCGTCCACTAAGCACACGCCACCTCTACGGCCATAAAGCTCTCCCGTCGTTTCCAAAGTGCTCTCAATTTAGCGAACGCCCGCTTAAATATCTTCAAACTAAATAATGTTAAACAACCCGCTAAATGAGAAAATAACAGCCAACAATGACGCACTTAATTATAATACCCCGCAGGACATTCGAGGCGTTCATTGTTAACACCATCGAGCGTCGACAACAACGATGAAATAAGACACCAAACAACCCACACTTTGACTCACCTGACGCTAATGAACTCAGAGATCCGGCAGTACTGCCACCACCCTCGTAGGCATAATTCCGCAGGTCATCAAATGGCGGGGCATTGGGGTCACTATCAGCGCGCTTTTTATGTTCCTCAATGAATATACCAACATTTGGCTCTTGGCCAGGCATTAGTGTCATAACAGGATCTGCAATGGAAAACATACACGACGTCATAAAAAAAAAGAATGAATGACATCACATTTCCGTTGAATTTCATTTAAATAAGAAACAAGGACTGCCGTCCAAGGACAACAATGACTTACACATAATTGGCATCTTGCATGGTGCCAGCTCCGGCATCGGTCCACCGATAGGAATTTGCAATGGTGTGATATCAAAAGCTGTCATATCATCCTCGCCGCCACCTTCGTCATCGTAGTTGATGATGTTCTCCCGGACATCATCATCTGGTCCTGGATACTTAATATGCGCCTCTCGTCGTCGGTTATAGACCACGAATACCAGGACGAGAACTAGATTTTTTCGTTTTTTTTGTTGTTCATTCGAAATAAAACGAGGGAAAAAAAATGGAAGATACAAATGGCCCCGTTAATAAGATGAAGCAAGAGAGGATTCATAGTCCTAGATAAACAGAAAAAATACGGCAACGCTCTGGCAAAAAAAAAAGAAGAAGAAAACAAAAAAAACATTCCCATGCAAAATTCAAAGCCCCTACGTTATCAACTTCCTTTAAATTCAGTGCAGGCAACTTTATGTTGGTCTCATTCGCATTCAGCTTCAGATACATACCTTGAACTCGATGCGGGCACACACACCCGAACGGCTGCTGGAACAAAAATAAAACCTTCACCCCCTGGAGTGGCAATATTTTCAAATTGAAAAATTTTTTGATTGCAATTAAATTTTGGCGTGTTTTTCTTTTTAATTAAATTTCTTACAAACTTGCTGTGCTGTTGCTTGTCTAAAACACCCCCCAGAAGCCACGATCCGAGGGCATGCATTTCGAATTGGGCACCGCAGAAGGGAAGCACTTTTCAGTTGATGGCTCATTTCCTGTCTCTCCCCGGCTGACAGTTGAAGACTACTTTATGATGTCCATTTATTCTTCGCTTTTTTCTGTGCATGTTCCTGTCTACAATTGTACGTGATTGAGGGGGAGAGGAGGAGACTGCCTGGTCGTCCTAGAAAGGACGGGCAAATGCATACACAGTGGAAATTTCTTACAAAGCCTGTCCCGGCGCAGAGAGTTCATTCTGTGTAGCTCTTTCACTTCTCACTTTAATTGTCAGCTTTCTGTGTGCAAAATGTTTGAAGTTTACTTCATGTGGGAATGCGAAAGAAGAACTCGCCCAACCAACAACAACGCCGTTGTAGTCCTACTGGCAGCAAAAAAAAAAGAAGGACGGAATATCCCAGAGCCTGTTTGGTGTGCAGCAGAACTGAACTAGTTTACTTTAATGAAAGCAATATGACTCGCACAGAACACGGCTTTTTCCAGCCGTCGGGTGGAAATCAGACTGGGCTTGAGATTTTAATTGACACTTGAAGGAATGAAAAAGGACCCTCGTGGAGAAATATGGCGGTTTCTGGACTGATGTAATCAGTCTAGATTGAAGTGTAATTGCTTGTGTGCTGCTTGTATGGAGGCTTTTTTTTGGAAAGTGCTTTCATCAAAAATGTGGCCATTCATAAAATGCTGCATGCGACGTTGGAGATTTGTATGTTTCAAATATCAAGGGGGATTGTCTGGAGGTTTTGTCGGCGGCGGAGAGCTACGATTTTAGCACAAGGACTCTGCTGAAAGTTTTCAAGTATGGTGTTCACTCAAAGTGAATATTTAAATGCATCAGACTCAGCGGTTGTCACTTAAAATTTAATTCACATGAATTATGTGAGGCGGTGACTCAGATTTTGAATATTAATGAAGACGTGTTAAGTTGAGGAGGAGCAGGAGCTTCATACCCACCATAAAATCAATATGTTTTCATGGAGTGAAGCAGACAAGAATTGTTGTTGGTTCCTTGAACTTTCCACGACAACTTTCTGACAACAAGTGAATTCATGGGGAAGTGTGGGTGTCATAGAAATGAAGCCTTTTGAGGATGGCAAGACAAGAGAAGACTAGTTGCATGCTTATGGGTCGACCCAGACCCAACAACGAACTGTACGAGCTGTTCAGCTACATCGACTTAGCCAGAAGGGTGATGATCCAATGATTAAGATGGTTAGGTCATGTAGAGCGATTGGAAACGAATGCTCCAGCCCAGAAAGTCTTCGAATACACCCCCGAGGGACGGCGCAGTAGGGGAAGACCGCGACTCAGGTGGCGCCCGCAAGTGGAGAGGGACCTCAACCAACTGTGTGTGCGAAACTGGAGGGAGCTAGCTAAAGATCGAGCTGGCTGGAGACGCTTGTCCAGGGCCCAGGTTCACCCCAGACTGTAGCGCCACCTTAAGTAAGTAAGTAAGTAAGTCGACCCAGTGGCTTGAGGGGATCTGACAGAAAACTACGAAATATCAGTCAATAAACCCACTTGAAGTACTTAAACGACTGCTTCGAGTTTATTAGGTATTTATGGCATTCTCTCCGAAGGCAGACGCACTTAGACCGGTAAAGGCTCAGTCTACCTTTGTAAACAATTTTTCATCCTTTTTGGGCTGAAGAATATCCGTTTTTTAAGGAAATTTAGTTCAATGGAATATTTCATTGATAGTGGGCAGAAGAAACGAACTATTCGATGTAACAGTTTCAATCTGAATTTTCTAAATTTGCTCTTGTTTTAGTTTGACGACCATTTTATAAACAGGAGAGAAATTTAAAAGTTCTGACCCTGAGCACGATTCTGAGAGTTTGAAAGAATCATTCCTGTAGACTGTTGTAGAATGATCCACTCAATTTGGACGATGATAGACGATCCTCACAACCTACATGAAATCTAGATAGTTATATCGAGACTTAAATCTCGGCGCCGTGGCCGTGTGAGTTCGCGCGTCGACCCATGCGCATTAGACTTTCACAGTCTAGGTTCGAATCCAAGTTCAGACAAAAAAGTTTCCACCTCTGTCGAGTCACTGACAATGCCCAAGGAGTATAACTGTCTAGAAATACCTTCTCAAAATCACCGTTCGGAGTCGGTATTAAACTGTAGGTCACCTCCACTCTTGAGAGAACAATACCACGCACAACATGAGTGGTTGCTGAGAAGCTAGGCCCAGGTCCACCTCGGACTGTAGCGCCGCCATTATTATTATTATTAAGTCTCACAAAACTGCTGTGGCAGAAAGTCTGTCTGCTCAAATCCTTAAAGCAGCTGGAGACGACCTGCGTGGTCGCATGCACCAGTTAATTTGTAAGACATGATCGGGAGAAAGCATGCCCGATGAATAGAATCTCAGCAAAAGTAGCCCTAAACGACGAACATGCTCGCCGAACTTGCTCGTGCTCGCCGCATATTCGTCATGTATGGGCTGGTTCGCGAGCCGCTCGCTGTTGGCGAAAAATTCCGATTTTGTTGTATTCGTTGGCCGTGTATGGCCATGTTCCCGAGCAAACCTAATTTTTGATGTGAACGTCGTCGAGTGCATATCGCGGATTAGGCACAATTTCAACAGTCAGCCACGATTTTATCGAGGAATTCACCACTTTCGCTTGCCTATCACACATGTTGACGGTTTGAAGAAGCAACTCGAAGTGAATGTTCGCCAAATGTGTTCGTCGTGTAGGGGATAACGCAAACGAGCAATTTCGGCGAGCACGTTCGTCGATTAGGGCTACCTCTACATTTGGCCGATCGAAATAAGACCCCATTGACTCCGACTACTCAACATCTCTTCTCTGCCAATCTATGTGCACGCCTAAAACCTTTCGTCGCCAATCTGATAGGCCCTCATCCGTGTAGTTTCAGGCTAGGGAAGACCACAATAGACCATATTTTCATACAACAGTAGATTTTGGACTTAAGAAATGCAGATCGACGTCGCTTTCGTGGTCTCATATGACAGCGAGCATAGAGACAAACTATACGGTGTCTAGTTTTGACATTCCTACCAAACTCGTCAGACTGAACAGGTTGACGATGGAAAATTCTCGCTGCTCCATCGAAGTCAGCAACGAACTCATCGAGACATTCAATGTCAAAAAAGGTTTTAGACAAGGCAACGCGCTTTCGTGCGACTTTTTCAACCTACTTCTTGAAAATATTGTGCAAAACTCACTCGCCAACACAAGCGATACGATGTTCCAAAATCCGTTGCAATACTGGCATACGCGGACGACAAAGGCGTGATTGTTCGAACTCAGAAAGCCGTCAATTAGGCATTAACTGGGATTAAAACGGAAGTGGCTCAAATGTGTCTGTCTTCAAATGAGGGCACAACGAAGTCTATGCTGTCATCGGGAAAGGACGCACATCATCGACGACTTTGTCAGAGAGGCAAAATTGGCTGTTATAACTTCGAGGTAATAAAAATAATAATGGCGGCGCTACAGTCCGAGGTGGACCTGGGCCTATCTTCTCAGCAACCAATCGTGTTATGCGTGCTATTGTTCTCTCAAGAGTGGAGGGGACCTACAGTTTAATACCGACTCCGAGCGGCGAGATTGAAGCTTTTTCCAGCCGGTTATACTCTTTGAGCATTGTCAGTGACTCGAAAGAGGTGGAGGTGTGATGTTTTTTTTTCGGGATTCGAACCTAAGACCTCGAGCGTAGGGGTCGACGCACCCACCCACTACGCCACTATTAGTCACTATTACAATCCAAAACCGTCAGTTTGAAAAACTGGGTTTCCTTTGAAAATGAAGGACATTTACTTGAAGTAATTTGGTACATACCCAAGGACATTTATGCCAATCGCTTGCGCATGTAAGCGTGTACGTAGGATAGGATCTAGATAGTTGTCCACTGACCAACTCGATAGGAATTTTGTATGCATGCGAATATTGTGTCTATCACTCGGCCACTCCCTCAACATTTTATGTAAAGGAAACTTGAGATGGACATGGTTGAATCATAAAACTTGTATCTGGATGTGATAAATTGTCATGTGGAGAAGTGAAGCACTCCTCGGAAAGAACTACAATGACCTACGACGGCCTCGTCCCACCAAGTCCATGTGTCCATGTCACTCTCCATATCTCTCAATAAATTTACCATATCAGCATTCAATTCAAAGAAATTGGTACTCATAAAAAAAAACTTCTTCGTTGATCTTTGGCAAAAAAAATAAATTCGCGTTCATCCCTAAACGCAGCCTAATGACATCGATTAGAGGACCAGCGAAACAGATCCAATTTGAAGAAACTTTTCCAATCATGAACCAACAACACCACTCGAGCAAGTCAATTAATTGGAAAATCACGTCAGTTTTCATCCCTCTTATCAGCCTATTTATTTATTTTCCTTTAAGACAACGAAGGAAGCAAAACGAAAAATTAGTTTCGCACACAGCACTCGGGTGGCTCGTTTAGTTGTCAGGCTTTAGATTCAATTGCCCTCATTAACAATTTACGGGCAGCGAACAAGCTCGTGTTTCAGCACGGGATTGTGTGTGGGTATCCTGCAAGGTATGAGTCGCCTTGTGCCATTTTTTTGTTGTTTGTCGTTACTCCAGTTATGTCTCCTGGATCTCATCGCTTTGTGAGAGGAGTTTTTGTTTTTAATTTGTTTCCTTTGTTCCGTGTTCTATTTTCTTTGTATTTTGTATTTACATTTGTCCCAACATTCTCGATTCACCGTCTTTCAATGTATTCTCCTTTTCGTTTTTGGTTCACTTTAATTTTGCAAAAAAAAAAACAACCAACGGACTTCCGAAACGAGAACAACTTCTAACCACTGGGGGAGAGGACAGATGAATCCTTTCCTTGTCTTG
Organism: Myathropa florea; assembly: GCA_930367185.1. Classification (NCBI taxonomy): domain Eukaryota; kingdom Metazoa; phylum Arthropoda; class Insecta; order Diptera; family Syrphidae; genus Myathropa; species Myathropa florea. The sequence goes on along the minus strand of OV884002.1, from coordinate 123,738,231 downwards.
CTCTCGGTCGCTTTGTCGGAATGCTTTTCTCGGAAGAACGCAAGACAACGAGGAATCTCATTGGAATCGTTCAGTTAAATTTGTCAAACTTTCATTAAGTCCTTTTGCGAAGAATGGCAATATCAGTGAGAAAATACAAGACACGTCTTTATGGTGCTTTGTCCACCGGCACCGTCACCGTCACCGTCAGAAGACACCGACCGTAACTGCGATAGTTCTTGTATTGTCCTTCAGGATTCATAAAACTCAAGCCGTCATGAATAAGGATGCCATGAGCATGCCAGAGGGTGAGTTTAGGAACTACTTGCACAGTGTCCCATGGGTACAGGTATAACAATTTCCTTAGAGTGCCCGACAAACTAGTGCTATCTACCTCAAATCGACTGCATTACCATTTTCATTTCAGGTGAAAGGACGAACGAACGACTGGGGGGTGAGAACTCCTACAAGTTTCCGTACTGTTCCGAGGTAATTCATCTGCAATATGATTGCCGGAGAAGAATGGAAATCTAAAATAAATTAGTTCGCGACAGTGGCTTCGGAGTGGGTCTTTGGGAAAATTTCCCAAGAGAAAATGAAAAGACCTACAAAGCATGCTTCTCGTGAACATAACTTTTCAGCAAACGAAGAGGTATTCGGATCCAGCGGGGAATGTGTACCGCACGCAGGATGTGAATGAGGAAACGTGTTTCATTTCTGTGGTGAAGCATATTTTATGGCAGCGACGACTGCTACGGAGAAAAGCCTCTTCTCTCCCTTCGTGTGGAAGTGGAAATGTCACGGGTTTTAAATTTTTATTACAATTTTCCATTTTTTCCCCCGTTTGTCGATGGTTTGTGGGGATCCTTGGAATTTACTTTTGTGTTCCTGAAGATGTTCTCTGCGTTTTTGTCAGCTGCTGGGGTGGGGTGGGGAAGACTGCGTAAAGAAAGGAAATAAGATTCGCTTATTTGCGAAGGGCGAAGGACGGGGTAAACACATAATTTTTCTTAAGGGTTTCGAGGGTATTTTTATGTCCTGACCAATCTGTGACCTATTTGAGGGAAATGTTCTGAGGGAAGACTTTTCATATTTACTATGCGTGCAGGAGCAGTTGTGGGCTTTCGCGTGGTTGGTGAGGTCACAAATAACCGTTGAAATTGTTTAACATCGCAGCGAGGATGAGGCGTGAAATTATTCCGAGAATGGGTGGTCGTAATTCAATAGTGCTTTGTCACTGTTCGAAAGTACTTTTGTCCCACGCTACAAAGTTGAGCAGAGAATTTTTGAAATCTGTTCTCAGTTCACCATCGACCACACCGTCTAGTGGATGACAATGAAAGGGGTGTTCATTGTTTGAGGCGGACGGTTTTGTGGAAATTTATTAGACATTCAATGGGAAAACGAGCATTAAGATTCCAATGGAAATGAAATTAAGGTCGAGGTATCTTGGGATGATTTCGTTTTGTTATTTTTAAGGCGAATGTTTTTAGGAACATTGTGGTCACCTAATTTTTTTGATAACATGATAACAACTTTTTTGCAAGCCCCTTTGACTTGTCGATTGGAGACGCCTCAGCTAAATTTTATTCAGATTCTTCAATTCGTCGAAGAAGTTACTGCCCAGTACTAAAGGGTGGCCCAACCATAATGTCACACCTTAACGTCAAATTTTTTTGCCAAACTTAATTTTGACATTTCTTTGTTTCAGTGTTTGACAAATTCAACCATGGAGAGGTACACAATTGAGCAGCGCGTAAAGATTGTTGAAGCCTTTTACGAAAATGGGCGTTCAAATCAAAATGCACTTGATGCACTTCGTGATTTTTTTGGTCAGCATAATCGGCCAAATGTGTCCACAATCGGTAGAATTGTGTGAAAATTACAGCAAACCGGGTCTGTAGGATTATTGAGTGATTATTGAAAAGCCGATGCATTCACAAAGAGTGACTGTTTGATGCTGTTTATGGGCTGGCGGCGTCATCGGGCCGTACTTCTTCGAAAATGAGGTCGACCAAGAAGTTACCGTGAATGGTGTTCGCTATCGCGAGATAATAACGAACTTCTTTTAGCCAGAAATTGAGGATATGGACGAAATGTGGTTCCAACAGGGTGGTGCCACTTGCCACACAGCCAACGAAACAATGTCTCTTTTGCGCGAGAAATTCAATGGCCGTGTTATTTCACGTCGTGGCGATGTTAATTGACCGCCACGATCATGTGATTTGACACTGTTGAACTTCTTTAGGGATATTTAAAAGAAAAAGTGTACATCAATAAGCCAAGAACAATTCAAGAGCTAAAGGATGAGATAATTCGGCACATTAACGACATTGAACCTCAATTATGTCTCAGAGTCATTGAAAATATGGACCATCGGATAGAGGTATGCCACCGAAGCCGTGACAATAAAAAAATATTAAGACAATTGTCTGAAAACTTTTTGTTTCATTTACAATTATCATCGTGCGTTTTCGTTGGACCACCCTTAAGTAGTCTCCTTCCCGTAGACCTGGACAATTGTAAAGCAGGTGGCAGACGGACCCTATTTCCTTCTTGTCCCAACCTAGTCTAGAGCGTATGGGTCGACGCAAATACCCACTAAGCAGTGGCGCCACTTGAAAAGTTTAATGGACGGATAATGCCGAAAAAGATTTCACCTCTCTCGACAAGCAAAAGATGGGCATTGAAGACAAATCTCTGTAGCAAATTACAACGTCGAGCAACACGTTCAAATGATAAAAGTTTGTTTTCGAAATGGGTGTTGTGGCAACGATGCAAGTGTGGCATTCATTTAACGGTTTATATTTTTGATAAACGTGTACGCTAACATGAAAAATTCCCCGATTCGGGACGATGTAAATCCACATGAGGTCCACCAAGACGTAATACATCCGCCTAAAGGCACTATTTGGTGTGGATTTTGGGCAGGCGACGTCATCGGTTCCTACTTCTTTAATCATTACGACATTGCCATCATGATCAAATAGGAGCACTACCGATCGATGATGATCAATTTCTTTTGACCCAAATTGGATGATAGAATATGAACGGCAAGAGTTTAAACACCAGGGAGCTAAGAGACACACAGCTGATGCCATAATTGATATGCTGCGCTGACGATTTAAAGCCAAGCGGGAATGGCCAGATCATGAGATCGTGTGATTTGACCTCATTAGATTTCTTCTTGTGGTTTTCCTTAAGTTCCCGAAAAAAACACCAAACATTTTTTCACGGCTCCACCTCTTTCGAGTCACTGACAGTGCTCAAAGAGTATAACTGTCTAGAAAAAGCTTTTCAACCTCGCCGTTCGGAGTCGGCAGTAAACTGTAGGTCCCCTCCACTCATGAGAGAAGAATAGCACGCACAACACGAGTGGTTGCTGAGAAGCTAGGTCCAAGTCCACCTCGGACTGTAGCGCCGCCATTATTATTATTATTATTTCCTTAAGTCGGTGCCTCCAAAGTCAACTTAAACCAAGTCATCGCTTAAATTCAGTCTAATGTATGCGCCAGAGTCATCGAAAATTGGACTCTTCGTATACCGCGACCCAGTGGCCACTTGAACGATGCTATATGGCACACATAATATCACTGATAGGCCTTTCAAATAAAGCAAAACATTCGTTGAGAACCACTCGTGAGAGAACAATAGCACGCACAATACGAGTGGTTGCTGAGAAACTAGGCCCAGGTCCACCTGTAGCGCCGCTTTCATATTCGTTGATTTAGGTTAGGTTTAGGTTAGGTTTAGGCTTACTGGGCTCACTGTGGTACCACGTAGATCGGATATATCTTATCCAGCAAACCAATTGGTTCTTGGCACGAAGCTTTTCAGTTGATTGATGCATACGTTGTCCAGTTTACTCAAGTCGTTAAAGAAGTAGGCCCCAATGGGTTTCTTCCTGCGAATGGAGAGAGCGCTACAAGTGCAGAGGAGGTGCATTATGCGTCTTTTCCTTCTCTGCCGCTTTTGCCGAACTCGTTATGAGGGACTCCCATTCTTAAGGCGTGTGTTCCAATGGTTTGTTCGTTAATAGCCCATACATACACAAATTGACCTATGGTATTTTAACACTGGACACCTTGGCGTAGTGCGTAGGTGCGGTCCCAGGTTCGAATCTCAGTGAAATTGAATCTGGTCCAGTTATCATTTACCGTTGGGATCAAATTAACAGCACTGGAGTGGGTTGCTACCTGGCAGTACAATGGACCAGTTTTGGGTCTACCTCCGACACAGAAAAAACAAAACATCCACCCGTCGCTGTTGAAAAATCCTTTACTCCACAAGACCGTTTTAAACTGTTTCTTTATCAAATTTACCAACAAAAAAACAAATTCGTCGACTGCACTGGCTCGGCCACATCATGGACATGTACATGCATGGACAGCATGGACAAAAACGTTCCAGCTAAGAGGGTCGTCGAATCCGAGCCTCCTGGTTCGAGAAGGAGAGGAAGGCCAAACCTCCGGTACAAAGACCAAGTCATCACGGACGTAAAACAGCTTGGTCTAGATGACTGGAAGTAGCGTGCCGTCAACGATGGAAGGCAGCGATAGCTCAGGCTCAGACCCTACATTGGTCGTAGGTCTGCTAAGTAAGTAAGTTTATCAAATGTTGAAACACTCATTAATAGTGTTCGGTCGATAGAGAATTTTAAAAGAATAATGTTTGAAGCGACAGAAATTGTTATTGAACGTTATATCTTATAATCAGTTTTATGTGCACTAGTGGAGGACTAACGTCGAAGAATATTAATTACCTCCTGTTCTCCGAGTTTACAAGTTTTCTGTTTCCTCATACTTACATTCGATAGAAAATCACTCTACCTCCTCCAAACTCTGTCCACTCAAAGACAACAACACCATACTTATGTATAGAAGTTATAAATATATTTAAATTTAGTACTTACCTGCAAAAATATAAATATATTTCTGTACAAATATAAAATACAAAGCGCACAAATGAATATATACATCACTCCAAAAATGCAATTCGAAAAAAAGAAAAAAAAAAAAAAAAAACACAACCCAAAAAATTAAAGAGTACTCACGTATTAATGTACTGCAACATAGAACAAGCGCTATTATAAAATCACGAGATGGTGTCAAGACCCCAGACGCTAGAAGTTCCACTTCGCAATGCATGCCGGTGAAGCCCATTGGACAAATGCATTCGTATTTCTTTGGTGGATTGTGATCACGACACCTGCCACCATTGCGACAGGGGAACAGTAAACATTCGTTATCGTTCATGCACTGACTGCCAGATATTTTGAAACCAGCAGGACATCTAAATTGTTTGTTTTTGGTTTTGTGAAATTTTTAAATATTTTTCTTTTTATTTGTGTTTTTTTTTTTGTGATTAACTTTTTTTTACGAGTGAAGTTAGCAGAGGAGAAAAAGTAGGGGTGTCCAAAGTAATTCTTAATTGAAGCGATTGGAAGTTAAGGCACATGATAGCGGGAAGGAATTCTCAGAGGAAAGAGATATCGATTGAATATGTGCTTTCGGTGGAACATCGAATATAGAAGAGCACATGATAGCGGTGGTACATAGCGGTGGCACATGATAGCCGATGATGTCGTTGATAGCCGTTGATTTAGTTGGAATTAAATTGATTTATACTTATTCTGGCTATACATTAATCAAGGACTAGCATAGAGTGTAAATCATTTTGTTTCAAATTTTGGTCAACACCGTGGTGTAATGTGTCGACTTCTAAGCTTTGAAGGTCCATAGTTCGCTCCCGGACACACCAACTTTCATATTCATCTCTCTCGAGCCATTGACACTGCTGAGAGGGTATGAATGTCAGGACAAAATTCTTAAATTTCGCCATTCGGAATAGACATAAAACTGTAGGCCCATGACTAAAAGCTGGGTCCAAAACCACACCGGACTGTAGGGCCAGACAAATTGAAAGAAAATGCTTATAGTGATGTACATGCTTTCCTTATATGAAAGCTAAGTTTCAGATTATTTTTATGACAGCATCTTCGACTCTGAACCAGAGCTACCAGGTCGCGGTAAATTTGCTTTTTTGAGGGAAATTCCAACTCACATTCCACACATTGGGTAGGTAGGTAGGTACCCAATTAGCGCCATGAAAGCGCCGTTTTTACCGCACATTGGGTAAAAAGGTATTTTCATACGAAAAAAGGGAGATTCCTTCTGAAAAAAATATCCTTCCATTTGCTGGTGTTCTTCAATAATTCGGTGGATATACCCTTAGTTCAAGGGAAGTCTGTGCCAAAGGACCTACAGTTTAATGCCGACTCCGAACGGCGAGATTGAGAAGCTTTTTCTAGACAGTTATATTCTTTGAGCATTGTCAGTGACTCGAAAGAGGTAGAACCGTGAAAAATGTTAGGTGTTTTTTCGGGAATCGAACCGAGAACATCGAGCGTAGGAGTCGACGCACCTACCTACTAGGCCACGGCGCCCACGACTCCCTTAACCAACTAGGAGTGCGCAAATGGCGACAGCTAGCATTGTGCCGAGAGGTTTGTTGGTACACCTTGGCCACAAGAAGAACTATCTTAGATGGTGCCATGAGATTGGCCCCTTTATTAGATATCGATTCTAGGATGTTGTACCAAGCAGGCGACGTTCGTATTGACTACACTGCAGTGGTCATTAAATGAACTGAAAATCGAATTGTTGTGAAGTCGTGAAAAAAACAGAATTCTTTGAAAGGCATTTGCTGATGCGGCTGTGAATTCATATCAAATATGCGATACGGCAGAGTATTTGGGAGTACAGTCGCCTCCCTCTAAGTCGAATTTTCATGGGATACCAAAATTAGTTCGAGTAAGAAGGAGTTCGACTTAGAGGATGGGTGTTTGTATGGAAAATTGGGGGAAATGCCAAAATAAATACTCGTATGTCGAAAAAATTCGAATTAGAGGGGAAGTTTGACTTACATGGATGCGACTATACATCCAATTTGTTGGTTTCTCTCGTTATCAGCCGCAGAATTTCTTTCTTATTCTTAAATAAATGTACCCGATTTGAAATTGAATAGTGAAACACAATAGGTACCTTCGAGCAACTAAAAAAAAGGGAGGAAAAATGTCTATGGTGGTTTAATTTTTCTCTTGAAGAAACGCTAATGTGCACTGGCTCTTAAGCAGCAAACATCTTTTTATTTTTTTCTCTGAAGAATCTTGGTTTTTGTGCAAAAACAATAGAAACTTTGGACACCCCATAATTTCAAAAAAGGGCAGATCATCATAATTATGAAGGATTGTAGAAGAAAATGACATGAAAAATCATAGAGAGGTAGATAGAGAGTGAAGACAGAGATAGACAGTAGTCAAGAACGAACTTTACAAAATAAAATTAAATATTTTCAAAAAAAAATCCTAAATCAGTTAAGGGCTTTAAAAATATATATAACCTTCAAGAGAAAAAATTGAAAAAGAGTTTCAGTTTTCAAAAAAATAAAATTCGTCATCGAAGTTAACGAAATTTAGAAAAGTTCATGCCGAAGGGTTTTTTTCTGTGAGGAGAACTCGACGACCAACGATGAGGCTTCTGAAGTATCTTTGCTGTTGAATATGTACGTACCTTTTGAGTCAAAAAGAAATTTTATTCAACCTGAAACTCTTTGCGATAGAATGCCCTTCTTTTCTTTGATTTAGCGATATAATATAGACTTTTTTCCAAATATGAGAACGAATATAAGAATGAACATGAGAATTGGATAAAAAAAATTGATTTGGCTAAACATTTATGAAGTAAATAAATACACGTAAGATATATGAAAAAAAAAATAAATTGAGTTGCTTGAAGCATGCATGAATTTAAATACATTTTTATAGGGAACGACTAAATATTTAACGGTTACGAAATATAACATTCACATAACAATAGTAATTCATAGTGAGTTAGCAAATTGATGGTATGTAGTAGAGTTTTTTTTTTTGGGAAAGTCCCTTCTTCCCCCAGAAATGGGACATTTTTTCAGGCTTTAAGACATTTATTCAAATCAGCGGTACAAAAAGGTGCCCCAAACTGGAGGTCCAGTGACCGGAACTGATTGCCTTAAAAAGACCACAAATTGTATGCAGCCAGGGAGGAACGAGTGTCTGATAGATGTGGCATAAACTGATTCGCTGTAAAATGCAAAATTTATCGTAATTTGAACAAAATTGCCATGACTTGACCGACTTAATGGTGAATAGCCAAGAAAATTTCATGTAATAAAACAAGCACCGAGGGAAGTGAGGTATTAGACCGACACGAACTGAAGTGTAAAATATACTTTTTTTCCCCATTGGTTAGCATAATTCGACCCTAATTTTAAGTGGGAGTCAAGTAGACGAGAAGCGCACCAGTTGCTTGGCAGAAACCTTCGTGTTGAAATAATTTTGTATAATTGAAGTTCGCACAGCAAAGTGTGATCAACTTCCTTGAAGTGCCGAAAGTTGGTTGCCTGCACCCATATTTATCTAAGTGAAAGGCAAATATTTTTGTTTTCCAAACGGGTTGGTGTTTGAAGTGGTTTCCCCTTAGCATTCGCTCCGTTGGTAGCGTAAAAGCACTTGTGTTTTTTTACGAGAAGGGCGTGGGCAAAATTTAAGCACTTCAGACAAACCTTGAACCATACCATTCAACACCATTTTTGGCCAAAAAAATGCAAAAAAAATCTCAAAAAACTCATACTACATCCAGAGAAGATAACATGGTGATTGGTACGCTATCAGTGAACAAAAATGATCTAAATGAGCACATTCAAGCAGACATTTATGATGTACACTATAAAAAAAATATGTATACAATTATTTGAGAAAAAAATAATGAAATGAGGAGATAATTAAATAAATATAAGCTATAAGAGCGTCGCGCATCTAGATAAAAAATAAATTATCTTAAAAATAATTAGTTTTTCATGTCGGTGCTCACTTAGTATGATTAACAGGCAAACAAGTATTGCCGCTAAAGCACCCATGCTCAGTTTTAATGTCTGACCCTCTTGGACTAGTTCACAATTTTCACCCCAATATCCGTCGGGACAGATGCAACGATAACGCAATCTTGGTTCCAAATTAATGCAAGTAGCACCGTTTAAACAGGGTAAATCCAAGCATTCATTACGATCCATACAGCCCTTGGCATCAGGCGACATCACACGTCCTTCTCCGCAACTACGTTTTGATTTTTGTTTATATTTAAGGATTTTAGTGTTTTTTTTTTGTTTTTTCGTTCAGGTTTACATAAATATTTATTTTAATTTACACAGTTTTTTAATTAAGGATAAACGAAAAAAATATATATTTGAAGAGGGTTAAACGCATGCAAACGATGGTTCACTTGTAGGTTAGAGGATTACATGTAGGTGAAAATTTTCTCCTCAAACAAGGACAATGGTCAAGGAGTAAATGTATGAATATGCTTGTCTCTGCCAATTCGATGTGTAAATGTGGTATTATTTCATATATGTGAATAATTATCAAGTGTGTAGAGTAGCAACCTTTTGAGTGAATGTACATGGACAAAGAATTTGAACAGAGATCATTTGCTGCGAACAAGTTAGAAATGTTTGGAGTAAAATATGCGCATAAGTGTGTTCCCATCACATTGAGCGAATTCAAAAGATACCATGACGTCTTTTCGGAATGCATTTGCACACATATTTTTGTGAAAATGCAATTTTATAGTCGGAATTCAGACATCTGGACTGGAATTGTTCCTCATTTTAAGATCCATGCAAGTTTTGTAGAGAATGCATTTTAGAAGAAACATGCCTATACTTTGTATTCGGTAGTAATTCATTAAGATTTTCCACTTTATATGTCTCTCAATACAATAGAAAGGACTTGGCTTGTGAAGGATTGCAGTTGTTGTGATGGAAATTTAAGCAATATTGGAATTTTCATTGAAACCACTGGGAGAAGATTCCTTCAGATTGTTCTGATATTGTAAGGGAATATTTAATAGAGTAGAAAATCAGGAGCGCGCCTTAAGAAGAAGAAGAACATCAGGAGGCGAAATACGTTTCATTTGGGAGATTCCGAGTTTTCCTTCAAATTATTAATGCTCTCGTCGATTCGTTCATCAAATTTCAGCCAAGAATGATAACAGTGAATAAAGATGGACTTCTTTAAACTCTGCTCGAAGGTGCTTGGTTTCAAGCAAATAATCTCAGTTATAAGGTAAGAGACAACTGATTTGTATTGAGACTTTTATCATGTAACCCAAAGATTTGAATATCGCGCAAAAAATCGCAAAAGTTGGTGTCCTGATCATAAAGTTGAGCAGACTCGGGATATCTAGTCTAGTGTTTGGCTATCCAACAAGAGGTGTCATTTTAGAAATTCCGCTTCATTGTTGAACTATTAACATACAGCAATCGTTGTGAGGACTTTTGGTTAGTATTAGATAGGAGGTTATTAAATATGGATCGATGTACATTCGCACGAAATACTGAAATAGTGAAAATTCACTCCGAAAATTGAAAATACCGTCAAAATGGGTTATAACGACGTTCAAGGGACTGACGAATTTGGTCGTTGTAAGCGATATGTCGTTATAAGCGATTTTGACTGTATATTGCAAAAATGTTTCGTAAAGTACTTGTTGCTGTTGGTCATAACCAAGCTGTTTCTCCCAGTCCTCAATAACGGACTTATACATTTGAACCTCCCTGAGAGGTGAGTGGTGTAAAGACTCCAACTCGCGTTCTTTCGCCAAGTTCAACTAAAAATTTCGTCTCCGTAGCTGGGCGTGTGACTGAAAATCTAGGTGTGTTCTTTTCGAAACGAACTCCACAGAAATTGGGTCTATTTTCAGCCATTTTACGATGATTGCATTTTGATGTTCGCTTACATGCTTTTGAGATCAAGAATTAAGGGTAGGGGACTGCAGGAGGAGACCGGAGACCGACCAGGAGACTGCACTCAATGCTCTTTTTTAGCCGTCATTCCTGGAATAAATTATTAAGATACTGATCGTTTACACGAAATTATTTTGAGTCATGAGTCATGACTTTCATTTATCTGGGTACGTGAACGAACAAAGCTGTCAAATCTGAGACTCCGAAGTCACAGTCACAGTGAGTTGTAGTTTGGTGCGGTGTTTGGACTCGCGACATCATTGATACGTGTTTACTCCGAAAAAGATGCTAGTGCGACCGCTTTATTGAATTGCTTGCTTTTAACGAAGAGAAGGAATCGATTTTTTTCAGAAGTTGATGCTATGGAGGTATGTAGTTTTTTTTCAGCAAGAGGAGTCCACAAGCCACCCAGCTGATGAATCAACGGCTTTGTTTTTGTTTTGTCTTTCTCGTATAAGCATGCGACCGTATTATGGCTGCTTACATGAGCATAACGAAGTCGTAAAATCAACGGCTTTATAGAGTGACGAACTGTCTAGAAGTCTGATTTCCCCAAATATAGACTTCAATTGGTCCGTGCAATTTTACATCACTAAACCCTGCTTTTTTTTGGACTTCGTCTACCTTGGCTCTACAGTAAACAGTACAAACGACGTCAGTGCCGAGATAAAATGCAGAATAACACTTGCCAAACGCTGTTTTTTTGGGCTCAAAAGGCAATTGAGTAGTAGAGCCCTCTCTCGGAAGACCAAGCTGACTCTGTATAAGACCTTGATCATCCCAGTCCTGGTTTACGGCGCAGAGGCATGAACAATATCCCAAGCGGATGAACAGTATCTTGGTCTTTTCGAGAGAAAAGTTCTGTGCGCCATCTTTGGTCCTGTTTGCGTTGATGGCATTTGGAGGAGAAGATTCAACCACAAACTGTATGGGCTGTACAGTGACATGAGCCTAGCCAGGCGTCTACGTATCCAACGCCTAAGATGGCTAGGCCATGTAGAGCGTATGGACAACTTAGCTCCAGCCCGAAGAGTCTTCGACTCTGAGCCTGTGGCGCAACGCAACAGTGGACGTATACGGACAAGGTGGCTCACACAAGTCGTGGGGGACCTCCACCCGCTTGGTGTGCGAAACTGGAGACAGCTCGTGTGAGATCGTACTGGCTGGAAGGCATGTTAAATGAGGCCCTCGGACTGCAGCGCCCTAAAAAGAAGAAGAAGAAGAAGAACTCCTTTTTTTTGAAGCTGTTTTAAAGACAAAGTCTAAGTCAATGGTCCAGCAACGATCAAATAAAAAAAATGTGAAGGATGTTCGCATGTTAAGATGTTAACAAATTTTATCAAAAGATATTTATAGGCAATCTGACTGGATGGCGCAGTTGGTTAAGTGCCTGCCGCAAGTTAGGGGGGTCCCAGGTTCGAATCCCAGTGAAATCGAATATAGTCCAGTCACCATTTGCCGTTGGGATCAAATTAACGGCACTGGAGTAGGTTGCTACCTGGCAGTACAATGGACCAGTTTTGAGTCTGAGTGCTCCAGCAGTGTTTCAAAAATCCCCCGAAAAAAAAAAATATTTGTAGGCAGATCAGAGGAGGACATTTGGTAGATTTTATACTGAATTAATTATCCGTGCTTAGAATTGGATTAAAAATAACACCACTTCTCCTGCAACTCTTGTGGTTTTGAACTGATTTCAAATGACACCTCTTGATGGATGACTAAAGATTAATCGCCAATTCCCTTGGGGTTCCCAGTATACTTGTCATGTCTTCGAAGATTTGTGCATTTAGGGAGAACTCTTTAAATTTACTCAAACAACTTTTATGGAAATTTGAAGGAGTCCACTTGCAAAAGGCTTCTTAGTCACTTTTCTGCAGATATTTTTGGAAAAATGTTTAAAAATGTTCCTTGCAATCTCTAACCTCACTTGGAGGATATATGACTGAGACCGAAGAACACACAACCACGCTAAGTGTTCCGTTTTATGGCTTCCAACAATCTTTTGGTATTCCGGAGAACTTGAATTGCCAACAAGCAAGCTGAAAATATTGAAGACTTCGATAATTGGATGACGTCCTTTGCGAATGAACAACTTACTCCTAAGGAACATCCTTTCATATATTGCCTTGGAGAAAATTGAAGCGCCTCAAGTGGAAAAAATAAATATTCCATACACGATTCCACAAAATGAAGGTTCCACTCAACTAGGAAAAGCTTAGCCGTATTCACTCCCCCTCAACCCCCACTGAACCACAATGAATCGACGGAAAACGTGGAGAGGCACGCATTTAAACGAGGATGAAAAAAAGAACCAGAAACCAGAAACTTGTGTAACTTCGCTGTACTCAATATATAACTACGAGAACTCAATTCTGCCAGTCGCATTTACATGACTGACAACCCAATCACGTTAAGAACGAACTCACACTTGTTTCCGACACATACAATTGAATTCCGAAACCCCCACAGTCACAGGCGGGCTGACAGGCATTTCAGCGCTGCCACCACTTCAAATGAACTTCACCATTCAATTGCCTTGGCTGCCTGCGTTTGCAATTGAATGTCGAAGCGAGCGAAATAAAATCGAAGTTCTCAACCATCCATGCGAACTTGGCGATATATCGATGCAACCATCTAACTTCTCATCGTGAGCAGCGAATTCAATGAGCTCCCAGCGGATTTGCCTCCAACTTGAAACCGATTCTCGCGCTCTGTCTCTCTTTCGCATGCATGACGTCAAATTAACTATTTAATTAACAGCAAACAAAATATCCTAGGGAACAAAAACAAAGTAACCGTAATTGTAACTGCTGATGGGGGGAATGCGAATGCGAATGTGAAAACCAAAAGGAGCAAAAATGGATGTGAAAACAAAAAATGAAGCTTAACCAGCTTAACCCGAGGATCCACTGGAAATCCACTTCGACGACGTGGATGTATGCAACAGCCCTATTGACCCAATTATTATGCAAGCTATGGTCCTTCATCGTTCACTTAACGCCGATTGTTAATGAAAGTCAAGCACAATCAACAACAAAAAACAAAAAAAAACCAGGGACTGGCTTCGGAATAAATTATGGGACCCAAAAGTAGGAGACTCCTCGCCCTCGTCCTGATCCCACAGAAGACTTAAATTAAACCCCCATTCGACCCTGTTTTTTTTTCATTCCCGCAGCTCTCAAAACCTGAAAAGGACGAATAAGTATTAAATGCAAATGCGGAGCACGCACTGCACACTTGTGTGCTGGCCTTCAATTGAAACCACCCACACAGATGGACAAACGGAGGGACTGGAGAACGGCCGGGATTACCTTCCAATTAGGGGTGACGGCAAAGACTAACTAAAGTGATAATTCGATATTATCCCCCATTAAGCCAGCTCAACGTAATGGCCTGATGAATTCAAACATCCAACCGTCGTGAGGACCTGCGCTTGTTTGCCAGGTTCACCTGATGAATCGCCAAACAATGGAGCGCAGGATTTGCTAACACATTTTATGCAATTTTACAGGGAATACGGCATTTCCTACAGGATGTAGCAAATACGATTTGGTCATGTCCCCTTTCAGTGTGTCATGTGCTGCTACACTAGAGAACTTCGTCCTTGTCATTGTCGGTCCCGTAATGACAATAAAAACAAAGTTCAAATGAGTGTCAGCAGTTTATCTGTTGTTTTTTCGTTTGCTCAGCTCTGCCAGAGAAGAAAATTGCAAGGATAACACATTTATAGCATCGTCGAACAGACACAGTGACATGAAGACCGGGCCTCATCAGGAGCCAATCTGTGATGAGGTGGAGTTTGGGAGAGCAAACACAAGAGATTCTCGTCGTGTTCGTTGGCTCTCACATCACTCCTGGCCAGGGGCAATGACCGAACATCGAGTGAAACTGATTGAAGGTGACACTTGCTATCGTTTACTGGTCTTCCTTCAGTTCTTCACTGACAGTTTAAATTGTCATTAAGTGGAGGCTAGCCCGTCATCCGTGGGTAGACATATTCAAATCAGCCCAGGCATCGTTTAAGAAATGATTTGGTGTGCCTCCAAGGAAAGACCTGCCACATTACCATTCAAATTTGTGACAACGCATCTCACGTCGCTAACAAGCACCGCAGCAAAAAAGGAACGACACACAAGAGACATTTAATTCATGTCAAAATGTATCCTCTGTAGGATGAGAGAACTTCAAAAGAAACGCCTCATCCCATGTGTCACTACCCGTCTGTTGTAATCTCCGTCGCACAGCAGAGGGAATCGAGAATGTCATTGTTTGAGAGCATTTCCCACGTAGTCTGCCATAAATGCGCAAAAGTAGTTGGGAAATTTCACAATTCCGGTTGGGAAAAAATGCTTTGTTTCTTTTTTTTGGTAAAGAGAATCCATTTAACGGGACAGAATAAAAGTTTTTCTTTTTGTTCCGACGGTCGTTAAGTGAATGGATTTGAACAGTTGTCAAAAATTGCCAGACAACCAACTGGACAATGAATAAATCATTTTTGAGGAGCGTGATGGTAGAATGCTTTTTAAGCATTTGGTTGAATTTATGAGACTTGTCATTGGATTGCATGCGTTAAATAAATTGTTCAGCAGTGATGCAGTACAGAGCAAAAGCAGTCATTTACGAGTAGGTGACGAAGAATTGAACTGGTTCAAAATGGCTGCGTTCTTAGTCTTCCTCTTTGTGTGACGCTACAGGCTTGGGTGAACTTTGTCAAAACTTTCGCAGAAACTCTAGTGCTGTCCGAGTCAACCTGCAGTTTTAAGACTCCCATAATTGTCACTCGAGAAGTGTTGCCGCGAAGGTCAAAATTGGTGTGTCCGGAGTCGAACCATTGATTTTTACAGCAACTAGCATTTTCGACTCTGAGCCTGTGGGACAACGCAACAGAGGACGTCCACGAACAAGTCGAGGTGGACCTCGGCCGGCTTGGTGTGCGAAACGGGATACAGCTGGCGAAAGATCGTCCTGGCTGGAGAGGCATGTTGAGTGAGGCCCAGGTCCACCTCGGACTGTAATGCCCTAAGAAG
Organism: Myathropa florea; assembly: GCA_930367185.1. Taxonomy (NCBI): domain Eukaryota; kingdom Metazoa; phylum Arthropoda; class Insecta; order Diptera; family Syrphidae; genus Myathropa; species Myathropa florea. The sequence continues at coordinate 123,722,386 of OV884002.1, read as the reverse complement.
AAGAAGAACTAGCATTTCGTGGGTCAATGGAAGTTGGTTAGGTTAGGGGCTGCTAGTGAATTCCCTAGCATACTTAGACCATGTTGTTCCATTGTGAAACCCACAGTCAGACTACTACCACTGATCTACCGCTCCATTGATAGTGCCGTTAATTTGATCCCAACGGCCTATGGTGACTGGAGGAGATTTGAGAAACCGGATAAAAGCGTATTGACTTTGCTTTCACTGGGATTCGAACCTGTGATCCCTCTAACTTAGGGCAGGTACTTAACCAACTGCGGCATCCAGTCGTCAATGGAAGTCAATGGAAGTAACAAAATGAAAAAATGCAGAAGCTCTTGTTTCCTAGTAAAATCAACGTCTACGTTTCCTCGTTGCATTCCCACAAAGAACTTGTCAGAAGTCGAAAAGCATTCTCTCGGATGAGGCCAATTTTTGGCTCAGCTGCTATGTCGATAAGCACACAATCCCCAAGTTTTCGACCAAGCATCAGTGCATTCACAAAGATTGACTGTTGGTGCGGTTTATGGTATCATCGGACCTTTTTCCGTTCGAAATGAGGAAGGAGACGCTGTTATCGTCAGTGGGCTTAGGTATAGACCGATGATAACCAACTTTCTGTGGCCAGAGCTCGACAACATCGATGTATCCGAGTTGTGTTTCAAGTTCACAAGACGGCGGTACATACACACCATACAAGCGACAGAACGCTTGAATTTGAAGTTGTAAAGGAGACATTTTGGAACTGGGTCATCTCAAGGCGAGCGTTCTTCAATTGGTCGCCGTCATAATGCGACTTGACACCACTTGATTATTTTGTCTGGGGCTACGTCAAGTTCTAGACAAATCTGAGTGAATATACACTCCCTTCTCACAAATTAGGTATAGGACGTGGTATCAAAACGGCACGAAAACAGGATCTATATGTCCACCGTCACTTTTACCTACCTACCTACGTCAAGTTCTTAGTCTACTCTAAGTGATTGGCTTCACTCGGGGACAACGTTCAAGACGATTTTGCAGCAATAACAAACCAATAGTCTTTAGAAATTTAACCGTCTGACCGCTTGAAGCACTGCCAGCAAAGACGAGGCGTCTATTTTACACATAATCACATGAAAACAGCTTTAAAATAAAGCCAGAATCAATTGTATACCTCACACCGTTGTTGTCATCATCATCATCATCATTTTCAGTAACCCGCATGTTACACTAAAGGGGTCGCGGGGACAATGCATGCACGAGAGATCTACAGCCCACTCGATCCACCGCCATCGACTCATCCACTACAGCCCACTCAACTCATCAGGAGCTATGCCCAGGCGCAGCCAGTTTTTGGACTTGGTCCGACCATCTCAACTTGGGTCTACCAAGCGGTCACCTACCTGACGGAATCGCATTCAAAGCCCGCCTCGGAAGTCGTGATGATGGGCACATTTGTGCCACGTGACCAAACGATCGAAGTTCAGCCTTTTCCGTACGAAGAAGCAGCTGCCCAACGTTGAGTTCCTCGCGCACTGCTCAACCTATCCCGGCGAGTTGTTGTTTTATTTAAATTTCTTTTCCTATCGTTCTTATCTGAAAGTTTTACATGTCGGTTTCACTCGTTCATTTGACTTGCTCCTGTCAACATCAAATTTGACGATACACCACATAAATGAGCATTTTGCACGCACAGACAGGGTATGTTCTTGACGAACGGCTCATGAACAGCTGGTCTGAATTTCAGAATTTTAGATACCATACCAGAGTCACAAGGGTTGCAGGAATTGGGACTACCCACAAATCATTTCGTACTGAATTTTGTATTAAAATCTTGACCGTATCTAGTGCCATTTGGTTCACGAATCAAGGGAAGCACACCGTACTTTAGCAGAATTGGTGCTGGAAGTGAATGAACAAGATCATGATCTTTTAAAAGAAACTATTCCGATTGGTTGGACAGAACTCCATTGTCTGAGTACACAAATGGCTCGGAAAATCAAAACAAGTAGTGGTGGTGCGGTTTTCATACTTTGGGGCATATTTTTGCGAAGATAATGATGTTGCGACATCTCCATGCAATGGAATGCGAGATTGATTGACATTTTTGCTTGAAATTGATGTTAGGAACGTGGACCACGATGCTTGGCACCATATCCCACACCGCTGTTGAAACAAAGGACGTATAATTTTCCGAAATGGAGACTTTAATTGGGCGTCGAGATTTAACGTGCGATTTAATACTCTTTCCTTTGTGTCGACATTGATACACCAGTTAATTTTTCTTTATAATTTGAGCCCGCAAAAGGGTTTACGAAAAATGGAGGAAGAAAGAGAGAGGCAATAGCTGTGCACATTGGTCTTAAGTGCCCGTGGATTGTAGTGAGTGGGAAATATTGTGCTGCAAAAAGTATTCCATTCTCTTGTGGAGAGACTAAAAAGTCACTACAGTCAACAGTACGTCCGAAAGCAGGCTTAAGGGTGAACTGATGAGCATTCTTGGCGAGACAAATATTGTGTGAGAATTTATGGAAGAGAGAAATGCAATTGTCTAGCTCACTTAAGCGTCGTTTATTAAAATAGTGTCAAAACAGGGACAAGTCTGCTATAAGTTTTATCGGTCACTATAGTGTAGTCTATTTAGTAGGTGCAGAGAGGTTTTGGGAGCAACAAACCAGATATGAGTGCCATACTCAAGCTTAGGGCGAATGTGGGCCTTACAAATTGAAGCCACACCAGAAAGAGGGAGTACTTCTTGCATCATTTAAGAAAACTTAAGACATTTCGAGGCGTTTTTGGCGACTTCAAATATGTGATCATTCCATGTGTTGATGCACATACCAAGGCTGCAAGTCTTTCGTATTCACCGATGTAAGCGACATTCAAGCATAACGGCGAAAACATCAAGGGGAACAGTCTTCGCCTAAATTGTGCAAAAATTTGGTAGCATTTTTCGGTGAGATATGCTATCAAATCACAAGTGGTTGTGTTACTGCGGAAACCAGTCACCATGAAGTTTTTGTGATTCAAGATATTTCATAGGCTGACGGTTTATCAGTGTTTCCATGACCTTGGCATGAAGAGACGTCATTGCAATGCGTCGATACGAGGACGATGACGGAAATTCGCTCTTTTTAGAGACGGGCTGGACAAATAATACCTTCCATCCATTCGGAAAGAGACCAGAAGCGTGGGGCAGATGAAAAAGCATACAAAGTAGTTTTGCCAGCGAAGAAGATCACCTCTTTCGAAATATCGGACCATACGGTCCAGCGGATTTATGTACTTTGAGATTCTACTTACGTACTTTGAGGTCTTTGCGAATCGAAGACCTACAAGTGAGGTAATCTGCTGACCATTTGTAATTTTTCAACAAATTAGCGGTGCACAACAAAAAAGCTCCACCTTTAAACTGTCTCCAGTTATTAACCAGCGACGAACCGGAGAGACCGAATATGTAGCATGAATATAATGTGTTATGTCCACATTAGTCATCACTTTTACTGACCCGCATGTCCCACTAAAGAGGTCGCGGGGCAATGCAGGCACAAGAGATCTCCAGGCCACTCAATCCTCCGCCATCGACTCTAACTCATCAGGAACTATGCCCAGACGCAACCACATTAGTTAACTTTGCAATATCGTCCACCAACTTCATCAACTGCTACCCCAGACCAAACGAATATTTCCCCTTAATCAGTGCTTAATCCAGGTCACGTAAAATAAATACGATTATCGAAGCCCAACGAAACACAATCTCCTCCTATGCGACACCGACACCTAATCGCGCTGAGCTCTGCGAAAAAGCAAATCTGTCCATCGATTGACTGTAGCACCTTCAATTTTGTCATAATCCCACCTTCCTAATTCCCTCAAATTCTAGGCTTCTCCTCAGTCATTACGACAAAATTGTTTCTCCATCGATTCCCTGCAAAACCCGGTTCTCAGCTAATGCAACTCCATAAGCACGTCCAGCAATCCCCGCACTGGACAACACTTCCCCCATCTAATGTATGCCGGCGTGAAAAATTTAAATAGGACAACTTCACACTTTCGAACTAGCAAATACGTGACCTGACTGCCAACCTCTGAAAAGCATTGCGAAACAAAAGCGAGATTAAAAGACAAGACCCGTTGAAAGGACCCCTTCATCGCATCGGTATCGATCGGCACGGCGAAGCCCCGCAGATGGAGTCGACACGAGTATCGAGAGAAAATAAAAAAACAACAAAAAAAAAACAACACACACACACCACCCATATCCCCTTTTGAAGGACGATAATTGTTTTATCGGTAAACCATCGTAAAGTTACGCAAACCAACAGAATCATCTCATGTGTTTCCTTTCTGTTTTGCAGGCTCTTTTTGTGTTTGTGTGAGTGGATACAACCCCCTTGCGAGGGAAGCGTGTGCCTAAGATCTTAAAATTTCATTTCGTTGTGTTCGTTCTTGTATAAGGTCGAGGACGATGGTGGGGGCATCAGATAAAAAATAAACTCAAGAGAAGAAAACAAAAAACAGAACAGAAACGTATGAAGATAGATGGAGAAGGGAAGCATATGTCTGGCCACGTACTCTGCAACCGGCGAAACGGATGAATCCTCAGTTCATCAATTATTCAAAGCCCGGGCGGTGCGGCGCAAATGTCAAAGGACGAGCAAGGAAAACCCGCATCTGCCGAATGAGAGTAGTGGCAGCATCGCGGGATGGGGGATAGCTGGGGATGCGAAGTGAGTGTTAAGCGAAATGAAGTGCAAGGGGATAAGTCCCCCTGATTCTTCGTCCACTTCGAGGCACAGCAACAAAGAGCAGAATACTCACGTGCACTCATATTCGTTCCACAGATCCACACATTCGAACGGATCCGGGCAGATCACATTCGAGCAGGGCTTGTTCGACGGGCAGTTCTTCTCCAGGTTCCTCGCCATGGTTGCCTGACCCCACTGGGTGCCGTTCATGGCCGGTGGAAGCGGCAGATGCTTACCCTCCAGTCTGTGAAGGGAGAAAAATTTATTATTCCGGCCTTGAGGAGATGTACATAAATCAACTCGACACTCACCTGATATCGTCCAGACAACTCTTCTGGTAGTCTGCATACACCTCGAAGGTCCTGACGCCTGTGTACTCGGCCTTGCCTCCGGCGTACACTCCCTCCTGCTTGTCGACCAGCAGCCACTGATGGCCTTCGAAGACGAAGGTCTCATTGTATCGTCGACCCTCACCGCCGTCAAGCTCAAGGGTGGCCGCCGATCCGTATCGATTTATTCGCACCACGTGCCACTGCCCATCGTCGACGGTAATCGCATTCAGCCACAGGTCCCTCTCCTCGGTGCGCAGTGAATTCAAATTGTACCGGAAGTGAAGGCGTGCCTCTTTAATTTCGAGGATTCCGTACTCCCTGTTGTGCTGGTCGCTCACCCGGAACAACTCGCCGTGCTGCTCCCTCGTCCGGAATCGCAGCTGTATCTGCGTGCTGTAGCGGTCTGGCTCGAAACTCAGGGCATACTTTACGTAACTCTGCTGCTTGAACGTCGTCGGTATGGTGGGAATGTTGCAGGCAGGTCCAGTCCATCCGGGCCGGCACTGACACCGCGCCTCGCTCAAGCTACCCACACAGTTGCCGTGCTCCCAGCAGCGTGATGTCTGCTCGCTCTGGGCGCACACGTCCTCGGTCTGAGGACAGCCGGCCACGCTGTTCCGGGAGAGACCAGGATGCGCCAGATCGTAGAGCTTGCTATTGTGCACCACGTTCCGAATGCAGCCGTCAAAGCCCTTCGATGTGGGTGCGTAGTGCCAGAAGTACAGAGACTGGTCGAATTGCTCTCGATAAAGGCCACCAATTTGCAGAGGAGCGTTTACGTTCAGGTACTCACTGAATGGAGGAATCTGACCGCGCGCCTGGCACGACATGTCATCGAACTCAGGCGGCGTGCCGTCCTCCATCTCAGTTACCTCGGCCGACTTGCAGAAGTCCACCACCATGCGGATGTTCTCGGTGTCCCAGAACAGATCAACGCGATGCCATTCACCGTCGTCAAGAGTCTTCTTTGTCTTCACCCGCAGCTCCAAGGTGCCCGAGCCGAAATCGATTAGCAGGCGTGGGAAACCGCGCTCCAGCTCAAGCGAGACAAAGTCCGATATCAGCATTTCATCACGTTCCGGCGGCACAATAGGACCATTGTACAGAATCAGGCCGTCCGGCTTGCGGGTGATGAACTCCAGACTCAAATGGGACTCGTCACACATCTCCAGCGGGGGATACCATGCCCATCCATTGCCGCGGAAGCTCCTCGTTGTCTGCTGACACCGGGGACCTGTGTACCCGGCCGGGCAGGAGCAGTGTGGCCCGTATCGTGTCTCAATGCATCGGCCTCCATTGTAACAGGGTGTGTTGCGACACGACTCACCTTTGCTGAAGTTTCTCGCACCACACGTGCACTCGGCCAGGGTGTCAACTCGCACGCCCACCAGGGAGGTCTTGTTTGCGTTCACCATGTATGGCAACGTGCTTATGTCGAGGGTGTTCGTGCACGAGCCCTCGCACATCTGGTTCTCGTACAGGCACTCGTCAATGCCCACCATTGTGATGTTGATGCCCACGTCCTTTTCGATTTCCTCACGGTGCATCAGCACAATTCCGTTTAACCGCACCGGCTTGTAGTAGGGCGAGCCGTGGGCCGAGAATCGCACGTCCGTCAATGGGGGATGACGACGCTTCAGCTGCACACTGAAGATGTCCACATTCTCTCGGTCGGTGTTGAGGAGATCCGCCAACTTGTCACGGAACCTATCCAGCTTGCTACGTGACAGCGACTGTGTGCGATAATTCCAGACGCGAATGAAGTCCTCATCCGAGATCCCAGATATCCGGACTGAGCCTGAATTAATGACCGCCTCATGGGGTATTTCGCGTACTGTGACCGTTATATTGGCTGGCACATCCGTTTGTGTGTGTTTCCGGTCGTAGACTTTGAATCTGAGGTGATAACGTCCCTCCCGGGTGCCCGCTCGCATCGTCACCATGCCGGAGTCCTCGTCCAACTTGAATCTTGGATGCTCCTGTGCCTCCCAGTAGAATTTCTTGTCCGGCAAATCCCAGTCGTCCAAGTCATAAACGTACACACGTCCCACCTGCGTATCCGGCGACTGTCCCTGGTAGTTGTACACGAATATGTCCTTTGAGCCAGGCTGCATCTTGTTATCGTTCACATCGCCAATGACCACAGTCAGGGTACTAGTTCCAGTCATCGCCGGGCTGCCATGATCCTTAATCACGATTGGGATTAGGTATTCCTTTTGCTGCTCACGGTCGAAGGAGCGCAGGGACGATACTACCGCCATGCCATCGCCGTTGGCGCCCTCTGAAAGTTAAAAACAAAGAGAAGCGCACAGATGAGCACTATGAAATGAACAAGGGAAATCACTTTGTGAGCTTCCGGGACTCTGTTACTCCGCCCGAGAGTCCGGAAACATTCAATAATGGCCGAGTGTGTAGCACTCGCCACAAGCAATTTGCAAATTAGGATTGCTGCAAAAATGAAAACGCTTACCGAGGGAATGATTGAAGAAGTGAAGTGATTGCCACTTGTGGTATTAGCCCCCGAGGAAGGTCTAAATCTGCGGTGGTGCGGAATGGTTTCGGTGGTATGTTTGGTTTGCTGCCGTACTCCACGTGCAGAAATTAGGGTAATTAAATTTGAAGTCAAACAGAATTTGCCGAACGAATGTGTTGTATACCTTTGAGACGAGGATAACACACGGCAGGGGTTGATACAGTGTTTCTTCGATTAGACTGCACTTAAAGATGTTTTAATCAACTGCTTGGGGAAGGAGATTGTCAGATGATTTGAGAGGCAGTTGGACTTGACAACAGCCATCTCGATAAGTTCGATCATGAGCTGAAATTTTATGTGAATTTTTCATGACAAATAGAGCTCCAGGTGGCAGAGTGAAGGAGGCAGAAGCAAATGGCTGTCTCCAAAGATAACAAAACTGCTCTAAACGGAGTATGACATGTTATGTCTTCTGTTAGTCAGATAAGTCTGAATGAAACCCATTTGGAGTGTCATAAGTCTAAAAGTGTCTGTTGCAGTCCGTAAGGAAGAACTCTCCTGGAGGAAATGTTATGACTTATTTTTAAAGAAATGTGGGAAACACAAGATAGACTGACAGTCAGAGATGATTCTACCAGATGGTTAAACTTACAAAGAAAAGGGTTTTCGGTCATCTTAAGTGGTCAAATGTGAGCCTTCGTAACAAAAGTGAAAGAATGAATCCTTATGGGAAGCTATTACACAGCATCAAGATTTTGTTTGGAATTTTATCGAAGAAAGGGCTGTTTTCGCGATGAAATATGCAGTTTTAACTGTCTTGCGGAACAATTCTGCCATACAGTAGAATCTCGAAAACGTGACAGGTTCTAGAACATAAACAGTTCGCGATGATGAACTATTTTTTTCCATCCTTCTTTCGACCGACAGTAGTTTTTTAAGGAAAACGTAGATAACTCTGGTTTTTTATCTCTAATGAAATTTTTTATTTATTTTTTTATTTTTTTTATCTTTTTATGTGTTTCTTATTTAAAGAAAATTAAAATGAGTTGTAATTTTGATATGACTATATGCTCCTCTTTAACAAAATCTCGATGCTTGGCAAAATGGAAAATTCGAAAAAATTAAAAGCGGTTTTATTCCTGTTCATCTTTTCGGGATTCGACTGTATGCATAATCTCAGCAGATTTCGAAGCTGTGGCTACGTCCGAGGTGGCTACTTCGGTAACAAAATGATCGAAATAGTCATAGGATCATGGGATTTCTTTAACCATGATTCAACTGAAGATTGCAAATTCAATTCGATCGAAATCTGAGTTTGAAAATGTCAGAGAGCTTAAATTTGATGGCTGCGTAAACGATTGGGGTCGTATTTGTATATTGGACATTTCCCTACTTCGCCCGCTTCGGATGCGGCTGCAATTCGTGATGGAGATGGTATTAATTTTTGAGGAAAAACTCGAGCTGTGGGTGATACTGTTCTCTCAAAAATAGTTCTAGCTCATACGCCACTGATCAGGGAAACGAAACGAAATAAAATTTGCGTTCAAGAGGGGGAAATCTAGCATCGGACTGCGGACTAAATTTATCATTTACGCAAACAGCAGCTGTAAAGAAGTGAAGTTTAACAACCTCCTTGAGAAAACAGGCCAGCGAATAAATAAATAAATAAATAAAAGTATTCGGAATTATGTTTTTTTCCTGGATTTTAATATTGTTAAACAACAAATAATTGTTATAATTATAATAAAAAAAAAACAATTTCAATTCAACATTTATTCTCTGTTAACAAAAAATCAGAAAAAATAATGTACATTTTCTGTCTGCCACAACAACAAAATGCAACAAACTAGAATCCAGGAAAAAACATAATTCCGAATATTTTTGTGAGGCAGCCCAGCAGACTATAGCAGACCGATATAATGAACACCATCTTTAAAATAAGAGAAGAATCCCCGCTCAATTACATTCCGCAGCGCCAATATCTCCCTATTCTCTGTAATATGTGCAACCAGAAAGTGCTTGTGGACGTAATTATATTTCGAGTTGTATTCTTTGGAGTATAAACAATTGGGTTGGAGGAAGCGTTAACCATACACAATGGCTGGCGAAGCTTGAGAAGTTTTTTTGGCAATAGTACTCTCATCATCTGTAGTTCTTTACAAAGTGGAAGTGCGCGATCAAACCACGGACATTCAACATAGGAGTAGATGCCCATTATGGCACGAAGGCGACAGGAAAGTGTGACTATTTGATGAAAATGTTGAGTCATGAAGGAGTCAATGCACGTATAATCCCTACGCCACCACCGCCACAGATTTACGTAGCAAACAGATTTCCTATGAAAGTCCCTTCAAGCGCCATTGAGACTTGATGTCAAATTCACAACTCAGTTTTTTACACTAGTTAAAGAGAATTTCTCTGAAAGACGTGCAATGGAATGAAAATTGGAAAGAAAGGTACTCATACTCAACCAAATCCTGGTCCTGAACCATAGTATCACTTGGGAATTGTTTGTCTTTTAAACTTCATAAAGCAAAATGTTTCCACTGAACTATTTCAATACTTAAGGCCCTTTAAGGGAAGAATTGACATTTATATCCAAATTGGAGCCGCATCAGTGCCGGAAAAGAAGTCCCAACAAAAGTGCGATGCTCTGTCCTATAAGTGAAAGGTACGCAACCTTTATTGTCAATTCGGTACAAATTTTACCATGGATAACTTCACATTAAAGCAACGCGCCGAAATAGTGACGCTGTACATTGAAAACAGTCGTTTAGTTGTGTAACTTAACGCACATATCGTCGAAAATGTCATGACCAACAAGCACCGTCTGATAAGACTATTCGTCGATTGGTGTGAAATTTTCATCGACATGCTGCTCATCAACGCCCAAGACGTTCCAATGAACTGGTTGAGGCGATAAAAGAGAGTGTTGCCAAGAACCCACATGGGTCGTATCGTCACCGCGTTAAGCACTTTGGCGTCAGTGGGACCACCTTGCGGCGCATTTTTTAGGATGATCTACATTTGTTTCCGTGTAAAGTGCTATTGACTCAAAGAAGTATGCGTCGTCGATTGGAATAGGTCAAAACTGTCGCTCGAATGTTGAAACAGAACATGATTTTTGGAAGCAAATTTTGATGCCCAACGAGGACCATTTCGCACTCTCTCTAACAAGCAAAATTGCCGCATTTGGGGAACGCAGAATCCACACGATATCCATGAAATACCATTGAATGATCAAAAAGGGACTTTTGGGTCGGCGTTTGCGCTAAAACTAATAATAAAATAAAATAATAATGGTGGCGCTACAGTCCGAGGTGGACCTGGGCCTAACTTTCCAGCAACTGTGATAGTGAGAGCTATTGTTCTCTCACGAGTGGAGGGGATCTACAGCCAAAACCATTATTGTACCATTTTTCTGAAGAGAAGACGAAACAGTCGATGGGAATTGATATCGGTGGATGGTAACTAGTTTCAACAAGATATGCCACACTCTCAAGTCAAACACACATTCGACGTGTCGACATAAATGTCAAATTACCGAGAATATGCCGAAGGAAAATCGAGAGGAATTTTCGAAACATTAATGTGCTTAAAATCAAAATTATTTTAAAGCCTTCAGAAGTAAAGTCTTTCTTTCCTCATTTGGAACCATCTATATCTCGAAGAACATCGTTGTGAGAATTTCAATTCAACCAAGTGGCCATAAATCACTTATTTTACGAAAATGTCTACTAGCTAACGAAAAAGAGAGGGAAGTTCAGAGTAAGCTGAGAGCCATTCCTTTTAAACATGTCACCGCTTCTTTAACCATAAATTGATAAGAATGGCGGCGTCGTATATCAACAGAAACTTGAGCTGACAGTTGATTGCAGTTTTTTTCTGTAAGACTCCAGAAGCTGATGTCGAAACCAAACATTTTCAAGGTTTCATGAATTAACCCTGAGTTTCGGCCTTCATTCCCACAATCCCTCCTCAGTAAGGCTTTCAATTCAAAAAGATTCCAAATTCAACTCACAATACAAAATATACTCACTTTGATCCTGCTCGACTTTGAATGACGCTCTTATGATGTCATCAGCACCAGGGTCCAAACGGAACTGGAACGGTGGTCCATTGCTCTTCGATCGATCGTCATCGTCCGTGGCCAGAATCTCGACCACCTTGCGCGGTGGCACATGCTCCGGTAGTACAGGTCTGTAGTCCTTTAGGAATTTCGGAGCATTATCGTTAATGTCTTGTACAATCACAGTCAATGTTGCTGTGGCCGTCTTCGGTGGTATACCATCGTCGATGGCCAAAATCTTCACTTGATGCCGCGGCACAACCTCCCGATCCAGTGACCTTTGTATCGACACGGAACCGTTTTGATTGATCGAGAATTGCCGCTGCCGATCTGAGGAGCGATCTATTGAATATGACACCTTGCTCTTGCCACCCTGGTCCGGATCGGTGGCTTTAAACTTCTCCAGTTCCGTACCGACCTTCGTATCCTCGTACACGGACACCTCAATGTTCGCCCGCTCAAAGTGCGGTTTATTGTCATTGATGTCACGTAGCTTGACCACAACCCATGAGTACGCAACATGGTATTTATCATTGTCGTTGTCCTCGCCCTTGTCGTTCACTTGTATGCGAAATCTGAAGCCGTTACTTTGCAATTGGTCCTCATAGTCGAGGGGTTGGACTATTTTCAAACTGCCCGTACCGTCGTTGTTCCGGACCATTGTGAATTTATCCGCTCCGTAGCCACTGTTATCAATCACTTTGTACTGAAATTTATTTGTCTCATCCTCGTCGTGCACTGTTACAGTGAGAATGGGCATCTCCGGGAGGCTGGTGCCGTCGGTCTCATCCACCTCGGTAAACCATTCGTCCTTTGTGAATTGTGGCGGCATATCGTTTATGTCCTTCACACGTATCGAAGCTGTCCCCGTACCCTTAAGGCCGCCTCCGTCCATTGCCACCACTTGGATGGAGTAATCCGGTGTACGTTCTCTGTCCAGGCAACAGACTGCCGTTTTGATGACACCCGTATCCGGTTCTATCTCGAATATGGGCGAGCCGGTCTCCTCCTCAATCACATTCTTCTCAATGGAGTACACCAGTTTCGCATTCAGGCCCTCGTTGGGATCGTCATAATCGACGGCTGTCATTGTCATAACAACCATTCCGGCGGTGCCGTTCTCGGTGACATTACCAAAGTACACACCCTGCGGGAAGATTGGAGCGTTGTCGTTGATGTCCTTTAAATTAACTTGCACATCCGCATAGCCGACTAAGCCTTCGCCGCCTTCATCTTGTGCGAACACTGTAAATCGCCACTGAGGTCGTCCGTTTGGCTGGTCACGGTCCAGGGGCTGTAAGAGAAAAAAATGGAGAATAATGAAAATGAAAAAAAAAGGGGTTTCCCCGGCAAATGGCATGTTTTAGTTGCTGTAGTGGATGGCGTATGTCCCGGCCGAGATGCACGTTATGAGCGTTTGCATGCATAAAGTACAGAAGTACATGGCAACGGGTAACGCCCCGTATGTTGGCTTGTCGAAGACACACAGACACAACCCTTAAATAAGGGTAATTCATTGAGGTGGCAATAAAGACCGACATCCCAACAACCCAATGTCCCAGCAGTCAAACATGGATAAAGTGTGTTCCTCGGTTAAGAAAAAGATTCATTGCCGGAAGGATGTTTAACTTGCTTGACACTTTATGTTTCTGTGGGTGTGTGTGTGTGCGCGCTGAACGATATTCTGTATTCTTTTTCATTCTTCGTCGTCTTTAAGGTAAGCTCTGTGCGGCTAAAGTGCCAAGGAGACGCACACATGGAGACATTTATTTTCCCGAAACTTTTTAAGATGGAAATTTTTACGGGCTAAAACATAAAAAGTTGTGAATCCTTATGTCGACAAGCAGGAGCGCCATAAGTTTGGTTAATTAATTTAAAATTTCATGAGGTGAACATTAAGAGTTTAGAGCTTTCCTTCTTTCCTGGGAAATTTAAGGCTGGCCAGAGGCAAGAGGGAAAATATGTATGTCACGCAGTTTTATGCGAACGAAATGGCATGCAGATCTTTAAGGACACTTGAAGAGAAATTATGTAACTTTTAGACGAACTAACGAAGCCGTTGGAAATGAGTAGAAATGGCGCTACAAGTGCCATCAGATTGGGAAATTTGACCATTTCGGGACAGGAAAAAATTTGCAAACCAGTCGACTTTATGGAAGGGTGCCGCGACAAATCATCACCAATCACATGTCCGTGGTTGCCTTTTTTTTGTCGGAGTTTTTTTTGAAACACTGGTTGCCTTAGTTGAAACTTCTTCTTCTTCTTCTTCTTTTTAGGGCGCTACAGTCCGAGGTGGACCTGGGTCTCACTCAACATGCCTCTCCAGCCAGCACGATCTTTCGCCAGCTGTCTCCAGTTTCGCACACCAAGCCGGCCGAGGTCCCCCTCGACTTGTGTGCGCCACCTTGTACGTGGACGTCCTCTGTTGCGTTGTCCCACTGGCTCAGAGTCGAACTCCTCTGCTGAGTTCAAAACCATTGTATTGATTCCATCGTTTTTATTTTTTTTAAGGTATTCAATTGAATAAAAACACAAACCCAACTTAACTCTTCTCCAGTGGCTACTGTCGTCTTGGGAAAATATTTTACGTGGTTGCTTGTCGATTTTCATGACGGCTGGAACCTAACAGCGCATGAGATGAACCCTCGCCAGAGCTCATCAATCTTCGCCAAAACTGACCCAGCCACCAACAAACCTGTCGAACCCGCTGTTGGCAAATGAATATTTCATGGTCTCGCCGGAATTCGTGTTCCGCTGATTGATTACTTTCGCAAACATTTCAAAACCCACTTGAAACAACAAAACAACACAAAAATCCATGCATGTCGGTCCTGAGCAAACCAAAATCGGCCCCGAAGGAATCGAAATAAAAAAAAAACATGTTGCAAAAACAAAAACAATTTCCTTTCACTCCCTCACGTCCGTCAGGAGGCGGCACAGCCTTCTGCTGAATTCCAAAATTGCTCTCTCAAAATTTTCTGTTTACAGCTTTTAATTGAAAAAGACAAAAAAAAAATAAGAAAACAAAAAATGGTTTTGTTTTGTTATCCGTTCTCATTCGGATGCCACATGCCGCAGTGCCGTTTCTCGGCTGGCTGGTAGCCGGGGTTTTTAATTACGCCGACCTATTGTTTCCTGTTGTTTCCGCCACCGACACAGATACCACTCCCTACATCGGTTAGATTTGAAAATTAATTCGTTGGGTCAGGTCCCGGATTGCTGCTGGGGCTGGGACTTGTGATGCGGGCGTTCTCTCGGTGATACCAGACTGGGAAAGGATTCCTTGTTGTTTTTTTATGCTCCCTGTGTCAGCTGTCGCTTTGTGTTTGTTTGTTTTCTTTTAACACAGCCCCTCTTCGAGGACCCAACCAGTGCACTGAACGCCTGTTTATTGCCATGTATCTTTTAGAAATTAAGCATGAGATACAGAGCCAGCGTTGGAGTGCGAGGCATTCAATTGTGGTTTGCATCAGTGGCAGTAGCAGCAGCTGGCTTTGTGGAGACACCGACCCTAGCGGTGCCGGCGCAAGTTTTGACCCAAAAAACCGAGCTGCCTCCCTCTCGGTCTGGCCAGATGGGAACCCCAGTCGAATAATTGAAATTAAACGTCAGTTACGAAGCCATAATTTCTAATGATGTGCAGCAGAAGCAGCCGGAATGCACACATGACAACAGGCGCGGGGTGCTGTATACAACCTTCTTTCAGGCTTGCCAACAGACCGGAAGTGGTGCTGTGTCCGCCATTGTCATACTGGCTGTCATCGGAGTCAGGAAATGTCTGCGTGGTTGCGAATCGCACAATGCACTTGGTCGGCTCTTGATTGCGGTCGAGTGCATATATTGCTGGTCATGAGTCTGGAAACATGAGCAGACATTTGAGATTTGATATTCTCGGGGGAGGGGCGGGCTAATTCTGTGGCCCCAAACGTGGTTCCCTGCCGAACAAGCACACACAAGTGCGGATCGATGTATTTGCGGTTGAGTGCTGGCCCAGTTATGTGTTGTTAGGTTTCCGTAAAACCAGCATTTTATGCTGCCCTGGCGATCATTACTTTTCAAAGCCGCTTAACTCCGACAGACATTGCGCTGTGGGTCATTTGCATTTGTTCCCATGGAGTCAAGGAACCGAATGGAATAAATTGAGACTGGCGTTTAGAAAACTTTGTTTTCTCTCTTGACTTGACTTCACTCAACTGAGTGAGTCACAAAGAACTCCAATTACTTTAAATTCCGAGAGATACACTTTTTCTTATTCAAAAGTTGACTTTCACAACCGTTTGGCTGGAATTGACAAGGAGGAGAATGAGCTGTGATTTCTCAAGAGTGCTTATGGCGTAGATTTTGGGACGAGTGGAAAGGGTTAAGTTGGTGACCTTCGGATGTTATACCCTTTCAGTATCGCCCTCAGCGTCCGGTATTGCGAGGTCTCTCAATTTTCTGTTAAATGGATTTCTTTTCTTTTCGCAGAAACGTGTGGGAAATATGAAAGGCTGCAGGAGAAGTCACATGAATTGACTGCTCAAGGGTTTTAAGGGTGGTGTTAAATCCGTAACGTTGCTATTTTACCTTCACACCATTTGTTCATTGAGCTGATACCTTTCTAATCTGAAACGCTCTTCATTTCCTGGTCTGTTAGTGGACATTTAAGGCCCTTTCTACTTCTTCCTCGAAGTACTTGTTATCTCCCCCCAACTGGCTTCCTTAGTTAAGATAAACTCACGAGTTTAACGAAGCAAGTGATGTTTCACCACATCCTTCCCTGTGGCCTATCAGAACGTCAATGAAGACAATATATTTGTTTGGTTGATGTTGTTCCGGGAGAGCTATTCGGGGTTTATCTTTGACCAACGAGTGTATTTGGGGTGAAAATCACCTATAATCACTTTTCGCCAACTTCACACTTTAGACTGCTTATTTCATCATCAGGGATAAGCCGTTCGAGGCGAGTTTTGGCCTCCATTTCTCAGGAATCGTCAACAAACAGACAATTAACTTCCTTTTTCTTTTCAGCTTTTTCTTCACAAGGAAAAGGCAGTTGGCAATGGAAGATTGAGGATGACAAGCAGTTTGAAGTGAAATCTTCTGTTCAAGAAACGATGCTATAAAAAGCAACAATGACATACAAAAACGTCACGCTTGCTGGCTTCTTTTCTCGTCACCAGTGTTGGAAAGCAACGAGGGATAAGTCTCCGTATAAGATTTTTTCCATCGTTTTCTGCGAACGATTGAAATCATTTGTCAACAATGTGATAAGTTGTTATCCGTCTGGTTGCCACAATAGGCCACATCTTAACCCTACCGCGGAGCCTGGAGAATACCCATGAAATGAACCCTACACACAGCAATTATTTATTGATACAAGACCGCATGTGTCAGCGGGCATAGAGACAAACTATAAAGCGCACGACTGTATGGCGCAGTTGGTTAAGTTCGAGGGGTCCCAGGTTCGAATCCAGGTGAAATCGAATCTGGTCCAGTCACCATTTGCCATTGGGATCAAATTAATGACACTGGAATAGGTTGCTACCTGGCAGTATTATGGACCAGTTTTGAGTCTGAGTGCTCCAGTAGTGTCTTAAAAAATGTCCTGTTTTGACGTTGCCGTCAAACTTGTCGGGTTGTGCAGGATGACGATGGAAAACTCTCGCTGCTCAATCAAGGTCGGTAACGAACTCACCGATACCTTCAATGTCAAAAAAGGTCTTAGCCAAGGCTAGAGCCTGAAAAAAACGTCCAAATCTTACTAGCCATTACAAGAGATCATGTTCCAAAAGTCCGTACACTGTGCAGCATACGCGAATGACATTGACGTTATTGGTCACCTCCACATGAGATGACCATGCCACAGAATCACTCGTGCGGAATTTCCAATGTGGCACGTATCGCCGTCCTGTTGAAACTACATGTCGTTGGTGTCCATGCCATTCAATGCAGAACAAAAGAAGTTGGTATTCATCGACCTATAGCGCTCGCCGATGACGACGATGGCCTGGCAAACTTCGTTCTCAAAGAAATTTGGACTGATGACGCCGCCAGCCCAAAATCCACTCCGAATCGCTGAAGATCATTTTTCGATGAAAATTAGGGTCAGTTTCCAACAGTGGACGCCGTGGCGAAGTGGGTAGGTGCGTCGATTCCTACGCTCGATGTTGTCGGTTCGATTCCCGAAAAATCACCTAAAATTTTTCACGGCTCCACCTCTCTCGAGTCATTGAGTTATACTGCTCAAAGAGTGTAACTGTCCTGAAAAAGCTTCTCAATCTCTCGTTGAGATGATTTTTCGGTGAAAATTATGATCAGTTACCATCTGCTCCAGAGCCCATTCAACGAACACAAGTCGTTGTCTATGGTCGTTTACCTTCCGCTCCTAGGTCAGTTTAAGTTTGTTCGGGTGACGTTCCAAGCCAGGACACAAGATTCGCCAATTTGTTGTCTGCGAAAGGCCGAGTTCTTGTGAACTTAAATGTATCCACCACACGGGGAATAATAATAATAATAATAATAATGGCGGCGCTACAGTCCGAGGTGGACCTGGGCCTAGCTTCTCAGCAACCACTCGTGTTGTGCGTGCTATTGTTCTCTCACGAGTGGAGGGGACCTACAGTTTAATGCCGACTCCGAACGGCGAGATTGAGAAGCTTTTCCTAGACAGTTATACTCTTTGATCATTGTCAGTGACTCGAAAGAGGTGGAGCCGTGAAAAATGTTTGATATTTTTTTCGAGATTCGAACCGACTACCTCGAGCGTATGAGTCGACGCACCTACCCACTACGCCACGGCGCCCACACGGGGAATAGTCCTCTAAATATTACGTTTTGCGCCCGTAAAACAGGCGAAGCGCGCGGAGGATTGCCCGAACAGAACACCCATTTTGATAAAACAATTTTATCATTTGCACCAGTTGTTGAACGCCATGTCCGTCCACGGTGATTTGACAGACTGAACAAACGAGAGCCAATTTGACAGATGTAGCTTCAACAAAATGGCCACTATCAACTGTGGAAGACCCTTTACAAAGGTGGTCAAGGACACGACTGGACGGCGCAGTTGGTTAAGTGCCCGTCAAAAGTTAGAGGGGTTCCAGATTCGAATGCCAGTGAAATCGAATCTGATCTAGTCACCATTTGCCGTTGGGATCAAATTAACGGCACTGGAGTAGGTTGCTACCTAGCAGTACAATTGACCAGTTTTGAGTCTGAGTGCCCCAGTAGAGTTAAAAAAAAATACTTTTTTTTTGTCGGAGGTTTTTGTAACTCTACACTGGAGCACTCAGACTCAAAAACTGATCCATTGTACTACCAGGCAGCAACCTACTTTTATTGGAATTTCACGGTCTTCCGATGGAAGACCAGCAGGCGCTTCTGTGACGAGGAGCCTACATCATCAGCACCGAATAACTGCCACCTGATCCGAAGTAATTTGTTTGAATTTTATAGTTTTCGGCGACTCTATCTGAGGTTGTGAGCGATTTTTAGTTTTTCCTCTCATTTCATTAATTTTTTTGGGTTTTAAAAATATAACGAATCTTAAAGGGTGCCTAATACATTTGGCCAATGCTGTACATTTAGAAGCCTCTCATCGTAACGAAAAGTCTACGTCTTTTTGTGTTGTTCAACCACGAATTATAGAGGCTGTACAGCGATATGGGTTAATTCGGACGTTTACCGATGCAACGCTTATGACAGCTAGGCCCTGTAGATATCCAGGAGGGCTTAGCTCTGGACCGTAAATTGTTCGACTCTTAGCTTGTAAAACAACAAAACAGAAGATGTTCGACTTTAACTCTGTAAGAAACTAAACAGAAGACGTTCACAATTTATGTGACGGGCACAAGGTGAGCTAACCTGGTGAGTGCAATTGGAGGCAGCTAGCGTAATATCTTGCTGGCTGAAGATGCTTTTTGGGTGAGGCCTAGGTCTACCTCGGTCTGTAACGCCACAAAAAGAAGAAGGAGATCTAAAGCAGGTGGTTCATATAGAGTGCATGGACAACTTAGCTTTTGTTGATGCTGTCGATTTTCCATCGCAATGAAGGTCTGAAAGACTGACGTGTTATCAGGGGATGCTTCTGAAGACTCCTTGGGATGGAATAAGCTTAAAATCTCGTTCTAAAATTTAAGGCATTAATCAATGCCAGCTCACTGTACCCTTCCGAATGAATTTGTTGCAGGTATTCGATTACGTTTGGGACACATCATCAACAGTAATTAAGACTGAAGTGCTTAAGGACATGTCCCTCGGCCACCTGCAACACCTGCTGCTGACTGTTTGTCGATCAGGATTGACGAAAATCCTCTTTCGCATAAATCAAACTTTAGCTCATATGTAAATATCTCAAATTGAACACACACAATGTGGCCCATACTCACCTTAAGGACGAAAATCTCTCCAGTCGTACGATTAATATCGAATTTGCTGTTGGCCGGATTATCCGGATCAATACCTTGACCAGTTAGGAAATAAACAATGTTCTGTGGTCGATCCTTGTCCCCATCGGTGGCTGTGACCTGTGTATAGAGACCAAACATAAATATTGTTATTCTTGTTTCACTTAGTTCCCCGCACCGCATGCAAACATGTCTACCACCAATTTGAATCTACTTAACGAACACTTAGCATGCACAAGTGCAACATTTTCCCATCCCACACACAAGCACAGATGTACAATGCACAAGCACACCAAGGCCATGCAATTTGCAAAAAGCACAACACAAACATTCTGCCACAAGCAAAAATAAAAGTGACAGAACAAATACGGGAATAAAAGTAAATAAACACCTGGTTACGGTGAACAAGCACAACACAGCACAGCACATGCATGGGAAGGATATCTATAAAAGCAGCTTCTAATGCGGGACTTTCACATTTTCAGGATACATCCATGCATTACCCACACTCTGGCTGGATTCTAGCACACCACCACTCTCGGGGAGTTAAAAAAAGAGAAACGAAAAACACAACCCCCCCGCAAAGCCAACCTATGTACGTACGAAACGAAAGGTTGAAGCCAAATGTTTGCCTAAGTGAAATGTTAAAATGTCCTTGCAACACATACAGCACAGACACACGCTCAGAAATATTTGCGACAAGTACACACATCCATTGTCGCTGGGTAACATCGTCCGCCCCATCATCATCATCTCGGTTTTAAGCTGCAAATATAGAAATTTTCAGGATGCAGACGCATCCTCTTGCGGTGTTTGATAAACATTTTGAGTAACACATGGAAGTAGACTGATATCGGAACGGCATACTTCGATTGGAGAGCACCGAGTGGGTGTGAATCGTTGCGTCGGTGGGTGGCAGGCCGGCTGGGACTAGCCTGGATTTGAACTTTCCTAATTCAAGTACGTTTACGTGTTTGTATTTGCTTATGCACCTTCCCCACAAGAGGGTGCGGGGATCCAGGTAATGCACAGGGTATTGCAATATAAATTGCTTTCTGCAGCGTCCCATTCGAACGCATGGTCTTGTGTTGAGAAAACATTTTTTCACTTACTGCCAACCTCTCGACTTCGTTCTCCGGGGGCTCTCACTCCGAGGACTTTAGGCTTGTGGCTTTTGAATGCAGGATGAGTATTTTGTGCAGAGACCGAGGCACACAAAGGACCTCTTATTTATTATTTGGGTGGGAATTGAGTGAGATGGGAAATGCTGTGAAGTGGAAAGCGTAGCAGCATCATCGTCCTATGTTTTCGGGTGTGGAGTATTCGAATAGGGACTTTATTAAAGATCCATTAGGTGAAGATTATTCACTGATTATTTATGGTAATGGCTTTTCAAGACCTGAAATGTACACAGAAGCAATTATCGTTTAGACTTTGGGGTCAAGAGTGTAATTAACTTGGTACCTACTTTCGGTGGTGAGGGTGCCCCCGTTCTGGGGACGGGGGTTCAAAAAGTTGCAAGCGAAAATAGAAGAAATCTTCTCGAAAGTGCATGTTTTATGTAAGAAATTGCTTTTGTATGCAAGCCAAAGAACGAGGCCTCATCAGTATGGAAGACCTTTAGAGTTGATGCATAAATTGGGGAACCCTTTGCCCTATGGAGCACAATCGTTTCGGGATACATGGGCATGAACTAGAGTCCGGTCAAAGGTCGGTGCTGATTAGAAAATACCTTGCATGCAATTAAAAACACTGCGAAGGACCAAAGGCAAACGGATTTCGGACACACCATGGCAATGTTAGTTGTCACAAAAGGGGAAGCATATGCAAGTCTAAGGTTGCAAACATGAATTTGGAAAGACCTTTGAACGAAATTAAAAACAACACGCACAGACGAAAATTGATGCCAAATTTGTTAAATACAATACTGGTCACTTCTTCTTGCTTTGACCTAGCTATCGAACACAATTTTTCTTGCTTGAATAAGACACAAACCATAGTATGCACCACAGACTGGAGTACTACAGTGTCTAAAGCTCTCGTAGTGTTTAACACGAATAACAGGTCATGTCGTGAAAAACGAGTAACATATGTAAGTCCGAACTGAAACATGTCGTCTGCATTTTGAGTAAGGCATTGACCATACTACTGGATGGCGCAGGTTCGAATCGAAGTGAAATCAAATCTGGTCCAGTCATCATTTGCCGTTGAGGTCAAATTAACGGCACTGGAGTATGTTGCTACCTGGCAGTACAATGGACCAGTTTTGAATCTGAGTGATCCAGCCCAAGGTTTCAAAAATCCTCCAAAAAAAGAGGCATTGACTTTTGTGACAAATAAACATCTAACAACATCAGTAAAATTCAGCCTATTTGAAGAGTCTATATATCCTGAATTCTCAATTCTCAAGATCGAACTTAATATCCCACAATGTGATGGCATGAATATCAATATCTCACAAGATTTTGAATTTTCGTCACGCAAAATTTGTTACGTTTCTTTGAATCACTGTGAAATAAATTTAATCTATTTGCTTTCTTAGGCCTGAGATGGTGGTTTGTGCCAAACATTCGCTGATAATTTCGGCTTTTATTGAGGTTTTAAATTTTCGTCACGAAAAATTCGGCAAGTTTCCTTTGGATTGCTGTTGAATTTGTGTTCTTTTGAGCCTGGTATGGCTGTTTGTGCAAAAGGAGTTTATAATTTGTATATTCTTTTGAAATATTGAATTTGAATACTTGTCACGAAAATGTTGTCACGTTTTTTTTTAACCGTTAAAGTGATGCCCTTTTTAACCCTATATAGTAAGCCGTCACAAAAATAAGATTCCTATAGAATGTTTCAGTTTAAGTCATGAAAAATTTGTCACAATTTCTTTAAATCGTGTTTTAATTTTGTATGAATATTCATGTTTTTTAACCTGTATAACAGATAGAATTCATGGAGCATTAAGTTACAATTGTCACAAAAAAGTGTGACGCCTTCCAAGACTAACAATGAGTGGATGTTGTTTACAAAGCAAAAATTAAAATTTTGTATTTTTGTCACAAAAAATTTGTTACCCTTCTTTGAATCACTACGAAATCTATGCTTTGAAGCCTGATATGGTTGATTGTGTAAATTTGTGATTTTACTGAGATCGTGAATTTTTATCACGAAAAATTCTTCGACTTTTCTTTTGATCGCTGTTGAATTTGCGATTTTTTTGAGCCTTATATGGTCGTTTGTGGCAAAAACCAGCTTAAAATTTATGTTTAATGAAATTTTGAATTTTCGTCACGAAAAATTCGTTACGTTTTTTGTTAGTTAATTTGGAACTTTTGGTTGCTTGGACCGGATATGCTTGTTTGTGGAAAAATGTTAACTTTAATTCATGTTCTTAGTGCAATTTTGAACTTTCGTCACGAAAGATGCGTCAAGTTTTTTTTCAAATAACCGTTAATTTATGCTTTATACCTTAAATGGCAACACAAATACAAACATAAACTTAAATTTTTTGGTCTATTATTATTTTTCCATTTTCATTACGAAAAATTCGTCACATTTTCTTTGAATTTATGCTTTTTCACTCTGAAATGAATATAATTATTCCTAAATCAGTTTTAAGAATGCGACCATAATGATCTATTGTACAGTTTTTTTTGTTCAAGGATTTAAGTGCTGAATTCACAAATTTGACAACTTCTGTAGATGGGTTTTACCACAATGGGCCTATGTTGGCCTAAGTGTGACTGCTATCTGTAGTCGGCCACCTAAACCAAGATGGGTTTTTTTTTTGAAAATCTTTCCCTGTTACGGTTGTTTGGTTTGTCATTTTGAATCTTTGTCGGACAAGGCTTGGTCGGTATGTACTCTAGAATTTTTTAGGCCTGACCACATCGCCTACAGATTTCTGTACTGTTTGCAAGCGAAGAAATAAATTTAATCTATTTGGTTCCATGCTTGTGAGTGAGACTGTACTTATTCGCTCTTTTGAACTACCACGCAATATGTGGTCGCAAGGTATAACCGCCTAAGTCGGTTTTTATACCTTTCAGGAGATTCAGTCAAAGTTTCAAATCAGCACTACTACTAGTACTTAGGCTACTAGGTTTTTTTGGAATAACTTCTGTTTAAAAAAGGATATAGACATAAAACATTTAGTGAAAGTAGATTTAAACATGATGAACATAATAGTCTCTAAATGTCTCGAAATGTCTCTAAATCTGCTTATACCATAAATCTAGGCATGTTATTAAAATGTAAACAAAAGTATAAAAGCATGGGAAAAAGTACAGTTGCGTTGGCGTTGGCGTTGGCCTTTTTTCTTTCGCCACTTACAGGTTAAGACTCATTTTATGAAGATGATAATTGCATGCCCTTCGTGCTGTTAGTGCTTCACACAGCACTCTGTCGCTCTCTGGTAATTTATAGGAAGTCATAGTTTATTTTAAGCGTGTTTGCTATTCATTCATTCGGACGTTTTAGTTAAAAAAATTCAATTTCCTCACTATACTCGGAAAAAGAACGACTGGATGGCGGAGTTGCTCAAGTGCCTGCCTCAAGGTAGAGCGGTCCCAGGTTCGAACCCCAGTGAAATCGTATCTGATCCAGTCACCATTTGCCGTTGGGATAAAATTAACGGTACTATCACTGGAGTAGGTTGCTATCTGGCAATGGACCAGATTTGAGTCTGAGAGCTCCAGTGTAGAGATTTAAAAAACATCCGACGAAAAAAATAAATAATCGGAAATATTGACAAAGTCTCTTTGAATCAAGGCGTACACTAAACACGAATAGGTGGACCTGGGCTTAGCTTCTCAGCAACCACTCGTGTTGTGCGTGCTATGGTTCTCTCACGAGTGGAGGGGACCTACAGTTTAATGCCGACTCCGAACGGCGAGATTGAGAAGCTATTTCTAGACAGTTATACTCTTTGAGCATTGTCAGTGACTCGAAAGAGGTGGAGCCGTGAAAAAATGTTTTTTTCGGAAATCGAACCGACAAGATCGAGCGTAGGAGTCGACGCACCTACCCACTTCGAAACGGCGCCCACTAAACACGCAACGTTGATTAATAAACGATAAGAGTGCTTTAAAACATTGTCACGGAAACACCACAACGACCTTGATGTTGAAAAGCCAAGAAATACATCCTTAAGTTATTTTAGACGATCGATTCACTCTTCTTGAGTCATGAACTTGTTGACTTTGCTTTGATTGGCTTTCTAATTCTTCCGTAAATTCATTCAAGAGATTTACAACTTTCATCTCTTCAAAAATACGTACATAAACTCCACTAAGAACCCATTAGTGTAGGTCAGCTTACCTTAAGTAGAATGTAACTGAGGAGTGGGAATACGAGAGCCTGTCAGCAGAATCTAACGAGACTTTCAAGTTTTCAAAACTTCCATCTCCTTTGAGGAGGAGACGCCAACAAAAACGATATTAAAGCCAGTCCCCGCGGGCACAAATTTAAAAGAACAAAACTGCCACGTGCAAGAAGGCGCCCATACAACCTCAACCAGGCGCGCAAGACTTCCTCAAGGCTAACAAAAGCAAACAAATACACCGACTTAAAGGACACTTTAAAATCTGTTAAATATATATCACTGGTGTAATTAAGTCCGAATCACTGAGCAACCAAACGCGCCGGCAAACAAACGGATGAATGTATTCATTCAATCCTTTGTAATGTAAAATCATCTGAAACAATAATTGAAAATTGAATTGAATGTAAATAATTGATGGCGTGCCATTCGTAGTGGTGGTGGAGAGCCCCCATATCAATTCAATTCGCCCAACACCAAGTTAAAGGATATATGTATCTGTTAGTAACAGTTTAATTACATTTATGTATACACGGACTACCCACAATACCAATACAATGCACATAAACCATACAGTAATTACAATTCCGAACCGGAGAATGCGAAATGCAATTCCGTTCGCAACGCCCGAGAGGCCACCCCCCCGGAGAAGGTGGACCCCGGGCGAGATAGATGAGATGTACACCGAAATTAATTACAATGAGTTAGGGTTTTAAATGAGTAATGAATGATCGTTTTTTTTTAATTATAATTGATGTTAATTTATTATGTACGCTCCCTCTTACGGGATTTATTTTATTTTTCTATACAAACGAAAGGATTACTTGGGAAGGTACGAGTGTGTGAATGTCATGTGTACAACCTGAATTATTGTGAAGGGTGCATCCATTTCCTCGTCCAATGTGCGCTCGTATAAGGTTTGCGGAAATACTGGCGGAAGATCGTTGACATCGCGAATATTTATGATAATCGTTGTCTGGTTCTCATTCAGACTATCAGATGCAACCAATTTCAATTCATACTACAATTTAAAAAAATAAAAACAAAAAAACAGAAAAAAACTTTGAAAACAACGGAATTGACAACGAAATACATTTGCAGAGCAGCGATTAAATTTGAATGAACCCGGGGTGTAGGGGGAGAGAGCGTATTTATGTTTTCCTGTAGTCCTTGTGTGGATGCATGTCGTCCTCTGCTGTTAATCCTAATTAATTTTTTATCCCTTTATTCGCTGAAAACGCACTGTCGTACACAATCTACCGTCCGCAACAAGGTGGACAGTGGAATAAAACAGCCTTCTGATCCGACCAATTGTAAGAGATGATCCCTTCCGTCCCACAGTGAATTTCCATGCCATTTGGATGGGGGTGGATTTTTCGTTGATGGCAGTGCCCCCACTCGCAGTGCTCATCCGTAATGTGACAGTTGAAATTGGATGCCATTCTCCTTCCCTCGGTCCACGCACAAGTCGGGGACAAGACTTGAAATGATCAACCCCACTCATCCCCATCGAGGCAGTGTATCTTTCAGTGTATCTGCAGTGTATCCTGATGTGTATAGTTGTAGTAACTTTTGGTTGAACTTCAGTAAACATGCATAAATGTGTGCATGCCTCTCTTTTTCGAATTCATTTTATCTCCCATTACTTGTGAGATAGTGCGCTGCGGATGTACTGAGTTTCAAAGAGAAGATATATGAATTTTTTTGTGCCATTGTTACGCTATAGCTACGTATTAATTTCCGTAATTAATTCCCGGGTGGGGTTTGATGGTTTTGAAACCACGCAAGGCTGAATGAGAAATATTTTAATTCAATTTGTGGAGTAATTAAATGGGATTTTCGATAAAATTGAATCAAAATCACTGCCATTGGTGTATAGTTGTGTGCTGCTTGGGTGTATTCCCCCGTTCGCATGCAGCAACATCGTTGGCGGTTGAGGGATGATGTTGATATTTTGACAAGAGCTGAAGCAGGATGAAGCCCATACAAATTTAAGATAATTGAAGATAATGTTTGGCTTTCATTATTGAAACTGGAAGGTATTTCGGTATATTTTTTATGTTAATGAGAAAATTTGGGCTGTTGGTTAGCTAGTGCTGATGGAGATTGGATGGGATTTGTCACATACAGGGCTTATGGGAGTTGGGTTTTCAAACAGTTTTTGTTGGTTAACTTCATAATTAATGTGATTCTCTTTAGAATTGCTGATGAAAAGTAACAGATTCCTGTGGGGGATGCTACAGGAATCTAATTACTATCCAACGCAACAATCAATCGGAATATGTTTTTGAAGTTGGTTTAGATAAGTTGGTATGCATGAGTTAATGAATTAATTATTCTATCGCTTTAAAATTCAGTAGTAGATCGACATCCATTAACAGATGGATGTTCCCTCTGTCGTGGCACTACTTTGGCATTGATGATGCTTTCTTATTCCTTTTTTGGGTTAGTTTCAAATTTGAAGACCTGACGCTGGTGATTTACTTAAAACGAGACTAATTTAAGGTGGTATTATCTGAATATTCATATCCTCCTTGAGGAGTATTTTCATTAGCAAACAACGACAAGCCGAAGAAATTGAAAATTGATTTAGGAAGATGTCAGAAAAAGGAAATTAGGGCCTGATTTCACCAAATTCCAAATTCCAAATTACAATGATAAATTGTTACCTTATGATCATATTGATTCATTCGGCATTAAGATCTCAACTGCGAATATTTTGAGGTGGAGGGAGTTCTGATTGAAGATTCAAATTAGTTACAACACCAAAGCAATTAAGGTAGGTAATATAACCTTCCTCCAAACTTGGGCCTAGCTTATACAGCAATCACTCGTGGTGTGGATTTAGAGGCGAAGCAGTGAATTTTGAAAATTATTGTCTGTGTCCAGAATTGAACAGGGAATTTCAGCATATAAGTTGATGTGCTTGCCAATTATGACAGCGCAGGCAAGGCCTATAGTGTTGCCACTAATGTCGGCTCAAGTCGTGACTCTTAGGTTGAAGTGGCTGACTGATAGCAGTCACACATAGGCCAATTTAGGCCCATTGTAATAAGTCGTGACTATTGGAACCATTTTAATCTATGGTTCATATACCAGTTTTATGTCAGTTCTTTAACACGTTGAGTGCCATCATACAATTCGAAAAACTATCCCCACAGGCCAAGAATTTTTTTTATTGACACTTCGATTACACTCTGGTCTCACGCGGCACAGCAAGCCCATATTCGTTTGACACCAAAGTGGTATCATGTGGCACTCAACGTGTTCAGGAAGTCTAAGGAAGTATACTCCCAGGACTCGCTTTTCCTCATCCAAAATAGTCATTATATGGTGATCCGATCTTGCAACAGGGTTTTTAGTTAGGCAGTGCTCTGAAAGGATCTCAAGGTTACAAATGTTGTCCCTACTTACTATAAGAAGGATAACCGTTCCACGACAGACTAGTTTATTTTATTTTTTTTGGAGGATTTTTGAAGCACTACTGGAGCACTCAGACTCAAAACTGGTCCATTGGACTGCCAGGCAGCACCCTACACCAGTGCCGTTAATTTGATGGTGACTGGACCAGATTCGATTTCACTGGGATTCGAACCTGGGACCCCTCTTACTTGGGGCAGGCACTTAACCAACTCCGCCATCTAGTCGTTAGTCTAGTTTATAGATCAGTTGTGCTCATTCAGTGCCTTTGATGGCACGCAGGATTCAGAGATACGTGACAATTTCCGATCAATTTCGGTTCTACGAGTATATGGGACGTGGAGGGCGACAGCATTCAATTGCACACCTCGTAAAGTAAATTTGCGTCGGATTTACTCGTACAAGGGGAAACCTATGCGATCCGAATGACCACGAACTGCATTGTGAAGAACAGATTGAAGGGGTGAAGTATTTGTGTCTGTAGCGACAGCTGAGCTGTGCTTAAAGCCTTGCTCAACCCTTTAACCACATCCACGATTGTTCAGGAATGTAATTTTTCTCTGAATATGCTCGGCAACCTAAATTCGTTAAGACTTGTCTGGGTCTCGGGGCACCACGGGATCACAGGAAATGAAATCGTTGATGAAATTGCCAGGCGAGGATCCGAATAGGTATTCTCAGGACCTGAACCTGCGCTAGGAAAAGATTGCAGACAAATTACCGGCGTACTAACGGCCACTATACATTCGCCAAACACATAAATGTGCTTGGTCTAGGCGACGGAACCCTCTGCGATGCCTGTGGAGAAGGCGACGACACTGCAGAGCACTTTCTCTGCTATTGTTCCGCCTTTGCTCGCATCAGCTGGCAGTTATTCGGTGCTGATGAGGCGAAAGCTGATGACGTATACTCATCAACACTCATCAACAAATAAATCGTCTTGCAACTGCGCAAGCAACACACCACTGAACTATGATGCAACTGATGATCGGTCAGCAGTAAACTCGACGCAAATAAAATCGTATAAGCGTGTAAGTCACGATCCTTTTACAAAATTTCCCACTATAGCGCACAGGGCGACGATGAATTCACAACTTCAATATAAGCTGTGGACTTTCATATGTGTTCACTTTGCGATTTTTTTTCGGTTGGGTAAGAGGACAAGGATGAGATAAGCTAATTGGCTAAATTAGTCGATCGTTTTGACTTTGAGTGATCGGAAAAGATGTGGTTAAAAACTGTATATTAAAACCTAAGCCAATTTGATAACTTAAATAAAAACGACTTAACAGAAGTAGAAAACGGGTTAAGCGGATTTGTAGAACCCTGCGAACTTTAGAAGACGAACCAAGGAAATCGCAAACTTGCAATCGATGATATAAGGGAAGCCTGACAGCATTTAAGAATTCAAGCCTGACCTTACATTTAAGCAAACACTGAAAAACTGGTGATATGTCAACTTGAGTTCATAAGCCGGGTCGAACCGAGTTGCATTCGAACTGAGTCGAATCGAGTTACATGTTTATCAACTCGAGTTTGCAAAATATTTTCCCGTTCTGTTTATTATACGACGCGACTGTCATTTTGGCAAGCCTACTCGATTTGCAACTTTTTTGATTAAATTCAAGCTAGGGTTAGCTCGAATTGAAAACTTAAGGCTTGGTACACACTATGGAGGAGCAATGAATTCGTTAATGCAGCGGTCTTAATTGAAAAATTTACTATTTAGATGTCACATACTTATATGTACACGTACATTTATCCCTTGATAGGGTTCAGTTCAGTGATTCACGCAGGAACCTTGGAGTGCATTTAACCCCATTCTATTTCCTGAATAATCACACCTTTTGTTGCCAGTTGGTTCAGTTTACACCTCTTGGTCATCAGCACAATTTGCTAAGTTAAATCCTCAGAAATGATTCCTGCAGTAGATAAGTCCTTCGGCCATCAGTTTACCATTTAAATTAACCCTTAATACCATTTTCGAAAATTACAGTTCTGAGAAACCGATCTCCATCATCGCCCAAGATAACACCTATCAATCCATTTCGAACCGCCTCCAGATGAAGGGATTAGTTTCGTTCGATTGAATTTTCTCGGAAAACATTTCCAGATGAAAGTAAAATATTTATCCTTCCCCCACTTTGGGAGTGCCACTTCCCACGTAGGGACATTGAGTCGATTTTGAAAGACCACGAGCAAGTCCTAAAATAATAAGCCCACCTCTCAATCCACAGACAACCGAGTTCCCGGACAAAGTTCCTTCATAAATGCAACCCAAAGGCGCCACAAAGGTTGTTTGCGTGTCTCTTACCCGAGACTCGTATTTCAAAACCAAATGAAACTGTCAACCAACTTTGAAAATTAAAGAACACACACGAAGATCTGTTTGAAATTGCGTTGAGTAAGACGACACCCGCCCAACCCCTTTCCACGGATAACGCTGCAAACCACTCCTATGTACGCCGCATTACAATATTCTAACTCGGAAACGACCGCAAAAGCCAGAAAGCAAATCAAATTTCAAGAGGAGTTTGATTAGAGGTTACCAGAAGACTATTTCCGGTGCGGAAACCCGCCCGCTGGATATCATATGTGAATGCTTGCCGGTTCAGCGCACCAGAGGCAGTGCGGATGGTGCGGCGCAGAACTCACCGATGTGGTGTGGGTCTGTTGCATCAATCTATCCCGTGGCTTGTTGCGGTGATAAATCAAGTTACGGGTTTCCCGTTGTAGTGATAGTGTTTAATTAAAAGATTCCGCGAGTTCGGATCGGCACTCGTGCGTGTGGGGCAGGGTACGGGATAAATGGATTGGGATATTCTGAAAGCATTCATGAGGTGAATTGCTGCTTTTTGCTTGGCTGGCGTGCCACGTTTTACGAAATGGTTCGAAACAATGAAACTGGTAATCAAATTAATTCCTTTTTTAGCATTTTTTTTATTTATTTTTCCATCATTTCACTTAACCAGCGGATGTGAGTAAATGCCGGCGCAGTTTATTTTTACAAGCCGCATTTCGGGGGAATATTCAATTTCATGCGATGAATTTTGATTGCGATCCCGTGTGTGGAATTGTACGCAGCCAAATGGTTTGTTGTAATTCGGGTGAAATAAATGTCTTCGTTAACATAAAGTGAAATGGGGTTTCCAGATGTTTGACGGATGTGAAGTGAGTTGAGGAAACAAATTCAATTTGCTTGATTTCATGCGAAGCAAGAGTAGGATTGATACGGTTATCAATTTGGGCAATCGTGTATACATTTGGCAACTAAAAATGGGACTGATTCCCCATACCCGTGGCCATATTGGCCGTGTTGCAATGTGAGACATTCTCAAGAGCGAAACTATAAAAAGATGTGGACTATTGCAATTAGATGCTTTAGATATCATTTTCCATGCATGCAAATTGTAAAGGGTGATGTTCCTGTATATGTGAAGTTGAGGTCACACCCCATCGAGTAACACACATATGAATCGACAGGTCTTTTGAGATGTGAAGTATTTTTGATCCAGAGTACCGTTTGAGAAACATGGAGCCCCACCACATTTAAAAAAAAAAAAAGTTCAAGCATCTGAAAAAATCACAAAAACTTTTCTTCAATGCCTACATTTATTTAAAATTATTTGGACCATTCTGGCCATAATAGTTTTGGAGATATTGGCCAAAAACGATAAAACATCAACGTACTGGTGCGACTGGATGGCGCAGTTGGTTAAGTGCCTGCCCCAAGTTCGAGGGGTCCCAGGTTCGAATCCAAGTGAAATCGAATCTAGTCCTTGCCGTTGGGATCAAATTAACGGCACTGGAGTAGGTTCCAGTAGTGTTTCGAATATCATCCGACAAAAAAAAAATTTAAAAAAAACGCGCTGTAAAAAAAACCGAAAACGCTATTTTGTGAATCTGATCGAACGAATAAAGAAATGGTAAATATTCAAATATCGATATACTCGTATGTGCAAATTTCGGGATATCAAAGATTTAGAGTTATCAACAAATTTTCTTCCGCACATACATTCCCTGTAGAGATCGTGACATTGACACGAGATTCAATGGATCTCGCACACTCATTTAAACCTTTCATGCCAAAAAGCAATACATACACAGCCGGCATAGTAATGATTACATATGAAGAAAGGTTTATTGGAAAATGTTTTTTGTGTGAAATTTAGATAAATCTAGATATGCTGTAATGAATAGTTGATTTAGGTTGAAGTTGGAAGAATGTGCGAATTTATGCCAACATTAAATATTTTAATATTTACAGTAGACTCGCATTAGCGTGAACATCGGCTAACACATGTGATAACGTGAACAGATTTTTTTACATTTACATCTCCAAAATGTAAACGTATCATGTACGCTTGAAAATTCAAGCAAACTGTATTGTTATATGTACAGCGGTGTTTACATAAATAGCACACCTTTCAATGTTATTTGTTTGCAATAGACACTGCACTAAGCAGGTGCATAGGAGAAAAGCCATAACATCGTAAGGTAGTACCTTTATGAATATAAAAACATACGGCAAAGAAGATCCCGTTAGTATTCCTTTATTTTGTGATCGTGCGAATTGGTGATCATTGCAAATTGTGTGTTCATATAAATAGCACAGATTTGGTTTCTCATTCAAAATGCTTTGTTTCAGTGATTTGAATGAGGTTATTATAAATATTTTTAGTAATGAAGATAATAAGATTTATTTAAAAAAATAGTAGTAGGATTTGAGACGGGCAGAGGAAAGCACTGCAGGGAAGAAAGGAGGGCTATAATTGGTACCATTATATTGGACGGAAAGACCATTTTAGATGTGGCAAGGACATAAAGTTGCTCCAGGAAGCTTACACAAAATGCAGTAAAGGTCATACGATGCGCTCAATCTGTCACAAATCCCGTTAGGAGAGAAGAATGAGAATAACCTCAGAAGCGAGTGACAGGATTATTCACTGAATCAGCGGCAGTGACCCTTTCTTAACATTTCTGGAGATAATTCAACAACTAAAATATCATATCAAAATAAGTCAAAATATCAGACGTAACTGTGCGTCGCCGCACAAAATAAGTTCAATAGGTTGGGATCAGATGGAAAAAAGTATGTGAGGAGGCCAGCGAACCAGGAGTACAGTTCCAGGTACACCAATAAGTGCGTCAGTCGTGGTGGTGGCAACATAATGATGTGGTTGTGGATGTCATGGCGCGGCGTTGGACCAATCGTAAAAATGAATGTCATTATGAACCAACATTGGTATAAGTTAGTCCTGGAGAATCAAATGGATCCATATACTGACAACTTGATGTCTCTAGCATGGACTTTTTTGCATGATAATGATCCTAAGCATACTTCGCGTATAGTGAAGAACTGACTTTCGGAGTGACAAATTTCCAAGCTTGATTAGATGGTTCAAAGTCCCGATCTGAATCCTATCGAGAACCTTTGGAATGATATTGACTCGGACTCCAATCTAAACATTTTAGAAGGACTTAAGCAAACCATAAAGTCAGCTTGGGAAACTATCCCTCCCCAAAGATGTAAGCGCATAGTGGAGAGTTTGCCTAAACTTTGTCAGGAGGTCATAAGGAACAATGGTTATCCTTCCAAATATTAACAAACCTTTTAGTTTTGTGTTAGTTTTTCGAGTGATTAATTTTTATAAACATTTAGTTGACTGTGCTATTTATATTAATAACAACAACTAAGTTTTTTCTTATTTTGAATTATTATTTTTACGTAATTTAAATTAATTTTGTGTTTTTTTATAAAGTGTACAAACGATTATCTGTTATAAAAAAGAAAAATTCAGATTCTCATTTCAAACTTTTGGCGCAACATAATGTACGAGAATTTAAGGGTGTGCTATTTATGTGAACACCACTGTATGTATACGATTTTGTTTTACCTAATTTTCAGTTTGTTGCAAGTCAATTCGGCTCATCTGGTCTGTTTTTCGTCGTTCTTTGAAATATATGTCATTGACTGTCTTGTGTTCAGCCGTGAATCATAGACATAAGTGTCTTAAGACGCCTAAGGGAAAGGCAGTATTAAAGCTTTTGGATAATAACAACATTCAAAAACAGATGACCGACTTTATCGGTAATGTTTCATATGTAATCTTATTTTGTATACAAAAACTTTTTACTTATGTTCATATATACGTAACGACTTTTGGTTGAAAATGGAAAATGAAAATGAAATAAGAAGACATTTATGTAATAGTAAAACTTATTATTTTTAACTTGTTAAATATAAAACTTTTTTAAATTAGTATCTATTTAAATTAATATCTATTTTTTGGTAGAATCCATCCTTCGCAAAACTGAACTGGCTTGGTTTTAATTGTTCCCTTTATCGTAAGCCTACTGTATATTAAATTAAATTACTAAATTGTGTTTATCCACAAAGCTTTTTAACACACTTCGTCGATTAGGATAGCATTGAAAAGACCTGGCTACATGAGGTGGCACTTCGCACTCTGGTTCTGATAGTTGAGTAAAAAAAATGTCAAAAGAAAATTGTATGCAAATTTCTAAGATTTAAAAAGCCGTTTTATTAAAAATTTGATTTTCTCTTTAGAAATTTTAAAATTAGTTTTGGAAACACCATTTCGCCACTAAATTCGATAAAACAACATGAGTCTCAGTGCATTTTGTCATGTTCATGGTTACCCCTTATTGCACAACAAACGCTTGCAATCAGTGGACATGATTAATAATTGCGTTTGGATTGAAGTCTGCTGTGAATTCAACGAACATAATTTGAATTCCTTATCCGATATTCTGAATACCTTCGTTGAAAATGTATTAACGGTACGGGACATTTGATTCAGGCGTATAACTTACATTTGACCGCTTTTTTGAGACCCTTTTTTTCAAACCTGTGCAGACTACAACCAATTCAAACTAAAGCCCATTCAAGTTTCATACAAAAAATTCTGCTGTCGACAGAATGTTTTGTGTGAAATCCGTTCAAAAATTATTTTGTTTTTAATTTAATACTTGTCAGAAACAATATTTTACATCAATATCAGTCGGCAAAGTAAATCAATTAATTCCATGACTCAGTCGAAATGGAATTCACGTCAACGCGCAACAATTCATGGATACCTGCGAATTGTACAGACAAAAAAAATGTATATCGAGCAGAGGTAAACCCTCGCTAACCCTCTTTTGATTTAATTACTTCAATTCGCTGGAATAATCCCATCAGGATTCTTGTTTATTGTCCTCCAGAACCGATCTCCCCACTCGCACCGTTCACATCAGATTAACAAATACATTTATTTGCAGGATATCGCCTCCTCTGCCACCCCGCCTTTTATTTCTCATTCAAATTATTATTTATTGTTTTATTTTTTTGCTGCTGCATGTCCCTTAGGATATTCATAAATGGGATATTGCGGGTCCTTTGTGAAAAAAAAACAGAACGCAAGTGAAAAATGAGAAAAGAAATAATAAAATCAATTCCCTGCGAAATGAAAAGGACATTTATCAGAGAATTTGGTTTTCATGCGTTTCTGGCTGAGAATTTATTGACAAACGGGAAAAGGGAATGAATGCAAAAACACCCCCATGGCCACTGGTTGCTAGGCAGAAAGGAGACAAAGATTTATTCCGAAATTTGCGCAAACAATTACTGAAAAGCGTATTTTCGAAGATTTTTTTCATTGCTGTTGTGGGCGACGGGTTTCCAAGGCGTTCCTGCATGCATATGGTCTACACATGTATGTGCACTTGGTACACGGTCGATTTGGTTTTTGTGAAAGTGAAAGTGCTAATGGGAGCAACGCGTTGAATTCAATTAACGTCCCGCATGCATGAATTGAGAGCGCTGATGGAAAGAGGATTATGGTTGTTTTTTGTGCCACCCACTTTGAGCGACAATGGGACAATTAGGTGGGCGAAGGATAACAATCGAGTGACGATGGGATCACTCTAAAAATATGGTTACTGCTCAATTATTAGCCACCATCAAAATTTGATGTCAAACTAGGGTACCTCCATTAACCTGATTTTTAGATCGGATTTTATGATTGCTGCGATTTGGGATATCGTGAGAAGCTGCATTTTATCACCCATCGTTGCTTTACGGGGTTTTAAAGATATGATTCATAAAAATGCTTCAAAAAAGAAGGACAAAAGACGTAGGTGTTGGATAATAATGATAATAATGGCGGCGCTACAGTCCGAGGTGGACCTGGGCCAAACTTCTCAGCAACCACTCGTATTGTGAGTGCTATTGTTCTTTCACGAGTGAAGGGGACCAGCTCCGACTGCCGACTCCGAAAGGCGAAATTGAGAAGCTTTTTTTAGACAGTTATACTCTTTGAGCATTGTCTGTGACTCCAAAGAGGTGGAGCCGTGAAAAAATGTTAGGTGTTTTTTCGGGAATCGAACAGACAACATCGAGCGTAGGAGTTGACGCACTAACCCACTACGTCACGGCGCAGTGTTGGATGGTTGGTATAAAAGTTGATCGTTGGCGAATCGGAACGTTTCTTTATCACCAATCCTGAGGTGAATAAAGAACGTCTCCTGAAAAAGCTGATACTTTGAACAGTTTGGCGAATGATGTGGTTGTCTTATCTTAGCAGATATTACTAATGACACAAGTGTGGCTATAGGGACTACCAGGAGGTCGGTAGCACATTTCTACATTTAGAGAAACACGAATTTGGGCTTGCTGTCCCGCTTCAGACCAGAGTGGTCTAAAATAGTCGCTTAGAGCTATGAATCAGTATCTTTCAAGCTATTCCCTTAAATTATCAGACGTAACGCTCTTATGTGATTTTTTCAACATCTTGAGAGTATCGTGAGAAGATCGTACATAGCTCACTGGGCAACACTTGCGGAACCTTCTTCCAAAAATCTACACAACTGCTGGCATACGCGGATGCCATGGACAGGATTGGTCGAAGAGAGTCTAACTACAACAAGATGGCGGAGAAAGAGAAACTTAGTGATGACTCTTGCTCGAAAATTATTTTTTGTAATTAAACTGCACTCTTGATGCCTTAGTGGTCTGAGATCCATGCTATGATGGCCATGTTAGCCAGCTGCCTCCACTTGCGCACGCCAAGCTGGTTGAGGTCCCCTTCAACTTGCACGCGCCACCTGCAGCCGCAGCCGATAAATTTCTTTCAATTTTTGCACCATTTAAGACCCAGAATGGGGTTGGCAGTTGCGTTTTCTCCAATGAACTAAACATAAGTCTCTCCTTTTGCTGACCCGATCACTGTAACGTGTTTCAGGCGGAGATAATGGCGATTAGTGAAACTCTGTCCTGGCTCAAATGGAATGTAATATCCGCGCGTGATATTTGCATTCACGGCCGGATCGGACACAGACATTTTCACGAGTGGCACTATGTACCACTCCTCCAGAATAATCTGACCTAAGCTAGATCTCAGAAGATCTGAAGAATTAACCTCTCTGGAGAGATCTAACATACTCGTAAGTATAATCGTCGGTGTCATTACAGGACACTGCCTCATAGGAAATTATGCCAGTAGACTAGGTGCTCCGGCTAATGATTTCTGCAGAAGCTGCCTAGACAAGCAGGAAGCGGAAAGCGTTTCACACCTCCTCTGCTCCTGTCCGGCCCTGGCGTCTCTTCGGCGCCATCATCTAGGGGCCTATTGTTTTGAGAATTTATGCGAACTTATCGAGGTTCCCATAAGTAATCTATTGCCCTTCATCACAGGCTCCGAATGGTTTCCCGCTAACATTCAATTGGTCTACAATTGGTCTACAAAACACCTAGTCTACTGGCATGATCAGTCAATCCATGTGGCCGTACAATGGATCAACTCTGGTCTAAGTGCATACTTCAGCCGCCTAAACCTACCTGCCTATTTGCACCATTTTATCATAGGCATCGGATTTAAGACCCGATTGAAATAATCGGCTTTACATGCCGCAAAACCGAATTTTACATGCCGCAAAACCGGCAAACTTGTATAAATAGCCAGAAATTCTATTCAAATTTGTCAATCTGTATTTTGATTATTTATTATTTAACTTTCCCGATGGTCTGTGCAAAATTCGCTATACACTTCACAGACACGTCGCGGCAAACCGTGCAAAATTCCAAAATTTTTGAATTCACGTAGACGGTCGCTGCAAACATGCGACATGAATATACACGGCCCAGACGGTCCGTGACCGTTTGGGCCATGACGACTCGCCGTACTGTCCAGAATATCCAAACCAGGGGGAGGACGTGGAGCACGCATTCTCTTACTGTGAACGCTTCACGGAATGGAGAGGTAATCTACCAGACTCACCAGATCTAGTAAAGAGAATGATGGAGTCGGAAGATTACTGGGTGGACATGTGCGGACGCATAAAAAACATGCAGATTGAGCTGCGGAGAATAAAAGCAGCAAGAAGAGCAGCAGCAACAGAAGCAGCAGAGTCTGCTGAAGCGCAGGAGTAGGATTAATTGCTTGCCAGCCCCGCGAAGTAATAACTAACGGCAGTTCCGCGTGGAGAGTTGTAGAAGAGTGCAGGGTGTGGCTTTCGAAGATCGCCACATTCTTGGACGTAACAAAAAAAAAAACAGATGGTCTGCGCAGACTTGTGCACAACAACAAAATATATAGGTCTGCAGCAACGTCTCTGTGTCGTGTATGGGCCCTATTAGAGGGTTTTCCCTTTCCGAAATCTATTTGGTCCTGCCCTAGGACTCCTAAGATTTTGCTTGAATCTGGGGTGGAACCGGCTAATGCGATAGGAGATTGTTGATAGTCACATTTGAGTTTCTTGCTCTGCGTAATGCGATTGTCAATTTAAGAATCGTAAATTTGCGATCGTTTTCATGTGACAGCTAAAATGGTGTCGTTTTCATATATTTTTGTTGAGTGGATATTCAAAATGAATAATTTATGGACAATCTTCGATTGTTTTGATCATATGATCTTACTGCAGTTGTTTTCATCAAATGATACAATTAAAAATGAAATATATGCATGTAGGTGAAATATGCATATGTAATAATAATAATAATAATGGTGGCGCTACAGTCCGAGGTGGACCTGGGCCTAGCTTCTCAGCAACCACTCGTGTTGTGCTACTGTTCTCTCACGAGCTGAGGGGCCCTACAGTTTAATGCCGACTCCGAACGGCGAGATTGAGAAGCTTTTTTCTAGACAGTTATACTCCTTGAGCATTGTCAGTGACTCGAAAGAGGTGGAGCCGTGAAAAAATGTTTGATGTTTTTTTCCGAGATTCGAACTGACGACCTCGAGCGTAGGAGTCGACGCACCTACCCACTACGCCACAGCGTCCACAATATGCATATGTAAAGTATATGCAAATCCGTCTTTATATTTAATCTTTGAAGAACATATACTATGCATTATGTATGTACATACATGTATATATGTATATAACTACTTCTCAATTTGAGTTATGGACGAAAATACGAATGGCGGTGTATTTGAAGTACGGTGGTATTAATTATAGAGCGGCATCAGAAAAGTAAGAGGATTGTGTTTTTAAAACAAAACTTTATATAAGCCGCAAAATCATTACAAGCAGAATATGTTACAATTCTGTTTCGCACATATTTTCCACATAATATCAATGCGAGCGTATTCACACAGAAAAAGGAAAGGTCTACTTCAGAAAAAATCTTCTGAAGTTTTTTTTAAAAAAATTCAATTTCAGTGCCGAGCCATTACTT
The DNA here is from genome assembly GCA_930367185.1 of Myathropa florea. Classification (NCBI taxonomy): domain Eukaryota; kingdom Metazoa; phylum Arthropoda; class Insecta; order Diptera; family Syrphidae; genus Myathropa; species Myathropa florea. The sequence goes on along the minus strand of OV884002.1, from coordinate 123,681,987 downwards.
GTTTACGATATATTAGTAATAAAACAATTCACCAATTGGACAATAACCAAATTTATAAACTATTTAAAATAGAAATAATAGTGATTAAGCATGTCATGACATTCAAACACGAGGAAGTGATGCCAAGCTGTCATATATGTTTTGCGATCGTATTACCCAGACATAAATATATTTGGTAGTCACATATGATTGTCAAAAGTGCGACAATCAACTATCGCTTTAGCCGATTCCACCCCTGACTGTTCAGCTTGTTGGCTTATACATTCCTCTACTCGAAACATTACTGTCATCTTACGAACACCCATTTATCAGAATTTATTTAAAAACATTTACGTAAGAGTTTTGCTTTAAATATCTGCTAAAAAATTCGCATTTAATAACAATTATTTACACGACACAATAAAACAAAAACTCTTTCAGAATTTAAAATGAATTTCACACAAAAAAAAAGAATAAATTGTATCAACACGCGCAGAGCATGTAAGGAATGTTTGAAACAAAACAAAATAAAACCCCATGCACATCCCTTTCAATCACAAAACTCGTTTCCATCGCAATGTCAAATAAAGTAAATAAGGAAAACAAAAAAAAAGCTCCTCATAAACAAATCCATAAACACACATAAAAATCCCTCCCTCTCTAGGCTCGGACAAAACGAAAAAAAAGGGAACCACTAAAACAAAGAAGAAAAAAAATTATATGACAAAAACACAGCAACAAACTTTAGAGCATAACGCCAACGGAACCAAATGACTTTTTTATGCAAATACGGAGGAAATTTTCATCAATCAAAATCCGGATACTCCGACAATGCACGAGCACAAACAAACGAAACAAGCCAAAAACAAAATCAAACAAGATAAAAAAAAGGAAACAAAAACGAAATCCTCTACGAAGGATTAAAATCGATTACTTTCAATACAGCACAAAAATATGTATGAGATTTGCTATCTAGTGTAAGGACCTGTAAAACACGTTTCGGCAAATTACGGTCATCCTCTTCGGTGATTTGTGTTCGATACGTTGGACGCTCGAACACGGGTGGATTATCGTTGACATCTTTGACATGGATTATGACAGTTGTGTAGTTTTCCTTAAGATTATCAGATGCCGCTAAACGAAGTTCATACTGTTTGCCGGTATTCGTTGAGTAAAGTATGATTGATGACGAGTGTGTTGAGGTTGTTCGATGGCAACGTACGGGGGCCGCGTGTAAAGGACACGGAAAAGAAAGTTGAATTTAGTTATTTTTTTTAAGGGATGATATGGAAAGTTTCTTGTAACAAAAGTGTGTAGGTGGAGGGGTGAAATAAAAATGAGAAAAGTTTCACTTTGGATGAGCTTAGAAAACTTTAATTGATGGTTGCTGGGTGGTTTGATGTGTCTGAAGAGCACCTTGTCGGAGTTTGTTTGTTTGGAGATTGTTGCGATGGAAAATCGTTTACAGTTCTTCGGACTTTCGATAAAAAATGATGCATCAGTCGCGGTGTTCAACTAGATCCCCAGCTTTATTGAAAATTACTTTGATTAGTTTCAGTCTAGGACACACTGGTGAGATGGCTGTCTGTTGATTTATTCTGAGCATCCACAACAGGCAGTGTGACCTTTTTCCAGGGAGTAATACGTCTTGTCGTGAGGCCCAGGTCCACCTCAGACTGTAGCGCCCTAAGAAGAAGAATACGGCTTGTCGTTTGTCCTTCATTTCTTCTTCATGTCAGATATCTATCAAGATTCCTGAGATAGTTAGCGCTTAGTTGGCATTTTTACTCAGCTGATGGATTTAATCGATCACAATGACCGTCTAGTTCCTGTCCTTCTTTCTTCTTCTACTTTTGATAGAGCTACAGTCCAGGGTGGAACTGGGCCTCAACCAATAAGCCTCTTCAGCTGTCATTATCTTTAGCCAGCTGACTCTAATTACATACGCAAAATTAGCTGAGGGCCTCTCGTGCGTCATTGGTTTCGTAGGCTTCCTCTAATGCGTTGTCGCATGGGCACGGAATCGCACACTCTTCGGGGTGGAGCTGTTTTGTTTATCAGCAGAACATGCTCCTTTGTGAAGTCATTCGGGATCTTGAGTTGATTGCCGTCTGACTAGATGACACTCCTAGAACCTCCTTTAACATATCGGTCACTTCAACTAATTTAAAGACATTCTCTCCAGCTGATGTAATGAAAATCCCTTACATTTTCGAAAGAAATATGAGACGAAATGGATGAAATTAATGAAGACTCTCCGCACAATCTGAATCATCACTCTGTCGCTGCTCGTCCAAAAGGATACTTCAAGTTTGGTTTGCAATTAAAATGTTCCACCACTCGATAGCTGTTTTTTTTCTTCGAACATAAAACCAAGAGCAATTAGTATCTGTTCATCGCATGGAAAAGAGTGCCGAAATGCGATAATCCTTTGGGCCACTATACTGGACTCTTTTCAGTGAAGTCCTTCCCTTCTGCTTGGGTTAGCTCCCCATTTTTGGTTGCTGCTGTCCACTCGTCCTAATTTTTTATTATTTTTTTTTTGTTATTTTGAGGGTGATAAAAACTTTTGTCAGAATTTTTTATTTTTTATTTTTTGCAATTGTCCACATCAATTCATTTCTGAGAGTGAAAGAGTATGTGCTTGTCAGAGTCTCCTTTTCATGCCTCAGCGAGTTTCAAATTGACGATGTCCTTAATTCTTTAACGAACAATGGTATCCAACCACAGCCACACCATTTTTTTTTTTGTTTTTTGATTCAGATTCAGATTCACCCCCTGATTTAAATAAAGCGATTCAGCGGTGTGAACATACACATGTAAGTGTGTGTGTGTGGAATGTCCTTTTAGGATTGATGAGCACATTCAACCGTTCTATTGTGTTCGATTTTGTGATTGTCCAGTGTTTCTTTTTTCCGCTGATGTTTTGTGTGTTTGGTCATTTTAGTGTAAAATATTATTCACAAGTTTTTTTGTCTCTCGCAGGACATTCGTTGAACAGTGTCTGCCATTACTGTCGCTCGTTTTTGGTTTGCTGGTGTTGCATTGAAATGAATTGTTGTTCTATCACTTTTGAGGGCGAAAAAAAAACGAAACAGGAAGTGGGGCAAACAGAACGAAACAAAAAATTGTGTGTCCTGAAAAAATTCATGATTGTTTGTTTTTTATCACCCCCGGATGGAGGTGCCATCAAACTGAAATTTTGTGTTTTGTGACTTAACCTAAGGAAGGGGGCGAGACTTACCCGTCGTCTTGTTTCGTAGTCAAGGGCACCAGCGACATAAATGGCACCCGTCATATTTTTTACTGCAAAAGCGCCACCTATGTTACCGCTTGTGATCTCGTATCGAATACGCGAGGCTACAAAAAACAATAAAAGAAACGGATGAATGGAAAAGCGAAACAGTAAATGGGCATAATTATTATGGTTATCAAAATGGGATGTTATAGATTTTGTTTTGATTTGAGGAAGGGAGGCGTCACTGTGTGGGTGTAGTTTGGGTGATGAATGGAATAAGATTGATGGCATCAATTAAACTTCGGTTGGTTTTGGTTGAACGCCGATTCGATGGGTTTTTTGCTGTCTGAGTGACTGATGAGAAAGGGGCGAAATGCAAATGGATTAATTTGGCGAGGAGCAATCATTTGGCAGTCGTCAAGATGAGAGAGACGCCAAATGAATTGTGATGCTCAGCTATGCGGATTCAATGAGTGAGGGACTAAGTATTCTTTGAACATGTCGAATGCTGTGTAAAGGGTCTTCGAATGGAGAAATACCAGAAATTCTTGCTAAGGAAATACAGAAGGCATTTCAATTTAATTCGAAAATTATGATAGATTGGAAAATTTGGTAAATCTTCAATGAAATATGGTAGGGAGTAATTGGAAAATGTGGACGCAAAGAGGGATGACTGGTTTATAACCAGCAAAGGGGTTAACAGAGATCCATTTCAGAAGCTGGTTGAGCGCTTAATTTGCTGAAAGCTCTTTTAAGCATCTGTTTTGGGAAAGAAAACCCCTGCGGAAGTAATGTACGGGCTTGGATACAACAAGAGTTGCAGTAACTATCAGTATCTGCTCTCAAGCAAAAATCGATCCATCGAACATCATCTAGGACAAAACGTCACAATAGACAGTTACAATTTTGAGGTAGTTAAGGTGTTTGTTTACCTCGGGACAAACGTGAACTCCACAAATGACATCTTGGCGGAGATCCGATGCAAAATCGGCTTTTGCAAACGCTGCTACATCGGTTTGTCCTAACAACCTGGGTCAAAACTCCTTACTCGAAAGACCAAAACCATGCTCTACAAAAGCCTAATCTTGCCAGTCTGGCTATATTAAGCCGAAATCTGGACGATGAGCAGGACTGCAAAGCTGATTCTTGGTGCCTTCGATAGAAAAAACTGGCCTGCTAAGAAGACGAATGAAGAAGAAGACAACCGCGAACTCTATGAACTGCACAAAGAAGTGGACGTAGTCCGGTGGCCTAAGGGATCCGCTGACATATTTCTATCAGCAAAGGGACCTGTAAAAAAGCAATCCTATGTACAGCCTAGAATAGCATACTGGCTGTATACAGCCGTAGTCAGACCAATCCTACTATATGGAGTCTCAGTATGGTGGACAGCTCTTGGCACAGCCGTCAACCGCAACCTTCTCAACCGCGTGCAAAGAACTTCAAAAATATGCACCAGTGGGGTGCTAAGGACGACACCATCCGAAGCATTAAATATTACACTGCCACTTCCTCCACTCGACTTGTTTGCCAGACAAGGAGCAGCGGTAAGACTCAGAACACTGCACCTGTGGAATAACCACCATACATGTCATTCCACCATTCTAGATAACCTCGAGTTTATACCGCACAACACCGACCTCCTACTGCCTCATCTCGTCTTTGAGAAAAACTTCTCTACCAGCATACCCTCCAGGTCCGACTGGAAGTCTTATACTCAGACGCTGGACGGTCCTCTGCGTATTTTCACAGATGGATCCAAGACGGAGGAAGGAGAAGGATTAGGTGTCTACTCCAAGGATCTCAATTATAGTATATCCCTCCACCTTCCAGAACACTGTAGCGTATTCCAGACGATGAGACGATGGCAATAAAAGAAGCCCTGTCTTGGCTCAAGAATAAGGTGATATCCAAGAAGGACATCACCATCTGTTCAGTCAGCCAGGCAGCAATCAAATCCCTGAACTCAGTCACTTTCCTTTCTAAGACCTCCTTAAATTGCCTCCTATCTCTTAACGAGATGGCTGAGCATTTTAATATTCACCTCATGTGGGTGCCGAAACACAGTGACATTCCAGGGAATTGTGAAGCCGATGACCTCGCCAGGAGCGGTACGATCTCCACAAACCTCCCTAGTGGATATCCTCCGCCTATGCCAGTCGCTACAACTATACTACTTTTAAAGAATCACACTATTAGAAACACCAACTCAAGATGGTCAGATGCCACTACGTGCCTCATCACAAAACATATTTGGCCTAAACTTGATCTAAAACGTTCACTCTACCTTCTTAGAATGAACATGTCATCGCTAAGGCCTCTCATCGGCGTTATCACAAGACACTGTGTCATTGGCACTCACGCCTCAAGAATGGGACTTCTTCACAATGATTTCTGCAGAAGCTGCAGAGACGAAAAAGAAGAGGAAAGCATAACGCATTCCCTCTGCACTTGTAGCACTCTCTCCTCTCATAGGAAGAAACACTTTGGAGCCTACTCCTTCAACGACTTGAGCGAATTGCACAACGTCGGCATTAGTCAACTGAAAAGCTTCGTTGAAAGCACCAAATGGTTTTTTTTGGATAGGTAACAACAGATCCGCATGGTATCACAATGGGCCTAAATTGGCCTAAGTGTGACTACTATCTACAGTCAGCCACTTCAACCTATAGACCTAAGAGCACCTAACCTAACCTAGTCCGGAGGGCAAAAATCCGTTAACTAGACTTGCACAGCCACATCGAGCGAATGAACACCAATTCTCCAGCTAAGAGAGTCTTCGTGTCCTACCCTCTTGGTTTCAGAGTGAGAGGAAGACCAAAACTCCGCTTTAAAGACCAATTGATCGCGGAATCAAAACAAGTAGAAGCAGTGTGCCCGTGACCGTCAGCGATGGAAGGAGCCAAATGTTCAGGCTCAAACCTTCCATGGGTCGCAGGTCTGATAAGTAAGTAAGTAACTACCGGTATCTATTCCTCTAATGAATTAAATTCTCATAGCACGCAGAAGAGATTTGGAAATATCGGAACTTTTTTCTTCTCTGTGTGGCATTTTAGTCGGACGTGATCATCAATTTGTAGCAATTACTCTTTTCGTTACTCTGCGCTATTTTTTCTATCACGAGCAAAGAGGACCTGCAGGTATTCCGAACAGTTATACTCTCAGAGTTGGTGTGGTGAAAAAGAGTATATGGGATCGAACCATAAACCTTCCACGTAGGAATAGACGAACTCAGTACCCAATTGAACCTTAAGCGTTTCGTGGTATCCTTAAAAGACAGATTCCCAACTAGATTACAAATTCTGTAAAATTTCCCGAAGTAAAATAAACAAATTGTTGAGTTCCTTAATTGACTGTCATTGTTTTGAGCTACACCACATCGCGTTAAGTTCAACGGCGTACTTCATACACACCTACAAGTCAACAATTTTCCAATTTTGTTCCACATCATCTCTTCAAAACACCCGCCACACTGTGACGTTGTGACTTTAATCAGCTCCCATTGTGGTGACAGCCTCTGTATTTTCTCTTAATTGAACGGAGGAAATTTATAACTCGAAACGTGTGCTCTGTTGATCCACTTGTAATCCCCCGAGAATGGATACAATTTTCATTTCCTGACAAATTGAGAGGAAGCACACAAACTCCTAACATAATTAATTGCATGCGTCGTGGAAAAGTATGATCAACTGAACAGAGATGTCTCCGTACGCCCAGCCCTTTACTTTCAATTCATTGCATGAACGGTTCAGCGTTGGGCGCCAGTAAGGAAAAATAAATCTCTCAAACTTTCAACAAAACTCCTTTGAATAATTTATTAAAAGCAGAATCTTATGAACATTTTTCTTCTCCTTCCAGGGTCCGCCCTTCCGACTACGTAAAGGATTGTGGTCTCGATATACTCAAAGTCGACCTACATTCTCGCGCTCAGTTCCCACTCCTCCGCTTCCGGGAATGAATGGGGATATATTATTTATTTTTTCTTTTTTTTTGGGGGGGGAAGATTAAGGATGCCATTAGGATAATTGAATACTTACACTCATCGTGATCTTTGGCGGTGACTGTGAGTACGGTATGCTGAATGTCTTCATTTTCGTCGACTTCCGCCTCGTATAGGGACTTGTCAAAGTACGGTGGGTTGTCGTTCTTGTCAGCGATTCCAATACGAATGAATTTAGTCACTGAAAATAGATTGAAATACATTTATCTGTTAATCAACACTGAACTCTGATGGGATATGCGATTATATATTGAGTAACTTGTCCAAGGACACAGGGATTCATCGAAAACACGTGTACATACATAAATGACCAAGACTTTCCCATAAATGGGAGGCAAAGTAAACAATCGCAGTGGTATCGGGTATCGGGGGGGCATAAATAATCAGACTGCGGCAGTGGGATGTTGTTGACAGGCGACAGGGTGGTCAATTTGTTTGCAGACAGTGGGCAGAAGGTTTGCGATTAGTCGTTAGGCGGGATTAGACCATTTGTATTGCTTGTTTGTGCGACTTAACGTAACCTTGAACTTAACCTTCAAATAATATATTTCTTAAATTAACCAATGAGGGGAAGAATTGCTCTTATTTCTTTTTGTGGTAGTTCATCGTGTGATGTTTCTAATTCAATGCTGGAGTGCTGGCAAGGCCCATGAAGCCAGAAAAGCACAGTAAACAGTAGCTTTTAATAAGTGTAATGTAGAGTCATTCCAAATGTGACAATTTTACTGACTGTCATGATCGCTCACCATATTTATCTGAGAAAATAAGACACGCTGTCGATCAAAAACATTTCAGTCGAACACCAACTTGGGCAGAATATAACATCCAGCAGCTTAAATTTTAAAGGTGAAGCTTATCCGCGTCTTTACAATAGTCCACTCCACAAATCACACGTAAGAGGAGATCCGGCGACGAATCATCGTCGGCAACCTCCTAATTTCGAAAGTCGGAAATTGCTACAGGATTTCGAAGCGTTAATACGCGAACCATGCAGACACAAGCTTCTGCACCTAGCCTCTATTAACGAACTCCTACTCTCACCTCCCCGTGGGAGGTCTGGGTGGCTGCAAACGAGAGAGGGGGGAGTGTGAGTCTACCAGGGCTCATCACTCTCTTTAGGATGGCGGCGGAAGGGCTGGTTAGCTGATTGGCCAACGGCGGCATCCACAACTCCAGTCAGCAGCAGCTACCTGGTTTCCATGGTAAGGTCGGGACCCTGGAATAGAGATGGCGGCGGATGAGCCCTTCTCGTAGGGCCAACGGCGGTGCTCACGGCTTGTAACAGGTTACCGACAACGGATCCTTCCGGATCCCTTTGTCCGGGGGCTAAACAAATGAACCTGTCCTCCCAGTTGGAGGTTGTGCGTGGGGTGAACTTCCTTACCACGTAAAAAACTCACGAGTTCAGAAACAACAGCCTGCCTCCAAAGTGGACGGATTTACTGTTGACGAGCCTAGCAAACGAAAAAAGTACAATGACTTTCGGTTCTGCACGTGGAATGTTAGGTCCCTGAACAGATCATCTGCAGCCGATGAACTTGCGGAGGGCCTAGACTGCTATAAAGCAGACGTTACCGCAATCCAGGAAGTGCGATGGGATGGGCCGGGCAAAAAGAGGATGAAAACCTGCGATATCTACTATGACGATTGCTACAGATAGCGAGGGCAGCAATTATTTGGATGTGGATTTGTTGTTCGAGGCAGACTTAGGCAAAAAGTCTTAAGCTTTAATTACATAAGCGAGCGTACATAAATTCGCCACAGCTACAGCTACAGCTACAGCTACAGCTACAGCTACAGCTACAGCTAAAGCTACAGTTACAGGTACAGTTACAACAGCTTCAGCTGCAATAAAGCCGAGTTATCACGGACAACTAGAAATTTGGCTTCTCCAACTGGAAGCAACGACGTAGGATGGAAGTAGGCAGTCGCTTAGGTTCACAATTTCAAATGGCCGCAAGCTTGATAAGTTCGTGAGTAAAGCGATGATTCACTGCACAGCACGAAACTAACGATCTATTAAACTGAGAGGATGATTGATGTCAAAAAAGTGCTGCCAACTCTGCACAAAAATCTTATAAAAAAATATTTGGATTTAACAGAATGTGACCAGTGATTTTTTTCGGAGTTTTTTAGGCATGATTTTAATGAACTTATATTTTTTTCGACAGCAGGAAGGGAAATGTTTTATAAAAATCTGCCCACTTTCGACTGAAATGTCATTGAATCACTCATCATTGAAGTGAGTGGGTCGAAAATTTACACAAAATTATTTTTAAAGGACATAATTAAGAACAAATCGGGTGCCAGCAGATCTAAGTGGAATGGGATAACATTTAAACAAATGAATTTCCACGTAATTCCATTCGTTTAGGACGAATTCCATGATGCGTGTTATGGTCTTCAACTTCGTACAATTTGTCATTACAAAATTCATTCGAATTTCAATGAAATTTGTTGTAACCACTTTGTGCAGTAATTAAACGTGGCTTCAGTAGAAATGCTAATAATTTCCTCTATTAATAGAACCTGTTTTCGGGGAAATGATACAATTCTGAAATAAAATTTGTCTCTCTTGAACTTTTCCATTTAATGTCTCTTGGAAATGAGGGCTGTGTTCAATAAACTCAAGTATTTCCCTGTAATTTTCTATTAAAACGATTTTTCTTTCTTCCGTGTCGCCCAAAACTAAACCTATACAGTGATGCAACAACCCACTAATTAGTTTCTTCAAGGAACTTCTCAAGGACTAATTTCATTCACATTGTCCTTGACAACCTTGAACGATCGATTGAACATGGTCTCAAGAAATTTGATTTGTCATTTCCTCCGAAACGACTGTTATTTTTGTTCATAACCCGCGTCTTCGCCTGTCAGACAAGTCTGTTTACATTGTTGGCGTCCAACGGATTTCCCTTGACCGTTCAAAGGGAAACCTTGTCTCCGATTTTCACATGCGGTCACCTGTGAAATTTTCTCTGCAAAACCCTTGCCAATGGTTCCTCCCTCCCATTCGAAGCCCCAGCAGGGAAGAAGAAGGCAGGAAAAAAGTGCCACAATGAAGTCTTTTCCACTCAAGTGAACCCACTTTATCATCCGAACGGTATTCCCATTCAGTTATTATCAAATTTTCCACTCAACTTATTCGAATGTCTCGTTTGCAGACTGAATATTCAATTGAATTTCACACAATTCAACACGTGCCTTCGATGGAATTTAACAATCAAATATGGATCTAGATGAATAAGTTATCCATCGAATGTATTTCGATTTGCATAAGCACATCCTTGTCATTTCACCAAATACCGCCTTCCTGTCCCGGTCGAGATGAAAATAAATAAGCCAACCTCAAACTGCTGACAGTGCGAACACGATGTTGACGGGGACTGTCCAGGGATTGTGAAAATGACGGCCATTTTGCCGTTTGCCAATAGATAGAAAAATATGAAAACGAATTTTCCAACTGACTTCATTCACACAAACGCTCATATCACAAAATACAGAGGCAGCAAAAAAAAATTCAACAGAAAAATGATTCTCCAACTGGAAAACTTATCATCCAAACATTTCCGCATCACATCACCCGTTACATTGTCCTGCCACCGCCGCTGTACACTCCCTCCTCATTCATTTAACAGCGAAATCATGTGTCAAACACTCAAAGATACACAGATACGCAATGTCCTAGTTTGAAAGTTTCCTCTCCCGAGCATAACACACGTCATACGAAACGACAACGAGCAAGTGAGTCCTTCAAAAAAAAAAGGATCAACAAGGAGGCTACCCCCGCTGGAGGAGAGTGCTTCAATTGATGGGAAGTTGCAGAGCGCTTGCTGAAAAAAATGCGAAACATCACATGAATAAAAAAGAAAAACAAAAGAATATCCTTTACGAGCCCTTGCTTGCGAAGTTCCAACTGAATTATGTGCTTCTTCAAAGGTCGCCTTGTTGTGTTGTGAGATGAGAGACTCACTCACCAAAGAGGGCAGCTCTCAAAGTCAAACCAAGGATATCCATATGTATACACTCCTCCTGGTCTTAATGACGAGTTCGCTGCGTATTCGTCTCCTCCTTTCGGTTCTTCACTCTCTTCCTGCGGGCAGCAAATCGAGGACATCTCCTATCAGTGCAGTGATTGCATCTTATCGAGTGTTTCGATGTCAAAAGCACATCCTCCTTACCACACACGGTACGGGGCAATTAGAAGCTGAGACCCCCGACTACCCGCATCCTTTTGAATCGACACATCTTGGACGATAGTATCTGTACGTAGTGTTTGCCAATTATCATGCGATACTGAGTGGGCGGCTGAAGAAGAATAGAGTGGATGGGAGGGGGAGATGTCCATTTCAGAAATTGGATTTTGAGTGCACATGGTTGGTGATGATAAAGGATGCGAAATGAACTCACAAGATAATGATAACGACGATGGCAATGATGACGACCGTGTGATGATGCCTACCAGAGGGCGACAGAGGTGAATGCCTGGTAATGGAGGCCAGTGGATGGAGCAGTTGGAGAATATTAATCAATTCACATGCTAGTCACGTATGGGTGACAATGATTTCTGTCCGAGTGATTTAATTAATGGAATTTATTTAATTTCCTCTCCCAGGATCTGTCCCATTTCAGTGGCAGCTCCCCGTTTCCCGATCTGCTTTTTTCCTCTTCTTTCAAATATCTCAATGCGATTTAGGGATAATGGAACGGGGGGTGGAACTTAATAAGAGCACTGCCACCGTCGCGCTAATTGATTTTTATTGTCCTTCCTCGCCTCCATGCGGTGGAGGGGGCGGAAGATTTAAAAGGGAAATGACACCAAATTGAGATTTATTTGGATTGTGTTTGTGTTTGAAATCTAAGATGTTGCTAATGGCGAGGTAATTATGGGAATCTTTTAGTCCGTGATTACGGTTTGATTACACTGAATGGAGAAGTGGAGTAAGGATTATGTTTCGCGTGGCTACTTAGCACTGGAACACACTTGCCCGGAGAATTCAATAATTTGCTGGGGTTTCCGATTTGCAAAATGTTGGGATTTGTGTGAGTCAAGGGTGTAACAGAGGACATCGATGGGGAGCCAGTCATTCAGATTGAAGGATCTTATTTCATTTAGCTTTATCATTTCAATACATTTTCAATATTTCATGGCATCCAAAGATCAAAACGCCGAAGTTTTCAGTCGATAAACGCAACAGCTGCAATTGGGTGGTCAAGAAATGCTGTATCTCATTTAAGTCTCCCGGGTAAAGTCTACGTGAAGATATTGGAGGCGCGTTCTAGAGCTATGCTCAAATGGGAGATAAACAGTGCGGTTTTCGTCCCGGCAGAAGTACAACCGACCAGAATTCAGATTAGAACATTATGCGCCCCAATCTTTCTCTTCTTCGAAAGCAACGGACACGCTGTTGGTTACGAAGTTATCACTTCCCTTCATGTTTCGGAAATCCTTGCCACCAAACTTGTTGCCAAAGTTTCCTCCTCCAGTTCCTCCGCTTGCGTTCTGCAAGAAATCAGGGACCTCGTGGTCGGCCTGCTTGAGAATCTTCAACAAATCAGCTGCTAAGGCCGAATCTTGACCGAGGTCGAAGAAACTAGTCGCCTTACCATCGTTTGCCACTTCAATTCACTCTAAGAATAGTACTCGAGAAGGCTTGGGAGTACGCCAAAACGATCTACAGTTGTTTTATAGAATTGGAAAAGGCATACGACCGAGTTTCTCGAGGTAACTTCTGGATTGTTCTGCAGGAGTATGGGATTGATGGTTCTTTGTTGAGGGCCATTCAGTCTCTATACACAAACTGTAGTAGCTGTGTTCGGTTTAACGGTAGTAAATCAACACCTTTCACTGTGGGCGCTGGACTTCGCCAAGGGTGCGTTTTGTCACCTCTCCTTTTCATTATATATATATATATATATATGGACTGGACAGCGCAGTAGAGGTGAGGAATGTTTCACATTGGGAGAGTTGAGGGTAAGTCATCTAATTTTTGCAGATCACTTAGTCATCCTCACATCCTCCCAGATGGAACTCCAGCGCGCGCTCGATAGATTTGTGGCCGTATAAGCTGATGAGCTGGGATGAGGGATATCGTGGACAAATCCGAGCTTATGGTTATTTTCAGAACGCCTGTTCAATGCACTCTACATGTTATTGCTTGCTGTGCCGCGTGAGACCAGAGTGTAATCGAAGTGTCAATAAAAAAGAATCCGTGGCCTGTGGGGACAGTTTTTCGGATTCAACGTGAATATCTTGGGGGTCTTCTTCACGAGTGATGGGAGGAATAAAGCTGAGCTTTCCTGTAGTATTAGTCAAGCTGGGTCAATTTTTAAACAGCTTGGTCGATCTGTAATCAGGAAAGCCGAGGTTGGTGTCAAAGACAAGTTAGCGGTTTTTAACGCAGTATTGGTTCCAACTCTCACCAATGATCATGAAATTTGGGTAATGACCGAAAGAATAAGATCGCGAATACAAGCTGCCGAGATGAGATTTCTTCGTGCTGTTGGGGGAATTACTCGCTGGGATAGGGTGAGAAATTTTTGCAGTGCGCGAGGAACTTAATTTTGGGCAGCTGCTTCTTCGAACAGAAAGGGTTTGCTCACGTGGCACGAATGTCCCCATCATCACGAGGCGTGCCTTGAATGCGATTCCATCAGGTAGGCGACCGCTTGGCAGACCCAGGACGAGATGGTTGAACCAAGTCCAGAAACTCGCCTGGTTGCACTTAGGCATAGTTCTTGATGAGTTAGAGTCGATGGCGGATGATCGAGTGACCTGGATCCCTCGTGCATGCGTTACCTCGCTGCCCCTTTAGTGAAACATGTGGGTGACTGAAGATGATGATGATGAGAAAGTGTGTATTTACATGTCTTAACGAATGTTTTTCCAAACGGGGAAAATGAGAGATTTGTGTATCGGTTTATTGAAAAATTGGCTGAACACATAGAGTACTGCAATTCCATCTTATTAACTCCGATGACATAAAATGGTTTCAGGCCAGGGAAGTCCACCTTCGATCAAATCCTCACAATGCGGCAGATCCTGGAGAATATCCAAGAAATTCAGATCGACACACACCACCTATTTCAAGGCCGCATATGACAGCGTGAATAGAGACGAGTTATATAGCGCCATGTCAAGTTTTGACATTCCTGCCAAACTCGTTAGACTCAGCAGGATGACGATGGAGAACTCTCGCTGCTCCATCAAGGTCAGTTACAAACTCACCGAGACCTTTAATGTCAAAAAAGGTTTTAGACAAGACGACTCGCTGTCAGGTGACTTCTTTAACATCGTTCTTGAGAAGATGGCCAACACAAGAGGCACGATCTTCCAAAAGTCCGTTCAACTGCTAGCTTACGCAGATGACATTGACGTGATTGGGCGAACACAGCGAGCCGTCAATGATGCGTTTGCTGGCATTGAAACGGAAGCGGCTAAAATGGGTCTGGCGGTAAACGAGGGCAAAACCAAGTATATGCTGTCATCGAGAAAGGACGCACAACATCGACGACTTGGCCAGAATGTCACCATAGGTAGCTATAACTTTGAGGTAGTTAAGGACTTCGTCTACGTAAACAGTACAAAACATCAGTACCGAGATCAAACGCAGAATAACTCTTGCCAACCGATGTTTTTTTGGGCTCAAAAGGCAATTGAGTAGTAGAGCCCTCTCTCGGAAGACCAACTTGATCCTGTATAAGAACTTGATCATCCCAGTCCTTCTTTACGGCGCAGAGGCATGGACAATATTCCAAGCGGATGAACAGTCTCTTGGTCTTTTCGGGAGAAATGATCTGCGTGCGATCTTTGGTCCAGTTTGACTTGATGGCATTTGGAGGAGAAGGTTCAACCACGAACTATATGGGTTATACAGCGACATGAGTCTAGTCAGGCGTCAACGGATCCAACGCCTAAGATGGCTAGGCCATGTAGAGCGTATGGGCAACTTAGCTCCGGCCTGAAGAGTCTTCGACTCTGAGCCTGTGGCACAACGCAACAGAGGACGTCCACGGACAAGGTGGCGCACACAAGTCGAGGAGGACCTCGACCGGCTTGGTGTGTGGAACTGGAAACAGCTGGCGAGAGATCGTGCCGCCTGGAGAGGAGGCTGGAGTCCACCTCGGACTGTAGCACCTTAAGAGGAAAAAGAAGAAGACATAAAAATGCATAAAAATGCACACTGTGAGAAATAATAGAGTAGTGGTATATCATATAATAAGCTGGAAGATAATAAAGTTAAATTATAACTTATAAATGAAACTCTAACCATGAGACGTTCTTTTTTTTTATCATGACTAAGTCAGAGCAAGGAATATGTGCAAATTATTACACATACGAGTAGTGACCGTCAAAGGAAGGCTTTAGAGCCTCCGTCAAAAGATTAACTGATAGGTATCAGGGAGAGACAGTGAAACGAAAACGTATACTGCGCAGGGTACACCTCAGACTTGTGACTAATTGCTGCTGCTGAACAATGCATTTTTTCATTAAATTTGTTAACGCTGGCAGATTTTAAGCCACCACACCAAACTGATGACTACCCTCATGTCACAAGTGGCCCAATAAATCAATGAAATCTGTCAAAAACTGTGCAATAATTGATGAGAATTGCAAAAAACACAGATGATAAAAAAGTAAATATCATAAAGTACACACTTGACAGGTAAGTGCGTACACACGTGTACCGTGATTAATGTGCTCACATTCGCAATATGGTCGTAGAATTAAATATTTTGCAACAATTTCCAGTGACATCATCTGGCCCCACTGCGGAAAATGAAGCAGATCTTTCGGTGTCTATCACACAAACTTCAAACATTAATCTAGAGCAGTGCACATCTGCGACTGCATGCAGCATGTGACGTTCATAAAATGAACTCATAGTACGTGAAGTTAATTCGTAAAACTGAAGCGTGTTTTTTCGTTTATGTTCTACACGCCCTCGCCAAATATGACATCGAAACACGTTTGTCATAGTGTTATCCTGTGTACATTAGGACACTGTAACTGATAGTAAAGACACTACGAGATAGTTTATTTCCAAAGTGTATCCACACGTACACATACGGGTACTTCGATACATAGTTTGAGAAGGGAATGATTTGTTGCTGGAGTAACTGACTTTCTGCGCTCATCTGGAAATCCCTAGTGAGGCTTAGATGAAGAAAGAAAACCCATGCACGTGAGATATTTTCGAAGAAGTTGACGTTCATTCAAATGTGTGTCGGTGAAGGAAGACCCCAATCTGGATAAGCTGTCTAATGGAGCGGCAGGAGTTCATGTGTAGGTGCTGTCAATTAATACACTTAATAATCCATCTCCACGCCAACGTGAGTGTGAAAATCCTTGAAGCAGAATGTACTCAACTTGGGAACATAATAGGATAAGTTGATTTAAGTTGTTGAGGAGAGCACATATAGGACGAGTGGGAGGAGGATTTAACAGCAATCCATTTGGGATCTATTTCCTCAAAAAAGAATAACGCTGTTTGGCATAGTTCACAACTTTTGTATGAAATGTGTTTGGTATGGAGACTTTATCAACTGTGAAGAGATTAATCAAACATTTTGGGTAACTAGACCAACTGGTGATTTTCGGAACATCAACAATTCGCGAAAAATAAAAAATCGAAGCAATTTTTGAGAGTTAGCTGACAGTACAGGAAAACCAATGTGCAACAGTTTCAAAAATTTGGGTAATTTCAACTAATTTTTCATAAAAGAAGGAATATTTTTATAAAAGATTTGCATCTTTTTGAGTGCAATTGATTTAAAAACGCACGAACGGGTTCAGACGATCTACGAGCGACTTTTCATAAACAAATGCATTCACTATGTATCACAGTGTGGTTGCACTGCCGTTCGGCCATCACCCCTACCTACCTACCACCCCTGACAAAACCACAAAACCCGACGAGGCATACCAAAAGGCGCTGCAACGAAAAACTAGAGCAGCGCATAAGGAGTATCGGGCTAGAAGACGGGAGGAGAAAAAGCTTCTACGCCTGAAAAAAAGGTCTCTCGCAACCTCCCAGCTCAAGAATATCGAAGAGTCTAGGGACAAACAAAAAATACGGGCTTTTTATAAAAAAAGCCACAAGCCTGGCCAAAGGCTTTAGGAAAGGCACACAGACTCTTAGAAATTGTGAGGGTAATCTAGTTATTGATCCGCAAGGAATAGTGGATGTGTTTAAGGAGCACTTTCAACAGCTGCTTTACGCGGCCGGAACAGGAGAGCGTGATAGGGAATGAAGAAATCCCAGCTCCATATGCCCCATCCACAAAAAAGGCGATCCTACCTCTTGCAATAACTATAAAGGTATATCCCTGCTCAACGTCGCCTACAAGATTCTGTCCAGCGTACTGTGTGAACGTCTAAAGCCGTTTTGCACCGCACTAATCGGCACGTACCAGTGCGGCTTCCGGCCTGGCAAATCGACTATAAACCAGATTTTCACACTAATGCAAATCCTGGAGAAGACCAGCGAATCGATACGCACCATCTTTTTATCGATTTTAAAGCCGCATACGACAGCATTCATTGCAAGGAACTATTCGAAGCGATGGCCGAATTCGAGATCCCGGGAAAACTTTTTGAAACCTGCAAAGGGTTTCGGCAAGGCGGCCCAGGCCATATTTATAGACATACTGTAGACTTTTTATAATTATTATATTACACGCAATTTTTTTTAATTTTTAACGTTACAGAAACTAAGTTTTGCTTATTAAATTTGTTTTGTGGTTCTATTTTCTTTATATTTTTATTTTGATATGTTGCATTGTACATGCATAGTGTCAAAGTATTGGTAGCATAGTGTAAACAACATACTTCTTTTAGTCGCATTTGCGCACAAAATCTATAGTGCGTCTAATAATATGGCCAGAAACTGTATGTTTCAAAATTACTTTTTGCGAGAATTTCGGGAAAACTTTCGCAAGCTAATTCTTACTAAAACAACTTAGTGAAACCCATGGGCTCTTCAACGCAGTTAACGGTCATTTGTAATCATTTCCAGATTTTGTTACACAAAAGAAATAATTTCACTTCAAGATTCATACCTTATCCAATAAGAATACATTGCCATTAATGCAACAAGACTCCACATACCGCACCCTTCTCGAATCGACTTATAGCACCTACGTCCCTTCTTTTCAAGGTCATATCAAAGCTGAATCGAGGAAGCTTCTGAATGGGCAGTTATCGGCGTTGGCGTTTCTCACCAAAAAGTGAAACCAGACTTTGCTCAATTAAGCGAAAGCAAGATCATTGCGCTTGATATTTGAAACGCATTTGACAGAACCTGATATCAGGGCCTTTTGTCGAAAATGCGTGCTTCTGTATCGATGAAGCTCTTCTTTTATGGACTTCCACTGACTAGAAGTAGCAGACAGGAGAACGTTTATAAAAATGAGAAAGAGAGTCGGAGACAAAACTGAACTTTGGGGAATACCAACATTTATTTAGTGAATATCTGACTGAAACTTATCCAAAACAGTTTGAATGCAATTTCTAGTCCATAAAAGAAGAGCTTCATCCACTCCTTCGCTGATGACAGTAATCTCAACTTTTCAAATTCATTTCAAGACTCACGACCCTATCCTTCGGCCGTAGAAATAGATCGGCTGCGTATGCTAAGCACATTTAATTCCGACCTTGACAGCATAATCAATTTTGGTAAAAAGAGTACAAGAGCGAGCGATGAAAGTTCTAGGTGATAATTATATCGCGACGTTAATAGACTCCCTCGAACAACGCCGTAATGTTTCATCGTTGTCACTGCTTTATAGCTCTTTTCCTAAACGATGCTAAGGTGAACATTCCTTTGCACCATGAATTCACCCGCAATGTTCGTCTCGCCAGGAATGCTCACTCGAAGCTTTAGAAGCTTCGATAAGTACAGGAACAAAGGTTATGCTCTGCAACCACTTATCTTTTCAGTTCTGCTAAATGGAGTCGAAAGTTGAATAGTGATCAAGACAGGAACACCTTTTGTGGGCTTCCTTGAAAGGAAATTTCTTATAATTCGAATATTTGCCCGCGTCTGCATAGAGGGAAGGAAGTTCAATCTCAACGAACTGCACAAAATGTGCTTCCATCCATACCATGCACGTGAGTACTCCGACCAAGAGAGTTCTGAGTACCGACTTCTTAATTCGTGATCAAACGCGATAGCCTCAAAGCATTGCGAGAACTCTTATCTTCTGGTCTACAGGAAAATCATTGAGAGATGTGTAGCGGATAGTTAGACTGTTTGTAGGAATGCATTGACTGATGCAAAACGATCGACTTTCAAAGGGTTTCCCACCGAAAAAAGCAAAACAAACTACTCTAGTTTTTATCACAATTAAACTAATATCCACAAATTTGTCAAGCTTGAAGCATTCATTTATTAGCTCAGCTAAACAAAAATCCATTGCAAGTGTGGAACCAAAACACATTTGGCCATCACATAAAACTCAAACAATTTATAAAACCCAGCGTCATTCCATTTCACACATCCTTTCTCGGTTTATTGCAAAACCCGGAGCAAGCCACTGCCAAACGGTGACTCAATTAATTTACCCCTCCTGACAAGATTGATGGTCCGCAGCAGAAACTACTTTTTTTTTGTGTCGTACGCCATGCAGTGACAGAAGCGCAGAATTTACAACCGCAACTACTTCAAACCACTCGCAAAAAGGATAATTTTAATTAACTTCAGAAGGGTAATGCTCATCCAGCGTGTGGCATGGCAATAATAAATAGCATCATCAAATTTAGAGATTTGAACGACACACAAAGCAAACCCCGACAATGGAACTAAGCAATTCGCTATCTAGACGTAGACACAGCAAAAAAAACAGACAAAATATGACGCAAACATCCCCCATGTCCTTGTTCTCGTGGCATGGCGTTTTGTTGGAACAACCGGATGTGCCCAGAATGGCTTCATCGCTGTAAGTATCTCGTGTTTTTTTTTGCAATATTCTTTTGTTTTTATTCCACCACATCTAGTGATCAAATTGTATATCGCTTCCAGCGGGGCTGCAGCCTCGTGTGTGTTTGGGCGAAAAAAGTCATCTTCTCTGAGTGTTTTCGGCTTCATAGCGCAACGAATTGATTAAAATTGTCAACATTTCGTTTGCTTTTTCATTCTTCCCTTTGAGATGGATACATATTCCTGCCGGTTCAAATATTTTCATTCCGCACACGGAGAAAGGGATCCGTCACATAGGCAAACAATGGAGTTGGACAATGGAAAGGAGTCATTCTGGGAAATGCAAAGCAAACAACAACTGAATTCCCATCCGCTGTTGCTATTAGTTTCTATTACAAACCGGCACATATCGCTGTTTTAAATCTTTCGGGCAATGACAGGGATACACAAGAATGGCTGTCCATTCACCCAGTGCGACAAGCCTCTGCAAACTGGACCGGCTTTACCGCAACGATGCCATCACCCCATGACTGCCACAAATCAATTCATTTTGAGGGAGGTTAGGACAAAAGCGCGGGTCTCCTTTTTGGGGCTGGTTACCGCTTGAAAGTGGCTTTTAGAGATCCCCCAAGGCTGTCGTGTGAAGCAATTGAAGCATAGATACGTCGAAAAAGAAAAAAACGGACCAACAAAGGCAGGAAACTCTATCCAATTGTGGGGTGAGCAAGTCTGACAACGAGGGTGTACGCCAATAATGACCACCTAGCTGCTAGTGGAAGTGCTCGCGCCGCGTCGAGCAGAGGCAACATCGTGGTGGACCATCCGTGTACACAATAAATTCGGGTCCCATAGCGAGCAGGACGTAATGATTGGATTCACGGTAGCAAGACCACAGGAAGTGTGTTCACCATTCTAACACACAAGACGGGAAACCATCGAGGCTTTGTTGGTTGTTGCAACGAAGGCGGTTCACCCCCGCACTCAGGAACGGGTTGAGCGGCAATGCGCACAAGGATAACGACAATAATAACAATAATGCTCCTGCAACGACCACTATCAACAGCCACCATCGTTGCTGCTGCGTCGCTGCTTGTCCTCTAACCACGACCTAAACAACACGCCCAAGAGGACCACTTCCTGTGAGTGCTAGTGGGGTCGACGAGCGTCCAGAAGAAGAAGAAGAGAGAAAAAAAGACACATACACTCAACTTATATATAAATCCTCGCATTATCAGAATGGCAGTGTGGCAACTATTATTGTGTACTGCAACTGCTGCAAATGGCAAATGCATCCGTTTTTTCTTCCTTTCTCCCATCTGCTCTGTGATTATTATTATATTTTGAGGGGTTTTTCCCCCCTCACGGCCATCCGCTTCGTCATCAAGTGGGAATTTGAGCGATGAATCATGGGGAGTGGAGGAGGTGTGTGGACGCAGCAAGGATGGGGATTATTTTTCTGTGGCGAGTGGACAATGCAATTAGACGGTTGCTGTGAAGTGAAGCAGTCATTTGACCGTACCCTCAGCAGTCCTTTAGCTCTCTGTGGCAGGACAATAACAACTGAATGACGAGTGCACTGGTTAATGGGCAGCAAAAGTACTTTTCGATTGTTCCCTCCTTCCATTTTTTTCTTTATTTTCCCCGAGTCCTTGTTGGACAGATATCTACATTTCCCCCCCGTGTTTTTGCAAAGTTCGTGTGGATTTTAGAACAAAAGAGCCCACCATCCCTACGTCAAGCGATGTTTTTTTCCATTTTTCTTATCATTAAGTTTCGCTCTTCCTTTGGCATACCAAAGGATACGGAAAACGGTGAATTATTCCCTTTACACTTTTAATTAAAATACTTCTTGTAATTAATTTCAACGAAATGTTGATGGATTCGGGATGTAGCATGACGGGGGCGACCAGAAAAAAGGAATCCTTCAGATACCTCTTGAAGGGGGGGCCCAGTTTGGTGTCTTTTTTCCCTTCATTTATTTTGCAATCAAAGGAAGCGATGTTTGAAAGTTTTTGCGGGTTTTCGACTTTTGTCGAAAGTTCCTCACTTTTCGTCGGTTCGAGTGAATAACGCTGATGTTAACATCTGTTCGTTTGATTTAACTTTTCGCACTTTAGGCACTGCGGCGGCTCCAAGGCTGAAAGTTTACAGAATGACGGTTCTGGGAATGCATTTGGTCGTTGTTTTTTTTGTCTCGAGAATCCTTTGCCTTCTGATAGTCAGTCGTGTGGAAGAAGAGAGCTGCAGCGAAAGATTCTGCAAGGATGACAGCATGTAGGATATGGAAAAGTGAGTTTCTGAAGCGGCGTATTGAACTTTTCCTGCTCTAATGAATTTTGTTGTGATAGTTAGAGAAACATTTGCTCTTCTTCACATTTTATTAGGCAAAGCATCTTTAGACAAGGCAGCCAAAGCTTATTTGCCCTTAAAAAGGTCTGATTGCTTAATGAAATGAAAGCAACCACGGGATGAATAAAGTTTTTGAAAAATCGACTTCGAACACAATATGCAATCGTGCTATATCTGTGGTCACAAGGCATAACCGCCTAAGTCGGTTTTGATACTTTTTCAGGAGAGGCGGTCGAAATTTCAAATCAGCACAACTCCTAGTACTTACGCTACTAGGTATTTTTTGGAATAACTTCTTTTTAAAAAAGATACAGACATAAAAAATTTAGTGAAAGTAGGTATAAATATGCTGAACACATTTTTGTTCTAACTCGAGTTAAGCGGTTATGGTTTGTGGCCACAGATATAAGGAAACAAGTTTAATCATCGGGTAGCTAATTGAAGCTTCTTCAATGAAAAGGCTTTAGCCATTTGGCACAAGCACTTCGACTGCCAGATGCATACAACTTCCTCAAATTCTTCAAATTCTTCAAATTCTTCCAAACTTCTTTCAGAGTCTGATAAACGTATCGCTGAAGTTACAAAAAATGCTATAAAAATCATAACAAAATGGAACACTATTCAACGGCATCAACGGCATCGTCTTAGTTGGTTTTGTCATCAAGCATGTACTCCAGCTTCCAGCTATCTATTGGCAGTGTCAAGCACCAGGTTGATGAAAAATCCCCTTTACCTCGCGTGCCCTAAAATTTATGTCAAAGAAAGAGTTCAAGGATTTAAGGATTTTTCTAATTTTCTTATTTCTTAATTTTTATTTCACCGATAAATTAAAAATTAATTAATTAAAAAAATTTATTTTCTAAGACATTATGTACCAAGAAGACCTAAAAAATTGAAATACAGTCAACTAGCTCTAAGTCGAATTTCCCTCTAACTCGAATTTTTTCGCCATATTTATTTTGGCATTACCCTCATTTTCCAGACAAAAACCATCTTCTAAGTCGAGCTCCCTCTAACTCGAACTAATTTGGATATCACGTGAAAATTCGACTTAGAGGGAGTCGACTGTAATTTGTTCCAATTAAGAACTCAGAGTTCTTAGAGTTGTTCCTCGAGGCTTGAAAGTCAACCCAGAGAAGACAGAAATGATGCTCTTCACGAGAAAAAGGAGAATTCCGGAGTTTACAAGCCCGCATATTAACGGTGTGGAACTCAAACTCTCAAGGACAGCTAAGTACATATCTTGGTCCTACACTTGATTCCAAACTAAACTGGAAAGGGAACATAGAGGAGCGCATCAAGAAGGCGTGTGTAACTTTCTACATATCTAAGCGAGGCTTCGGTAACACCTGGGGTCTTAAGCCACGTGTGGTATACTGGCTATACACAGCGGTAGTAAGACCCATCTTAACTTACGGATCATTAGTCTGGTGGCAAGCACGGGAGAAGAAATACCTTCTTTCTAGCTTGACGAAGGTCCAAAGATCGGTGTGCTTGGGAATCACGGGTGCCCTAAGGACACCTTCCAAGCAGAAGCGGTAGCAATAAATGAGGCGGCACTTACGCTCAAAGAGCTTAGTTTGACTGAAAAAACGATAACCATATACTGTGAAAGCCAAGCGGCTATAAGAGCCGTAGCTTCGGATGTGGTGTAAGAAATTCGATCCGCAGACAAATACATCGCTTGCATTTGCTCGTCGGTCGCTTGCACGATGAGGGTCTGGTTTATCGTACATGCGACACCTGAACCACATTTTCGAACTACTTTTGAGATGAGTCGTAAAAAGTCGCTTAAGCCGATCAGACGTGTTTTAATTATCTAACACGGATATTGTAAAGTCGAAATCGAAAATCTAAGGCTAAATCTCCAAGCTAAACACGGTAACTCTCTGCTGGGTAGCGGGACACAAAGGAGTTCAAGGAAACGAGAGAGCGGACGTATTAGCGAAGGAGGGCTCAGAGTTAGCACTACCTTATGTCTACATGCCGTTAAGTTTCCTAAGGAAAGAAATAGAGGACGAATCCTTAGAAAGAGCAAGTGAGCGATGGCTGAATCTGAATATTGGGTCAACGTCGAGAGTCCTATAGCCGGTGTTGAACAGGAAGAAATCATTATCAATGATTAGCATAAGTCGCAAGGATATACGGACGATGGTGGGAGTTCTCACCGGGCATTTTCCGATAGGCACCCATGGCAGAAGGTAAGGTAACCCCCATAGCGACTACTGTAGAAGTTGTAGGGACGAGGAGGAAATAGAGTCCGTCTGCCACATGCTATGCGATTGTCCAGCCCTACGGGGAAGGGGGCTGCTAAAACTTGGCAGTAAGTTCTTTGACGCACGACTGGATAGCGCAGTTGGTTAAGTGCCTGCCCCAAGTTAGAGAGGTCGCACGTTCGAATCCGGGTGAAATCGAATCTGGTCTAGTAACCATTGACGGTGGGATCAAATTAACGGCACTGGAGTAGGTTGCTACCTGTCAGTACAATGGACCAGTTTTAAGTTTGAGTGCTCCAGTAGAGTTTCAAAAATCCTCCGGAGAGAGATATATACAACAATCGGGGTGGTTCTAATCAGCAGTAAAAGTGTAGGTATGACGGGGTACACCCCCCACACAATGGACCCAACTGTTGGTCTCAGTGTGCCGCGACCCAGTCGCAAGGGCACTCTACCTACCTACCTACCTACCTGGACTTGTTCCTCACCTTTGGAAGAACACAATAAGTCTTAGGTTTAAGCTGATCGTCACCAAGGAGGCTAAACGATAACTATCTTGCGGTTAAGATCTTCTTGCGCATAAAAATGTGTTTTGTGACGCTGAGGTGAAATATCTCAAATTACTTTTATCAAAAACCAAAGACAGCGTGCTTTGGAAACTTCAAATTTCCCTTTTTCGTATTTCAATTTGAACATTAATCTCCTTCCTGATATGCTAGAATTAATTGCTTAATTCCTTCTCCACCATGGGCATACGTGTGTGCGTAAATTTCAAACACAAATACCACAAGAACTACATTTTCGAATGATTTCCTTCACCCATAAAAATCTCAGAATTGGACACCTATCCATGCATGGAATAACTTCTCAACCAGACCAGACCGGCGTAACTCACCACTCACAAATTGCCACAGACCCACCCTTGCAGATACATTGACAGAAGTAAGAAAATTCATTTTCACACACCCCCGGGCAGCTGAAATATGTCCTTTCAGCAGGATACCTCTGGGATACGTGCGCAAACATGCATATGTATATCCACTCCTTAATCAACCGAAACGAAAGGAAAACACAAACCATAAAGTAACCGCATAATTGAAATGGGTTATGAGATCCACTCACATCATTCCTCTTCGTTACCCATCCAGCAGGATGGACCAGTCGACTATCCACTAAATCTAAGAAATATACGTACATAACCCGTAACTTTCACTTTACGAGCACGTAGCACACATGCACACACAGAGTGTGGATGTATCTCTATCTCCGACTGAGTATAAATGACGATAATGCCCCAGATGACTTTCTGTTTCTCAAATTAATGTGCGGTGATTCGTAGGTAAACCTCCAGCACCGTGGCCTGTGTTTCGTGGCATCTAACACGATCCAAACGTATGCATGTTTGTGGAAGGTGAACACTAAATTCCACTGTGGTCTCGCCAAGTTTATTACATTTCCTATTAGATTCAGAAAAGGATTGTAAATAAATATCCGAATCCCCCGCACACACACCGAGATGATGCCCGCTCTGTGGTTTGTTATGACTTAAGGAGACAGTGAATGTGGTCGCCTCTAGGATTTCAGAAGCTCGGTGAGGATGGGGAGGAATGCTCGACCTCATAGTTGCCATCTCACTCCGAAGGGATGAGACTGCTAATACTAACCCCATTGGATACACCCCCGTTGAGGAAAGTTTTCCGGGAATCGAAACCCTTGCTGCAGGACGTACAAAGTTGGCCTCTGATCGAGATGATGACCCCAGGGACTTTTGGGGGAATGCTATTTAAAATTAAATTTAATGCGTGTTTTATGTTTGGCGAGCCCGGTTAATGCGGTTTAAGTGATTAAATGTGTTTTCGCATTATCGTTAGGATTACGGAAGACCTACGACGACATTTACGGACGCTGTGCATTTTCACTCCAATGGCTGTTGGAATGTTTCTTAATTGAAGACTTTATAAAAAGGGTAATGAGCAGAATGTTTGCTGGATAATGAGGCAATAATATTATGGGTGCTAGAATTAGGAGAAGACTTCACGATAAAAGATGTGACACAACAGACTGCATTCTACATGCTTGCTACACAGACTGGCTGAATCATGAATGCCTTTTATTTGCACCGGCTTCCATTCCTGATTTAATATGAGACAAAACTTTCTTCAAAGAGCGGAGTGTCTTCTTGCTTACTCGCCAACTAGTGCAGCAATTATGGATTTGAGCAGCAGTCGGTGTTCTTCTGAAGCAACAAGTGACCTTAATTTCGTTGTCTTCGTTTTGGCGTTCTGGTGTGGCTCATCTCCAGGTCTTGGATTAAAATTCTTGCTGCATCAGGGCATCACCTGTCGTAAAGCAAAACCAAATTCTTGAAGAGAAGAATGTAAGTAACAAATGTCGTAAAGCGTTTCAAAATTGACGTCAAGAATCGCCATAAAAATGTAGGTCCGTAAGTAATAATAATAATGGCGGCGCAACGAAAGAAATGACACATGATGAGGATATGGTTGATTGGGTTAGGTTAGGTTAGGAGGGCTTTATGCTGTTGCTAGCAATTACACCCAGAGGCCGTGGAGGCCCATTGTGTATGTCCTGTAAGGATTGCACGTTTTCCGAGGATTAACGCAGGGTCAGTATGCAATTACCAAAACCACCCCGTTCTAGTTAGAAATTTCCTTAGGTCAGGGATCTGTACCTTCGCCATTGCACGTATCGTGCAGTGGCCAGTGAGAACCCCTGCTAAAATGCGTAGGATTTTCTTATTGTGGGATATGAGGTATTTGGTCTTGTTGATATAATATTTGGGCCATAAGCAGTGGGATATGACGCAGCCTGGGTGGCTTTGCCACAGTTCGTTTGCTGATGATACAGATACTTGCTCAAGGAGTCTTTTGGCTGAGTTAATAGGAGGATGGATAGTACTGTCAGCCGATTCTGTGCCTGAAATTGAACCTTTCCGTGCCAGTTCATCTGCCTTTTCGTTTCCTTCAATGTTGGAGTGGCCAGGAACCCAGCACAGAAGGATTTCATGGCGGTTCAGGCTTTTAAGCTCTTTGATGCAATCCTTGACGGATTTGGAGTTTACGAGATGGGAATTCAATGCCTTCAAGGCCGCTTGACTCTCCGAGCAGAAGTTGATTTCCATGTCAGGAAGGTCCATTTGCTGTACAGTCTGCGCAGCTTTCTTAATAGCAAAGATTTCTGATTGAAATACACTAGAATAGTCAGTCAGCCGATAGGTATTGTTTATTCTTAGTGTCTCACAGAAGATTCCCGCTCCCGTACCGTCGTCTGTTTCCGATCCATTAGTGAAAATGGGTGTGCCTTTGATGAAGTCAGGCTTTTTCTAATCCTGCTTATATGGGATGAGGATCGTGAAGTTCTTGTTAAAGTCATACTCGGTTTTTTCGTAGTCTGTGGTAGTCCAGAGACCCCTGCGACTGAAAGATTCGAGCAGACTTGAATGTCCGTAGCTGTTTGGATACGAATTATGACATTCCCATAGTCTGAGGGCTGATTTGGTCCACCACTGTAAGTTGTATTGTATTTGGGTGTTTCACATGAATTGATTTTGGGGCACTTCACTTCTCTTATTAGACATCGACTTATTGTCATGGCAGATACTCCCATGCTTTCTGCAGTCTCTCGCACCGATTTCGTTGCGTCCGCATCCACCGTTGCTCTTTAAACATTGTCGTCAACAAAGGTTTCCAGCTTCCCACGTGGTTCATTTTCGAGGCTGAAATCTCTCGAACGGAACTTTTCAACTATACCGACGTCGAATAGTGCGTTCGCTTGACGCTACTTCCTCAAAGGCGTCTTTAATGTTTTTCATTACCATTGAGGCATTATGTCCCATTTTCAATTCGTAAAGGGTACTACCGACAGCATGGCAAATAGTTCCTAGAAAAAAAAAACGGTACTGTAACGAACCTTAAAATTTTAACACGTCAAGCACAGGCACCACTTTGTCTTGTAAAAAAGGAAAATTTTACGTTCTGGCTCGAGAACTTCTTATTTCCAAATGAGCGAAACCCACTGTTCATGTGGTACAAGCTAATAGGTCCTGACAATAGTTTATTTTTTTAGTTAACAATGTCCTCTTTTTGTAGTTTACCATTTTTTACCCGGTCCTGTATTTCAATGAATACAGGGTCAACCATCACAATTAATGTTGTGAACTTTACTCTCCTTGATGTAGCCAACGCAGCATCGTAGTTCCTTTTTAATAAAAAAAACCCCGCGAGTATATAATTCGTCACATTTCTCAAGCAACAAGAGAAAAAAAACTGCGCCAACGAACCGCATGTCTAGAATCGCATGAATCTAGCATGTCTCCAACATCAATGCCATCCAATTAGTGGTGAAAATAATTTTTCCTCATATCGCAGTTTCAGGGCAGTAACGAGCATATTTGATGTACGACATCAAAACTTCAAACTTCAAACTAGACAGTAACTTTTTGTGAAATACATTGCGAACTCATAACTTTCCAACTTTTTAGTTTGTTCTTGTTTTATTACTTTTTGATGCCATTACATTGATGATGAACTTTTAAGCGGAAAATGATTCTGGCCCAACGATTGATGTTGACTGATATCAAACAGACACACAATTATACCAATAGACCCACTGCTGTATCCAGGAATATTAAACTTTTGTAAAAGATAGATGATTTTCGTTCATTTCGGCGAATATTTTTAAGTTTATTTGAAAGAATACCGTGCCAACTTGGAGAAGGTTTTCCACGAAAACATAGGCAAACGTCTACGGGGAATTTTAAAACAAAATTTGTCTGAAGTGAACATGAAATATTTTGGCCATGCCAGGGATACCATAAGACAAAAAGAATAGGACCTTTTTCAAATCCGGGTTTACTTTGAACTATTTCAAAGTGGAATTTAGAGAATCTGTATCTTTAATCCCATGGTTAGCACCAGCGAATGTAGCATCATCCAAATAGTTTGTCCCAAATCCACCCCTGCCCCATCGGTATTCGGGGCATTGATTTATCGTAGCAAACCTTCTCTGAATGCCGCGTTCTTGACCTGAGATTTCTGAAACGATTTCAAGAATGTATAATCATGAATGCCTTGAAGGTAAGTCTTATTTACTCCCTCCATCGAAAGGTACTCCATAATCTTAAGCCGATACCCTCCTGATTCGCAAAAGAAGGGACCACAAACAAATCCGCAAATCCGAGGACTTCAAGGTGCTCAGTTGGTGGAAAGATATCCGAACACGTGCCTCATGCGATTTTCTAAAATTGTACATAAACCGAGCACATGCGGATGGAGTCATAAGAAATTGCCAGGAATCCTTGAAAACGACCCATTTGGAAGATATTTCTGTGATTACTCGCCGTCCATGGCAATGCAAACTCACACCAGTCATCACAGCGTATCCTGCTTCGAGGACAGAACTCATAAACATCCCAATCCGACCGGAAGCAGCAATTCATGAGCCATCCATACAAGAATGACTTAATTTTAGATCACACTCAAGCATTCCCCGCAGGATAACCCAGAGCGTCTTGTGTCACATATAAATGTCAAATGTCAACCCGCTTTGACTGATGGCATATTTTGCACATTCCACGAGCACATCACAAGCAGATGTAATTATAGAAAAATGCCTTTTCGTTCACAGGGCGGATATTTTTGATTTCCGTCGACCTTACTCAGAATTTGTAATCACATTCCCCATCCACGGCCACGTTCCCACACTGGTCCAATCCTTTGAAGCGAATCGTATTCATTTAAATTTCATGTGTGTGCAGCCTCGGAGAACTTAATGAAGTCCTTCAGTCTCCCACTCCTTTCATTCACCTTAATTAAGAAACTTTCACAAAAAGAGCGAAGAGCAACGCCATAAAATTCCATCCGCCTAGCCCCATGAGGGTATGTTTACCGTACGTGTCCTTAAATCAATGAAACACCAATTTTCCATGAATGCACACCCCATGTGCCGTATTCATGGATGCCATCGCACGTTCGGTGTTTCATAGCCGCGCTTTGACGCTACGCCGTAAATGCAAATTCCTCCTATTAAATTCGCTGCCGAAACCCTTTCAAAAGAAAGGAAAATTCTACGCTGCGGCGGTGACAAGGACACCTTAATTCACCTCAAAACATAGTTAACAGCTCGGACCGGGCTAATAAAAAGGGACGAGTGTCTCCTTGTTGTGAAATTTAATCGATTCTACTACGGTTTTGCTGTTGGGGAACAAAAGAAAGAAGAGGACAACGAATCCCAGAAAGTAGGAATCTTAATTGTCGGCTTTCTTTTATTCATTACGGTTGCTTAAGTAATGAGGGTTACTTAGAGACTTCCCAGGTGGGGAGGAATAAGTCCTTTATTTTTGGCTCATTTCTTATTTACAAGCGGGTTTTTCTGCAGATAGATGCTCGGTTTTTTGTGTTCGCCTCGTTCATTCCTTTTGCTCCTTAAGTAGTAGTAAAGTTTATTGGCGAACATGAAGGCCCTGGTTTTTGTGATACCGCAGGCACTTTCATTGAACAAAAAAGTCCTAAACTAGAAATGAAAACAGAAAGAATTACTGCCACAAGGAGGGCAGCTTTCATTGGTGTTTGATGGCTGGGGAATCCTTTAGATTAAATTCATCATCATTTGTTTTATGGATATCTACTTACGAGTATGTATCCGCTCTTTGCATGCGTGCATGTATCTCGTTTTGAAAATAACCCCCAAGTGTTATTGGATACGAAGTTTTTTGCACAGTGGTTCATTTCCCAATGTGAGAGAAAATGTGACGGAATTCCTTTTTTTTTACTGGGTTTTAGAAAGATTTTATAACCCATCGAGAGGGGTTCTTAGCTTAAGGTATTTTGGAATTTTGTTCTTATTTCTTTTTCATCTTTAACGAGAGCCAGGTCTGATTGAGTTAATTATGCAGTAAATGCCCGGAGAACATTTGTTTTCATGTCCAAAGTCCTTGGAAGTTGAAAACGAAAAAAAGTTTTTGCAGAAAATTCTCAGGGTTTTTATTAAGTTAAACTCGTACAAGATCATTTTAAAATTCTATTGCTATAAATTTCAGTCGTGCGTAAAAAGGACCGGATACATTTTACGCAGAGACTCATAAATAAATTTTAAAATTATTCCATGATTGCGTTTTACCTATTTTTTGAAGTCATTATTAAAGTTCAGTTGGTCTTAAAATGCAGTCACTTATCATATCCTCATTAATGAAATAAGGTCTCAACGCTTTTTACACTTGCATGCAGACCTTCGGCAAAAGATGGGGTTTACAACCATCATGAGACCTATTCTCACCTACGGCAGTATTGATTGATGGGAAGCAGTTCACACCAAATCCTACCTGAACGACTTAACAAAGTACAAAGGCTGTCTTGGCATTACTGGTGCACTCAAATCCACCCCTCAGACGGGGCTGGAAACGATTCTTCACCTTCAGACTTTGCAACTTTTCATCGAGAGCAGTGCCGCCAAATCACCCCTCAGACTACGGGAATGCCATAACAGGCATCCGAACAGCTACGGACATTCAAGTCTGCTCGAATCTTTCAGTCGCAGGGGTCTGTGGACTACCACCAATTGGGAAAAGCCTGACTTCATCAAAAACACATCCATTTTCACTGATGGATCGGAAACAGAAGACGGTACGGGAGCGGGAATCTTCTGTGAGACACTAAGAATAAACAATGCCTATCGGCAGACAGACTATTCTAGTGTATTTCAGAAATCTTTGCCATTAAATAAGCTGCGCAGATTGTACACCAAATGGACCTTCCTGACGTAGAAATCAACTTCTGCTCGGACAGTCAACCGGGCTTGAAGGCATTGAATTCCCATCTCGTAAACTTCAAATCCGTCAAGGATTGCATTAATAATAATAATAATGGCGGCGTTACAGTCCGAGGTGGACCTGGGCCAAACTTCTCAGCAACCACTCGTGTTGTGCGGGCCATTGTTCTTTCACGAGTGAAGGGGAACAGTTTAATGCCGACTCCGAACGGCATATTCAATAATGCAAGTCCAACACTGTGTTTAAAAACTTGGCCCATTTCGGGTCACATCGCTGCTTTAAGATAATGCAATGTAGATACTCATAAAAAAGTAATCAAGAGTTATATCTGTGTAGCAATGCAGTGGTCTCAACTTAACATAGTTCTGTCACACCTGGAAACAAGTATTGATCCACACAAATGCAGTTCAGTCACTGCATAGTAATCTGTTGAGCTCCTTCTGGATCTTCAAGTAACAACGGCTGGTATCATCTTGTCTGCAATAAACTTCTAAAGCCATACCACTCTGATTGCGAAAAACCTTTTTCCATTTTACTGTGGAAACTTCACCCACATCTACCCAATCTGATGTTCCAATGGAGCCAACTTCAGATGTAAGGACATCAAATGCACACATCAAACGACTTACTTGCAAGTTCAACGGACACCTGTGTCGAGTCCTTAATCTTACCTCACTCGACCAATGTTTGGTTAACGTTCAAGTAGTTCAAAGATATTTACCTGAAAAGAAAAAAAAAGTAAACCTCATTAGTACGAGTACAAGGGACATGATACAATAAGAATTCATATTCAATTTGACTAGAATGGGATTAGTTCCCTTAGAGATACGGAATCAAATCCATCCCTTCCTCCATTATGCGAGCATAAGAAATGAGCAAAAGGCCCTTTACTCAACCGCCAGATATTCAGGAACATTTAACTTGTGTGGAGTGGGAGCTGAAGTCTATAAATGGATGCCATTTAGAACCTCATTGCGAAAGTTATTTCTTCTTCTCTGCCATTTTTTCCACTCGCCCTTCCACAAAAATTAATTCTTTTACATCAGATTCTTTGAAGTTGCCATATGTAATCTGCCAGGCTGTGGCAATATACCCCCATCCCCCACTGAAATCTGCATCAAAACAGTGTTGGAATGCCTCCAAAATGGATTTCAATATTTCATACCGCACAGAATGAACGAAAAACCGATAGAAAGTCGAGGGAAGACAAAAAAAAAAACCAACTAATCCACAACCCAGCCGTCTAGAAACTTAAGATAAGATTTCAAAAGTAGCAAATGCCCCCGAAGGGAATCCCACACGGAACCCTATGAGGAGCATTCAAGTGTGGTCTACCCATGAATGAAATGATAGAGTCTGTGTGCTTAAGAATGCACGGGGGGAAATGGCACAACGATTAATCAGAGTGTATACACAGTGCCTGCAATCTGCTTGGCACTCTATAAAGATGGATTTCCAATGTTTAAGGGATGAGGATATAAATCGAAATTCATTTACGTGATTTACAAGGAAGACGACTACAATTTAGTCGCATTCCTTGTTTGCTTCTCTCCATCTCAGGAACTCATTATGGATGGATAACGAGTATTCTCGTGTTTGAATTTGATAGAATGAGAGAGATACTGTATCGTTGGATGTACATTATGCTAATGGATGTATAGAAGTGTTTCACTTGTACAGTGTAAAGGGGAAAGGGTTCAGGAAATTCCTGGGTGTTCATGGATTGTGATAATGAAGAGAATTGCAGATTTTAAAGCTTGTTGTTCCTGCTGTTGCAGTCAGGATAGAGAAACCAAAGGAATAGAGAAAAATCGGATCAAAGTAATTTATGACAATGAACACTGATTACATGCAGGAAAACAAAAACAAGCCATTCCCTTTTAAATCATGTCAATTCTGAACAATCGAAAGGGGAAACTTTGAGATGCTTTGCTATTTCCGGGTGTATGTTAATTTCACGATCTACATACGAGCGGTGATTTGACAGAGGCTAACTCTGGACGTCGAAGTGAACATGACTTGTTGACCAATGTACCTTTCAGAACGATACAAATTGTGTTCCATCAAACAGTGGACTGACAGCACTGCCTAGAAATCTCTAAGAAATTAGAATTAACCCGCTAGCGAGCAACACCTTAGAGTAGCAAGCAAGAGAGGCGGGAAATGATTGACCCATGGTTGATAAACTCATTCTAAGCTTTGTCGAAGACGACTGGATGACGCTGTTGGTTAAGTGCCTGGATCAAGTTCGAGGGGTCCCAGGTTCGAATCCCAGGGAAATCAAATCTGGTCCAGTCACCATTTGCCGTTGGGATAAAATTAATGGCACTGGATTAGGTTGCTACCTGGGACTACAATGGACCAGTTCTGAGTCTGAGTGCTCCAGTAGAGTTTCAAAAATCCTACAAAAAAAAAATGGGTTTCGGCGACATTATCTGAGGTTGTAAATGATTTTTATTATTTCCTCTCATTTCATAAATTTTTTTGCTTTTTGAAGATATAACGAATCTTAAAGGGTGCCTAATACATTTGGCCAGGCCTGTATAGTGTCTTCGGATTCAACTTCATATAAATAACTAAATTTCTATTGGCCGGTATTTCGAGAAGATAGGTACCAGTCTGAAAATGTCTTCACAGTCCTAACCACCAGATCTTCTGGTCTGGTCCCTTTTCGGTTTTTTCTTTACAGGTGGATGCAATGGGACTGTTAAGTTTCGCTCACTGAACTACTCAGTTTACCTGCTCGATCCTTAACCCGACACTATGGTATCCGGAATCTAGAGAATAGTTGCACTGTATTGATTTTATAGTAGGTACAGTCAAAATCGGTTGTAACGACCTTCAAGGGACTGACAAATTTGGTTGTTGTAAGCGATGTGTCCTTGTAAAAGATTTATTATGCTATTGGCTTGCATGTAATGGACCACAGGCGGGACCTAAGAATATTGTCGTTATAAGCGATACGTCGTTATAAGCGATTTTGACCTTCCTTGTGGTACTAGTATCGTATTTGGACTTAAATAGTCTTAAGTCAAGTCTTAATAGCAGCACAAATTTCAACGAAGATAACTACTTTTTTAAGCAATCCGCGGACTCTCTGATAGCTAGTACTTCTATCTGGAGATACTTCCTAACTCTGGAAGGGTTTCAGATGCCACTTCATTATTCAGCTGTGAACCACCAATGAGAAGACATGCAGATAATTAAAAGAAGCCAAAATCAACTTTGCAGTTGAAACTTTTCAAAAACAATTGTAACCAAGAGTAACTGCAGACGACTGAATGACGCAGTTGGTTAGTGTTTCAAAAGTGCTCCAGTAGTGTTTCAAAAAAATCCTCCGAATATAAAAGAAAAAAAAACTGCAGGTTCGTCGAGTCATAAGACGACTCTATGATGTCGCTATTATGATTGCTGTAAAAGAAGTCGTTTTATGTTCAATTACTGATACTAAAAACGCTTAATGTGTGAGAAGTGACTCGATTCTCAAAACGCCTTATGCCGTTTTAATAAAACGATTGAAGGACGAGAATAAAATCCAGACGACCAGAAAATCCTTGCGTGCATAGAATTCAGTAATTTGTAATTAAATAGGATAATGAATGGGAAGCGGTTCATAAACCTTTTAATATCGGAATGCTCTGAGGTAGTGGAACTAGCCTGTCACATCGCACAAGAGAGCAACAGTATGCAAACGGAAATGATTGTTTTGCTCAAAAACTGGGAGAAAAATGTTGCTATTGCACTAATCAGGCGGCAGTCAGACGTTCACTGGCTTCAAAAATAAGTGAATGCGCATCTCAAAGCCATGCCACACTTACTTGAACAGAAGGATAAGGACCTAGCAAAGCAGGGATCAACTTCGGGATGAGTGGTCTGAGAGTATGTGCTGCTTCAGGCAGGGGAAAGATCTAAACAACCAATAGGTCATGAGTCAACAAAAAATAAGTTAGTAAACCATGACTCGATGCAGACAGGGAATTAAAATGTCGTCAGACGGAGAACAGATGAAATTTATAAGTGTGAAGCTTGGGGATAGAGACCTTTTGGATATCACAATGTGTCCACTAGGGCCTAAATGAGGCTTGACTTTTGTACATCAGCCCACTCACCCAACCTTACCTAAGCCTGAAGCAAGGAACAATAAAATGGGTGGCGCCGCTCTCCAAAGGTCATGGTTACTTCAAATATCATTTGAAGGAGATAGGTTTTGTTCGAGATGATGCCTAAGGAATATGCCGGTAGAAAAATTTATTGAGGCACTTAGATTGTGCTAAAGTCCTGCATTGACATAAGAAACAAAAGATTTTGAGAAATT
The DNA here is from genome assembly GCA_930367185.1 of Myathropa florea. Classification (NCBI taxonomy): domain Eukaryota; kingdom Metazoa; phylum Arthropoda; class Insecta; order Diptera; family Syrphidae; genus Myathropa; species Myathropa florea. The sequence goes on along the minus strand of OV884002.1, from coordinate 123,645,187 downwards.
ACTCCACGAAAGCTGAGACAATGAATTAGATCTCCATTAAGCAGACTATGCCGGCGGTTGCACAAGGAATCGAGATCAGAGAAGAGCTGTGGATAAATGCTGAAAAAGGTGGCCCAACGCAGTGGTCTGATTCAGTGTCCCTAAAAAACCACTAACAGAATTCCAATTGTGCACACAAACTTGACCTTCCACTTTCAGTTTCTGAAACAAAAATAAAGAATTCGTTTTTCTCTTCGAAGGCAGTCCGGGCATTTCATAAAGGCCTTGCTTAAGTGGCTTAAAATGCCAATTGACGTCAAGGTTGTGTTACAATTGAACGAGAATACTCGACGTTCAAGGTAACGCACAGCAACGACCTAATTCCTGAAGAAAATCATTCCCAACAAATCAAACGCATTTTACGTTCGAAAAATCTGTCATGGCAACCACGTTTGACAATATTCGAATCAATGCACCAGAAGTTTTAATCAGTACTTCAATATCAATTACCCATCGTCGGTGGTAGCTCCAGAGAGCTAAGGTCAAGTACCCATGCGAAACGAAAAAATCGGAAAAAAAACCCACTCAAAGTGAGCGTACAAACATGAGTAGGCATTCTCGAAAATCTCGTCGCAATTAATGGAAAATTCACAAGGATTCGTTCGGTTTTTATATTTTTCGAAAGGGTTTTGCTTTTGTGATTCGCTTCAACATCAACCACCCGCCACGATTGTTAACGTCAACAACCAATAAGCACGTTATGCCAGTGACAGTGAACATAGAAAAATGACTTTGGGGGTGAAAATTAAAAATAATGACAGCTGATCCCTTGCTTTATTATTTTTATTCGACCCCCCTCGTGTTGTTGTTTGAATCAAAAGGAAGCGAAAATATTTAATCAGATTAATATTTATGAAATCGTTGCACCTATCTGTGGCATGTAATTATTTTCCTTTTCTATTTGATTTACTGCTGCGGAATGTGCACTTTTTTTCCTTTTTGAATGTCCTGTCAATCGATTGACGTGGCATGGATACGCGTATCCCGTTGATTGTCGTTGTATTATTATTTTAAGAAAAACAATAATTAATTAATTTAAAAAAATGATTGTCGCCGCATTTTTCATTTTGCAGTGTGTGCTGTGAATTGGAAAATTGAGGTAAATATTTTTCATTGGTAAGTGTCAGAGATACAAGATAAATGAGGGGGTGGTCTGGTCTGGGGTTTGGTTTCGGCAGAAGACTCCAACAAAGTTGAGAGCTCGCGGTTATTGGTTGGCTTCTGTGTGAAGGCTTCACAAATGTTCGTAAGCTTTTTTTAATTAAGTTTAATTATGGCATGAATTTAACATGGGCTTGTTGAGTATGTGTCACGAATCATGAATTGCGAATGTCTGGATCGTCCAGGGAGTGGGATGAATTTGGAAAAAAAAATATCCTGTCTGATAAAGTTTCTTCGCAATCAATGTCGTTGCTGTGATGCAATGGAACATATTGTGCCACTGGACGTCTTTCAGGAGCCATGTGAATCAGTCTTAAATTTACAAAATAAATAACCAGCATTTCATTGAACGATGAAGGCACGACGAATGTGTCGTAGAGATTTTTTTCATCAGTTTGAATGATAAAAAATGTTTGAGTTTAACAACAGTTTTTAAGGACTTGCAAGTGCGAATAAAAAGATGTGAACTTTATTCTTTGCGATTTTGTTGTCAACATTGTAGTCATCATTTTCTGTGGCCCGCATGTTTCACTAAAGGGGTCGCGGGGGCAATGCATGCACGAGAGATCTACAGGTCGATTATCTGACATCGACTTTAACTCATCAGGAGCTATGCTCAAGCACAAACAGCCGAGATTTTGGATTTGGTCCAACCATCTTTTCCTGGGTCTGCCAAGCGGTCTTTTTTTTTTGGGAGGATTTTTGAAACACTACTGGAGCACTCAGACTCAAAACTAGTCCATTGTACCTACTGCCAGGCAGCAACCTACTCCAGTGCCGTTAATTTTATCCCAACGGCAAATGGTGACTGGACCAGATTCGATTTCACTGGGATTCCAATCTGGGACCCCTCGAACTAGGAACAGGGACTTTACCAACTGCGCCATCCAGTCGTTTATGCGGTCGCTTACCTGATGGAATAGCATTCAAGGCACGCCTCGGAAGCCGTGATGATGTGGTCATTCGTGCCACGGGACCAAACCATCGAAGAAGAGTCATTTCCGTTTGAAGAAGCAGCTGAGTTGGGTTGAGTTCTTCGCGCACTGCCGTGTTTCTCACCCTATCCCGTCGAGTAATTCCCACAACAGTACAGAGAAATCTCATTTCGGTAGCTTGTATTCGCTTATTCCTTCGGTCATTACCCAGATTTCATGTCCATATGTGAGAGTTGGAACAAATACTGAGTTAAAAACCGCTAAGTTTGACACCACGTGATTTTGCTGTGCCCTCAAAAACGTTTCCAATTAAGAAAATGACTGACAAAGGGCAAAGAAAAGTTTGTTTTTTGTCTTTTTTGTATCCTTTTTTAAATCCTTCAACCTGGATCTTGTTCATGCTTGTTAGCAGGTTGTAAGGAAAAATATTATTGCTCCCTTGAAAGCCTTTTTTATCTATGTTCACATTGTGCAGTGGTCGCCGTGACGTTGCGGGAAAGAATCTTTCCAGCTACGCCAACGTCCAACTCATTTCTGACGGCTTCAAGATCAAACTTCCACTTCAACACATAGCCTCTCGCGAGACAGTGATGCTGATTTGAGAGCTCCTCAAGATTTTCCATTTGAAGTTGGCATAAGACTTTCCATTCGGGCTCATAAACACCTTTTTTTGACCTAATCTTAGCTTAGATCCAGTGCTGTCGTCAAGTTGGACTGTTTGTACGGAACCTTCATTTTAATGGACCGCCAAAGAGAACTCCCACCGAATGAATTGGCTCGTCTATTTCGTAAAATCGAAAAATATTCTTCAGGGATGTAACGCAAATATAGCGCATAAGTTTTGAGGAAATGAGAGAGAAATCGGACAAAGTCAGTCCACCCTTGAATTTATTGTTTGAAGAAAAAAGGTCCACATAGCACGGCTGTTGAGTCAAAAACCCTCCTTTAGTAAAAACTCCGAAAAAGAACATCCTTTTTGAAGTCAATCATTAGGTGAGGGATAGGTGTAACTCAAACTTAAGTATCAGCTTAAAATCAACTCAAAACCATGGTGCCGACTGATGTTGACTGAAGAAAGGCCTATGCACACAAAGGAAAAGCGAATCCTTAGAAATAATGAATTTCCAAGAAGGAAACGTCCCTTTATCGAAGGCCATTGTACTTGGCGTTTCACTAGAACCTGTCAAGTGCCTCAATAACATTTGATGGTAAATGAATCAAAAAATGGACCTCAGCACAATGGTTGATCGTAACTCAATCCCTGTGAAATTATCCAGAAATGTCCGGTACACACCCAAATTCCACTCCTTCCATTTCTCATTAGCAATCCAAAAGGCAGGAATCCGAGGAATTTCTCATGAAACGGGGAACAGCACAAATTTAACTGAAGGCATAAGACAACCCAAACGAGCGCTTCATTACATTCCAAGTTCACTCCGCAAACGCAAATGAAAATTGTACCCAAAAATGATGAGTTTCTGCTCACCCGCCGCACACTCCCCTCATAGTCATAAGCAGAAGCATGACCCTAAAAAGCCATGTCATTCTATGCAAGAACACACCGTGTTTGAGTGACAAAAAAATTCCTTTTTCAAGAAAAGATTCTCAGGCGCGCACACACACACGAGCACCATTTTGGGGTACAAACATTTCCGCCATGTAATCCCAGCCTCAAGGTATAATCCTTCATTGACTTATTGATTTAGAAAGAGATTTTGTGAAAGCTTCTTTCAGCCTATGGGCTGAAGCGTAAATCCCGCCTCGCCTTTCATCCACCGTGCAACAGTGCTTAGAGATTTATAATTCTATTCTCAACAACAATGGGGGATTTATTGTTATTGTTTAGCTCGGAGCTGAAGTGAAAGAAAAACGTGAAGAATGACATAAAACAGACAACAGCATGGCGTAGCCTCCTTGAGCACATTCTTCAAATCATCTCCTTATGTCATGAAAAAATGAAAAAAAGAAATTGAGAAGTGAACCTCCTCTGTCGAATAACCCTCTCAGGCTTTGCTTTATCGTTTCTGTCGCACGTCTTATCTCAACGAAACAAATCTCTGAGACACAGAGTCTCTTGTGCTGAGTTTTCACCAATTGAATGGAGGCGATGTAGGCATATGCTTTTGCAACCCCGTCAGGGTTGTTTGACAAAGGGTTGGATGAATGGAGTTCAGGCTACACAATGGGGGCTGGGATTAACAGTTAAGTGGTGGTAACTGCAACAACAGTACGTTTAACCGCGGAGCGATGGAAGTCATTCATAAAAGATATGATAGCGAAAGATGGGCCTGTATTTGAAAATTGAGCACCAAAACGGCATGACATCGGATAAGAGGTCTTTGTTGGATTCAATTCGAGGTGGTGTCAGATGATGAAGACGTGAAGATAGTGGCGTTTTCACTCCAGATCCGATAGTTTTGTTTATCGATGTGGCCATTAAAGCAAAAGTGAACATCGTAGCTTTGCAAGGAGCGCACGGAAAGCGTCGAGAGACCATGATTTTCGAAGTAAATTCGCACAATTTAAAAGCATTGTCTCTTCATGGAGAAACGAAAGAATGCTCTGCAAACAAATCAACGCGCAATTGTCAAAATTGTTGTCACTATGAACAGTGCTGCCAAGTTAAAATTCAAACCTCTAATAAAAACATCCTCCATATGCGAGAAAGCTGAGGTCAACAAGCGTTATCTTCTCATGGTAAAATGGCAGAGCATACTGTAAGCAAATGGACTCTCCATTGTCAATTGTCAGTTCGAACAGTGCTGCCAAGTTCAATCAAACAATCAAACCTAATAGAAAAACAACCTTCATTTGAACGAAAGCTGAGGTCAACAAGGGTTGTCTTTTCAAGATAAAATGATAGAGCATGCTGTTAACAAATCAACTCCCAGTTGTTGTATTTGATGCCACTACGAACAGTGCTGCCAAGTTGAAATTCAAACCTCTAATAAAAATACCCTTCATATGCACAAAAGCTGAGGTCAACAAGGATTGTCTTTTCAAGATAAAATGACATAGCATGCTGTTAACAAATCAACTCTCAATTGTCGTACAAACAGTGCTGCTAAGTTAAAAATCAAGTCTCTGAAAAAATACCCTTTATATGCACTAAAATTGAAGTCAACAAGCGCTATCTCACATCAACTCCCAATTGTCGTATTTTCTATCACTACGAACAGTGCTGCCAAGTTGAAAATCAAACATTTAGAAAAAAAACACCCTTTATATGCAGAAAATCTTTGTTGTCGTTGTCTTTTCATGGTAAAATGGCGCAGCATGCAAATTAACTCTCAATTGCCAAATTTGCTATCAGTACGAACAGTGCTGCCAAGTTCAACATCAAAACCCTAAGGAAATCATTAGTCATATCCGCGAAAGTTTAGGTCAACACGCGTTGCCTTTTCATGGTAAAATGATAGAGTATATCGTGATTACATAATCTCTGGATTGTTAACCTTGTGACAATGGACAGTGCTGCCAAGTTGAAATTAAAACCTCATAGAAAAACATTCTTCATATGCACAAAATTTGAGGTCAACAAGCGTTATCTTCTCATGTTAAAATGACAGAGCATACTATTGCTGTTACTGCAAATAGTGCTGCCAAGTTAAAAATTAAACCTCTAAGAAAAACACCCATTATATATACAAAAGCTGGGGACAACTATCTCGTCATTATTCTGCAAAAAAGGATCAATGCGCTCGCATTTATCAAAGTACTGAACGCAGTTGAAGCACTTGACATACGAGTAAGTGATGCCTCCTCCAAAGCACTTGACACAAGTGATGCATCTACCTTCAGCAACAGCAGAAACCTTCTAGCACACGTCACAAACATCTGGAGGAAATTTGACTTCAACGATGGCACTCCCAATGAGACCGTGTCATTGGATCCAAATAAAGAAGGAAATAAGAAGTAAGAGCAGCTTTCCACTCAATGGTTGACACTGTCTTTGGCAACTTGGCTACACAAAGTTTCAAATGGCCTGAAGAATTTTATCGAACCACAAAATATGGAATATCATCAAAGCAATATCCTTGTCCTTTCGAGAGACCCTTGATTGAAACTCCGCTCGAAAGGCATTTTCGTCCTTCCTGATTGAAACAATTTATTTACAGAACTTCCCAGACAACCTACGCTGCCTGTCAACATCCATCCACACACACTGGCACCCGCTCAAATATCACTGCACCTAAAACCAATTAAAAGCGAACATTTTCACATCAAAGGACGTAACTATGGAAAATCTTGTGGTACCCACCTAAATAAGTGCTGTTTGTCAGAACCCAAAATATCTTTAATGGATCCACCATAACTCCTTTGAGGATATGCTGCACAGCTAGTCAGCAGCAATACCAAAGGTATGCAATTAATTTGCAGATGTTGATGTTGACATGCTTACGAAAATGTCGCTTCTCCTGATGGTGATGATGGTGTCCTTGCTGTCGACGCGGGATACTCCTTGAATGTTGATGATGCTCCTGTTGCTGCTGCTGCTGCTGCTGGCGGTGTTGCTGGTGTTTCTTCTGCTCGATTAGGATCTCTGTATTCGTTGGGTGGTTGCGTTGCAGAGTTTTACACAAAACGACTTTATTAAAGTTTTTCATAGTAAAGATGACAGCTTCTCACGTCTTCGACATAAAAACCATTCAAAATGGCGTGCCCCACAAGCACAGGTTCTGCACTATGCTCTGCTGATGGCGCACTCGTGTCGATGATATTCAATTAGTGTGAACTTCAAGATGGGCTGACGTCTGCGCGAGGGATGTGAGTTATGCGAGTGAGAGGTTGAAATGATTTTAATTTAGTTACGTTGCAAGTCAGTTGCAGGAAGAATCCCCTTAAGTCTACAGCCAGCAGAGGGAGAATGTGTAGGGTGTAGGAATTTATGACATGCACTTCTGGTTGACTGCAGCTGAAGGGATTTACCCGTAACACTCTTACAGGTACGTAGGTTGCACTTAATCTTGAGATTTATGAATTAATTTTGAGATTACTCCTGAAACTCATTTGTCTTCGCTTGGAACTGAGGATTGACGACGCATTCTTCATTTGTTATTCGCAAGAACGAATGCCAAATGTGAAGTAAAATAAAGTATGTATAGAAACCCAAACGTTCGGAGTCGTAAGCTAAAGTATGCAAGTGTGACTTAATAGAATGGGTTTTAATTAGATTAGTTGGGATTCAATTAAGGCTCTGATTTCCTTCGAGGTGTCTAAAAGGTTGTGCACTGGTGTGATTGTGAAAGAGAGAATTAATCGTTTGACTGCTAACAAGTTAGAGAATTTATAAATTTATGTCTTCACTAGAGTTGTGAAATAGTGATTTAGTAACAATAGGCCTGGCGGGGCGTTGGCGTGGTGGGTATGTGCGTCGATTCCTACGTACAAGGCTTTCAATTGCTATCATTCATACTGAATCTTCAAGACATTCCTCAAGCGACTCCAGTATATCAAGTATCTCTGACTCCAAAGACTTTAAAACACACCCTCAATTTAAGAACAGAATCCCATTAAAAATTCAAAAGAATCATCTAGCAACCAGCAAATTGATCTCTAAATGGCGTCGGTCCCACAACAATGAATTATCCCTTAAACACGCGTTAAAAAGTTGGTGATCATTTAGAAACCCCAACAGATTTACGAATCAAGCCGCACAAATCGGAAATCCCCCAGCAGTGATTCATCATTGTAATGATATGAGATAACCTTCAAACTTTGAACACTCAAGCACGGACAATGAACGAGAAAGGCGACTTTTAAGGGCGATCTATGTTCATTTCAAATGCCATGCCATGCCATTACGTCCCGTCAACCGACTCGTAATGTATTCCAGAAGTTTTACACAAAAGATTTATATTCCCGCATCGTTGCGATTAGAATTGCCTCGCTCAGACACTATCAGACACTATCGCATCGTGACAGGACTACGCTAGCGTCGCAAATCAGATTCAAAACTTTTTCTCATAAAACATAATTTATTCACGAATCACATAAAAAACACGGAACCAAAAGGGAAACACCCGACCGTCATCATCATCCCTGCTCCCAATGACCTCTCGTAAACAAATAAATTTCCAACAGGCAAGGCAGCGTATCCCGGCTCCGGAACGAGCAGAAACGACTGAACGGGAGTGAATGTGAGTATCTCAAATGAATCTGCAATGTGTCTGTAGATGGATCGGCGAAGGCGAAGCGGTTCAATCAGATAGGCTGGGGTAGTGTCTCAGGGCAACCCAACTTGTTTCAATAAACCGCAAATTTTGTAATTACTCGTCTCGAGGCAGGGGATTATTTTAATCTCCCGTCTAATTCCGATACTCAAACGCGTGGCGGTAGCGAATCCGAGAAACGCAAAAAACGAGGAAAACTAAAACAGCCAAAGGACTCGTCGGGCGAGTAGACGAAGTGGATGAAACAGATCCCGGCAGCCCGAAGGAGATTTCATTGGTTATTTATGCAAATGCGCCACACACGCGCATCGTCCCTCCCCGTCATCAATCGAGCGCTACTGAAGGCGTCCCGTGACTATCATTTTTGAGTACAGATTAACGACAGGAGTAGATGATATCACTCATGTTGTTGCGATTAATATGGCGAATCAATTAATTACTCCCCCGTGCGATTTATTATTTTTATGCAAATCAAAGTGGGAAACAGATTTCCCCCAAGAGCCCAGCGGTGGGCGTGGTAATTAATTATAATTTTTGTATCCATTTGCATGTTAATCGTAGCGAATTAATTGCAGAGGCACACTAACGCGCCGGGAATTCTAAGAGATCTAATTAGCGCAGACAGAACGTCGTCATGGGTGTGGATTGGATTTGCTTGGTGGGTTGTGAACGAATCGGCGTTTCTTTGTTGTCGACGCCGTTGCCTGCTCAATCACATTGTCATTTGGTAACCATATTTGTATGTCAGACGCCGAGTGTATTTCGTTTTGATTGCGGATAACTCCCGCTGCGATAGTTCGCAACTACGTACTCCCAACCCCCTGTGGGGCACCTCAGAGTGGAGGGTAGCAAATCGACTGGAGCGTCATTAATGAAGTCATAATTTATTAGTCGGCCAATGGACAATGGAAATCTAATTTTAATTGCGGCTCTCTCGCACTCTGGTCACCCTGCGAGTGGAGAGGGCTGGTGACAAGTGTAATTAATGTTCTAGTTGAGGAATGATATCGCAAGGATATCCCCTGCACATCGATCCTCACACAAAAAATGTAAGTGGAGAGAAGATGGATGGGAAGGGGTGCGAACGTGTCTTGCATTTGTTAGGAACTGCCACCCCCTGTTGTGTGTGGAAGATATTATAATTGATGACTTTGTCACTTGGTTTATAGATGACACTTGATATTCTATGAGCTTCTTGGGAAATCAGTGAGAAAATGTCGAAGGATTCAAGACTTGTGGGTGTGTGTGACATGGAATTCGGTCGTGCTTGAGAAAATCGATCAGGTCGTCGAGGGGACGACGGCAGATACATTGTTCAAACCAGAAATCAAAGATGTCAGCTTCTGAATTGTGGGTTTTGGTTTTGTGGAAAATGTATCCTTTGTGTCATTCACAGAAGCAGGTGCTTAAAAGCGAACAAAAGTCTTAGCTGGTCAGGTTGAGGTTAAGGTTGAGGTTGATAAAGCACTTTGAGTCATTGTGGATAAGTACTTGTTTGCAAGAAGATCAATCGGAAATCCATCCGATTCATTGGATGGTGCAAATTTAAATCTAATTTTGATGACCACAATTCAATTGTGTCAGACTGTAGATTTGAATGGAATTCAATCTGGGGTGAGATTTCGTTCTTAAGTTGCCACACACACTTTGCGGCAAATCTGGGACATGATCCGGGAGTTTCAAGTCGATGGCCACCACCTGTTCATCGATTCTATAGCCGCGAATGTGCATTAACTGGTTTTTGACATCCCTTCAAAACTCGTCCGTCTTTGCAGATTGACGATGAAGAATGCTCCGTCAAGGTTGATAGACTTAGCCGAGATTTGACGCTATAAACAGCGGTAACAAGATTCATCTTAACTCAAGGATCAACAGTCTGGTGGCAAGCACTGGAGAAGAAGTACCTTCTTTCAAGCTTGAAGAAGGTCCAAAGATCGGCTTGCTTAGGTCACTGGTGCTCTGAGGACAACACCGACAACGGCGCTCAAGGTCCTACCGTATCTTACGCCACTTGACATCTTCTGCAGAGCGCAGTGAGACTCAGGGAAGTAAGGATGTGGGTAGAGAGACCATATAGGCACACGTACATCCTCTCAAATTGGACACCAACACAGAGGTACTTAATGTTGGGCTTTCTGCCACCAACCCTGACCACCACAAGGAAGTTCTCTGCCTGAATTCTGGACAGAAGAGGTTGGACAAAGTCATCAAGAGTCATCAAGAGATCTTCCTATGGCTCGAAAACAGGTGCAGAAACAGGGGCAGGGGTCTTCTGCTAACCCTTCGAAAGATCCATGAACCTAAGCGATAAATGTAGCGTTTTCCAAGCGTAGGTGGCACTTACGCTCCGACTTAATTTGACGGAAAAGTGGTTACTATACAGCCTTTCTTTTTGTTGTTGCTGCCAAATCACTTATCGGAAGTAATTAGTTTGAATTTTTTTGGTTTTCGGCGACACTATCTGAGGCTGTTAACGATTTTTATTTTTCCCTCTCATTTCATTAATTTCTTTGCTTTTTATACATAGAACGAACCTTAAAGGGTGCCGAATACATTTGGCCAAGGCAGTATACTCCGACAGCCAAGCGGCAATAAAAGCCACAGCTCCGGATATTATAAAGTCGAAAATAGTCAAGCTTTGTAGACAAATTGTCAACGAAATCTCCAGTGCAAGCACGGTGACACTCTGTTGGGTACCGGGACACACAGGAGTCCAAGGAAACGAGATTGCGGACGTGCAAGCAAAGGAAGGGTCAGAAATGGGCAAATCTCCACCACTACCTTTTATCTGCACGCCGTTAAAATTCCTAAAGAAAGAAATGGAGGACGAAGCCGAAAAGTACCCAAATGAGCGATGGCTGAAACTGGACATTGAATCGACGACGAGAACCCTATGGCCGCTGCTGAACAGGATTAAATCATTATTAGCATAAGTCGCAAGGATATTTGATTGCTGGTGAGAGTCCTCACCAGACATTGTCCGATAAGCACCCATGCCAGGAGGCTAGGTATCCCCCACAGCGACTATTGTAGAATTTGCAGGGACGACGAAGAAAAAGAGTCCGCCTGCCACCTGCTCTGCGATTGTCCTGCTCTACGGGGAAGGAAACTACTAATCAGTAACTTCTTCGACGAGCTGGAGGAACTGAGGCGCCTCCTGAGATACATACAACAATCTGGGTGGTTCAAATCAGCAGTGGTAATGAATGTCTCTCGGGATATATCCCATACCCAGGGCACAATGGATAGGGATGCAAAGTATCTATATAGGGATGTTCATAAACATCGATGTTGACATCGATGTTTTGCTAACCGATACATCGACGGCAAAATTGTCAAACACCGACATCGTTCATTCATTTCGTTAAACATTCCCAAAATGTGTTATATATAAAATGTGCTTGTATTCTTGTAATAATAATGGGGTGTAAAAGAGCTAGAGGTGCGCAATACAATGTAACTTTTTGCATATCTTAGCCTCTCCCTTTTTAATATCCTACTCCGAACCTCCAAGTGGTTTACTTCTCCTATGGAACTGTGGGCTAATCGGAGAGGGCTCATGTTTCGTCATGTATTGGCTGGATGCGTAAGCATGGCAGACCTTGTGTCAACAGCCAAACTAGCGCCTGTTCACCAACGGGGTGCGGCTGGGAACGGGTGTCGGTCTTTGAGCAAACGACTCGCTATATAAACGTGCATGAAGGGCCCGCTCGAGAACCCAAATCCCGAATCGTAGAATCCTCCAACGTTACTTTGGGTTTTTCGTTGGCCCGATAAGCCACAAAGTAAAAATTCAATCATCAACGAAACGGAAGACGGAGAAGGTTTTTGGGTTTGAAACTGGTACGACTAGTGTTATGCACTCAGCACTTCAAAATGTCACGCAATCGACAGTCAGCAAAACAACAGGAAAGCGCACCAGACATTAGGTCAGCAAAATCAATGTAAAACATTTTTTCATTTTCATTCCCACATTTCATATGATTGATCAGCAATAAAGAATGCATAAATTAAGGTAGCGATAAGAAATTGAGTGAAGTTGGATTTTGGAAGCAACATTGTGAAGTTCTGTAACATTGTGAAGTTCTCAAATAAAATTGTTTTTACTCTTTTGAAGTTCTCAAATAAAATTGTTTTTTTTTACTCTTTTAAATATTCGTGAATATTGATTTGATAATATCATTCACCATTTCACCATCTTCATCATTGGCATAATTCATCATCATCCTCAAATCTCTGACGGAAAAGCCAGAAGTCGAGAACCCGACAACAAAACACTGGCCCGACGAGGGACTTTGAACTCCTTTACTTTTTTTTATTGTGCGTTCCTGAATAAGGCGTAACACAATTTCTGGTGGCAGCGGTGGGATTCATCAAAGTCGCAAGAGGATCATCCCATTCCAAGATGAAAATATTTTTATTGTAAGTAACTTATTTTCTTTTTGTGAAGTAATTGTTTCATATTCAAACGCGTGTTTAAGAAATAAGTGAAAGTAAAAATAAGTATACATGTTCTCAAGGTTTCGCGATACAAACCAAAACGGGTCTAATAGCGAAGAATTTTTAGAAGATAGCTTAGATACCGATTCGGAAGTAGAATATCATACAGAGAATAATTTAGGGAATAATTTTAGAGAACAATCAGACAGAATGTCAGAAGTTCCAATCAATGTATTGATTTCATTCATTCCAACTTTCAGTGGCACCAGTGATGAAGTATTTAGCTTCATCGATTCGTGCAATGATGCCATCGAACTGGCATCAGATGCACAGAAAAACATCCTATTTCGGTACATTAAGACCAAAATTAAGGGTAATGCCACATCTATCCTTATGAATAAGGATATTCCCAATTGGGACACCCTCAAACGGGAACTAACGGAAGTATTCCGTGAACCACACAGCGCTCTTCAGTTACATAGAGAGCTCATCTCTATAAGACAAGCTAAAGATGAAACGGTAGTACACTATTTGCAAAGAGTGGAAACCCTTCAAAGACGGCTTTTGCAAAGTAAACTGTCATCCGTTAAATCGGAACATAAAGCAGGCCAGATAGAGTATATTCAGAATGAGACTCTGACAATTTTCATAAACGGACTACGCGAAAGGTTGTCCTCTTACGTGATCACACAGCGTCCGAAAACTCTAACGGAAGCTAGCAAATTTGCATGTGAAGAGGAACAACGCATCAATCTATTTCGAACAAATATTCAAAAGGATTATACTTCGAAAAACTTGGCAAAAATAAATTACCAGGAAAGGCTGTGCTATAATTGCGGTAAGCCTGGCCATATCGCAAAATTTTGCAGATTGCCAAGGAAGAATGATCCTAATATGACTAAACAAGGAAATGAAAATAACGCTAGTCCCAGTTCATCAAATCACAAATCGTTTAAGAAACCAAATTTTCAATAGGCTGTATGAGGAATGAGGCATCTATACAGCTAAAAGCCTTGAATACTTTCGAAAGTCCTCATATATTTATTAAAATCAACGGAGATTTAAAGAAGATGATATTAGACACCGGCGCGGAGGTGTCTCTTATCAAAGCGCATTGTGTGTATGAAGAAGATGTAGTAGAAGAGAAAAAAATTAAGTTTAGTGGAATAGGGGGAAAAAAATGCGAAAGTTTAGGGCAAATTGAAACAAATATCGAATTCGTTCCCCAAGTTGGAAAATCGATACCTACAAACATTTGCTTCCAAGTTATTGAAAATAATTTGTTACCTAATTATGATGGGTTAATAGGAAACCACTTCCTGAGAGAAGGTGGATTTTCTATTAATTTTGAGAAGAATATAATCAGCGGAAGACTCGGTGTGATACCATTGAGATATAATAGTGAAGAGTCTATTGTAAAGGAAAGATCTGAAGTGTTTAGAACTGTAAAAGTCGATAAGACTTTAAATAAGGAAATTGTGATTCCACAACAGGAAATTACCGGTGGAGTCATAATACCAAATTGCATTACGCATAATAATAATGGCAACTGTATAGTTTCAGTAGTAAACACAACAGATAAGCCATTTGATATAAAAGATATTCAAGTGAAAGGAAGTAATCTTACCGATTATAACATTTTAAAGAATAGATCGCGAATCGTATCGGGTAATATACGAACAGAGCATTTGACGAAGGAAGAAAAAGAAAGTTTAATAGATATCGTGAAGAATTATAGTGACATTTTTAGCATTGAAAATGAGAAACTGTCTAAAACAGGGGTCATCAAACATAAAATTCGGACACAGAAAGATGCTGCACCCATCTTCACGAAGACTTATAGGTATCCTAAGGTCCACGACGAAGAAGTTCGCAAGCAAATCAGTAAACTAAAAGAAGACGGGATTATCCGAAACAGCTGCTCACCTTGGAGCTCTCCGCTATGGATAGTTCCCAAGAAGTCCGATGCTAGCAAAAAGAAGAAGTGGCGAATGGTAATTGATTACCGCAAGTTAAACGAAATAACAATAGCGGACAATTATCCATTGCCCAACATAAACGAGATACTCGATCAGTTGGGGAAAGCGAAATATTTCTCCACATTGGACTTAACGTCCGGCTTTCATCAAATCCCAGTTGAAGAGGAGGATATTGAAAAAACAGCATTTAGTACTCCCTATGGTCATTTTGAATACACCAGAATGCCATTCGGACTAAGAAATGCACCCGCCTGCTTCCAAAGACTAATGAATACGGTCCTATCAGGCTTACAGGGGATAAGATGTTTCGTTTATTTAGATGATATCGTCATTTTTGGGCAAAATCTAAAAGAACATAATGAAAAATTGATCGAAGTGTTCGAGCAACTTCGTAAGGCAAATCTGAAATTACAGCCCGATAAATGTGAATTCTTACGAAAGGAGGTATCTTATTTGGGACATGTAATTACAGATGAGGGTGTTAAACCCGATCCGTCAAAAATCGAAAGTATCAATCAAATGGAATCACCCAAAAACGTCAAGGGTATACGATCATTTCTTGGAATGATCGGCTATTACAGAAAATTCATTAAGAATTTTAGCCAAGTTGCAGAACCATTAAACAGATTATTGAAGAAAGATGTCGAATTTGTTTGGAGTAGTGATCAGCAGGTAGCCTTTGATAAGCTTAAGAGCTTAATTACTACTTACCCAGTATTGCAATATCCAGATTTCAATAAGGAATTCATCATAACAACTGATGCTTCAAATCGTGGAATCGGCGCGGTACTCAGTCAAGACCATATGGGCAAAGATTTACCAATTCACTTTGCCAGCCGCACATTAAATAAAGCCGAAATCAATTATAGTACGACCGAAAAAGAATGTTTGGCCATTGTATGGGCAACCAAACAATTCCGGCCATATATTTACGGAAGGAAGTTCATTATCCAGACAGACCACAGACCGTTAACGTGGCTATTTAAGGTCAAAGATCCAGGAAGTCGACTTGTCAGATGGCGACTCAAGCTTGAAGAGTATGACTACGTCATCACATACAAGAAAGGTAAAGACAACGTCGTAGCTGATGAACTCAGCAGGAATGTGAGGATCACAGAAAAAGAGAGAGAAGAAACTTGGAATGACCTTTTAGAGTTAATGGAAGATGAAGGATTTGCAATAAATAATGATGTCAATACCGAAAGTGAAAATACTGGAAATCGACCAAACGAAAACATAGAAAATCGACCAAACGAAAACATTGAAAGTCAACTAGACGAAAACACTGAAGATAGACTGGAAGAAGATCAGCCAGACAATATATCTGAAACCAGTGATGATTCGATAGTTAGTCCAAGTAAGGAAGAATCAAAGCAGAAAGAAGAAGTAAATGATCCAGATAGAAGAATGGCTATCATCAAAGAATATCATGAAGGCTTATTGGGAGGTCATACGGGACAAAAAGCAACGTATGCAAAGGTAAGAAAAAAATTTAAGTGGAAAGGCATGCAGAAACAAATAGAGAATTTCGTTAGGAATTGTCCCCAGTGTCAAACCGAAAAAGTAAACCGAGCACCGACCAGAAACCCTATGAAGATTGTGACTTCATCAGAAAGAGCTTTAGAAAAGATAATGATTGATATAGTAGGTCCTTTTGAAGAAACAAATGAAGGTTTTAAGTTTGGTTTAACCATTCAAGACGATTTATCCAAATTTATTAAATTTATACCACTAAAGTCCAAGGATATGCAAACTGTATCATGTGCTTTGATGGAAGAATGGATACTAAACTTCGGGATGCCAAAAATCATTTTGTCTGATAATGGAGCAGAATTTTGCAACAGCCTGTTTGAAGAGTTATGTAAGCTCGTGGGGATAAAACACATTACGACTAGTGTAGCTTACCCACAAGCTAATGGAAGTGTGGAAAGAGCACACTGTAGACTTTTAGAATATATAAAAGCAACAGGTCGAGAATTGCATCAACTGAAGGATTGGCATAAGCGAATGCCATATGCAGGATTTTGCTATAATGGCACAATTCACAATACAACGGGGTATACTCCCTACGAATTAGTATTCGGATTTGAGGTAAATAAACCCAGTAGTGTAGATCCATATAATGAAAAATCAATGTTTGATTATATGGATGAAATAAGAGCGAATCAGTTGGAAAAACAAGAAAAGGCAAAGATAAATACCAAAGCAAGCAGAGAGAAATCGAAGATCAGATATGACAAGCGGTTAGGAAAACCCATAGAGTACAGAGTTGGTCAACAAGTGTTAATTAAAAATGACAGAAAAGGTAAATTACATAGTCTATATAAAGGTCCATTTAAAGTTCTGGAAGTTAATGAAAATAATTTAGTAATACAATTAAATAATAAACGACAAAAATTCAACAAGTCTCATTGTAAACCATATATTTCAGGGTCTTGTTCTTCACACAGATCACCGCCGAGGTAAACGTGAAAATAAGTGAATTAAAAAACAATACTGGCATATATTTTAACTATATTGGAGAAGCTAAGGAGATTAAAAGCAAAGTAACATTAATTGTAGAATTAGATATAAATGATCTTGAAGGTTCCAGCGCAAACATAAGAAGTCTAATTAATTCAATTGATAGTATCTGTTTAGAAGCACAAAAGGGTTGTAAAGATTTTCAAGAATCAGCTAGGAGGGAAATTGTAAAACTTGATCATAAAATAAGGGTTATTTTCGGAATTGTAGGAAGATCATATAGACCAAAACGCGGCTTAATTAATATGATAGGTTCAGGATTTAAAGTTCTTTTCGGCGTCATGGACAACGACGACGCGGAATATTATTACAAAGCAGTTAAAACAAATAATGAAAATGAACAACGAATTAAAAAAGGAATGGATGAAAATATTAAAGTATTAGGACACCTCAATAGACAAGTTTTGGAAAGTGTTAAAAATACTAATGTCACCCTTAATAAAATAAACGAAATAATTACTGAAATTAACAAAGTTCAAGATATAGAAAGAAATGTTAATCGAAGTCTTTTAATTACATCCTATTTTGAAGAAATATCAAGAAAAATTAACCATAAATTACTTCTTCTAGAAATGGAAGTAGAACAAATAGTAGATAGTCTTTTGTTTATTCAAGCAGGTATTTTACATCCTCGTGTCATTGAACCAGCTGAGTTACTTGATCAGCTGCGATCGTTACAAAGTAATAATATATTTCCCCTAGAACCGACTATGGAAAACTACGCCGAAATCTTGAGAACTCTAGAAATTAAAGCATTTACGAAAAATTCGAAAATTGTTGTGATTATTCAAATTCCTTCTGTAGCAAGAAACACGTTTGAAATATACGAAACAATCGCTGTGCCTAGAATAATTGAAAATGGAATTGTAATCTTAGATTTAAGTAATAAAGTGTTAATGATTAATAAAAACAAAGAAGATTTTAGTTTAAAACAAAATTTAGATGATTGTAACTTTCATAAAAATATATATCTTTGTAAATCTCAACCTTTAAGGAGTTCCATAAGTAATGATTATTGTGAATTAAACCTGTTTATGAGGAATAAAGCTGAAAATTGTAAAATTAAAGTAATAAATTCGCATGTTGAGATATTCCATAAGTTAAAAGATAATTCATATTTGTATGCTATAACAGATGAAACTATGTATAAATGCAAATGTAAGAATGAATCAAACGAAGGTAAACTTATTGGTACCGGAATAATTAGCATTAACGGCGATTGCACTCTGGAGACGTATGACATCATGATACAGACAACCATCCCTGGACCAAATGTGGAATTAAAGGACAAACATTCTTATGGCGAACTTGAAGAGTGTTGCATAAATGCAAAGCTTCGTGAAATCAATATCAAGCAAGAGCCTTTATCCAAAATAACAGCGAAAGACGTGCATGAGCTGCAAGATCTATCCACAGAAATCCAAAATCAAAAGAATTTCTGGGCGAAAGCATTAGATAAGATACCTGAAAGATCACAAGGTGTTCTAATGTCTATAATCGGCATTTTCACCATACTGACAATTGGTTTTACCATATGGAAAATAAGCTGTGGATCAGGAAGAACGACAATCACACTCTTCAACAAATGTTTCAACAGGAAAAGCAGAATAAGACCAGAGGTAACGTTGAGCGTGACTTCAACACCAACACAATCAATAGAATCCATCGAGATGAATTCACCGAAGTCTAATCTAAGAATTAAGTATCCTTAGATATGACTAAAAGGGGGGACGTGTTATGCACTCAGCACTTCAAAATGTCACGCAATCGACAGTCAGCAAAACAACAGGAAAGCGCACCAGACATTAGGTCAGCAAAATCAATGTAAAACATTTTTTCATTTTCATTCCCACATTTCATATGATTGATCAGCAATAAAGAATGCATAAATTAAGGTAGCGATAAGAAATTGAGTGAAGTTGGATTTTGGAAGCAACATTGTGAAGTTCTGTAACATTGTGAAGTTCTCAAATAAAATTGTTTTTACTCTTTTGAAGTTCTCAAATAAAATTGTTTTTTTTTACTCTTTTAAATATTCGTGAATATTGATTTGATAATATCATTCACCATTTCACCATCTTCATCATTGGCATAATTCATCATCATCCTCAAATCTCTGACGGAAAAGCCAGAAGTCGAGAACCCGACAACAAAACACTGGCCCGACGAGGGACTTTGAACTCCTTTACTTTTTTTTATTGTGCGTTCCTGAATAAGGCGTAACACTAGTATGTTTTGTTGTTTAGGTATAGTACATCGTAAATATAGCCAACAATTCGTGTGATGTAGAATATAAATAAAACATCGGAAAAACATCGATGTATCGTTGTTGATACCGATGTTTTTTTAACATCGATGTTCGTTCTGGAACTATCGATGTTTCAAACATCGATGTTTTTAAGAACGATGTTGCATCCCTAACAATGGACCCAAACTGTTACTCAAAGTGAGCAGCGACATTAGTCGCAAGGGCGCCGTTCAACCTACCTATCTACCTTGATGTCAAAAAAGAGTTTAGACAAATCGACGCACTGTCATTCGATTTTTTAAATATTTCCTTGAGAAGATCGTGCTCAACTCAAACGTCAACACCAGGGGAAGTGACTTCCACAAATATGTACAAATGCTCATTAATGCCGACGACATTGACATCATCGGGAGGACACAAAAGGCTGTCAGTAAGGCTTTTCTGAGCATCGAAAAGGAAGCGGCTAAGATGGGTCTTGCGGTAAATGAGGGTAAGGCAAAGTATATGCTGTTTAAGAGAAAGGTCTATCACCACCGACGTCTTGGACAAAACGTCAATACAGGCATTGTCAGCTTTGAGATGGTGAGCACTCTGCCTACCTATGCTCCTAAGGAAACTCAAGCAATGGCACCAATGCGGAGATGAAACGAAGAATTACTCTAGCCAATCACTTGTCTTTGGGCTTAGAAAGCAATCGAGGAACAAAGTCCTCTCTCGAAGAACCAAGATATCTCTATACAAGACCCAGCCCTGTTGTATGGTGCAGAGGCATGGACACTTACCAAAGCGGACCAGGGGATTGTTAGTTGCTTCGAGAGAAAGGTTATTCGGATTATCTTTGGTCCCGTATGCATTGATGGTTTTTGGAGAAAGGGAATGAACTACGAACTTTACGGGCTGTAAAGCGACATCGACATAGTCAAACGAGTCCGAGCCTGCTGCCTCAGATGGCTAGGTCTTGTTGAACAAATGGGCATGAAACGTACGGCCCGGAAAGTCATCCACTCCGAATCAGAGGTTCAACGCGCTAACGAAAGACCACGTCTCTAGTAGCGCACACAACTGGAGAAGGACCTCAATCTACTGAACATGCGTCGCTGGAAACAAACAGCATACGAACGTGCCGGATGGAGAGGAATGTTGACTGAGGTGTAGGTCCACCATGGTATGTAGCGTCAGCAGACGAAGATGGTTTAGTCGCGTGGGAAGAATGTCCCCATCTTCACGACTTCCGAGGCGTGCCTTGAATGCGATTCCGTCAAATAAGCGACGGCTTAATTGGAGGAGATGGTTGGACCAAGTCCAAAAACTCGGCTGATTGGGCTTGGGCATAGCTCCTGATGAGTTAGAGTCGATGGCGGAGGATCGAGTGGCCTGGAGATCTCTCATGCGTGCAATGCCCTCGCGACCCTTTTAGTGAAACATGCGGGCAACGGAAGATCTCGCGTACTTGCATTGCCTCCGCGAGCCCTTTAGTAGAATATCCGGGCGACGGAAATTGATGATGATGCTGATGAATACCCTACACATCGACAATTCAAAAGTGCAGTTGTTGGGCCTAAAACAATGCTTATAATTCAATGGCAGCTTTTCCAATGACGGGTCATTCGAAAAAAACAAAAAGACTCTAAAATTAGGTTCCCAGAAGTCTATGCGGCAAATAAAACCACTAGAAGTTCACTTCATTGAATTTAGCATATTCGACTAATTAAGTGTATCACACGCTCCAATAATTGAAGTACCCCCAACAAAGCAATTCCCCATGATCCTGTACTGTGTGATACGCACTAATTATGTTCGCCATAATCAAGTAGTTTCAACAGCACCTACCAATCACAACTAGAGCACTTCAAGCGAATAATGGAAACTACAAAAGCAAACTCATGGTGACAACTGCATCCGAATAAAGCTTTCAACACCACTTCATGTCTTCATTCTCTTTCCATGTCGACTTTGTCAACCGAGAGACAATGTTACATCAAAAGACACCGTCTAAGTGCGCAATTCATTGAGGGAAACAGCAAAACAAAACAGAAAAAAATCCAACACCAGAGAAAATGCCATCGCTCTCCTCTGGCTTTCATCATCCCCCCCATTGCGAACACCTCTGCTAATTTGTCCCATTGTACTTCACATCTCATCTCAAATTAGAGCGCAACGAAACTATTTGAACGTGCAGTCGACACCCAGGACTACACTCCATTGCGGATGCGAAAATTTACCGTGTGTTCTAAGTTTAGTTTTCCTTTTCCTTATTAATTCTTCTTTTCCACCGAGAGAACAATCCCATGAATACTCTATGCCGACCACCTACAATACGAGCACACATCCCTCAGTGGGAGTTTATTCAATTTGCCCACCCTCCAGACCGCCCAAGTCACACACTCCCAAGGATGTGCATTCCAAGTGCTGCAGCCTCTGCCGAGGGGGGAGAGTGGCGCTGGGAGGGGTCTAAAAATGGTTCTTTTGACGGCAGTTAATTGAAAAACTCATGCAGATGTGCACGCGAAAAAGGAGTGCCACTTGCACCAGAAAAACTGTAAGAATTCAGATCCACATGCCGCCGTGGTAAGAATGTGTCCTCCCTCCCCCAACCCATCCCAAGAGTACTTAAATTCACAAAATGCACTTTTAACAGTTCTAAAAGTGTGCAGCTTAGATGGAATGTTTTTTGGCATCAGCCGCCCGGCGGGGAAGGGCGGAGGAATCTCTTACCAAAAGGGACATTACTATCCAACAATTCTGCTGTACGTGTCGGTGGATAGATATACACTTTGCATCGTATGCCATCAACTTTACATTTGCCATGAATTTAGTTTTTCCTCTCGGTTTGTGCGGAACACACACTTTACATTTAAGGATAAAGCAACGTCGCTCGGTGCTTGTGTGTATTTTTGCGCGAACAGGAAGCTATTTGCAACAACCGAGGGAAGACAGTGCGACGACCGAGAACACCACCGGAAATAGACCAAATTGTTTTCAATTGTCTTCCTTGTTCTCGTTTCAGGACGAACGTATGGGGTTTTGTTTTCCCCCAAAAAAACAAGGACATGAGCATGAAGCTGGGAGAAGAAAAATAATTTCGCAAATTTCCACAAAATACCAGCTTTATGGGGGAGTGGGAGGACATTTAAATGTGTACCTATCGCTTGTTCGAATGGGGAGGGATGATACACAACATTTGGCCCCCAAGGCGGCGTCAGAGGCAAGTGGACCAAAATAAATTGAATTATTGTTAAGGGTCGAGTCATTGGCTGTTGTCGGATTTCTTTGCGCTCCACCCTTGGCTCCGTCTGCATCGTTCTGGCTCATTAATCAAATCTAAGGAAATTCAAATGGCGGTCCAGCGCCAGTCCTGGGAACGGGTGTGCGAGCTGAATTCCATCGAAATAAATAAAAACGAATGCAAAGCAAACAGGGAGGGGGGAGCGGGGTGTGGTGGAGCGGGGTGGAGCACCAGCCCCAGCAATGCCCGGGCCATGTCCTTGCGGGAGAGAATAAATGATTTATTTGCACAGAGCAACAGCAAATAACCATATGCAAGGGTTGGGGCTGTCGCCCCCCTTTCAGCCAGCCAGAGACACTGATGAAGGGGTGTGGGCAAAAAAGGATTTGTACGAGTGTAACCGAGAGTTATATTACTCCGTCTTAATGGGTCTAATGATTTATATTGATTCATACGACGTGGAAGGACATAAAACTGTGTACCGTGCACAGGGACGACGGACATACAGTTATTGCTTAGCTTAAACTAATGTTGACAATTTTCGATGATTGTGATGAAGTACCGACCGTAAGTGCAGTATTTTTTGTTTCGTCTGTTTTGCCTGCCCCCTTTTTTTTCAATTTGCTCCTGTTCCCCTGGGCTTTATATTGTTTTCGGCAAATGACCCATAAATATATTCGAATGGCTCCGTGCATATGTTCGTGTGCATGTGGTGGGCTTGAGGAGCAGTTCACTCGAAGGGATGATGTATGAATATGAAATGGGAAAGATTACACGTGGATGCCATGAAAAAAAGGCCGAGGATTACGGTGGATTATGTTCGCATCTTTGTGGACAAATGATGCGTGTCTCAATAGGGGAAGGTTCTTGCGAATGAGAGGTCTAAATGTTGACTGATCACGTACGGATACAGTTTATAAGGATTACCGAGGTAAGCCGAATAAGAGGACAGAAAGTAGGTCATATCTCGCCCACGGGGATGGTTCATCGTTGTTTAAATGCTGCCAAGGTTAAGGAGATTTGCTGACTAGCGGTTAGTCTGTGAATGGTATTGTTTTTGATTGTTGTTAGAAGGTGGGCGATTCTGGCACACGTCTCTGTCTTTTAGCTGACTCGAGAGGTCAACAAAGAGCATAGAACAGAGATTAATAGAAGACAAATATGAACAAGGACTACGCATTGTGGTGAATGCTTTCACTAGACATTGTGAAATAGGTATGCAATGCAGGCATTCCCCATAACCTTTACTGCAAAAGTTGCAAGGACAAAAAACAAAAAAATCTGTCCGCCACCTGCTCTGCGATTGTCGAGCTCTGAGAGAAACGAGACTGCAGCTACTAGGCTAACACTTCTTGACGGGCTGGAAAATCTGATCGAGATAAAAAAAACCTTCTGAGACTCATATTTAGATTAGGTTAGGTAGATGGGTGCCCTTGCTGACATGAAGAACATCTCAATGGCTCACTTAGATCTCCGGGAGGAGTTTGCTTAGCTCTATTTTCCCTAGATCATCAAGCATCCAGAAAAGAAGAAACTTCCTAGGGTTTCCTTCCTCCTAACGGCTAGTGCAGGACAATCATATTGTAGGTAACGAATAGATTATATTTCTTCTTCTCCTCTACAGCTTCTACAAAAGTCGTTATGGGGTGTTCCCCATGCTGCGTGATTTCCTACCGCGCAGTGCTCTGTCTCGACCCCAACGGCTATCCCTTCGACTTTTTTTTTTGAGACACTGCTCAGCACTCAGACTCAAAACTGGTCCATTGTACTGCCAGGTAGCAACCTACTCCAGTGCCGTTAGTTTGATCCCAACGGCAAATGGTGACTGGACGAGATTCGATTTCACTGGGATTCGAACCTGGGACCCCTCGAACTTGGGGCAGGCATTTAACCAACTGCGCCACCCAGTCGTAAATTCATATTTAACTCTAGGTGGTCTTAAGTCTCGAAGGGCATGCATTCAGGGTAAAGTTGTTGGTAGCTCCAAAGCTGGCGAGTTGTCAAATTGACATACAGGCTCCGCGTGGCGTCCTCTAGATAGCCTCTACAGCAACGGCTTAGAGGGTTGCCATCTATACATCTAAGCAGCGCCCCGCTTGTCCAGGAATTTAACTGATAACCTGGTCCTCCAGTTTCCGGAGGTTTCACGTGGGTTAACTTCCCCACCGTGATATTCTGGTAATGAACTGACTACAAGCCTCGGGCTTGGATGACTTTGTTGCTGACGAACATGGACAATGACTTTCAGTTCTGCACGTGGAATGTGAGGTCCCTTAACAGACCTCGTGCATTCGATGAACTTTCAAAGGCCTTACAAGTCTACACGGCAGGCGGTTGGAAAATTGTCTTACGGTAATAGCTTTTTTCACTTCATCTTTAAGGGCACAAAAGACCCCGACTGTTGGTCTAAGTGAATGCCTGTAGTCCTTATATTTACGAGTACCTTTCTAAGGGTTGTTAAACTTGCGGGTGAAGTGACCAACTTTGGCAATGATGCAAAAGCGAGCTCTTTTAAGCACATTTTTTCCTATAATTTCCCAGAATTCTGAGGTCAGTTTAGCAAATTTGTTCCGAATTTTATTGTAAAGCATCAAGGTTGTGGTTCTTTTTTTGGTGAACAATCTTTCCTTCAAGTACCCTCAGGAAAGAATATCAGCGAATTTCCTGAAAATTCGCGAGCCTATGATGGACCAGTGCCACTGTTCAACATCTAGGAAAACTCCGCCAGATTATAATGGCTAGAACAACAGATCTCCTCCGACTCCGAACGGCGATTTTGAGAAGCTATTTCTAGACTACTATACTCTTTGAGCATTGTCAGGGATTCGAAAGAGGTGGGGCCGTGAAAAAATTTTAGGAGTTTTTTGAGGGTTTTCGGTGCCCCAATATTTTTATGTATGTTTTTGTAGCGCTTCAGTCCGAGGTGGGCTTGGGCCTAGCTTTTACAGCAAGCATCTACAGCTCAGAACAGTAAAACTCAAGCAATGTAATTTGCCGTAATTTGACGACTCTGAGTCCGTGAGAAAATGCAATAGAGAACGGCCACGAAACCGATGGCGCACACAAGTGGAGAAGGACCTCAGCGTGCGTAATAGAAGACAGCTGGCTAAAGACCGCTGGTGGCTGGTAGACTGAGAGTCTAAGGCCCATGTCCATTTCGGATTGTCGAGCCATCAGAAGAAGAAGAAATTACAGTGAACTCTCTCATAATCGGACACTGACGGTACCAAGAAATTTGTCCGGTTATGAGGGGTGTCCGTCAGGAGAGAGTACATTAGAGAGTATTAACAATCATTCTCTATGACACTCAAATGTCACCGACAAGTCTTACTGAAACCGAAATGACGTCAAATAAACTGGGCAAGTGCGAGTTGAACTCGCACGGGGAAGTTTCCGTCGCATAATATTGATGATTTCTGAATATCAAACGACGTTTCCAAACTATTTCAGTTGAACTGATTGAATTGATATTTAGCATTTCTTAAAGCCTACACCGAGGTCTTCGAAATTGCGTTCTCAGATCTTCAAAATTCGCATGTCGAGGGTTGACCGTTTTTGACCAATATCTCGAAAACTATTAAGGCCAGAATGCTTGAAATTATTTTAAATGAAAGTACTCAATGAAGCCAAGTTTTTGTGATTTTTTAACACTTTGGCTTAAAAATAGCAGGGTAAGACGTATTAACAAAAACTTTGGAACTAAATTTCCAAAGTTCCAAACGGTGCATTGGATCAAAGACTGTTGAAGCAAACCTCTACCTCATTTCAAAAGTCGATTGATATATAACTCGATTGGGTGCGACAATGTTTCAAAATTAATGGCAACTTCACCTATACTGGAGCCACCCCCAAATGGCCCCACTTTTTAAATTTGGATGCATGGGCAATGACATCTAGACCTGAAGTACCTAATTCCACAATTTCATGCCGATATCTTTCTAAACTTCGAAGATAAAAAAGTGTGACAGACATGACGGACGGACGGACAAGAAAGGCAGTCGTGCAGAGGTTATTTATTATTATTTATTATTATTGCCGATTGGAGACACGGGCAGAGTTAGCAAACGTAAATCT
Organism: Myathropa florea; assembly: GCA_930367185.1. NCBI lineage: Eukaryota > Metazoa > Arthropoda > Insecta > Diptera > Syrphidae > Myathropa > Myathropa florea. The sequence continues at coordinate 123,618,389 of OV884002.1, read as the reverse complement.
TTGCCTTATCGTAGGTACTACACTCCAGTAAAAAATAATTCGAAGTTTCAATAAGAGCAGAGAACAAGTCAAAATGAAAAAATAAAGTGTAGAAGCCAGAGCAAAGTACTGAAAAACAAAGTTCATCTTCAAGAGTTACAAAATCACAAGAATTCCTACCTGAAACATGAGTTTGACTAAAAGCGACATATTTTGCCTCACTTGGGAAAATACCCCGATTCGGTCACGTGATATTGTGTAACAAGAACTTGAGAGCATCATCAATTACCAAGAACAACACGATGCGTTGAGAAATCCTTGGGGTACGTCGCATCTCCAAGGCATAGTGTCTGTTGATGAACAGCGTGGCCTGTAAGATATTTATTCAGCGACAAACGAATATGTCATTCAGCAATGGGAAATCCCCAAGCTAATCAGTCCAGCAACCAGAGGAACATGAGCATGTTTAATTTATAATTTTCATGGAAACATCCTCTTCAGGCTCTTCAGTCACTTGTTAAGAGCATCCCACTTGGTTTAAGCAGAGAGCAGTGTGCGCACCTTCCGCCGATATTACCCAAAATCTGGTGTGAAGAACTGCGAACTGATTCGAAAAACTTCTTATGTAATCCGTCAGAAAATTGAGAAAAGATCATCCCGCTGGAAAGATGAAGAAATCCCTACTTATACGACGAAACCTTCCTCCACTCAACATTCACATCCTACACCCTCCTTCCAGATCGCCCACTCAAAAACTCAAGATAAGTTACGTGACGGGGTTTGAAAGACCATCACCCAACCGCCTCCGCCGCATCGACTTCTTTTAGTGTACATATCCCAACCGCCAAAGGGAAAAGTTATAGCATTTCGAAACTCGCAAAGAAAATTTATTTTCGAAACAAATGAAATGAAATTTTCCTCATTTATTGAATTAATCTTTCCGTAAAGAGCGAATCTGTTGCAAAACTTTATGATTCGACGAACCAAGCGAAACCGAATTTTTTGCGTGTCTTCGGGGACTACAGCGAAACAAGGACTTTTCTCGAAATCTTCTTTTAATACCGCTCGTATATCTTGAATGAATTAATAGAAAAACAAAAAAGAACCCAACGGATACTAATTCTGCAAAAAAAAGCGAACGAATGAATCACTGAGACACAAACAGGAAAATGTCCTGTAAATGGAAAATGTTGCCTTTGTGTTTTATTTAATTTCCTTCGCACATCCTTGGTCACCTCTCTTCGCTGTGGATCTGTGTGGCCGTTCGCTGAAGGCAAAGTTCGTCGTCGGTCTTCCATTTTTTTTTTTTTTGTATCTTATTCGAGAAGTTTAGTTTCACCTCTGGACAATCAAATACAGTGGAATCTATTCCATTGTTTTGGCAAACATCGCCGGGGTTGAGGGATGTAAGGGCGATGGTAAAAATCAGGATAATGTTCTTTTTTATACCGAAACGTTCAGACAATAAAATAGAGACGATAGTTTGCTTTTGCACTGCCAACCACCCACCCTCGTCTATGCACGGTCGGCTAGGTCCTCCACTGCGGCCCATTCGTTAGTATTATGTCAGCAAATATTTGCCTTCAGCAAGGAGCATAACAATAAAAGCAAAAGGGAATATTTTCTGGCGGACCGTCGCGGAGCGAGGCAGCGCTGAACGAAAGAACGTCCCGGTCAGGCTACGCGATGTTTCTGCTTCCCGGGATGCCATATACATAGCTGACCTAAATAGTTTACCCTCTCTCCCCCACAGCCTTTGTCGTTTGTTGCACACTGCTCTCGGCGCTGGGATGGGACTAGGGAGTGGGGGGTTACATTGCAGCCGGAAGGATGCACTCGCTCTCCTCTTGGAATCGTCTCATTCAAATATTTCAATTATCTAGCCATTTAAATATGCGTGCATGACTGTACAAACGTATGCATGTGACCAGAAAGAGGGGCGGATGGGAAGTGTGCTTAAGAATTTGGTTTGTTTATTGTGCCGTGCGGTGGAACGTATGGGCCGCATTGAAATGCAGTGATGTATAATGCAATTGTTGGTGAACAAACGAAACGTTTTTGTTAAGGATTCGGGTGAAATATTTGCTCTCCCTCTCCATCTCCCCGACAACCAGCAGGAAACTTCAATTTTCCTTAAGAGTACTACAACTTTTCAACTCAACAATTGTGAATTGACTGGGGAATTGCTGAACATGTGAGCTGCTTGACCGAGAACTTACCAAGAAATCTGTTCCGTTCAGAGGGTGTTGTTTTTGAATTTGCCATATATGATGCAACTGAAAAATTCAACGAGTAAGCACCTCTTTTAAAACGTGTTGTAGATGAACGTCATGTGAATTGTTAAGATTGAAGTCACGTTCGAATTGGACCAGTGACCCAGAAGTGCTTTCTCGTGCGACAAACGGAAGAAGGAGAGCAGTGTAAATTATTTCAAAAACTGTGTGGACTATTCAATAGAACTTCTTAACTGAGTCAAAGGAGGGGATAACTGTTTTCGGCTGGGAAAAGTTAATTGAATTGAGAAGTCGTTTGCGGTCTGAATGAGGGCTGCTCTTAGACACCCATTCATCCGATAGTGTATAGAACTCGGTTTTTGATTAGTTTTTGTGAAAGTATGAAAGGAGGGATCAGATGAAAAATGTCAATACCACAGGGTTGACTTTAAATGATTTAAGAAATAATTCATTTTTATAAAGACTCGATATATATTGTGGTCCTATCTGCGAGCTAGGGCTTCTACAGCAACCTTTGCTTTTTGCAACCTGCTTTTTTACGAGCGGGGGGGAAATACAGATTTATGCTGACTCCGAGCGGCTTAGTTTGAGACGAAGGGAAGTGAGCGTTGTCTGTGACTGGAAAGAGGTGATTCTGGGGAAATGAGAGTGGGATCTTCAGTGTGGGAGACAACGGGAAAACCTGCTACGCCAAGGCGGTAGCATTCCCAAAGTGAGCGAACACAACAAAAGTTGAAATTAGTTTTTTGTAACATTCGCTTGGTCGAATTTTCACGTTCTCGTGACGTTTATGTTACGATGGTTTAAAACAGAAACAGATTTTACTTTGATGTTGTCAAGTCAGTATTTTAAAAACTAGACGACTTTACAACATGAGCTCCAATTGTTTGGTGCAGCGAAAAAAAGGGTCCAAAAAGGTAAATTTTTTGCATAAATAAAAAAGTTTGGGTTGAGATTCAAAAGATAACACTCATCAACGAATAGAGTGGTCGAACACAGCATGAAATTTATGTGTGAAAATGAAAATAGTTATCATTTTAAATCTTAGATATCTCAAAATATCAACATAAATCGATATTTTGAAATTTATCATATCTTAATGCTTACATTGATGTCTTAAAAACTGCGTTTTCAGATCTTCAAAATTTGCATGTCGATGATTGACCGTTTTTGGCCAATGCCTCCAAAACCATTAGGGCCAGAATGCTCGAAATGGTTTTAAATGAAAGTACTCAATGAAGCCAACTTTTTGTGATTTTTTTCAGATTTTTAAACACTTTGGCTTAGAAATGGCAGGGGGGATGCATTAAAAACACTTTGGAGCTCCATATTTTCCAAACGGTACTTGAGATAAAAAAGTCTTGAAAGAAACCTCTACCTCATTGCAAAAGATCTGTCGATTGATGTATATGCCGATGGGGTGCGATAATATTTCAAAATTAATGGCAACTTCACCTGTACTGGAGCGACCCTCAAATGACCCCACTTTTTAAATTTGGGTGCATGGGCAATGACATCTAGGCCTGAAGTACCTAATTCCAAAATTTCATGCCGATATCTTTATAAACTTCGGAGATAAAAAAGTGTGACAGACATGACGGACGGACGGAAGGACACACCGACATTATAAAGGTTCCGTTTTTGTAGACGGAACGTTAAAAAACCTCCGGAAAAACAAAAAAAGAAAAGTTGTCATCGTTCATCAAGTGATGTAACTCTGTCTTGGGGTAGTAACATTTTAAGTAAATTTATTAAATTAAGGGCGTAGAAAGAAGTATAGTTTTTGTATGGAAAATCCCCTCAAAAAACGCCAAAATAAATATGACGAAAAAATTCGAGTTAGAGGGAAATTTGACTTAGAGGGAGTGGACGTAGTTTCCTCATTGTCGGGTGTTGCACAAGAGGAAAATCTTGCCTGGCCAGGCACATGTCCCAGTCGTTTGTAAAAACCTGCTAAAAATAAATCTGGATCCCAACCTCAGCCAGGAGATTCATTTGTACCAGTAGCTAAAGAAATGATATACATCTTGCTGCAACAAAACTTTCGAAAAATTGTTTGATCCAATGGATGTGCATAGTTTTTATGACCTGATAAACTGATAAAGTATGGATCTGCTCTTGATTACAGAGGTAATAAAGATTTTGCTTGGTTTAGCCAAGGAAAAAATCACTTAATAAGACGGGCAGCCTTAAATGGATTAGGCTCAAAGCTGTGCAACATCTAACAGAACATGGTCAACTTAAAACCGATACCACATAATGTTGGCGTAGGGAAAAACTTAGCTCTGATCGATTTAATTTGCTGGAGCGACAACGTGCCCTAGGCTAACCCTTTTCCGACTCTCTGGACGTGATATCTAAAAAGACAATGACTTTCTGCAATTCCGTGCGGTGGTTTCGGTAGTGTCAACAAACAATTTTAGCAGCCTCATATCAGAACTGTGTCATAAAAACTGCAGGTAGTGCTAATTGGGTTCAATTTTGAGTCAAACCTGCACCTGCCAGGAATTTTCTCAAGATCACTTTATAATTATAAAATAATGGCGGCGCTACATTCCGAGGTGGACCTGGGCCTAGCTTCTCAGCAACCATTCATGTTGTGCGTACTATTGTTCTTTCACGACAGGAGGGGACCTACAATTTAATGCCGACTCCGAACGGCGAGATTGAGAAGCTTTTTCTAGACAGTTATAATCTTTGAGCATTGTCAGTGACTCGAAAGAGGTGGAGCCGTAAAAAATGTTTGGTGTTTTTTCGGGAATCGAACCGCCAACATCGAGCGTAGGAGTCGACGCACATCGCCACGGCGCGATCACTTTAGTTTTCATAATTTAAGATAACCGATGTCCCAACGACTGTATAGCACAAATTCGCAGATTTTGGCGTTAAGCTAGTCTTTCACAGAATCAAGCTTACTTATCTGACAGCCGCGTCCAGTTTAGGTCAGTTGGAATAAGTTAATGTAAGACCTCTTTAATCTGCTCGATACCTGTCCATCGTCTTTAAATCAAAATCCATTGATCGCACATTATCCTTGCAGTTAAGGATTGAAAACATTTCTTGGATGTCCCGAAGCGGGACGGTTTGCGTGGGAGAACCTCCACCTAGTACTTCATCCGGAGGAGGAATTGCATTCACCAACGATATGATAACTTAGGTGATTGTAAGTGAATACACTTTTCTTTGGTTACATATTCAAAGACTGCATTATGATTAAACTTCCTCTTGCACTTATTTGTTCGGCACAGTTTCAATGGATCACGACAACAACGATGCCCTGATATCGGCCATTGTCCTAGATGCACATTATGCTCCAGGACTGAAGTCTCTCTATTCATTCTTTCCTTATAAATTTGTTATCCCCTCAACTGGTCTCAGCTTAGTTGAACTTTTACCGTCTGGCAACAGATACTCACTCGTTCATAGAGTTGTTTGCATGAGCAGAACTTCAAGTTCCCCCCTTACTGTACTCGTACACAAAATTGACTGACGAGTTTTAAACAATCCTCTTTGAAGAAATCAATACCACCAAAGCGTTTCATTTCATCCCGTCCTGTCATGTCTTGCTTCTACCAAAAGCCAACATAACCTAGATCAATGTCGGGCCATCCAGCAAAGTTCCTAATTGGGTTTTCCTCTGTAAATTATGAAACTGCAACTATATTTGTTCAACATCAAAAACTTTCTAAATTTACTTTCAGAAGCTGGGTAGGTACGAGTATATCCCTACGCAGGATAATTTCACACAAAAAAGAAAACGACTCAAGGACGACCTCTAGCTACATGCAAATAATTGCTGTGCACACATAAGCGCGGGGGCAAGAGAGAGAAAAGAAAGAGTGTTTACAAAATTACTTGCAATGGCTTCCGCCCAACCAGGGGAGCCCGGGCGTGTTCCACAGTCTATGTGTGACCCCCAACGTCCTTTCATCGTCCTATGCATAGAAAGACAAATGTATGCGGCAGGCGATGAAGAAACAAGACTGAAACGGAGAGACAGCATGATGGAAAACTGTAATAAAACTCATATCAAAAAGAAAAGCGACTGACAAGTAGGAAACTTAATGGGACCGTTGGAAACGGGAAACGGTTGACAGAGTTTAGAGTTTCCGAAGGAGATTGGATTTTTCTTGCCTCTCACATTCCGCTGCGCAAAGGCAAGGCGGAAGGGCACACACACACCTCAAAGGAGCGTGGGTGATGACATTTTGATGTGTTTTATATTGTAGTACTTTTCGGTGATGGCACAACTGAACAAAACGAAGAGAAATTCTTGGCTTTTATTTCAATCGATTCGGTTTATTTATTCCTCACTAAACATTAATTTGTTCGATACATTTAATTTCCACACACCAGCATCGATTCCCCGGGGAGGGTGGGAAGGAGGTCGACCGCCGCCGTGCGCCACATTATCCTTGTTTACTTTACCAAGAGATACTGTTTGACGCCTCTTTTAGAATTTCGTGCGAGTATATTTCGCTTTTTATTGGCAATAAATTTGAAGATTCGGTAGCTCTTTACAATACACATGTGGCACGACGCCGAGCGTAATAAAAACGTGTTAGCCTCCGTGGTCTCGGAGGGTGGCGCCGATATGGGTTGGTAATTTATTTATAAAACATGATTTGATGATAGCTCTTCATATCTCTTTTGCTATTTTTTTTTTTCTTATCCTTCAGGAGTTTATGCGGACGATTTGGAACGATCCTTCCGGTGAAGGGATACGTGATGATGCATCTCAGCAGAGTGCTTGTCAATTGGTTTGTTGACTATGGAGTCGTATTCAATGGACGGGGTGGGGCTAGGCTAGGGGGAAGGGATGAAAAGGGTTTGAAGGCTGCTGTGAATTTTATATCACGGCTGGAGTTATGGAAGGGATAGGATATACATTTTGACTTCCCTCTGCGTTGACCATAACGAATGGGGTGGATACGAGAAATCAACGAGCGAGCCCTTTCGTTAATGAAAACCTTGATTCAGTGAGGAAGTTGAAGGATGAATGGTTATTCTTTGTACTCAACAACTAAAGTCAGTTTAAACGACTGGATGGCGCAGTTGGTTAAGCGCCTGCCCCAAATTTGAGGGGTCCCAGGTTAGAATCCAAGTGAAATCGAATCTGGTCCAGTCACCATTTGCCGTTGGGATCAACGCTCTGGAGTAGATTGTTACCTGGCAGTACAATGGACCACTTTTGAGTCTGAGTGCTCCAGTAGCGTTTCGAAAATCCTTCGAAATTAAAAAAAAAGTCAGTTTACAAATAAATTTCGGTCAAGCTGCGGGATTTTTTTACGTGCTGTGAATTCTTTTTTAAGGGATTTTAAAAATGGAATTTATTTTGAACTGAATTCAGTTACTCTGCGTTGGACAGTGGTGTAACCAATGCCACAGGATAAAAAAGAAAATGATTTAAAAATAATTCAGTCGCGCGAAAGAGGTCAACCAAACGAGTGGTTTCCATATCTAACTGATGTTATACAGGGTTGAATAATCGGACCACACATTTTTGCCTCACCATAAAGTGTTATGCCCCATAATCCAAAGGCTTACTTTGACCAAAATGCAACTGACGGGCTCATAAGCCAATGCATGACTAATCACGACTCTCCAACCGCCAACGACCACAAAAGGTCGACCAGCCCGCATGACAACTCATATCGCATTTTACACCCTTTTTGTCAATTCTATCCGCATTCATTTCACTACTAAAATCCACCTCGCTTAACATGCATTTTTTCCCTCTCTGTGTGTATAAGTAATACTTCTCCCAACTAAATGACAGCCTGTTCATTCATACAATGTCAACACCCAGCCACAAGCCCAACAATGCCACCCGAAACTACGAGTACATGTCCACTTTTCAAAGCTGTCAGAATAGGTATTATGAGTTGTTTTCAATATTCAAACACCACTCTTGCCCTTTTAATTCCCGTACTTATGTCCCCATCCGAAATGGAAATGAACTACAGTGGATACCGAATATTAATATTCACTGCTGTGTTTGCGCAGCGTGTGCTTGTGTATCCGGTTACCAATATTTATTGTCCCTCAAAAAAAAACAGGACGAGCCAAACAAATAGAATTATATTTTCATAAGGTCTAGGTATTTACAAACAGAATTATTCAGTAGCCTAAAAGCTACACTCTTGATGTGGATGGATATCGCAATGGTCAAGCCGAAGCCAATACATCTGGGGGGTGGCGGTAACTCAATGAATGCTTAATTCCGGGAAAGGCATAATGTATTCAATTCCAAATAAAAGGACGAGATTTTTTGTTTTTTTTTTTTTTTAGATAAATGGGGGATGCAGGAATATCTGACAACTGTCATAAGGCAAATGAAGCGATAGGAGTTGGCAGCTGTGAGGGATTGAACTGTGATTGTGAACAGAAATTATGTCATAGTTTCTCACATATGCATCTAGACTGGCTATTTGTGGAATCCATTTATGGCGAAATTTATGGACCCTTTCAAGGCTATGAAATGTGCTTTGCCATGAACCTTTAAAATGTTTTCTTGTATGTCCTGGACAGTAAAGTGCTTAGGTAGATGTTTTAAAGCCATAAAGTCAGGCAAGTGGACTTCAAATTGTGACAAAAATGCAAGCAGTGAAGTGAACGTCTGTGGAGCATTATTTGATGGACGATATGTTCAGTTGATGAGCGATGAAACCCTCTGCGACGCCTGTGAAGAAGTCGATGATACTGCAGAGCACTCTGCCATTGTCCTGCCTTTACTTGGATCTTCTTCTTCTTCTTCTTAGGGCGCTACAGTCCGAGGTGCACCTGGGCCTCACTCAACATGCCTCTCCAGCCAGCACGATCTTTCGCCAGCTGTCTACAGTTTCGCACACCAAGCCGGCCGAAGTCCCCCTCGACTTGTGTGCGCCACCTTCTTCGTGGACGTCCTCTGTTGCGTTGTCCCACATGCTCAGAGTCGAAGACTCTTCGGGCCGGAGCTAAGTTTTCAATACGCTCTACATAGCCTAGCCATCTTAGGCGTTGGATCCGTAGACACCTGGTTAGACTCATGTCGCTGTACAGCCCATATAGTTCGTGGTTGAACCTTCTCCTCCAAATGCCATCAACTTTTCTCCCGAAAAGACCAAGAGACTGTTCATCCGTTTGGGATATTGCCCATACCTCTGCGCCGTGAAGCACTGGGATGATTAAGGTCTTGTATAAAGTCAGATTGGTCTTCCGACAGAGGGCTCTACAACTCAATTGCGTTTTGAGTCCATAAAAACAGCGGTTGGCAAGAGTTATTCTGCGTTTGATCTCGGTGCTGATGTTGTTTGTACTGTTTACCACGGAGTCAAGGTAGACGAAGTCCCTAACTACCTCAAAGTGATAGCTGCCTATGCTGACGTTCGGGCCAAGTCGTCGATGTTGTGCGTCCTTTCTCGATGACAGCATATACTTGGTTTTGCCCTCGTTTACCGCTAGACCCATTTTAGGCGCTTCCGTTTCAATACAAGCAGACGCATCATTGACGGCTCTCTGTATTCCTTTGCACGGATCAGGTGGCAGTTATTCGGTGCTGATGAGGTGAGAGCTGATGATGTAGGCTCCTCATCACAGAAGCGCCTGCTGGTCTTTCTTCGGAAGACCATGACATTTCACTAAGAGTAGGTTGCTGCCTGGACCAGTTTTGAGTCTGAGTGCTTCAGTGTAGCGTTACAAAAAAACCCGACCCAAAAAATGTTCAGTTGCATCCAAATTGACAAAATATAGTCCAAAAATGACGTTCCCTTTTGAGAAGGATCCGAGGCGTTGTGGCTATGTTCTTCGATCCCTACACACTAAACCTTCAAAGAAAAAAACAAGCAACAATTTTTCAAAAAAAAAATTGTTCACGACTCCACCTCTATCGAGTCTCTGACAATGCTCAATAGAGTATAACTGCCTAAAATTTTCTCAATCACTCGTTTGGAGTCGCCAATAAACTGTAGGTCCCCCTCACTCCTGAGAGAACAATAGCACGCACAACACGAGTGGTTGCTTAGAAGCTCGGCCCAAGTCCACCTCGAACTGTAGCGCTGTCGTTATAATTATTGTCGAGAAGAATAGCTTGAAGGATGTTATTTATTCTACATTTTCATATATGACATAAAACAAACTCCTCTTAAGTTGAAGCATTCAAGGCACTTAAAGCCTCATTGTGATCTAGGAAGTTGACCCAATAAAAAGGAGAACTAAAGACTGTAAGACCTGCCTGACGAAGCACAAACTAAACCAATAATTGCACATAAAGTAGTTACATTTAGGTTTACGGAAGTGGACAAGAGCGATTGTTGTTCCTTTCTTAAATGCAAGTCAAGAATGTAATCAAAATGAATTATATATGAACATTCTTGACGAAGTAGGTAATGTCTGAAACACAATACTGCGTTGAGTGACATTTAACTTCCAACACAAGCAATACAATGACACAGCTCGAAATACTGCGTTGTGCTGGGAATCTTACATTTGTTGAAAATGAAAGGAATGAGAGCAACGTAATCAACGTAAACACCGCACTTTCTCAAGCAAATCTTTCAACACGTTGCATAAGTGCGTCGAAAAGTAAACACAACCAGTAGGGTTCGATTTCAGGTGGTTGTGCGTTCCAGTTTACCCATTCAATGCACCATTTCGTACAAGAAATATGTAGGTCCCTGTAGGTCTGGTGGCTGTTGTGGTTTCCTCAAGAAGCTAAAATTGTATAGTTCAACTATAGAACATTCTTTTCTCGGAGGTTTTTTTGAAACCCTACACTGGAGCACTCAGATTCAAAAACTGATCCATTGTACTGCCAGGTAGCAACCTACTCCAGTGCCGTTAATTTGATCCCAACGGCAAATGATGACTGGATCAGATTCGATTTCACTGGGATTCGAACCTGGGACCCATCTAACTTGAGGCAGGCACTTAACCAACTGCGCCATTCAGTTGTCTTAATTAAAGGCGTTTGTAAAGCACAAACACTTTCATTCGAACCCTTTGACCGCAATCTTTTCGGATCCCCATAATTCATCTGAAAACCAATTCCTTCGATCCACTTACCAGGAATTGAACATCAATAAATCCATAAATCCACTCCATTTCCTAAGAATCTTAAAAAATCGTTTTGAAAACAAAGTGAATCCTCCAACCTTTCAACTGGCATATCGTCTCCATTACGAGTCAATAAAGTGCCTAATTGAGATCATTTGTCTGATTTTGTGTACGAAGAGCTTGATGTAGACTTTGCAAACTCGGTCCGCGATTAATTTCCTCGCCGATAAAGGGACCTTAAGTCAAGCTAATTATTGTAAATTAATCCTGTTAAAAATGTCCCCAAATAGAAAACAAAGTAAAAGAAACTACCGACAGACTCATGGACCCACGGAACTTTCCACCTCCCTCAGCGGTCTGTGGCTGTGTGTGCATCTGTAAGGCGTCCTCTTGATAATTCCTAAAGTTTTGCAGGAAGTGCATTCAAGAGTTGGGCACAGTCAAACCTGAATGAGAAAAGTTTCGTTGACTTGTCCACTCTCTCGTGCTGGCTCCGCCAGCTTCTTCATCCTTCTCGTTGCAAGTTGCCAACCAACTGTAGAATGTCAATTTGATTAATTCCATTGATTGATTGAGTTCCTTTCTCGAATGTCCTGGGAAATACCTCACCTGGTGGGTATTTGAGCATCTCGTTTGCCAACAAACCGCACACTCCCATCAAAAGCCAATTTTAGTGCTCCGAAGGAGTATTTTCATAGGAAAATCGAAACTGACAGAAGACAATGCGGATCTCAACCTGGGATGTGAGTTTTTTCTGTTGAAAAACTCACACTGGATAAGTACAACTGAAGAGACGAACTCCAGCAATTTGCATATATTTCATGCCATTAGCCTTTGACATACGAATGTCAGCTCCCAAGAGTGCCTTCTAAAAGATCGAAATTCCCTGAAAATTTCAGATTAGACAATTCATACGCATCCGAACATCGTTTGTCCTTGAGTTCTGTCCTTACTTGGATCGAAGGGGACCCATTCTCTTGCGCAAACCGGATAACTGATGTACAAATACACGCGAACAAAAGAAAAAGGACCCTCCACATCATGATTTACCAGCAGAGGGTTGACAAACAATTCCAGTGGGTTGGGATGCTTGCGTGCATAGAGAAGCAAGTAATCTCTTAAGTCTCCATTCCGTTCGAAAAATCATATTCATGGATCAAAGCGAATGCTCGCACGTATTCACTGACTCCCATGGCCGGGCTCAGGAATTTTGCTCTCGCATGACCTACACGCAGTTGGTATGCTCAGCCTTGAGCTGTTTGTCGTATGCACGATGTTCGAATGAGTTTATCATAGAAATTACTCTTTTTGGAACTCGAGTGTCATCCTTGGTTGACTTGGAATTCCATTCGAACCTTCTCTACATCCCCCCTCCGATTTCGGCGGTGAATTGTTCATTAATATGGAAATTTATTAGCAGAATTAATAGCTGGTGTACATCCTCCTGGGAACAAAGGAGTAATGTGCGTATCTGTTTGAGTTCACGCCTCTTATTGATGAGGCTTTGAATTCGCACCTCTTAATGGGAGTTTTTGGAGAACCATTGAATGGTGCTGTGATCCCGCCTCGCAGGTCGTAAAGATTGAAATGATTAATATGTGGGCACATGCGGGACGAAGGATACTTACATTTTTTATGAGGTAATGACATGAGAAGGAACTGAGCGATGATGGCATCCCCTTTCTGGGGCGAAAAAAGGTCAAACGTTAGCAATTTGTTATCTCGCATATTTATTAATACCCCTGGAGAAGCTTATCTGTTTTGCATATCGCTTGTGGATTTTATGCCAACAGTCAATGCGTGGAGTGGATTTATGAGTTAAGTGCCTGGACTTGGAAAATGAGTTATAAAACGAATGGAATCACACAGTAAAGTCGCTGAATCTGCATAAGTTTGATGCTTGGGTTATCTGCTTTTGCATTCCCTTGAGATTCATCGAGTTCTTTAGTAAGCTTGTCAAGAATCCCCTTCGGACAGTTCACTTATGATAGCATTCATATGCAGAAACTTTTTAGCATCGTATAAAACTTGTCGTAAAAGCAGAGCTCATTGCTCTCTAGCCGATCTTCTTCAAGAGTTTATCCCAGACACAATGCGTTCATATCTACGCATCAACTATCAGCAAGTGCAGTCCGAGAAGAACTAGGACATGTTGAACAATGACATTTATGGGGACTTGAGTAGAGTGGAAAATTGTGCTAGAAAGGAATGAGGATGATTATAAATCATGAGTTGTCTAATTAGATGGATTACAGTAAGCTACGGGTATCTCAAGCCAGACACAGTCTTCTGGTTGAAGAATCCTTTTAAGCGAAGAAATGTCAAGATGTCGTAGAGATATAAAATGTCCATGTGGATTTATATGCTTAAAATGCACTTGAGACTTCCGAGGCGCGCCTTGAATGCGATTCTATCAGGTAGGCGCTTGGCGCTGGGCAGACCAAGGAGGAGATGGTTTGATCAAGTCAAAAAACTCGCCTGGTTGCGCTTGGACATTGCTCCTGAGGAGTTAGAATCGATGGCGGAAGACCGAGTGCCCTGGAGATCTCTTGTGCGTGCGTTACCCCCGCGACTCCTTTAGTCGAACATGCGGGTCACTGAAGATGATGATGATGACTGCTGCATTAATACAGCAATAGCCTAAAGACAATCCCCTTGTTGTACTGAGTTAACTCTGGCTTCGGAGCATTTAGGCTTAGGATAGCCCATTTTAACCACTTGCCGGCTAGTAAAGACAATCAAGATTTTTCAAAAATTGTCAATTTTTCCTTGGCGCATAAAGTTATTTTTTTTCCTTATCAGGCCTGCGACCTTTGAAGGGTCAAAGCTATTGCCGCCTTCCACCGCTGAGCTGAGTCTGGGCACGCTGCTTCAAGTCATCAAGACCAAGTTGCCTTAAATCCGGGCTGAATTATTTTTTTATATCGAAGTTTATCTTCCCCTCCCTCTCAAACCAAGGGGGTGGGACTTAGAGACTTCTTAGCTGGAGCAATGGTGTTCATTTACTAGATGCAGCCGAGTTAGTTTAGTCCACGGATTTTTGTCTTACGGACAATATCCAGATCCTTGTACAGCGCGTAGGGTTCGCAGTTGTGTCTTCTCCTCCATTCTTCGTCCTCATGACCTTACATATACCTTACACTGAACGAAATCCCCACTATATCCCTTTGAGGTCATTGGAGGCCGAAATATGACATGAATAGCTCCGTCAGAGTTATCATACTAGATCACCTGAATTGGCAGTAAAACTAACGCATGTTTCAATCCAGATAGATAGTGTGATGCACAGAAGGCGTAGAAACGTAGAAACAACCTAAACCATAGAGCCTTGACCACACTATTTTAAGGTGAAGGGTACGCCATGAAATCAGCTTAAAAGTAACCCCAAAACCGTCAAAAGAACATACACTTCGGCAGCTGAGGGGCTGATGATATCTCTCAACTCGGGCGATATATGATCCAAGCTAGAATTGTCTTCAGTGACAACAAAATAAGGACCAACGGCCTTCGGGATTGTCGAGTTTTCCAGTTACTAAAGGTTTAAACAGAATTAAAAAACAATAGTACTGGAAAAACTTGCAGACTCAAGCGGAGTAACGTAAAGGATCAAAGTGATTGTCAACGAAATTCCTGGCTACCATGTTAGAAAAGATTCTGATACCCCTTTCATAGTATCGACACTATTCAGTGGTATTATATTATTCACAAGAATCTTCAAATATCTGCTTGGTTGCCAAATGCCACAGGCAAGCAAAACTGTTTATGACAAATCTCTCGTTCTCCTGGACATCTGAGCTTCTATTCTACCCCAAGTTAGAGGGGCCCCAGGTTCGAATCCCAGTGAAATCGAATCTGGTCCAGTTATTTGCCGTTTGGATCAAATTAACGGCCTGGAGTAGGTTGCTACCTGGCAGTACAATGGACCAGTTTTGAGTGCTCCAATAGTGATCCAATCCTCCTTAGGTCCAGAAACATTAGCCGCATACTTCAAGTTGATTTAAAACCCCAGTCTGGACATCTGGTGTCCAAGCAGCACTAATGTCTTCGCCAAGCCAATGAGGCACAAAAAGGTACGAGCCGATAGTCCTTGACAATGAGACAATCACAAATTTGATTAAATATCAAAAGGGTTTGTGTTCCGAATCCACTCAACAGCAGTATTTTTTGATGCATTGAATTTCGATTAAAGCGAATGGCAGAGAAGGTCACAAGAAAACGACGTGAAGGTCATGGGAAATCTCCATAAATTCATAGACAAATTTAATGAACCCTTCTCTCGCATCGATTCGATGAAAGTACAAATAAGATTATTCAAATTCGCCTGCACAAAGACCGATTTTCCATCCGACACAGGATTTGACTACAATCTCATGGAATTGCAAATGGCTTCAAATAAAGTCAAGCACATTACCAACCATCGACCCGACACCCTTTCATGACCATTCACTAGTTCGAACCCAATTAAAGTGACATAAAAACGAGTTATCCCTTGGGGATATCAAATGGAAATTTTTACACATGTATTTGCTGGCTTAAGGCTTTTGGAAATCACACTCTAACCTCGTGCTTCCCCTTGAGCACTTCCAACACGGTAATTCCCCAATAAACTGCCAAGTTATCCATGATGTTCTGCACCGTTTTTACCCTTTTTGTCCTTATCCTCATACCAAATATTGCACGTCGTCCTCATTATGATTTTATTCCCTCAATTATCTACCCCTATATGCATAAGCTAGCTCTGGCTCCTTTGCCAGGACAACGTTTGCCAATTTCAACGGCAAAAAGGCGAATGGCTTTTTCGTTCGCCATTCCTGTGTCAACATACAACTGCCACCTACTCGCAAGTGTCTTGTACCAGTTAGCAGAGATCTCGGTTTGAATGCGGAATAAGAAGAAAACGGATGAATTTTCGTGAAGGGGGAGAAAAAGGAAAGGCGAGAAAAAAATGCTTAATGTGCATATCCTTGCGCTACGACAACAGCAACGACGACGACTACGACAAGATGAAGATGAAAATCAGAAGGACTCTTCGAGGTAGTGTAGAGGTACTGACGAAAAATTGCAGACACTTGGTGATGAAACCAAGTCACCAACAACAACAACGACTGCAAACAAATAAACAAATAAAATGAAATTTGCCGAGAGGACACGGGACGAGCGAGGAACGATGACAGCAAGTGTCGCAGTATGTCTGTTCTGCTTGGCGCAAGGATGCGTCACATCTGTATGCGTGTGCTTGCACGGTAATTTTTTCCTTTTGATGAGATTCACAGAAAATTACATGTTTTCAGAGGAAAAAATAACCGAAAAGGACTTGGGGTTTGGATGTGCACACACACACCACTTCCCTAAGTAATTCGGGTGAATCTGCATGATGGGAGATGTGTGCCCTTGCCAGAGGAGTTTGCTCTTTTATTTTCCCTGATGATAATTTCACCCGATGCAATGGGCAACTATTTGTCAAAGGACGACTATTCGGTGACTGAGTTTGAGTCTGAGATTCTGTGAAATAGCACTGCCGAAAGAATTTCTGTGCAAATTGACAAGGGACATGTGTGCTGCACACAAGAATCCACATCGGTTGCTGTCTCTGGTGCTCAACGATTCAGATGAGTTCCTTTTATTCGCAGTCATGGCAGCTGTGCTATTGAATGCGACTGCATTCGGCTGCAGGGAACATCACACAACCACCATTCACCCGTGGGGAAGAGGTGAAAGTGCTTATAGTCGAAGTTGTCTCCTAAGTAATCCTTGCGGTATCATTGCATCGCAAACGTACATATATCATGAATATTCTATCGCCAACAAAAGTTTTATTCACCCAAAATAATATCCCTTTCTGGTTCTAATGCCGAAAGTTGTTTGCAAAGCGGGATGGGACGGAGGAGTGGATGCGAAACTTTCTCCAACTGTGATACCAACAGTTGCATAAAGGTCCGTACGGATTCCATTTTGAGAGGTACACGATTACATAAGTTGCACAAGGTATTGGAGAAAGTTTATTTATTGGTCTGCACACTCGCAGGATATCCGATTATTTTCGAATTCGATGGGGTTGGGTATTGGGATTTTATTATATTGTTAGACCCTGATAAGGACACCCACAGCAATATTCTTTTCATGGCGATACTCTGAAAGGAATATCGATGAAGTCCGGCATGAAGAATATCATAAAACAAAAGATACGAGACACGATTTGTTGCTTTGCAGAGGGGGCACCACAGCAGGACACATTTAGACTTGCATTACAAGTACGAAGGACGATACTTCCTTCGAAGGAAGGAAGTGTACACTTGGATCTGGTCCTACTGTCGGTTTTCACAGTTCAGGAGACAATTGTCTCGCTCGGAAGGTGTGAGTTGGAAGTTCCTGTGACAGTTCTTTAAGTGGCAATATGATCCAGCTGTTTGACTGTTTGTGAGTATTTTGTCAGAAAGTCACTCATTCACAAATGATCTATGTACGTTATCCTTTCAGGATGTGCACAAGGATGGCTGTCAAGGATTATGTATTTGAAATGACAATCGACTTAGGACATCTGTTGGTATGCATGAAAAAGTTTAACTTTCGGAAATGGTTTGTATTGTCTGCCTTAAGGAAATTATTGAAAGGATTTCAGGAAGAGTCTGAAAATAAAATACATTGTCAACATGTCATGTAAATACGTTCTTGTGTGTTGTAGGAAATGTTACTTATTTTTGCGAAGCACGAAGAGGTTCACTGCTCTGCCAGGAGCAGAAGAATTTTATAAGAGCATTTCTTCTGTTGGACTTAGTGACAGAATTTCACGGAAAGTCAATCTCATATCGTGCTTTTTATGGGGAAACTACTTGGTACAAGAGCTATATATCATTTTCCTACATTTTATCCATCTGGAGGTGATAGAAATCATGGCGACGATGGGCAGAGGTATCGATGAATGAACTGATATTGAATTTTATTTCGCTTACACTATTCTGTTGAATCTATTTCAAACGCTATACAAATTGCCAAGCTCCAAGTCAATCATGTGTGGGATTAAAGTCGTGAATCGGCTCGCGAGAATCTTATGTAAGGGGAAGGAGAAAGTTCCTTAGAAGACATTCCAGTCTATTCTGATGCAGTTTTCACCCATATGTCCCGGCTCCGCGGTAATCAGTACGAATAACGCCAACACCGAGATCAAACACAGAATCACACAGAATCTCTTTAGACTTAAGAGGCGATTGAGTAAAATTGCCCTGTCCTTGAATATCATTGTTTTGCTAGAGGCATGGACAATATCCCAACCGGATGAAGAAGCCTTAGTGGCTGTTTTCCAAGCGACTGGGCAATCCGCCTGGGCAGGCAAGATTATCTGTTTGTGAAATACCTGCATCGGATCAATTGCATCATGTTTTCACTCAGTAATGTTCTACCGAGAATTGAGTAATAATAATAATAATCCCGGCGCTACTTCTTCTGCGTTCTTGTTCTCTCACGAGTGGAGGGGACCTACAGTTCAATGCCGACTCCGAATGGCGAGATTGATAAGCTTTTTCTAGACAGTTATGGTTGTGCATATAGGTTTATGGCACAACCATACGACGACGAAAGTGGGAGTGGATTGGTCACACTCTCCGAAAGGGTGCCAGGTCCATAGCTAACAGGTCCACAGCTAGCTAGCGATGCAATGGAACCCGCTTACTCAGGATGGCAGGATGGACGGTGGTCCAAGGAGTACGTGGTGCAAAACAGTTGAGAACGAAGCACGGCAACTGGGAAAAAGTTGGGAAGAGCTGAGGAACATTTCCAGAAACCGCACTCGATGGCGCGTAAGCATAGTAGAGGCCCTAAAACCCACAAAGGGATACAGGACATAAGTAAGTAGACAGAGATTCGAACCTTAGACCTCGAGCGTAGGAGTCGACGCACCTCTCCACTACGCCACGGTGCCCACGAGAATTGAATAATGCTCTCTTTTAAATTCGTATTTTTTATGAATGACGGATGAAAACAATATTTGTTTGGGTGCAGCAGGAGTGTTTGCCTGTAGTACCATATGATTGCAGTGAAAAAAACATTAACATTGCATTTAACTCGTCCCTCTGGTAAATTTTCCTAAAATGCCACGCAGCATGAGTGAGGTGTTACTTGATCAACGATCACCAAAAAATGAGGAAAACATGTCGAAAACGGAACGAAAAGGGATGAAAACATGTCTGCTTCACCCAAGAATCCACTTTGAAGTGTTTTTTTTTGAAGAAGGCTGCTTTTCGCTTTTCCCTCTCACTTGTGAAAATCATACGAGTATATTGCGTCTCTGGCAATTCAGCCTTTTTCCACTTATGTAATCACCCGCTTAGTCTTTTCGAATAAAGAGTTCTGCGTGCCATCTCTGGTCCTGTTGCCTTGACGGCGGTTGGAAAAGCAGATTCAACCACGCAATCTATGGGCAGTATAGCGAAATGAGTGTCCACAGGCGACTACGATTTCAACGCCTAATAAGAATGAAACTTCGGCCCATAGAACCTTCGGCTCTGAGCCTGTTGAACATAACAAACAGAGCCCTTGGCCTTTCTAAAAGAAAAGTTCTGCTTACGATCTTTGTTCATTTTTGAGTTGGAGTATGACTGAAATAATACGACTGGATGGCGCAGTTGGTTAAGAGCCTGCTCCAAGTTAGAGGGGTCCCAGCTTCGAATCCCAGTGAAATCGAATCTGGTCCAGTCACCATTTGCCGTTGGGATCATATTAAGGGCACTGGAGTAGGTTGCTACCTGGCATTACAATGGACCAGTTTTGAATCTGAGTGTTCCAGTAGTCATTCAAAGATCATCCGAAAAACGTGCTTTATGAGGCCAAAATTGTCGAGTTTAATCCTTAAAAAGAAAATTTTTCGCTACAGAGCGATATTCCCTTCTGTTGTCTCACGGTTGAAAGGTACCTCATTTTATTTCTAATCGGAGTGGTTAAACTTTCTTATGACAATTTTTGCACCGAAATGGACTTGCGTTTCATGGAATTGTTGCTCCCTCTTATGCGAATAAATTATGCATCACGCTAACACCCATTCACGCAGCAAAAAACCAAGAACGAATTTTGCGGTTGAAAATGTATGGCTGCTCAGATTTGAGGGATCACTTGATGACCCCGCTCCGATTATTTTAAATGCATTTCAAAATCTTAAGCCTCTTAGGAACCCCACAAGAGAACCACTCACTCTACAACAGTGACCAGTATTTTCAGAAATGACTTCCAGTCATTGGATTAAGTCTGAGGGGAATTCTTTGCTCACTCTACAACAGTGACCAGTATTTTATTCAAATGACTTCCAGTCAGTGGATTAAGTCTGAGGGGAATTCGTAGCGGTTCCTTTATTCGTATTCAACCTTGTAGACTGCCGCTAAGCGTGAAGTATAAATACGCTCAACAATGAGTTAAAAAACTTACATTAGAAGTCAATGTTTTGTTTTTATGACGCAGGTACATATGCGAGAATATACATTTTTGCATTTTCTTTTTCGAAAAATAAAAAGATGTGGAATAATGAAAAAAGTCTCACGACATAGAAACTCCTCAAGGGTGGAAATTAAACCTTTGTGAATTTTAACAATCCATGAGGACTTTTTTACGCTTTTTTTTATGTTTATTTTAAATAAAAGGCTCACATGTACTTAACCGTTCCCCGTCAAAATATCGTACCACTAGTCATGTTTGTAAGACCATAGCCTGCAAAATGAGATCTGGGAAAATTTGCTTCAGCCTGCACCCAAATGGTGTTTTTCTTTAACCCAGTTTCAAACAATTATAGCTGTCAAATCAATTGTCAAGTTGCGAATCGTCTTAATCATATTTTTAAGGTTTCGTCTACAAAAACGGAACCTTTATAATTTTGGTGTGTCCGTCCGTCTTTTATTCAATAGTCTCTGCAATTTTTTTTGTGATGACATACACGCGTCAACGTTTTAGAAATTTGGTTAGAAAATTACGGTTTTGTGCGTCAAGTCAAACTTATAGAACACTTGCATCATATTACATTTGACACAATCGATCATATGAGACCGCTATTCGTCGTATTGTTCACTCTTTTGGCAAAACATTCCTTTGCAAGTTGCACCGAGACGTATAAGAAGAATGCATGAGAGAATATTGTTACAGTTCAGAAATGTGTTAAATACGATCAAAATGTATAGATTCGACGTCGTTCACAAGAACTTGAACTTTGTCCGTTTACTGAATGAAGAATTTAACACAAGGAACGTGGTTTAACACGGTGAGTGTCACATGAGACCACCTTGGTCTCACACGAATTTGGGCCGCGTGAGACCAGACTGTAATCGAAGTGTCAATAAAAAAAATCCGTGGCCTGTGAGGACAGTTTTTCGGATTGTATGGTGGCACTCAACTTATTAAGGAGTTACAAGAAAAAACGAACCCGAACGACCAGCGTTTGCATCAAAATTTGGGTAAATTGATCCAAATTCAACTGGCATTGGATCCAAATTGTTTTCATTGATAGGAAAAATGGGTATGTCAAAAAAGCAGAATTGTTGCATTTGGAGAGAGGATAATCCGTATAAAGTTACCAAAAAACCGTTACATGCTGAACGATGTGCAGTTTAGCGCATTTTGGTGGCTGGTGAAGTCTTCGGCTTCAGCCGAAGGTGATCAAAAAACCGAATTTCGGGTTCAGCTTCGGTTTCGGCCGAAAAACTGGCCTGCGGTCGGACTCTAGTGAAGTCATCGGACCAAATTTCTCTCGAATACGAGGCTAATCAGTGTATTATGGTTAACATAATTCGCTACCGAGACACGATTATTGACTCTTTCCCTCCCCGATGAAACTGTTTGAATGCGGAAGACATGCAAGAGGTCGCCACTTGCCACATAGTGAACGAAACAATCAACATATTGAACGGAAAATTTGATACTGAAGCATAGTTTCGCTTAATTTAGGGTCCAACATTTTTTTTGATAATTTTTTTTAATAACAGTCGACTCCCTCTAAGTCGAATTTCAACGGGATATCGAAATTAGTTCGAGTTAGAGGGAGTTCGACTTAGAGAATGGCTTTTCGTATGGAAAATTGAGAGAACGGTAAAATAAAAATGGCGAAAAAATTCGAGTTAGAGGGAAATTCGACTTAGAGGGAGTCGACTGTAATAATAATAATGGCGGCTCTACAGTCCGAGGTGGACCTATGCCTAGCTTCTCAACAACCACTCTTGTTGTACGTGCTATTGTTCTCTCCCGAGTGGAGCGGACCTACAGTTTAATGCTGACTCCGTACTGGAGATTTCGTTGACAACTTGTCTACATAGTTCGACTATTTTCGACTACAGTCCGACATGGGCCTAGCTTCTCAGCAACCACTGGTATTGTACGTGCTATTGTTCTCTCATGAGTGCAGTTTAATGCGGACGCCGAACGACGATTTTTGATAGCTTTTCTAGACAGTTATGGTTGTGCCTATAGGTTCATGGCACAAGCATACGACGACGAAAGTGGGATTAGTCACGCTCTTCGAAAGGGTGACAGGTCCATAGCTAACCAAGCGATGCAATGGAACCCGCTTACTCAGGATGGCAGGATGGGCGGTGGTCCAAGGAGTACGTTTGAATTAAAGAACTCGGTGTGTGTCATGTATGTAACACTAGTACTGCGACCATAAAGATCTATTGTACCCTACGTTAGGAGCACGTTGCAGAATAGTTGAGAAGAAAGCACGGCAACTGGGAAAAAGTTGGGAAGAGCTGAGGCACATTTCCAGAAACCGCACACGATGGCGCGTAGGACTAGAAGAGGCCCTAGAACCCACAAGGGGATACAGGACATAAGTAAATAGACAGTCAGACTCCTTTACCATTGTCTGTGACTCGAAAGAGGTGGAGCCGCGAACAATTTTATTTTGAAAAATTATTGCTTGTGCTGGGATTTGAACCTAGACTGTAAAAGTTATGGGTCGATGCACAAACCCACATGGCCACGGCGCCCACGATAATTTTCTTTGAGGACACGTAAAATCGCTAGGAGATGTTTAGAAACCCACAACAATCGACACATTGGAAGACAACATTATTTGTGTTATTGAGGACATACGGCAATATTCATGAACTTGTAAATCATCTCGATTGACTCCGATCCCGAACAGCAGGCGTGATCCAAATTTTTCACTGCTGACTAATATCAGCCAACTGACTGGATGGCGCAGTTGGTTAAGTGCTTGCCCGAAGTTAGAGGAGTCCCAGGTTCGAATCCCAAGGAAATCGAATCTGGTCCAGTCACCATTTGCCGTTGGAATCAAATTAACGGCACTGGAGTAGGTTGCTACCTGGCAGTACAATGAACCAGTTTTGAGTCTGAGTGCTTCAGTGTAGTGTTTCAAAACCTCAAAAAAAAAAAAATATCAGCCAAAGTACAATGGACCAGTTTTTGAGTCTAAGTGTAGTTTCAAAAACCTCCGAAAAAATTTAAAAAAAAATATTAGCCAATGGACCAGTTTTTGAGTGTAGAGTTTCAAAAACCTCCTCCAAAGAAAAAAGTATCAGCGAATGGGGTACCTACTCGTCATTTTAATCAGCTATTGAGTTACTTGAGCGACTTGGTTAAGCTCCAGCTACATCACGAACTTTTGTCACACCCAAGTATGCAAACATATCAAAGTTGTTAATTGTTGTTCTTGTAAAAATTTAAAACCAATCAAACTAAAGCATCTATTATTTTAACTTCTTTTTGATTACTTTTTCTTGCTTCCCAAATAAAGCCAGAAAAGTTTGCAGGTTTTGAAAGAAAACTAAAGAGGGTCCCTCACGATTTCACATTTTTTCGTGTATCCGGACACGATATCGAATTTCTGAAACGTACGACTATTCCTGGAAGGGAGCATTACCTCCCCTTGTTTGTGATCAGCAAACTTTCCCATTTTTCGCTCAAATTTATTTTAAGGACAAAAAACTTTAGCTTTTGAAGTATCCTTTCAGTTTACGAAAAAAATCCTATTCCAATCTTAAAGAAGGGAGGGGATAAAAACTCCAATTAACGAGTGTATCCAACTCTTTTCTCTGAACTGAAACCCAACTCCAAGTTGTTGTAGAGCTTGTGTACACCCATGTGTATACGCTGTAACTATTCTCCTTTCGAATATCCTCAAGGTGACTACCCAAAAGCATGCACGACAACCCAGTGTGTATCAATTATAGTTTTATTAGACATTCGCAAAATAAAAGCAAAATCCATTCGAAGGAGCTCGTTTGCCAATCTCTCCACGGCCAAATCGATACGCCCCAAAATGTGAATGCGATTTCCTGAAAACCATCTTTTGCAAGCCACACAAAAAGCCATTAATCTGAGCCAAAGAATAACCGTGTTGGCCATCACCCGATCCAACTTTGTGTAATTTATTTCAAAATAATATAAATCTAAGTGAAAATCTATTCGAAAGTTTGCATCCTTTTTGCGTTATCTCCGAGGGATTTCAAGAGAGAAAAGCTCCGGATACACAGGTCCGACATGGCTTAGCTGACGACGTCTGTGCGATACGAGAGCAGCACACAGCGTGTATTTTCCAACCGAAGACAAATGGTGAGTAATTTGAAGTGATTTATCGGAGCCACGTAGTCAAGTGCCAAGGCAGTTCAGTTTCCTATTTCAAAAAAAAACAAATGCCTAACTGTCTGCCTGCTGGCTTGACTGTGATACACCCCTCTCGTCGTGATGATTACCCGCAGGATCATTCCACAAAAATGTTATGTGTATCCATTTCTTAAGCCAGAAGCTAGTGTTACACAAAAGACTCCTTTGTTTGCCACTTTTTCACTTTTTCACTTTTTCACTTCCACTTCCACGGGGGATGGCGGAATTTTCCACGAATTCTTTTCGATTCTGGTTAGAGCCAGAGGAGCATATGCCGCGTAATTACGATTTCATTTCCACTGATCACACAATTTTCTCAACATTAATCACACGGATACAACGGTTGTTCACTTTTGAATAAATTTCCGCTCGAGGATTCATTATTCATAGGATGGATCGGTAGGTGGTACGCGCGGGAATGAAATTTGATTTTGTGTAATCCACAGGATATCCCTTGAGAGATGACACACAGCGTTTAGCTGTATCACGTCAGTTTCATTCGCGGAGGCGTTCACTGGGGGCTTAACGCATCACACTGAGATACTCGATATCACTGCCCCACCCCACCGGAGTGCTGAGGACTTCACTGCGTGCGTTTGTAATTGTGGACAAACAGAAGACCGAAAGGCGATTATCGGAGATAAACTAAATTGTGTCCACGACTCCGACCGAAAGTGGCACAGGAGAAGCTCCTCACTAAGCGAAAATCCACTCGGAAATTCTGAGAATTGACGAGAATTTTCTTGAGTTAATTTCGCGCCTTATTGGCTTTTATAGCGCTCCTGAGGCCTTGCCTCTCATATTTATTTTTTCTTATTTGCTTTACTTCGCGAGACGAACGCACACACTGAGCACAGGGGGCGATAGTGGGAAACACTCAGCGATCCTTTTGCAAATAAATAAAAATTATGAACACGCGCGTTTGTGCTGACTTATCGGCGCTTACTGATAGCGTATCCTTGAATTGGCTTAAATTTCTGTGGGGGATGCTGTGTTGTTTTGGAGCGAATTCGAATGGGATTTGCTGTTGGGGCTGCTGTGCAGACCGAAGAGAAGTCATGCGCGGTGCCTTGAGAGTCGGTTTGTTCAGTGGATTGGATTCACCTACATTTCACAGCGAAGAGGGATGCCCCTGTGGAATCTGCAAACGAGGTGAGTTCTTCAGTGGAATGCATATGAGAGAACGAAATCTCTCTTGAAGGAGATTTCTCTTCCGAATTTATGGTCAGAACATCTAGTTGAGGTGTGAAACAAGAAATCTACGGTCAAGAGAATATTCATGAATTTTGCGTTGTTACAGGATTGAAAAGCAATTTTATGGCGGCCAAGACATTCCGGAAGTTAGACGAAGATTTGGAAATTTTCCCTAAGTCCATCCATCACAAGTGCATCTGACCTGTTACGTGGGGTGTTCTAAATGGATAACTTCTCTTTGAAGTGGGCTGTGAATACTTTTCTCTTGACGAGGGCAATCTGCAAGCTGTGGATACTCGACTTGGGTTCTTCGAGAAAAGTGGAAGTGATTAAATCACTTGGCTTTGTGCCGCAGATGGGTTTTCATGTCCTTGGGGGGATAGCTTTATGCAATTTAACGTTTCGCGAACTCTATTCACTCTTCTAATTTCTTTAATTCACAGACTAGCTTCTTTTTCTGCGACTCTCGTGTTTGCCTCTCTCACAGCAGTCAAGAAATCACAAAAGAATTCTTTACCTCACAGAGCTCTGCTGATATGTTGCAGGATTTCGTCGCAAATAATGAAAATAAATTTAAGCTCGACATGAGTGGATGTCACTTTACTTGAGAGGATTATTCGCCTCCCGGGGCAACCTCGTGTCTGGAGGCAAATTGAAATTACTTCAGCAACGAATATGAGCGAAAGAACGGCTTAAAATTCAATCTGGTGCTCTGGAATCATCTTGAATGCGAAAAGAATTAGAAACAGAAATGTTGCTTTGTTATTTATAATGATTTGTTTGTGTCTCAAGGGTGACTCACTTGGAATTAAATTTTCTTGTAAAACAATAAGCCACAGGAGTGTTAGATAAGGACGAACGCTGGGAAGTGAGAAAGGAAGAACTTCTTCAAGTATTAGGCGCTTCAATTTAACACCTTCTATGTTGACTGTGCGGAAATGTGGGCGCTGTGGCGTAGTGGGTAAGTGCGTCGACTCCTACGCTCGAGGGTTCGATTCTGTTGCTGAGAAATCAAGCCCAGGTTCACCTCGGACTGTAGCGCTGCCATTATCATTATTATAATTATGTTGTCAGCGAATTTGCGTTTAGGGATAGGACTAACGTCAAAAATTCACTGCTTCACTGATTCAAACCCAAGCAATCATTTAAATATTCTCTTAAGAAGAAGAAATTCATGACGAAGCTATGCCACCGTTGACGAGAAATCCAGATAGAACTGTCAGTTTCGATTTAAACTCCATTTAGGAGATATTTATCTCTAACTTCGTCTGAATTAAAAATAGGGTAGTAAGCAAATCACCGTGGGCGCCGTGGCCATGTGGGTTTGTGCGTCGACCCATGCGCATTAGACTTTCACAGGCTAGGTTCGAAAAAAAAATTGTTCGCGGCTCCACCTCTTTCGAGTCACTGACAATGCTCAAGGAGTATCACTGTCTACTTACTTATGTCCTGTATCCCCTTGTAGGTCCAAGTGCCTTTACTATACCTACGCGCTATCGAGTGCGGTTTCTGGAAATGTGCCTCAGCTCTTCCCAACTTTTTCCCAGTTGCCGTGCTTTCTTCTCAACTGTTCTGCAACGTACTCCTAACGTATGGTACAATAGATCTTTATGGTCGCAGTACTAGTGTTACACACATGACACACAACGAGTTCTTCAATTCAAACGTACTCCTTGGACCACCGCCCATCCTGCCATCCTGAGTAAGCGGGTTCCATTGCATCGCTTGGTGAGCTATGGACCTGTCACCCTTTTGGAGAGTGTGACCAATCCACTGCCACTTTCGTCGTCGTAGGGTTGTGCCATGAACCTATAGCCGCAATCATAACTGTCAAGAAAAAGCTTCTCAATATCGCCGTTCGGAGTCGGCATTAAACTGTCCCCTCCACTCGTGAAAGAACAATAGCACTTATAACACGAGTGGTTGCTGAGAAGCTAGACTCTAGTCCACCTCGGACTGTAGCGCCGCCATTATTATTAAGCACATCCTCACGTCAGTAAAGTTACGTTCAAGCAAAGCTCGTTTATCTATTAAGGTCTAGAAAAACAAAACGACTGGATGGCGCAGTTGGTTAAGTGCCTGCCCCAAGTTCGAGGGGTTCCAGGTTCGAATCCCAGTGAAATCGAATCTGGTCCAGTCAACATTTGCCGTTGGGATCAAATTAACGGCACTGGAGTAGGTTGTTGTCTTGCAGTACAATGGACCAGTTTTGAGTCTGAGTGCTCCAGTAGTGTTTCAAAAATCCTCCAAGAAAAAAAAAGGATTGCTTCAGAACTCGGCAATAAGAGTTGCCCTCTGCAAGCGCAAGATATAAAGAAAAGTCGAATTTGTTTGGTTCCCATTTCGGGTTAGATGACATTTGTCAGTTGGCGTCCGACAGTTGTCGAAAGTGGTTGACAACAATTCAGTATGGAGCAGGGTACAACGTTACAATCGAGTGCTAGAGTTTAAGAGGTCTGTAAGGACGACCACCATTATCACCAAAAAGTGTTTGTAAACGACAAATCACATTTCGACTGACTGGCTTTGTTTTTAAACTGAATGGCCACTATTGGAACACCGATAGTTCCCAATAGATACATCAAGGATCACTTAACTCTTGTAGAGAAGCTGCATAATTAGCCACTTAGGCCAGGGGTATCATTGGGCCACTGGAAAATGCTAGGAGGAATCATATATCAGGACCCCTATCGGGACGTGTTGGAACACTTTATTGCGCTCGGAACGAATCAGCTAGGTCACCTAGAACGTGTCGTTCCAACAAGACGGTACACAATCATAATAATAATAATAATAATAATGGCGGCGGTACAGTCCGAGGTGGACCCGGGTCTAGCTTCTCAGCAATCACTCGTGTTATGCGTGCTATTGTTCTTTCACGAGTGGAGGGGACCTACAGTTTAATGCCGACTCCGAATGGCGAGATTGAGAAGCTTTTTCTAGACAGTTATACTCTTTGAGCATTGTCAGTGAATCGAAGTGATGGAGCCGTGAAAAAATGTTTGATGTTTTTTTCCGAGATTCGAACTGCGGACTTCGAGCGTAGGAGTCGACGCACCTACTCACTACGCCACGGCGGCGCCCACACATCACAACTGGGGTGGAATCGGCTAATGCGATAGTTGATTGTTGATTGTCACATTTCAGTTTCTTGCTCTGCGTAATGCGATTGTCAATTTAAGAATCGCAAATTTGCGACAATCAACAATCGCATTAGCCGATTCCACCCCTGGTTTTACGATAAAAATAATGCGATAAATGTTTCCCGGTCGAATAAGGTCACAAAATTCCTGTACCACTACCTCAACCTCTACATGATCTCCTGATCTGATCCTAATCGACTTATTCCTATGGGAGTACTTGAAGGAAATAATGAACACCAACAAACTGACCAGAACATTCTTGCTTAAGGTCATAATTCGAAACAAAATTGCTGAACTAGCTCCAGAAGTCTCCTAAATGCTTATGAAAACTGTGCTTAGAAGAACTCGCCTTTGCATCGCGGCCAAAAATGGCCTTTTGACCGGTAGGTACTCGTAGTTAGATAAAAGTGGCGGTGGACATACAGATCCTGTTTGTAGCACCCAATTAGCGCCATGAAAACGCCGTTTTGATACCACATCCTATGGGATACCTAATTTTTGAGAAGGGAGCGTGTATTCACTCAGATTTGCCTACATTTTAATTTTTTACATTAAAACCACTTTGTGGAATTTGTGAAGGCTAGCAGACTATGAATGTTTGCCTCCGAGAGGTTTTTAGGGGTGTTAAAGAAGGCTTTGCACAGAGTGCGTTGTTTGACTCTAGCTAGAACCGGACATTTGCACAGAAAGTGCTCGGGGGTTTCTGGCTCGATTTCCACCCGGCAGCTGCGGCAGTGCGAGTTAAATGCTATGCCAAGTCTTTCAGCACGCCTGCCAACAGCCCAGTGTCCAGGCCTTTTGACCGACTTCACATCAAAAAATAATCTCAAAAATATTAAATAAACATAATCAAACAAATAAGAATAATTAAATAGTC
Organism: Myathropa florea; assembly: GCA_930367185.1. NCBI lineage: Eukaryota > Metazoa > Arthropoda > Insecta > Diptera > Syrphidae > Myathropa > Myathropa florea. Next base: position 123,588,336 of record OV884002.1, on the reverse strand, counting down.
TCAATATATTCGATCAATAAAATATAAATTAAAAAATTGCCTTTTTTTCAAGTTCAAGTTTATATTAAAAATAAAAAAAAAAACGTCGACCTGGAACATAAAAAGAGATCCATTAGCTAAAAATGCGTTATCTTAAGCATCTTTTGAAGGCAGTCACAAACTGTCTCTTCCTTTTATGACTTTATCCCCATCCTGACAACAATCATATGCGTGCCTTAATGATCAAGCTACTGATGTGACAGCTTTCACACAATTGCACTTCACTGCCAAACAGCACTCATAAATTTCACTCCCTGGCCACAGACATGAAGTTGAGGTGAAAAATCAAAGCATTAATCACCGAGGACAGGTGGTCAGGATGACTTATGTTCGTACTTAGGTATACCCCAAGGGGCCACCTTAGGCTCCATCAATTTTTTTTTAGGTATTTTTCCCAAACGACACGTGCAAGACATTTCCTCTTAATTACATGTAACTATAATTCCCCTTTCCCCCTTGATAATGCCCTAGACTCCAGCACTGGGCCAACACCTAGATGTTCATAACAGTCCTTCACAATTAATCCTTTCATAACACGTTATCCTCGTTTGCTAGAAAGTATTTACAATTAAAATCTCCTGATTAGCCAACTGCTTGTCTGCTCCATCGGCTCAGCTTATCCACGTACGAGTACTCACCCATCCGCCTATATACGCCCCAAAGGGGATTCAAAAAAAAACGAAACAGGCAGGGGACGCAAACAGAGTGTCCTTTTTTGTCGACTCTGGAAAACTCATTAAAACTTACCTTTGATTAAGATTTCAAACGCAAATCCGCTCCCCGGCAATGTGTGTATGGCAGAACGAATTCGTTCTCTAAAAGCTTGCTCATGTTTTTTGGATGCGCCTGTCCCTAGTCCCCCGTTTGGGTTAGTCGTGGGGAGGTGCCCCACTCCTTCGTTCGCCTAGCTACCTTTTCAGAGAACCCATCGCGCGTAAAAGGTGTAAAATAATATTGATTTAGCCCAGGGGTGCTGTATAACCTGTCATGGCTTGCTGTGCCTTATTACTACAAAGTAATTAGATAATGCGCCTCCCTTTGCGAACCCTTTCAACTCTCTGTCGGTTACTGGGTTGGTCGTGAGTGAACTGGCGGCTGGCTTCGCCTAGCGCCGGGTAATGATTCAAGAGGCACACAAGGGGAGAAAAGAATGTGCGCCCTCCAATTTGCTTAAGTGGATAGTAGTGCCCGCTGTAAATTTATTAAATTATAATTAAGCTCTCAACACATTGGTCTGTCAGTCGTGGCCCTTGTTGTCGACACCATCCCCGGTGCTCTCGCATTTTCGTTTCCCTTCATCTGTCTCCTTTTTTTTGGGGGGAATTTTATGCCGTGTGCCATGAAAATGAACGATGGGCACATGGATATCGCATGGAATTTCAACAAACATGATGTTCAATGCCGTTTCTATGGTAGATTTCCATTAAATTTTATTCGTAAGTCCTTCCATGTATTATCCCAGTCGTCTCTCTGGGGCCAGTAGCAGGAGCCTCCGACGACGCAGAGAAGGCGATGATGGCGGCACAGAGATCACGTATGTCATTGAAAACGGATTATGTTCCTTCTGAGTGACATGTGCGCAACGAAAACTGCCACGAGTAAGCCAGCTCTGTCGATGTATCTGTAACGAATTCAATTCGAAACTGACATCCGAATGACTGGCGATGGTGTTGAAGCCGGAAAGCAATACGCACAGTTAGAGTTTGGGAGCAAAAACCAAACTGTTTTAGAAAACACAGCCCGTAGCGGTATTTTAGGAATCGTTGGCAATTGTGAAACATTTTTCTTTCTCTTTTGAATTTGATAGGTCCGACATTTTTTTTGAATCACCGTGTAGGTCGTTGTTTATCGAAGCTCACATCAGTTTGAATTTGAACATATCGTCTATCCAGTGGCAGACATGTTCCTATCTTTGACAAGGGAGGTGACTACGAATGGCTTACATATCGTCTCATTGCGGGAAAAATCGTATCTGTTCTTTGGTTATGGATGTCAGCAGGAAAATCGCTGATCGCTTTGAATTGCATAGTCTCAATTTTTTCAGAATTGTTCCATATATTCAGCTTTGCCTGTGTGAGCACAACTCGATTTTCTTTATTAGATCTATGACCTGGGCTGTGAAAGTCTGATATTTCATATGTTGAAAGTATTCTCTTTTCTGGGTTGTAGCTAAAATATAGGAAAGATTTTGTTCTCCGAGAAAGGAAACTTAATTTTCTAGGTTGTCTTTGTTTTGTTTTGTTTTTAAAATAAATGTTCTTTGAAGCCATTTTCCGGTGATCTAACCCAGCTCCTAGTTGTTATTTATTTAACTTCCTCTGCGGCTGAGTGTTCACTGGCGACTGCAGCGTTGGCGGTGGCAGCAGCAGCGGGACGTTTCCTAACACCCTCGTTTTCATCAGCAGTAGATTCGGCTGGCTCATTATTGGCGGGCTTATCGTTTGTCTCTTCATCTTCATCTGAATAGCTGGTTGGTTGCTCGCCCTTTCTCAACAGCCGCCCGACAAGGATGTATTTTTCATTGAATTGCATTTCCCATTCTCGAACGGAATCCATTTCCATGGCATTGAGATCGCTTAAGTCATCGTATTCGTCTTTTTCGTTTGCCGCTACACTGAATGTTGCTAGATTTCTTGATGCATCACGGCCAGCGAATGAGGCATAAGGTCCACCTGGTCCGTAGAATTTCTTTCCTTTAGTGACATCATACACATTGCCATTAACAGCGACCAAAACTCTTCCATCTGGTTGTGTGCCATCGAATTGCCGGAGCTCTTGAACAGTGAAATCACGACGCAGTTTCGGTAGCTCAGGTTCTTGTGGTTTTAAGTCGCTATGCGGTACTTCAATACGATCTTTGATGATTTTATAAACAAGGAATGCAATGATGGCGACAATTCATTGGACTATAAATGACTTCATTTATAACGGAAACAATAAACGACGACTCTTCAGAGCCGGCGGCAGTAGGGCTACCGCCATCAACACTTTCCGCAGCCATCGCTAAAGTGAAGGTGTTGTGTAGACGATTCACACTTTGAAAAAAAAAAAAAAACAAAAATGTCTAGCCACTGAGATTATATTTCGTCTTTTCGTTTCTAATTGGTTGTTTTTCTTTCTGCCTTTTTTTTTGATTGAACTTTGAACTTGACTGCGTTTGACAAGTATTTAAAGACCACACAAACACGCACTAAAAAGATACTGACAATGGACCGAAGAATTATTTACTTTCCTATTTTATTGAAATCATATGTTCTTTTTTTGCTTTTTAACGTGAAATTGTAGATAGATGAAGGACGATAAGATGTTGTGTAAATCAGTCAACAGACGTTCGGTGGAACGTCAACAGACGTACGACCAGACGAAAGTATTCAAGTAATGTGAACGAACAATTAACCAAAGCTTAGAATACTTTTAAAATTACTAAGTCGTAGGTTTATTTCATCTTCAATCTCCTTCAATCATCTGAATGCAAATATAAATCCAATGAACAGGAAATTGCTTTATAAAGTACTATTAAGCACGGTAAAAATCAATGCGTTGACCGAATATGCTTGGGCAATGTCCAGAATTGGGTTTCAAATTATTGAATCTTCTACCCAAAAGCAAAGACATACAACCTTTATTCACACTTATACTCTCATGGAAAAAGAGGAGTATTAAAAGTGCAGGGAAATTTAAGTGTAGAGTTATCAAGTTTGTTCAATTGTCATATAAACTTTCTGTAAACCGTGTATTTAAAGTAATTTAAAGTGACTAAAAAATCATCTACAATCTAAGCATAATATTTATTTTACTTCAATGAGTCTGATCGAAAAAAAAAACAGTGACAGTTAAGCATCAATAATTTCATTTTTTTCATTGCAAAAAAATCAAAAATAAAACGTCACATGAAGTCGTAACGCAAATCTCCCGATGACATCTGAAAGAATATAACTTGACTGGCGTTGTCATTAACGAAATTCGGAAACAATTGATTTAGTACTCGGAGGGACAGTGAGTTATTCTGAACTACAGGATTTCAAAGTCTAAATAAGTCACCTCTTATGGACTATTTTTGTGTTATTTTTAATGTTATTTTAATATATGCAATATTTTTAAACTTAATTTCGGTGTTTGGAAAGATGAACAGTAGAGATTGATGAACGTGCCTGTTTTATGTCTGTTCATCTCTTCGAGATACTACTGTAAAACAATTTTTTGGCCAATCTAAAATTTTTGAGAACTTTTCTAGGCATTGTATTCAAGGTTTGAATCATTGAAGGCTTGTCGGGGTAGACCGACGATCAAATACTCCATTATATATAGAATGATGTACGGAAATTACCACACAGTGACATTATCATGTTCTAAATGAATACTTTCGTAACAAGGAAGAAATATAAAATTCCCAAATTTACTGTAAAAAATGCAAAAGTACACAAATAATTCTTATGGACACTGTAACATCCTTAACTCACTACCACAACAGGCGATACTGAGCCATACTGACTACCTTATCCCAAAGCTAAATTTCGATAGAAACTATAGAGCTTTTCTTTAGAACTAGAACTAATTGAAAAAGCGATGGAGTTATCCAAGCCCATGGCATAGCCATCTAGACAGACGGATCGAAGATGGACTCTGGTGTTGGCGCTGGAATTTTCTCCGAAGCCCTCAAGATATCAAAGTCACTCAAGCTACCAAGCTTTACAAGTATTTTCCAGGCAGAAGCGCTAGCAATGTATGATGCGTGTCTTGAAATTAAGAACATAATAGAACCAGCACAGCGGATAGCAAATTTTTTCAGACAGTTCAGCTGCCATCAAGGCTCTAACATCCACAACAACAACGTCAAAACTAGTGTCCATTATAGGTGAACGGAGCTCGATCTCTTTGATCTGGGTTTCCGGGCACACGGGCATAAGTGGAAGCGCGGCAACAGACGAGCTAGCCAGACAAGGATCCAAACTTGATAGTCTCGTTGTGGAACAAGTCCATGGCCCACTAGGCTTTGTGAAAAATAACATCTACAATCACTACCTCAAGATCGCCAACAAAAGATGGATCAAGCTGGAAACCTGTGTCCTATCCAGAAGCTTATGGCCCAACTACAACCAAAAGAGAACAAAAGACCTGCTCAACAACAGTAGAAGGAACTTATCCAGGATTACAGCGGTCTGTACTGGACACTGAACTGTTGGCAGGCATGCTGAGAGACTAGGCATACCATTTAACTCGCACTGGCACAGCTGCCGGGTGGAAATCGAGCCAAAAACCCGCGAGCTGTTTCTGTGCAAATGTCCGGCTCTAGCTAGAGTCAGACAACGCCCATTTACAGTCTGCTAGTCTTCATAAACTCCACAAAGCAAATCTGAGAGAACACACACTCCTTTCATGTGGTATCAAAATGGCGCTTTCATGGCGCTAATTGGGTGCGACAAACAGGATCTGTCTGTTCACCGCCACTTTTACCTACCGACCTACACAAATAATTATTATTTTGGGCAACAATTGTATTTTCTCTGATAAAATTGAATTCAATATTTATTTTAACCAGTCAGCATTAAGTTCCAGAATAAAGTCCAAGGACAAGAACTGTTAAGCACTACTTTTAGAAAATGACTTCCTTCAAAAAATAAACGAATTTGAGGACAGTCTGGTATGTAAAACCTAATATTCTGAAGGACATCTTCACTAACTTTTAGAATCAAAAGTGTCGCAGACGCGGATGAAATTAATATTTTGTCATTTATCATTTTTTAAAAAGTACAGCACGAGATAGACTCAATCAAAATAACGCATTTGTTCAAGGTGCATCGGTAGATTATGAAATTCTTTAGATTTCCCTTGATCCAAACACCAAACACGCCTAACAAGAGATGATGAAAATGAGTTTTCTAAATCTATTGAACATCCAAAATCAGGCTTAAGTGTCAAGTGATGAGCATTTCTAGCAAGACGGGTTTTGCGAAAAAATTCTTTAAGGTTAATAATAATAGTAATGGCGGCGCTACAGTCCTAGGTGGACCTGGGCTTAGCTTCTCAGCAATCACTCGTGTCGTGCGTGCTATTGTTCTCTCACAAGTGGAGGGGACCTACAGTTTAATGCCGACTCCGACTTGAGAAGCTTTTTCTAGACAATTATACTCTTTGAATTCTGCAATGTCTGATCGAATGATCGTTCGGTTTCACTTCCAGCTAAAATTAACCATTTCAAACCAAGAAGTTTGCATAAAATCTTTCATAAAGTCGATGGGGAAAGGCCACAGCCTTCCGATCGATGGCGAATTAACGAAGAGAGCACTGAAAACTTGTATTCATCAGTGGTCTTGTGTTTTTGTTGACGAAAAACTTGGAAAACAGCTACTAGTGCGGAAGTTGCAACGACTAAGACGAAGAAGAAGTATAATTTGTTCGCCACCTGCACTGCCATTGCTCAGCTCTGATGAGCACGAGATTTTAGATAGGTAGACAAAACTTTTTTCACGAATTGGTAGACTTAAATACCTAAATCAATGCGGTATCAATTTTCGACGTCTAGAATGAATCCAATGGTAGTATACTTCTTTTGCTCCATGCTCAAGGGCGCAAGGTAAACACAAATTGTTGATGAAAGTCAGCGGAAAAAAGTTTAAATGTAAGAAGAGACTCCTTGTGTATCACGGCAATGTACACACACCACTCCCTTAAAACTTAAAGAAACTCTTAATTTTTTTCTGTCAATCTAATACAAAAAAAAATTCCTCAAAAAATTCAATATATTTTCAAAAAACAAAAAAAAAATGCAAATTTAAGCAAGGGTAGACCTAATCATCGTGAAAAGGGTGTTTCATTTCTGAAGGAGAAAATGAAACTTATTCTGCAACTTTCCTTCATTCAAATGACACCGTACCCTTCCATTCACAGTTAAATTCCAAAGGCCATAGGAGTTTGTGAAGTTTTGTGAACCGAAAAATGCGATTGCGTTCATTGAACCCTTCCCCACATTGAATCCAATTTACTTACGAATTTCTAGTTGAGAACCCTTTGATCACAACCAACGCACACACGGATGAACACTCACCTGCAAGGAAAAGAAAAAACAAAAAAATATATTTTAATTGAATTTTGACATGACAGTGGTGACATGGGGAAAGACCTATGCCACCAACAATAACTTCAACAGATTTCCTTCAGAGATGAAATTAATTAAATCCTCTCGAAGAGGACACTTTTTTCTGCGACCACAAATGCCAGAAGCTTTTCATTCGCACACATTACCAGTCACCCTCCTCCCTTTCGTCAATAACAGCGGCAGACAGTAACTTCGAATTGCTTAGGTGAAGGCAAGTTTTTCTTGTTTTCTCTTTCATTGACTTTGCGCCATGTCCAATTGTCCGCTTGCGGACCAATTGCCGACCTGTGACACCACAAGAACTGCCGAATAAATAAAATAAGTTCTCAACTATCCCTCCGAATCACGACCGCATTCATTGGCAGCAGGACTTCGCTAGAGCGATGAGTGTGTATGGGTCATTGCACACACTGCCATATATCCTGGAATCGGCTTAAAACGAGGGGGGAGACAGGCAAAAAAAAATACCCAGAGACCGTCATCATTGCCAGCCGTCACACCAGGGGTACAACAAGGATGCTTATCAGCCGAAACGATGACGACAACTAGTACGTCGAGCAGGATTGCGAACAATGAAAAGTGAAAAACTCAAAAGAGATTTGTCAGAGCGCGTTATCCTTTGTGTCTGCGGATGTGTGTGGGAGTGTGAGAGAGAGAGAGAGAGAGAGAACGAGGCAGTGGCTCTTCATTCCATTCCGAATGGCTTCCGATGACCCAAATAGTCCTTTCCGGCTCCGGTCGAGTGCACAGGATTGAAAAACCTCTGAGTGGAAAAGTGCTTGTAAACATAAATCTTAAAACTGCATTATCAGGAAACGTGTAGGTGGTACGGACCAGCATATGTGAGTCCTATCTGCTGGATAAGGATCTGCAGTCGCATACAATGTGCCCCAAGCAATCAAATTCACACACAGATACACACTAAGTAACAGGTCTCGTCCACACAAACAGTTCGAATTAACACAGAGGAACGAGCGACACACTTCCTCCCACATGTGGCCGTGGGATGCATCCATCCTTCAGGACCGACAAATACGAGACGTTAATTGTGAGCTAAATTCAACTCCTTGAATTGTATTCAAACGAACATTGAAGAACCGCACAGAAGCCTGGGAAAAAAAAACCAAACGGAAGGAAGAGGGACGAACAAATTGAAGAATGACAAGAAAGGAAAAAAGGGTGAAGATATGTATGCATATCCTGGCGAGCGCCTAGTATACGTCGACCTCCTAGTTGTGCGCTAGATGGCAGGGCATGGAATGTGAATCTCAGTTAGATTGCTGCTTGCATGTTCTTCGTCGTTGTTGTCCTTGCATTTTTGCTTGTGTTCATCATTTGGATTCTAGATTTTCCATTCAAATTCAACCGAATGCAACCAACATCCAGGAAGAAAGGGCGAACGAAAATACGTACATAAACCGGTTAAGGCTCAAGAAAAAGTGGGGTTTGCTTGAGCAACAACAACAGGATACAAATCAGTAGTTCCCTCGGTAAGCATACATTTTCGTGTAGTTCTTTAGTTTCGATTTTTTTTTGTTTTTATGTGAAGTCTCTCCCCCATATCACTCGCAGCCCAACATTTGACCCTCTTTTTGTTTGTGTCGTGTTCTCGGTTTCACTGCTTGTTTCCACATTTCGTGTGAATGATTTAATTCACACACACACACTCAGGGAGAAAGAGAGAAGATGGATGAATGGCGACAAATTGCACCAGAGATTGATTTACGGTCACCACTACAGTCTGCCTAACGAGAAAGGATATCAAAAGCAGTCTGTGAGTGTGCTGCAGAGGAGTGAAGTAAATAAATAGACCGACAGTAATGTATTGCATTACTGTGAGTTTAAAGCTCTTGCTTGAAGTGTACTTCTTTGATGGGACAGCAGAGGGTTTCCGTGCGGTTGTTACCTTAACCAAGGGGAATTGGATGTGAATTGTTTTGTTGGGAGTTGCTTGGTGCAAATAGGTGTACAGTATCTAGTAACAATGGATTTTTTTTTACATGAAATCGGGTCTTGTTGTGCCAATTAAATGTCATGAATGAAAGAGTCTATGCGGAATGTCCTGCACAAAGCTAGTTGGCTGTAATCAACTAATCTACACCGTCAATTGTTTTTGAAGGTTATTGGAGCTTAGAGCAGTCAGTTTTGTAGGACATGAAAACGAACTGTACTGTATAGGAGTCTAGTGAAGTTAAGTAAAGTCATCGGCGCATAATTATATTTAAAAAGTCCTGAATAAAAAATGTTTGGTGATGAATGTGGATTCCATTCATTGCGAAGTCCTTATGGCAATTAAAATAAATCCAATCCTAAACGATAAACCTGTGATTAACTGTCTTCCGTTGAAAACTGTCTTCCATGTTATTTGTAGCATATTTCACTGGTGTGCGTTGTGCTAAACACTTCAGCTCCGACGCATTCATTCTGCTTTGAGCCATCTGTGTAAATGTAAATGCAATTATCCCGGATGAGCAATGTGTTTTGTCCAGTACTTTTTTGCAGGGATAATTACCCTGTTACACTCTGTCATGCCTGCATGAATAATTACGAGAGAGTGCTGCTGAGGAACCGACAACAATCCACCCCTCAGCTACTTGAGTGAGTTCTCTAACAAATGAAGTGAACCCTTAACCCAATTCTACTTTCTTGTTTTTGGTCACAATTATTGATAAGATACACAAGTCTAGTGGCATCTAAAGGACGCACACAATGCTAAGTTTATGGGAAACTACTAGAGGTGTGACGGATATCCGGTTAGTATTCGGTATCCCACCTATCCGGCTTCTTTTATAATATCTGGCCGGAGCCGAATAGTCTTTTGATATTCGGCCGAATACCGGATAGTTGGTTTTTCACAAAAAAAAAACAATAAAATAAAGAAACAATTTAATATTGGAAGTTTACTTAAGCCAAATTATGGTGAATGAAAATTAGTTTTTCTGCATTTAGGGGGAATAATTTATTACGTTTGTTTTCGTGTACGATGCATGCTTCAGAAAAGAGTCTCTCATTGTATACACTGCTACATGGAGACGAAAAATACGTTTTGGCAAATTTGGGCAAAATTGGGTAATGTCTTCCATTTACTGACCACCAAGGCCAAGGGTTTTGAGATATAAATCAAGCTCGTTGGTGGTATTTTTTTTTTTGGCAGACAACTCAATCTGGCTTGCCTTCCGCAACCTCTTCAAAAATGTCCCAAAAACTTTGCTGTGTAGAAAGTAAGAATATCTTGTGGAGGAGAAGGAAAAAAACATGTTTAAGTTGGTTTTACTTGTTCCGGTCTGATTTGAGTATCGGACCACCAAACTATTATATTTTTAATTTGGGCAGATATCCGGCCGCCGAATATTCGGCTATCCGGCCTAGCTGCAGCACGAATATTCGGTATCCGGCATCCGGCCAAATCGCTATTCGGTACAACTCTAGAAACTACCACCTTTTTTCTATTAAATTTCATCTGGTTTCCACCAGAATACAATTTAATATTTCTTGTTGACTGATTTGATAAAACGATTATATTTTCAGTGGAAGATGAAACTGAATTCTTATTTAATAATAATAATAATAATTGTGGCGCTACAGTCCGAGGTGGATCTGGGCCTAGCTTCTCAGCAACCACTCGTGTTGGGCTCTCACGAGTGGGGACCTACAGTTTAATGCCGACTCCGAACGGCGAGATTGAGAAGCTTTTCCTAGACAGTTATACTCTTTGAGTATTGTCAGTAGCTCGAAAGTGGTGGATCCATGAAAATAGTTTTTTGGGAATCGAATCCAAACTTCAAGCGCAGGAGTCAACGCACTTACCCACTACGCCACGACGCCCTTAGCGCTCTTGCTTACTTACTTACTACTTATCAGACTTGCGTCCCTGGAGAGTCTGAGCCTGAGCTGTTGCCGCCTTCCGAGAGTGGGCTCTACTACTTAATTGCCTTTTGAGCCAAAAAAACAGCGGTTGGCAAGAGTTGTTCTGCGTTTGATTTCGGTACTCATGTTGTTTGTACTGTTTACCGCGGAGCCGAGGTAGACGAAGTCCATAACTACCTCAAAGTTATAGCTGCCTATGGTGGCGTTCTGGCCAAGTCGTCGATGTTGTGCATCCTTTCTCGATGACAGCATATACTTGGTTTTGCCCTCGTTTACCGACAGACCCATTTTAGCCGCTTCCGTTTCAATGCCAGCAAACGCATCATTGACGGCTCGCGCGTCATCCGCGTAAGCTAGCAGTTGAAAAGATTTTGGAAGATCGTGCGTCCGCTATCACTTGGTCTTTATACCGTAGATTCAGCTTTTCTCTCATTCTCGAAGCAAGAGGCACGGAATCGAAGGCACTCTGGGCTGGAGCATTGGTGTTCATTTGCTCGATGTGGCCGAGCCAGTTAGTCTACGGATTTTTTCCCTTCCGAACAATGTCCACATTCCTGTAAAGCTGGCCGAGTTCATGATCTCGTCTTCTCCCCCATTGGCCTTCCTCTCAGACAAGGCCCAATGTTCGACGTTGAATTTTGTTTTCAAAAGTACCAAGTATCAGCTCTCCTGCTTATTGTCAGCTCAATATAGTCAGACTGTCGGGGTTTGCGTTTTGTAAAACATGATTCTGGTCTTTGAGTCACGAGTTTTGACTCTGACTTTTTCGAAAACCCGAAGTTGCAGCAGTTGCAGTAGTTGCAGTTGTGATTCTACGTCTGATCTATACCAAAACGTCGTTTGCGGAGATTACTTTTGCCCCGAAGTAGACAAACTCCTTAACTACCTCAAAATTGTAGCCAGCCGATTATGACGTTTTGTCCTAGATGATGTGCGACGGATCGATTTTTACTCGACAGCACATACTTCGTCTTCTCTTTATTTACCCTAATACCAGGTTGTTTGGGCTGGTTCTCAATCCCCGTGAATCTTTCCACTACGGATCGCTGGGAATGCACGACAGTGAATATCATCTGTGTAACCCAGCAACTGGACGACTGGATGCCGCAGTTGGTGCCTGACCTAAGTTAGAGGGTTCCTAGGTTCGAATCCCAGTGAATAAATGAGTAGTATATGCACTGACATCACAAAGAGTATCTTCGCATTAAACAGCGGCTACTAGTATAATTTACATAAATTGATGACCCAGCGATTGCGAAGGTTTGAGCGGAACGCAAAGTTCGAAGTACTAATCCATCAAGTGAAGGAACGCTATAGGCCGGCACAATGTACCAAAAAATGTACCCTCAGCCTAAAACCCTCGAGAAAAAAAGTGTTAAATTCTCTTGGAAATGGAGAAAGCAACACCACCCCCACCACAAATTTGATCGAATCTCAATGGAAAACAAACAGACTTGACGAGCAAATTTTGACAAAGTAGACGCCTTTTTAACGCTTTGACTGTACCCGGATCAAATAAATGACAACGTCATGCCTTTCTGTGTCATCTGTCAGCCTTATTACATCCCGTCCCCATGAGAGTGTCCACCTTCCACTTAAGTCCAAACAGTTTCACCATTACTGTACAGAAAATCTCGTCAAGTCCACCCACACACGAGAGTAATCATATCATAAAAGTACACAACAAAATAGGAAAAGTTGGGGGAAAGTCGAAATAGAAAAAAGCTAAAGAACTTAACGACAACAACGAATATCCTTCCTTCCGGAGGAGTTCGTGATCTGTTTGTAATTTTTGTTGGAAGTTAAAATGCTGCTTCAGCTATTAGACTCCATTTAATGTTTGTCCATCACTCCCCCGATCCCAGGCCCACCCATCACCTATGTACTCGTATGTGTTATACCTGAAAGACCTCGTGTCGTTTTCGGTTGTGTCCTTTTTTCGTGTGTGTATTTATATTCATTTATTTTTTTTTTGTGTTAAACATTTTGCTATACAAAGCACGACGACGACGACTACGACACGTACACAACGTATGCACATACAAATGATTGTTTTTATATCCTCTCAAGGATATGCGCTGGGGGCACTCCCGCTCCCCCCATGTAACTCCTTGAGCCACGTTAAGGCGACGGAATTGCTCCAGTAGATCACCTCACTTCGGGTTTTTTGTTCGTATTTCTGTTTGTTTGTGCATGATTTTTTGTCTGCGTTTTCATCGACGACGCCCGCCCCGGGGGGAATAGTTGTGCAATAGCTGCCGGGGCGGCAGCACCGAATCAGGGGAGCCAACAGCAAGAACAGAATATAAATAAATATAAATTATATATTTCATTTTATGATTATGATTATTTCTTTCATCGTTTTGGGTCATTTGGTTTTTTGCGAGCTGTCTCTCCTGTGCTTCGTCCTTTTTTATCGTCCGGAGTGTGGAAAGTTAAATTCGTCCAAGGACCGAGTCCTACGCAGAGCAGGATCCGGCGTAAAATTCCGGCGAGCCATCCTCTGCAGAAAATGTCATGCATGATAAGGAGAGCGCACGACGAGTCACGAGCAGTCGTCAGTAGGTCTGGACGGCGCGGCGTGGCCGACTGAGTCTGGGGAAGCAAAAACAAACTTCGTCCTGCTGCCTGCTGTCTGAATGAGGGTGTCGTTTTTAATGAGGGTGAATAAAATGTGAATGGCCCTGGTGAGTGATGGGTCAGTGGTGTTCATCGAAGAAGGATGTGGTCGGTTTCGAAGAAGCAAAATGCCGTTTAACGACCACCGTTCCGAGAGTGGAGTTCACTCATTTCGGGCGGCTTAATGTGGAACTAATATCCTTCTTGTTGATGATTTGTTTTTCTTTCGGCATTTTTTGCTCGCATGCTTGCCCCACTGCGAGTGGTGGGGGGAATTAAATCAATTGATGGATTGATGAGCCTCGTCGTGGGCGTGTGTGCGCGTGGTATGGGGTTGTGTGTGAGGGTTGATTATTTCATAAAATCATGAAAGTATGTTTTGGTCAGTTCTCATAAGCGGGATGGTTCGGGGCGATGTACATAAACATGTTGCAGTCGTAAAACCGGAGACTTTTTCCTTTTGGTATGTTTTATGGACGAAAACAACACACCGAAGCATATTTGAATATTTATAAAGTGCTTTGGGGCCTTTCGACCGGTATGAGGGAGGAATGTGTGGGTTGATGTTTTTCAAATCACGTTTCGGTGGGAGGAGGTCGAACTGTGTGGTGCTTTCGATTGCTGCGAGCTGGAAAGTTTGTGCTTTGGGTTTTTGATAGGGGAACTGATTTAAATGAATCAGAAGATTGACAAGTATCTACTCTGCGGCCTGGGGCGTTTTTCTATTCTTGCTAAAATTTATATTCTTATCAATTTATTCGTCGGATTTTTTATCTGAGGGAGAAAATATTGAATAACAAAAACATAGCCAGGAGTGGTTCTGTAGCCTGCAGCCAGTTAATTTAGTGATTTCTCAGAACTCCTTTCGAAGAAGAGCCTACGACTATGTAGTTACTGCGGATTAAAATATTTTGCGCATCGAATTTCTCACAAAAGGACTCGCAAAGGGAAAATGCAAACGCTCTCATTGTATGAAGGATATGAGTTAAATTCAAGAAATAAGTTATTAAACCTTAAGCTTTTTGAGAAATATGCTTTCTCATATTTCAGCTAGGAGAAAGAAAAAAAATTTCAGCAAAGAAAATATCTGCGAGATATGTTGTAAAAGTAAAATTGACTAGAAGTTCTCCTATTTTTAAAAACTTGCAGAGAAGTCGTCAACTGGCGTGAAACTTCTCCTAGCTGGTCGGATCCCTTAAACAAACATATCTTTTCGATTCACGTTTCAGTTTGTATACATTTTTGTGTCCTTTGCGCGGACACCTCCCGTAGGTGGACAAAAATGTTGTCAGCGTCATTCTCGGCTCGCCTAAAGCGAATTTCACTGTATTTTCATAAAGGGCGCCTTGAGAAGCATTGGTCAATAGTTTGACGTAAGTTTTGTTGTGGCTTGGGGGTGTAGCATCAAGTGGTGGGGAATAGTCTGTGCCTTATGGTCTGCATTGCGGAGACTAGCTTAGCACTGTATAGCAACAATAGTGGCCCTTCAATGCAAGCATTCTGTTGAGCTGGATATGGCTGATGTCTCATGAGCTAGGCCACCAGTAGGCGGTTTTTAGCAGAAAGTTTTGGTAAGGACGTAGCCATACGAATTACATCTGGTTTCTCCTTCTAGTTTCCAGAAGTAATTCGTTATTACTTCTGGTCTCTCCTTCTAGTATCTCTCAGGTAGAAACCCTTCACGGGTCGGGAGTAAGTAGTTTTCCTTCTAGTTTATCCTGCAAAAAAACTAGTCGAATATTAAGCTATTTTTTCGATTAAGATCCTAACAAGGGATGGATGCCTAACTTTTTTGAAAAACCGAATTATCCTTTTTGAGAAAGACAAAATCAAGAAGAGTGAGAAATGTCGATTTGGCGCTGATCGGCTAAATTGGGCATCGCCAGAGTCAACCCTTCTTATTTTGCTGTGAAATGTCGGCCTACATTCGTATAAGATTGTGCTGACACAAGAATTGAAGCCAGACGACCATAAACAAGGCCGTGAGTTCGGTGACTGAGCGCTGAAAATGTCGGACAGCGATAAGGATATTTTTTTTTGATTTTGCAGGTGCACTCAGACTCGACACTGGTCCATTGTACTGCCAGGTAGCAACCTACTCCAGTGCAGTTAATTTGATCCCAACGGCAAATGGTGACTGGACCAGATCGATTTCACTGGGATTCGAACCTGGGACCTCGAATCCTCGAACTTGGGGCAGGCACTAAGCCAACTGCTCCATCCAGTCGCTGATACGGATTTTGGTCAAAAAAATTAATCTTCGAAGCCTATTTTTGGTAGGGTTTGACTTTGACTTTGACTTTGATTGTTTGGTGTGGCTTATGGCATGGCGGCGTTGGGATCATGAGACCTTATATCTTTCGAAATTAAAAAGGAGACGCCATCTATAGTCTCAGGTATAGAGCGATGTTTATCGATTTCGACCAGAGCTCGACAACATCGATATATCCGAGCTGTGGTGCCAACAAGATGGCGCTACATGCCATACAAGCGACACAACGCTCGGAGCTGTGAAGGAGAAATTTGACGACTGGGTCATCTCGACGAGAATTCATTAAACGGCTGCCGCGACCAAGTACGTTGACACCTCTCGATTATTTTCTCTTGGTCCACCTCAAGTCCTTAGTCTATGCTATCAAGTCAACCACTTTGGACGACCTCCAGGCCAACATTCGAGATGCTGTTGCCGGAATAGTGCCGCACTTATTGGGCCAAGTCATCAAAAATTGTACCGACCGCTTCAAGCACTGAAAGCGAAGAAGAGGAATCCATTTGAATGAAGTGCAGTTTAGTACATAATGACATGAATGTAATTTCAAACTAAGGATAGAGCCAATTTTGTATCTCATACCGTTATTGGTTCATTCAAATTTCTTTTCCCATCGTCCTTATCTGATCACCTAACTAACCTAAGCAACGACTGGATGGCGCAGTTGGTTAAGTGGCTGCCCTAAGTTAGAGGGGTCTCAGGTTCGAATCCCAATAAAAACAAAGTTAATACGCTTTTATCCGGTTTTCATATCTGGCCCAATTAACATTTGCCTTTGTGATCAAATTACGGCGCAATCACTGGAGCGGTCGATCACTGCTAGTAGCCTTCTATCGTTGACGGTCCTGGGCACACCGCTTTCAATCATCAGGACTAAGCTGTCTTACGCCCGCGATGGAGGCTCGGGTTCGAACACCGTCTTAACTGGAGCTTGCTTTGAGTTGTACATGCGCTTGATGTTGCCGAACCAGTGCAGTCGACGGATTTTTGCCTTCCGGACTACATCCACATCCTGGTACAGCTCATAGAGTTCGCGGTTGTGTCTTCTTCTCCATTCGCCTTCCTCGCAGACGGGACCATATATCCGACGTAGAATCTCTCTTTCAAAGGCACCGAGAATCAGCCCTGCAGTTCTGCTAAGTGTCTAGCTTTCGGCTCCATATAGCAGGACTGGCAGAATAAGACTTTTGTAGAGCATGATTTTGGTCCTTCGAGTTCTTTTATTTGTTCAACAATAACTTGTTGGTAAATAAGCTCCCCTTGAGGTGGGTATGCATGATGTTCGGTGAGTTTTCCTTACATGTTAAATAGTTTATTCCTTATCCTTAACAGATCCGCAACGGTAACAAATTTCAGATAAAACCTCTCATTGAGTCACTCGAAGTTCTTTCAGCAGACATTTTTCAACAAGCGCATCTCTCGTCTAAAGGTTATATCCTTGAACATCAAACACTAACTCTCAGCTGGCTCCGAGATCATTCAATTTTCATTCTGATTTCAACTGTGTGCGGATTGTTCCTCTTCCAGGAACAACAGAATACTCTTCCCCCATTCACTCATTACTTGAGTTGGTGTGCATCATGCATGCATCATGCATCACATTTCTCATTGTTCTTTTCGATGCCAAAGTTCAGCATAAGTTTCCACTCTCAATTCAAAAAGCAGACCCATGACTTGAGGAGTCCCGCTCTACCCACTGCATTCCAACTCAAGAACGAACACCAAAACATTCAGCAGACTGTATGTCATGCAGTTGGCTGCCAAGCGTGTTCATTTGAAAACTGACGACTAGATACCTTGTGCAGACAGAGAATATCTGCATCCTCACATAAATACTCGCCAACGTCAAAAACACTTGAATTACCAGAACTCAACATGCAGAGAGAACTCTGGGAACAATCCTTTCAGTTTCCTTTTGTAAGCGAAACCCATTTCGATTGTACCAGGAATTTGCATGTCCTTTCAGCACAAAGACACAGCCCGCCCACAGTTTCATTTGACCGAATGTAACGCAGACCGAAAAACGGACTCGTCTATACACGTAATTAAAATATTCAAATGTGAAAGTGACCGTAACACTATTTCAAATTAAATTATTCTCGTGCGGTTCATTCGTTCTATTCCGAAACGGAACGACGCAGTAGCAAGCAGTGAGGGTGGGTGGACGTTAGGCGCACCCCGTTGTTGCCTACATCGGACGTTTCGGAAATTTATTTCACCATCCAGCGGATACGTATGAGCATGGCTTGCAATGCAATTATTCAAAATGCACCCGAATCTCCCGAAGGGATGAGGAACCCCACACCCACGGGCGGAGTGGTTAATGTAGAGTACCATTCAGTTCGACATACACTTCTTCGGTAAGTGCTCCCCTTCTACACCCAGTTTCATGCCATGGAATCTCTCAGTCACTCTGTCGCTGGAAGGATGTGTGCAATTACAATCTGGCACACACCGAGGCGTCCTTCTCACTGACAGCGTGTATCCTCCACTTCAACACAGACCGCAGATAAATTAGGCAAAGCACATTGGAACATGTGTTGAAATAATAGAACCTACATGCCGAGGCGGATGACATTCGGGCGCACATGCTCGTAATATGATGACGATGGTCCTTCCTCCCAGAAATCCTTGCCAGCCATGAAATTCTATACTCCGCAATACGACCGTTTTTTGCCGGGTTTTACCGTAGCGACAGTGAGCACTCACCACGCTTTTAATTTCGAAAATGCCTCCCCTTCCCCATCAGCCGAGAGGAGTTCCACGTTTTCACACTTGAACACTCACTTGGGCTGAATATCGGATGCCGCGACACGGCAATGCACTCTCCTCAAGCAGTTATGAGTCCCGGCTGGCCAATCCAGCCTGCGCACCTATAATCACATTAGGAAAATATTAGTTTCCCCCCGGTGCAGGGGATTGGTCGCACGGGCGGTAGAAAAGACTCTCGAAAGGTACACTTTAAAAGTTTCCAGCCAAGGAATTAAAAAGAACGATGCGGACGATGGGAGGCGATGACTGAAACAAGTGCTGCTGGTCTAATTTAAACTTTCTTATTTGCTCAGCACCGCACCGCAGACGTTTCTGTTTGGATGGGGCGTGTCGGTGGCACGGGTGTCGGTTGTGTGTCGAGTAAATTAATGAGAAACAAAGTTTGTTTTGCCCGCAACATTCTTCGGGTAACCGGTGGTGAGAACGGAGAATTGGGTTCTATTCTTGTTTTTTTACGAGCCGCGTTTAGGTGTCTTGGGGAAGCACCAACGCCGAGAGTCACTTAGGTATCGGCTTTTGTGTGGCCACGAAGGCGACGGACGGAGAGTCAGTGGCAAGGGGGAGGGGCGATAAAATTGTTGTCCTAAAACGATTACCTCAGAGGTGACAACCTAACAATGGTGGTCCCTGTGGTCTCACTTGAGGGGAGGTCATTAGGTTTTAATAGATGAACTTTAGAGTATTAAGAGGGGCATTCTTTTGTCAGTGAATTGCCATCGAGAGGGCGAGAAAAAAACTTGCTCTATCCACTCTGACGGGGCAGCACTTGTGGTAGAGAGGGTGTAGTTGTGTTGCTGCTTGTTAATGGTGCGTTAAGACCTTCCCAACCCAACCCATTTGAGGCTTATTTGTTTGTCTGAATGAAGGTCGAAAGTGTGTTCCCTCAAAGGAAAGATAAACATGTCAAAAATTTATCAAATTTTTGAACTAACTTAAAACGTACATTTTTGTATAGGCATTTATTCAGATTTGGATCTCACATCTCGCTAATGCTTATTCTTTGAATAACCCAGGAGATTTGATGATTTATGATCAAGAAAAGTACAGCCTATCTAGAATTTTCTTGTCATGCAGTTGAAAGAGCTAATCGTGGAACTTAATTGGCCACACGTAGCACCTTTCACTGGATCCTATGAACAAATAATTTAGTCCCCTTGTAAATCATATGAGAGCATCAGTTTTTGGGCAATGGCCATCTTTGGGTTTCAGTAAGTGACGGCAGATGCAAAAGGTTCTAGATCATTTAAGAACCAGGAGATCAGAAATATCGGACGAATTGGAACTTAAGGACTTATCACTAATTGAACTGATTGTGTCTGTGGAACAAATAGTCAACATTACACATATGTCACAGACAGAACTGAACGATATTGGGACTAAGATCTAACAGATTCACGTACAACTGCTAGCATACGCGGTTCCCCCTGACGCGATGGGTGGAACACAGTGAGATCTCAATGAGGTTCTTGCTGGCACTGAAATGTAAGCAGCTTATAGTACGTTTCCACCGCGCCCAAATGCAACATTTCAGGAACAAAAATCAGAAGTGGTTGAATTATTTAGCTTGTTATAATAATTTAAAGATAAATTTGAGTGCTAATTCGGACATATTAAATATATTTCTGACTCAATATAGAGGTATGGAGTTCGCGTTGAAATTTATGTCCACTCGAAGCTTTCAACTAATGAGGAAACAGCTGTTTTTTGTTTATTCAGCGGGTTGAAATGTCATTGTATGACGTGCTGAATTTGTAAAGAGGATTGTTCGATTTGATAAACCTACAAATGCAGCGACGAAATTCAGAATTTCGCTGGAATGTTGCATTCCATAATGCAAGAAATGTATGACGAAATGCAATGTATTTGGGCTGAAATGCAAAAACTATCCGAAATGTTGAATTTGGGTGTGGTGTAAACGTACTATTAAAAGTCAAAACGAAGTATATGCTGCTTTCATGAAAGAACCAATAACGATTTGGTCAGAATGTCGCTGTACGAGACTTTAACTTTGAGGTTGTCAAGGACTTTATCTATCTTGGCGCTGGGGTAAACAATACGAACAACATCAGTACCTGAATGAAAAGTAATTTGTGACAATCGCTGTGTTTTTGGACTAAACAGGCGATTGAGTAAAAGAGTCCTCTTTTTAAAGGCCAAGATGACTTTGTACAACTCTTCGATCACCCTAATCTTGCTCTACAGCAAGAAACTGACCATATGTGAACTGAATGAAGAAGCTCTCGGTCTTTTCGAAAAGAAATATCTGCATACGATCTTTGGTCCTGCTTGCTTCGATGGTGATTGAAAAAGAAGATTCAACAATACGTATGAACAATACTGTATGGGCTGTACAGCGACATAGGTGTAAACAGTTAGAGCATAGAAATCTTAGGTTCTCTGGTCCTATGCTACAACGAACAGAGAACGTAGAGGTAGAGCGGAGAAAGGCATTCACTTGGTGCGCGTATCTTAAGTCAGGTACTTGGAGAGGCTTGTTAGTTGAGGCCGAGTTCAGTTTTGGGCTTTAGCGTCATACAAGGAAGAAAAAGACGACAGACTGCCATTAACAGTTTGTAGAGAAAGTCTGTAATTATTTGATGACTGAAAATTTCACCCTTCTGGCGACATTGACTTATCCAGAAGGGTGGAGATCCAACGATTGAGAAGGCTAGGTCATGTAGTGCGAATGGAAACCAATGCTCCGGCCCGGAAAGTCTTCGAATCCACCCCCGAGGGACGGCGCAGTAGAGGAAGACCGCGAATCAGGTGGCGCACGCAAGTGGAAAGTGACCTCAACCAACTGTGCGTGCGAAACTGGGGGCAGCTAGCTAAAGATCGAGCTGGCTGGACGTTTGTTGGTTGAGGCCCAGGTCCACCCCGGACTGTAGCGCCACCTTAAGTAAGTAAGAAAATTTCGGAAGCCAGTAACATATTTACATCTTTTCTAGCCAGTTAAAAATTCAGTCATAGCATACGCTTGGATAAGCTGGCCAAGACGAGTTTGCAGCTTGCAAATCAGGTGATGTCGTTATTAAGTTGTCAAGTTAGAGGGGTCCCAGGTTCGAATCCCAGTGAAATCAGATCTGGTCCAGTCACCATTTTCCGTTAGGATCAAATTAACGGCACTGGAGTAGGTTGCTACCTAGCAGTATAAAACTGGTGCATTGTACTGCATTGTACTTTGCGGCAGGCACTTAACCAACTGCGCCATCCAAGCCTTTATAGAGACGACGTTACATCTACAAAAGCAAAATATTTCAAAGGAGAAAGCCGATATCAAGGATCACACATTTTTTCATGCCCTGACTGAAAGGCCTTTACGTGGAAGAGCTCTGGTTTCATGAAGACGTCGCTCAATGCGCGACACAATCAATTCATTAAAGGAAATCTTTGATGAGTGCCTCATCTCGCGCAATAAACCAGTGAATTGAGCTTCAAAATTATGTGGGATCAGACGTTTGGACTATTTTTTGTGGGGATATATAAGGTCACTAGTCTTTGTCAGTTGCGTCATAGAACACTGGGAAAATTTTTCTTCCAAGACTTACAGGAAATTTCAAATAAACCTCTAAGATCTCTTTGCAGGTTCATAAGGAAATCGGGATGGCTTCGGCACAACGAAGGACCATGAGTGCGGCAAGGGTTATTAATCCCCAATTGGGCATCACAATGGGTCCTCAAGGACCTAAGTGAGGCGTGGCTTCCGCCCGTCTACCCACTACCTACCTACCTACAGTCATGAGCTAGACACCTTTGATCACTTGAAAGACAAAATTCATCACGTTGATACGGTTTTTTTAAGAACTGCACTGGTACGCTCAGGCGCAAATACTGGTACATTCTACTACAAGGCAGCAACCTATTTCTGGTGGAATTTCACTTCTTCCTCTGGAAGACCAGCATACGCTTCTGTGGTAAAAAGCCTGTATCATCAGCACCGAATAACTGCCACCTGATACAGGCAAAGGCGGGACAGTGGCAGGGGAAGTGCTCTGCAGTGTCATCGTCTTCTCCACAGGCGTCGCAGAGGGTTCCGTCGCTTAGACCAAGCACACTTAGGGGTTTGGCGAATGTGTAGTGCCCCGTTAGTACGCCGGCTTGTTGTCTGCAATCTTTTCTGTCAAGAGATAACAAGAGTTGTCGCGAATTTCTTACACATGTTAGGGAGCAAACGCTTGGTCTGTCTACACCCTGGAGAGTCATGCCACCTCCGGTTGTGCTCTTGAGAGGTCCAACCATTGTTGGAAACCCTAACCAAGGACCCAGGCAGTCCCAGTGCAGTGATCTAAGTTCATCGGCGATCTCTTTTCCTTGATTCCGTGGTGGCCCGGGACCCAGAAAAGTCTCAGCAAATTCAGACTACAGATCAAATTCAAAGAAAACTTGCAGTTCTGAGCTACCCTGGAAGTGTCTTAATGGTTGAACAAGGACTTAAGCACAGCTTGGCTGTCGCTAAAGACACAAATACTTCGCCCCTTCCATCTAATAATAATAATAATGGCGGCGCTACAGTCCGAGGTGGACCTGGGCCTAGCTTCTCAGCAACCACTCGTGTTGTGCGTGCTATTGTTCGCGAGTGGAGGGGACCTACAGTTTAATGCCGACTCCGAACGGCGAGATTGAGAAGCTTTTTGTAGACAGTTATACTTTTTGAGCATTGTCAGTGACTCGAAAGAGGTGAACAAATTTTAGATGCTTTTTTTCGAGATTCGAACATTAGACCTCGAGCATAGAAGTCGACGCACCTATCCAATACGCCACAGCGCCGCTTCCACCTATTCTTCGTGGCCGTTAGGATCGCATAGGTTTCTGTTTGGAAAACCGACACAAATTATCTAACGAGGTGGCAGTCTAAAGTTTGTCGCTCTCCACAAAGGCCCCCGCATCAGATCCTTCATTTGTCATATGCCGATACACGGCCATATTGAAAAAAGGAGTGACAACTTGAACCTTCGGATTGCGCTTCATTCAAAGGTGCGGTAGACCAGTGTGCCAAAAGTCTTGTCCAGAACAGAATGGAATGCATTTATCTTTCAAATAAAGCCAATGCCATGGCACGCCTTGATACCATGATTTTTATATATTTTCTTTCATTTTCTATACCTCTAAGACCCTGTAGTAGCAGCTTATCTTAGCTTATGATCGCCTAGCTAAGGTATGTCCCGACAAAGCCCGAGAGCACCGTAAGGTAATTTATTATCATTTCAAGAAGTGGGTAAATCACATAATCCCAGAGGAATACCTAGTTCCTACTCAAGCTACGCACAACTACTTCTAGCAAATCCCCAGTTCTCGTGAATCTTAGATCGCATGCCTAAGAAAAAGGAATAACCTCCGTGAAAGTCATTAATTATGCCTTTAAGGAGCAAAGACTTCCGCAGAGTGTCAGGCTTGGTTGTCAAGCACGCTACTTACAGGAGTGCGTAAAACGGAGTACATTGACAAGAAATTGCTGGCAAATATTTCTCGGAATTCCCTTCATCGTTCATTTGAACTCAAATTATTCATATCTAAACAAACTGAAACTTTGATTAACAATTCTGACGTGAAAACAACCCGTTCCCCCGGTGGTAAATTGATTTCCAGGATTAGAGCCATCCAAAGTATTAAAATTGCATGTAATCCAAGTGATAATCCCTTTCCTCGCAAAAATGACTCCCCATTCATCTGGCGTATGGTGGTAATCCTTTCAGGGTCACTGGGGTCCCAAACCCTCTTGAAGCTCTGCAATTTGTATGTACTCCGGTTTTTTTTTTTGCTTCCTCCCCGAAAAGGGATCCCCATCCATCAATCCAGAGGGAGACAGCAGTTTGGGTGTGCGGCGAGGCGGCGGTACCTGTACTTAAACGTTGAACGTATGCAAACAAACAAATTACATTACATTACCGGGACACCCTTGATCCCATGCCAAGCACAAACCCCGCCCGCCTCAGACACATGTGCGTTTAGTAGGATCCCAGAGTGCTCGGAATGCCCCTATTCACATCCGTGTCCTCCCATAATGGATTGGAGTCACTGTTGCGTTTTGTTGAACTGCAGAATGTACACCTTAAATTGTTTCAATTTCTCCCCCATCCTAAACACCGACACAACGCGAGATCTTTTCTTCGACAATAAATCAAACGCACAGTGGTGTCAAGAAAATATTTTCCATGTAAAAAAATCGGTTTTTTTGCGGGTTCATTTCTGGAGAATCATGCTCTGGACCATTTCTCTTCTTCATTGTTTGTTCGAGTGAGTGGGTGGATGGTTTGCTTTGCGGTGGTGCACAATGATATACAAGGGGGCGGGAGGAGAACAAAAATGTTTTGATTTTTATTAAAACAGAAAATGTTTCCTTGCTCGTTTTCTTCGATTGCAGCTGTGTAATGCAATTCAAACCGCTTGGGGGGTTTTACAATTTTTTCCACAAACTGGCAAATGCACATAGAAGTCGATTATTTCGATTTTTTTCGTTCTTCCTCCTGTGCCTTCCGCTTGTTCATACATATGGATGATTCCACTTGGGAAATCTAGAAGAGGAAACCGATATGTACGAGTATGTGTGTGTGTGGGTAAGATAAGGGGAGCGGCAGAGTACGTAATCTCGGTTGGATGACTCCGCGTGCGACCTATGGGGTTGGCAGGAGAGGATGAACTTATTCGATGGCGCGTTGGCTTTTGTGTTCGATTTGCTTAGCTTTATAGAGCTGTCAGAAACCATTAAACTCGTTCATTTTTCATCGATGAAAAGTTCAATTCACTAACAAGTCAGGCGGTCGGGGTTGACGCTGGATTGGGAGTTTTTGGACGGAATCTGTAGGGGGAACTATTGTTCATTGGAAACTTGGTTCATATTTTGTAACAGGGTTTTGACTTCTTTCTCTATTCACCCTCGGATCAGGGGATATTTTCGGTTTCTTTTTTGATGTGTTTACAACTCAGACTGAATTATCAGAATTCGATCGTCAATTTTGTGAGTTCTTTTGGTTCTCTGCTGCCGTTGAGGAGGAACTCTTCTGACAAGATATTTAATTACCACGACGTAGTGATGTCTTTCGAGAGCTAAGGAAATGGTCGGTCAGGGGCGCAAATGATTCCAATGAAATGTGTTTGCAAGCTTAATTAAGAGAAGCTTCAAATGGACTGTTTGACTGCTGAATTTGGCATGCAATTAGCATTCAGCTGAGAAGTTTTTCAATTTAAAACTGTTGCACTGTTGCAAAAGCAGATATATGTATATAATTATCTGCTATAATTAACTTAGGAAGGTAGGTTGAAGGGGCTAAGAAGTGCACTTAGACGTTTAGACACCCAGAGTTGATCCATTGTGCAGCCACATAGATCGAGATGGGTCAATTCATTTGTCTATTCGAGGGAACAAATTTGGAGCACTCAGCGAAGGTTGAGTGGCGTGCCCCATCAACAAAAATCTCCTTAAATCTGCTAAAAAAATAATAAATACTCGATCCTTAACTCAGTTTTAAGATTTATTTCGATAAAGTTTAGAAAAAACAAAAATGCATAGGGTCCTAACCCGTGGTAATGCCACAGTGGCGTATTCTCTGAGCGTTCTCGCCTGCTTAACATTGTGCTGCTTCATCTCAACTGTGCTCCTTGATTACCGTACAAAGGCAAAGATCAACACAGTTTTTGTTAAAAACGTCGCAGATTACGGTGCATCCCGGGAGAAACACGATATGGGATTAGGGATGCAAACATCGTTCTTAAAAACATCGATGTTTGAAACATCGATAGTTCCAGGACAAACATCGATGTTAAAAAAACATCGGTATCAACAACGATACATCGATGTTTTTCCGATGTTTTATTTATATTCTACATCACACGAATTGTTGGCTATATTTACGATGTACTATACCTAAACAACAAAACATACTAGTCGTACCAGTTTCAAACCCAAAAACCTTCTCCGTCTTCCGTTTCGTTGATGATTGAATTTTTACTTTGTGGCTTATCGGGCCAACGAAAAACCCAAAGTAACGTTGGAGGATTCTACGATTCGGGATAAGGGTTCCCGAGCGGGCTCTTCATGCACGTTTATATATAGCGAGTCGTTTGCTCAAAGACCGACACCCGTTCCCAGCCGCACCCCGTTGGTGAACAGGCGCTAGTTTGGCTATTGACACAAGGTCTGCCATGCTTACGCATCCAGCCAATACATGACGAAAAATGAGCCCTCTCCGATTAGCCCACAGTTCCATAGGAGTTGTATACCCGGTCTCCTTCAGGGTTGCTCGATGCCCAAAGTAAACCACTTGGAGCTTCGGAGTAGGATATTCAAAAAGGAGAGGCTAAGATATGCAAAAAGTTACATTGTATTGCGCATCTCTAGCAGGTGTAGGTGTAAAAGATTACACCCCATTATTATTACAAGAATACAAGCACATTTTATATATAACACATTTTGGGAATGTTTAACGAAATGAATGAACGATGTCGATGTTTGACAATTTTGCCGTCGATGTATCTGTTAGCAAAACATCGATGTCAACATCGATGTTTATGAACGAAACATCGATGTTTGCAAAACATCGATGTATCGTTTGGATCCCTATATGGGATACCTGGGATACCTCACCTTTGACTTGCAGACAAACCTCACTATTCTCTTGGGAGCTGTTCCTCTATCTAACCGCCGAGTACAAGACAAAGGAAAACGAACTGAATCAGGTCGTGTTGTGGGACAAGATCATCCGTCGTGAGAACCAAGTTCTGGACTTTAAGAACATGAATGGTGCGGTCCGAGAAAGACAACAAGAACATGAACACAAAGTACTACTTCTGGGATGATGGCGTTGGCTTAAAGAATAACATCGTGACTCTGTATTTGTCTTGGAACATCATTCCCAACGCCGGTCTGCTGCCGAGTGTATTTGCTCACGGTGTACACAAATTCAAATTCCCAGAACATTACTCTGTGTCGCGCGTCTAGGCGAGTTCATGCAGCACACGATTTTCCTCACAATCCCTTGCGGGTGGTTGAGGTTAGGAATCGAATTTGTAAACTTTTTTAAACTGTAAAACTCAAACTCAAAAAAAAGCTTCTCAATCTAGCCGTTCGGAGTCGGCATTAAACTGTAGGTCCCCTCCGCTCGTGAGAGAACAATAGCACGCACAACACGAGTGGTTGCTGAGAAGCTAGGCCCAGGTCCACCTCGGTCTGTAGCGCCGCCATTATTATTATTATTATTATTATAGAACGCCAAGCATTCTACAGAGTGACCAGATAAAGACGATAGGAAAAGAAATGTAAAGAAAAGAAGAACAGTGTGAGATATCTAACTGATTATGGCTTAATGTCGAATCTACATTTATGCCATTCTGTGTTGAGAAGCACATCATTCAAATGGCCGCCAATCAAACGGTCGGTTCGATGACCCGGTCCAATATGTGTGACGTCATTCCAGCAATAGCGTCTCGAATGTTGGCCTCGAGCTCGTCCGAAGTGATCGGCTTATTATCGTTGACTAAGGACTTGACGTACGACTGGATGCCATAGTTGGTTAAGTGCCTCCCCCAAGTTAGAAGGGCCCCAGGAAAACTGCTGAAGCAAACCTCTACCTCATTTCAAAAGATCTGTCGATTGATAACTCGAAGGGGTGTGACAATATTTCAGAATGAGTGGCAACTTCACCTGTACTGGAGCCACCCTCAAATGGCCCCACTTTTTAAATTTGGCTACATGGGCAATGACATCTAGGCCTGAAGTACCTAATTCCAAAATTTCATGCCGATATCTTTATAAACTTCGGAGATAAATAAGTGTGACAGACACGACGGACGGACGGATGGACAACGAAATTATAAAGGTTTCGTTCTTGTAGACAGAACCTTAATACTCAGAAAAAACAAAAATAAACTGGGCAAGTGCGAGTTGTACTCGCACGGGTAAGGTTCCGTCGCATAATATTGATGGATGATTTCTGAAGATCAAACGACGTTTCGAAACTATTTCAGTTGAATTTTCTTCTAAATTCAACTTAAATCAACCATTTATTCATAAATTCATATTTACATCCAAACAAACAAATGTTCATCCCTACATATACCTATATCTCTATCCAAGTTTATCCAACACAGAAAATCCCTTCCATCATACACATACCCAACACTGCTCATGCCTGCGGTGTGTGTGTATTCATTTCTGTTGGGCATTTAGGGGTGAGATCGAAAAGATAACGCTCAGCAACGAATAGAGTGGCCGAACACAGCATGAAATTATGTGTGAAAATGAAAATCGTTCTCATTTTAAATCTTAGATATCTCAAAATTTCAACATAAGTCGATATTTTGAAATTTATCATTTCTTAATGCTCACATTGCTGTCTTCAAAACTGCGTTTTCAGATCTTCAAAATTCGCATGTCGATGATTGACCGTTTTTGGCCAATATCTCCAAAACCATTAGGGCCAGAATGCTCGCAATGGTTTTAAATGAAAGTACTCAATGAAGCCAAGTTTTTGTGATTTTTTCAGATTTTTAAACACTTTGGTTTAGAAATGGCAGGGGGGGAAAATCTTTGGAGCTCCATATTTTCCAAACGGTACTTTTGATAAAAAAGTGTTGAAAGAAACCTCCACCTCATTTCGAAAGATCTGTCGATTGATATATATATCGATGGGGTGCGACAATTTTTCAAAATTAGTGTCAACTTCACCTGTACTGGAGCCACCCCCAAATGGCCCCACTTTTTAAAATCGCTGCATAGGAATTGACATCTAGGTCTGAAGTACCTAATTCCAAAATTTCATGCCGATATCTTCATAAACTTCGGAGATAAAAAAGTGTGACAGACACGACGGACGGACGGACGGACGGACGGACGGACGGACGGACGGACACACCGAAATTATAAAGGTTCCGTTTTTGTAGACGGAACCTTAAAAAAATGGACTTGACGTAGCCTCAGAGAAAATAAATCGAGTGATGTTAAGTCGCATGATCGCGGCGGCCAATTGATGAACACTGGCCGTGAGATTCCCCGGTCGACAAATTGTTATTTCACAACTTCGAGTGTTGTGTCGCTTGTATGGCACGTAGCGCCATCTTGTTGGTACCACAGTTCCGATAAGTCAAATTTGTTCAGCTTTGGCCACAGAAAATCGGTCAGCATCGCTCTATGACTGAGAATATTCACGGTAACGGTGTCTTCTTCCTCATTTCGAAAGAAATAAGGTCCAACGAATCCGCCATGCCATAAAGCGCACCAAGCAAGCGACCCTTGTGCATGCATTGTGCTCTTTCCAAGAGCGCCACATATTTTGTTCACTTTTTGCCGCTTAACCAAAAATGATTCTCGTCGCGGAAATCCGGATCTCTGGCCAACATTTCCAGCGCCTAATTACTGAACTCACGGCCTTGTCTATGTTCGCCTGACTTCAATTCTTGCGTCAGCGCAATCTTGTCCATGGTCGTCTGGCTTCGTTTCATGCGTCTTATACGAATACAGGCATAAATCCAACCGCAAAATAAACCCGGCTAATTTCTCTTTAGCGACGCCGTATTCAGTTGATCGGCACCGAATCGACATTCAATCTGCTTCGACACTGTTCACTACGGCTGCTGTGTTTTCTTAATTTCGCACCAATCTCTGTCTGGTTGATGGCTTAAGGTCCAAAAGAGCGTATTCAGGCTCAAACTTTTTCGCGGTGAGACGAATTGCTTCCAAATTGAAGCCATGATGACGACCGACTTCTCGACGAAATTCGCGTTGCATATTTACAACTGAACCGGAATTTCGATATTTGCTAATAATTTCTGCACGTTCGGCAAACGTGAAACGATGGATGATGAAATGGCAAGCCATTTTTTTCGGAGAATTTTTTTTTAAACACTCGGACTCAAAACTGGTCCATTGTACGACAGTGCCGTTAAAGTGATCCCAATGGCAAATGGTGACTGGACCAGATTCGATTTTACTGGGATTCGAACCTGGGAATCCCCTAAATTGGGGCAGGCACTTAACCAACTGCGCCATCCAGTCGTATGGCAAGCCTTACTGAATGTTTTGAAAGCTGGTTGCCATTGGTAACTTTGACAGCTGCTGCTATCTTGTCACCCTTCCGAATAATGATAATAATAATAATAATAATAATGGCGGCGCTACAGTCCGAGGTGGATCTGGGGCTAGCTTCTCAGCAATCACTCGTGTTGTGCGTGCTATTGTTCTCTCACGAGCGGAGGGGACCTACAGTTCAATGCCGACTCCGAACGGCGAGATTAAGAAGCTTTTTGTAGACAGTTATCCTTTTTGAGCATTGTCAGTGACTCGAAAGAGGTGGAGCCGTGAAAAAATGTTAGGTGTCGACGCACCTACTCACTACGCCGCCGCGCCCACAATGATGTACAGCAGTTTCTCAAACAGCAAGGACATACATCTTTGACTTATTGTTTTAATAAGCGAGTACAGAATTTTTAAAAATCAAGCTAAACGCTCGTGCCTTTCTGTGAAGCAACCATTTGCAAAAGCAAATCCTTTCGATACATAATTTTATGTATAAAGAACTAACGTCAAATGTAAACAACTAATTTGAAAACTCGTTGAAATAGAGTTCCCAAGTGAATAAATAATGCATTCTGTTGAAAAACTTCCAAAGCGTGGTAGTCAAAGCTTGTTGGAAAACCTCACAACGAAATACACTCAAATACCCAATCACCCTTCATCGTAGATGCCTTTCACTCTCTCCCGCTCTCTGGCGAAAGAAAACCCCTTTGGTGCGACACATTAAAAAATCACTTCAATATAAATCGAAGGTCTTTCACGAGAACATCTGAAAATGTTTTTCTGTTTTCTTCTCTTTTTTTTTTCATTTCAAAATCCAATGATTCCGGATCGATTCAATGCAGAGGACTAAACAAAAGCGGAAAAATTCCCCGAATACGTCGATGAATTGACATGGCACAACCTTCCTTTCTTTCTCAGAGGATATGTATCCCCCGCTGTACGGGTATCTCCAACACGTCATGTACATATCTTCGGCTATGGCATAACAATATATCTGCACTCAAAAGAAGCATCGAACAATTAGAAGGAAACACAAACAACTCATATCCTTGACATGGATTTTGCACATTTTCAGAGGCATGTGCAAAGGATTCATGTTTTATTTCTGCTTGTGTTTTTGTTTTTTGAGAATGATTCACCCCTTCTGTCCCCCATCAGCTTTGCACACACATTTGAAGGAGATTACAAAACGTACAAAACATTCCCACGCCCAGCATCGTTTTCCATAAAACCATCAAGCGTTACCGTTTCTGGCTTGTATGACGGATTTGAATAAAACAGCAGTCAACATGCTAAGCAAATCGAAGGACATTCAGCTAAACAAAATCGCACAAAAATTCCATTTGACAGAGCACATTCACACAACAAAAAAAGGGGTAACGAGAATACGATTTCACACACCGTGCACGTGGTCTGTGTGATGGGACCTGTGGGAGGGGGAATACATCCGTGGAAATCTGAAAGCTACTCCCGATGTTCTTTTCCCGATGGATGTCAATCGCAAGAGGATGTGCGTAGATGGGGGATATGTATTCGGATAAGACAAGTTGCGTGCTTTGACTGTGTTCAAAATGTTAACATGCAATATCTGGGGAACAGGACGGCGCACACAACGCCACAACAGGACCGCACACGCAGAAGGAAACCGAAAATCAAATTCAGAAATCAGAGAGCAGAACAGAAGGAACATTCGAGATATGAGTATGTGCTGAGTAACGTACCATAACCAAGATATTATGACATCCCTCCTTTATTCCCTTATCCCTCCCAACGTAAGGACTTTGGGAAGAATATGCTAATATTTGGCAATAGGACTAACGTCATTGTGCCCTCTGCCGGTGTGTGTGTGTTCGTCGTTGGCGTCGACAGGGACAACGACAACAGAGTCGTCATATTGCCGCACCTATTTGTAGTCAATGCCTTCGGTAATCCCCCGGCTGCAAAGTTTACTCGTATCCCTTGTGCAGTTAACATACATATGCGCCATAAGTAGCCTCTCACGCCGCCCGTCCACCATCAACCATTCCCTAAGCTTTCTGGCAACTGCTGCAGAAGTCATCACAACTTCCTGCATATCCGCCACCCCCGCCCGATGTCGCCTTGACAGTTTCGGAGTAATTGTCGGAGGATACATAATTATCAATAGAAGTGAATGCCGCTCCTATATGGGTTAGGAGGAGCTGTTTATTTTATTTGGCACTACTTGCCTGCTTTCGTCTCTGCACTTAACGAGGGTCTCAGGCAGCCTAACCCGCCGACCCCCAAAACGCCCCCTCCAGACCAGACATGGAGGCATTTATCTTCATTTCTGTTTAGAAATCCCGAGTTGAAATGCGACGAATTTTCTCCCCTTCGAAAGCAACTTTCCGGCCGATGACTTGTTTTTTATTTCTGGTGTTGTCTTGTGTTCCTCTGCGTTCCGGAGCAACTTTTCGACAAAACGATTTATCAAACCAATTGCTGGGGCTGTACGTCATCTCTGGTTGGTGTGTGTCACACAACGAGTTGTCGGAAATAGTTGTTGGGGAAAACTTTTTACCAGAAAATCGCTTCCAAATCGATTTCATTGTGAAAATAAGGATTGAGGAGATTTTTCAATGTCATCGAAGCGGGCACGTTCGGAGGAGGCCTACCGAACACGTACTAATGACAAAGTACAAGTTTCGAGGAACACACGAACAGCGAGCGAGTTGGATTTGTTTACGTGGATTGAATGAACGAAGAAAGGAGAGGGGAATTGACTTCAATTTGGAAATTGGATTTCAAAAGTTTTTAACCAGTTGATGTGGCAAAAAGTTGCTCCTATACGCGACGCGATCGTTAGTTTTTCGGTTTCTTTCTCTGACAAGTTGTTAGGGTGTAATGAGGGTTTTCCAACTCATTGAGCTACCATATTGGTTTTGTGTTAAATTGTCGATTTACTCATGTTTCCGAAATAGGAGACAAAAAAACGGGGGAACGTTTCGACAACAATCTTTGCTCTCTCTCATAACTTCAGACGAAGTGCTTGAGTTTCAAACGAAAACTTCTTTGGAATATGGTGTGTCAAAGGCGAAATTAATAAAAAACAACTGTCATACAACGGGGTTATATGACGACGCCTGTCGAAAACTGGGAGTAAATGATTTCAAAGCGATTCATTTGGCTCCAGTCGTAAGACATACGAGAAGTTGTGGGGAAAATATGTGAACATTTTAAGAGTTCGTTGGACGTAATGTCTTTTGGGACTGGATTTGTGTTCTAAGAAGGTTCTAGAAAAGCAAGGCTATAGATACCGCCCAAATACGCTCAACTTTTCTTAAAACAATCCTAACCCGTAGCCTATTACAAGAATCTTATCATTTTTTTAAGCAGCAGACAACTTAAGGGTGTTATTTTAGCCCACTACTAATTTCAGACTGTTATAATAATAATAATAATAATAATAATAATAATGGCGGCAATACAGTTCGAAGTGGACCTGGGCCTAGCTTCTCCGTAATCACTCGTGTTGTGCGTGCTATTGTTCTCTGACGAGTGAAGGGGACCTACAGTTTAATGCCGACAGCGAACGACGAGATTGAGAAGCTTTTTCTAGACAGTTATACTCTTTGAGCATTGTCAGTAATACGAAAGAGCTGGAGACGTGAAAAAATGTTATGTAGGTGTTTTTTTCGGGAATCAAACCGAGAACATCGAGCGTAGGAGTCGACGCACCTACCCACTACGCCACGGCGCCCAGTGACCAAACAGCAGCTGTCAAATTTACCAATGACACCCATCTGTCAAAATATTCAGTGAGATCTGCCATTTCATCATGGATCGTTTCACACGTGCGGAAGTTATTAAATAATGTCATCGAAATTTCAGCTCAGTTCTAAATTGAATGAATTTCGTCGTGAGGTCGGTCTTAGTCATTGCTTCAGTGTGCAGCCAATTCGTCACACCGCGGAAGGGATTGAGTGCGAGTACACTCTTTTGGACCTTAAGCCACCAACTAGACAGAGATTGGTGAAGCCGTAGAGGGCAGTTTCGAAGAAGATCTTGTAATGTCAATTCGACGCCGATCAATTGAATTCGACACCGTCAGAGAGCTTATTTCGCAGCTGGATTTGGGACTACATCCCCATAAGATTGTCCCGACGCAAGAATTGAAGCCGGACGATCATAGATAACGCCGTGAGTTCGCTAATTGGACGCTGGAAATGTTGGTCGGAGGTGCGGATTTTGGCATAAAAATCATATTCTCGGACGAGCCCCATTTTTAGTTCAGCGGCTATGTCAAGATGCAAAATGGCCGTTATTGGAGAGAACACAATCCAGAAGTGTTCGAATAAAAATCAATGCATATACAAAGATTGACTCTTTGTTGCGATTTATGACATGGAGTTATCATCGGACCTTATTCCTTTCAAAATGAGGAAGGAGACACTGTTATCAACAATGGTCTCAGGTATAGAACAGTGCTTACTTGTGGCCAGAGCTCGAGAACAGCGATATACTCGAGCAACAAGACGCAGCTAGATGCCATACAAGCGACGCATCACTCGAAGTTGTGAAGGAGAAATTTGGCGACTAGAGGATCTCACGGCGACCCTTCTCCAATTGGCCGCCGTGATCATGCGACTTGACACCACTCGATTATTTTCTCGATTCTCTGGGGCTACACCAAGTCCTTAGTCTACGATATCAAGCCGACCACCTTAGTGGCTGTTTACAAACGACTGGGAAATCCGACTGGGCAGGCAAGTTATTCTGCATGTGGAACACCCGAATCGGTTCAATTGTATCATGTTTTCACCCAGTAATGTTCTACAATGAATTGAGTAATGTCCTCTTTTAAATTCCACTTTCTCATGAATGACGGATAAAAAAAAATGTTTTGAGTTGCAGCAGCAATGTTTGCTTGTAGTACTATATGTTTGCAGTAAAAAACATTAAAATTGCATTTGAATTGTCCCTGTGATAAATTTTCCATGCGTCAGATGTTACTCGATCACCGATCACCAGAAAATGAGGAACACGGAACGAAAAGGAATGAAAATATACCTGCTTCCACCGAGAATCCGCTTCGAAAGTGAATTTTCGGTGGAAGGAGGCCGATCTCTCACGCTTGCGAAAGTCGCATATTTTATTCCCACTCAATCCTACCTTCTTCCGCTCATGTAATCAGCCACTTAGAAAAGCTCAAGGTCAACATTCGAGATGCTGTTCCTGTTGTTGTTGCCTGTTATCAAAAATTAGACCGACCGTCTAAAATTATAGTTCTGTGCGTCAAACTTATGGAGCACTTACGCCATATTACACCCAATATAATCGACCATCTGAAACCTCTATTCGCCATATTGTTGACTGTTTTCGCACAACATTTCCTCTGCAAGGCGCAGAACGGTAGTGTCTGGGCCTGCATCTATTTTTTGTCAGCACTGTCCCTTCCTGGCTTTTTCGTGTTTCATTCACCAAAACGGTTATGGCCCCCTTGATCATTTTTGCCTTAGTTATCCTCTGTTGTCTGTTGTCATTACGACTGGATGGCGCAGTTGGTTAAGCGCTGGCCCCAAGTTAGAGGGCTTACAGGTTCGAGTCCCAGTGAAACCGAATCTGGTCCAGTTACCATTTGCCGTTGGGATAAAATTAACGGCACTGGATTAGGTTGCTACCTGGCAGTACAATGGACCAGTTTTGAGTCGAATGCTCCAGCAGTGTTTCAAAAAATCCCACAAAAAAAATCCTCTGTTGTCTGTCTTCAGGCCAGACCTGAGCTGTTCATATACTCTAGACCCACCTTAGGTGCTGTGTCTGCAGAAGACTGGCTGCAATCCCGGCACTGCACATCTTGTGTAGGGTGTTTTTTAGAGACGCGGCTCTAAGTTGGCTGCACTGTTCATAGCCAAGGCCAATTTGACAATAAAATGTGGATTTGTTGTCAGCATGCCTTGCAATTTTGCAATTAATAGACTGGCACGGAAGTAATGCTTGCAAGTTGTGGTATTTTTGTCCGAATTCATGATTCAGTTCGTGAAACTTACCATGCGCAAGTTTTCAGCACATGTCACGGCGAAAACGTCTTACGGTTTGGTTAGTTTCATGAGCTGCTTTGACCAGGCTTCGCGCTCAATGAAGAACGGTATAGATAAACGATCACCGATATTTTTATTTTCCCGTCTCTAGTTTCTGAAATCCTTTTCGTCTCATATTTTGCTCAAAAACTTTGGTCAGATGTGATATTGATCAAACACCACACCCTCACCATCATCTTCCAATGAAGTCACGTTGCAATTGCAGTACCCCCACAATCTGACATCCTTCATCTCCGTTGAAAAGGCTACCGTGGCATTAGGTGTGTGCATGCTCTAATCAGATCTTGACCACCCTCTCCGCAGACACCAAATTTACACCCACAATTCCCATTACGACGCCACCACTCGCATCCCTCCCACAGCTGGTGTGTCTATTCTTCCAACCAAGTAAAGTTCTTCTTCTCATGAATTTTTCAAGACACCCTTTACGCTCTAGTTAGTGCCCGTATACTTGTACCACAGCATAAGAGGATTACAAATTATATCCAACTTCATTTGGAGTGCTAGGTTGATGTTTTCATGCTGCATCCTTTCTCTGCATCGTGTTTTCTTCCCCTTCACTTCTTTGCATAGATACGAGTACACAAGTTCACTTCTTCCTTCCATTAGTGCCCTATCGAAGAGCCTTCACGCTTATACGGAGAGTGAACCAGCGCAAAACGCGACCGTGCATAGAAGCAATCAGGTATCTTAACCCGTCAGTGAAGTGGCTTCAAGTGCACCACCAGTATGATGCGACAACAGCAGCCACATTATGCAATGCAACGGCCATTTTTATTTTTGTCTTTGCGAAATATTTGGTAACTGTAAAACAAATATCCACTACACGGAAGCAAAGGAAGAATGAAAGGACGAGGGTAATAATAATTTCCATTTTGCTTATCTGGTTCGCAATGAGGACGCTAGAAATGGCGGTGAACTTCTTGCGGTGGTGGCTGCGAATATTGTTGGGCACTTATCTTAAATCCCCGTATGGCAGACAACGATATGCGCTCCTTGAGAAACGCAATAAACGACGTGCGATGTGCACAGTATAGGTCCCCCGAGTGGGGAACACATCACAGATGGTGGAGGTATGTTTGTGTTATTCTCTCACGGACACTTGGACGTTTATTTGCTTCCAAAAACTTTCGCATAAACATTGTATGTGTCCTTATTTCTGGTGTTGCATATCTCCTCCCCAACGAAGCGTGGTTCTTGCACTCTTAAAATCCTTGAATAAATTCAAGTGAATCTATGGTTGCAAAGTGTTCCGCCCGTACCCGGGTTTTGATCAAAGATTAATAAAAAATTCATGAACGCTGCTCTCTCATTTTCCAGGACGGTCGACGTCGACCGTAGGGTGGTGCTGGTGGTGGTGGGTGATGGTGGTCGGTTGGCATTCACAATTCTTCTCAGCGCAGCATCCTTATCTCCTGTCTTATGGTTGGTACGGCAACTGAAGAAACAGTGCTCGTCCTTCGCTTTGGTTTTTGCCTTCAGCCATACAACGGGATGCGCAGCGAAGGGTCCTGCGAGTACAGCTGAGGTGGCATTTGTTGTAAATTAACTTTTCCCTCTATATATTCATCAGATTGAAGTTGCAATGATGATGCAATCATTTTTTTTCCTCACTTCCATCTTGTGTCGAGATAGGGTGTGCTAACCTTTGGTCAGTAATCAGTTTGTATGTAGGTAATTTCAAGAAAAATCGAATCAGTTCACTTTAAATGAGCTCTTTGAAGGCACATTCATGAATTACTTCATTAGTTTTGAGAACTTTGAAAGCATTACGCATGAAATTACGTCACAGAACTTTACAGAGAAGATTGAATAAATTCAAGTCAATACGGGGAGTGACTGTATAGTCACGTAGCACTGCGCCCACAGTAGATCTATTGTGCCCCCTTTTGTTTCTCTAGGCCTTCAGAGCTACCTTGAGAAATTTTATGATCTCTTTGGATGAAAGCCTGTTCCTGTTAATGTGAATCTGCTGTTTATTTTACATCTGTCTGGTGTCAGATTTGGACACTCGACTAATAGGTGTTCCATGTTCTCCTTTGATTTTCCACGGTGTCTACAGTTTTTGTGCTGCTGTGCCCCATTTTGTGTAGGTGATAGTTACATAGGAAGTGGCCAGTAAGTGCACCACATAGTATTCTGAGGTCAGGCTTGTGAAGATTTAGAGCCTCTTTGGTTCCTCTGGGATCATTCGTCATGAATTTTTTGGAGTGCGTAAGTCCCTCCTGCTTGTTCCATCGTTGGATACGGCATTTGTGTGTCCAGTTGTTTATATGTTGTTGTATGTCGGCGTTTCCGAATCTTTTCTCTTAGGTCGGTACAGTTCTGGATGGATCTGAGCCTCAACCAACAAGTCTCTACAATTACACGATATTATACTTGCTGCCTCCAATAGAGCACACCAAGTTGTTGGGGCCTCACGGACGCTCTCTCTATCATTGTCCTACAATATCAGTCTTTTCTTGAAACAGAAACTGTTCCGAAGCACTTGACGTAAAGGACAAGTGAACTGATAAAATGGGGAGTATTCCCGGGCAACGTGGCAGCCGTGGCGTATTCGGTTAGTGCGTCGTATAACTGTCAAGAAGAGGCTTCTCAATCACACTGTTCAGAGTCGACATTGAGCCGTAGGTCCCCTCCACTCATTAGAGAACAACAGCACGGACAACACGAGTGGTTGATGTAGGAGCTAGGACCATTTCCACCTCAGAGACGACTGGATGGCGGAGTTGGTTAAGTGCCTGCCCCAAGTTGGAGGTGTCCCAGGTTCGAATCCCAGTGAAATCGAATCTGGTCTAGCCACCATTTGTGGTTGAGATCAATTTAGCGGCACTGGAGTAGGTTTTCATCTGGCAATAAAATGGACCAGTTTTGAGTCTGAGTGCTCCAGTAGTGTTTCAAAAAATCATCGGAAAAAAAAAACAAAAATGTCCACCACGGTCTGTAACGCCACCGTTATTTTTAGTAAAGAGTCTTTCATTAAACGCTTCTTATATTTAAATTTTAGTAAAATAAAGTGTGTGTGAGATATCATCGACATTTTTTGTTCGTTCGAAAGGCCTATTGATGCCATTGTGTATGGAATATAACATAGTTCAAATGTCCACCGCGACTTATGTATCTGGTTGGCGCTCATCCGAAATGTCAAATTTTCCATGACTCTGGCGCATAAATCAGGCTGAATTTGACCGACGACATGAACCACATTTGAGGACCGCTGTGGTTTGTGGCTTATTCGCATAGACTTGCGACTTCAGAAAATCCCACAAGAAAAAATCTAACTGAGTCAAATCGCTCGATCCCGGTGGCCAGTTCACATCACCTCCACGTGAGATGACCATGATCTCGAATCGCCAGTACAGAATTTCCACTGTGGTGCGAACTCTGTGACATGTGGCGACGCACCGTCCTGCTGAAACCACAAGTCGTTGGTGTCCATATCATCCAATTCAGGACAAAAGAAGTTGGTAATAATCGACCTATAGCGCTAGCCGATGACGATGATGGCCTGGTCAACGACGTTTTCAAAGAAATATGGACCGATTACGCCGCCATGGCTTGCATTTTTCCCTTTTCTTAGTTCAGTTTCCTGTTGAAATTATCACCTAGTGCCCGGTATGTATATGGCGCGCCAGCCCAAAGTCCATACCAAACAGTGATTTTTTCGGGATCTGTCTGAATGCTATTGGATCTCATGTGGATTGGTATCGTCCTAAATTCGACAATTTTGTCTCCTGACATGCAGAAAAGATGACTTTTCAGTCATCAGTTTTCAACTGATCCAGAGCCCATTCGGTCAACACACGCAGTTGCCTACAGTCGATTACCTTCAGCTCCTGGGTCAGTTGAATTTTCTACGGGTGCAGGCCCAAGTCACGACGCAAAATTCACCAAATTGTGGTCTACAAAAGCCCGAGTTCTTGTAAGCGACGCGATATCGATTGTGTCGGATTCTCTGCACACTCTCGTGGACAGTGGCGATGTTTTCGGCAGATCTTGTGTTTTGTTGAAGTTCGGGTGTTGGAATACCGTTTACTGAACCAGTGGACTCAAATTTGTGCACCGCAAGCCGAACAGACGAACAGAGAATGCTGAGAAGCTAGGCCCAGGTCTACCTCGGACTGTAGCGCCGCCATTAATATTATTATATCGCGAACAGACCTCTCGATAGGACGATTATGGCGACCATAAAATGAACGAAGCGCGCGGAGCACCCATTTTGATAAAAAAAAATTTATCATTTCCACGTGTGGGTTAACACTATGTCCGTCCATGGTAATTTGGACTGAAACAGACTGAATAAATGACAGATATTTTGACAGATATAGCTTCGACAATATGGCCGCTATCAGCTGTCAAGTTTCGGAAGTCCCTATTGCAAGACCTTTTATTTTACCTTGGTCGTGTGCATTGTGTCCTGATCAAGCTTGTATCCAGTTTCATTCTTAAATGTTTCGAAATAATCCTCATCCATGTTTCTGGATCTGATGAAAATATTTTACACTTAGGCTTAAGATTCTTAAGGACATTAAGCCAATCTTTTGGTTTCTCAAATTTACCCTTGTAGCAATTATACGATGATAGGAAAAAACCTGACCTACTAATATTTCAACGCCTTTCACAGCGGAATCGTCTTTACATCCACAATGACTGTTTGCTTCAGAGAGTGCTTTGATCCTTCAGGGATTTTGCTTACTTCGTTCCTCGATTAAACCGGCTTAATGCGGATGATCTCTGGGTTCTGAAATCTCTTGTGAACCCTTAACAGGAAAATACAGAAGTTGAGTAAGTCAACTTTAAAACGACTGGATGGCGCAGTTGATTAACTGCCTGCCCTAAGTTAGAGGGGTCTCAGGTTCGAATCCCAGTGAAAGCAAAGTTAATACGTTTTTATCCGGTTTTGCAAATCTGGTCCATTTACCATTTACCGTTGGGATCAAATGAACGGCACTATCACTGGAGCAGTCGATCAGTAGTAGTAGTCTGATCGCGGGTATCACAATGGACCAACATGGTCGAAGTGTGCTGGTGAATTCACTAGCAGACCCCTAACCTAACCTAACCTAACCTAAGTATGTCAAACAGCCGAGAGTAGGACAGCCGACTTAAGTGGCTTGTTATGGATTAGGCCAGCATTATTTCTCTAAGTTTTGAGTCTATCTAGAAATAGATTTTCCACAGTTGAAGCAAGTGTTAAGAACGGAAGCTGAATGGATGGGTGCACAAGATACCCGTTTTCTTAATCGCTTCGCATTCGTTCTGGTAACTTGGGTAGTTGGTACTTCTCAACACATTTTCTGGTCGCAATATCGCAATGGAAAGCGAATGAATCAGGTATTAGAAGAAAAAAAAAGCGCCAGCTTACTACTTATTCCGTATGAGAAGTAGGGATGCACTTAATTTACGTCCGCATACTAACCCGCACAAAGGCGTACCCACTGCTCTAAGTACTTCCCTAATACCGCTATCTGCTAATGTCTAGTAAGTGGTTTTGTCAATACAAAATCAGTGCTTCTGTCCATCCACAACCCGTGCATAGGGTAATCCCTAGTAAACTCCCACCAGAATATGATCTGCTTGCATGTTTTCCCTTTTCTTGGTTCAGTTTCCTATTGAAACCATAACCTAGTGCCCGGTAAAGCAGCTTTGGCAGCTCCTGACTGCATTTTCTGTGGTCTTATGCGGTATGAGGGTGATGGTGAATAAATATTCCTCTCCTTCCGTCTTTCTCATTGCACATTTTTTCTACCCCTGTTTTGATGGGGAAGCTTTTCAAATTATTGCGAAACATAACGCAAAAGGATAAGAGCAAGGATTTACTTAAGTAATTTCACCGCATGCAATGCAATATTGTATACTCTCGTATAAATATTTTCATTTATTTTTCCCTTTTTCCCTGTCTTTTCTTTTTCTGTTTTTTTTCATGGTGGTTAGTCCTTTTGCAATTTTTCACGTCGAGCTCAGGACCAACCAACGAGTGATGGTAAAGTTAAGAAGATTAAAATATACACAGTGCAGGGTTGGGTTGGCGAAATGTTTGCGAATGGAGGGATTTTTGAAGTTAATAAACAAAAATTGAGTAAACAATTAGAAGATAGAATCGAGAGGGAATAACTAATAGGGACTTTCGAAGGACCAGCGATTTTGTTATCTCCACTTTCTGGGAAGGACTGTTCAATTAAATGAAAGACCGATAGTCGAAGTAAGCTTTTCAGTTCCGAATTCTTAACATCCCAAGGGGTTCCTTCGAAAATCAATTTATTTTCGATTGAATTAATTTAACGGATGTATCGACAATTTTTTGGGGAAGTGAGAGTAGACCTCAAACTGGGGTCCAGAATAGGAATGTTATTTATTTCGATTGGTTAAAACTACAGAATCAAACCCAACGTCAACCTGTGATAATGTCAATACTTTGGAACGTATTTTTGGGGAGGTAGGGAGCTTAGGGACGTGATGTGTAAATGATTTGTCGACTTAATGCATTAGATATTTTATGCTACTTAGCGGGCTCCCGACCCGTGAAGGGTCTCTACCTGAGACACGGCAGCCTTCCATGCCCTGTGGTCCCGGGCACGCTGCTTCCAGTAGATATTTTACGCGCAGGCTTGAATTCCCGATTCTACCATGTGTGACCATGCAGCGTGGCATGGCGCACAGTTTATGTTGGAACCAGTATCCGTCCAGACCTTTTCCAGACACTGTACACACCTATTGAGCCAACATCCACCCATATCGATTCCTATATGCTATTCCGCCTTCTTTGAAGAACAGTGACCCGATGATAGTTTTGACACAAATTCCGGCCCAAAAAATTTCTTTTTGATTATCCAATCGAATTCGTGTGGACACTACGTTCCCCAAATGCGGGCATTTTGCTTGTTAACGTCGACAGAAAGTATGAAATGAAACTCGTGGCTCATCAAAATGTTGTCCCAAAAATCATGTTGAGTGTCAACCATTCGAGCAACTGTTTGACCGTATTCCACACTGGAGTAA
The DNA here is from genome assembly GCA_930367185.1 of Myathropa florea. NCBI lineage: Eukaryota > Metazoa > Arthropoda > Insecta > Diptera > Syrphidae > Myathropa > Myathropa florea. The sequence goes on along the minus strand of OV884002.1, from coordinate 123,544,609 downwards.
GTTGCTACCTGGCAGTACAATGGACCAGTTTTGAGTCTGAGTGCTCCTGCAGTGCTCCACAAATTTTCCGAAAAAAAAATGTCGCTTTAACGCTCTATCGGCAATTTTCTTCGAGTCTATTGAACCTAATACGCAAAGGATTAGGCAACCTCCTAAATGCACCGCAAGGTGGATCCACTGACGCCAAAATGCTAATACGACACATGTAGGCTCTCGGCAACGCCCTTTCTTACCGCTCCACTTGAAAGTCTTGGGCGTTGATGAATGACATGCCGACGATCTTCCACTGTTCCGTGCTCAACAAAATTCGATACGCAGTGACGAATAGTGTTGTCAGACGGTGCTTGTTCTCCACGATATTTTTGACGACGACTGAAAGTCTTTCAGAGATATGTACAGAGGTACTATTTCGACGCGATGTTTCGATGTAAAGCGTTTCGTGGTTGAAATTGAATATTGAACTGACGTTTCAAAAACGTTTCTAGTCAAGTCAATCGGTTGATAAACGTCAAAATTATTTAATGTGTATATATCGAAACAAAAGATGGCGCTCTGTATATGACATCGATTTCTTCTGATCTGATCTTCGTCATCCGTTCTATGCCATTAAAAAGAAACCGAAACTAAACTCCTTTCAACCCATCTGGTGGCTTATGTTTCTGTGTACAATAAATTAGCAATTTCATTAAGCTTTAACCTAATTCAAAGCTCCCCCAGTTGTGCTCTCTCGCCCACCTTCCAAGGAAAGACTATTGCCATCGTTACACCGTCTTTGGCTTACCTCACCCACTAAATTCATTATCCCGGTTTTTGTTTAGCTTCTTATACACAGTTTTTTTTATACCTTACTGTTGTTGCATAAATTAAATTTCGTGTATTTGACAAGGAATTCTAGGAGAACCCAACCAAAAGAAATTCCCGAGGACACCTGAGGCAACAATTGGATATAATTTCTGACGCCGCATTTTCGGCGACGGTAATTTCTTCTGCATCGTCCTTGGGGCATTATTTAGCTCATTTACTCTGCTCTCTCTCCTTCACCGCTATGATTATTAAAGTTGTAAAGTGACGTTTCATTTAATATTTCGTGATGGAGAGCGAGGAGAAAACAGCCACAAATTGTAAGTACGGACATCCTAAGCCTGTCATCATTAATTGTTCGCGTCGCGGCCTTGAAAAAGAGAGAATCATTGGCAGGGAGAAGAGATCGTGTACCAGTTTTCTTCAGTTTATTTTTTCCCCCTCCTCGGTTCTTGCAGCGACAATATGTCTTCGAAAAGGAAAATTAATTGAAGCCTGTGGTGTTGGGTTGTGGTACAGATGGTTTACGAGTGTTACGGAGTCCGATGGGTTTCGCTAAAGTTGGAGCTATGGATTTTTGTGGGCTTTATTCTATATTTATGCAAGTCATGGAAATAGCTTTAGAGTGGAATAAATTCATGGAATGTTTTGTGGTGTTGGATGAGAGTTGGTGGTTGGGTCACACAACCTTGGTGACTTGTGAAATATCTGCCTTATGAGTTGACAATTTGTTTGCTTTTTCAGACTTTAATTAACTCAAATGGATCACGAATTTTTTCTATTGATTTATACACAAGCTCATTTTGGCTATACAAACTTCAAGGACTTTCTATGGAATAGGTTTTGGAAGAAACCTGTGTAAGTGATTTGTTCGCCTAGCCTTCTTATGCAGTGTTAGCAAGACTAACAAAAAGACTAAATAATAAATTAGTACACATTTCGGCAGGAAAGCCCCAAGACTATACTATGGATGTATTCTACTATTGTCAGATCCATCCTTACATAAGGCAGCATAGTGCGGTGGCAGGCAGCATTGAAAGCCATTTATCTGAAGGCATTGACTAAAATACAGAGACTTGCGCGTATGGCAGTCAGTGGTGGCAGTCAGCACTGTCCAAACACCTGCCTTGGAAACCATCCTATACATGCTTCCATTGGATCTCTCTTTATATACAGGCATCGGCAGTTAAAAGTGCTCTGCGAATCAGTCAATCTGGCGACTGGCACTCAGATACCACAGGGCATGCAAGCATTCTATATAGACTTTCAGTATCAGAAGTCGAGTGTGACTACAGACTACAGACGTAGAGAAACCCTTCACTTCCCCACCAGAGAGGAGTGGGTGACTAAGGAACCCATCAAAAATATGACCACACAGGTATACACCCAGCGACTGGATGGCGCAGTTGGTTAAGTGTCTGCCCCAAGTTAGAGGGGTCTTAGGTTCGAATCCCAGTGAAATCGAATCTGGTCCAATCACCATTTGCCGTTGCCATTAGAGTGGCCCCTATGGTATCTGGACAGTTACTTACTTACTTACTTAGGAGGCCTACGACCCATGTAGGGTCTGAGCCTGATATATCGCTGCCTTCTATCGTTGACGGTACTGGGCACGCTGCTTCCAGTCATCAAAACCAAGCTGTCTTACGTCCACGATGACTTGGTCTTTGAACCGGAGGTTCGGTCTTCCTTTCCTTTTCGAACCAGGAGGCTCGGTTTCGAAGACCCTCTTAGCTGGAGCTTGCTTGGAGTTGTCCATGCGCTCGATGTGGCCGAGCCAGTGCAGTCGACGGATTTTTGCCTTCTGGACTACATCCACATTCTGATACAGCTCATAGAGTTCGCGGTTGTGTCTTCTCCTCCATTCGCCTTCCTCGCAGACGGGACCATATATCCCTCATAGAATTTTTCTTTCGAAGGCAGAATCAGCAAGAATCAGCTCCGCAGTTCTGCTTAGTGTCCAGCTTTCGGCTCCATACAGCAGGACTGGCAGAATAAGAGTTTTGTAGAGCATGATTTTGGTCCTTCGAGTCAGGATTTTTGAGCCCAGTTGTTTTGCCAAACCGAAGTAGTATCGGTTGCCCCGAGAGAGACAAACTCCTTCACTACCTCAAACTTGTGGCTGTCGTTTCCAATGTTTTGCCCTAGGTGGTGTGCGGCGGCTCGTTTCTTGCTCGACAGCATATATTTTGTCTTATTCTCATTGACCTTAAGACCAGCTCGTTTCGCCAGTTCTTCAATCGCCGTGAAAGCTTCTACTACGGCGCGTTGGGAACGCGCAACGATGTGGATGTCATCTGCGTATCCCGACAGTTGGACTGACTTGTAGAAGACAGTGCAATCTGTGCTTAAAGCAGCCCGCCGCACTATCTTCTCCAGTAAAAAATTGAAGAAATCACACAACAGCGCATCTCCTTGCCGAAATCCGGTGCAGGTTACAAACGGCTCGGAGGTTCTCGAGCCGAACTGCACGGTGCATCGCGTATGTGTTAGCGTGGTACGACACAACCGGATCTGTTTTCCCGGGATCTCGAGTTCGGCCATCGCTTCGAATTGTTCCTTGCAATGAATGCTGTCGTATGCGGCTTTAAAATCGATAAAAAGATGGCACGTATCGATTTGAAACTCGCTGGTCTTTTCCAGGATTTGCCTTAGTGTGAAAATTTGGTGTATAGTCGATTTGCCGGGACGGAAGCCGCACTGGTACGTGCCGATTAGTGCGGTGCAAAACGGCTTTAGATGTTAACACAGTACGCTGGACAGGATCTTGTAGGCGACGTTGAGCAGGGATATACCTCTGGACAGTTACATGCTCTAAGGTTTTCCAAAAAAAAGTTTGAATGAAACCACCGGTTTGCGACCCATTTCATGTCATTCATGGTCTTTAATTGAAATCATAATTTAAATTGTCAAACAGAAATTGACTCGTTTATGCCCAACGTTTGACTGTATAATTTCATTCGCAACTAATCGAATTGTTGATGATTTTTGCAATTAAAATCGGGTGAATCGATAAAAACATCAGTGAATTGGGCTGCAATAAGGCCGACGAAATGTCTTTTCCCACTGCAGGCCTACGGCGAATTGCATTCAACATCAATTTCCTGTCACAAAGGATGACGAAAAAAAGAAGAACTACTTCGCACGTCCAATCCAATTATGTCGCGAAAATCTACGATAATCACTGCCTACTCTTTTTACAAAAAAAAGGACACTCTCTGATGAAGAGAACATAGAAAAATATCTCATTTTCAGGAATTATTTTAATCACTCTTCCACGGCGCTCCTGCCGCTGCCGTTGTCTTGTTTGCCAACTGAATTAATGTAGACCGCACTTAATTCAGAAATTTTTAATTACAAGGGTCCTCTGCTAAAATAAACTCAAGTCCCACATACCACTACACCCCCGAGGGGTTCAACCACCGGCCACCGGACTCCCCCTAACGGATGTGCGCTTACATAATGGGCGACTGACACCGCTCAGCAGGACACACTTTAATTCCCCGCAATAAATACTCGCTTCCTAAAAAAAATATCAATCATCCCCCAGCATATCCCGTCCCACCACTCCCAGACATACATACATATGCATCTGCTTCATTTCGAATCAAAACATGAAGCCAGGTATGCGCTGAACAATCGCACACCACGTCGCCGCTCTTCGGGCCTGGGAACCGAGACACCACCTGGACCGGGACCAGGATCGGATTCGGGAATATTTAAAGTTGTTTGTGTGCACACAGGACGACGGAGGGATGGTCGGGGGTGGAGAATGCAAAGTTGCTTCATAGTAATGATTCGGGAGCAGTGATTGCCATAGTTAGTGAATAAAGCATGAATGTGGAGCATACAGCAGGAGGAACGACGGGAGCAACAAAAATGCAAAACCTTCAAAAGGACGATCGAGTTAGAGAGAGTGCACACAGACCAGTGCTGTGCACATCGTGCTCCGATTCTGCCCTGTGTGAGAGACTCTATCAGGAAATCATCGTGCTCATCTATCATCGAAGTGAAAAAGGACATCGTTCATCTCGTGTTGCCCATTGGCAATGGAACGGCGGCGGCGGTAGCGCCATCGGCGGTGTCGACAGGGTGGAGGTATATTCACAGAGTGAATAGATTTTTGTTGAATGAAAATTCCGCCATTTATCCTTGTCTTTAGCAGGCAACTCTCTGTGAAGAGAATTTCGACGGGAAGGCCTGGGGTAAGAACCTCAAACGGGAGCACAGCTGATGTTCGTTGATGTGTGCTACAGAAAAGAAACACTTTCGTGATAATCTAAAGCAATTTGAGCAATTAAAAGTTTATGGAATCAACAATTACATTCGGAGCGAACGTCTATGGGAACCAAGACCGGTGGTGTTGGGGCATCAAAAATGACATAAAATATGCCAGGGGTCCTGGCTTTAATGTCTTGATTAGTCCTTTGAAGTAGTCGGCATATTGGATGGTGTGGGCGATGAAGACCGAGGCACTTTTATTGCAGCGTTGACTTTTTAATGAAGTATTTCAAGATGTAAGAGTATTATTTTATGAGGATCTCAGCATGGGGTGTCTGCACACAGAATCGGATGGAGAGTTGTAAATTGAAATGGGAACGATGTTTTTTGTGAGGGTCTCGTGCGTTTTATTGAAGTTCGTCCTGTGACACGTTCTGGGAATAGGAACACTTGTGTCACCCATAAAAGACAAGGCATCCAATCTCTATCGTATTGCCCCCATTGGGGCTGGTTCAGACGATGTCAGGTAGCAAAGATGGGGATCACTTAAGTGCGGTCGACATTGTGGATAGGCCGGAAGTTGTTTGTGACAAGAATGATAAATTGTAAGCAAAGTCGTTGCCTCATGACGACAAAGACTGCAAAACCATGATAAAGGGATGCTTTAATCTTGACTAATGGTACACAAAATAGAACAGCTCCCATTAGCTAGGGGATAGGAAACTCTGATACTCATCAGGGATCTCGAGCGAGGTCCCAGTGAGGGCTTCAATCGAAGGCTACCTCAGGTTAGGTTGGTTAGGTTGAAGTGGCTGACTGTAGATAGCAGTCACACTTAGGCCGATTTAGGCCCATTGTGATACCACGCGGATCTGATGTTACCTATCCGAAAAATCGTTTAGTGCTTTCAACGAAGCTCTTTAATTGATTAATGCCGACGTTGTGCAATTCGCTCAAGTCGTTGAAGAAGTAGGCTCCAAGGTGTTTCATCCTGCGAGAGGAGAGAGCGCTTCAAGAGCAGAGGAGATGCGTTATGCTTTCCTCTTCTTCTTCGTCTCTGCAGCTTCTGCAGAAATCATTATGAGGGAGTCCCATTCTTGAGGCGTGAGTGCCAATGGCACAGTGTCCGGCGATAACGCCGATGAGAGTCCTTAGGGATGACCTGTTCATTCTAAGAAGATAGGGTGAACGTTTTAGATCAAGTTTAGGCCAAATTTGCTTTGTGATGAGGCACGTAGTGTCATCTGACCATCTTGAGTTGGTGTTTCTAATGGTACGATTCTATAAAAGAAGTTCAGCTGTACGAATGACACAGGCAGGGGATCTCCACTAGGAAGGTTTGTGGAGATCGTACCGCTCCTGACGAGATCATCGGCTTCACAATTCGCTGGAATGTCACTATGTCCCGTGAGGTGAATATTAAAATGCTCAGCCATCTCGTTAAGAGATAGGCGGCAATTTAGGGAGGTCTTAGAGAAGAAAGTGGCCGAGTTCAGGGATTTGATTGCTGTCTGGCTGTTTGAACAGATGGTGATGTCCTTCTTGGATATCACGTTGTTCTTCAGCCAAGACAGAGCTTCTTTTATTGCCATCGTCTCATCGTCTGGAATACGCTACAATGCTCTGGAAGATGGAGGGAGATACTAAAATTAAGATCCTTGAAGTAGACACCTAATCCTACTCCCTCGTCCGTCTTGGACCTATCTGTGAAAATAAGCAGACGACCGTCCAGCGTCTGAGTATCAGACTTCCAGTCAGACCTGGAGGGTATGCTGGTAGAGAAGTTTTTCTTAAAGACGAGGTGAAGCAGAAGGAGATCGGTGTCGTGCGGTGGAAACTCGAGATTACCTAGAATGGTGGTTATTCCACAGGTGCAGTGTTCTGAGTCTTACCGCTGTGCAAGCTGCTACTTTTCTGGCAAACAATTCGAGTGGAGGGAGATGCAGTAGAATATTTAATGCTTCGGATGGTGTCGTCCTTAGCATATGCACTGATGCATATGCTTGCAGTTCTTTGCACGTGGTTAAGAAGGTTACAGCAGACGGCTGTGCCAAGAGCTGTCCACCATACTGAGACTCCATATAGTAGGATTGGTCTGACTACAGCTGTATACAGCCTGGCTGAACCCCATTTACATCCGATTGCTTTTTTACAGCAATAGAGCGCGGTGGTAGCTTTCTTAATACGCTCCATGATGTTGGGCTTCCGGCTTAGTTTTCGATCTATGATGAGACCCAGGAATTTGGCCTTATCAGTTAGCGTGAGTTTTACGCCACACAATGAGGGAGGGTCAAAGGGGGGAATTTTATATTTCCTCGTGAAGCGTACTACTTCCGTTTTTTGCGGATTAACTGTAAGACCGCATGCACTGGTCCATAAGGTTAGTCTTTGGAAGGCGTGCTGCATGATGTCCCTAAGTGCCGAAGGCTACCTTAAGAAACAGATCAATTTTGCGGGGTTTTCAAATTAAGTCAACCTAGTCCTGCCTGTGTGGACGACTGAATGGCGCAGTTGATTAAGTGCCTGCCCTAAATTAGAGAGGTCCCAGGTTCGAATTCCAGTGAAAGCAAAGTTAATACGCTTTTATATGGTTTTTCAAATCTGGTCCAGTCGCCATTTGCCGTTGGGATCAAATATACGGCACTATCACTGGAGCGGTCGATCAGTGGTAGTAGTCTGACTGTGGGTATCACAATGGACCAACATGGTCTAAGTGTGCTGATGAATTCACTAGCAGACTCCTTACTTAACCTAACCTGTCTGTGGCACAACGCAACAGAGGTCCACATACAAGGTGGCGCATACAAGTCGAGGGTGATCTGCGCCGACTTGGTGTGCGAAACTGAAGATAGCTGGCGTGCCAACTGGAGACGCTTATTGAGTGAGCCCCAGACCTACCTCGGACTCCTAAGAAAAAGAAAAAGTAGAAGAAGTCCTATATCCCTGCGAAGCAATATCGGAAGGATTTGCCGATTCAAAATGCTTGCCATCTCCAACCATTCAACAATCAAAAGACTGGCCTTTGTTAAAGGTGGCTGGGTTTTGTAGAGCTTGTGGACAGACCTCACGGGCTCGTAGGATATTCGACCAGAGGGCAACTGAAAACTGTTTTCTTTTCCTTCGCGTTGCAAATGCTAACGTTGACGTGTTATTGGAAAATAATTTTTTCTTAGATTTGAGAGGACATTTAAAATGTAACCTCTAAGTGAACCTATCTCGAAATTTATCAATTCAAGTTTTGATTTGCCTCGCGGTTGGCTGAGACACGATTTGCCGAGTTGTATTCCACTTAAGCGTCCTCTGCTTGAACCAATCGTGAAGTCGATTTGCTTGACTCAAGCTAGTAAGCACAGACTAAGTGTAGATAGATGTGGGCGCCGTGGCCATGTGGGTTCGTGCGTCGATCCATGCGCATTAGACTTTCATAGTCTAGGTTCAAATCCAAGAACAGACAAACAATTTTTCAAAAAAATTGTTCACGGCTCCACCTCTTTCGAGTCACTGACAATGCTCAAAGAGTATAACTGTATAGAAGAAGCTTCTCAAAATCGTCGTTCGAAATCGGCATTAAACTGTAGGTCCCCTCCAGTCGTGAGAGAACAATAGCACGCACAACACGAGTGGTTGCTGAGAAGCTAGGCCCAAGTCCACCTCGGACTGTAGCGCCGCCATTATTATTATTATTATAAGTGTAGATACAACAAACATCCTTGTAGTATGGTCGCTAAAGTATCCTTATTGTCTCAGGCAAACCACATTCGTTATCCTCCTACCTTATCTTCTTGGATAAAGCTGATAAAACTCTGACTGCAGTGACACAGGAGAACTGAGTGCACACATCGTTATCGACAGCAGCTTAGTCCAGTCAAACTTTGTTTTGCATCTCCCATACGAAGGCAAGACAGTCGATTATTTGTGAACATTTTCGCAAGCCCAACACATCATCCGGGTTCCTGTTGCATTGCCTTGTAATCAATTATAATCTGAACGTCTGCATTTTAGGCCAATTATCTGGTTGACAACACATGAACCGGAAAGGACTTTCATCTCGGTTTTGATACATGTCCTATCCTGCAGATAGCTTTCTTGCCAACATGCCAATGCATAAGACCCGTCGTTGTCCAACTGTCATTCATTCAATTTCGACTTCAGCAAAACACTGCCCCTTCCATGCACTCACTCTACATTCCCTTTTGTCGTTTTGTTTGTTCGAAAGTGTCCAGGACGATCATAAATCACAGACTACTCGGTGTGTGAGTGGGCTATTATTCAAAATCTATTGGATATCGCACAGAGGTGTCCAACTTGTTTCTACTTCTCTAACACTGAAACTCGAAATTCCTGTTCCAGTGCTGTGACTGCTATCGATTTTTAATTTCTCCAACACAACGTGTCCCGAATATCCCTTCAAATACTCCATAGGCACGTGGTTTAAATTCCACACACACACAAGTGATTTTTTTGCTCTCAACATCCTGCCCACGGGTGGAATTATTAAACTGGACCGTTCGTATCATGACAGATTCGAATGCCGACTTTGAATTTGCGTGATGATTTATGGAGGGTGACGATGACTCTCACTTGAGGCCACAAAAGAAGCCCTCCATCATCCACTTGCGATTGAATTGATCACAAGGAGTCTGTGATTTTGTCCAACCGAGGTCCTTGAATCTATAAATAAGTCCGGTCGATTTGTCTAGTCATAAACAGCACGAGTCGTTATGTCCTTTGTTACAAATCGGTGTTGATTTGATTTACTCAGCGGTAGCCTTTGTAATCGAGACACCCCAGAAGATCTGTCAAAATTCCAGACCCATTATCCTTTTGTCGACCTTAAAGTACGTATCCCATTAATTTTGACATTTTTTTTTCCTTAGGTTGTCAAATGGCCATCTGTATCTAAGCCGTTTCGTTTGGCAAACGACCAGCACCAGGAAAGGACGACTCGAGGGGCGCCCATGCCTCGAGTGGTGCAAGGACGAAGGGAATAATAAAAATAAATTGAAAAAAGAGTGTACTTTGATAACAATCGAAAAATGATTGGAGACTTTATTTGTTTTCGTCCCGCGAGAAGGCGCCTAAACTGAATTTTCGAGGAGGAACGCTTGGCTTCAAAAATTCATTTGTTCCCCCGCCCGGTGGGCGAGGGACCTCATTTCCTTCTTTTTACATTTTCATTGCGAATGGGAGGCCACTTAAAGCTATGACAAGTTCTCTAGTCATTCCGTTTTTTTGACCCAGAAATAAGAATCGGGGGGGATTTAATTGAATTTTTTTCTTGCAGTTTCATGAGGGATGTCCTTTGGGGTGTGTAGTTGCGCCGGAGAGACGTGACGGAGCTTGAACGATTTGAAATGGTTTTCAGCAATGAAATGGGTGGCCTGGAGGCTTTAAAGTCACGTAGCGATTTGCGTCGTCTGGGGAAAAATAAACGTGCAGATGTCCATCGCTTATTTGGAATTGTGATATTTTGGAACAAGGATGCGATGATGGAAGTGTAGAAACCGTGAATGGGACATTTTCATCGAGAAGTTTCAACCAGGAACGGATGGAGTTGACTGTTGGTGGATATTTCGAAAGCAAATGCTTGTGGAATCGAGAAAAATAATGCATTTAGATGGGTAACCTAATTCGCGTCATGATTTCAAAGTGATATACTCGTATATGGAGTATGATTTGTGGTGCTACAGTCCGGAGTGGACCATACTTTTTTAGCAACCACTCGCTCATGAGTGAAGAGGACCTACACGTTTCTATGTGGTCTACGAACGGCGAATCTTTTTCTTGACAGTTATCTTGGCAGTTGCTCCAGAGAGGGGGTGCCCTGAAAATACAAGTTGGTCCGTCCGGAATCGAACCCAGACCTTCAACGTAAGAGTCGACATATGCCACGATAGTCAACGTGAAATGGTATTCGCGTCTGATTTCAGAACCCACAGAAGAGGCCTTTAGAATTCTTATAATGTTGTCAGGCTGAAAGTAGCCTATAGTTGTCTCTTCTTCTTCTTCAACTAGCGGAGTGGACATGGTCCTCAGTCAACATTCTCCCTCCATTCAGCAGGGTTTCACGTTCAGCTAATTGAACCCTTTCTAGCTGTGTACTCCATTGAAGGAGTGATCTTCTTCTACGGCATTAGGCCAAAGTTCGAGCCTGCCTTAGAACTGGGCAGCAAATCAAAAATAGTTCAGTATAATAATATAATAATGGCGGCGCTACAGTCCAAGATGGACCTGGGCCTAGCTTCTCAGCAACCACTCGTGTTGTGCGTGCTATTGTTCTCTCACGAGTGGAGACTACGCCCACAAAAATAGTTCAATGAATGGTCTTTTTTCTTTTTAGGAGATTTTTGAAACTCTACACTGGAGCACTCAGACCCAAAACTGGTCCATTGTACTGTCGGCTAGCAACATACTTCAGTGTCGTTAATTTGATCCCAACGGCAAATGGTGACTGGACCAGATTCGATTTCACTGGGATTCGAACCTGGGACCCCTCGAACTTGGGGCAGGCACTTAACCAAATGCGCCATACAGTCGCTTATCCATGATCTTACTCGAAAGGATTGACCGAAAACGTTCCCTCTCCCACACTGAAAGCTGTTCCAAAAAATTGGTCTAATAGTTATAAAATCTTAAAAATGAAGGATGAAGCAAACAAAAAAATTCAAATAGATAATCAGAAAATGCTTTAGAAACTCTTCAAGATTTAGACTTTAATTCCATAAGCCTGCAAATACAAAAATCCTGTACCATACGTGAAAAGGGAGTAAGCAGTCGGTAATCTGCTGAAAGTTTATGCAATAAATTCAAATTCACCGGATTGAGCAAGGACAGCTATGGATACGTCAAATTAAAGCTCATACCTTAAAATATTTCGTTTTATTTTTAACATAAGCCAAATCAGCCCTCAACTCTCACTAAGGGAATGTCATAAATGGCGTCCGAACAGTACGGACATTCAAGTCTGCTCGAATCTTTCAGTCGCAGGGGTCTCCGGACTATCACAAACTACGAAAAACCCAAGTACGGGTTTGACAAGAACTTCACGATCCTCATCCTAGATAGGCAGGATTGGGAAAAGCCTGACTTCACCAAAGGCACACCCATTTTCACTGATGGATCGAAAACAGAAGACGGTACGGGAGCGGGAATCTTCTGTGAGACACTAAGAATAAACAATGCCTATCGGCTTACTGACTATTCTAGTGTATTTCAATCAGAAATCTTTGCCATTAAGAAAGCCGCGCAGATTGCACAGCAAATGGACCTTCCTGACATGGAAATCACCTTCTGCTCGGACAGTCAAGCGGCCTTGAAGGCATTGAATTCCCGTCTCGTAAACTCCAAATCCGTCAAGGATTGCAAGCCTGAACCGCCACAAAATCCTTCTGTGCTGGGTTTCTGGACACTCCACCATCGAAGGAAACGATAAGGCAGATGAACTGGAACGGCCAGGTTCAAGTTCAGGCACAGAATCGGCTGACAGTACTATCCATCCTCCTATTAGCTCAGCCAAAAGACTCATTGAGCAAGTATCTGTGTCATCAGCAAACGAACAGAAGCAAAGCCACCCAGTCTGCGTCATATCCCACTGCTTATAGCCCAAATATGATATCAACAAGACCAAATCCCTCATATCCAACAATAAGAAAATCATACGCATCTTAATAGGGGTTCTCACTGGCCACTGTACGATAGGTGCAATGGCTAAGAGACTAATCCTCCCGGAGAACGATTTCTGAAGGAGCTGTAGGGATGAAGAAGAAATTGAATCGGTGGAGCATACCCTTTGCCATTGCTCTGCTCTACAAGAAGGACGGCTCAGGGCAAGGTTCTTTCTTGAGCTCAGCGATGGGGCGAAGGTACGAAGGAAAGTTTTAACTAGAACGGGGTGGTTTTGGTAATTGCATGCTGACCCTGCGTTAATTATCGGTAAGAATGCAATCCTTACAGGGCATACACAATGGACCTTCGCGGCCTCTGGGTGTCATTGGTGGTAACAGCATAAAGCCCTCCTAGCCCAACCTAACCTAACATAAGCCTAAATATAATATAAGTAACCAAATTTAGAAGAGAAAAGTGCTAAAAACAATAGTCAAAAGTGAGTGGCCAATAATTGTAATATAATGGCTTTGATGTTCGCCGTATAGGGCCATGATCGCGAGCAAACTTCATTTTCGCTGTGAACGAACGGATTAACCCCTCATCAGCCACGATTTTATCAATTCACCACTTGCGCTTCCCTATCACACATGTTGACAGTTTAAAGAAACAACACGAAATGAATGTTCGCCAAATGTGTTCACCGTGCAGGCGAAGTAGACTCAAACGAGCTAGTTCAGCGAGCATGTTCGTCGGCTACCTTAAGGAATACAAAGTAAGAATTGGTGGTGACGTTTTGACGCTTGTTTTAAGCCATTTTTTCCTTTGAATTAAAGAACCGTCATTTCAAATCAAACACACCTTATTTCAGAGCTCGTCTGGCGTAGATCGTCCCTGTCAATTTTAATTGAAAAGACAAACTTTCAGCAAAAATCTGTTTACTCATTTTTGACGCTGACTGTATGTTCCTCTGACAGAAAATTTACCATTTTCCCAGAAGAAGATTTTGCATTTTCTGTAACTGACAAATATTTGGTCTGCCCTTTCCCAGAAGGAAATAGGGTGAAAATTTGAATATCCTTTCCACGAAATAAAAATAAATGCTTTCATTATCCTCCCCCGAACATGGGTCTCGATTAAGTCTATTAAAACCCTTCGCTTAGACTATCATTCCATTGAAGGTTTTTCGTCACAACAACTCCACTGAATGCACAATGAAACCGTCAGTCACAGGATGAAAAATCATTCCGCAGCTAGCTCTTGAACCTTTCATCGATTTGTTACGCAGAACAATGCTTCACCTTCACTCAACCATATTTCAATCTCCCCTAATAGGCTTACAGGTCGGTCGGGTGCATACTATCTTTTATTTTTCACAGAATTCTCTGAATTTTATTCTCCAGCTTAATCGCGAACACCTCGTCCCGGAGCAGGTTTTGCCATCATCATTATTTCACTAAGGGCATTATGAGGTAATGGCATAATGGAAATTAATCCTTTCAAATACCACTCCGGCTAGGAGGAGCATAAGAAGGAAACGGATTTAAAACGACAAACCCTTGATATGTGGTCACCGGGCACACAACCATTCCCGAAAAAATGGAAAAATAAATAAAATCCTGCATCTCCTCACGGACACAGTCAGGATGTCTGTGGGAAGAGCATCCCTGTGTACAAGTAATGGATTGTCATCGCATGTGATCCTGATCCCAGGGACAACACCACTCACTCTGAAGCCAGGAAATCTGTCGTCACTTTGTAATGAAATTTATGGTGCACTACACTCAGTTCATCCCCCACCCCCGCACTCCGTCAGCGTGTCTCTGGATAGATGATGGAAGTATGCATGTGTGTGCGGCTCTGTGGGTATCATTGCTACCTCAAGTTGTGCTTCTGCAATTAAGTAGGTCATCACCGCATATCCATTCAAAGAAAAACTCCTCGTAGAAGGAGCACACACATGTGATTCCATGCCAGGGAATAAATGTACCCCCGTGTGCAGGAATAACACCCAGTTTGTGAAGTTGATGAGATGATAAGAACGGTGCTGATGGGAATGGAAATAATCGCAAGAGAATGCCATGTGTGCATGTGTATGCCATGCTTTTATCCAACGGTAACCCTTTTAGGTATGAAAGCAGTAAGACAATTACCATGCAAGCAGGAGGACTTAATCATGGGCACAGGCACACAGAAACTTAAACTGCGTGCCTGTGTGCGAGGAATTTACATAAAAAACAATGGTCACACGGCAAAACTACTATCCCACCACCAGCAGATGCCATGTGTGGATCTGACGATGCACGGAATAATGAGTGTCTGTACGGTTAGCCTGGAATAATGACTCGTGAACGATGGTGGAAGGAGGAGTGGCATTCTTATGCGGAACGAATTACTTGACCCACTTAAAGTGCTCCTGGCATAGTGCCTCAAAATAGTCGACAATTTTCGTATAATTTCCATGACTTCAGTCTTGGGTGTCTCAGGTCTGGTGGACAGATGTGTGGATAATGGGATAACGACTTTATTTATAGCCCAACAGTGTGGGGGGGAAATCGCCTTGTGAGAGCATGCATGACGATGGAGAGTTTAAGCAGAGGAGTAGCCGACCATTCATCGAGCAGGAGTACTCAGACATGGACTATAGCGACTGTTTCCTGCCAATGGATATGCAATATACGACGACAGTGTTGAGAAGTTATTGTTTATTCTTTTTGACGATGGCGTTTTTAATTCATCCACAGGACTACAATTCACCTGCAGTCATCCCTGACACTTATTCTGAACTTTTCTCTTGCAGAAGGATCAATTTTAAAGCAAAATAATCAAACCACGTCGGCTTCAGGCAAGGCTACCTGACCAACACACTAGAGCCGTGATTTTCCAAATGTCCCTGGAATTACTAGCAATCGCCGATAACATTAATGTGATTGGTCGGACACTGCGAATCGTCAATGATGCGTTTAGGTTAGGTTACCTACCTAACTTAACCTAAACGCCTCATTGATGTGGGTGGACAGAGTAGAACCCTGTTTCACTTTTTAGGTCCATCTGGATCTGAGGCCCGAGAAGGAATGAGGCGGTTGCTTTCATTGAAACGGAAGCGACTAAACTGCATCTAGCGGCAAATGAGGGTAAAATGAAGTACACGTCCTCTTAGCGGAAGCAAGCACAACGTCTAAGACTTGGGCAGAATAGATTGTTAGGTAGACTGGTAGGCATGGGCTACGTCTAATTGGACAAGAAAGTAAACAAATTTTCAACCATCACGGGATAGGATAGGTGTATGATTTTGTGTACCACAAACAATTTAAGGGGTTCACAAAGGTCCTTGGGGTCTCCGAGTGGAAATGATGTCTCTATCATCACACTCCCCTTCTTTGACCTAACCAAACCACTCCGGACTGTAGCCCCACACAAGGCAGGAGAAGCATTGTTCATAAAAATTGCACAGTAGAAGATGATTTATTGACAGTAAGCTTTGCAAAAAAAAGCGACTTGATGGCGCAGTTGGTTAAGTGCCTGTCCCAAGTTAGACGGGTCCCAGGTTCGAATCCCAGTGAAATCAGGTTCGGTCCAGTCACCATTTGCCGTTCGGATCAAATTAACGGCACTGGAGTAAGTTGCTACCTGGCAGTGCAATGGACCAGTTTTAAGACTGAGTGCTCCAGTGCAGGGTTCCAAAAAACCTCCGAAAAAAAAACTTTCAACTCAGAACAAGTGCAACTTTTAAGTTATGCATGCCTTCTTACCTTCAGCAGAATATTGAAAATAGTACCAAGGACTCGGATGGTTTGTTACGGTTGAAAAAATAATTAATTTCGAGGAAAAAGTTAGGATTTCTAAATTCTCAGAATTGCAACTGACCCAGAAGCAATGGCACTTAGGAATGTATATTTTCTGCGAAGCATCAGTCTCCTTTAATGGGACCACAAGAACCATCAGCCGCAACGCAACTCTCAAACTTAAAAAGTCGACCATTGAACATTCACTCAAGAATATGATATTAACGATGCACAGCAATGACACGTAAGTGCATTAACCCTGTAAAGCCGACGATTATTATGAACCACTTAAAGTGCATTTAATGCTCATTACGCGGCAGCTGACTCATTTCTTATTAATCATTGCACTCATTTCAAATTCCATGGTACTCGTTCCTAGGCAGCATCACAATTTCGCATCAACAGCAACCCACCGCCCAACCGACTTGTTCTTACTTTTTAATGAGCAAAATATTTCAATAGTCATTCGCGCGCACATCACACATAAATTCTAAGCATGTTCGCGTAATAAATTACAACATCATGGCAAAAAAAGACTCTTAATATTCCCTTTTTTTATGCAGATCTTCAGCCAACACCGTCTCCAGCTCGCGGATTTTGGAGCCCACTCCCGCACTAACAGCCAGCAGCAAGTTTCCTCATATTTGTATCTGAGAGGGGGACAAATGAGTGAGAAAATTGCAAATTCCAAACATTTGCGCCTCTATTCCCTATTCATAATTTATCCCTGGCACACACTCAACCCCCAGCGAATAAAAAACAAAGTCCCCTCGCAGTCCCTGTCATGAGTGAACATCCTAAATCCACTGAGAGAGTTGAATGAGCAGATATCAAATATTTAAAGGTCCTGATTACATTACACCAACACAAACACAAAAACCGCGTACTGCGGCGCTCCTAAAAATGCATGAAACTCCAACTAACTCCAGCCAGACCTCCCACTTCCGTCCGCCAACTCCCTTCGTCTATAAATAATACGCTTAGATGTGCCCACTTTACAATTGAACCACCCGCGCCAGCAGTCAGGAGAGAAAGGGAATTGCAGATGCCAACTGAATGTGTTGTTCGCGATGTAACCTACATTGGAACGAGTTCAACTAGGAGCCGAAGAGAAAGACTGGCAAGAGTCCTTTCGATGGAGACGCATGGACTTCGTCGCCCTGGCAAAGGCGAGGCGGGGCAAACAAAATTGAAAAAATTGCGCGTGAAAATGAAAAAAATAAAGAGCCGAGAGCGAACAACAACAACAATGACGAAAATAGGAACAGCAACAGAGAAGCAGCGAAAAATGCAAAACACGAACGAATGCGACCGCGTTAAGCGTGAGAGTCCTGAAGAATTTTAATGAAAAGCACAAGAGTTTTTCAGTTTTTTCGTTTTTGATCTACAACTCCCAGCCCGCTTCACCCATTCCACTGCCAGCAACTCCTGACCGTAGACGCTGGAGGTTGGTTTTGATAGGACTAGGGCATGTGAGGCATACTTCCAGGACGTATGAGTGGGTGAGGAGACTCTGTGCCAAAAAAAAGGGGAAATAATAAAACAGAATGGTTACAGAAAATATGAACAAAGTATTACTTCCTCCAGAGGATCTACTTTGTACTGATGGATTTCAAAAAGCACAGACCGGTGTGAGTTGGGGTGTGGATGCATAAAAAGGCCAGGGGCACAGTTCTCCCTTGGTCGTGTGTCCTACTTACAGATGTGGTGTGGTAACGAGCTGAGAGGTTTGTGGTGAATAATTTTCTTTTTTTGTTTTGGAAACGCCCACAGAGACTGGTAAGAGCTTTGAAATTGAAAAGCAAACCTCAAAAGGCATGCGATGTGAGAAATTCGCAGGCACTTTGCCCTTCGGAGAATTTCTAAGCCTGTGGCTCGAAATAGAACGAAGGTGTGCCGTAATTGTATATTAAGTCGCAAAAGGACTCTCAAAGAACCGGCTCAAAGTCAGGTTAGTGGGTGAGCTCATTGAATGAAAGAGTGCGAACCAGTTAGAGTTGTGCAAAATAGAAGCATGGCCTTGGTTCTAAGCAATTGAGAGCTGAGTTTTCAGAGCAAGTTGCATGTTCTTGTGATGAATGGATGCTATAAATTACATTCCTTTCGTAAGGGTTAACTAGGTGTGAATCTTGGTCAACAAATTGTGCAAGCACATAGACTCAAGTCTTAACAATTTTTTTGGGATACAGAACCAAGCGCTGATTAAAGACTGTATTCTCTTTCTAAGAAGTTTGAGATTCAAAGGGATTTTCGATTTGAAATATCTCTGCGTTTTCTCTCGAATTCGGTGTATTCGATTTTTTTTTCGGAGGATTTTTGAAACATTTTGAACAATTTTTTAATTAGTCTCAATGTTCTATAATTGCCTTACTCTTAGACTCAGTAATCACTTAATGCAGTTCTGACAGTAAGTCCCCGATAACGATGATTATGAGCGATTCAGTATCAAGTTATGTTTGAAAATATGCGGTTTTTGGGTTTTTGAGATTTTCGGCACCACTGAATTTAGAAATACAGTCGCCTCCCTCCAAATCTCTCTAAGTCGAATTTCCCACACGATTTTTTCGCCATATTTATTTTGACATTCTCCTCATTTTCCATACAAAAACCATCTTTTATGCCAACTCCCTCTAAATCGAACTAATTTTGATATCCCCTGAAAATTCGACGTAGAGGGAGTCGACTGTAGTTCAAGAGCCACACAAAATTAACATTTTATTAAGAAAACATCAAGAACTTGTGACTGATAACTGGACGACTGGATAGCGCAGTTGGTTAAGTGACTGTTCCAAGTTAGAGGGGTTCCAGGTTCGAATCCCAGTGAAATCGAATCTGGTCCAGTTACCATTTGCCGTTGGGATCAAATTAAGGGCACTGGAGTAGGCTGCTACCTGGCAGTACAATGGACCAGTTTTGAGTCTGAGTGCCCCAGTGTACTATTTCAAAAAAAACCCCAGAAAAAGAAAGAAAAAGGGAAACAATGTCAACTCTCTAGCGGAGGCATGGTATTTTGTATCACGAGAACATTCGCGGACGAGTTTGAGATCTTATAGCAGTGATATCTGCCTTCACAAACTGAAGTTGGCAAAACTTATGAGTTATAATAACTATGGTGATGCTACACGCTCCTTTTGTCACCAAACTGATAGGTTCATACAAGTGTGGTTTCAGGGAGGGGAAGTCCACCATAGATCAAATCTTCACACTGCGGCAGATCCTGGAGAAGTCCCAAGAAATGCAGATCGACACACACCACCCATTGATCGATTTTAAGGCCGCATATGACAGCGTGTATAGAGACGAGCTATATAAAGCCATGTCTAGTTTTTACATTCCTGCTAAACTCGTCAGATTGGGTAGGATGACGATTGAGAACTCTCGCTGCTCCATCAAGGTCGGTAACGAACTCACCGAGAACTTCAATGTCAAAAAAGGTTTTAGACAAGACGACGCGCTGTCATGTGACTTCTTTAACATCGTTCTTGAGAAGATCGTGCAAAACTCACTGGCCAACACAAGAGGCACGATCTTCCAAAAGTCCTTTCAACATTAACGTGATTGGGCGAAGACAGCGAGCCGTCAATGATGCGTTTGCTGGCATTGAAAAGGAAGCGGCTAAAATGGGTCTGGAGGTAAACGAGGGCAAAATCAAGTATATGCTGTCATCGAGAAAGGACGCACAACATCGACGACTTGGCCAGAACGTCACCATAGGCAGCTATAACCTTGAGGTAGTTAAGGACTTCGTCTACCTCGGCTCCGCGGTAAACAGTACAAACAACATCAGTACCGAGATCAAGCGCGGAATAACTTTTGCCAACCGCTATTTTTTTGGGCTCAAAAGGCAATTGAGTAGTAGAGAGCTCTCTCGGAAGACCAAGTTGACTCCGTATAAAACCTTGATCATCCCAGTCCTGCTTTACGGCGCAGTGGCGTGGACAATATCCCAAAAGGATGAACAGTCTCTTGGTATTTTCAAGAGAAAAGTTCTGCGCGCAATCTTTGTTCCCGTTTGTGTTGATGGCATTTGGAGGAGGAGGTTCAACCACAAATTGTATGGGCTGTACAGCGACATGAGTCTAACCAGGCGTCTACGGATCCAATGCCTAAGATGGCTAGGTCATGTAGAGCGTATGGGCAACTTAGCTCCGGCCTGAAGAGTCTTCGACACTGAGCCTGTGGCACAATGCAACAGAGGACGTCCACGGACAAGGTGGCGCACTCAAGTCGAGGAGGACATCGGCCGGCTAGGTGTGCGAAACTGGAGACAGCTGGCGAAAGATCGTGCTGGCTGGAGAGGCATGTTGAGTGAGGCCCAGGTCCACCTCGGACTGTAGCGCACTAAGAAGAAGAAGAAGTGCTACAGTCCGAGGTGGGCTTGGGCCTAGCTTCTCTGAAACCACTCGTGCTGTGCGTGCTATTTTTCTCTCATGAGTGAAGGGGACCTCCAGTTTAATGCCGACTCCAAACGACGAGATTGAGAAGCTATTTCTAGACACTTATGCTCATTCAATGCTCAGACATTGTCAGTGAATGGAAAGAGGTGGAGCCGTGAAAAATGTTACGAGTAGGTGTTTTTTTCGAGATTCGAACCTTAGAACCATGAGCACCTCCACACCACGCCACGGCGCTCGGTGTTGTATCCTTGTTAGGTGGAAAACCTTTCAGACCGCCCTCGTACACCTCCTTTAAAATGCCTGGCCATCCCTCAGATGGATACATTTACTACTTTTTCGAAAACTTAAGGTATCTACCAAAAGTTTAGGATACTTCACAAAAGACTCTGAATTTTCTTAGAAGGCTGCTGCAGAAGCTTTCTAAACATAGAAGAGATGAAGAATATTCTCCACCTTTTTTGGCACTTGTCCACCTTTGACGGTCAACGCTTTGGAGCCTACTTTGAAATTTTCTACTCTGAGGCAACTATCATAAACCTACTTCGCTGCATAGCCTCGAATAGTCCCCTACAGTAAGTATGTGGATAGGATAGCTCTGTACCTCTTTTATATACTCTTTTAACAATTGCGAGGCATGATCTCTCACAATGACGTCCAAGTTGGCTTTGCATCAGTCCTCTCTGGTTGTTGTTCTTTCTCCCGTCAAATGATACATTTTTGAACATTTTACTAAATATAATCCACCTCCGATTTGTAGAAGTTTCGATACATTTTGCAGTTCACTTAAATTTGCGTTTCCAACTGAATCAACAATTACATAAATCAAATTTAATTCTTATCTCCCCATTTCTTCAGCACTTTCACTGAATGGATCCTTAAAATATGGCAAATGAAAAAAAAAGGATTTTTTAAAAGTATACCCATTCGCTCACGCACTTATTGTTCAAAGGAGACTTAGACCGTCATCAAGTACGCCCACGAAACTCACTTAAAACTTCAGTTAACACTTCAAGCAAAGCAAAATCCCATCCCCAGGCAGGCTCGATAAACCAAAGATAACGACAAACAAGTCAAGGTTCAAGTTCAAAGGAAAATGCAAACATGACCGTCGTTTCTTAATTGTCGAAGCAAGTTCGAGCAACCTTTGTCTGCTCAAAAGCAAAGGCATCCATAACAGCCCTAATAAAATTCCATCAGCAATCCTTCTCTGAAAGCAAATCCTTTTCGCCCGCAAAGTGAAAAGAAAAGGAAACGAGAACGCCCAACCCTCACAGTCCAAGGGCGTATTCAGAACCAGTAGCGAAACGCAAACTGTACAGCGATAAGCACCAGCTTGATTTAATTACCCCATCTTCAACTGAAAACCCATTAAGATACCCACATAATTCCGTTTCGCCTTTGAAGTGCTCTTTACTCACATCCCAGCGCCGCACCGCTGCCAACGCAGCTCCGGCCATAATTGACCAGATCCACCATCCCCGCCATCAGCCATATAATCTTCTTGTCCGATTATTAAATTTGTCTGCCCACAGTTTGTATTAAATTCTCTTTAATTGTCATCGTCCCTCTTCAAGGGTAAGGACAAAACTAAACAAAATCTGGGTAAGGGTGAGAGCTAAATGTCCTTTCGATGAAATTTGAATTAATTCCAAAAAGTCCTTGAAATATTTATCCGTTTCCTTTGCAATACCCATCCATCCATCGGATCACAGGCAAAATAGTGATGTCGACCTTCAAGATAGGCGCAACCCCTCGCAGGCCTCAGCAGAGGGAGAATGTATCTATTTATACAAGCCCACAGAGCGGATATTAAATTGGCCATCCGTTATCTCCGTACAAACTCATTTTTCTAAATACCCGGCAAGGGCGAAACGCAAAAAGGAGAAAAAAAAATAAGAAAACCATAAAGGAGCTGAAGAAAGTGAAAAAGTGAGAATTTTGTAGGGAATTTATTCCCCATTCACACGGCTCCAGGCCGGAGCCTCCTAAGGACAGTTTTTCTTACTTTTTCGTTGTTGTTGCTGTCCACACAATACATCTTCGTCCCTTTTGATGGAACGAAATGAAATCTTTCACAACATGACTGGGAGTTGCTTTGGCTTTGGCGGAGGCTTTCTAGACTTGTGTCCTTCCGGTTTATCCCGAACACACACCCGTACACCGGCAAAGTGTGTACATTTAATATTCTCATCGTGCCCTTTCTTGCACTGCAACGTTGCCTGGTGACAAGAATCCTTGAAAATGGAACTTTTTTTCCTCTTCCTCGGAATGTATTCAGTGTAATGTAGAGGACCACCCCCACTCGACTTCTGGTCGCTCGGCTGTGAGAATATAAATTGGTCAAATGACTTTTTAACAACTCACACACATACACACCAACAACAAAAGCGAGTGGCAAACGTGGACTGCGGACTGCGATGAGCGTGCAAAAGGGCAATGCAAGGGTGCCAGGCAAGGAAGAGAAGAAAAAAAGTGAAAAACTGCAAGTAAACTACATCCTGAGAGGAAGACACTTCACGAAATGAAATGACCTAAGGAATCAGCAGGATATTTTGTGGAGACAGCTTCCTCCTCCCCATCGCTTCTGCTGGAGCAATACAAATGTTTCCGGGCGACTACGGTTTTTATTTTCTCCCCACAAGACTCCCCCCGTTCATGGCACGCCTCCGCCGGACTGTTGAAGGGAAAGGACAAATGGGCATACACATTGCGGAAGAGTGATGAAGAAATAACGAGGGGCGAAAGCAAAGGGAAAGGAAGAAAAGAAAAATTAATCACTTCTCAGCGATTAAATATTTAAACGGGAATTGCAGATTTGCCTTCCTGAGGGAGGACCCCAGGAGATGGATTGGGCTGGGTTGGCATCCCGAAATGGTCATGGAATCCTACACAAGACGAGACTTAGAACTTCGACTGCGGACAGTCGGTTATGACACTTTTTTGATTGTTTCACGATGAGAATTATTTTTTAAAGAAATTGTTATAAAATTGGATCCCTCGCAGCTGACGGACCGGAGAGGAATCGTGGAATCGTGGCGCCTGGGGATTTGCAAACTTTCCAGACAGACGAATGCAGAGTTCATCATTCCATTCGAATGGGATTAGCCGAGTCATGGTTGCGGATGGGCTGACGAGGGGGATGGAGTTGTTTGCAACACAACCACTGTGGATCGAATAAATTGTGTAGCCTGACGTGATGAGCAAGATTTATAGTTGAGAAGTGAGGAAACAAGGAAGATAAATGGACATAAGTTCAAGTTGGTCATTCGCTTGACAGGTCTAGCACCTGGGGGGAAGTGAATTGATTTGCTGTGTGGTTAGTTGAACTGGATTGCCGATTGATGGACGGAGCGGCTAGTTGTCAATTTGTGTAGCAGACACATAAAGCAGATCATTGACTTTGAATGTCTATGCAGCACAAAGCGCTTTATGCCTTTTAAATGTCTAAAGGCGTGTTAAGATATGACAAAATGTGATTGAATTGACAACCATTAACAACGATCCATGGATATTCAGCACTGAAAGGTAACTGTAAAGGGATGTGAGTAAGGCAGGTTGGCAAGGGAAATATAGACTCAAAAATGAGAGCTAATTGTTTATCAATCTTCCGCATTGGCCATTTAAAACCTTGCAATAGAATCACACCGCCGCGGAGATAAAACGAGTGATTACTCTTGCTAATCACTGTGTCGTTGGATTTCTTTTTTTCTGAGGTTTTTAAACACTACACTAGAGCACTCAGACTTAAAAACTGGTCCATTGTACTACCAGGCAGCAACCTACTTTTGCTGGAATTTGTTGGTCTTCCAGAGGCGCTGCTGTGATGAGGAGCTTACATCATCAGCTCTCACCTCATCAACACAGAAAAAACTGCTACCTGAACTGACCAAAGGCGAGACAGTAGCAGAGGAAGTGCTCTGCAGTGTCATCGTCATCGCAGAGTGTTCCATAGTTTAGGTCAAGCACATTTAGGTGTAGTGGCCCGTAAGTACGTCGGCAAGTTGTCTGCAATCTTTTCTGTCGAGGATACAGACGTTGGGGAGCATGCGCTTGGTCTGCCTGCATCCTGGAGAGTCATGCCACCTACGGTTGTGCTCTTGAGAGATCCAACCATCGATGGAAGCGGTAACCAAGGACGCAGATAGTCCCAACGCAGGTTTCGGTCTTGGAAGTACCTCCTCTGGTTCTTGCTTAGCAAGTACATCGCCGATCTCATTTGCTGCGATCCCGTGGTGGCCCGGGACCCAGACAAGTCTTAGCGAATTTAGACTACCGATCAAAGACTTGCATTCCTGAACTATCCTGGATGTGGTTAAGGGGTTGACCGAGGCCTTAAACACAGCTTGCCTGTAGCTACAGCCACAAACACTTCGCCTTCTTCACCTGTTTTTTTTTACTCCAACCCCGAGGGATAACGCGGTAAATGAAGACCACATTTCCAGTGGCGCAAAAAGCTGGAAAAAACCTCAATCAGCTGAAAGCGCATCGTTGGAAGGAACCAGCGCAAGACTATGATGGATGGAGAGGAATGTTGACAGAGACCAAGGTCCCCCTCGAACTGTAGCGCCAGATGAAATAGTAGGAAAGGAATATTTTTGAGTCTCCTTCTGCCGGGCGCCGGTATTCTGTGAGCACCGTTGAGTAGTGGGTACGTGCGTAAACTCCTATGACTGGATGGCGCAGTTGGTTAGGTGCCTGCCTCAAGTTAGAGGGGTCCCAGGTTCGAATCCCAGTGAAAATCGAATCTGGTTCAGTCACCATTTGCCTTTGAGATCAAATTAACGGCACTGGAGTAGGTTGCTACCTGGCAGTACAATGTACCAGTTTTGAGTCTGAGTGCTCCAGTAGTGTTCCAAAAATCCTCCGAAAAAACTAAACTAACTAATACTTCAACATTTTGTTTGGTTTCTCTTTCGGTCTATTTTTCTGCCTATCAGGCCGAAGGCTTAAATATCTTTTGAATAAGCTACACTGCGACCCAAGTTCACATTGCACTTCGATCTCCTCGTGCAGAATTTATTTCTGTAGAAGCTGAAGTTCTAATTCTGCGAACTACAACATTCTCTCCAAATTACATTCACTGCCGGCTAAGGGTTCATACTTTCTCCGATTTCATTTTGAACTCCGCCCGAGGTGAATGCACCCCATTAGGTTTCTTCATAAAACTCTTATCTGAATGAAACGCACGTTTACGTACAGCAAACAACCCATGCCTTGCAATGAAGGACTACTGCAAAAGGTACGTAAGTCTATCCTCAGTGCTCAAGTGAAGGAAAAACGATCCCAAATGAGCCAATTTAACATGACAACCAAACGGCGTACTTGCCAACGACTGTAACTAAGCGGAAGTGAAAAAAGTAACAAAAAATAAACCGAAAAAAAACCCATCATCCCTAGGTACCTATACATACGTAAGTGGGGTAGTGTATCAAACTGGCTATAATCAATTCAATCCCATGCACAAGGCCGCACTCCCATGCATACACATCCTCTTTCGAAGCTCCTGTTGAGCATCAAATGCAAAATGTTCTACCCGCCTGCCTTTGGCAACTGTCATAGATGAAAAAGCAAAGAAGGCCCTACTGAAGGAAGGAAGAAAAAAGTAACCGAGAGTCCTGAAAAGAGAACTCGGCTTATGGTGGATGAGCGCGTTGCACACTCACATCACATCCCGACAGCCCGCCATTGAAAGTGAGTAGAAGTGTGAGTGGCTGTGGGTTTGGGTGTGGCAGTTTGGTCTATGCCGTGGTGGTGGTCCATGCAAGTTGATACTTTCAGGTGGAAAATGTCTATCGCAAAGAAGGGATAATCGAATCAAATGTCAGGGCGATGCATTTGCCTGAAGAGCTGCTTATTACGCCTTTCAAAGTTTCGCTTCGAGGGATGCGAATGAGATTTTCGAATGAATTCCCAATTTGAATCGCTCTTGAAACACTTGGCCCTTTTTCTTCTTTTGAGCACATTTCAAGGATATTCATCATATGCTCTGAGCTCTGAGCAGACATAAAGAATAATTACTTTGGAACGAGCAGCGGTGGGGATATTTTGATGACAGACTGAAAGCTATTAATCGTTAAGCAAAAGGATTTT
Source organism: Myathropa florea (assembly GCA_930367185.1). Lineage (NCBI taxonomy): Eukaryota > Metazoa > Arthropoda > Insecta > Diptera > Syrphidae > Myathropa > Myathropa florea. Next base: position 123,517,713 of record OV884002.1, on the reverse strand, counting down.
CTTTCTCTGCGAGCTAAATTTTTCCTCAAGGACGGCTGTTGGAGAAGAGAAAAAAAGGGTGAATGTGTCATGGCCCTGGAACTTGGGCGCGCCTTGAGATGGAAATATGTCTTCTTTTTTTTGGATAGGAAATGTTGATATTCCAGGAACGCTCGGATTAGTCTTACATGTACTTCAACTTGTCTTGCATGCTTACCCAGAGTGTGCTCGTAAAAGTCTCATTATGAATGTCTGAAACGTGAGGATGTGATGGGTGATTGGGCATTTGTGTATGTCACGCTGTTAATACTCCACCCTTCTCCGGGACAAAGTCTAAGAGTGGAGCTTAACAAAGTCTTCGATTGGCTGTCAATTTCGTGATAATATAAGCAAGGTGACTGATAGCAATCCGATGATCTGAGGGAGAAATACTCGACATAAGCAACTTTGTTACGGGGTGTTAGGCTACAGTGCAGTTTCGAAATTCGATTAGTCAAACACTTTTGCTTGATTTTAGAATTCAGAGCAGATAGACAGGGAGTCACGTCGTTGCTGTGGCCATCTAACTTCCAAGGTGGGAACCATTAAGTTCTAGTTGGGTATGCTTTACGAACTCTTCCGTATGCTGAATGAAACTTTCACGAAGTGGCGTTTTAATGAATCTAATTAAGGTTCATCGATTGCTTGATGCATGAGATTGCTCTTTGTTCTTCGGGATTGTTGAAAACTTGAACGTCCTTGGAACTGTCCCTCCAGTGCTTCGTACCACTTTGTTATTCTATAAAAATACAGTTTAAATTGCATTTGGCAGAGCTTTGTCGCTAAACTAAAAAGAGTTGACTTCCAAATTCGCATATACAGAGTTCTTGATTAGGTGAGTTAAAAATTTCCTTAGTAGCTACACATCTGACACAACTCGCACTGCCGCAGCTGCCGGGTGGAAACCCCGAGCTCTTTCTGTACAAATGTCCGGCTCTCGCTAGAGTCAGACAACGCACTCTGGGCAAAGATTTCTTTAACACCCCTAAAAACCTCTCGGAGGCAAACATTCATAGTCTGCTAACATCCAAAAGTTCCACAAAGTGGGCTTAAAAAAATTTAGGCAAATCAGAGTGAACCCCCTTCTCACAAATTAGGTATCCCATAGGATGTGGTATCAAAACGGCGCTTTCATGACGCTAATTGGGTGCGGCAAACAGGATCTGTATGTCCACCGCCACTTTAACCTACCTACCTACACATCTGAGAATGCAATTTAAACGCAAAAACAACCCCTATTGCCACTGCAGAGGGTATTTCAGATACCCTGTGGTGTCCTCAGACATTTTCGAAGCCATCTATTCTTCTTTTTCTTGTGGCGCTACAGACCTTGTCCTTAAGCAGTAAGAACCTCCAGTTAGCATGATATTTTGCTAGTTGTCGCCAATTGCGCACGTTAAGTTATTTGAGGACTAGGTTCGTTTTGCAAAAAGGATAGGAGTTTTTTTTCTGAGTGTTTTTGAGGCACAACTGGAGCACTCTGACTCAAAACTGGTGCATTGTACAGCCAGGTAGGCACCTACTCCAGTGCCGTTAATTTGATCCCAACGGCAAATGGTGACTGGAACAGATTCAATTTCCCTGGGATTCGAACCTGGGACCCCTCGAACTTGGGGCAGGCAGTTAACCAACTGCGCCATCAATGTCAGTTAGTCAAAGGAAGTGGAGCCGTGGAAATTTAAAACTACTTTTCTGTGCTGGGAATTGAACCTAGACTTAAACTCTAGTCCGTAGAAGTTGACGCACATACCCACTACGTCACAAACAAGCATTGTTTGAGCGGACAGCCTTGCTTACGAAATGAGGTTACCTCGAAGAAATCTGGTATCGATGAGTAAACTCAAGTGACAAGCTTTACATCAGAAAAAGTAACTAATGTCTGAAAAGAATCGGAAATCTACGAAAGGACAAAAAGTTTGAGGCTAAGCAGAAGTTGTCATGTTTTGTTAACCAATCGTTTTAAACTCGCCCAAACAATTTCTGAACATTTCACGACCAACTTTAGTCCCACTTTCGTGAGTTCTTCTTCCAGTCACATGCGCTGTTTGCTGATATCTGTCTAAGAGTACAACTGAATTCTCTTGAATTTTATTGCGCTTACTTGCAACTGCTCGGGATTACATCACTTTCAAGGACACGATAAAAAATGCTCAGCCGTAATTGCTTGATATTTTCAATATCTTCATGGGATCAGCCTTAAGTTTAAGAATTTGCTCAGAAAAATCAAATAAATTTCACCCCATTCCACTCCAGGCGTTTAAACTTCGTTCAACCAAAGCCACTAACAGTTGAAAGAATTTTAAAAGAATTTTATTTCCATTTATCTACAACTTCCGTCTGCCGAGAGACTTCACCGAGAAAATCTGACAGAAGCTAGGAGAAGGAAAAGCGAAGAAAAAAGAAAACTACAACTGCACAATCAGGTCTCTAGGTTGCAATAAAAGCAAATCCCTAGCGCCATCCTCAAGCATCCCCCTCATCCCACCCATCTATACAGAATCATAAATATTCCAACGGAAACTTCCCTTCCTACAGGTAAGCACAAGAAATTGTTTGTCTGTGCGCCTCGCAGCCCTCCTTGCCCTCAGGAGAGACTGAATGGGTATGAGTTTGTGTGCGCTAGTGTGGCATGGCGTGTGATGCCAAATGCGGGCCACATAATGCTACTCTCGTGCATTCCAAAATGCCAGAGAGTCGACTAACATCAAAAAGGATTCTTGAAACCACCACCGACCCCCCCCCCCCCCCCTTTTGCCGAGAAAATAATCACAGAGCGGTGAAGGATAGCACAGGAGGGACGCACACGAAAATAGAAAATAATCGTTGTATTCAACTTTTATACTCGAGCAGAACTACTGAGTCCTTTTGTTGGTGTTTCTCGCCTTCCGGGAAGAGCTGCCATACGACCGGTATATGAGGCTAGTGAGACCAGGACACTACATTTTATCGACCACCCCCTTCGGCCCGCTCTCGATCTTATTGTGCAAACTGTGACAAAGGTGGAAAATTTATGATCGAGTTTACTGCTTTTTCTTTATCGATTATGCGGAGCGAGACGATACGCTCCCAGGGTCAGAGAGATCCCCTATCCTTTCGCCTCTCCACACTCTGAATCGTTTAAGGATAAAGTTGTTCACAGGTAAGATGCTTGTGTGGCCTGGTATAAGAGGGGTAGTTATACGGTTAGTTATATCCTGTTCACAAATCTTTCAGTACTTTGTCGCCCCTTCCCCTCGTCTTCGAGATGAAACCGGATAACAAATTGAGCAAAAGTCACTCGAAATTGAAGACAAAGGAAAAAACCCGGGTAACAGGGATTTCCCATAAAAGCAGCACGTGCAGTTGCATGCACTCCTAATGGCAAACACTTGTCATAGGTGGGGAATGGGTTGTCAGCGATGCAATTTATCCCCACAAACGACGGGGGGTGGAAGGGGATAAATCATCTAAATGTTTTGCTGCAGCAGAATGGATGCTGGTATAAATCCCATGTCGTCGTTTGTCATGGTTTATGAAGTCATCGGAAAGACAATTGCAGATGATACCCCAAGCGACCCTTTCGTGATGTCCTTTTGATGTTTCATTCAAGGGGTGATGTGCACATGTGTGGATTTTTCTAAGGAAGGTTATCTGTTTGAAGTGATTGCAACTTACGGATTAGAATTGTACGGCTCATAGTTCGTTGCTTACCTGAAAAGAAACAAAGACCATGGATTAGATACGTTTTGCAACAAAAGGATGGGAAGAGGTGGAGATGGATTTTCTTTTCATCACCCAACATACACACATACACATGGAGTCGAGCAGGAGAAAATCAAATTACATTCAACATTGTTCCTCCGTGAGTTGGTAAAGACTAAAGTGGTAAATTCTATTAATTATACTAATTCCGTTAGAAGCTGAAGCTCTAAATACAATGAATTTCATTACAATCTGAACCAGCCTTAACCTTCTGTGAAAAGAGGACGGTGTAGGGAAAGTTTAGTAGGCAGAAAGTCATTTGCCAGAGAAGTGGTGGAAAAATGTTTTGACATGACATGGAGGGAGAATCAATTTACAAATATAAACGTATGTGCGACGACGACGTACTGTCGTATCAGGACTGAGCAACATGTTGGTACTCGTCTTGAAGTCACGTCCTGGTAGTTGAATAGATTCAGTCAGGATATGGAGTTTGGGAGTAGTTATTGTCTACTGAGTGATGGGAAATGTAAGAGATACTTTAGAATGAGTAGTGTATGTCAATAACAACAATCTTCCGGGTTCAAATATTATAGGACCCTATGCCTAGAAGGAGGTAAAATTTGAATAACGAGGGCAGACTTCCATGCAGAGGAGTCTTTAAAGGCAAAAAGGTTTCCTGTTCGGAATTTTGCTAGAACACTCATAAGAAATGAATGATTTACGATATTTTCTTATCCTTCCCAAGAAGGTCCAGTCATGGACGGATACTATGTTCAGAAAAAAAATTGTTGATTTTGTTTACTCCTATCGTGTAGAAAAATGTTGCAAAGAAAAAAGAAAGTGTCTGATTTGGGTATTTTAATCCACTTTATTTAACCGAATGTTGTTCCGAAGATCTACTTTCATCGTGCCTATATTGGTTTCATCAATCCTAAACTATAGAGCACAATCAGTTGCTTTTTGAATGTACATTGTATCAAAGACATTGGATTATTGCACATGTTTGTGCGCGATCTTCATACGGAAAGGTTGCGGTATATCAATCCCGTTGAGATAAGTCAAATTATGTGCGAAAAAAAGTTTCTAAAATGAAGAAAGAAAAGTTACACCTTCGCCATGTAATGCTGTACGAATTTCGAAAAATAGTGAGTGTTAGAACTGGCACAAAAAACATTCAGTGCGTTTATTCGGATTGGATGATCAACCATGTTTTGGGCGACCTTTCGAAGTTGATGACTTCATCTGGCGAACTTTAGTAAGAAATAACCCGAAAATTTCAATTGGGGAGATTGCTCAGAGGCTTAATATTGATCATTCGTCAGCATTTCGTCATTAAAAGCAGCTTGAATTCACTTTTAAGTTCGATACGTGGGTGCCGCATTGTTGCTATAATTTGTCGGAAGAAATTGATCAAGCTCCACTGTGTGTATCAAGTTTTCAGATAAAAATTTAAGCAAACACGACAAGAAGAGGATCTAGCTTTTTCCGGTGTTCTTTACATGTGTGCAAAATTTCATAATCCTTTGTCGAATGTTTGCTGAGATACGAATTTCTGTTTTTGTTGTTGTTTTTTTTTTTATAAGAATAAATACAGATGTCGACATAAAAAGTCATAAGTCACCAACACGACCAATTTCATGCAAACTACAGATAAACAATCTACACGACCATACGAACAAGCCCTAAAAATGTTATCGAATTCGGTTTGTCCGTTCGTGAGTTATAAGCTCACAACGAACTTGCAACAATTTTTTATATACTGTATAGATAATAATAATAATAATGGCGGCGCTACAACAGTTCGTGGTGGACCTGGGCCTAGCTTCTCAGCAACCACTCGTGAGGTGGAGCATCGATAAAAATGTTAGGTGCATTTTTGGAGATTCGAAGCTCAAACCTCGAGCGTAAGAGTCGACGCGCTTACCCACTGCGCGACGTCACCCACAATATGCTACATATCATAAAAATATGAAATGAAAAGTGTGACAGACAGACTCACGGACGGACACCCCGAAAAAATAAAGGTGACGTTTTTATGAACTGTACCATAAAAAATTACTACAAGGCGGAATAAACCTCGGCCACCTTGGCCTGCGTAATTGGACGAAGCTGGATGGCTATAGATCGTGTCAGCTCGAGAAACTTGTTGGTTGAGGTCCAGATCCTTCCCAAGCTTTCCTCCGGCTCTATTAATGGCCAAATTGCATGTCAACAAAATTCTTAATTGTACAAGTGCCCGTCACTTTGAACAGTGCCGCCAAGTAGGAAATCCTCTCAGGAAAACACACTCCTTTTGATTTATATACAGCCATTACTCTTTTAGAGCAAACAAAAAATTATCGAACTTAACGTGACTGGACACGTGAAATAAATTTGTCTTCAATCCGAGTATACTTCTATCTTATCGGAGGTATTCCCGATCTGCTCTCTCAAGAAAGAGTTGGTCTTGCACTCTGTACTATTTTGATTAGAAAATAGGACAGTGGAAGGACAATTCTCGACGTTTCACTACGCGAAATCCTGGTTCAAGAAATGTCTTAGAGGCCTTAGTTTTGTGAAAAAATCACTTGGAAGCCGGACAAAGTGCTATCGTCGGTATAAATTATTACAATTCTGACTCAATGATTCAAAAAGTTTCAAAATGCTTCATACCAAGTGAAACTTGAAATTGTTCGCACGTTTTATGGCAGATCAAAAAAAAAATACTCGCAGGACAAATATGTGACCATACCTTTTTTTTCGGAGGATTTTTGATACACTGCACTGGAGCACTCAGACTCAAAACTGGTCCATTGTACTGCCAGGTAGCAACCCACTCCAGTGCCGTTAACTTGATCCCAACGGCAAATGGTGACTGAACCAGATTCGATATCACTGGGATTCGAACCTGGGACCCATATGACTTGGGGCATGCACGGTCGTATGACCGTACCTTAGACGTCGATAATTTGTCGAGACTATGGAAGAAATTGATCGAGCTCCACTGTGTGTATCCAGTTTTTAGACAGAAATTTAAGCAAACACGACAAGAAGAGGGGATACATAAATTGAAAAATGCTACGACCGTGAAAAGCCATTTAACCTAAATAGCTAACTAAGTCCTGACACGCACACCTTCCGAATGTCTGCATACGAAGAAGAGTGCTTCATCAACTTCATCGTCTTCGTGTTGAATAAATAAAATAACACCCCATCCGTCACCCGTTGACTTGTAGGAGTTATGGAACATTGCACCCAGAAATACAAACCCGGTTGCAGAATGAAGTCATATGCATTCACCAGTCTCTGCCTCTCTCCTAGAATTCATCTCGCTCATGGGCGCTCCTTGTCTGGTGCTTATCTCCTTCCCCTGCTGCTCTCCCCCCATTGCATAATCAAATGAATCCACTTCCGCACAATAGACTCCATTTCTGCTAAATTACGTGTAGGGACCTTCAACTTTCTTCAATTTGAGCAGCATGGAACGTAATCAGGAGCGTACTTTTCTCCTTAAGCAAACCTCACTTCTGAAAACAATATATTCTGACAACCTGACAACGTTGAATACAACGACAATAACAACAATTACCAGCTACCATCTTCAGCCATCTATGCAAATAATCTATAATACACGAGCGCTGTCGATGCAGGGAAAGCCGAACTTTATCGGTAAATCATCGCTCTCCTCAGGGCGGGCAAGAGTGTGTACTCGTATGTGCACAGGCAGCGTCTGGCACAATCCAGCCGCAAAACTTTAGGACGAACTTCACCGGAGGTAACAGTTAATTAAAGTTTTACACTAAATAAATGAAACCGCGATGTTAGGAAGCCGTAATCGTCTTAAGGAAACTTCCTCGTCTCCTGACATGGTATGCCATCGCCGGCAGGTGGTGAGGCTTCATGCTCCGTATCCTGTGTGCACAAGGTGAGTTGTTACCCACAGAGATTATTGAGTAAATCTATTGGAACTTCGAACAAAAAACGACAAACTGGCAGCAACGAAAAGAACCCACCATCCGAAAAGTGCTCGGAAAAGCAGGGAGAACATTTTTTGCGGGACCTATCACTTGGTGCTGGCGTGGGGTGGAAAGAGTCAGGTAAGGCATATTCCTCGGTGTTCATTAAATTCTCTCCCCCATCGAAGCCCGGTGAAAGTTTTCATCAACACTTACACCGCTGGGGAGTGGATGAGGGATGTGGCGTAATGGTAGCTCTCAGGAGCCACCCGACGACTATGCACAAAGCATAGTTGAGTTGTTGCCACCGCAGCCTTCGGAGGAATATCCCAGCAATGTGGGCTCTTTCATAAGCTCAACAATGGCGCCTCCATCAACAAGGACCTATCTTTAACGACATTGGGTTGTTATGTTCCATTGTCATACCGATGGTCTGCAGGAAGTTGAACCACCAAATACTCCAAACTGATATTCTATTTCAAGATAACGGAGAAATTCCCATCGTCCTGATGATGGCGGCACACCTACCATGCAGAGGTAGCTAAACAAGGATCGTCAGGAGCACAACAATTCGAAAATTGTTCCTCGACGGGGGTAATTATAAAGTTTTCCTCATTCTTTTTTAATTTGTCCTTTTGTCCTTGGAGCGGGAGTGTATGAACAGAGGTGAGGTGAGGAGCAGGTGTTTGTGTTGTCCTGTATCGCTACTTTAGATAGCTGTTTGGAGATTACCTGCTATGGTTTGTGAAAAATTGATGAACCTCAGTGGAGGCAGGAGAAAGGAGGACTCCATATTTCCCCAATGGCAGGGCAAAGTTGGATCGGTGCCACTGACATGACACGTGCATATTTTCGAAAGCAAACCACAAAAGGATCCAATGACCAGTCAATGCCTGAATGAACCCATATCCCATTCCGTCGTTAAATGCAATTCATTCCCATCCAAGGTATGAGTGCACACGTATCCATGCAAGCAAGTGTGTTTGCGCTTGGCAGAGTCCCTGTCGTCAGGTCTACACTTACACTTGGCACTTGAAATCTGCTGCTTCATTTTGTCAACAAACCCTGAGTGGATGACAAAAGCAAGCACTCGTTTCTTGTCCCCGTCTCCAAGTCTCCGGAAAAGTGGGATCTCCGTATGCCATGAATTTCCATATTTGAATGGATGATCGGTGAATGGGTGGGTGTAAAATTGTAACCAATCTGCAAAATAATCAAAAGTGACTCGGTTACCGAGGAGGATATGGAAACCATTCAGAAGGCAAAGTCAATTTGATATCATCTCCGACTGAGCAGAGTCATATTCCAAGAATCGTACGGATGTGTAGACAAGCAGGCTGAACTGGATTACATGGTCTGATGCATGCTACGGGGTGATTGACGGGACTGGCCGGATTGTGGACGGACTGGAGATGTGAATGAATTGAAACTGGATGTCCGGTGATTTAGTTGGATGTCACAGGCTCTGATGTTTTTATATTCCTCGGCTAAGTGAATCCGAGACTTTTCAGGAGTCAGTTTCGTCTGCAGAGGATGATCAGGCATGACTTGCCGTTCACTCGGTGAGCTCTGCAAATTTTGTTTTGGTGTGGTTTGGATTTCTATGATTGACTGGATGTAAGGAATCCCATTCCAAAGTGAATGCTTTGGACACCTTTCGTGGGCACGCTGTGGCTTGAACCAAAGGTGAATGTTGTGAATTTCAAGTATTTATTTTTGAATTTCTTTTAGGAATACCATAAATGCTGAGGAGTGGTGCGGTATTGGGACGAGTTGGAGAGCTGGCGGCAGCAGGGAAGAAGCTTATCGGATTAAAATTCATTAAAGCGACAGACTTATATGCTGTATACCTGACTTTGGGAAACTTTGGGAAACAAGCCTATCGCTTATACCTGACTTTGGGAAACTTTGGGAGACAAAGTCAGGTACCTATACAGCTTATAAGCCTGTCGCGTTTATGAATTTTCGATGAAACGAAATACAAGGATAACAAGCTTCTGCTGCCTTTTCTTCAACAGGAAGCTTAATCAGATTTGTTCTGCAGGTCGGAGTACAATTTTCTTTGGAAATATATACTATTTTCCTTGTGCATAAAGTCTGGTTTCAAGCATTTCTTTTGATTCATAGAGGATTGGAATTGGTCACTAACGATTTTTTATTAGAGACGGCACTTGAAGAAAGTGAATGTTTGAGTGTTACAGAAATTCTTAGAAATTCCTCTGGCGTACCACATGGTAGAGCTTCACCAAGGCGTTTGATGTTCGGTGTTAGCTCAGGAAATCTTTCCATAATAGATCAGACGAATGGTATTGGCGAATAACTCAAATTACCACGTTTTGAAATAAAAAAATTACAAAATCATTGCTACCTCCAACGAGGTAGATGGCAGCATAGGGTACACGGTGTTCTAACTTTAATTTTCATTTGCGGTGTCCTGATATACGAGTAACTTCCTTTATGAAATAAGCTATACCCCTAGTTTTATGAAACGATTGAAATGATTAAGTCGGGACCTTGGAATATATATGGCGCGGGTTGGTCGAGGGCCAACGGCGGTGCTCATAGCCTGCAAGAGGCTACCGACACCGGATCCTTCCGGACCCGAGGGCTAAACAAATGGACCTGTCCTCCCAGTTGGAGGTGCATGGGGTTAACTTCGGTGACCGTAACTTCACCATGTAAAAAACTCCAAGATCAGAAGCATCAATCTGCCTCGGATATGGACGGATTTACTGTTGAGGACCCTAGCAAACGGAAGAAGAACAATGACTTTCGGTTCTGCACGTGATATGTGAGGTCCCTGAACAAACCACGTGCAACCGATGAACTCGCGGAGGCCCTAGACTGCTATAAAGCAGACGTTACGGCAATCCAGGAAGTGCGGAGGGATGGGCCGTGCTAAAAGTGGATGAAAAACTTCGATATCTACTACGGCGATTGTTACAGAGAGCGAAGGCAGCGAGTATTTGGATGTGGATTTGTTGTTCGTGGCAGACTTAGACTTAGGACTTAGGCTTAAGTCTAAAGCGTGAGCCTCATAACAATCCGCATCAAGGCTAAATTCTGAAAAACATCAGCCTAGTCTACGCCCACGCCCCAACGGAGGACAAAGATGACGATAGCAAGGATGACTTCTATGATCTCCTAGAAAGAACGTACGATCAATGCCCCAGCTACGACATCAAGATCGTTCTAGGAGATTTTAACGCTAAGCTAGCTAGAGAGGACATCTTTGCTAGAGTCATCGGTAAACACAACCTGCAAGACACCACGTCCGAAAACGGACTCAGGCTGGTGGAATATGTTATGAAACCTCTCTGTAGCTAGCACGCGGTTATCACACCTCAACATCCATAAAGTGCCCTAGCGGTCCCCGGATCATGCAACAGTCAACCAGATTGATCACCTTGCGATCGACGTCAGACACTCCTCCAGTATTCTTGATGTCCGAACGTTCCGAGGCGCCAACATCGACTTGGACCATTTCCTTGTTGTAGCCAAGGTAAGGACCCGGATATCGAGAGAACAACGGAGTCGAGAAAGACAACCACGGTTTGACGTCGAAAAGCTACAATCGCAACAGACTGCCAGGAACTTTGCCGATCGAGTCTCCCTGAAACTCTCCGAAAGTTCGACGTCGCCTGCACCTGACGAAGAATGGAAATGTTGTCATAGAGCCATCAGAGAAGCCGCTACTGATGTGATGGGTTTTAAAACACCACCTAGAAAAAACCCCTGGTTTGACAACGAGTGCAGGCAGGCACATGCAGCAAAGCAAGAAGCCTACAGGGCAAAGCTGCATCGAACTAAGAGAGCTGTTCGTGAGCTCTACGAACAGAGAAGAAGGAAAGAGAACAGGCTTCTCAGGAAGAAAAAGAAAGAGATCGAGAAGCACGCGATCGAGGAGATGGAAAGGTGTTATAGCAGGAATGATGTCCGAAAGTTTTACGTAACGCTTCGAAACCCGTCATTGGTATCTGGTCGCCCTTTAAAAGGTTACTTGCTGATATGGTGGGGAGCGGGCGTCTGAGAGACTTCAGATCTGGACACGTAAGTATATACGAGGCAGAGAAAATGTTCCTCCTCCTCTTCGTCCAGATAGCTTCTACGAAATCCATTCTAGGTTACAAAACTGACTTCGTGGAAAATATTGCCATTTTATTAATAACATTTTTTCCTTTACCCAGTGCAGAAACTCGAACATTATCTGGACTTGACCGAATGATTTGCTTTCTCCTTCATATCTTTCCGCCTTAACTCAAACCTTGAGTACACCAACCCCTTCGTCGTGACATAAGCGAAAAGTAAAGCCCGTAAATACCGCACATATCTTTTCAGTGCTGTCTTTACAACCTTTTGAAGGTGTACAAAACTGGGCAGCACTGCGTATTTATCGACTTTTTATACTCAGCACTTGAATAAATCGTACATCCTTATGGTCCCCGTAGGAATCAGTTATCTCCACACAAATAATAATATTGTGCCTGCCTCTCTCTCTCTTTGAGTCAGAATCAGATTGGTCTTCGGTTTTATCTTCTGATCTACTTTACGATCCCAATCCGCCCCAATTGCTCGCCTTAAGGTTGGCCGATGCACATGACCAGGGCACTACTGCCAATTATTTCCGCCATCCTCCAACACAAACTTCTCTCATTTCGGTGATTCTCTACGGCGATGCTTAATGCCAGGACCCTCTGGTCGTCCATTGGCAACTACTTCATGCGGCGCCATTATAATTCATGACATAAAAGTATCCCTTGCTTCCTGACCAATGCTGTTCGAATGCCACCCCGTTTTCGGGGACCAATAACAGCAAAAAAAATCAACTCTTCATGACGCCGCATAAAATTCCGTTGAAACAAGACGACCAGCCACTACTCGTGTACCCGCCTCAACAAATGGTTATCAATAAAATCATACATTGCCATAGGTGGGTCATAAACGGGCCATTAAAAGTTCAGCAGCCACCATCAGTCCCCCCACGGCCAGCGACGGCTCATTGTTCATGACGCCAAGTAGTATAACTCATGAGTGCGTAACAATCTTCCGTTTTATGGTCACTTTTATATTTCAAGCCCTTCAGTGCTCCAGCACATCCTTTTCATATCGCAACTCTTTCTCGTATACTCTCCACTCTCCGCTCTCCGTTGCGAATCTGCCCACACCCGGTTGATGTGTGTACTCTCACTGGGCAATAAATTAACCACTTTGTTGTCTGTCTCCAAAATGTAGCTGAACAAATAAAATGCGAGCCCTTTCATGTCCTCACAATGTAGCCATTGGCCCAGTGTTTCCCACAAGTCCTTACAACAATGTTACCCAGCCAGCGACAGCCTTGTGCTCGCAACAATTCACAAGTTATCCAAACAATTTGTGAAGCCTTAAAGCCGATCCAACCACCGAAGGAGCTGAAGCTTTAAAAATATGCTGCAACACACAGCAGCACACCAACACGCTGTCAGACAGTGGTGCCTCCTAATGCCATTATCCTAATCATATTGACAGTCAATGGAACTCATTTTGACTGTCTCTGCCCACCCTCCATCTGGGTTTTTTTTTCTTTTGGTGGGGGTTTCTACGCACAGCTGTTAGTGGCACTGATGAGTGTTCGCTTAATGTTATGTGGAAGCCTTCCCGCCCAGCATCCGGCACCCGCCATCGCTCTGCACGAACACACACGATTGTCCTTGTACGAGTACATGGTTTTTCCTCCTCTGCCGGTCTGTTGTTGCTGAAAGCATTCAATACATAGTCGCTCTTATGTGGGAAAACAGAAGGCGGAAAAGTGTGAGCCTATAGCCTTAGACATGTAGATTGAGTTCCTCTTCCGGGCTCGGAGATGGCACGTGTTTAACTTTCAATAGCTCGGTGCCATTAGAAATAAGGCGAATCCTTTGTGGGGGGGGGGGGGGGACACAGCCTCTATACTTTCTATAGTACGATGAGTGTAAGTATCGCAAAAGATTATTCGAAAATGAGAAAACTTCTGCAATGGCATGTTGTTTATGCAGGACTCCCTTTGGTGCGAACGAGACTGGAGATGGTAGGGAAATTTATTTTATTTATTTTCGTATTTCTTTCAATTCGTTTGAAGTTGACTTATCGTAATCCGTTTTCAGTTTGATTACGAGTGCACATTACTTTGGACGGAGGGAGGAAAGGACACATTTACAGATGGCAAAGTCGATAATGAGGTACATTACGAGAATTGAATAGAAAACTGGCTGGTGGATTGTAAAGGGGAGTGGGGGCGTGTGAGTGGTTCCCAGAAAACATCAACAGATGGATAAGAGGTCGTTTGAAAGTTTAGACACGTTTCAATATCATGGAGCGTTACCTCAAAATACTTATTTCGTCACACTGTGTGTGATGGAGGTAAAAGAGATTTTATTCATCCCCACAGGTCTGTGAGGATGAGGGGTTTCGATTTGGAGATGAAGATTTATGTGTATTTGCTTGCGGTGGGGTGGGGCTGTGGTCTCTAAATATCAACCACGTTCCGGGCGGAACCTAGCGAATGTTTCTTTAAGAAGGACATTGTCCAACAAGATAATCTTATTTCAAAGGCACGAAATAAAATGAATTTAAGACGTCGTCTTTTGTAGGCAGCGATGCGAGTCGTATTTTTGTTGGTTGGATGTACATATCGCAGATGTTCTTCAGAAGTGAGCAAGTCCTATAACAGCATGCGGTAATGGAATTATGTCAGGATACAAGGGGAAAACAAACTATCCGTCCTTTGCTCAAACGAATGAGGAGGGATCACATTCTGGAGAACCAGTGAAGAATAGTCTTTTGATTTCTTCAGCTACAAGGATATTTACTTGAAGACCTCCAGAGATTTTAGTTGATGTCGTGATTGTTTTTTTCGTATGATTTTTGAAACGCTAATGGAGCACTCAGACTAAAAAACTGAGTCCATTGTACTGGCAGGTAGCAACCTACTCCAGTACCTTTAATTTGATCCCAACGGCAAATGGTGACTGGACCAGATTCGATTTCACTGGGAATCGAACCTGGGACCCCTCCAATTTGGGGCAGGCACTTAACCAATTGCGCACAAACCTACACGGCCACGGCGTCCACAACTGCTCTTACAACTTCGAATAAGTAGGCCTTGAGTGAGGCTTCGAACCGTTGTATTTCAGTAGACGATCCCCATCAGGCCCTCTGAAGGTCATACTCCATCATACCGTCATCTTCTACCTATCGACCTTTGCATTTAACATAAAACGACGTACCGTGCGATCAGGCTCAGAGTTGCATCATGGATTCGACACCGATAAACCTCATCCGCCTTCGAACAGACTACTTCTTCTTCTTAGGGCGCTACAGTCCGAGGTGGATCTGGGCCTCACCCTACATGACTCTCCAGCCAGCACGATCTCTCGCCAGCTGTCTCCAGTTTCGCACAGCAAGCCGGCCGAGGTCCCCCTCGACTTGTGTGCGCCACCTTGTACGTGGACGTCCTCTGTTGCGTTGTCCCACAGGCTCAGAGTCGAAGACTCTTCGGGCTGGAGCTAAGTTGTCCATAGGCTCTACATGGCCTGGCTATCTTAGGCGTTGTATCCACAGACGCCTGGCTAGACTCATGTCGCTGTATAGCCCATACAGTTCGTGGTTGAACCTTCTCCTCCAAATGCCATCAACGCACACGGGACCAAAGATCGCGCGCAGAACTTTTCTCTCGAAAAGACCAAGAGACTGTTCATCCGCTTCGGATATTGTCCATGCCTTACAGCAGGACTGGGATGATCAAGGTCTTAAACAAAGTCAACTTGGTCTTCCGAGAGAGGGCTCTACTACTCAATTGCCTTTTGAGCCCAAAAAAATAGCGGTTGGCAAAAGTTATTCCGCGCTTGATCTCGGTACTGATGTTGTTTGTACTGTTTACCGCGGAGCCAAGGTAGACGAAGTCCTTAACTACCTCAAGGTTATAGCTGCCTATGGTGGCGTTCTGGCCAAGTCGTCGATGTTGTGCGTCCTTCTCGATGACAGCATATACTTGGTTTTACCCTCGTTTACCGCCAGGCCCATTTTAGCCGCTTCCGTTTCAATGCCAGCAAACGCATCATTGACGGCTCGCCGCTTCCTTTTCAATGCCAGCAAACGCATCATTGACGGCTTGCTGCTTGCCAATCACATCAATGTCATCCGCGTATGCCAGCAGTTAAACGGACTTTTGGAAGATCATGCCTCTTGTGTTGGCCAGTGAGTTTTGAACTATCTTCTTAAGGACGATGTTAAAGAAATCACACGACAGCGCGTCGCCTTGTCTAAAACCTTTTTTGACATTGAAGGTCTCGGTGAGTTCGTTACCGACCTTGATGGAGCAGCAAGAGTTCTCCATCGTCATGCTACTCAGCCTGACGAGTTTGGCAGGAATGTCAAAACTAGACATGGCGTTATATAGCTCGTCTCTATACACGCTGTCATATGCGTCCTTGAAGTCGACAAATAGGTGATGTGTGTCGATCTGCATTTCTTGGGTGTTCTCCTGAATCTGCCGCAGTGCGAAGATTTGATCGATGGTGGACTTTCCTGGCCTGAAACCACACTGATAATGACCTATCAGATTGGTGACGAAAGATTTCAGGCGTTCACATAGAATGGAAGAAAAGATCGAACATACTACATTCCACTTAAATTAGATTTTTCAAAATATGTTGTTCTTGCTGTTCTCCCTGTTAGAGCAGACTGGGATAGCAAGCCTATAGGCCTAACCATGGATGTGAGTGTATACACAGATGGTTCAAAATTGAATTGCGGAGTCAGCGCGGGTATTTTTATAGAGCATTTCTGCAGCCTGCAGATTTCCAAATTACGTCAGCATCTTCCAAGCGGAAATCTTCGCCGCTAGGGAGACAACTTAAATCTCATCCAACTTCAACGCCAATGCAAAGAATAGCTATTTTCGTTGAAACTCAATCCTGCAGCAAGGCAGTTGCATCAACCTTCATAACCTCAAAATTAGTCCAAGAATGCTGCAATGAGCTTGCTGCAGTTGCGAAAAAGTTTAAAATCTGGATAATCTTGTTCCAGGGCGTAGAAACGTCTTTGGTAACGAGAAAGCCGACGAATTGGCCAAACAAGGAGCTGCTCTCCATAGCTCCTCTGCTACGAAGGGCACACATTGCACTTGGGCACGAACTACACCACATTTCTTGATAATGACTAATCTTAGATGGTCTCCATTAACTATTTTTTTCGGATTATTTTTGAAACACTACTGGAGCACTCAGACTCAAAACTGTGTCCCATGTACTGGCAGGTAGTAACTTACTCCAGTGCCGTTAATTTAATCCCAATGGTAAATGGTGACTGGACCAGATTCGATTTCACTTGGATTCGAACCTGGGACCCCTATAACTTGGGGCAGGCACTTTACCAACTGCGCCATCCAGTCGTCTCCCCATTAACTTACTGTGTAATCTATAAGAAGACATGGCCAGATTATAACATATCACGAACATGATACGGTGCTTTCATTTTTGATGACAGCATATAATGTAAGCCACTTCCATTTCGAGACCAAAAAACGTCTCATCAAAGGCCTCCTGTGCATCAATCCCTAAGAGGAATCACTGCTAAGCTTGATAACAAATGATGATTTACTCTTAATTTGTTTAATCATTCCCAAAAGTAGCACAATCATGAAAGCAGCAATTAAGTCCACAAAAAATATCCCCTATTTTCCGTTCGGACGCATAATTACGTAGTCCTCGTCATCATCGACAAATGCCGAAAGATAGCAAAGCCCACCTGCGTTCAATGGTCCATCGTGAGTCGGCCCAAAAATCCTATCATCAATTGGGAGTACGAGGTGCAATTCTCAGAACAGAATTAACCGTAAAACGATAGTTGCCGTGTCTACATCCAAGTACAGAGCCAAGGACAAGCTCAAGGCGAAATTGTCACGATAAAAATAAAAACACATCGTCCCTCTAAAAACAAATTGCCCACCGAAATGACCTTAAGTTCCTCATTACCCCTTAATTAACCTCGTTTTTAGACGTGCAAACATTGACTGCGCATAATTGGTTAACATCAGGGTCGAGCAAAGAGCACATCTCAATATCCTATTATGCCGCACAAAGCACAAGGAGGCAAACAATTTCTATTCATAACTCCTGTGTATTGTGTGTGTGCCATCTGCAGGACCTTGTGCGCTTCGTGCACACATAAGAAACCTTCACCTTCAGGGTGTAATTTATAAAAAATTCAGTTGTAAAAAAATGTCCCTTTGACAAGGATGGCTTTTGATTGGCTTTTGTTACCACGATTTTCTGTGGTTCTGGGTAACTTTTTTTTAGTACACTCTTGGGTGAAATTTTTAGATAAAACTTTGTGGCTATTTACATGTGGTAAAAGTTAAAAAAGTTCAAGTATGAAATACTGGGAATTTTTTCGAGAGCTTTCGGACTTTTGTTGCACAGCTTTCAAAAAGAAGGATTTTGTACCCGATAAATTGGTTATGGGAATTGTACCAAAAGCTTTGCTGATTTATATCCATGTAGTTCTAAAAAACTCTGCTACAAGTAACCCTAGTTCTCGTACACATAAATATTGAAGTTTCTCGCAAAAGAGAGCGCTAGCTCAAGAAGGTAAGAAATTTCCTAATGCCACTAATTGCTGTTTACAGCTATTTGTAGTATGTGATAATATTTGTCATATCGCTAATGGCTGGATTACGTTCTACGTTTTATTACGATCCTCTCAACTCTCTCATTTTTCACTTACGTAGGTCGTCGCAATATTGCGTGCATGTTCATTGAATTGTGTGCGTTGAAAGACAACGCTGACGCTGACCCATTGCTGTGTTTCAGCCATAAAGGTAGCCCTAAACGATGAAAATGCTCGCCGAAGTTGCTCGTTTGCGTTATCCCCTACACGGCGAACACATTGGGCGAACATTCATTTCGTGTTGTTTCTTCAAGCCGTCTACATGTTTGATGTGGGAAGCGCAAGTGGTTGCGCTTATGGTTATATAAGCTTTTGTGCTTAATCCGCGATATGCACTCGGCGACGTCCACAGCAAAAATGAATTTTGCTCGCGAACATGGCCCTAAACGGCGAACATCAAAGCCAACGAACACGACAAAATCGAAATTTTTCGCCAACAGCGAGCGGCTCGCCAACCAATCCATACACGACGAAAATGCAGCGAGCACGAGCAAGTTCGGAAAGCATGTTCGTCGTTTAGGGCACATCAACCAAAATCCCCACCATATCCTCTTCTTTCATTACATTAAGTTTGTGAGCTACATTTTGTGTTCAACGCGTTTGTTTATTTTATTTCCTCTTTCTGAATTTCACCTCAAGTAGAGAAAATATTCGAACCGACGTTTTATGATGCAAGAAACAGTTTATGGGGACGGCGTATAAGCTTTTTTCGGTTGATTTAGTACACTAACTGGAGCTTTAGGATATGGATCCCAAGACATAAATCAAAATGCTTTCGAAAGCACAATCGAAAACTTTGCCTGAAAATCATGGATACAGAAGTTATATTTGTATGTTTCTAAACAAAGCTATGTTTCACAAGGGCAGCTTTTATTTAGAATCAAATTACTCAAGCAACGTAGAGTAAATGAATTCATTAAATGAAAATAAGCTTTAGACATTCTCGACTGTGCTTAATGCGTATGTTAAAAGCTTATGTAGCAATAATATTGGAATTTTTTCGGAGGTAATGCAAGCCCCACTTCTTCCTTCATTTTGGAACCCAAAGCTCTTTTTTACTTGAAACTTAAAATATAGAACTTCTCAAACCGATTCTAATATTATCAGTGATTCAATGAGTAAACTTTTTTTGTTTTATCGTTAGAGAGGACATCACCGGAACAAAGAATTCAGAAGAGACAATTTGAGCTACAAAAATCGTACAAGAAAGATATACAAATCGACGTATAATTGCTGATCCAAAGCTTAATACAACAAGGTGGAATGTTGTACAGAGCATTATCCAGATTTAACAGTTCTATAAAATAGACTTGTCCAAGTCTTGAACGAATGCGTTAAAATTTGTAGCTGCTTCAGCAAAAATGTTACCAAACACAACGAACATTTTAAAAAAATATCCGATCAATAAGCACTCTACTGCTTTCATTTCGAGGCGAAAAAAGACTTAATCTCCTCTCAATGTAAGTATATCAACTCCGTATGAAATATCCAAAGAGATCAAGCCTAGAATCATCCCAATCGCTGCTTTTTTTGGTTCAAATTAGGATACAGAACATATTTTTCAACAGATCAACCTAACTATATGATGCAGAGGCAGGGATACTAGCAAAATAGAATAAAAAAGCCAGTAGTCAATTCGGGATAGTTATTCTACTCTCCTTCCATTTCGGAGTGAAATCGATTTTAGGAAAAGGATCAACAGCAAACTGTGTAGGGGCGAAATGAATTTGGGCAGGCAAGTACGAATTCAGCGCCTTAGTTGGAGAGCATGAACAATACAATTCTGTCTTTAAGAAACTTTGACCTCGAGCTTGAGGAGCACAGTGAATAGGGATTCTTAATTCAATGTTCAATGGCTAGCGACATAAGAAGTCTAAGTCAATGCTGCCTCCCATCCTCGACTGTCCCGAGTACCCTGTTTGAAGGTATCCGCTTAAAGTTGTCTTGCATCGCTCTTCCTCTTCTTCTGGAGACAGGAGGCTTGTATTCAAAGACGCTCTAAGACTGAGGGATTGCATTCATGTGCTCGATGCGACGAGGACAATTTAGTCGATAAACCTTTACCTTCGGGACTTTGTCCACATCCTTGGACTTGGGCCTAGCTTCTCAGCAACTACTCGTGCTATGCGTGCTATTTTTCTCTCACGAGTGGAGGGGACCTACAGTTTAATGCCGACTCCAAACGGTGAGATTGAGAAGCTATTTCTACAGTTATGCTCATTGAGCATTGTCAGTGACACGAAAGAGCTGGAGCCGTGAAAAATGTTAGGTGTTTTTTCGAGATTCGAACGTTAGACCTCGAGCGTAGGAGTCGACGCACCTACACACTATGCTACGGCACCCGGTGTTGTATCTTTGTTAGGTCGAAAACATTTCTGACCACCCTCGTACACCTCCTTTAAACATGCCCGGCCATCCCTCAGACGGATACATTTACTACTTTCTCGACAACTTAAGCGAGGTATCAACCAATAGTTTAGGACACTTCACAGAATCGAGAAAACTCAGAATTTTCTTAGAAGACTGCTGCAGAAGCTCTCTAAACATAGAAGAGATGAAGAATATTCTCCACCTTTTGTGGCACTTGTCCACCTTTGACGGTCAACACTTCGGAGCCTACTTTGAAATTCTCTACTCTGAGGCAACTATCATAAACCTACTTCGCTGTGTAGCCTCAAATAGCCTCCTACAGTAAGTAAGTGAATTGGTTGTTTGGCAGCACAATGGAACCTCCTTGCTCTACAGTTCTGTGCAAAATAATAAGAACACACTTCACTTCCCATGTATTCCTCATTTTAACAGTTGTTGACCTCTAAAAGAGTTTATTGTCAGTTTATATTCTGAAGTTAACGGTAAGTTAAACCATTTAAAATTTAAACTCTCTCACAACGACTTCTGCAGAAGCTGCAGAGATGAAGAAGAAGAGGAAAACTTGGCACGTCTCCTCTGTAACTGTAGTGTTCCTTCCTCTCGCAAGAAAAACTAACTTGAAGCCAACTTCAACGATCTGTGTGAGCTAAACAACTTCGACAGCAGTCAACTGAAACGCTTCGTAGCAAGCACCAAATGGTTTGGTAGTCATGAGTTACCCAATACGCATGGAACCACAATGGGCCTATATTGGCCTAAGTGAGACTGCTGCATTCGGCCATCTGTACCTAACGGTAAAGTATCAACATGACAGCTGGTTTAACAGAATTTATTTCAGACGTTTAGCGACTTTCGGACAGTGGTTTCTGTGGCCTAAAGGAAGGTCTCCAACTACCCTGTTCTAATTTAATAGCACAGCTCTGTACATCTTTTATATACTCTTTTAACAATTGCGAGGCATGATCTCTCACAATGACGTCCAAGTTGGCATTGCATCAGTCCTCTCTGGCTGTTGTTCTTTCTCCCGTCAAATGATACATTTTTGAACATTTTACTAAATATAATCCATCTCCGATTTGTAAAAGTTTCGATACATTTTGCAGTTCTGCTCGTGTTGTGCGTGCTATTGTTCTCTCAAGAGTGGGGGGAATCTACTGTTTAAACCCGATTGGCAGACTTTCTTTAGACATTTCACTCTTTGAGCATTGGCAGTGACTAGAAATATGTGGAGCCATGAACAATTTTTTGAAAAATGGTTGTGTAAGGGGTTCGCTCTTTAGAAAAATTAACTTCAACGCTCGTTCGATTTATGTCTTTCAAATAAAACCGTTTCCGTTTTCGTTTTACGCACTCTTTATTTAAACCGACTGATCGCTATCGCTACTATTCACAAAATGTCGTTAAGATTAACTTATCCTACTCTAGCCTAACCGGCAATCCTCTCTTCATGATATATTCATGTATGCTCCTGATCTCTCTTTGTTATTATTCTACTACAGTTTCCTGTTCTGTTATTTGAACCTAGAATTCAAGTGCGCAAGTGTCAACGCACATACCCACTACGATGCGCTGTCCAATATATCATTTATTTTCGGCAACATTTTATGCCATATGAATGGGTATCAGGCTTTTGACAGCCTCGCTGCTGGTATGTGTTTTTAACTTGCATCATCGCCATTCTCGATCATTTCCACGAATCGTAGTAAAATTTCAGCCTTCATTTTTTAATTGCGTACATAAGCTACGTACTTTTATTTTATGAGACCTTTTCGGCAAACGCTAATAAAAGCAGAATTGTGAATTCACGCCACACACCAGGCATAAACAAATGATTAGCACTTAAAACTGAGATCATTTACAAAACATCATGTCCTCTCACATCTTCTGAAATAAGATCCCCGTCACCTCATACGTTTATCGATCTTAAGTGATTTCAACTAAGAAAGTCCTAGTCTCAAACAATTTTTCGCTGGTGAACTCCATCATCCATGGCATCCTTGTCCTGTTAACTAAAACGACCTTGAATGAGGATAATCCCCATCTGATGGAAAAGTTTTAATTCAACGTAATTTCCTTCGTAATTACTGAAACATAAAATAACCTCAGATTTGTAGAGACTCTCTCTGATTTATTTCCGTTTACTCAGTTCCACTTCCATCTAAGATTCCTCTCCTCAGTTGCCACAGAAACCAAATTTAATGGAATTGAGCACTTAATTTCCTACAGACAACCCACACTTACCCCAAAAAGAAAACGCTCTCAGTCAGTGGCAACCAGCAGAACTCAGCCTCTGGTCTGAGGTTCATTCATTATATATCGAGAATACTTCCCTTGAGCAGTGCTACTTCCAAGCGACTTAAGTCCCACCCAGCAAACGATAAGAAACTAGCATGTGTCTAAAAAGTGTCCAGTAATTGACCCAATTACACAGAGCTACTCCCTTTCCCGCACTAATTCTTAATTACAAACTTCAACTGGAAGAGAACTTTAATTTGATTAAAAATGAAAAGAAAACGAGATGAAAATAAAAAACCAAGCCAAGCAAGCAAATTACTTCAAATGCCCAGATGGGAGCACTCATCTTCTGGCAACTTATCGAGTCGAAGTGGGGGAGGTAGAGGTTATTGCAAAGCTTCTCCAGTGCACCTCCAGAGAGATGCCATCATCATTCATAAGTTTTCTTCAATTCTCTTGTGCTAGCCTGTGCTGTGTGCTCTACGCTGGCCTTCTTAATATTCCATGAGCTGGTACATCTCTGCATTTACCAGGTGATCAGTAAATCCACATGCCATTCAGTGGAGAGACCAGGTTGACGGTGGTGGCACTTAAGAAAATCAGTCCATAAGTCCTTTCAACGATGCTTTTGCATAGTTCCATCGATCGAGTGCGTCGCTTAAACTATCCCAGAAAAGTAGAAGAATTCATACTTGCGACAGGGGATTTGTGCTTTAAACTCGCGCAACACTCTCTGTGAAGGTCTGTGGGGGGTTTGCTGGGTTCAGCCGCAGCAGTGTGGCATAATTCATTACAAGCACCCTCGGGAGTGGAGTTGTAGAAGTTTGGTAAAAATAAAAATAAAAAATTAACAACGCAACAACCGCAAGTTGTGAAGGTTACACCGCCGGGGAATGACCCACGTTTTTACGCGATGTTCAATTGTATTCGCCCGCCACCCCATTTCCACCCCATCACCGCGGAAATACAGTTGTGTAGCGAGGATTCCCTCATGATGAATCCGCGTGTGTGTATACCCGGTTGTACGCGTTCCCTGGAAAAAAAAACATCCCAGTGGATTGAAAGATAATTAGCATCACCGGTAAATTCATATCACCTTCAGGAGTGTGCTTAATGGAATTTATTCGCATTCGCATTAACCCTTGTTAAGGGGTGTTGCTTCTTGGGATTATTCACACACTGGTAGCTTTCAATGTTGAATAGGAGTCAAGGCTGCTCGGTGAGGGCTGGTTTTCATTGTAACCCCCGTCACGATGTGTAATGCAATTGTAAAGTGGCCTGCGATTTTAATATTCATAAAATAACGTGCATTTTGACGTTTCTTGAGTGCGGGCTTAGACCAAAGAACACAGCGAATGACACGAAGTATGAATGGCAATAAATTAAACACAAGGGCGTTGCGATAGAAATCGAGTTGGAGACCACAAGACAGAAGAAGTGTTCTCATAGAGACACTGCTGTTGGTCCTTGGTGTCTTCTATGGGCTCTAAAATATTTTTATGGCGGCAAGGCAGGTCATAAACTTTACACTGCTGTCCTTGTTCACATCAGCACTTCCGTGGGTGGATATTTTCTGCTTATGATGACCAGAATTGGATTGACTCCAGGGGTCATTGCTCTCCATAAAGTGGGAATAAAATTACTCCCGAAACCAAGGAGCCTTGTGTTCAGTTCATAGTTTTTTTGGTACTATCTGCTGGACCACACTTTTTCCATGGAAAGCATAAACATTTTAGCTCAAAAAAACATGCCGGCAGGATGAATGCGCAAACTAGATCAAACTCGTAAATTGGCCGCATAAAAACCATTCACTCATCCAAAAATCATTCTCACCCCTAATAAAGTGAATTCTCGATTTCAGTTTCTGTTTGTAACATCCGCAATTTCTGTTCGGAGCCACTGAATTGTATTTCATAGTTTTGGCTGAACAAAATAAATAACAATGCACTCTGCTGGAGGCTGTTAGGAGCAAAAAAATTAACGTTTTCCATTTAATTAGTCTCACGCCGAAAGGGATACGAAAACAATGCAAAATTAATTTTTCTGCCTCACCACGAAAAACTCGAATCGAAAGCCAACACCCGAAAATCAGAGGAAGAGGGAGAGGTGATATTTATTTGGCTTACAGCATTAAACACACAGGCAGAAGAAAGCGAATCAAATGATGAAGGTACAGTTGGTGGATGCAAGGCTTAAATATGTTTTATGCATGTTCATGTAAATTCAAGGGCTAACCGTGCGAATTTTATTGAAAACTGTAGTCAAATGGAAAATAGTCCCTATTCGTCGGTTGGAGGGATGCAATCATTACTATCAAATTGGTAAGACTGGCGCATCGTCCATGTATCGACTTCAAAGCCAAATATGACAACCTTGATCGGAAAAAAAATATACTATGCCATGGAATTCGAGTCCTGGGAAAATTGGTCCGATTGTGTTTTCTTTTCTTTTTTCGGGGCATTTTTGAAACACTACTGGAGCAATCAGACTCAAAACTGGTCCATTGTACTGCCAGGTAGCAACGTACTCCCGTGCTGTTAATTTGATCCCAACGGCAAATGGTGACTTGACCAAAATCGATTTCACTGGGATTCGAATCTGGGACCCCTCTAACTTGGAGCAGGCACTTAACCAACTGCGCCATTCAGTCGTTTATCCGATTGTGTTGCGCCACGCATTGGTCAATGCCCGATGCGCCGTGCAATTCAGTTCTACGACTTCCAAGTAGCTTGGAGCGTCTATTGGATCAGGAGACTGGTAAGAAGATCCGTTCTCGTGTTCTCTGCCTGGATTTTAAAATGAAAAGGTTAGTGCAGCGGGGATTTGGAAACACGAAAGAGACTTCCATAACTCGCTCTAGCCGCTGGGCTACGCAGATGACATCGACATCACCGCATCTTCCCAAGATGGCGCGGCGTAGTGGGTAGGTGAGTCGATTCATACGCTCGATGTTCTTGGTTCGATTCTCGAAAAACCCCTAACATTTTTTGACGGCTCCTCCTCTTTCGTGTCACTGACAATGCTCAAAGAGTATAATTGTCTAGAAAAAGGTTCTCAAAATCGCCGTTCGGAGTCGGCATTAAACTGTAGGTCCTCTCCACTTGTCAATAGCACGCACAACACGAGTGGTTGCTGAGAAGCTAGGCCCAGGTCCACCTCGGACTGTAGCGCCGCCATTATTATTATTATTATTATTGTTCATTTTATTTGGAAAGCAATAAGCCAGAAGGCTTCCACTCATTTTTTGTCCCAGGGCCTCCAGACCTCTAAATCCGGCCCTGAACACGAATGGTTGTTAAGAAGCTAGGCTCAGGAAGGGAACAATCAGTCGAAGATAATGCGAAATATACTTGAAGACCTTAGAGTTTTTGACATCAGTACCAAGAGTTTTTAATCAGTAAAATAGAAAATAGGGGCTCAAGATGCACTAAGAATAAGCCTTTAAATGGACAGAATTCAAATTATCTAGGTATCAACATTTGTTAGCCGAAAGTGACTGCTGGAATCCTCCAAAATTCGACTCTGGCATTGATTTATTATGTGAACGCTGTCATTTTTTGATGATGACTTGATAAATTCCCGTCATACCGTCTTTGAATTTTTGGTAATTTTTTCGAATGGGGACAAGACAGGAAATGTCTTCTGTTGGGATATGTTCTTTCTTTTGTAGGAGCTCTCACGATAACAAGTAATTTTTCAACTCATTGGCGTTTAACTTGAAAACGTGGTGAAACATCGTCAGGACATGAAAAACAGGTACGCGACAGAAGACATTTTGATGGAGTAGGAAACTTTTATTGCCTTTATTTGAAGAGTCCGCTCCAGATTAAGCCTTTCATAAGCCCAGTCTTACAACTGCAACTCCAATGGCAGGTCAGAACAGATTCCACAACTATGCACCAGATGAAAAGTAACGACGATCAAGTTTAATCAATTCAAGACCAGCTGCACAAAAAGGACCACCAGTGACACTGACAGACAAGTCAGGTTTTCACAGTTCACAGACTGCAGTCAGCGGTTCCTCGAGAGCCCTTTGAGCGCAACAATTACATTTTTCAACAAAGAATATGATGCATTTTTTTTTAATTAAAAACTTTTAGCATAAACTTACCGATCAAAAGGAATTTCCAAACATGCATCTGAATATCCAGTTTTGCTTCCATTCAAAATGGATTCTTTGACAACGTCCTTATCACATGATTTCACACAAGACACATCTGACGAGCACAAGTCAATCTGACACAGGGTTCAGGGTTCTCTCTTGATTTTCAAATCTAGAACATATCGCGCACTTTACCTTGGCCAGGCTTATTTCTTGTTCCGTTTCACCTTTATTTACCCACTGACAGGAAGTTTTTCATTTAGTTTCTACATAAATGCACACGAGTGTTACACCGCAGGTAGAGCATGATTGCTCCGCGTGTCCTAGATGCGAGAAAATATTATTTTTTCCACCATGAAAAACCAACCGACATCCATCCGTTGGTGTTGAATTGAGCCTCAGAAAAGGAGAAAGGGGAAAATTTACAAACCAAAGTTTTCTCGCAGCGAAACCGGAAAAAATGTAATAAAACCCAACGCGGAGGATGCCAGGATACCCCACAAGCCCTACACTTCCAACATCATCCCGTCGCTGGTGCGCCCTCGGTGGTGTAATAAGCATAAAATCGCATCGGAGTGCATTGGGCCATACTTATATTCTACTAACAAAACACAGATAACGTATCCTCGCTGACATGGAGTCAATTCACACGAGCTGCGGTTTACTAGTTCTGCGGGGCACGCCAGCGCCGCGCACAGCGCACCGCAGCTAAAGCAGGAGAATTGATTATCCAAAATCAGTGGCATGGCTGTTGCAAGAAAGTTGAAATGCATATCTGCACTCGGCATTCGGGACATGCACTCGCAAATCAAGGACACGTCACACACATGCAGACACACATCGCCGTGCTTACACGCTCCGTGGATGGAGGTCGGTCCTCAGCCATCAATTTGGTATGCTCGCGACATTAGCGGGACTATTCGTCTTTTTCAGTGGCTTGGGTGGTGTTCTTTTTATTCGTTCTCCTTTGAGGACGGGTAAGGATCCTCTTTTCCTTCTGAATGCCAATTCAAAAGTGAAGACAATGGCTTGTGCAGAAGAGATGGAAATTCAAAAGTCCTTGCGCCTGGCATGCAGCTAGCGCAACTTTACTGGCTAACATGACAACCGTGGTGGCCGGGCGGTCTGAAGCGGTGGTATGCGGCGGCGGTGTTGAATTTTCCGCATCGCTGGCGAAAATTGGCTTCCACTTCAGTTCATCGCGCTTCGTTCATCGAATACAAAATTTCTCTCAAGGATTACACGAGTACACATTCAGTCACCGAAGACGATAACGCGAATAAGGCGATGGAGGGGGGGCTATGAAACTGTGCTGACATGCTTGGTTTGTGCATAGTTAAGGTCGACGGCAGCCATTGTGTTTGGTGTTGCAAGGATCGTTGCAAGGACTATTAAGCCAAGAAAGTTGCAAGAGGATGTGAGTTATGTGCTTTTGCTTCTATTGTTCGCCCTCGCAATTGGGGTGATTTTTTAATTAGACGAAAGGTTGCACGGATGGGATATTATCGAGCCATTAAGTCGGAAGTCAGTGAAGGTTGGGCAGTAGCAGCGTTAATAGTTCCAATGCGAGTGCGAGTGCGGGTGGCTGTCTGTTCCTGGTCAATGTAACGTGAAGTGAGTTTCGTTACGGATTTTTTGAAAGACTTCAAGCGTTGTCTTTCCCAATGGCTGAGGTTGTTGGTGCTGGTTGATGATGATGGCGATTGCAGTAAACTACATGTGCTCTGGAGAAGTTTACTGCCTGCACGTCTGACAGGGGGGTATAAAGTGAAAAAGTTACGACACCCTGAGTGTGGGTTAAGTGGGGTCGTGCAATTTAATGGTGAATGGAAATTGCACTTGTAAGTAAAAAATTCGAGTGGTGGTAACCGATTATAAAATATTGATGTGTACCCCGTAAGAGGGTGGTCCGTGAAGTGCAACTAAACTCTTTCAAAGTAAGTTGATAGCCCATGAGTTTTTTTTCGCGGAGTCAATATTGTCAAAATGGTCTTTCGATTTAGAGGGGGAGTGCAAGAAAATGACGCCACAGAAGAAGAAAGCATTAGTGTTCGTCGAATTTGATCAAAAAGTTCGGAAATAGTTGAGACAGAGTTAAATTGTGTAGTGATGATAGAAGTGTAAGTGACTGTAGGATTTGTAGGTTTGAACTTACAAGAAGTTGTCACCTCTCCTTTTCATTATTTACATGGACTATATGTTGCAGCGCAGTCGAGGCGAGGAATATTTCAAATTGGAAGAGTTGAGGGTAAGTCATCTTCTTTTTGCAGATGACTTAGTTGTCCTCACATTCTCCCAGATGGAACTCAGGAGCGCGAGATAGGTTCTTTCTTTTTTTTTGGAAGATTTTAGAAACACTACTGGAGCACTCAGACTCAAAACTGGTCCATTGTACTGCCAGGTAGCAACCTACTCCAGTGCCGTTAATTTGATCCCAACGGCAAATGATGACTGGACCGATTTCGGAATCGAACCTGGGACCCCTCGAACTTGGGGCAGGCACTTAACCAACTGCGCCATCCAGTCGTATGCGAGATAGGTTTGTGGCAGTCTGTGCTGTTGCTGGGATAAAGGTTAACGTGGACAAATCCAAGGTTATGGTTATTTCTAGAACGCCTGCACAGAGGACAAGACAATGGAGTCCCATTGAAGCAGGTGGAGAAGTTTAAGTATCTCGGGGTCTTCTTAACGAGTGATGGGAGGAATATTGCTGAGTTTTTCTGTAGGATTGGCCAAGCTGGGTCAATTTTGAAACAGCTTGGTCGATCAGTAATCAGGAAGGACGAGCTTGGTGTCAACGCCAAGTAAGCGGTTTTTAACTCAGTATTTTCTTGTGGGCGCTGTGGCGTAGGTCTAAGGTTCGAATATCGAAAAAACACCCAACATTTTTCATGGCTCTACCTCTTTCGAGCTACTGACAATGCTCAAAGAGTATAACTGTCTAGAAAAAGCCTCTCAAAATCGCCGTTCGGAGTCGGCATTAAACTGTAGGTCCCCTCCACTTGTGAGAGAACAATAGCACGCACAACACGAGTGGTTGATGAGAAGCTAGGCCCAGGTCCACCTCGGACTGTAGCGACGCCATTGTTATATTATTTGTTCCAACTGTCACCTATGGTCATGAAATGTGGGTAATTACCGAAAGAATAAGACCGCGAATGCAAGCTGCCGAGATGAGATTTCTTCGTGCAGTTGTGGAAATTACTCTCCGGGATAGGGTGAGAAACGTAGCAGTGCGCGAAGAACTCAAAGTTGGGCAGCTGTTTCTTCGAACGGAAAGGACTGTACTTCGATGGTTTGGTCACGTGGCTTGAATGGCATCACAACTTCCGAGGCGTGCTTTGAATGCGATTCCATCAGTTGGGCGACTGCTTGGCAGACCCAGGACGGGACGGTTGGACCCAGTCCAAACATTCTCCTGGTTGCGCTTGGGCATAGCTCCAAGTGAGTCAATGGCGGATGATCGAGTGGACTGGAGATCTCAAGTGCGTGCATTGCCCACGGGACCCCTTTAATGAAACATGGCGCCCACGAAAAATGAATGTTGTTTAAAATTCAATTCACCATGTTCACAAGTGGAAAACAACAACGAACAAGAGTTTATAGAAGTCAAAGCAAACGTGAAATCGAAGAGAAACTGCATTGAAATGTTGCTGAAGTATAGGACAAACTATGAATGGATACAACGACTGGATGGCGCAGTTGGTTAAGTGCCTGCCCCAAGTAAGAGGGGTCTCAGGTTCGAATCCCAGTGAAATCGAATCTGGTCCAGTCACCATTTGCCTTTGGGATCAAATTAACGGCACTAGAGTAGGTTGCTACCAGGCAGTACAGTGGAACAGTTTTGAGTCTGAGTGCTCCAGTAGTGTTTCAAAAATCAACAGAAAAAAAATGAAGGGATACAACTTTAAAAAGAGCTGAAGTCACAGCCTCCTATAGACTACATAATCGTACTTCTGCTGGAAAAGTGATTGATCAGTGCAGTCATGGGTACTACCGTTGATGCGGGTCTGATATCCGCGATTTGTACTCATGAAAACATTTTTGAAAAGTTCCACAGCAACGCACCACTTTCGATACAGAAATTCCTGATCTGAAAGTGTGTTGGATTCTCCAACGATTTTGGGACAGTAGTCAATAGAAACAAAACCAGAGATTTGCAGTCTAAGCATGCATCAACATCAGCTTCTGATAAGATCTCAAAACTTTTTGTCAGAACAGCACAATAGTGGAACCCATTGAACTTCTGCTATCACTTTGGTTAAAAATTAGTCTGCATTATAATTGACCCCAATTTTGCCTAAGTCCTTAAAGAATGTCGAGTAACACGAAAAAAGACATAATACCTAAGCTAATTTAAGATAAGCCACTGTTTTCATACGAAAAGATCAAATTCTCAATTAAGCCGAAGTCGCGACGTCATCTATTTCCTATCTCACCAAAATTGCTTGAGACACTCAACAGTGCTTCCAGCCAAAGATACACATAATAATAATTTCCGACCACGATTCCATGATTACGTTTCAATTTGATGATGAAATTAACATTCAGGAGAATGTTTGACTGAAACATTAATCCAACCAAAACTGAGAGCCATTTTCCTGTGAATTGACAGCTTTAGGGTTCTGCAATCGAATCCAATCTGAAATTGGAGGTCACACTTAGCCAATGGGTAAGTGGTCAAACTGACATCAGGACGACGATGATGCCACTACACGGAGATGATTGCCGATCAGATATACCAGAAACTGAACTTAAAATTAATTGCACAAATGTGCTGCTAGGTGTGGTAGGAAATTGCACTTGATTGTGGAGGGTAGGGAATGGTGATGATGATGCTATGGCCAGAAGGGGTGGATGAAACAGGAGATTGTATTCAATCGAAGTACCAGGGAAATAGCCAAGAAAACTGAAGATGTATTTCGAGGATGATAGTAGATGAACTCAATCAATTCAATTCAGAAGATGAAGCTAATAAAGCCGGGCTCTCCTGCACGAAACTGATGTCAAATCAGTCTTTCCGCTCTTTTGGACGATGCATTGCAAAAGCAACACAGGTTGTACTGGATTTAAGGAAGGACTTTAATGAATTAAGTGTAATGTCAAAACTATTGTCAAAATCGGTTATAACGACGTATCGGTTATAACGACGTTTCGGTTATAACGACGTACCGCTTATAACGACGTATCGGTTATAACGACGAATCGGTTATGACGACGTATCGGTTATGACGACGTATCAGTTATAACGACGTATCGGTTATAACGACGTACCGATTATAACGATGTACCAGTTATGACGACGTATCGGTTATAATGACGTATCGGTTATAACGACGTATCGGTTATAACGACGTATCGGTTATACCGACGTACCGCTTATAACGACGTATCGGTTATAACGACGAATCGGTTATGACGACGTATCGGTTATGACGACGTATCAGTTATAACGACGTATCGGTTATAACGACGTACCGATTATAACGATGTACCAGTTATGACGACGTATCGGTTATAATGACGTATCGGTTATAACGACATATCGGTTATAACGACGTATCGGTTATAACGACGTATTCGTTATAACGATGTATCGTTTATAATGACGTATCGGTTATAAGGACCATATTTTTAGGTCCCGCCATTATAATCCCATTGCATAACAAATTGTTTACAACGACATATCGCTTACAACGACCAAATTCGTCAGTCCCTTGACGGTCGTTTCAACCGATTTTGACTGTAGTTCAATGCTAGCTAGCTTCCTTACTCGTGAGCCTTTACAAGGGGCGACGAGAAGGTCAAAACTGTACACGTTTTGAAAAGAGAAAACCTTGACCGCAGCTATTTCAATGGCAGAGAACTGAAACCAAAAACGTCGCCACTTTTTCCAATTAGTCCACCACGTTTACCTTTTCCTTTGCAAAAAACTTTTCTATATCGTGACAAATTTCCCATCACCTTGCAATAAAACACCCGCCAAAAACCCATTATATTTGAGACAGCAAATGAGATCAACGAAGTAACATCAAAGTCACAGCCATAGACAGACGAGCGGCGAATACTAACGAATCCTTTTTCAATCTCAATACACTTTTCTGCACGAATAATTTGTCAGGATTTGTGGGCATAAAACTTTGCTCCGGCTACCGCTAGATGAATCTCGAAATTATGGCGCTGAATAAGAATGAAATCCACTCCCACTTCTTGAAACAAAACTCATTTATTCTCCAGAGGCACAATAGCGACACAAATCTCACGAAAAATGCGACAAACATTCATCTAAACATGAGACTTGACCTCAATTTGTTTGGCATTGTCGCCTTTTGACAAGGATTTGAATAAATTAGTGACGACACGTTGTTTGTTTGCGCTCCATGGTCTAGGTGCGACTGACATAAGCCAGCACTATTGCATTGGAAGGGTTAGGTCCTTAAAGAGTCACAAGGACATTTAATTGCCGATTTCTGTCAAGTGTTTTATGGCACTCGCCTTGGTGACACAACATGCCGGGGGCTGACATCAAGTCGAAAGGCTTAGGAAGTCATAAGCACATGTGTTCATCAATTTAAATTTCACACCATACACCACAGGCACTGTGGCGCAGCACCACATCACAAGGACAAGGAGAAGAACAAACCCAATTTAGATGTGGCAAATCCCAACTTAATTAAAGAATTACAAAATTGAGCAACACATCGGCAGTAGCTAACAATTTGCATTCGGAATTCTCTCCGACTAATTTTCAGCACGCACTCGAACTGGAAGGATGTAGCCATTCAAAGGAGAATGAAAAAAAAAACTCTCCGGATGAAACTGGATGTGTTTGCCGATGTAAAGGATAAACCTAGCAAGGAGCTGTCTATGCTCCGACATATGCCTAACCAAAAATTTATACTAGTGTACATCGAGAAGGATTCAGAGCTGTGTGTTGACACTTAACACACAGCCAGCAGGAGGTCCAAAACCCTGCACATAATTGAGGACATGTGCGTTATTTTATATGCACATGGACATAAGAACAAATGACATGTACATATTTGTACTGCCGCTCTGTGAGAGCACACACATTGGGACGGGATATCCGAACACAATGATATGTTTGAGGTGCCACCCTCGGCAGGAGGTCTACCAGGTATGTTGAACATTTGTTGACATATCCTACGGGTGGTGATGGTGTGGATCCTCCAACGGGTATACGGGAAAAGATTAAACTTCAACACAATCCGCCGCCACCCCCCGGTGACAAGTGAAGAGTGAGAGAATATGAAAGGAGCTCAAAAATTCGACTACGTATACGCCACAGTGACCATATGGCACGCGAAATGAGAAGACAACCGAAAGGAGCGCACTGTAGTTTCGCAGAGGAGATACGTACATATGTCGGCACAAAGTACAACAACGACACTGACATGAGTTTGTGCTCGAAAGAACGTACATTTTCATTGAGCACATAAGACTGCAAATAGCCTGCTTCGCGATGGCAAACACAGGAAACTCTTAGTCGTAGAGAGGATGCGGGGAAAGGCTTTGACTTTGGGCCGAAATGTCAGGATATTGAACATGAATTGATGCCATAAGGTGGGTTGTATGCAAAATTCAGTAACTAAAGCATCTGTTGATGGCCATAGGTGGTCGGAGGTTCAATTGGAGTTTGCTTTGTGAACAAAGGGAACATGTTGGAGTGATGTAAGGCATTGTCAGAGAGATGTGTGGAACTTGTTGCCTGAAAAACGCGAGTTTTGGGCGAGTTGTTCAAGATTAACGACTGCCGGTGAATGGGATTTTCGTGGAGGCACCTATCTGATGGAAACGCTTCAACAAGGCTATCGAATCTTTTTAATTTGGGTCTATGCAGCAAACTATAGAGCACTCGTGCCGTATTAACCCGACCATCTAAGACCGCCATCCGTTTTACTGTTAACTGTTTTGGACAACACACAGAACACTGCGTCCTCTAAGTGTTAACTCTCGGTATCGCTTTACACAGCAGATGTTTACTCCGCGACTAAAGATCATCTACCGGGTGTTTTCTAGGAGTGTTTCCGAATCGCTGACCATCATGGTGCTTAAGAAGAAGAGAAAAATCAAAGGCTGTCATCCTGGTGCGAAAGTGAAGAAGACTTGGTCAAAATATTTAGAAGCAGTGGTTCCAGCACGAATATGTTTGAAACGTAAGAAAATTCCATGAATAAATTCTATTAGCAACTAAAAGGTCTTCCAATAGGGACTTCCAAACTTTGACAGTTGAAAGCGGCCATAATTTTGAAGCTACTTCTGCGAAATCAGCTGTCATTTATTTTGTCTGTCTTGCTAAATCACCGTGGATGGATAAAATTGTTTTATCAAAATGAGTGTTTTTTTCGGACAACTTTCCGGGCGCTTCGTTTTACGGTCGCCATAATCGTCCTACCGAGAGAAGTATTCGCAGTGTGGTGGGTAAATTTGAGTCCATTAGTTCAGTAATCGAAAAACCAACACCCGTACGTTTACGTAACCCAAGATCTGCCCAAAAACATCACCGCTGTCCCTGAGAATGTGCAGGATAATCCGAAGCAGTCGATTTCGCGTCGCTCGCAAGAACTAGTGCTGACGCAGACCACAAATTGGCGTCGCGACTTAGTGCTACATCCGTACAAAATTTAACCGGCCCAGGAGCTGAAATTAAAAGACCATAAACAACAACGTGTGTTGAGTTGAGTTGAATGGCATTGACGTGACAGAGCGGTGTTCTCACACTAGTTGTGAACCTCTGTTGGTAAATCCTGATGAATGCAATCAAATTAATTTCAATGTGGCCCTTAAAAGCCACTTCTCCCACTTTATTATAATACATACGCCATTAGACAATGCGTGGGACAAAGCCTGCTGTGATTTTATTCGAGTGAAAATTCTACTAGACCCTTTGGCCAATCAATCCTCACATCGGACGCAAAACTATTTTAAGCTGCGTGAAGCAAAACAACAGTAGCACCACCCTCGCGCCGAATTCTATTTTGCTTATGAAATCATTTCACCCCGACTATCGCTGGTTAACGTCTTCTTCGGAGTCCCTTTCACTATTTCTCAAGGCACACCCACTCGATAATTCTGTAATCAATCCTTTTATCTAATTCCATGTCATTCCACACAGATACACACCATCTGAAGTTGAACCCCACCACGGCCGTGTAAGGGCTGCGCATACTCTTCAAATTCATCAGGCTCCCATAGTTTGCATAGTTTTCCAATCATTTACCCTCGCGAGGCCGTCACCATCATCCCTGATGCCCACCATCACAACGTTCCGCTTAGCAACGATTGCTGATAGTAATTTCGCGCTCAATTGGGCCTTGCTCAAAATATGGGACCGGAATTTGCTCTTTAGGCTCCAGGCACTTGACCTTCACACGATTCAGCTGCTGGGCGTGTAACCATTCAATTGAAACTGTAAATGTAATCAATTTACCATGCGCCGTCGGGACCTTCTCGCCGGGAATAGTAAAAATAAACTCAATGATCTGGAAAAAGATTTCTACTTCTCCCAAGCTTCCGTCCTGTCAATTCATCCCCACTGGCTAAGGACTTTGTTGTTTCCTTATAATATTTATACGATACACCAGTACGCACCATTAGCTCGGAGACGTGTAGCACCATTTGGGGCGCTTCATGTGTGCGGATCGGACTTGGCAACAGTGAAATTCCATTAAAAAGAGTTAAATGCCCTCCATCATGCGAGTGGATAGAGTTACCTGTTAGATACACTTGAACTCAGCCCGGGGGGCGGCCCAAAGGGGTGGTTCCTCGGACACGGGTTTCCGGACTCGTTTGACCAGAAAAGAAAAGGAGATTTTGAGTGATGAATATCAAGCGTTTTGTCCTTGAATGCTAAGTAGGGCCGAAAGTGGAACTCGAACGGCACCACCACCCACTGGGCCAAAGTAATTAACTTTGGTTTTGTTTCTTGATAATCTCTTCTGACACATGATTTGTGATTGTGATTACTGAAAGTCAAGTTGAACCCATTTAGAGACCGGGATGCTGAGGATTCCGAAATTAGGATGAGAAGGCGCTTAACGTTTCCAAGGATTAATTGTTATAGACAAGAATGTGGTGTGTTTTTTCTCTTCATTCTTTGGGCACTCCTACACGTGCAGTAGTTTCTGGAGAAGACACACAATGGAAGGGAATATCCGGGAGACTTCTGCGTAATCTACTCTTTCAGGATTAAAATATTTAGGGATATGAAGAGCGAGAATCAAGTGAAGTGGAGGCAACTCGAGGGCTTAGCCGTGGTGAGAATACAGTGGATACGCAAGAGGGAATTCAAATGGAATTCCATTGCTAAGCGAAAATGTATTCCATTGTAATGTGCGTTACCTTCGGGATACAATCGGCGCGGCGGTGGTGGTGGCGGTGGATTTGTGGGAGGCGGTACGAAATGAATGGAATATCTTGGCTTTAATGAATCGATGCGTGCCACGTTTCATAATATATTTAGAGGAGAAACATGGGCTGGGAATTAGGAGCTCTGGGACACACACACACACACTTTCCACTTCGCAGACTTTTTGTTCTTGTTGGCATTTGGAGCAGACAACTTTTGTGTCAGTTGTTGGAGAAAGTTCCGCTGGTAGCTTCTTGAATGTACTGAAGAGAGGATTGTGCATCATCTCGTGGGAGCCAAAAGCGTACTGTTTGCTTTAGTGGCTTTCGACAAGTCTACGGAAATTAGAACATCTCCGTCTGTATTTAATCCAAAATACAATTATACCAGTGACGTCAATGGTGAGCAGGACTGAGAAGTTGCCAGCCAATGGAATTAAGCCGCAGTTAGTCAACTGAGTTAAACATCATGCCAAGGCACATTATTAACGACTGCCTATGCAGTATTTTGTGGCCTTGAAGGATGAACAACAATGTCTACATGTGGGGATGCTGAGCACTGCTAAGGAGTACGTGTAGTTCCATACGTGGGATCACCGACTCTGGCTTATCGAGCGACTTCCAACGATGCCTGTATGAATACCACTTGAAGTTCCATTCAATTATATTCAATGCTGGATAAACTTAATGAGACATTTATACGACTGGATGATGCGGTTGTTAAAGTGCCTGCCCTAAGTTAGAGGGGTCCCAGGTTCGAAACCTAGTAAAAGCAAACTTAATACGCTTTTATCTGGTTTTTCAAATCTGATCCAGTTACGAGTTGATGTTGGGATCAAAATTGGAACGCGCCGTGGGGTGGGTAGGTGCGTCGACTCCTACACTCGAGGTCTAAGATTCGAATCTCGAAAAAACACCTAACATTTTTTTCACGGTTCCACCTCTTTCGAGACATTGACAATGCTCAAAGAGTATAACTGTCTAAAAAAAGCTTCTCACTCTCGCCGTTCGGAGTCGGCATTAAACTGTAGGTCCCCTCCACTCGTGAGAGAACAATAACACGCACAACCACCTCGGACTGTAGTGCCGACATTATTATTATTATTGTTATTATTATATCAAATTAATGGCGCTCCAATGATAGCGATCGATCAGTGGTAGTAGTCTGACTGTGGGTATACAACGAACCAACATGGTCTAAGTGTGCTGGTGAATTCACTAGCAGCCCCCTAACCTAGCCTAACCTAATGAGACACCGCAAGTTTCCCAGTCATTTCTTCAGTCAACTTGACAAAGATTTGGCGAACCAGATTTCTCATCCCACATTTCTGTTGAGGGTTTATCAAAATCAAGTTTAAAAGCAGCAAATCTAAAAGTATGCACGCATATAGTACTTGTCCAGATTATTTATTTCGTTTTTCATGAATATCCGTGCTCTTAAATCCCATGAATTATCCAAGGAAAATCGGTTCACAAAAAACAAAACACTTCCGAAACACGACCGTATTACATGGCCATAGTAACTGCTAAACCAATTTGTTCGCATTCGTGACAAGAATGCATCGAAAATGAAATGAAAAAAATAGAACTCATCGACAATCCTCCAGCCAACAATGTGCTGAGGGTGGCATATTAATGGAACCACAGAGACCAGTGTCCACCGCCCCGGCAAGGAAAGCCTATCCAATCGGAAATTGATGGAAAAAATTCGAGTTGCACTGCCAGAAATATGCTCACACCAATGAATTCCGAAAAAAAACAAACATGTCAATCCTTAAGCTTACAACACCTTTTCACACACGAAAATCGTTTTCGGAAAAAGATGAACAAAAAAATACGAGAACGGCCCTTATACCAACATCCGATGGCAACCTAGGAATAAATTCAATTTCAACCATTATCTGTATTTAGGTCCTGCCTCAGAGTGGTATCCGGATACGGACAAACAAAACCACACCTACATCAGCTCTCGCCCTATCTCTGTCTTCCTCTGCGTCCTGTGGCCAGTGTGCACGTAGCCCGGGTACATCCGTTGTCAGTTTTGTTTTATCTCATGCCTGTTTGGACCGGGGGGTGATTCTCTGATTACATTGCGGCGGTCACACACACGCACACGGACTGTGAACTGTCGACTGAGGGAATATGAAAAATATGCGAATGTATTAATATTGACAAGTTCACTGGGTCGATTTAACTTTATTGAGAAATTCACAAAATTCCATGCCTCCGATGCGATCCTTCACAAGAGACCGAACCAGTGAACGAACGAAAAAAAGAGGAAGGAAGCAAGCTCTCTGCTCGATGAAGAACTGGAGGAATCCCGATATTATCGAAGTTATCTCATTTTCTGCTGTCAGGAAGTGTACGATTACATTTGCCAGGGAAATGAGAAGAGAAAACAAAAGATGAACAGCAAAAATAACCGAACGGAAAAAAAAACGAAAGGATATGCTGAGAATCTAATGTAACGGCATGGGGGATGAAGAAGAAAGGGTTTCGCATTTGCAATCAGTCGCCGTTGAATGGATTCCACCCCGTCAGTGGGAATGACTTTTAAGTTTTCTCATTTCATTGCCAGCATTTTGGTTGGTCTCTCCCTATATATCACTCTGTCATCTATTTTTTGTGAAGATGATAAAACATCCCTCGTCGACTCTCTAACAGGTGACGTACAGTGGATGAGAAAAGGAAGTGTCACTGCAATAAGTTGATGAAATTATTCGAATGCTTGAAGCAAATCTTCATTTTGATAAGCTTGCCTGTCGTTGGTGGGTTATGTTGGAGTCTTCGGAAACACTACACATTCTCAATGCGGAAATTATTTAAATCATCATGTTTGAGAACTGAAAAGATGAATTCGAGTACTATTCCCTGTGCAGACTATAAAGACGAATTTTACCGTGAAGTTGAGTCTTAGGATCTTCAAATCTTTTGAAGTGCTGGGGAAGTTGTGAAAGGCACTATCCTCTCAAAGTCTGCCCGCTCACTGGTCTACGCTAGTGACAAGGTCACCGTGACATTGAGATCATTGCATGTTCATGAAAACCGTTAAGAAAGCTACGCTTAAAAAAAACTGGACCAGGAACCGACAACAAGTGCGACTGGATGGCGCAGTTGGTTAAGTGCCTGCCTCAAGTTAGAAGGGCCGCAGGTTCGAATCCCAGTGAAATCGAATCTGGTCCAGTCACCATTTGCCGTTGGGATCAACTTAACGGCACTGGAGTAGGTTGCTCCCTGGGAGTACAATGGACAAGTTTTGAGTCTGAGTGCTCCAGTAGTGTTTAAAAAATCCCCCGAAAAAAAAAATATTTGTAGGACTTTGCTGTGGCAAGAGGGTTGTTTTATAGCAGCCAACTTGATACCAGGGTGAAGGTGATCTGCTACATGGCCCTCATCCGGTCAGTCATGGCGTACGGTTGTCCAGTGTGGTTCAACGTGAGTCCTTCCCAGATGGAAAAGATGAGGCTATTCGAGAGGCAGTGCCTCCGGGCTTGTATCAAGAAGTACAGAACCCCAGAATCTGAGTACAAGAAATTCTATCCCAACGAATTCTTGTATAACGAAGCAAACGTGAACAGGGTGGATAATTTTATTATTAAGCTGATTCGAAGGCACGTTGCACGAGTTATGACCTCGGAAAATGAACTGATATTTGGAGCCTACTACCCCAATGAAGCATATCATGAGAACACTCGCCGAAGTGGATTCATTCCAACGGAAGCGTTCTTGTTCCTTGACCGGATTGGTTTAATCCAGAATGCAGAGGGATGTCCATTGATCTACCACGTGGTGCGAAGGACTGTGGATAGGCGACTCCTCTACGAGAGCGATGTCGCAAGCGTTAGTCCGGATGATCTCCGATTCAGCAGATATATCTCTTTTGAGCGGCGTGTGACAAAGTTCCTGGATTCTACTGGTGGTTGCAGCCCCATCAAACGTCCCAGCTGTCGCCAGCTTAATCAGCTAACTGTTGGTCCCTTATGGCCAACTTACATTTAGGTTAGGGAATTAGACTAGGGAAATTTAAGAAAAAAAAATATAAAAAATCCAAAAAAGTACAAAAAATCCGAAAAAAAAAATGTTTAGATAGTTTAGTTTAGGTTAGTTTAAGTTAGGTAAGCTAATTTTAAGAATATAAATAAAAAAATTGTTTAGATTACTAAGTTTTTATTTAAGTTTTTCTTAGTATAAGTATTCTTTTAGTAGGTATTATTAAAATATGTAAAATTACAAAAGAAGCCGAAAGGCAAAATAAATTAAAAATTCCTAGATTAACTTAGAGTGCCCGCATAGGGCCAGTAAGATAGTATAAGAAACCATTTATTATATCTAGTTTAAGTATTTTTTCCTAGAACATACGATTTTCAAAGATAAAAATAAAAAAAGGCATTTAAACTAAAAAAAAAAAAAACTATTTAAAAAAAAAAAAAAATGCTACTGCCCTCGTCTACACTTCTTTCAGAAACCGGAACAGTTAACTAGTCTTCGACAGTTCCTGAAAACAGAGTCATTTGTGTTGTGCCATGATATATCCGTCAAAAGATCAAAGGTTTAGAGAAACTTGTTGAAAGTCTCTGGAGAAGGCGACTTATCAAATTTTGCTACGAACACTGAAATGTAATTTTCTTCATTCGAAAGGCACGACTGTCAGATCGTCACGTAGACACAACCCCTGAAAGGACGTGTGGTAGGTTTTAGAATCCTCTTGCTGTGGACACTTAGCTTAAGGACGCCTAAAAGGTTTGGCTAAATTTTAAGCCTGATGACTGAAAGCACGTTAGAGCATAGGTTTGAAAACTTTTTCTAATCTTTTTCGATTAAAATTTTGAGAAATGGCTCCAAACCTATTGATGCGCATTGCTTAAGCTCTGAAGCCCCACTTAAAGATGAAGATAAGCTAAAGTTCCCTTGGCCATTTTAACTCCCTCATCAGGCTCCCATTGATTGAAATCGAAACTCGGGATACCAGATTTTGTTACACTGTTCTTGAATCAATCCTCGGCCTGCAGTAAATATTCTAACGATGTAGTTAAAATACGAGTACCCATGATTTTGAGTGAATTAATTTCCGTATCCATCTTGTCAGACGGATAAAGGTCCAAAGTAACAGATGACACACGTCTTTAGTCACTTTCTGCGAAAGTAAGCAGCCAATTTCATGGAAAACAACACAAATTCAATCCGCCTACTGAGTACCCCCTCTTTCATTTCATTTGTGCTCGAGACAATCTGCAACTGGTCTCCTTTCTTGAACACACTAATGTTCTTCCATCTGCCGGCTGCTTAAACCCCTGTGCTTATCATTTGAAAACCAGGAATGACAAAACAAACGCAAACAAAAAAAGTTCAAATACAACCGAGAAAGTTTTTTTCGGTGTCATTTTCATGCTCGCTCAGGCAATCAGGACGTTTTTGCACGTTTATAACCGCCACCATTATCCTACCTGACGGGGTGAGGACAAAAAAACCCACGAAATACACAAACGAAAACGGAAGCCTTTGAGCAAAACACACACAAACAGGGGAGAAAAAAAGAAGAAATACCGCAACGTCATGGAGAGAGATGTGTGCCTCGGTACCCACGACTACGTCTTCAAGAGACAAACTCATTTAAGCCTTTTCGTACCCAATTCAATCGCTTCACTTACAGGACGACAAAGCTGACGTGAGAAAAGGAGAGCACAGGAACGAAGGTGACTTCGAAATCAAATGGCACTTCACCCATCGAAAAAATTCGATCCCTGTCGGTGTCCAGGGGGAGGGGATTAGAATGAATCGAAAAGGAAATTCTCAACCATCATCGACATATCGAGGAAACAAAAACCGTTCAGCCAGCGTGAATTTCAAATTGCAAGGTACTCCCTGGAGTCGTATCCGAGGAGAAAGAAGGAGATCCAATTGGTGGCAGTCGGGTACAATTTTTGCTGACGCGATGAGGCGTGGCATTAGGTTAGGCAGCAACAGGACGAGTGCCATCTAAGCACTCCCGCCGCTCTCACAACTTTGTCCCGACGTTTGGCTGCAAAACTAAAGCGACGACTCTTACAAGAGCTATTAATGTCGTTGTATCGCAGGGGATGTTTTTTGTTTTCGTCCGGGGCAGACCCCCGTCTGTGGATTTGCCTATCGCTGCACAGAAATTGAGTGTCATGCAATGATTTACATTTGTTTTCGCCCGGCATTCGGGTTCACCAGTTGAATTCATTCACATTCACCCCTCTCGCACCCGGGGAAACCCTCTGAGGATGTTCTTGTTTTGTGAATTTCATTTGCAAGCCGCAAGGGGATGCCATACCTGGAAAGAGAAGAAGAAAAAAACGAAATTAGATTTGAAGTTCAATTGTGAGTTAGGGAGGAGTTTGATCACATGACCGATGGTGACTGGGTGAGGATGGGTTGCTAGGGATTTTCGCTTTCTCTCAATGGACACAGGGAACGAATGTGGAAGTGACCAAACGGAGAAAACAGCCACTTGGAAGAGGATTATTGCTAATGAGAATGTCAATTAGAGAATTTTGCTTACACATCCGAAATAAATTGAGTTGGCATCGCATAATGAGTTGGAAAATGGTCTGCTGAATCGGGACTATTCATCAATTTTCGGGACAGCAATTTCATTTTGGGGGCATTAGGTCACTGAGAAGTTTTGGTTTCATCAGTGTTTAGAAACGACGAGACGAAGTTTGAGATAAATCATCATTTGTACACGGAAAAAAGGCGACGAAGATGACACGGGATGGAAAGTTTTAACGATAACAAAAAGTTCATAGCGATGACATAAAATGGAAGTTGTTCTTTTTTGACAGTCGATAGGTGATGATGACGATAAAGCTAAAGTAATCGCAGGAAGTGCAAATGTAAGCGTTCCTTGTGGGTCATGAAAGTGACTTAAACCAAAACCAAGTTGGTATTACGACGGCCTAAAAATGCACATTTATTTTTTTTATAACAATTGAGTTATTGTGGTATACGACGTTACGTAAGGGTGAAATCTATGAGACTTTTTCTTTTTAAAATCTCCAAAATAAGGTCAAATTTGAATGGCACATGTTTTAAAACACTCTGCAATATAAAAAGTTTAACAAGGGAAATAATGCAGTTTTCCTTCCAAAGTAATTGGTCATATGATGATAAAAAAAATCGCTGATGTCAGAGGTTGCTTGGTGACATCGCATTGAAAATATTTCATGTGGTGGAGGCAGCGATGGTCAAAATTAGGACCATGCAGCTAGTGAGTTTTCTAATTTGGACAGCACAATTTCGGCTAGAATACGGCTCGGATGGC
This sequence comes from Myathropa florea, assembly GCA_930367185.1. Lineage (NCBI taxonomy): Eukaryota > Metazoa > Arthropoda > Insecta > Diptera > Syrphidae > Myathropa > Myathropa florea. Next base: position 123,473,033 of record OV884002.1, on the reverse strand, counting down.
GGACACAATTTGACGAAAAGATTAGAGCGTAAGGTTTTTGAGCCTAAGAGCAAGCCTGCTAGCTACAGTGGCGTTTTTGTTCAAGTCAAAGCTTTACCCCAACTCAGCACAAGTAGTACACTTCACTGACGGAAATAATATATATAATGGAGATTACCAAATTTAAACAAAAATATACGTGGATGATGATAAAATTCGTTCAATTTGAATATTATCGAGTTAAATCAAGATGCCCCTTGACAACCACTTAGGGGCAAATCATGATAGCCATTCGAAATCTTATGTCAAAAGTAGACAAAAAATAGCCAGAAGCATCGTCATATGCCATACGGAAACTTAAGAAAACAAAAGCAACTGGGCGTATACACAAGCATGAGACACTGACTATAATAACCGCTTCGTTCAGTTTCGGTAAGTTCGTTCGCTTTTATCTACTCACGTGGGAGCGAAATGAATCGCTCTCTACGTATGCAATTTTTTTTTAAGTTTTAAGACCCAACAATAATAATGTTCTCACAAAACACACGCATAGCCATAATGAACACATGCGTGCATAGCCATCTGTCAGAATTTCCGTCTTTTGTTTCATTCAGTTGAAAAATATCGTTCAACTTTGTACACAATGTACGAGTATATGCCATTTTAGGACTTCTGTATGTTTAAATTCGTATGTCATTTTTTGTCAGTGAATGGTAATGTTGCAATAAAATACTTGCAAAAGGTTCTAATGAATTTATAGGTGATCAAGTTCAGTCAAGGAATAGAGAAGAATGAATTAATAACCCACCTTCAAAACAGGATGATGGGACAGAATGCAGAACCAATGTCCCACAAAACGAATTCTCCTCTGAGAGGAAAACAATCATTCAAGCTGGACGGTTTGCTATAAACAGAGACCACTGCATCACTTTAAGATTTCTTTTATCGTTTCTCCGATGGAAAAATTTAATTATTCTCACAACATCATTACACTCGTATCCTGGCCTCTCGGAATGCCACCAATAACGCAACACTGCGTCCAGCAATAACAGAATAAAACTTCTTTGGTTACCAGGAAATTAGAACCTTGAGGAAAATGGGGACCAGAAACACTCTTTACTGATCCTTTTCCCCAACTGGGTGTGCTTTTAAAAAAAACAAACAAGATAACCAAATGCTGCATCCAGTCTGAAACATACGCGAGGTATAATCCCCAAAAAAAATCAAGGAGGCTCTAAAACTCAACAAGCCTGGAAGGAGTCTTTAATGTCATCAATTAGTATGGGTTTACCTATTAAGAGATGTCATTTGAATATTCGCAGCAATATTCAACTGTCATCATCTATTTACTGTTGCTAAATTTTGATAAGTAAAAACAAGGAGCTTATATAAACATGGAACAAAGCAAACTATACAATTTATTCTAAGAGAAAAAAATCGCTTCTGAAATTGGAAATGAAAAGTTCGTACGACTTCTGATCCCCAATAAGCGTCTTCCCCCACAGCTATAGCGAAGTCAGTCGATAAATATGAACATCTAAGAGAGGTTAGTGATCTGATGACTCCAAATTGTCTTTATTCCTTATTCAGCTGAAAATTTTGTCGCCTTGAGAATATGTTTGTAAGCTCATTTCTTCAAGAATTAGGCTTATCCGCAGTCCCTTTATACTGTACTTTGAATAAAGATTTTGGCCTACGCGTTTAAGCGATTTAGTGGACGCAATAATTAAAACCATAAAAATACAAAAATTATTAAATTTTCCAGTCGATTTAGAATGACACCCCTTGTTGGATGACACTATACTATACGATTCAAATACAGTGGACTCTCCCTAAGTCGAATTTTCCTCTAACTCGAAGTTTTTCGCCATATTTTTTTGGCATTCCCCTCAATTTTCCATATAAAAAGCTAACCTCTAAGTCAAACTCCCTCTAGCTCGAACTAATCTTGATATCCCGTGAAGATTCGACTTAAGGGGAGTCCACTGTGTAATGAATTGTACCGTGTCGTTACAGCTGACGCCATTAGCCTTTTTGGGCGTATAAAAGGACAGTGCTTAAGTCGACAGCAAGTGAGTCCTGTATGACGATGGATTCATTTCACAGAGTTCGAATATACTCAACCAAAAATCTAGTTCTTGCGCATTGTTACAATACATACAGTCTTGGCCAAATGTATTGGGCATCCTTTAAGAAAAAAATTAATGCAAAAAGCAAACAAATCAATGAAATGAGAGGAAAAAGTAAAAATCGGTAACAATCTCAGATAGTGTCGCCGAAAACCAGAAAATTCAAATTAATTACTTCCGGTGAGTGATTTAGCAACAAAGTCAAAAAAGAGGTGCCCTGATATTGCGCCAAACGACATTGTGCCAAATAACAAAAGGTGGCATAATGACGCTTTTGAAAGTGCCACAGTCCACAGTTTATCAGTTTGCTGCAAATTTAGATGATGTCGCGCCATTTGGCATAATGTCACTTCTACAAAGGATCATAGGGCTGAATTTTTCATAATATCGCAAACTAATTTGGCGCTATGACACTTTCGAAAGCGACATTATGCCAAATGTTAATATTCGGCCCAATGACACTTTCAATAGAGTCATTATGCCAATTTGGCACAATGGCGTTTGGTACAATGGCACGGCACCACAAAAAGATGAGCGTGCCTTATACATCTGGCCAAGACTGTATGTCAACGACGGGATGTGATCACGAAATAATTTACCAAAGGTCTTAAATTACGGAAACAGAAATAAAGTTCCACACAGAATGACCTCTGTTTGTAAGAAGGAATCTTAGTTGTTTATTATTCAGTCCCGAAAAGGATACAAGTATCCAAACACTAATTAATCGAATAAGTCATGCCCAGAGACAGAAAAGCTATTTTTTCCGATAGAATTCGTAGTGAAGGAGTCTGTTGAAATGTGTCTCGCAACAAATACTTATCTATTCACAGCCAAGGACTATTCGAACCTCAATATGAAAATGTCATTCACCGCACGCATACCAAAACGTGAACTATCGCAACACCCACCAGAAATGAAATCCTTATGTGTACAGAAAAGTTCGCCTATTCTTCATACGTGTTGGCATTCAATCAGAAAAAATATATTCGCACCAAGTTCCAGTTGAACGATTAATTTGAATTCAAAGGAGACCCCTTTCTGCCGTGATGCATGACTCCATTTCACGTCATTTCAACCTACCAACTCAGACTCATCGACTGTAAATTGATGACGGTCTCGAGAATTACTCGACTTCCGTCTGAACTAATCATAGACCCATTCATGTGCTGCTCATAGATTTAACTGGTCACTGAACCAACCCCAATCATTCACTGACGCTTGGGCGCCTTCTGATTTATACGCATGGTCCCTAAACCACTCTACAAATGATGGGCCTCTGCCCCGGCCAATTGATATGAAAAATTGTCGAAAAAACTCACCACAAGCAAAACTCGAAATAAAATAAAAAAAAACTGAAAAGTCATTCAAATATCTCACCAGGGTCATCGCTTAATTTGTTATGGATATTGGTAATGCCCTATTTCCGTTGGGACTTCAGTACAGTTCCATAAATCACTTCACGATTAAATCCGCATTCCCCGATGCCAGCATCGCGAAAAAAAGAGCCAAACAAGAAATGCGCAAAAAATGATGGCGAAGCCCTACACGTGAAGCTTGTGTAACAAACTGCATCCCGTCATGCATCAAATGATGGGAGGGGGATGAATAAATTTCCATTATTTTATTAATAAATTGCAGGCCAATCTATATGCAATATTTTGCTCACAAAGTACAAATTCGATTGGGCGTTATCTAATGCGATCGGAGATAGGCTCAATCGCAAAGCGCATTAGCATAAAAACATCCGTAACCAATTAATTTTAAGATACCACCTACAATCACGTGCTGGCAGATAGATGGATAATTAATTCCAATCCACAACCGCACCGCATGCTCTGATAATTGATCATAAACACCAATTACACTAGATAATCAATTGGCACGCACGTAACGCTGAATGTTTGTGTATCTAAAAGTTATGACAGACCACAGACTCACCACAGTCCGTGTAAGTACGAGTATACATCCGAGAGTGATAAATCTTTAAAAGTACTCTCGCAGAGAGGAGGTCTTTATTTTTGCAACTCTCTTGACACCGTATGGGGTGCGGATTTATGTAGACTCCAGTCGCATCTGCTTCGATGAGGGAGAATAATTAATTTTTACCATCAACAACTCATTGTATTCTTGGGCACGTTCTGCATGTGCAGAGCGGCTCAAGACGAGCGTAGTAAAGGATGAGAGTTGCCTCTCTTTTTTCCTCTGCTGGCATAATCCAAACTACTTAACCCTCATCAAGGAAAATGTGTGCCACGGACTGAGAATTCCCCAAGTAATAGCTTTCAACCTCAAAACCGGAAGAGTGGAATGATTCTTTCAAGTGTGCGGTTGGGCCCGGCAATGTTGGGGCGGAAGATGGAGCCAGTCAGCCAGTCACATGGTAAACATCTCTGTCGTCACCCTTGTGGTGGAACTCATTGTTATAATAACGTAACTGACATAGAATGAGGACAACAAATATCAACTGCAAATCATTACTACAACCCTAGCAAATAGCTCATTCCATTCATTGAACCCCATCACCATCGCACAACTGTGTCCCACTTTCACACAAACCACCCAAACATTCATAGCACTTCCACCGCAACCCCGCAACCACATGTGGCATCTTGTCGGGGGGAGAGCAGGTGATTTTACACTAAGGTTTCCTTAGTTTTCTCTCAAGTGACTGGGTGGCGTGTGCTGGGGTTGTAACCAGGAGCGGGTGAAGTGTATTGGTGACAAGCAGCAATAGAAAATTACTTCCATGAAATTCAAGAAGCCCTCCGCTTTCCTTGCCTCTGAACACTAGGGAGAAGTCTTTTGTCATGACATCTTCGTTCTATAGTCGGCGCGGTGCTGCTTTGGGGGTGAACATTTATCTACGATTATTCTAGCCGCAGTTAGAGTTTAAAATTAAATTCCTTTTCTCGGTATTTCATGTGGGAGATAAGGTCGGTTTTTTTTTTCATCTCATGTTTGCAGCTTCCTGCACCTTCCGTGGTGGTGGCAATATCGGTTTGTTGGTCGGCTGCCCAACAATGTCGTGCATTTATTGGTAACAGGACACCTTTTAAAAGATCAGGCGAATCGAGAGTGGGATGTGGGGGTAAAGCGTTTATTGAAATTGAAATTTGATGCTCGGAAAAGTGGCTGGAACCTATGATGTTGTAGAGGAGTCCATTTTTATTTCGTTTCTCTTTAAGCGGATGGGTATTTCGGTAAGAAGCGAGAATGTATGCATAACTGGTGTTTGGTGGACCACATAATATTGTTGGATAGGACGAGAGTTGAAGGATGGAAGTTGAAGTACCAACATCAGTTTCTTAGTCCAAAGAAATTTAGACTTTTTTACCACAAGAAGCGTGTTAACTTAAATAAGTTCCGAATTCAGATTGAGATTTCATGTTATTACAGTCGACTCCCTCTAAGTCGAACTCCCTCTAAGTCGAATTTACCTCTAACTCGAATTTTTCCAAAATATTCATGTTGGCATTCGCGTCACTTTTCATACAAAAATCATCCTCTAAGTCGAACTCCCTCCAACTCGAACTAATTTTGATATCCCGTGAAAATTCGATTTAGAGGGAGTCGACTGTAGTTTATAAGAGTCCAAATTCGGCAGTACAACTACGAATCAGTGTATTCTCACAAAGATAACACGACCTAAGCCAGCAGCCTAGTACATCAGTTTCTTTAAAAGATCTTAGTCACTTCAAGTTGAGCACTCCACTCGAGAGAAGATAGTCCCAGGGGTCCACCTCGGACTGTAGCGCCTCTATTATTAATATCAGGCAAGGAACAGTCTAAGGAGATGAACTTAAGTAAAAGGAGTCTTTGAAAGAGAAGATGCATGCCAAAGTCAGTTGGGTATAGTCAAGCGTGCTCGTTAGGTACACTTGCGTCGGTTTTCCAAGCGAAAACTTATGCGATCCTAATGGCTACGAACTATACTGTGAAGAATAGGTGGAAGTAGTAGTATTTGCGAAGTATTTGCTTAATTTTTTATTTTTATTTTTTTATTTTTTTTTTATTGAGCTTAAGGCCTTGCTCAACCCTTTAACCACTTCGAGGATAGTTCAGGAATGCAAGTCTTCTCTGAATTTGATCAGTAGCTTAAATTCGCTAAGACTAAGACCCGGGGCACCACGGGATCACAGGAAATGAGATCGCCGATGAACTTGCTAGGTGAGGATCAGATGAGGCATTCTCAGGACCTGAAACTACTGCCTGCGTCCTTGGTTAGGGCTTCCATCGATGAGCACTACCGCAGATGGCATGACTCTCCAGGATGTAGACAGACCAAGCGCATGCTCCCCAATGTCTGTAAGAAATCCGCGGCTTTCTTGCTATGTCTTAATAGAAAAGACTGCAGACAACTTACCGGCCTACTTACGGGCCACTATACCTCTGCCAAACACCCAAATGTGCTTGGCCTAAGCGATGAAACCCTCTGCGAGGCCTGTGGAGAAGACGATGACACTGCAGAGCACTCCCGCTGCCATTGTCCCGCCTTTGTTCGGGTCAGGTGGCAGTTATTCGGCGCTGATGAGGTGAGAGCTGATGATGTAGGCTCCTCATCACAGAAGAGCCTACTGACATTCCAGCGAAAGTAAGTAAGTTGCTGTAAGTTACGACTGGATGGCGCAGTTGGTTAAGTGCCTGCCCCAAGTTAGAGGGGTCCTAGGTTCGAATCCTAGTGAAATCGAATCTGTTCCAGTCACCATTTGCCGTTGGGATCAAATTAACGGCACTGGAGTAGGTTGCTATCTGGCAGTACAATGGACCAGTTTTGAACGCAATCCAGTCGTGTATCCTCCCACTTACGTATTGTTGTCTCCTGCAAGCCTGGGCAAATTCACCCTGTTACATGACCCCAAACTCCAGCAAAAAGTGTGTTTGCAAAATGTCGCCTGGCTTATAGGCAATGTAAATAAAATGTTGACATGGAAAAACTGAACAAGTTTCTTGAATTACATCACTCTCCCTCTCTCTCAGTGAGCCCCAAAGGTAATGCGAAACTAAGCATGACCCATTTATCGAGTCGAACTCATCTGCATGCTCCGCAGTGAATGCTTGTTGGCAGACAATATCTTCTTGTCATCAAAAAGGGAAGAAAAAAAATCTCCTCCATCTCCTCCTGAAGTGTATTTAACTTTGGTTCTCGTTATGCGGTTGAGGGTCCTTAAAATGTTTATAAAATCAAATCCTTCATGTGTGTAGCACACGTGTATAGTTCATTCACAACCATCTCCATTCACATGCCAGTAACAGGAAACCTTTTTGTCCCGAAAGACGACCCATTCATGGGTATTCCAAGGAATGGTTTACATTTATGTATTCTCTCTTCTGTTTTCCCTTACATTTTCATATTAACGGAGGGACTCCACTGTCCAGGGCATCCTCTCCAGACACAATACAAGGCAAGCTACCCATCACTCGGCATTCACCAGCTGCACCTTGGTTACCCACCCGACCTTATTCATAAATAATTCTGATTCCGATTCCGAGTCTGGGCGAAATTTGTTTCTTCCCCCGCCCACCGGCGACGTCTGTCGTTTTGCCGTCATCATCATCGTGGGCTACGTCTTCTGCTTTGATCATATAAATTTTATTGCAAATAATTTTCCAATTCATTTGACGACGTCATGTTTTCGACCAGTTTTCGTTTTTTTTTTCTGGCCTGGTGTGTGTGTGCTCGAAGAGAGGCTCTTCAGTTTTGACTATAAAACACGAAAGTATCTATGAGTCTGCCCTGGAGAAAGGGAATGCTTTTGGAAACAAGGTTTTTTTTTCGTTGCCTGCCAAAATAAAATCGGAAATCATATACACATAAAAATTTTTTAAATAATATTAATAGCGACAGCGGAAAATTACGTTTGCCTTCTGCACCGCCGCCGACGTCGCCATTGTCGTCGGCCTCATCGCAATGCCCACCGCCGCCGTCGTGGGGTGTGAGACTGGGTGTGTGTGTGTGCGATCGAAATTTATTTGCAGAGATCCGCCATAAATAAAAATTCTGGATGATTTTATTTTTTGTCTGGTCCTCTTCTGTGCGTTAAGAGTCCTTTGGCTTTGTGGGGCTGTTTGTGTGCATGGTTTGTGGCTTTGTTCGATAAATGGTGGAAAATATTTGTCTTCTTGGCTGAGGGCAGTGGGGCGGGTAATGTATTCTGCTGAATCGGTCGGTTCGTATCGATTGCCATCGACGGATGGTGGTTTGATTTTAATTTGAAAAGTTCCGTCGTGGGATTTATTTATAATCATTGTCCAAGGGATTTATGGGGAAAGTGAATTAATTCGTCGGCCGCATTAAAAAAGTTGTCATGCACAATTGTCGAGAAGATATAACTTAATTGGTATGCTGGCTTCCGACCGAAAGGCGCTCGGTAGGCCTGCAAAGGCACCAGCGTCTGCAGATTTAACTGAGGAATTCATCATCTGAGTGCACATCGGGGGACATGAGTAATTGTCTATTTTATTGATATACATAAGCTTCGTGGGAAAATTGGGACTTTTGCCAAGTTGATGCGTACTTTCAGAGTTTATGACTCTTTTGGGCTGCCGACAACCTTAGCCACTTTATTCTTTCGAAATGAATGGAATTAAGACGATTTCAAGAGATTCTAACTTGGATACCATTTTATGAAGTTTTGTTGTAATATGTGCGTTGTCTGCAGGAGATAAGTTTTGATATACTCGTATAATCTTCCAGGGACATTGAAACACTTTGCTGCTAAGTTATTATCTTGTTTATGGATCAACTGATATCATGCAGCAGATTGTGTACAAGTCGTTGGATTTAAAAAAAAAATGTTGCTAGTACTGTACCCTCAGTAGAGATTTTTCGGTCGATAATTTGTGGCTAATCTCTGTGAACCAACATTGCGAATGGAGTGATTCCAGCTTCAGAATCGGCCGCAGACTGCGGCTGAAGAAAGAAAAGTTTTGGTAAATTATTGTGCCCTCTGAGGCCCACATTTCCACCGGTGATTAGAACCACTAAGATCGTTGTATACAGTGGATCGTTAAAGAATTCGGACACTTACCTTCAACTTTTTGATAGTGAGTAAATTGATGAGAACAAATTCAGTTTATTTTGATCCCATGGTCAATCTTCCGTGTAGCAAAAATCAAATGAAGAGCTGAAAACATTAAAAGCTTCGACAATGGTAAGTGTCCGAATTTTTTATTGATTCACTGTATATCACAGGAGACGCGTCAGCCCTATTTTATTCAGATCTTCCAACTCGTCGAAGAAGTTCCTGCTTAGTATTAGTAGTCTCCTTCCCCGTAGAGCTGGACAATCGCAGAGCAGGTGGTGGACGGACTCTATTTCCTCCTCGTCTCTACAACTTCTACAATAGTCGCTATGGCGGGTACATAGCCTCCTGGCATGGGTGCTGATCGAACATTGTTCGGTGAGGACTCCCACCACCATCCGAATACCCTTGCGATTAATACTAAACATTGAAAATGATATTCACCGGCCATAGTGCTGTCAGCGTTGACCCAATGTCCAGATCAAGGCTTCGCTCATTTGCTTTTTCTAGAGCTTCGTCCTCTAGAGCTAGGGATTTTTTTTTTGGCGAAAGTTTTTGTAACGCTTTTGTACACTGGAGCACTCAGACTCAAAAACTGATCCATTGTACTACCAGGCAGCAACCTACTTTTGCAGGAATATCTTGAGGAGCCTATATCATCAGCTCTCACCTCATCAGCACCAAATAACTGCCACCTAATCCGAGCAAATTCGGGACAATGGTAGGGGAAGGGCTCTGCAGTGTCATCGTCTTCTCCACAGGCCTCGCAGAGGGTTTCATCGCTTAGGCTAAGCACACTTAGGTGTTTGGCGAAGGTGAAGCACCCCGTTAGTACGTCGGTAAGTTGTCTGCAGTCTTTTCTATTAAGACATAACAAGAAAACCGCGGATTTCTTACAGACATTGGGGGAGCATGCGCTTGGTCTATCTATATCCTGGAGAGTCATGTTACCTGCGGTTGTGCTCTCCAGAAGTCCAACCAACGGTGGAAGCCCTAACCAAGGACGCAGGCAGTCACAGCATAGGTTCAGGTTCTGAGAATGCCTCATCTGATCCTCGCCTAGCAAGTTCATCGGCGATCTCATTTTTGGTGCCCCGGGACCTAAACAAGTCTTTGCGAATTTAGACTGCCGAGCAGAGCAAAGCCATGCGTACTAGGGAAGGCCCCTATGCAGCCGAGACAGACCGTTCTTTGAAGCTTGGTGAAAGCAGCAGTTACGTATTTACGGAAAAGCTTATTCCACCAAATGACCGATGCATAGGAGAGAAGGGGCCTAATCATAGCCGTGTAGATCCAAAAGGATCTTTTTGGTGATAGATCCCATGATTTGCCGAAAAAAAAACTGACAGTGCCTTAGCAATTTTCAATTCGACGTGTTTTTTCCACAGAAGCTTCCTATCTAGAATGACACCCAGATATTTAGCTTCATCGGAAAAGCAGACAAGGACACCTTTTAGAACCAGTTGAGTCGAATCAGTCAATTTCCCCCTCCTCGTGAAGAGGACAACCTCGGTTTTAAGAGGGTTGCCGGAAAGCCCATTTCCAGTACACTAATCGTCGATCACGTCTAGAGCTGCCTGCGCTTTTGAACACACATCCGCTAGGCATGATCCGAATTCAACAAACATACTTCAAAGGTAAGGAGGGGCGAAAGATGAATAAGTTTCTCGTTCAACGGAAGGTCAGAAAAAGTGACGGGATTCTTATCTTGACGATTCCATTTCCTGAAGAAAGAGAGTGAGTTTTCTCCAGAAATTCAACTCTTTGGCAACTACGTACGACGTCCTCCCATGCCAAATGAAAACCACTTACGTTCTCACAACTGAGCGTATCCGCAAAAGCGGATTACATAAATCATATCTCAGGCAGCACTCAAATTAGCTAAGAACCCTATTTCAATAACGACCATATTATGTATGCAAAAATCAGAGCCACTCGTATGCAACTTCGTAGGTGCATCTCCTACTTCAGTCTAAGGTACTCCGCACAGGAGTAATCGTGGCGGACTCCGAATATTTAATGGCGGTCAGATAGAGGATAGTTAATGCACGGAGCTGTAATGAATACTCCCACTCAATCTACCACCAGGAAGTGAATGCCCTCTCGGAGTACAGACTGACAGATGAGTCAAGATGATAATGCTAATGGCTGTCATGTCTATGGCCAAGAATCACCTCAACCATCACCACCCCCATAGACCGCTCAGTGACCAACAACCATAATTTGTACGTCACTCCCGCGCTCTTCAGATGCAACCATGTGAGCGGGTGCGCAACTTGGTGTAGTAATATGTAAACTTTTCCACTTAATCACGGAGGCATCCTTTCTCGCTGTCTGCTTGCTATTCGCTCGTTCAAACTTCGAATCCTGTGTATTTGCTTGTCCAACGCTAACGATTATGGTGATGACGATCCCCGATAGCTGATAGGAACGACCATGATGACGGTTGCCTGGAGTTGAAATACGGAGTGCTTCACGCTGGTGGCTCTTGTGGTAATGACGAATTTGGTGAAACGGTTATTATGTTTGCATTACAAACACTTGAGTGATTTTCAAGTCCTCCTTGCCACACAAGCCCGCACGCGCTCTCATCCTTTCGAGCCATTATCACCCTCATTGTATCTTTAGTGTTTGACATAGATATTCAATGGATGTGGGTTATGTTTACTAACTGCCAACAAACACAAACACAAACACACACACACCACACGCTTACACGCTTCCATACATCGGATGTAAGCATTGGAAGACCCTTTGGCCCTGCCTGACTCCAAAAACAGTTGCAATGTTTATGAACAAACACAAAGAAATAATTAAATAAACAAAACCCGTTATGGGAATGGTTGTATACCCGCCCACATTGCCCACATTCCCCATTTTGGGGTATAATTTGGGCGCATCCTTCTGCTCCCTTAGCATCGAACTAGAAAGTAACTCGTGCCAAGCATGCGATGGCGAACAGAAAATCGCGCAGCAGAACTTACCCGGAAAAGTTACTCAAATGAAAAGTCCTAGATAAGAGGGAGAAGATAATTTCTAAAGAATTTTCGCAAGCGAAATTCCGTTAGGAAATTACCAGCTGAACAAGAGCACAAGAGAGCAGGTCGCCGCCAACGTGAGAGGGTGAGTGAGAGGTGAAAAGAAAGAAAAGATTCACTAATAGCCGGCGGCAGCGGTGGCAAAGTTATCTCAGATGCTAAATGGGAAGCGCCATCATCTGTATCTGATTGAAGGCGGGGTGCGCCAGATTGTTGTGGGATGAAGCGTGCTATAGCTGAGTAAATCTTGATAGCGCCTCGAATGGCAGAGGCAATGGACTTCTGAAGGTTTTGTGCAAAGTTCCCCCCCCCCCCCCGTCCCACCAGAAAAGGATGCAAAACTTTTCTTCAAGTTTCACCTTGTGACCTTGAACCGGTCGGATCCGGAAACATTTCTATTTGTCTTCCCTGGCGATCTGGGTTGTGTGTTGAGGGACGTGTAGACCGCCGTCAGGTACACTCTACAGGAAACAAGTTTTTCAATGAATTTTCTTATCCACTTGACTATCTGCTTTTTGGTTGGGATGTATCATGAATATATTCATGGAGAGTGTATGAACTTGATTACTGCTCCAAGATGTACAGTGAAAGTCGAGAGATTTGGCACTAAATTAAGTTTGTCAGGTCAATGTATTAATGTACTTAGAGCTGAAGAGGTTTGAGATGGAAGCATGAGAATAGAGTGTGCAGCTGGAGCAACAGGCTGATGGAGCCTCTTGTCTGAAACTAGAGTAGCGGGAGCGTGAGGAGATATTGGAATATGGTCCTACGAGTTTGTGGGTTATGACACACAAACTTTTTCATGTTTTCATGTAAAAAGAGATAGCTTTTGGAGCGGCGTAAATCCATTTTTGGGGAGATCATTCTGAATTTGTGCCACATAGCTCCAGTCACCCATCTTTTATTTGCCCTTTGAGGCCCAATTTCCCGAAACAACAGCTTTCAAGTAACTGTAGGCATATCCACGTTCCCATATTGTGCTGATGAAAGCAGTGTGGTGGCTTCTTCTTAGGGCGCTACAGTCCAAGGTGGAACTGGGCCCCACTCAACTTGTCTCTCCAGCCAGCACGATCTTTCACCAGCTGTTTCTAGTTTCGCACACCAAGCCGGCCGAGGTCCCCCTCGACTTGTGTGCGCTACCTTGTACGTGGACGTTCTCTGTTGCGTTGTCCCACAGGCTCAGGGTCGAAGACAGATTGTTTCCCGGCTGAAATCAGCAAATCGTCGTATTAAGAAACTCTTCATTCTAAAGTATTAGTTGTGTCGTCAGCGGTCGTAGTCTTAATGCGACTTAAGCAAAATTGGTTTTTAAGGTTCCGTCTTAAATTCGGTGCGTCCGCCCGTCCGTCCGTCCGTCGATCTGTCTGTCACACTTTTTTAGCTCCGAAGTTTATAAAGACATCAGCATGAAATTTTGGAATAAGGCACTTCAGGCCTCCATATCATTGCCCATGCACGAAAATCTGAAAAGAAGGGCCATTTGGAGGTGGCTCCCGTATAGGTGAAGCTGCCATTGATTTGAAACATTGACGCACCCCATCAAGTGAAATATCAACCGAAAGGTCTTTTGAAATGAGGTGAAGTTTGCTTTGACATTTTTTGATCCAAAGTACCGTTTGAAAAATATGGAGCTCCAATTTTTTTGAATTAATTAATTAAATATATATTATTAAAATTAAAAAAAAGCTATAGTTATACATTCCTTCCACTCAAATCCCGCTAATGATCACTTTCTTTGAATTTTTATACAAAAAAAATCTAAAATTACATCAAACAAAGTCTATGGTCCCCCTTAACCCATATTTTCCCCTAAATTTACATCTGTTTCCCCCCAGCCATTGATGACACTTCGATTAGTGATACACCATTCCGACGAAACCCACGAACAACCTCTGAGGCGAACATCCTCCAAATGACATCCCATCTTAATGGACGTATAATATTCGTGATTTTACCCTGCGAACATCTGTGTCACCGCAGCACTGACTACATGTCACTCGTTCCATCATCAACCTCAGCACATACTGTGCCCTCAGTTGATGCACTTGCACACTTTCAGTTCCGTCAGAGCCACTGCTCTTGAAGCCGATTAATGTTGCACATTATGCTTGCAATTTTCGAACCTTGTTACACCAACATTTGGACTTTCAGTGGCGGATTAAGCGCTCAAATGTGAGTACTGGTCCTTGTGTTTTCCGGAAATTTCCATTTCATTATGGATGCGCTTCTCAAATGCCATTTGCGCTCACTAATTACGCTAACACAAGGTGTATGGTTTTTGAAATGAGCTACATGGACGCGCTTACATCATCCATTAGTGGAATGAGATCAATTCCAGTAGGGGATGATTGGTTTAAGCTCTCTCGCGAAATTCATTTTACTTATACACACAAAGGTGCTCGTATTGGAAACTTCGAGGTACTTCGCATTCTCATCAGGTGACAGGTGTTACGGATTGTCGAAAACGAACTCGAATCTTTTATGGTAATAAGTTTTTTCTTTGAGAGAGAACATTTCACGGAAAGAAAGAGGTTTGCTACGTGGATTCTTCAGAGGATTGGTAGCAAAATTATTTTTATGGTTATGGGAAGCCAAAAACGACGAGCGAGAGATAGAGATAGACATGATATGAGTATCATCAAAATTAACTTTGAGTCTTTTGTTTTACCGTAAACGCTAGCTTAGTCATTCTTAGTTCCTTAGATCCTCTGCTGTGCACTGTTTGAGCTACTAAAGCCCTTTTGGTCCACAAAAGGGTTCCCCACGTTCCTCATGTACCAGGGTGGTCTTCAGTCTGGCAAATCGAAGTTCGATCAAAATACTACGCTTCGGGCAGGCCTGGGAAAGGCCATCGAGTTTCATGTCAAAACCCATCTCCTCCTTGTCAATTTTAGAACAGTTTGAGACATCCTTTAAAACCAAACCATAGGTACAACATAACAGAGAACAATCATAGATACAGTGTCGAGCTCAAATTGAAAAGGACGTCAACCAACTTAAAGTCCAGTGCTGAACACAGCTGGCGAAAATTCGATGTACAGTACCTGGCTATATTATTAGACGCACTATAGATTTTATGCGAAAATGGCACTGAGAGAAGTCTGTACTTGTTTATGCTCTGTTACCATACTTCGACTTTATGCATGTATAATGCAACATATGAAATCAAGAACATAAAGAAAATAAAACCACAAAACAAATTTCTCATCTCATCTCATCTTCAGTGACCCGCATGTTCCACTAAAGGGGTCACGGGAGCAAGGCATACACGACAGATCTCCAGGCCACTCGATCGTCCGCCATCGACTCTAACTCATCAGGAGCTATGCCCAAGCGCTTGGACTTGGTCCAAACATCTCGTCCTGGGTCCGCCAAGCGGTTGTCTTTCTGATGGAATCGCATTCAAGGCACGCCTCGGAAGTCGTGATGATGGGGACGTTCATGCCACGGGACCAAACCAACGAAGTACAGCCCTTTCCGTTCGAAGAAGCAGTTGCCGGCGAGTAATTCCCACAACATCACGAAGAAATCTCGCCTCGGCAGCGATCTTAGTTTCTGTAACGTTAAAAGTTTAAAATATTGCGTATAATCTAATAATCATAAAAATTCTACAGTGCGTCTAATAATATGGCCAAGGACTGTAGCTGCAGGAAAATCTTGATTGAAGCCTTGGTCTGCCTCAAACTGCAACGAAATTGAAAGAGAAAGATGAGACAGCCTTCAACGCGACTAATGAAGAAATAGGGATTTCATTACGCTTAAAAATAAACGATACATCATTCAGATAGGCTCTCGGATTCTCGAACCCAACGGTGCCTCATCCAAAATATAGCAGTGCGAGAAATGGTGGTAAACACTGAAAGCCCTTTTTTCATTAATCAGTCCAACTACTAGCCTAAGGTCAAAATATTGACATTGTGTGGTACCAGCAAACTGTTAAGGAAGCACTGTGGCCATTTACTTCTGGTTTTCCATTTTATCGAGGCTTAAAGTAGGTAAGAGGAATATTAAAACCAGAATTGTGCAGACCTTTCAGCTATGAATTTATTATCACATCGGAATCGCTAAATACTTCAGCTTTCACGCGCCTGAAAAATATGACAACCGACGAAATCATCGCCAAAACTATGTCGGAAATGGTAAGTTTTCGAACAACTGCAAGCAATTACTCACATTCACGTAGAACCCCTCCCCCTCTGCAAAATAAATCATTTCCCACTCTCAATTCAAGCCAAAAAATGTAAAGTGAATCCATAAGTACAATTCTTTAGTTAATTTTTGAATTACTAGCGAAAACATATTTCAGCAAGCCACTGAAAAACACCAATAAATCAAAAAAGCCAAGCGAAAAACTGAAAGAGATTGAGAGAAAATTACTCCCCAGACATTAGGGAGGGAGGCCATGATAATTTATTATAATGAATATTCATGGAGGAATAGCTTTTTGGCAACGCGACGATAAATCTGGAACCATATCAAGTTCCGGTCAGAAGAACTTGTCTTCAGCCATCCAACTGCCTCGCATTCGCCTCCACAATTTAGTTTGAATTCGTTTCATTACTTTTTGAACTATTTTTCCCCTTTCGGCGGGAATGGGGGGTGTATGGTGGTGAAGTAATAATTGCAAAAATACGAATTGGCTCGGAAAAAAAAGCGCATCTCCTCACAACTCGGGCACATCCTTTTCTCTGTGGCGCAACGCCACATTAAGTATCATAATGTGAATTGAAGGAGGAGTCTGTAGAGCGGCTAGATGTCGTCAATTGGGTGGTGGAATGTTGGGACGACGCGATGGTTGGGAGGAGAAACAAGATGAATTCATTTTAATAAAATCATTGCATGGAATTGTGCCAAATTGATAAATGGATGGACAAATGGAACGCACAACGTCAACGGCACACACATCCGCAGAGATCCCGATGGTGGTAGTAAAGATTGGAGCCAATTAAACATCATCTTTGGAACATTATCAAGACATTATATGGGGATGGGCGATGTGCAGGAATAAGTTGTTCTTTCTGTTGCTGTTGGTGAGGGCGATACGGTGGAAGTGGATCCTCTGAGAAGACGCTCAAGTTCTCAAGTAACGAGGAGAGGAGGAGGCAAAAGTGGACTAATTTGATTTTGCAATTAAATTGCATAAACTTTGGCGAGAGAAGGATTTTTATTTTAATTTGTGTTGAAATGATATAAATTAATGGATTGTACGAGAGAATTTTAATGTCCGAACTGGTAATGGTCCATGGAAATGTAGCGAATGAATATGCCTGAGAAGAGATACATAATTGAGTTGAGTGGAAGTGGACGGAAGTCGTCGGGGGGAATCTCATTAGAAAATATTATTTTAAAGCAAGTAAGCAGTGCTGTCGTTGTCTCTGTTTGTGTGTTGTGAGATATTCAGTCGAAGGACGGGACCATCGGAATCAAGTTTTTAGTGACAACATTATAAAGTCTGGTTTATGACACACGTATCTGTTGTCAGCAGAGGAACAGACTGTTCTTGAGCGGTCTTGCAAGGTTTGAGAATGTCTACAGTACATCATTCCATTCCATTCCATTCCAGGTCCATAAAAGAGTTACAAAGAGTTTGCTTCATATTTGAAAGTCGAAGGCGACCGCTGGTCACAGGATTAATGACTAATCAGAGTAAACGCTGAGGTGATGAAAATTATGTAAGTTACTAAGCGATTGTGTTCAATCTTGAATATTTAATTGACGCAATGTGATCGTATGAATGAAGGCTGTGCGGCATTCTATTAAAATCTACTCTAAAATCTTGACCATAGATTCAGAAAGAGAGACCTTATTCATGAGAAGGGAATTTAAGTAACAAATTGAGGTGCTTTCTTGGAAGCGGCCAACTTCAAGGGAACAACTTTTCAACAATTTTTAAAACCCCCCACAGTGCTAATTTGGAATTTATTTGCGATAAAATTTTCATTCTCAAGCGTAATCTTTATCTGTTTTGCTGCTACATTCGCCCTTCTCAACCAATCCGAAGCTATCAACTTGCTTTTGATGCCATAGACTCTCTTTTGACGTCATAGATTCCAACGATGATGTTATAATCTTAGATGACTTTAACCTACCTCATCTCCAATGGGTACAATCTGATGATGAATCATATTTTGTCGCGACTGAATTGGAGTCAGTCTTTTAGGTTGCATTCATGGGGAACCTTTCCGAAGCTATTTCTCATGAAATTCCACGAGTCCTTCTATAGATCAAATCGGAAAACGGTCCTTCTAGCACCACATTCATTATTATAGTCAGTGGCTTGCTTGTATATGTTATTTCAAAGGTCATTTTAAAGGGAAGGTTGTTATTAGACCACCACTTTTTATAAGTAGAGCCGTCCTGTTGAAACCACATGCCGTTAGTGTCCCTATCATCCAATTCAGGCCAAAAGAAGTTGGTAATCACCGACCTATAGCGCCTGCCGTTGACGATGATGGCCTTGCCAACGTCATTCTCAAGGAGCTATGGACCGATGACGCCGCCAGTCCAAAATCCACACCAAACAGTGATTTTTTCAAGATGCAGTGGACGTTCTTTGATCTCATGTGGATTGGTGTCGACCCAAATTCGAAAATGTTGTTTGTTTACGTAGCCATTCATCCCGAAATGAGCCTCATCGCTGAAGATGATTTTTCGATGAAAATTAGAGTCAGTTTCGAACTGTCAATGAACACACGTCGCTGTCTATGGTCGTTTTTTCCTTCAGCTTCTGGACCAGTTGAATTTTGTACGGCCAAGTTGTGGTCAGCAAAAGGTCGAGCTGTTGTGAGCGAAGCGAAATCGACTGCTTCGGATTCTCCTGCACACTCTCTCGGATAGCGGCGATGTTTTCGGCAGATCTTGCGTTACGTCGGCGTACGGGATTGGATTTATCGTTTATTGAACAAGTGGACTCAAATCTATCCACCACACTGCGAATAGTTCTCTCGGTAGGCCGATTATGGCGAGCGTAGAATGGACGAAGTGACCTTAACGTTTCCCGAAAAGAACACGAACACTTAGATGTGTTGTTGAACGCTATGTCCACCCATTGTGATTGGGTACAACAGACTGACTTATAACAGACTGAGTGGAAATTTGACAGATATAGCTTAAACAATATGGCCGCTCTCAACTGTCAAGGTTTGGAAGTCCCTATTGAAAGACCCCTTACATGATTCGTTTGATGCTTGAGTTGAAATTAAACGCTTTTCCTCATAATGTGGCGTCTGAATGGTTTAAGATGGATCTTCTTATATGAGCAAGAATTTCTCCAAAATTACGCAAAATGGGCGTAGATTCACGAATAAATTTGTTCATTTCGATGGTTTGCAGTTCATTGGGTTTCAACAATAAAAAGTCTCGGATATTGGACTCCCATAAACTACCACTTGGCCATTGCTGCTTAAGGAGAGCTATTGTCTAGCTACTATTCGTAGGGTGCACGCTCTATTGTCTCAGTATTGAAGGGATCTATAAACTTTATAGTTGACTCCAAAGGGCGACGTTTGAGAAGCTTCTTTTGACACCTGCACTCCCCGAGCACTGTTACTAACTCCAGAGAGGTGTTAGTGATCGTCATTGTGCCCCAAATCGAATCTATAGTGGAAAAAATGTACCTTATTTATGCAGTCATCAAATAGAACAACGATGCCGTCTTTTGTAATTCATTCAGATATTGGTGGTGAATGATTTTTTTTTTTTTTTAATGGATTTTTGAAACACTTCTGGAGCACTCAGACTTAAAACTGGTCCATTGTACTGCCAGGTAGCAACCTACTCCAGTGCAGTTAATTTGATCCCAACGGCAAATGGTGACTTGACCATATTCGATTTCACTGGGATTCGAACCTGGAAACCCTTTGGCTTAGGGCAGAGACTTAACCAACTGCGCCATCAAGTCGCACTGCGTGTTGAATGATAGTCCACAATGAATCAATTAAGAGTTATTAAGCGCTTTCGTCGACCTAAGATCCGCAAGAGCCACGGCAAAGAACAACTAGAATCAATGGCTAATTTAACAATCGTCATTTCAAGCTCAAATGGCAAATAGGTACTACAACAAGACATCTGCTCAACAGCGCACTCCCGTTCACTGCGTTGAAATGGCTTATTCTTCAACTGAGTATGACTTTTGTTCCCATTTGTGTCAACAGAATATGGTTGCATCTGCGGATCCATATTCCATATTCTCCAAGGACAGTCACTTCAATGGAATCAAACCTGTTTCCATTTGAAAACTGAAGTCTATTCAAGACCAAGGATTGCCATCTCATAACTCCTCATGGTACGCGTACCTCAACTCTCTGTGACAAGATGAAAGCCCTTCTCTTGAGGGCTATCAGTAAGAGTACCAGGTGTTTTTTTTTCTATTTTCTTACCCTCCCATAACATCGTGTGTGCAGTCACTCCATCCTTCATGATTGCTCCCATTATGGAACCAATTTGGTTCGTATTTATTCAACATATTGACTTGAAGATCTCTTCGAAATGTCTCCCTCTCCTCGAAAGAACCTTCATGCTTTCCGTTGAACTTAAAGAATGGCATTCACATGAAGGTCCCTAAAACTACAAAAATCATCAAAAATCCGATGAAAGAAAGTTTCCCGTCAAAGGCCCAACAGGAGAACTCTTGTTTACAGAGAGAGTACAATTGCCACCCAACCTCTCTTTGTGCTTTGCAGTGAATGAAGGAGATTGGGCGGCAATTGTTCTGCATTCGCTTCAAGCACCGAAGATTACCTTGTTGGAAATTTACAAAAGCTCAATCTCGGCCACATCCACAGTCCATTGTTAAAATTCATTTTGATTCTTCCCTCCAGCGCCTTTCGAGGCATACACCAATCACTTCTTTCACAAATAAACCCTGAACTCAAGATACAGGCCAAGACTTTTTCGAAAGAACATTGAAAAGAATTTCCCCATCCTTCAGTGCGTTTGGCCAACACAGTTTCAGCCCTACACTGGGCATAAGTGTCTGCTACCGACACGAAAGAACAGAGGAACCATGTGTATCCCTGGCGCTACGGAAGAGACGCTGAAGGACTTCGGAAAACTTAACTAAAGGAATGTTCGTTTAGAAACTTTTGTTTTGCCCTAGCACTTTTTGCTAGTATTCCAGAGCCGATGTGAGAACATATGTTCATTACCCCATACCCCCTCTGCAAAGTCTTTACAAATGTTCCCTCCTTTTTTTTCAATTTTGTTCCACGCGCATCCCTTTTGCAAGCATTTTCTTCGGTTCGCTGAAAAAATGGGTTTCAATTCGAAACCACCCACCGCCACATACACACACATCGGCGAGTGTCACACATGGAATGGTCTGCGTCGGGGTCGCAAATGGAAAAAGTTCCTTTCTGCCGAGGAGCAGAAATTTATGCGCTCCAGGATTTGTATTCAAAATGATGATGTTCCTAAGTTTTAACTTTATTGTTGGTCGGTTGTGCGCTTTCCCCCTCCCCACCCTTGCATGTCCTGACATATCTCTGCACTTCCCCATACCCAATCCGCCCACGATTTCGTCCTGTTTAATGCATGTAAAACCGATGCAATAACATGAGATAAAAGTGACTTTGCCATGAGGCACGGCTCCTATCCCGTTGGATAGTGCCTCCATGGATTATGCAAGGATTTGTGGATTTCAAAAAAAATGGCTCAGCGTGGGGAGGGATGGTGGTCGACTATTTCTTTTAGATTTGCTCGCATTTCACGAGCAGGTTCTTGGGAGTGGCTTACAGATGTTTCATCTTTCATGCGAGATGCACTTTGGTTATGATCGGTTTTCGGAAATTGGGGGTAAACACATGAGCACTGCTGACTTCCATTGCAAAGCTTTATACAACAGTCATCCCCTGTTCTCGTAATCTTGACAGTTTCAGTCCCTGACGAACGGGGGTGTGCGGCTGGGGAAGTACCTGAAAATCAAAGATATTGACTGCATAAAAAGAAGGATGCGGATGGAGAATTCGACTTTGTTCCAGCTCGAGGACTGCGGATGAAGGACGAACTGATTTTGCGGTCTTGTTCCGCTGTCGAGAGTTTTGGGGATACCGTCTGCTTTTTTGTTTTTTTCTTTTTTTTGTTTGAGACTTTTTCTACGTTCGAATGTTCTCCGGGGGAAAAGTTTAAATGGAGAATACTTTTTACGGATTGGAAAGTTTTTTCTCGTCTCCTCTCCCCGGCTTTTCCTTTCCTTTCAGAAGCCTCATCCCCCTTCTGTTCGTCTGCCCGTCCTAGTGTTGTTATGAATTTATGACTTTCTTGTTCTTCAGAACATTTTTGAGGGAAAAAGAAAGTGGGTTTTGATTTTGAATTGAGTTGATTGTAGTTTCATGGAGATTTCGTTCTATTCTCTTGTAGTACTCGTTTTTGATTGCGGGACTACGGTGAGTACGGTGATGGACGTGGATACACAGACAGCATCTGTCGGTGGCAGGACAACCGAGATGAATACGTTTGAGATGGAGAACCAAGTTTGTGATGGTTTTTGCCTGATGGAAACCAATGGCAACACGATTGTGAGATTGTTTTTTTTGTTGTGTTTTGTCTTACCTAAAGTGCACAATGCGATGAGATAAAGTCCACGTGTTCGCCACGAGCACTTATGAAGTAGAGTGATGGCAGAAAAAGAAATTCAAACCATTTTAAAAGTGAACTTAAACACTTCAGCTTTTCGGGCGGTATATGGTGAAAAGCGTGTTTAATGTTGAAAAGAAAATTCGTTTTTTACTGGGCGAATATTGTTTAGATACAGTTGGAGAGGTTTCTGATTCAGATGTTGACATGACAATATATATGACAAATTTTTTTTTGAGTTTCAAATAATTTGCGCGTGCAAAAGGGATTGTGAATACCCTTAAGTGTCTGGGTTCAAGACACAGCACGGGTCGAAGGTATAGAGGCAGAGAGGGAGAGGAGGTACCTGTGCACATTGGCTTTAAATTTTTGTGGATTATAATGTGTGGGATATATTACGCTGGGAAAATCATTCCATATTCGTGTGGTACGGCTAAAGAACGAGTCTCTGAACTCTACTGTACGTCCGAAAGGGGGCTTAAGGACATTTTGATGGGCATTCCTAGCGAGACGGGTATTGCGGATGAATTCTCGAAGGGGAGGAATGCAATTGGGTAGCTCGCTTGAGCATCGTTGGTGGAAATAGCGATAAAACAGTGATAAGGATGAGACATTACGGCGATGATCGAGCGAGTCTATTGACTTCGCGATATTACTGTCTCCTATAAGTTTTATCGCTCGCTGTTGTATTCTATCAAGTAGGTGCAAGGAGGTCTTAGGAGCACCAGACCAGATATGAGCGTTATACTCAAGCTTGGGGCGAATGAAGGCCTTATAAATTGAAGCCAAATCAGAAGGGGTGAAGTATTTCTTGCATCGCTTTAGGAAACCTAGACATTTCGCAGCATTTTTGGCGACCTCGAATATGTGATCATTCCAACTAAGTGTATCAACTCAACACTTACCGATGATGGAAAGTTTTTCGGTTTCTTCGATGCTCGTTTGATATTCAGAAATCATCCATCAATATTATGCGATGGAACCTTACCCGTGCGAGTACAACTCGCACTTGCCCAGTTTATTTTTTTTAATAATTTGCGCACATGGGGTTACGAATACCCTTAAGTGTCCGGAATCAACACAGCACGGGCCGAAGGTATAGAGGGAGAAAGGAAGAGGAGGTACCTATGCACATTCATCATAAAATGTCTGCGGATTGTAGTGAGTGGGAAATATTGGGCTGGGAAGAGCATTCCATATTTTTGTGTTGCGGCTAAAAAACGACTCTCTAAACTTAACTGTACGTCCGAAAACAGGCTTAAGGGTTAACTGATGAATTCATGGAGGAGAGGAATGCAATTGGGTAGCTCGCTTGAGCATCGTTACTGGAAATAGCGATAAAACAGTGATAAGGAGGAGACATTACGTCGATGTTCGAGCGAATCGATCGACTTCGAAATATTGTTGTCTCCTATGAGTATTACCGCTCGCTGTTGTATTCTATCAAGTAGGTGCAGAGAGGTCTTGGGAGCACCAGACTAGATATGAGCGTTGTACTCAAGCTTTGGGCGAATGAAGGCCTTATAAATTGAAGCCAAATCAGAGGGGGTGAAGTATTTCTTGTAGGAAACCTAGCCATTTCGCAGCATTTTTGGCGACCTCGAATATGTGATCGTTCCAACTAAGTGTTGAGTTAAGCTTAAAACGAATATGTCTGTTATTGGTCACGTGCTGATCGCATATTTTTAACAAGGAGTACCGCGGAAGGACCAGTCTTAGCTCAATAGCGGGTTTTAGAAAGCAATGGCTCTTGCTCTTGTGGCCTTGCTTAGGTTCTCTTTGGCTACACATATGACTATGCGGTCCTTGGTGTTTGATGACAATCTAAATCCAATCCAAGCCCAGTACCTCGATTCAAATAAGTTGTCAAAAGTATGGGCGATACGATAGAATAAATATGCGACGCACCCTGCAGAAACATCCACCGAATTGCGGTAAAGAAGTGCGCTGCTGTGTGATTTATTCAATCTGGTACTGGAGATGACGTAACCAAAGTAACCAAATACAATGTCTGCTGTAAATCGGTCCTCCTCGGTGTTGCTGGGCTACTCAAATGATATCGTCAAAATCGAGCGTTCGAGGCATGCATAGCTTTCACGGGGATTGAACGGCTGATTAAATAAGCTAGACTTTAAAAAGGATACTGTTGAATGCTTGCCTTCAAAACAAAACCAATGCGCCATTTACCAAATGAGGTAAAAAGCATTAAAAGACGTCTACAAAATTGAGCTGGTTAAGTAGTTTTTCTACTTTGTGAACTCCAAGTGGGACGAAAGTAGAAATCCGACGTAGAATGGACCCCGGTTAAAAGCTGCTACTTGGAATAGTTTAACTAATTTGGTTCAAAACGACTTTTTAATACTCATTGAGTCCTAACCGTCTGTTTCAAAAAAAAAAAGTATATCCGACTTATTTTTTTTCTGAAAGGACTTAAGGTGGACGAGGACTTAAGATGAAATGATGAATGCAAGCCAACTTTGTCTTGTCAAGCACTGAACGATCTGAGAATTTTTAAGCGATAGATCGACGTCGATCGGGAACCAAATCTGTTTTAATTTTTTAGTCGATCGCTGAGCGACGAAATAAGAACATGGAGAAACTAAACGTAGAATGTTTGATTTCAGCTGTTCAAAACCGCCCAGTTCTATGGATGGATAGCTAAAATAATAATAATAATAATAATAATAATAATAATAATAATAATGGCGGCGCTACAATCCGAGGTGGACCTGGGCCTAGCTTCTCAGCAAACACTCATTTTTTGCGTGCTATTGTTCTCTCACGAGTGGAGGGTACCTACAGTTTAATGCCGACTCCGAACGGTGAGATTAAGAAGCTTTTTCTAGACAGTTATACTTTTTGAGCATTGTCAGTGACTCGAAAAAGGTGAAACCGTGAGTAAATGTTAGATGTTTTTTTTTTTCGAGATTCGAACCTGAGACCTCGAGCGTAGGAGTCGACGCACCTACCCACTACGTCACGGCGGCGCCCACAGGATTATAAAAATAAAAATGTCACCGAAAAGCAGTGGAATGAAGTTATTGCTTTTTGAAATGTTGAGATCCAACTGAAGGGAATCTGCGACAGCCAGAGAATTATTCATATGAACGCGACTTTCAACTAAAGTCTACGACTGAACTTGAAAATTACATTTCCGAAACTAATCGCTCAGCGATGAGGCTCAATAGCCTCCCATAGCTCAGGCTCGTCGCTCAATCGTTCAATAGCTTGTCGCTTATTGCGTGGCCGTAGCCTAAGAGGTAAGTTAGAAACTTTAAATGTTTGGTCGAGGAAAACCATAGATCTGAGCTTATAAATTCGAAAAATTCGATCCTTAGATTCAATCACTACGCAATCTCAATCTTTTCTCCTTCTTCTACAGACCTTACCCTCGACCAACATACCTCTCTTTGATCCTCCTTCTAGTTGTCTCCAATTTCCAAGCTGATTAAAGTCTCTTTCAGCTGGTGTACGTCACTTTACACAAAGACATACCCTATTGCGTTGTCCCACAGGCTTAGAGTCAAAGATTTTTGGGGGCGGAGCTAAGATGCCCATACGCTCTACATGGTCTAGTCATTTTAGGCGTTGGACTCGTAGATACCTCATTTCGCTGTACAGCCCATACAGTTCGCGATTTGCACCTTCTACAGACATAAAATGAAATCCTGGTGATAAATCTGTCACTGTCTGTCATTCAAGATCCAATTCTTTTCCACCCTCCAAGCACTGCTATCGACTTTGAGTCCTCCTTACTTTAAGTCCTTTAAATCCAAGTTCATACATTCAGTTCAGTCAGATAATTTTTCCCCACACATGGTTACATATTCATAAAAACTGATTGAAGTTTCACCACTCCCCGTAATTCCACGAAGGGGTTATTGAAATGTCATAAATGTTGAAGTCTAAACTAATAGCGTTACGTATTCAATTGAATTCAAAGATTACAAGATTAATTCCTTCCCGCTGCCGCATCAGTTGCATTCACCTTCAACTGACAACCTAAAACCTCAACACAACACCGGTTGATGCGGGACGGGGAAGGAGTTGTGAATTAAATATGATATTTGGTGGAAGCACAACCATACACTCGAGCCACACCCCATCGTTTTTGATTTAATTGAATCCTTTCATGATGAAATCAAACCAATGCAAGTCGCAGTACACGTGAGCTATTCACTTCAAAGGAGCAGTTGCTTCTTATTTCATTAATAAACGATGCCGTCAGAGGTAAAGAGGATTAAGGACTCCCACTCACGTCTTGCTTCTCGTGGGTGGTGGAATGATTGTGGTGACGGTGTTGAATCACCTGAGTGAAAGGATATGAACGAGAATTGTTTTATTTTCCCTTGCTGCTAGGAGTGAGGACTGACTTCTCTATTTTACGCACAGGAAATAGAATTTTGGCACGTAAGACTGTTAGGGAGGTTCCATGGGAAGATTTTCACTTTGATTCTGTGAGGAACATTTCCCAGGCATCGTGAGTGTTGAAGCTGAAGTATGAGCACGAGTCTTCGAATACAAGAATCCGATAAAGTTGGTGTTTCATGAATAAATGCACTTTGAACGTAGAAGATTCGAGAAGAGACTTGCCAGTTGAGACCAGACCAGGAGATGGTCCCGAATGGTAAAGAGAATAGGTATATAATCCGGTTTAAGTATCATCATTCTAAGGCTCTTCAAACTAAAGCTGGATAAAGTCTTATAAAGATTTTGGAGTACCTACCTTCAGAAGCTAAACAAATAACACCTTGGAACTCAAGCTACTGCAGCAAGAACCTTGTTTCAAGGGCGTCAAGATAGCCTAACAGTGATACCCCTTTCATTAGCCAATTTTTATATGTTTTGGGCCCAATTTGGCATTAAGTCTGTGGGGCAGCGCCCACAAGTATTTTGAACAAAACCTCAACCTCAACTTGGTGTCCAAAACTGAAGACTGCTACCAACAAATTGTGCTAGATCCATTTTCATCCCAAACTGTAGCGCCATATAAAGAATAAATTCGGAAGCCATTCGGAAGTATAAACATCGGGTGCCGTGTTGTAGTAGTTAGGTGCGTCGACTCCAATTCTCGAGGGCTAAGGTTCGAATTTAAAAAAAAAACTTTACATTTTTCTTTCACTGGAGCCCTCTTTCGAGTCATTGACAAAGCTCAAAGATTATAACTGTCTAGAAATGGCTTCGCAATTCCGCCATTCGGAGTCGGCATTAAAACTGTAGGTTCCCTCTACTCGTAGGAGAACAATAGCACGCACAACACGAGTGGTTGCTGAGAAGCTAGGCCCGAGTATTATTTTCATAAAAGTAGTGGACATAGTCTGGAAAGCAAAACCCAATAGACTACATCGAGCGAACGAACACCAATCCAACAACTAAGAGAATCTTCAAATCGGACCCTCCTGATTCGAGAAAAAGAGAAATACCGAACCTCCTGTATAAACCCCAATTGATCCCGAACGCAAGACATCTTGGCCTTGATGAATGGAAGCAGTGTGCCCAGAACCTTCTGCTTCACAACTGAGCACATTGCCTCGCTTGTTTGGCATGTACAAGCAGCGCTATCTTGTTGGAACCATAGCTCGGATAAAGATGGTAGATATTGTCGAGCTCTGGCCACCATTACCGGTGTCTCCTTCCTTATTTCAAAAGAAATAAGGTCCGATGATGCCGCCATGCCATAAACTCAACCAAGCATCCTGTCACGTACACCTACGTCAAATCGTACTCCGTGAAAGACATAAAACTGCACTTTCACGGTACATTTCGCGAGTGCCTGACAATTCGAAAATAATTGTCAAGTCAAGCTCTTAAAATGTTGTCATTTGTCCATAATGTCCACACTCGTATGAAAAAATTGTGCATATGAACAAAATGACGCTACTTGGAGTGAGTTGATATTGTTTAAATAATTACATCCGATGGCAAGACGTGTGTTATGTTGTCTGGAAGGGCTATTCAGTCTGTAAAATGTTTGATGCCACTCTTAATCCATTCGTAATTCCACAGGCTAAGAAAATCTCGGGCAATTAAATTTCCCCTCATATGCATAAGCTCAAATTAGTCACCTAATCCAAGCAATTAAAGAAAGATCCCTTAAGTGTCTTTATACCACCTGTTTGCAACGTCATTACGAGCAAAACATCGTGTTACCTCAATCTTACACCACGCGCACATAAGCTGCCATTCCACCCCTCCCGTCTTTCCTTCCGATCATCGGCGTTTGCCTCAAAGAAAGTCAAGGACAAAACACCTCAAAGCAAACATCGTCACACCGATATCCACCGCCCGCCCTCCATCTTCTCCGAGGAGGATTAAAAAAACAAAACAAAAAGGACGTCCTTCCTCCGTCCTCTCAGAAATTAAGGCCCAGCACAGAGTACACAGCTTCAAGTGCTAAACACTTGCCATCATCGTTAATTTCAAGTTTGTTGTCCTTCTCCTTCAGTAATGAAGCACGAATTAAAGGGCACATTGTCATTGTCCCCATGGAAGAGGGCGAAGATGATGACGGCATGTACCTCCTAGAGTATCCTGTCAAGTACTTCTGCTCCAAAAAGGAGGACCGACAAAATGCGAAAGCCAAGAAGAAAGCATTACACAAACCAAATATTTGCACGAGTTTATTGGAAATTAAGTTTGGCAAATAAAAAATTTCATTAATTTGTTGTGAGATACATTTTTTTTGTTCTGTTCTCTCTTGTGGACGAAATTCATTGGCTTTCGTGTCACCCCATCCCATAGTCTGGCCGGTCCAGATGAAGACTTTGTGAGGACAAACACCTCTCGACGACACAATTTCGTATTTTCATTTTCCCTTAAGATGGGCTCTGTGGACGGTGCTCTCCGTGTGTTTACTTAGGATGAAATGTCCATCTAAATGGAGAATTAATGGATTCAGATACGCATACACTTTGTGGACGGGGAAGGTATTTGGGCCACAACATTTCACAAATAGCCGATATTAACACACCATCTGTCATTGACAGATACGATTTCCGACACCTTGCAGTAAATTCAACCCCTGAGGCTAAATTGCCACCCTCATGCAATCATAAATCGCAACAGATTTACGAACATCAATTATTCGTTTCAGCGAATGAAAAAGTATCGCTGGCACATTTGTTATGCAGACTACGACGACGGCCGTCGATGCGGGAATGAGTAACAGCCACAGTCACTGATGTGTATCCCCTCAAGGCTGCAGTGAGATGAGAAGTGGGTTATAACGACTTTGACGAACATACCCACAACCGAAGATCTGCGTTCGGGGGGAGCATATCTACCTGGGGTCTTCGGAAATGAATGAGAATACGCTGAGACATCAGTGAGTGAGATAAGATTTAGCAATGACATAGTCAAGTGTGTTGACTGGAGGGGCGTGAGTGGGTTTTGCTGATGCGGGATGATGGAATCATCTTTGTGACTTTGCTTTTTTGTGGTAGAAATCTCGGCAGGCAATTAATGGTTATTTCTCGTTCTTGTACTTAGTTCATTTTGAGACGATGAGAATCAGGGACCAACTTTGAATCCTTGAGGCTGTTCGTGATATGAGCTTCGGTAGGTGAGCTTCTGAGAGAAAATACGCGAAGATCTCAGAGTAGAAACCAGATGTGCCTTAAGGAAACTAAAAAAAGAGATTGTGAAGCTTAAGATGGAAGAAATTGTTAAATGGGTCGACTGACAAAATGCGTCTTCAAAATATGCTGTGAATTTTTTGCTTGAAAGAGCAATTATTTCATCGCTTATTCGGATTCTTCAATGTAAGCAGGTTCAAAGTTAAGCGATCGGATGGCGCAGGTTTTTAAGTGCCTGCTCCAATTTAGAGCGGCCCAGGTTCGAATCCCAGTGAAATCGAAGCTGGTCCAGTCGCCATTTGCCGGATCAAATTAACGGCACTGGAGTAGGTTGCTACCTGGTAGTACAATGGACCAGTTTTGAGTCTGAATGCTCCAGTATAGTGTTTCAAAAATATCAGAAAAAAAATGTTCAAAGTTTTGTTTGTGATGACTACGAGATTATTGCAGCTTGTATGAGATCATTGAAACCAAACGATTTTATTATGAGGCGCAGGTGGTCGTCCTTACGACCTTCAACATGTCTGCAGTGGTCGCTTGAAGAACTTCTTACTTAGCATCTTCTTCTTAGGGCGCTATAGTCCAAGGTGGATCTGGGCTTCACTCAACCTCGCCAGTTGTATCCAGCTTCGGAGACCAAGCCGGCCGAGGTCCCCCTCGACTTGTGTGCGCCACCTTGTACGTGCACGTCCTCTGTTGCGTTGTCCCACAGGCTCGGAGTCGAAGAGTTTGATTTATTATGAATAAGATAAATGTGATACGTTCCCCGGATGTATATTTCAAGCTCAAAGTGAAATACCTTAGGGCTGAATGTCCAGACCTGTGCTTTTTATTGCGAATTTATTTTTCAAAAGGAAAACATTTCTTCTGCAACTTGCGAATTTTTAAAGTTTTTTGATTGCTTCGATTTTCCAATCCTCTTCTTTTTTCTTCCTGCGGCGCTACAGTCTGGGATAAACCTAGGCGCCAAACAAGAAACCTCTCCAGCTAATATGACCTTTTGCTAGCTGCCTCCAATTACGGACTCGAAGTTGGTTGAGGTCCTTCTCAATTTCTGCGCCACCTTCAATCTGGACGTCCTTTGCTGCGTTGTTCCACTGGTTTAGTGTTGAAGATTCTCCGGGCCAGTCATTTTACGCGCTGGATTCGATTTTCTAACCTAAATTGCAGAATTGTTCGGTTTTATCATGTATCACCCGAGAATGGACCTGATCAGACTGTCAATTTTAAAGCAAAGTTATGGTGTTAGAAATTTTAACGAGATTCGCACAGATGTATGCGATTCACAAAATAGTATTTCAACAATATTCGAAGTTTAATAATAATAATAATGGCGGCGCTACAGTCCGAGGTGGACCTGGTCCTAGCTTCCCAGCAACCACTCGTGTTGTGCGTGCTATTGTTCTCCCACGGGCGGAAGGGACCTACAATTTAAATTTTAAGAAGTGCTAAAGTTGTTTGATTATCGATTACAAATGTTAACGGAATCTCGTGAGAGGATATGCCTTAAGCGCAATAGGGAACTATGCTTCCGGTAATAAGAAAGTTTTATTGAAGCAGTTAGAATCGGAAGGACATGGTAAATTTCCGGCAGTAAGTGAAGAAAATCGAATGTTTTTCGAATAAACGTTGAACGGGGAAGCCTTAAAATAAATTCGGCAATTATAGGATAACTAGAGCCTTTGGCTATTTTTTTACCACGCAATCGTTTTGATGATTTTTCATGAAGTTTCCATGATATCTGCACAGAGTATCGTTTCCAACTACAAAGATGTGTAGCCCATAGATGAAAACGCTGTAGAATCTTCAAAACTTAAACGGTTCTATAACATTAACAGTTCGGAAGGTTAGGTTAGGTCAGGTTAGAGTGGCTGACTGCAAGTAAGCAGACAAACTTAGGCCAATATAGGTCGATTGTGGTACCAACCTGATCTGGTGTCTCCTACAACTTGAACCGATTGGTGCTTGCCGTGAAGCATTTGAATTGACTAATTCTGACGTCGTTCAGCTCACAATGGTTTTCAAAGAAGTATGCTCCGACGTAATTTTTCCTACGGTCGGAGATCGTTGAGATGAATTAACAAGAAGTCGCAATGGCTACATCGTCTGTACAGGCGATGTTTTTACAGCCTTCATCCTTTAATGTTATTAGCACTTCATTCACCGTGAGGTTCCATACCAGAGAGACTCGAGTGAGTGATATGATGTCCCCAAAGTTGAAAATATACTAAGAAGTATTCTTGCCAAGCAGAGAAGAATGGAACAAAAATCCGTCGTGGATGAATGATGGAGCTCAAAAATATACTACAGATGTGTCGAAATCTGGAAACAAAGTAGGGGCTGGAGTGATAGGACCAAGGTGCAACCTACACATTCCTAAAATATACATATACATATTCTCAGATATCCAAGCAGTTCTTAAGGCGCTAAAGAGGTACACATTTAACTCTAAGGCTGTCTGGGAATGTCACAAAATACTAAATAAACTGGCAGAAAGCAACAGACTAAAGATGATTTGAGTACCAGGCCATGAAAAACACGAAGGCAATGAAAAGGCTGACATGCAAGCTAAGAAAGGTGCTTAGGTATCCTAGACCAGAAGAAGGGGGTACAATAGATCTTTATGGTCGCAATACTAGTGTTACAACTATGACACACCCCGAGTTCTTGAATTGAATTCAATTTGATACCAGATGTGAGGGCACTCATCCTGTTGTGCTTCCTTTCACAAATCTACGGCACATACAAAAGGTGGTTCCGTCAAGTTCAAAGTTGATAACTATTTTTATTTATTTATTTATTTGTTTATCGATGGATTTACAATCTAGTGAGCAATTGGTAACTGGTCAGTCCCAATAAGGATATTTCCTTACAAATTACTGATTATTAAGTAATTTTTGATTCAAAAATCTAACGAGTTTTCAAGTTCACTCTAAACTCATACTTTTTTCTTACCAAAAATGTCACAGTCAGCATTTTGGTTTTTATGTCAAACATAAAAACTTTACAATATCGCGCATAACAAACTGACGCCAAAACCCACCTAATTCATTTCGTAATTCCACAGCACCAAACGCAGTCGTCTCCCAAAAAAATCTAATAAAAATTCCACGAATTGTGTGTATCACCTCCCCAGAATTCACCCAGAAATTCATTCGGAATCAAACCAAATGTTGGCGCCAGTAACCAAATGTTAAAAACTTCCTGACACTTGAAATCCCCCTCGAAGAAGCGACGTTCCCAAATACTACTCGAAACCATTTGCATGTGTGTTTGTGTGCAAAAGTACTTAATCTGCGTACGACCAAACGAGGACGACTTTCTCTAAACCCCTAACAAATGCTGGTTGCCTCCTAAGCCAACAACAACGCTCGCCTTTTAACGCAAGACCACCAACCAACAGTCGACATGGAATATCAAATCGTGTATACACCCGTGTTCGGGACCAATCTTCTTCCTCAAAGAGATGTACAAAAATGAATATCCTTTTATCTATTCAAGAATATCCTTGCGTTCGCTTTGGGACGCAGTGCATGCATTCGCTCTCACCCGTTTCCGGATATGTTCGGTTGGTTGCATTAAATAAGTTGGTGCATTAAACTTCTGCACACACATACTCACAAATACACACACTTGGGCATGTAAATTCATATGAAAGGCGCACACACATGTGTGAGGATGGAAATTTATTTAATATTCCGCAAAATTGCATCGCAAGTTAAACATAATTTGTCACAGATGTTTATTCCTCAATGCGCAAACATGCAGGATTCTCAAAAAAGGATTTGCTCCTCGCTCGCTGCCCCCGCTGCCACTTTGCGGCACCAACCGAATCTTCAGCATCGCTTTTATCCTCAAGGATCGCTTCGGTTCTGTGTTCTGTCGTTGTACATGTTTTTATTTAGCTGCTGCCGTCGCTGGTCTGGACGTGTATTTAAATGTTTACATGTGTGCCTCGGCCGTAGGAGCAGCTTAGTTGTGAATAAATTTTCTCTGCCTCCCCTCGGGGTGACGATGGTGGGAATGGTGGGAATGGTGGGAGGGACGAATGTGGCTGGTAATCAGCACACTTGGATTAGAGAGCAGCTGGAAGCCAGCATTCGAGGCGACGGAATTCTTGGAAATGTGTGCGAAGAAAATCGAGAAAATCACAAAATCCCCTGGCTAACTGCAAACGAAGTAAACAAATAAATATAGCCACGCCGTTCGCCCCCCGGACGTCACTTCAATCGCCACAATAGTGCTGTGTGTCGTGGGTGTTTTGAATGGTTACTGGGGGGGTGTGTGTATTGGAATTTCAAATCATTTCTCTGCTGAAGGGGGTTGGGTGGCTGGTGGGGTTAAATGATTGCACACTATGGTGGCTGGTTGAGGAACAACCCGAGCCCTGATTTAGACTGATGGCTCCACTAAATGTGCGGCTATTTCTCATTTTCCATTCACCCACCGGGCCCGGCCAACATGTGAGCGGTCATGGGTGTGCTCATGGAAGTGAGTCAGGGATGACCAAGTTTATGGGATATGAAATTGCCTTTTAGCTGAAGGAATAAATCGAGAACACGATGAATGTAATCATGAATT
Organism: Myathropa florea; assembly: GCA_930367185.1. Lineage (NCBI taxonomy): Eukaryota > Metazoa > Arthropoda > Insecta > Diptera > Syrphidae > Myathropa > Myathropa florea. Next base: position 123,438,138 of record OV884002.1, on the reverse strand, counting down.
TCACGACCCGGGCCAGCGCGTGTGTCCGTTCGCCGTCATTGTCGTCGGTGGTGTGCCGTTCAGGGTTGAATTTTTCGAAACCGTTTTTTTGTGTCGAGCCAACCACATACTTTTCAATATGCGAGTATGCATCCCCTGTGAGTACATGGAAACACAAAAAAAAACGATTGGTGGCTAGTGGTAGCTCCGCACATGTTTGTATTCAAATTGGCTTCCGGGACTGCATCTGTGATTTGCTCTACTCCGGGAAAGGTATAATATTTTGTTGTGTTGGCATCTTACAAGGGGATTGCGAGAGGGACAAAGTCACATTTGAAGGGATTCACATGGGGACTATGGCTGGACAGACAAGGATGTGCAAGGGTATGCGAACATGCATGTGCTTGTGATGGCATGACTTGCTGAATTTGTGTGAAAGCCTTGACTTGTGGCAGAGGGGATCATTACGAAAATCGGTTGTGGTAAACGAGTTAGACTCTGAAAGGACACTAATGGTGACTAATGGGCTGTCATCATGGTTCAAAGGGGGACCCTGATGAGCACAATTTCTTAAGTAAATACTAGCATTCTCCTTTCTTCAGAAAGCAAACTCGTTAAATGGCCGTTCAAGGATATTCCCTCATCTTGGTTGCAGGCTCGTGGGGCAGTGTGAAAGGGCTTCATTAAAAAATCATCGCAACTCTCGAAGGTTTTGATTTTTAAGTTCAGAACGTCTTGACCTGCTTGACGTCTATAAATGTCAATTAAATTTCAAGGGAATAGACGGAAAAAATAAGTCAAGAAGTCATTAAAACAGTTAGCTCCAGGCAAATGCTTGAAAATAATGGAATTTTTTTATTTTAATTGAAAATTTGTTTAAGTCTTTTGACGGAAAGGAAGTAATTAAGGGTCTTCCAATAGGGACACAGTTGATGACGGCCATATTGTTGAAGCTACATCTGCCAAATTGGCTGTAATTTATTCAGTATGTCTTGCCAAATTATCATGGACGTGCAAATCGTTCAACAACACGTGCGAGTGTTATATTGTTTTATCAAAATAGGCCTTCTTTTCGGCAACGTTCCGCGCGCTTGCCCATTTGATGGTCGCTATAACCGTCCTACTGAGAGGACTATTCGCAGTGGGGTGGATAAATTTGTGCTCAAGAGAGTGTGTTGGAGAATCCGAGGCAGTCGATTTCGCATAGCTCACAAGAACTCGGCCTTTCGCAGACCACAGACCAGGCGAATTTTGAGTCGTGACTTCGACTTGCATCCGTACAAAATTCAACTAACCCAGGAGGTGAAGACATGGACAACGCCGAGTGTTAGCTGAATGGGCTCTGGAGCAGTTGGAAACTGACCCTAATTTCATCTTCATCGAAAAAATATCTTCTCCGATGAGGCCCATTTCTGGATGAATGGTTACGTCAACAAACAAAATTGTCGAATTCGGGACGATACAAATACAGATGAGGTCCAAAAGCCGTCCAAGTCTTCTTCTTAGGGCGATACAGTCCGAGGTGGACCTGGGCCTCATCCAACATGCCCCTCCAGCCAGCACGATCTTTCGCCAGCTGTCTCCAGTTTTGCACACCAAGCCGGCTGAAGTCTCCCTCGACTTGAGTAGGCCACCTTGTACGTAGACGTCCTCTGTTGCGTTGTCCCACAGGCTCAGAGTCGAAGACTCTTCGACCCGGAGCTAAGTTGTGCATACGCTCTACATGGCCTAGCCATCTTAGGCATTGGATCCGTAGACGCCTGGCTAGACTCATGTCGCTGTACAACCCATACAAATCGCTCCAAATGCCATCAACGCAAACAGGACCAAAGATCGCGAGCAGAACTTTTCTCTCGAAAAGACTAAGACACTGTTCATCCGCGTGGGATATTGTCCATGCCTCTGCGCCATAAAGCATGATTGGGATGATAAAGTCTTATACAGAGTCAACTTGGTCTTTCGAGAGAGGACTCTACTACTCAATTGCCCAAAAAAACACCGGCTGGCAAGAGTTATTCTGCGTTTGATCTCGGTACTGATGTTGTTTGTACTGTTTACCACGAAGCCGAGTTAGACGAAGTCCTTCACTACCTCAAAATTATACCTGCCAATGGTGACGTTGTGGCCAAGTCGTCGATGTTGTGCATCCTTTCTCGATGACAGCATATACTTGGTTTTGCCCTCGTTCATCGCCAGACCCTTTTTAGCCGCTTCCGTTTCAATGCCAGCAAACGCATCATTGACGGCTCGCTGTGTTCGCCCAATCACGTCAATGTCATCCGCGTAAGCTAGCAGTTGAACAGACTTTTGGAAGATCGTGCCTCTTGTGTTGGCCAGTGAGTTTTGCACGATCTTCTCAAGAACGATGTTAAAGAAATCACATGACGGCGCGTCGCCTTGGCTAAAACCTTTTTTGACATTAAAGGTCTCGGTGAGTTCGTTACCGACCTTGATGGAGCAGCGAGAGTTCTCCATCGTCATCCTGCTTAGTCTGACGAGCTTGGAAGGAATGTCAAAACTAGACATGGCGTATATGAGCCGTCCAATGCATCCCGAAAAAATAATTGTGGGCTGGCGGTGTCATCGGTCCATACTTCTTTGAGAACGACATTGGCTAGGCCATCACCGTCAATGGCAAGCGCTATAGGTCGGAGATTTCCAACTTTTTTTGGCCTAAATTTGATGATATGGACACCAATGACACGTGGTTTTAACAGGTCTGTGCTACGTGCCGCACAGTTCACGCCACATTGGAAATTCTGCACGAGCGGTTCGAGAGAGCATGCTCATCTCACGTGGAGGTGATGTGAACTGGCCACCAAGATCGTTTATGGTTTTCTTTAGTTACAAGTCTTTACGAATAAACCACAAGCCACAGCGGCCATCAAATCCGACATACCTCATGCCATCGGTCAAATTCAGCCTGATTCTGCGCCAGAGTTATGGACAATTTTACATTTCGGAACAGGATCGTAGTCAACCAGAGAAGTCGCGACGGACATTTAAATAATATTACATTTGGATATAATGGCATCGAGTAGGCTTGCATTCGAATTAAAAATGCCGACGATACCTCACACAAACTTTGATTTATTCAAATTTAAAGATAGGAAGCACTTAATGAATGAAATGGTCTTTATACTAGTCGTCTTCTCCCGACGCTAAAGTCTGGGAGGAGGCAGGAATTAAAGAAACTCGCTCCATGTGGGTTTTCTTTTTCTTTTGTGTGACTTTGTCCCATTGTGTCATCTCAGCCTAGGTTTGTGATACGCAGATATGGATAATAGTGTTTGAAAATCTCCTTGTCTGATTCGAAAGTGTTTTGGCTGCGATCTTGTGATACATGGGATTATGGGCAACTACTTACCGAGGGGAGGTCTAAGAATTGGGAAATTGCTAATTTGTTTCTTTCAACGCGACACAACAAATGGTCTCGGCTTCTATTTGTTGAAGCTTCTGTGCCTTCGACATATCCTTTTCTATGAATCCAATCCTTTCGGTCAGTACGTTACCCATCCAGATTAAAGGCAATTCCGCATGAGATTAGAGGGTTACATTTTTAACTTCTGGAATGCTTCAACCGAATGCCCTTTACATTCCCTCCCCTGTTCGGATCCAACAAGTATTCAAAATAAGCGCATTCTGTTCCCACCGCAGCTACCTTATGCAGCCTTCATCCCCTGCAAATCTCACCCCTAAGCAATTTATAAAATAAACTTGATGCTCAACCCCGCCTGAGGGAAAAAATTTCATACGGTTTGTCGGCGGGTTTTAAGTTCAGAACCCTTTGCAATAATTTGAACTCGACTATGCCAAAAACCATCCTTTTTCTCCTGTAAACGGAATACATTTAGCCCCTGTGCGTAGAATGTAGATCCAAAACTGGTATCATGTTAAACCAGTTTTTGTGTTGTTATTGCATTCTAATTAATTCGAACATCATCCATGTCCATGTGTTACAGGCGAGGACAATGTAATGCCCCAACGCCATCAGCATCAAAAACCAACACAAAACTCTAGTCAAGTTGTTTTCATCGTGGAGTTTTTTCAAAGTTTGCGGTTTTATTTTTGTAAATTTTGCATGAAATCAAACCCGTTCATGCAAATGTCCTCATGTCCTGTGATGTCCTCTTGCTTTCCCATTGGAAAATCACCACATGGTCATGTTCCAGCCAGCTACTGTTTGAAAAGTAAAACTTTTCACGAAACTACACGAAAAACAAAAAGTTGTTTGTAGACTTTCGGCTGAAATTTTCAAATCGTTTCCGAATTTAAATGAGTTTTCTCCCGTTTGGTTACAGTTTTTTTTCTTTTCTGTTCTTTTTTCCCAGCTTTTGTGTTGAGTGTTGGTTTTGCCTTTGTGAGGAGGGAAGGACACAGGTACAACAATAAATAAATTATAATGGTAATTTGGTAATTTCTTCGTCCAAAAATTTCAAAGACTCTTCTGGGATCCTGGGAAACCCACATGGCAACCGCATGTAATTGTCAAAAGGGAAAATTTCCAAAACATGAGTGATTCCTCGAAGGCAGAGTTAGAAACAAGGACCTCACCCCACCGCCAATGAGTAAGGGACACAGAGAGAAGGAAGGATGTGATCAAAGAACATTTCTTTTTTTTTTTAAAGTGGCCTCTCCCGCAATCAATTTGTAGGCAATTTTTGGGGAATCTCAAAGCAAATGACGAGTGTGTGGCTGAGATGGGAAGTGGAGGGGGGAAATGAATTCTTGATTACAAATTGTGTTTTCTTCTTCGCCGCAAAAGCTATTTCCGCTGCGATCCAATTTCGTTGAAGGATTTTAATTAAATTGAGTGAAATCATATTTTTTATATTTTACCGATCCGCGCTTGTAAGTGGCGGGAAACCTGTGGATACGGAGATACCATGTCACATGCTTGTTCCTTTCATGCCAATTAATTTGCCCATTTGCCAGTGTTCACAAAGACGGTTTGAAGGGCTTGCAACTCCATTACGAGCTAAAATTAATTAACCCAATGAATTCCGCATGGTTGCTGTGCGCCGAATTGAATTTTATCACTTTAATTAGCTTAGAGTTGGGAGGGGGGTGAGTAGTGAATGGATTGATTGTTCTTGTGGTGAAACTCTTTAAGTTTAGGCATTATTTTGCGTTGTCATGGGAAGGAGTTGTCACATGTCACCTTAGCTGCGAGCGAGGTTTGAATTGCGGTTGACATGCCGGGGTTTTCACCGATAGATTGGCCTATTCGGTTGACGGGAAGACATGTGATTGCTTGTACATTCAAAGACCGCAAACCACGACCAAAGTGGTTGGTTGACTTTGATGTTATTCTTTAACAAGAAATTTTATCGTCATGACAACGCAAGGAACATATGTAGATCACAAATAAATTCGTTTCAGGACACATCAAGGAAGTACGGAAAGGTATACAATATCGCATGACAGCTCGACTATAGTTTTCCCAAGAAACACCGAAATGAATGTGAGTAACATTCAAGAATAACAAAAACCACTGGGGTTTCTACATGAACAAATTTGATTTCGTTCAAAATTCACAAACTTTTAAAAACTACGAGTACATGCTGCAAACAACTTGACTAGAGTTTTGTGTTGGTTTTGCTGCTGATGGCGTTGGGGCATTACATTGTCCTCGCCTGTAACACATGGACATGGATGATGTTCAAATTAATTAGAACGCAATAACAACACAAAAACTGGTTTAACACGATACCAGTTTTGGATCTACACACCACAGGACTAAATGTATTCCGTTTGCAATGGAAAAACTATGGTTTTTTCCAAGAAAAAAAATGCCATCAACAGCCTTTGTCCTTTGCATGGATCGACCACCCAATTTTTTTAAATAAATGAGAGGAGTAGATTTGAAAGGACTCAAGTTGCATGACAAATTCCCGTAAAAGCAAACAATGGAGTCGAATTTCTTGGAGGAACGATGGACATCCCTTGACCATGATTCATGTTACACATGCGAATGCACTTCTCGGGAAATATGAAAATAAACCACATGTAACGACTGGATGGCACAGTTGGTTAGGTGTCTGCCTCAAGTTAGAGAGGTCCCAGGTTCCAGTGAATCCCAGTGAAATCTAAACTGATCCAGTCACCATTTGCCGTTGGGATCAAATTAACGGCACTGGAGTAGGTTGCTACCTGGCAGTACTATGGACCAATTTTGAGTCTGAGTTCTCCAGTAGTGTTTCAAAAATCCTACCAAAAGAAAAAAACCTTTTCTTCTTCTCTCCTTCTTCTTGTGACGCTACAGTCTGGGGTGGACCTTCGCCTGAACCAACTAGCCTCACCAGCCAGCATGATCTTTTACTACCTGTCACCAATTACGCACACAAAGTTGGCTAAGGTCCCTGACCACTTGAGTGAGCCACCTTAGACATGGACGTCCTCTGTTGGGTTACCCCACTTGTTAGTCGATCACTGCAGGTTTCGAATTCAAGAATCCCATTTCAAATTGTAGTTAAAAAATAATAAACTCCATACAAGGATATAATATAATAATAATAATAATGGCGGCGCTACAGTCCGAGGTGGACCTGGGCCTAGCTTCTCAGCAACCACTCGTGCTGTGCGTGCTATTGTTCTCTCACGAGTGGAGAGGACCTACAGTTTAATGCCGACTCCGAACGGCGAGATTGAGAAGCTTTTTCTAGACAGTTATACTCTTTGAGCATTGTCAGTGACTCGAAAGAGGTGGAGCCGTGAAAAAATGTTTTGATGATTTTTTCGAGATTCGAACCGACGACCTCGAGCGTAGGAGTCGACGCACCTACCCACTACGCCACGGCGTCCACCCATACACGGATATCTCTAATCAAAAAAAAAAAAAAAAAAAAAATGTTCCCAATAAGGCATACAATTTACCTACACCGTTGATTGCACGACAAATGATGCGGCGTGTCGGTTGCAAGCAGTGTGCCACAAGGTGAAGCGTAACCGCCGGAGTTATGTCAAGGCCGATAAAGGGTTCGTTGCGGATAAATACTCTATCTAAAGCGACCCGTACGGTGTCTGTGAGTTATATTTCAAGATTGCGCAATATATTGTGCAAATTTAAAAGCTTTTGATATTTATTGCGCAATATGGAAAAATATGTCGTGTATGGGCGATATTGCGCAATAATCATTCATTTGTGCGTCAAACGTTTCTTAAGTAAACATATAGGAAAGGGAACAAGAAAAGGATCGTTATGCGTGCTATTGTTCTCTCATGAGTAGAGTGGACCTAAAGTTTTAATGCCGACTCCGAACGGCGAGCTTTTCTAGACAGTTATACTCTTTGAGCATTGTCAGTGACTCGAAAGAGGTGGAGCTGTGAAAAAATGTAAGGTGTTTTTTTTTCGAGATTCAAACCTTCGACATCGAGCGTAGGAGTCAACGCACCTACCCACTATGCCACGGAGCCCATGGTTGTGCAATTTATTGAACAGTAATATTGGTCGTGTATGAGCCGGTTAATATTCCCAAGGAGAGTCACATACTGTACAGGACCTAACCGATACCTAGGAAGTACGCCACCAAAGGAATGTTGAGGTTTAAGATCAGCTCATTTGCACTTAATCCTGCAGAACAAAGCTTAGGTCATGTTTTAGTGGTAAGTTGTTAAGTTGTACAACTTAGGCAATGATAGGCTCTTCGTGAAATGTTTATTTACATCGTTCTTGAGAAGATCGTGCAAAACTTACTGGGCAACACAAGAAGCATGATCTTCCAAAAGTCCGTACAACTGCTGGCATACGCGTGATTGGGCGAACACAGCAAGCCGTCAGTGAGACGTTTGTTTGCATTGAAGGTGGAAGCATCTAAAATAAGTCTGGCGGTAAACGAGGGCAAAACCAAGTGTCTGCTGCCATCGAGAAAGGACGCACAATATTGACGACTTGGCTGGAACGTCACACTTGGCAGCTATAACTTTGGGGTAGTAAAGGACTTCGTCTACCTTGGCTCCGCAGTAAACAGTACAAAGCCAGGCTTATACGGATCTAAGGCCTAAGATAGCTACGCCATGTAGAGCGTATGGACAACTTAGCTCCAGACCGAAGAGTCTTCGACTCTGAGCCTGTGGTATAATGCAATGCAACAGAGGACGTGAATTCTTATGGAAATCTTTTTTTCTTTGAATTTAAGCTGAGAAAGAGTGTCTGTGTACTCCGGTATATGGTTGATAAATCTCAAGATCGTCGACTGACAAGTTGGAAGATCAGTCTAATAGCGGTATAGGCAATCACAGTACATCGGAAGTAAAACCAAAAGGAATCAAGCAAACACGACGCATTTGCTTTCGAGAATTTGTTCTTCTGGTTCATGACGCGTTCTTAAGAGGCGCTGATACAATAAGCAGTAACACAGAATGCTACAAAGAAGCCCTTAAGAGGTGCAGACTAGATCAGATTTTTTAGATCGGATTCTCAATCTAATTTTCTTAAGAGTTTTAAATTATTTATTTAAATTTGTTTTAAATTAGCATTAGCATTTCAAATTTATTATCATCTCAAAACTTACATAAAGAAAAGAACAATTTAAGCGTATATTTCCGTCTGCTTTTTTCACGTGCTCGGTTAGACCACATCGAGGCTGCCTAGGGCTTGACGAATCATATCAATTTTCCGTTTAAAAATGAACTATTGAAGGAATTATGAGCTATTTTCGTCTCTGACCAAAGCAGATTGTTTTGTAGCCATAGAACACTTTACGTGAGTTACAGGGGGCCGATGAAGGTTATGTCATTTCTATTCCGACATCCACTACATCTACAGTTCATCCACCATTGAAGCCACCACAAAAAACCCTCAAAACGTTCTCCACAGCCTCTGCCACAAACAGAATGAAGATTTTAATCATTTCCAAATTCGATTTTGCGACATGAAGAAATCCTACAAGATTTCTATCACTCAGACAACTCAAAGGTTTCCAATAACCCTTATCCCGAAGGGATCACACTTAGCGGTAAACATTCCTTCACTTTGATTGAAGCTTATTATACACCCATATCTGTATTTAAATTTAACACAATCCATCCACCAGCTGTCATTGGGACTTGAACGCAGAGAAGGGATAACGCCTTCCTCTGGCAAGTCAAAAGTCTTCCCACAAAAACACCAACTGGCTTAAGCGGACTAAATTCATTGATATATCTCTCTATCTTATTGAATTACGTCTCGAGTGTTCACAAATGCGTGATACAATCCGAATCGAAAGGGATTTTCCCCGGAGGCAACATCGGGCGAAACAAAAGGGGGGCAAAAACGAACGAATTCAAAAACGACAACGACAAGTTCTTTTCGAGAGTAAATGGAAATGCTCACTCCTTTTTTTTCTCACATTGTCCCCGCACGTAAGTTGAATGAGATACACTTTCCCATGCCTATGCGAGGGGGTAGACACACATTCATCTCCAGTTCTGCCTTGAATTGAGTTGAATTAGCGGTACAACAGAGTGACTGGGGGAGGGTGTGTCGAATGAAGTTTTTCCTAAACATTCTGCTACTTTCCATTAAAAATAATTTACTTTCTTTTCACGAAGAAGTTGTGAAATAGAATTTGGTTCGCCCTTTTTTTTTGAAAGAGTCCCCAACGGCTGTGCTTGTGTGTCTCCACCTCGTCAGTTAAGTTTTTTCCCTGCCTTCGCTCCTGACAAAAGGATGAATGGAAAGTTAAAAGGATTGCTTGAGAAAGAAACAGAATTCCGCATGATTGATTGCCTAACTAAATTGCTGCGATACCTTAACATACACTCTCCCAGTGATTGGGTAAGCGGGGTTGAAGTTTTTAAGTATGCAGCAGATGTTACGCTGACTCGGTGGAGTTAGCAGACGAGATTCAGGGGCACCATGGCCCGTTCATGAATACATTTCCTTCCACTGAATGGATCATCGTCCCTGTGCTCGTAGCTTCATGAATACGGAAGAAGGTGTCGTATTCGGAGTTTCGAGACGTGGAAGAGTGAAGTGCGATCAAACCGCGTATCCCTCATGTACGTACTTTTTGGGAGGACCACCAGTTTGTGCTGTGATGTGGCTTCGAGCGAGGTGGAAGGTTCATTACACTTTATAATATTGTTTCGATTTGATTCCCTCAGTGGTACTTAAGATGTTCAACATGGCATCCTTTTGCTTTCGCCTCCTTGCGCCTCAACTCCTTTCGCTGGTTTATTACCCACCGCAGAATTATTGAATTTGCGCCAGCGAAGGGTTGGGCTGATGTGTGCATTTGTGATTTATTTGAAGAGTGTGGGCTAATAAAGTGGATTGGGGTAGTTACTGGTGAAGCTGCTCACACATTGTGTGGAATGTGAATGAATATTAAGTTAATTTTTTAGCAATAAAACATGATGACGAGTACTTTTGAGGGAGTTTTATAGTAATTTTCAGGAAATGGAGGAATACTAGGAAACTTTGTCACCTGAAGTTACTTAACCGAAAATGAGACGATTCATTTTGAATTTGTGGATTTATTTAGTATACACTGGGTAAGTAAGCAGCTATTCACGACATTTTTTGAGGGTAGACAGAGAACTCACTTGGCCAGATAGTCACTAAAAAATGTCATGACTTCGAGGTAGTCAAGGACTTTGTCCACCACGGATGCACAGGGACGATAAGACCCCAGATCGTCACAGAGGATAGAGATCGGAAGAGGAAGATCGATCGAACTGAACTTTAAGAGTAGGAAATGCTGGCTTTATACTATTTCAATAGGCACTTCTGAACTTTGATAGTTGATAGCGGCCACATTGTTGAAGCCACATCTGGCAAATTGACTGACATTTATTCAGTCTATTTCGCCAAATCACCATGGATGGACAAAGCGTTCAACAACACGTACAAATTAAAAAATTGTTTCATCAAAATGGGTGTTTTGTTCGGGCAACATTCCGCTCGCTTCGTCTATTTTACGTTCGTCATAATCGCCCTACCGAGAGGACTATCTGCAGAGTTGGGGGGTAAATTTGAGTCCACTGGTTCAGTAAACAATAAACCAACACACGGACGTCGACGAAACGCAAGATCTGCCGAAAACCCGAAAACATCACCTCTGTTCGTGAGAGTGTGCAGAAGAATCAGAGGCAGTTGATTTCGCATCGCTCAGAAGAACTCAACACTTTCCAGACCACAGACTTGGCGAATTTTGCGTCGTGACTTCGACTTGCATCCATAAAAAATTTTACTGACCCAGAAGCTGAAGGTAAATGACCATAGACAACGACGAGTGTTCGCTGAATGAGCTCTGGAGCTGTTGGAAACTGGCCCTAATTTTCTTCGAAAAATCATCTTCAGCGATTAAGCCCATTTCTGGGTGAATGGGTACGTCAACAAACAAAATTGTCGAATTTGGGACGAGACCAATCTGTGGATTGACATTCAAGAGCGTCGAATGCAACCCGAAAAAAATCACTGTTTGATGTGGATTTTGAGCTGATGGCTCAATCGGTCCATATTTCTCTGAGAACGACGTTGGCCAGGCCATGACCGTCAATGGCGAGCGCTATAGGTTGGTGATTACCAATTTCATTTGACCGGAATTGGATGATATGGACACCAACGACATGTGGTTCCAACAGGACAGCGCCACGTGCCACACACTCACGCCACATTTGCACGAGTGATTCGAGGGAGCATGGTCATCTCAAGTGGCGGTTATGTGAACTGCCCACCGAGATCATGCGATTTTATCCCGTTAGACTTTTTCTTGTATGGTTTTCTGAAGTTACAGGTCTTTGCGAATAAATCAGAAACCACAGCGGCCCTCAAAGCCAACACAACTAATGCCATCGGTCAAATTCAGCCTGATTTACTCGTATGCGCCAGAGTCATAGAAAATTTGACATTTCTGATGCTCGCCACCCAGAGAAACCGCGGTAAACATTTGAACGACTTTACATTTTGTGTATAATGGCGTTAATACGCCTTTCAAACAGATAAAAAATGTCAATGATACCTCGCACACACTTTGTTTTATTTAAATTTAAAAATAGGAAGCGCTTAATGAAAGACCCTTTAGAAAACTGTTACCATTCCGATCGTGCTACGGGTAAATGGCGCAAGAGCATGGACTTTGTCAATTAATATTAATAATAATGGCGGCGCTACAGTCCGAGGTGGACCTGGGCCTAGCTTCTCAGCAACCACTCGTGTTGTGCGTGCTATTGTTCTCTCACGAGTGGAGGGGACCTACAGTTTCATGCCGACTCCGATCGGTGAAATTGAGAAGCTTTTTCTAGACAGTTATACTCTTTGAGCATTGTCAGTGACTCGAAAGAGGTGGAGCCGTGAAAAAATGTTAGGTATTTTTTTCGGGAATCGAATCTTAGACCTCGAACGTAGGAGTCGACGCATCTACCCACTACGCCATGGCGCCCACTTTGTCAATTGCTGACGGAAAAGCCCTTGATCGGTTCCATCGGAAGGTATTGCGCTATCTTAGGTGAATAGGTGGATAGTGTATGGTTGAAAAACTTCAGCCATGACTTGGGTGGGTTATGCAGTAACATTCATCTAGCCAGGTCTCTGGGTCCACCTAAGTCGGATGGATCTTGTAGAGCAAATGAACACCATAGGTCCAGCACGAAGAGTCTTCGTAAGCCAGATGATGAACAAAAACAAAAGGTGACTCGAATAGGTTGACAAGGTTCTCAATCAACCTTGAGTTTGGCTCTGGAGACAGCTTACCAAAGACCAACGTCCACTCTATGATTCAATCGACACCCGAATGAATAACGCCGTAAGGGACGACAATATATGATGGCTCGAATAGATTGACAAGGATCTCAATCGACTTCGAGTGTCTGTCTGGAGATAGCTTACTAAAGACTTACATATGTTGATCGACCACTCCAAATCGACCGATATGGGTCTGAAAGTAGGAGCGTCCACACAGATCTTCCGCAGGTGAACTATGTAGTCAGCTTGGCTGTTTATTCAGAATTCCTGAACTTCTCTCGACGTATTTTCAAGTTTCTAGGTGGAACTGCTTGTCATACAAGCATCCTTTCGCCAGATAATAGCAAGCGTCAACACAGGACCAAAAGTATTTTTGACAGTAAAACGGCTATCAAAGCTATTGATGCAGCCACCGTATCCCCGAAGTCCTAAGCTCTACAAGCGGATTCAAGGCACAATGGAGATCTCCTGCAATACCTACGGCTCCTTTCAGATCGGATTAGATTTCTTGGAACAATATCTCACTTATTACAGTAATTCGATACTCACAACTCCTTCATGAGAATTCAGGAGGTCATAGCTTGTAATGAGTTCCTGGTTAAATGCTGTTTTATGTGAAATGGTCATACCAGTCTATCATATCATACCAGACTATCACGTTACAAATTAAATCAATAATTGCATTCATATTCTCAGAACCCCCTGTTGTGCCAGGAAAACCAGCAGAAAAGAAAAATGTTTTCGGAGTAGTCCACCCATCATCTCCTGACCAGATGGAGCTTCTGAGTTCTCCGACTTTGAATTAAAAATAAATTGACTTACCCACGGGGGAACAGGAAATGAGGATGTTACCAGAGAAACCCAATAAAAATGACGATGATAGAAGAACAAACAAAAGAAAAGTGAAACGCTTCGACAGAGATGAATTGCGTTGGCAAATCGCGCGTCGACTAGGGTACCTCCCCGGGGGACCCTGCCTTCCTCTCCTTTGATTTTCATCCATTCACTTTGTAATTAACGACCTCTGTGATATGTACATTCTGAAGGTGTAGCTCACGCCCTCGTCGCGGCATCAATTTAGTCAGCAAAGAACCGCGCTTGCAATGAGCTTATGATTAATTGTGTGAAGGAAATTAAATTTTTAGTTTTCCGATTTTCTGAATCTGCACAGAAGCGGTTTAGTGCTGGAAAACTAATTTCGTTTGACTATGGAAATTCTGTGTTCTGTGGAACTTTGATTAATTCCTTCAGGGAGCTGGTACGCGTGCCACAAGGACAAACCCAATGCTGAATGGTGATGTAGAGCGTGAATAAGGAACCGGCAACAAGTGGTTTGGCTGTCATCTTAAGTGGATTTTTGTCATTAATTTTGTGAAATGTGAATCCTGCGGTTCGAAAGCTAATTAGAGATGTGTTACAGAGGGATGGCGCCCTGGGATGAAGTGGTAATTCACGTTCGGATGGGATAAGATAAGATTGAGCAGGTGGAAGTGTGATGACGAAATCCCGGATGAAGGTGGTTACCCAAACTATCAGTCTTCGTCAGTCCCCGGGTGTGGTTGGACTGGATGCATGCGGTGAGATGATTGCATTTTTCCATTAGTGGTCAGGTGAATAGGAAATCATCTAATCTTCTCTTAGGATGGCTTATCAAGGCTGTCAGTGTGACTGAGGGAAGAGCGGTTGTGAGACAACGTTTGAGGAATATTACTCGTCAGACCGCAGGTGGACATTAAGGATTATTATGTTGAAATGGATTCACTCTGTAAAATTTTAATTAAGTAGTTGTTGGGATTTGGGACTTGAAAAACGGAGGGATCCGGGGAAAGGACATTGTTGACTTGTTTTTGGCTGAGTGATGGTGTGATGGAAGTCAAGGGCGATTAAAATCTCTTCAAAGTTCTAAAAGTGCTCAGGAGTTAATACTCGTATAGCTAATCTGATCAACCACTTTATTATTTAAGTGATGGAGGTAGCTAACGCTTGGCATCCACAAATTCCTCTTTAGTATCTCTTTTGTGGCAGCATTTCTGATTCTACAGCAGATTGCATCCATGGATTCTAGATTTCTAGATTTCTTCTAGACATCTCCAGCTCCTTAACTAGTCTGACTGTACTTGAGCCATATCTGAGCATCTATTAGAACCTTTACCCCAAACAACCTTTGGAAGTGTAGCACATTCTGCTTCTAGTCTTTATGGGTTAAAATTACAGTTATACAGCAACTGCCTGCGTCCCATATTGTTGTCGTCGATGCGGCAAAAAAATGCGAAAGAAATCTTTTATTAAATTTGCCTTGATGACGATTGAACGAGAGAATTCAAACACAGACTGAAAGAGCTCTGCAGCCACATGAGTCTGGATAGCCGGCTATGCAATCAGTGCTTACAGTACATTAAAATGCGTGGGCAAAACAACTCCGATCCGAAAAATCTTAAATTCTGATGGGAAACAATGAAGGAGTGAGCTGTTTATACAGCCAAAATTGCTTATAACGACATCGGTTAAAACGATGTACCGGTTATAACGACAACATTCTTAGGTCCCGACTGAACTCCATTATATGTAATCCAATAGCATTTTAAATCGTTTACAACGACCAAATTCGTCAGTCCCTTGAAGGTCGTTATAACCGATTTTGATTGCAGTTAAATGCTAGCTAGCTTCCTTACTCGTGAGCCTTTACAAGGGGCTTTAAGAGTACAATAAACATTTTGACTCTCGCTGCTCCATCAAGGTCGGTAACGAACTCACCGAGATCTTCAATGTCAAAAAAGGTTTTAGACAAGACCACGCGCTGTCATGTGATTTCTTTAATATCGTTCTTGAGAAGATCGTGCAAAACTCACTGGCCAACACAAGAGGCACGATCTTCCAAAAGTCCGTTCAACTGCTAGCTTACGCGGATGACATTGAAGTGATTGGGCGAACACAACGAGCCGGCAATGATGCGTTTGTTGGCATTGAAACGGAAGCGGTTAAAAAGGGTCTGGCGGTGAACGAGGGCAAAACCAAGTATATGCTGTCATTCAGAAGGGACGTACAACATCGACGACTTGGTCAGAACGTCGCATAGGCAGTTATAACTTTGAGGTAGTTAAGGATTTCGTTTACCTTGGTTCCGCAAAACAGTACAAACAACATCAGTACCGAGATCGAGCGCAGAATAACTCTTGCCAACTGCTGTTTTTTTGGGCTCAAAAGGCAATTGAGCAGTAGAGCCCTCTCTCGGAAGACCAAGTTGACGTTGTATAAGACTTTGATCATCCCAGTTCTGCTTTACGGCGCAGAGGCATGGACAATATCCCAAGCGGATAAACAGTCTCTTGGTCTTTTCGAGAGAAAAGTTCTGCGCGCGATCTTTGGTCCTGTTTGCCTTGATGGCATTTGAAGGAGAAGGTTCAACCACGAATTATATGGGCTGTACAGCGACATGAGTCTAGCCAGGCGTATACGGATCCAACGCCTAAGATGGCTACGCCATGTAGATCGTATGAACAACTTAGCTCTGGCCCGAAGAGTCTTCGACTCTGAGCGAGACAGCGCAACGGAGGGCGTCCACGTACAAGGTGGCTCACACAAGTCGAGGGGGACTTCGGTCGGCTTGGTGTGCGAAACTGGAGACAGCTAGTGAGAGATCGTGCTGGCTGGAGAGGCATGTTGAGTGAGTGCCAGGTCCACCTCGGACTGTAGCGTCCTAAGAAGAAGAAGAAGAAGAAGAAGAAGTACGTAATCTAAAGCCAATTATGTATTGATGTCTCCTTGTTTCTGATCCCCGCTTGACTGTCCAGAACTTTTTCCCGCAGCGGGACCTTTATTCAGTGATCGACCGCATGTAGTAAAGCATCAGCTTGGGAAACTGAAATATTTTCTCCCAGTACCATGTAGCAGGCTCCTGCCAATTCTTTAGAGAAGGCATCTGCTATCTGTCGTGGATTCATCCGTAGGGATAACTATATCCCCAGTCTTCTCTTGCGGATGTAATCCACGTATCTTGATTAGAGTCTGACCGAACATTCGGATTCGGCTTCGGCCGAAGGTGATCAAAAAGCCGAAGTTCGGATTCGTCTTCGGCCGAAAAACTGGCCTTCGGCCGGACTCTAATCTTGATGTCAGCTGGTTCTTAAGTCAAAAACAAATAGATATTGTGGCTTGTCCATGACTTCACAGAGGTTTCGGGTAAAGTGTAAATCTGGATTCAATGTTCTCCCTTTTCTGTAGATCGCCCAAGGGAATTAAAACGACAAAAGGTTGTCTGCACGCATGCGGAGCCATAAGAGTATATTTAAAGTCCATTGAATGGTCTCATGCTTGGGTTTTTACAAGACTGATTTTCCAAATTCATTGTTAATGCGTCTGGCCCCTATTCACATTTAAGTAATCGTCTAATACCTCCTTCTTGTGCCTGCACTTTTGATTGATTATTCTTGTTTCTGTAGATTAAATGATTGGAAAATCGTCAATAACTCATTCCCCCATCAGAGTGTCCAAGGATGGACCAATCATCATTTCAAATTGAATTAACAGCTTAGACAGAAGTCTTATGTAAACGATTTGAGTCAATTTCAATTAAGAACTGTCAGTCATCCGACAAAGAGGATACATAAAATCTTCATTAGTTTACCTCCAGAAACAGCTCTGCTCCAAGACAGAACTCATTCAAATTCCACATGAGGGATGGTACGCAAGTACACATCGAATTAAATCAGAATACATATGACTCTGAAAAAGCCAGTTAACCAATGTTTATATAGTACAGTATCCCTTTAGGTTCGAATGTCAAGCCCCGTCCTCTAACCAGCACATGCCGGCCATCTCATGAAATCCAAAACTGGAATGTAGCCATTCCGAGCAACTTAACATTGATAAATGTCCACCACCACGTTGCAGAACAATAAAACGTTCAAACTCCAGGCCCTTTCTCTCAACCTGCACGTTCACTTCGAAAGTCGGTCCCATCCCATGGACTAATCAAATCCATTTCAGCACATGTCATCATAAAATGAAAGCCCGGCACACATGCATACCGAAATGCCCTGTTCAGGCGTCCTAGGCTGACAGATGTCGAATAAAAACCATGATCCAGGGCCACTCTAATTACCAATTCCAAAACGAATTTGTTTGATGTGACGATATTAGCCCCTAACAAAATTCATATCAAACAGAAGATCAATTATACATTCCTCTGTGTGCATGCGAGAGTTCGTCATCAATTAATGCGCATTCCTAATCTCTTGACCTGTTCTCTGTGCTTGTCCACATCTACCTTCACTTCCCGTTGAGGGCATCCACTATTGATTCCAACAAAAAAAAAGAATCAATTAAATCCGATGCAGGACTAAGAAAAACAAACGGTTACATGCATTGAATGTCCCGAAGCTGATACCCGTTGCGCATTCCAATCCAACACTGAAGTGGACAGGGACAGTGTTATAATTTGCATTGTCCTTGTTCGAATTGAGTACACCACCACTTGTCGATAAATCCTCCCCGGGGTAGCCCAAAACTGCTTTTTCCTGGTGAATCCTCATGCAGTGCTACCTCTGTAAAGCATCTGACAGCGCAAACAATGTAGCGCATAGGCACATTCCAAAGCCGATCTGGTGCGCGAACGGATGTTCCGGGGAGAGGCGACATTCCCATTCGGGATAACCGAGATACTCCGTATCATTACTTTAAAGGTAATAACTTCGCGCCCCACACACACACGTACATGCGATGCCATATGACACCCAATCGTACACAAGGCTTCGAGGTTAACCTCGACAATTTGTGACGTGAACAAGTACGTGTGTGTGTGTATGAGAGAGAGGATGCATACGTCCTTTGTTTTGTTTTCAAATTATTGTCCAAAACGATGTCCGGCTGTGTGACTGTGATGTGTGCTTTGGCTCGTTTTCCTCATCGTTTTCTATGTCACTTCAATGGTGTGCGTTTCCGGATAATAGAATATTGAGTGCATGTCCTTAGAGTGCCGTAATACAGCACACCTTTGGGGATGGGGTGCAAACACACAAGGCATAGCATTCGAGAATATTCAACGAAGCAATAACATTCGGTGTGATAATAGAAACATTGTCCGGTTAAGATAAGGACTCGCTCCACTCCACTCCACTCCTCCCCCTTCTCCTGCACCCATGTGCGATGGCTCGTTGGACATCCTTTTCCATTCATGGTCTGTGCTTACTGTGTGAAGCCGGCGAGAAGGCAATGGGGTGCAATCAAAATAATTAAACAAATGTCTGCTGGATGCTCTAGGCACTCGGCAGGGTGCTGGGTGGGTGTTGTTTAGTTATATTCGGTTTTTCTTTCTCTCAGACCATATCCCGTCTCTGTGCTAGTTTCAGTCGGCACAAAGTTGAGCCGAAACTATTGGACTGCACATCCTTTTCGACCGACAAAGGAAGAGATACCGACAAAGCGAGAGCGGATGAGGAAATAGTGGGAGTAAACAATAGATTTTGGTGACTGCAAAGGCTTGCATTGCAGGACCATCTTGCTGCAACTTTGTTATCTTCTCACCAGACCAAAAATAAAGAAGAGAATATGAAGGAAAAAATTGCATGCAACAAAGCAGCGAATCACTGCGCGCTACAAATACAGTTTAAACGAGGGTAACCCGGCGCCCAAGGCAACAGGGTGAAATTATAAAATTCGAGGTTAACTGAGGGTGCCCGTCCTTTGTTTGCAGAACTTATTCTCTCTCGCCTGCATCCTTACAAATGGCTTCCGCTCCTGTATTCTTTTTTTGGGGCCAGATTGCGGTTAGTTTCTTCCCACCCCCGCTGCAGGGCGAATGTTTTCAAACGATCTAACCGCCATTCGTGGACTTGTGTGAGTACTTCTTCCCTGACTCTCGAAAACAATTGTCTTTTGAAAACACATCAATTGTGTGTGAAATACCCTCACAGAAGCTCATAATATTTTATGTCACCCAAAGGACACACGCACCGAGCACTGAAAATCGAACTTTTCTTGTTGATATAGCACTTGTTTTTGAAAATTCAACCATAAACGAGATTTATGCCGTTTTTATTTGTGGGAATAACAATTTTATTTGCACACTTTATCCCTTCTGTTGAGGTCCTGTATGAGTGTTAGGAATATTTTTCAGTTTTCCCCCACCCTTTTTAGTGCTTTTTCCTGCCCTTGGGCTTCGCCAATAACGATATGAGCACTTCCTGACAACAAGGGCGAGCTGCTGTCGAAGGAAGGGATTTGAAATAGAAATTCGTTTGAATGCCTGTATCACTCGAGCCAGGGTGGGAGTTGCAGGCCAGTGAATAAATGATATTGCTTTACATCAGCAGCTGTGGATAATTGGAAGAAATAATAGGAGCACTATAGCTTTCTGCGGGCCATAATTCTTGTACGGCAAGGGCCTTTATTACACCGGGCGTGTACATGCGTGTGGGTTGTGTTCCAGGAATAGCACACCGAACCCATTGAGTGTATCGATTGGGTGGAGCTTGTTTGAATGCGAGTTAGAGAACTCATTAGGGATTTTGTACCTTTCCATCGTGATTGAGTTGTTTTCGTGTTAATTACATGGGAAGTACATATTCCACATACGCCATAGGGGATGATCACTGAATGGGGTGAAAATGAATGAGGGAGAACGTAACCCTTTAAGTCCACATCATTTGTGAGGATTTCCCTTTTTGAAAGTCCAGTTTTATGGAATTCATTAGGATCTTCTGAAGTGTGCACGAGGGAGGAGGGAAATCTGACAAGACATGTTGCCAGAGACTCTTTAAGGCACGTTAACGCTTATATTCGTGGTAAAATGATTTGGGAAACAATGAAATTATACGCTGTGAGCTTGTTGTTGTCATACCAAAGGGTTATCAGAAGGGATTCAACCAGAAAAGGGAAATTAAAACCAGTCTATGTCCACCTGTAAGCTCTTTACAAGTTTCCCTGAATTGCGTCACAATCCCTTGTTTGTTTATACTTTAAGGCATGAGTATCAATAAATAATTTTGAAACAGTTAAGGTATTCAGTAGTTCTGTGTGAGATTCCTCGGTTTCTTTTGTGGACTGAGTCATGTCAAGACATGACTGTGCTCTGGTCACAGATAATGGGTGTGAAGCATTTAGTGACAATTAAATACTGAATTTGAATTGAATTGAGGGTATGAATTTGGTAAAGAAGGTTTTATCAAGCACTTGCTTCCTTTAGGGTTGGAGGTATACTCCAGACAATTGTAGAGCTTTCAGCTTTTAGGCGCGTCGATGTGTTGTAGGTGCGTATTTTTGAACCTTTTTCACTGTCTTGCCAACACTAGAGATTAAATCGTGGGCTTCCTGTCGTCATTGTTGCTACAATGTTGAACTGTTGACCTTATCGCAGACACTGCCTCATTGGTGCTCACACCTATGCGCAGCAGTAATTCATAACCCTCAATACAACTCTGAAAAAAATTGTATTTAAAGGGGAACTCGTCAGAGAGCAAAGGTATCAAAAGGAGGAACAATATATCTTAAGATCGCAGTGCAATCAGGGATACAAACGATACATCGATGTATCGATGTATCGATATATCGATGTATGTTTTGCAAACATCGATTTTTCTTTCATAAACCGATACATCGACGGCAAAACTGTCAAACATCGACATTGTTCATTCATTTCGTTAAACCTTGCCAGATGTGTTATATATAAAATGTGCTTGTATTTGTGTAATAATAATGGGGTGTAAACGAACTAGAGGTGCGCAATACAATGCCACCTTGTTAAATCTTACCCTCTCCTAGTCTAACGTTCTACCCCGAGCCTCCAAGTGGTACACACTGGGCATAGAGTAACTCTCAAGGAGACTGGGTATCCAACTCTTATGGAACTATGGGTCGGTCGCTAATGGGAGAGGGTTCATGTTTAGGCATGTACTGGCTGGATGTGTAAGCATCTGTGTCAACAGCTAAACTAGTGCTTGTTCACCAAGGGGGTGCGGCTGAAAGCGGATGTCGATCTTGGAGCAAGCGACACGATATATAAACGTGCATGAAGGGCCCGCTCGGGAACTCTAATCCCGAACCGTAGAATCCTCCAACGTCACTTTGGGTTTTTCGCTGGCCCGATAAGCCACAAAGTAAAAACCCAATCATCAACGAAACGGATGACAGGAATTTTTTTGGGTTGAAAATGGTAAAACTGGTATATGTTGCTGTTTAGGTACAGTACGTCGCAAATATAGCCAACAGTTTTTGTGATGGAGAAGATAAATAAAACATTGCAAAAACATCGATCTATCGTTGTTAATACCGATATTTTTTAACATCGATTTTTGTCGTGGAACCATCGATGTTTTTTAGAAAGATGTTTCATTCCTATGTGCAATACACCCTAAACAATAATAAAAATACTTGATTGACTTGTTATGACCGAGCTGGATCAGCCAAAATCCTTCGCGATAAAAAGGTGGTGAGTAGTAGTCGCAGCTTTCACCGGTTATAAGCGTCTCGGAAACCATACAATTTTTTTTTTCTTTTTCTTGCAGGATTTTTTTTTTACACTGCATTGGAGCACTCAGACTCAAAACTGGTCCATTGTACTGCCAAGTTAGCAACCTACTTCAGGTGGGAAAACGAAAATGGGAATCACCAACAGCAACATATGTAGAGGCTTTCTGGACAAAGGGGAACGCGACTACCTCTGCCACTGCCCCAGTTTGTGTCAGTTGCGAAATAGAACAATAGGGGATTACTTCTTCGAGGATCTTCAGGAAATCACAAGTAAACCTTCGACATTTCTTTTCAGGTTTATAAAACCAGCACCGTGGGTGAGGAATGACTAAGAACAAGGCTGCGGCATCGAAAAAAGTATATATTCTCAATTAGCCATCACAGAGACGAAACTTTCGCCCGTTAACCCACCAACCTACCTACCTACTCAAACGGCAGTATACAGAATAAAGCCACACAGAATAGGAGGTTACGAATTACAAAGAAATCTAAACTAATTCTGTCCACGAAGGTCGATACATGTAACTACTTAACCAATGTCTGACATGGCATCAAATACTCTGAAGTGTAAAAATTTCTTAAAACGAGGAGCAGAATTGCGGCATATATTGTGACACATTTTTTACTTATTTTTTAGACCATCACAACTGGTTAGATGCGTCGGCACACCACAGAGCATATGACTACAGTTGATTAGCTGAGTTTTATGATTTTTGTCTCGTATCAAGTCCATTAAAGCAAAGCTGCTTTCATTGATGACAAATGGTAGAGTCTAAATGTCATTTTGGAAAATTGAATTCTTCTCGGCCATCGTCCAATGAATGGCCTCCAAGCCCCTTGCTTCAAAGCCTCACTGACCATTCTCCATCGTGAACAAACGACTTACTTGTTTTGAAATTAATATAAGAGACGAATCCACTAGCAATTGCTTAGAACCTGTTTATGGATCAGAAACTCCAATGACTGATTGAGTGACTAAACATATCAACGTTACTTTGCGGCTCATTGAAACTCACTTATGTGTCGGGGAGTTCAAATGAAAGGGAGTGGGTCATTTGAACGCCTGTTAATTTGTTTCCAAAGAATAAGAGAGCACTGCTCCTAGAAATGAGGGAGCAACCCAAATAAACAAAAACACGTGCCATCAAAACAACAAACCGAAAGCCACCCTCAGTCTCCGCGCTACATTCCCGTAAACAGTTCCCACGCTCTGGCATATGTCTCAAAATGAGATATGCCAAATTGTAAGCTCACACCTTTCATCTTTTATCCCAAAGGCGAAGATCTGTGTTCAGAAAGAAAACAAAAAACAATTCACCCTAATTCTTCCAAGCGATTTGATCCCATTTAAACCCCACTTCAGTTGGATGGGTGTGTGGCCTCCCCGCAGGCTGTTTATCGCCCACCCGCCCCGTGTTTGTTTTAATTCCATGGTCGCAGCAATCCCAATATGTGCACCAGCCCATGCAAGGTCCCGTGTAATTCTCGGAAAACAGTTAGCATTTCTAATTATTCCGCCAAAGTGGTCCCGTGTGTTATGCAACACAGGGATTCCGCGTGTTTGTTCAGCCTGCAGTGCAGCCACAGCCGCCGCGTGCGTTGGATTTTGAATTGTTGGCCTGGAAGAGTTACCATGACGAGTTAAGTTGCACCCCTACACGGTGGCATACGCACTAAAGCACCATCCAACTGTGAACGGGTGCCGACAATGCATGTATTTGTGATGTTGATGTGAAACGGCCATCCACGTCACCGTCAGCGTCCTCGTCATCGTCATTCACGTCAACAACGTTGGCCACGAATTACCAGTTAATTGTCCCGCTTCGCTGCGAACTGAAGCCGTCCGTCGGTCATGGCAAATACCATTTGGTAATTAAATTAACTCATTTCATTATTCATTCGGTGACCGGTGCCATGGAAAGGGTTTTAAAAATGCCCAACAACCCCTTTGCAGAGCTAGGTCTATGCTTCGGTGTGTGTACTGCATGCCGAATGGCTGCGGAGCGGAGCGAGAGCTTGTTATTGCTACTCCCACTGGATGCGGGGTTCGTGCATAAAATGCCTTTGACCAGTTTTTCAGCCGCAAAGATACAGCTTAGATTATTGTGTGCCTATGGACGCACTCCACCAATGCCATCGACCAGCATCACCACCAACAGAGGCCGACGCAAGGACGAACTCGACCAATTGCAATGCCTTTGCACTGAAATTGGTTAGCCATAGCCCGTACAGAGTGGTGTTGGCGGTGATGCCACTATCGAGCTACAACAACTGGGACGAGGGAAGTGCTCTCCGAAAACCGTTCGCACGCCGGATTGGGGTTTCGGGAGGCTCATTCAGTTGGAAAATTATTAACAACAAACATTAAATGGTTTTGCTGATTGGAAGCACACCCAATTTATTGTCTCCAAGCGCACACAGCGCCACAGCTTCACATCCCCATGACCCTGACTCTGGCGCTAACTCATTGTGTGTGTGGGGTTGTTGTTTTAGGGGATATTTAGTGGTCAAGTTTTATGTGCATCATTGAGTACTGAGAGCAATTTGGAACATTTTAGTGGGGCCACCTTAATGGCAAAAGCCTTTAAACGACATGAAAATACCGAAGTTCGGTGGCAAAATTTTAAATTGGATTACGAATTGTGTGGTTGGGGTGGGTATGGGGGTTCATTAGAATAAGCTCACTGGACTCACTCGGGGTGGGGGCGCATATGTTTACGAATGCATGGCTTCAGAGTTGCTTACCTGGAAAGAGAAAGAGAATACATGTTCATTATAAATCGAGATATTTTTTTGGAGGATTAAGAATAAATGTTTTTATTGGGTTCATTAACTAGGAGATTCTCTGTGGACACCTACTGACTAGAAAGCTGTTAAGTTGTAATCGAATTTATCTGTGGTTGAATGTAGATCTCTTGGGTGTATGCAGTGATGCAGTACGAAACAGGAGTTGGGGATGTAGATATATGCCTGAGAGTATGAGTGTGTTTGTTTTACATTCTTCCCAAGCACACTGTTGGCAGTGCGCTAGCAACAGTGGAGTGTTTTCAAATGGGCTTCTAACTTATTTCTTGCATGCCATGACGAGGGGTCTTTAAATTGATAAGGAGTGAGTCTGTACAGATGTACATCTGTTTGGATTTATGTAATCAACCCCTCGTGAGTGACAGGCGACTCAGTTTGAAAGTCTGCCCTTCGTTCAGTAAGATCAACTTCTTCCGTGATTTTAAATGACAACTTGTTTGCATTGATTTCAATCTAAGTGGGGAATTCCTTTGAAATAAGAAAAAGTCTTGGTATTGATTAAAGAAAGTAATTTTACTGAGGTTTTAGGTGCGCAACTAAGATCTCGAATCAAGCCATTTTTTGAAGTTTTCATATGAGCGGAACTGTGGGCGCCGTTGCGTAGTGGGTAGGTTCACGCTTCGATTCCCGAAAAAAACACCAAACAATTTTTCACGTCTCCACCTCTTTCGAGTCACTGCAAATGTTCAAAGGGTATAACTGTCTAGAAAAAGCTTCTCAATCTCACCGTTCGGAGTCGGCATTAAACTGTAGGTCCATTGCACTTGTGGGAGAATAATAGCACGCACAACACGAGTGGTTG
This sequence comes from Myathropa florea, assembly GCA_930367185.1. NCBI lineage: Eukaryota > Metazoa > Arthropoda > Insecta > Diptera > Syrphidae > Myathropa > Myathropa florea. Next base: position 123,412,417 of record OV884002.1, on the reverse strand, counting down.
CTGAGAAGCTAGGCCCACGTCCACCTCGGACTGTAGCGCCGTCATTATTATATTATTATTATTATTATCCACGAATCAAGCCATTTTTTGACGTTTTCGTATGAGCGGAACTGCTGATCAGCCAGATCATGTGCCATCAAACGGAACAAGTAATAACCGGATGGTGCAACATCTAGGAAACATGGCGGGTGGGGTAGAACTTTGCATTTGACTGTCCCCAGGTAGCTTTTAAAGGGTTAAGCAATGTGAGGCCGACCGTTGTCGTGCTGTAGAATCAGTTTTTCGTGCTTCTGCTCGTATTGTGACCGCTCTTCGAGCTATGCTCGTCTCAGTTGCATTAATTGAAGTTAATCGAATATGTGAAAGGGGCGAAGTATTTGCGTCTGTAGCGACAGCCAAGCTATGCATAAGCCCTTGCTCAACCCTTTAACCACTTCCAGGACAGTTCAGGAATGTCCAGTCTTCTCTGAACTTGATCGGTAGCTTAAATTCGCTAAGACTTGTCTGGGTCTCGGGGCACCACGGGATCACAGGAAATGAGATCGCCGATAAACTTGCTAGATGATGTTTAGAGGAGGGACTCTCATTACCTTAACCTGCGCTGGGACTGCCTGGATACTTGGGTAGAGCTTCCATCGATGGTTAGACTTCTCGAGAGCAGAACCGCAGGTGGCATGACTCTCCAGGATGTAGACAAACCAAGCTCATGCTCCCCAATGTCTGTAAGAAATACGCGGCTTTCTTGTTATCTCTTAACAGAAAAGACTACAGACAACTTACAGGCGTACTAACGGGGCGCTTCACCTTCGCCAAACACCTAAGTGTGCTTGGCCTAAGCGATGAAACCCTCTGCGAGGCCTGTGGAGAAAACGATGACACTGCAGAGCACTTCCTCTGCCATTGTCCCGCCTTTGCTCGGATCAGGTGGCAGTTGTTCGGTGTTGATGAGGTGGGAGGTGATGATGTAGGCATCTCCTACGACAAAAAAAGCTGTTCTTGAAGAAGACGACTGCATGGAGCAGTTGTTTAAGTGCCTGCCCCAAGTTAGCGGGGTCACAGGCTCGAATCCCAGTGAAATCGAATCTGGCCTAGTCACCATTCGCCGTTGGTATCAAATTAACGGCACTGGAGTAGGATGCTACCTGGCAGTGGACAATGGACCAGTTTTGAGTCTGAGTGCTCCAGTGTAGTGTTTCAAAAAATCTACGAAAAAAAGCTGTTCTTGCGTTTGGCGCGGATCCTTATCGAGCAATTCCTCCAATCCAGTGTCTTTGAAGGATCTTGGGCTTCCTTCGCGGGGACCGTCATCAACATCGAAATCACCGTTTTGAAGCCATGGGTCCAATCACGGAAAGTTGCTTCACGTAAAGCAGCATCACCGTAAAGTTTTTGGAGCACTCGACACGAAAGAGGAAATCAACTCTTCCCGCAAATGATGATTACTTGGCACAAAATCAGACATTTTCACACAAACAAAAGTAGGTAGGTAGGTGGGTAGGTAGGGTACCCTTGCGATTGGGTCGCGGCTCACTGAGAACAACAGTTGGGTCCATTGTGCCCTGGATGTGGGGTGGTGTACCCCGTGAGACCTACACTTTTCCATGAGATTTAAATCACTCAATTTGCCTGATTTTCAATAAACAGTACCTCAATGGAAGGTCAACCACTTGAGGATATCGAAGATAAGACAGCCATTTCCTCTTTATCGTCGTTTTAGGGAAACCTAAAGGAATCACCGAACAATGTAAAATTGCTCAACTAGCTCCCAAGCATCGAACGAATATTCCAGGACCATATTCAACTTCTTTCTCTAAGTTAATCCTCCCTCACCCATCATATGAGATACCCCTAAAACGGTTAAGTGCCTTCATAAACCGAACACCAAATGACAGAAAACCATCAAAGTCAATAAAAAAAAGTCATGCCAAACAAAAACCATCAAAACGGGCGACACACGACCCGAATAGAGTGAGACCGCCTTTTTTGCTGACCCGACAAGCTAACAAGCATTCCCCGGAGCTATAAACAGATTTACGATTTTCAAATCTAAACAATTTAACCGCACAATTCCCATAAGCCTCCGCTGGCACCGACCCTCGAGATGATTCCACTCCATTTGATCGAACTGAATCCCCCTGAATAGGGTCAACGCCAACCGAGACAAACCCCCACCATGCACCGTAATGGTATTTGAAAAATTTGAAAACGCTTCAATCTGTCTCCGGCAAATAACCCCTCGGGATCAGGACGACGTCTCGACGACGGCAGCCGAAATGAAGGAGGTGTACGGTCTTAATGAGTTGTTTCTCTCAAAAACTTTTGTTGAACTCTTCCAGCATAAAGTTCGTTTTGTTTCGTTATTTTTGTTTCGCTAAGCCGTTAAGTCCGCTTCACAGAAGTGAACATCTCTCATCAGCGGGGCCCCTTTCCCATGCAAAAACGCTCCTAGTTTGGCAATTAAACACAATTGTAAACTTGGGTTTCGCAAAGTCTTGCTTAATAGTATGCCCAACCACCCTCTCAACGCTGAAGTGGATGTCCTTATAACACCCTCAATGATGTGTATCATTTTATTGCACCAGACTGTGAAGGGGTGGCTGTGTGTGAGACCGCCAAGAGGGACACTTCTTAGTGTAACCCCTTCGCCATTGTTGCGACGCCCATCAAGACCTTAAGCACTGTGGTGTGCGCCTGCAGACTTTTGTAGCATTCCAAGTGCCTAAGCTTCGGGTGTGAGACTCGGCGTGTGTATGCCTGACACACAACCTACTTACACCAGAGACACCAGAGATGAGCAAAAAATAAGAACCGAAAAGAGGTTAGGAGTCATTCGAATAATATTCTCGAATTTGAAAGTTCCCCACATTCTCGGTAAGTCCTCGCAGCTGTAGCTAAACGTGCCATTCAAAGGATTCAAGCGACTGTGGCACTGGAAAAGCAAAAAGGGGCTACCCCGCAACTAAAGCGAACGAAGGCTCTGTCGCAGAACAAATATCTACGAGTACGTACTTAACACAAGCAGAACAGAATGGTTCCTGGACTTAAACTGTCGGAACAAGTGGGCCACTCACTGAGTCCCGAGACGCACACACAGCCGCACGGACAGCGTGTTGTTCTATGGACCAGGATAGCTCCCTAAATCGTTGAATGGCTGAATTGCTGATTCGCTGACGTACTTTATGTATTTTCTTTTATTCCCTTCTCTTCCTGCCACGCCGGTTGTGTGTGTTCGCCTGGTCGGGTGTCTCATTTGTCTGTGTTAGATCGTAATTGCGGGCGTTTCCCCCAAGCAGCACGATAAATTTTGATACCCCGCCCGGTCTGCGGGACTTGGCTGGTGGACGGTCTGAATTTGTTCCCGGTTTGTAGCGCCATTTTGATGATTGCATCCCGCAACTCCTCGATGCCGTCCTTCTCCATCCGCGTGTACGTTCAAAAATTTTATTCGAAATATTAACGTTTATGGCTTTCGAATGGTCTGGCGTAAGTATTTCCCAGATCATCGATACATATTTCCTAGCTGAGGTTTGTCGAATGCCAAAGCGGAAGGATGTCGCTGCGATGGCCAATGACCAATGAGTTTGAAATGACTTGGGCTCAGAGGGGATCAATACGACAAATATTTGGTTTTACTCCGAGCCCGGCTGGGAGTCTTTGACTTTTCGGAGGGATAAATTGCGGTAAACACTTTAATGAGATGCCATTTCTCAAAATGTGCTTCCTTTATGGCTTGACTTATTCATTAACTCAAACCCTCTCGAGGGCAGTGCCATCCGGGGATGATGAGGGTAAGCTTTAATCAGTTAATGCGGGTTTTTATTTTTGTTGAAGAAGGAGCAGTGTCGTGGGGTCAAAGTTAATATCCGGTAAATAGATTCCGCGAATTTCGATTGCTTGCTGTGTAGTCAATCGATTTTTGTCCTAAGCAAAGAAATGTGGATTGGGAATAGTTGTGTTGGCTTGCTTTTTGAATTAAGTTTGATAATAATTTCGAATGTTCGAAGCAAGTGCAAGGATAATCGCTAAATAAGTGGTCCCCTTCGCAGTAAATTTTTGAAGAGTTGCACATGGATTTCCTCTTGCAGGTGCATTTTTTCAGAAAGTTGCTGTGAAAATGATGCCTTGTATCTAATTATTAAGAGATTGTTGCACTTGTCTTGAACGTTCGAAGAATTTTTGATCAACTATTGGTTAAAAATAGTTAAAATACCGTTAGTTAAATAGATAAAAATTGTTAAAAATTAATAGTTACAAATTTTAATAGTTAAAAATACCGTTAGTCAAATGCTTTTTTCTAAACTTATTCCGAGGAGAAACAAATTGTTGTGTGAGAAGGTGAATATGTGCTAAATTCATCGTCGTCATTTCGTAGTCCCCGCAAACTTGAGAGTTCATCCTGGTACGTCACACATCTGATAATTATCTCATCAGGAGAGATGTGAACAAACCTTAATTAGGTACCAGCTCACATGCTGATCGTCGGGGTGAAATAGTCCCTAGTTTGCATGAAGCCTTGACCGGAAGGCGAAATTTACATGTAAAACCCCAGAAACGCTTCTTCCTTATCGTGTTTTCGCAGAATTTATTTCGTCACGAATTTTTATTAAGTTGAGATCCAATTTGCGGCTACTCCTTCCAGCGGCTGAAGTCTTAACAACGTGGTGAATGTTAGTTCTTGCTCACCTAAGCTATATGTGTACGGTACAATATTTTTTCACTGCAAATCTATATTTTCTATACAGCAACACGGAGCCCTTGGTTTCCAATCTGTTTATTGCGTGGATCAAATCGTACCTTGAACAGCGTAAATATAAAGTCCTTTAAGATACTCTGTGTCTATTCCTTTTACAGCCAGATCTGGAGTACCCCAGGGTAGCCACCTTGGACCGCTGATTTGTATTCTGTCAATCAATGACATTGACAGCATTATAAAGTACTCTCGTCTATCAGTATATACGGAGGACATAATAATTTTTAAGCGCATTTCCACCCCCGCTGACTCTCAAGCACTTCAAATGGATTTGAACACTTTTTCGATTTGGTTGACAAAAAATGTCCTTGTTCTGAATGTCATCAAATACAATCTATTTTTCTATATTTTTCGTAAGCCCCTCGAACCTATTATATCGGCAATGGGTGGGTTCACACAGTTCGCAGTAAAGTGCGCGACTTAGGTATCAATTGCGATAGGGAACTTAATTTTCGACCCAAAACCGAGCAAATTCTGCTCTCGGTCTCGTAAATCGCGGGTCAAAAGAATTCCCGAACCCTTACGTAACAAAGTCCCCCTATTCCACTTTTGTTAGACCTATTCTTTAATATGCTAGTCAAGTCTGGTCTCCCTATCAACATATTAGGTTGTACCATATGAAATGTCGGATTTTTTTCGAAAACATTTTCCTATTTGAGATAGATGTCGACTTATTGCCATGGGGGATTCTTCTCTTTTTTTAGGAGTTTTTTTGAAACTCTACTGGAACACTCAGACTCAAAACTGGCCCATTGTACTGCCAGGTAGCAACCTACTCCAGTGCCGTTAATTTGATCCCAACGACAAATGGTGACTGGACCAAATTCGATTCGATTTCACTGGGATTCGAACCTGGGACCCCTCCAACTTGGAGCAGGCACTTAATCAACTATGCCATTCAGTCATATCATGGGGACCCTCCCATGTTGTGTGCAACGCTCCGCACCGTTTTTGTTGGTTCTGCGTACACCGTTTCTCGTAAAATGGCGTCGTCAATTACCGTTTCCGGTTTCCAATGCGGTCCGTTTTCGAGGCTAAGATCTCCCGAACAGAACTTACCAAACCAACGCTGAATGGCGTTCATTCACCGCTCTATTTTCAAATGCGTATTTATGTTTATGGCTGCCAGATACGCATTATATCCCAATTTGAACTCGTAAAAGGAAAAGAGTAGAATTTGAACCGTCGACAGCAGGATCTAAAAATTTCTAGAAAACAATAACTGCACTTGCAACGGACCCTAAAAGTTGCACGCATCAAAAAGACATACCACTGCATCCTATAAAAATGAAAAATTCGCTGTGTTCTACAGATGTTCACTCGACAGCTTCTTTTTCTAACAGAAACGTATCGAATTGAGTGTGTCCACCGGCTTTGCTCTACGTGAACTACCTTGGTCCGACAGATATAATCCACCCCCTTATGAGCATCGGTTATGCTTGTTGAACATGCAATCAGACGCGAATTTTATAACAATAATAATTGCGGCGCTACAGTCCGAGGTGGACCTGGACCTAACTTCTCAGCAACCACTCGTGTTGTGCGTGCTATTGTTCTTTCACGAGTGAAGGGGACCTACAGTTTAATGCCGACTACGAACGGCGAGATTGAAAAGCTTTTTCTAGAGAGTTATACTATTTGAGCATTGTCAGTGACTCGAAAGAGGTGGAACCGTGAAAAAATGTTGTGTTTTTTCTGTAATCGAACCGAGAACATCGAGCGTAGGAGACGACGCACCTACCCACTACGTCACGGCGAATATCAAATAAAATCCAAAACACGTTGATTTTCATAGTAACAAGAGCACTCTTAGAAATACAAAGTACACCAAACAGAGGCTATTTCCGGCAAAAAGGACTTAAGTTTGCACAAAGGACTGTGAATTTCCTTCACTCTAGATGAATCAATTTTGCTTATGTTGCTGTTGTTTTCCAATGGAGAAAATTGGCCTAAGCCATTTTTTCTCGAGCATTCCAGTAAAGGTGGGAGATATTTGTGCTTTGCTTTCTGGCTTGGTCCAACGCCGGGCATCTTGAAAGGTGGTCCATGTTTGCTTATTGATATAGCCATTCAATCAGAAGTAAGCTTTCGTAAAAAAAAAAGCATCGCAAACTGAAGCACGATCTTCGTAGTACAAGCGCACAATTCGCAAGCATTGTCGGCGTTAGTCTAATCACAGAAAAATGGCAAAGCATTCTAACAATAAATCAATTCTCAGTTGTCAAATTGGCTGCCACTACTAACAATGCTGCCAAGTTGAAAAGGAAAACTCTTAAAAAACACGCTATATATTAGAGCCGAATGCGAAGTTTTAGCAAAAAGTTCATCGGTGTGAAGGAACTGAACTCTGAACACTGTCACAAAACGGATGAAAACCCGATGAGAACTGGCAGAGGATCGTGTTGCCATTTTTTGTTGTCTCTTTGTAAGAAATTCGGAATCTTCCGTGATGGAAGCGAATTTGGGATGTGTTCGTGTAAATGACACAAAATTTACTATTAATTCATTAATTCATCAGTCCTGTGAGTTATTTGAACAAAGTGGAGCACGCCAAATTGGCTCATACAGTCAGTGTCAAAATTGAATGAACATTCAGTCATCTGATGAAGGTTTATCCAATAAATTAATATTCACCGGAATGAGGTAGAACAGACATGGATATATCAAATTAATGCTCAAAAGTCATTTTTTGAATAATGGCAAATAATATTTAACATAAGTGTATATATAAAACCATTAATTGAATTTCAAAGAGAAAAGTGCTAAAAACAGCATTGAAAAGTGAGTGTATATATGGTTGTGTCAGTGACTGTAAGACATAAAGGCTCGATTCTGTTAAACATTTGTATGAAAATTAAGACCGCCATATACGATAGTTGAAAAAGCGGTCAAGGCATACAAAGTACAATTTTTTCTCAATAGGATACTGTTTTTTGAAGAGATGTGTTCACTTACTTTTGAAGCTTTTTGTTTTTGGACCCTTTTTTCGTTTGAATTAAATAAACTTCTTTATGTTTGCTGTTATTTTAAATGAAATATAGCTTATTTGAAGTATGATTTAAGAGCTTTTGAGGCATCCGTGTCGGACGTAGACCATTCCAGTCAATTTTAATTTAGAGGAATACCTTTCAGTTACTGACTGTTTACTCACTTTTGACGCTAACTGTAAATATTTATTTGACATTTTTTAAACCCATTTTCAGTGAATTCAACATTAAATTACGTTGTATGAATGACGTATGTATGTATGAACACCTCCAACGAAATACAACCGCACACACAAAGCGTACCCACAACAAGATTGCGTAATTACTGCGTATTGGACACAAATTTCCAAGAATAAATTTCTATTTCCGTCCAACCAGATATGACCCGGAACCAACTGCTGATTAACAAAGCAAATATTTACCTACGCCCGTTTGCTTCAGCTAAAATAACCGTCTGAAGTGAAAGTTGCAGACGTAGATTCCCAGTTGCCAAGCTGCCAAGCTGACTGCTGATCAACCCAATTTCATCCATCATGTAGCTTTAAGAGAACCACATACGCGGTTTGAAGTTCCGTCACAGACTACACACAGGATCAGTTAGAAAACTTTGATAGTTGTCAGTTCAGCACTCGAAAACCAAGTCACCCAATTCGCTTTGCTTCCTCGCTCCCCCCAACTTTCCAGAGTCTCCTCAAAATGCAAAGTTTAGCCCTCGTAGCTAGACTGTTTGTGGAGTTCATTTCAAAAGCCCTTCACTTTTGCTTCCGTCGCTGCAAGCCAGCTACATGAATGGCATGCCATGATGCATACCCGTCGGTTTTGATTATTTATAACTTCAGACTTTGAGGCTCTCCTGCACTCGCCATAGTCATACATGAGAACCCAAATGAGTGGTGGTAGCATAACCAACGCAAAAAGTGGCACAAAAAAAATTACACATTTCTCCCCTTCCCAGTCGGCCCTTCATGAATAACCCAGAAAGACGGGAGCCGTGTGCATGAAAAAAAGCCTTGATATAACGGTTTCATTTCGTGTGAATCCAAATGGCAGCTTGCTTCATTGCATACATTGTCTGTCATTGCGATCCTTGTTTTTTGTTTGCCGCTGCCACTGTAGTTGTTGCCACTCGGAAGTGAAGCATAAAAAAGGATAATTGAACAGAATGCGAGAAGTACAAACAAAATTACACAAAACTTTTTCTCCGGACATTGGTGCAGTTAACAAGCATCTGGATGGGTGGCTGGATTTAGCCGACTGTCAGTGGGATGCATTTTATAAAATAAGCACTCTCGAGTCGGCAATGTTGTGACTGTGAATGCGGGCCAGAATAACTCCGGGATAAGCCGGAGCACTCCCGCGGGATGGCATTGTAACGTGTAATGAAGCACGTGCAGTGTGCATTTTGATGGCTTTGATGGACACTCGAATGCCTCCGCGGCAGTTTTCAGTCCGAAACTACTGATAAATTATCATTATTTCAGTGATGCATTACTTTAGGTATGTTGTGAGACTTTTTCGAGAGACATTTGGAGGGATATTTCAGAGAGAGGGGGGACGTGATGGACGTATGTAAGCTGTTGCTTTCAAAAAAGATTAGTGATGAGCACTTCGAATACCGAAGGATTGGAATGATTGTCATATGGATCAATTGTTCCCCGTATTTAATATTAAGGCTTAATTTTTTTAAATGATTCGAAGAGCTCTAACAATTCTGACTACTGCTATGGGCCATATTCATTTTTTTTTAATTTAATGGCTAAAGCAGAATCACCGAAAAAGAATATGACAACCGCGTGGTTCTTTTAAGTTTCTCACCAAAAATATACAAGTATGTACATTTAGTCTCTGTTTAAAGCCTTAGAATAGTCTAGCCTTTGGAGAAGATTTTTAAAATAACGATTAGGATTTTATTCGCCAGGTTTATTTTAGGTCCAGAAGTTTTTAAATTTGTAATATAGGCTTGCAATTATTTTATAAGATTACCAAATCTTGCTATTGTAAGTAAATATGAAATAAATAAATACGAAAATATGAAATATGAGTACGAAAAACAGCAATCGATTTATTTCATAAACAGATCGCAGAAATCTTTGGAAAACTATTTACATTTAAAGATGACAGTGAACTGGGGATTTTTTACACCCAGGCAACTAAAAAGTGGATGTTTTTGATGCTTACTCAAGGATAAACACAAAGACTGGAAGAATCGTTATCTCGTACGTATTATTATATATACGCGTACGTATTATTCGATATTCGAAGGTCTTGTACCCTAATTTTCAAAACTTAAGTTGCTTTTATGATCATTTCGACCAAAAAACGACACTAGATTTTTACTTTGACGTATTCATCAAGTGGTAAACAAATTTAAAAAAAAATCAACGTGAGGTCTTTTAACACCTTTTGCAAAAACTTAAGTAGATTGAGCACAGAATAAAAATAAATGTTTATGGTATAATGAACAACTACACTCATGCGGCTGCTTGCATTTTGAAATTCCCGCATCCTTCAAGTAGCTACATATAGAAGATGGCGCAAAATCAAACGTCCTATCGGTAGCTTCTTTCAAATAAATAAACAAATAGCGTCGTACGTCAATCATATTTGACATTTGTGAACAAACAGACAAACAAGCAAGAGCGTGGAATAATTGTGTCGAATTTTGTTGACCAATGATCGGTCGATGGTGTTAGCGCAGCGTGAATTTCGAAGTCGATTTCGTGCCGCGCGAACTGGGCAAACATTCCGACGCAAAGCTACTCGACTCGAACAGATTGGAACCACAGGAGACCATGCAGGGCGTGGCTGCCACCGGCCTGATCATTCGCGGCTGTGGCTGCCGCTGTCGCTGAAAACGAAGAAACATCAACCAGACGACGGGCCACGCAATTAGGCGTCACCAGACGGACCCTACTTTTTTTTTCTTTTCCTCTTTTACAACCCTGCCGTAAAGGCAGCGACACTGCGACCTTAAAAAGATCTAGAAGAAAGACGGACCCTACAGTGACTTCTTACTGCCGGAATTGGATGAGCGGTGCTTGGTGAACATTTGGTTTCTTATTTATTAAAAAAAGTAATTCAAAAACAAAATTGGATGATTAATTTTACGCCACCTTGTATAAAGGCCGTTCAAAATTCACGCAAGGATTAATTTTGGTAATATTTTGATTGACACGGTAAATGCCTTCACGGCTTTTTCGGTAAAGGCGCAATATTCTGTCGAATTTTTTGTCATACTATTTCTCCCCAATGACTAGTGGGTATTCAGAAAGTGATTGTGTTTAAAAATTCAGCATCCACTTGTTGTGCCGTAATCCATTCGACGAACTCATCTCGCCGTTTCGTAGTAGCAGGCTTCAGACATTGAGTCAATTGCATTCATTTGCGTAGAGGCTTTGTTGAAATATTCCATTCTCGACCGCGTTGCAAAGTTGATATTCCTGGACTATGAGCAACACTCTGGAGATGTTTTTTGTGGAACGGCTTGCTGAAGGACGGTCAGACTGTTAGATCACTACATGATCCTGTCTCCATAAAGTCATGAAATAATCAAGTCACTGTCAATGCTCGGAGTACAATTGTTAAACAAAGCTTCTCAAACTTAGTCGTTCAATGTGGGTAGCACGCACGACACGAGTGGTTGCTATAGGAATTAGACTCAATTCCACTTAGTACTGTAGCGCCAACCAAAAAAGAAATCGTTAGAAACTTAATCTTCTCCGTGCATCTGACTTTCTGTTACAGTTCCATCAAATTATTCAGTTACGAAGGTTTGGGCGTCAAATCTTGAAAGATGCTTAAGGCGAAAATCTCCATTTCAATGAACATTAAAAAAATGTATATAGGGGTTGAGTTGGGGCAAATTATAAAGTCGAGTGATATATCAATGAAGTGAAGGTTCTATTACATTTTCATCCAGAATCAGTTATGAAATATGCTCAAATTTAGGTTATAATCAGCCCCGAATAATTAAAAATGTGAAGAAACAAATTCTCAAAAATCGGTCTTGGTGAGTACATTGGTTCAATGCGATTTTGAGCATTCTGTTACTTATAGTTTTCAGAAGAAGGCAAAGTTCTTTAATGGCGCTCTTATCCGAGACAGACTTGAGCCTTAAGTAGCAAGCCTCTCCAGCTAGCACAATGTTTGTTAGCTGTCTCCAGTTCTGCATACTAGACTGGTTGGAGTCATTTTCCAATTGTGTGCCAACCGTGGAAGTCCTCTTTGTAGACAGACACGGAGACTGAAATTTTGAAGATCCGCAAACGCAGTTCTATGGATCTCGATGGAGAAATTTAAAAAAAGAATGGATTTTCGGAAAAAATTCCGAGATATCAAAAACATTAAATTTGTTTCTTATCGGCAAATCCACAGAAATCTCAGTGTATTTTCTAACATCAGCTCTCAGGCCCGCAGAGTCTTCGAATTTAACCCTAACGGATGACGCAGCACAGGCAGACCTCGCCTTAGGTAGGGTGCACAAGTTGAAGGGACCTCAATCGGCTTGGAGTACGCAACTGGAGGCAGCTAGCTAAGTACCGTGCTAGCTGGAGAGGCTTGTTAGTTAAGGCCTAGGTTCGCCCCGAACTATAGCGTCACCTAAGTCAGTAAGTAATACTCTAATATTAGTCTCAATCCCTAAATGCCAGCAACAACCTACACACAGTTGACCCGAATACTTACTGCACACAAAGAGTACTGTGGAATTATTTGGTGTAGTTTATAATAATGGCGGCGTTGCAGTCTAAAGTGAACTTGAGGCTAGCTTCTTAGCAACCACTTGTGTTGTGCTTGCTATTGTTCTCTCACGAGTGGAGGGGACCTACAGTTTAATGCCGACTCCGAACGCAGAGATTGACAAACTTTTTCTAGACAGTTATATGAGCATTGGAAGGAGATGGAGCCGTGAAAATTTCAAAGGTGTTTTTTTTCGGGAATTGAACCTCGACTTCGAGCGTAAGTGTCGACGCACTCACCCACTACTCCACGGCGCCCACATTTTGTGTAGTTTCTTTGAGTTAAAATCAATAGTTACTTTAATTAAAACAGTTTGAACTTGATGTTCAAAATTGGCGTTTACAAAAATTATTAACGGCATGAATTCGCTCGGTGCGCGATCACTGTTCAATTGTTACAGTTGTTCTATATTACACTCTAACTCGAGCTTTAAGCAATTTTGACGTTAATTACCTTGAAGTACTACGTCAGAGGATACCAAACATTTCGCAATATTTTGATGGATCCAACTTGGGGTAACTTAGTTGGAAACTTTCCCTCAAAACTATCCCAACTCCTGTTCATATAGCAGAACTGATGTGTTAGGAAAATTAAAATCCTCCTCGACATTAATGTTTACCACCAGCGAATAGTAACACAGGAGGCGATAATGAAGTTGCCGCTTCTGTATTCAAGTTTTTTAAAGAGCAATGGAATTCTGAATTCTGTTTTCTTGTATTTGTCTCACAGCATAATTTTACCAGGGTTGTGGGGTTACTTGTTGAGTACTCCCGCATTAACTGGATACCACGGTATTCGGCTACTTACTGCGACGGATATTCCCCGGCTAGAATCAAGAGCCCTAGCATGAACCTCACAGTTGAAGAGTTGCGCACTCAATATTCAAAAGTCAAGATCCCTCTCTCACATTTTTCAAGTGAAAACCTCATTTACTTTCAAGTTACACATGTTCTTTTGAAACCATGACCTCGCTCCACTCGAGCATCGCACAAGTAAACAAATCCGCATCTTTTACCTTTACAACATGTGCCTGCCATTAACTGCTCTACTCATCCAGAGCACTCACAACCTTTGTTTTTTTTTTTTTGCCAATTACTGCATTACCCTTACTTACCACTCCACACTGAGGAGCATAATTAACTTATTCAACTCTGACCATCACAGCATGAATGTATGCCTTGAGCCGGTTAAATATATGAGATGAATGTGTGGGGGGCGTCCCGTAGGGGTGAAACGTATCAAATTTGTTTCAGGAGTTGTACAACACACACGCCTATTGGCCCGAAGGGAGAAGTGAGTGAAAAGGATATTGTCCATTGTTTGTGTGAATTGAATGGATGCGAGTAAATACAAAACGACTGCAGATTGAAATACAATACAATAGTTACGACACGCTAGGCTGAGTAAATAGTTCAACGACCAGAAACAATGGATGATCTCGTGGAGTGATATGGCATGGGCGTGAATGTGGGAGCACATAGGATGTCAATGCACATGAGCGTATCTGGGTTTCAGCTGATTGCTTCAGATTCACTGGGTGTCTGTGTGTGTGGAAGATGGTTAAATGACGTGGCATGAAATTTTTGTTTTTATGATTTCTTTTTTGCTGTTTTCTTGTTTTTGTTGTGCGGATTCGAATGAATAGTCAAGACCAGACTGAATTGGAGAAGTAAAATAATATTTTGGGAATGTGTGTCTTATTTTTGTACACAATGGCGTCAGTCGTCTGTTCTCAGATCTTTTGTTCGGTGAAACTGACAGGCGTCTTCATAGACTTGACACAAGTGTTGACTGGTCGTTTCAGAACAGGCCGAAAATGTTAGCTTTCATTTTATTTTGGTCCAAAAATAGACTGAGCAAGATTGCTAAACAAGTGTAGACGACTGAAACAAAATTGGCCACGAAGGGAGAATGATCTCCAGCTTAAGAAAGTTTTTAGTGGCGCCTTTTCTCTTTTGTCTCGAAGGAAATAGATGGTTCCCCTGGTAATAGGATCCAATTACATGGTCAAGGTGTGCTGCGGTTGTAAACCATTGTAATAATGGCGGCGCTACAGTCCGAGGTGGATATGGGCCTAGATTCTCAGCTACCACTCGTGTTGCTACTGTTCTCTCACGAGTGGAGGGGACCTACAGTTTAATGCCGACTCCAAACAGCGTTTCTGAGAAGCTGTTTCTAGACAGTTGATCATTGTCAGTGACTCGAAAGAGGTGGAGCCGTGAAAAAATGTCACACGTTTTTTTCGGGATTCGAACCTTCGACCTCGAGCGTCTGAGTCGACGCACCTAGGCACTACGTCACGGCACCCACTGTTGTAAACCATTAGGTCACTGAAAATCTATCTCCAACTAAATAGTCATTTTTGGCGATTTCCGGCTGGGATCACGTCGCAAAATTACAGACTTTGACTGCCTCTGTGAGCAATTACTGAAATGATGCAACATAATCTTGTTAAAACCACAGAGTGTCACAAAGTGAACCTGCTTCGGGTCGGCCGATCGGGGAATAAACTCCCGCCAAATCCTTTACAATAAATTCAACGCAGGTAAAGGCTATCGTTCCACTTCGTCGCACATTTAAAGCGCCGCTACTTTCAGACCAGAAATCGCTGAAACGTGTGCGTGGTGAGTTATGACGGTGGACATCATCCCCTCTGCTACTGATGATGTTTGTTTTCTTTTATCACTCGCCCACGTAATTAACTGTAATTTATGTGCAACATGGATGAATCTGCTTCGCCTCAGTGGGTTTTGGACGATTCGATGTTTCACCCTCACTCTCGTTGGTATTATAAAAATCCTTGTGCCAGCATTTGTGTTGTCTTGAGCCGCTGTGCTGTGGTGATATGATGCGTACCAAACTGACTCTGATGGTCGTCCTTGTCGTTCGCGTCTGTTGCCAACTGTCAAGTAAAATCCTTTCATTCAGTCCTGACAGTTGTCTCGTTATGAACTTTTCCTGCTGTTTACCAGTCTACATGCCACCCACACCGACGCCATCGCCACCCACGCCGCCGCCGCCCGTCCACCGGGATCCCGTGTGCTCGGGATAACCGAAGTAATTACAAAAGATTGTCTGAGTTTTTATTGCCAACTGGCAAGTAACGGAAATGGGGGAAAGTATGTTATGTTTATGTGGGTAATTTTGTATTTGGGACATATAGCCGGGGCTGTGTGCTATTTTTAGTAATTAGGGGCTTTGGGGAGCACGAACGGGGGATGGATGATGGGTGGGTGTATTAAGTTGTTGGCAATTCAGAGATGGCTTCTGCTATCAGGGCCAGGATGTGCGGATCATGTGGGGAGGGGGAGGGGGAGATTAAGCCTGTATGATCATTGTTATTGACTTGGAATATGCCGTTGAAGGGGTTTCTTGAAATCATTCGAGAAATTCGAGAAATATGGGCCGAAATGAGACAAGGAGTGATTGGAGTTTTGCAAAGGCACATAATCCTTTCAATGGCATAAAGAGCGGATCGTTATAATTTAAGAGAACACACACATGAGCAACGACAACGACGACGACTAAAAAGAAGATGACACAACGAACGTCTCTCAACGTTTAGTTTTATGATACTGCTCTTGAATCTGTGATTTAACTGCGGCATTAGAAAGTTTTAATGGCCCTACAGCTGCTAGACAACGACTCTGGTTGAAGAGTTGACTGTAGCAGAAAGTGTACTTGTGCAGAGTTTATTTCTTCTTCTTCTGTTTTGATAGCAGGAGCATTCGAGATGTCGTTTGACAGCCTGGTCTGATAAGATTTCAGAAAATGTGTTTTATGACTTCATATGTCCTTTAGAGACTCAAGGCGATTAACAAGAGAAATGTGAAAGTCTTTGGGTAAGGCAATGAAAAAATGAACACGTTTTGCTCAAAGACTGGACATGAAATAAATCTCAAAAGTCCAGACTTATCTATAAAAGGTGTGCAAGGAAGTGGGGAGTATTTTGTTTGATTTATGACAGGGTAAGTTATGAGTGGTGTTAGCGTAACGACGTACTTTACGAGAAGTAAACGTGCATGGACCTAGTACAAAGAGAACAAATACAACATTTGAGGCGTGTTAAATGACATCAAATCTGGCGGTACACAGTCAAGGATGCAGGGCCGGCCCTACCATATGTGCAGGATGTGCAAATGCACAGGGCGCCAAGCGCTTGGGGGCGCATTGTGAGCCTAAACAAACAACATGCAATTTATCGATATACTGACTTTCATACAATTTTAGTTCGTCCAAGCTACCTTTGCCTTTCTAAACGCTTTCTGAACGCAGTTATTTTCAAATAATACAAACTACATAATTTCACCTGTTCATACAATATACCATTCACACGCAAGACTGTGCAAGATAATTTCTTGCACAAGCACTCAAATATATCCTTAGGAAAAATTCTCAAAATAATAAACTCAATCTTCAGTTCCTATGGAATCATTTGAGTGACAACGTGCAGGTTTTATTTCTGCACGTATGGCGCCTTACTCAATACAATTTACATAATTTCTCGTCTCTCTCTCTTCTCTTCATTCTTCACACAAAAGGCCAATCACACACGGGACTGTGCAAGATAATTTCTTGCACAAGCACTCAAAAAACTCAAAATAATAAACTCAGTTCCTATGGAGGAGAGAAAATGTGCAGATTTTATTTCTGCACGTAAGAAAGAGATTTACTCATCATACATATTTGTTTGAAAGGAGAATGAGTACAGTAGGTATATATACACTACCCCAAAAAATTGAGCATACACCCAAAACAAAAAAATATTTTTTGGTTTTTTCTTCTTAAAAAATGTAATGTAATGTATTAGAAAATTCAATTACACATATTTCATTTCTGGGGGACTTATGTACATATTGCCTAGCAAACTCTATTCTCTATAATTTTGTTTGTATTTTATGCAATGAAGAAAAATTCCCAAGCCTTGTCAAGCACAGATACAGGATGTTTTTCGAAAAAGTTTTGAGAATGGAAACAACAATAGACTCACCTCGATCTAAACTGAAATAAAATATTAGATAGAGCTAAGCTGTTTTGCAAACACTAATTAGTTTAGATAAACTTCTTGGTTCTCAAGCATTAGCTTCTCGAGGAACTTCTGAAGTGTTGTTTGGGCTTAATAATGGTACCTTTTTACAGATTGTTGAGGAAGTAGCCTTATTTGATTTGGTGTTAGGAGAGCGCTTGAGAAGAACGAATCAAGAAACCCAAAATAAATATTTGAACAAAAATATACAAAATTAGATAACACGTATCTTTTCTACAACTGTTACTAATCAAATTATGTCCATGCTAAAAGAGGCCAAATTCTACGCTTATTGTTGACTATTGTTGTTTTGGGTTTTTAAAAGGAGAAGACAAGACCGGAGAGGAACTTACAAAGTTAATTTTAGACAAACTTGAATTTTAAGGAATTTCAATAAGCAACTGTCGAAGTCAAAGTTACGATAATGGTTCAAATATGAAGGGAAAAGATGCTGGTCTTCAAAACAGAATTCGACCAAGAACATTTTCGTCCCATGCAGCTCGTATTGATTCAATTTAGTGGTCAATAATTCAGCTCGGTGCCTAATGAGCACCTGTTATGTTTTTTGAAACAATTCGATGCTTATTTGAAACATCATCTAAATTTCCAGAAACATCTTCTTTACGATGGTGATGAATGTTACGAAAATAGTTTAGAACCGAAAGAAAGTTTTAAGGTAGAATTTTATTTCAAAACACTAGATCAAAAGAAAGTTTTGAGTAGCTTGAAGCATAAAAACGAATTTTGAGTTTTCAAATAACATTAAAATATTTTTTTAGTTTTCAACAAGCTAATGCTTGAAAAATACGTTCTTCATTCCTTAATTTACAAAACAAGGGGGACTACCTTGTAAAACCAGAAAGCTCATGTTTAGAAGTATTAAATTTTAGGGTCAAACCGAGATTATCTTGCTCCCAATCTAGTTTTTGCTCTCCAAATTTAAACTTAAGACAACCATGTTTCAAAAAAATAGGGGGGGGGGGTGTGGGCGCTAAATGCAGGTCTTGCACAGGGCGCTCATTTAGCTGGGACCGGGCCTGCAAGGATGTACGGCTCCAGACTGAGGTATTTTGGAGACTGTGGATATAATCTAAAGGATCTAGGTCTAGAATCTAGACTAGCTTTTAGTACGTGGTCAAAATATACGTGACTGGATGACGGATACATGCCTAGCTGTAGCAACTGTAGCTCCATTTAAAACAAAAAGAATCAGAGAAAAGAAACTGATTTTCGACTTAGCTGTGGCCTAGCGGGTATGAATATCGACGACTCGATATTGTCTGCCTGCTGGCTTCTTTCTTAAGCTAATAGTCGTCAGTAGATTCTCGTAGGAATATCGAGAATACAGTCAGAAGATGGTGGGTGCCTATAGGCAACTGGAGATGATTTGGTTGGTTCTACACACCAGCTCGTCTACAAGATTCGGTTGGAGGAAAGTATGCACGAAGTTGCCAAATCCACAATAAAGGAAATCCTTTAATTACGAAATTTATGGAGGGATGAATCTCCTTCATCTTCTATATACATATGTATTTAATAAATTGTTCCAAGTGCGTTGTGACTTTATAACTCACGAACTGTCAAGCCGAATTCGATAACATTTTTAGGGTTTGTTCGCATGGTCGTGTAGATAGTTTATCTAAAGTTTGCACGAAATTTGTGTTCGTGATTTCTGACTTTTTATGTCAACATCTGATTTTGTCCATATAAAAAAACAGGAAAAGATACATAGACGCCTATGAGTGTGTGCTGTATGTAACTGTATGCTGATGTCATACACACCGCAAATACACGTTGTATTGAAAGCGCATACACGCATTGAAAGACATTGAAAGCTGTCAGTGAGTGATCATGTTAAGGTTCCTTTTCAACGAACTCGCATAGTGAACGGATGTAATCGGTAAGTGTCATATTTGATTTTTTTTGTTACTTATTGAACAAAGAGAGTTTCGCCGCGTAAGCCTGTTTTTCTTTCAAACTTGCAGCTAAACATAATCAAACAATTAACTTAATTCTTTATCGTTTAAACACAAACGTATGTACATGTCCACATTTTATTCGCGCTTGTCGGTAAGTGTTATTGTTTTGTTGCTTTTGGTATGCGAATAATTGAATGATTGAGGCAATGATGTTTAATATAGTGTGTATACAAATCTATGCTGATTAAATCGTAGTGTCTGTCTGTCTGCTTGTTCAAGCTAATCTCCGAAACGGCTGGATCGATTTCAATGAAGCTTTGCAGGCATGAAGAGGAAGTTGTGTAGAGTGACTTGGGTGCTCTAATGCGTTTTTGGTTTATAAGAATTCGAGCTATATGTAACATACAGTGTCGGACAAAACAAAAGCACCGAATATTCCGCATAGACATTTTGCTCAATATCTTTCCTTGTACTTGAGAGATTTTAATCATTCTTTTTTTATTCAAACAGGAATAGTTTCACTTATTTATAAACAAAAATCCACTAGATTCCTACAAACTAAGAATATTAAAAAAGAGTGAACATGCCTTAAAAATTGCCGCAACAAAACTAAAGCACATAATTAAAAGTCAACATTTTTTAAAATCCGGGTATTAATATTTGAATGAGTATCCATTGTTTCAAATAACCGCTGTAAATCTTTAATGCATAGAATCAATAAAAGTGCGGAAAACAGCCACAGGAATCCTTTTTCACGACGTTTTAGATTTAATAAAGGCGCTTCCAAAAGGTGCTCCTTATTTGGGTGGCTATCCCGTTCAGTTATCGGATCTACAATTTTTCATAGATTATCCTATGAGGTTTGAGACTAAAGGATTAAGTAACACCATAATAAAAGGCTGCCTTTACTGAGAGAGAGACACTTTTTTCCAATGTAAGAGGTGTGTTTTGCATCGTTGTTGTGTTGAAAGATCAATTTGAATGGCTTTTCCTTTTCTGAGCGGGGTAAAATCACGTTCTATGATACATCACTGTACACATCAATCTATTATTTGAACTATCTCATGACAAAGAAGGCGGCATCAGACCACCACACTTATGTCACTATTCTTAGTTTCATATTCACCATGCCTAAACGAAAGTAGACGACACACAGTCACCTGAAGTCACGAATGTGTAAGTTCTAAAAGACGAGGTGAACCATGTTAAATGTTTAATTATTACCTTACCATTTGTATCTATAAATATAACATTGATGGTTCGTTTGTATGCATGGGATACATTTTTAAACAAATGGACCGATACATATGCAATTTTTGACACTATTAGCACCGATCGATCAGAAACCGGTCATAGGTTATAGAAAAATCAGAAATTCGCATCTCTCAGCAAACATTCGACGGGCAATTATGAAATTTTGCACACACGTAACAAACACCGGGAACATTTAGATCCCCTGGAAAAAGAATTGGATACCCCCACCAGAGAGGGCGTAGCGAAAGACGCTGGATACTCTAGTACGCGTATAAGATTTTCGCCACCGTTTTGTTTGAATGCCTTAAAACGATTGTCAACAGGCTGAGAAAGGTGAAGTTTAAATAATGAATTTACCCACAACTTCAATGCCGAAAATGGCTTTCAACATAGCCGTTAAGTGATTTTTTCAACATCGTTAAGAAGATTGTGCAAAATTCACTTGCCAACACAGAAGGCAAGATCTTTCAGCCAGCCGTCAGTGAGGCATTTGCTGGCATTGTAACGGAAACGACGGGCAAATCGAAGTCGCCTTCGAGAAAGAACACCAACGGCGACTGGATGACGCAGTTGGTTAAGTACCAGCCCGAAGTTAGAGAGGTCCCAGGTTCGAATCCCAATGAAATCGAATCTGGCCCAGTCACCATTTACCGTTGCGATCAATTTAATGGCATTGGAGTAGGTTGCTACCTAACACATTTCTGATTAAAATTCTTGTACCAATTTCTTGCCACATCTGAGTTATAAAAAGCAACCTAAATGCTCTTTAAAATCATCCACATTCGCTCAACCTTCACCTTTAAGCGCGAATGTACACGATTTGCAACACATTCCCACATCCCGTCCCATTTCGTTAAGCGTTCTTTAACCACACACTTCAGCACGCTTAACACTCGTCAAAGTCATTCAAATTAATCAAATTAATTGATTGAATGCCGACAGTCACTCGCATATGTCCTTGTCGTCGATTCGCGATAATCCCTCCCATCTACCAACTCATCACCAAAGAGGAGGCATTTTCGAAAAGTCATCAAATTGACATGTAACCAATGTTCAACAGACAGCCTGACAGATACGCCTAAAGAAAATGTCGCAATAAAACTCATCCTCACACCAACCCGACGAACATCAAAACTAAATCAGATTACAACGCCTCATTCAACGCCCCGCGGCGGAATACAATACAACGCCACCACCACACAAAATCAATGAGTGAGACAAATCTCATTAATCCTTCGTTATTTGCCGTCAAACGTGATTTCTCAAGGACTCGTAGCGTCGCCGACAACAGCGAGAGGAGATTTTCACTTCTTGAGAAGTTTCACCCACGTCCGTCCCGATAAGTGACGAACGGCCAGATAAAATCCAACTCACACACGCAAGGCCATTGCTCAAAGTTGGCTGAGAGCTCTGTCATTACGCGAAGCGGGAATGAAAGGAGGGAGTGACGATAATCGTACTCATACTCACTCCTCTCCCCCACCTACTCGAGGGACGATGAAATCATTGGAATCCATCGAGGCGCTGAGATTTTAAAATGCGAAAATGACTGAAATGTGAAATCGTAATGAGAAGAGAATAAAACAAAAACGTAAAGCCGCTTGCGGGTGGTGCGGAGGAAATCCAACGAATAGTTGTATAAATCCTTGAAACTAATGCAGACCGGAGAAGAAAAGAACGAAAGCATTCATACCGTACCAGGAAGCGGAGAAACGACCCAGAGTTGGAGTTATGCGAAATGAATCCGAGAATGAGCACAGAATTGATTATCCTTTAATTCCGCACAAGGCTTCCGCACTGCGCAGTCCAATCAACAATCCATGATGCACTGAACCGGCATCGTCTCACGCTTGCTGATCTCATTCGCTCTCTCTCTCTCCGTCTCGCTCTCACTCTCCTCTCTCCCGTTCTGATTGTAACTTCTAACCCAATACCTCTTCGACGGCTCCTCGAGCGTCCTTGTGTGCAACTCATTTTCTGATTGATTGATTTCCTTTCAATCAACATTAAAAAGCAGCAGGAGCGGCACGGCAACAGCCCACCACCGTATCCTGTAGGGACCTGTGCCATCGACGCACACCCGTGCTGTGGCTGCGCAGCAAGCAGACGTTTTATACGATGTCCTGATTTTGATCCGAAAGGAAATTTCGACTTGGCGTGCGAAAATTCGTAATCAGTCAAATGACATGAACAACACTTCACACACACACATGCACGCCTCCTGCCTCCTGCCTCACAGATTGGCGGGTAGGTTCCTTTCTTTCTTTTGCCCCCCGCGCTGCCACAGTCTCATCTCGTTAACCCGAACGTGGTGAGAATGATGGGCGATCAGAGGTGGAAAGCGGTGTCCTTCATTTCTTCCCCGCCACCCCTGACTTTATCTGCATTAAACGGAGCGTAAATTTCGCGATTTCTATGATGTCCTGACACTGATAATATGATTTGTGACAAAGGGGGGGATTGTACACCCTCCTCCGCTCATCCCACACATAAAAGTGTCATCTCTGTGGCTGATGTTAAGCGTTGATGTGAAAAGGTGTGAACGTGCACCATAAATTCCATGACATCCTGCTAAAGTCGTCATGTCCTCACATGTTGCCAAGTGAGTACTCAAGCGGATAATTGATTTATGTATGCACGTGGAAATTAGCCATTAAAAAATTCACACACTCACACCGACGATAGGATGGGGCATAAATTAATGCGCTCACATAAACCAACACACGAATGTGCTCGACCTCAGTTGCGGCAAAAATGCGGTCGAAATAGATGGGGGGGAGGACGCGTAGTGGGTAGTGCAATTTTGAAATGCGTTCGAGGGCATGTGGCAGATTTTTCACAGGACTTCATGCAGCAGGGTGAGATGAGGACGACATGGACTTGAACGAGTGGTTGCACTGCAATGCGTTGGGTTAGGTTACATTGGTGTCACTGACAGATGCCGGGCAAAAGAACTGTGGGGCTTTTCCCGTGAGACGATGTGCTATTTTCACGAGTCCATCGGATGTTCGATTGCCGGAAGCAGGAGTGGGATTTGTATGAGGACAGCGTTTCAATTTGATTTGTGACTGCGGGCTCCGTTCGTGATGCACATGGTTTTATTTTAATCGCTACAAGGTGGACCTGAGAAGATCAATTTACTCCACTGACAGTTTGCCTTATGGTCTACGGGCGAAGGAAGTTATTGGTAGGGCCCCGTTTTTTGACAAGATGTTATTACAAAATCATGGGAGTCCCAATATTACAGTCCACTTTGATAAAGGGCGTGATGACTGAAGGCCAAAAACTAGAACGAGGGGCAAAATGCAAGAGTTTGATCAAGTATGAGTATTCATTTAGAGCTGGAAGCATAAATTGACTAAATCATCGAAGGATATAACTTAGACATGGGACAAGGATTGACCTAGAAGCTCCGGTTTGATTGATATAAAATCAAAACTGAGACCTTCTGAAACTTAGAATACGAACTTGATTCAAAATTAAAATACACTGCCTCTGAATTGAAAATTAATTTGTTAAACTTAATTAATTTATTAAATTTAACTTAACGATCGTGAAGCTGCCATAAAACTGAAGCTGCATTTTGAAGGTTCCACCGAAAGAAAGCTTTTGGAAGATTAAAACTGAATTTGAAGGTAAAGAATAACGTCAGACCCAGAACTTTAGATAAAATACAGAGAAATAGAAACAGAAACTAAAACAAAACTGTCAGTCGAGCATAAGCTAAAGTTTACAATCTTTCGCAAGCTGTCTCCAGTTGTTTGAGATCCTTCCCGACTTGTTTGCGTCACCTCAACCGTGGGCACAGTCTGTAGCCTTGTCCCACAAGCTTAGGCTGATCAGACGTCCTCTTTTTAAGAGGACATGTCCTCTTTTTGTCTCATAAAAAAATTTCCGGTATCTTTTTAGAAAAAACATGCAATTTGTCTTTTTTTTTTGTTTTCTTAGATAACTACATTTTTTGACATCACAAAACTACAACAAAACTTTTTTTCAAAACTAATTTAGAAATTTTCTGCATCTTTCTGGTGCGAACACGACCTAAAATACATTTGTACCTAAACTCATTCACTTCTGAGCACAACAACATCTTTTGTGATTTTTTTAACAGTCGTCTGAGCACACCCACTCATTTGACAGCTCATTTCATACCTATTTTTTCCTGTTTGAAAGTAAATAAACCGTTTGTTTACCGTATTCCTGTGTACTTTTGCAATGTAAAAAGAAGTGAGTCTTCAATTTTTATTTAAGACTATTCAAGGTTTCATGCCCATGGATCTGGTCACCCTTAAAATTGAAAATTTCACTGCTGTACTGAAACACGTGATTCATAGTACAATTAAGTTCTTGAGCTCCCATAATGCAGTCATATTTTGAATCTATTGGCCGCCTTAAGCGCGGCGACTCTTAAGCTGAAGGTTCGTGATTCGATTCCGGTCACAAGAATTTCCACTTTCACTGACTTGTGACTAGTCAGTGGTCAAAAAAACATTTTAAACTTCGCCATTAGGAGTCGTCATAAAACACTAGGTGTCCCCCACTCGTAAGAGAATAGTAACGAGCACAATACGAGTGGTTGCTGTAGAAACTGGGCCAGAATACATCCTGGGACTGAAGTGCCACCCAAAAATAAGCGCAGTAAGTGCACTGTTTCCGCGCCGTGGTGTAGAGGGTAGGAGCGTTGACTCATACGCTCGAGGTCTAAGTTTCGAAACTCGAAAAAACATGTTACATTTTTTTAAGGCTCCACCTCTTCGAGTCACTGACAATGACCAAATAGTATAACTGTCTAAACACAGCTTTTTTTAATCGCCGTTCGGAGTCGGCGTTAAACTGAAGGTCTCTTCCACTCCTGAGAGAACAATAACACGGTCCAGGTCCACCTCGGACTGTAGCGCCGCCATTATTATTAAGTGCACTGTGTTGATGATTTCTGCACGAAAGGTTGCCTTGAGCTCATCAATGGACTCACACCCTGATGAAGGCTCGAAGGAGAATACCCCTAGGCTTTCGCTGCAACGTCCCTTTGTATGTATGGACATCTATGGCCAGAGCTCCTAGCTCAAGAACCAAGGCTCCTGCTGTCATCTTACAAGGTATGCTGTTCATAGTTGTGTAAGCTAAACTGTAAGCTGAAAAGTCAAACAGATTTTGAATTTGTTCACAAGAGTCTGCGTAGAAGGCAAAAGAAGGAGAAGATAAAATTGGGAGCTCAGCGACTACAGACTTAAGAAGACTTCTAAAGGCTTTTGCTTACCAGCTTCCTGGTTCGAGAAAAGGAGGAGGATTGTATCTTTGGTATGCGATGAATACGAAACAGATTTAAACTTAAATCGACATAAAAGTGAACCCGGTGCACAATTGAAGGAGAAATGGAGTTATAAAGGGCCATATATTAAGTGCTCCCTATCTTTAAATTTAAATAAAACAAAGTGTGTGTGAGATATCATTGAGATCTTTAGATTTGATTATTCATTTGAAAGGTCTATCAAGGCATATATCAAATATAACATCGTTCAAATGATCACAGTTGCTCTATGTGGCGCGCTTCCGAAATATCCAATTTTACATGATTCTGGCGCATACGCGAAAATCAGGCTGAATTTGACCGATCGCATGGGTTATGTTGGCTTTGAGGGCCGCTGTGGCCTGTGGCATATTCCCAAATATTTGAGTTCTGAAAATCCCACAAGAAAAGGTCTAATGGGGTCAAATCGCGCGATTGTGGTGGTCAGTTCACATCACCTCCACTTGAGATGAACATGCCCTCGAAAAGCTCGTGTAGAATTTCAAAATTTCCAATGTGGCGTGAGCTGTGTGGCATGTAACGCCGTCCTCTTGAGACCACATGTCGTAGGTGTCCATATCAACCATTCTAGGCCAAATGAAGGTGGTAATCATCGACCTATAACGCTCACCGTTGACTGCGATGGCCTGGCCAATGTCGTTCTCAAAGAAACATGGACTGATGACGCCGCCAGCCCAAAATCCACATCCACAGTGATTTTTTCGGGATGCATTGGACACTCTTGGATCCAATGAGAATTGAAATCGTCTTAAATTCGACAATTTTATTTGTTGACGAACCCATTCACACCATTTCTGTGTGAATGGGTCTCATCGCTAATGATGATTTTTCGATGAAGATAAAATAAGGGTCAGTTTCGAACTGCTCCAGAGCCCATTCAGCAGACACACTTCGTTGGTATGGTCGTTAAATTTCATCTCCTGGGTCAGTTGAATTTTGTACGGGTACAGGTCCAAGTCACGATGCAAAATTCGCCAAGTTGTGGTGTGCGAAAGGCCGAGTTCTTGTGAGCGACGCGAAATCAACTGTCTTGAATTCTCCTGCACACTCCCACGGACAGCGGCTGTGAGATGTTTTCGGCAGATCTTGCGATTAGTGAACCTGTTGACTCGAAGTTATCTACCACACTGCGAATAGTCATCTTAGTAGAACGATGGAGAGCGCAAAATGGTCGAGCTGCGCGGAACATTGCCCGAATAGAATACCCATTTTGAGAAAATAATTTTGTCATTTTCACGTGTTGTTCAACGCTATTTTTATTCGTAATGATTTGGCAAAGCAGACAGAATAAGTGACAGTCAATTTGACAGATGTAGCTTTACCATTATGACCCCTATCTACAGTCAAAGTTCGGAAGTCCCTATAGAAAAACCCTTTACAAAACCTGCTGCAACTGTGAGAACTGTGCCAAAGTGCTTAACACAATTCGTGCAACGTGAGGCTACAAGCCACCACAGCCATCTGAAGATATCAGAATAAACATTCATTCCACTAAACCTCAACTTATTTTCCTTGAAATACCCTACACTGCACTAACTTAACATTTTTGGTTTATTAACATCCAATTCGAGGGGCTCCACTGTGCACTCATTGCGGTCATTTAATCACCGTCAGTTACGCATTCAACGTATACGTACGTACACTCGAAAGGACATGTTATTTGATATTTCGTTTGTGTTCGAGTTGAAAATGAGATATTAAACTGCTTCCGAATGAAATAAAATGCAAAAAGGAAGCGAAAACCAAACCGGAATAAAGCTGTCAGGAGCGGATAAGGGTGAAATTTAAACATCCCTTCAGCCTTCCTCACATTTCGGCTGACTTTTGGTGCAGTAAATCGAACACGAATTACCAAATGAGAAATTACAGGACACCCTCCGCACCGGTGGCTACATGTGAATGCGATACTCACAGGATAATGAATGCCCGGCCAATTATGTTGGCTTACAGCAGCATTGTCAGCTGGGGACGGGGAATGGCGACAGCGATTGCCACGATGATGGCAATGGCAGCGTAAAGTGTTCAGAGGACGGGCAGGTGGATGGTGGAAGGTGTCGCCATCTGGCGTTAAGTTACATGAATATAACATTACAGGTGCTGCTGACTGAAAAAAAATCCCTGGGTGGTGGTGCAAATGAAAAACACACTTCTACGCGAGTATTGATTTTTTAAACCAGAGAATAAATTGGAAAAAAAATCTTGTAAAAGTTTTCTCGCGAATGAAATGATTTATTTTTGTGTTTTTCAATTTTTCATTCCGTCCAATTATTAATGAGTATTTTTGCGAAATAATCGAGGATATTAAGGTGTGATATTTCGTTGGCAGTAATATCGCGTCGTTATGTATCATTTTTGGTCACAACCTATGCCCCCACATGGACGGGCAAAATGGGATTATCGCTCAGTTTATATCGCATATTTTTTAATGAATATTTAATGAGAAAGTAAATCAAATAATTGGCATTTATTTGTTAAGTTGGCAGTCTGGCCCAAAGGATTTCCGCAGAAACTTGCAAGGGATGTTAAACAGCACTCGCCTGCCGTGAAGCGGTAAGTTGCCTTAAAATTATTTAAGAGCTTTAAACGTAAGGTGAGACCGCTTATGTGTGGATGTAGGTGTGTCTGAAACACAATGCTGCCTTGGGGCTGCTGTGTAGTAACGTTTGATGTTTATTCAAATGCGTTCAATGACGCCAACTACAAAGTCGCAATGTGACCTACTCCTCTTCGTATTTTCAGAATAAGAGGTAACAAAAGAGCGTATCCATTCTTTTTTTGTATTCTAAAGCTTCACATAAAAATGAATCATTTCTTTTTAAAGAAATTTGACAATATCATATCCCTGCTGAATTTAAGTTAGAAGTGAAGCACTCCAAACACTCTTTTTAGAGCTCTTCTCTTCTGTGGGTACTAAATTTGTATTTCAGGCATATGCCCTTCATGAATTCGAATACAATTTAAGCGTCAATATTTAAGTAACGTCTTTGGACCCACCTTCTTTTAGTAAATTACCTGAAACTGTTCGCGATCAGTTAAATGGTTAAAGTGGAGAAGTCTTGAAGGCAAAAAATGCTTACTTTTACTTACGTTATTGGTTGTTTATTTGCGGACACTGAACTTCGGTAGGATGACAAAGATGAAGCCTTATAAATTCTTAGTGAAAATAAGCGTCTTTATATAAAGAAGCAGTCCAAGTCTATACAAATTTTGTTATACAGATGATTCCATGTAGAAGGCTTTTCACGTTTAATTGAAAGCGGCAATTGGAGACTAGAATCGCTTTGGTGTTTTTATTACAAGTCCTGCCTACAGACAGCACATCAATTGAGTCGAGAAACGAATGGAAACCAAAAAAAAAGATTAGTTGTGGTTTTGCGGTAAAGACTGCTCCCGGAACCACATAACAAACACATGCCAATTTTGAGGATCTTGAAAAATGCTATTTAGAAAGGATGAAAAAATACATGTATAATACAAAATAAAAATGGAAGAAACATGGCGCCAGATGTATTGATGTAAAAGGAGAATTTTTTTTTCTAAAAAAAAGATAGATTTACTGGGTGCCGTGGAGTAGTGGATTGGTGAGGCGACTCCTACGCTCGTGCTCTAAGGTTCGAAACTCGAAAAAACACCTTACATATTTTCACGGCTACATCTTTTTCAAATCACTGACAATGCTCAAAGAGTATAACTGGCTGGAAATAGCTCAAAATTGCAGTTCGGAATCGACATTAAGCTGTAGGTCCCCTCCACTCCTAAGAGCCTCTACTCCTGAGAGAACAATAGCACGCACCACACAAGTGGTTGCTGAGTTGCTGGGAAGCTAGGCCCAGGTCCATCCAGGACTATAGCGCCGCCATTATAATTATATTATTACTTAGAAAGGATCTAAGATCACTCAACTCGAGTTCAAGGCTGTACACAAGTAACCTAGTCCATCATTTATTGCTGTTGTCCTGCAACTTTGACTGAATTAGATAAATTCCTGAATTCACCTCAAAGAAATTAAACACCGAGATAAATACAAGGAATCAGTTTTGGTTCATGGGCATGTCTCGTACTTGTGTCGTACTTACAGCAGAGTATGTGTACGAAAATAGTTACCTGCATCATTACTCTCAAACATCCCTAACCAATTGCTTTTCGCTCCCCACACCGTTGCTTTGAGCATAGACGCTAACACTGAATTTCCTTTCTTGCAGTGAACATTTGACCAAAGTCCACCTCCATTTGAAAATGAACGTTTGTTAATTCTGAACTTTTATAATTGATGTTTAAGAAAAAACTTGTATTCCCGTCAACGTGAACCCGTTCCTGTTCGGTTTGTTTCCTTTCAAATGAATTTGTATTAAAGATCAAAGAAACTGGCTCCAAATATTGAACTTGTGAAAAAAAAGGCTCTACATTATCTATGTAGGGAGTAATTAAAGGAAAACTCAAAGATGTATGCGTGGTGTTTTTATTAACAGAACTGAATAAACAATACATTGAACACATGACTTTTATATAGTAAATCCATTGGAATGACACCGCTCGAATAGATCATACGATCGGATGTGCATTTACACTAGTGATTACAATTTATGTCACACTTTAGCAAAAATTATCCACATACAAAAAGTTTTAACTCATCGAAAACCATTCGTGAACATTTAAAAAATAAACTGGGCAAGTGCGAGTTGTACTCGCACGGGGAAGGTTCCGTCGCATAATATTGATGGATGATTTCTGAATATCAAACGACGTTTCCAAACTATTTCAGTTGAATTTTCTTCTAACTACAACCCAAATCAACCATACACAAACAAACAAACCTTCATCCCCACATATACCTATATCTCTATCCAAGTTTATCCAACACAGAAAATCCCTTCCATCATACACATGCCCAATCACTACTCATGCCTGCGGTGTGTGTGTGTTCATTTCTGTTGGGCATTTAGGGGTGAGATCGAAAAGATAACGCTCATCAACGAATAGAGTGGCCGAACACAGCATGAAATTATGTGTGAAAACGAAATTTTTTGCTTATTTTAAATCTTAGATATCTCAAAATTTCAACATAAATCGATATTTTGAAATGTATCATTTCTTAATGCTTACATTGATGTCTTCAAAACTGCGTTTTCAGATCTTCAAAATTCGATGATTGACCGTTTTTGGCCAATATCTCCAAAACCATTAGGGCCAGAATACTCGCAATGGTTTTAAATGAAAGTACTCAATGAAGCCAAGTTTTTGTGATTTTTTTTTAGATTTTTAAACACTTTGGTTTAGAAATGGCAGGGGGGAAAAATTGGAGCTCCATATTTTCCAAACGGTACTTTTGATAAAAAAGTGTTGAAAGAAACCTCCACCTCATTTCGAAAGATCTGTCGATTGATATACATATCGATGGGGTGCGACAATTTTTCAAAATTTGTGTCAACTTCACCTGTACTGTACCCAAATGGCCCCACTTTTTAAAATCGCTGCATAGGAAATGACATCTAGGTCTGAAGTACCTAATTCCAAAATTTCATGCCGATATCTTCATAAACTTCGGAGATAAAAAAGTGTGACAGACACGACGGACGGACGGACGGACGGACGGACACACCGAAATTATAAAGGTTCCGTTTTTGTAGACGGAACCTTAAAAACAGGCATCGAAAAGCTCGATAGCAGAAGCCAAAATTTTCTGCTTTTGTAAAAAAAATCGGTTTGATATTTACTGCCATTTGTGTTCATGACTATGTGACGGCCTATGCATGGACGCTAGTCTGCATTGCTTAAACCATATTGAAAAAGTTAGAACAACAGTCCTGAACAGTAAACAGGAAAAGACTATGTAAGTATTGGACCTTAAGGAGCCCATAAACAGTCCAGACTGCATGAACCGAGTAATGACCACAATCAACACCTTTTCAAAAAACAGTGATTAAACAAACGTATAAGAAAAAGACCAATGTCGTAACAAAGTTAGAAGTACAAGCAGTTAATAATACAAATTATGGCGGCGCTAAATTCCGAGGTTTTCAGCAACCATTCGTGTTGTGCGTGTTATTTTTTACTGACGAGTGGAGGGAACGTACAGTTTAAAGGGGAGATTGAGAAGCTTTTCTAGACAGTTATACTTTTTGATCATTGTCAGTGTGTCGATATTCTTTTTTTTTTTTTTGAAAAATGAACCTAGACTTGAAAGTCTAATGCGTATGGATCGACGCACAAACCCACAGGGCCACGGCGCCCACAGTACAAACAGTTGTTGGGTTCAAAAAGATCAAAGCATCAAGCGTTTTTTGGCCTCGTTGAATAATACTTTAGGGGATTATTAGAACCAAAAAGGTTGGCATCGGATTCAACAAGGATTTCACATGTTCAACTGAGACAAACCTTGAAAAAACTATCTATCAGAACTCAAAGTGTACGAATTTCAAGAAATGCAACTCATAACTTTTTAACATATTTGTGTAACGTAAAGATGGACAATTCTTGGATCCGATTATTCCCAAATATGTTTTGACGTCACTTCGAGAACCTCTTAATTGCGTCCAAGACCTAATGGAACTTCAAAGACATACCAACAAAGCCCTTCCTGTAAAGTTTGCGTTGGTCAATCTCATTCTAAAATTTGAGGTTAAATAAGTCAATAACGCTGCTAAAACTGACAAAAAGTTGTACCGAAACTGACTCGCTGTTCAAACTCTATGTGACATTGGGGGCGAGAAACTTAATTCAAAACATACATTTTTTTAGGTTCATTCAAAACAGCGAAATGTAGTCAAATAGTAGGCTTCCATTTTTAGGAAACCAACACAGGAAACTACTTCAAGTCAGAACAATTTTATGTAAGTGCTTCAAATCTCTTGTCACTCACGTCACCCTCAGTCTGCTCATTCCCTTGGTAAAGCTATAAGATTTAAGAAAATCAGAACATAAAATAAAACTTAACTAAAAAAAAACCAACTTATCTGACAGCTGTCACTTGTCAGATGTTAAACGTAAAGCATATGAATTCAAAAGTCCTTTTTAACCTCAAAAAGATTTGTCAAACGATGACAACCATTAAATTCAGCACAACAAGTGTTCATCTGGGAACATACCTTACCTCTCTCTACTCCTCTTTCTCTCTGCTCCCCTCTCTTTGGGTACATCCTGATTGATCTCACAGTGATAAGGGTCGTGCCAGTGTCAATTAATTACGGTTTACGTTCATCAATCTTATTGTCAACAGCAGTGTCAACAAAACCGTTTCACACACAGTAACATATTTTTAAGGACCCTCCGCCGCTGGCAAAAGCAATGCAATCGGCCCTTATTACATACTGGACACCACTCGCCTCTCATAATTTAACAATATTTCATAAAATTGCCGCTCCAACGTGTTCGCACGGACAGGAGGCATAAAGAACCATTACAGCGTTGGTATTACCCTCATTATGCCTACATTACTCGTAAAAAGGACATTACTTTGGAAAGTCACCGCCTCCATTCGATTGGAAGGCACGTTCATCGCTTCTCCGCATGGTCGGTGATTTCTTATTCCTTTGTTGCGCCTCCAATGCGGTGTTTATTTTTATTATCCTGTACGACGATGCCATTGTGTGTGGGGGAGTGTGTGTGGCATTTCATTGAATCCAAGCATTTGACACGTCCAGCGCGTATTGCCCGTACGTTTCGGACTAGAGATTGTCATAGCCGCCGCTAATAAATTACAATTCATGTCGACTACGTCTGGCTAGAGTTAACGCACCAGGATACACTTGCGGTTTGAGTTGTCCCATTTGTTGAAGGCTTGGGCATAAATTTGACTTCGTATTCCGTGGAGGGTGTATATACGCTGTGTTTGATCGTTTTGATCCTTCGTTTGGCGAGCCATAAAATCAGGTGCAGACACAGTAAGGAGTCACCAGGGTCAACGCAATGACGGCGTTCCTAGTTACGGTGAAGCGAAAATCATTCTGCAATTATCCTGCGCACACACATCTGCGATGGGTTTCTGGACAGGTTTGTCAACATTCCGAGTGCTTCAGCACACATTTGGGCAGAGGATAATCACCGAAACAAAAAACAACCCGGCCGAAGCACTTCCCACACACAGGTCCTCAGCGCACATCGGTCGGGATATCAGTTGTGTATGACAGCGGCTCGGTGTGGAGATAACCCGGACGAAGGAAATGACAAGAGACCACATCATGGTCATCACGTTCCACGTGTATAAATACATTCCCACTTGGAATAGAAAAGTGTGTTCCTGATCCATTGGACCTGCAGTTGTGCGGCTCTAACGTGCGGCTCCATGTATTCACTCAGCAGGTCCTGGAGCATAACACTCGTACGTCGTCGTTCCTCCAATCCGGACCGTCCCGCACTATAAATGGCTTTAAGGGATTGCATTTGTCTTATGGATTGTGGTAGTCCTCATGACGTGGTGGGTGGCAGGCCTTGGGGGTTACATGGATGCAAACACAAAAAACGTACGGAACGTGAAATGGAATACGAAAGGAGGAGCCGGAGAGTGTATGGCTGGCATTCAAAGTGAATGGCAATTTGTTTTGTTTCCCCGACATCGCCCGGGATAATCCTCCCACTTTGGATAGATACATCTGCTTGTGTGTGAGGGGTTCGCTTGCCTTGCTTCCTACATGTGCATCATATCAAGCCCAAGCACAGTAGACACTTTTAGTGGTACTTGCCGGTCGTCGTCCTTAGCGCCGAGAGTTGAAGCAGAAGTACGAGAGCAAGAGTGTGTTTTGGGGGGTTGATGATTCTGCCAAAGTGTCGCCGTTGTATGGACGGACGACAAATGCAATTCGCCTGGCGACAGTTTTATGGCCGAATGGATTTTCGAGTCTCCTTGCTTGGTGTGCTGCTGTCGAATGTAAAAACGACCAACGACCAACGACCAACGACGGAGCACACACGAGCACTTTGCATGTAAACAAGGTTTTTAAATTGAAACTTTCAGATACAATTTGGGAGTTTGCGATGCGGCACCTATCTGCAACATTTTAGCTATGCACTAAGTGTGCTACTCCGACTGAAGAAGGGGGAATAAATTAGAGTGGATCTGTGCGGAAAACGCTTGACAAGGACAATCATGCTGAATTCGCTAGTTTTGAATGCTAACGACATCACTGAGCTGGCGAATTGATAGATTATTCAAAGGGATCGACGGTGCACCGAGGATGTACGAGTATGGGGCGATGTGAGACGAATGCATGTCGATTCAGGATGAAATTCACGAAGGATAAGCGGGGTTGGACTGGAAGAGGTGAAGATATCTCTGTGAAGAGTGATTGGCGATGGTGCTGTGTGCGAGGCTTGATTGGAAATCAGTGGTGAGTGATGATGGGTGGCTGTGGGTGAACAGCTGATAGTGTAGTCGAGGTCAAAAGGAAACCAGAGTGGTTTCGCCCCCGGATTTTCGATATTTGTACACCTGAGATGATATTGCAATTATAACCAAAGGTGATGCCAACCACTGAATTGGGGTATGTTCCTACTTATGTCATAAAACCACTTTCACAACATGTTCGAGGGGACAGGGGCGAAATCGTCAATTGACTTATAACTCTATTGCATTTGATGTTGGACGAATTGAGTGGCTCTATGTACACTAACGTTGATTATTCCATTGAAGTAGGTGACTAAGAAATCCCTTTCCTTCAACAAGATTTTATTGAATTCCTTACAAAATACCAACAGGTTTCTTAGGTGCCGTGAAATAACGCCGAGCGAAATAAAGCCGAATTCCAAAATTCGGCGTTATTTCACGGCACCGTTTTCTTGATACCCTTTATTAAGATCCTTTTTCAAAATGAGGCTTACTTTGCAACTTTGTAGAGCACAAAAGACCCAAACTGTTGGTCTATGTGACCCGCGACATTAGTCCCAAGGGCACCCTTTAACCTACCTACTTTCTGTGCAACTTTGGGCAAATATAGGGTCATCCATTTCGTGGTCCCGATTTGACATCCATGTTTCAATAACGTACATCAAACCGAACTGTCATCCGAGAGTGCATATATTCAGCTTAACGTACGCCATTTTAGAAAATGGATAGCTTAAAAATCGCTGATTGTACTAAAATCATGAAAACTAGCTGTAAAAATAGTGATTCTGTAATAGGTACGTTTCCCGTTTGCTAGGAGTGCTCTCATATGTGGGAAAATCCTGTAACGCAAAAAATATTTTATTCTAAGACGTGGAAGACACGAAGAACTTCAAGGCTTCATAAACTTCAGTCATTTGTTTTTTTCCAGCCCTTGTTTCCAGAAATTTAGAAAATGTTGATGAACGGTGGGTCGTAGGGAGATATTTCACATATTAATTCTTTGACGTTAGGCAAAAAGGCCTTAAGTCCAAAAGCATTTTGGGTTTTTGATTGGGTCAAATTATTTATTTTTCCCTTTCGTTTGGTATTAACGGCTTAAGTCAGAGCTTAATTGCCTTTTTTCGAACACATTTAATCCCGATTTGCAAACTATTATCCTATTTTCAATTTTGGTTTTACGAAAAACTGCAGTTTTCGACTTAAGACCTTTTTGTCTAACGTCAAAGAATTCTTCTGGAGACAATCTGTTTGTGTAAGAAGACAAGCCCACATTCAATGGAGCATTTAGTGCTTTATACTGTGTCAAGCGCAAGACAGTGAATAATTGTATACTTACAATAAAATTCAAAAGAAGCCAAAGAAAACCAGGGTAATGCTTACCTAGAAATAGAAGAGAAAAATATTTATGAAATCATTATGTGCATTCAATTTTGTTTATATTATATTATGATTATATTCGTGTAAGTAGGTAAGTGAATGTTTGCATAGTAGATAGAAGCAACCTTTCCCTGTGCCTGTCTTAAGGGCATCCCTGGCAACAGATAAGCTATTTCTAGGAGTGGAATGAAATTATTTTCTAAATTTCCCCCTTCAATGTATGCCGCCAATGAGGCAACAGATATCAGACGGGAGGATCCTCAGACATTCAAAATCATTTAATCAAAATCAATTGGATAAATTTAATAATAATAATAATAATGGCGGCGCTACAGCCCGAGGTGGACCTGGGCCTAGCTTCTCAATAACCACTCGTGTTGTGCGTGCTATTGTTCTGTCACGACTGGAGGGGACCTACAATTTAATGTCGACTCTGAACGGGGAGATTGAGAAGCTTTTTTCTAGACAGTTATACTCTCTGAGCATTGTCAGTGACTCAAAGGAGGTGGAGCCGTGAAAAAAAGTTAGGTATTTTTTCGGGAATCGAACCGAGAACATCGAGCGTAGGACTCGACGCACCTACCCACTACGCCACGGCGCGGCGCCCACTCGGTTTGGAGCTAGCTTAGGACAAATTTATTGGCTAAAGTCCACACAGTGGCATGAACTGTATAATCTAGGGTTTGCCTTAATCAAAAGATCACCGACTCTAAACTGCTAGTCGGCAAACCGTGACTAGCAATTTAGAGTCGTATCCGCACAGACAAGTATAGTCAGCGTCAAAAGCTGAAGTTTATCAACTAAATTAAAATTCACTGGAGTGAGTTTGAACAGAAATGGGTAAATCAAATTAAAGCTCCACAGCCATACTTCAAAATATAATTTTTTTTAATTTCACTTAAGCGCAAACAAAGAACCTCAAATTTAAAAATGGAAAGTGCTAAAATTTTTGTTCGAAATGAAGTGTACATGTGGTTGTGTGAGTGACTGTAAGACACAACGGCTCGTTTTCACTGTAGGAACATTTTGATTTGCTCATAGAATCATACAAATAACGATTTTGTTTTTCCAATATGATTATTCTTTTTTTTTCTTTTGAATTAAACTACAGTTGAACTTCGATAAGTCGAACTTCAATAACTCGAATATCTTGATAACTCGAACAGGTTATTTGGCGTCAACTTCGGTAAGTCGAATTCTGAAGGAAATTCCCAAATTCTCCGTATTTTTTCAATTATGTATGACAGACTACTTTAAATGCTGTACGTTATATGTGCTTTGAAGCAAATAAATAAATATTTATACCTATACATTTTGTATAACTCGAAGTCTTGATAGCTCGAATTTTTTTTGTGGCAAGTGATGGTTCGGTTTGTCGAAGTTCGACTGTAATTGCTTCTTAAATTTAACAAAAGTCTACAGTTATGTTAAATAAAATCATGCATTCAAAATCAAGTATGATTTCAGAGCTTTTATTTTTATGTATAAATCAATGTCTGGCGTGTATCATTCCGGTCAATTTAATTTAGAGCACAAACTTGCAGCTAATGACTATTCACTTTTTACGCTGACTGTGTATTATATATGATATAATACTACTCTTTAGAGATGTGCTTTCACATATAATTTTAAAAGAACTTATTCTAATGGAATCTCCAACGCAACTTATAATGCAACACTTTTAGGGGCTTTACGCTTTAATTTACATTCCCCTTCAAGATAACCTTTCAGACTGCATTCGATGTCTGCAGTCATCCATTTTCATAGATCGCAGACATTTTTACTGACGCTTGGTAGGAAATTTAGTTTTACTGTCACGATTTTATTGATTGCCTACTTTTTAGATAAGGAAAAAAATTAATTAAGATTCACAAGCCACTAGGCATAAGATAGAGGTTAATGACTTGCTTAGATCTTAATTTATTCTTGACACAGTACATGTATTACATTTCTCAAAGAACCAGAAAAGTGAATAAGAAGCAAAACAATTAAGCCTCTTTCCCATCCCCTGATAACGCCAATCGTCGCCCACACGGAGAAAAACGAAAACAGCAAAAAAAAATCGATGAATCTACGGCAGAATATATCGTACGCAACTTCATGCCACATTGAAGTGGAGCCCCGTTGGAGATTACTTCACCATGACATGCAGAAAAAGTTTTTCACTGCCCGCATCAATCAATCATAACACCCCACCCCCAGAGATACTCGTACATGCAAAAGCATGAGATCCCAGAGAATGGGTAGCGATTCCCCCACGCCATTCCTGTTGTCCTTTTCATGTTCCACTTATACACTGCTTTAATTTCGTTTTGTTTTGTGTTCCCCATCCTCGGCCATTCATTTCTGGTCACAGCAACAAGACCACAACACAAGCGTGATTCCCATAGGAAGTGTCAGATTGGCTCTTCTTACGTCACTCTTTATAAACTCACACACACGCACATCGAAAATAGGTTCTCATCGAATGGGTAAACTAAGACGAGCAGCAAAATGACTGCGAGACAGCCCTTCTGTTCACAATTGGATACACACTTGCACCAGCTGGAGGGCGATACATAGCCCCTTCCCCATTCGTCCCACATGGAGGCCGTTTCATTGAAAAAAGAGACAATCGGGAACAGGGCTCTGGGCAGGGACACAAAAATGGACGATCACTTGTGTGGCCTAGTCACCTCGATTTTTTTTCTCCGTAAAGCCCACCTTTCTCGCACACCGGTGGGGTATTTGATGTATTTTACGCGAGGTTTTTATTTACCCTCTCAAAGGTGATGTCCGCTGTGCGACATCCCTCGGTGTTCATCTGACAAGGAGTACACACCCTGAGCGGTCCCATCTGAGCGACAGGTACACAATGGGTTAATTCCATTCCAGATTTAACTACGTGTGTCCTGACTGTGTGCGGGTGTGTTTGTGTGTGTCCCCCACTGCATGACATCAAAGGAACACCAAATAGCCATCAGGGCTGTGCAGCATATGGGCCTCCCTGCTGTAAAGGGGAACCCCCTTCGCTGCTTTCCTTTCTTCTTCTGCTCCATTTTTTGCTTCTCTCTGCCTTATCATGTGTGTGTACTCTCGTTTATCCTTGCTTAATGCACAACACTTAGTAGGGGTGGGGGAGGAGGCTTATATTTGACACCAGCTACCAGAGAAGAGATTACACCCAAATCCAATGGAGAACAGACACAAGCCAGACAAAAAAAACGCTGTACATCCCCCAACAAGAGCAGAAGGACGACCGGGAAAAAGCGAAAAGAAAGAGAAACTGGGTCCTGTAATGAATAGCTCACAGTGTAATGCAGATGCTCTAATTCCCACTTTATATCGCATTAATTGCACTGAGGGCTACGGTTTCTTTTTTCTTCCTTTTGCCGGATTCCCCTTTGGTTTGCTCCGTCCGTTGCCGCTTCACACTTGGTACGCCCTCTAAGAGCAGGAGTAAAGATAACCCGTTCCCTCCGATCTTTAAATGAGTTTCATATGAACTCCTTTCGGTGGCAGAAGCTCCTGTCGCAGGGAGAGGATGCGAATGTCTACGTTTAGGGAAATTGCAAAAGGGTGTCCAACGTAACCCTTAAATTTAAGAGTTAGCTAAAAAAAAATGTCCAACTGCACGTTTCATTGGTTTCATGAGCAGACCCTTTCTCAAACACCCGCTGACAGCTTCTGGATTTTATGACTTATTTTTATTTCGCAAAGATTTCCCGTCAATGGACACATTTAATTGTCTTTTTCAATTATGAAAATGAGTCCTTTTATTATTCTGGCAACGCAAGCGTCAGCCAGCCCCCATCCAGCAGGAGCACCGGGAAGACCAAACAAAGGCAAAAAATAACAAACCAAAGACAGGACCCAACGACAGTGGTGTAGGATCGTAAAAATTTCTATTTGGCATCCCGAAAGTATTGGTCGCTGTCGCTATCGTTGGCGTTGGCGTTGTCCTTGGGCAAAGCGTTTGTTGGCGAATTAGGGAATAAGTGGGGGCTGTGGGATCGAATAGGGGAAATAAAAGCAACATGGCTGCATTAAAATTGATTTATTGTTTTAATTTGTTGAACACAACAAAACAAAAAGGATACCAGCAACAGCGCACTCAACATCAGCGAATGACAGGTTTGATGGTGTGGAAGGAGAAGCGAGGATTTAATTTAATTTAATTTTTTTTTTGTTGTAATGTCTTGAGATCTGTGAATCGGTGAAATTTTGACGATATAATTTATAGACGCACACATACCGTCGCTTGTTTACGATGGAGGCGTGCGCACCCATTTCCATTTCCGTGATGGGGACTTCAGGTGGATTTGGTTTTTCTGTTTCTAATTAATTAAGTTGATTGATCTAATGACTTATGGTCGGACTCGGGGGGAGAGATATCCGTACTGCTTTCGAAATTCCCCTCGTGTCCGATCTGGTTCGTCGGAAAAGATAATGGGAGATTAGGAAGTTTTCCAAGAGCATGACTGATGCTGGACCCACATGGTGGGCGATGCTGACATGGATGGATTATCCCCAAAGGGTGGTATTATCTTGTGAAAAGTTGAGCAAGAAATGAAAAGTGATTTTTGGTAAAATTCCAGTGGAAGTGCGCTTGGGGCAGTCGCTTATGAGTTCGAGGTGGATGTTGAGTAAAGAAATATACAGCCGTGGCAAAATGTATTCGACATTCTTTGAGATTCGTTATATCTTCAATAAGCAAAACAATTAATGAAATGAGAGGAAAAAATAAAAATCGTTTTCAACCTCAGATAGTGTTGCCGAAAACTATAAAATTCAAACTAATTGCTTCTGGTAAGTGATTTGGCAGGAAAGACAAAAAGATAAAGGTACCTAATAAATTTGGCCAAGGCTGTACCTTCAGTTACACATCAGATTGATAATCTGAAAATCTTGCTCCTTGTCAGTGCATGAGCATCGGGATGCGTCGATTCCTTTACTTATTTTTCCAAATTATCTGAAGTTTTTAAAGGAGGTAAGGCATTGATGGGAGGCACAACATGAAAGACGGACATCTCATATGCCAAAACCCATATATATAATTCATATGAATGTATATTGTGGTAATAAACAGAGAATGGCAACAATTGACGTGGCGCACACAAGTGAAAGGATCTCAACAAGTGAAAAAGGACTTCAACCAACTATGTGCGTGCAGATGAAACAGCTAGCAAAAGATAGCCCTAGTACCACACTTTTTTCTCGCAGAAAGGGGTTAGGAATACCCATAGGTAACATGAATCAATTTCTTAACAGAAAAGACTGCAGACAACTTACCAGCATAACGGGGAATACACTTTCGCTAAACACCTAACTATGCTTGGTCTAAGCGATGAAACCCTCTGCGACGCTTGTGGAGAAAACATGACACTGCAGAGCACTTCTTCTGCCATTGTTCCGTCTTTGCTCGGATCAGGTGGCAGTTATTCGGTGCTGATGATGTAGGCTCCTCATTACAGAAGCGCCTGCTTGTCTTCCTTCGGAAGATCACGAAATTTCATTGAAAGTAGGTTGCTAACAGGCAGTACAATAGACCAGATTTTGAGTCTGAGTGTATTGCTTCGAAAACCTCCGACAAAAAAAAACCTGAATCAAGACACAACAGGTGGTACCAGTACCTGTGGATTTTATGAATCGGATGTATTTGACTTGGAGAAGTGTTCCATATTCGAACAGCGAAACGAGTCTGTAAATTTTACTGTACGTCCTAAAGTAGGCTTAATGATAAACGGTTAGCCTTCCTCGCGAGACTAGTGTTATGGAGAAATCATTCAGGGGAAGAATCCTCAAGATGACTTGAACATCGGTTGTTATAATAATAATAATAATAATGGCGGCGCTAGAGTCCGAGGTGGACCTGGGCCTAGTTTCTCAGCAACCACTCGTGTTGTGCGTGCTATTGTTCTCTCACTAGCGGAGGGGACCGACAGTTTATTGTTTATTACGGCGATGTACGAGCGAGTCAATTGACTTTAGGATATTACTGTCTCCTATACGTTTTATCCAAACGACGTCTACACTGGATCGGCTACGTCGAGCGAATGGACAATAACGCTCCAGCAAAGAGGATCTTCGAATCACAGTCCACAGGTTCGAGAAGAAAAGGAGGACAAGTTATCGCGGATGCCAGAGCGCTTGGTCTGGATAACTTGAAGCAGCGTGCCCGGGACCGCAGGGCATGGAAGTCAGCCACGCTTTTATCGAGGAACTGAAGCAGCGTGCCCGGGACCGGAGGGGATTGCCAGTATAGTCGGCAGTATAAGTTGAAGTTAAATCGTAGGAAGTGAAGTATTTCTTGCATTGTTTAAGAAAACTCTGACATTTTCAGGAGTTTTTGGTGATCTCAAATATGTGAGCTTTCCAATTAAGTGTATTGATATACACACCAAGGATGGAAAGTCTTTTGGTTTCATCGATACGAGTGCTGTCCATGGATATTGTTGATTATTTAGGGTTCGCTTTAGTAACAATAGACAGCATTGAGTTCTGTTCTATTATTTTTCATCCCAATTGTTTATGCTGTTTACATCGGGGTTCAATGTGCTTAACATACATACATAGTATACTCGTAGTTGTTTTAATACTTAATGTAACAAATTAGGATTGAATTATTTTTAGTAAAAAAAAATAAACACACAAATATTCGACTTTGAATAATTTAGAGAAAAAAGTTGCTTAAGTTTCGAACAATACTGTACATTTGCGTTCCAAGTCTACGGCCGAAGGACAGGGTCGTGATCCTTGGAACGAATATGAAAAGCTGAGAGAACTGTCATCAGCGAAGGAGTGGACTGAGTTAGAAATAGCAGGCAGATGATCATTTATAAAAATGAGAAAAAGAATCGGAGATAAAACAGAGCCTTGGGGAACACCAGCGTTTATTTGGTGAACATCAGAATTGGACCACATTGTGGTCATGGCCGTGGCCGTGTGAGTTTGTGCGTCGACCCATACGCACTAGACTTTCAAGTCAAGGTTCGAATCCCAGTTCAGACAAGCATCAAAATCCAGTGAAATTGTTGCAGCGAAATCCGCACTGCCTGTCATTAAAAAGATTTCTCTCGTCAAGATATTTCATAAATTGACGGTTTGTCAGCCTTTCCATGATTTTGTAAAATAAAGACGTTAGTGCTATGTGTCGGTACGTGGAGGTAACGAAGATCTGCCTTTTTAGGGCGATCTGGGCAAATCGA
The DNA here is from genome assembly GCA_930367185.1 of Myathropa florea. NCBI lineage: Eukaryota > Metazoa > Arthropoda > Insecta > Diptera > Syrphidae > Myathropa > Myathropa florea. Next base: position 123,368,553 of record OV884002.1, on the reverse strand, counting down.
CGCACTTCTACAATGCGACGCAATTACACAATTACGCAGCTTAATTGAATAATAGCCCATTTTCTTGTCTTCACTCCCAGGCGCCTATATCGTCAAAAGATTCCACTTAACTCGTTATAATCCATGAGAGATATCACGAAGCAGACTAATCAAAACTCCATGCTCACTATTGTCTCATACATCAAGTTTATCCGACAAAACATTCGATTACTGGCACTCTCCTCTGGCTTTTATTCATGGACACTTGAATTCTCAATCATGTTGAAGGGAATTATTCCGTCTAGTGATGGGGATCCAATCATCGAATATTACCACGCTCCTTAAGCCCTTAAGGCACTTTTCCACGAAACAACAAAAATAACTCTAATTCTCTTAATGTTATGAGATCGCTGTCAGTCAAGTTCATGGGTTTTCCGAATTTCTCTGTGCCCCATCAGACAGCATTCAGTAGCTGGGGGAGGTCATACAGGGACACATTTTGTTATTCCTCTTCGTTCGATGCTTATTCTCAGAACTTGTTGATGCCTTGGTTGACGGAAAACATAATTACGCTGACAACAGTCGGGGTTCTTCTTGAGCACAGCATACAGTACCCCTCCAAAGCGACTGGATGGCGCAGTTGGTTAAGTGCCTCCTACAAGTTAGAGGGGTTCCAGGTTCGATTCACAGTGAAATCGAATATGGTCCAGTCATCATTTGTCGTTGGGATAAAATTAACGGCACTGGAGTAGGTTGCTACCTGGCAGTACAATGGACCAGTTTTAAGTCTGAGTGATCCAGTAGTACTTCAAAAATCCTCAAAAAAGACCCCTCCACGAATACAAGGTTCAGTGAATTGCCGAAGCGTAGACTAGTTTCTCTGAGTGTCTTCCAGACAGCTTGAGTGACCAACAATAACAGCTGTGACGAGACATTTTTGCAAACCACGTGCAAAGAAGGTGCCAGACATTATGTCTAGGACCGAGGATGGTGTTAACGACCAGTCTCTTAAAGGATCATTTTTTTCAAAGATTCAATTCACGAGAAATTTCATTATAAGACGGCAGACGAAACACAAAAACAAATCGTTGGAAGTTTTTTTCCCTTCACGAAGTCGATTTCATTTCCAAAGCCATTCTTAAACAAAGAAACAGGATTATCAGCCGTCATCGTTTCAATCGTCTAAAAGCAACAGAAGCACCTTTCCCCAGCTGGGCCATCTCCAGTGTAAATTAAATCCCACATCACGACCAGCCACCAATGTGTTCCTTGCTCTTTTCGTTTTTGACACATGCCGAGTCCTGCCACAGACACGTCTTTGTAATTTTGCCTCCATCATCCCCCCCCACCATTCATCTTATTTTTCGTAAATTTTAATTGACTTTACTTTGTCGAGTCTTTAGTTGTCCCAAATTCGATGTCCACCTACTTTTCGATCAGAATTGATGTGGACAGGCTTCGCAGTGCAAATTGAATGCCTAATGCTGGGCGGCGGCGACGGCGGCACCCTCCGCCACATTCACGAGACGAGAGTGCTTTTTCAAAGTCGAACAACAGCTTTCTATGTCCATTATCCAAATGAAATCAAAAACAAGCAAGTAAGACTGAAGGAGAAAGATTGAGAATGGCAATGGTCCGGGAATTAATAAGGCTTCAACTGCCCCCCTGGAGACAAATTACGTTTCATTATCTTAAACACCCCTCAGGACATTTGCAGCGTTATGAGGGGATGGGCAATGGGCGATGGGCGATGGGAGATGATGATTAAAACCCCATTACCATCACCCAACCCGAGCTGGAATAGGTCCCCTTATCATCACCGATTATGTGGAACAGGTCCTTTCGTCGTTTTGATTTTCCTTCCTTCCCCTCATCACCTCCTCCTCGTCATCGTCTTCTTGTTCCCATCGTTTTCTCTTTTTTTTTCGTCTTTTTTGTTTCAGATCAAGTAAATTCTAATTAAAAACGTGCAGGGAGTGGACTCCTTGCTCTAGTCCCAATGTGTCTATGTGTGTGTGTGAGTGTGCTTGTTGATGGTCTCGTATTCGGGATAGATTTTTTCCCCAAAACCCATCATCATCATCATCACAATTAATTGTTGTTGTTCTTGACGATATTACACGACAACCAACTAATGACAATGTACTCTTAGTTTTTCCCGTATCTCAGCCCCCTCACAAGTTACGCCACCCCTTTCACATGCTCCGCTCGTATACCACTTTTTTCAATTAAACTCCAAGGAATGCTTTGGGTGCTGTGTGCAAAGGAGAGGAGCAGAGAAAAAAAAATAGTTCTTCAAAGGATAAGGGTGAGTAGTTTTCTTGGCAGAGCAAGACTACTACTCCATTGGATGAGTGTTCACCGAATAAAAAAAGTAATCACACATGAGGGTAAAGGCATCACTCCGGTTGTCTGCAGGGGTGTACCCCGGGGTCGAAGGGTGCACATGAAAATGTTTTGTAATGAAATTTCTTGCTATTGTGCGATGCACTGACGGAATGCAGTCGAGAGGAAGTAAGGAGCTGCTCTGCGAGTGTATTTTGTTTTTGGGATCATGCTTTTTTTTTTGTTGTAAATGATTCTATTAATTTCACCGAACATTCCCTTGGATCTTGTGCACACACTTTGGGTGGTTATGGTAAATGGCGGATGTTGATGGAAGGGAAAATGAGGATCTAGACAAATGAATAAAAAACATCCCTCTGTGTGGTGATGTTTTCAAAAGATTTCTTGCTCTTCCCATGCGCTGGGGGAACCGATTATCGGTGTTGGGGTTAGTTTTGGGTTAAATTTGTTTATGTTGGGAAAGGTTGTGTTGTAATCGTATTCCACAAACTGTATATTTAGTTTCTGTATATGCATGGTTGGAGATGGGATGTGCTTCTGTTTGATGTGCTGCAAGAAGAGAAGCATTTGAACCTTGGGCTTAGTTGATTGAAATCTTCTGTGATCCTCCACAGTCCATTGCATCGCTTTTGTTTAAGACACTCAGGTTATCTTTCCATTCGGGGAGATTCTTTGAGTGCATTTAATTGCTTTGTTTAATCCTTAAAAGAACGTGTAAGAACTTCTTATAGCCGGTTATCCCCTTATCAAGATACCCTTAGGGTAGTGCAAAGATTCTTTGTAATGCTCACCATCTGTATGCATCACTGTGCATAGCTAGAACTTTGAAGTAGTGAAGGGCTTTGTCTACCTAGGCTCCCAAGTAAACCTGAACAATGACACCACCGTGGAGATAAGTCAAAGGATTCTTCTTCTTCTTTTTAGGGCGCTACAGTCCGAAGTGGGCCTGGGCATCAACCAACATGCCTCTCCAGCCAGCACGATCTTTCGCCAGCTGTCTCCAGTTTCTCCCTCGACTTGTGTGCGCCACCTTGTACGTGGACTACCTCTTTTACGTTGTCCCACATTCTCTGAGTCGAAGACTCTTCGGGCCGGAGCTAAGTTGTCCAAACGCTCTACATGGCCTAGCCATCTTAGGCGTTGGATCCGTAGACGCCTGGCTAGACTCATGTCGCTGTACAGCCCACACAAATGCCTCCAAAAGCCATCAACGCAAACAGGACCAAAGACCGCGCGCAGAACTTTTCTCTCGAAAAGACCAAGAGACTGTTCATCCGCTTGGGATATTGCCCATGCCTCTGCGCCGTAAATCAAAGGATTACTCTTGTCAATCGCTTAGACTTAGGCTTAGAAAGCAATGAATGAATAAAGACCTTGACAGTCCCAGTGCTGCTATATTGCGCAAAGCTAACGAGAAAAATCCTGGTCGGTTTGAAAAGAAAATCTTTCGGATTATCTTTGGTCCCGTATGCACTAATGGTGCTTGAAGGAAGAGATTGAACGACAGCCTGTGAAGTGACGCCGATCTGGTCAAACAAGCGCGGGTCTTCCGTCTCAGATGGCTAGGTCATTTAGAGCGAATTAACACCAAAGCTCCGGCCGGGATAACGTGGTAAAATAAGACCACGCCTCCGGTGGCATACATAACTAGAAAGGGACTAAAATCAGCTGAACATGCGTAGCTGGAAGCAACTACTCGTAGCAAAATACCGTGCTTGATGGAGAAGAATGTTCACTGAGTAGTGCTAGCTGAAGAAGATGAAGAAGATATCGTAGGGGGTCATGCCTTATATTGGCGTGTCACCAACGCATGTCATTTACACATTTGACTTAATTAACTTTCTCAGGGAATTGTTTAATAAGAAAAGTCAAAGCAGACCTCGTCCTTGGAAGTTGTCAATTGTCCTACTGTTTCAAATTCAAGAACGACTGTCCAATGCACTTTACATGTTAGTGGAGTCCAATTGAAGTAGATGGAGAAGTATTTCGAGGTCTTTTCACGAGTGATGGGAGGAGTAATGCTGCGCTAGGATTGGTATAGCTGGCTTAGTTGGATCAGTTTTGAAACAGCTTGGTAGATTTGTAATCAGGAAGGTCGAGCTTGGTGTCAAAGCCAAGTTATCGGTTTTTAACACTGTATTTGTTCCAACTCTCACCTATGGTCATGAAATGAAATGACCGATGGAATAAATTCGCCAATACAAGCTGCTGAGATGAGATTTCTTCGTGCTGTTACTCGCCGGGATAGGGTGAGAAATGTGGCACTGCGCGGGGAACTCAATGTTAAGCAGCTGCTTCTTTGAACGGAAAGGGCTATGCTTTTATGGTTTGGTCACGTGGCACGTATGTTCCCATCATCATGACTTCCGAGGCGTGCTTCGAATACGATTCCATCAGGTAGGCGACCGCTTGCCAGACCCAGGACGAGATGGTTGGTCCAGGTCCAAAAGCTCGCCTGGTTGCGTTTGGGCATAGCTCCTGATGAGTAAGAGTCGAAGCCGGAGGATCGAGTGGCCTGGAGATCTCGCGTGCGTGCATTGCGCCTGCGACCCCTTAAGTATAACATGCATTCCACGGAAAATGGTGAATGATGATAATGATGATGAAACAGGACTATAAGCTGCATGATCACGGTGATCGGGTTATTTGATTGAAGAATGTATCAATTGAATCCAATTGAATTTGTGTTGGTCTGAAAATGTTAGCCGGCGAAGAACTAAAATTTGGCTTAATCATTGCGTTAATAAGCACAGTTTCTGCGTATGGGCTAGGAAGACATTTTACAGGCCACATTCCTTCTATGAAATGGAAGGAATCATATTTTCCTTTTCTTTAGACGACCCTACAATCTAAGGTGGTCTTGGATCTTGCTTCTGGAATAACCACACATTTTGTGTGTGTTTTTGTTTTCTGAAGGGGGCTTACAGTTTTATGCCGGCTATAAACAGCAGTGTCAGTGTTTTGGGAGAGGTCGTGCTGCAAAAACTATATGAAGGTAGGTCCATTGATCGGCATTTGAAACACAGAACTTCGGTGTGTAGAAGCCGATATACTTACTACGCCGGTGCGACCACTTTTTTAATTTATAGACACAAATTATCGCCTCCATCCTGAATTATCTACGACATATATGTAGTTACATTTTTTTAAGAAATTAGGTTCACATTATCCAGACGTGGGAATATCGCAACAATTGGCTAAGAATGCATTTAATTGCAGGACACCCTGCTCGATACGAGATATTTGACGAACAGCCTTTGATGCCTTTGATGCATTCTGCTCAACGTCATCAATTGAAGTATGGTTTAATTAATCAACTTAATGGTTTGATGGTTTACTGTCGACTCAATCTTTGTAAATAATTCGCACGTGACTAACAGTCGTAAAGGACATTTAAACTCTTAAAAAAGCAGACCCCGGGTGTATCAGTTAAACATTTTATAGACCAGCAAACAGCTCCCATCTGGCCCAAAACCATACAATCTAATCGTCCAGCTGTCAACGCTGTCATCCCTAATGTTCATCAAATTTAATCACCGCTCAGGCGATTGTGACACTTCACAAAAAGTGTAAACTTAAATTGGGCTCAACTGTGAAGCATGAGCCACCTCAAAAAGTATTTAATTGCCCGCCCACAGCGCCTTTTGTTGACATAAAAATGAAATCGTTTCCACCGTAATCAAACAATCAATTAGTTGATCACAAAAAAAAATAGGGACCAAATTCGAATGCGCACGTAAAAAAATAACAAATGATTACTCATCTTCAACGAACCCATCAAGCAGCCCGGTGTCCTGTTGTCATCCGGACGACAAATGACGGACAAAAAGCCGAAAAAAATACAAACAAAAGCACAAATAGTCAATCACTCAAAGCTCGATGCACTCAATTAATTTCAAATTAATTCGCATCTGCAGTGCTTAATCCAGCACACAAAACAGACTCGCAGCAGTATCCACGGCTGTCGGCTGGCGTCTGTTTTAGGCCCCGCTTCACAGTCGGCACCACCCCAAGTGAACCATTCAAACATTAAGTATTTAAATTGACATAAAACAGTTGTATTTCACACGTGTATGACATGTCCTTGGTGTGATTGCGAATAGATTGAGCGGAAAAAATGCTTCGTCATACTGCAGAACGAAACGACGGAAAGCTGGACAAAACCGAGAAAAAAATACGCTCCGTTGTGAATTTAATTGATTTTCGATTAAAACTCACCGAATTCCCTAGTCCAGTGGGGTGGGTCGGAATGAATAAATAAAAATTGATAACCCCCGCAGGACTGCAAGTCTGTTGTTCAATAAACCAAAACCGCATGTCAGGGAGAACGGGAACAGAGCGAACAGAGAACCAAAACGAAACAAGGGAAGCAGCAGCAGGACTCCCCCATGTGAGGTATAAGTCACTCGAATATATTGACATCCGAGTGCTCATCTGCATTTCTGGCACTCTCCCCCCGTCGTGTCCTTCGGAACTTCGTGACGCGGTGCTTTGTTTTACTATCCTTGCCCCGATTAAATTTGATGGAATGCCGAATCTAAATATTTCGTCGTGCATCTGTGAAATAAATTCATTCGGCATTCTGTTTGTGAACGAGTGCGATACAACGAGTGTATTTGCAGTTTCCCTCCGGAGAGTGGCGGGTGTTATGATGATCACCAGAGACTGCGCGTCCTCGGAGAGTTTATGGACGTCTTCACGGCCAAGTGGTAGTTGCTTTGCATTTGAAATTTTATTTATTTTTTGTTGGACGGGGTTTTCCTTATTGGATTGTTGTTTCGGGGTGTTATTTGCGAAACACGTTCTTATTTATTCAACACTTGGCTTGTTTGGGTGCTTTGCACTGGGAGTGACGCAGCTGATTAGCTATTCTAGTTTTAGTTGTCAGAGTTGAAGATTTATTTTTTCCTAAAGGGAATGACTTAGAGAACGTGAAGTGCTTGAAAGATTTCTTTGAGTGCACACAGTTTTGAAAAATTAAGAAAGCGCACTTAAGCATACTCTTCATGTTTTTTCAATCAGTGGTCGCATTTGAAATTCCCTAAGATTTCGTTTTAAGTGACAGAATTTCATCATCGCCGTTTGAAGAGGCTTCATGACGAATGTACGGAAAAAGTTTGTTTTAAGGCTTGACTGTGGAAAACTTACGTAAAGAAATTATATTTTGTTATGTCCTTCGATTCAAATGGAAAGTCCTTGGGTGGGTGGGAGTATACAGCCTGTTAACGCGACTGTTATATACGTACAAAATATTGTACAGATGAAGAATGTCCGTCTTAAAAAATGTTGAGTTTCTCTCTGAGACTGGAAATGGGCACTGATTTATTAGACCCTCAATAATAGATTCCTACCTCGTGCAAAAGTCGAGGTATATTCTTGTTTAACATCCTCTACAAGATCTTGTGTAGCATATTAAGTGAACGTTTAAAACCGTCGGCACGTACCAGTGCTTCTTCCGACCCGGCAAATCGACGATAGACCAAATTTTCACATTCCGCCAAATCCTGAAAAGATCAGCGAGATTCAAATAGATATGCTCAATATTTTTATCGTTTTCTGCCGCATACGACAGCATTCATCGCAAGGAACTGTTCGAAGTGATGGCCGAATCCGAGATCCGGGGAAAATTGATACGGTTGTGCCGCAGCACGCTAAGGCAAACGCGATGTACCGTGCAGTTTGGTTGAAGGACCTCCGAACCTTTTGAAACCTCCACCAGATTTCGGCAAGGAGATGCGCTGTCGTGCCTTCAATCTTGTACTGGAGAGGATAATGCGGAGGGCAGGTATAAACACGGAAGGCACTATCTTCTACAACTGCTGGGGTACGCAGATGATATCGACATCGTCACTCCAACAAGCTGTTGTAGAAGTTTAAGGCGATTGAAGAGCATGTTTCGCATGCTCTGGTCTTAGAATGAATGAGGGCAAAACAAAATAAATGTTGTCGACAAGAAATCGGTCCGTGGAAGATCGCCTTGGTCAAAATGTGACAATCGACAGTTATAATTTCGAGGTAGTTAAGTAGTTTGTCCACCTCGAGGCAAATGTTAACTCCACAAACGACATCTTGATGAAGATTCGACGCAGAATCGCCCTTGGCAACCGATGTTATTTCGGTCTGTCGAAACAGCTAGAGGCAAAACTCCTGACTCGAAGGACGAAAATCATTCTCCTCAGGACGCTTATTCTGCCAGTCCTACTATATGGAGTCGAATGCTGAACGATAAGCAGAACGGCAGACATAACTCTTCGTTCCTTCGAAAGAAAAATGCAGCGACTGATATATGGGCCTGTCAGCGAGGAAGGCGAGTAGAGCTGTACCAAGATGTGGATGCAGTTCGGAAGGCAAGGAACTGTCGACTGCACTGGCTCGGCCACATCGACCGCATGGACATCAATGCTCCAGCTAAGAGGGTCTTCGAGTCCCAGCCTCCATGTTCGAGAAGGAGAAGAAGACCGATCATCCAGTACAGAGGCCAAGTGAATGCAAGACAACTTTGTCTTGACGACTGGAAGCAGGACCGTCAAGGATGGAAGGCAGCTATAGCTCTGGCTCAGAACCTTTAAGGATCGCTGTCCTAATACATAAGTAAGCAATAAAGCTGTTCTTTATGGTCTAGGTGAAGTTGATATTGTTTCATTGAAAAACGAACTTATACGACTTGGTTTAAAATGCAAAGATATTAAATCAATCAATAAAAAATACGAACATTACACTGATACGTTCTACATAATTTTTTTTGAAAATGGTAGTGTAAAACTAAATCAACTACGGAAAAACATTCGCGCCATATTCCACACTCAAGTGACCTGGAGCTTTTATAGAAAACAAAAAAACAAATTAACACAGTGCCGAAACTGTCAGATGTTCGGTCATGGTGAGAGGAACTGCAACATCAAGACATACTGTGGTAATTGCGCCGGTTCGCACAAAACTGAGCAGTGCAACGTACAAGTCGTCAAATGTGCAAACTGCAAGGGCAATCACAAGTCTAGCGACAGCGCATGCGTAAGCAGAACCCACTATTTCGAGTTGAAGCAGAAGCTTACAGCAAAGACGAATCGTTTTGTCTCAAACAACGGAAACAACCAAGCGAAGTTACGTAGCGTCAACAACAACAACGCCACCATATCTCTTCACTCAATGAACGAATTTCCATCTTTACCGAACAGAGCGGCTGCAAAACATCCGATTGAAGTAGACTGCAACAACAACTCCGCTTCTAAGGTATGGGCTCCTACTAACCCACCAGTGTTACCGTCGGGCAACAACACTACTAGTACTGTTCATGGTGAGTTATTCTCCATGGAGGAATTAAATATTCTTGTCATGGAAATGATATCAAAATTAGGGTCTTGTAAAACGAGAATAGATCAATTTAATGCCATCGCACAATTAGCAATTAAGTTTTTATACGATAATGTTAAGTAATATAATGAACAGCAACTTAAATATTGTAACATGGAACGCAAGAGGCATTCGCAATAAGAGAGTTGAGTTAATTGATTTTTTAAACAACAATAATATTGATATCGCATTAGTCACGGAAACATGGCTGAATACAACAATGCGGATATCAACATCAATATTTAAATGTTATCGGTTTGATAGAATAAATAGAACGGGTGGTGGTGTAGTGATTCTAATTAAGAGGTCAATTCAACATAAGCTTTTGAGAAGTATACAAACACAACTTGTTGAAAACCTGGGCGTAGAAATCACTTTAAGGAATGGGAGTACATTGAAAATTTTTTGTGTGTATTTTCCTGGTGGAAATTCAAGAAATGACAAAAAGCAGCAACTGAAATCTGACTTAAGGAAATTATTCAGTATTAGTGGAGACTTTTTGATTGGAGGTGATCTCAATTGCAGGCACAGGGATTGGGGCTGCTGCCGAGCAAATTCATGGGGCAATATTTTATCTGACTTGTTTGCTATGTTACCTGTTCGTGGTCTTTTTCCTTCTAGTCCTACATATTACCCAGCTGGTTCTCGAGGTCGTCCTTCTTTTATTGACTTATTCGTTACCAATTTATCTAGTCACATATCCCAGCCTGTCACTATAAATGATCTGCCCTCAGATCATAACCCAGTTGTTTGTCGGCTTCCCTGGTCAGGTGAAAAACATGTGCAATATATACAGAACATAAATAAAGCTAATTGGTCTAAGTTTCGTTCTGAAATTAACAGTAAGCTTAGAAACCTCCCTACCGTTCTTGAATGTGTAAATAGCGAGGAGGATGTTGATGAAATTGTCAAACAATTCTCTGAACACGTTCTTAGCTCTGCGGATACCAGCATCCCAAAAGTTAAAAAAAAGTATTTTTATGAGAAACTTCCAGCTCCCATTTTGGAACTCATTAAAGTGCGTAACATGCACAGACGAAACTGGCAGAGGTTTCGGCAGCCCTTTTCTCAAAGAATGGCAAAATACTTTGGCAAACTAATAGCCAAAGCCATTGAAGAAAAGCGTAACAAAGAGTGGAACACGAAACTTAGCTCTCTCGATAAGGCATCCAAACCTTTTTGGAACATCACCAAAATTATTAGAAATAAAAATAGGCAAATTCCGTGTCTTGAGGCCAATGGTGATATTTTTTCAACCGATGCTGACAAAGCTAATGTTCTCTGTCAGCATTTTGCGCAAAACCATTTTGTCTCACAACATCTAGGAGACATAAATACTGATTACGCTGTACAAAAAGCCATACAGACTTTGGACGCCTCAGCGTCAGACACACCATTAGGTGCATTTGTATCTGAAGCTGAGGTTAAAAATATTATAGAAAAACTAAGAATAAGGAAAGCCAGTGGTATTGACAGCATAAAGAATATCTTTCTTAGGAATCTACCCAAAATTGGCATCAAATTCTTAGCATTTTTAATTAATGCCTGTCTAAAAATGCAATACTTTCCAACAATCTGGAAGGAAGCAAAAGTTGTCCCCATTCCTAAAGCAGGCAAGCCTCGAATCGAGCCTAATAGTTACAGGCCTATTAGTCTGTTAAGTAGCTTGGGTAAAGTCTATGAAAATATTTTGAAGGAAAAACTCTTAACAATTATTGATGAGAGCCATATCTTTCCTCATGAACAATTTGGTTTTAGACGATACCATAGCACGAGCCACCAAATATTAAGAATTTGCAATAGTGTTGAAAAAAAATCGTGCTCTTGGAAAATCCACAGGAATGATACTTCTGGATGTTGAAAAGGCGTTTGATACCGTGTGGCACAATGGTCTGTTGTTTAAAATTATTCAATTTAATTTTCCAACATTCCTCTCTAAGATCGTTCAGAGTTTTTTGTCAAATCGTACGTACAAAGTATTCGTTAATAACAGTCCCTCACGTGTAATAAATGTTGCAGCAGGTGTTCCCCAAGGTTCGGTCCTTGCCCCAATTTTGTTCAATCTGTACATGTCTGACATCCCGCACTTACCAAATTGCGAATTTGCCCTTTATGCCGATGATTCAATAATATTTTCGCCGCATATATATGGTCTCAACATTGTGACCAATTTACAGTATGCGACAGAAAAACTTATTGATCATCTAAACAAATGGAGAATAAAAGTAAATGCGGAAAAGATGCAAGCTATCTTTTTTACAAGAAAAAGAAAGTCTTGCTTTCTACCGCCCAACCAAATAATAATAAGCGGCCAGTACATAGAATGGGAGTCGCATGTGAAGTACTTAGGGGTATATCTTGACAAAAGACTCACATTTAAGGAACACATTGCAAAGACCCTACATAAAACGGGCGTAGCAATTAAGTTACTCTATCCCTTTATAAATAGAAGATCCTTACTGTCAATCGAAAATAAAATGGTAATCCATAAAGTCATTTTTCAAGCTATTCTGCTGTATGGTTGTCAAGTATGGGGTTCTTGTGCCAAGTGCCATATAAAAAGGCTACAAATACAGCAAAACAAATTGTTGAAAATGATGCTCAATCTCCCCTGGCATCACTCAACCCATGATCTTCATAAAAAAGCTAATGTTGAATTGATCGCTGATAGAATACGCAAGCTCACCGGAACATTTTTGATCAGATGTAACCTCCCTGAAAACCCGCTAATAAATGAACTGAGTACTATTAACTTAAGACCAGACTAAACTGAAGTCAACATACTTTTGTTAATGCCCTCTTCTGTACTTTTTATGTTTAAATTTTCTTTTCTGTATAAATATGTGAAATGTATTATTTATACCACTGTTTTATGATTGTTAATCTCCATACAATAAGAGTTAATTTATCTGTTTGTTATATATGAATTTACTTATTAACTACTTATTCCTCTGTTTATCTGTTTATCTGTTTATTTATTTATTTATTTATTTATTTATTTATTTATTTATTCATTTATTTATTTATTTATCTATTTATTTGTTTATTTACCAATTTTTTTTTATTTATTTATTTATTTATTTATTTATTTATTTATTTGTTTATTTATTTATTTATTTATTTATCTACAATAGTGTTTTTCTTAATTTTTAATAATAATTATGTTTAATTTTTATTTTTTTTCTTTTTTTTGTTTTTTCTCCTTGCATAAATAAAGGGTTTTTTTGTTGTTTCCCTTTGATAAAATTTTGATTGTTCAACCTTATAATTTGTAAATAATTTTATTTCAGTAGAAAGATATATTTGATTACATATCACATCTCTGAACTGTAAATTGTGCGGTGGCAAACCATTGTTATATTAAAGAACGAAATAAAGAACTTAAAAAATAATAAATGGCCAGATATCAATGACAGTCTTTCCGATTGTTACGTTTCAGCAGCTTTTGAAGCTACCAGTGATATCCGGCTGTCAAAACATTCAGTTAGTTTTCATATTTCATCGTGAATCGCTTCACTTTTGCCGAACATGCGGAAATTATTTTAAGGAACGAGTATATCGAAATTCATACTTAGTTGTAAATATGCAACGTGAATTTTGTCGTGCGGTCTGTCGTCATTAGGGCTTCAGAGTCGACAATTCATCGCACCATAGAAAGTTTGAGCGTGAGTAGACTCTTTCGGACCTTAAGCCGCCAACCAGACAGTTTTATTGATCAAAACGAAGAAAACATAGACACCGTAGCTGCCAGTATCGAAGAAAACCCAGAAATGTTGCTTCGGCGCCGATCTGCTGAATTGGGCATCCGCAGAGTCAGCCCGGTTTATTTTGCGATAGGATTTGGGCCCACATCCTATGCTTTTCGGAGGACCCATTTTTGGCGCAGCGCCTACGTCATAAAAGAAATTGCCCTTATAGGAGAGAACATAATGCACAGGTGTTGGACAAAACATCAATGAATTCACAAAGATTGACTGTTTGGTGCGGTTTATGGCGTGGTGGCGTCATTGGTCCTTATTTCTTACACCATTAACGTCAATGATCTCAGGTATAGATCGATTTTAACCGATTTCTCGACAACAGCGATGTATCCGAGTTGTGGTTCCAACACGATGACGCTATATGCCACACAAGCGACGCAACGCTTGTGTGTGAAAATCGACTGCTTGGCGCAGTTGGTTAAGTGCATGCCCCAAGTTAGAGGGGTCCCAGATTCGAATCCCAGTGAAGTCACCTTTTGCCGTTGGGATCAAATTAACGGCACTGGAGTAGGTTGCTACCTGGCAGTACAATGGACCAGTTTTGAGTCTGAGTGCTCCAGTAGAGTTCCAAAAAATCCTCCGACAGAAAAAAAAACAAAGTTGTGAAGGAGAATTTTTGAGACTGGGTCATATTACGGCGTGCGTTTACCAATTGGCCACGGTGATCATCCGACTTGACTCCACTCAATTGTTTTCTGCTACGTCAAGTCTTTTGTCTACGCTAACAAGCCTATCATTTTGAATGAGCTCAAAGCCAAAATTTAAGGCGTAATTGCCCGAACAATGACGCACATATTCGACCTGGTCATCAAAATTTGGACCCACACCTTGGAGCACTGCCAGCAAAACCAAAGCGTCTGTTTGAATAATACGCTGTTGCACATAATGGCATAAATGTAGCTTCAAAATAAAGCTTGAATCAGTTTCATACCTTACACGACGGTTGTCTTATTTAAATCTCTTTTCCTATCGTTCTTATCTGGTCATACTGTATTAGTTGCATTGTAATACCGTCTGTTACACAGTCAACGGAAATGTAATGAGTATCTGTTGTTGAGGCAATCAAAGGATAATTTCATCCTCTTAGACCGACTTATTGAAAATCCTAAAACGTGATACCAACTTTTCAACCAGTTCTCGAAGTTAAAGGGTCAAACCTTTGAAAAACCTTCATGGACAACATGACCGATGAGTCTTAGAAATTCACTTGATGAACTATATCTCGTTCTATTGGTGAGAGAAAACATTAAAAAATACAGATCATAGCAGGCCGTTGAATATCCTCTCTCCAATGCTATTCTATTGATTTTGTCTCCCAATTTATCCCTTCTCTTCCCATAAATCGTCTTTGGTGACACAAAGATTCCTAATTGCCAAATTCTCCTCTCGCTTGCTGCAAACAGGAAAAAGAAAGCCAGCTAGCAGAATTCAACGCCCACTCGAACCTCAGTAACACATTGTAGAGTTTCGCACTCACCCGTTTGTTAACAGGGCACGTCTCCGTCGGTAATTGACAGGGTGTCACTTAGGCAGATATCCTTCTCTAACCTAATCCACTTCAAATAAAGTCTCCAACCCACTCCACGAGTGGCAAACTTTTTGAGACAAATTTAACATTGAAAGGAGCAATTCAAGCCAAACGTTAACAACCAAATGCTCGTCATACAGCAATCAACCAACCCTCCAAACCGTTCATTCCCTTCGCTGTCGATTGAAGAAGGCCTCGGGCTCAAAAGGAAAAGCAAAACCATCTATGAAAATATACAACCTCAGTTTTCCCAAGGACATTCGCAGCACACACGCATTTCAGACACATCCAACCGAATCTCAGAGGTACCCAGGTTGGGGAAAATGAAAAGAAGAAGAAAAAAAAAAACCGAAAAATGCCCTCCACTCAATTTTGTCGTCACATTCATGTCACATGCCTCGGGGGCAATTATTGAAGGACACTCCGTTGGCAGGATGCTAGCACTGTGTGTTTGGGGAGAACGCTATATGTAGAGCATACAAGCATAAGTTGGACTTTTAATCAAAAGAAAGTAGGACCCTCCCCGTCCACACGTACGCCCAACTTGTTCCACTAACAAGTGTGACAGCATGTCCTTCTTCTTGCTGCACCTCAATTATGGCAGCTATTCATGTGAAATACTTTTTTTTCCCACTTCTAACGAATGTTTGTCTTCCATTGAATATTCCAAGCTTGTAAGACGGTGAAAGAAAGGAGTCCTTGGAGTCCGGCAGGGGACGAGATGCAACAACATCCGTCCAGACAGAGGGGTGCAGCAAAGTTGCCTTCGGCAGCGGATTCATTTCAACTGCGCGATTTTCGTCTTTCGGAACAGACTTAGCATTTATTTGAGATACAAAGTAGCGAATGCAAGGACACTCACTCTTCGGATGCCCCTTGAATCTTAGATGATTGCGCAAGTGGAAAATATCAGTGAGATCTTTCGTGGTCAACGTGTTCCAGCCACAACACTCAAGCAAACGAGGCTGCAGGTAGTGCTCGTCTCTTGAGAGTAGGCACGAACAGGAAGACGGCTATTTCCCATGGCGATGTGGATAGAAACCGTGTAGCTGTGCCCGCAATATTATTTCAACGTTATACCGGAATTATTTCATTGTTTCCCCTTGACAAGGAGCGAAGGATACGTACATATACTTATGGTAAAGTGAAGGCCAACAACATTCGAGAAGCATCCTCATGGCGAGGGGAGCAACCACGACGACTTTAAATTGAGTTGGGAAGCAACTGAAAGTGAATTGGGAGTTGGCAACTGAATGGCGACGAGGCGGGCGGCTGCGGAGGCAGACACCGAGAAAGGCCCTTAACGCATGAATACAACCGTTGAAATTGAATATTCAATTTGCAAAGAGGGGGTGAGGCTACATGAAGTTTTTGGTTGTTTCGGTGTTTATAGCTTGGAACGGATGTTTATTGGTGGGCTTATCTGCTTCACAGGCAGTCTCTTACACTTTCTCCGTAGCAAGCGGAATCTTATCTGGCTCGGTAAACGCTTTAGCCTTGGATTCAATGACGCCTAGGCTTTGTGAATACAAGAGGCGGGAAATTTGGAATGCTCTGCCATTCGAATTGTGATTAATCGCTCTGTATGAACTCATTGGTGGGGTTTCCTTGCGCAGACACTCGGGGTGGGGGAAGACCGTCAACTGACTCATCAATCTTAAATTGATGCAAGTTTTTATTTTGTTTTTAAAACTCCAGAAACATGGCAATCGTTTAATTTTGAGGGGGAAATGAAAGAAACTTCTCAAAAAAATTGGATGGAGTGGAGTGCGTAGTAACCAAGTGCGTTGAAGATATTCATATTTTCTTGAACTATAAACCTCTAGAGCAGGACGATAATTGAGAGAGCCAACTTTTAAACCCTTTCTCGAAGTTAAAGGGCCAAACCTTTGAAAAACCTTAATGGACAACATGACAACAACATGACCGATGAATCTTAGAAATTCACAAAACACTTTATGAACTTTATCTCGACCTATTAGTGAGAAGAAACATTCAAAATATATGTCATAGCAGAACGTTTAATATTCTCTCTCCAATCTATTGATTTTGTCTCCCAATTTATCCTTTCCCTCCCCACAAATCGTCTTTGGTGACACATAGATCCAAACAGAAATAAGAAAGCCAGCTAGCAGAATTCGACGCCCAATAGAACCTCAGTAACACAATAAACCTCTAGAGCAGGACGATAATTGAGAGAGGAACTGCGAGTTAGAGAATTCGGCCAACCTGCTGCAAGTCTAGATGGATTTTGTCTAGGCACATGTTTTGTATTACGTGATATTGTAGCAGTGGATGGAGTCTTATTTAGAAGGAATTTCCAAATAAGTTTAGCATGAAATTGGTTTTGGTGAGTTTGGTGGTTCAGATAAACCAGGCTCTGGTTGGCCAAGCTAATGATTTCCTCTGAAAATCAAACAAGACAGGCGTTCCCACGATATTTGTAGCCTTGGCCAAATGTATTAGGCCTCCTTATCTTTTTGTCTTTGCTGTTAAATCACTTATCGGAAGTAATTAGCTAGAATTTTGTGGTTTTCGGCGACACTATCTGAGGTTGTAAACGATTTTATCTGTTTCCTCTTATTTCATTAATTTGTTTGCTTTTTAAAGACATAACGAATCTTAAAGGGTTAATACATACATTCGGCTAAGGCTGTATGTATAACACTGGAAGCACATAGAAATTCAATGTACACATGGATTCACACGAGCATGACATACAGCTGCGGTCAAAATAATAGCAGTACCACAAAAAAAACGAAGCAACTGAATAACATAAATATATATCATCCATAAATCGTTTTAAAATATTTATATTTGTTGATTAAATTTAATAATATTGAAATTGTGGACGAAAAAAACTAAATTTAAGCTAAAGAGATTTATTTCAATGAACAAAAATAAATAAGAAAGATAATGATATTGTCAATGTACTGAAAAAGGGCGGTCAAAAAAATAGCAGTATTCATATTTTTTAAATAATATTACAAAATGGACGAATATTTTTTGGAAATGTGTACTAAAATTAGTTAGTATTTTGTTGTAGACCCTTTATTCTTTAGAACTGTTTCACATCGCCGTTTCATAGAAGCCACCAAAGCCTGACGTCTCTCCAAGGGTATGTTTTGCCATGCTCCCTTCACTGTGACCCAAAGTTCATTACTATTCCGGGGCTTTGAAGCTGCAACCATTTTTTTTACATTCGCCCAAAGATTCTCTATTCGATTGAGATCAGGTAATTGGGATGACCAGTCCATAACGTTAATGTTGTTGATCCGAAACCATTCCTTAGCTTTTTTTGCTGGTATGCTTGGGGTCGTTGTCTTGTTGAAAGTCTTGTTGTAAGTCCATTTCAGTGGCATTTCCTCCTCTGCGTAAGGCAGCATAGTTCCCTGCAGTATATTCACGTAAGCATGTTGATCCATCACACTATTTATGCGAAATATGGGACCTACACCATAGTAGGAGAAGCAACCCCATACCATTATGCTGGATCCACCACTATGAATGCATTGAGTGACATTTGGAAAGAAACCGTTATATGAGAGAACAATTTTTTTTCTTGGAAACTTTGGACATAGCCTTCCCTACCAAAAATAATTTTAAAATGGTAAAGATTTGAAATTGCTTGAATTAATTAGTAATAGATTACTCAAATTATACTAAGAAAATAAACTTCGGAAAGCAACACTGCTATTATTTTGACCGCAACTGTACATGTGAGCTGAGTCAAAATCCACGATACCTTGCTGGCATGCAACGAAATCAAGATCTAAATCTAAAATGGATCGCTATCGGTGAGAAATATCGACAATATCGACACATGACATCATGTTCAGAAACCCCAATATTCAAAATTCTTAATATAGAACGAGGGCCTATGCAAAACTAGGCGCACAAAAGAGTTGCCACACAGCATCATATGAGGATTGAACTGACCACCCGTGAAAGTAGTAATCTGCGCCCATAATCAGGTGCACCGATGTTCAGAAGCATTCGGGACAGCGCTCCTTGCGTCAACGATACCTTCTTGCTTGCGTACTTGATGTGTATTTTGAAAGACAGCCTGCTGTCTTACATAACCGAGATACTTCACTGACTCCTTGGATTTTATTAGCTGGTTGCCTATCCGGAAAGTTGCATATTCCAACTTCTTGTGACTGGTTCCAAGGACAGCCTCTGTTTTCATTAGGGCTTCAGTGTCAACAATTCGTCACACTGTAGAAAGTTTGAGCGTGAGTACACTCTTTAGGACCTTAAGCCACCAACCAGACAGAGTTTGAATCGAAACGAAGAAAACATAGACACCGTAGCTGCCAGTATCGAAGAAAACCCAGAAATGTTGCTTCGGCGCCGATCTGCTGAATTGGGCATCCTTAAAGTCAACTCGGTTTATTTTGCGGTAGGATTTGGGCCCACATCCTATGCTGATGCGAGAATTAGAGCCGGATAACCATAGACAACGCCGTTAGTTTGCTAACATCCTGCTGGAAATGTTGACCGGAGATCCGGATTTCGGTCAAAAAATCATCTTTTCGGAGGACCCATTTTTGACAGCCTCCGTTTTGTGATCAGCTAACTCCAAACCAGCGGTTTCTACCTAATCTTTTATAATTGCCACTGCCGCGCTTGTGGTACTCTCAAGTTCTGTTATGTGTTTGGCCACTTCAGCAATATCGTCCGCAAAGCCAATCACATGAACTCCTTCGAATTGATTTAGCCGTAGAACACCGTCGTCCATTATGATCCACAAGAGTGGTTCAAGAACAGATCCCTGTGGAACTCCTGCCGCGACGTAGTAGTATTTTATGCCACCGTCTGTGTAGTACATGAGCTTCCAGCTTCCTATTATTAAAATAGGTCATTACTATCTTTAAAAGGCGTGCCCATTTTGATGAGGCATCTTCGCATGTCCTGACTACTAATTTCACGGGTAGTCAGTTCATTCCTTTTATACACTGCTCCGATTTGGGCAGAAGCTTTGTAAATCGGGATAAATTAAAGGATGATGACATTATAGATATATATATATAGGATGTATAGGCTCTGAGTAATACGCGGTTTCGGGACAATCTCGGATGATGCTGCGTGCGACCTAGCCGAAATGCTCCCCATTGACATTATTTCAGACGAATTGAAAAGGGTGTTTCACAGGCGAACATTGGATCGCCAACAAACTAGGATAATAAAAGAAGCCAGAGCTACTTTAGTAGGTCTATGGCAAACTAGATGAAGCAATTCCACGAAAGGTAGATGGACATATAAACTCATCCCCTACACCATCTTATGGATATCGCGGCCGGTGGAAAACTGCATAGTAGTGGGTAGGTGCGTCGACTCCTACGCTCGATGTTCTCGGTTCGATTCCCGAAAAAACACCAACCATTTTTTCACCTCTTTCGAGGCACTGACAATACTCAAAGAGTATAACTGTCTAGAAAAAGCTTCTTAATCTCGCCGTTCGGAGTCGGCATTAAACTGTAGGTCCCTTCCACTCGTGAGAGAACAATAGCACGCACAACACGAGTGGTTGCTGAGAAGCTAGGCCCAGAGCCACCTCGGACTGTAGCGCCGCTATTATTAAGGTTCCGTCTACAAAAACGGAACCTTTATAATTTCGGTGTGTCCGTCCGTCGTGTCTGTTTTATCTCACTTTAACACCTTTTTATCTCTGAAGTTTATGAAGATATCGGCATGAAATTTTGGAATTAGGTACTTCAGACCTAGATGTCATTTCCTATGTAGCGATTTTAAAAAGTGGGGCCATTTGGGGGTGGCTCCAGTACAGGTGAAGTTGACACAAATTTTGAAAAATTGTCGCACCCCATCGATATGTATATCAATCGACAGATCTTTCGAAATGAGGTGGAGGTTTCTTTCAACACTTTTTTATCAAAAGTACCGTTTGGAAAATATATGGAGCTCCAATTTTTCCCCCCTGCCATTTCTAAACCAAAGTGTTTAAAAATCTAAAAAAATCACAAAAACTTGGCTTCATTGAGTACTTTCATTTAAAACCATTGCGAGCATTCTGGCACTAATGGTTCTGGAGATATTGGCCAAAAACGGTCAATCATCGAATTTTGAAGATCTGAAAACGCAGTTTTGAAGACATCAATGTAAGCATTAAGAAATGATACATTTCAAAATATCGATTTATGTTGAAATTTTGAGATATCTAAGATTTAAAATAAGCAAAAAATTTCGTTTTCACACATAATTTCATGCTGTGTTCGGCCACTCTATTCGTTGATGAGCGTTATCTTTTCGATCTCACCCCTAAATGCCCAACAGAAATGAACACACACACACCGCAGGCATGAGCAGTGATTGGGTATGTGTATGATGGAAGGGATTTTCTGTGTTGGATAAACTTGGATAGAGATATAGATATATGTAGGGATGAACGTTTGTTTTTTTCGGATGTATAAATGTATGAATGAATAGTTAATTTGAGTTGAAGTTAGAAGAAAATTCAACTGAAATAGTTTGGAAACGTCGTTTGATATTCAGAAATCATCCATCAATATTATGCGACGGAACCTTCCCCATGCGAGTACAACTCGCACTTGCCCAGTTTATTATTATTATTATACTGCACCGCGACCTTTAAATTTATTGTGCCCCCTCACGTCATGGAGGCTAACGTAAATATTCATGATAAGCACGCAGTCTTTCACTGTAGTCGCTTCTAAGAAGAAAGCCAGTCTGTAAATCTGTCAAGTCCAGAAGGCGTTATTTACTGCATGACAACATCAGACAGGAAGTGGAGTGAAATCTGCTCATTTTTGATAACTGTGCCCATAATGCCGCCTCCTTGAATATAGCATAATTGTTGCTAGCCAGCGCCGCGAAGTAATACCTAATGGCAATTTCGCGGGGAGAGTGGTTTAAGTGTGCAGTGTGTGGATTGGTACGTAGTCGTATTTCCGAAATCAAGTATTCGGGTTTGCGAATCGTGCATGCGGATAGCCCGAGCTATCAGTATCTTTAGAAGATTGTCACATCCTTGGACGCATCCAAAAAAAGGACACAATCATCCGATCCTGTGTATGTGCATGAAGGATCACCCTGGCAGTTCACTACTGCCACTCACGCGACTGACTCATAGGAGAGCGATTGAGGTCTTCTCAGCACGTCCTCGTACAATCGATCGACTTATCTGGTACTATTCGTGTTCTGCGTACCATTGATCTCTGACGAGTTAAAATCTTTCGAGCTATTCTTAAGGCCTCCTCACTCACAACAAGATTAGACTTGAGAAGATTATTAAACCAGTCGCCAACGAGTCTCTCACAAAAAGCAGAAAGGTAATGAATTTAAAAAATTTGACATAAACCCGCACACAAAGTGACCCTCTTACTCAACATAAGCCCGCCGCACATCCACCATTTCATATCGCACTCATTTACAAAATCGTATTCAATGTACCCTCCTGTTAACTTTGACATTCAGTACCACAAAGTTACTCTTGTGGGTCTAAACAAAAGTTTCGTTTTGACTTCAGCTGAAAGTTTATGCTGAAAGTCATCCGCATTGGTAAACACTTCAAGCTGCTCCCCCATGCCCCAAGGTTTTCGCACAGCATGTGTGTTCCGTGTCTATTGCCGGTTCACTTAAAGCATCTTAATTGTCAATCTGCAATAACTCTGCAGCGGGAAACTTTACCCGACAGTTCAACACTATTTCGAGTGTCAACGCTTGAGCATCATCCATCTCCCCAACTTGCGCTAGTGAAAATGTGTCCCTCCGCGCACAGATGGTTGCAGTTCTCACAGAAAAAATCCATGAAATACATTTACTCTGGCTTTCCGCTTTCAAAATTTTATTTATATGAAATTCCTTTTTTTTTTCTTTCCCTTTGTTTTTTGTTACTTTTTTTCTGTTTTTGATTTTTTGCTCTCGCATATATCCTCTTTCACATGCGATTCACTTAATCCGTTTGTGTATCCGGGTTAACCGCAGGCGAGTATTAACCATTCAGCGTATCATCCTCAGCCGCATTTTGAGACGGCAAACAGGCATTCCGCTTGATACTCGATTCGCCTGTATGTGTATGAGGCTTGTGTGTGTGTAGTGGTGAAAGGATGTTCTGCATTTTCCGGAACGCAAAAGGATGCTCAACTTTTGCATTTTGTTAACTGCGCAACATAAGTTAATGAGCGAATATGGAAATTTCATGCATTTTCGCGCGCACACATGTCAGAAGTTTGCCTCTGAGCGTTTTCCGGTTTTTCCTCATCACTTCCTCCCTCCCCCGTTCTCACTCCAGCCCACCACGCCTTCGCTCTTGAAAGGACGAAGTGTTGTTGCTTTTTTTTTAATTTCATTTACAATCAAGGAGCGAATGTTTATGAAAGTTTTAATGGCGCAACACGCACACGGAGAGTGGGGCAAGGTGTGGTTTGAATGAGGCGATAATTTGGTGACAACGTGCGGGACGTGGGATATCCTGGTTCGAGTTCTTCTTTCCTGACACATAGTGTGCTACAATGTGCGCCTTAGATAAGCTTATTGTGTTTAGAGTTGTTTTATGTCCTCGCAGGGTTGTGTCAGAGAGTTTGCCACTCTATTTGGAGGGATTGCGGGTTAAACGGTTTTCGCCATTCGTGAGTTAGGATGCGACTTTACTCCAGGATAATGGATTTCGTGAAAAGTTTGACTGAAATCCCGGTTTGTGCGGTGAGATTAGTGCTATTTTATGCAGGACGAGGGTGGTACTGCGGTTTCTCTAAGCGTCTAAATTGCAATATTATGCAATTCGTATTTCAAATGATGCTTGGAGTCGAGCTGCTGAAGATTGGTACGTTGAATTTAAACTAGCAACAAAGTTGCATCATCAATGTAGGAGTGAAGGTGATTCAAGAGTGTTGTCACCTTGTAATCGTTGAGTTCAACTTTTGTGTTGCACCTCATCTTTTCAATTCCCACGCAACAGTAAGTTTTTGTTCTGTGGTAAATTTTGTTGTTTTCAAATGTTTCTTGACATAATGACTATGATACTTTAATAGACTCTAGTTTTCGTAATATTTACCTGCAAACAACGGATGAAAATTTGAACAAAAAATTCAAACTCAATAAAAGCTATCTGGTCTAATTTCCTATTGCTGAAAGAATGTTTCCAAGTTAAAAAACAAATCTCGAAGAAGAACACCTTGTATTCCCTTTGAGGGCCCTCTACGCAGCGTGCCATGACACTATTTTATTACTAAGCTTAGAATCACATGAGGGCGTCGTGAAATTGAATTGAAGCTCCATTTACACGAAAACGTCACGAATATAACGTGACACTTGTCATCCAAATCCCGCGATTTGTTATTTGCTTAGACAATTTTATATATTATAGAATCAATATTGTGTGTTCAGAGTTTTTTGAAAAACGTCACAAAATTAGTGTGACGGTGAAATAGACTTATTGCGTTTCTTTTGTAAAAATAAGGACCACAATGACATATGTATGCAATCTCGGACACCGCACCTTTGTGGGTGAAGGAGATTGAAGAAATTGATTGGGATGGGATCAGCTCTTAGCAACTCTCTGGCAACACTGCTCTGTAGCCCGCTAGAAGTAAAGGCAATAGTTAGAAAAATGTTCTTCAGCTACTCTTTACTGGATAAGAAGTACTAAATAACCCCAATTCCTGTCATAAAACCAAGACCTTCTGGCCTGACTATGATATTCTCAAAACCAAACAGTGCGCACGCTGATTGATATCATCAGGGCCACATATCCTGGGCTACCATTCCCGTAAACTTATTTAAGATTCCACTGGTATGTGCAGGAACTGCAATTATTCAGGGGTTGGCCAAACTTTGGGGTACCTCCTCTGCTCTTGCCCTCACTGGCCAGACACCATTTCTTCAAGTCGCTCAACTGGAGATCTTGCACATCTATTCATTACATTTGAACCTCCCTCTAGATGATTCTACTTCATTACTAATGGCGTTAATTAGGCTTACTGTGGAATGTGGTTTCACTATTTACAAAGATTAGTCGATGTGAGGCTCAGCCATCACCTAAACCTATCTCAAACCCAGAACAATAAGATATGTAGAAAGGACTTCTCTAAAAGGGTTGCTATCAAGACACGACCATGCGACCATGCGACTAAGTCAGAACATTAATCAGGAAACCTGTTCTTGTCAAACCACTTTTTGACAACATTATTGAGGTATCCAATTAAATGCCGCGGCGTAGTGGGTAAGTGCGTTGACTCTTACGCTCGAGGTATAAGGTTCTAATCTCGAAAAAACATAAGCTCCACCTCTTTCGAGTCACTGACAAAGCTATAGAAGTCTAGAAATAGTTTCTAAATCTCGCCGTTCGGACTCGGCAATAAACTGTCGGTCCCCTCAACTCGTGAAAGAACAATAGCACGCACACCACGAGTGGTTGCTGAGAAGCTAGGCCCAGGTCCACCTAAGGGATCGATATTTTGTTTTTTTATTTAAATTCCTAGGAGTGCATCTGGATTCTATTCAGTGACGCACTCTTTCACCTAACTCGACGAGCTTCTTTCATTGTGTGGCGTTTGAATGCGGGTGGACCTGGACTAGAATTCATAAGCCACTCTAGCCAGCATGGTCATCCGCTAGCTGTTTCCAATTTCGTGCAAAAAATTGGTTGAGGTACACCCACTTACTGGTATCAAAATTTCATACTTCAACACAACACAAACTGCATCGTCTTTAGCCCGTGAAAAGCATCTAAATATTCACAGAGTGCGCCAAATTTCATGTCGGTATGGGACTGTTTTGTCATATTCCAAGCAACGTGGATGGTCTGTCGGCAATATTCTTTGAGTCAATTGCAATTTATACGGAAGTCATCCTTCAAGATATGTTTCAACTGACGCCAAAGTGCTGACCGTGGCGAAAATGCAACACATGTGTATTCTCGCCAACATTCTCTCTTACCAATTAAACCAGCTCACTGCCCTTTGCTAAACAAAATTCGACACAAAACAACAATTAATGTTGTCAAACGGAGCATTTTCCCAACGACACTTGTTAACTACAACTGAAAGACTCTTTTTTATGCACAACATCACTATTCTGGCGTGCTTCGATACAATAGATCTCTCTAGGTCGCTGCCATAACAGTAGGGTTGTACAGGAAGATTCCGGCGGAATGTTTCGGTGTGAACGAGTCATGATCAATTTTGTACTGAATCAGCGTTTCAAAACATGTCTAATTAAGTCAATCGGTTGATAAATGTCAAAGTTATTCAACCTTTATATACCGAGTTAAATTTTGGCGCACCTTATATGACCAAAAAGTCACACCAGTTTTGCGGAAAAAGAAGTCCTGCAACCTCAAGTAGTCTCTGAATCTTGTAAGAAGTACATAATCTGACCAAAGACATCACAAAGCTACTATTATAGATTGTATGCCAATTCAATCACCTTTACCTCATCTTTTGCGTACATCTGTTGACCTCCTTCAGACTTACCAGACCACTTCACTCCACATCCACTCTCGCCCACATCCAGAAGCAAAGCAAAGAACACAGAGATGAGGTATTGACTCAAGCATTTTTTTTGTATTCTCTTATTTCCTACTTTTCCACCTTAAAGGTAAATCTAATCCCATTGGCACTCCATCTCTCAAGTGCCCTACTTTCGATTCCCACCGGAACAGCACTAATTGAAGACTGCATTCCTAATATCGATTGAATCTCGTTCACCTAAATTATTCATCCATTAGTTAGCAGCAGGACAGCCCCTCTATGTCAGGCTTTGTAAATTAAAAACCATGGGATTTGATGGAAATTCACTACAAAAAAACACCTCTCTTGCCGTCCCGTCCCCTGGGAATGTGATTCTTCATGGGAGAAAAAACACTGAAAGTAATGCAGTGAAAGTTCACCACATATACACAAATACCTTTCGATTCCCCTCTGCCGACTCACTTGCGTCTCTAAAATTGAATTCCTCTTTTTCGAAGCGAACCCGCGCAGCCCACCCCAACCTCACACGGATCGGCAAATTGCCACATTCGTACATTTTGAGTTCATTGAAATTCTAAAACTAATTTAACTTTGATGCAGAAGCGAACACCAGTTCCGCACCAAACGCAGAGCGAGGGAGAAAAAAACACACGACATGAAAACAGTAGGATTGTACGACATGAAAACAATTAAGGGACCTGGAGAGCGCCGACACATTCGACATTCGACCCCCCGCCTAGCGGAGTAGCTTAATTTAAAAGTCAACCTCTAAACACTGGAAAAAATATACATTCTAGAACTAAGCAACAAAAAATTGGAAAAAACAAAAATTCTGGCTAAACTCCAAAAATTTATTGCATATCCGATACGTGGGGTATACACAAGGATCTGCAGGACCTGTCGTGCTGTTAGCGGTTGCTGACCACCACTCTAATAGTGTTATTGTTGGCCCCATCGCCACCCAGAAAGTCGGGGGTATGGCGCTATGAAAAAGCACTCAATGAAACATGAAAAACCAATTTCACAGAAACTAATTAGAGGAATATTCTTCTTTTTTTTTCTCCCAAAAAAATGATATACAAGGACCACAAGGAGCACAGCGAACACAAGACGATGAGCTGAGTTGGCGTCAATGACGGCGACGAAGGGGAGAGAAGAAAAATAGCACTCAACACAAAGTAAACATTTAAAAGAGGAGAAGCCGACATAAATAACATTTTGTATCTCCATTCTCCGATTCTGGTCGGATTCTTAACATCATCCTTGCATCCTTGCGTCCCCTGGTGGACCCAGCGATTGCCCGACCGAACGACCGACCCAAGAGATATATATAAATCATTCAAATGTGATAACGTCCATGTTAAGTGTATTGGTTGGTTGGCGCGGTCGGTGGTGGGTGGTCCTAGGGTGGCGCTGAAATGGTTCCTTGTGAATACGACCGATTGAGTGGGTGAGTCGGGGCACCAGAAACAGAACCCAAGATAAACAAAAGCAAAGTGAAGAGTATCCGTGACGAGTGTGTGCGAACGGGAGGCTTCAACAATTGATTTCGTATGAATTGGGGGATCGTGGAAAATTCCTGGAACCGGAATGATTAAAGTTAAAAAGTCAAAATGAAAAAAGTGCAAACGCGTGTGAAATAAATCAGTATCGAGGCAATGGTTGGAGTTGGAGACTATTGTAAGGCAGGATAGACTTTAAGTGTAACAAAATCTGCACGAAGGAAAATCAAGGGTCATTGTATCACTCTATGGCACAATGGATCCAAACTGTTGGTCTAAGTAAGCCGCGAAACTAGTCACAAGGGCAGCCTTCAACCTACCACAGGTAGGTCACTCTAGAGTCAGTCTTGTCATAGCGTGGAAATTAAACCATTCCTCCTGCTAGCATGGGGTCAAACACTTAGTAAGTAGTGCTCAAGGCGAGTGGGACCTGGGCCAAACTTCTCAGCAACCACTCGCGGTGTGTGTGCTATTGTTCTTTCACGAGTGGAAGGGACCTACAGTTTAATGCCGACTCCGAACGGCAATTTTCAGAAGCTTTCTCTAGACAGTTATACTCTTTAAGCATTGTCAGTGACTCGAAAGAGGTGGAGCTGTGAATAAAATGTTAGGTGTTCTTTCTGGAATCGAACCGAAAACATCGAGCGTAGGAGTCGACGCACCTACCCACTACGCCACGGCGCCCACAATAGTAGTTAACATAAAATAATCGCTTAAGAAATGATTTTAAAAATTGTCAGTAAAATGTTTGCTCTGTCCTTGCTACGGGTTGGGTAGTAGTGGGAGCAGAGCTCCCTCTCCTCCAGCCAAGAGCGTCTTCGAATCAGCCTCGCTACTAGAGAAGAAAATCCGAAGAAGAGAATAACGACCAGCTTCTATTTGAAAAAGTTAAGATGTTCGCTAAAGGTGTTGTGCAAACAACCGACGGAACGGAAAACTTAACTCAAAACGGAGAACATAACTAGGCCCTGACAAGAAAATCACATTTTAAGAGAGAGATGGCAAGTGCACGCATCTGCGACTCGTTAAAGCCGGAGAGGTTCATAGAATGCGTAGAACGTGTTCTCCTCCTCCCTTTATCGAGATAAGTTTTGCTGAATTACTTTGAGAATAGTCCAATACGCATACAAGATACAATGAAAAGCACAAAAGTGTTTAGCAAGCAGAATTGGATAAAGTGTGTATATTCTGTCGAACAAAAATCGATCCGTCACATATCTCACATATCCGACACTTCACAAGTGAGAGCTAAAGGATCTTCCAGTAAGGACTTCCCAACTTAGACTGTTGGTAGCGGCCATATTGTTCAAGCTACATCTGCCAAATTTGCTGTCTGTTATTTAGTCTGTTTTGCCAAATCAGCCAAATACAATAGGTGCGACTGATGAAATTGTTTTATTAAAATTAATGTTCTCTTCGGGCAAAGTTCCGCGCGCTTCGCCCATTTTACGGTCGCCATAATTGACCCACCGAGAGGACTCTTCGCAATCTGGTGGATAAATTTGAGTCTAGCTATTCAGTGAACGATAAACCAACATCTGCAGGTCGACGAAACGCAAGATCTGCCAAAAATATAGCCGCTGTCAGTGAAAGTCTGCAGGAGAATCCGAGGCAGTCGATTTCGAGCCACTGACAAGAACTGAGCCTTTCACAGACCACAACTTGGCGAATTTTCGTAATGACTTGGGCCCGTACAGAATTCAACTGACGCAAGAGCTGAAGGTAAATGACCAGACCATATACAATGGCGTGCGTTCGCTGAATGGGCTCCCTAATTTTCATCGAAAAGTCATATTCAGCTGTGAGGCCTATTTCTGGATGAAAAGGTACGTCAACAAACAAAATTGTCGAATTTGGGACGATACCAATCCACATGAGATCCAAGAGCGTCCAATGCATCCCGAAAAAATCACTGTCTGATGTGAACTTTTAGCTGCCGGCGTCATCGGTCGTCAACGGTCATCACCATCAACGGCGAGCCCTATAGGTCGTTGATTACCAACTTCTTTTGCCCTGAATTGGATGATATGGCCACCAACGATATGTGGTTTCAATAGGACCGCGCTATGTGCCACACAGCTCACGCGACATTGGAAACTCGGAAATTCTGCACGAACTATTCGAAGACATGGTCATCTCACGTGGAGGTGATGTTAACTAGCTACAGCGATCATGCGATTTGACCACGTTTCACTTTTTCCTGTCGGGTTTTCTAAAGTCGCAGGTCCACAATCACAGCGGCCCTCAAGGCCTACATAACCCATGCCATGGGTAAAATTTTGCTTGATTTATGCACCAGAGTCATGCAAAATTTGACATTTTAGACGCGCCCCACTTAAAGAAACCGCGGCGGGCATTTGAACGATTTTACATTCCATACATACATAATGACATCAATAGGCCTTTCAGACGAATAAAAAAATGTTGATGATATCTCACACACAGTTTGTTTCATTCAAAAATGAAGATAAGAAGCGCTTAATGGAACACCCTTTATAACTGTATGAAAGAAAAGGAATTTGTTTACCACTTGGCAAACCTGAACTTCACGAAATATCGTAATGGAAATCCGTCGTTGAATCGCCCTTGACAAAGGCTGCATCTTCGATTTCTCCAAACATCATGGGTTAAAAGTCAAGCGCATGAATACCATTGCTCCTGCAAAGGGAGGGTTTGAAAGCGAGCCTCCTCTCTTTCGAGAGGGGGAAAAGGACCGAATTTTATATATAAAGATATGTATAAAGATAAATTGATAGCTGATGGAAGGCTACTTTACCGACAAGTATGAGGGACAGAATTAGCGCCGCCGACTATGATCCTCAGAGGGATTTAAATGTTGGATTTTTTTCAGGACGGGTCATGGGTCATAACGAAAATGCAGTGTCTGAAAAATGTTGAAAGGCAATTCCTTGTACGAATTATTATGAAAAATTATGACTGAAATTTCATTTCAGAAGATCTTCAAAGAAACATGAAGGAACCATAGAGCTTCATTCCAGTCTTGACAAGCTGCGATAGCTTGTTTGTTGTTTACCATCTTTCTGACCCAAGAGACTGAAGATCGAAGATCTCAATTGGAACTAGAACAATAGATGATTTGCATTGAGAGCATTAAAAATATTCTACACAGAAGCCATCTGCCAAGGCAAGGATTCTGTAACTTCAACTACCGAGTGCTGTAGATATGACCGATTTTCAAGTGGAAAACAACATACTTACGTACATTGTCTGTGGCCAGAGGATAACTTTGGTAAAATAAAGAAGCTCCTACCGTTGGGACGAAACTCGATCTGCGTGTTGCTCAAAGTAATCACAGAACATTGACCCATTGGAAGTATGCTTCGAAAATGGGATCGGGAGTCAAGTGATGTCTGCATAAGCTGCGCTGATGAGGAAGCCACCGAAACGATCCAACAACTGCTGTGCCACTGTCCAGCTCTTCAGAACCGGCGCTTGGCTTCGCTAGGCATGGAAGAAGAATTGTCCCGGAAACTGCGGACTGCAGATATTTTCTTTATTTTTTTTAGGATTTTTGAAACACTACTAGAGCACACAGACTCAAAACTGGTCCATTGTACTGCCAGGTAGAAACCTACTCCAGTGCCGTTAATTTGATCCCAACGGCAAATGGTGACTGGACCAGATACGATTTCACTGGGATTCGAACCTGGGGCAGGCACCTAACTAACTGCGCCATCCAGTCGTTTGGACTGCAGACATACAGGATCTTCTAAGATTTATAAAGAGCACGGGATGGTTTCATCAATCACGCGATAGGATACGTTAATAAATTTGTGTACCACAAAAAATTGATGGGATTCACAATGGTCCTATGGGCCTCCGAGTGGAAGTGATGTCTCTAACGTGTGTAAAAAGGTTTTCCAACGATTTTCTTATCCCAATCATATACAGTCAAAATTATAACGCTTATAACGACATCGGTTATAACGACGTATCGGTTATAACGACAAAATTCTTAGGTCCCGCCTGAGCTCCATTTTATGTAATCCAATAGCATAAGAAATCGCTTATAAAGACCAAATTCGTCGGTCCCTTGAAGGTCGTTATAACCGGTTTTGACTGTATTTCAGTTGAAAACGGCAAATTATCTAAATATGTGCCATTCTTAAGTCTAAAAAATTTTAAAGTGCCTTTTTCACTGCAGTCGAATGCATAATTTTGATTACTTACGGAGTTCGTTACGTATGATTTGGATGACTTACCTGAAAGAGAAAGAAAAAAATAATTAAAAGTGTGAAATGAAACAGATAAAATAATATTTTATTTAAATTCCGTTTAAGGAACCTCGACTAACGCAGCAAATTCTGCACAAATTTCTGTTTAACTACGTAAATTAAAGATCCATGAACTTCATCAATAAAATCCTTCACTCTCTTGAAGACTAGTTCAAATTGCATGTCCCCTCTTTAAATCCGGCAACAGCTGAATAAACACCTCTAGCAAATCTAGTCGGAATGAAATCGTTCTGCCAAACCATCGCCTTCAACTGCCTTGGCACATTCACTACCTTGGCATCTGTGCGAAAGTTATAAACTCTCACCTCAAGGTTTTCAAATGGCTTAACCAGAAAGTTTTAACCATAAATCTTTTATGACGGCAATGCGGATTTGATGGTCATCCCTATGCCCGTTCTCGCAATGATATTCCATGTGAGTGAGATCCTGAGTCTGGAGTAAGTTGGACGGTAGGTTTAATTAAAGTGTTTAGCGAACTATTCTCGAGGCTATACGACCACACCTTCCTTCCTATTACCGAACACTTTACGTCATTTCGCCTAAATGCTCCTCATGAATCGAATATATGCGGCCGTTTCGCGCTATTTGACTTTGAGAGGTTGATGGTGGGGAAAATTATGACCACGCGTGCAAGGCTATGTATGTTCATATGCAGCAGTGTTCTTTTTTTACGATGGAATGCATTCTGACATGAAGAATGCATTTAATGGATATGATTTTCAGCGTTTTACGACCGGTGATGCACATAATTTCGCAAAGACGCGTAGGCAGTGCTGCAATAAAATTATATTCCTTTGACAGTTGACAGCGGAATGGCGTGTGGGAGTGATTCTAGTTTTATGACTCAATCAAGGACGTGTGACAAGCCAAACAGTAATTTTAGCACTGTCAAATACATAAAAGCAGAGACTGTGAAAGAGGGTTATCGCAGCACAGTCATAAATCCAAAGTCTTTCCATGTTCGAACGTAGGTGTAGCAAGAGATTCGAATTTGCAACGGAAGGACATAAAATAGTGGGTAAGATTAAATCAATTGCTACTAGATTCCACTCAATGGATCATTTTGTGCTTATTGTCACAAAATAACGTGACGGTATCAGTTTTGCCCGGACTATGTACTCTGCGGACTGATGTCCGTCACGAGAATAACGTGACGATTGACTCTGTTAAAAAATGTCACACGAAGTATTGAGAATGTGCGCACGAACTGATTTATTTTTCATAGAACTCCACAACTTTTTTAAGTTGGATGGATGGCAACTGGATGGCGCAGTTGTTTAAGTGCCTGCCCCAAGTTAGAGCCGTCACAGGTCCAAATCCCAGTGAAATCGAATCTGGTCCAGTCACCGTTTGCCGTTGGGATCAAATTAACAGCACTGGAGTAGGTTGCTACCTGGCAGTACCAATGGACCAGTTTTGAGTCTGACTGCTCCAGTGTAGAGTTAAATAAAAATCCTCAAAAAAAAAAAGTTGTATGCAACGAGTCACGAAATCAGCGTGACGATAAAAATGTGTCAATTGCTTAAAAATACAAAATTGGTTCTGATTTTCTAATAATAATAAAATTTCTAAGAATAAAATTTCTCTCCACAAGAGTTGCACAATTTTCGTGACGATTGGCCAATTATGTGACAATTAAAGCGGGAGTGATTTTAAATGATAGATACAAACAAGTATTACTTCCAGAGCTCTTTCAGAATAAATAATTGTGCTTCTTTCACACTATTCTGAGACCGTTTTTTAAGACGGAGGAGTCACGAAACAAGTGTGACGATGAATTTTTAAAGTGCCGCAAAAGGGCTTGTCAAATTACTATGTATCTCTGCAATTATTTCTTTATGTAGCGTAAAGAGTTAAGATAATTTTCCTTATAGTCACGAAATTTTCGTAACACACAATTTGTGTAAAATACACACTTCCTTAAACCACTGAACCAACAAAAATCAAAGCCATCGAAGAGAGAACAGAATGTAAGGACATCCTTAACCTCAAGGACTATCCCGGTCCCTATCGAATTCTCATCCGCACCGTCATCAATATTCGGGCGAAAATTGGAAAAGAAAATTGATTTCGGTGTTTCTTTTTTTTTGTGTGCTCATTTTCACTTCGGTTCATTTGCTTAGTCACACCCTTGACTGATCCTCATTAAAATTTCGCTACCCAACTGGAATACAGAACGACCTACTGCGCAGCACACGTACTTCAACCGTCATCCAGTCAGGACCCCAACACACTCTTAAACACGTGAATTCTCACACACATCCTGGAATCCATGAATCCTCAATTTTCTAATCTCAATCAGAATATATAGTGAATATCCTTGAAAGCAAACAACAACGTTGATATAAGTGGTAATCACAGCCCAGAGGTATGCAGGTTCACTATTATCCTGTGCTCTCACCTCTCCACATACTTATCCACCATGCCCTGCTGGGGACTCTTAAGTCCAAGCGTCCCCAATGTTACGGGACGTTCCCGTAAATTGAGTATAATAATAATAAGCTTCAGGCCAGAAACTAAAGGACAAGCTAAAACCACCGGGACATCCGGGAATCGTCGTCCATCGTCCAATGATTGAGGATGAACGATGGTCATCCACGGCATGGAGTGTCTTGTAAGACCCGACCAGCCGAGGTGGAATGCAATTTTGACAAATTTATGCAAATTAACTGTGATGGATTGGATGAGCCTTCCCTTCGTTCTTTTGCTCCTCTCCACAGGACAAAACTCAACTCACAACCGCTTAGATGGAATGAGAAAGAAGAGGAAGACAAACAAAATTTACATACATCCCTTGGTCGCTCTCGGAACCGACGACCGAGAGTGTTTTATACGTTTTTGGGGGAAAATTTTGCTCATCAATCATGGAACGGAGACGATAATGTCCTGTTAGCTATGTGATAATTTGGTCGACAATTTCGATAGTACGTACCCTTGGCAGGAAGGTACACACAGGAGCCGACAATAAACTGCAGGATTCAGAAGGTGTCAAGTATTTTAAAGGTTAATCCTGCGGAAGCCAATTTGAAGGAATCGGACGAGCAAGCACAGGATAAGGGAACACCTCGCACGAATGCCCTCACAGACACTCGCCCGCTTAACTAATTTAAATTGATCCTCCTTGAGAGACTTGTTTCGAAATTGCTACGTCCTAAGATGGGTTAGCAGGTGTCCAGAGCTTTTGAGGATAATCATCTTGAAAAATTGACGCACAGACGGAAGGGGCAGCAGAATGCCTCAAGTTGAGTGATAACTATTGGCAGCAGGGGTGACACTTGTCTTTTTTAATAAATCCTGCTGGAATAATTGATGGGCGGCAATGAAAGCTCCTTATTGGTGGGAGAGATGTGCTGCTAATGAGCAAGCGGGCGCCTTCAATTGAAGACGTTTGAGTTGGAAATTGCTTCTGCTCGAGGCGATGTTCGAGACGAAGAGGAATATGAAAATATGCACGAGCTCAAAAGCGGTCATTTCGATGGATACATAGTGTGGGAGGTATCCTTTACGGAAACACTTCGGAAAGTCCTGAGATAACTTTTGCAAAACTTTGTCTGTGCTATGAAGGATTTTGCTTTTTTTTTCCTTTTTTTGTGCAGATTTATAGACAGGATATTATGTGTCTGAAAGTTATAGGGCACAAAGGAAGAGATTCAGTAAACGATGGGAGGACACTCAGGATGTCGTGGCTTGCAGCTGCAATTGATGTGATTTTTTTATTCTACGAGGAAAGTACTCAACATGTGAAAATTGGGGTAATTGTTAAGACTTTTAATTAAAGCGCATTGTAACAAGTACATTTTCTCCAAGATCAGAGACGGAAATTTATTGGCTGTGATAACGTTCGAAACGCCGTTCTTTTACCAACTAACGTTTGACAGCTCTACAATGGATCAGTTTTGAGTTTGATTGCTACAGTGCAGTGTTTCAAGAAAAAAAAAACGTTTGACACCTCGCTGTGTTCGAGAACTTAAGTTAATGTCATCCGTGAATGCTAGCAGGAGACGTTGGAAAATCGTCTAGTGCTGGCTAGTTGAGCTTTGAACGATCTCCTCAAGAATGAAATGAAAAAAGCCATAGCCTTGTCTTAAACATTATTAACATTGAATGTAAATGGTGAATCATTCAGCGCTTCCTATCTTCAAATTTAAATGAAAGAAAGTGCGTGTGAGGTGTCGAAATTTTTTACTAGTTTGAAAGGCCTATCGATGCCATTAATGACATCACAGTGGAGATCCGACGTAGAATCGCTCTTGGCAACCGATGCTACTTCGGCTTGTCAAAACATCTGGGCTCAAAACTCCTGTCTCGAGGGACCAAAATCATGCTCTACAAAACTCTTATTCTGCCAGTCCTGCTATACGGAGCCGATATCCGGACACTAAGGAGAACTGCAACGACTGGATGGCGCAGTTGGTTAAGTGCCTGTCCCAGGTTCGAATCCCAGTGAAATCGAATCTAGTCCAGTCACCATTTGTCGTTGGGATCAAATTAACGGCACTGGAGTAGGTTGCTACCTGGCAGTACAATGGACCAGTTTTGAGTCTGAGTGCTCCAGTAACGCTTCAAAATTCATCCGAAAAAAATGAGAACTGCGGAACTGATTCATGGTGCCTTCGAAGGAAAAATTCTACGTCGGATATATGGTCCCGTCTGCGAGGAAGGCAAATGGAGGAAAGGCACAACCCTGAACTCTATGAGCTGTACCAGGATGTGGATGTAGTCCGGAAGGCAAAAATCCGTCGACTGCACTGGCTCGGCCACATCGAGCGCATGGACAAAAACGCTCCAGCTAAGAGGGTCTTCGAATCGGAGCCTCCCGGTTCGAGAAGGAGACCGAACCTCCGGTACAAAGACCAAGTCATCGCGGACGTAAGACAGCTTGGTCTTGATTGGACTGGAAGCAGCGTGCCCAGGACCGTCAACGATGGAAGGCAGCGATAGCTCAGGCTCAGACCCTACCTGAGACGTAGGCCTGATGAGTAATTAAGTAGTATCGATGCCATTATGTGTGAAGTATAACATCGTTCAAATGTCTGCCGCGGCTTCTCTGGGTGACGCGAATACGAAATTTCAAATTTTCGATGACTCTGGCGTATAAATCAGGCTGAATTTGACGGATGGCATGAGTTATGTTGCCTTTGAGAGCCGCTGGGGCTTGTGGTTTATTCGCATAGACCTGCGATTTTAGAAATTCCCACAAGAAAAAGTCTAACGGCGTCAAATCGCATGATCTCGGTGGCCAGTTCACATCTCTTCCACGTGAATGTTCATCTCATGATTCGAAGCTCTCGAATCGCTCTTGCAGAATTTCCAATGTGGCGTGAGCTGTGCGGTACGTAGCGCCGTCCTGTTGAAGCTACATGTCATTGGTGTTCATATCATCAAATACAGGCCAAGAGAAGGGCTCGCCGTTGACCGAGATGGTCTGGCCAACGTCGTTCTCTATAAAATTCTCCTATGGACCGATGACACCCCCAGTCCAAAATCTGCACCAAACAGTGATTTTTTCGTAATGCATTAGACGCTCTTGAATCTCATGTGGATTGGTATCTTTCCATACTCAAAGCCAAAGGAACGGGTCTTATCGATGAAGATAATATTTCGATGAGAATTAGGGTCAGTTTTCAACTGCTTCAGAGCCCATTCAGCGAACACACGTCGTTGTCTATGGTCGTCTACCTTCAGCTCTTGGGTCAGTGGAATTTTGTACGGGTGTCGACCCAAGTCACGATGCAAATTAGCCAAGTTGTGGTCTGCGAAAGGTCGAGTTGTTGTGAGCGACGCGTAATCGACTGTCTCGGATTCTTCTCCACACTCTCGCAATATTTTCGGTAGATCTTTGGTTTCGTCGACGTGCGGATATCGATTTTCACTTACTGAACTAGAGGACTCAAATTTATCCACCACAATGCGAATAGTCCTCTTGGTAGGACGTTTATGGCGACCGTAAAATGGGCGAAGCGCGCGAAAAGTTGGCCGAACAAAACTCTCATTTCGATAAATCAATTTAATCATTTGCAAGTGTCGTTGAACACTATGTCCTTTCATGATGATTTGGCAAAACAGACTGAATAAATGACAGCTAATTTGACAGATTTAGCTGCAACAATATGATCGCTATCGACTGTCAAAGTTTGGAAGTCCCTATTGGAAGAACCAAGCATCTGTAACTCACCTTTGCAGTATTTGGAAGATTTGGAAAAAATGTGTGCATTATTCCTTTTCTTAGAGCATTGAAACATCCCACTGGATCACTTCCTAAAATAGTGCTTCAAAATTCCCTAAGCCCTTCCGACGTTAGGTAACTTCTTGAGCATCATTCTGCACTGTACTAATGTATCTATCCGCCCACTTCAAATCTCATCCTTTCCAAAGTGAATGTAACTTCCTTAACAAAGAACTCACTCGTTGCGAACTCAATCACATTACGTTCCACAGCATGTGGGTATTCGGTATTCGAAAAAGTTGCGAAACAATCCGAACCAACTGCCGATTCGTTTGTCATTCCCTTTGAAGGATCCAATTCAGAAAGTCTCCAAAGTTTGATTTCTTCACGACAAAAGTTTACCCTCACTTTGTAAACACACACGCATTCGCGTTTTGCAAAAACAAAAAACGAGACACCCACAAACCAAGAAACCCACTCATCGATAGACCAGCCAACCAGCATCATGGGAATCAAACCTCATCCATCTTACCGAAGCAAAGTCAAATTGAAATTCTCTAAGCGAACCTATCCGCAAACATGTTCCCATAATTGCACCGAGTCTGAAGAGGGATAATCCTCCCTTAACCAGCATCCCCCCTCCCACCTTTGGTTTAACTCTCTCGGTATAAAAAAGAATTCAATAACTCTTCAATATTTCACCACACCCTTCACCAACTAACTTGCCACTGTGTTCGAGAGTTTTTATCCTTTCACTTTGTCCCTAGAGTATCCTGGAAGTGGTTCGAGTGAGTCTCGAACTTTTCTCAGAACACGATAACGTTTCGACGAAATATGTGTACCCACATCCCGTGGGATGAAGTTTGCCGAGGAAGGACTTTTTTTCCGCCCCTGCAAGTTCTCCTAAGTGACTGTTAATGATTATGTTAAAGCCTCGTTCACCCTCATCCTTGGCAAGAGCAACAACGATCAGGAAAAAAGAAAAATTATCATATTTCAAAGTCGAGTAGTAACTTTAAAAATCACTGAGTCGTAAACACAGCGGAGGCAAAATGAAACACAACAACAACAACAACAACAACAAACGACAAAAGAATACATTTTTCCGCACAGAAAATGAGAGAGCGAGAGGTCACCAAGGAGCAGCGACTATCACTTATCCTCTCTCATCTCCTCATCCCCATGCTACCCTTGTCCTTGCTGTTTATCACGAAATTTTTATGTTTCCGTCTCACTGAGCTTCTGAAACCCAAATTCCGCCCCGCCCGGATAGCCGTCCCCTCTCCAATTCTCTCGGCTCCTAGCACCTTTCACTTGAGTCCGGGCGAGAGTCGTTCAACAAATTTATTACATTCGCCTGAGTTTTATTACTGTGCGGTGCGAGAGAAGGATGCACCCCCCTCACCTCTTTCCTTTGTCCGTAGATAATCAGTGTCTGACATTAGTGCTTATGGATTTTCCTTTTGCCTCCTTGCGAATGTAAATGTAATTACCTCGAACGGGGAGATACAGATGTTTTGATGAATATCAATGAAATTCATTAAGCAACCATCCCCCAAGCCCCACCCTTTCCGGAGGGCCGGTAAGAGCGAAAACTAAATTAGTCGAAATCAACTAAGTGAGTGTCCTTTCCAACACGGTGACAAGCTCAAATGAAGCGGCAAAGCTTACCGGTCATATCCGTAACAGCGACTTCTGCAGGAGCAGTGGGGAGGGGGGAGGTGCCCTTTAAAAAGGACGGGGGAAAATTTTCTTAAGAAAATTGTTTTTTGCCTTTTCCTTGTCGCAAACAAGACAGGAACTCTTTCTTCCTGACATCTTACAGGATGTGTCGCAGTTTTTTTTTCCTGTTGCTTTTGACTTTTTCGCCTTTCGTGTATTTTTTTGTGACCGTGGGGCAAAGGCTTGGTTTTGTGCGGTAACAAACAACTAAGGACATGTCCTTACAGGAAGACACAACCTTAGTGGGTGTACCCTAAGTCCCTCAATCCCAGAGTTAAAGTACTCCTCTGCGGTGGCCGTGTGGTGGTGGCAGGCAGAATCAGAGGGCGAAGGACAACAAATTGAAAAGGACTAGGTATTTTTGAAAGTTTTTCAATGACAAAATTTCAAAAACAAGAAGAAAATCATGGAAGTTATTGAGACGCACACAGAAGCTAGTCTGCGTGTCCTTTTGCGTCCCATCGAAGGAGCAAGTTTTAAAGTGACTGAAGCAAAGAGATTTGTTGTGGTATTTCGTTGATAAATTAATTTGCTACTGTATTGGTTTGACTTTCGTTTCAAATTGAAATAGTTACACCTTCGAAAGACGGTTGTTTGCGACCGAACAAAACTGAAGCGATAGAGTTTTCCAATTAAATTGCTTCCGGTTACTGTAACAAGGAGATAAGTGTCAAGTTGTCATCGATTAAGTTTGTTACGCTACGGCAGGGAATGGTGATACTTTCGATTTGGTGTTTGTTTCAGTATTTAATGGTCTTGAGATACTCCTAAGATTTCGTCTCTGGGGTGTAGCGAAATATTGTCCATCCACAATTTAATTAAAGTTTAATAGCTGTGTTGTAAATCTTTTCTTGTACTTGCAAGTTGTTGTGCAGCGTTTACAGAAGAGACAAATTGAAGAAGTTTTGAAACAAATTGCTCAAAAATTCTGATTCAAGTATGGGTTACAATTTCGAATTGAACTAAAAATGATTCTACTCAATAAATTTCTTAAATATTTCTACTAATCTAAACCCGAGACAATGACATTTAAAATAAAATGACAAATTTGTAAAAACGGTACCGCATCAATTACTGTAGACTCCTAGTTCTTCGTTGATCATCTTTCAGTTCTTCGAATATTGGGACGTCCAACAAA
Organism: Myathropa florea; assembly: GCA_930367185.1. NCBI lineage: Eukaryota > Metazoa > Arthropoda > Insecta > Diptera > Syrphidae > Myathropa > Myathropa florea. The sequence continues at coordinate 123,327,355 of OV884002.1, read as the reverse complement.
AGCTATCATTTAAAATTAAAAAAATGGATCGATGCACAATCACATGCAAAGTGTTAATATAGTGAAAATCCACAGCAAAAGCGGTAAACATATTGGAAATTAAAGCAATAAATATAAAAGTCCCGGAGGGGATTGTGATGTAAAGAACCCGACTAGTGGTTGTTCGGCAAGATCAGCTAGAAATATCGCCGCCGAAATATCGAAATGTGACTGAAAACTAAAGTATGTTCACTTCAAGAGGAATTGTAAAAAAACTGTGCGAACTCCCTCTAACTCGAACTAATTTTGATATCCCGTTAAAATTACCGAAACTCCGGCTCTTTTGTAAATACGCAACGTGAATTTCGTTATGAAGTCGGTCATCATGGCTTCAATGTGCATGCAATTCGTCGTCCGGTGGAAAGTTTGAGCGCACTCGAGTACACTCTTTTGGATCTTAGGCAACTAACCGGACAGAGACTGATGCGTAACGAAGAAAACATAGCCGACGCCGTAGCGGACAGTATCGGAGAAGATCTAAAAACGTCGATTCGGCGTCGAGCAGCTGCATTGGGCATCGCCAGATAGTCAACCTTATATATAACCTTAAGGCTTATTTTGCGATTGAATTTGGGCCTGAGCCGATATAAGATTATGCTGACGCAATTTTAAAATACATATTTTATTCAGTTTGTTGTTTGAATAAAAGACTTAAAAACAAATTTAACATAGGAAGAACATAAGCATTGATAAAATTAAATGAAAAACAAAAGCTAAGAACAAAAGCAATTCATAACAAAAAAAAATAGAAAATAAGGCACTGAATTTCACGTCCCAGCTTGGTGCTCAACTTAAGGATACAACAGATACAACAGTTTTAAAAAAACTTAAGGATACACGGTTGCTTTTCTTTTTTCCTCCAAAATAAGTCGATATGGCGCAATCAAGCTAAGCAGTCCTGCTGTACAAGTTGAACTCCTTTCCAAGTTAGAAATCTGATGCGCATAAGAACTTGAAAATATATGTAAAGCCTACTGGCGACAGTTTTTTTTTCAAGTTTTCATTTTCCACAACACAAGATGAACCGCGCATAAGCACCGTGTATGTGGAGGGAAGTTCCTAAAAACTAAATAGCGTAAAGCGAAATCGTGTATGCTGAGACCGCATATGTGGGAGGTTCAGTGTATTTGAGTTGTGATTCCAACAAGACTGCGTTACTCGTACATGTCATACAAGAGACGCAACGCTGAAAATTGTGAAGGGGAACTGTGGTGTTTGGGCTATTTCAAGGCAAGTTCATCAATTGCTAGCTGCGATCGTGCGACTTAACACCATTCGATCGTTTTCTTTGTGACTACGTCAAGTCCTTAGTTTACGCTAAAAAGACAACAACTTTGGACGAGCTATTGCAGAAAAATGAAGTACATATTGGACCGATCGAACTTTGATCTACCACTTGAAGCACTGCCAACGAGAATGAGGCGGCATTTGAATGATGTGCTTTTCAATGCAAAATGGCATGAATGTAGCTAAATTTAACCACCACCTGCTAAACGTTTCTAAGTTTTAAATCAATCGAATATTTTCTTAAACAGTATACATTTTTTTCAGGGTAAAAATCACGACTGTGAGCCTGGAGTGGTTTGTTGGTTGAGAACCATCTTAAACTGTAAGGGCTTCCAAAGAATACAAAAAATAAAAAATATTTCCCATGAAGAATTCGAAAAAAAATTGTTTTTTGTGATAAACTTCAATTTCCGGCTCCGCTTAAGTAAAACGTGATTTAAGTAAAAAGCAAATAGATGCAGACACATTTCAGGATGATGATACTTTTCAGTCACTCGCAGTGTGGACATGAGTCCCTGCTTGGATTCAGCGCATCTACCTTAATGAGGCTATAAAATGCAATCGATAGAAAAATAAATGTGATTGGAAAACGTATCAAATTCAGTTTAATATCCGCTGATCCGGATCCACTTTAAGTTTGTTGATTTCAAAGCCCAGAGCTTAACACTCGATAATGAATTAATTGAAATCCATTTCGATCGTGCAATCGAGTGTTATTGAATGTCGAATTTTGATTTTTTTTTATTTGACGAGGTCACGCACACAATTTCACGCGAACGGAAAATCTATTAAATTCAAATTTGCTCGTTGAACCTTGCGATTGACGCACAAATTTCTATCTCACAGTTCCGGCAAATTGCAACAAAAAAAGATAAAAAATTGTAATTAAATTCTCTAATGCATTCCTGAAATATTTAACCAAAATTGACAAATGCAAAAATTAAATGAAAGAAATAAACCCCATTCAAGCCCGCCTTCGACATGTGAGAGGTGAGCGAATTTTGTTTAATGAAATCCAATTTGCCGAAACCCAATATCGACGGCGATGTGTCGATGACAGTGGGCGATACTTCAAAAATAAATTCCATATCCAGACACATATTGCATAATTTAATCACAACCTGTCCGATACGTCGCGCCCCGCAAAAACCACATCGAAATATCATAATCCAATCACTTACATTTTGTCAGCAGTTGTAATCCAGGACGGGCATTACCGCACAGATACATGTATCTTCGTCGTGTCTCTATAGATATGAATTAATCCTCAGATGATGGGGTGCGGTGGCTTTCAATGAATGTTTGATGATTGTTGTCACGGTGTAATACCTTGCATCCATAATTTTGGCTGCGGAATTTTATTTTTATTTCCATTATATCCGCTGTTTGCAGGGACTTACACGGATATAAATATTTTCAAATAAAATGCACACAAGCACTGAATGTATTAATATTTGAAAGGATTTTTTTCGCCGGGTGGTCGCTGGTAACCGCATTTAATTAAATTCTTGTAATGTTATCATCTAATTCGCTGTGCAATTGATATCATTTTTATGTTGTTCGAAAATTGGGGGAATTCAATTAAAACGCCTTTGCGTCGAGGAGGAGACTATGCAAATTATTCGGAGAATTATTTCATTAGAGGCGGGAGTTTGTTTGGGGTATGATTTGGAATGTAAATGAAATGAAAAATTTAAGTGGGCGCTCGCGTGGCATCGGAAAGGTTTTCCGTAACAAAAGGTGGGCCACATATTTTAAACCTTTTTCTGTGGGAGATTTCCTGCCAGGGAACTCCTGAATTCCCGACTCACATGAATGTACATTTCGACTGTGTGCCTGCTTTGACCAAGGCGGTCCTTGAAGTTCGTTCTTGCCTTCAGTGATGACGGAATCCTTCTATTTTATATTTTGCCACTTTGATCAACGTGTGACCTTAGGTAATTAAAGAAAAATTTTAAAAATTTGCTATCGAGTGACATTTGACTCAAAAATTAATAGTAGAGGGAAGGAGCTGTTTTTTAAGCTTTGGCCAAGTCCACCTCGAACTGTATCGCTAAATTTTTCCGTTGCTATGGTCAGAGGAATGCATGGCTGATGAGTGAGGAACCTCAATATCGTTTGCCTGATTCACCATAAAGGAGCCCCCTTTGAATACACCAACTATCGAGGGATCAGCCTCCTTAACAACACATGCAAGATCTTTTTTGCCGTCTTGCATAAGCACCTGAAAGCACTTGTCAATAAACTGATAAATATCTCAATCGGTGTGGTTTTAGTCCAGGGACGTCCACATACTACAACCGATTCCGAAGAGAGATTTATCACAAATTCAATGACTCAGCGGATGGATAAATAGACAGCGCGTATAGAAACTATACAATGTCATACCGAGTTCTGACATTCCTGCCAAACTCGGCAGACTGAGAAAGATGACGATGGAGAACTCTCGCTGTTCTCCAACATCTCCAAAGTCGGCAACGATGTCAACGAGACGTTAAAAGTCAGAAAAGGTTTTAGACAAGCCCACGCGTTGTCATGTGATTTTTTCAATATTGTCCTTGAGAAGATAGTACAAACCCACTGGCCAACACTAGAGGCACGATCTTCGAAAAGCCTATACAATTGCTGGCATACGTGGATGACATTTACGTGAAGTGAGTTATGAATGAAGAGTTTTTCTTCTTCTTATTATTAGGGTACTACAGTCCAAGGTGGACCTGGTCCTTACTCAACATGCCTCTCCAGCCAGCTGTCTCCAGTTTCGCACACCAAGCCGGTCGAAGTCCTTCTCGACTTGTACGTAGACGTCCTCTGTTGTGTTGTCCCATCAGCGTTGTTCGGATCAGAGTCGAAGCGGCTAAAATGTTTCTGGCCGTAAACCAGAGAAAAACGAATTATAGGCAGTTCTCGGAAAAGTAAGCACCATATCGACGACTTGGCCAGAACGTCACCACTGCTAGCAAAGAATTTGATGTAATCAAGGACTTCGTCAACCTCGGTAAAAAGAACCAATGACCAACGACACCAACGACGTTACAGAGACCAAATTCTGAAACTCTTAACAACCGCTGTTTTTTTGCGCTCACAAGGCAGTAAAGTAATAGAGGTAACTTCCAAAAGACCACGATAAATTTATACAAATTTAAAATTATGATTTTTGTTAACATATAAATTTTAAATAAAAAAAATTAATTTAATAAAAATTAATTGATTTTATCGTTTTAATAAAATATTTGTATACATAAAAACTTAATTAATTCAAAATCAACATTAATTGATGATTAAAAGCGGAGAAACAATTCCGGTTGAAGAAGTAATGCGTAAAATCTATTGCAGTGATTTTAATTTGAGGCGATTATTCAACCGCGAGCTGTACATAGCGACAGAAGTCTAGAAAGGTGTCTACGGATACAACGCTTAAAGCGGTGGAACTATGTACGCTATGTGGAACAACAAGACGATTTAGGGGGGGCACACAGGTGAAGAAGGACCTGATCCAACTTTGTATGCACAACTAGACAACACAACAGGTAGCAAAATGTCTTGTCAGCATGAGCAGACTCACTCCAGAGCAGAGTTCGTGAATCCACTTCGAAAATGATTCTTCAGTGATTGAAACTAACCGTGAGCCCATCAGCGACAACGACAAGACAAGGACAATTGAAGTCAATTCACGATCCTTTAGGCCTTACTGTTTGGTTTGGCTGGTGCAATCATTGGCGGAAACCGGTCAAAGGGGATATACGAGATCGTAGATCAATGATCACATAAAAGAGTTCTGGTTTCATATTGCTCCCGCCTGCTACACCATCTGACAATGGCGCAATCAATTTATGAGACGAACACACGAGATCGTCTTCAGTTATAACTACCAGTGACTAGAGTCCGACCGAAGGCTAGTTTTTCGGCGGAAGCCGAAGCCGAAGCCGAATGTTTAGTCGGACTTTACCAGTGACGTGAAGAGCGGTAGCTTAAACAACTACTTGCTTCACACAGAGCCTACAAGCCTATAGTTTTGATTCAAAAGGTCCCCTTTCTTAGAAAAATGTCCGAACTCAGAGGACCTTCACCCAACCCATTTTATGAAAAACTATCAAAAACCATAAAAAACATTGAAACAATCACTTTCCAGTGGCCAATGAGGCGGGTATGCTGACAGAATGAACCTCTTGTCTTCCAAAAGGATATTATTCCCCCCCTCCCCAAAAAAAAAAGTTTAATGGATTTACGATCCCCTTCGCAAACAGGGGTAACAAACTGAAACTAATGACACTCTTTATTGCCGCACAGGATTAACAAATCGACAGAAGCCTACCTGAAATGAGTGTCAGCCATTATTTCCAAAACCAACCAGTCGATTAGGATTTGTTTGTTTTTTCCTTTCTTTTCTGTTATCATCCCCAAGGGATGCGACGTTGCGAATAATGACAAAATCAATTTTACTCAATTATCACTTCAACTATTGGACCATAATCTGACAAGAGTGCCTCTGTAACTGACACTAAGTGTATTAATGGACACTAACCTGCAGAGCATCCCCCCTCCCCAACGCACACCGAACTAATGGGGCGGCAAATTAAATGGCAATTAAAAGCCTACGTGGGTGTTGCAAACTGCGCGTCGCTGATTTTCACAACAAAACATCAAATAAAGAAAAAAAGAGACGTGAAAAATCACAACGACAACAACAAGAAGGCGATCACAAGTTATCGACGATAATTACCAAACCATACCCACAAGGACGACACAACACAATCGAATCTCATCGGCACCCCACTCAGCCGCACACACAAACAGAAACCCAGCAACTGATTCGATAAAATAATGGCATTAGTCTCCGTCGTTGCTGTTGTCGTTGCCGTCGTCCGTATGGTTGTGATGTGCTGAAGCAGAAGTAATATACACATGTACACGCTAAATCCTTGTTAAGGTACTTCGCTCTATCTCCTCACCTGCCTGCCTCGCCATCTGCACATCCTTCGTCGCCAGCTCTTCTCTTCACCGGCTCAACCTATCTGAACGCATAAACAACAAAACGCGCTCCAACGTGTAGCCAGGTACACACCAGTTACTGGGCAGAGCGAAGAGCTCTAGAGGCACGGGTACTACAAGGATTCCAACGTGGGAAAGCACATTGCTCAGGTTTGGTGGTGGTGAGATGTATAACTCTTCGTGGAGCCATATCCCTTCGCAACGATAAGCATAATAAATATAACGCAAGGACATCTTCAGTGGAGAGCTCATGATGGTGCCACCTCTCTGAACACACTAGCGTTCGGCGGGCAGGGCCTGTGTATGCGGTGGTCCTGATGTCTCTGCGAATTACGAAGATGTTCCTTGAATTTCATTTTTGCTTTGTTTTACTTATTCACACCTATCCACACCCCAGATCGGGTGGGGCGGATGGGCTGGATAAAATAGGGTGTTTGTATGCCAGTACTTTGGTTTTAGTAGGTATTTGTTTTTACTGTTATTTATTGTCTCGACAATCTCACAGGGTAGTATTTGGCAGTGGAATTTTCCAATGAAATAGCACATATTCCCCGTCCATCTGCCCTCCCCCCAACACATTGACATCCACTTTTTTAGCCAAAAGATGTGTGTGAGATACATTTTTGTTTTGTGCTTTATTGGGAAAGTTTTTTTCTCCCTCGGCTCAGGAAGAGGTTAAGGTAAAGTATTTAAGTCCTTTGAAAGCGAAAACGTTGTAGTTGTAAGCGGCGCCTGTGAGTGTGTGACATTCCGTCCGCCGTGGGGATTTATTTTACTCTGGCGACGTGTGCTTGCGTGAAATGAGAATTTAATGACATCCCCATGCTGGGCTGATGGTGTGTGGACTCAAGCTTGTCTCTGTCCAGGTGCTCGGCATTTGGGATGTTTGTGAGACCTAGGCGTTGGTCATGTGCCGGGGAATATTTGGACATCGACAATGGCAATTGCCTATGTGCCGTCACACGTATGAAAATTTATTATCCTTTCTTCCGCCCTCATGGGAGCACGTATGAGGTACTCAAACACGTGTGAAGCTGTTCTTCATTGATAAATTGTGGAACAACGGGTGAGAGTTGCGAACACATTGCATTGGGAAATGTGTCTTTGATTTGATACGAGGTCATCTCTAGTCCTGAACTGCAGAGATTAATGCTTTTCACTTCGTTGCTTGGATTGGGAATACGGTTGGTTTCATAAGCGGATAAAAGAACGTGGTTCTTCCTTCCGTCTACGGCAGACGCTACAGTTTAGTCAAAAGATGCGGTGTCATTAAGCCTTACATTGAAGGAGATTTCTGATCCTTTCGTAATTAGTGGCCTAGAAGCGAAGACCGTAAATGTCGAAATGGTAACTCAAGGTTGAACTCAAGGTACTTGCTCAAGCTGTTGCAATAGCTAGTGGTCCGCCACTTTCAGATATAGGACTCCAACGTACACCAAGCCCATCTGCTACTACACCACCCTTAGAACCGCTGCTGTACATACAACAACAGCAAGCAGGCCTTTTTGGCCGGAGGAGCACTCAGCACACTGGGGCACTCAGCACACTGGGGCACTCAGACTCAAAACTAGTCCATTGTTCTGCCAGGTAGCAACCTACTCCAGTGCCGTTAATTTTTGACCCCAACGGCAAATGGTGACTGGACCAGATTCAATTTCACTGGGATTCGAACTTTGGACCCCTCCAACTTTGAACAGGCACTCAACGAACTGCGCCAACCAGTCGTATGCGTTAATGCCGCATCGAAGTCATCTTCATCCTCATCATCGTCATCGTCCTCATCAATCCAACAAGGCCTTAAAGCTACACTCAAATATCAGCGCAAATCAAAGACATCTGAAAAGCACTATAAAATAAAAAAAGCTCTGTGAAGGAAACTAGAGCTTTGAAGATGGCTCCCTGTACGGTGGATCACGCAACGGCACAACAGACGAATGCGACAGCGTCCTTTCAACAACCGTTGCATCATTGAGTAATCACCGCAAGGGCGAAGTCAGTGCTATGCATCACAAGGCTTCGAATTTTCGACCAAAGGGCATGGATAGAGATTGGTCAGTTGTAAGCAAGGTAAAGGCGGCAGAGCCGGTGCAGAGACAACATCATCATCCACGGTCGTAGGTCCTTAGCACGTTAAGTGCCACCATACAATCCGAAAAACTGTCCCCACAGGCCACGAAATTTTTTTTATTGACACTTCGAATACTCTCTGGTCTCACGCGGCACAGCAAGCCCAAATTCGTGTGAGACCAAAATGGTCCCATGTGGCACCCTACGTGTTAAAGGGTGAGAAATCTTGTTGCCTTGGTTTCAGTAAATTATTTAGTATTTCACCATTAGGCCCTTAAGCTCCGAGCATTAACAGAAGCAACGTAAGCGAAAGAACTTAAGCCAAGTTGCATGGATGTCCGGCATAAGGAGAATGCCTATAAGGTAATTTAGACGTGGTCGGCGTTAATAACAACAATAATGGCGGCGCTACAGTCCGAGGTGGACCTGGGCCTAGCTTCTCAGCGACCACTCGTGTTGTGCGTGCTATTGTTCTCTCACGAGTGGAGGGGACCTACAGTTTAATGCCGACTCCGAACGGCGAGATTGAGAAGCTATTTCTAGACAGTTATACTCTCTTTAAGCATTGTCAGTGACTCGAAAGAGGTGGAGCCGTGAAAAAATGTTAGGTGTTCTTTCTGTAATCGAACCAATAACATTGACGCACCTACCCACTACGCCACGGCGCCCACATGGTCGACGTTGCATGCTGTAAAATCTACTAGTCAACAATGACCTCTGCAAGAGGAAAAACCTTCTTAACCTTTTCTGTAATCGTCTTCCCTCTGCCAAATGACGAATGTGTACTGAAGAACTTCCTGAAATTAAATCCTTTTATCTGTTAAGGTGGCGCTACAGTCCGGGGTGGACCTGGGCCTCGACCAACAAGCGTCTCCAGCCAGCTCGATCTTTAGCTAGCTGCCTCCAGTTTCGCACGCACAGTTGGTTGAGGTCCTTTTCGCGGTCTTCCTCTACTGCGCCGTCCCTCGGGGGTGGATTCGAAAACTTTCCAGGCCGGAGCATTGGTTTCCATTCGCTCTACATGACTTAGCCATCTCAATCTTTGGATCTTCACCCTTCTGGCTAACTCAATGTCGCTGAACAGCTCGTACAGTTCGCTGTTATATCTTCTCCTCCGCTCACCCTCTATGCAGACGGGACCGAAAATCACCCGAAGAATTTTCCTCTCGAAGCAGCCAAGAGCAACCTTTTATCTAGAATTTTTTTATTGTGTATCTTCGATTAGGTTGCCTAAGAGAAAACAGAATATCTGCATTTTCAACCCCTACCCTAGTTCCCCAAAAAACCGAGTGCTCTTCTTCACATACTGAACGCACATACCCATACCACCTCAACTTTACCAATTCGTGCTTGAAATCAGCAAATGAATCGACATTCAATGAGATCAATTTTATCAATCAAGCCTAAGTGCACCTGCTCGCGCACAGAATCCGTAATGCACTACGTACTTCAAAGTTCGATATAAACGAGCAGCATTGTCTTGGTATGTGCCACTAGTGCACTGTCGCTGTATCACGGCTTAATCATCCAGATTCTATATCATTTCATCAATAATGCAGCCAACTTCGGGTGAACATCGCAACATTGGCGTTCACCTCGCTGGCATCGCATCTAGAAGACAAAATCCACTCAGGGATGCATGAGTGAATGCAACCCAAACTAAAATGCACTTCAACCTCAATTGAGTTTCAAGCGAACCGCTATCGATTCCCCAGCACATCCGCATCCACGAGCACATGTTCTGAAATCTCACCCTCAATCCACCTGTCTTGGGTTCTTTCTTTTCTGTGTCTTCCACTGAATTCCTCTCCTTAAATAGCGTCAAGGGAATTTACCCACAAGAAGACTCCCAGGAAGATGATAGCATACAGCAGCACACCCGTGATAAATTGCCAAAATGTGATTAGTTTTATGAAGTCTTTAGGCATCTGCTGCTGCTGCTTCTGCTGTATATTGCACTCTTGAGGTTCGAAACCCTCTTAATGAGATGTCTGCGTCACTTGATATGGAGGGTTGATTAAGTTAGTTAATTATTCATGTCATGAGTTGGATGTGCGACGGCGGGCAGGCAGGAAGAGAGTGGTATTATCACGTGATGCAATGATGATTGAAGGCATCGTAAACAGATGCGATAATTGAGTCGGTTTCACTTGTACTTGTATCTTTTGCATGAACATCATCATTTCAACGGGTTTCAACTGACGGATTGACGGTGGCGGGAGTTGCACAGTCGTGAAACTCTGGCAGAGGCTTCAATTCATTTCCTTTAACTTGGCTCTTCCTTCCGCTTCACTTAACATTCAAGTATAGAGTAATTAAACTCCGAGTAACTCTCGTTGTTTTAATTTTAATTATGAGTCTCACTAACACTTAATGCCCCGAAGGTACTCTTTGCTAGTATCTCTTAAGGACTAGAACTCCGACTATAATTAGTTCACTTCGTGAATGAATGCAATTTGCATAGAATCACCGGCAAACATCACAAAAAACGACCAAAAATGACTTCAAAGAGGCAGCAAAAACCGGTTCGATGTATACATAGAAGGATATTCTCGCGTAGTGCCAATTTCTTTCCCGTTGAACTACTAGCACTTCCCCAATTTATCTCCATAAAACGTTCTTTAACCTACCTTACACCACAGCGCACACAGACGATGAGGAACACCAACAACAAAAAAAAGAAAAATGTAAATGTATGTATTCACTGCGAGGGAATGTATCTCATTTGAGGGATACCAACCAACGCTCTAGGAGTAGTGACATAATTTCGGTTTTTCCTACTAAATTCCAAGCTCCAAGCTCCAAGGCTACGGCAGAGTGGTGGGAAAAAATGAGCCTGAAAAAAGGGACTCCACTATCTGGCTCATAACTCATTCATTTCGCCAATTTCCTTCCGTTTATTCATTTTTCTTCGTTTTCGGGCGATGTATCTTTGAGGTGGAAATACATATTTCAACTCTTTCGACAGGAGCGGGGGCGAGGGGAGTCTTTAAAAAACGTTTTGGACAAGGGGATGAAAAATATTTTGATATCTTTTATTGAATTTGTTTGCCGGTGATGTCATTATTATCTTTGGAATTCCTGGATCTGGCTTGGGGTGAGGGGGTTGATGAAAAGAAAGGGGTTCTTTTGGGCAGATGTTTCCTCATAAGATGTGTTGACTCTCTGGATTTGATTTATCGTAGCTGAGGCAGGGCTGTTTTAAACGAGTGAGGAGGTCAGGTTTTCCGAGAAATCAAATGGATACCTGTGGATAGTATCTCTTTCTGGTGCTTTATTTAGGTCTTAGTCTTTAAATCTTTCACCGGGATGGGTGGGAGTTGGGTCAACCTCATCTGAAATATTTGGAGGGTTCCAGGTGTTGGTGGGGAATAAGAATTAAGGGTGTTTTATTTGGAGGCTTGTTTTTCGTACAGGCAACTCTTGAAACAATTTCACAGCTGACAGCGGATTTGTGTTCCATTGGCGCTTCAAAAATCGTTTGACCAATATGTTTAGTCGCTTTCGGTGAAAGAGACAAAATGGATATTGCTGTAATGCCCAATTTCACCAGCAAAACTTATGCAGTAATTAGATTATTTTTAGAATGAGTGGCTGAATGACTGGATCAAAAAAGGCAAATTTTTATTATTGAGGCCCTATTAGATCTGCAAAGAGGTACTACTTGATGCTGTGCGGGAGTTTGATAACAGTTCTTTAAACAAGAATTTGTCCAAAATGCTGCATTTAATGGAGAACTCAATGATTAATGATTTTTTTGTTCCCCAATTTATTGGTGACAGGAGGTGAGGTGGAGCTGCGAATTCAACAAGATGTCGCAACACGTCGCGCGAGTTACGTCTGAATGTAACCCTACACCTATCGGAAACGTCCGGGCGGAAGTCGAGAACTTTGTTAAGCAATTCTATCGGTCTCGACAGTTCATAAGCGAAACATGCTGACACAAAATTCGTTTCTCATGGAAACAATATTACGTTGTCAGCAATTTCGCTTGGTGCAGTCGAGGTCGATTGCAGCAAAGCAAATTAATTGGGCGAGTCATTTCCGAGCAGTCAAAGAATAAACATCTTTACTATAATACATCCACTGTCGTTTTAATCAACATAACTCGCGTTCCTAGTGAGCCATAGAGGAAGCTCTTACAGCGATAGAAGAACTGGCGAAACAAGCGCTCTTAGAAAGGAAAGCAAGTGAGAAGGCAAAGTATATGCTGTTGAGTAAAAGTCGACCATTATCTAGGACAAAACGTCACAATCGATAGCTACAATTTTGCGGTAGTTAAGGAGTGTGTCTACCTCGGGGCAAACGTGGAGGTAGACATGTAGAATTGGTGGAGATCCGATGTAGAACCACCCCTGCTACTTCGGTTTGTCCAAACAACTTGGGTCAAAACTCCTGACTTGAAAGACCACAATCATTCTCTCCAAAACCCCACCCCACTGCCAGTCTTGCTATATGGAATCGAAAGCTGGACGATAAGCACGACTGCAGAGCTGATTCTTGGTGTTTTCGAAATAAAAAAATCTACGTCGGATATTTGGTCTTATCTTCGAAGAAGGCCGATGGAGGAGAAGACACAACTGCGAACTCAATGAGCTGTACAAGGATGTGAACATTTTTTTTTGTGGTTTTTTTTCGGGGCTTTTTTTGAAACACTTCTGGAACACTCAGACTCAAAACTGGTCCATTGTACTGCCAGGTAGCAACCTACTCCGGTGCCGTTAATTTGATCCCAACGGTAAATGGTGACTGGACCAGATTCGATTTTACTGGGATTTGAACCTGGGACCCCTCGAACTTGGGGCAGGCACTTAACCAACTGCGCCATCTAGTCGTGTAGGATTTGGACATAGTTTGGAAGGCAAAAATCCATAGACTAAACTGGCTCGGCCACATCGAGCGAATGAACATCAATGCTTCAGCCAAGAGTATCTTTCGAATCTGAGCCTCCTGGTTCGAGAAGGAGAGGCAGACCAAGCTGCCAGTGTAAAGACCAATTCATTGCGGGTGCAAGGCAACTCGGTCTTGATAACTATAAGCAGCGTGCCCGGGACCGTCAGCGATGGAGGGTGGCAATACCCTGGAGGGTCTCCAGGGTCACAGGTCTGATAAGTAAGTAAATAAGTTCACAAGCCTTCAAGATGCGATATTTTTTTTCTGTGGGAGTTCATGGAGTCGTAGTCGCCGATAGACAAGATACGTTAGATGAGTTAAAAGCCAACATTCAACTCGTTTTTGCTGATAAACAGTATCAACTGTTCAAAAAAGTGGTTAAGAGGCTAACTTCCTATTCGAGGAAGTAGCGGTGCAGGTCGTGGCAGATCTGAGGAGATGTAATTTTATGACAATAAGAACTGATGCTTTAGCCGGAATATGCAACGAACAACGAACTTTACTGAAGGAAGAGAGATAAACCCTCTCGAGACTCAGGTTGATTTGGAATTGAAACAAAAACCTAAAAATATCCTCGAAAAACTGCAGGAAATTGAAAAATGTTGAGTATTTTACTAAGAACCACTTTTTGGAACTTTTGAACACCAAATCCTTTTATTTTAGAACTTGTTCATTGACCTTTATGAGACATGGAGCTCTCGAGGTCAGATTTGATCGATCCGAAAAAAATTTTAAATCCAACACCTGTAGTTCGTGAAGAAGTACTCTTTTTCCATTCAATGTGACCCTGCAATCGACACAACCATCCCTAGCGTCTCTCGCAGATTACCAAGCCAAGGCTTCATTAAAAGTTCCAAACACCTAAAAAGGGTTGGATAACTGTCGGGAGTCCCTTTGATACATTTTACGTGCATCTGTTTGCAAAGTTGACATATCAAAACTTTTTGAATTCATTGAACCGAAAAAGGGGCCAGGCCCTAAGGCGTTTACCTTCGTTGCAACAAAAAGGAAATAAAAACTCTGAAACAAGCCCAGTACATGTACCGTATTCCCTTCCAGTGACTTCCCCATTCTCTGACAACAGAAAACGAGGACTTAATACTCCAGAAAAAGTCAACAAATCTTTCCCTGTACGTGTAAAGGTTTCACGACAACAGCCGCAAGACGAAACGGATTTTCTCACGCCAATCTGCAATCTTTATCCACAAAATAAAAATATCTACCGTCATGGTAACTCAGCACCGCGATGACAATCCTGCTGACAGCAGCTATTCCAAACACCGACTGCAGGGATACGTGTTCTTTGCTGACTTATGAATGCCTGCAAGGCTGTAGCCAAGCCCCTCTGCCAATGGGCCATAAACCGGATTAAAAAGAAAGAATATAATAGCTGAAGTATCAAAGGAGCAGACTCCTTTACTTGATCCCAAGTCAACATAAAACTGTTGTGTTAGAGGCTACCTTATGGATGCCAACAGACCTCCATTCGGGCGAAGAAAAAAAACATAAATAAAGTCACAAATCCCCGGACTCGTGGCCGTGTCCAAAAAGGACATCATAACGTGACCAACATCATTTCAGATTGTCGTCTCAAAAATAAACCATCCGCACACATCGAGGCGACACCCCAAGAGATCTATAATCTCGACGTCCCCAGATCCTCGCCCCCCCGCTGGAGGAAATCCCATTGAACAAGATAATTAAAAATCCAAATCGTGTCCACGTGTCAATATTGCTGAACTTTCTCAGAGTAAAATCCTCTTAAAATTCCGATCCTGATTCCAAAAACGGATGTCATTCCGGCTGCCATTCATTCGGTTTTTTCGCCACCCTACTGACTGGCCTCACACATTCAATTTACCAATTCCTAGCTCGTAATGTTTGACCACAACAATTTCTAGAGTTCGCCCTCCCGTGACATTGTCAACTCCTATACGAGTAGACGAGTATACCGCCGCACCACTGACCAGCATTGACTGCGGCTCCTAGAGATGAATTCGATGGTCTCACACGTTCACACGTTATACCGGAGTTCCATTTGAACTCAATGATTCTCAGACTGGACCGGTCTCTCCGGGCGCTGCGAAGCAATCTTGTCATCATCCTATCTTGTTGGCTACAATATCCCGAATCTTCCCACTGCTCTGCCAACAATGCCAACATCGCATCGAATTGCACGCGATTGAGTGACTATTGTGTGTGTGTGTGGGTTGTGTGTCGAGTTGGAAATTTGTTAAACTTTTCGGTATTTGGTGGCGATGGGTATACACGTTTGATGTTTGCTGATGCCACTGCTACTGCAGCAGTTCATGCTGAGAATAATCAATGGACTCCGGCCAGTGGACTGAATTGACCACCAATGCAGCGCTTCGTCTGTACACATATCCCGGCGAATGGCATATTGATACATCAGTTCGGCAGCGCGGGGCTGTTGCCGTCAAATTGAGGCAATCAGATGGAAAAAAGATGGACACAGCAAGGCCGACGATTGCAAGGAGAGACGTCTCATTTATTCGAATACATCATCGACTGGGCATCGACATAATTGGCACACAACTTGAACCCACCGCCCACATTTCTTCCTTCGAACAAACAAACCGATGGGAGGTTGACTCTGCAGCAGGAGTCTGGTCAGTGACCGGTTGGGGGGAATCACTTTTTAAGTCGAACCAGGAACTAACTGACCTGACAAAGTTTCAATATTTGAACACCGACGAGCGCTGGGGGCTGGATGATGTGTAATTCGGTGGGGGATGGGGTGCTGGTAAGGAGTTTAACTTTTCAATGAGTGACGGTGATTGATTTCATGTCATTGAACATGTTGCCCTTCTTTTGGCATGGAAGGGAAGGAGTGGTAACGACGTGATCGATGGGGGATGCTCTGAGTGAAACTTCGAAACCGTGTCAAATGAGTTATTTGTATTGGCTCAGGTGCAGAGGTTTCAGCTTTCAAAACGGGAATCCAATTCGGATTGATTTGTCTAGGTTTGAACGTTCTGTCAAGTACTGTGTATCTGTGGCCGGTGTCTCTGTGTGTCAGTTTCAATTGTGCACAATTTGAGATCAATTTAAATCGAAAGCTCTTCGAGTGTTACAAAACTGACAGTCTATTGAAGGCTAAGTGTTTGCGAAAGTGTTTGTTTCATTCAGTGCATTACCTTGCCTTGGAGCACATCTCTGTGTGGTCAAATAAACACAATGTTCTTGAGTAGAAACCTCAGATAATTAGTGCCTGTCGATGGATTGAAATACCCCCTGGGAATGTGAAGCATACAAATGGTGATGACAGACATCAGATGTAAGGATGTAATGGTCTCATGTTGGTTATAAAGACTCTCGTTTTTGCTATGCTCTGTGGTCTAAGGAGACTCAAACGTTTGTTGCAGACATCTGATCAAATGCTTTCAAGTTTATTTGCACCAACAAAGCGAATGCCATTTGTCTTTAGCAAATAGGGATCACTTTGAAGTTTTTATGTTCGCATAGGTTGCTTATTGTTGATTCTTCAATTTCATGTAAAGGGGTGACCAGATAGCAATGATAGTTTTTCCAACTGTTATGTTTCAGGAGCTGTCGGAGGTGTTAATGACATCCGGCTGTCAAAATACTAAGTAAGGTTTCCCACACACTGGATGACGCAGTTGGTTTAGTGCCTGCCCCAAGTTAGAGGGGTCCCAGGTTCGAATCCTAGTGAAATCGAATCTGGTCCATCACCATTTGCCGTTGGGATCAAATTAACGGCACTGGAGTAGGTTGCTTCCTGGCAGTACAATGGACCAGTTTTGAGTCTGTGCTCCAGTAGCGTTCCGAAAAAAAGGTTTTCCATTTCATCATGCATCGTCTAACTTTTGCCAAAAGTGAAGAACGTTTATAAAAAGTATCATCGAATTTCCGCTTCAGTTGAAAATACGCAACGTGAATGTCGTCGTGAGGTCGGTCGTCATCATGGCTTCAATGTTCAAGCAATTCGTCGGACCGGGTAAGTACACCCTTAAGTCCTTAAGCCGCCAAACAGTCAGACATTGATACCAAATGAAAAGACATAGCCGTCGTAACGACCAATATCGACACAGAAATGCCAATTCGGCGCTGATAAGCTGCATTGGTTATCGCCAGATAGTCAACCAGTCTTATTTTCTGTTTGCGGTAAAGTTCGGGCCGACATTACATCACAAGATTGTACTAAAGCAAGAATTGAAGGCAGAAGACCATATGCAACGCCGCGGGTGTGAGTTCACAAATTGGGTGCTGAAAATGTTGGCCGTAAATCCGGATTTTGGTCAAAAAATCGTGTGTTCGGACAAGGCCCATTTTCGGCTCAGCGGCTACGTTAACAATCTAGATTCCCATTATTAGAGCGAACACGAAATCCACTATGCATCTACAAATAGCATGGCTGCAACGCCGGATTTTTGGAAATGGTGAAGGAGACACCATTACCGATACCATTACGTCAATGATCTCAGACACTGAGCAATGTTAACCGACTTTCTGTGGCCAGAGCTCGACAACGTCGATATATCTGAGCTGTTATTCCAACAAGACGACTAGATACTATACACAATTGAAATTCTGAAGGAGGAAACGCCAAATTCAACATTCGAGACGCTATTGAGATATTAACGCCGCACAAATTGGACCGAGTTACGAGCACTGCCAGCGGTGCTGACACTGGCATTCGAATGATGTGCTATTGCATACATAATGGCATGAATGCGGCTACGAAATAAAGTCAGAATCTGTTTTATGTCTCACACTGTTCTTATTCTATCTAAATCTCTTTTCCTATCATTATTATCTGGTCACCCTATAGTTACACAAAAACAACCCTTTCATTTACGAAAATGTCTTTCGGCGTTCAAAATCAATTTAAAAGAACAAATGGCGATGTTCTTAAGGTCAGACGAGGTAAATCGTAATTCTACAGCCGCCAGAATAAATTTGAGTCGCACTACTCCGCGCACTCATAAGCGAAAAATTAATGAAAGAAGTCTGGATGACATTTTCCAAATTAAGGCTAAAAGTTCGTTAACCTGATGAACTCTGATGCCGCTAAATAAGACATTGATTCAAAGCAGTTGCTGTTAGGCCAAAGATACTTTTTATTCTGAGGTTTTTTGCAACTCTACACTGGAGCACTCAGGCTCAGAGCTGGTCCATTGTACTGCCATGTAGCAACCTACTCCAGTGCCGTTAATTTGATCCCAACGGCAAATGGTGACTGGACCAGATTCGATTTAACTGGGAGTCGAACCTGGGACCCCTCTAACTTGGGACAGGCACTTAACCAACCATCCATCCGTCAAAGATACTTGGTCTGAAAGTCTTTGAAGGCAAAGGCACATCGTTTTCGTACAGAAGTTGCTTTTAATTGTTGTCTGTCTTTGCGAGCCCGGACACCGCATTTTTTTGAACACTCAGCTATTTTGTGTCAACAAATCCATTTTGTTCATTGCTTAACCGTCAATTTAAGTTATCTTTGCAAGAAGGACGGAAGACCTTGGAGAGGCAGAGATTGATTTAAATTTCGGAATAACAGCGTAGTGAGAACCATTAATCGGCGAGTTCAGCAATCACGACATGTGCTGTGTCTTCTTCCAACATGACTGAAGGGATACATGGTTTTATGTCAATTCTGGTTAAGAAGGTTTAGCAGCATTCCATGGTAAATTTTAATCTCCAATCGTTATTTGTGATTCGCGAAAGATGATCGTTTTGAACCATAGTTGCTATTTACTTACGTTGCCCTATGCAAGAATTAAACCCCAAAAAATTTAGCATAGATGGCAGATTGACCTGAATGATTCATAAATTCAAAGATTTACCCCTTTAATGCGGAACTTTATTCCCGAACAAAGATGAACTTTGAATTGATGGTGACTGTCGCTAATGAACTCCTGATAATCTTTTTGTAAACGGCGGAAGGGAGGGAGAAAGAAATTGATCTGAAGATCATTTTTGTGGGATAACCAAACAAGTTAAGCTAGCATTCCTTTTTCTATTTTAGCCCGATGCTGAAGTACACTTATGCCTGAAAAAATTTTAGTGGAAACACTGAAAAAGGCATAGCCATCATTTCTAAACTCTAAAGATACAACAGGCCTAAGGTCCAAAATTAACAATGCAAAATAAAAGGAACCCAAAACACAGAAAATATTTTCCGCTGGAATCCACTTGTGAATTTGCATGAAACAATATAACCCGTCATCAGCTAAACAGCACAAGGAATGTCGGAACAAAAATGGACTCGACTGCTACCAAATATTTCACGAGAAAATGCCAAAAAGACAAAACTCGCTCAAAAAATTCAATCGATGTAGTATAAGTAGCATAAGCAATGAAATTCGTAGAATTATTTTAATGACATCATAAGAACATCAAGTTGTTTCTTCAAAGACATGATTTCGCCAGAAAGCATGCTTTTGTTCTTCGTTACACTTTGATGTTGTTCCAAAAATAATTTACACCCCTCCACCAGTTTTGGGGGAATGTCGATATTGACATGAGCAGTAGCAGAAGCAGCAGCATTTAAATGGTTCGTTCATGTTGTATTGGCCCGGCAGTCTGCTCTTGTAGATTCAAAGTGTTTTTGTCTGAGTCCAGAAATAATCGACTGAACTTTCGAATCATTTGCCATCCATTGAGTTTTTCGTCATTGGAATATGGACTTATGAAGTCGAAGGTCAAAGTGGTACATTTTTTCCATGTACCACCAAGCCATTGAGGGGACTTAAATCTACCCAAAGTCACATTCCTCTAAGAGGTTTTTCGTCGAAGAGGTCACTGCCTTCAAAATGTATGAGTCAGCGTGGAGACTGTCCTTCACACTTTCTTTCAGTCGAAGGTAGTGTAATCTTTTTCATTAACAACCGCTTCAGGTAACCAACGCCTTGAGCAGACGCTTTAAAAAAAATGTTAAATTCTGTTGCCTCACTCATTGATTTAGACTTTTACATATACCTTCCCGGTTGAACAAGCTTACGGCAATACTTGATCTTAAATTTATTTCAATTTGTTAATTTTAAATTAAATTAAATTTGTTTTTGAACAAATTTAAATTTTAATTTGAATTAAATTCAATTTTTTTTTAATAAATTTAAATTTAATTTATTAATATTAAATTTAATTTAATTAAAATAAATGAAGAAAAGTGCCATAAAAAACACAACATGAACGTCATCGACGTCAGGTGAATTCAAGTCAATGTCGTGAGTTCAGTCAGGCAGTCTAATAGTATCTCATGAATAACTTAAACAAAGACATTATTCATGGTTCTGACACAACGATTTCAAAACAATTCCGAATTCATAGAAACCCAGCCCAGACATCATCATAAAATATTGAAACCTATCGATCGAAAAATTTCCACGAATAAATCTTTCGGAAAGGATAGTCGTACGCATAGAAGATGTGTGCCCCAAAACCGGATTATAGAAGATTTCCTCGAATCAGCAGACCAAGCAAAAGAAAAGGTTAACACCTCAAAAACCAACCCTCTTGTCCGAGCGAAGCTCAATCGACCCAGATCCCAATCAGACTTAAAACACCCTCTTGATCGGCTTAATTCATACATCTCGACCAATCATTTGAGTAGACGGACAACATTTCCCACGAAATATCAGATAATCGCTAGTATTCCCTCCCAAAATGAAAATCTCTATTCTCTCGGTATCCATGTCTGGTATCCAAATCCACTTATGCTTCCTTATTTATGGCTCAATTAAAATCTTCACCATTTTCACAGCACCTGGGTGGAAAATCTAATTACAGATTTTTTTTTTCAGAAAAAAAAAACTAATTCTTTTTATTACAAAACACGCACTTTTTTACTTTTATCCGGCGAATAGGCGCGAGCTTGGTATATCCTTTCTTCCTTTTCTGGGCAATTTAGATAATAAAAATAACCGTTATTTAGAATTAAGTGACTTTTATTTTGTTAATTTCTTCGTTTTTTTTCCCTGCACACTACCGAAAAGGACGCACGGCTGTTGGGGAAGACGTGTGCAATCAAGCAGAAACACGAATAAAGGATAATTGAATGACGTTAATTTTTATTTTTTGCTTTTCCTTTTCCTTATCTATTCACAGCAATCGAGAGGATTTTAATTATTCTCCACTTCACAGATCAAATCACTGTGCACACACACGTTAGGATTTCTTAATTTTCCTCAAATTGATTGAACACACACAATCGGGCAAAAATTGAATCCCGAATCGGAGGAACCGTGCAATTTGTTGTGATCCTTTTTTTTTGAAAAATTTACGAGATTGCGAGAATATGTCGGGTTATTTTTGAGACGCAAGTGATTAGGTGTGCCCGTTCGATGCAAGCGCCTTAAGCATCAGACGGTTACTGGGGATGCTGAAGCCTCGAATTTCCCAAAACACATCGAAAGGAGATAAATTGTTGCCCCATGTGCCCCAAGTATGAAATAGCATCCACCGTGAGACTGAAAAAAAAACAGAATAGACGGCATGGGATACACATAGATATTTTCCTAAGAGTTCCCTGCCATTGCCTCATGTTTCCATGGGTTTTCCTGATTTTTCCTTGTTTTTATTTCTGTTCGCATTTGCTAGCTTCGATTGTTGGGCTTGTGGTGTTCGATTTTTGGCGCCACGGCGAAATTTCCCTTATCCACAATTCATTCGTTGGGGATATTTCCACGCGGTTTTGCAATGAAATTTCCTTGGGTGAATGTGGATCTAGTCCAAATGAAGGGGTACATGGGAAAATGCGATGTGGACGTGAATGAGATTTCATCCTGGATGCTGAACATGCGTAGAGCTGGAGGGACATTTTTCGGATGAACTTGGGGGGAACATTCTCCTTCGAGTTTGATCCCTGGTGGAAAGTCCTCGGCGAGGAAAATCATGTGTATCGTGGAAAGTTGTTGTGTTCGCAGTTCGGCACGAACTTCTGCAAAGCATTGACTGCGTGTCAGCAGAGTGGGTCGATGGTGAACATGATAACGATGTATGCCCTAAAGGGAACACCGGCATTAGATAGGTCAGCAAACTTTCCAAAAGGAGGCATGAAGGTGAATCTTCAGCAAACTCTGGGAAAAAGGTAGACAACGGAATAGGAAATGAAAATTAAGTAATCTTTTTAGTTTTAGTTTCCGAGAAAGAAAGATTCCAAGCAGAACAGAGAAGCTGCCACCATGAATAAACTTCATCTTATAGGTCAGATTCAGAAGAGTTTGCGAGGGATATCGTACAAGAGAATAGTGAATGGAGTTCCTGGAAAATAGTGCCAATCGTACTCATAAAACGGTGGGACAGGAGGCATTCGTTTTTTTGCTTGTCTCATGTTCTAATTATATACCATCAAGCGCATTAAATGGGTGGA
Source organism: Myathropa florea (assembly GCA_930367185.1). Taxonomy (NCBI): domain Eukaryota; kingdom Metazoa; phylum Arthropoda; class Insecta; order Diptera; family Syrphidae; genus Myathropa; species Myathropa florea. The sequence goes on along the minus strand of OV884002.1, from coordinate 123,304,725 downwards.
AACTGCACCATTTCATCGGTCTCCTCAGATACATTTCAAAATAATTAGAGGAATAATGTAATTTGATTGGAAAAGTAATTTGATTCGTTTGCTCAATTCATTATAACTAGAACGGACTAGAAATTGCATGTAGAACGCTGTTGTCGTTTAATTTTTGATTTCATAGTTCAAATATTGGATAAATATATTTTAAAGACTTTAAAGCTGTACACAAGGTATTTAAGCTCAAGCCATATTTTGAAAACTCGGTGCAAAATGTTTAAACTTAAATTTAAGATTGAGACTTTTTTCGTACAAAGTTTGGCAAAGAAAGTAACAATTCGGTCTAGTTTCTCTGAAATGATTTGAGGCAATTTTTAAAGGAGAACCTTTGTGTTAACTTAACACGTGGGGATTTGAATTCCAAGTATTTCCCATATTGGTTTATTTTTGAGTACAGGTCGCAGTTCGCAACATTGGGATGGAGGCCCCGCTACCTATTAATAACTTAATTGATTAATCAAACGCGTTTAAAAATATTTTTAACCTTTTTCAAAGCTTCATTCACAGAATCGTAACCTTTATAACTGTGGTATGCCCCAAAGCTCAATATATGAAGATATCTGTTTGAAAGGCGTTGATATTAATTTCATACATGAAAATAAAAAGTGTGGGGTTATTTGGGGGTGGCTCTCATATACAGTCCAAGCCAAAACACGCTCACTTCAAAAATAAAATGAAAATTCAATATTTGAAAATATCTGAAACAAAGTGAAAACAAAATGGAAAAAAAATACAGTGGACGCTCGATATAGTGAACATTGTTCGCTATGAACAATCCAATATAGTGAACACTCAAAATGATATACCGTTTGTTCTATTAATCGTGTTGTGTGAAAATCTTGCACGATTAGTTCTCGCTGCAATGAACAGGCCCGGTTTTTATTAGTTCACTATATCGAGCATCCGTGGGCGCCGTGGCGTAATGGATAGGTGCGTCGACTCCTACACTCGAGGTCTAAGGTTCGAGTCTCGAAAAAATACCTAACATTTTTCAACGGCTCCACCTCTTTCGAGTCACTGACAACGCTCAAAGAGTATAACTCTCTAGTAAAAGCTTCTCAATCTCGCCATTCCAAGTCGACATTAAACTGTAGGTCCCCTCCATTCGTGAGAGAACAATAGCATGCACAACACGAGTGGTTGCTGAGAAGCTAGGCCCAAGTCCACCTCGGACCAGAGGATGGTGGACCATTGGAGAACCACTGGATGGCGCAGTTGGTTGAGTGCATACCCTAAGTGGACTGAGATTCGAACCTGGGACCCCTCGAACTTGGGGCAGGCCAACTGCGCCATCCAGTCTTCAAAGTACACGATTGTTTATCACATAACATTTCGAAAAATTCCCACCATAAAGATCAAAGGAAATCATATCTATACAAACGTCGATTACGTTACACACAAACATCCCGATTCCAACTCACAGTGACGTGCCAATGTATGAGTGACGATGCACATTTACCAGGAGTTACACTAAAATTAGTTCAATAGGTAAAACATCACAATCCGTGCACTGAGGATACGTGCTGTGTTCTACTCAACTCCCAGACATCTTACAAATCACAGGAAGGCAACATCCATGAACAACGAGAACAATCTCGCGCAAGGGAGCATGTAAGGTGTCTATGTCTTGTGAGCTTAAAATCCATTTAAGCTGACTAGGGATGACAATAAACCGCCGTCAACTAAGTCCACCGAGAAAATTGCGATTGTTTCATCCATGCTCTTGGCACCGTCACTGCCTCGTAATTGGTCGGTTTCTTAATCCTCCATTTCAAAGTCGCTTGCTGCCCTCCAACCTCCATCCAAGATCTCACACAGTGACAGCGATTGTATCCAACTTTGAAGTCTGCAACTAAGTACAGATGAAATATCTAGTTGCAATAGATGAATAGCTAGTTGCAACTGCAATTTCTCGTGGATAGACGGCAAGTGCCTTGCCCTCTCGGTTGTGGGGAATCTCTTAATCCATTATCCGACCATAACTTCCAAGGCAAGGGGATGTATGATAGTTTATAGCGTAGCCGCCCGCCCACAACTTTCTCTCAACTCGTTGTTCAATTTTTGGGATAAGAAAATCGTCCGGAGAAAGGACAACCGTTGCCGGTTGAGCCCAAACAACTCCCAAGGACATTGATACAAAACTTAAATAAATTTTCTCTCACATGGACGAGAGTACATAATGTTCATTAATTTTCTCCCATTTGATTTCCTTTTCCTATTGTGTGTCTGTATGTATGTCTTCCCCCCCGATGAAACTACTGACTAGCATGTCCAAACTCACTGACCAAACACGAGGATTGCAGATGGCTTGTTAGGGTGTTAGGACTTCGATCCCATCCGCCTTCCCCAACTCTTCCTGGGATATGTGGCGAAGATGTGTATTTCGGATTCCTTCGGGGTTTTCTTCATTTTTTTGATTGTTTTTTTAAGTTTATATTCCATTTGGTGATTTTACTGCTTGGTACACGCTCCACTGCCAGAGGAGTGGACCGAGAAGAACCAGGCGGCAGTGGCAGTCTGGTGTATGGCTATGTTGACAATGAATTATAAGGATTGCTTGTTTGGTACTTAATCGGTTCTTAAATTGTCGAGGCAGTTTGGCAAAATAATGAATTTGTGTGGTTGCTCGGAATTAATTGCCAGTTTAATTGTGGCGGAGAATTTTATTTATTGGCTCAAGTTTTAGGTGATTTTGCTTAATTTGCTATAATTGTTCTCGAAATGTTGCTGAAGATCGATGGCAGTGGCTGGGATGGTGGAGGCGGAGTGGGTGTGATTGTTGATGCTCAAAAGTGAAGAATTATTATCTCTAGCTGCTGGATACTAATTTGTATTTTAAATGAAATTAATTTCCGCGGTTTCTCAGATTAAATGCTGAACAAGAATTGTTATGGATCTCCGCTCGTGGGTTAGAAGTCAAATGTTTGTCGGAAGAGAAATCGTTGTTGGACGTGCGAAGCGAAATTATTGAAATAATTACTTTTGCTGAAAAGGGCATTGACTCGAATAGGCAGTGAAGACTAGAACCTATACTTCAAAGCACAAGAAGTGCATTAATGCTGTGGGATATGTGGAGGGCAACCAGTACAGCTTGCATCCAGTAAATTTCTAGACATAAGGAGTGAAAATTTCACTCAAATTCTAGACCACAGGTTGACACTTTGGGTGGAGACGAACAGTAAGCTAAGAATCTTCCAAGCCGGTTTTGCGTTTAGTATTCTCGACAGTTGACCAAATTTCTGCACTAACAACAATTGCTGGTACGTTCAAAGGGAGACGAAAAATACCCACCAATACCTGATGGAGTCGCCTTGGTTATTCTGGCTGAAAATCCACATAACGTCCAGTTACATACAAATAATTTGACATTTTACTGCATCCGTCTTTGCAGGATAACGATGGAAAAAGGTCGTTGCTCTGTCAAGGTCGGTAAACATGATACCGAGACTTTCGATGTTAAAAAAGGATTTAGGCAAGGCGATGCACAGCCATGCGACTTTTTTAACATAATTCTCAAGAAGATCGTGCGGAACTCAGACGTCAACGCTAGAGGCATGATCTTCCACTAGTCGGTGCAAATGCTCGCATCTGCCGATGACATTGACATTATCGGAAGGACTCAACGGGCTGTCCTTTAACAAGGCATTTTTGAGCATCGAGATGGAAGCGGCTACGATGGGTTTTCCAGTGAATGAGAGTAAGACGAAGTACATATCGACTACAAAAAAGTTCCATCAACATCGACGTCTAGGACAAAACATCACAATAGACAGATCAACTTCGAGGCAGTAAAGGGCTTTGTCTACCTAGGCTTCGCAGTAAACTCCGAAAATGTCACGAGCGCGGAGATTAAACGAAGGATAACTCCGGCCAGTCGCTGTGTCTTTGGACTTGGACGGCGATTGAAAGCTCTCAAATAACCAATAACTATCTGTATATAAGACCTTAGTAGTCCTCGTACTGCTGCATGGCGCAGAAGCATGGACGATATCAAATGCGGACGAAAAGATTTTTGGTCGTTTCGAGAGGAAAATCCTTCGAATTATGTATATTTAGTCCCGTTTGCGCAGAAGAAGTTTGGAGGAGAAGACTGAACGACGAACTCTACGAGCTATACAGCGACATCCGCACCTAGTCAAACGAATTCAAATGTCTCGACCCCGGTCATGTAGATCGGATGGAAACAAACGCTCCGGCTCGGAAAGTGACCGAAGGACTATATGGTAGAGGTAAACCTCGCCTCCGATGGCGTGCCTATCTGCAAAGGAACCTCAATCAGCTGGGTGTACGAAACTGGAGGCTCCTAGTCCAAAACCGTGCTTGTTGGAAGGACATGTTGACTGAGGCCCAGACTATAGAGCCATCCCGATTTCCTTCTGAACCTGCAAAGAGTTCTAAGAGGCTTTTTTGAAATTTCCTGTAAGTCTTGGAAGAAAAATTCCCCCAGTGTTCTATGACGCAACTGAAAAAGACTAGGGTAGTGACAGAGGTAGTGAGGAGTGTCCTCTCGTTCCTCCTCATTACCGCAGCCTCTACAAATGTTGTCGTTGGAGAGTCCCATTTTCACGGCATGGTTTCTAAGATGATTATGGCCAGTTAGAGCTCCAACCACCATCGTTAGCAACTCTTTGTCGCATTGAAGGATTTTGCCGGTTTTTGCTCGATCGTATCTTGGCCATAATGCATTAGTAGTCACACATGTAGACAGACCACGCCATCTACTGTTTGCCATTTCAATGATCTTTGTATCCACATTTTTCCTCAGCTCTGTGAGGGGAGATTTAATACCATGAATTGCTTGTGACGCGTCGGTCACTGACCCTGTTCTGCCAAGTTCATCAGATATCTCATTGCCGGCTATGTCCCTATGTCCTGGGACCCAGCACAGATAGATCGAGTGCTGTGAGCCAAGAGCCTTTAGATCTTCGCGACAGCTTGCGACTAGCTTGGACTTGATTTCTATAGCCCGGACTATAGTGCCCGCTAAAGAAACAGAAGAATATTGTTGACAAATTGTTTGAGGCGTGGCTTCGATAAAAGGCAAAAATTACATCATTTCATTCACAGCAAGGAATTTGAGAAATCCATCGACAAATACTCAAGCTCGTAGACTTATGTACCAAAACTTGAAGATATTTTTCATCACTAATTCCATCTAAATGCTACAACTCACGCTTTATAATTAGATCCTACAGAGCTTAGTCGAAAATTGTTAACCGAACTCTTTATAGATTTTGCCTTCTCCTTGAATCAAGGCAGTGGCTGCTAGTTCATGATCAGCCTAAATCACATCACAATAAAGAAAAGTGGTCCTTTAAGAATATTTAAAAAGCATTTCGCTCAGCAACTGCTGAACCATACTGTAGCGGAAATGAAGGCACAGCAAACAAAACATCACTTTAACCAAGTTTTTAAAAACTAAAAAAGTCCACTCAAAAACATAACAAATAATTACGTATACGCCTACGAAACTCAACTAACCTAATCATTTTTACAAAAAACGCCATTAAAGGGCTCACGTGACAGATCGTGACAAAGCCTTTTCTTTAATCATTCCGAATACCTCTTAATCAACCCACTTTCGGCATACATCCGAATGATTCGCGAGAATTTATCGTAATTACAAGTGTATCTTCAAAGGTCACCCCACCCGATTAGCTCAGTACATCAGTCTCAAAGCGCCGCAAACAACACCAACCACCGACAGCCAGGAGCTACGGCGAAGTGAAAACTTTTAAATTAAAATGCAAATTAAGAAATGAAATTCAACCGTAAATTCTTATCGGCCACGGATGAAACAAAGGAGCCATCTCACAAATAAATACAAGACTAAATATCCTTTCCTCCGTTTTGCTGTGTTTTTTTTTTTTCGTTTTTGGCGCAATGTAGTCAGCTACCCGCGTTTGCTGATAATGTGTTCGCCGTTTTATTTTTCTGGCTGTTTTTTCGGTACACTATGTGGAGGGGCGGGAAGAGCTGGGAAATTATTGCCAAAGTTAATGGCTACTCTGAGTATGAGATACCTCACCTCGGTGTGTGTGAGTTTGGTAGTGGGGGGGGTATTCATCGCATCGCACGAGTTGAGGACGACAAACGACATCGACGAAGAAGAAGGGTGAACAGAAACGACATGATAATGGTGTTAATATTCAATTAGCCACTTTTCTGAGGGTTGAGGGTCAATATAGGCCGCTCTGAAGATCCTCTGGCATCACGAGCAGAACACACTCTAGCAAAATATGCAAACTTTTCATTCTCGTCGGGGTGAGATTTTTCATATTTTTCGACCAAAAAAAAAGGACCTCCTGTGATGGGGTACGTGGATAGTGTGGCGGCACGGCAAAAGCCTTTTGTAATAAAAACTAATTGCTTGTAAGGGTGAAAGTGCAGGTTTTTTTTTATTAAAAAGTTTTGTTCTCTCTCACTGTTGGGAGGGGTCCTTTTCAATTGATACTTGGCTGGATATGACTCATTTAAGGATCTAAACTGATGGCGTGGAAGAATTTTGTACTTGAGAAAAGTTTTCGCATTTTCGAAGGCATTTTGAAAATGTTGCTGAGTGTAATTAGCATCATGGGACCGATCGATGATGTTTTGTTTTCGATAGAATAAAAAGGTCACTAAATGAAGGGCTTGAGATTCGTTGAAGTGGAACGTTGAACATCGACCCACAAAAATGATTATTACCGTCATCAGTAACTGTGATGATGCTTGGAGTTCAATGGGAGCCTGCTTGTGATCATTAATCAACAGAGAGCTTGAAACCTGAATTGCAAGTTTTTCTGGAAAATAAAACCCAGCAAGTCCTTGACGTCGTCAATGATTTATGAGCCTGTATGGCTTTTCGTTGAAATCTCCTGAACTTCAATCAACGGCAGTTGTAAGGTGGCTTATTGAGCGTCTAATCTTCAGCAGATGAATTGGATCTGTGTTCTCTCACCTTAAGGAAGCTGACACGGAGTCGTTCTGTTTTCTCCTTTTTAATGGTCGAAGAGTGGCGTTCAATTGTACCAATTTAAGGCCAATTTAAATTCTTCACAAGAAGTACTCCAAATTTCCAGCAACACTGTGAAATAAATTCACTTAACAGGCCAAAGCCCTGGTAGCTGGTGCCGTAATTTCAGATTAATCATGTAATTTATTACTGATTAATAAAGTTATAATAATAATAATAATAAATTCACTTAAGGAAGACTAAAAAATCACACATAAAAAAAAAATTCTTGCTTGCCTTACGATTGACATTACAATCGACAGCCACAATTTTGAGATAGTGAAGGAGTTTGTCTACCTCGGGGCAAACGTGAACTCCACGAACGACATCACAGCGGAGATCCGACGTAGAATCGCCCCTGGCAACCGATGCTACGGTTTTTCAAAACAATTGCGCTCAAAACTCCTGACTCGAAGGACCAAAATCATGCTCTACAAAACTCTTATTCTGCTAGTCCTGCTATACGGAGCCGAAATCTGGACTCTAAGGAGAACTGCAACGACTGGATAGCGGAGTTGGTTAAGTGCCTGCCCCAAGATTGAGGGGTCCCAGATTCGAATCCCAGTGAGATCGAATCTAGTCCAGTCACCATTTGTCGTTGGGATCAAATTAACGCCACTGGAGTAGGTTGCTACCTGGCAGTAAAATGGACCAGTTTTGAGTCTGAGTGCTCCAGTAGCGCTTCAAAATTCATCCGAAAAAAAAGGATAACTGCGGAGCTTATTCTTGGTGCCTTCGAAGAAAAAATTCTACGTCGGATATATGGTCCCGTCTGCGAGGAAGGCGAATGCAGGAGAAGACACAACCGCGAACTCTATGAGCTGTATCAGAATGTGGATGTAGTCCAGAAGGCAAAAATCCGTCGACTGCACTGGCTCGGCCACATCGAGCGCATGGACAACTCCAAGCAAGCTCCAGCTAAGAGGGTCTTCGAATCCGAGCCTTCCGGTTCGAGAAGGAGAGGAAGACCGAACCTCTGGTACAAAGACCAAGTCATCGCGGACGTAAGACAGCTTGGTCTTGATGACTGAAAGCAGCGTGCCCAGGACCGTCAACGATGGAAGGCAGCGATAGCTCAGGCTCAGACCCTCCACGGGTCGTAGGCCAGCTAAGTAAGTAAGTAAGTACGATTGACGCTCATGTGGGTAGTCATGACAACAAGTCACCCCTCCAGGGATAGCATGAAAGTGCCCCTTCCAACTAATCAACGAAGCACAGAATTTCCAAGACTTTAACCACCAGATCAATTTTCATTCAAGAACAGGAATCTTCGTCAGCCCTGCCTCTAGGCAGGATATGAATTCAAACTCTGTTTGAGAAGACAATCGTCTGGATACTGTAGACGTATTCTGGATACCAGTTTTACCCCCAACTTTAATCCTTGATCTTCCGCGTGGTTGATAAATAACTCGCTTCTCGTCCCGAAAACTAATAATCTACCATAACAGTCTGCCTCATTTTCTCCCACTCCGCATCGAACCCGTTCCAATAATTCAACTTGAAGCTCCCCGAGGCTTTAACCAGCCACCTGATCTTCCACTTCTCCCATTTGTCAAGCAGACGAAACAATAACATTTTGACACAATACCACAGCTCATTTGGAATTTTAATATTTTACTCAGCAAAACGGAACTACGTAAAGGACTGCTTAAACACCCATGAAATTACCTATTTGCTCGCCATTTTCCCCCCATCCATCTGGCCAAGAGGCAAGAATTGGAAAAAGGCAAAAAGGATTCTAATCCTTTCATGGATGCCCACTTCGATGGCATTTTCATTTTCCACACAAAAGTGTCCACTCTGTTATAACGGTCTAGACTGTATACATATCTGGTCTTTGTCCAACGCTTTGCCCATCAAATTTGTCCTTCATCCGCCCCACAGCCTCACATACCGCTGCATATCCTTTGAATGACAGACCTACGGCAATGCGGAGCATGAGTGGGGGCGGACGACCGAACGAAGAAAGGCGGCACCGACTTGAAACGCCACTTAGGATAATTTCTGGGAAATAATATAAAAATAATCAGTGAAAAAGGATTCGGGCAATGAATTTCCTTTAATTGTGGTAAACACTTTAAAACTTTGAAAGGATAAGCGGATATATGCGCCGCGCCGCAGCATTGGATGGGATCCCTCTCGGTGCAGGCGAGAAACCAGATCATGCTGGAACCAGGGAGAGTGCGGTGGATTTTTTCCCTGCCATCCAGCAGGCACCATCATCGGCAGCACACTTGCATAATAGATGCCATATGGCGTTCATGCTCCAATTACCTAAGAGATTTCCTAATTCACTTTTTCTTTGGAGGCTTTGCTGTGTGCGCCTGGATCGTAATTTATGCGCACATCCTTACACGGTCTTCGCTGTAAGCAAGCAACCAACCAACCAGCCAGCCAGACATTTCAGGCACGAGTGGGCTGACGAGGTGCTATTCCATTTGAAAGGGATGGGAAATTTAAAAATTTCATTTTAACGTTTTGATGGCATGTATATGGTCGGTTGGTCGTCTGGTCGTTTGGGTCGTTTGGTCGATCATCGTGCAAGGATGCAAAATCTAGGTGACAGTGTTTTTCGTTACCCATTGAGTGCGCCGTGGAGGACGTGTATTCGAACGGCAGTTGTTCACTGGCAGAGATGTTACAAGATTGTTGCACGTGACAGGGATTTCAGCGGAGCGCTTTTCGAATCCAGACACAGAGTTGCTTAAATTTACATTTTTTGAGAAGCGGATTATAAGGAAATTCTGTTATCGTTGTTTGCTTTCACTTGCCCCACAAAGTAGCCACACACTCAAGCTTGTTTTATTGCCACTTTTCTGCTGTGCGAATCCTTTACTTTTTGCTTTAAGCTGAACACAAACAGTCAAGTACATAGTTTCTTGGATCAATATTTTTGTGTCATTTCCTATGGTCATGTTTTTTTTTCAGTGAATGTGGATGTTGCAAAAAAACACTAGGTTTTTCGAAATGTTTTTAAGGGATTTCTCATCAGTTGTGACTTAAAGCTGCGAATAATCCCTCCAGGATAATGGAACTTACAGCCTTGATCAAATGTTTTAGGCACCCTTTAAGATTTGTTATACCTTCAAAAAGCAAAAAAAAATTAATGAAAAGAGAGGAACAAATAGAAATCGTTTACAACCTCAGATAGTGTAATCGAAAACCATTAAATTCAAACTAGTTACTTCCGATAAGTAATTTGGCAGCAAAAACAGAAAGATAAGGGTGCCTAATATATTTGGCGGAGGCTGTATATGCTCGTTTTTGCTTTTCATCAGATTCAGCTTTTGAATTGGCAACACTTTTCGAACAATTAAATTATTAATGACAGCTGGCGGTACCCAGATTAGCTTGGAAAGGTAGTGGTCGTCGCACACTAGGGGAGACGCACTTAGACTTGTGCTGCCACCATTCTATACTCTTTGAGCACAGTCAGTGTCTTGAGAGAGGTTATGCCGTAAAAGTGACTGTTGGTGTGCTGACTCAGATTCGAACCACGAATCGTCGTGACAATAATGCACTTACTCACGAAGCCATCGATGGTAGGTAGGTAGGTGATAGGGTGCCCTTGCGACCGGGTCGCGACTCACTGAGACCAACAGTAGGGTCCATTGCGCCATATGTGTGTGGGGGGGGATACCTACACTTTTGCTGCTTATTAGAACCACCCAGATTGTTGTATATGTCTCAGGAGGTGCTACAGCTCCTTTTTTTCCAGATCCTCCAGCTCGTCGAAGAAGTTACTGCCTAGTGTTAGCAGTCGCCTTCCCCGTAGGGCTAGACAATCGCATAGCAGGTGGCGGACGGACTCTATTTCCTCCTCGTCCCTGCAACTTCTACAATAGTCGCTATGGGGGATACCTAACCTGTGAGAACTCTCACCAACGTCCGTATATCCTTGCGACTTAGGCTAATCATTGATAATGATTTCCTCCCGTTCAACATAGGCCATAGGGCTCTCGTCGTTGACCCAATGTCCAGATTCAGCCATCGCGCATTTGCTCTTTCTAAGGCTTCGTCCTCTATTTCCTTCCTAAGAAAACTTAACAGCATATTGACATAAGGTAGTGCTAGAGATTTATCCAACTCTGAGCCCTCCTTTGCCAACACGTCCGCCCTCTTGTTTCCTTGAACTCCTGTGTGTCCCGGTACCCAGCAGAGAGTCACCGTGCTTACATTGGAGATTTCGTTGACGTTCTGTCAACCTATGTAGAACCAGTTTCGACTTCATAATATCCGACGCTATGGGTCTTATAGCCGCTTGGCTGTCGGAGTAAATAGTTGTCGTTTTTTTCAGTCAAACTAAGCTCTTTAAGCGTAAGTTCCGCCTCATTTATTGCTACCACTTCCGCTTGGAAAACGCTACATTCGTCGCTTAGGTTTAGGGATCTTTCAAAGAGATCGCAGAAGACTCCTGCTCCCGTTCCTGCACCTGTTTTTGAGCCATGAGTGTATAGGGAGATATCTTCGCCGCCATTTGCTGTTAGCACTTCCCAACCTCTCCTGTCCGGAATTCGGGTAGAGAACTTCCTCGTGGTAGTCAGGGTTGGTGGCAGATAATCCGACGTTTCGTATCTATATGATGCTGTCCAGTTTGATAGGATGAACGCGTGAAGCTATCGATACAATAGATCTTGTTAGGTCGCAGTGTCGCTGCCTTTACGGCAGGGACGTACAAGAGGAAAAAATATATACTCACGAAGCCGCGGTGACCACTTTTAATTTTAGCTAATCATCATGGGGAACTGATCTAGTGTGCTGAAGAATTCTGTCAAACTCCTTTAAGAACACCATGGACTCAAGGAGGCAACGAAAGGTCATCAGATTTAAAAAGGGCTTAAGATCTCTTGCACATAAGTCACAACTCCAACGCTATAATTTCATGGAGAATGTAATCGCTTATTTCTTTAAGATCGTTCTTGAGAAGATCGTGCACAACTCACTGGCCAGCACAAGAGGCACGATCTTCCAAAAGAACGTTGAACTGCTAGCTTACACGGATGACGTTGACGTGATTGGGCGAACACAGCGAGCCGTCAATGATGCGTTTGCTGGCATTGAAACGGAAGCGGCTAAAATGGGTCTGGCGGTAAACCAGGGCAAAATCAAGTATATGCTGTCATCGAGAAAGGACGCACAACATCGACGACTTCGCCCGAACGTCAGCATAGGCAACTATCGCTTTGAGGTAGTAAAGGACTTTGTCTACCTCGGCTCTGCGGTAAACAGTACAAACAATATCAGTACTCTTGCCAACAGCTGTTTTTTTGGGCTCAAAAGACAATTGAGTAGTAGAGCCCTCTCTCGGAAGACCAAGTTGACTCTATACAAAACCTTGATCATCCCAGTTCTGCTTTACGGCCCAGAGGCATGGACAATATCCCAAGCGGATGAACAGTGTCTTGGTCTTTTCGAGAGAAAAGTTCTGCGCGCGATCTTTGGTCGTGTTTGTGTTGATGGCATTTGGAGGAGAAGGTTCAACCACGAACTGTATGGGCTGTACAGCGACATGAGTCTAGCCAGGCGTCTACAGATCCAACGCCTAGTGTGGCTAGGCCATGTAGAGTGTATGGACAACTTAGCTCCGGCCCGAAAAGTCTTCAACTCTGAGGCTGTAGGACAACGCAACAGAGGACGTCCACGTACAAGGTGGCGCACATAAGTCGTGGGGGACCTCGGCCGGCTTGGTGTGCGAAAATGGAGACAGCTGGCGAAAGATCGTGCTGGCTGGATAGGCATTTTGAGTGAGACCCAGGTCCACCTTGGACTGTAGTACCCTAAGAAGAAGAAGACAAAGTAATCGCTTATAAAAGTTGCAAGATCCCTTAATAACGAATCTATTGAAAACCCCTCTAGTGGTCAAGTGGAGATCAAACTTTTCAAAATGTCAAACAGGTTTAATTGGGTGATTATATGTTGGTGCGTCGCGGGTTTTGTTGTGTTGAGGGTATGTGCGTCCACTCTGGCGTACTAGACTCTCAGCCTAGGTTCAATTCTAAGCAAGGAACAAATAGTTCTCAAATATTACGGCTCCACTTCTTTCGAGTCACTGAAAATGATCAAGGAGTATAACTGTCTAGAAAAAGATTCTCAATCCACCCGTTCAAATCCGGCATTAAACTGTAGGTCCCCTCCACTCGTGATAGAACAATAGTACACACCACACGAGGGGTTGCTTTAGAAGCTAGGCCCAAGTGCATCTCGGCCTGTAGCGCCAGCATTTTTATTATCATCACGCCTTTGTGCACACTTCTAAATCATCAGATATGACATGACATAATTGCGGCCTTTATTTTTTTATGTTGGCCACCCTTATGCACTATATCGACTAATTCCAAAACAAAAAAGGACTTAAGATCTTTTAGCACTCAATTTGCAGATGGAATTAGCACACCACTTCGGAAAGAGACCAGAGTCAAAAGGGGTGATTAGTGCATCCCACAAAACGAAGCCTTTCCTTTATCCGAAACCAAGTGCAAAATACAGACTGACTTGCAAAAGCAATAAGGCACCGCTCACTACAAGGGATAGTGCTTCTAATGTACAAAGAGAAACTCGTTCTTAAATGCTGAAGTGCACTTACGAATAATGCAAACTCCGAATTTAATCCAGAGCAGCCATCTCTTAAAGACCTCTCTGAGTTTTTGCCGAAATTTTGCACCCTCAAGCCTTTATCATCACGAGGACGTACCTATTAAAGGACCATTCTCTGAAGCACCCCAAAAACACTCACTATCCACCCAAACTCCGGCATAAAAGTTCAACATTTCCACTCAAATCAATATGCACCTGACACAGGAGAAGCTCAATGAAGAGCTCTTCACTAAATACCCCCATCTCTGTCGGCTTCGGTATTTTTATTCCTTTTGAATGCATCCTAACACAAAGCATACATCAAACATCAAATGAAGGCAGCACAGGATACGAATTAAAAATTGAACACAGACCCATGACGATGACAGAGGTACGTGCACAGACGATGATGCTCTGCCGGCTGACTGTTCGGGAGGACTCTGAAAGCGATACGTGGAGTAGAAGGATACGTGCGCTGTAGTCGACTTCATTTATAATGAATAATTATTATCACTGTCTCAACACTGCAGCACATTACGCATTTGCACGCTTTCGCACACAGCCACACGCAACGATCCTGACATGTGTGTACATATGCATGAGTTCAAGAGTATGAGATCCCAGAGAGGGATTGCATTGTGATATCCTTGAAGGAGAGGAGCACTGATAAATTATTATTAATGCTTTTGACAGAATGCACATTTAAGTAAACGTATCTCGTCGGCACAAGTCGGCGGGCGGGCGGGCGGGCGGGCTGGAGTGGGCGACGAAAAGCATCCACCCATCATCATCATCACTCAGAGTGACTTTGCAAACACCAGACAGACAGACGGACCTCTTTCTCTCCATCATTTCACACCCTTCGTGCAGACACTCCAGTGAGTGGTGCCAAAAGCATTTGTTGTTGAGCAACACACTACCACTCCGCCAGCAAATGGGGCTACACATGAAAAAGGATACTGTTCAATGTATGGCAAATTATCCGAAGAAATCATCCCTTCCGCTGTCGGTCCTCTCCTCTGCCCTCTGCCCCCTTTTACTATGCTGCATCCTTGCTCAGAGGAAACCAAGCAAAGCTGGTGTCAAACGGACTATGACGCAAAATGATGAACATCGCTTCATCCAACAGCATCCCCCTCCCCAAAGGACTCATAAAGAAAGATGCGAGTTCGCTGCACCCGACGGACCAATAAAAGCGCTTTTTATCGAACCAAATTGAGTGCAAGGAGAAATATTCCTGAGAGCAGTCATCATCACGGTCTCCTTGTCTCCTCGAACCAACCGAGTCGAGTCTGGGCACGGTTTGAGACGATGTCAGGACCGAGCCGCATCGCAAGTAATTCTTTAAGTTTTCCACAAATATCCGTAAGAGTACACATTGAAGGATGAAGACGGATTTGATTCATTCTCGTTCGATGAGTCGAGTATATCCGGTTACTAATAGAGGCTTTCATCTGTGCATGCACGGGTTATTTGGTATTTGCTAGTGTGCATGTCTGCGGGTCGCCGGGACGGACACCCTGTATCGAGTACATCTTGGTGAAGTGCATTCTGAAAGTTTTACACTTTTCCCCCATCATTCTCGGACAAGTATTGAGTTTCATTGAAGATGATGACAAGATATTGGGGATGTTTCTAAGGACTCTTCAGTGCTGTGGTATCCGTTGCATGCGCTATTGTGCTTATCATGGACAGGAACTTTGTTTGTAAGATGAAAGTCCGTTCTGATGGGCATCTCCCAAAGGAGGTGAACTAACAAGTTTTGTGCTCCAAGTGGACATGGGTAAGAGTGTGGAAAAGGATGTTCGGCGGGGCTTATTGTGGAGCATCGGTAAACTGAACTTAAGAGCTTCCATCGGATTGAATTTCCATAGGAATTTGTTGTGGACGATGAAAGAAAGAAAGGCTGCAGTTGTTACTCTTGAAGGGGTCTATCAAGTGCAAGGATGTTCATAAGGCAGTTATAGTACTTTGGCGGTTCCATAAGACGTACAAAAACTGTGATGGGGGCGGGTGCGTTCAGATTGACATCACGTTTTGAGCACGAGTGACTTCCTGGTGGTTATGGGCGGATAACATCACCCCTGAATATCCCTATCCCTCCTTCCGCACCATAAAATCAATGATCTTAATGTCTTCCTTTCTTACTCCATTAATAGATTAGTAGGAATCTGCAGGAGATACTTTTTTCGAAGACAGGAAACCCCTGCTTCTGCCGAAACACAGACTGCTGAGGGACCTAATTACCGTGTGCCCCATCCCCCCACTGAATGTCCGAACGAATCAACTTTGAGTAACTTTTCCCAAAAAGATAGGGGGACTTATGGTGCTGTAATGGAATAACCTGATAACAGGAAGAGATTCATTGATATTGCGCAACATTATGCTTAAAGTTTTTGTACGAGTATCTTTTATTTTGCTTAATTGAATACACCAAGCTCGGTATTGTGTGTATCTGAACTGAATATTTAAATGAGTCGAGTATCTCGTTGGACCTGTAAGTTGAAGTGTATTGGTTCAGTTCCGACTGTCGGTGTTGTGGGGGAAGGGGTGTGTATATAGAAAGGGTTAAAAAGTTTGTGATTGTTAGACCAAAGGAAAGCATAACGAATACCAAGTGGAGAAGTCTTGTGGGTCATAAGTAGCAGTTGAAGCAGTTGTGTGCGGAATGAGACTGAAAGTTTTGAAAATTAAAGAGGAGAATTCAAGAGAATAGAGGCCACTTAAAGTGGCACAATTGCCCAGAGTTGAGGCTAAAACAATTTCTAGTGCATTGGCATGCTTCCGAACTATTCTACAATAGTTTACATAGAATTCAAACTCTAAGGGGCTATTAAGAGGACAAAACTTAAACGTGCTTAGTGTGTGAATGAAACAGATTAAAGGGGTAGCTTTTGGAGAAGTCAAATTGTGGAATTTGACAACTGGCACAGAGTGATTCAATGTTCCAGGTCGATTCTGGTTGGCATTTCAGCTTGGATGATATCTGTCAGTTGGCATGTGATAGGCGTAGATGGTGATCGGCAAAAATTTGCGATGGATGAGCAAACGTTGCAACAAAGTGGTGAAATTATTTCATGTGGATAGAAACCGTTTTTGACAAAACTCTTTTCTAGTTGGCTGGCATTGTTAGAAAATACAATAGTCGCTATTGGGGGATTGAAAATCTCAATGACAGACCACTACACCCTCATAGCGTTACTGCATTGTGCACCACTTGGGCCGATGGCGTCATATTCTTCTTCTTCTTTGTGTGGCGCCACAGTCCGCGGGATGGACCTGGGCCTCAACCAACAAACCTCTCTAGCACAGTCTCTCGCTAGTTGCCTCCAGTTCCACACACTAAGTTGGTTGGGGTTTTTCTCCACTTGTGTACGCCAACTCTAACGCGGACGCACTCTGTTGCGTTGTCCAAATGGCTTGGATTCGAAGATTTTTCGGGAGCTGTGTTACATATACGGTCTACATGGCCTAGCCATCTTAAGCGTGTTATCCGCAGACGATTGACTAAGCTCATGCCACCGTAGGTCGTTGTAGAATCTTCTCCTCCAGATGCCATCAACGCAAACAGGACCAAGAGTATAACTGTCTAGAAAAAGCTTCTCAATCTCGCCGTTCGAAATCGGCATTAAACTGTAGGTCACCTCTACTCGTGAGAGAACAGTAGCACGCACAACACGAGTGGTTGCTGAGAAGCTAGGCCCAGATCCACTTCGGACTGTAGCGCGGCCATTATTATTATATTAAATTTGTTGGTCGAATATTTGGTCGTTTACACTTTGTTTGGAATAAGATGTTTGTCAAGTATCAGCCTCTCAGCCTTTCTCCGACCCTGCATTATTATCGTCTTTCGTCTCCCTCATCATTGCAGGGTGTTTCAGACAGAGACTAAAGTAATCAACGAAGCACTTTCCCGGTTAAAATAGGACATAATTTCTAGCCCAAGGTATTTGCGTCATCACAGACAGTGAGATCAGTCACTGTAAATCTATAGAATTGGACTCGAAAATTATTAGATGTCGGGCGTCTCTCGAGAATATGCCCGAGCAGTTCAACATATGTACGTCATACCTGTACATACATGAACTTGCCGGTAATGACTGGGGAATACGGTGGGTGTGCCATTGTCAGTGATTTGAAAGAGGTGGAGCCGTGAAAAAGTGTTTTTTGTTTTTTCGGGAATCGAACCGACAACATCGAGCTACGCATACGCTCGACCAACAAAATTATTAAACTTTATTTTATTGAGATGTCATTGCATAAAAATATCGGCCTATACTTGTACAGGAAATTTAAAATCAATGGAATTTTATATGAAGGAACAATCAAATATCAAATATGCTTCACTCTTAATTAACTGACGTTCATAAGAGTCACACTGACGCATATTCTTCTTCCGAATGATTAAATGGAAGTTAAAAGTCGTTAACGATACAATTACGTACGTCTTCTTCTGAGTACACGATCTCATCTAACAGCCAGTCGCACAGTCACATGTCAATGATGTTGCAGTCCAATGGCTTCGAATTTAATATGATTTTCAGAAACTGGCTTCTGTAACCACCAGACACCAATTTGACGCAAAATGTTGCTTCTACGAGATGAGAGTTGTGCTTTCAGAAAAATGACAAATGTTTAAGTCTCCAACTCAAATAATAGACAAACTGATTTCGCAGAAAACCTCAAACCCAGAGAAGCCAAAGAAATGTCATGACCTTCGTGGAGTTTCAATTCATTGTGTAAATTGGATGTAAAATATACTGCATCGTCTTGCTTGCATTCGAAGCCATATGAAGTCAATTTTTTCAAGTGTTGACAGTGTTTGATAATCGGAATGCATTTGGATCGGAATAAGTACGTTCTCTCGAAGGGGTCTTTCTTGAATGATGACCTCAGACTTTTTTACGCTTAAATGGAGTTTACAAAATTTATAACCTCTTAGAACAGAATCAGAGAACTGCAGGCATATGCATCAGTTGGGTGCTAAGGACGACACCATCCGAAGCATTAAATGTTCTACTGCATCTCCCTCCACTCGACTTGTTTGCCAGACAAGTAGCAGCTTGTACAGCGGTAAGACTAAGAACACTGTACCTGTGGAATAACCACCATACAGGTCATTCCACCATTCTACATAACCTGGAGTTTTTACCGCACGACACCGACCACCTACTGCCCCACCTCGTCTTTGAGAAAAACTTCTCTACCAGCATAACCTCCAGGTCCGACTGGAAGTCTGATACTCAGACGCTGACAGACGAGGGGGTAGGATTAGGCGTCTACTCCAAGGATCTCCATTTTAGTATATCAGTCCATCTTCCAGAACATTGTAGCGTATTCCAAGCTGAGACGATGGCAATACAAGAAGCACTGTCTTGGCTCAAGAACACCAAGATATCCAAGAAGGGCATCAGCATTTGTTCAGACAGCCAGGCAGCAATCAAATCCCTGAGCTCGGTCGCTTTCCTCTCTAAGACCTCCCTGTTCAGTTCAGGAATGCAAGTCTTCTCTGAATTTGATCGGTAGCTTGAATTCGCTAAGACTTGTCTGGGTACCGGGGCACCACCGGATCACAGGAAATGAGATCGCTGATGAACTTGCTAGGCGAGGATCAGATGAGGCATTCTCAGGACCTGAACGTATGCTGGGACTGCCCGTGTCCTTGGTTAGGGCTTTCATCGATAAGCACTACCGCAGGTGGCATGACTCTACAGGATGTAGACAGACCAAGCGCATGCTCCCAAACGTCTGTAAGAAATCTGCGGCTTTCTTGTTATCTCTTAATAGAAAAGACTGCAAACAACAAGCCGGCGTACTAACGGGGCACTACACCTTCGCCAAACACCTACGAGAGTGTGCTTGGTCTAAGTGACGAAACTCTCTGCGACGCCTGTGGAGAAGACGATGACACTGCAGAGCACTTCCTCTGCCATTGTTCCGCCTTTGCTCGGATCAGGTGGCAATTATTCGGTGCTGATGAGTTGAAAGCTGATGATGTAGGCTCCTCATCACAGAAGCGCCTGCTGGTCTTCCTTCGGAAGACAATGAAATTTCAGTAAAAGTAGGTTGCTGCCTGGCAGTACAATGGAACCTACGACAAAAAAAAAAATACCTCCCTGAATTGCCGACTATCTCTTAACGAGATGCCTGAGCATTTTAGTATTCACCTCATGTGGGTGCCGGGAATCTCGCCAGCAGCGGTACGATCTCCACAAACCTTCCTAGTGGAGATCCCCCGCCTATGCCATTTGCTACAGCTAAACTTCTTTTAAAGAATTATACTATTAAAAACACCAACCAAGATGGTCAGATGGCACTACGTGCCTCATCACAAAGCAAATTTTGCCTAAACTTTATCTAAAACGTTCACTCTATCTTTTTAGAGTGAACAGGTCATCCCTAAGGACTCCCATTGGCGTTATCACAGGACACTGTGCTATTGGCACTCACGCTTCAAGAATGGGACTCCCTCACAATGATTTCAGTAGAATCTGCAGAGAAGAAGAAGAAGAGGCAGGCATAACGCATCTCCTCTGCACTTGTAGCACTCTCTCCTCCTACTTCTTCAACGATTTGAGCGAATTGCACAACGTCGGCATTAATCAACTAAAAGAGCTTCGTTGAAAGAACCAAATGGTTTTTTAAATAGATGACATCAGATCCGCGTGGTATCACAAAGGTCCTAAATTGGCCTAAGTGTGACTGCTATTTACAGTCAGCCACTTCAACCTAACCTAACCTAGAACAGAATTAAGACGGACAGAAACAGAAGAGTGTGTGTGTTCACTTTTTCAACAGTTTTTGGGGAAGCTAGTTATGCTAAGAGTAGTTTTTGGTTGGTGCTGCGTCGACTCCTACTCTGAAGTTCTAAGTTCGATTCCGGACACAAATACTTTCAAAGCACCACCTCTCCAGTTACTGCCAATGCTCAGACAGTATAACTGTCATGAAATAACTTTAAAAACTTCGCCGTTCGGAATCGGCGTAATACTACAGGCTCTCTAAACTCGTGAGATAACAATGTCATTCACAACACGAGTGGTTGCCGAAGCAGCTAGGCCACACTCTGCACAGATTGTAGCGCCACAATATTTTGTATCATAGAATGTCAGAGAAAAAACTGGTAAATTATGCTATTTTTAAATGTGATTTTTAATTATACTCGCAAAATAATGTCACGATTTTGACCTTCACTTCAGGCGCAGCAATTATATTCTTCGTGTCATTTTTTCAGCAAAAAGTTCTATGGAGCACTCACAATAATGGAGCGTAATTTATTATCACTGTCAACAGAATTGTCATACGCATGCCAAGGGGCTTTAACTTGAACACATGACTATCCCCAAAAAGACCCTTTCAACGGCCTTGGTAAGACCAGGCCTACAAATACTTACATGAACCCTCAAAGATTAGGTTAAGTAGATGGAATATGATCGTATCTCAACATACCTGTAATGAGAAGAAAAGGACAACAACATCAATTCAAAACTCAATGCTTTTTTTTTTGTATTATAATTCCCACAAAAAACAAATGCCAGAGACCAGAAAAAAAACCTACCACCCCTCCCCAAAAAATACAGCACAGATGACACTCGTCGATCTCTGAGATGAATCTCTCATCATCTTCAACTGCTCGCGAGGCACACATAGCCTGCCAGGCAGAGAAGTAAAGTAAAAATTATATTTTGTCAATTCTCATAAAGAAGAAGACGAGAGGAGAAAAAACTTGATTTCCCAACGGTAACAGTTTGAAAACGTGTACCCATTCACTCGCAACGATAGGATCACAGAATTTTCCATTCTTCCTTGAAATTAATTTTTTTTTTCTTCACCCATCCTCCTTTGGGTCTCTTTGGTGTTTTTACAAGGACAACCTCCCTCCCGCAGCCAAAGCAAGCACAAAGAAGTCCCTCGTCCCCCCTCTTTCCCACGGGGAAGTAAAAATAAAAATACAACCAAAAGGAAACATGGCAAAATACGCAAAAGGAAAACTGGAAAATAGGTGCTTCGTGACTGAAAAGAGGATATTTTTTTCCATCAGAAGCTGACGCGCTTACACACACGCACACAATGAGAGGAAAAATCATTACACACTGTTATATTAGTTCTCTCAGATGTCCTTTCATGCTGAGTGCTTCTCTTGTTCAGGACGCCTCTCATGCTAACAGTTTCACTTTTAAGGATATTATCCGAGCAATTTTGAATTGATAACATTTTCCTTTTGCCACCACCCACCAACCACCATCGGCTTTCGTTCGTTTTTTCGTCGGGTCATGCGGTTGTATTGTGTCTGTAGACACTCCTCCCAAGTGCAGTGGGCGGATGGGACAGATGTGAGCAAAGACGATAACAACGACTCAACAGGACACGATGCGACTTCTCGCACGCTCCTGTGAGTACGATCTCGTGCTCGCCCTTGCTCAACTCCCAAGTGACGGATGAAGAATGGCGTTTGTTGCCATAATTTTCAGTGTCACTTGCACAAAATAGGTGGGTAGGTCGGTGGGGGCGATGGGATATCGGTAACACAAAACGAACAGCCATTGATGACAGACGCTTTGAAGGATGCACGCAGCTGGCTAATTAAAAATGTGTGTAGAATGACTTTAGTTCAGAACTTCTTCTTTGTCGCCGATTTCCCTCTTCCCTCCCTCCCTCACTCAGCCGCTCATTTGGAGGGAAGAAAAGTTCATCCGTGACAATATCACATCCAGAAGCTCTCGAGAGGATTTGTCGTGGTGTCCTCCTAGGATGAATGGCGCTCGTTGTCATATCATGTAATTTATTGGACGGTACCACGTTCTATAGTAGATTTATTTTTATCTGAGATACAATTCACTCGGAAACACAATTGTGGGATCACGTAGCCAGTGTGATTCTGCTTGTGGTGGGATTGGAGCGCACCAGCCGTGCACGTGCAACAAATAAAAATTCAATTCAACTAGTTACTGGGACAGCTCAACACAATGGGTTACAATGGAAGGTCTATGCTTAGCTTTTTACTGGGGCACTGTTAATCCAAGGAGAGTCATAAATTCTTATTTGATTTGAACAGAGCCCCGGAGAGAAGCTGAGCGCGGACACGAAGTGGAAAATTGAACAAAGTAGTTTTCGAAAAAAGAGCGACGCTACGTTGTGGAAAAACGGGTCCTGAAAGAGGTATTCCAACTTCAAGAACTGTAATTACAGTTGAATTTTTTTTGCGGGTTTTGGGAATTTTAAAGTAACATCAAATGTCAAATGTGCAAGGATGTTTTTTTCTAATCGTAGGAAATTTATGTTGCCACATTCCGGATAAAACACATTTGATCACAGTTGGACAGAATGGAAACTCATTAGACATGGGAAGGAGGTAAGCGAGTTCGTTGGGAGTTACGTCGAGGATAAGGGAAGAAAAATTCAACTAAGTACGATGTGAAACTATTTACTAATTTCACCTAAGTAGACGTAGGTGAGTATTCCGTTTGGATAAAAAAAAGTTTTCTATCATATTCGTCTCTAAGATGACAGCTTTGCGAACTTTTAAGGCTGAGATCGGTTATCAACTCGTTCGAGCCATTCACTAGCCATTTTGTTAGGATACGGTGAGATCGGATCGTCTAATTCGTCAGCTGACTTTTTTTTTGGAGGATTTTTGAAACTCTACACTGGAACACTCAGACTCAAAACTGATCCATTGTACTGCCACGTAGCAACATACTCCAGTGCCATAAATTTGATCCCAACAGCAAATGGTGACTGGACCAGATTCGATTTCACTGGGATTTGAACCTGGGACCCATCGAACTTGGGGCAGGCACTTAAAAAACTGCGCCATTCAGTCGTATAAAACGCTATGAAATCGCTATGAAACGTTAGTACCATTCGTCACAATCATACAATTTCTAAGCTCAAACTGGTTCTTCAATTCATTGGGACAGAGTTTGATGCGCTCATATCACGATGTGCGTGATGAATTTCATATAAAGTTCACTTTTTAGAACAAAAAGTCAGAAAAAAATTTCACATGACGGAAAAACGTTCCAAGTCACTTCTGATTGATTGCCTTTTTTGGAAGATGTGCTTTCACAATGATTATAGTTCTGAAAGTAGGGAAAGTAGGTCAAAAGGCATCAAAGCATCAGCAACATTTGCCTTAACAACTTCTTCCTCTCTCTGTCTTGGCCTTGCACTGAGGAAAGCACCAACTTCCCCTCTCTAAGAAAAGCCTCGTTCTTAGATCTCATTTTTCAAACTCCCAATCAAAGACATCTTCAGACTAAACCGTATTAGCTCCTCTACATTGGACCCTATGCGGAACTAGAAATTGTGTTAGGAATAGTTTAACGCAAGGTGTTATGCGCATTTCAGTCGCACGTGGGAATTTCCAAATTGCTGCTTTGGAATTTACGTCGAAAAACACCACATACTTCGAGTAGGAGCCCCCACTCCCGTCTGAGGAAATTGAACATGGCACAATGTTACTTCTTGCGTGTGATACTTGTAATTTCTGAATTTCATTTTTTGCTAAATTCCCATTTCAAGACCGACATTCTCTGTAAGATGACTTTAATTTCCTCTCCTCATCCAGCCACGAAAATTCTCTCAAATATTCAGGAAACCCGCTTCCTTGCACATGCCGAGTGTAATTTCCTAACCCAAACACCCCTTCCGCGCAGCGCACACTCTTCAACGGAATTCTCATGCAAGGACAAGAGTGTTTGGCTGAGAGATTTTCATTAAAATCTTTCATGGTAGTGTATCCCTAATGCCACGTAGACACAAGAATATTTATTGCAACGTAACACTCCTCAACGACTCCCCGACGAACAATCGCCCCGAATAGCGCCAATTAGGTAGCAGTTTGCTCACGTCCCTGAGTTTGTCAAGCCGGCAAATAATTAGTGAATAAAAGAGTCAAAATTATTTAAATTTATTCGCATAACTCTTGGAGTTAGCCAGCCAGCCAGCTACTGAGTTATCGTTGTACATCGTATCCACTAGTGTCCTTGCAATCGGTTGTGTGCGTTTGTCAGGAGGCTTCATTGAAGGCGGGAACAAAAATCGCTGCTGTCGTCGGATGTACGGATGTAGTGCAAAAGTTTTGCAACCCTTCTCCAAAATCGAGAAAAACTTTCAACCATTCACTATGTCAGCCAACACAATTCTGTTAAGTGCAGAAGGACCTTGCCAGAGCATGGAGGAGGGGGTAGATAGTGAGCGGCGAGAAATCCTCAAATCCTCTCACATTTTAATGTGATTACCTATGGCGATGAATTATTACGTTCTCAATGCAAATGTAAACGAAGTCACCAAGTAACACCCCCTCCCACAGCCCCACCCCACACACACACACACACACCAGCTCCAACAAATTCTGCTCTATGATAATTCCGCAAATTATCTTCGAAAGAAGAACCATCTGCTTTTGTATTCAGCACTTACAGGCAACCACCCACTCACCCACTCACCCACACACACACACAGACCATTCGTGCATTTGTCGCATTTCGACAATAACTTTTTGCAATCCACATTTCCATTTGATTGAGCAAATAAAACGAATGAAGAATCTCTTGCTGCAAGGACGTGTAGAAGAGCAACGGCGAAAAAAATGAAGCCCTAAGAGAAATGGGCGACATTGTCCTTATCAGGCATGCATTGGTTCGGTCTTTTTTACATCGCGAACGCGATGAAACTTTTCTGAAAAATCGCATTTTTTTCAATTAGAACTCTTTCGCTTTGATTGAGGACCTTCACACAGAAAAGGACGAGATGAAGGGGGGATCATGCTGAGAGTTTTAGAAAACTTTTGTCACAAGTCAACAGAAGCTGATAAGGAAACTCTTGTCGGAATATATCTAAGATCAGCATAAGCAAAGTTTCCCAACGGTCGCAGAAGGTCCTCGTAGGGATGTGTAAACCAGCCAGCCCAACGACAATGACGATGATGAGTGATGGTGTAAGAGAATACAGAATACAGACGTACACTCCGATTGGGCTCAATAAATCGAAGAGCCCTCACAGCACGGGGGAATCCACTTTTGACAGGACGAGAATTACAGCTGCACTGATCGTCACCATGGCTTGGTGGCTGTGTGTGCACTCAGAATTTATTATTCCAATAAAATTGAATGAAGGCAATGTATGTACATGTGTATGTACAGACGGACAATTTGATTCAATGAAATGGATTTAAGCGTAACGCCGAGAATCTGGCATCCTGTGACTCGGAAGAAGAAGATAGAGAGAGCGAGAAACTGACATCCAAGTGGTGCATGAATCCTTTGAGGTCGATGAAGTGTGAAGGAACACATATGCAGGCGCAAGTGAATGGATATGCGTTATCGGAAGTAAGACGTTAGTCCTTCAAGTGATGGATGGGGCTGATAGTCATGAGTTTTTGTTCACATCGGCAAACGAGGGGTGCCAGTGGATGTAATTTTGGGTGAAAGGACATTCTGGCGATGAGTAATGGAGTGTGTCGGTAGATGAATGACAAGACTTTATAATGGATGTGGGATGGAATATCCACTCGGAGGTGATGGATGGACGGAAGGATGGAGTGAAAGGACGTGCAAATGAATCTATTTGTGAACGTACATATGCTATGCACCGCTTCGGGTGCAGCGTGAGCTGAGAGTTTCTTTAGTGCTCTCCGTCTACGTGCATAAATAAAGGCGACAGAAGTACATAGTCATATGAGAGGAGAACTTTTTTCTAAGAGACTCTGTGCAACGAGTTGGAAACACTTGTGGCCGGAGTTTGTTTTTGCGTATGTCTCAAGAAAATCTATTAGGTCGTGCTTTCAGAGTGCATCAGGGACGACAGCACGATGATTAGAGATAACGAGAAAACGATTTAAAAGAAAATCCCCACCGAGGTTTTGATAAAACGACAAGTGAGCGAAAGATATGCTCATGTCACCACAGAGCAAGTGTAGTTAGCCCGTCTGTTCGTTGTTTTTCTGTTCTCCTTTGTTCTGTCTTTTGTTTGCTGACTTGCATGTGCAAATCCTCTGTAGTAATTATCGCAACTAGTCTGTCTTCGATGTCACAAAGATACTTCATAAATGAGTCAGACAAGAGCGCTGCAAAACAAAGCAATTAATGGGCACAGTTAAGATCTCGAATTTTATAAGACAGAGATAACCGAAATAATCCAATTTCAGAAGATACGCTCATGCTTGAACAACTCTGGCACATTCCCTTGAGACGTGCATCAGACGTTCTCTCACTGAACCCCATGTGAACTGATGAACTGCAAATGAGTTCCCACCAGAACACAAACAACTCCCCACACCACATTCCATACGAATTGAAGCCACAACACAACACACCCATGCATTCCTTTGGAGACTCTTTAATCTCCTTCCGCTGTCTGTCAGTCAGACTGACGACTTCATTCTCAAACGGATGTGTATCACAAACTACCACCAATCCATCTTAATCCTTCGCTAAATATTTTTCCCACCCAAAAATTAACCCAGCACGTCAATACCAAAAAAGAAAACTCCGGCAACCCTCTTCACACTCCTGCATATCGGCAAACAATTGTCCTGCGGAGTTCGACTGATATAAATTCGTTTTAATCCTGAGAAAATTACTGCACTTTATACAACTGACGTTCACAGTCCTCCGTTGCACACACACACACATACACAATGAACCCTGACATTCCCTCTTTCTCCTGCCATCGAAAGCCAAAGCAAAAAGCACGAGAAATGACAATCATTTTCGTTTTTTTCCTCGTTTTTGCTGCTCCTCCGAAAAAAAAAAAAACTTTCCAAACAGGAACTAACTACGAATCCATTCATTCATTCAACTTGCATCCTGAACGTCATTTGTTTGGGATTTCTCTTGCTGCTCCTTCATTGTTTCGTTGATGGCGGTGTCCTTGCTGGTGTGGTATATCGAATCGAAAAACAAAACATATCCTGGAAATGACTTCTCAAAACAAATGTCATTAGTTAACCGCGCGGTTAGTCGACGGATGGGTGTGTGTGTGTGAGTGTGATTGTCTTGGCAAAAACAGGATATTCAAGCATTTTCCATTTTTTCTCCTGATGCCAAAGGATATTCATGGCTTAATGGAACAGCGAATGGTACACCGAGGTACACAGCGCCAGCGGATTCATACATTTCTCTTTTCATCTCAGTTTATGATAGCAACAAGCTCGACCACCAAAACCAGGACTTCACTCTGAAATGCATAATTTTCTTCCTTTTTCCCCCCAGAAATAACGTGAAGGTGGGACCGACGGGGAGGAACAGCAAGCGAGTGCATTTCTCCAGCGTCCTCCTGGGGGATGTTTGGGGGTTTTGATTCATGGTTTACCTGCAGAAACAGAAAGACAGACGCTCACCAAGGTTGAGGAATGTTCCCCAAATTGCTTACCCCTCTGAGCTTGTCCATTACGGAGCTAAATGCAGTCTGCAACAGGCACCGCAGGTAAATCTAACACCTTTCACCTTCCCACCTCGGTGTTAGAATGGATGCTATCTTGTATGTGTGTGTGGAGGGAGTGAGGATGGCTGAGTTAAGTGCACTATTTCCGGTTATGAACACGGCAACCATTAAGTTTTTTTATTTATGAAAACCTTGTTTTTTTTCGGTTGAAATATACGAATATGCTCAAGAGTCCTTGATGCCATTAGATGCTGGAAAGGGGTTGATTGCGAAGGAAAATGAGTTTTTGGTAGAGTGCAATAGTTTTCGGTGGTGACTACCATTCAGGAGAGGATATCTCGCTTTGACTGACGGGGACATTGAATGAAGGATATGATTGAATTCAAGAGAACTTATTTATTCAAAGTAAAATAATGCTGAGTGTGATAAGTATCTTGAGTACGACTTGACAGTGCCGAAAACTTGATTAGGTAACATTTGGTTTGGGCGCTCATGTGGGTTTCTGGAACTCGGTATATTTTTGAAAGTATACGACTGAAGAATATCCCACTGGACTATTTCCCTCTTGTTTTTTGAGTTAAATTTCAGATAAAAATATTTAATTCACGGACTTAATTGAAGCATTCACAGAAAGAAGAGACACTATGGTTCAAAATCACTCAGAATTCGAAAGTCAAAAAAACATTCATCAAGAAGAATGGAACGAATATAAGACAGGCAGGTGGACTAAAGGTACGAGTAGTTGATGATACTTGTCCAACGAAATTACGTCCTGTAAATTGCGGTACTGAGGAAATGTACTCCAGAAGGATAAGCTTTTGTGGCAAATGCAGGAAGTTTATTGAGTTTTGAAGAAAATTAAGCCTAGAAAATGTGTTGTAGAAGGTAGCCATCAAGTGAAACCCGGGTCAGGTGTTTAGCTGCAAGATGTAAAAATCGAATGACGCTGGAAAACATTTGTACCACTAAATTGATTTCCTCGGAAATGATCAATTTAAAAATAGTTTTTTGGATAAACCACACTTGATTTTTTTGGTCAGGCTGTCTATTCTCCATCATGAAAACTTTTGGCTTTAGGCGTTTACGAGCAGAAAGTGCCTCTGTAAGAAACCATGTGTCAGTCAAGACCCATTTATAATAGAGTCCCAAATTAAAATATTCATCAATCCAAACATTTCCAAGCTTTCGTAATAGTGAAAGAAACAGAAAAGAGAAGCAGCCTAGGGCAGCTGTATATGAATTAAAGGGTCTTCCAATTGGGACTTCCAAACTTTGACAGTTGATAGCGGCCATACTGTTAAGGCTGCATCTGCCAAATTGGCTGTCATTTATTCAAACTCTTTTGCCAAATCACTATAAATGGACATAGCGTAAATTTGAGTCCACTAATTCAATTAACGAAAACCCAACATCCGTACGTCGACGAAACGAAAGTTTTGCCGAAACCATAGTCGCTGTCCGTGAGAGTATGCAGGAGAATCCGAGGCAGACGATTTCGCGTCGCTCACAACAACTCCGCCTTTCGCTAACCACAACTTGATGAATAATGCGTCGTGACTTGGGCATGCACCCGTACAAAATTCAACTGACCCAGGAGCTGAAGACGACGACGTGTGTTCTCTTAATGGGCTCTGGAACAGTTGGAAACTGACCCTAATTCTCATCCAAAAATCATGTTCAGCCACTTCTGTCATCTCAACACGTACGTTAACAAACAAAATTGTCAAATTTGGGGGTCCAATGCATTCCGAAAAAATCACTGTTCGGTGTGGATTTTGAATTAGCGATTAGCGAAGGTTCCTGTCCTCAGGAAATTTAAAACAAGAACGGAGTGATTTTGGTAATTGCCTGCTGCCCTGCGTTAATCCTCAGAAAACAAGCAATCCTTACAGGGGATACATAATGGACCTTCACGGCCTCTGGGTGTAATTGCTGGCAACAGCAACCTAACCTAACCTAACCTAACCTAACCTTGGATTAGCGACGTCATTGGTCCATATTTCTTTGAGAACGAGCAAGTCAACGGTGAGATCTATAGGTCGATGATTACCAACTTCTTTTGGTATTGGTTGAATTGGGTGATATGGACACCAACGACATCTGGTTTCAACAGGACGGCGCAACGTGCCTCAAGCCACACATAAAATTCTACACAAGTGATTCGAGGGCATGGCCACCGAGATCGGTCGATTTGACTTTGATATACTTTTTCTTGTGGACTTTTCTGAAGTCGCAGGTCTATGCGGATAAGCCACAAACCAAAGCGGCCCTCAAAGCCAACATAACTTATGCCATCGGTCAAATTCAGTCTGATTTATACTCCAGTCATGGAAAATTTGATATTTCGGATGGGCACCACCCAGGGAATCCGCAGTAGACATTTGAACGATTTTAGATTCCAAACACAATGGCATCGATAGGCCTTTCAAACGAATAAAAAATGTTGATGATAAGACACACACACTTTGTTTTATTTAAATTTAAAGATGATGACTGGCGAAATGACGTGATATTAGATGTCCCCAGTACAATCTTTGTTTAGATGTCGGGGAAGCAAGCTTGACGTATTAATAATAATAATAATGGTCACCTCGACTGTAGCCCTAGGTGGATTTGGGCCCAGCTTCTCAGCAACCAATCGTGTTGTGCGTGCTATTGTTTTCTCACGAGTGGAGTTTTCTCCGGACGGGGAGATTGGGAAGCTTTTTTCAGACAGTTATACTCTTTAAGCATTGTCAGTAATTCGAAAGAGGTGGAGCCGTAAAAAAATCAAAGGGTTTTTTCGAGATTCGAACATTAGTCCTCGAGCGTAGATGTCG
Source organism: Myathropa florea (assembly GCA_930367185.1). Taxonomy (NCBI): domain Eukaryota; kingdom Metazoa; phylum Arthropoda; class Insecta; order Diptera; family Syrphidae; genus Myathropa; species Myathropa florea. The sequence continues at coordinate 123,273,909 of OV884002.1, read as the reverse complement.
ACCCACCTACACACTACGCCACGGGGCCACAATCTTGAGATATTGTGTGGATATGTAGTGGATGAGCAGTATGGCTTTTGTCAAGGCAGAGCTACCAGCAATTTTTACCCTATCTCAATGGTTCTTGGCTGGGGAGTATACCAAACCTATCTAAAGTAGTTTTGTGGCTTTGAAGAACACTTGACGGCTGAGTTCGTCAAAGTAAGTTATGGAGTTTAAACGGCTGTATCTACATGCATCACAAGTCCTACCAAGCCTAATATTGTAAAACAGTTCTGGTTCACATCATTGTTTTAGCATAGTCATACAAGTTGTCCTTCCTCTACGACGCTGTCTTAAAACTTTTAGTTGGCGTATCGCATTTTGCGGTTGAGGAACCTAGAGCAACATTTGACACTAGAAGACGGCCGAAGGATACTTTTCAATCAACGCTTTGGAAAGGCTTATGCTATCCATTTAACTTTCTGTCGCTCAAAGGGCACTAGAAAAAGCTTCAAAATGCTGCCGAAGAGCTACTAACCGAATGCTACGAAAAAAACTAAGTATTGGCCGCGGAAAAAATATGTGTCAATGGCAATTTTGACACCGTCTAAATATAAAAAATGAAACAATATACAGCCTTGGCTAAATCTATAGATCTTTTTGTCTTTGCTGCCGAATCACTTATCGGAAGTAATTAGTTTGAATTGTATGGTTTTCGGAGACACTTCTGAGGTTGTAAACGATTTTAATTTTTCCTCTAATTTTATTAATTTTTTTTTCTTTTTGGAGATATAACAAATCTTAAATCATTTGGCCAAGGCTGCATGCATATGATCGAAAGACACCAAATTTAATTGAAATTACGAGGAAATTACATGCATCGAAGATGGTCTTCGTTTGTTTCGTGTTTTGGAAAATAATTCGATGGCGGAGGATCGAGTGGCCTGAAGATCTCTGGTGCATTCTTTGCCTCCCGACCCTTTTAGTGCAACATGCGGGTCACTTAAGATGAGATGAGACTCTATATTATGATAGTGGTCTACCAAAACTGAGACGTCAGAAAGGATCTTTGCGGACTGTGCTTTAAAACCAATCAGACGTGATGTTTCTGAAAATTGAGCCAAGATTAAAAATTTGGTGCGTAGGAGTCGACACACCAACCCACTGCGCCACAGTGGTCGCGACAAAAGCAGTATTTAAACTCAGCTGCATGTTAGAATGTGAACTGTGTGTTGGAATTTTCTGCACAACGCCCAGACTTAAGTCGTAATCAAAATTGTTGAGTTCATCTCAAGGCTTCACTTTCGAAGAAATGCAAATCCTCTCTCATCATTTTATGTTCGTTTTTGGTAAAAATACCGCGTGCAGTAAAACTGTTTTGCCGAAAGTTATCACTTTCAGAAAGAATGGGGAAGTACTTTAGCGAACTTGAGAGGAAAGATGTGTTTGGAATTTATCCTAGCAAATTTATTTCGTATATCAACGATTAACTCCGATAGAAGAACGTTGTGATGGATATCAAAAGGAAATCAAATTTTCTATTTTTTTTCCTGGAAAGACTATTGACAGTCAATTATATTCCAACTTAAATTTTTCTCAAAAAAGTCGTCCCTTAAATCGTCTTTTTGGATCCAGCTGGCAATTGGGGAACCACAACCACAACCCATGTCACATTTGATGATTTATGATATTATTCATATCCAGCTGCGATTGCAGATGATATCAACCACAAGCAGCAAACCACATCATCTCCATTCGTCGTGCTTAGATGCACCTCACTGTGATTTTAGCAAAAACGAGAGAACAGAGCCCAGCCGGCTTCCGTAAACGAGAAATGTCATCTACCAGATGTGAACAAATACCATCGCTCCACAGGACTTAACTCCCAAAGAGACCGAACCACTTTAGTCCAAACAACAAATATAGCCTCACCTGAGCATGAATCCCCTACAATATGCCAGCGTCATTCAACTTTCAATAAATTACTCTCATAAGCCTTCCCCCGAAAACAGGATAGTATACAAAAGCAAAATAAAGAAAACATTTCAGATCCTTAGTAGTAGTGGAAATTTTCATCGTAAAATGTTCGAAGGACATAAATTCCTCTCCCCCCTGTCTGTCACACACAATCCCCTGACAACTCTTCAACACGAGCGCACACTCAAACGCACACAGGAGCTCTTAAGTACACCCCATCATGGTTGTGTTTGTAATTTTTAGGCTAACTGCAGCGCTATCGCCTCAAAAAATAGTGCTGAGCCCCATCAGCTCGCTTTTAAAACCCTCCCACCGCCCGATATCTCATACTCACACTCAGACTTCTGCAGCCAGAGCCGAAAATAAAAGGGAAATACTTCTCGGTTCTCTATCCTTGCCCGAGCAATTTGGCAATCAGGAGGCAATTTATTATCCCATTGGTATGCATATAATAATCTCTCATAAAATCCTGCACACACACACACTGGAAAGGATACACTGTGAACAGTAAAGAATTGGCTCATTTTATCCTCGAAATGGTGGCACACATTCATCGCGAATGGAAGGAGTCACCTCCATCCATCCATTCCAAGCTCGGCCGACCCAACACACAAATCCCCAAGACAACATCAAAAATGAATTCGGGGGGGGCGATGTTCTCATATTTAAATAGGAAACACGCAACGCAGAGCATCCTTCCCAAATTGCCTTTGATGAACACACACACACACACAGCGATACACACAAGATCATCTCTCGCCACCATCTCGCCACACTCCACCATTAAGTCACCGAAGGATAACAGGCGGCGAAAAAAAAGCACACAGAATATTAGCTACACAAACATCAAATGGCATTGCGCATCCTGTCGTTGTGTTTTTTAGTCCTTTTTCCGTGTCCTTTCTCCTCCTCCCATGACAGCAGGAGCAGCAGCAGCAGCACGACGAAACAATGTGTAATGAGAGCATGAGAGCAAGAACCCAGCAGCACAAGAAGAAACAAACAAAGCCGAAGAAATGAGCGAAAAAAATATTGAACAAAAACAAAGGATGCGATAAGCGATAACCCCGAAATTTGTCGACTGCCAAAAGAGGGAAATGTCTTAAATAGAAATGCGAAACATTTTGACACGCTCAACAGCAGCCAGATGTGGCACTTGGCGTGGAGTAACGCCGTAAATCCCATTTTCGCAGCCCCCACATGCAGACAACAAACAACCAGGAAAAATCCTGGCATTTAAATATGCTTTATGAATTTTGATCCTTCCCCCGGTCTTTTTTTTGTTGGCCTTTTTTTGCTGGTTTTTCTAACCAGCAGTGTATCCTTGCAACGCAAACATATAATATCCTTGTTGATCCTGGCATACACATACGTACGTCGAGGCACCTGACTGCTGCCTCCAGCACTCCCCGCACACGACACCCACCGCAGTGCGTTTAAATCATTGGAGCGAAGAACACGATGATTCCTTTATTGAGTCAAGGCGGAGAAAAAGATGTTCAGGCGAGGATCATCGTATGCGCCCTTTTTTTTTCCTCAAGTACGACCCACTGGCGGTGGATGGGGGGGTGCTGAGAAATTTTCATCACGTAAAGGATTTCCACAAGGGAACATGCAACATTAAGTTCCACACGCACAGCTGTTGACGCTCGCCAGCTCTGTTTTGTGCTTTGAAGTGTGCGAATGTGTGCTTGCCCTGTCACACTGCGAGGTGTTCCGGACCCTTCTTCGGGAGGGGGGGGACACAACGCGCACTGTGACATACTGCTATTGTCGCGGTCTCTTGAACACGGAGGATTGGGTGTGATTGACGCCTGGGGCCTGGCGCATTGCTTTCTGATTTGCGTATCAATTACTTTGGAAGCGTGTGTGGGGTGGGGTAGATGCGATTGCGAGGAATTGATTTCACAATTTACTTGCTAAATCAGGTACAAGATGATAACTTCTTCGCTTGAGGAGGGGGATGAAGTCGTTTAATTCGCGACAGATATTCGACACAAACATCGAATGGTAACAGTGGAGGGCAGGAGGTGTGTGAAGGTATTCCAAAGAAATTTCCAAAGAAATCTTCTTGCGGAGCAGGTACGGCCTTGTGGGGAGTGTTTCTTTGAAGTTTTCCCCGAATTGACTGAGATGAAGGTGTGTGGTGCGCTTGTTATTGGCTTCTGCCGGAAGCGGCTTTGAGGTGTTGCTCTGCAACCTGACTGGGATTATCGGGATTTTGAAATTGACTACAGTATTTCGCCACGGGGTGTGGCAGTAAATTGAGACAGAAAACATTAATTTTACAGCAGACATGAATGCGAACAGGTGCCGCAGGGAAGGGGGCTTTGTTTTGGTGACAAAAAGTAGGGGACTGTGTGTTCCTTTCAATTTATTTACAAAATTCAGACTTTTGTGTTTTATGAACCAGGACAATAGGAGTTCACAAGAGTTAGAGTGTTTTAACACGAGCAAACGAACAAAAAAGATTAACCTACTCAATTTAAGACCCACAGACAGCACTCTGTAAAAGTTCTAGTGGATAACAACTATCCAGGGCCCTCTTCTTAAATCTGTCCCAAAAACTAATCTACCAACTTGACGAACCATGTTCTAAAAAAAACACACTTGACTTCACTTCCTGTATCGAGCCGTAGGTGAATCCGTATGCCTTCAAATTAATGAAATAACTGAAACAGCTAACGAAAACACAAATCTATGCATGAAAGAAAGATTTATTTCTCGATTTCATTCATGAAACATTCCAGAGGCAAATATAATAATAATAATAATGGCAGCACTACAGTCCGAGATGGACCTGGGCTTAGCTTCTCACCAACCACTCGTGTTGTGCGTGTTATTGTTCTCTCACGAGTGAAGGGGACCTACAGTTTATGCCGACTCCGAAAGGCGAGATTGAGAAGCTATTTCTAGACAGTTATACTCTTTGAGCATTGTCATTGGCTCGAAAGAGGTGGAGCCGTGAAAAATTGTTATAGATTTTGATCAACCAACAAATAGCTGCTCGAAATCAAAGTTCTCGAGAATCAAAATGAGGAAGGGACAAATCGAAAGTACAAAAAAGTCAGAAAAAGAACATTCCTCAATCTAAATTTACGTCAATTCAAACACGAATAGAGATAATATACATACTATAGATGCAAAAAGTTGTTTTTTTCTGCCGACTTCAGTTCAAATTTCCTCGTGACCAAATTGCACGATAACAACAACAACATTCACAGAGATCTTCAATTTAACATTTCATTTGTACCATTCCTCGCAAGGAGCATTCGCATCTGACCTGATGATGATTAAATTACGACGTTGCTAGCCATATACTTCCGTGAAAGGACTTAAAAACAAAGTTACTAAATAGCGTCCGTTCTTCGAAAACAATTTCACTTCACCTGAATTGAATCATCTTCAATAAAACGAAATCAACAAGCTTTGTGCTTCGTCCTGTCCTACGCAGGGACACGAAGTAGTCCGTCCTTTCTGCCCAAGGAAGGAAAAAACAAAAATACTTTAAACTGCACCTGCTGTGAAGGAACTTTCCCATGGAACGTTGAATATTGTGCGTCCTAGGACATGGCGAAGGAACAAAAAGAGAAAAAATTCATTTTAATGAATTTCCGCAGCAGATTTCAACATCCTGTTGTTTTTGTCGTTAGAAACGCAGAAAAGGGATATTTACAGCACAGCATCCCATTCACCCTAAACAGTCTCGTCGAAGTGTAAGATTTTCATTTCCACAGGGCTGTTCGACAGAACAGCTGCGAGCACCCTGCTAAGGTGTGCGCAAGTGTATCTCCAAATAACGCAACCCATCCGTTCATGGGTGGGAGACGAAGATGAAATCCCCTTTCGACTATGTCATGCCACGAATTCAATATCTCTGCCAAAGGGCAAGAACACAGTTCCAGTGTTCAGGGAATCCTTGAATTTGACACACAGCAGCAGAATGTGGGAAGGGGAGGAGCATCAACTGTAGAACTGCGTGCTGCTTTGCATGACTAGAATAAGTTCATTGTATGCACACACAAGGACTCTGGCAAATGCATACTCCTCCCAGTAGATTGGTTCAATCTGCTCCCGAAACACGCACACAAACGCGGACGAAACACAATAAATTCAGCTACACATGGCTGAAGGCAGGGGGCTTCCTGGTAGCAGACGAACTGATGACTTTGTTGATCCTTTTCGCCAACCGGATCCAAAAGTGCTCGCTGAAGGAGAAGAGTAATCCTGTTAGATAATTATTGCAAGGGTAAAAGTTTTGTGGCGCTTCGCTCACGGACTGCAAGTGTCATAAGTTTGGCTGAGGATTCTGGTAATTTTGGCAGGTGGGCAGGCAGCACGGATCAAAGGGTGAAAAGGATTCAAAGATGGAAAAGTTCATTGGGGGTCCTTTGAAGAATATGATAAACTTCAGAAAAGGTACTGAAAGGGGATATCAAATGATGAGATCCCGCTGTGAAACGGATATGATTCCATGCAAACTTACACACTGCCCAAATTGTAATGAGTTTTCCTTGTGAACCCAGCGGCAAATGGGCACAAGCTTGGGAGGGAAATTAAGTGGGATAGCTATGAAGTGAGTGGGGATAGCTGGTAAAACTTGAAAGCTGCTGTCAAAGGAGCATACAGAAATGTACAATATTCTAACATAGAAAAGAGAACAAGTCGAATCCTTCAGTTTTTCAGTGATAAGAGGTAAACGGTGACAACGAGTTAAGGGATTTCTTATGAATTCATTCAAAAATAGAAAAAAAGGTCAATAATGATGCACTCTTGAGTCTTGAAATCAAATGTGTTGCTCACAAACGTTACTCAACAAAAAGGCTGATACATTCGGAGTTCTACCCGAAGTCCAAAAGGGAAATTTTCGACAGTAGGGAATACCAAAGACAACCACATCGGGACAGGTGTGAATGCGGGAAATGTGGTTTTAACTGATTGGAGGGACACAAAGACGTATTGATTGTTAAGAGCAAAGCGGTGGTTAAGGAGTGATTAAGTGAACGTTATAGAGAAATTGGATCAGATTGTTGAAGAAGGAAAATCTCTCAAAGCTAGCACAATGAGGCAGGGGATGATTGTTTGTTTGGACGTTAGCTCTTCACCTCTTGCACAAGGGACCATGCTTGGTTTAAATGCATTCACTTCAGTAACAGCCACATAAAGCAATGTCTTCACTTTAATTAGCCTTTTTTGTGAAACTTGGTAAACCAGAAACTTTGCATGGTTTATTATTATTATTGTTGTTGAGACCGCGACCTTCAAGATCTATGGTGTCCCCTTTTAATACCTTAGCACTATTACTTCCCCTCAAATATAGTTCTTTTCAGAGTTGTATTGTGGGTAATGGGGGCGCCGTGGCGTAGTGGGTAGGTCCACCTCGGACTGTAGCGCCGCCATTATTATTATTATTATCTATTCAAATTGTTTGGATATTCTATCTAAAAACTGTAATCTAGCAGCTATTCGTATTCAGGAGAAATCGACGTTTAAAACCGTCTACTTCAGATAAATCTACGCATATTAAGATCTATGTATCTTAGTATCTGTTTTCATTTCCTTTGTCCTCTCGCAGACAATAAGCTTAAGGTCAGGTTTAAGTAATATCGGTCTGTGAATAATTGTTTTACAAGGAATATGCCTTGCCTTTAAATTCACCCAAGGACGGCTACTGTAATGTCAAAACTTATCACAATGGGTCCTCAAGGACCTAAGTGAGACGTGGCTCCGCCCGTCTACCCACCTACCTAACTTTAAGAGCATAAATTATAGTTAAAAGATCTTTAAGATGTCCTTCAAAGAAGCAATCTTACGAACTGATAAAAAACTCAAATCCCTTTTAAATATTATACAAAACCAATATATCAGCTGGGACCTACCGCCCTCAGAAGTCATTGTCAATGGGACGCCTTCGGTCCTTTGTCCTCCTCCTAAATTGCCATTAATTCAGTTACCTTTGATGTTCATTGAAATTGTTTCTGAAGCACATAATCCCCTTGTATTCATCGAAGCCACGCAAAGAAACAATAGACAGCCGCCGGCTGAAAAAGAAAACCTCTTTCCATGTCTCGAACCCGTCGAGATTGAGTGCCGAAATAAAATAAATTTTCCAGACCTCCACCCCCAGCCCCCACACATTGTGTATCGTAACCAGGACATGGCTGGTTGTTGGTTTCATGCCGATGACTCCAACACAAAAACCAGCAAAAAAAAAATCAGATCGGAGAAAACACAGTGACGCCTGTATTTAGATTTCTTCCTTTTTTTGTGAAAATAATATCTTCAAAAATTCAAAGCGTGCTCCTCCTCCTATCGCCCTCTGCACACGAGCACCCATCCTTTCGATTCCTGAAAACTGCGAGGAGGGGGCAAACAAATTTAATCATGTCAAGGCTGGTCGCTCTGAATATTTGCACAACACAGAATCTGGCAAACACCATCGTTATTCGGTTCCAAATGGGAATATTCAAGAAAGCGTCAAATGATATCCTTAAAAGGAAAGGAGCCTTTTCTGATTTCTTAACGTTAGATTCCATTGTGGGAACATTTTGTCCCGGAAGCCATCTTGCGTCGGCCGCGGTGGTGGAGGCGGCGGCTGAGGGTTTAGGTATTCAATAAGCCTTTAGGCTGTTTTCCAATTAATGAAAATTAAACGGTGGATTAAAGTGGCTCGGTATTCTTAAAGTTGTGCGTTCAAGAAATTTGTGCGAGAGGAGACATGGAATTTTGTTTCACAAAATATAGTATGGGAGAGATCCTTGGGAGAGGACTCAAGTTCAGCTAGTGGTATTAGTTATTCGATGGAATTCTGCTGAGTGAATTTCGGGTGAAAGATGCCGCAAAAGTCATGTGGAATTTCAGGTAAGAATGTCATCAGTTCTCAGAGGAGACTCTGCTGGAGTGGGGGCCGTGAATTTCTCGAAAAACGTAAAGTTTTCGTTTTCCTTTGAAGAACGAAATTCTAGTCGCGAATAGAAAGGGTAAATCCTTAAGATTCTATGAACTGAAGGGAGAAAACGTACATACATTCATCAAGTGGGAACCAGAGAAAAATGTTGAAATGTGTTCCCTAGAAAAGGCTTCGAAGTCGATTCAAAGGCCACGGAGAGTCAGTGCTGTTGGTCGTCAAGTGTTGAGTTCAGTCGCCTTTATGTGTCAAAGAGTTGACTATTTCGATTCGACAGAGTCAACATATGGACTCGTATGGTAACAAGAACAACTGCAGGCTTACGCGGATGACATTGACGTGATTGGGCGAACACAGCGAGCCGTCAATGACGCGTTTGCTGACATTGAAACGGAAGCGGCTAAAATGGGTCTGGCGGAAAACAAGGATAAAACGAAGTACATGCTGTCATCGAGAAAGGAGGCACAACATCGACGACTTGGCCAGAACGTCAGCATAGGCAGCTATAACTTTGAGGTAGTGAAGGACTTTGTCTACCTCGGCTCTGCGGTAAACAGTACAAACAACATCAGTCCCGAGATCAAACGCAGAATAACTCTTGCCAACCGCTGTTTTATTGGGCTCAAAAGGCAATTGAGTAGTAGAGCCCCCTGTCGGAAGACCATGCTGACTCTATACAAGACGTTGATCATGCCAGTACAGCTTTCCGGCGTAAAGGCATGGACAATATCCCAAGCGGATGAAGAGTCTCGTGGTCTTTTCGAAAGATAAGTTCTGCGCGCGATCTTTGGTCCTGTTTGCGTTGATGGCATTTGGATCAGAAGGTTCAACCACGAACTGTATGGGCTGTACAGCGACATCAGTCTGGCCAGACGTCTACGGATCTAACGCCTAAGATGGCTAGGCCATGTAGAGCGAATGGACAACTTAGTTCCAGCCCGATGAGTCTTTGACTCTGAGCCTGTGGGACAACGCAACAGAGGACGTCCTCGTACAAGGTGGCGCACACATGTCAAGGGGGACCTCGGCCAGCTTGGTGTGCTAAACTGGAGCCAACTGGCAAAAGATCGTGCTGGCTGGAGAGGCATGTTGAGTAAGGCCCAGGTCCACCTCAGACTGTAACGCCCTAAGAAGAAGAAGAAGAATGGTAGCAAGAAGTTTCAACTTGTGGCATTGAGTAGTTGGTGTATCCGTCGGCTTCTGGCGATGGTCCATGGTTCGATCTCATGCCAATGGTCCATGGTTCGATACCGACCTCACCAACTGCCACATCTCTCAAATCACTAACAAGGCACAGAGAGAAAAACTTCTCACACTTCACCATTCTGAGTCGGCATTAAATCGTAGGTATCCCGTACTCATAAGAGATCAACTTGGCCAGAGCTTAGAACGAAACTCGATCCGCGTGCTCGTTGGAGTATTCACAGGACATTGGCCCATTGGAACCATCCTAGGAAAATGTAATACGGAGTCCAGCGGTCTCTGTAGGAGCTGCTGTGATGCGGAAGAAACTCGAAACGATCAAACATGTGATGTGGTACTGCCCAGCTCTGCAGAACCGGTGCCTAGCTTCGCTGAGCCAAAGATTCTTCACAGAGATGGGAAATTAATGAACGCAGAATTTATAAAAAGCACTAACAGTTGCCAGAATTTAGTTACCAAGATTGTAGGTAGGTAGGTTGGTAACTGGGTAGACGGGCACAAGCCACGCCTCACTGAGGGCCTTGAGGACCCATTATGATGCCTAATTGGGGATTAGTGTCCCCTTATAACCCTTGTCGCACTCATTGTCATTCGCTGTGCCGGAGTCATCCCGATTTCCTTATGAACCTGCAAAGAGATCTTAGACTTATTTGGTTTATTTGAGATTTCCTGTAAGTCTTGGAAGAAAAATTCTTCCAGTGTTCTATGACGCAACTGGCAAAGGGCAGTGACGGAGGTAGTGACGAGTGTCCTCTCGTTCCTCCTCATCACCACAGCCTCTAAAAATGTTGGCGTTGGAGAGTCCCATTCTCATGGCGTGGTTTCTATTATGGCCAGTGAGATCTCCAACCACCATCGTTAGCAACTCTTTGCGCACTGAAAGATTTTGTCGGTTTTTGCTCGATCGTATCTGGCCCATAATGCGTTAATAGTCACACATGTAAACAGATCGCGCCATCTTCTGCTTGCCATTTCAATGATCTTTGTATCCACATTTTTCCTGAGCTCTGAGAGGGGAGGTTTAATACCATGATTTGCTTGTGACGCGTCGGTCACTGACCTTGTTCTGGCAAGTTCATCGGCTATCCCATTGCCGGCTATGCCCCTATGTCCTGGGACCCAGCACAGATTGATCGAGTGCTGTCAGCCAAGAGTCTTTAGATCTTCGCGACAGCTTGCGACTAGCTTGGACTTGATTTCTATTGCGGATATATAGCTTTTATCGCCGCCTGACTGTCCATAAGAATGGTAATATCAGCTGGTGGTATTGCCATCATTGATATCGTTTTGGCCGCTTCTTTGACCGCCAGGACCTCCGCTTGAAACAAACTGCCATAATCAGGGAGTCTGATTGAGCAGTGCAAGTTTAGCTCATTGGAGAAAATGCCTGCGCCTGTGCCTGCTTCCATCTTTGACCCATTGGTATATACATTTATGGTCGTATTGTTAACGGATTCATTGGACGCCCACTCGTCTCTGGTGGGGTATTGGCAATTGAAGGGACTCTCGAAGTCGAGGAATGGGAGCGCTCTCGACTTCTGATACTGCAAGTCTGTTAAGAATACTTGCATGTCCTATGGTACCTGAGCGCCAGTCGCGAGATTGACTGATTCTCAGAGCACTTTTCGCGGCGATTGCCTGTATATAAAGGTCAAGCGGTAGTATGTGTAGGATCGTTTCCAGTCCAGCTGTTGGGGTAAAGCTGATTGCTCCAGTAACTCTCATACCAAGACTGTAGCTATATACCATTCTAGGTGTTGAGTAAGTTGAGTTGAGTTGTTAAGTCTATCGTCAGCAAACATTAGACAATTTAATTTACAAACAGGTTAAAAAGTAGGGGCACCAAATGACTACCTTGTGGAAGACCCGACAATACATCTTCACAGAGGCTGCAGAATTAGCGAACGCAGATTTACTGGATCTCCTAGACTTTATAAAGAGCACGGCTTGGTTTCAGGCTTCACGTGATTGGATAGGTTCGTTAAACTTGTGTACCACACAAATAAAGGAATTCACAATGGACCTTAGAGCTTCCGAGTGGAAATGATCACACTCCCATTCTTTAACCTAACTAACGTACTCCGCACTCATAAAAGAACAATGGCACGCACAACATTGCAGAAACTAGACATGTTCATCCCCGGATCATAGCGCGGCTCGAAGTAAGAAGAAGAATTAATTCTTCCACTCTAGACGTCGCTAAGGTTTTGAGCTCATACTTGAATTAGAGCAAAAGATCCCATTCCTAACGCAAGGCACTCACATGCAGATACTCGTACATAAGTAAATTATGCACATCATGAAGGCCACTAAATTGCCATTCGCACCACACCTTCGCAAAAAAAACAAACCAAATTTATTCCCGAATCGACTATCGTGCAAGAAAATTCCCATCTCCATATCCTTATGACTATCATCTTCCCACCCGCTCCACACAGATGCCTTCACTGAACCTGTCTGTGCAAGTAAAAGTAATTCTCGCCACACTGCATTCACCATTCATCTCCACATCCACCCTCCACCCACCAAAGGAATTGCATGCCAACGTGCGAATTAACACCGAAAGAGATAGAGCGAGAGAGAGGAAGAGACCGTGTGCAAAGTTGATGTTGTCCACTCCCACGGCGACCACTAAAAGACATTAGAGACCATATGATGTCGTATGATTAACTTAGAGCATCGCAGGATTTATCTGTTTCCATATCCACGCCACCGGTTCAGTGTGTGCGCCGGCAGAAGCAGAGACTTCCTCATCGTAAATTCACTCTTCCGATTAGGTTTGCGGAGGTATGCATATTCCACCGAAAAATTCCTGATCCTTATCACCGCCAGAGAGTGGCGACTATGGAAAGGATATGTGCTCGCACACCATACTCACACCATCGTCGTCGTAGTTGGTTGTTGGCCATTTTTATTTGTGCCATCCACGTTGTGGCCAGGATGGGAATTTTCATTATTTCACTTCTCGGATGGTCGGAGGCATTCGTGGTTCGTTGTGTATGCGTACGGATGCAGCTGTCAGGCGATGTGTGGATATTCACGTGGTGGTGAGTGTCCGGGATATCCTGCCCGTTGCGTGTGAGTGTGCTGACTGTTAATAAACTGATGAATGGGACGGGTTTGACCATAATGATTGGGTGTAGCAAGGAGATTTGAGTTAGTTTATGTTTGCTCAATTGATTGAGGAGGCTGAACCCGACCCCCACATGAGGACATGTTGGGGATGAGCTGATTGTCACGTTCTCTCAAATACTTGTTCCAATTAAAATAAAATCTTATGAATTTCTTTTCACATTTCCAACCAAACCAATCCCCACGCACACTCTCCAGTGCCATCCATTTTGTCACCCCTGCATGTGAGCAGAGGAGCACGTTCGATGCCAGCCATCATTGTCCACATTAATATATTAACATTTATTGAGACACACTCAGGATATGAAACGGAGGCATATCCCTCGACCGCATTCAATGTTATAACTGCTGCAGCATACCAGTTGCAGGATAACCATTACCACACATCAAAGTCACTTTCAGAGTGCCGCTTTCCGCCCACAGAGGCGCAAACATCTTGGGCGATGGCGAAAGGATGTGGAGACAGGATCTTATAATCGACCATCTGATATCCACAAATTCCTTCGAATTGGCATATTTCAAAGGGGCGCTCAAAGGGGGCACGCACACTCACACAGACCGACGTGATGACGAGGACATTGGATATGTTTGCCGAACGTGGGTATTTTAAATTGATTGTGATGTTGATGGCAATAATATTTATCGAGGGATAACTGAGATCTAACCGAGAATAGATGTCGTATACAGTACGTGAATCGGTGATTGGGTCACTTGCCAATATACGAAAGATGTCTCATAACTCGTGTCAGTTCGACGTGAAGGATAGCAGCAATAAAATGCGAGTGACTCTTCATTTGCAGACATAAAACTGGAGAAAGTTGTAGAGGCTCATGAATGTTTTGTATCTTAGTACATCATAAACAGTGACAGTGCCTTGATCCTGCCAAATTCTCACTTGAAGAACTCGCACATTTCACAGACGATTTTCAATCAACCGCAGTTATGACCGACCAACTCATTTCTTGATGACGAATTCGGAATCGAAAGGAAGTACTCTTGTTTATTGCGACAATACCATCAAAGGATGTTATGATTCCGATTTTAAGGAAGCAAATATTTACTGTGACGCTTGGATAACAATAATTTCGAGAGGAGACCGCCAAGCACTTATCAGCACGAGGAGTCATCAGAGTGGCTTAGTCAGTATAACACAAGACTGTTATGAGGAGGTCAGATGTACATTGGATGATTATTTATGGCCATGCACATGAAGAGGCCACAGTTTAGCAAAGCAATGGAACAGATGGGTTAATTGATGTGGCATTTTTTTGTGTATCTTTGTCGTTGTTAAGTCAATGGGCACAACATGCAGACAGATGTTTTGACCTAAAATATAACTTTAATAAAAATTTAAGGACGGGAATCGAAGCATACAGCTTTCTCATGCAGCGGAAGAGGTGCACGAAGCAACCACCTTAAGTTGTTCAGTTTTGATAGAAACCAAAAAAAAAGAAGAGCTATTAGGGAGAAGCTCGGAATGTCAAAACTAGACATGGCGCTGTATAGCTCGTCTCTATACACGCTGTCATATGCGGCCTTAAAATCGACAAATAGATGGCGTGTGTCGATCACAGCGAGTCGTCAATGATGCGTTTGCTGGCATTAAAAAGGAGTCGGCTAAAATGTGTCCGGCGGTAAACGAGGACAAAACCAAGTATATGCTGTCATCGAGAAAGGACGCACAACTTCGACGACTTGGCCAGAACGTCACCATAGGCAGCTATAGCTTTGAGGTTGTTAAGGACTTCGTCTACCTCGGCTCCGCAGTAAACAGTACAAACAACATCAGTACCGAAACCAAGCACAGAATAACTCTTGCCAACCGCTGTTTTTATGGGCTCAAAAGGCAATTGAGTAGTAGAGCCCTCTCTCGGAAGACCAAGCTGACTTTATACAAGACCTTGATCATCCCAGTCCTGCTGTACGGCGCAGAGGCATGGACAATATCCCAAGCGGATGAACAGTCTCTTGGTCTTTTCGAGAGAAAAGTTCTGAGCGCCATCTTTGGTCCTGTTTGCGTTGATGGCATTTGGAGGAGAAGGTTCAACCACGAACTATATGGGCTGTACAGCGACATGGGTCTAGCCAGGCGTCTACGGATCCAACTCCTAAGATAGCTAGGCCATGTAGAGCGTATGGACAACTCAGCTCTGACCCGAAGAGTGTTCGACTCAGAGCCTGTGGGACAACGCAACAGAGGGCGTCCACATACAAGTTTGCGCACACAAGTCGAGGGGGACCTCGACCGTCTTGGTGCGCAAAACTGGAAACAGCTGGCGAACGATAGTGCTGGCTGGAGAGGCATGTTGAGTGAGGCCCAGGTCCACCTCGGACTGTAGCGCCCTAAGAAGAAGAAGAAGAGGGAGAAGCTCAAACGGAATTCTTTAACTCTCCAGTGGGTGCACGGTTTTTTTTAACACAAGAATGTGCACGGCTTACGATCGTAGACCAGTCGGGTTTGTGATCTTATCACACTGATGTCTACCTTCACCAACTGCAGTTTGTGCACTAATCAGCTAGAACAGCTAATTTTAGAAAAGTATCGAAAAAAATGGTGGAAAATGGCAGGTAGTGAAATTATTTTTAAAAGAGTGGTCCACGATCGTATAACGCGCGATCACTGGAGGGCTAAGAGAGCAGCTTTAAGTCAATTGACTGAATTTACATTCTAATATTATTTCTTTTTTTTGGGGATTATAACGCATGAAGAGCCACTGACTTGCCACTGACAAACAAAAAGCACCTGTAGTATGATCACTACGAACGGCAAAGTAACTGCCTATCAGTTAGTGAAGTCAAATGCGAAGTTGATGTTTGTTGGACTCTCTCAATGCACTTCTTTGGTATTTCAGCCCAAAAATTTCCCGATTTTTTAGTTTAAAAAGGTTTAAGTATACGCACTAGAAAAATTTTACGTATATGCCACAGTGGATACACTAAAATTACGTTTAATGTCACCAATCGGTTAGATATGGACGCGAAGAGAAAGTGATTTCCTAGCAAAGACAACAATAAAAGCCTTTCCCAGAAAAAACTTATAAGCATGGGACAAAAAATGTTAGAGTTGGTGATGTATGGAGTTGGCCACAGGTCGTAAGAAATTGAAGTATCATTTAAGGAAAATAAGGCTTCTTAAAGATGATGTTAGACTTTTCTTGGAGGAAGAAAGAACATTGGCATACAGGATGTCAGTATTGACTAGCGGAGGAAAAGAGATTCTCGGTGATTACAGGATACACGAGCATTCGAGATCAAAGCAGAACTTTGATGAAATCCAGAGAACCTTCCTGACTAACATGAGTCGTGGAAGAAGGACGAAAATGGACCGAATGTATTGATTTGGTAACCTCGGTTAAGCATATTACTCGTTGGTTCTTTTTCATCTGATGGCACTACAGTCTGGAGTGGACTTAGGACTCAACCAACAAGTCTCTCTAGCTGGCATGATCTTAAGCCAAATTGTTGTAGTCTTAATCTACGCCATTGTCCTATTGTATCCGTGTTCTTACCTACAACAAGGAAATGATCCTCAATAGGTTCTGATATCGAGTATACTAGAGGTGTTTCTGACGTCGATCGCAATGTGATTCATTGACAGGTTGATTGATCAGGGGTCCCTTGTGTATGTTAAGATGAGGGAACCGTGCTCTGGCTACATGGATGTTTCACTCCGTCACAAAATCTAACAGCTTGAGTTCGTTTTCGGACGTCTTGTCGTGCAGACTCTGTTTTCCGATGACTCTAGGAAAGATGTCTTCCTTGCTCCGCTTGGCGTTAAAATTCGTTCGTTCACATTTTTAAAAATATTTACAAAACTATCTACTAACTGGAGGTTTTTACAACTGTCTATGTCTTAATTCCAAAGCATGAGAGGGCATCTTCAATAGAAATAAAACAAAACCCTCTACATCATTCTCTGACCGTCGGTTTGTAAGGTAATTTTATTTTATGATGCTTTCAATACAATCGCTTGTGCATTTTTGGTCTTCAGATTTAAGTCTCAAAGACTCTGATAAAGTCGCGTGGCGTTCTCATTTCTCTTTCTCTCTGCAGTTTAGTAGTTATTTAAGCCCCCAAGAAGCTCTTTGATATAAGAAGAGTCAATAACGCATTTTAAGCTGTCAATTTAAGTGCGGTAGGTTTATTCTACCTGAAGTACAAATATGACGCGCTTTGAAATTATCAGCTCAACTTTCTTATTCTCACTCTCTCTATAAAGCAGTTTGTCTTGATTGCTATGTTAAAGACCACAAGGCCTAATTATTAGAATTGCCGAGGCAATTCAAGCTCAAGGTCTTAAACCGTAAAACAGCTTGTGCCAAAACCACGAATTCCTTTCGTTTAACAGTTTCCTCAGACGATGCTCAACAGGAAAATATCATAAAGCTCCATAGTCAAAACATTTCAGTCTCGTTCTATCCCTTTTAGTGTTCCGCAGACAGCATACGGTCTGCTGACTTTTGATTCCAAGAAAATACCCATTCATTGTTCCAGTTACAAGAAACCTGCATAAAAACTCGTTAAATCCAGAGGAAGAAATCAAAGTTCATGCAAAGTTTTCTTTTGTATCATTTCTGCATCATGACCAGTCCACATTTGGTTTACATCCGGTCGAACAAAAGCAAGTTGCTGTAGTGAGTTTCGTTGACGCCCCATTGTCACTCGTCACAGCAAAGGCTGTGAAATAAAGGAAAGAAGAGAAACCCGTCTGCATTGAACTAATGCAGCAAGTTTACACGGTGGGTGGTTGCATGCTTTCAACCGGTGGATCTATGAGACAAGCAAACGTTTACAAAATGCGAAGAGCGATGCAGACGTAGAGTAAGGAAAACGACAAAACAATTGCGAAGGAGAACATTCTGGGCATATACATGCACATGCATGCGTGCAAGCTTGGGAAAGTTGATTCTTAGCTTTTCATTGAAATAGTCTACAAACAACAGTACGCGACGTTTTCATAAAGTCACTTTATTTAAATAGGAGTGTGCCGTTGTTTAAAAGTGTAAGCATCTGCAAAACTCAACACAAATTAGAGAAAACCATGAAGACTACAGTTTCAAGGAACTTTTCGGTGAACATTTTCAGCAAATAAGGGCTTCAGCGAAAACGAGCGAAAATAAAAATTGTGAAACAAAACTTCAATTGTCATCGACACGGCCCTTGCCGGGTGACAAAGTTAATGAATGCAGTCGAAATTTGTAAACCCGCAACTACTCTTAACAAAGATTGAACACTGAGCTCAGGTTTTTACCAGAATAATCGCAACAACCCAATGGATGCTGCCAAATACATTTTAGTGCTAAAGTTCTAGTAAAGGAAATAAGAAACAACCTAAGCATGCAAGTTTTCTCCTCAGCAATATTTCCGGAAGCAATCGACTGTCTGTTTTGTAGTGGACCTGTATCAATGTCGCCCACTGTGCTCATATCAAAAATTGTAATGACAGCAGAACCGTGTGCAGCAGGATATGTATAATGTGCATAACAAACTCGATATCCTCTCCTATATCTGACCGGTAGCCGGTGCATGAATACACATCTCCTCTGCC
Source organism: Myathropa florea (assembly GCA_930367185.1). NCBI lineage: Eukaryota > Metazoa > Arthropoda > Insecta > Diptera > Syrphidae > Myathropa > Myathropa florea. Next base: position 123,255,160 of record OV884002.1, on the reverse strand, counting down.
CACGAAAGGAGTAGGAGTCGTTGTGTGTGTCACCACAAAAGGACAATACCAGTCGTCAGCATGCGGTGTACTCATCCAGAGCACACATGCTGGGCAATGGATGCATGGAACGCATCTACTCAATTGCACCCAGGACGTCGACGCCAACGATGACAATCGTGGCGACACAACACATCTTCTCCGAACTCAGATAATCCCTTCACTTTAACCACTTCGCATCGGTTCTCAGGTTTTCATTTGCAGCTTTCGGAATATGAATAAATCGCGCCGGTTCCTTTGTGTCCACTCCGATAGACAACTCCCGTCAGCACAAACAACGATGACGACAGGAGAAAATAACCCAACTGACCGGCAACACGGTAACTATTTCAATTCGTCTTCCACTCGGTCGGCCTCTCTGACAGAGAGTGCTCTTCTTCGCATGTGCCTGACATCAAGAGGATCCGCACGCAGTGGAAAGTTAAATTTTCTTAACAAGGACAACCCTTTCTTTGCGACAACCACAATTAATTGTGTTGTCCCCACCACCCTCGCTTCCATCCAAGGTGCCAAGGACCTGAGACGTTCAATTGAAACATTTTCTTCTTTTTTTGTCGCGAGTTCTCTAACGCGCTCAAGTCAGGACAATGTGACAAGAGTTTTTGGATGTACTCCAAGGAAATTCAAAAGGAAAGCAATTTCCTTCAGCCCGTATGAGAGGAGAGACTTGCCATAGGGAACGATTCAAGCCAGGCCCACACAGTCGAATGGAGGAAGCCGTACATCCATGCGAGGAGGAACGAGCGCTAAGGAAGTGAAGGAAGTTGTAAACACAGATACACTCGTATTAGATGTGATTTCATCTATGGCGAACACTCATGTGAGCACCACTCCGGGCGTGCTGTAAAGAGATCCTTGCAAGATGAGCAGTTTTATACTCGTATATGCCAAAGTCGTAAATGTAAATGTTTTCACTGCACGGCGCAGGATGGAGAACGGTGGAGTGAGCTGCGGGAGTGTATAAAACTCTTAACATCAAGTTATGTTGCAGATTGACAATGGTTTTGGTTTTGGTTTTGGTCTACTCACGGGAAGAGCATAAAATGTGGTAATGAAAAAGACATCACAAACGGGTTTCATTTTTCTTCTTCTTTTTTTTTGTCTTCGTCTGCCTCTGCCTATGGTGGTGGTGGTGGTGGTGGTGGTGTTGCTGTCGCTGTCGTCCTTTTTATTTCCTGAGTACTCGTATGTTGAATGACATTGGTGGGTGATTAAAACATCAAACGAGTGGCGGGGGGCGATGTATAGCAGATGGATAGGCCTTTTGGTTTTGAGTGAAAGTTTATTGCTCGACGCAGTGTCTTCGAATGTTAGCATGACAGGTGACGGGGATTTGAAATGTGGGCTGTGACGATTAGGAAGATATGCGATGAGATGAGTGGAGCTGATGAGTGCAGTAAAGTTTATGAATTGGTGATTTGTCCTGAAAGTCGTTATGTGAGCAGTCGCATGTGGGATCTCTGTAACATACTCGTATACCTAGACATTCAGATGTGACTTCGGAATGTCTCTTTATATTCTGACTTCGGAACATCACGCAATCACAACTAATGCAGCGTGTCTCTATTTATGTATATAAGGTGACACTGGGCAAGCTTTGCTACGAAAAATGCGCTCGTCCTGATTGCGGAAGGACATAGGGAAGAGTGGGGCAATTTCGAGGCAGTCTTTAGGTCACTTCAATTATTTTGTCAGCTGAAGTAAGAATTTGGCTGAATTGGACTCAATGACTTAAGTGGGTAACCGCAATAAAGAGTAAACATCATAGGAACTGATTGTCGCCAAAGGGCTTTATTTATGTTTCGCGACTGATTTCTGCTAATGAATTCGACTCAGACGTTTGTCGCCTTTGGACATTTGGAAGAGGTTTATTCATAAAACTGTCGATTTGCTTTGATTGTCCGTAAAGGGCCAGCACACTCTGGAAGAGTGTGCGAGAATGTCACGGGATATCAACTTGTCTATCGGATGGGATGCTATAAACTCAGATGTGCCTGGCAGTGGAAAAAGTTAAGCATTTTATTGCCAGTCACATGGAGTAATCACAGTGTCAGCGACGAGATGAATGAACGCAACATTTCTGCCTGAATCAAAAAAAAGGCTATGAGGAGCTGATCGTGATTTTCTGGACTTGTGGAGTTCATGAACCGAGAATGAAAGCTGAATTTCATAGATAAAATAATAAGAGAGTCATCTGAATAAGAGATGAAGTTAATGTGTGTCCATAGAGGCTACTTAATTTTTGGTGAAGAATCGGGGTCATTCACGCAATAAATTCACGCTTTCTTAACCCTAATACGAGGGTTCAGAAGCGACCAAAAGTTTGTCTATGACTTGTTTAAAATAAACTGGGCAAGTTTGAGTTGTACTCGCACGGGAAAGGTTCCGTCGCATAATATTGATGGATGATTTCTGAATGGGCGCCGTGGCGTAGTGGGTAGGTGCGTCGACTCCTACGCTCGAGGCCGTCGGTTCGAATCTCGAAAAAAACATCAAACATTTTTTCACGTCTTCACGTCTCCACCTCTTTCGAGTCACTGACAATGCTCAAAGAGTATAACTGTCTAGAAAAAGCTTCTCAATTTCGCCGTTCGGAGTCGGCATTAAACTGTAGGTCCCCTCCGCTCGTGACAGAACAATAGCACGCACAACACAAGTGGTTGCTGAGAAGCTAGGCCCAGGTCCACCTCGGACTGTAGCGCCGCCATTATTATTATTATTATTATTATTATTATTTCTGAATATCAAACGACGTTTCCAAGCTATTTCAGTTGAATTTTCTTCTAACTTCAACCCAAATCAACTATTAATTCATACATTCATACATCCAAACAAACATTTATCCATACATATACCTATACCTCTATCGAAATTCATCCAACACAAAAAATCCCTTCCATCATACTCATGCCTAATCACTGCTCATGCCTGCGGTGTGTGTGTTCATTTCTATTCGGCATTTAGGGGTAAGATCCAAAAGATAACACTCATCAACGAAAGAGTGGTCGAACACAGCATGAAATTTATGTGTGAAAATGAAAATTAATGCTCACGCTGAGGTCTTCAAAACTGCGTTTTCAGATCTTCAAAATTAGCATGTCGATGGTTGACCATTTTTGGATAATATCTCGAAAACTATTAAGGCCAGAATGCTTGAAATTGTTTTAAATGAAAGTACTCAATGAAGCGAAGTTTTTTTATTTTTTCAGATTTTTAAACACTTTGGTTTAGAAATGGCAGCGGGGGACGCATTAAAAAAAACTTTGGAGCTCCATATTTTCCAAACGATATTTTGGATAAAAAAGTCTTGAAAGAAACCTCCACCTCATTTCGAAAGATCTGTCGATTGATATATATTTCGATGGGGTGCGGCAATTTTTCAAAATTAATGCCAACTTTACCTGCACTGGAGACACCCCCAAATGTCCCCACTTTTTAAAATCGCTGCATAGGCAATGACATCTAGGTCTGAAGTACCTAATTCCAAAATTTCATGCCGATATCTTCATAAACTTCGGAGATAAAAAAGTGTGACAGACATGACGGACGGACGGACGGACACACCGAAATTATAAAAGTTCCGTTTTTGTAGACGGAACCTTAAAAAGTGTACACTTTTGAGACATCAAGTCTTCTAACCAGATTATGGTGCCTTATGACCCAGCAGAATGAACAAATCCCAACAGTTCGGACATTTCAAGGAATGCACACATTTTTAATTTTTTTTTTTAATAAAGCCGCTACATTTCGTGATGCGGACTTGGGCCTAGGTAGGTAGGTAGGTAGGTAGGGTGCCCTTGCGCCTGGGTCGCGGCTCACTGAGACTAACAGTTGGGTGCATTGTGCCCTGGGTGTGGGGGGTGTACCCCGTGAGGCCAACACTTTTACTGCTGATTAAAACCACCCAGATTGTTGTATATACCTCAAGAGGTGCTTCAGCTCTATTTTATTCAGATCCTCCAACTCGTCGAAGAAATTACTGCCTAGTGTTAGCAGTCTCTTTCCCCGTGGGTCTGGACAATCGCATAGCAGGTGGCGGACAGACTCTATTTGCTCCTCGTCCCTGCAACTTCTACAATAGTCGCTACGGGGGATAACTAAATTACTGGCATGGGTGCCCATCGTTCAATGCCCGGTGAGAACTGCCACCACCGTCCGTATATCCTTGCGACTTATGCTAATCATTGATAATGATTTCTTTCTGTTCAACACCGGCCATAAGGCTCTCGACGTTGACCCAATATCCACATTCAGCCATCGCTCAGACTAGGGCCTTGCTTCTCAGCAACCACTCGTATTGTGTGTACTATTGTTCTCTCATGAGTGGAGGGAACCTACAGCTTAACGCCGACTCCGTACAGCGAGATTGAGAAGTTTCAACCTTTGCACAGGTTATATAGAAAACGTCCTCTTTAACTGAAGATATATGATTCAATCCTCGACTCAAGAACATGTTTTTGGATCCTATTCCAGTGGATATTGTTGAAGCCCTTGTTTGAACCTGAACCTCTCCTAAGATATGTTCAAACTTTTCCAAAACAGCAAAGGTTACGGAATATCAGCAAGCATTTTGGAATTATTTTCGTCTATTCTGTTTTTTCTCAGTAAAAAGAGAGAGCAATGATCCCTTCGAGTCATATCAAAAGTAATCAAGTAAAGCACAAACCAGAAGAACCTTGAAAATGGCAATATACACCCTTAAGCCTTTGATAGACTTCAATATCCGCAAAATATCGCCACAAACACTAAAGAAATGTCCTCAAAAATTAACAGCTCATGTCATCCTCAGAAGTGCCTTCTTTGAACTTGTCAGAGAATAACACCACGTTCGTTTAAAATGTTCCACAACTCTCTTGAAGACAAACTTAGAAAGTCATTTGACAGACACCTCAAAACTGACCCAGTTTTTCGCCTTGTTTCCACTAACCCACATTCGCTAAGTGACTCACTAAGGACTCTCGAACAGGATAAAAAATTAATTCGTCATGTTGTCTAATCACTTAACCTTACGAGACTTTGTCCTCAAAGCTGCATGAAGAACTTTAAAAGCACAAGTTTTTCACTTGTCGAGCATATTCTGAAGAGTCAACGAACCAATCCCCCGCCGCTCATACTCATTCTCGATCAATGCAACTGCCATCAAGGACTTTCTGTCGCCTTGAAAGTTTCAAATCACAGCTTGTTGTAGTATTCACACAATTCCGCTTGCGTGTTCATTCTCCTGTTCCTCTTCACTATTTTCTCGCGTCTGCCTTCTTTGTGGTTCGTTCCTCTTTTTTTGGCCAACTTACTCTGCTAACATCGAAAATTGAATGAGGCGGAGACAACTTCTGCTTGCCAATTAAAAATTCGCTGCACCTCCTGCCTGCAGCGGCAGCAGGACCTCACGTGCTGAACCAGACTCTGGGGAATGAGCGATGTCCTCAAAGATGTTTGTTTGATTTCTTCGACGTTGCAGAAAGACAGATAAACTTTCGCGTTCCTTTTCTCCGAGTGTTGGGGGTGTGCGGCGAGGAAAGAAAAATAGGAAACATCAGGATGCGAACATAACTTTCCTCCCGGGCTGCGATGTGCTCATGTTGCTGTTGTTTGTCGTAGTTTTTCTTCTTTTCCTCACTATTTTGCATATCTTCCCGTCAAGGATGCAACTTTGAATATGAAATCTGAAGAATGCTTCGAGAGAGTTTGGCAACGAATTGAGTGTGTACTCACGTCACCAACATGCCCCATATTGCCGCGGTCTCGTAACGTGCAATGCGGAAATTTCTGATGGAATGCGGTAGTCCTTTGAAGAGCCTAATTTAATTAAGATTTTTGGCAGACGCCAAGGATTCAATGAAAATACCTATTTTCGGTAAGCCAAGGTGGTCGTGTAGGCGGCGGTGTGTACCGCCTCTGGAGGAGCAAATTTAAGACATTTTAATGAGCTCGCACAAGCGAATTGGATTGGTGCTTGGTGGCTTGAGGGAATCCTTGTAACTTTGAACTACAATATGGAAGGTAATCGATGCCGTCGACGAGGTTTGTGGTTTGTCAGAGAATATCAGGCTTGGTGGGGAGCTGGGTGCGAGGTATGAGTTTAGTTTAAAATGGAGAAGTTCGCACGTTTACAAGTGGCCCTCGGGTTTAGTTTGGAAATTTGCAAAATGAGCATGCTAATGGAGCCAGTGCCAGAAGTTGAAGGAATGCGCTTTAAGTGTTCATTTAACCTATTTTTTAAAAGTCCAATGGAAGGACTAGAGACTTTTGAGTCTTCTTTTTAAGGTTCCGTCTACAAAAACGGAACCTTTATAATTTCGGTGTGTCCGTCCGTCCGTCCGTCCGTCGTGTCTGTCACACTTTTTTATCTCCGAAGTTTATGAAGATATCGGCATGAAATTTTGGAATTAGGTACTTCAGACCTAGATGTCATTGCCCATGCACCCAAATTTAAAAAGGGGGCCATTTGGGTAAAGTTGCCTTTAATTTTGAAAAATTGTCGCACCCCATCGAAATATATATCAATCGACAGATCTTTCGAAATGAGGTGGAGGTTTCTTTCAACACTTTTTTATCCAAAATACCGTTTGGAAAATATGGAGCTCCAAAGTTTTTTTTAAATGCGTCCACCCCTGCCATTTCTAAACCAAAGTGTTTAAAAATCTGAAAAAATCACAAAAACTTGGCTTCATTGAGTACTTTCATTTAAAACCATTTCGAGTATTCTGGCCCTAATGGTTTTGGATATATTGGCCAAAAACGGTCAATCATCGATATGCGAATCTTGAAGATCTGAAAACGCAGTTTTGAAGACCTCAGCGTGAGCATTAAGAAATGATACATTTCAAAATATCGATTTATGTTGAAATTTTGAGATATCTAAGATTTAAAATAAGAAAAAAATTTCATTTTCACACATAATTTCATGCTGTGTTCGGCCACTCTATTCGTTGATGAGCGTTATCTTTTCGATCTCACCCCTAAATGCCCAACAGAAATGAACACACACACACACTACAGGCATGAGCAGTGATTGGGCATGTGTATGATGGAAGGGATTTTCTGTGTTGGATAAACTTGGATAGAGATATAGGTATATGTGGGGATGAAGGTTTGTTTGTTTGTGTATGGTTGATTTGGGTTGTAGTTAGAAGAAAATTCAACTGAAATAGTTTGGAAACGTCGTTTGATATTCAGAAATCATCCATCAATATTATGCGACGGAACCTCCCCGTGCGAGTACAACTCCCACTTGCCCAGTTTATTTGTTTATTGTTACAAGGTTCTGCCGCGATGTATACACTTGGACAACTTTAAAGTCTACAGTTTTAAAAATTCTCAAGCAGAAGGTGAGAGGGCTTGATTTGAAGTCAACTGATTGAAGTTGACTGATTCTCAAGGCACTCTTAGCGGCCGATACTTGCATGTACAGATCTAAAGGGAATATGTATAGGGTCGGTTCGGAGCTAGCTGATGGGTTGGTGTTTATTACGCCAGTAACTCCCTCACACGCCAGTCTCTGTATATTAGTCAATTCCTTCAAATGTGTGGCGTTTAATGCCGCCTACCACAAGACTGCGCTGCCATACGTAAGAATGAGTCTGAGAATAGTTGTATACATCCACAGAATAATTTTGGAATTTCGTCCCCATTTTCTGCCGATGATCTGACCGACCATATATACAGAACTCATGTATGCAGCTTGTTTGTTGCGGCACGTTAGTTGACAATGACTTAAAGCATGAATACAACCGAAAAAATTGTTTTGAAATTTATAATGTCTTAAAATACCCCACCATGATTTTGTATTAACCTCTCTGTAAACTGTGTTCGCACAAAAAGCCAACAGTTGGGCAGATTGAGATCATCTCTCTTCGGTACAAGTTTAACCCCATGTCTTAATTCCAAACACACTAAAGTGCAAACGCCCAGACATGTTTAAAACTTCCGATCAAGATTGCAAACAAGAAAACAAACTTAATCTAAGTTCATCCCGCTTCCCAGACACACAAAAAAATGTTACCAAAAAAAAAAAGAATCCTGGAAAGTAAATAAATCTCAATAACCCCCCAAGTCTCTGGCGGTACTTTTTTAGCCCCAGTCACTAGAATTATCACGTGGCACCTACCTGAATTTGGTTGTCCATTGCTGTTCGGTCTAGCCGATGGTGCTCCGTCGCGTGCCTCCACTTCCAGGGCATAGGCGCCCTTCTTCTCTCTATCGAATACGGTCTTGGTGAAGATCTCGCCGCTCTGCAGATTTATCTCGAAGAACTCCTTCCCCTCATTACGCGGCGAATCAACAATGTAGTAGTACACCTAGAAAACGAAAAAACAAAGAAAAACACATTAGAACACAATGAAAGGATGCAATCAACAACGAAAACGGATTAGGATGTACGTGTGTGTATGTCTGATGAATTGAATGCATTATCCTTGTCACAATAACAACCACTCGGGGTACTTTTGCTTAGGGGTAAGCCAGAAAAGTTGTGGCCCTTTAATCCCGGAAGGCGCGGTGGCGGCGGTAGCGGCGGCGTCGGCGACGGAGAGATCTCTTCTTGTGAGAATGTGAATTCAACTACTTTTCCAGGATAATGCTACTGCGGTTTAAGTTTCGCTTACTCGTATTCTTTATTTTCACTTCAGCGAAGCGTGAGCAATGGAAATCCTAATTAGCTTGAAGAGTATTTTCCCCTCCCCGCCCCCCCTCGGCCAACGTTTTTCGTCGACTTAACTGGTTCTTACACTGACTACTAGCCGGCGGAGCGGTTGAGGAGGGCGGAACCTATCTTCGCAGTTGGGAGTCGTCGTACTGTTGCTCCTCATCTTGCCTCTTATCCCCTGGCGAGGATGGATTTAGTTTCAAAACTAGTTAAGCTTTTGCAGTACTTTTTTCTTTTAGTCTTAGTTTTTTTTTTTTCGTATCATCTGCTTCCTCTCGCTGCAGCGCAATGATGGCATCCTCCTGGACGACTGAGCCACAATCGCTGAAACTTGTAGTTATAGTCGTTCGCAGATTATAATTACGTTCTTGTCCCTTCGCTCGCCGCGACTCCTCTGCTTTTGCGCTTCCCCGTGACAATGGTTGCGAAGTTGGGAGGCCAGTAGGAGCAGTATCTATTCCTTAAATAAAATCCAATTTTTTTCCAAAGTTTATATTCTCTAATTATTTGGAGTTGTTGGACTCGCCTGAAACCGGTCTTCTATGTGAATACGGGTGGCGGTTGAGTTGTTTTTTTTTTCTCTTTCCACAGCGGCCTTTGGAAGGAAAATCCTAAAATTGTGAGTTTTTGTTGTTTCTCTCCGCTTGGTTTTTTCGTTTCTATTCCAAATAATGAGATAGTTGTCGCATGGTTTGGTTTAACTGGTGACTGTACACGGGGTTATGTGATCATTATTCTTTCTCAACGAGCGGGTAGTTCAGATGTCGTCGACTGAGCACGGGTTGGAAGAGGAGGGGGAGTGAGACAATTAAAATGATTTTAAAGGACCTTGTGCACAGGCGAATAGGCAAAGTAAGCGGTTCCATTTTGGGTTCAAAGTTGATAACACATTGCAGTCGCAAAGAGGAACCAGCACGGCAGCAGTTCAGCAACTCACATGAATGACCACAGAGTTTCGGTTTTCAAAAACTAATTAGTTCAGTGGTTTACATGGATGGTTACGTGTTGGTAACACAACTGTATGGACTGGGCGGGTGTGGAATGTGAAATTATACTCAGTTTGTCAGTACATAAACGAGGGAAGGGATGTACGCCTCCTCTTTCACGTGCACATGTCCGTTCAAACCTTTGCACTCTCGTCTATCTCAATTGTACACATGTGAGGCCTGAATGGTGCGGCCTTAGTTTTGATTAAAATTTTGTGTGTACACACACCAAATTACAGGAGCCCGGATGTTTACCGTCAAGTTGGCAGGGAATGATACAAATTGCATCAGTTGTGTTCTTCAGATGTGGTTGGGGATAACACGAACAGGTTCAGATGAAACTATGTGCTTTCCATGGAGCGCCTTCCTCACTGATAGATGATACTGAAAGTATTTTGAAAGCGATGCAAATTATGAACACGTTTTGTTGCAAAATATGCTGCCTTTTGAACAATGAGGACATTTCCATTTTCCGTGTTGTGTTATCGAATCCACTATTCAAAGGATCTGCATCTGGAATTGTTCGTAGTGAGCAACGAAATAGACTCATAGGTCAGGTTAGGGGGTTGCTAGTAAATTCACCAGCGCACTTAGACCATATTGTCCACAGTCAGACTACTGCCTATTCAGTGATCGACCGCTCCAGTGATAGTGCCGTTAATTTGATCTCAACGGCAAATAGTGACTGGACCAGACTTGAAAAACCGGATAAAAGCGTATTAACTTTGCTTTCACTGGGAGTCGAACCTGGGACCACTCTAACTTGGGGCAGGCACTTAACCAACTGCGCCATCCAGTCCCTAAAATAGACTCATAACCCAATTTGGAACATAATCTTTACTTCTCATGAAAGACCCTTGCCTATCATCTCGAATGACCACATGTACACAACAATGCAATGGCTAACAAACTAAACCTTCCGGCGAACGATCTGTAGGAGCTGTAGGGATGAAGAAGAAATTGAATCAGTGGAGCATCTCCTTTCCTATTGCGCTGCTCTACAAGAACGACGGTTTACTTGAAGGCAAGGTTCTTTCATGAGCTCAGCGATGTGGCGACGGTACAGATCCCTGATATATGGACATTTCTGACTGGAACGGGGTGGTTTTTGTAAATTACATACTGACCCTGCGGTAATTCTCGGTAAGCATGCAATCGTTACAGTGCATACACAATGGACCTTCACGGCCTCTGAGTGTAATTGCTGGCAACATCATAAAGACCTCCTAACATAACTTAACCTAACCTCACTACCCACCGACATTTCGTTGAGACCTATTAGATCATCACCTATTTATCGACTTCAAAGCCGCATACAACAGCATCCATCGTCTTGAGCTCTACAAGGCGATGGCCGAATTCGGGATCCCGGGAAAACTGATCAAACTCTGCTGTGTCACGCTGAAAAACACGCGGTGCAATGTGCAATTTGGGAACAGTTCCTCCGAACGATTCAAAACATGCACCGGATTTCGGCAAGGAGATGCGCTGTCGTGTGACTTCTTCAACCTTGTACTGGAACAGATAGTGCGCAAGGCAGGCGTCAAAACAGAAGGCACTATCTTCAACAAATCCGTACAGTTGCTGGGCTACGCAAACGGCATTAACATCTTAGGTCGCTCCCAGTAAGCCGTTATAGAAGCTTTCACGGCCATTGAAGAAGAGGCGAAAAGAGTTGGTCTTGAAGTAAATGAGGACAAGACCAAGAATTTGCTGTCAACAAACAAAGAATTATCGATCCACCGCCTAGGGCAAAACGTCACTGTTGGCAGCAATAACTTCGAGGTCGTTAAGGGGTTTACATACCTCGGAGTAAATATCAACCCCACGAATGACACCCTAGTGGAGATTCGACGAAGACTTATCCTAGGAAACCGCTGCTACTTCGGCTTGGCGAAACAAATGGGTTCAAAACTCCTAACTCGAAAGACAAAATGCATGCTCTACAAAACGCTAATCCTACCAGTTCTACTCTATGGAGTCGAGTGCTGGCCGATAAGCAGGAAAGCAGAGCACATTTTGGGTACTTTTGAGAGAAAAATTCTTCGTCGAACTTTCGGTTCCGTATGTGAGGAGGGCCAATGGAGGAGAAGATACCATCGCGAACTCTACGAGCTGTACAAAGATGTGGATGTAGTCCAAAAAGCCAAAAATCGACGACTACACTGGCTCGGCCACATCGAGCGAATGGACATCAACACTCCAGCAAAGAGGATCTTCGAATCGCAGCCCACAGGTTCGAGAAGAAAAGGAAGACCGAACCTCCGTTTCATGGACCGAGCTATCGCGGATGCCAGAGCACTTGGTCTGGATAACTGGAAGCAGCATGCCCGGGACCGCAGGGCATGGAAGGCTGCCGTGTCCCAGGCAGAGACCCTTCACGGGTCGGGAGCCCGCTAAGTAAGTAAGTATATCTTGAAATGCTTGGTGCTGAAAGACAGACGGAGACTCAGCACAGTCTAAAACTAAAGACACTTGATTACAGCCCAGATGTCAGTTCAATTGATGACATCGTCTACCAACCGTCAACTTCTCAATTGACAGAGGCGTACACATTTTGATATTGAGGTCACAACAATACACTCCCAGTTCCATTTCAAGTCCTCTCTCGAACAACCAAGGTAACCCTGTACAAGAACTTAATCGTCCCAGTCCTGCTATATAGCGCAGAAGCATGGACTTTGTCAAAAGCGGATGAGGTTGCTCTTGGCTGCTTTGAGACGAAAATTTTTCGGGTGATTTTCTGTCCCGTCTGCATAGAGGGTGAATGGAGTAGACGATATAACAACGAACTGGACGAGCTGTTCAGGGACATCGACTTAGCCAGAAGGGTGAAGATCCAGCGATTAAGAAGGCTAGGTCATGTAGAGCGAATGGAAACTAATGCTCCGGCCCGGAAAGTCTTCGAATCCACCCCCGAGAGACGGCGTAGTAGAGGAAGACCGCGACTCAGGTGGCGCACGCAAGTGGAAAGGGACGTCAACTAACTGCGCGTGCAAAACTAGAGGCAGCTGGCTCCCAGGTGCACCCCGGACTGTAGCGCCACCTTAAGTAAGTAAGTAAAGCGCGTGTGAGGAATCATTGGTATTTTTTATTCGTTTGAAATGCCTATCGATGCCATTATGTGGGGAATATAACATCGTTCAAATGTTCGCCGCGGCTTCTCTGAGTGACGCGCATCCGAAATGTCCAATTCTCCATGACTATGGTGCATAAATAAGGCTGAATTTGAAACTTAGCATGGGTTATGTTGGTTTTGAGGGCCGCTATGGTTTGCGGCATATCTGCATAGACTTGCGACTCCAGAAAACCCCACAAGAAAAAGTCTAACAGGGTCAAATCGCACGATCTCGGTGGCCAGTTCACATCAGCTCCACGTGAGACAACAACGCCCTCGAATCGCTCGCGTAGAATTTGCCATTTTAATAAGCAGAGTGTACACTGTTCCACATTAACTAATTTTGCACCAAAATACATCAAATGCTTAACAGAAACTACTGTTTTGCCCACCAGAAGGAGGAAATGTTACTGGAAGTTGACCATATTGCTTGAAGGACTAACAAATAAGTGTTCTTTACGAGAAAGCCGAAAGTTCGTAATTAAAATGAGCCTGCCTTGTAAATGCGTCACAAGCACGGATTATACATAAGAAAATTAGGTCGCTTAGGAATTACATTTCTCAAAAATCGTTGTGGCGCCTTATTCTCTTTATTTCCCAGGACAAACCTGAATGCCTTCATTTTCTGAATAGTTAGTTGGAAAAGTGGACTCTTAAGCATTGAGGATGCCCACAACGACTTAGCAACCGAGTGGCTTTGTTTTAATAAAGATTATTTCGTTATTTTCCCACTCTCAACAGCCATTTTCCTCTTTGCATTCCTACAAAATCTCGTCACAAGCGTGATGTTGATGGCTACGATTCCAAGTATATTTGCCTATCCAGTTTTTTTTCTACAAAAAATGTGTTCGAAAGAATGCAGAGTATACTCAGTCAACGAGTCACTTTCCTCTCCCATCACGTTGAATAGTTTCAAAGCAGATTCTGTGGAATTCTTATTCATCGGTGCACCTTGCAAAGGACGTTCCATTTATCTTGAAGCTGACAACATTTTTCCCCCGCCCATGGAGATTAATCAATCAAACAACCATCTGCATCAACCCTCCGTGCTTAAATCACACTCAATACGTCACATTCACAAATAGATTTACCTGATTATTGGGGAAGGTTCCGTCCTTGTCAATGGCATTCACTTGAGTAACCTTTGTGCCAATCGGTTCGCCCTCGAGTACGGTCTCCTGTTCTCGTTCCGTAAACAGCGGGATCTCATCATTAACATCCTCGAGCTGAATGTAAACAGTTGCTTCCGAAGCCAACTGCTGTGCGCCATTGTTCTGCAAAAAAGAAAAAAAATAAACAAAATCCAGATGAGAAAATTGAAGTTTCCATTTTGTGGGTGACGTTTCGATTTGAAATGTTATCGTAACCATGGCGACAAGAGCCATGTGTAGTCGTCCGGATATATTTTCAAATTAATTAATCCAAAAGCAAGAGACTATTCCCCTCTGAGACAAACTGGGTCAAGTCGAGTTGGACTTCAGCGTATCGATTGGATACACATAAATCAAAACAAAATGTATCCAATCTCAATTAAAGTAACAAAACAAACCCACACAAAAACACAAAAGCACAAAAACTTCCCCCTCCCCCCAACCCACCACATCGCAGCACACCACTGGGAGACAAGAGTCATTCCACCTCCAGCATCTAATCTCAATAATCCATAACTCAATCGAGATCTATGCTCCGTACTCTACCAACAATTGGATCACCCCAAGGGCTGATGACATACCAAAACACCCGAACCACACAATCACCCGTCAGGACTCAACACCTCACTCCAGTCCCGGGCAGAGTCTGTGCGCAAACAAACAGAGCACTACATGCTGATTTTTATGAGCACTACATGATTGCTATATCCTGTGTATCCCCTTACGCGTTTGACAATAAAATTATACGTCCGCATCAATAAAACCCCGTTTCTATGGGTGCCAGTGTGGGTGAAGGTTGTGTGCATGTGTGCGGCGATGTGTATCCCTTTTTTGGCGATGGTTTGATTTCGAATGAAATGGTTTTGTTGCCTGCGAAAGTCATAACTCAAAAAATTAATAGCACATAAAAGGAGATAAGAACTTTCATCCCACCGACCCGCCGACCCACGATCATGACCCAATATCCTTGAGTCCTTTTAGTGTCTAATCGATGGTCGGCTGAGAAATTTTATGTCAAACGAAAGCCGAGGCGGCCCTTGCTCTGTATTTGTGTCTCTCAATTGGCAATAAATTCAATTCCGAATCGCTACAAGTTCGATTAGCGTGCCGGTTGGCGGACGGGCAGGCAGGCAATGGATCTCCATGATTAAGCCCAACACAACTTCCAAGATAATCCTGTCATCTTGTCCATCTCCATCACCCCGACCACCGCAGCCGTGGGTTTATTACAAATTGAAAATCATTTTGACAGCCATTAGGGTGTACAACAACAGCACCGGCGATGGGGAACGACTGCCATTTGAAAGGATAATAATCAATCAGTGCCCCACGCAATTCCATCGAAACCGACTGCATGCTATCCTTGCACAGCTCAAGTCATGTGTGGGCGAAGTTGAATAAGATCCGAGTCACACACGCACATGTTTGCACACATCAAATACTGTCGGAGCAAGGACATGTCACTTGGTTAAATCTGTTGCGGGATAATGCAGTGAATTGACCCAGATACTTCGTGATGTATCTACATAGTCACATATCTGCTGTCAATTTCCAACGTCGTCTTCGTGTGTGAGTAGGAGTGCGTGGATCGGATGGGTGGGTTTTAGAGAAATGGTAGGTTTGTGTGGTCACTTTTGTAAACAGTTACTGTTTAAAGGACTCAATCAACACCATCATCAGGATCCTCTACGGCGGTACATGCATACGAGTATACCTTTTGCCGATTCAACAGAGATGTTTTCAAATTGGATTACGATTTTAATTAAATGTTTGCGTTAAAGCTCCGGGGATTTGTACAGTAGTTGTGAGTGGGCTTTTGAAAGTGAAAGGACTGCTATACCCTCGCATACGCACAGAGAGAATAAGAGCGACGGAGTTGTGAAGTGCAAGGCGGTGGAATGAGGCAGAAACTTACAATGGGTTGCGGGGAATCAGTGTAATCAGTACCTGTTGAGAACCGAAATGGTTGTTCCTGACTGAAGCTTCCTGGCCATGAATCGAGTCCCTCAATTAAGGCCGAGGTTCTACGTAGGAAAGGACTAAATAGGTTATTTTGAATTGGATTTCTGGACATGATACCGGAACGGATTTGCTTCAAGAAATTTGTTAACGAATTTTAAAGTTAACTAAAATGTTTGATGTGTACTCCTTCAACAAATGTCTGTTCCTTTTTATGTAAGGGAACAGAACTAATCGGCTGAATGACAAGAAGGCAAATTTCAAATATTGTTTATTTTCATTGATTTCATAAAAAGATTGGAAGAACATTTGCGGAATGAAGAGCTAACTGGGTCAGATTTGGCGATCCTAGCACAAAGGGAATTATCACACCCTTTACACAAATGATTAACTTTAAGACTTTCGGGTTTCTAGAAAAATTTAAGTTCCAAATGAAACCCAAATAAAGAGGTGTTAGTCAACGAGACTCAATGAAATATTTTTTTTTTGAGCGACGTGCGTTAAGCCCGATGCAGTCTGAGGATACATTTCGAACGCATATCTTCCTTCTCCAACCAAATGATGGACACATCAGTTTTCTCAAAATGCCCCACCATCAAGAAGAGGGCAAGAAAGGGCAAGAAAACATCCGAAGAACAACGCGAGAACGACACTCAGATACAAAGAAATTAACACTTAAGGCTCATGATGTTGCTGATGAGGAACTCAAAGACTAAGTGTGATCTGGATTCTAAACAAAAGCAATTTTCGAGTGATTTTTCATTTTTTGGAGAGTGTCAATGATGGGTGATTTTTTCGCCATCATTCTTGCGCAGATCGTGTACAAGTCACAAAGCCAATACTAGACGCACGATCTTCCAAAAGTCCGTCCAGTTATACCCGTGAATAGTCGAACAGTCCGACGTCAATGAGGCGATTGTTGCCACTGTGACGGAAGGGGCTAAAATAGGACTTGGAAAATGTCGAGGGCAAGATTAATTATATACGTCTTTCGAAAAAGGACACACCACATCACGACTTGGCTGAAACGTGACAAAAGTTCCCTATAACTTCCTTCGTTCTACCTCGACGCAGCGGTAAACAGAACGAACAACATCAGGATCAAGATCAAACGCAGAATAACCGGTGTTTTTTTAGCTGAAAAGTAAATTAAGGAATACAACCTTCTCATAGAAGACCAAGTTGATTTCATACAAGATCATGATTACCTCAGTCCTACTCAACAGCGCAAAGACATGGAATGTACCTAAAGCAGATGAAGAAGCTCTTAGTTTTTTCGATATGAAATTTCTGCGTGCGATCTTTGTGCTGCGGCAGTTGGAGGAGAAGATACAACCACGAGCTGTCCCGGCTGAAAAGCGGCATGAATCTAGCTAGGCGTCTGCGGATTTGACACCTATGAAAGCTAGGTCTATTGAGCGCACGGATAACTTAGCTCCGACACGAAGAATTTTCGATTCTCATCCTGTATTCAGAGTAAGTAGGTCTGTGTAATGCGGTGCGTGCGTTGCAGTGCTTTTTCAGTTTTCCTATTTGAGATATGTGTCGACTTACTGTCAAGGGGGATACTCCCATGTTGTGTGCAATACCTGCACCGTTTTTGTTGGATCTGCATCCATCGTTTCATGTGAAATGGTGTCGTCAATTACTGTTTTCGGTTTCCCTCGCAGTTTGTTTTCAAGGCTTGGATCTCCGGAACGGAACTTTTCAAACCAACGCTGAATGGTGCGTTCGTTCACCGCTTTATTCTCAAATGCGTCTTTTATGTTTTTCGCTGCCAGTGACGCATTATGTCCCAGTTTGAACTTGTAAAGGAAAATAATGTGCATTTAAGCCGTCGACAGCATGACGTCAAAATTCCTAGAAAAAAAATAACTGTACTTGCAACGGACCCTAAAAGTGGCACACAGCAAACACATATGCCACTGTATTCTATAAAATAAAATTCACTGTGTTCTACAGATGTTCACTCGACAGCTTCTAATTGAGGTTTAAGTGAAAGATCCGACATTTCATGTGGTACGGCCTAATAGTTCGAATTTTATCAAATCTTTCTGCAACATTTTTACGTTTTCTTAAGTGAATTTTCACTAACTCAGCACATTGTGCGAGTGTGTATAGGTCCTTATTAAATGAGATTCTTGTGATTTCGTATCAAAATGTTTTGCCATTGTATCCGAATGCTAACAGGTTAATTTAAAATGACACCACCTGTTGGATAACCCTACACATCATTGCATTCGGCACAGATCAAGCTAAAGTTGTTAAACAATTGGTTCTTTGTTGAAAACTAAGAACATTTTCGAAAATCATTTGCAATTAACTAGGAGTCCAAATTAATTCCAATATTTCTTTAAAATGTTCAGATTCATGACATGTTACATGTTCCAATGGTTGCAAATTTTCAGTTTAAGACATGCGAAGTAACACGTATAGCCTCTTATTCTCCAATGTTGCGAAAAATATAGATTTCCCGGCAGTTGCCTCAACCCCTCAAGAAATGTTTAGGCCTTTGAGGTCAAATCTACTGAAGTCTGGAATATTCACAAACACAATGTATTTTCAAATCAATCTGTTGCAGCTTCCAACGGATCATTAAATTAAGGTCCGATTGGTAACTTTTCCATTTTGTTAATTTGGGCCGCTGTTTTTTCATTGCCTATAGAAACTCCTCAAGTTGTTCACAGTAGAGTTTTGGATTAACCATTTCACGTTTCCTTTGCGCCACAAACTCAGCACTTTCGATTCTGCCTCCGGAAGTGGTTGTGTTCGACTTTTCAGAGTGACACTATTACCGGTTGAGAACGTTCCACTTCATTCGTATTGCTGTGCAGAACACATTTTTTGATTTACACAGATCATTGCACTTTCGCACCGCTTTCGACTGGTGACTCGTGGAATAATTCAATAAGACGACTCGATCTAAAATTACAAAATTCATCCAACAATTCGTCCAGATAACAGCGTGAAAGATAACATTCCTTATGATTGTTTGGAGTAGCGGCTAGATTCAATGATTCGATGGCGAGGCAATGCAACGAGAATGCCTAAGCAGTTAGTTTCAAAAACTGCCTCTGTCTTCTTTATATGTTTCGTTTACAACGACACAAAAAAAAAGTAATCATTTCTCATTGTATCCTCTTACATAACAAGCTAAAAGTCCTTCTTGCGCGTCCTATTTTTCCATTTCCTCTGATAAACTCAAATTCCATACTTTTCTGTCTAATTGCTCTTAATTGGTTCTAAAAGGATTTCTTTAGTCTCAAAAAAGCGCAACCGAATCCAATTTGTTGTGAACATTACTTCCATCCAGCTGTGGCTCTGTGGTTCAGATTGTGTTGACTGAATGGAAGTCATCGAGCTGAAGCTTAAATGCTGCAACAATACTTTTATTCCCCTTTGCTTGTTCGCCTGTTGTTCTTTCCTTAATTTGTTTTCATTAAAGGATTATGAATTTCATACAGAAAGGGATTAAGTTTTTGAATGCCTTTAACGGGGAACAATGGGGGAAATGTTACGGAAAATTGATTTTTAACTTAATCTGTGTCAGCTACTTGGTTTTATTTGATAGAATGAATTCATTTGTCTGATGGAGATTGTCAGACGGGGATGTAAGGAGAGGGTATTTCTTTTGAATGCATGAAGGCACGACTTCTTCTTAAACATCTCGAGGGGCTTGTCTTCGGAATGTGTTGCTTGTTCCCGTACTTTTTGCATCTGGTCGGACTTCTTTGAATGTGAAGACGTATTTTTGGAGTTTAAGTATCAAGTGAAGTGATCACAATTCGATAGAAGAAGCAGCATAGAATTGTGGTTAGCTGCTTAAATTTTGATAAAAGCTAGCGTAGCAAGTTCATATACTTCTTCTTCTAGTGGCGCTACAGTCCGGGGTGGACCTGGGCCTAAACCAACAAACCTCGTCAGCTAGTTGTCGCCAATTGTGCACTCCAAGTTGGTTGAGGTTTTTCTTTTTTTTACGATTTTTGTAACTCTACCGGAGCACTCAGACTCAAAACTGAGTCGATTGTACTGCCAGGTCTTAACCTACTCCAGTGCCATTAATTTGATCCCAACCGCAAATTGTGACTGGACCAGATTCGATTTCACTGGGAATCGAACCTGGGACCCCTCTAACTTGGAGCAGGCACTTAACCAACTGCGCCATCCAGTCGCACATGGACGTCCTCTGTTGCGTTGTCCCACTGGTTCAGAGTCGAAGACTCATATGCAAGCGACACAAAAAGTAAAACACGTTAAGTGATCACTTCTCCACAACCGTATCAGATCCCCAATCAAATTAATTGGATCCATAACTCAGTCCATGTTAAGCCTCCCTTATGTCGAACTCTTAAAGCCGACATAGAGCACATAAAACATTCGCAACCGTCCTAAAGGTCAAGGGAAAACCTTGAAACCCATTACAAGGGTCACGATTCGATTTCACACCACCATCACAGATATTCATCAAAAGAAAATTGAAGCAACTTATTTCAACAGAAAAGGCAAAGCCAAAGCAGAACCAAACACAGTGCATCCCTTTTTCCAAGAATCACAAGCCATGAAATTGATTTCAGGTGCTTCCACAACATAATTTGAAGAATTCATTCGGGTGATGGACCCTGCAACTCGAGATTGAGTCAAAAAGTCAATTCTTCCTCCACAAACCCAGTGGCAGCTTCTAGCATTTGCCAACAAAAATACCCACCGACCACAGGACCAAACGATCAAACAAAAATAAAAAAAAACCGTGCCCAACGTCTCTGAGAAATTAATTCCGACATTCATAACCGTCCAACAATTCTGCGGTGACCAACATGAAACGTGTCCTCCGTCGTGTTCCCTGCCTGTCGTCGTTTTACAATACCAAACCTCAGTTCTATTCAATTTTGAGGACGGTGCTACCGCGGTTATCCCTTATGTGCCATCATCATCATCATCATCATCGTGTTCCTCGTCGTAGTGCTGTCGTTGCACAGGACATGGAATATTTTATTTTTATGTAAAATCCCTTACTGTCCCCACAATCAGAGAAAATATTGTGGACATGTGTATGATTCTCACTGAATCCCTCCTTTCGAACGGCACACCAAAAAAGAGGATGTAGAAAAAAGAACAAACAAGAACATTCAAAAGGATGCAGCTTTTTCCCTTGTCCGGGACGCCAGATGCCGGCCACCCAGTCGAGAATAGTATCCCAAAACTGTGACAGACAATTTCAATTCATTATACAAACTTTGATGTCACCTAATAGTTGCCGGATACCGCCGCAGTCACCGTGTGGTCTGCTCTGGTGTTCTCCGTTTGTGTGTGTTGTAGGTTTTCCACTCAAAATTCGTATAACTACCTAATTTCATAAAACATGGAATTTTCGGTGAAAATTTTGAAAATTTATTCAGGAATACCCCGTACAAGGCCCTCCCATGTGTGGCACGAACAAACACTTTAGTTTGAGTAATATGTCCCGGGAAGTGGTGCTCCTGCCCGAAGGGGTTGCGCGCCAGCTGGTGGTGAGCGGTTAATGTTGGGCATTGTCCTGCCGGTGATACTCGCAGCATACATTTGTTCGAATCGATTTAATTGAGACAAATTATACTTTGAACGGAACCTAAAACTATTAGTCTTGGTCGGCCCTAATGACTAATAATGGAGTCATAAGGACTGTACACTATAATCCCGGGTATTATTGGGAATGGAGCTTTAGTCGGTTGGAGACTGGCAAAGGTGCATGAGGATAATCCCATTGAGTGCCGGACTTTGGCATTAATAAGTGATGCTGTGTGCCTTTTAAATGATTAGGGGTTGATGAGACGGTTTTAGTGGCAACAAAAAGTTGGAATTCAGATTATTTTCGGAAAGGTGAAATTTGTCCATAGTTGGGATAAGGAGAAGTGTGTTGTTGAATTCTTTTGGGAGCAGAGTGCAAGCGAAGAGGTGGCAGGGCATGGCTGGGGTAACTCATGCCGCACATTTTAAATTAATTTCAAACTTAAATCTACCCAAATGTGGTATATATGGCTTTTTAGAGGTGCTTAACTTAACAGCACTGTTCGTAGTGGCAGCCGATTTGACAGTTGGGAGCTGATATGTTGTTAGCATATTTTGTTATACCATTTTACGATGATGATCCGTCATATCAGAAAAAAGCCGGTAAGTGTGTGGATTTGTTTCAAAAATCATGGTTCAGTTCACAAAATCTTGGGAACCTTATTGTGCGCTACTTGTTTAGCGACGAAGCTCATACGATTGAAAGGCTACGTAAAAACATGAATATCATCGTACTCGAAGTGATGAAAATCCACAATCTGGAAACGCATGTCATACGCATGTCTGCTTTGGTAGTCCACCACATTTCATATCAAGATGAGCCAAAGGTTTACGGTCAATAGAAGGCACTACAAACCAATGACCACAGACTTTTTCAGTCTCCCATTGAATGACCTTAACGCAGAAAATGCAGTCTTTCTTAAGTCTTAAGGCCACACAATGCGCAACACAAATAATTTATTGGCTTTGAACCATAGACTTTGGACCACTTGGAAGTTAACATAATCTACCTTGTAGTCAAGGTGAAAGATGAAGCTGAAAATTACTGGTTTTTATGTGCCATTAAGTTAACACATTTTTGTTTGCATTTAAAATCGATGAGATAATCTCTGGTTTCTATTCAGCACTTGTCGAGTTTAGTTTATTCGTTTTAACTGAAAAACCAATGCAAGCAACAAAACCGAAGGATATTAGTATATATTTCAATTCTACACGTGGTGTAATTTTAAATATTTATGAAAAAACACCTCTTTTTATAAAAAGAAAAATTCTGTAATACAGAGTCTGAGATTAGCAAGGGAATAGATTATCTGGTAAATGTCCATCTCATACGACAAGATGGCGCAGTTGGTTAAGTGCCAGCCCCAAGTTAGAGGGATCCCAGGTTCGAATCCCAGTGAAATCGAATCAGGTCCAGTCACCATTTACCGTTGGGATAAAATTACCCAGGTTGTTACCTGGCAATAGCAACTGGACCAGTTTTGAGTCTGAAAGCTCCAGTGTAGTGCTTCAAAAACTCCGAGAAAAAAAAGATACTTCAGTTCTAAGATGTTTCTTCGCTTCGCTTCACTTCGCTCAACTTCTCCACGAACCTTGCCACGAGGAGTGGTGTTAAAGCGACACTAAAGGACATCATTGGAGCGTTTTCTGAATGTACATTTATAACTATCAAACCAATCACTCGAAGCAAACTGTCGACGGACATAACGCGTTCAATTTTTAAGTGAATTTTCTTACAATCTTCCATTTGCAGCGGAAATAGGTCACCAATGAACCAGTAGTCACGCATGAATGGTGAAGTTACTCTAAATCAAGAAAAAATGATTACTAACCCATATTTTGATTTTAAAAGATTTCCATTAGCAATACTTGAAAAGCAAACACAAGTCAATCATTTGAGAGGAAAGCTAGTTACTCCACTGCCAAGTGAATTCCTCAAGAACGAGTGCGTTCATCATATTTAGAGGCAGCCCTTACAGAAGCACTCCGTGAAAGAAGTATAGGACCAAAAAGAGAGAAAGTTGATATCTCCTCAAGCATTTTTTCCTATTTTGTTAAACTTTAAGGATCATTCAATTGCAACCAGTGAATGATACAAGCTTATGCATAATTAATTCCAGTCATAATTAACCTCTGGTTATCAGCAGCAGTTGTTATTTGCTTGAGATCGCGTTAACAGTGGTTTATCAGCAAGATACATTCCATCAGCAGGCGGTAATTAAATTGAATTCAATTGAACTTAAAGTTAATACCGCCCGAAGTAGGTTTATCCCATGAAATATGGGTCAATGCAGAGCATGTAGCTCGCCACTCAAATTATATTCCCACTAATTATCACGTAACATACATTTCAGAATCTGTTCGCACATGCCAGTGCATCCCCCCTCTGTTCCAAATCCCAATCTCATTATGATCCATAACCTCAATCCGGCCGTGTTTTTGCTTTAACTTTTTTGCTTCAGTTGGACATAATAATAAAACATAATTACAAAGGCGAGCCGCTCAAATCAATCACTTTGAAAAACAATTTTCCAATCCATGCAAATGGAATGTAATTTTATTAAAAAATTCCATTCATGCAAAATGCATAATTAAAAGCATACCACTCCGCCGCCGCCCATTCATCCACAAGGCCCATGCACTGGGCCGCAGCATTATTGTAACAGGGATCGATGAGTTAAATTGAGTAATGCGGTATCTCTCGTGAGCTGACAAAAATTCATTTATTTCCAATATCCAATCTAACAACTTAATTAAGACAGAAAATCTACCTTCGAGCAGACGATAGTTGCCCTCTCAGCCGAAGGTATGTTGCCTCTCCTTGTCGTGCACACGCACTTCCATTCCGATGTGCATCTAATCGAAAATGAAAACATTCCTGAATCTCAATGGATCGAGCGGAAGGGATGATGTAAGATCCAGTCTCCTCCTCGTTCGATTGAAATTGTTTTATGGACTATTTAAGATTTTCGAAAATATGCAGATACTCCTCCTCCTGCTTCGTCGTCTCATTGGGTAGGATCCTGTGACCTCTGCAAGGATGCGGAGCAATCTCGAAGGGAGCAAACTGCATTTATTGTGATATGCGGTGCATAAATTAAGTTCGAAACTATGCATGATGGTGGAATGTTGAAGGCTAAACTAGCTGATGGGTGAATGTGGATGCGCCACCCACCATCAGGGCGGGTGGGGGCGAATGAAACAACGAACAAGAGAAAACAAAGAAGGTAATCTCTTGGCTCTGTGTGCTCATGAACTGGAAGAGCAAAGTCGGGTTTATAGGTCCTTCGCCTGAAAAGTCGGTCATAGATGAAACATGTTTTTTTTGCTGTGTGTGTTTTTCTATCTTTCTTTTCTTTTGACGTGTTGCGTTTATTTTCCACATGGACAAGTTGTATGCAAGGATTCACATGAGGATCTAAGCTTTGGTCTTACGAATACAATTTGACTAATTGACGCTGGTTTGCGGGGTTATCCTTGAGGTTAGTTCGTCAAAGGGTAAGGTTTTCGACTTCAATTGATGCATATATCAATCTTGAGTTGGCTCGGATAACAAGCGGGAGGAAGATTTATTTGAATGATTGCACTTGGGGAGGATATATATACATCCGGAATGGCATGGAAAAATATCCAAACGAAAGGTCATGACATTTTGGTAACATTTTTCCGTTAGGAGATTTAAAATGATGTCAGGAGTGTGTATCTTCAATCAATGGCTTTGGAGTTTGATGGTTTAAGGCACCTACGATGCTGAGTGTGTGGGACTACACAACAGACGGCGTTCCAAATTAAAGTGGGGAGCATATGAGGAGAATGAGTTGAATCAACTTGATGCGCACAGTTGGAGACAGCTAGCGAAAGGTCATGACAGCTGGGGTGGCTTGTTGGTTGCAGACCTGTTCCGAATTATAACTCCATAAGGAGAAAAAAAAAAAAGTTTAAAGCACCAAAGGTCCTAAAATTTCTAGACATTCTAGATTAATGAATTGCGAAATTTTTAAAATTTTGATGATAACATTTCGTACATCTTTTCCCTAAGAGCTGCTTCTTATTTTAAGGAGATGCTTCGTTCCGTCGTTCGCTTCTACTTACTTCTCAAGCCAACGACAAGTGGAGGGTCTGAACTTGAGCTTGTCTTGCAATCACGATCACTTGGTCTTTATAACAAAAGCTGAGTCTACCTCGAACCATAAGACTCGGATTCGAAGACTCGAACTAGGAGACTTCGACAGGGAGACTCGAACTAGGAGACTCGAACCATGAGACTCGAACCAGGAGACTCAAACCAGGAGCCTCAAACCAGGAGACTCGAATCAGGAGACTCAAACCATGAAACTCGAACCAGGACACTCGAACCAGGAGACTCGAATCAGGAGACTCAAACCATGAGACTCGAACCACGAGACTCAAACCAGGAGACTTGAATCTGGAGACTCGAACCGGGAGACTCAAACCAGGAGACTCGAACCAGGAGACTCGAACCGGGAGACTCAAACCAGGAGACTCGAATCAGGAGACTCAAACCATGAAACTCGAACCAGGACACTCGAACCAGGAGACTCGAACCGGGAGACTCGAACCAGGACACTCGAACCGGGAGACTCAAACCAGGAGACTCGAACCAGGAGACTCGAACCGGGAGACTCAAACCAGGAGACTCGAACCAGGAGACTCGAACCAGGAGACTCGAACTAGGAGACCCGAACCAGGAGCCTCAAACCAGGAGACTCGAATCAGGAGACTCAAACCAGGAGCCTCAAACCAGGAGACTCGAACCAGGAGACTCGAACCGGAAGACTCAAACTAGGAGACTCGAACCAGGAGACTCGAACCAGGAGACTCGAACCGGGAGACTCAAACCAGGAGACTCGAACCGGGAGACTCAAACCAGGAGACTCGAACCAGGAGACTCGAACCGGGAGACTCAAACCAGGAGCCTCAAACCAGGAGACTCGAATCAGGAGACTCAAACCATGAAACTCGAACCAGGACACTCGAACCAGGAGACTCGAACCGGGAGACTCAAACCAGGAGACTCGAACCAGGAGACTCGAACCGGGAGACTCAAACCAGGAGACTCGAACCAGGAAACTCGAACCAGGAGACTCGGATTCAAAGACTATGTTAGCTCAAGCATTGCTATTCATGCGCCCAATATAACCCATCCGGTTAAGTCAATAGATATTTGCCTTCCAATCAATATCCACAACTTTGTACAGCTTATAGAATTCGGAGTTATGTAATCCCATCCACTCGCCTTACTCGCAGACAGGATGCAATTTCCGACACAGAATTTTTCTTTCGAAGGGACCAAGAAAAGCAATGGAACCCCTTAACACAGGACGGCAGAAGACCTGGTGGTCCGAAGAAACTTGGTGCAGAATGGTGGAGAATGAAGCGCCACAGTTGGGGAAAAGTTGAGGAGAGTCGAAGCATATTGCCAGAAATAGAATGCGATGGCGCCTAGGCGTAGCCGAGGCCCTATACCCCACAGGGATACAGGAACTAAAGATGAAGAAGAAGAATAAGCTCTGCATTAATGCTTACCGATTAACTTTCGGCTCCATTAAGCAAGACTGGCGGAAGAAGAATGTTGTAGAGCATGATTTTGGTCTTTCGAGTCAAGAGTTTTGATCCAAGTTGTTTGGACAAACCGACAGCGGTTGCCAAGTGTCTGTTGTTGTTGTCTACGATTGCCCCGAGGTAGAAAAACTCCTTAACTACCCCAAAGTTGTAGATGTACAGGGTACGCTATCTTTTAAGTTGGTATGCGAATACTGAATAACTAATTTTCATACATGAGGTATTTTTATTTACTTTGGTTCTTTAAAATTTATTTGGACCAGTTATTGAACACAACATAAATCAAGCAGCCGCCTCTATGGACCAAAACAAGATTTGCCCTTTTCCTTCAGTTTTACGAGCATCTCGAGCGATGATTTCGCGGATGTTTGCCTTGAGATCGAAAATCAGTTGAGGCTTGCTAACGCAAAGTTGTCAGAAAGAGTCAGGATGGGTCATGTCTGGAGATCTGGGTGGTCAGTTAGTTCTCGGCATTTTTTGACAGCACACGGTTTGCACCGTCTTGTTGAAACCAGTAATAGTCCAGACCTTTTTCACGCATTTGTGGCCAGGTATAATGAGTCAACATCCACTGATATCAATTCCCATCGACTCTTTGGTTTTCTCTGGAGCCAAAACGGCCCAATGATGGTTCTCGCAATGGTGTTTCATGGATATCGTATGGATTCTGCCCAAATGCGGCAATTTTGCTTGTTAACGGTGCCAGAGAGTGTAGAATGGGCCATCAAAATTTGATTCCAAAAATCAGGTTCAGTGTCAACCATTCGAGTAACTGTTTGGGCCGTGTTCCAAGCCATGTCGACGATCTGTAGGCAATATTCCTTAGATAATTGATAATTTATACGAAGATCAATCCAGGGATAGATAGGCGTATAGATCCGCAGCTAATTTGCCTTTTTATCCAGCAAAATTTCTGAGCTGTGCACCACAAGTAGCTTAGAGTACGCGTTATTTGGACTGGAGCTGTGTTCTTCGCGCGACCTACACACAGAGCGCAAGATCCATAGACTCCTGCATAGGCTTATGCGATTGCTCAGGCCGATTGCTCATAACTTATCCCTCTTATTAATTAAGGGCTTAATCCGTTTTTTGGGCGCCGCCGTGGCGTAGTGGGTAGGGGCGTCGACTCCTACGCTCGAGGTCGTCGGTTCGAATCTCGAAAAAAACATCAAACATTTTTTCACGACTCCACCTCTTTCGAGTCACTGACAATGCTCAAAGAGTATAACTGTCTAGAAAAAAGCTTCTCAATCTCGCCGCTCGGAGTCGGCATTAAACTGTAGGTCCCCTCCACTCGTGAAAGAACAATAGCACACACAACACGAGTGGTTGCTGAAAAGCTAGGACCAGGTCCACCTCGGACTGTTGCGCCGCTATTATTATTATTGTCTTATTTAAATGTGTTTCTATCGTTCTTATCTGGTCACGATGTAAGGCTGAATCATATCAAAAAGTTGTGGCTTCCATGAAGTCCTGATTTTACGTTCTTTCGGGGTGTTTTAAAAAAAATTAAATGTCACAGCCTTGATGTTAAAGGACTACATTCGAAACGAAATTGCTGAAATAATTCCAGAAGACTTCTTTAAAAAATTTAAAGAAAAGTGTGTTTAAAAATTCTTTGCGCCACAGCTTGCTTTGCTCCACACCCATATTTCTTGAATTTTCATCTTGTCACAATTAACCTCATTCCTTGGCCACGAAATCACCTATGGACCTTACTCATCTCGGGTCAATTTAACACAGAGAATGCAGAAAATCGAGTTTCAATTTCCCAGAAAATTCACTCAAAATTTCATCAGAATTAATAAAAAAACTCATAAAAAACAATTGGACTGACGTAAAGTAATACTCCTCCACATCCTTCTCGAAATGACAGACAATTACTTATCACAAGGAAAATTCCATGCAACCGACTTCAGCGTGCAGAACAATCTTACGTGTTCCAGAGGAGATGATAGCTGCAACTTCTCACCGAGACCCAAGGTTCATGTAAATAAATGACTTTTATTCCTTCGAGTTCGTTGTCTGCTTGCATTAACTCCCAAAAATAATCTAAGGAGAATGCAACTTAAACGGAAGACATTCACAAAAAAAAAACAAAAAAGAAACGAAACAGAGTAAGAAGAAGGAACGAGCTGAGGAATAGATTTGTAGGATCCTCTAAGGATCTCTGCACTCCTGAATCGCAGAGCAGACAGAATATGAGATTTTTCTCCATTTCCATCTGTGTGCATCATGCAGAGTCATGCACAAACAGGGAATGACGGTTTCGAGATGACTCCCTATTCAATTTTCTCCTGAAGAAATAATTAATCCTCACAGTCGAGGGCAACCTACTTTTCAGTTACTTAGATGTCACCCATGCTCTATCTCGCTCCACTATGTACGTAGGGAAATTGCAAACAAATGAAAATGCTTTAAATGTCAATCTCCTCCCCGAAGGCAGGAGTGTGTCTAATTGGTTTTGCAGGATTCAAAGGATATTCACGTACGTATAACGTGTGTATTTACTGGGTTGACATGTTGAAGTCTCTTCCGTTTGTGCAGCTACTAAATCAAGGAAGTTATCCTGAATGGGAATTGTATTTGTAATCGATAAACAGTTGAAGAAGTTTAGTTGATCCAATTTTGTCACTGAGCCTGACGAAGGGTGGGCATATGATGCATTTTGATTTCCTTAAATTAGTTCAATGATATGTATTATTCAATGATATGCATGTGTTTGTCTCTGTGCATATGGCTGTGCTTACTTGTATGGAGTTGCTTCTTCACACATGGTTGAATCCGCTTGGGGGGATAATGGAATAAGTGATGGTGCCACTAGGATGTGAGGGCAGAGTTTGGCTGGGGGTGTAAAAGTAGCAGGCCAGTGCTTTGGGCAACGTTTTGAGAGGATATCCGTCAAGGATGCAAGGCTTAAGCCATCACTTGGGACATTCGTATGCAGGTATCGTAGTTTTGTTTAAATTTGTTTAGCCATATTATTTGGTCTAGTTTTGCAAGAGCGCCCTTAGGGGCAGAACTTCTTGAACTTAACAACTCTAGACACCCCAGGCAGTGGAGGCGAGGTTGGTAGCCACATCAGCTGACAAGAAACTTTGAAAACCTGGACATTAATTATGAATGGAATCTGAAAATAACTTCACTGGGACCCATAGAAGTATGCACACTTGGCCCCTTTTTTCCCGTAAAATTTGAAATATCCACAACGCCTAGAAAAGGTTGTTGAATTTTTTTTTAGGTTTTTTTTAACACTGCACTGGAGCATTCAAACTCAAAAACTGGTCCATTGTACTGCAAGGTAGCAATCTACTCCAGTGCCGATTGCCAACGGCAACTGGACCAGATCCGATTTCACTGGGGTTCGAACCTGGGACCCTCTAACTTGGGGCAGGCACTTAACCAACTGCGCCATCCAGTCGCTTTCTAGAAGAGGTTACTCGCGCATAGTTTGTTCACAATCGGGATTTATGTATGGAGTTTGAGAAATACCTTGAGCGTGGCCTATGAGCATTGGACCTGAGTCAGAATAATTGTGTTCCAGTCTAAATGTGATAAACCACTTCTGATAAGATGCATAAACAGCGGAGTTACAAGACCTCAGTAAAACTCGGTTTAACAATGTCATCTTGAGTTCTATTTAGTCATTCATTGTCAAAAATTAAAAAAAAATGTCCATGGTGACAAGAGGAGAGGCCTTGCTAGAGGATGATGACGCATAATACGTTTAACCCTAAAAAAACGGATATACGAGTATATATATAATGACGGCGCTACAGTCCGAGGTGGACCTGGGCCTAGCTTCTCAGCAACCACTCGTGTTGTGCGTGCTATTGTTCTCTCACGAATGGAGAGGACCTACAGTTTAATGCCGACTCCAAACGGCGAGATTGAGAAGCTGCTGGACAGTTATACTCTTTGAGCATTGTCAGTGACTCGAAAAAGGTGGAGCCGTGAAAAATTGTTTGTCTGAGCTGAGATTCGACAGACTGACTAGACAGACTGGATTGTGAAAGTCTAGTGCGTATGGGTCGACATACAAACCCGCACGACCACGGCGCTTACCCGTGCCACGATTTGCTTACATATTAAAGCCATAACGACGACCGACCTCATGATAAGATCCAGGTTACGTCTTTACAACTGAGTCGGAAATTACCACAATATTTTGTAATAATTTTCACACGTTCGGCAAGTGTGAAACAATGCGCGATGAAATGGCAAACCTTACTGAATATTTTGCTACCTGTATACCATTATTATCTTCGACAGATGCTGAGACATAACAATTGGAAAAGCTGTCATTGCTATATGGTCAGCCTTTCTTACGGCACAAAATCTAGGCATCTCGTCTCCAGAAGAAGGCAGAATTTCATTCATCGCATAAGCAAAATAATTCAGCCTAGATAGACAGACGAACTGTGTCCATGACTGTCAGAGCTGAAAGACGTCAAAAACTTCAAGATGTCCTACGAAGGGTTTACGTTTCCGCTGAGTTATTTGCTTCGATAAATGAATTTTTAATTAAATGGCAAAATCTTACACTTTTTGGGGGGAAATATTCAAACTGAGCATGATATGGTTATTTCCCTATTTCATTTTAATTTACGATGAATCAACCCGTTTTGCTGGTTAACACCTAAATTGCGTCCAAAGCGTCTGCAATTTGAAATCATTTGCTTTCGATGATTTCTTACGAATTCTTCCCCTTAAACGCATGTCCTTCAAGGATGATGAACCCAGTCGGGTAAATAAGAACCTCCACCATCTCCTTTCGATGAATCATTTATAGCCAACTCCGTTTAATTAACCGAATTCCACTCACTAACTGTCGGCAACTACCAACGTCAGCGCATTTAGCTGTCAAGGAATAACAGTATCTCTTCCTCTTACCCTCATCACATCGGCGGTGGGTGTGAAAGTAGCATCGCAGAGCAAAGGCGTCTCCCGGTCGCTGCAATAGTTTGAAAATTAATTCCATTAATTAGAACCGTTCCCTTTTTGGCTGTCGGTGCTAAACTGGAGCTTACAGCTACGCGCCTCCTCACAGTCCGCCACTCGAAGGGTTCAAGGATAGCCGAGCCATGGATTTGATGGGATCAAGAGTTCTCGAATGCCGCAAACATGAATTCGTGTTTAGTTAAATTTATTATTGCAGGCTTAACTTTTCACAGCGCTGAGAGGACGCTCTCCCACACATGATGCTCTCCACATGTACGAGTACGTACTGGCCGGGGCGCGCATTGGAATGTGCGATAGATTCTGTAATTTTCGTTAACTAATTGCACAACAAATGCCTCCTCGGTTCGGTCGGTTATTCTAATTGAAATTTCATCCTTCATTAACTGAAACAATATGTGTGTGGGTGATACATGAGGATACGGCAGTTTCGGATCCTGTCAAGTGTGGTGGTGGTGGACTTCGCAAAGTGAAGTTCATTCGGTTGCATGCGACGGATGGAAGGATAATCGCTTGGTGTATCACTGGGCTAATTAAATTTGAATAGGATTTCCGTTTTGGGGATTTAGTCTCCGAATGGAGACAAATATTCTCAGTTTGAGTTCCACAAGGATATCAGGAAACTAAGCTATTGTGTGGATAATTATTTTTGGAAGAACGGAAATTTTGAGTGGATGATTGTGCGTGTGTGCATGAGTGGAGGGGGCAGATAATTGGAGGAAATTTATGTACGCGAACAATTACTTTGATGTGTGTTGCAGGAATTATAGATAATTCAGCGTCAATTTCCAGAATCCGGATTCCTTTAGATTAGAGCGCTCGATTAAGCAAATTTCCGACTAGCAGTCACGTCAGAATGTATTTATTGGATGCTCATGTGGAACTTTAATTGGAAGACTTAATTTGAAGAGATGCCACAGTGGACTTTGATGAAAGTACTTTAAGTGCTACACAAGCAGTAGCGTTAAGAACGTCAAAACTTTCCAGGAAATATTAAGCTATTCTCAGATACCTTAGACTATACAACAACTTCCACTTAACGCTGGACTGGACTTAACGACTGAACGACTGGATGGCGCAGTTGGTTAAGTGCCTGCCCCAAGTTAGAGGGGTCACATGTGCGATCGCAAGAACCGCCATTCGTGGCTATTGTCTTAATTATTTGGCTTGTTTCAAATACTGAATGATTCTTGAAGCTATTTTTTGAGGTAGCAAGCACACTTCACAGAGAGTTGTGCTTCACTGGCGATTTATAAATATCTAAACCTGTCAAAACACGAACATCAAAATCACGGAACTGATTTACGAATATATTCAACAACCAAAGTTGAATGAGAAAGGAACCTTCTGAAGCATAAATTGATTTCTTAAAAGCTATTCATTGCGAAAGGCTCATTGCGGGTCGTGAATTGAGTTTGAAAATTCGCGAAAAGATTGTTGAATTCGCAGAAAGCGAAATCGACTATTTTATTATTTAAACAAAATTGTTTGTGTTTTTACTTTATGAAAAAATTCGATAATTCAAAACTCTCATTCTGGGATGCCAAAAATGTACATTTTTACTGATATTCCTGAAATCTATTGGTTATTTCCAAAAATTCGAGTTCGTAGTTCGAGTCTCATGTGAACGTCCCTTTAAGGTTGCTAATTTTCAATTACGTAACCACTTAATCGAGACCTCTTAAAATTAATTCACGTCTAAGACTTCTTATACACACAGCATAAGTTTATATCAAACACTCGAAATAAACTCATCTACATAGAGACAATCCACAATCCTAGTCGACATCGTATTCAATTTCAAGTCTCTGCGGGTACGTCAATAAATCTCTTCCTCACATCAGTCAATAGGACTTCAATCAAACACACATGGAAAACCCTTTCCATATCGAAACAATCGACTCCTTCTCACATAAACATATAAATATAGATACACATAGATACACATAGATACAACAAATTGCAACTTACCTCAACACGTATTGTTAGATTGTATTCCTTTATACTCTCATAGTCCAGCGGATGATTAACCTTAATGTCAGCCCATGTGTCTCCATTATCCGGTCTTTGTTGTAAGTAGAACGTATGGAATTTATTCGTTTGTGCCGTAGATCCCGGCATTAGCCGATAGAATACGGTTGGATTCCCTTCAATACCAGAGCTGAATACACAGCAGACGATTAGCACACGACCAAACAGAAGAAAAACGCAAAAGAAAGGATTACATATTAGAATTTGATTCAAAGGATATTCGTCATAGATACATTTAATTCATAAATTGTGTTAGTATGACTATGAATGCGAATAAAGATGTTATATATATTGGTTGTCATCGATTCGTTTTGATGTTAAAAGGTGTTGAATAGCAAATACTTTTGTGTTTAGTTTGAGACTGTTGCGTGGTGTTGACATTATCTAGTGCAAGTGAATGCACTCAATGTCATCTGACTAGCCATTCATTCAAAGATAGTTAATCCCTTTTAAAAAATTTAAAAAATTGGGACTAATTGATCAATTTGAGTGTTATGAAAAATACTAAATGAAAGGACGAAAGTTAATTGGAGTAAGGGTTTAATTTATCGGAGGAAACAGAAACACGTCACCCTTCGTGAATTTTCATAAATTGGCCAAGGTTAGGTTCTAGGGGCAGGCTGTGAACGAGTACAGCTACTCTTAAGCCAACTTGGGCCCATTGTTAAACCAAGTGGATCAAAGCTCCTCCTGACTAAACTTTTCAGACCTTGGAATGGATTGACTCGGAATGCAGGGAAGAGTAAATCACACACCTGTCGAGTTTGGCCGGTTCACAATTTCTCCGACATGTTCTTAGGCCCCACGATGTTTTAGAATTTGAGAAAAAAGTAACAATTCGGGCAAACGCAACCGTTATCTTTTATAAACAAAGCTCACAGAATATTGAATAAGATTTTAAAATGGGTATTTATTCAAAAACTGGGTGTCCAAGACGCTCATTTCTTTTGCTTTTGTTTAACTGATTTAAGGAGGCAGGAGTAAAGGCAGAGGCAGTAGAGGCACAGAATAAACGACCAAAAATTGTGTGATAGGCCCTTAAATAGATCCAAGAAGGTATGTTCGTTTATAACCATGAAGATGAAGCTCTTCGTAGGAAGATGCTGATGAAGCTCTTCGTAGGAAGATGCTGATGAGGTTCTTCCCAGGAAGCAACGTTAATTCACCAAAAAATTAATTTTCACGATCGTTTTCAAGCATTGGACGAAAATCTAGACGTTTTCGAAGTCATGTCCCCTTTTCATTAATCTGTGACCTTGTGAGCAAATTAAAATGGGAATGGCAGACAGTAAACGGGAAATTAATGCCTTTCAACGAGTTGGATTCATAACTTTGCGTGAAGGTTTAAGAACGATGGATAAACGACAGTCTCCGACTTTGACGTGTCTCCACTCATAAATGGATTCAGGTTTATTTTCTCTTTTCGATATAAGTCTCTAAGACAATGCCACAAACGACGACCACGATTGAAGTGGTGATCAGAAGATAAGAACATTAAACATCTTTTAGAGGTTGAGGCTTCATTCCGTTCATTCTGGACTCAAGAAGAAGAAAAGTGCTTTAATTTTCTGAACATTAAGAAGATTCGAAGTGGACGCCGTGGCGAAGTGGGTAGGTGCGTTGACTCCTTCGCTCGATGTTGTCGGTTCGATTCCCGAAAAAACACCAAACATTTTTTCACGATTCCACCTCTTTCGAGTCACTGACAATGCTCAAAAGAGTACAACTGTCTAGAAATAGCTTCTCAATCTCGCCGTTCGGAGTCGGCATTAAACTGTAGGTTACCTCAACTCGTGAAAGAACAATAGCACGCACAACACGAGTGGTTGCTGAGAAGCTAGGCCCAGGCCCACCTCCGACTGTAGCGCCGCCATTATTATTATTATTAAGGAGATTCGAAATCACTTTCCAAAAAATGTTGATTTTATTCAGTACTCAACACGGAACACTCTAAGTATCTGCTACAATTTCTAAAAAATAAATTGTGTTTCATCCTCCAGCACAACACAATTTTTTTATTGATTAACTTCTTTATTCGCATTTAGTTTAAAAACTACTATAAGAAATTAATGAAAAAAAAAAAGCTATATCGAATGGAACAAGCAAAAAGCAAAAAACTATTCAACTTAAGTACTTCTTGTTCCATTGCAATATATTCTTGTTAGTAAAACAGAAATGATAAATTTTAATTCTTCCAGAAAAAGTTCATATTTATATGTAACTTGACGATTAAAAAAAACTAATTATCTTAAATTAAATATTTATTTCTTATTAAAAACTTCAATACACGAAGCAATTCACCACGTTAACAAAAATAAACTATACATTTATCTAAAGCGGATGAACGAAAAAAAAATTAATTGCTTTTAAAAAAAATATTTATCTGCACATGGTGAAAATTATTCGCATTGTACTTGAACAACAAAAAATACTGTCCACTGACACATTGAACCGAAAATGTAACCAAAAAAAAATTTAAATGAAAAATAACAACGAAACGACATGCGCCATTCAAAATTCAAAAAAGTATGTCGCCAACATTTATTTTATTTCTTGGTTATAGTGCAAAAGTCAAAAACTATAGTTCTTTGTTTTATTTGTTTGCTATTTTGTTTGTTTTCCAAAAAAAAGGAAACGATGTTGGAAAAAATCGAAAAAAAAAAATAAATATATTTTATAACGTGAACTCGCTGACACCACCACAGCTCGTTTGCGGGTGAGTATCTGCAGGGCAAAAAAAATCTTTTTACTGAAGGACGACACAAAAAGATGTTTCAAAAAAGAAGACTAGATACGAGTATATATGCATATGCGAAACTTAACATGTTTCCATTACACAAGGATGGGATGGTTTTTCGCGTGATGAAAAAATTAAACGAATGATGAGACCTTGTATTTATACATGTAAATGATGTGTGGGCGGTAAGTGGTGATGGCATTGGTGGTGGTGTTCGTTGTGGCGGAGTGATGGATGGGGGGGTTAGTGGGAAAGGGATATGTACCAGGATATACCATTTTCTAAAGTGTATGTTTTTTAATTCCTCCCTTCATAGGACCAAGGCGCGCTGTGAATACTATGTGAATGCGCGTTGCTCCTTTAGGCTGTCTTTTTATATTTTCTTTTTTCAAAAACACATGTTTATTTTAGTTCAAACCTTTTCGCGCTCGAATAAGTTTCCTAAGTTTCAACAAACTTATACTACTCTGAAAAGTGGCGGAATGGTTGTGGTGGGATACTAGAAGATACATTTTTGCTTTTATTTTGCTTGTGTCTTTTTTCACGGTCTGTTTATTATGCAACCTCTACAGAATTACGCTACAATAATTTTACTTCAGAAAATTAAACACAAAAAAAGGGAAATTGTTTAACAAAAACGAACAAATAAACTAAAATTCTGATTCACTAACGATTTGCCGTTGAGTGTGTTGGGAGATGGATTTTTGTTTCTATTTTCCTTTTCTTCTCTCCACTTACCTTACATAACATTTATTTTCTGCGGACGTGAAATGCTTAAGCAACTAATGGCTACATAAACTGAGTGTTTTTTGTTTTTTTTCTATTTTTCACCAAAAGGTTAAGTGGATTTCTACAACTAGATGAGGAGTCCTTAATTTTATTTTTTCACTAAGAGGAAATATTATTTTTTTTCTAGGCCGAAAGACCTTGTTTTGTTTAATGAAAAAAAAAAATCATTTTAAAACGAAATTTGCACTGAGTAATGTTACTGGCGTTTTTAGTAAGACAAAACAAACTAAAATTAACTTAGCGCACAATAAATGACTAACAGAATGAAAGAAAAAAAAAACGGTTGCGTGCGTAATGATACTGGGCATGAAGTAACTTCTTCTTTCGATGCTGAAGGACATCGTTGGACGTATAAGTGGGACTTCGGGCAGAAAGGGACCTCTCAAAAATGGCAAACTGTGAAAGCGGGCAAAACTTTTTGTACGACGAGTTTAACCGTCGATGCAGAAGAACTTCCACAACTTTGAACGAGTTTTTATTTATTTTTTTATTCCTAAAACAGGATTTATTTTAATCTGAAATGTGACCTTTAGCGAGTTGTCCTGAAATATGGATGACAGCTGGGAGTTTCTGTTTGTAGTTTTCTCAAAGGCTTTAGAAATGAGGTTATTAGAGCTTCGGAAGTGGAGTTCTCTGAAGAAAATTTCAGGTCTTGAATGTTTGAACCGTGTTAAGACTTCTGAGAATGATGCTTGATCTTCTGGACTGCAGGTCAAGCGCAACAAATTCATGAAGTAGACAGTGAAGATTCCAATATTAATGACAAGTTTGACAGAAACTTTCTGACGACGCCAGTTTCGCATATCAGAAGATTCGGATGAAATAATTATTTGGGCCGTAGCTTTTATTTCTTCGATTTAAGAATTAATTCATAGAAGTTGTCATAATTTAATGAAACGAAAATATAAGAAATTACGAAATTAGGTAGTGGGTAGTGCATCAACTTCTCCTCTGCGGGTCAGGGTTCAACAACTTTCATGTTTCACGGCAGAAGCTCTTTCTGACTGACAAGAGATCATAAATGTCAAGAAATGGCTTCTCAAACTTCGTCGTTCGAAGTAGACATACAATTGTGGGGCTCCTCCACTTCTGAGAGAACTATATCACGAACAACACGAGTGGTTGGTGTAAAATAATAAAATTAATAACGGCGGCGCTACAGTCCGAGGTGGACCTGGGCCTAGCTTCTCAGCAGGTTGGTGTAAAAACTGCAGCACCACAATTTTTTGATCTATGATTTGCAAGGCAGAAGAATAGGACTAATTGGTAAAGCCTAAGTAACTCCAAAAAATGAAATATAAACTAAAAATCCACCTGCAATCTTTTCTCTTAGTCTTACTTTGGAACATTTATTTGTACTCTGTAAGCTGAAATATGTGACCGCAGCGGTCTTGAAAAGAAGGTTTTTCTTCTCAGAGAGC
Source organism: Myathropa florea (assembly GCA_930367185.1). NCBI lineage: Eukaryota > Metazoa > Arthropoda > Insecta > Diptera > Syrphidae > Myathropa > Myathropa florea. The sequence continues at coordinate 123,216,199 of OV884002.1, read as the reverse complement.
ATTCATAGGCAAAATGATTGTCTTTAGCCTCGAATAAAACAGACGTGAAAGAGGAAATCAAAGAGGCCTTTGCTCCGGCCCAGTCTTTGAATCTACCCCCGAGGGACGGCGCACTAGAGGAAGACCGCGATTCAGGTGACGCACGCAAGTGGAAAGGGACCTCAACCAACTGTGGGTACGAAACTGGAGGCAGCTAGCTAAAGATCAAGTTGGCTGGAGACGCTTGTTGGTTGAGGCCTAGGTCCACTCCGGACTGTAGCGCCAGCTCAAGAAAGAGGAAAAGAGACCTGTTATCAGATGCAGTAAAGCAAGAGCCATCAAATGGGCTCTGTCCCTTTGTATAGCGGACCTTTACAAATAGCTCTGAGTGCGGTCACAAACAGACATTCAAATGAGTGAAGGCCAGGTCATAAAGATCTTATATCCACTTCTGAACTAAGAGACTGAATAGTTAATGTGAAGTGTTCTCATCTTCAAATGATGAGGAAACATTCTTACGAATCTAAGTACCACAGTTAACAATTGTTTTCATATATCTCTGAGAGAGCTTCTGTACGTCTAGTACAATGATCCATTTTTGATTTCTAAGTACACAGTCAATGTATTCGCAAATGGAACCTACACGTACTCTAAACTCTTTGCACAGCGTCTCATAGGCAAATACTCCAACAAAAGGAAAAAAACGTTTCTAAAGTTCAGCCCGATACAAATGACTAAAAGCTTAATATCTGCTGTCAAGAAAGCATATTTTACCAGCATCCCTCTTCACACGAAAGTCTCTTCTTGCAAATAAGGTCAACGGAAAGACATTCTTCCCACACTCCCTCCGTCCTCTCTCCTCACATCATTTTCCACATCAAACTGATTTATATCAAGATCCTGATGGATTCTCCCAAATGTCACCTCATGAACCGAGATATCATAACTCCCGGCACCTGCACTCCCATCCAATGACCCTCTTTCATTCGCAACACGACACGTCACAAAAGTTTAATAATTCTAAAACTACTTAGTACCTGAATACACGTCCTACACAGAGGGAAAGAGAAAATAAACCCACGAGTCCAATGTATTCTGGTGCTTTATTTGAATAAAATTTCCCCATCATAATATTCGTCTCGTTCTAAAAGCAACACGCTATCACTGTGTCATTAATTTCCCGACGTCCTTGCCGCATAAAACTTGATGCATCCTCGCAGTCCTTGAGATAATTTTTTTTTTCTTCTCAACGTTTACCCAACATATAAAAACATGCGTTTCCCGCAGAAAGTACACACTCAACGTCGTACACTGGAGGAGCTAAAGGTAAAAGGAACATTTGTTAGGGGGAGCGAATGTAACAAGTCCTTTTTTATACGTCCCAACGGTGTCCTTTATATAGACGCGAATAGCGACTGACGACGAAAAAAAAAAAACAACCGGAGAAGTACTTTACTCAACCATTTAAATGAATGCTACAGTTTCACCTTAATATATTTACCAGCAGACATTTTTGAATTTAAAATGTAATGCGCTCAGATAATGTCCCTAAATGAAGTTGAAGATACCTTTGAGTACGTGGTTTGGTGAATGCAATTCACAGGGTGATTCGATTGGGATGGCAAAACTGAGGAAGTGGTTTACTTCCGGTGTTGTTGTTTAAACGAGTGGGAATCTGTCAACTGAAGGACCTTTAATTTATGTCAGATCTCATATTTGTCAGCTCCTGAGGGACAGATAGTGTGCACCACGTTGATGATAACCAATTCGTCGAAAAGTCAGTGAATCATGAGAACGTCTATACGTGCCGACTGCAATTCTGGGAAGGTAATACTGTAGAAAAAACGTCTCGTCTCTTGTTTGAAGAAACAACTTTGAAGTTTGACCGAAAAGAAATCTGACCCTTGATTCGAAGATCAACTAGCAACTTTCCACAGTCACAGAAACTTACACTGTCAGTATCAAAGGAACATTGCATTCTACAAGGTGTTCTTGTTAGAAGCATGGCATTTTAAAATAAAGCACAGGCAAGGCGTATTTATTGTCAAGGTAGTAGCTTGATTCGAAAGATAATTTTGTGACCATTTATTTTGAACATAATTTATGGCATTTACCTACCGCAAACGGGAGGTGAAATTGTCCTCTACTCTCTTTAGTAGCTAAGGCCGTATATCGGGAATAACTATTTTAATGCTGGTTTTTAAGTTAAAGCTACTTAACCCTTTTTTTCGGAGGATATTGGGAAAGCTACTGAAGCACTCACACTCAGAACTGAGTCCATTGTACTGCCAGGTAGCAACCTACTCCAGTGCCGTTAATTTGATCCCAACGGCAAATGGTGACTGGACCAGATTCGATTTCACTGGGATTCGAACCTGGGACCTCGAACTTGGGGCATGCACTTAACCAAATGCGGCATCCAGTCGTTTATGCTTTCCTCTTAGTCTTCGCCTCTGCAGCTTCTGCAAAAGTCGTTTTGAGGGGTCACATCACAGTCCTGTGATAAAGCAGATGGGAGTCCCATCTCTAAGGACTGCGCATTCTAATAAGATAGAGTGAACGTTTTAAGGTTTTTTCTCAAGTTGGCTAGGCCATGTAGAGCGCATGGACAACTTACGAGTAGATCCGGCCCGAAGAGTCTTCGACTCTGAGCCTGTGGGACAACGCAACAGAGGACGTCCACGTACAAGGTGGCGCACACAAGTTGAGGGGGACGGACCTCGGCCGGCTTGGTGTGCGAAACTGGAGACAGCTGGCGAAAGATCGTGCTGGCTGGAGAGGCATGCTGAGTGAGGCTCAGGTCCACCTCGGACTGTAGCGCCCTAAGAAGAAGAAGACCGTTTTAAGTTATGACGAGAGTATGATACCTCGGAAAAACTTGGATATCAGCAAAAGATCCATCCTTTCGTATGAGATCAATAACACGCCCAACTGGACAAGATCAGCGCATCTACGATCACAAGTTGACTAGAAAAGAAGATTCTAGTTCACGCTGCTTAAGCTTATATTGAGAGGTGTTTAAATATTTCATCACCTTTACAAAATTCTGACTGAGGTATTAATAAAACCTCTCATTGATTCATTCAGTGACAGTAATTTTTCTGTAGTTTCCAACATAAACGCAAGACATCTCTGAAAGTGGATGAATCACTGATGAATATGGACTAAGGGGTTTTTTTGGATGGCAATAAATACTCGTACATTCATTTATTTCTCTGCGTTTCGGAACGACCCGAATTCCTATTCAATCAAACCAACTCTCAATTCCATGTCCAAGGCTGCTGTACTTAAACAGATCATAACTTAAAACGACTTGATTCTCTTTCAGCTGCTTTAAGAGAGCGTAAAGAAAAGCTACAACCAATTTTTATGAGTTGTCTCCACCACACATTTCCAAAGTGAACAAAACACTAAATAAGCCTATACAATACTCATTAAGTTGTAAAAACCATTCCCATTGCCACAACCGCTGTGTATCTTGTTAAATTACGACAAAAGAAACAACTTGGTTACCATGTAATCCCCTCTAATAAAACACAAACAAAAAAAGAATCGCCATAGTTTGCAGAAATAAATCCCAAAAACTTGAACACACCTTCCACAAGGATTACATTAAATTGTCCTAAAAAGCGTTTAGTGTATGTCATGAGACCACTTATCAAGGGCCATCTCTCAGGGTTTATAGCTGGACATCCCCATCGCCGGGCACACCGTGAATCACCCTGTGTAGCAAATATTTTTCGGGACAACATCAACTTCAACTGATTTATATCCTCGCACCAAGGTGAAAAATAAAACTAGGAAATGAAAATAAAACCCCCCAAAAAAAAAAACAACCAAAAAGTGAAAAAGGAAAAAAAATGGTTTACACCGCGTCTCCAGGTTTACACAAGGTTTTATTGCAGTTGTCGCGCAAAGAAGACTCCTGAGCTCCTGATTTGTTCGTACGTCACCTACCCTGGCCTTAACTATAAATGAAATACATATTCACGCGGATGTGTGTACGTACACCTACCACACATTTGCAGACTTCACTTCTGCTGTAGGGCTTATAATAACGAGATATATATATTTTTTTATTTTTCATTTTTGGTGTTGTACGTTTATATTTAAGGGATCCACTACTAGGTGCGCTCTAAACATGCAATCACAGTGCTCTCTCTAGGGTCAGGTATAGATATAGTAGAAATATAAGATTTTTTTTAAAACTTTTTTTGTGTGTAAAATAAATTTTACTATATTCTGCATTTCCTTTTAAATAGTTTCTCGCTGGCCTCGTGCTTCTGGTGATTGTGCCGGCCACACAGAAAAACGAGAAGAAAAAAAAGCGAGCGAGAAAGGCACACACTCTCACACAGAATAGGAAAAAAACAGATAAAATGCAAAGAAAAAAGAGGAAAAACAAAAAGATGGCGTGAAAAAGGATTTCTTCGGTGCACACGAAACCAAAAGTTATGCCACATCTATCAAGAGTGCGAGAGAAAGGGGATTTTCTTTTTTTTTTTTTCCTTCGTCCTTTCTCTTATATTTTTCTGGCCTAAGCATCCTGAATGAATGCAAAAGGAAGGATGAACGAAAAGAAAAATAAAAACAAACATAAGACGGAAACTACGACGACGATGGCGACGAGGGATTTGTTAGTGTGTGTGCGGCGGCAAACAATTTGTGCTACAAAATCTTATATCCTTTTTGTGTCTATCTAAATATTTCGAGCAAGGATATATGTATGCGAACAAAAGGCTTTATTTTATTTTCGGTTTTTTTTTTTTTTTAATTCATCAAGAAAAAAGAAAAAGTGCATTTTCGGTCTATGACGACGGATGGGACGAAGGAATGGGGGCAAGAGGACGAGGTGGTTGATTTTGTTTGGAAGAACGATGTCTTAAGAATATTTTCTGGGTTAAAGGTTATGCAAATGCTCGAATGATTTGTACGTGTCGGAAGAACGATGCTTAATGCTGACTGTTGGTTGTTCGTTAAGTGTGTGTGTGTGTTTGTGTATGAGGACGATGAAGGAGAGCGAGTGAAAATAAACAAGGATCTGTGGGAGATTTCTTGATTTGATTTAAGGACGTGGAAGGTTAAGAAGTGTGTTTATGTAAATGAATGACGGGTGGATAAGTGATGGTCGGGCATGTGATGGATTGAAGGATGTCATGCGGTGTGTGATATGTTTTTCTTGCGTATCTCAAACCAGGCTTCGTGGTAATCTGATCGAATTTAAAAAAAAAGAATAGGAGGTAGACCTAAAACCTCTTTTATTTCTCATTTTCGATGGGACAGGCAAATGTTGGAATTGTAATGTTTTTGGATAATTTATTCCAGACATGTGACAGATCAGACCCTGTCAGGATGTTGACTTCAGTGGAGTTCCTCGGCCAACTGACAAACTTCCGTAAGACGATAATAATTGACGGTCACCGAAACTGAGAAGTCCATAATGTGATGAGGATATGAGGGTCGGGACAATTTGGTGGTTGATATGTGAAGGACGTCCTTTGAAGGATCTTAGTGATATTTTTTTTAAACAAATTTGCATAGATCCGGAGCAGCATTCACAAATGGAATTAGTGAAATAGAGCTCCGTTAAGTACTCCATTATTGGGGACGCTTAGAGTGTGTAGGTGAAGTCAAATTTTAGGGAAAACATTTTGAACATTTTTAAGATTGAATTTTGGACCACATCTCCCACCCCAATATACAACGGAGACGTGAATTGTGTCTCGTTTTTGGTTTCTATTTGAAAAAGGGAAAAAAATCATTCTGAATCTTAAAAAACTGATAGTTTCTTAAAAAAATATGAAAAAATTAACAAATTTCTCAAAAAGTAGAACAATTAATGACAAAACCTTAAAGACTCTTGGTCAAAAGTTAATGGCGAGAAGCCCTAAAATTCAAAAGGGGATTCAGCCGCTTCTTCGAACGGAAAGGGCTGTACTTCGTTGGCCTTGAATGCGATTCCATCGGGTAGGCGACCGCAAACCCAGGACGAGATGGTTGGACCAAGTCCAAACACAAAAGTCCGTGCAACTACTGGAATATGCAGATGATATTAACGTGATTGGTCGAATACAGCGAGCCGTCAATGAGGCGTTTGCTGGCATTGAAACGGAAGCGGCTAAAATGGGTGTGGCGATAAACGAGGGCAAAACCAAGTATCTGCTTTCATCGAGAAAGGACGCACAACATCGACGACTTGGCCAGAACGTCAGCATAGGCAGCTTTAACTTTGAGGTAGTGAAGGACTTTGTCTACCTCGGCACTGCGGTAAACAGTACAAACAACATTAGTGCCGAGATCAAACGCAGAATAACTCTTGCCAACCACTGTTTTTCTAGGCTCAAAATGCAATTGAGTAGTAGAGCCCCCTCTCGGAAGACCAAGCTGACTCTATACAAGACCTTTATCATCTCAGTCCTGCTTTACGGTGCAGAGGCATGGACAATATCCTAAGTGGATGAAGAGAAAGAAAAGTCCAGTGTGCGATCCTTGGTCCTGTTTGCATTGATGGTATTTGGAGGATGCATTGATGGTTCGACTACGAACTGTATGAGCTCTACAACGACATATGTCTAGCCAGGCGTCTACGGATCCAAAACCTAGGTTGGCTAGGGTTGTAGAGCGTATAAACAACTTAGCTCCGGGCCGAAGAGTCTTTCACTCTGAGGATAACGCAACAGAGGACGTCCACGTACAAGTCGAAGAGGACCTCGGCCGGCTTGATGTGCGAAACTGGAGACAGCTGTCGAGATATCGAGCCGGCTGGAGAGGCATGTTAGGTGAGGCCCAGGTCCAGTTCGGACTGTAGCGGCCTAAGAAGAAAAAGCTCATAAGCCAAAGAGATAGACTGTGAACAAACCATTAAATAGGTTGACGATCGAACACTAAAAACTATAAGGTTACTTACGTTAAGTTCGAGTGACGACAAGGCGTGGTAGATCCATAGCGCTAACATTGTCTAGAGTTAATCGAGGTTTGTTTTCAATTACAGCCATTGTTAATAATCTTAAACCTTACGCAAAGCTTTAAAAATTGATACTGACTTTCTTGAGAAAGTCCAAGAAGAATTTACCAACAAACTTTCTTCTTGGGTCAAGGTTGGGTAAGTGCATAGATGCTCTCAACCTTAGTCGTTATGTTATACTTTCTGGAAGGGTTGAACTAAACTAGTCCTGGTCTGTGAGTATGTTCCACGCAGTATTTTGTGACAATAACGAATTCTATACGAACCCGTATTACCGTACACTCTGGAGAGCGAGAGAATAGCTTGTTTTTATGCTGTTGTAGTTTGGCCTACTATGTTGTGGACATTTTGCAGGAAGCGTTACTAACCCATGTATTGTTGGCTGTTCAACATCAATTTCAGAGAAATTGTCTTTAATTGGTAATGAAATATTCTAAGGCTCCAGATGTACTCCTTACTTGGATTGTTCATCAGCTCTCTCGTTTCCAAAAATACCCTGGTGTTCAGGGACCCAGTACAAACAGTCTGTACTATTGCAGCTGAACTTTTGAAGGAGAATTGCAACTTGGAACCGTGTTAGACTTAATTGTATTACTTTTTAGACTTTTGAGCGCAGCATGACTGTCCAAATAATGTTTGAGCTGTCAGTACTGGTTAGGATTTCAGCTGGTTTTTTTTCAGGGGACTTTAACTTGAAATATGCTGTTTAAACACCGGTTTGAACTCAGATCATGTAAGATTTTAAAAGTCGAACAGACTATACATTTAAACGGCTACACCTAAAATTATCTCTTACTCCAACATCGAGGTCGCAATCTTTTTCGTCTTGCTGTCAAAAGTATAAATCCTTCATAAGATGATGACCAATGTGCCTTAAAGCAGGACGGAACAGAAGACTAGTTCCATGTTTAGTCACTAAAAGTCTGAAGGAAGAATGTCATCCTGGAACTAGAGTATCAAGGACTATTTGTCGCGTTCTTTAGTTTTTGAATTTTTGACCAAAGTGTCATATTTAACGCCTCATTCATTATGGAGGAGCCGAAAGATGGACTATAAGCAGCAAAAAAAAACTAGCTCGAGGAGCCTTCGAAAAATTCTGCGTCGAAAGCTTGGCCCTGTCTGCGAAAAAGGTGAATGGAGGAGAAGACGTAGCCGAGAACTCTATGACCTGTACAAAGAGAGCACATAGTCCGGAAGGCAAAGATCAGTCGATATAGCTGGCTCGGTTACATCGAGCTTATGGATACCAATTTTCTAGCTAGGTTAAGTTAGGTTAGGGGGCTGCTAATGAATTCACCAGCACATTTTTTTTCCTGAGTTTTTTGAAACGCTACACTGGAGCACTCACACTCAAGACTGGTCCATTGTACTGCCAGGTAGCAATCTACTCCTGTGCCGTTAATTTGGTTCCAACGGCAAATGGTGACTAGACCAGATTCAATTTCACTGGGATTCGAACCTGGGACCCCTCTAACTTGGGGCAGGCACTTAACCAATTGCGCCATCCAGTCATTCACCAGCACAATTAGACCATGTTGGTCCATTGTGATACCCACAGTCAAATTACAACCACTGATCGACCGCTCCAGTGATATAATAGTAATAATGGCGGCGCTACAGTCCAAGGTGGACCTGAGCTTAGCTTCTCAGCAACAGCTCCAATGATAGCGTCGTTAATTTGTTCCCACCGGCAAATGGTGGCTGGACCCGATTTGAAAAATTATATTAACTTTGCCTTCACTGGGATTCGAACCTGGGACCCCTCTAACTTATGGCAGGCATTGATCCCAACGGCAAATGGTGACTGGACCAGATTTGAAAAACCGGATAAAAGCGTATTGACTTTGCTTTCACTGGGACTCGAACCTGGGACCCTTCTATCTTAGGGCAACTAAGATAGAAGAACTGCGCCATTCAGTCGTCTAATTCTCTAACTAAAAGTATTTCAATCCAAGTCCCCTGGTTCGAAAAGGGGAGGAAGACGAAACCACATAAACCCAGCGATAGCGAATGCAATACATCTTGGTCATGAGGACTGCGAGCACGGGACCGTCGAGGATGGAAGCAGGTAAAAGACTTAGGTCGCTTACCTGATAAGTAAGTCAGTAAGTAGAATCATTAGAATCATTAGACGAGGAATTTTGCACTCCGGGACTTAAAATATATGAGACGACAAACTTTGAAATGTAAGTTTATCAAAAGTCTTTCTTGACTCGTACTACAGGCAAAGGTCATTGTGATTCGGTTGTGATTGTGAGATGGTTTGCCGTCCTAGAAAATAGCATTACATTCGTTCTTTGATTTGAGTTTTTTTTCATATTTTTCACAAGGACTTAAATTACAGCTTACTGAAAATCGATTTCCAGTAGGGACCATGGGAATACCTAAGATTGTACGAGTCTATTAAAATCATTTTTTTTAAATGTAGTTTCAAAGCCCTGCGCGGGATGACAGAGTCGAGGTTGTCAAATTCAAAATCAGAGCACCATTAAGCCGTTTGATGTCAGCATGTATTGCTGGTGGTTATGTAAGTGTAAGTGATTTTTTTTTTCATTTTTGGGATGAGTGCAATAATATTAAAAACAAACACATAACGCATTCAAATATTAGTAAGCTACACACATATATACACAAAATATAGAAAAAAAAAACTACTACTTGATTTTCCTTTAATTAAAAAAGTAATTTGTATTATTTAAAAAAAAGGAAAAACCCATAAATCCTTATATAAAGTGTTGTTTCTTAAAAACGAACAAAAAAAAAAGTACATTTCGCTAAGCAACAGACCTGGCTTTGATCGAGACCACTTTTCCGCCAACTGGCATATTTTCCTTGACATTAATCGGCCCATAGACCGGATCATCCCAAACGGGTGGATTGTTAGCCCGATCGACAACATCGATTTGCACCTCAACAGCACGCGATAGGGGTGGATATCCCTTATCTTGGGCCATAGCTTCAAGCTTATATGTTTCGCGCTGTTTTTGTTATATTTTTTTTTTTTGAATTATTCATTTTCGATTTTCAATTTCGTTCGTTGGTCGTTGTTGTTGATTTCGCAAACATATCAACACAAAAATAAAACAGGCCCATTATCAAAAAATTCCACACACATATATTTTTTTTTCATGCATTTTAGATATTTTGGAACATTATTTTTTTGCGGTTGCAGTGGTTTTCGTTTTGTTGAGGTACAGTTGAAGTTGAATTGGGTATTTTTGGTTTTTTTTTTTTTTATTTTGTTGTGGTTATATTCGATTTGAAATAAAAAAGCAAAAAAACAAATCGATAGTTTATTGAGTTATATCATCAAAAATATTTTTTGTGTGTTTTTTTGTATTCTTAAAATAGAAAACCCACAACCCACAAGAAAACAACAACAAAAAAATATATAAAAGGGTAACCCAAGGCATCTGATGTAAAACAAAAATAATCAACAGTCAGTCGTATTGCTTTGATTTGAAAAATCCAATCCAAACATCAAAACTCAATAAAGTATAAAGAAAATCGTAAAGAACCAAAAAATTCAAAAATCCAATTTTTGTTTGAGTCTCATAGAAGTTGGCATGGTATATGTTTTATTCTTTTTACTCAAAGTCACACACACCATTTGACACAAAAATACGTACAGGTAATTCAATCTAGATACGCAGAGCGATATAGAACAAAGTAAAGATATGCAATAAAATCAAAAGGAAAAGTAAGAGTGAAGCAAAAGCAATGGAGAAGTCTTTACATCTGTTACTCTGTTGGTCTTACGTACTTAGAAGCTCAGATACACATTCTTTTGGGGTTGATACATACAGGAAGTATTTGAAAACAAAAAAAAAAAAAAGAATGACAAAAACAAAAAGGTTTACATGTACAAAATATTACTGCAGTGCAAATTGTTTCTTTTCTTTCTGTTTTTGTTTCTTTTTCTGGTGATTATCCGTGAAGTTTTTTCTCGATCCCTAGCCATTTACACATGTGTTTTTGCGAGGTGAGCTGAGGAAGTTAAAGTGGAACCGGCTGCAAGGTCTTCAGAGTGGTCTCCTTGACATGTCGGACAAGTGGTGACTGTTTAGAGCAATGTGAGTTTATTCATGAGCGAAGGCGAGCGATAAGTTCTGTGGCTGTGGCGAAAGTCATCAATGTTGGCAGTGGATGGAAAGTCAAACCCTCATGACAGAGAACCGGAATTGAATGTTAATGAGGTACCAGAATAAAAACCGTTTTATATTCATCTCCTAAACGTATGCTGGCACGATTTCGCCATAAAAGTAATTAAGCACTTAGTTGCAAATGGAAAATGTGAGAAGATGAGTTAAGGATGATCAAAGAAATAGCTTGAGAAATGGAATTGCAGACTTAGCAAAAATCGTAGGGGAGCTCGAAGAGGAGTTCTCGTTTTAATGATCAAAGCAACCACGAGTAAGTACTCACGATGTCGGGAGAGTATTTGTTCACCTGTTTTAGACTGGCTTTTACATATTTGGAGAGATTTCAGAGCGAGTATGCGAAATCAGCTAAAGAGACAGAGAGATGCTGTGTTGTAAATCATGTCTGAATTTTAAGCCTTTTAGTCAAAGAAGAATTATAGTTCAACCAAATACTGCGTTGACTCCTACGCTCGATGTTGTCGGTTCGATTGCCGAAAAAACACCTTTCATTTTTTCACGGCTCCACCTCTTTTGAGTCACTAACAATGCTCAAAGAGTATGACTGCCTTGAAAAGGCTTCTCAATCCCGCCGTTCTGAGTCGGCATTAAGCTGTAGATCGCCTCCACTCGTGAGAGAGCAATAGCAGGCACAACACGAGTGACTGCTGAGAAGCTAGGCCCAGGTCCACCTCGGACTGTAGCGCCGCCATTGTTTTTATTATAAATACTAGAAGAAAATGTATCATTTAGCATGTGTGGGCATCACAGCAGTGAAGAAGTGAAGCAGTGAAGTGAACAGCATCTATAGGAATTATGCAAAGCGTTGCTCCACCCCGCACTTTTTAATTTTTGAAGAAAGCCGCCTTAGCGTGTCTTTGACAAAGTAAACGAAAGCCGACAGTACTTTCTACTTCTTCTCCTTTGATGGCAAAAATAGATATGGGAACTGAACTATTGTGCAGGACACCCACAGAGAACTATCGCTGCTCAAGATCGGTAACGAAGTCCCCGAGACCTTCAATGCCAAAAAATGCTTTAGGTAATGCAACACTCTGTCACAAATTTCCTCAACATCATTCTTGAGAAGAATCAGAAGACTCGCTGAGCAACACTGGAAGCACAATCTTCAAAAAGTAAGTACAGCAGCTAACATGCGAGTATGATGTACAGTCGACTCCCACTAAGTCGAATTTTCACGGGATATCAAAATTAGTTCGAGTTAGAGAGAGTTCGACTTAAAGGATGGTTTTTGTATGAAAAATGAGGGTAATGCCAAAATAAATATGGCAAAAAAATTCGAGTTAGAGGGAAATTCGACTTAGGGGGGGTCGACTGTATTTGGTTCAGCACAGCGTTCCCTGACATTGAAATAGAAGTACCTAAGGCAGTAATCTGGGAAAAAAGAATTATATTCCGTCTTTGAGAAAGGCCAGAACGTCGCAATTGACAGCGATAATTTGAGGCAGCCAAAGACTTCGTCTATATTGACTCTCCGATAAACAGTAGTAATAAAAAGTTCTTGTCAATCGCTATTCTTTGGACTCTAAAGGCAATTGACTAATAAAGCCCTCTCTCTAAAAACCAGGCTGAATTTTTACAAGACATTCATCATCCCGGTCGTTGTCTACGGCGCAGAGATGTGCACAATATCCATACAGAATGAAGAACCTCTAGGACCCTTCAGTCCTGTTTGCCTTGATGGCGTTTAGAGGAGAGGATTCAACCATGAACGGTACAAGCTGTACAGTAACAAGAGTCCAGATAGCAGTCTACGGATTCAACGCCTAAGATGACTAAACCCAGTAGATCCCATGAACAACTCAGTATCGGTCCGAAGGATCTTGGACTCTAAGCCTGAAACAACGCAACACAAGACAGAGGACCTCAATCGTGAGGTGACGCACGCAAGTTAAGACTTATTTGGCGAAGGATCTCGAAGTCTAAGGCTGGAAGAACGCAACAGAAAAAAGAGGACCTCAATCGTGAGGTGATGCATACAAGTGGAGAAGCAACTCAACTTATTTGGCGTGCCCAATTGGTAAAAGCAAGCAAAAGGCGTTGCTAGCTGAAGGAATATAGGACTGAATGACTATACAGCGGCATAGGCTACGTATTCAGTGTCTAAGATGATTCGATAATAAAAAGCAAACTTACCCCACAGCAAAGGGTTTATAAATTGTATCCGTTGCAGAGCACACGAAGCCTAAGGTAGTGAAACCAAGCGAAACAGTACTCCTACAAACTTGTAACACTTAAGGACTGGAACGGTGGCTCACTCTACAGATCCTGGTTAGACTATTACGACATCTGCCGAAGTGATGAAGAACTTCCATATTTCAAACTTCAATTCTGTAAAGTTGGAAACGTAGGTAGGGAGGTTATATTAGATGTGTCCCACTTAGACCAGGAAAGGTCCATTGTGCAGCCACCTGGGTCTCCAAGACACATTGATACTCATTTGAAAATGTAACTATGCAAAATGTTTAAACCATTTCATCTAATGAATATTTCGTATAGAATTATTTAAAATATTTCTCGAAGGAAGTCGTTGCTTGCATCGTAAACAAGCAGAATCTCCTCTATGTGCATAACATTTCGTATGTTTTGCATAATTAAATGCAGTTGTTCTGACTCTCGAATGTCACAAATGATAATTCATCGATTCCCTTTAGCTTCAACTGAACGACTTAAGTTCAAAAATCCTTGTGAAATAATCGATTTGTTGTGGCAAGCATTAAATTGTACACACCAGAGTTGCAAGCATTTCAAATTCCTTTAGGCATCGGAAATGACATGAATAACGAGAAGCTAAGTTTAAATTGCCGGTAATTAAATGAATAATAAACAAGCTCAGGCACTAAGTGATTAAGGAAATTTATTCGCGCTTATCGGAAATATGAAGAAAGATTCTTTCGCTGTGATGATATCCGAATAGGAAAAGCGACTACACTGAAAAAGCGCCCAGAGCTACTTCATTGTTTAGTGCAGACATGAAAAGAATGCGTCGAAAACAGGGGTGTTTTCCGCACGTAGTTTTAAGTAAGCATTTGAAGAAAATTTTAAGTTTTATGCATTTTAATGTCTTCGAGTACAGTAAGTAAAAGCAATTTTTTGTAGCAAAATTCGGTAGTCACTTACAAAACTGATCAACAACGAATTGCAGACATGGAAAGTGATTCACATCAGAAATTTGATGTCGCAAAAATGTCATATCTCAGCAGAAAGCAAGTTTTTGGACTGGTCACAGTCCGCCATGGAAACTCCTTTCTCAAATTGATGTTCATCAGAAAAGTCTATGCTGCCAGTGCTGAAATGACAGAGTAGCAACAGAACTAATAGACCAGCCATATCTTGACCATAAAATATTTTTAATAGCTGATTCATTCATGTGGCAAGTTAAACTCAGGGATGGACTAGGTGATTGTGAGACCACCTCCTCTTCAGCAAATCTGCAACATACGAGATGATTGTTTTAAGCGTTTAATGGTCCCAGAAATGCTAAAGGAAATTCTGAACAAAAAGGATATTTCTCACTTTGTTGTCCATAAACAACGGAGTTGGCTAAAATTGTGTATGTCCATTGACTTTATTTCAGATCAACAGTGCTCTTTAATTGATGGCTGGATGTTGTAGGCATCGGGTGGGCACTGATTGGCGTCAACCTGGCGATGCCCAGTTTTGTAATTTTTCCTATACATCAATTGTACTTATTTTACCTCCAAGTGGTAGCCATCGGGTACTGGTTGTAGTTCACCCGATCTCAACCTGCTAAACTTATAAGTGCACCCTCTTGTCCTAGGGGTTACAAAAAAGGAACTGGTCCTCCCGGTTGGGGGTTGTGCCGTCGGGGTAGCTGCCCGGCCATACTAAAAAACTTAAGTTACGAAGCAACAACAAGCCTCGGAAACGAACGGAATTACTGATGACGAATACTGCAAACGAAATAAGGACAACGATCTTCAGATCTGTACGTGGAATATATACGCCATCCAAGAAGTGCGATGGGATAGGCCGGGCAAAAAAAGGATGAAAAAATGGTGATATATACTACGGTGATTGCTACAGGTAACAAAAGAAGCGCTTGTTTGGATGTGGATTCGTCGTTAGAGGCAGACTTAGGCAAGAAGTCTTATCGTTCAGGTGTGTGCACAAACGCCTTACGACAATTCGCATCAAGGTCTAGCGGCTGCAGGCGGGCGAAAGTGAAAGCCTGTATGTGGGTGGTAGGTGGAAGTGCTGGTTCAAAAGATAGAATTCAATTCGCACTACATGCCGCTTTGGAACTGCATCTTTGTCAATAGTCGGGGGTTTTAAAGAGTTAGCATTAGAATGGCGCGAAGACGTAGAAGAGGCCCTATGCCCTACAAAGGGATACAGGAACTAAAGACAAAGTACACCTCGGATTGTAGCGCCACCCAAGGTAGGTAGGTAGGTTAGGGGGCTGCAAGTGAATTCACCAGCACACTTCGACCATGCTGGTCCATTGTGATACCCATAGTCAGACTACTAACACTGATCGACCGCTCCAGTAATAGTGCCGTTAATTTGATCTCAACGGCAAATGGTGACTGGACCAGATTTTAAAAACCGAATAAACGCGTATTAACTTTGCTTTCACCGGGATTCAAACCTGGGACCTCTCTAACTTAGGGCAGGCACTTAACCAGCTGCGCCATCCAGTCACCTTGCCATCCAAAGAAAGAAGGTAAAACCTATTGCCCTCTGTCTAACCCTGGGTAATGCGAAGGAATTAAGTCAGAGTTTCCTTTTCTGCGACGTCGTTGCAGTTGCGACAATGTGAGATTTAGTCTAGTTGCAGCATGTGCGCGAATTGAAAGCAACTAGCGGAGGACCATGCTGGCTGGAGAGACTTTTTTGGGTAAGCCCTACAGTCCCTGGCCATATTATTAGACCCACTGTAGAATTTCTATAATTATTAGATTACACGCAATATTTTTAACTTTTAAGTTACAGAAACTAAGATTGCTGCCAAGATGAGGCTTCTTCGTGCTGTTGTGAGAATTACTCGCGGGGATAGGGTGAGAAACACTGCAGTGCGCGAGGAATTCAGCTGCTTCTTCTTCGATGGTTTGGTCACCTGGCACGAATGTGCCCATCATCACGGCTTCCGAGGCGAGCCTTGGTCCGACCGCTCGGCAGACCCAGGACGAAATGGTTGTACCAAGTCCAAACACTCGCCTGGTTGCGCTTCGGCATAGCTCCTGATGAGCTAAAGTCGATGGCGGAGAATCGAATGGCGTGCGTTGCCCTCGCGATCCCTTTAGTGGAACATGCGGGTCACTGAAGATGAGATGAGATGAGGTGAGAAATTTGTTTTGTGGTTCTATTTTTGTTTTTAATTTGATATGTTGCATTACGCATGAATAATGTCAAAGTATGATAACAGAGCGTAAACAAGTACAGACCTCTTTCAGTCGCATTTCGCATAAAATCCATAGTGCGTCTAAATAATATGGCCAGGGACTGTATGTCCACCCTGGGCTGTAGCACCATCTAATAAATTGATTGCTGTCTTGACCGAAATATTCGCGCACAAAAGGAGCAAACTTATGGCGGTCTTTCGGGCGGTTTCTATCCTCGGTCCTAGATTAGATTCAACCTACACTGAGCTGAAGTAGTGCACGTGGAAGCATAAAAAGTTTAATTCTCATAGAGGGTTTGATTTTTCGCATTGACGATTTTTGAATCTCTTGACATCATATTTAACTTAGTCACCAGTAGACACTTATATCACTTCGCCGATGCAACAATAACACGTACTTGCAGCAGATTCCACTTCACTCTCGAGGACAGCTTAAACCACTTTACATAACGTCCTTAAATTCTCACGTGTGTCAAAACCAATTATTCGACCATTTCTCTTTAAAAAATGATTTACCAAAAATAAAATATCAAACAAAAAGCGTATATATATGTATATTGTAAGTAATCAAACGGAAAATCAAAGCCAATCTCAAATGCAATAGTAGCATCCTTACATACAAACACAAGAACAGTTAGTAAACATTTTTTGTTATAAATTATTTTATACATAGATACGATATGGAGGTGAGTTATGTCCGTCTAAAGTCTATCAGCTGTATCTTCTCGAAATCCCTTTGACTCATATTCAGCCGCCCCAACAACCAATTGACCAACACCAGCCACGCATTCCCTTTAATTTCAGTTCAAATGCGGTGATTTATGCGAAACGAAATTCCATACTAATTGAGACAAATAAAGCACACAAAGTTTTGGGCTTGCATAAATTTCGAAGCAAATTATTATTCGAGCGCGATTGTGACCAAATTACAGTTGGCGTTCTCAGGTCAATCGCGCCGTGCGTGGTTGGTAAGGTATGCACGCATATTGACTTGAAATTGAGGGGCAAGTGAACGGACTGTGCATTGATTATGTTATTGGCAGTTGGGACTGTTGGTGGAAGGGATTTTAACGGTGTTTGTCATTCGCAGAAATTATTAGCTGCAAACGTGTCGTGTTTGTTCGCTTAGCCTACATACGGTTCACTTACTCAATAAACTGTTAAATAAAATATGAAATAAGGATATTAGTAGGGTACAACGAAAATACTGTTTATTATGTGCAAGTCTTTTATTTTGGATATTTTTTGCTTTTTTTTAAATGAAATCTCTTTGGTAGCTGATTTAAATTGATACGACATACAAAAGCTATCTGTTTATCTATTGTTTTTAACATTTACCTTTTTTTGTTAATTGGACTCACAAATACACCCTAAGACATAGTCTCTTACCGCTTACGTATAGGATTCATGATACAAAATGGGAGTGGCATACAAATATATTAGTTAAGAGGTATGTTAATTTATAAATATCTTTTTGATTAATTTTTTAGCAGAGAGGATGAATTCACAGGGAGTTTATCAATACATACAAAGAAAAGGCGAAAAACCTTGTAATCAAAATACAAAAACTTTACTTTTCCCATCACTTTTGTCTAAGTTTTCTATTTTCCGTTTTGTGTACGAAATTTTTGTATTTCAAAAATCAATTAACCAATCACCGTGAACCATTTCGGAACAGAAAATATGTCGTGTCCCCCTACACCATTGTGACCGGAGCACAATTGGTAAGGAGTTGGATGCTAACTTTAAGAAAAAGAAAAAGCAAGGATACAGGCGGTTGAATTTTGTTTACACTTTCGTTGAGTTAGTACAAAAACCCGAATCCGAATTAGAAGGAAATAAAATTACAGTTAGAGTTATACATGAGTAGAACAGTATTACCGGAATGGTTGGTATATGAGGAAAAAAAATAGAATGGAGTCTCTAGCTATGATACAAACCTTGCCTTAACCGATGTTACAACCGTACCAACAGTGACATTTTCTCTAATGTGAATGGGGCCGTATATGCTCTTGTCCCATATTGGTGGCTTATTATTTCTATCGACGACATCTAATTCAACATCAACATCTGCGTACGATGGGGGCTCCCCTTTATCTGAGGCGCGTACTCTTAGACGATATCTATCGCGCTGTTAGTGTGTATAGCAACCATCACCGGGGAATTTTTTTTTCGTTGAGTTTGTCGGGAGGAGGATTAGTACCACAACCAGAATCATCGTCAAGTTTTATTTTTCAGAGCCAAGTAGCAACATGTTTTGTGTATCCGTAAGATGTGTGCAGTTCCACATCGTTTTGTGGATAGTATTTCGCGTTGCATTATGGACATGGTTTTGGTATGCGATAAACGATTATGGGATTTTTCAATTCATTTTATTTCATTTTATAGATTGTTACGACGATTTTTTTATTGATGGCGAGTTGTTAAGTTAAATGAAAAAAAAAATAGGTAAAGAAAATTTAAATTAACGTATTAAAATTATTTAAAAAATAAATCAACAGGAAAATGAAAAATAAGTAACAACAGTAAAATCAAGAGAACACCGCATAAAAAACATTCAGCAATGAAAAAACAGGAGGAGATACACTGGGATTGTCTAGGTTGAGAGAATCTGTTCAATTAACTCGAGCTGATGGAGGGAACAAAAGTACATGAATCTGGTCTGGTGCTGCTGAAAAATATGCTGGTAGTACTCGAACTTGCAATCAATTTTGAAATTTTTCTAAATTTTTTTGTCTCTCTTTTGTTTCTTTAATTTTTGGCTACCACAGATCCGGATTGGAAAACGATTTAATTAAATTCAACATCATGATGGGGGTGAATGTGTACGGGGTTGAATGCTACTTTAAATGACATCAAGTATTTGCTTTTTAGTATGGGATGGGATGGTTATTCCTTTAGAGAAGCCCGTAGCAATAATTTTGGGTAATTAATTTTATGTCTTCCGACTACATTTTGTTTTATTTTCTTTTTTTTACTCACAGGATAGCATCCCTTCTTTTGATGAAGCATTCAGGAGGTTTTTTTTGTTAAGTTGAAGTATTTGGAATTCCCGAAGAAAGGTCGTTTCAACAACAAGAAAATTTTGAATATAAATTATTTGATTTTCCTTAAGTTTAGTATCTTAGAGTTAAACAAAATAAGAAATATATATAAAAAATTAAATTTAAGAACGGTGCAGTTAAAAGGAACTTAAAATATTTAACGCCTAGACGCAAGAAGCAGAAAGATCTTATGTTTCTCTATACATTAATTTTATATCTGTCTTAAATTTTATGCTGAAAATGGAATGAAAATGTGGCTCGCTGAATATACGTTCAAAGGAACATATGTCATATCGGGGATGAATGAAGAACAAAAGAGTTTTATGACGCATCATCATGTGGAAATACAAACTCTTCCTTGATAAATATAAACCCTAGCTGTTAAGAAATTTGTGGTGAATTTTATAGCTTTCTATTTTATTTCATTTTGAGTTGAGAACTCAAGCAAAAACTTAATTATAACGTGAATTTAGGGTAAATGCCCTGCTAGTAATAAAGTGCAAACAATTTTCCTAAAAGGGAAGCGGATTAATGATAGACTGGAACTTAATTTTTTTTTAGTTTTTAAGCATTCGGGAGAGATTATTGTCAACGATCAGCCTCATTTGCAAGGATGTACGCGTTATGGTGAGTGTCCTTATTGGGGACAGTGCAATACAGCCACTACTGCAGGGACGAAGAAAAAATAGAATTTGTTGGGCACCCACCGCTCTGCGTTTGAGCTGTAATGAGATAGAAATTGCAGCTACTGGATAAAACCTATTCGACGAGTTGAATGAAAGATCTGAATAATGTTGAGGCAAAAGTCCTCCTGAGGTTAATACCAAAATGTAAGTGGTCCTGCTTATCAGTGGAGTGTGGTGGTATGCTTCCCCCTCAGGTTCTAAGCCGCTAGTGCACCCGTGTGCCTATCTACGAGTACTTGTTGTTTTTTAAATTCTCATAAAAATTCTCCCAAAAAGTGTGGGTGATTAAAATATCAGTTTTTATGAGTATTTTAACTCGTAGTTATCGAAACAGATCGATTTTTTAGTACTGTTACAATATAAACAACAATTCTCAGACGTCAATGTCAAGCACGATCGCCACGTAATTTTTGTGCACAAATAGCTTGCAGATAATAATAATAGTAATGGCAGCAACCATTCGTGTTGTTTGTATGAACTGGGATTCAAACCTAGATTTAAAAGTCTAGTGCGTATGGGTCGACGCACAAACACATACGGCCACGGCGACCACCACGCCAAATAGTTTGCAGATAGCCTAAGCAATATGTAAGGAAACAGACTACCTTACACTGGATTGTCGGTTTAAATAAGAGGAGAAGGAATATTTTTTCCTCCTAAATGGTATGATTTTTTGGGCTTGAATACATAAATTTTAAAGCTGAGTTTCTAAGTGCGCACAGTTTTCAAATCTTGTCAGAATTTATAGTTTTATATCCGACTTCTAGTTGCGTGCAAGCAATTGATTGAAATAGGAAGGGAATGAACTGGCCTGAACCCCGCAAAATCCTTCTGTTCTGGGTTCCTGGACACTCCAGCATTTAAGGAAACGAAAAGGCGGATGAACTAGCACGTACAGGTTCAAGTTAAGGCGCAGAATCAGCTGACAATACTATCCATCCTCCTATTAGCTCGGCCAAAAGACTCATTGAGCAAGTATCTGTATCATCAGCAAACGAACAGTGGCAAAGCCACTCAGGCTGCGTCATATTCCACTGCTTATAGCCCAAATACGATATCAACAAAACCAAATCCCTCATATCCAACAACAAGAAAATCATACGCATCTTAATAGGGGTTCTCACTGGCCACTGCACGATAGGTGCAATGGCTAAGAGACTAAACCTCTCGGCGAAGAATTTCTGTAGGAGCTGTAGGGATGAAGAAGAAATTGAATAGTGGAGCACATCCTTTGCTATTGCCCTCCTCTACAAGATCGACGGCTCACTCACTTGAAAGCAAGGTTCTTTCACGAGCTCAGGGATGTAGCGAAGGTACATATCTGACTAAGGAAATTACTAAATAGAACGGGGTGGTTTTGGTAAGTGCATACTGACCCTGCGTTAATTCTCGGTAAGCATGCAATGTTGCTTTTTTAAAGCTGGGGCAGATTGTTGGTTATAAAGCTAAGTCTTGGATATTATTCAGACAAAGTCATTGATTGTTTATTAAAATAGATTGGACTGCTGTGTTGGAGAAAGATTACACATATATCAACTAAAATATTCTGTTGTAATGAAAAATCAGTAAAAGGCACATGAGATCAATTTGGTCTATAAACAAAGATTTCTCCATAACAAACATTAACTCAACAAATGAGAATGATACGAACTCAGCCTTCAATTTGTTGGAATAGTACGAGTAAGAAAACTGGAATTCAATCAAACAACATGTGATCTTAAAACAATTGTATTGGAGAAACAGTCTCGTATTCAGTCTCTCACTCTTTAGAACTTCAAATTTAGATCAGTCTATTTCTGGAAAAAATGCCAGCAATAGGAAATGAGTATCATTCGCTTCTTCGTTGGTCAATTCTACGTAGAGGCTCCACCTCTTTCGAGTCACTGACAATGCTCAAAGAGTATAACTGTTTAAGAAAAAGCTTCTCAATCTCGCCGTTCGGAGTCGGCATTAAACTGTAAGTCCCCTCCTCTCGTGACAGAACAATAGCACGCACAACACGAGTGGTTGCTGAGAAGTTAGGCCCAGGTCCACCTCGGACTGTAGCGCCGCCATTATTATTATTATTATTATTATTACTAGTACTTAGGCTACTAGGTTTTTTTGGAATAACTTCTGTTTAAAAAAAGATACAGACATAAAAAATTTAGTGAAAGTAGATTTATGGCTGAAACACAACAGTGCGTCAGCGTCAGGGTCAGCGTTGTCTTTCAACGCACACAATTCACTGGACATTCACGAAATACTGCATCAACCGACGTAAGTGAAAAATGAGAGAGATGAGAGGATCGTAGTAAAACGTAAAACGTAATCCCAACGCACGTCATTATTCAACATGTTGGATATTTTTTTGACAGAGTGATGCGCTGTGAGAGCGACATTTTTTTTTTTGGAATTTGAGAGAGATGGGGGCCAGCTGATTAACGCAGTGCGTCAACGCACACTCTCCGTAACATGAAGTCGGCTAGCACAACGCACTGTTGTGTTTCAGCCATTAAACATGCTGAACATAATGGTACTTATGACTCATTTTTGTCCTAATTCGAGTTAAGCGGTAATGGTTTGTGGCCACAGACATTTGCAATAATGGGTATGAGCATCGATTCCTACGCTGAAGCTAAATGGTTCGATCAGGGACACAACAACTTTCAGTTTGATAATAATAGCTTCTCTTCTTCGTTGTTCAGACCTGAGTGATTGCTAATCACAAGAGTGATTGCTATAGAAGCTAGACCCAATCCACCCGGTCTGCCACCGCTGTAGAAGAAGAAAAAGATGTCTATGCATGAAAGTTCAATTAAGATCTGACTGCTTCTTGCAAAACATAAAATACTTTCTTTTAAAATACAAATAAAAGACAATTTAAGAAAAATAACAAACAAACTTAGGCTTATCTCAAACATGCATAGTAACTAAAACCAAAATAAGCATAAACTTTTTTATCTTCAAATCCTCGTTTAAAGACTGACAGTTTATTCTTTGTTTTTCAGAAAAAAAATCCTTTCTTGCTTCTTACTTTCTTTATATTGTGGGACAAATGGACATCAGGACATATAAAAAAATTAAGCAACATAAAAAAAAATAATCGATAAGCTAAAACATATAAGAAAAAAAATTGTATGGATATTCCAAAAAGAAAAAAAAATTGTAAAAATCGAACGAAAAAAAAAATCGCCATTTTTTGAGTTTTAAATTCAAAAATATTTCTCAAAAATGCATCATTATTTCGGCGTTTCAATTGTTCGAAGAAACGACACTCAAAAATCTCCATGATCGTTTCCCAAAAAAAAAGAATCATTTTCAATGCTTTTTTGTTTGTAGTGCAACGCAATGATGTAGTTCTTTCAATTTGCATTTACTTTAGTTTGCCCCAAACACTTCGGTGAAAATGTCACTATCAAAGTTTTGTTCATTTTTTTTGTCAAGTTGATATTTACAAAATCGTCGCATTTCTAAAGCGTTTGTTAAATTATATTTTCTTAAGCTACTTATGTACACAAAAATATGCCCTCCTTCACCTTAAATGAATTTAAATTTTTTTTTTGCTTTGTTTTTGTAGGAAAAATGTTAAAAATCAATAAGTTTTCTTATTTGTTTGTATGATTTTTTGTTTTATTTTTTGTTCTAAAAAAATAACTAAACAAAATGTAAATTTGCTTAAATCCCTTGTTTTAGAAAAGCTGGAGTTACCAAACCAAAGATTTAGGAAATGAAAAATTAATTAAAAATTTTGTTATTTTCTTCATAACAAAATACAGAATAAAATGAAAAAAAAAATGCTTGCTTTTCTCTGCCAAAGTATTTGTCAAAAGCTGATGATGTTATGGCGTGGACTTTTGTTTTGTATAAAATAATTTGCACTGCTTACAATTTTAGTTGAAAAAAAAAACAATATGTTGTATAGTACCAGCGCAAAAATTGATTTGTGTTATCCACTAGTCTAAACAAAAATTTGTTTCACTCAACAAAATGAAAGCGTTTAAATGGGCTCCACAGTTAATTTGAGAAACAAAAATATGAAAAATAAAATTAGGATGGTTTTTGCTTAAATATATGTCCTGGGGCAGGAATTTTGAAACAGAAACAACGTTTAAGTTCAAAAATATTCCGAAATTTTGGGTAATTGTTTTGGTTAGCCGCGGTTATTTGCAACATTCTGAATAGGTGAGCACATGAAGTGGTGTGTATTTAGTGTTAGAATCTACGCAAATATGTTGGCAAATTTTGGTGTTGTTTAACGTTAATTCATAAGCGGAATGTTTGCAGATTACAACTCGCCTCCACGTGGATTTATCATCAGTATTCATTAATGGACACATTTCAAACTACAGTGTGTATTTATTTTAAGGCATCACTTCAAGGATGCTTTGAATGAATGCATGCAGCTGTCCAAAGTGAGCAAACATTTGTAGAATTCTGTGGAGGGAAAATTCATCAAGGGCCCTGAAGGAGAAAAGTTTTGTTTGGCTTACTGGATATATTTCGTATATAATTCGGTGCATTTATTTTAGAAATCTGTCAGGAGGAGAGTGCAGTGTAGCATGAAGTCATGCTCGACTTCAGAATGGAAAATTAAAGAGGGCTTCGACGGAGAAGTGTTTTTACGAGAATGCAATGTTTTGAGGAATTCCGAATCAGACGACCGGTTAGGGTATCTTTTTGTCCGTCTGTCGCGATTTATCTCCTTTTTTTTGGGGGATTTTGAAACACTGCAATGGAGCACTAAGACTCAAAACTGGTCCATTGTACTGCCAGGTAGCAACCTACTCCAGTGCCGTTAATTTGATCCCAACGGCAAATGGTGACTGGACCAGATTGGATTTCACTGGGATTCGAACCTGGGACCCCTCTAACTTGAGACAGGCACTTAACCAACTGCGCTGCCCAGTCGCTTCGCGATTTATCTTAGTCATGAAGACATTCACGATAGATCTGATCTCAATTCCTTGTCTTAGCGCCAGCATCTGCTTAAGGGATATCTGGCACTTCGTTAATGTTCATCCAAAAATGACAGCATTTCTTTACTTCTGCTGGCCTATAACGAGGATTGGCACAATATGTGCCTCGCAATCACTTTTTCTTCCAAACAAAGTCTGCAAGCATCATCTTATCTTCTCCCGATGATACTCAAATGTTTAGCTACAGGACAGCTTGGATATTATATAGTATAACCAATCTGAAAGGTTAGTCGGAAATGGTGGTCAGGACATCATTTTAGCCACATGGTGTCTCCCTTGACGAATTCGAATATCACAATAAGACAAGAATATGAGAAGACTTACGCCAAAAGACATTCTACCATGATTTCTTAAGATGAACGAAGATGTGTCTCAAACTTTTTGCTCGAAACTCCATCCAAAACTTTCCGAAATTATTGTTTTTTTAATTTTTTTGTTCGTGCTTCAGGACATATAAGAAAACAATTATTTAACACAAAATAAAAATAATAATCTGGGTAAAACCACAAGGATTTGAAATCGTTATACGTGGCTGATAGAATTCTCCGAAAATCTCCTACAAGAATCTACGCAACAGAATCTTTTCCTACGTACAAAAACTGATCTCTCACATCCTTTCCTTTCGCTTAAAATATACAATAAACTGAAAAGAAAACCATCGAGAAACAACTGAATATACATAAAATCTTATAGATATTTGCAAATTCTTAAACTCAAGTAGAAATTTCATTTTGAAACTAATAATTGGTGCTGGAAAATAAAAATAAAATAAAATATACAGAAATTAATTTATAATCATATTTAACGACAAGCATAGACTGAAGATATCTAAACTAATCAATTGTTGCCTTCTCCTAAGTACGCAATAATTCTCTATCGATTCTCAATTCTTATTCTATGCAGTGCGGTGTTCAATAAAAAATATTTTTCATTCAAATTCTGAAAATATTTTTTTTTATTTTTGAAATTGTTTCCTTATGTATTTTCTGCGGCAGCCATGGGGAATATTTTTCTGCAAAATTTAACCTAAAAGATTGTATAAACACACGCGCAATGCACACCAGAAAACTCATTCATACATCAGGCAAAGTCAGATTTTAGTTTTGTTTTTCATCTAGAACGGAGTAATTTTGTGGTTTTGTTAATGAAAACAAATATGAAAATAACTAAAAAAATAAATAAAAAATAAATTAAATGGATTTGTTTTGTAAATAGAAAAATGAAACATGTTTTGTTCGAGAACAATTGCGGATTAACACTTACGTCAAGTGGCTTTTTGAGGACAATCCAACCGGATTCGGCTTGAATATCGAAATATTCAAGATCATTCGGATTGTATGGGGCACTTAAGCTGTAGACAATGGCTCCATTGTTGTCGGCATCTTCATCGGAGGCGGATACACGGAGAATATTTGTTCCGATACTGGCATCTTGTTTAACATTTTCAACATATTTCTGTAAAGAAAAGCAGAGAGGATTTGTTGTAAATGAAATATGATGATGCGGTTTGGAATTAATTGAAGAGTTGTTTGTCTACTAATGCATTTCCATGTCCATGGAAGATAAGTCAGTTAATGTTGTAGAGCACGCAGAACGTTTGGGATGCCTAAAAGGGTTTCTGTTTATCGACGCAGGTAAGTTTCTGTTGCCTAATTTTTGCATTCATTCACATGGTATTTTATTCGCTTTCAAGAAACTTACAAAATTAGATTTCTACTCCAAATGCAAAGACTCATTCGTGATCTTCTTCTTTTTTTTTTTGTAGGATTTTTTTGAAACACTACTGGAGCACTCAGACTCAAAACTGGTCCATTGTACTGCCAGGTAGCAACCTACTCCAGAGCCGTTAATTTGATCCTAACGGCAAATGGCGACTGGATCTGATTCGATTTCACTGGGATTCGAACCTGGAACCCCTCTAACTTGAGGCAGGCACTTAACCAACTGCGCCATCCAGTAGTGTCATTCATGACACTTTTAGCTACAATGATTTGTTTTTTTCTTTTACCACATGAACGCTTATTAAGTTTTATGATGTTCCTATAGAACAAGAGCTACGATCGCTTCCATTCACAGAGAAAGCCTGAGATGATGATTACATGCGTGGAAAAAGGCAGTATTGTCGGAGACGCAATATACGATTTTCACATGCGAGAAGGAGATGGGTTATATGCGCCAAAAAAATGTTTTCATCGTTTATTTTTCGACATTTTTTTCCTCATTTTCTGGTTTTTCGGCAGAAAATTTTGGCCGCACAGGCTGACTGCACAGTCGTTTGTAAACACCCACTAAGTCTGTGTTTACATACATATATGAAAGACGGCAGGATTACAACTCTTATTAGACAATACGTTTTTCAAAAATGTTGGAAAGAGGTCGGTTTCGCACGAATACATTTCATTCCAACTGTTTGGAAAATCATACTAATCTAATAAAATGTTTCCTAAAGCTGCGGCCACGAAATGAGCGACAAGCGATTGAGCGAAAGCTTGATCCCAGCTGTTCAAAACCGCCCAGTTCTATGGAAGGACAGCCGCAAGGATTATAAAAATGAAAATTTCACCGTAAAGCAGTGGAATGAAGTTTCAACCAATCTTTCTCTTTCTTCGCCATCCGCCCGCAAGTAAGCAGCTGTCAGAAATTGGGTAGGAACTCAAACTTAGCTCGATGAGTAACTGGCGATAAAAGAAAACTGAAACTGAATCATCCGAAGAGTCTCAACCTCGCTTGCATATTATTTTGGCATAAGCTGAGACAGGAAGGTTTTTTCGAGAGAAAAGTTTTGCGCGCGATCTTTGGTCCTGTTTGCGTTGACGGCATTTGGAGGAGAAGGTTCAACCACGAACTGTATGAGCTGTACAGCGACATGAGTCTAGCCAGACGACTACGGATCCAACTCCTAAAATGGCTAGGTCATGTAGAGCGTATGGACAACTTAGCTCCAGCCCGGAGAGTCTTCGACTCTGAGCCTGTGGGACAACGCAACAGTGGAAGTCCACGAACAAGATGGCGGACACAAGTCGAGGGGGACCTCGGTCGGCTTGGTGTGCGAAACTGAACACAGCTGGCGAAATATCGTGCTGGGAGAGGCATGTTGAGTGAGGCGCAGGTCCTCCTCGGACTGTAGAAGAAGAAGAAGCTGAGGCAGCATCCGGAAGCAAATCCATTTTGTGGCAAAAAAAATGGAAACATATTCTCAAATCATTTCTTTTTCATTTTCGATGATGGTCCATTTGTAGTCAAGTCAAACCAAGTCAGTTATGAATAAAACAATTTTTAAGATTTTTCTCAGCTTACCTGTCGATCAAACAGCGGTGGATTATCATTGACATCTGTGATCTCCACGGTGAACGAACAAACGCCTTCCAAACTGGGTTCGCCCTGATCAGTCGCCTTCACCGTAACCGAAACGAATTTACCGTCATCACCTTCACGATCAAAGACCTTGTTTGTTGAAACCTCACCGGTCTCCTCGTCCACGGTAAATTTGGTGCCCTTCTGGTTTGGCTGCTGAACTATCGAGTACTTCACCTGAAAACGGAAGAAAGAAATCATAAATTAATGCGAGTCCTGTTGACAATCAAAACTATGTCCTAATCTACTTAAGCTCAGGCAATAGGGTCAAGCAGTTTTGGCTCTCTAGAGTCCTCTTCATTCTGAAGTAGGTAAACCTAATTCCCCCCAACCCTTTCGGACAACATAAACTTTAATTCACAAAAAAGGATACGAAAACAATAATCAAATGTGTGCGTAGCACCATTTTAACTGTAGTAAGGATGTGACCATAAATATTTAACGTCATTGGGCGACGAGGAAAGGGGTGTATGATAATACATCGCCGGCATAGACACTCGTAAACATTGCACATGCATAATGGATATCGATACACCGATACGTCGGTACAGCGATGAGGCGATACAGCGAAGCAAGGATCCCCCGAACACACATCCATACGGCAGGCCATCCATTAAGTATTCAACAAGAGAGTGTGCTTGAGTGCGTTGGAGCGTGTGTGTGTGTGTGTAAATTTCATGAATAAGGCGGTAGGTTGCGGACGGTTGGGGTATGACCGATAGGAATAAGAAAGGATAGCTCGATGCTATCGGATTTTTCCTGCTTCCGGGTGATTGAATTACTTATGCCACATGTAGCGGAAGCCCCGTACATCAATGAAAAGGTTAAGTGGAGGAGGCTCCCCGGTTGTTGTTGCAGCCACCGCCGCCACTGTGTCTCTCTCACTGCCGCTGCGGCACACTCTGTGTGTGTGTGTAGCGCACGTTATTTAAATTTAATTGATCTCTTTTATGCATGTATGGTATTCAGTTTTAAAGACTCGTGAACAGATTTAAGGCAACGTTAATGGAGGTTATTCCGAATAGGAGCCGTGAATGGAGGGCGGATCTGTGGGGTTGCAGAGCCTCTGTGAGCCGATTTCGATACTTTGTGGATACAATTGATTGCTTAAAGTGCGTGTCCTTGGTGAACAATGGGACTGGATACGGTCGCTTCGGGTGGTGGAGCGTTTCCCTCTGCGCATTGGTTGCATGATACATTTATGTTAAATGTGAGGTACACCGGCTTAAATCGAATACATGGGGGAATCGACGCAAATTACTTCAGATATTGAAAATCGAATGAAACACCCGGTGAGTGCGGATGTCTGCGTGGGTGAGAGGGTGAGCGAGTGGAATGCGAATGCCTCGGATAAGTTATTTAATCCAAACAGCTCACAGGCAATGGCATCATTCATTGTGATTGAGGATGGAATGGTTCCCTCGAGGGACACCCACACATGGGTTTGTGGGGGGTTTCTCGAGGACAGACGCACGTTGTCCATGGGAACCAACGCGTAGGACCACACGCGGAGATGTGTTTTGGAAATCAATAGCAAAAAGGTCGCCGGTCGGCTTTGTTCGTTGACGGACGTTTAGCGTTTGCAGGTTGCTCTAGGATTACCCAGCGAAAGCGAGTGAAGAAGATTCAATTAAAACGAATCCGTAAACACAGTTAGACAAAATCAATGTTTGAATCATCGCAAAGCCAATCGTGCCTGTCCCTAAAACAATGTCCCATGTAACGTGGCAGATTGATGCGGTCGCTAATTAAATGGATTGGATATCTTGGGGAAACTGTTGAGCAAGGGTAGCAATGGAACCAGAATTTTAAAGTTGAACACACATCCATTGTCCACGCAATAGGTGGGGATATAATTCATGATGTTTGCAGTAATTTGATGACTGGGCTATCAAAATTAACCATTTTGGATGAAGACTATACGCAGGGGGAAAGCTGGATACACATTTGACGGACATACAGTGCGACCTCAATAAAAGCAACTAATAGAAATTAGGGCAGTTGCTTTTATTGAGTTTGTTGCAATAATCGAGTCAAAAAATTTTAGGTGCCAAAAATGAGACAAAAAGTTAAAAACGTCAGAATAGTATTGTAAAAAGAACGTGTTTTCCATTGGTAAGCAGACCGAAACTGATAATTTAATTTAATTCATAACAATAAAAAAATTCAAACTTTAATTGTTTTTTTTTTTTTTAAATTGGGACACTTTTGATTATGTCTTTTTCGACGCAGAATTCTTTTCCACAGCAGACTGTCGTATATTTTCCAGAGCTAAAATGTGAAGCATCATTTTCTTCAGCTCATTGTAAGCAAATGTTTAGTGCTCGAATTGCAGCCTCTGCTTCAAATTCTTTTTCGTCATCACTTTCGACTTCTGATTCCGGATTACTAGTAGTAGGTTCCAAATTGGATTCATTTTCGGCAATCGAATTAGTTATGTCCTGGGAACTGTCAACTCTGGAAACAAATCGTTAATCGATGATATTATTTTGGGTTCTTTTAGGATTTGGTCCCTTATAAAAATATGTATTCATGAGTTCATGAAACAATAGTTGCTTTTATTGAGTCGCCATTTTTAAAGGAGTTGCAATTACTGAGTCAGCAATGGTAAGATTTAAGGCGTTGCTTTTATTGAGGAGTTGCACGTATCGAGGGTTGCTTTCATTGAGGTCGCACTGTATATGTAAATGGAGTTGCAACCTTCCTTAGGCGGAAATGTGTGGCTGTCATAAAGATCAGAAAATGTTGGGATAAGCTGATGACTTGCAAAAAAGAATGATTTGAATGGCGCTGTAAATACAAAACGCATCAGATTCAGTTCAGAATACAAAACACGACGATCATGAATCAGAAATCACTTGACTTCATGTTTCAAAACAGATGGAGTTATTTGAAGAATTAAAGCTAAAGTAAGGAGATCAGTAATGCCGTAGGGATGCTTACAGGGCTCTGACTAAAAGACACACATGCTAGAAGGATGAAAGCCGCTTACAATGGCTTCGGTAGAAGCTGCAGGAATGAAGAAGAAGAGAAGACAATACTACACTACCCTGGATACGTGCCGAGGTAGTGTAGTATTGTCTTCCTTCCTTCTTCATTCCTGTAGCTTCTACCGAAAGGTTCCCTTGCAGGAAATAGAAAAAGAACGCAAGGCTATTCCAAAACATAGGAGAACTGTCAAAAACCAACCAAAGTTCATAAAAATAACAAATTGTCTGTGCCAGAAGCCAGAAGCATAGTCGAACACTAAAAGATGAATCAGACGGACATCAGTTTTTATTAATCGTCTTGCTAACGAGAAACCGGTGCTGCTAATACCGGACAGTGAGACCACAATGGATCCAACTAGGACGTAAGTGGGTCACGGCTGGATCTATGCTGTGACGGTCACACAAACCTAATCTAAACTAACCAACGTTCCTAGTAAACTTGGGTCAGTCATATCCAGCAACAAAACCCGTCTTAAGCTTGTGTTCTCGCTAATGTTCTTTCCTGAGTTGATGAGACCTGCGTCCTAATGTCGACTCCGAAAGGCGAAGTTCCGACATTTAAAGTTCCCTGAGCATTGTCAGTGATTTAACAGAAATCGTAACGTGGAATATGAGAGATATTGTGTCCAGAATCAAACCAAAACCTTTAGCGTAAGGGTTGGAGTCCTTACTCACTGGCCACTGCACACTCTCACGGGCAAAGGCAATGTTTTCGGCAGATCTTGCGTTTATTTGACGTACGGATTTTGGTTTATCGTTTACTGAACCAGTAGACTCCAATATATCCACCACGCTGCGAATAGACTTCTCGGTAGAACGAATATGGCGACCGTAAAATGGGCGAAGCGCGCGGAAATTTGCCCGAACAGAACACCCATTTTGATAAAACAATTTTGTCATTTGCACGTGTTGTTGAGCCCTATGTCCGTCCGTGGTGTTTGGCAAAACAGACCGAATAAATGACAGCCAATTTGACAGATGAGGCTTTAACAATATGCCCGCTATCAACTGCCGTTCATTAATTTCCGCGAGCTCGTGAAGTAAGCAAACAGTTTGAATTGAAAAACGGATAAAAATGCCATAATCAATACCCTGGCATTAAAAACTCAGTTTTAGGAGACGTTGTGAAAAAGAAAGGTCCAAATTCGATCACAAAAGTCAACTGCAAATATGCATGAGAACAAATAACATGTGCGGCTGGAATATTTCGCGTCCGTCGAATGAAATAACTGCGAGACTTCACTGAACAACTCTAGCATAAACACGCAGACAAGGACTTACATAATGCTACAACCGAGAAACAATAGGAACGAAATACGATAAGACGAAGTATATTCTAATTCTGCTTGAAATTTCTGGGCACTGACTAATTAACCCACAATATTTATACGTCTCGAGGCTACATATTCCACTTAATCTTATACTATTTGCTTCTGAAAATCCTAGGACGTAAACAGGACGATAAGAATGAGTGAAAAAGACAAGATTAGGGGCGTACATATAACTGCCCGTAGCCAAAAGGCCAGAATTACGATATTTTAGCATCAATTTCACCTTAAAACTCCGTCCTCATGAAATATTCAATTTTGAACTTAAAGCAGAATTACTTCACAAGTTGACTGTGAGGGGCCTCTTTAAATCCTCTCCAAACACCAAATTCATTCGACATGTTTGAATAATGATGAAATGGCATCTGCACGGTTGTAAGCTTTGAGAAACTTTCAACATGGTTATAGACCATGCCCGAGTCCTTCACTGGCTTATGAGACGTATGCAAATGAACTGCATGAGCATGCATGCACTTCAGGTGATAAAACACTCTTCACAAAATTAAATTTATAAGGGCTTCTCAGACGATTACAACCTTCAAACTTCAGTGCATACAACCACCTCACCCATCAACACCCACCCTCAACAACTGTTAACTTTGTCCAACCCAACAATGACCCAATTTCACGGCCTTGCATTGCAACAGGGCACCTGCACGAGGCGGGCGGATGTGGCATTCACATTCACTCTTCCATATTGCAATTCAAATTCAAAATGCATGATTCCTTAACTCAATAGAGTGTCCCCCTAAACAAATATCTACAACTCCCACCAGATCACAATGGCTGCAGGTAACTGAATAAAATAATTCTCTAATTGAATTTGACGAGCATTTTTCATTTCGATGTGCATCCACTCGGTTCGATGCCTGAATTCGACACTGCATTCATACGTCTTCCGCCCGCTCACCCAAATCCCTTTCAGACTCCTATCCGATTCCCCATTCCATTCCATTTACCACATTCGAATGGACGTTTCCAATTCAGGTGAGACGACACTTTACCTCACTGTGCACTAGATAAACAAGAAATCTCTTGCAGTTCCTGCCAGATTAAGGGACAAGCGCCGCTTGTCATGCACAAGGATATACAACGTTACTTGCATTGGATTCGGATTTGCTTCATCTGCAGCGGGTCTGTGATCAAAGGCCGCAGTAACCACACGAGGGGAGGCAAAAACGATTCGATTTTGTTTCCTTCTTTCAGAATCCCGAATTTTCTTATGACTTTTGTGTGCTATCCCTAAAGACATACTCGAAGATACACGTCGAACATGTTTGTAATGTTTGTCAAAGTCTTGACATTCTGAATATCCACACAAACTCCAATGGGTGAATCGAATTTCTTGGCGTATTCCTTGTGAATAAATATTTAATCTCCAGGACTACACCCCTTGCGCTCCACCCATTGACGCGGGAAGCCGTAAGGTGTCGCTGCAGACAGAAGGAATGCAATTTCCTGCATCAACAAAGACCGATAAATCCCTCTTCCATGAAACTTAATGGCTGAAGAAAATACCTGCAGATTGGGTCGTGCTCCGTGCTAAGGAGCTCCGTGCGGCTGGGCGTCTAGGCGAACGCATAAAACAGACATTAAGTGCGAGTGTGCATAAGAAAACTGTCTAAGTTTGGCATTAAATTTTAATTACAGAACTTTTAGTGATTCGCTCAGAGTGACTTTCGCGTGCAAGCTGTTGCATCGTTAGCCAACTTCGGTGACAGTCTCTTTATGCGCCGCTCATGCGAGACACGTTGACAATAAAAACGAAGGGGAAAAAAAATCCCCCACGACTTTGTGACCCGAAATTTTGACTTTCAACTCAACCGGGAAGTCAATTTGAGGTCGATCACTTATGCATTGAATGGCAGAAGACAATTGGAATTTCGAAAGCGGAAGGACATCGCCTTGCTTGTTTAATGGGTTCTCTTGGGCTTGGCAAGGAATTGAAGATGAGGTCAGACACAAGTCGTGTATTCATTTCATGAATAGAGCCATCTCGGAAGTTTGCTGGGCGTGACTGAGTTGATATGTGGCTAAGTGGAAGTATCGCTTGGAAGCTGTCGTGGTTAGATTCGAACCACGTTCTCGCTATTGAATCGTAATTTATTCACAGAATATAGGGATGAATCAAAAAACGATGGAAGGCTGGGCATTTTAAGTAGGAACTGCGGTAGAATATTTCATTCATTCACACATGACAAGTTTCGAAGTCAAACTACTTTTTCCGGTTTTAAGGACTAATATTCCATGCAGCCAGGACAGGCAGGACATACTAAAGTCTTCCAGTAGGGACTTTCGAACTTTGACAGTTGATAGCGGGCATATTGTTGAAGCCACATCTGCCAAATTGGCTGTCATTTATTCGGTCTGTTTTACCAAACACCACGGACGGGCTCAACAACACGTGCAAATGACAAAATTGTTTTATCAAAATGGGTGTTCTGTTCGGGTAAATTTCGGCGCGCTTCGCCCATTTTACGATCGCCATAATCGTCCTGCCGGGAGAACTTTTCGCAGTGTGGTGGATATATTGGAGTCTACTGGTTCAGTAAACGATAAACCAAAATCCATACGTCAAAGAAACGCAAGATCTGCTGAAAACATTGCCTTTGGCCGTGAGAGTGTGCAGGAGAATCCGAAGTAGTCGATTTCGCGTAGCTCACAAGAACTGGGACTTTCGCAGACCACAACTTGTCGAACTTTGCGTCGTGACTTGGGCCTGCATCCATTCAAAATTAAAACTGAGCCAGAAGCTGAAGGTAAACGACCATAGACGCTGAATGGCCTCTGGAGCAGTTGGAAACTAACCCTAATTTCATTGAAAAATGATCTTCAGTGATGATCATTTCTAGATGAATGGGTGTGTCAACAAACTAAATAGTAGAATTTGGGACGATACCAATCCACGTGAGATCTAATAGCGTCAAATGCATCCCGAAAAAATCACTTTGAGAACGACGTTGGTCAGGTCATCACCGTCGACGGCGAGCGCTATATGTCAATAATTACCAACTTATTTTGACCTGAATTGGATGATATGGACACCAATGACATGTGTTTTCAACAGGACGGCATTACGTGCCACACAGCTCATGCCACATTGGAAATTCTGCACGAGCGATTCGAGGGCATAGTCATCTTACGTGTGAACTGGCCACCAAAATCGACCGAATATATCGTCGATAGACCTTTTCTTCTGAAGTCACATGTCTCTGCGAATAAGCCACAAACCACAGCGGCCCTCAAAGCCGACATTCACCACGCCATCGATCGAATTCTGCCTGATTTCTACGCCAGAGTCATGGAAGAGAAGCCACGGCGGACATTTGGACAATTTTATATTCCATACATAATGGCATCAAGAGGCCTTTCAATCGAATGAAAAATGTTGATGACATCTCACACACACTTTGGTTTCTTTAAAGTTAAAGATAGGAAACGCTTAATGATGGACACTTTAGATGGCGAATCATCTTCACATCCACAAAGATGTTTGATGGAGGTGACTGCCAGAAGAATGGTTTCTGTCATATAATGTTTGAATACTCTGACTAAGAAGATGTACTTTTCAGGGATGTCAACAGAGTTCCGAAGGACTGATAACTGCCGACGTCATTTGACGAAATTAAATAAAGAATCAGTTCAATCAGTCAACAATGATTTTCCTTCTTCTTCTTCTTCTTAAAACGCTACCAGTCCGAGGTGGGCCTGGGCCTCACCCAACATGCCCCTCCAGCCGGCACAATTTCTCGCCAGATTATGTGGCAATTGGCCACAAATTAGACAGAAGGAAGGATGAGGTTTGAGTGCCTAACAGTCGCACTTATGCCATCCCCTTGTCCACTGCGATAATGACAGGAAGGTGACAATTAGACAGTTGAGAGTTAATTTGCTGTCAGTATGATTTAAGGTACCGGTCAATAGCGTTCTTCGCGTACCTTGTGTTCTGTCAGCTGATAAACTCAAACGACTGAGAGAGAGAAAGCAGATGCAATTTAAAATTGGAATGCATCGCAAAGGATAGAGTAGAAGAATTTCCAACTTTTACTGCGTTTGACAGTCGATTCCTTTGAAATTCATTCAGTAGTTGGTTATGTGTTCGTCATTTCGGAATTTAATATTTGAACGAATGAATACTTTTATGGTTATTTTTTTAGTGATTTGAAATAAATCCTGAAATATATATTTTTCATTTCATTTATTCATTTGAAGTTACATTTTTTTAAACTTAATTTTTATTTTTTCATAATTTTTTTATTTTATATTAATGAGGGCAACAAATACAACGATAAATTCTATTAACTAGGCCTTTGGCCGTTTACTATGAATAGACTCCCCCCAAACGCCTGTAAATTTCCCGAATTTGCTTTGAAATTTAAGGGATTTAATTTAAGAAATTTAAGTTAATTTTATGACGTAACTGGTTGAATGGCTACTTCAATAAATAAAATTGTCGGATTTCGACTGAAAAAGCGACTCACAGAGGCCCATCAGTCATCAAAAAGTCAAACTACGCTGGGTCCCGGGCCACAGCTTAATCGCAGGAAACGAGAGAGCGGACAAATTGGCTAGACGAAGGTCTGAATTGGGTATTTTTGAAGCGGATACGTCTTTGCGGCCACCGATTAGTGCATTGTACCGGATCATAAACGATATAGTACAAAAAGAAGTCTACTCGCCTTGCCTTATAAGAACATCACACGATAATATTAACGTTGACAAAGCTTAATAATAATAATGGCGGCGCATACAGTCCTAGGTGGACCTGGGCCTAGCTTCTCAGCAACCACTCGTGTTGTGTGTGCTACTGTTCTTTCACGAGTGGAGAGGACCTACAGTTTAATGCCGACTCCGAACGGCGGGATTGAGAAGCTTTTTCAAGACAGGTAAACTCTTTGAACATTGTAAGCGACTCGAAAGAGGTGGGAGCCATGAAAAAATTTATTAAAAATTGTTTGTCTGAACTTTGATTCGAACCTAGACTGTGAAAGTCTAGTGCGCATGGGTCGACGCACGAGCCCACACGGGCACGGCGCCCACGTTGACAAAGCTTAACAATGGTAAAACGCTTGTCGGAGTCATCATAGGACTTTGCGCCATTGGAACTATGGAGTGCGGAGTCCAGTGATCTTTGCAGGAATGGCGGTGCTGAGGAAAATACCGAAACGATCCAACATCTGCTCTTCGGAACCGGTGCCTAGCTTTGCTGGACCAAAGATTCTCCACTGAAACTGCGGCCTTAGCTTTTTTTCTTTCTTGTCGTAGATTTTTGTCACACTACACATTCATTCATTCATTTAGTTTATTGAGTCAATATTAATACACATTAATTAATTTATGATTACATTTTTGTTTTCGTGATAACCGACTTTGGACATATAATCTGGTTAAGCTCAAGTATAATAACTTAATTAATAATTAATTACATTATAAAATTTTAATAATTCATATTTGAATATTCTATTTTTATCATATGCTTGCTCCCGACATATGTTCACTTCATGGCTCTAATTTGACCAAAATTAAACTTATATCTAAACTACTTAAAAACTACCTATAAACTACTTATGTACTAATTATAAACAAACATTATATACATTATATATATAATTAAGATCTTAGCATATATAAAATCTTATATTTAAAGAGCTATATATATATATATATAAATATATGTATATATATACTATATGTAATTCATTTGTTTTTTAACTTTTCATATTTGGTATTATTATCCTCTTAGAACAGGCAAAGAAGCTTTCTCATAAAATGGTAATTTTAAATTTAGATTGGAAATACATTCAAATTCTGGTTGAGATCTTAAATTCATTATACTAACAGGTGATAAATAAAAGTGGTTATCTATAACACTATCGTTTATATTTTTGTCCCAAATGTCTTTCAAAATTTGGTTAGGATGACTAGCAAGAGATTGTAATTTTATTTTCAGTCGATTTATCATATAAATAAAAAGAGGTTCAATACCACATTCGTTGTATATCGTTTCATTAGAATACCATTTCTTATTCGGCTTTCTGAATTTTCCGCAACATAATCTTAAAATTTTTCGCTCAAAATTTTCCAATTCATTTGCAACCGTGGGAGAGATACTGAACCAACAACCGAAGCCATATGTAATTATTGGTCTTATGAGTGTCTTATACATAAGAAGTTTAGTTTGCTTAGAAGTAGCATTTGTAGAGAAAAGTCTCTTAAGAAGACATGAGGCAATTTTGGCTTTCTTTAAAATGTTTCTTGCATGTTTGTTGAACTTAAACTTATTTTGGTAATGTATACCAAGATATTTAGTTTCTGTCTTAAGCGGAACGAGAACATTGTCTATTTTTAATGAGAGGGTTTTGCTTTCTTTAACTGCTTTACGGTGTCCTTTTCCATAGACGTTTCTAAAACATGTGATTCCACTTTTCTCTGCTTTTATTACTAATCCCCAAGAATTAAAATAGGAAGTTAATGTTGGAACAAAATCTTTTATTTTGTTAAGTGCATCGTGGGGTCTTACTGCACTTGCTAATAATTTAGTATCATCTGCAAATAAAAATGCTTCAATCTCTGGGTTATTGTTTGGAAAGTCGTATAGATATAAGTTAAACAGTTTTGGGCCAAGTAAAGATCCTTGAGGAACACCCATAGAGACTACACTGGAGCACTCACACTCAAAACTGGTCCACTGTACTGCCAGATAGCAACCTACTCCAGTGCCGTTAATTTGATCCCAGCGGCAAATGGTGACTGGACCAAATTCGATTTCACTGGGATTCGAACCTGGGACCCCTCTAACTTGGGGCAGGCACTCAATCAACTGCGCCATCCAGTCGTGGCCTTAAAGACTTCTTCTTTTCCTTCTGATGGGGCTACAGCTCGGGATGTAACTTTGGCTCAACAAACAAACCTCTCCAACTGCCACTAGCTCTAAACAGCTACTTGACAGTTGGCTGAGGTTCTTCTCGGACTGTTCGCGCCGTCGGTTTCATGGACGTCCTCTGCTGCGTTATTTCACCCGCACAGAGTCAAAGAGGCCTTAAAGACATTATCCTTAAAAGAAATGACCACGCTTTTTGTGAAGTTTGAATTAATTATTGCACCGACAAGCAGTCAGTTTTAATCAACCTAGGAAGCAGATGAATCTTCAAACTAATTCCAAAACCCCAGATACGCAAGAACACCAAAAATCAGAAAGGGGTTTGATAAAGATAAGCTAAGAAGTTGCGAAAGAAGATACCATCTCTACACCAGAACAATTATCTTTACTTGTTTCACCTCTGTGATTGTGAATTTTGTTGTTATTACGTTTTGTCTGCGGTAAGTTTACTAATCACTTGGATCGTTCTGTCTTATCCGGAGAACTTTACAATTTACACCCAGCGATATAATAATGACTTCTTGGAACATTAAGTGTACTTATACCGGATTTTTGGCAAGCATCACTGATTTATTATCAGTCGCTAAGTTTAGGCAGGTGCATGAGGCTGCCAACTTACACCATGCTTAAGAGTTCTCCAATGTTATGCTAAGTATTAATGGCCTACAAGTTTCGGAGAAGTTGGGGAGGATTTTTGAAAGCATTCATTTTCTTGGATTCACGGAATATTGCAATGAAATAAATTCAAGAAGAATCATGGTCCCAGCTCGCATGCACTTTGACTTACACATTCGCCCCGGGCGGCTATCGTAACAATACATCTCAGCTGAAGCTCGTCACCATCATACTTCAATCTCAAATCAGGACATGCGTACTTGAAGCCATAGACAAATATTTGTTTTATTTCTTTCTACTTTTATTCAAGGATTTCTTCCTGTGAAAGAAAAGGAGACTCCACGAGTACATATTGAACGCAAGCACTCTTTTTAAGTTACTCTCTCGTCCGTCTGATAACCCAGTTTGGCTAAAGGAGTGAAGAGTGCTTCTCCGTCGTTATCAGCCATGACCTAATTCTTTTCAAACAGAGTGTGATATCTCTGCGGGAGGGAAAAAAAGTCGAACTTTAAGTGCTCGAGAGTAGTTCATGGAATGAAACAAAAGTCATTTCACTTCATAATTTGTACATTCCGTTGTTTCATTTCATTTCTTTTCCCCCCCTTTTCGCCGTTTTCCTGTTAGTTGTTCATTTTACCAAGATTAATGGAGAAAAATATAAATTAAACGCCAAAAAAAGAAAGTGAAGGAAACAGCGAACAGAACGAGAAACACACAATAAAAGCTAAGTAAGGAGATAACAAAGAGCAAGCAGACAGCTGCAAAGGAGGGAATGAGAAAGGGCGCAAAAGTTGAATAAGGACATAAGAAAAAGTATCCATCAGGAGACATGCAGTAGCAGAAGAAGAACCAGGATTTTGCAGAAAAGAATCTCCCGCAGAACTGAGAAATGTTTCGAGTGTCGTATTCCTCTGAGAACAAAATGATTTATGATAATGGTCCTTCAACATGGAGCACGAGAGTGTTAATG
Source organism: Myathropa florea (assembly GCA_930367185.1). Lineage (NCBI taxonomy): Eukaryota > Metazoa > Arthropoda > Insecta > Diptera > Syrphidae > Myathropa > Myathropa florea. Next base: position 123,174,906 of record OV884002.1, on the reverse strand, counting down.
ATAAGCACCCACCAAACAGGATCCACTCCCTTGGCCACAATCACACGGTCCTCACTTGCAAGTCGAACTTAATTTTTCTTCGCCCACGCTTAACTCTTTTCCTCTCTCTCTCTGGATCTCTGTCGATTGTCACAGGCTGCGAGGAAATAAATTCGTGTTCGTGTGAGTGTGCAGTAAGAACGAGCAGTTAATTAAAATTATGTAACACTCATACACTGCCATCCATTACTCGTTCGAGTCCGCTTTCTTTTCCCTCACTTCAAATGAAAGTGAGAGGAGGAGGTTCGCTTTTCTTCTTGGACAGACTCTTTGCAATTAAAACCGGGAGCTGGGACTGCGTTTGTTGTTTTTTTCTTTGCGAGGGGGAAGCTGTTTTCGGTGGGCGGTTGTAATTAGGATTTTGCATTAAATGGTGTTTTGTAATTAAATTTGCCTGCAAATTGGTAGCCTTTGGCGTAACAATTTCTTTCTTGGAATTTATGTGGTTAGGACAAGTTGGGTCATTAATGGTTTGGCATTTGTGGGGGCTTAACGGAGAATTGTTGCTCGGAAACAGGGATTTCCGAGAGGCTGACCCAAGCGAACTTCTCTCAAGGAGCAGTTACGTGAGAATGTTGTCAATAAGATTTATCGAGACCGAAAATTCGTTTGAAGAAGGGTCAGTTTATTGGGATAAGGATTAATGGGTTATGCCCAGTGAAGTTCGCAAATGGAAAAAGTAATAGTTTTCATCCAATATGCAGATTACTTCACATATTTTGATGTAACGGCAACTATTTGGAACATTTCGGTAAATGTGGAACGATTGCAATTAAACTTTGGGCCTGGTATATAATATGAAGTTAGTGCCACATGAGTTTCATGTCAGCCCCCATTATTCAATATCCCCGCGAAATCGCGCTGACATGAGCGCCAACTCTCATTTATCGCGGAAAATGAGCTTCAAAATTTTAGCTTCCATGGCTCTAATTTTACAGACGAAGACAGGCCAAGTACAGTCAAATTCACACAACGGTATCTGTCACAACATGTGTTTATGTATTTTGATGTCAGCTGCACCAGAACGTTGCATTGAATATGATTTCGAGATGGTAAAGGCCCTCCGCAATTTGCAGCAGGAATCCTATCTGTGCAAGAAAATTTCCAAAATCGCATCGATTTTTTGCGCTTTCAGTTTCTGTTTTGTTTTCAAAGCAGGACCCAATAGACCAAAGTTTGAGAATACGGTAGAATCTGAAAAAGACCAGAGAAATGCAAATCGGCACCCACCACCCATTCATCGATTTCAAGACCGTATGTGACATCGTGCATTGAGACGACCTATTTAGCGAGGGGCCTATGTTTGACTGCCTGCCCAACTCGTACGCTTGTGTAGAATGACGATGAAAAACTCACGCTGCTCCATCAATGTTCGCAACGAACTAACCGAAGACTAGATGATGTCAACAAAAACTTTCAAGAGAAGTCGACGGCTCGACAATATTATGCAACAGCCGCTGGCTAACACTAAAGTCAGGACAACTCTTAGCATAACCAGATGACAGGAAAGGAATGTAGTCGAATTTTCACGGACGGCTCCAAGACAAATGAAGGATGTGGTGCTGGTGCCTTCGTGGAGAGCGACAACTTTAGACTGCACACCTCGTTAGGTAAATTTGCGTCGGTTTTCCAAGCGGAAACCTATGCGATCCTAATGGCTACGAGCTATATTGTGAAGAATAGGTGGAAGGGGCGAAGTATTTGTGTCTGTAGTGACGGCCAAGCTGTGCTTAAGGCCTTGCTGAACCCTTTAACCACTTCCAGGATAGTTCAGGAGTGTCTAGTCTTCTCTGAATTTGATCGGTAGCTTAAGTTCGCTAAGACTTGTCTGGGTACCGGGGTACCACGGGATCACGGGAAATGAGATCGCCGATGAACGTGCTAGGCGAGGATAAGATGAGGCATTCTCAGGACCTGAACCTACGCTGGGACTGCCCGCGTCCTTGGTTAGGGCTTACATCGATGGGTGGACCTCTCGAGAGCACAACCGCAGGTGGCATGACTCTCCAGGATGTAGACAGACAAAGAGCATGCTCCCCAACGTCTGTAAGAAATCCGCGTCTTTCTTGTTATCTCTTAACAGAAAAGACTGCAGACAACTTATTGGCGTACTAACGGGGCACCACGCCTTCGCCAAACACCTAAGTGACGAAACCCTCTGCGACGCCTGTGGAACTGACACTGCAGAGCACTTTCTCTGCTATTGTCCCGCCTTTGCTCGGATCAGGTGGCAGTTATTCCGTGCTGATGATGTAGTCTCCTCATCACACAAGCGCCTGCTGGTCTTCCTTCGGAAGACGATGAAATTTCAGTAAAAGTAGGTTGCTGCCTGGTAGTATAATAGACCAGTTTTTGAGTCTGAGTGCTCCAGTGTAGTGTGACAAAAAACTAAGACAAAAAAAAATAAAAAATAACGAAATTACATTGGCGTGATTAATCGAACACAACACAGCTTCATGGAAAGGAAGCAGCTAAAATGGGTCTAGCTGAAAATGGACAACGAATATGCTATATTTGAAATAGGAAACACAACACCGACGAATTAGCCAGGATATTACAATGGACAACTAAAACCTTGAACTCAAGGACTCGACGCCGCTGGAAGCAGTTTCTGCAACTTCAGTACGGATATCAGACAAAAAATAACTCCTGCCAATCGCTGTCTTTCTGGGCACGAGAATGCTGACATCATTCGAGAAACAATCACCACTTTTTGGCAACTTGCACCTAAATTAGGAACATTTTTGAAGTCAGAACAAAAACCTGATTTTGATTGAATTCCGCTTTGACTGTTCGCCTTTGGAAAATCGCAAATAAAACTGCATTGCAAGCTGCCACTCACGATGCATACAATATGTACTTCCTTCCGCTTGATTTTCCAAATTCATCACACCATTGAAGCTCAAACATGACGGAAGACTGCACGTCACGAAAATCTTCCCTCACGCATGACGGAGTGGCAACGCACTCATTCTTCTTTATACACACAACAATCTGAAACAGCAGTTCCGGTATACTTATCATTCAACTCAGTTCATAAATTAAGCGAAATTCGTAAAAACGATTCAATCCGCTCAGCTTCCCAAAAACATTAAAAGCTTTCAATTTAAAGTAACCACTTACCTGTCCATTTACACCTTTATCCTCGTCAGTCGCTTGGACTTTTATCACCGGACTACCATTTGGAGCACCCTCCTCCACCTTCGGGTAATACGTTCCGCAGTCCTTAAAGACCGGCTTGTTGTCATTCACGTCAGTGATGAACACGACGACCACAGCCGTTGATGTGTGTATCGTTTGGTCCCCATTCACACAGCAAGACCCATCATCCATGGCCGTTACATTCAGCTCGTACTTGTCACGGTCCAGGGAGATCGCCTTATTATGCAGTCGTATCACCCCGGTTATGTCCTCGATAACAAACTGCCCAGAACTGGTGCCACCGCCCACAAAACCAAAGCGCACGTTGTCACCATCCTTGTCGGAGGCCACAACAGTCGTCACCAGGGTATTGGGTCCGGCGTTCTCATCAACATTCGGCGTGTACACTTGCTGCGAGAATTTCGGTTCTTCATCGTTTTTATTCTTCGTGTAAACACGTACTGTGGCGGTGCCACTCTTCGATGGTTCGCCTTTGTCCTTGGCCGTCACTATGAACTCATAGTAGGCGTTGTTGTTGTCCGCGTCCAATTGCTTATTGTTCACTATGATGCCGTTCGAATCGACGGCGAAATGATCGTCCGACACCAGATATTCAATTTCTGCATTGGCACCTGAATCGGAGTCCATAGCCTTCACACGAAGGATGCTTGTGCCCAGTGGAATGTCCTCGTCCACGTTGTGCGCCTGATAGTCTGGCAATTCAAATTTGGGTGCATTGTCGTTCACATCAGTCACGCGTATTGTCAGCTGAAAGACCATGAAAGAGATGATAAAGAATTCAATGAGATAAAGGAGGATGCGCCAACGCCATTACATACCTCGACTGAAGTGGAGAATCCTCCAGAATCCTCGGTGGCAGTCACAATCAATGAATATACATGCGGTTGTCGTAAATCTTCGAAATCCAATTCCTTTGCAAGTTTAACGATTCCAGACGATGGGCCAATGTTGAATGTGCCCGCTCCTTGTCCTTGCGCCTTCAGTGTGTATCGGATTTCCCGATCGGCAAAGGATTTGGCTTTCACCGAAATTATACTGCAAAGGCAAGACGAGAAAGCATTCAGAGGGTGGTTCGGATAAAAAAGGAACATTAACATGTGGGTGACATTGTATTCGATTAGATATGGAATAACGATTGCTCCGGTGGGGGTGTAGGGGGTGGAAGGGCAATCTACAAGACGAATATTGTCAAGCGCTTTGGGGGTTTTCAAGTATCGACAAGAGATTAGTTAAGATTTATTGGTGGTCTGCGGAGTCTGCAAGATGTTTCAGCAAACCCTTGGGTTGGAATTATTGCAGAGACATCCTTCGATTGCGAATCGCAATCAATCACATCCGTGCAGGGAGCTCCTTTCATTCGAAGATAGATGAAGTGCACCAACATGTCCATCCATCACCGATGAGCACAAGATCGAAGGAGGTAACTTAATAAAGGAGATAAACTCCGACCTGTCCTGGTGGTTTATGGTTCAAAAGATGGACGAGATGGCTATGGATCAGACAATACATGTCTACATCGAAATTTTAACCCGTTTGATACTAAATTTCAGCCGCTTGACAAAGGTCCTCTACAGGTAAGTGATATGGAGCGAGGAAGGTTGGTTGATGACCGCCAGTTGGCAACTGAAAATTTAATGTCCGGGGACAGTTTAACTTGTCAGAGGACACGCTGTTAACGAATTCGACAGAAACAACGCGAACTCTGTTAGCAGTTGAAAGAGTTCTGCATTGGGCGCCAGATAGACATATTTTTGTAGCAATAATCGCAAGCTATTGTCCCTAATCTGCCAGCTCATTTATGTTATATTTTCTGATTGCTAATAATAATAATGGCGGCACTACAGGCCGAGGTGGACCAGGGCAACCAGGTCTCAGCAACCACTCGTGTTGTGCGTGCCATTGTTCTCTCACGAGTAGAACAGACGTACAGTTTAGTGCCGACTCCGATCGGCGTGATCAAGAAGCTTTTTCTAGACAATTATATACTTTGATCAATGTTAGTGACTCGAAAGAGGTGGAGCCGTGAACAAGTTTTTTTTTTTTTAAATAGGTTGTCTGACCTGGGATTTAAACCTAGACTTGGAAGTGCGAATGGTTCGAAGCACAAACCCACATGGCCACGGCGCCCACTGACTGTTACGAAACTTGGAAGGCTCGAAATCCAAAATTGGCTATGCCTTCGTTAAAAAACGGCACAGATCGAGACTCAACAATTTGGACAGAAGATTTGGACTGATCAAGTCGACGTAGTACATTGTGATCCAAATTTCACGCCATTGTGAGGTAAAGTGTTGCCAATGGAAAAAGATGACAACTTACAGTTCAGTGTTGTTATGGTTGTAGAACAAAAGAACAGTCCATAACGCAGTTTTACAGTTCGAAATTTTCAGTGTTCGAAGTGGGTTCAGGAAGAATAGAAAGATTTCGAATTGCGACCTCACACACTCTTCTCTTCTTTCAACAAGTCATTTAAGAAAAAAACATCGAAGCAGTTCGCAGAGTATTGCTGAAAGTCCAGGAGTATCATTTCTGAACCGTGGTCAAAAATTGGAAATTTTAAGATGCCCAATTGGTTCATAAACTAAAATCTTCTGATCAGGCACTGCGGAGAAAAGTCGTTAAATGGATTATGGAACAAGACTAAGTAAATGTTAGTCTCTGAAATTATTGGACCGTGAAGTCTGGTCCAATGGTGTTCCAACACTAGATCCCAGAAGTCTAGTATGGTACACAGATGGATCGAAAATTGATTCTAGAGTTGGAGCTGGAGTCTTTGGACCCAACACTTGGATCTCTATACCTATGGGGTCCAGTCCTACAAATACAAATCATTTCGGATAGCCTGGCAGCACTTAAGGCTTTATCGTCTAACCTAATGGACTCAAAAACCGTTAAATGTTACTTCGATGCACTTCAATCCCTCGCCAAATACAACAAAGCGAAACTTGGCTGGGTCCCTGGACCCAAAGGGATTGCAGGTAACGAATCTCCAGATGAACTCGCTGGTGCTGGTCCGGAAACTGAACATATTCAAACATAATGTTGCCCCATGCTCTACAGACCAAGAAACAATTCAATTGCTGCATGAATCATTTCCCCGTAGTATAACTGTGGGCGCCGTGGCCGTGTGGGTTCGTGCGTCGACCCATGCGCATTAGACTTTCACAGTCTAGGTTCGAAACCAAGCTCAGACCAACAATTTTTCAAAAAAAAATTGTTCACGGCTTCACCTCTTTCGAGTCACTGACAATGCTCAAAGAGTATAACTGTCTAGAAAAAGCTTCTCAATCTCGACGTTCGGAGTTGGCATTAAACAATAGGTCCCCTCCACTCGTGAGAGAACAATAGCACGCACGACACGAGTTGGTTGGTGAGAAGCTAGGCTCAGGTCCACCTCGGACTGTAGCGCTGCCATTATTATTATTATTGATATAATTTTGCGATTTGGTGATCAGAATTGGCCGACCCAATCAAGCAAGTTCTGAGGCTTAAGCCAACAAACCCCTGGCGACCCAAGCCTTGTGAGAGCGAATCAAACACTGTATCAAAAAAAATTGAGGCAAGCCGTAGAAGCCTCGGTGACTGATGCCTAAGTTCGTTCTTGACTATAATGCGACCCACGACTGGATGGCGCAGTTGGTTAAGTCCCTGCCCCAAGTTTGATGGGTCGCAGGTTCGAATCCCAGTGAAATCGAATCTGGTCCAGTCACCACTTGGCATTGGGATCAAATTAACGGCACTGGAGTAGATTGCTACCTGGCAGTACAATGGACCAGTTCTGAGTATAAGTGCTCCAGAACAGTTTCAAAAATCCTCCGAAAACAAAAAAAATGCGGCCTAGGAATTAAGATAAAAAACCTGTACTCAAATTGGGTGCACAAAGAATACAAAAATTATGTCTTTTGATCGTATTATGAGAAATGCGAAATCATGTAAATGTTTATCCGGTATGTGTAAGGATTCTATAACACACAGGGATGTGCCAACAGCAATTAGTGCAACAATTACAAAAGGTAAACAGAAATAAAAGTCCAGACCAGTGAGCGATTCGTAGTCCATTCTTCGCATTTGCTACAAAACTGGTTTCTGACAAAACACAACGCTCCTATGCTCTGTTAGGCTCCCAATCCTTAATTGGTTTGTATGATTTTTGAGCTCTTTCATTAATTCTGGCAGCAACCAGATAGGAGTCTAGAAAAAATATCACTCAACCACGTATCATAATATACCTAAGGGCGCGATGCACTTCCGGGGTGCTGCTGCTGATTGGACTTGTGAATAAATTGTATAGAAACTCAGGGAACTGGTTTGAAGGGTCTGACTTGTTCGAAACAACTTTTGTGGTGGAAGGGGATAAAGTACGACCAATGCATAACCCTTGCTCTGTTCTATTGCACTTTTTAGTCAAAATATAGACTGAATCGGAGTCAATTTCATCCGCTGTGCTTGTTAGTCACGAACCAACGTCTGAGTATGCAACGAAATTCGCTTTCCCCACTCCGTCAAAACTTTGTAAACTTCAGTTGGATATTGAAAAACCCATGCAAGTTTACTCCAATCCTCATCCCCTCACAAAAAGGTCAATTTACGCCACCAGAGCAACAAGTAATTGAGTTGTCGGATTGCGGGGACAAATGGATCTGTTATCCCTGCCAGCAATTGCAGGTCAAACGGAAAACGTACCCAAATTCAAAACAGCGTCCCCCCTTTCCAACCCCCGTAAACCACATACAATAAAAATCATTCCTCCATTCTCTCGTCTCCAACCACATTCAAAGGCTCCGCCTCAAATTGTCAAGCGAACAGCCAACAATGACAGCTTAAAACTTAACAAATCCATTAAATCGCTGTAGATACACTCCCGTCTCACGGCAACCCAACCGCACTGAAGGACCATCCCTTGTCCTTCCATCAATCCATCGTAAACAGAAGGAAAACGTGTTTTTTAAGTAATTAGTCATGACAGCTTTGCCATAAAACAGTACACGCTTCTTAAGAGCATATCAATCATTCAGAACAAGGACATTCAAGGATCCGCAACCGCTCGCACTTCGTTTAGAGGCCCATCGGAAGAGGAGGCCACAATTAATGCTCCTGCCGGCGTAAACGCACGGACTTGAGCACGCCTTCCCCGGGAAGCGGGAAGGATAACGGTGAAAAAGGAACGCAAAAGCATGAAATAACGAAAAGTCAATCAGAAAAATTACTTTTCATGTTTACTGACAAGTAACGGTGGTACCAACACCCTCAAAGTCATTTCTATGATGAAAGGGACACATAAAAGAAGACCACCGCCCCTCCCGGTCGGTCGTCCTGGACTTCGCTGCCTTAGTGTGACGGATGAACACACTCACACAAAAAGCTGGCGTTGGTGAGTGGGGAAATGCAAAGGCGGAAAAACTTCTGAAAGCCAAAAAAAATTGCCAGCAAACATGGATAAAGAGACGAAAGGATAATGGCTTGCGCAAGGACGACGAAGTGAAAATGTTTGCAATTGCGTTGATCACAAAAGTAAGCAAGGATTCATCGCATCTCGGGCGTCCATGTGTGTACCGCTGGCAAGTTGTTTGTATGCGCCCGAGATTGTCGTTCCAATCCCGTGTGAGAATTGTATCTCATGCGACCCCCACGCAAATACGCCCACTCCTTCACGGAGGTACACATCTACAGCAGGTGAACATTTTGACACGTGTATTAAGTGTCAACATTGTGCCAATATCTGTGAAACGAAAATGGAATTCGTTTCAAGTTTTTTGACAGGCGAATGGGATTTGCACACTCTCTTTCCCTCCGTTGAGCGCTAAGTGATGGGGTTTTGAATGTTGCCAAAGTAGAATGAAAGTGGAGGATGACCAGCATCTTCCCAGAGAGAGAGAGAGAGACTTTTCACTTCACTGACACACTCTCTGCTTCGTGCTCAGGTGGAGAGATGAGGGTTTTGCTATATAAACGTCTTAAGTGAGTGACATGGTTTGGGGTTTATTGAATTGCTTGCGCTTTGTACAGAGGCAGGTGGAGTGCTTTCTAATCTCTTGGGTCACGTTCGCCTGGCATCGGAAGTCGGACTAGTATCGATTGACTGGAGTTGTGTTTTGTGTTTCTTTTCTGAGTTCAATGAGGGGGATATTTCCCATCAGCTGATGTCAGCTCTTAGGGCAGTGCCCTGTGTGTCGGCAAAGTTTATGGTTAATAAAGTTGCCGAGTTCTTTGACTTCCAAACGGAGCAATCGAATTGGGAAAAGGTGCATTCATCATTGATGAACATATCCACGACGTCTCCAGAGTTCGAATGGAATGAACGGCTACAGACATTTTTCCACAGAAGAAATTTTAATGTGCCACTTAACAGATGCCACGTCACTTGACCGAGCTGTTAAAGAGACAGAAGGACATTTGCTGTGCTGGAGAAGCTGGTTGTTCTTCTAAGCGAATCTTATAAAGTCACTCATGAAGTAGCTGCATCAGCGATGTCTTATCCATATTCCAGTCAGAAAAAGCAAACGAGGTTGATACCTGACAACTTGCAGAAGGCCTAAGCAAGTCCTTAACTGAAGAAAGGTCAACAATCTGTGGACCTGACTGAAATTAGATCAACTCTACTTGCGTCTTGAAGACTTAATGACAAGCAGACACGGTCAATTCAAAGCCCAAAATCATCGACAGGTGTCCAACAAAATAAGCTCAGTCCTGAAATCAATCCCATGAAACCCATACTTACTCTGAGTCCTTCTTCTGATTCTCTGGTATTTCCGCCTCATAGCTTGACATGTAAAACTGTGGCGCACGCTTGCCGCCAACAATCGAAAGTCGCTCCTCTTGTGTACTCTGAAAGCGTCGATCGTCCACTTTTCCATTTTGATCTTCGGCCTTCACATACAGCACGTACTCCATGTCCAATTGAAAGAGATCAGTGCCACGTGTCCGCACAACGCCGGATCGTTCGTCAACCTCGAACCGGCCCCCTGTGCGATCGCGAACAATGAAGTAATGAATGTTGTGGTCAGTGTCGGGGTCGCGAGCCTGTAGAGTGAACACAGGCGTGTTTGGGGGTGCGTTCAACTGTACGACTGCCTGCATTGGCAGCGGGCGATTAATGAAATATGGTGGCTCATCGTTGACATCCTTCACATGGATGATGACCCGTTGATTGTCGGTGTATTTAAGGCCAGCTGAAATGAAAAACAAACACAAAAACATAAGGATTAGCATTCATGTGTCATTAGAGAAGGAATTAAGGGAGGAGTGACATCTATCAAGCTAAAGGTCAACAGACATCTGTGCACTACACACACAAGAGAAATGTTGCCGCAAGTGTCAACATCAGCAAACTTCATTACACACACGCGACGTTGTGTTGTGTTACCCCCAAACTTAATTTCATCAGAAACTTGTATCCTTTTCGGGGAAAATCATATAAGCTGTGAATATTTGCAGAAATCGAAATCATAGCCAACATAATCCCTGGGGAAGGTTAACCGTGCAAATGCCGGAATGCGGAAATGAGTGCTGCGGGACCGAAAGAGACGACCGGGCTTAAAAGGAAAAGAAAACCAACTTTTCTAATATCCGCTTACAGCTCGCTCTTCACAACGAACCATAGAGACGAAGAGAAATTATGAAGAATTTCAGAGTTCTAGGTTTTTTTGTTTTTTCCTTTCTTTCCACCCACCGCCCCACTACCCTACACCTTTCGCAGTGGCGATGGCGCTTTAGTGAAAAACCTAAAGTTCTGGCAAAAGTGTTTTTGTTCGTGGCGCTCTTTTTTCCACCGCCACCACCTTTCGACGAGCACGGGGCGAGGTGAAGAACGAAACAAAAACCACTTGGTAATGTCAGTGTTGGGTAGGTAGGCACTCCGCAGGGAGTAGCAGCGTTAACGAATCCTATTCGCTTAGCGGTCGTTGTGTTCTTTTTGAAGAAGGAAATCACTCTTCTGCCATGATTTTCGCGTGAAAGTTATAAGAAAGTTAAACACATTTTCCTCTTCTTTCGTTCCCTAGGAGCTCTCCTACTTCGCTCGTGGTCTCCATTATGAATAATTAGAGTTAATTTGACGGGTAAGATTGTTTTGGATTCATTTGGGAAATAAATAGGAATTCATTTTCAATTGGATTTGCTTTTATTTCAGTGAAAATGGAATATCGTTGCGCTGGGAGCCATCGTTCGGGGGGTTTTAGCGTCAAGAGTTCAAACTGTAATTCATTATCCAGCTGAAATTTCGAAAAGTGTTTTAAATGAGTTTTGACAAGACAAATGATAATTAGTTCGTGATTGTATTTCATTTTGAATGGCATCATTAGTTAGAGTTTTGTTGTGTGTACTGCACGCTGCTGGTGGTCAGTGTGACGAGATAACAAGCGTAGGGATTTGATGGCGCTGTACCACGTTTGGATTTTGTGGCATGTGGGACTCTTGTCAACTCGTGTATTTATTTTATATGTAGAATAGGTTATTTTAAAACTAACGGCCAAAAATTAAAAACTCTGTGTGGAGAAGGGGGATTAGGTTGAAGGCGAGGACGTTTATAAGAGCAAGTTCATTTCTTATTGTGTTTCTGTCCAAGTGAATGGCGGTACCCTGATTGACAAGTTTCTGTGAAAAGATGCACTGATTCCACAGGCCAGCGGGTGCCGATCAAAGACTACGAAGATTTGTGCCAAAAGAGATCATGCTTAGTACCTGACGACAGAATGGACAATGATAAGGCAGAAAGACAACTTCCCGACGTGCAAGAAAACGAAACTGAACGGAGCATGTTTAGCTCAAGGAAACTTGGTTACCATCAGATTTTTAAAGTATTAATTTCCCGGATGGGCTGTATAACATCTGGATACCATCTACAAGAATGGAGTCATACTGCCGCGGATCTTAACAGAAGATAGCGCTCAGATGTTATCTAACCTGGGTCGCTGGGCCTAAGGAAGTTTTTAGCAACGAAATGGTCTGTAAGTACACCATAATCAAAGCCATTAATGGCCTCTTAAGGCAACTAACACTAGATGAATCGATCTTGAGTGACAAATCAAGATCGATTTGATCCTTTTTTTTTCGGAGTATTTTTGAAACACTGCTGGAGCACTCAGACTCAAAACTGAGTCCATTTTACTGCCAGGTAGCAACCTCCTCCAGTGCCGTTAATTTGGTCCCAACGGCAAATGGTGACTGGACCAGAATCGATTTCACTGGGATTCGAACCTGGGACCCTTCTAACTTGAGGCAGGCACTTAACCACGATTTGATCTTACTTGGATATTAAGTGTGGATATTTGCAATATATATTAGAAGGATCAAAAACCACGATCAACTAACGATGAAAATTTGCAATTTTCGAACGGGTAATCGAGGAGGAAACAATCCTTCAGAGTTGCATGAGTTTACCAGGGTCAACTGCAATTGAATCAAAAAAGTCTTCCTTAAAGCGTCCAGTTTATCTTCTTTCCCAACCTAAACTTTAAATTTGCTACTCGCAGGCATCACTTAGACACCAGTCATACATAAAGAGTTTGAAAGAAACCGGTAATGAGAGAGGGCAATGGCCTGACAGGGAGTTGCTAATTAAACACTTGCACGTACATAGAAGTAAGTACTGAGAAAATCTTTATTATAGAATTTTGAAGAACTATTTAATGTGGAGTGGGTAGGTGCGTCGACTCCTACGTCGATGTTCTCGAATCGATTCCAGAAAAAAACACCTAACATTTTTTAACGGTTCCACCTCTTTGGAGTCACTGACAATGCTCAAAGAGTACAACTGTCTAGAAAAAGCTTCTCAATCTCGCCGTTCGGAGTCGGCATTAAACTGTATGTCCCCTACACTCGTGAGCGAGCAATAGCACGCACAACACGAGTGCTCGTCGTCTTACTGCTGAGAAGCAAGGCCCAGGTCCACCCCTGACTGTATCGCCGCCATTTTTATTATTATTATTATTAATAATGTCTGTCTGTTCGGGCAAATCTCCGAAATAGCTGGACCGATTTTAATGAAACTTTGCAGATATGAAGGCGAGGTTGTCAAGAGTGTCTCAAGCAATTTTTTTTACGAGACAACCTTAAATTTGAATCAATATTTTTACATTAGTACTGTCTTTAAAATTTTTCAAAAATAAAAAGTTCATGGTTCAGAGTCTATTATTCGTCGTGTCTAAGCGAAAGTCTAACCCGTTTCTAAAATCGATAGAGACGAAATAATTAGATCTTCCTAAAAAAAGGGGGAATGCACTCACCAGAAGGAGGCGAAGTGAAGCACGGTTATAGTAAATATATAAAGCGAAAAGGATAAACATAATGTTATGGAATTTATTGGAAAATGTCGGGCATTTGTTAGTGCGCCCATAAGCTTTCCCATCGCTTAGGGCGTCTCAAGACATCGAAATTATTTTGGCGAACAACCTTATCATCAGCCCATTCCAAAGCCTAATCGAAAATTAAAAGAGAACGAGCAGACGCGACAGTCAATAATAATTATTGTAGATAAGTCCAAAATTTAAGAGCATTCACACCACATTTCTTCTCATATAGTGGTCAGATAGAGACTATATACGCAATGCCAAAACTATGAATCCAGGTCCCAAGCAACAGTAACCAGTGAAGTGAAATCATCATTATCAAAAAACACAATTATCTGAAGAGTAAATGAGTGAATTATTAAATTAGCTGACGACTTGAACGATTGTACAGCAGTATGGAAGTCAAAATTTTGAATCAATAAAAAATCTTCATAGTGGCTAATGCAGCAGCAATTACAAAGCTTGCCCTTGGAAGTGCCAAGTTCTTAGATTATTCCATTATGGCACTTACGCTCAAACACCTACGGCGAACAAATCGACGCAATTAATCAGAAATCAGAACAGTTTATATCTCCCCCAGTTGACAATAGACCTCTGTCAAAAAATGAGCACTCCTAACACGTCCGTTGATAGTCTCATTTCAAAGACTGTAAAATAGCACAAAATTGTTGACACCTCTTGAGCTTATTTCTCTGCTCACACTATTCTGTAGACCTTTGCCTTTGTCCAGACAATGTGTCTGCATAAACACCCCTCGTAAAACCCTCCATGCCTTCAGGTCAGGGCACCCACTCACACAGTGGCACCTCGGCTCTTAAGTTGTCCCAGACTCACTAATGTAAGTGAACCGGTGGTGCACTGGTGCAACAATTTACTGCACTATTCCCTTTAGACACATTCGGTCATCCTCCCCTGCAAAGGGAGAAATGTACTCGTGCACAAAAAGCATGTTAAACTCGCTCTCGCTTACCTGAGAAGTATTCATATTTTATTTAAACAAAACTTATCCTTGTAATCCTTAGGAGAAACACAAAAGGACAACACGAAGGAAAATGAGCACACACCCACCATTCACAAGTTGTCGTGTCTTCTTTGCTCCCGTTTCTCGGAGTCACAGAGCCGCCATCCATAAAGTATTTGTTTCAATTCAAAGGATACGCTTGTCTAAAGTGAATTCAAGATCCCATGGTCCCCTCCCCCCAGGGATCTGAGGGCTGAACACAAATTCGAAAAGCAAATAATAATGCCATCAACATCGTCATCATCACATTCGTCAGCAAAGAAGCCTTTGACTGACGAAAAGGGATTCTGTAAAGGAAAAGGATCCACTTTTTACTCGCATATCCTCGATGTCCCATAGACACAGACTCACGCCCGTACACATGCAGAGTCAAAGAGAGACATATTGTAAGTGCACATCTCGAATGGATTCCCAAGGAATGACAAGCCGTTGAGCGTTGCACATTTTTATGCAAATACCAATAGAAGTTGAACAAGAGCAAGGATCAAATATACGAGACGACTATCGTTTGTGTATGCTTGTCACACCACTGCACACCATCACACACCGCCGTACAAAGTGCATTTTAGTCCTGGCTGGCTGGCGGAAGTGTCTTTTGAATTTAGAAGAGAATGTCTCGACGTCGTCTTACTGCTTGCAAGGCGAAAATATGTGATGCACATCCCACTTGACTACAGGAGGAACAGGATAATGTAATTTCTGAAGATGAGTTTAGGTCTGAGTGGATAAGACGGGGCACATTCATTGTTTCCTCAAACCGAGTGTCTGTCCACACGGAACCATGGGAGTCAGCAGTCTTAATTGAGGACGCACTGTGTCAGCATAAGCACACAAGCACGCACCGAGAGCTTGTATGGCTTTCCACTTGTGCGTTAAACGAATCGAACCGCACAAGTGTGCACTGACCTTCAGTGTCAACCATGGTGTCAGTGTCCCTTAAAATTCCGATTTTCAATTTTTGTGTGAGCTGTCCGCACTCACCTCCGTGCCAGAAGTGGAAATTATGAATCCAACCCCTCATGGGCGGTTAATTGGTGTCAATGCGCTGTCAGTTCTCAGTCAAATTTGTTGATTTACCATGTGACACGCGGGTTCAGCCGGACAGTGAGGGAGCGTGGTGTGCATTAACGCGGAACCGTAATGCAATTAGACGAGCCCGGCTTCATGCGCCTGACCCAGCCTGCCCATTGCGTCCAATTTACTCTCGTGGAACAGTTTTCGTTGGGCCACGAGTGGAAATTCATTTATTTTGAATTATTCTACCAAAGGCCAGAGAGGAGGGAATGCATTTTATTTTTTTTGCATTGAAATGCAAATGTGACAACGCACGTAAGCAGCATCGATCTGGGATGGGTCGAGGGGCACTAAGAGCACTCAGAGAGGGATGAAGTGACTATTGTGGACCACCTGGGGTTATGAAAGAGAGAATAATCAATGGGGAGATCACACAAAGGCTATGGATTACATACAAATATGCTTCGCACTAAAGGGGTGTTAGTTATTATCCCCATCTATGGTTTCGTTAACAGTTAACAAATCACTATTGACAGCAAGTCAGGGCACTTTAAAATGACGTCCATCAGGTGGTTGCAGTAATCGTAGACTAATTGTGGCTTAGGAGAGTTTAATTTGGATAATATGTTCTTCAAGTTGACAGATTTTGAATTGAGGTGGATTAAGGTATTTGATGTGTATCTGTGACGAGTCAAACGATAGTTATTCAATAAATTACGCAGAATAGAAGGATAATAAAGAGAGATTTGTACTCATCATTTAACTGGTTGTATCTTCCATTTTTTCGGTTCGGCTTTAAGATTGACAGACAAGATTTTATCTTGTTAACAAGCTTACATTCATGCTCTTTCTTTTTCAATTTGCAACGTAGATAGCCATGTGGTGTCCCGATATTTACTCCCTCCCAAGTTAGACGGAACTTCACTCAAACTCACAACGGAGGGTAAGTATTTGGGTATCATTCTTGACTCCAAACTTTCCTGGAAAAGGAAGATTGAGGAAAAAATAAAAAAATGCTTGCAAAAAGACCTTCGGCAAAAGATGGGGACTACAGGCGTATATCGTTCACTGGATGTACACAGCAATCATCAGACTCATTATTACGGGGGGTTAGTCTGGGGGACTTCTAGTAACACAAACTGCTCAAAAACGTACAATGGTTAGCCGCTGATTGTCGGACGGGAGCTAAAAGAAGCATGCCGCAGGCCGGGTTGGACATGAAACTTCATCTCCTTCCTTGTTGTTAAAAAGAGCTTTTTCTGTGGAGCTCCAAACGGAAGAACAACACAATTTCAGTTTTAAACAATATTTCAAAATGAATGTTTCATGTAACTGTTCGCAATTGTAATGATTTAACTTGCTGTCGCTGAAAAGTACAGAAACATCAATTTGGCATTGTGATTATCATAGATCAAATCTTCACACTCCGGCAGATGCTGGAGAAGGCCCAAGAAATGAAGATCGATACACACCATCTATTAGTCGATTTCAAGGCCGAATATGACAGCGTGCATGGAGACGAGCTATATAGCGCCATGTCTAGTTTTGACATTCCTGCCAAACTCGCCAGATTGAGCAGGATGACGATTAAGAACTCTCGCTGCTCCATCAAGGTCGTTAACGAACTCACCGAGACCTTCAATGTCAAGGTTTTAGACAAGGCGACGCGCTGTCATGTGACTTCTTTAACACAGTTCTTGAGAAGATCGTGCAAAACTCACTGGTCAACACAAGAGGCACGATCTTCCAAAAGTCCGTTCAACTGCTAGCTTACGCGGATGACATTGAAGTGATTGGGCGAACACAACGAGCGGTCAATGATGCGTTTGCTAGCATTGAAACGGAAACGGCTAAAATGGGTCTGGCGGTAAACGAGGGCAAAACAAAGTATATGCTGTCATCGAGAAAGAACGCACAACATCGACGACTTGGCCAGAACGTCACCATAGACAGCTATAACTTCGAGGTAGTTAAGGACTTCGTCTACCTCGGCTCCGCAGTAAACAGTACAGACAACATCAGTACCGAGATCAAACGCAGAATAACTCTTGCCAACCGCTGTTTTATGGGCTCAAAAGGCAATTGGGTAGTAGAGCCCTCTCTCGGAAGACCAAGTTGACTTTATACAAGACCTTGATCATCCCAGTCCTGCTGTACGGCGCAGAGGCATGGACAATATCCCAAGCGGATGAACAGTCTCTTGGTCTTTTCGAGAGAAAAGTTCTGCGCGCCATCTTTGGTCCTGTTTGCGTTGATGGCATTTGGAGGAGAAGGTTCAACCACGAACTATATGGGCTGTACAGCGACATGAGTCTAGCCGGGGGTCTACGGATTCAACTCCTAAGATAGCTAGGCCATGTAGAGCGTATGGACAACTTAGCCCCGGCCCGAAGAGTCTTCGACTCTGAGCCTGTGGGACAACGCAACAGAGGACGTCCGCGTACAAGGTGACGCACACAAGTCAAGAGGGACCTCGGCCGACTTGGTTTGAGAAACTGGAGACAGCTGGCGAAAGATCGTGCTGGCTGGAGAGGAGGCATGTTCAGTGAGGCCCAGGTCCACCTCGGACTGTAGCGCCCTAAGAAGAAGAAGTAGAACAGCCCTCAACAGCCATCCTGAACTCCTGCAGAACACTCCAGTGTTTATCTAGGTCGTATCCCTTTTCCAAATTTACAAAACGCGTTGCATCAGTAGCACACATACCAATAGAATGAGCCTCTCCGCGAATGAACTCTGCTGGAGTTCTAGGAATGAAAAAGGGACGAAATTTACTCCTTACCTGCTTTACCCTTGCAATGCCAACTCTCTCAGCGAATAATAATAATAATAATGACGGCGCTACAGTCCGAGTTGAACCTGGGCCTAGCTTCTCAGCAACCACTCGTGTTATGCGTGCTATTGTTTTCCCACGAGTGGAGGGGACCTACAGTTTAATGCCGACTCAGAACGGTGAGATTGAGAAGCTTTTTCTAGGCAGTTATACTCTGTGAGCATTGTCAGTGACTCGAAAGTGGTGGAGCCTTGAAAAAATGTTAGGTGTTTTTTCGGGAATCAAACCGAGAACATCGAGCGGGGGGGCGAGGCCCTACTCACTAAGCCACGGCGCCTACCTCGCTCAGCAAAAGGATATATAATTTAGGGACATACGTCTCTGATAATCTGAGCGAGCTAGATATCATCGACATTTATCACCTAATCACTTCATTGCAAGTTCCAATTGGTTTAACTCAGCAAGCTATAGCATAATCTGCATGATGTCAAAGAGGCCCAAGTGCGGCTACATGACTACAGTCAATACGTGGACCAACTGGTTGCTTCTGAGTTGATTTGGAATTGAATCACACAATTCAGTGAACTTATAAGACAATCTGCTGTCAGCGGACAGGTTAAAAGATCGGAGTAGCATAACTATTTAACTTTCTTTCCAACAAATAAAAAATGTAGTTTTAACCAAGAAAAGGAGAGACCATTTCATCGATCCGGTATATGACGGTAATAATTATTTAGTTCCTTCCTATAGAAATACCTTTAAAGTCAAGCACACATTTTGAACGACAGGCGCCCAGCTGAGACGTATGCAGGTGGGCTAGTGAATAGCCAACAATTCACTGACAAGTGAATACAAGGCAGAGACTTGTTAAAGGACCAGGTATTTAATGATGTCCAATCCCAAGCAATGTTGTATGGCACGTCATATAAATATGAAAAGTCATCGCTCCATAAATCGGATTTCTTGACAGTATCAAAATTGTCCTTATGGATGAATGCTTTTGGAATCAACCACACAATGATTGGCTCGTCAAAAATGCATATCCGAGAGAACCGAGAAATTACCAGAGATCCATAGAAATACCGAACAAAAGCTCTCAAATAATCAAATCAATTTATGAAAGACCAGACAGCAAATTATTCACATATGCTCTTCAGCCGGACGTTTCCCAACTCAACAACAGCAAAACCAAACTTCAATCTGTAGACAGGTAGAATTACAAATTGCCTTTGAGCAAATCCTTAAACCAAAGTCCATCCCTCCACAGGATATCATCTTGTCTTGACTTTCCATCCAACATCACTCTGACACGCTCTAGTTGAGCCCAGCTGCCAAGACCAATCCCCCAACACCATCAAGTTAAGTAACCAAAAGGATATTTAAACGCAAACCCAAAACGCACACATGAGGCTTCCACACCTCCCGTCCCAACCACACTGCTGGTGGTATGTCCATGTCATCACAATAATCATACGTAATTCAATTACAAACAAACTCTAGGCTAATCCGTGATGACCAAGCAACGTGATTGGTGTGATAAATTATTTATTGGGCCACTTCCTCGAACATGCGAGGGGAGTGCCTGTGTGTGAGGTGTGTTCCCAAACACCAACCCACAGCCGACATTTATGCAACAATTTAGAGTTAACAACGTGCAACAAAAAGGACTCGCCCCAGCAATTTAATTCAACACCCATATCGGCTGCCATACCAAAGCCGGTCTGAAGTAAAAAGAAACAATGAATCTCTGACCATTGCTCGTATCCTTCATCAAAGCCGACACCAGCACCAGCACCAGCACCAGTGTGGTTGACTATCCTTCGCTGTTCGAGTTGATTACTGAGATACAACACCCCCCAAACCACTCCCGACTGTTACGCCTGAAATGAAATTACAATTTCACTTAAACCATTAAAAGGCAATGAACTAGAAGGACGACGACGAAGCGGAGGGAGATCGTGGGTCTTTTGTAACCATCGCCTCCACCGGCCGGTGCCGAGTGGCGACTGTTTGCGCGGGGAGTAATCAATAATTTTCAACTCGAAAGATGTACATACTCGTATGTACATGGACGGACGGAATGATATCCCTTCACATCTACAATATTTTCCTTTGATTTGAAGGATGGCTATATCCTTCTCCGCACGGCCACACCCCCACAACAACCACTCAGACAGAACGGCAATGGATACCGGGGGGCTTCCATTAAAATGCAATCAGTCCAGATGTGTCGGATCGGTGCGCTACGCTGGCGAAAGGGTGAAGAAAACGAACAAACATGAAACGCCATAATTGCGCGTAAAGAAAGGACATCCATCATTCAGACCAACTCCATGAAACAAGGATAATAAATGAATATCACTGTTATACGAGGAGTGTATGCGCAGGGATTAGCGTGCAAACAATGCCATAAAAATACGGATACGATGACGGCGTTTCAGCTTTCACCTGACGTGCCAACAGCACCACAGACACGACTCTCAAATATGCATATCCCCATACAAATACATATCTCTTGAAGCCGGGCCCATCCTCGCCGGCAAAGGTTAATCCCTTGTCGTAAAAAAACGTAAAGAGAATACCTACTTACAATATTTGCACATAAAAAGACACCAATCCACCCCCGGAATGGGGGTGAGTTTTGAATCCTTGTTTGCAACAAAGAAAAACCTGGAGCATGGAAAAAAAGAAAGAGTTCTTCAGTTTGTACAGTCAGAGAAGACGCGCCACGTCATCACCCATTGACGGCTCTAGTCAAGCGGAAAACGCACACATCGAAGGCACGTCGAAGACGACTACGACGATGACGACTAAGTGAAATTACAGGATGATAGCATGAGACCTACTTATATATCAAATTCATTTCATCCAAGGCATTCAAGGGGGGCTGCGCCACCCAAGGATGATACACCACATCAGAGCTGAACCCCATTAAGGATATTCCAAGGATTAAGCGTGGCAAAGTGCCGATGTTGGCATTGCCAGACAGTGTACATGAGAAGGGGTTGATTTCGAAAGGACTTCGTGGAAAGGGTGATGCAGGGTGAGTTCTTTGGATTCCATCACAGTTTCCATCGAACCCTTTTGCTTGTTGTTTCCCCTTTACTGTTTCCCCGTGGAGGGTTCGTCGCACGTTCGACACACCTAGGCGGTGGTGTGCGAGCGGGTGAAAGAATCCCAATCATCAGCGTAATTGGAGAACAGAATGGCATTTCATTTATTTGCTTAAGTTAATTGTCCATTGTTTGTGTCTGTGCGCACTTCAGGGTCAACAGATGGTGGGGGTACATACACAAGCGATGTCCTGGTAGACATTTGACAAACACACACGTAGGCAATCAGTTTTGGTGGACTATGGATGTGAAAAGCAACGCATTTCCAAACAGATGATAGTAAATATTTCTCGTGCCATTTTTCACATCACAAATTAAAGATCTCACGGAACGATGGGCAACGTCGGCTGTGACAACATAATAATAATATAATAATAATAATGGTGGCGCTACAGTCCGAGGTGGACCTGGGCCTAGCTTCTCAGCAACCACTCGTGTTGTGCGTGCTATTGTTCTCTCACGAGTGGAGGGGACCTACAGTTTAATGCCGACTCCGAACGGCGAGATTGAGAAGCTTTTCCTAGACAATTATACTCTTTGAGCATTGTCAGTGACTCGAAAGAGGTGGAGCCGTGAAAAAATGTTTTGATGTTTTTTTCGAGATTCGAACTGACGACCTCGAGCGTAGGAGTCGACGCACCTACCCACTACGCCACGGCGCCCGCTGTGACAACATGGTTGAGTTTAATTTAAATTTAAATTTTGAAACTCTTTCCATTGCTTCGCTGACTCTGTTTGGCGGCTTTAAACAACTTGAAACCTTTGATTGGTTTCTTTAGCTCTGATAGTCTGCTTAACGATCACAAGAAAGTCGATCAAGAGTTAAAAAGTGAAAAGAGACAGACAGCAAAACGGATTGCGGAAAGTGCGACTGTATGCCTTCTTCTTCGATCAGAAGGACATCCTTATAGAGGGCCTCCCAATAGGGACTTTCGAACTTTGACAGTTGGCGGCGGCCATATTGTTGAAGACTCATCTGTCAAATTGGCTGTCATTTATTCAGTCTGTTTTGCCAAATCACCATGGAAGGACACATCGTTCAATAACACGCTCGAATGACAAAATTGTTTTATCAGAATGGGTGTTCTATTCAGACAGAGTTGCGTATGCTCCGCGCGTTCCGCCCATTTTACCGTCGCCATAGAGAGGACTATTCGCAGTGTGGTGGATAAATCTGAGTCCACTGGTTCAGTAAACGATAAACCAACACCCGTACGTCGATGAAACGCAAGATCTGCCAAAAACATCGCCGCTGTCCGAGAGTGTGTACTGGAATATTCGAGCCAGTCGATTTCTCGTCGCTCACAAGAACTTGGCCTTTCGCACATCACAACTTAAAGAATTTCGCGCTGTGATTTCGGTCTGGACCCGTACAAAATTCAACTGACCCAGGAATTGAAGTAAGACGACCATAGACAACGACGTGTGTTCGCTGAATGGGCTCTGGAGCAGTTGAAAACTAATCCTAATTTTCATCGAAATCGAAAAATCATCTTGAACGATGAGGCCCATTTCTGGACGAATGGGTACGTCAACAGACAAAATTGTCAAATTTCGGACGATAGCAGTTCACATGAGATCAAAGAGCATCTGGAAAAATCACTTTTGGGTGTAGATTTTGCGCTGGATGGCATCATCGTCATCGCAATATTGACTGCTTTGAGAATGACGTTAGGCATCACCGTCAACAGCAAGCGCCATAGGTCGATGATTACCAACTTTTTGTGGCCTGAATTGGACGATATAAACACTAGCGACATGTGGTTTCAAGAGAACGGCGCTACTTGCCAGATTGCAAATTCTGCACGTCTGTCATTCGAGGGCATGATCATCTCTAGTGAAGGTGATGTGAGCTGGCCAGTGGCCACCGAGATCATGCGATTTGACCCCGGTAGACTTTTTCTTGTGGGGTTTTCGAATTAGTCACAAACCATAGCGACCCTCAAAGCCAACATAACCCATGTCATCGGTCAAATTCAGCCTGATTTATGCGCTAGAGTCATGGAAAATTTAATATTTCGGATGCGCGCCACCCAGAGAAGCTGCGGCGGGCATCTGAATGATGTTAAGTCCCATGCATAATGGCATCAATAGGCCTTTCAAACGAATAAAAAATGTCGATGATATCTCACACACACTTTGTTTTATTTCCTACTTCAATATAGGACGCGCTTATTGAAAGACACTTTACATCTTTTTCTCCTTCTTTTCCGGGGTGGACGTGGACTTTAACCCCCAAGCCTCTCCAGGTAGCACAATTTTTTGCTCACTGTCTCCGACGGGTTGAGATCCCTCTTCACTCGTGTGCGACGCCTTAAACGTTAACGTCCTCTGCTGCGTTGTCTCACAGTCTCAGAGTCGAAAATCCTTACGTAGATATATACGTAAATTGTGGCACAACAGACTAAGGAGGACTAGCTTCGACAGCAACCTCTCGTGCTGTGGGAGCTATTGTTCTCCCACGAGTGGTGCGGACCCACAGTTTTATGCCGACTCCGAACGACAAAGGTTCTCAAACTTTTTCTCTTGAAAGTTATAATCTTTGCGCATGCCAGTGACTCGGAAGAGGTGGACTCATGAATTATAAAAATTGTGGTCTGAGTCAGGAATTGAACCTAGACTGTTAGAGGAGGAGTCGACGCTCTTACCTGCGTATCATATCATATCGTTAGCGGGTGGAAATAAAGTTTCCTACGCATTACTTGGGTGCACGCAAATCATTCCAAAATCCATCCAAACTGAATCTTCCACTTCAAACCTATTCAAAATCGCACTCTAAACCAAGCCGATTTCATGTGAACGTTTCAACGTAGATGCAATTTTGCTTTATTATGCATAAACCTCAAAGGCAATCAGAAGACACTGCCTAACAAGTTGCTGCTGTGCTTTTGAATCTTTGCTTTCGAAGAAGCTCAGAGCTTTCAAACGATGCGTTCCTATGAGCTGTTTGCTTATGCATTCATAGGCTTTTGAACCTCCTGGCAAATTTTCGATAACGTTAATTTACTTTGGAAATCTTGACCATTCTCTACTCCAACGTTTTCGAAACATCTAATTAGGTTTTGTTCCTCTGCAACGTTCGATCCAGGAACATGTCCTTTTGTCAACGGACAATTTTGCAATTATGTCATCCTATCCGATGCAATGTCCGCCCTTAAGGTGCATCCTTCCAACATAGTCTCTACTCTGCTCCAACACAAACCCCCCATCGTCGACCCCATTTTGCAATCCAAAATTGACAACAATATTACCCCAACTGGTTCCACATTACATCATCAAATTAATGACCTCCACAATGACAATCAAACGAGTTGAGCACTGAAATGAAAACTTCACCCCTGCCCCCTCTCAGTCAATCTAGTCCCATGATGAGTGCAACTCTGAATGCAATCTCATTGCAAAGCAGTTCTCTCTGAGAGTACGTATCCATCAGTAAATTGCACCAACTTCTGTGTCCTTTGAGCCGTTCAGCTCTCTATCTTCTCTCGACTCACTTCGATTAGTCCCGGTGAACTGGCGAACACGCAAACTGAAGACTGGATTATTTCGCGTATAACCGTTCGTCAGGCTTTCCCTTAATTGAATTTATATTCACCTAATGGCCCAGATTGTGTATGTATGCAGTTATCGTGCACTGACTCTTGTGTACACAAGGACTTCTCAGTCGCCCTGTAGCTGTCTTCGTGTGTAGATGCACATTCAAAACTATCTCGTCGCCTAAGGACATCAAATCCACTCGAGCCCCCTCTTTCTCTACAGCTGCATAAATAAATCGCATTAATATTCATCCTGATACCTGCAACCACTTCTATCCTTCATCAGAGGGGGACGGTGGGGGATGTACCTTGAATCCGCCCACCCGACATGATGTTATTTCTACAAAGTAGGACAACCACATCTACCCAACCACTAACTTCCCGCACTCTCATGACTCCCGTGGGTGGTGGGTGTTTGGTGGCTGGAGAATGACTTTAGTCAGGGCTCGATGAGGCGACGCCAAATCGTCAACTCCACTGATATAGAAGATTCCACTCCATTTGGTGTTTGAGTTTGACATTTGCGACACCGCACTTTCTATTTTTTTTTTCTTTTTTTTCTTTTTTTTTAATTTATAATATGCAGCTTTGGCAGATGTGGAAGAGCTCTGCCGTGACTGTGTGAGGGAAGAGTGGGGAGGTGCTGGCATCAGATGGTGCATCTTGATGGAGCAATTATCCCTTTTGAGTGAGGAGAGGGTGGTGCACCAAAAGGCAGATGTTCTATGAATTTTCCAGTTGACTTAAGCTACAAGGTATCAAATCCATTTGGCTGACTGTTACAGCGTTTCGGGTTAATTTTTGAGTTTTCGTTTTCTCTTGAAATAGCAGACAAGTGGGTTGTTCACTCAATCTCTGCTTCGCTCATGAAGTCGATGAGGTTGTGGTCGGTAATTTGAGTAATCTTTCAGGGTTAGTGGCTGTGCTCGTGGTTCTTGCGAACTTAATATGTGCTTCTAAAAATAGACTTTTGCAAATCCTAAAGTCCTGACCCGGAAAAGGGTTACGACTAAGGTTCAACAATGCTTTTGAGGACTTGCGCCTTACCCACATCCTAATGAACTATATTCGCATTTTTCTCCTGCACAAATTGAAACACTAGTCGCAAGTTTGTGCAAATTAACTTCGAATATATTTTGAGAGGGTGCTTCTAAAAAGGTCACAATGTGGGGTGCATATGCAGGTTCTTCATCCTATTTTTTATAAACTTCGAAGATAAAAAAGTGTGACGAACACACCGAAATTATAGAGGTTCCATTTTTGTAGACGCAACCTTAAAAACTTGTGCTGCGTACTTTTGTGTTGAGAGCAATACTTATTTCGAAGTAGGGGCTGTGCAAGGACCCGAAACAACTCAGGAGACTCAGAGATTCACCCAAGGGGCTACTCAGTCCAAACTAGTTACCATAGTATGTCCCAAACATTATTATTTGATTAGGCCGAATACAATTTTTCATTAATCACTTGTCAACCTCTCCCACCTCAAAAAATAATACAAGGAAAAAATTGTACTACTGTATCCCACTTGGATCCCCAACACCCTCATCTTGGCTTTTTCATTTCACATGACATTTCCTCCCCACTGAAACCAGGCAATACCCCATGGCGTTGGAAAGAGTGTCATTACACATGTCCGCTCCCGGTGGACATTATGATAGATTGACACCAAACAGTTATTCGCTGGGCCCATGTTACTACCACTACATATCACAGGTTCGCGGGGAACTAGTTTCCTGCCGATAGATTTAATTAACCGACGACTTTGAAATTTACGAGATGGACCGACCCCATTGGTGGGCGCACTCGAAATGTTTCTCAGCCCCGAGGCGTGGTCGGGTGGCTTTTCGACATTAATTGCAAAATGGTAATTCCTTTGTTTCCATCGCTAATCAAATGGGAAACCATAAGCCAACTGCTTTGTGGACATTACGAGGTCACGGTGGGATGGAGAATGTTTTGAAAGAAAACCTAAACAACCAAATCCACACAAAAACAGAAAACGAAAAAAATCATAACTTTCCGATTGAATATTTTCTTTTTTTGTTATTTTCTGTTTTTCTTCGCGTTGACGGATAATGAGTGACGGCCTATTCGAGTGGCGCTACCATACTCCGCGCACGGTGAACGCGATGACAGCTAGAGAGGGTCCAGTTTATTGGGCAAGTGCTTCCGGGTTAGCAATCGGAAAACATAATTAGAACAAATTTTGAATGGAAACCATAATTCTGGGACAACACGCAACGGTGGTGTGTGGGTTTGAGTATTGAAAGGTGGGCATGTCTACGACGGGCTGAGGAGAGGTTTATTGAAGGAGTGCCAGTTTGAATGGAATGTAATTCGTTCAGTGAACTATTCGGAGAAAACATAACATTGGAATGGGTCGATGCGAATTTGTTCGGTCGGTGACTTATGAATCAACATCATCATTTCTTTATTTTTTTTCGGAGGATTTTTGAAACGCCGCTGGAGCACTCAGACTCGAAACTGGTCCATTGTACTGACAGCTCGCAAAAATCTTCAGTGCCGTTAACTTGATCCCAACAGCAAATGGTGACTGGACCAGATTCGATTTCACTGGGATTCGAACCTGGGACCGTCGAACTTGGGGCAGGCACTTAACCAACTGCGCCATTCAGTCGTCTGACATCATCATTCATGTGTGGAAAATATGATAGGTCTGCATAGGACGTAGAAGAATGACCTACGATCATCTTTATCTAGTAGGTAAGGGGATATCACTTTCCTTCCGTAAAATGCATGAAATAAGGAAGGTACCACTTATATCATTTTGATTTTAAAGCTGTAAACAAGCGCACTTTCAAAATGCAATATATCCGACAATAACAAAACAAAAAACATACCGTCCTTTGCAACTTCTATTTTTACAGAAAACAGAAATCTCAACATTCAGCTTCGGCAAAATCTTTGGCCTCATTTGGCCGAAGCCGAATGTTTGCCGAAGGTGATATTTATAGCCAAAGGTGGCCGAAGCCGAAGCCGAATGTTCGGTCGGACTCTAGTTATCGATAGGCTGGTGATGGGGGTCCTCAACGGACATTGTCCGATAAGCACCCATGCCAGGAGGCTAGGTATCCTCCATAGCGACTATTGTAGAAGTTGCAGGGACGAGGAGTCCGTTCGCCACCTGCTCTGCGATTGTCCAGCTCTACGAGGTGGAGACTACTAATACTTGCAGGAACTTCTTCGACGAGCTGGAGGATCTGAACGAAATAGAGTTGAGGGGCCTTCTGAGATACATACAAATCAGTAGTGGTATTTTAGGTCTCACAGGTCACATCCCATACCCAGAGCACAAGGCACCCAAACTGTTGGTCTAAGTGAGCGGTGACACCATACGCAAGAGCACCCTATAACCTACCTACCTACCCACCTAGGCTGACCCGTTTATTCACTTGCTAAATTAATTTCACTAACTAATTTAAATTCACTAACTAATTTAAAGCTTTCTGTGGAGGTTTAATGGCTATCTGTGAAAATGCAAACATCGCGACTGTATATTACATTCCAAATAAGCTAGGACAGTGCTTGTGGATTGCCATTACCTCTGCCTGAAACTCGCTACAATGATAAGACAGGCGAAGTTGACATTTAGATATTTAGTTGAAATATGTAAGTGTTCAAAATAAACACTGGAATGGTTCAATAGAAAGTTACAAATTTCATCAGATTGTCTGCCAAATATAATCGTTCATGTTTTCGAGATTCGACTGTATTTTACAAAAAATTTGTATTTACATCATTCTAGACAACCTCGAGTTTCTACCCCACAACACTGACCAGCAACTGCCTCATCTCCTCTTTGAAGAAAACTTCTATACCAGCATATCCTCCAGATCTGACCGGAAGTCTGATATTCAGACACTGGACTGTCCTCTGCATATTTTCACAGATGCATCCAAGACGGATGAGGAAGTAGGGTTCGGTTTTTTTTTTTATAATTTGCGCGCGCACATTGGGTTACAAATACCCTTAAGTGTCCGGAATCAAGACACAGCACGGGCCGAAGGTATAGAGGGAGAAAGGGAGAGGAGGTACCTGTGCACATTGGTTTTAAATGTCTGCGAATTGTAGTGAATGGGAAATATTGGGCCGGGAAGAGCATTCCATATATATGTATATATGTACGTCCGAAAACAGGCTTAAGGTTTAACTGATGAGCATTCCTGGCGAGACGAGTATAGCGGGTGAATTCATGGAGGGGAGGAATGCAATTGGCCAGCTCAGTTGAGCATCGTTTGTTAAAATAGCAATAAAACAGTGATATGGATGAGACATTACGGCGATGTTCAAGCGAGTCTATCGACTTCGCAATATTGCTGTCTCCTATAAGTTTTATCGCTCGCTGTTGCATTCTATCAAGTAGGTGCAGAGAGGTCTTACGAGCACCAGACCAGATATGAGCGTTACACTCAAGCTTGGGGCGAATGAAGGCCTTGTAAATTGAAGCCAAATCAGAGGGGGTGAAGTATTTCTTGCATCGTTTTAGGAAACCTAGACATTTCGCAACATTTTTGGCGACCTCATTCCAACACAGTGTTGAGTTGATACACATACCGAGGATGGAAAGTTTTTCGGTTTCTTCGATGCAAGTGCCATTCAGGGATAATGGCTGATTATTTTGAGAGTTTAATCTAAGGATCTCAACTTTAGAATATGCCTCCACTTACCGGAACAATGTAACGTATTCCAGGCTGAGACGATGGCTATAAAAGAAGCCCTGTCTTGGTTTAAGTACATGGTGTTATCCATAAAGGACAACACCATCTATTCAGACAGCCAAGCAGCAATCGAATCCCTGAGCTCGGTTACGTTTCACTCTAAGACCTCCCTGATAGCGACTGGATGGCGCAGTTGGTTAAGTGCCTGCCCCAAGTTAGAGGGGTCCCAGGTTCGAATCCCACTGAAATCGAATCTGGTCCAGTCACCACTTGCCATTGGGATCAAATTAACGGCGCTAGAGTAGGTTGCTACCTGTCAATGGACCAGTTTTGAGTTTGAGTGCTCCAGTGTAGTGTTTCAAAATCTCCGCAAAAAAAAGAAGCCATTGTTGCAGCATGGTTAGCTGGGCCACGGTGACGGTGAGTAGGACGGCGGCACGCTTGCGGTTGCACGGCTTAGCTCATCGGACGGTGCGGTTCTTGTCCTCCCACTCGTACACCACCAGTTGCAAACAAAAAATATCGTGCCTAAAGCTAGCTAAGAGAAGATAGAGAGAGGTGAAATGATAGAAAGAGATGAAAGCCTAATACCCTAACAGACCACGGACGGAAAACTAAAAGATAGGAAAGAGAAGAGAAAGAAGAGACAGGAAAGAGGAAAAGAAAAGTGTTGAAGGCCTATGCCTTTACCACCAAAAGAGACCAGAAGGGAGCTCACGGAGCTAAGCTAATTATCCTAAGCTAATCTTAAACTAATCTACTTAACTTAAAACTATACCTAAGCTAAACCTAACCTATCTTAAAAATACCTAGCTTAACCCTAACACGAAACAACACCCTTCCAGTTTCGTTTGGCGATGCTGGTTCGTCGAGAACCCGAGGGTGCCTGTTGTTGGCACAAGTCCGCCTGCCCACCCTATGATTCCCTGATACCACCCATGTCTTGACGAGATGGCTCAGCATTTTAACCATCTTAAGTGGGTGCCGGTACACAGTTACATTCCAGGAAATCGTAAAGCCGACGAATTGCCAGGCCAATGGTCTGTATAATTCAACATGGTGCCTTTCGCTACAGCTAAACA
Organism: Myathropa florea; assembly: GCA_930367185.1. NCBI lineage: Eukaryota > Metazoa > Arthropoda > Insecta > Diptera > Syrphidae > Myathropa > Myathropa florea. Next base: position 123,144,204 of record OV884002.1, on the reverse strand, counting down.
CCAATTTAAGATGGTCAGTAGGCACTACTTAAAACGTTCACTCTGTCTTGTAAGAATGAACAGGTCATCTCTAAGGACTCTCATCGGCGTTATCACAGGACATTGTGGCATTGGCACACACGTCTTAAGAACGGGACTGTCTCATAACGACTTCTGTAGAAGCTGCAGAGACGAAGAAGAAGAGGAAACCAAAATGCATCTCCTCTGCTCTTGTAGCGGTCTCTCCACCCGCAGGAAGAAACACCTTGGGGCCGACTTCTTCAACGACCTGATTGAGTTGGACAACGTCGGCATCAGTCAAATTAAAAGCTTTGTAACAAGCACCAAATGGTTTGATGAATATCCGCGTGGTACCACAACGGGATTATGTTGGCCTAAGTGTGACTGCTAACTGCCGCCGGCCACCTAAACCTAACCTAACCTACAAAAGCCACCTTCAATCTGTGGAATCATTTCATTTTCACTTCGAAGTATACATTTACTCATCGTTGTTCAGCTTTAGCTGAAAATTCAATTTGTTCAACATCTTTTGAAAACATGCAAGAACAGGCAAGAACTACCGACAGAGAATATTGATCGCATCCAATTAGGTCTTCGTCGGTTGCAGCCTTCAAAATTACACATATTTTCCGGTTCATAATAAAGCACTGTCTGCGGTATATGCTATTTAATTTCCACTTGGTGTACGGCACTTTACCTTTCACATACCGGAACTAAAAGTGAAACACTTTGCCATTTACATATCTCATTAGCTCGGGTCTCCCTCAGTCCAATGCCACAGCTTTTCGAGGTGCAGAGATAAACGTGTCTGCATCGAATGAAATTCCACACTATTCTGTGAATGTTTCGCTCCGTCATCCTCACCACACTCCGCTCGGCAGTGGATGGCATGGCATGCATACGCGTATCTCTAGGCGACATAGAAACCCAGTCAAGCTTTTATTGAAAACCATCGCAGCTAACTAGAAAAGGCGTCAGTTACACACACGGTAACTGATTATCTTATCCGCCGTCAGAATCAGAAGTGAAATTAAAAAATTTATCACTTTGTATTGCTGGAGACTGTTGAGATGCACGGGAGGTGCCCGAAGTGGCATTCTCTTTGTGTTGACAGATCAAATTCCATTTGTCTATGAGCTGCAATTATGTATCTGATACTGGTTGGTGCACCATCCGTCGCCCTCCTCCTGCGGTGGAATAAGGAAAAATTGAAGAAAATGTAAAAGTGAAGACAAAACAGCAGGAGAAGGCGATTGTGTTCCAGTGGCGCACTTCCTGGTGCATACTGGTTGGATGGAATCTGTAAGACGTCACCACTTGTCGTGGAGTGATTCTGTGTGGTTTTGTGTCTTTTGTCGTCGTTTTCTTGCACCGCGTCTTTGGAGTTTCTCGGAACAATAGATTGTAATCAGCTTAGTTTGTGGCGAAGTGTGCAAAGATACTATTGAACCGTCTGACTTGGGACGATGATGTTGTAATAATGGCGGAGGAGAATGTTCGGGGATGCTTGAACAATCTTAAAGGAGTTTCTGACACTTCATACTAACGTGAGTTCGGTTAAGGGATTCGTGCAGAAAGAGGAATGGGGTGGATTTTCTTTCGACTGGAAAAAGTTTGTGAGACTTCATTTTTAACACGTTTTCGGTGCGAAATTATCATTTCAAGAAAACGATGGTGGGGTGGGGTGGTTTTCTTGTTTCAATTGAACTTCTTTATCGGGGGATGGCGTTACAGTCGGGAGTGGACTTTAGTCAGTAACCACTTTTGTTGTGCGTGGTATTACTTTTGTACAAGTGGAAGGAAGTCGTAAGCCAATTCAAGTCTGAAAGTTGTTCCTAACAGTTATGCTCTCTGAGAGGTGTCTGTGAGTCAAGAGAGGTGGTCCTGTAAATATGGGGTTCAGAAGAGAATCTAGACCTTCAGAGTGGGAGACGACGCACTTGTTCACTTCGTCACGTCGTCCACGGGGAAACAGGCAACTACAAAATCCCAAGGACCAAATGGGTTGGAGTAACAGGCAAATATTGAGACAAAATTGAGCTTCACGTTACCCAACAATATACATAAGCAATTCAAACAAATACCGTTGCTGCCAATAGAACTACTGCCGCTTCTTCGAAAACTGACTCAGCAGAAAGTAGAAACGCCAGACATCCGGAACCCTCGCCAGACATCCGGAACCCCTCGGATCACTCGTCAGTTCGATTACAGGGTCCGCGCATTGGCAGTGATTCAGCACAAAATTGAGACGCCAGACATCAGAGAACCCTAAACTTGTCAACTCGATTACATGGTAATTTCAGACTCGAATGTTTCATGTTTCCGACAGAATATTCAACTGACAACTTCTCTGGCATGCATTTCATGTAATTCGAAATACACTACGAGAAAACTGCCCTCGTAACTTTTAGAATGAGACTACAGAGGATTGTGGGCATCGTTCATCGCACTTAACATCTCAAAGCACGTCCATCAGCCATTCAATCCACTCTTTTAGTCCTTGTCAGGCAATAAATGGCAAGCAGTGGCTCGTCAAATTTAATCCACCAGGCAATTGCTAGTCATTTGCTTACGTCTCCCCAATCATTTAGCCGCCTTCATAGGGCACCTCGTAAATTGCCCGCATAGAGCACCTCTTTTCAGTGCTGCATGCTTTTCTGCCCATCAAATCACACATACCTGGATAATTACCTGCGAAGACATTTCTCTCACTCAGTAGGTAGACCCACAGCGGTCGTAAATCTCCAAAAGCTGTTCAGCCCTAAAGTGACGCATGTTCATGGCTAATAAAGCAACCAGCCTGTGCCATGGCGCCATGGGATGCGTGAAAAAATGTGTGTTCCCCAGTCACTCTCCCCCCTCCGGTGAAATCTTTAATCATTCACATGTCCTCCCCACAGCCAAACGGAGCCCGACACAAGACAATCCCGATAGTCGTGTAAACAATGTTAAGTTCCACCTTCGGCGAATAATTTATCATATTCCCTTGAATATGCGATGAGCGGTCGCTGGGCCCCCAGGAATCGGCGAATCAGCGAAAGTGAAATCGGAAGGGGAATCCGAAGAAATTTGAATTCCATTTCGTTAAATACGATCCACCGGGGGTTGAGGGGGAGCGAGAGAGGAATGAGAGACCAAAATTGTATATTCACATCTCGTGTCTATGGAATAATTGCCTTGGACGGGACGGAGGAATAGATTTGTATCCCAAATGGCATCTCGCCAATACCCGGGGGTTATGAGATCACAAATGAACCCGAAAACCAATAGAGGAGATGGCCCTATCGCTGGACATGCATAAATAACTCCTCCAGATGACTCAGTGAAGGGTGGCAAATTACTAGATGGACCCACCTAGGCTTGGCTTTGATCGCCTTTGGGTTGTCGAATCGATACCGAATAGAACACGTTCTGGCATTTTTCAGGGCGTAACGTTTCCGATAATGGGATTCACATATCTCGTTACCAGAGAATTCAATTTGACGAGAGCTTTTATTCAATATTGGAAGCCACCTGACAGAAGATATGGTTTGAGGGTTTTCTTTTTCTTTCAAATATTTTGTGTGGCATGGGGCGACTGTTTAGCCATCGAAGCAGAAGTCAAAAAGGTAAATCTCTATTCATAGTTGCACCGGTGGGGAAAATGATTTCGTTTAATTTTTACTGACTGAGGTGCGGGGACGATGTCGGTTAGAAAATATTTTGGTGGGAGTAAATCTTGGCGTTGGGTTCTAAAGCAAAATAATTGAGGTCTAAAGGCAAGTCAAGTGTAAAAATGCATCTTGCTGTCACTCTACTAGGTATGGTAAGGTTTTTATGGCAGACTGTAAAAGAATGCAGCCACACTTGAGAAGGAACAGGGTCATTGTGATATCACGCGGATCGAACTTTCTCCTAAGACTAATTGACTCCCTTACAATGAACGGATTGAGCTGATTAATGCTTATGTTGCTAAGCTCACTCGGATTATTGCTTATGAATTATGGGAATGAACACTGCACGAGCAGAGAAGATTGGGCGTGTCTTCTAATGTCCCGTGGTGACACCTTTCAGGGGACATATTGTGAATCTTGCTCTGATCCAGCAGGTTAAGCGATTATGATTAGGAAAGGTTTAATTCATCTTCCAATGAGACTCTCTTCAACGGGTTGCAGTAGGGAGTTTGTCGCATGGTTGTCGAGTTAGTTAGCTTCGCTATGTCACTAATACTAGGCACCCAGATGGACACTTGGCCCTCGGCCACTGCGTTTAAAGGGAGTCAGCAGCTTAAGCCTCCTTTTACCAATAAGTGACAAAATCCAGTTGCAGCCTGGCTGGCAAACTATGATACCTCTATTAGATACCATATCGTTTATTTAGCGATTAGTTAGCGTTAAAGACATAATGGCCAGTATCCTTTCAAGAGTTATACTAATCTGTCAAGTGTTGCTCTAGATCTAGAAGCTAGAAGAGATGTGTTATTCCTATCTTTGCCTATGGCCTAGGTATTTCCCATCTTACATTATCCTATCTTCTGTTCTGTTAGATACCATATCGTGGTTTAGCCTGTGAGTCATTCTACTAATAAATAGCCACCCAAATGACCGCAAATAACCAAATCAGTCAGTTGAGGAGCAAATCAAAACGAGAAAAAAAGCATTACAATTCTGTGCACAATTCTGTTAGTTAAAAATTGGTTTCTTTAGCGAGCGCTACAGTCCGGGGTGGACCTAGGCCTCAGTCAACAGCATTTGCAAGTAGCACGGTCATGGGCTAGGCGTCCCCGGTTTCGTACACCCAGCTGATTGAGGTCCCTTTCTAGCTGGGCACGCCATCGGAGGCGAGGTCTTCCTCTATCACGTTATCCCTCTGGGTTAATACGAGTATTTCAACATTCACTTCCAAGAAGCAGTTTTGAAACGTACAATTCTCTAGTTTCAGTTTCTTCAGTTGCTTTCGTAGCAAAGAAAGTATTTAGAGTCTCAAAAACCAGCACAGTTTTTCCCAAGTGCCTTGTGACATTTATGCAAGAAACACGATACTGCGTTGGTCCTACCGTCTTTGCGTTATGTAGGCAGTCCTTCAGGCATACTGTGAAATAACAATTCATATTTATCAGCCGTTTTCATTTCTCAAATTTCCCGTTTGAATGTCAAAGCACAATCAAAAAACGATCAATTTGTGTGTGAAGTGTCCAAAAGGACACAAATGCTTCAATATGTTAAAGGGTTTATATGAGAGACTGCGTTGTTTACGTGGACTACATTCAAAGGCCAAACAAAGATAGTAATCATCGACCTGTAGCGCTCGCCATCGACGGTGATGGCCTAGCCAACGCCGTTCTCAAAGAAATGTGGACCGATTACGCCGCTAGCTTAAAATACACACCAAACAGTTATTTTTTCCGGATGCATTGGACGCTCTTGGATCTCAAGTGGATTCGTATCGTCCCAAATTCAACAATTTCATTTGTTGACCAACCCATTTATCTAGAAATATGCCTCATCGATGAAAATTAGATTTAGTTTCCAACTCCTCCAGATCCCTTTCAGCGAACACACGTCGTTCTCCACGGTCTGACTGAACTTCAGGTCCTGGTTCAGTTGAATTTTGTACGTGTAAAAGCCCAAGTCACGACGCAAAATTCGCCACGTTATAGTCTGCGAAAGGCCGAGTTCTTGTGAGTGACGAGAAATCGACTGCCTCGGATTCTCCTGAACACTCTCACGGACAGCGGCAATTTTTTCGGCAGATCTTGCGTTTCGTCGACGTACGGGTTTTGGTTTATCGCTTACTGAACCAGTGATCACAAATTTATCAACTACACTGCAAATTGTCCTCTCCGTAGGACGATTATGATGACCGTAAAATGGGCGAAGCGCTCGGAACTTTGCCCGAACAGAACACCCATTTTGATAAAACAATTTTGTTATTTGCACGTGCCGTTGAGCCCTATGTCCGTCCGTAGTATTTGGCAAAACAAACTGAATAAATAACAGTCAATTTGACAGATGTAGCTTCAAAAATATGGCCGCTATCAACTATCAAAGTTTGGAAGTCCCTATTGGAAGACCCTTTCTGAGTCTCTGTAAAGAGTTTACTGGGAATGTTCGGGATATGGAATGAGTTACCCTTCTGCCAGCCTAGCTTTTCAGGTTATTCAATCAGCTTGATGTTGTTTGGTGCTGACAATCAGAAGAGACTAAGGTTCCATAGAGATCATAGTAGCTCAGAGGCATGTTTGAGCTCTACTTTCACTTTTGAATCAAATTTCATTGAGTTTAGAGCTTTAGTGATAACTTAGTTGTCGAACTGACAAAATTTACTGTTACTACTGCTGCTCGAAAGATACTTGACCAATCTGAAACGAGTTTAAATGAGGAACTCATGCTTGCTTAGTTTTTGAAAGTTATTTTTTTAACTTTAGGTTTCAAACGAAAGGTTAACCTTTAAAATGAATCCTTATAACTTCCATAACATTTGCCCCTTAGTTAGATTTTTTATAAAAGTGTTACCCACGGTTTTGAGGAAACTTGGTGAACACTTGGATGGCTTACCTGAAAAAAAAGAGAAAAGAGGGGTCTTAGTCGATTTTTCGTCAATATTTAGTGAATGAGATATAGTAGTTTTTTGTTTTTTAGAGAAGGACTAGAAGTGAAGTATCTGTCGATCTGAGCTGGGTGTCAAAAGAAATAAATTGACCATCAAATCATGTCAAACTGGGGAAGGGACGTGGTGATACTCTTCCGTTTTTACTCTTAAGCCGACTTGGCCAACCTGACAACAAACAACCAGAATATTCAGTTGCATATGTATAATCCAATTAAGTCGCTTTTAAAAACCGTAGAACTTCTAGAACAACTTGACTTGAGAGCATTTTGCATTTTTTGCATTTAAATCCAATGTCATGTGACGTTTTTAACATAATTCTTGAAAAAACTTATTTTTTCGGAGAATTTTTGAAGCACTACTGGAGTACTCAGATTCAAAACTAGTCCATTGTACTGCCAGGTAGCAACCTACTCCAGTGCTGTTAATTCGATCCCAGCGGCAAATGGCGACTGGACCAGATTCGATTTCACTGGGATTCGAACCTGGGACCCCTCTCACTTGAAGGAGGCAGGCACTAGGCCAACTGCGCTATCCAGTCGTTTCAAAAAACTTACTGGCCTACACTGGAGGTATGATTTTCCGAAAGTATGTGCAACTGGCAGCATACGCGGCTGACGTAATTGATCGAGCCATCAATGAGGCGTTTCCTGGCATAAAAACGGGAACGGTAAAAACTAAGTATCTGCTGTCATCGAGAAAGGACACAAGACATCGACGACTTGCCCAAAATATCACTTTAGGTCGCGGGGGCAATGCATGCACGAGAGATCTTCAGGCCACTCGATCCTCTGCCATCGACTCTAACTCATCAGGAGCTATGCCCAAGCGCAACCTGGGTCTGCCAAGCGGTCGCCTACCTGATGGAACCGCATTTAAGGCACGCCTCGGAAGTCGTGATGATGGAATAACTCCTTCCAACAAAAGGCAACTGAGTAATTGAGCCCTCAGTAAAATCGAAGCGAATGAAAAAGCATTGGTTTTTTGTCCTCTTTGGATGACATTTGGAAAAAAAGATTCAGCCACGACCTGTATGGGCTGTACAGCGACATGAATTCAACGCTTAAGATGTCTAGACCATGTAGAGCGCATGGACAACTTGGCTCCGGCCCGGAGAATCTTCGACTGTGAATCTGTGGGACAAAGCAACAGAGGACGTCCACGTCTAAGTCGAGAGGAACTTGAACCAACTAAGTGACAGCTGGCAAAAGATGATGCTAGGTGGACAGGTTTGTTGGTTAAGGCAAAAGTCCAACCCTGAACTAAAGAAGAAGAAGATGTGCTTTGTTTCCCCCACTGCCTCAGAAATATTGACGGATAAACTGCGAGTAAACTATAATACCAGTGAACACAAACAACTTGTTTAAACCTTTAGTTGCTTTTCAAAATCGAAACAAGAAGACGTAGACCATAAAACTACACCTATACAAACTAGATACTCGAGGGTACTTGTTGTTTTCTTCAGCGTCCTACCGAGTCAACGAATTATTCCTCATTACACTCTAGTCTAAACTACAAACTCAGTCCTATATCTGTTCGATAGCTATCGTTTTTAACTTGTCTGCAGAATCAACAATCTGTACCAAGAGCTTTACTTAGCTAAGGGTTGCATCGAACGAATCTTCAACATCTTGATTATTTTTTCAGTGAAGCAGGAAACACGGGAAAGAAGTAATCAAACCCCAATTAAATGAAACCGACCCCCTCCGCAATCAACATGTACAGACACACACGCTTACATTTTAAGATGCTGCTCTCATTCGAAGCAAACTCAAGTCACCTCTTCACGTAACGCATGCTTGAGAAGTACAAATTTTGAGTTCCTCTCAACGTCGTGCCCAGCAATTTTCTGCAATAAAACTCTACATTACGCCTTCTGGGGCAAAACAAATGTTCTGTCGCCTCTCAGCTCCACCCAACGCGATTATATCACTGAAAAGTGTTTTCTTATACATCCTGCTGTAGGACGAGAGAGGTAAGCGAGGTGGTATCTGAAACAGCAGGCGCACAATGAGTTTCCTCAAATGCAGGTGTGCATATAAATAAACCCACGCAGCAGGCAGAGGAGCGCGCTATTGCTAAGGATATTACAGGAAACCCACCCAACCGTGCGCCTCCTTACAGCGAAAAACTAAAACTACTAATTACTGACTTCTTGTTTAAAGGAGGAAAAACCGGGACAAAAGAAAGTCATAAACAACAGCAAACACACGTAAGGGATGTCCCCTTTCTCTCGTGCACCGGGGGGCTTACACGACGAAGAACACAACGTGAAACGTGCTCGCTGGCTGGCTAAGTCCTGGGAACTTTATGATCCCTAACAAGGTAAGTCCTTTGCTCTTGTTGTCCCCTGCCTAGGCAAAATACCAAATTCCGCTGCAGGACATGCAAATGCACACACACACACAGCCATTGGCCGATGGTCAGCGGCAAAAAGGATTGAATTATCTTTTTCACGTTCAGCGTAGGACACGCCGTTGGTGGTGGCGTTGATGTTGGTTTTTTGTAATGAAATTCACCCCTCAACTACTCACAGTCCTGCATACTAATGAGTCCTTGTTCGTTTTGTCCTTTTTTTATGCGATTTTGAATTCCTTTTCACCCGCGACGGCCTGGGTGGTTGGTCTGGTCGGTTGATGGTCGTATGATGGAATGTTTTAGTTGATGTCGGCATGTGCTGACTGTTATTTTATGGTCAGCGTTCTCTAGCACACAAACACACACGATGTGAGGATGTGTGTGTGTGAGAGTGAAGTTAGTATCAGCCTGGGAAATGGTAAACAGAAATCATATCAAAGCGCGACATGAAGGACATGCAGGGCGTAGTGTGACCTCGAGCGGTGGGCCATGTTATTTTGCAAATGCATTCCATTCTGGTGAGAGGGGATGTTGGTTAAATGCCAACACGAACGTCTGCTATTACAGGGCGCTTTTCACCCATTCCCTCGGTATAGTTGTGTGCTTTTTTTTTTGCATCAAATTGAGGTTCTTTTCGTCTTTGTTTCGGCGAGTTAACATCACCCGGAGGTAAAGTGAATGCGAAAATTCTGAATGAATGTGCCAACCACATAAACATCACCCACCACCGCGTTTCAAACTTGGCGCAGCCCGATGTGGAATGGTTGGTGGGATAATTTTCGACGAGAAACCATGAACTTTGCGAAACCGAAAAGTTTAAATACTCGTACGTAGTGAAATTGATTTTGTGGTTCCGCTTTCGCTGTTTTCTTCGAACGCCTGAATGCCCCGCCATTGCTTTGGCCTTTAAGGTCCCCAGCGAGAAGGGATGTTCATGTTTGTGCAATGGAATGCCACAGGATTGAGATGGATCTGCGCGAGGGCGGCGGCGGGTGGAGGCTCATAATTTATGGACGGAACTAAAGTTTTTTCGTTACCGTTTGCAGATTGTGGTAAATATGCAATTAAATGCAAATGATTTCGGGAGGCGTGGACACAAGCGGGATGGTGCGACTGAGGGTTTTTGTTGCGCCATTAGTTGAGAGTAGAAATGTCGTAACGTCACGGCACCAGAGGAGTGGTCAGGGCTAAGACGGACTGTGGGAGGTAGGTGACGGGTCAATGACTGCATCTTGAGGGCGACTTTGACTGCGGTTTGACATGAAAAATTAGAAAAAAAAAGGAAATATTTTTTTCGTACAGGAGCGTCGATGGTTGGATAAAGAAAATTAATGGGAGCGGCTGCATTACTCTTTCCTGCTACGAGAAACTCTTTCACTGCGCTCAGAGCTCCACTGTGCCGTGGTCGGGTGTAGCGTAAGGTCAATTATGGGGAAGAAATTTATGGGAGAAGGCACAGTGATGGGATTCCACTTCAGAAGTTGTCCGTGAACTATGGCAAAATGCAGTCGCGATAGTAAATTTCTTAAGCGAAGAGGATGGTTAATTCAATTGCGGTGCTTGAAGAATGAAAGTTCAACGAGTGGCAGTAGGCCTAAGAGGCACGCAAACGCGAACTTATTAACAAGACCAAGGACGTGATTCAGGGCTCGAGAGCATTCATCATACTCAAGAGCCAAACTTCCAGGTCAAGGATGAAGTAATCTCAGATGAAATTCAGTCTAGCTAATTGTAAGCATCATTACCATTGAAATCGGATGCGTACCTACTGGGATCAAGTTCGTGCTGTCGGTTTCCATGAATAAATGCGGGTAATTTGTACCACGAAATGGAACTAGTACCTTTCATTAAAGAATCGGATTATGTACGAAGATTTGCAACCAAATTTGTGGTTGCGAGAGGGAAATGGAAAGGCATGTGAATAATGAAGTTAAATGGGCTACACTTTCAATCATCGACTGGAGAGGACTTGAAACAAACTTTGACTAAATTCCTTGTCTAACCAAACAATTAGCTCGAAACTTAGATTTGAAGAAACATCAAAGTTTAAGGGGCTTGATTAAGAAGGAAGATTCCCTTTGAAGCCCTTCAGTTAATTGCTCGATGAACGAGATTAACTATAGGATTAGTTGGAAGGAACTCAATGTTTATGGTGGACCCTATACGCCTGGAAGACAAGCGCATCAATTTGGAACCACGCATTTCGAAGTAGCAGGATATGCTGCTGTGTGGGCGGACTCTTGCTTAATGTTCAATTTTATTTCAGACTATAGTTGGGACGACTGGATGGCGCAGTTGATTAATTGCCTGCCCCAAGGGGGGCCCAGTTTCGAGTCCCAGTGAAATCGAATTTGGTCCAGTCACCATTCGCCGTTGGTATCAAATTAACGGCACTGGAGAAGGTTGCTACCTGGCAATACAATGGACCAGTTTTGGGTCTGACTCCCTAAGTGTGTCGAAAATACTCAAAAAAAAAAAAAAAACTAGTTGGGATGGTCGAAGGCAAATATGAATGCAAATAACCCTCTGAACAACGTCGTGGGACAGCATTTTGATACATTGCTGTAAAGCTATCTCATCCGCCTGCAAAATTAGTTTAGTACATCCATCAGCGGAGCATTGAAAACCACTTTATCTGCTGCACTTGAACATATTTTCCACCTGCCTCTGCCAGGGATTGTGCATGAGCTATGCAGTCCGGCTGAAGTCACTTCACTTGTAGACAGGTAATACGATTCTCTCCAAGTTTTGATTCCTTCCTCAAAATACCGACCTCACTTTCACTTAACTTGGAAAAAAATCTTTCCAACCTGTGTTCCCTACGGATCTGACTGGATATCTTACATCCACACATTGGCTGGGCCTTTGCGACTTTTCACAGATGGATTCAAGAGTGAGAAGGCGTTAGATTATGTGGCTTCTCAAAGAATCAGTATATCATTAAGCCTTCCAAGCCATTGTAGTTCCTTTCAGGCAGCTATTATGGCGATGAAAGAAGCTCTGTCGTGGCTTTCGTACAATGTCGTAGGCAGAAACGATATCATTTTATGTGTGGTTTGTTAAGCCACCATAAATTGCCTGGATTTCGTCGTATTCCACTTAGAGACAATCCTTCAATGTCGCCTATAAAGGTTCTTTCAAAAGGGACTTCCGAACTTTGACAGTTTCAGATTGGTCAAGTATCTTCCGAGCAGCAGTTTTAACAGTAGATAGTTCGGCAACTAAGTTATCATTAAAGCTCTAAACTCAAGAAAATTTTATTCAAAACTGAAAGTGGTGGCCAAACATGCCTCTGAGCTACTATGATCTGGAGTAAACGTTAGTCTCTTCTGATTGCAAGCACCCAACAACATCAAGCTGATTGAATAACCTGAAAAGCTAGGCTGGCAATAGGGTAACTCATTCCATAGCCCAAACATTCTCAGTAAACCCTTTATTGAGTCTCAGAAAGGGTCTTCCAATAGGGACTTCCGAACTTTGACAATTGATAGCGGTCATATTGTTGAAGCTGCATCTGTCAAATTGGCTATAATTTATTCAGTCTGTTTTGTCTGTTTAATGGTCTTCAGCGATGAGGCCCATTTCTAGATGAATAGATATGTCAATTTTCAAATTTGGGACGTTACTAATACACACGAGATACAAGGGAATCCAATGCAACCCAAAAAATCAGTCTTTGGACTGAATAGTGTCATTGGTCCATATTTCTTTGAAAATAACGTCGGTCAGACCATTACCATCAACGCCAGGCGGTATAGGTCGATGATTACCAATTTATTTTGACTCGAATTGGATGACATGGACACCTACGACATGTGGTTTCAACAGGACGGCGCTGTATGCCACACAGCTCACGCCACATTAGAAATTCTGCAAGAGCAATTCGAATGTATGGTCATCTTACGTGGACGTGATGATAACTGGCCACCGAGATCGTGCGATTTGACACCGATAGACTTTTTCTTATGGGGTTTTCAGAAGTCCCAGGTCTATGCGAATTAGCCACAAACCACAGCGCCCCTCAAAGCCAACATAACCCATGCCCTCGTTCAAATTCAGCCTGATTTTCGAGCATGCGAAAAAATCATGAACTATTTGACATTTCGGATGGGCGCTACCTAAAGAAGCTGCGGAGGACATTTGAACGATGTTATATTCCATACATAATGGCATTGATAAGCCTTTTATACAGATAAAAAATGTCGATGATATCTCACACACACTTTACTTTATTTGAATTTAAAGATGGAAGCGCTTAATGAATGACCCTTTATATTAATGAGATGGCATCTCAATACTCACCTCAAGTGGGTGCCACAAGATTTTGACATTCAAGAAAACTGCGAAGCCGACACGTGCTCGCATGGTATGACTGTGCCTCTTCACTCTTTCTCAAAAAAGAGCTTTTATAGATGCCTTTAGATGCAACTAAACACCTAATACAGCTCGATGCTAATAGCAGTTGATCTCTCATGATGTGGGCGCCGTGGCATAGTGGGTAGGTGCGTTGACTCCTAGGCTCGATGCTGTCGGTTAGATTCCCGAAAAAACACCAAACATTTTTTCACGGCTCCACCTTTTTCGAGTCACTGACAATGCTCAAAGAGTATAACTGTCTAGAAAAAGCTTCTCAATCTCGCCGTTCGGAGTCGGCATTAAACTGTAGGTCCCCTCCACTCGTGAGAGAGCAATAGCACGCACCATACGAGTGGTTGCTGAGAAGCTAGACCCAGGTCCACCTCGGACTGTAGCGCCGTCATTATTATTATTATTATTAGCAGTTGGTCCCGCACTTAAACTGAAACGCACGCTCTCCCTAAAACGAATAAGAAAGCCAGCACTTTGGATACTCATCGATGTCATAACAGAACACTCTGGGGATTCCACGTAATGACGTTTTTGAAATTTACAAGGATCAGGACATATACCTACTATCCACTCGACTCCGAGGAATACTCGCCTAGGGCCATACTGGAGCCCGCTAAAAAACATCGGCATCGGCCAACGTAGCCGCTTTTTCAAGCTAAGAATGTTTCAATGGGCAGAAGATTATACGATTTGAATGGTATCGCAATGGCCCTACGATGACCTAAGTGTGACTGCATTCGATTACTAGCGTTTAACGTAACCTATCACCTGGCTGTAGATGAGATGTCCGCAAGTTGGAATGCATAACGATTACCCTTTCCTGATGTCCCTAATCGCATGAGGCAAATCCCGAATACCCGTTCATCCTTATTCCCCACTTCCTCCCAGAAATTAAAAAGCAGTAAAACAAAAACAGACATTTGGGCTTAAAAAGCAAACTTTGGTTTTCTCTCGCTTCAAAAATGTCCCAACGACTCCCCTGTTGAGCATGTAATGCATCCAAATAAAAGTCTCGCAGAACGTGTCAAGTGGCCCAAAGCGGCATTCCATTCAACAAGAGTACCCATTAATCCCGCCGTGGCTTGCGTGTGTGTATGTGATTTATTTTAACACCCAAAGTTCAAGCTTAAGACGTACTCCTCCAAAGGGATTTGCTCAAGAGGGAAGTCCTACACAATGGCCGAATAGGGATTCTTCAAATTGACACACCTCAAGTGTGATGGAGACATCCCACACGCTTCGAATACCAACTTCCTTCCTCAGACAAACTCCCATTCTGTGTTTAATTCTCGCTCACTTCTCTCACGAGTCTATCTTTTAAGTTCAACTACAAGCGGAACACACACAAGACGTCATATCAGTCATCATTATCCCCCCATCATGCTCAGTTAATTTCCGCTGAAATGTTGTTTCTATTCGTTTTCTCTCTCCCTCTCTCGTTTTCTTTTATCCTTTTGCCACTGCCTGTGTTAAATACACGTCATCGTTAAGTATCCTAATGGCCGACCATTACTCTCCACGAACAAAAAACAAAAACAATCCACTCCGGTTCGCTTCGCCCACCAGATAAACAATTTCAACTAGAGCGTAAAAACACCCGGTAAACATCCTTCCCGCGAAAAAATACAAACAAAAAAACTAACCACCAGCAAAAAAAAACAATAAACCAGACAAAGTCCTTACGCGGAAAGTCCCTTCAGATTTCCGAGAAAATTCTCTTCCAAAAAACACAAAAAGAAAAAAAAAATAATTTACATACATATGAACATTCCAAAAAGGACGAAAAATAACACCCAAATCATATCCATCATTTTACGTTTCCATTTATTTTCTCGTTTACACACACCGAGCACACTGTTAGTACGTTTTCATGGCAAAGGAGCGAGAAAAAATGCCCCAAAACAGGTCCCGAACAGTAGGCGATGCGGGGGAGGGAGCACTGATACACTGGCTCATCTTGAGTAGGTAGTAGCCGGGGCCGAGAATAACCAGGCAAAAACACGAACAGCATACAAGAGGGTAACCGGAATGGAGCAGGGATGGAAGCGGATGTGGCATCCATATTTATAAACACACAGACGGAAAAATGCGCATGGAATTTATGAGCACGGCAGAATCGCTACTCCGGGGAGTATGGAGAGACAGAGAAAGAGAGATAGAGAGAGAGAGTCAAGCAAGCAGCGCTCAGGCTCCAAAGGCAGATGAAAAACCCTGAGCCGGATTGTATGACGTGCTGTTTGTTTCGCTTCGAACTTGAGCACGGGGGTGGTCTCGATGTAAAAGCAAAACCAAAAAAAAAAGTTGTATAACTCTGATGCTCTATCTTTCAGCTCTTTGTGTGTGCAGCAAATGAAAGAAGAAATGAGGAAGTAACTCGTCTCTTGTCGCCATCATCATAGTTTTGCTTACTTCAGCCGACTTCGGTGGGGATGTAAAAACATCACGACACACCACAAAGAATCACAGAAAAGAGTCGTCGCCACACAATCTTCTCTCCCTCACTTGTTCAATTAAACTTTTTCCTTTCAACGTTTCATTCTCTGGGTTTCCTTTCATAATTCCGTTACTATTGCTTGTTTACTTTTTGCTAGAAGAAACGCACATCGAACAACTGCTGCTGGCTGAGGGTTGTACACTATCAGAAATTTTATGGTTAATTTAAGCAGTTGTCATTCTGAAAGAGATTTACTTTTGGTATGAATATCGCAAGAGAGTCTATCAAGCAACAAGTTGGGAGCCAATCACTGGCTATTGGTGAATGGCACCCCCGATTCTTTTCCTTTGTGAAGGCGAATTTCTTTGGAATCTGATTATCCTGGGTGTTGAAAGTTGCTTGGTTCTTGGAAGCTAGTCAGCTTTGGGTCAACTTATTTTTGCTTTGATCGCAAATATTATTTCTTTACTCTGGTTGATGTATAAAAAATAACAAGCAAATAGCCACAGTGCTTGAAAAAAAAATTATTTAAAAAATCAGACATTGGTTCCTTAGTCTCTTGATCTTTCAGCTTTCTTATGCGGCGCTATTTGCACTGGATACCTTAGTCGAAGAACTGAACGAGCAAAACATTGATTCCTTTCATTCTTAAGTGTGGTGAAAGGAAATTCTTTGGACCATATTTAGCGCAGGAGTTACCTTCTTGCTTGTAACGATGAATCAAATAGCTGGCAGAAGGTGTCGGAATGCTGGGCCTAATCAGAAGCCATACATTTCTTTTAGGGAATTCGGGGCGTCAACATGCTACCAAAATATTGGTCATGAGACCAAAACTGGTTCAACACTCAAAAACACCCCCATTATGGAAAGCCTCAAACTGCTTAATAAAATTAAATTAAATGATCGATGAGTGGAATCTCAGTATCGTTTGCCCGATCCACAAGAAAGGAGACCCCTTTGACTGCGCCAACTATCGAGGGATAAGTCTCCTTAACATCGCCTACAAAATCTTCTCTGCCGTTTTGTGTGAACGCCTGAAACCATTCGTGAACAAACTGATAGGTTCTTATCAGTGTGGTTTCAGGCCCGGGAAGTCCACCATCGATCAAATCTTCACACTGCGGCAGATCCTGGAGAAGACCCAAGAAATGCAAATTAACACACACCATCTATTTGTCGATTTCAAGGCCGCATATGGCAGCGTGTATAGAGACGAGCTATACAGCGCCATGTCTAGTTTTGACATTCCTGCCAAACTCGTCAGACTGAGCAGGATGACGATGGAGAACTCTCGCTGCTCCATCAAGGTCGGTAACGAACTCACCGAGACCTTCAATGTCAAAAAAGGTTTTAGACAAGGCGACGCGCTGTCATGTGATTTCTTTAACATCGTTCTTGAGAAGATCGTGCAAAATTCACTGGCCGACACAAGAGGCACGATCTTCCAAAAGTCCGTTCAACTGCTAGCCTACGCGGATGACATTGACGTGATTGGGCGAACACAGCGAGCCGTTTGCTGGCATTGAAACGGAAGCGGCTAAAATGGGTCTGGCGGTAAACGAGGGCAAAACAAAGTATATGCTGTCATCGAGAAAGGACGCACAACATCGACGACTTGGCCAGAACGTCACCATAGGCAGATATAACTTTGAGGTAGTAAAGGACTTCGTCTACTTTGGCTCCGCAGTAAACAGTACGAACAACATCAGTACCGAGATCCAACGCAGAATAACTCTTGCCAATCGCTGTTTTTTTGGGCTCATTGCAGTAGTAGAGCCCTCTCTCGGAAGACCAAGCTGACTCTATACAAGACCTTGAACAGTCTCTTGGTCTTTTCGAGAGAAAAGGTCTGCGCGCGATCTTTTGTCCTGTTTGCGTTGATGTCATTTGGAGGAGAAGCTTCAACCACGAGCTGTATGGGCTATACAGCGACATGAGCCAAGCGTCTACGGATCCAACGCCTAAGATGGCTAGGCCATGTAGAGCATATGGACAACTTAGCTCCGGCCCGAAGAGTCATCGACTCTGAGCCTGTGGGACAACGCAACAGAGGACGTCCACGCACAAGGTGGCGCACACAAGTCGAGGGGGACCTCGGCCGGCTTGGTGTGCGAAACTGGAGACAGCTGGCGAAAGATCGTGCTGGCTGGAGAGGCATGTTCAGTGAGGCCCAGGTCCACCTCGGACTGTAGCGCCCTAAGAAGAAGAAGAAGAAGATCAGTGAATTAGCCTGTTTTTTCCCGTTCTTCAACGCAAAGGACAATAAAACCTCGAGTTGCACACAGTTCACCAACAAGGCCTTGCACAAGAAGGTCTAATGGTGGCGCTACAGTCCGAGGAGGACCTGGGCCTATCTTCACAGCAACCACTCGTGTTGTGCGTACTATTGTTCTCTCACGAGTGAAGGGGACCTATAGTTCAATTCCGACTCCGAACGGTGAGATTGAGAAGCTTTTTTCTAGAGAGTCTCCTTTCTTTAGGATTAGGTTCCAAACTACCAGGCTCAAACTTCAAGGGTTTAGTCCCATTCTCTATAAGCCGCATATCTTGACAGCCGTGTTATGTGAAAATTGGAAGATAAAAACCTCAGCAAAGTACATTCTGCAGAGAATAACGACCAAACTTTCGGTATAAATGCGAAGTGTCAGAAGAACGTTTATTCTGGCAGCCATAGACAGAAGTCGTTAGTCAAGTGAATTGAGTGTCACACCATATTTTAAAACAGAAATAACTAATTTTAGGAAAAAGATTCGTTTTGAAAATTTGAACCAGCTAAGAACAGGCAAGTTGAGTCCTAACTTTTTATTTGACCATGAGACCGCCTTGCATTAATTCACAGGGTCTATTTCGGTCCAGATGCATATAAGGATCACTAGGACAAAAAACCTTTTAGACAAGATTTACGTCAATGCTACATTTGAGCGACGAGAAGACACCCAATACGGTGGTCTGATACGTTATCCCTCGAAGACTTCATATACCCGTTGACTGATTAAGAATCAAGAAATATGAATCTGTTTTTAACATTCTCCTTCAGTCCCGACAGCATATCTGCAAATCAGATTGCGACACAACGTCTAAAGTGGATACATTAAAGAACATTTTTGAGAAATGTGTCAAACCCTTTTCTCCGCTACTTGACGTTTCAATCTTAACTGCAATCAATATAAACTCTACCCATGTCATCGCCACAATTAGGTTATTGTTTAAAACTTTGCATATTCGAGGATAATCACTCAAATCTTGACATTAACAGGCTTGACATGTCAAATCTTTAGCAGTCGCTTAACCTCACCAAGGATATGAATAAACTTGTTTAAAACTATTTACAAATCATTTTCAGTGTACCAGATTGATGCCCGTTTCACAATGCCGCGTTAAAGAGATGCGAAAGCAGGACAAAAAACGCTGATGTAATATGAATTAGGAAATGTTTGAAAAGCTATTCGGGTAAGTATTCAAACATTCGATATGCTTTTGGCATAATCTTTAAAATTTACTTAACAAATGCCACCTTAAAGTCGCTTGGGAAGTTACAGGAAATGAAGACAAATCTAAAAGCGATCGCAAAATCGCCATCGGAGCAGAAAACTATGCCCAAGGAATTAATTAGACATAATTGATACCCAGATCGAGATTTTGGCTAAGACTCGATATGGATCCTTTAACTGCCCTGTTATAAAAAACTGTACACGAACAAGGCAATCTCAAAGCTAAGTCGACGATGTCCAGAGCCGGGACAAATGTGCAGCAGTACTGCATGCATTGATGTATTCAGAAATGCAGAACAAATAGACATGCAATAAGTTTTGCGATTAGTTTGCTGTCAGTGTGAAAAGTGAGTATTGATTTCGGGAAACAGTTCATTTTAGCCATTTGTATGGAAAATATTTATTTTCTTCTTGCTCTCTGAAATCAATTCTCTTTAGTTTTCCGGTAGACAACTTTAGTTAAAAAACATTCCCTCACATACATAATACGTCAAATAAAAAAGTTGTACCAAATTGCTGATCTACTACGTGTGAATTGCATCAAAACTAAAAATAGAGACAACTTGCATCGATGCCTGACCGTGCAGTAAAGACCTGTGTGCACTTATGTACATATGAAGATGTGTTCATTAGTTTTACTGCACACATTTTGATGCAAGTCTGCTTCAAGCATAAGGCAACCATATACTACTGACTACTGGCCACAACGTTAGTTAGGCCTAGTTAGGACAAGCGGCAGCTATTTCGAACTAAATGACAGATTATTGAATGCAAGTGATGATCAAAGAAGCCTAGGAGAATTAACGGACTTGGTTCAGCTAAATCATACCAAGCGGTCGCAGAAGAAGAAGAAGGTCGAAGAAGACTCCAAAAAATCAAATGAAAGTCCTTAGCTTTTTGGAAAGAGATTGTGAGTAATTTGCAAGAACTAAGGTCCTCTACTTGGACGGAAACATCCATTCCATTCGCTCTACAAGACTTAGCCATCTTAATCGTTGGACCTTCGGTTCACCTTCAGTTCGTTGTTATATCTTCTTCTCCAATTACCCTCTATGCAGACCGGACTGAAAATAACTCAAAGAATTTTCCCGCCTAAGCAGCCAAGAGCGGCCTTATCCGCCTTCGACAAAGTTCGTGGCTCTGCGCCATATAGCAGGACGCGGACAATTAAGGCCTTGTAAAGGGTTACTGTGGTTGTTCGAGAGAGGGCTTTGTTTATTAATTGCTTTCTTAGCCCAAAGAAGTAGCGATTGGCAAGACTTATTCTTCGTTTGATTTTAGCGCTAGTGTCGTTGTCTGAATTGATGGAGGTTCCTAGGTAGACAAAGTCTTTGGCTACCTCAAAGTAATGTCTGTCTGCTGTGACGTTCTGTCCGAGACGTCGGTGTTGGGTGTCCTTTCTGGTTGACAGGATATATTTGGTCTTGCCTTCATTTGCCGTTAAACCCATCTTCGCGGCCTCTGTCGCAATATTCACAAAAGTGTCATTGACATTGCTGCTGAGACTGATCATTGATAATGTAGCTAGATGGACAACGCATTTATGCTCATGAATTTGGCGCTAAATTTCGTGGTATTCGTACGCAAAATTATTGCACGTCTAGGTTCGTCCCACAAACTTGTAGATAATGTGCCTCTGGATGGCGCAGTTTGTTAAGTGACTGCCTCAAGTTCGAGGGGTCCCAGGTTTGAATCCCAGTGAAATCGAATCAGGTCCAGTCGTCATTTGCCGTTGGGATCAAATTAACGGCACTGGAGTAGGTTGCCACCTGGCAGTACAATGGATTCAGTTTTGAGTCTAAGTGCTCCAGTAGTTTCAAAAACGCTACGAAAAAAAAAAATAAATAATGTGCCCCGGCGATTCGAAAAAAAGACGGCGTTCAAAAATCTACCAGCATCTAATGCCAACTTGAAGGTACCGCTGTTTGAATGCAGTGCCCAAATATATTTGCCTCAGTGATTCTTGCATAATTTAAAATCCAAACCAAGTTTCAAAATACATACGGCTGGCTGATCCAAGCAACATCAAGTTAAAATTTATTACCCCAACCAAATAGGCAGTGAAAACGATCAACTTGGCAAACAAAGAAGCCATCTCAAAAAAGAAACCATAAACCCCGAAAAGGATATTCACACTTGTTGACTGACCATTTAGCATCCCCCTTAAGCATGAATCTCCATCATCGTTAAAATAAATTTCTTTCAGTGTAGACATTTTTTTCCCCCAGTGGTTTGAAGCCTCCTCTCGCCGAAGGGAGAAAATTCACAAAAATTACCTCAAAACTTTAAGTCTTAAGTTAACAGGAAAAATAAAAAATAATAAAACAAAAATAGAAAAACTTGAAAATGTAAGAAAAAGGAAACTTCATTGTGTACATCTTTTCCCATCTTCGTGGAAAAAAAATGGAAAAACTTTGTTTTCTTCACCCGCGGGTTTAAGAGAAATTACGAAAAAAAACTGAAAGAAAAGCGGAAATAAAATAACATTCTCAACAAAATGGAGAGGAAAACCACCCCAATCACACCGCCGCACAAAGGTAAACGAAGACAGGAAGACGAAGGAAAAACAACACAAAGAATGGAAGAAAATGTGTTTTCGGCACAAGCGGGAGGGCAAAAGAAAAACGCGCTAAAGAAAAATTACTACAATAAACTTGAAACTTAACGGTGAGGGCAATTTTGATGTGCAAAACGCTACCTCCCTCACCGGAACAGATATAGGGGACTGCTGCCTGACTGACACTCCACAACTTCGATAATAACCACCATCACCGCGACTGTGTTGTTTTGCCCTTCGTGCTAGAAGCAACGACATCTCTTCTGCGCACAAATCCAAAAACAGAAGAGAAGAAAAGCACGAAAAGGATAAAGAGAAAAAAGAAAACAAAGACGACAAGGACATTACGGTGTGAGTGAGTGTGTAGATTGCAATTAGGGTGTTTTTTTTGCACTAGTGGCTCCCCACACCAGTGGGTCTTTGTTTCTTGGGATTCTCGACTTATTCCTTGCGCCCGTCCCACCCTCACACAGACGAGGTTTCCTCCTCCTCACTCCCCGTCGCGTTTCTTGCATTTGTTTTTTACGTTTGTCCTGTCGTCGTGTCGTCCCTGGTCGGTATGGTCTACTTGCGTATGCTCCCATATGCGGATGTGTGTGTGACTTAATTTTTTTTTCGTGTCCCCGTCGCAAGGATATGAATATTTATGAAAATTTCTTCACGAGTGTGCCTCTCCGGGGCCGAATGAACGAAATGCGAAATGGGGCACAAATTTGAAAGTTCCAAGCAATGAAGAGGACTCGATTACGGAGAAAATCTCGTCCCTTTGGCTTCGGATCCTGGCAGATATCTGCATTGGTGCATGTTTAAGGGGTTACATGGAGAGGATAACACACGATGATCTAGGTTGGAGTAACTATCCTCGGAATTGTCAGAGATTTGCCGTTTATGTATTCCGCCCAACTTCTGTCCCACGTGTGTGTGGCATGGCAGTGAGAAAGGATATCCCAAATGTGACCTGTGCTGCTGCAACAGATTCACCGAAGAGACAAAGTTTCCCGTTTAATTTGAATTTATTTTCACAAGGAGGAGACATTTTGGAACTTAAATGTGAATGCACGACAGGAAGGGGTTGTTTCTTTTTAAGATCCAAACAAAGCTCTTTCGTCGTCCAAAAGGTAGGTCTGAGGCGGCGGCTGGCCATGGGAGCGGACGAGTGTAATTGGATTCACTGAGAAGGTAAATAGTTTTCGGAAAGCAATTAGCATTTGAATGGTTTTCTTTGCCGTCGTCTCCGCTTTAAGAAAGTCCAAGGGTGGGAGAGCGTCAGACAAACAAGACACCGACACCGACACCAACAGTCCGTTGGACAGTTTTGTTTCGTTTCGTTTTTATGTGCTTCTGCCCGTCCCCAGCGAGTCGTCTTTGTGGAAAATCGAATTATCTAATTTTCTGCATCAGTTCATGCAAACGGCCAGACATTGAAAGCCAAGACCTGGGAGGGGATGCGAGGGCGGCGATTATCCGGTTGAGTTTGCTGTTATTATGCTAAAAATACGAGGAGTCCTGTGCGTGACATCGGAGCAACATTTTTCGAGACATCCTCTGACGCGGGAATAAGCTTCTCGGTTTTAGTTGAAAAGTTTCGGGTGGATAATGAATGGATTATCGCACAATGGGGGTAAGGTTGGGTGCGGTCTTTGTGTACGGTTCGGACGGGATTGAGCTGTTGTATGATTATGTGTCAAATACTGGTTATAAGGAGAAGATGGCCACTGAAAAGATGTTTTTATACCAGATTTCTCTATTGTTTGACACATGCCAGCGACATTCAATGGGACGTCATGTGGAACAAGTGATTATGAGGGATTGGAGGCAAACCATTTTCGCTGATAGGAGTGAAAGATCATTATGGCGACCTGTAGAATTAGTGTAAGATTTAGAATGCTGCAGGATTTTTCCTGCATTTCTTTTATTGTCTAAATATCGTACCAAAAAGGCAGCAAGAGAATCCAGTTAATGCAAAATATTTTTTATTTAAAAATCACCAGAAAACTGCATTTTATGAATGAAAGCTTGATGGATACATCGGATCATCGTCCGTCAAATTGTGAAGGATATATTCATAGATGCGAAAAGATACATTTTAGTGCAGGGGAACACGAAGGTTATTAACGCTGCGGCACCGGTGCAACACCTCTTGTGCACATTAGAGTACAATTATATTGAGTAGCGTACACGTACATGTGGGCACTCAAAGTCCATGGTGATGCTGCGTCGCATGTTTTTCGCGGTGTAGAGTTTTGTATAGAGAAGTGCATGCGTGTGTTTTTTTCTTACCGAGGAGTTAAAATATCACTCGTGTGCACCAGCATTAATGGCGACAAAGTTTGCGAAATCTTTTTTCAAAGACTGAATATCAGATATTTTCGAGAGGAAAGCTCTGCGCGTTATCTTTGGGTCCTATTGCGTTTTATTTTCTTTTTCGGAGGATTTTTGAAACTCTACTGGATCACTCAGACTCAAAACTGGTCCATTGTACTGCCAGGTAGCAACCTACTCCAGTGCCGTTAATTTGATCCCAACAGCAAATGGTGACTAGACCAGATTCGATTTCACTGGGATTTGAACCTGGGACCCCTCTAACTTGGGGCAGGCACTTAACTAACTGCGCCATCCAGTCGTGTCTGTCTGTCGTGCGTTGATGGCATTTGGAGGAGAAGATTCAACCACGAACTATATGGGCTGTATAGCGACAAGATTCTAGCCAGGCATCTACGGATCCAACGCCTAAAATGGCTAGGCCATGTAGAGCGTATGGACAACTTGCCTCCGGCCCGAAGAGTCTTCGACTCTGAGCTTGTGGGACAACGCAACAGAGGACGTCCACGTACAAGGTGGCGCAGTCGAGGGGAGTTTGACCGGCTTGGTGTGCGAAACTGGAGACAGCTGGCGAGAGATCGTGCTGGCTGGAGAGGCCCAGGTCCACCACGGACTGTGGCGCCCTAAGAAGAAGAAGAAGAATATCAGATATGACAGCAAAAAATAACATCGTTTAAAATAAGGAAGACGCTGGCTGAGTCTATGAGAGAACCGAACGGACAAGAAACAACAAGACTATGTTGCTTCACATCCGCCATCACTTGGTCTTTGTACCGGAGGTTCGATTTTCGTCTGCTTCTCCCTTCAGGAGGCTCGGATTCCAGGACTGTCTTCTTGTTGCTCATGCGGTCTATTTGGCCGATCTCGTTTAGTCCACGAACATTTGGCTTCCGGACTATATCCACATTTTTGTACAGCTCGTATCGCACAAGAGCTTCTACCTCGTCATTGCATGTTGTCCATGCCTCTGCTCAGTAAAGCAGGAAAGTGATGCCCAAATTCTTGTACAAAATCAGATTGGCCTTTCGAGAGAGAGCTCTATCACTCAATTAGCTCTTGAGGTCAAAGAAACAACATTGCCCAGATTTCAGGGTTCTATCTCGATGCTGATGGCATTCGTGCTTTTTAGGGCCTACACGACTCGATAACTTCCAAATGTTAGCTACTCATTCTGACGTTCTGGCCAAGTCGTTGATATTTTTCGGGTCTCTCAGTACCCAGAAGTTGTTCTTCATCACACCCGATCTTTTATTTGTTTTAACTTTGAGTTATTCCGGTTTTTCTGTGCCACTCCTTTAAGTACGACGCGTTGCCCTAGGGAAAGTACTCGGTGTCGCACGAAAGTGCGACATTGACCTGGCAGCCAATGTGTTATGAAGGTCTCGGTTCGTTTCCAGCCTTAATAGGGCAACGGGAGTCCTTCATCGTCATCCAGCACAGACTGAAACTAGATATGGCGTCATACATCTCGTCGCTATGCAAGCTGTCGTATTTGACCTCAAAATCGACTTAAAGTCTTTTCCAGGATCTTATATACAGCCTTGGCCAAATGAATTAGGCACCTTTTAGGTGTCGTTATATCTTCAAAAAGCAACAAAATTAGTGAAATGAGAGGAAAAAATAAAAATCGTTTACAACCTCAGATAATGTCGCCGAAAACCATAAAATTCAAACTAATTAATTCCGATAAGTGATTTGGCAGCAAAGACAAAAAAATAAGGGTGCCTAATACATTTGGCCAAGGCTGTAGTGTTGCGATGTATTCTATCAGACTGAGAAGGATTGCTCAAGAAAAGTGTTCACGCAGAAATAGTTTGTACGTCAGTCTCGTTTTTTGTGTGTCGGGCAAACGATTTATCGATTACAGGCCTTACCGTTCCACGGAGCCGAAGTTTTGTTGATTTATCCTCAGCCCACACATTCGGGTATCATTTCGCTCCACTTGTTGGCCATATTCCGCTTCACAATTTCGCAATCAATTGGCAACCGTCGGACTATTCGTTCTATTATGAAGCCGAAGTGTCTTGGAATGGCCTACGCTCTCTCGCAATGCGTCGGATTTCATTGTGTGGGTCATGAAAGGATTTCAGATGATCCCCGAAGTGGTTTCATGCACAACATCCCATGTTTGTTGCTGGTTTTTCTCTAATTTCTCTCAATTGATTCAAGAAGCCTTGGGAGTGGGAACGATGCTGAGGTTTCAACACAACGCTACACTGAACTGTGGCTTGCAGCATATCTTGCGTCACACTGGAAATACAGCCAAGAAATTTCTGATGACCATAGGACTAAAATAAAATTTGACGTATCACAACCAGTATTAGTCCTGTTTCAACATATAATATGGTCGCCCATCTGCAGAGTTTTTCTTTGACCTCCTGCTCCCTGCCTAGCTTTCATATCATAAAATGAAGATTCAAATTTTTAAAAAAAATCCATAAACTCGCTTTTCCCGCGAATGAACTAGTACATGTATGTTTATCAAAAACTCATTCGAAAATGGATTGAAAGCATTTCCAGTGGATTACCCGTTTTGTTCCTTCCCATTTGACACACGTTCGACGCATCGAACAGGAATGCAAAAATCCGTGCAATACCATCCCGTGCAAACATCCCCTGCCTCACCTACTGCCGCTGTAAACATTGCTGCTGTTCCAGCCGACATCAGCATCCTCTCTCCCGAATCTAAGTTCAATAAACCAGACACCGGCATTGACAACAGCATCGGCATCACATGCCACACAGCAGCGCATATACACAAACAAAGAAAATTAAAAAAAAAGGGAAAAAAAACTAAAAATCGATTTAAATCCTACTGCAGTCACATGCACACAAATTGCCATCATTTTCCATACACAATCCCCTTCCTGTGGGTGTGCTGTATGTGTGTGTGTGTGTGAGTTAACGAGGACACTAGACAAAAGGGGAGAGCAGCCCGGTTCGAGAGCACTCCTCTGCTAGTGAACTTGTGCCAAAGCACACCGACATCACACGTCACACGATTCGTTTCCCTTTTTTTTCGGTCCGAAACTGCTCCTAATATCCATTTGCTGCCTCCCCGGTGTGTGCCGCGATGCAGACCATCCTGCTCTGTGTGAGTCCGTCCTGGGGGTTTTTCAATCCACATCCTGGCCGAGGGTGATTCAGTTCAGTTATAAGATTTTCTAAAGGAACAGGGATCAAATAATTCAATTGAGACCAATTGGAAAATCCATCCGGTCCCACAGTGCTTTCCACTCCCAAGGCTCCTTGAATCAACTGAGAGAAATGAAAGAAAAACCAGCAACAAACATGGGATGTTGTGTTTGAAACCACTTCAGGGATCATCTGAAATCCTTTCATGACCCCCACACAATGAAATCCGACGCATTGCGAGAGAGCATAGGCCATTCTAAGGAGCTTACGTGGACACTTCGGCTTCATAATAGAACGAATAGTCCGACGGGTTTCTTATTAAATGCCAATACAATGCGAAACTGTGAAGCGGAATATGGCCAACAAGTGGAGCGAAGTGATGCCCGAACGTGTGGGCTGAGGATAAATCAACAAAACTCCGGCTTCGTCGAAAGGAGAGGCCTGCAATCGATAATATCGCACTACATCGTTGAGACTGAAGGAGTGGAAGAACAAAGGGACTCAGAAAGGCGGAAAAAAAGGACTTTCACCTTTTCCACTTCCCTTTTGCTGCGCTAACCGCACACAAGTGTCGCATACGCAGCGAAGTGAGGACTCCTGCAGACGCACAAAATATCTTTCCATCACCGCCAGGCTCAAGACAAAGGACTCGCCAAGGATGATGAGGACCCCGTTTCCTCCACTGTTTCGCTGAAGTACATTGTTCCGGCTTAACGGTGGCAAGAAGTTCGCATCCAAAGGACTCCCCTATACACTCCCACACAGAAAAAGAAACAGAAAAGAGAGAAAAAACGGAACCGGGATGAAATGACACCAGCGGACGACCGCCGATCCGTGATGAGGGGAGGATGCTCATAGGAACCGGAGGAAGGAGAGGAGGACACAGGACGCAAGGATAAGTGCACATCAAATAAAATTCAGATTTTGTATCCTCCCCCATTTTTGGCAGTAGTTCAAGGCGCGGGTGCGGAGGGAGCTTATCTGTGTGCTGTTGTCTTGCTGTCTGCATGCATGTGTTGATGGAGGAAGGGATGAGGAAGGCGTTAGCGTTCGGTTGGAATAAGTTCGTTCTCCGTCTGACGTCTCGGTGGCAAACGATTGTTGTCATCGCCGGCTGCTGCTGTTGCTGCTGTTCGAATGGATTCGAATCTAAAATTTATTCATTTCTCGGGGAAACAGGAAATATTGAAAGAATTCAAAAAAAAAAAAAAAACGAATGAAGACGAAGAAAATGATGAAATAAAATTCCGGGTACGGAAATGAAAATATTACTTCGACAGGAAGTGATTGAATCTTGGGAAGAACGATGGCCACGTGTCGTAAGTTGGCAAAGTTATGAAAGAGTTCAGTCGACTGGATTCATCGTCGATTCGCTGGCTCGGGGGAGGTGTGTGTTGGGTTAAGTAGGCCCTGGGAAAAGTCCTCTTGTGGGGATAACTTTTACAATCTGCGGGTTTTACGAATTCACGACGATTCAAGTGGGCCCCTGAATTGATTGATCCAGGGGCGGATGCTGTTGTGTTGCTCATCTGGGCTTTTAGTGTCGCTTGGAATGGGAGAGGAGACTCCTAAAGGAGCTGTGAATACATAACTCGTCAGCTGAGTTCAGCGAAAAATTTGTTAACATTCGATTTATGCTGATCTGCGTACAAGAATGTTGGTACAGCAGGAAGAAGTGGCACTCAAACGCAATCTGAGCTCGTGAATTCTCAACATGTTGGTACGCTTTTACAGCTTATGGGGATGTGGCATTTTAATAATATTTTTATGGGAGGTTTTGACGCTTGAGATGGGATAACTATGCTTCGTCAGACGATATTTTTTCCCAGTTTTTTTTACTGTTTTGGAAGGGTTTTTACTCCTGATCCACAACAGCTAAACAAACTTGCTACAAAAAGATTCTATGGACAGAGTGTTCTGGTTAAAGTTGAAGCCTTTTTTTAAATGAGTTTTTATCTACAGTCAGTGCCAACATTGGGTGAATAGGTAGTCATCTGGTTAAAGTTTAACCACTAAACTAAACTTCACCGAAGTAAGCTAGGACAGGCATAGATACATCAAGTTAAAGATCCAACGTCATACTTCAAAATGAACTGTATTTTATTCAACATAAGCGCTTGTATAAAACAATTAATTGAAGTCTTAAAAAATCAGTGTACATATGGTTGTGTCAATGATTGTAATGCAAAACGTCTCGTTTTCACTAAACTTTTGCAAGAACATTTAGACCGGGAGATACGAAAGCTAGAAACACTGGTAGATGCATACAAAGTACAATTTTTTTCAACAAAATTCTTTTATTTTTCAATCACTTTTGAAGCTTGTTTCTTTTTCATTTAAATTAAATTATGTGCTTTATGTTTATCGTTGTGGTAAGCAAAAAGGGGCGTATATTGGAATATGATTTCAGAGCTTCAGTTTGACGCAAGATATGCTGCAAGCCACAGTTTTCAGTGAAGCGTTGTGTTGAAACCTCAGCATCGTTCCCACTCCCAATGCTCCTTCAATCAACTAACATCGCCAATCACTCTCAAAAGATTAAGTTGTGGTTTGTGTTACCAACGTGTCCTATGATCTTGGACAAATACGTTATTCAGCGGGAAGTGTAATTGTGGAACTGTAATTGGAAAATTGTGGTGACAAAATGCGCTACTGCGAAGTCAGCCAAGTCAGCCACTTTAACGACGTTATATCAGAATTAATGGGAATATTTGTTCTTACTAATAAAGCCATAATATTTGTAAACAGTTAAATTTTGTTCATTTTATTGCATTTTTAAAAAGAAATTGTATTTGGCCCGCCACATTTTGGGTACTTTTGAGAGAAAAATTCTTTGTCGAATTTTCGGTCCCGTATGCGAGGAGGGCCAGTGGAGGAGAAGATACAACCGCGAACTCTACGAGCTTTACAAAGATGTGGATGTAGTCCAAAAAGCCAAAAATCGACGACTACACTGGCTCGGCCACATCGAGCGAATGAACAACAACGCTCCAGCAAAGAGGACCTTGGAATAGAAACGGCGGCAGATGAGCCCTTCTCTTAGGCCCAACGGCGGCGCTCACAGTCTTCAAGAGGCTACCGACACCAGATCCTTCCGCACTCCTTTGTCCGTTTAGGACCCGACAGTGCAATGAATACAATTTTGATAGAAATACAAAAAAAAATTGCTTGGCTTCTGAATCATTTAAATGTACCAAGTACATTTAAATGTATTTACTGAAACCTCCACGTGGCTAAATATATCCTTAAGCAGATCAATGGATTCCCTGAGGTCCAATTACCACAGCAAATCAGCTCATAGGCACCAGTTAGAGTTACTATAATTTTCTGACAAGAGTATATGTTTTCTGAGGTGTGTCTCCTTCATATTCACAACCATGCCCATTTCCTTCCTCTGAATTTGAAAAACGTCTGTAATTCAAAACGACACAAGCAACATCGCATCTCTCAGAAGGAACCGCGACCTAACAACCAACGTCTCGAGATATCATTATCTCGGAAGTTGAACCTTTTTGGGAAGGAGACGCACACACGTTGCGCGCTTTGATCTCACAAATACGAAATCAGATTCGAGGCCACATTCTCTGAAAAATGAAGAGCTTGGGTCGCCCCGTACCACATACTCAGCTTTGTGTTCAAAGCACATACCCATGGCACGCGATGCTTTTCAAATGACTTACAAAAAGGAAGTGCTCCAGTCTGTCAACAGATTGAAGGTGAAAGCACGAGCTTTTCAAAGTCTCCCGATATCGAGGGTGTGTTTATCGTGTCTCTGGTTACCACTGGATATGGGTACGGTTAACCGCCGAAAACGGTGCGGCAAAATGTTGTTCGATTGCAGATCTGGGAAGTAAGCCTCAAGCGACAAATATTGAATTATCAACTCATATCTTAAATCTCCCCCATCACCTCTCGTCAAACATGAACACACGTCACTCCAAGTGTCTTCTTCGACCAGTGACTACCACGAGGATAAACTTCCATTATAAATCCCGGTCACACTGTGGACTACTTCTAAAGTATTCAGTTTAAAATCCACTCGACTAGAGTGTATACTGTGAAGCTCTTCATGTAAATAACTTACCTACTTCTGAGCTGCTTGAAACTATTCCTTTCAAGAAGGATAGCCCCTCGGATAAATACTAAAAACTACCCCATGTGAAATGCCATTGGCACGCATCAGTGCTCCTGTTCAGCACACACGGATGATGGCTGCGAGTCCTCCAGCAGAGGAGTGGACTGTACAACACGTCATACACATTACTGCTCATTGCCGACGGGCGCAACTTGCCCTGTCGTGCTTGGATGCGTCAAAGGTAAATGACAACTGCCAGTGTCCTTCCCCAGGATATGAGAGTAAACGAATTCCACTGAATCATAAAACCTTAAATCCGATTACCTATCAGGCCACATGGTAGTTCGTTGGCCCCCTAAACCATCCCTAAATGAATTCCAGTCCAGTTGTAACCAAGTCACGAACGAAGGCGAGGGAATCCCATCCCACATCCAGTCTTTCCCCCCAGACACACACACACACGTGAGAAGAAATAAAAAAGGCGAACGAACAGCTCATATAATTGCAAATAAAACCAGAAATGAACATGTACACTTCGAAACGAACAACGTTCCAAAGTCTGGGAAGTTGCTCATTTCTCAGGCGGTCGCCGGTCGGTTGCAACACCGCTGCCTCATGCTGAAATGTGTAAACCCACATCATAAACTGGAGTTCTCCAGGAAAGGAGAGAGAGCAGGCAAAAAAAACACGAGAATCGATTGATTTCGCTAGTAGTTTGGTTCGGATTAGAAACGTCTCCCCCCTGCGCCGGGACACACACAAACACCGCACCAAACAAAGATGTACGATTACACGTTTAGATAGTGAACAACATCGTAGCCCCCCATCTCGCTCTCGGGAGAGGTAAGTATCCACATTTTCCACGTTTTCGACGTCGGAGTTCAGTTCAGTTCCGTATGTTAAATTCTGTAAATTACTTGTCGACTGTGGGGTCCCCTCTGCAGAAGGGAGGCGGAGTCGCCCGCCCAACTTCGGTGTTAGATGAAATCATCAATCTGCCACTTATACGTACACGATGCTTGCTACTGCGGCCGCCGTTGTTGGCTGTGAGGCAGGTACCTCCGCGTAACACACTTGGAATTAATACAAGAACTCCACTGAATTCTGCGTACCTGCTATCTGGCGGGAGGGCGGTTGAGCGGTTGGTGGGGGCGAGTTGATTTGATATCGAAAAACAATCATTATAATGGGGATGTTTCCTTGGAGCTAACTTGTCGACTTGTGGGCTATAGGTGGAGCGAGGCTAAATTGCTAAAAAGCAATGGGATTTGCACGAAATTGTTATTCACTTAGGGATGGGAAATTTAAATAATTAATTGAATCCGAATTGAATTGGATTTGTTCCGAAGGTGTAGGGCGTGATTGGGGTGGCGATACGTGTGCAGGTTAGACAATCCTCTGTGCGGCCGGAATATAAACTGCGAAATTAACTTGAAAGTGACAGTGAATTGTGATGATCACTTCGTGCGATCCGATCAGTTGCAAAATATGACTCAATTAACAATTGAAGGCAATCAAACAGCAACTAAACGGATGCTTCTAACTTGTCTTATTGTGACCAGTCAATATCCTGAGTATGGTTTGCAAACCAGGGGCTGATTTCGAAACCTTACTAGACTTTACTTGAGTTTTGAGATATGGAAACACAGGTGTAGATGTGTTAAAACTGATGACAGCTTCACAAAGTTTGACGTTTTTAAAGATACACTTGCTAAGAGCGTTTTGTTATGCGATTGCAACGACATTTTCTACAGAGATTAGAAAAACTCAACTTAGTAAAAAATGGAGTTCGTTCGATGAAGTCGATTAATTCAACAACAGCCTGCGGATTAACCCGCTTTGAGTTTAGTGGTGAAGCACTATGCTGGACTGCCAGAATACGCCAGTTTTTCGAATTTAATCGTGGACGTCTTTAGCTACAGGACGAATTCGGTAAAGATCGTTCAAAATCGATTCTTATGCCAGAAACCTGTCATCGCCGTATGCGGTCTGCTAAAGATCATCAGTATATGACCGAACGTGAAAGAGAGGGATGGACATTTGGCCGTTCAAAAAAATTTCATCGCTTTGGATACCACATATTTTGGCAGTCGCTCATAAAAGGCTTATAGGTCCAAAGAAAGGGTCAAAAAAGAAAAGGTCTAAAAATAGATCGCTCAACGGATTAACGATCTAATCATAAATCAGAGCCTGAAACTTAACAGCAGTCGATTGTATGTTTATATGTGTCTTTCAATCCGAAGCAAATCCAAGTTATTCGCGCAAGAAGCTCTTCGAACCAGGCGACATTTAAAAACCAACATAAAATGGTCAATTTGAAATTTGTATGCCATAAGCCTTTGGAGAAAAAGCGTCCGCTGTATACTAAATCATTCTCCACCGCGACGATGCGGGCTGTCACACATACTTACTTTACTTAGCAGGCCTACGACGGTTCTTGGCATGCTGCTTCCAGTCATCAAGACCAACCTTTCTTACGTCCGCGATGACTTGGTCTTTGTACCGGAGATTCGGTCTTCCTCTCCTTCTCGAACCAGGAGGCTCGGATTCGAAGACCCTCTTAGCTGGAGCGTTGTTGTCCATGCGCTAGATGTAGCCGAGCCAGTGCAGTCGAAGGATTTTTGCCTTCCGGACTACATCTACATCCTGGTACAGCTTATAGAGTTCGCGGTTGTGTCTTCTCCTCCATTCGCCTTCCTTGCAGACGGGACCATATATCCGACGTGGATATTTTCTTTCGAAGGCACCAAGAATCAGCTCCGCAGTTCTGCTTAGTGTCCAGATTTCGGCGCGGGCTGTCACATTTAACCCAAAAAAGTGGCTTTTCTGGCACTCAAAATATAGAATTGATGAGTCATCCACCGTAAGCCCTAATTGGCACCAAAGGAGTTCGTATGCGAGGTCGATGTTGCCGACGACTAAAGAAGCGGTGGATGCACTTAAAGTGATTGCTGGTACAAACCTGGGCCTGGGCACGCTTGCGTGTGGAACACCCGAATCGGTTCAATTGTATCATCTCAGTAATTTCTAACGCGAATTAAATTTAAATTCGTATTTTTCATAATTGACGGATAAAAACCTTTTTATTGAAGGCGCAGCAGCAATTTTTGCATTAAGTGCTATATGAATGCAGTGAAAAAACATTAAAATTATATTCAAATTGTCTCCGTAATACATTTTTCTAAAATACCAGACTGCATGCGTGAGGTGTTATTCGATCAACGATCGGCTTAAAATGAGGAAAACATGCCGAAAACGAAACGAAAAGGGAGAAAAACAGGCATGCTCCACTCGAGAATCACTTTGAAAGTAGATTTTCGGGTGAAGAAGGCTGCTTTTCGGCGCACATCCAACCCATCAAGCGAGAAGGATCTCGCTTGTGAAAATGGTATATTGTGTCTCCGACAATCCTGCCTTTTTCCGCTCTTACTCAAAGTGCATGCGCTGGAGTTAGCTCGCCCGAAATGGAAAAAATTCTTCGAAAATTAGCTCAAATGGTGCCTTAATTAATTTTGTTTGTTAATGTAGCCGCTGAGATGAAAATGCGCCTCATTAGAATAGATGATTTTTCGCCCAAAATCATTGTCCAACTGAAGCTGCTCTAAGGCCCAAACTGCGAAGAATTCAATTGTTGAGACAATTGGACCTTGGAAGCAAATAATCCGAGGTCTTTGAGCAGAATTTTCCTCATGCTAGTGCGTGAAATGTTGAGCTATTCAGATCGATGCCGAGTTGATGTTCGTGAATTGTATCATACACTCTCGGCCACAGCAGCCTCATTCTGATCTGTACGACGACGGGGAGCATGAGTATTGTCTACTAGCATACCAGTCTCAAGAACTTTTTGCACAAACTTGCGTACAGCAGTCGCGGTGGGTGCTTCATTTCGGTCAAAACATATTTTCAAGAAACGCAGTTTGGGCTACACGGCACTCACATTGAAAATAAGTTTTCAATATTTCCCAACGTTGTTCAAGAGTAAAGGGACTCATTTCGTTCCGCGGAGGTATGATACTGACTTTCTGTCAAGATTTCGAGCGGGAAACAGCTGTCAGTGTCAAAATTATTTATGATTTAAAAAAAAAACACTAAATAGCCTGCCCTGTATACATATATGGGTCAAGTTCTGACATAGTCGCATTGCACACTATGAAATCTTTTGGTACCATAGTTTCATTTTTGGTAAACAAGTAATTATTTGTTCACACAGAATTTAGTGCAAAATGATTTCAAATCTACCAAACCAGCAATTTAATCGGCAATATTTTTGGTGAGATAAACAACATTTTCAGACGTTATTAAAGAAGCTCATATGATGTGCAGATATTCCATAGGTGAACAAAAGGTCTGCACTTAAAATAGAGCTATAAAGGATGGGCTACCCAATACATCGTTCTGTTTGGAAATTTAACGAGTCTCTTAAGGAAATTGCGAAAATATTGTTTATGATTGGACAGCAGGATATTGGAACCAATAAAAATTCGATAATTTAACAAAAACATCAATGGTTAGCACGTCCAGAAACCCTTATCAGACATTTCCCAGACGAGTAATACTTAACAGAGTAATTCAATTTTATGCTGCATGCAGAAGTGAAACAGAACAAGGAATTATCCTTCGATCAATATAAATAGCAAGCATAATGTGCAGTGGCGATGGACAAGGAACCAATGTCCGAAAATCTTACAGAAGCTAGAGTGATAAAGCCGAAGATGAAATTGCTTCCGCAAAAACGATTTACTCGTTTCTAGTTAAAATTTCATTTTGTTTGCACTCATCGTCTGTACACTTTTGTACAGAATAATATCTGTAAGGACAACGAAAAACTGATTTGTTCATCATTCACAACCAGGATCCATTTCGGTTTGGGAAAATGTTTTGAACATTATGTGGGGGCTGTGGCGTAGTGGGTAGGTGCGTCGACACCTGCGTTCGATGTTCTCGGTTCGATTCCCGTAAAATCATCTACAATTTTTTCACGACTCCACCTCTTTCGTGTCACTGACAATGCTCAAGGTATAACTGTCAAGAAAAAGCATCTCAATCTCGCCGTTTGGAGTCGGCATTAAACTGTAGGTCCCCTCCACTCATAAGAGAGCAATAGCACGCACAACACGAGTAGTTGGTGAGAAGCTAGGCCCAGGTCCACCTCGGACTGTAGCACCGCCGTTATTATTATATTATTATTATTATTATAAAATGTTTTGATCATTTTTTTTAGTATCAATATATGTTCTTGAATATAATCCTCCTTGAGCGATTTCCTAAGAATCTTGAGCCTATTCGTAAGCTGAAATCAAGCCCGCCAATGGATCCTAAGGGGCTTAAACAAATGGGCTTAGGAAACAACTTGTCTGTCCTAAGGGCAACTTGACAAGAACTTCAAGTGCGACCAACGGAGTTTAGATATCTTATATTCCTGTTCTATATCGTGACACCAATTTAGAATCTCTGGATCCGAGCATTACCCACCATACATCCTGTCATGGCAGCAGTTTCGCTAACTATTTAAAATGCCTTTTTTGAGTCCCCATTTTGATGGAGTTGAATTTCACTACCCTGTCACACATTGCTGGGTTCGAGTCTCTTCAGGCTAGAGTTATGATGTCACTCGTCTAGGCACGTTGCTCTTAGGTATCTTTATTTCTTTTTTCTTCTTCTTTTGCGGGTGATACAGTCCGTGGTGAGCCTGGGCCTCAGTCAACAAGCCT
This sequence comes from Myathropa florea, assembly GCA_930367185.1. Lineage (NCBI taxonomy): Eukaryota > Metazoa > Arthropoda > Insecta > Diptera > Syrphidae > Myathropa > Myathropa florea. The sequence continues at coordinate 123,107,165 of OV884002.1, read as the reverse complement.
TTCCAAATAGCACAGTCTTGGGCTAGCCGCCTCCAGTTTCGTACGCACAGCTGGTCTTCCTCTACCACCTTGTCGCTCGGAGCTTGAATCGAAAACTTCCCGAGCCGGAGCGTTTGTGTCCATTCGGTCTATATGATCCAGCCACCTGAGTCGAGAATTTCGAATTCAGTTGACTTGGTCGATGTCGCTGTACAGCTGGTAGAGTTCGTCGTTCAATCTTCTCATCCGAACTCCTTCTGCGCAAACGGGACCGAATATAATTCAAAGGATTTTCTCTCGAAGTAACCAAGAATCGAGACTTGTCTATCTGGTCCTCTTTTCCTCGCCAATGAAACCAGTCAAAGATGACTTGCAGTATTCTTCTTTAAATGCAACTAAGACTTGTCTGGGTTCACCGATAAATCTGCTGGACAAGGATCAAAGGAGGTACTCTCAGGACCTGAACCTGCGCTGGGACTCCCTGTGTCTCTATTTAGGGCTTCCAGGTTGGACCTCTCGAGAGCATAAGCGGAGGTGGCATGACTGTCCAGGATGTAGACAAACCAAGTGCATGCTCCCTAACGTCTGTAAGAAATCCGCGCCTTTCTTGTTATCTCTTAACAGAAAAGACTGCAGACAACATACCGGTGTACTAATGGGTCACTACACCTTCGCCAAATATCTTACTGTGCTTGGCCTAAGCGATAAACCCTCTGCGACGCTTGTGGAGAAGACGATGACACTGCAGAGCACTTCCTTTGCCACTGTCCCGCCTTTGCTCGGATCAGGTGGCAGTTATTCGGTGCTGATGAGGTGAGAGCTGATAATGTAGCCTCCACATCACAGAAGGGCCTGCTAGTCTTCTTCCTCCAAATGACTATGAAATTTCAGCAAAAGTAGGTTGCTGCCTGGTAGTACAATGGTCCAATATTTGAGTCTGAGTGCCCCAGTGTAGTGTTTAAAACCCTCCGATTCTTCATTTGGAAGGAGTTCGCATTCAACCTGATGATCGTTCCTAATGGCCATTGTAGAGTTAATTTTACCAAACCCTTAACGGTTTTGGTAAGATTTACGTCTCATTCTTAACCTTACTTAAATACCTTTATTCTCTTAAGCAAATCTTGACATTAACCAAACCTTAACATCTCAGTTCAACATTTTTTAGAGCTGTATTCTACTCAAATTTGAATTTTTAAGAGCCAACTCTTCTATGTCCTGGTAATTCATTACAGTGGACGCTCGATATAGTGAACAATCCAATATAGTGAACACACAAAATTGTATACCGTTTGTTTAACTCATCGTGTTGTGCGAAAATCTTGCACGATTAGTTATGTTATGTATATGGTACACAGCTTGGTTGATTGAAGCAAAAAAATATACGCATTTTGATGAAATTTATTCCAAGCAGCCCACGCTCGTTACAGTGAACAATCTCGCTCCAGTGAACAGGCCCGGTTTTTATTAGTTCACTATATCGAGCGTCCACTGTATGAGCTTCTTAGCATCTTAGGATAAACAAGAACTCGCAGATTGCTTTTACACGCACCTTTTTTGCCTAAGTTTCAATCTGTCGCTATAGTAGACTGCCTTCTACAGCCACATTTCAATAATTAACGCGTCGCAGGAGCGGGAAATTCATACGCCAAAGGCACCCTACCAAGCAATATTTTTTTCTTGACAAACATCTTGTAGACTGGCAGCAGTTGAATGCGCCAATCGAACCCCTCTCATGTACACAGCACACGAGGCGAAATCCACCTAAAGGCCATGAGTAAATCTCAAATTAACCAATCGCTTCAGGGAATCGCACATGAGGTCCCCAGGCTACTGAGCTACTCTGTCAACATGACTTTACGCCAACCCTCAGGTCGCCACCAAAGCAAATCTCTCTCAATGCCAACATCAAACTGTGACTCCCCTTGAGGTAATTATTTGTTTATCATTATCCCGCCGTCCCCCTCCCCCCGTCCACTCTTGTAGGACAATTGAACTTTCACAGCGACACCGGATCGAAACCCCCCAGAGAACTACAAACATCACCTAGGCCCACGAGTAAACATCAAATTCCTGGCGAGTGCCGCAATCTACACATATTTGGAATCGAAAACGTCTCCTCCCACCACCGACGAGCAACCACTTGATGTTACACAATCTAGACAATTTAAGGAATTCCACTTAGAAGCTCATGCCAGGGATGTCAATCAAAACTGACGCGGAATCGACCCGAGCAAAGACTTCCCAGTGATTGCCCTTCGAAGTGGTGAACAAAAAATCTACTCAAAATTATTTTTTTAATGATCTTCCCAACGATCTTAAGACACACTTGAGAATGACCATTTGGTCTTCATTAACCGCGTCCCAACAGACGATCCGAGGGTCCTCAAGTGGACCCGACTCGAGAACATCATGTGCTGCTATCGATGCGATACCCCTCTGTCTGAGAGAGATGAACGAGTTTCAATTTTGGGCCGTATTACATCAGAGAGACGAACGACACACAAGCTCTAGACTCGAGCCTGGACAGGCGGCGCAGTGGGACGAAGCATCCCCACCAGCAGCAGCCAACGAATGTGTGCTTATGCATATTAAGTTGAGGCTGTTGGTGTAGCTGTGCCTGAGCGAGTGAGTGTACGTTCGTGTGTTCGCCTTTTATTGTTTCACATATGCAAACTAGGAAATGAATTATTAAAATGAGATACGGGATGGAGTGGCTGGTTGCATATACATTTCTCATAGTCGTCCTTCCTCGTCATCGTCATCGTCGTCGTCGTTGTGAGCATCATCTATCTTCGTACACACATTGGCAAGAGAGCAGCATAAGTGCATTAATGGAAGGAGGACACAGCCCCCCTCCAACCTACATCCCTCAATGAAGTCGAGAAGGACATACCCCTAGATGCGCAGTGGATGGCAGAGGATACAAAGCGGATAGAGGAGAACATAAAATTTTCGTGTTAATTGACGCAAAAAGGATCAGAGTTGGGCCTCATGCATAATGCACGGAGCGTGGATAGTATCAGCATGGGAGCCCAACCGCCGTCGCTGCTGGATACCACAGTGGTGGTTGTCTGAGCACAGAAATTCGGATACATCCTCGAAGTATAAGAAAACGAAGTGGACGAAGGCGAAGAAGGCCAAGTAAAATACCGCGACAACGACAACGATGCCAGCATCTTCGGGATTTAGGTTACTCTTACGGTTCGTTAGGCTTTGACGGCGCTCAGCGGGTGAAGGACTCGCAGGTAACAAGGATAAGTCCCCAGCGACATACCCTATTGAGTGAAGGAAGAATGTCACATTTCAATCTAGGGAACACCTGCTTCCACGTTGGCAGAAGGACTCATAACTCTCTACTGTGTTTCACCGGAGGGGGGTGGGAAGAGTAAGTGAATTTTTTAATGGCCTCGTACGGCACATGCGCACTGCTCCCCGTACTACACTCTTACTACCGAAAAAGGGAACACACACACGCAGACACAGCACGAGCCATGTGCGAGAGAAGCGAGCGTACGGCGAAGTGCATTATCACCACTGTGCCCCTGTTTCACCAACAATTTCCACAACGCACACACAATTCGTGTGGTGAATATGATTTTGAAAAGTGGAACACACCACCACCACCCACACTCCCCGGTGCGGAATGCTGGCGAAATGGAAAATGGTTTTGCGCCCGAAAATGTATACATCTCCTTCTCTCAGGACACTCGCTGTCTGTGTGTGTATAATCAATATGACGTTTAAGTACATATCCCGGTGATAAGCTCTTCACAGGGTGTGACAATTAGTCGGGAGTTTCGATGCGGACCGATAGGGCAGGGATGAGAGCGAGAAACGGGGAAGATTTCAATTATTCAAATTGAGATTGGGGCCAACAAAGAAAAGCGACAGAGGAGAGGAGATCTTTGAAAGGGTTTCCGAAAGGAACAAAATTAGTGTGCCTCAGGGAGATTGAGGGCAACTGATGGGTAATCATTGCAAGAGGCATGGGAATACCATTACAGGCCTTGAAAAAAAATGGAACAGATTCAGACCAACGATAAACACCTTTCTAAGTCGATTAGAGACTTGAACGTATTTCTTTGTTTCTCTCACAGGATTCTCTAGGGAAGCACAACTGACACATTTTCCTCGATCAATTTTACTACGTTTACGGGAGACAATGGAAACTCGGCTGATGCGACCATGAAGCTCAAGGTTTCATTGATTTCAGAAGCAATTGGAGACCTTCGTTTTGATAACTCTCAGGAGAACAATTTAGAAATAACGCTCAGTCTCTGTGAGGGTTGTTCAATTCGGTAAACTATCTCCTGGAAGTTATTTGCTGTACCCGCTAGAATTATTACACTACGAGCTCGTAATGACTGACATCATTTAGTGTTTACGAAAGGAACGGCCTTGACATAAAAAGTGAATTTTGCGGAGACTCACGAGAACGAGGGAATACCCTATTGTCAAGGAAAGACTGTATAAATGAGAAATAGAATGAAACTCTTGCTCTACTAAAACCTGTGAGGTATGATATGATATAGACAAACGAAGCAGATTTGGAGAACTAAACCAGAAGGTCATAATTTCTGCTTTTGATTGAGTTGACCCATGGTTCACATGGATGATTGGTTTCTCCACTTTAGTCTGTGTCTGTCTGATTATTTTTTCGTAAACCCAAATTCAGATCGAAACGTCTTCTGTTATGTGTGAGGAATAAGAGGAATCTCGTCTTTGACCAGGAATGTGACCAAACTAAGTTTAACGGTGCTGGTTTGGAGCTGGAACTCACCAAACATTCCTTTTTATCCAGCACGGTCTTGCTCTATCTTCCAGCAAAGCATATTCAGCCGATTGAGGTCCTTTTCATCTTTGTACACCACCGGAGGCGTCATCTACCGCGTCATCTCTTGGGTTGATGTCCATTCTCTCTACATGGCTCGTACTCGTTTGGAGCAGAGCAGATGGATGTCGTTGTACAACCCGTAAAGTTCGCCGTCCATCGTCTTCCTCAAAACACCATCAAAACGGTAGATGACGCCTCCGGTGGTGTACAAAGCTGAAAAGGACCTCAATCGGCTGAACGTGCTTTGCTGGAAGATACATACATACGGGATCAAAGATATTCCGATGGACATTTCGCTAGAAGCTACCAAGAGTCTCCTCGTCTTCTCCTCCGTGGTTCTTCGAGAGAGGGCTTTAATCCTTATTTGCCTTCTAAGTCCAAAGACAGCGATTTGGAAGAGTAATCCCTCGATTTATCTTCACGGTGCTGTCATTGCTTAAGTTTACTTTGGAGCACAAGCGTCGTTGAATTGTTGGAAAATTCAGAGTCTAAGTGAGAGAACCTTAAGTATCGGCGTCAACAAAGTGTCCCTGAAGGAAGGTTTATTCTGAATGAAGTTAAAGCGGTTTTACTTATTTTAAGGAGATGAGTTAAAGGAATACAACAAGGCAGAAGTTGGCACAGAGACCCTGGTAAGATGGCGGATAGGTAGAAAAGGTTTCTGCGTAGGATTCATCATATTGCCGCAACTAGACCTGACATGTTTTGTAACTTTTTCAACCACTGAGATTTAAAAATAAATTGAATGGGTTTTTTCAACATCTTTATCGAAAATGTATGTTAATTGTTCATAGAAGTAGCCTTAAAGGGCTCGTTTTTTAAGAAGAATAGGACCGCGCTGCTAAAGGCGTTTCTTTATTTTTCTCATCCGCATACTCTCCGCAATAGTCGTTATATATCAATCTTGCGTCATGGTTTCTAACTGGGCAGAGGCATGCTAGGGCCCGGATAAGATTACCTACGTACTTCCTGAAGGTTTTAACCTCTGCAACATTCTGTCTTAAATATAGTTTGTTTCTCAGGAGTGTATGTATCTAAGCTCCCCATATCTCTTTTGCCAGTATCACTGAGTTTCATTGAGGTTCTGGGCTAGCGCGTCATTTTCTTAGTTGTCTGGAATATACCCAGTAAACTTCTTGTCCTGCCGAGTGCCGTGGCGTTGACGGTATGTACGTCAGCCCCTACACAGAAGACCTTCAGACTAGGTTCAGTTCCCAGAATAGACAGCTATTTTCAAAAAAAATTTCACGGCTCCACCTCTTTCAAGTAACTGAATCTCGCCGTTCGGAGTCAGCATTAAACTGTAGGTCCCCGCCATTCGTGACACCTCGGACTGTAGCGCTACAGTTATTATTATTATAACCTCTAGTTATTTCCCAAGCATTTTCTAGATGTCGTTGTTAGACTTGTTTAAAAGGTTTCTCGTATTGGATTTAAATCAAAATCGTTCTTGATATGACACAGTTCGCTAACTTTTCCTATCTAATATTGAATTACTGTAGAAAGAAATAGTCCAGATAAGCCTCTGTTAAAAGTTAAATTAGTTCAGCAATTGATAGGCTATTAGGTGACTTATACTAGCGACCGGTAGAACTAGTACAAGTGTTATCAAAGCTGAGAGCGTCAAGGTGGCTTCAGTTAAAAATGTTTAAAGAGAAAATAGGATGAAGGAAAGGGCCAACTAAAGGCAGGTGAAGGGGATTGAGATATGATTAAGGTTTCGTAGTTGTTTTACGTTGCAGTGTAGGTTATATTTTGATCCCAACGACAAATGGTGACTGAACCAGATTTGAAATACCGGATAAAATCGTATTAACTTTGTTTTCACTGGAATTCGAACCTGGGACTCCTCTAATAAAGGGCAGGCACTTAACCAACTGCGCCATCCAGTCGTCTACGTTGCAGTGTATAAATTGCAAAAAGTAACCAAAATCTAATCCCAACCAGACTGAATACGTCTATACCTCTAAAACTGTGGAATATTTATGCAGCTAATAAAATACTATTGCTTTTAGTTTTCTAATAAATGCAGCAATTGTTTGACAAACATGAAACTTTTTGCATCGAAGTTTAATACAAGACCCGACTCAGCTCAAACTGCTTGGAGAACAGAAGGCTTATTCTATAAGCTGCTTGTACTTCAAAGGGCACGTTTGTTATGTAGAAACCGACCTTTTTAAGTTTCATCTGATTTATTTTTATTTAAAAAATTTGTTACGAGTGTGGTGTGAAAAGATTTCGACCAAAATGTGAAGTTACCAACACTTGTCAATAAAAACTAGAGAATGTAATTAAGAGGTACTCAAATAAAAGTGTTAGCCATTTTGAACGCGCATTTTTTGATTTACATTCCATTGTGGCAGAGCATGGTATACTCTAAATTTTTTAACAACTCTTCGCTGGTAGAATCATCTTTTTGACTCAACTTTGACTTTGAAAAATTAACATTTTTAAAACCTCACCCGCCAACTAATCAAATTAAAACATTTAAAGGAAATAAAAAAAGTCTCTTCTAAAAAAGTCGATTCCAATTAAACTTCTACCAGTTCAAATATTTTCCCATGTGTTACCCACTTCACAAGTAAACAAACAGAAAACGCGGCTCCTAGCCCCTCCAGATGTTAAGTGGTGGAAAAATAAAGCCTTCCACAAAATCCTATAATCGGATCATAATTTATTTGAACTCGGCCCACTCACTTTACACCTGAGTGACGGAGAATCATCCCAAAGTTCGCGACCTTTACGAGTCTTTTACTCCAATCTCAAGTGTAAATTAATTACATTTCAAAGTTCAAAAAGTCGCTCATCCCACCAGAACTACGTCAACTAAATCGAAATCAATCCTCGGTCGAGGATGCCTAACGCCCACAGGGATCCTTTTGAAAATGTTCCAGTCTGGCGGCATTGACATTGAAATCTCCACCACGACCCTGCCACCGTCCGCTCGAGTCCACACATGTACTGCCAGATTGTGAGTGAAATTTTTAATGAAAAGCCTCCAGGATCACCCCAGCAGACCGTCTGGTCCATACCAACGGGAACATGTTGTTCCGTTTTTTTTGTGGTATGTATTTGTGCGGTATGTGCTCCCATTCCCATGGCGATTCACCATGAGCTCATCCATAAGTAATTGCTGCATGGCTTCATCACAAAGTGACTACATACAGCCGGAGTTGTTAATTACCGATCATTATGATGTATCTCAACCGAAAATATAAGTTAAATCCACCGGAGATACAATTCACAAAGCGAAACACCGAACTCAGTTTCAAATAAATAATTCCAGGCCATGGAGCCTCTCCCTTTCGGACTCCTCTGAAGCAATTAAAACGTAGAATCCGCGCATTGGAGACCCCCTCCCCGTTCGTGAGTGTTGGAGTGTGTTCAAAACCGCAATGTTCTCCCAAATACCCAATGGACGCCGACAATGACAGCGACAGCGTCGACGTTACCAGCGTCTGGTCTCTGTTGTGATCCTCTTGTCTTCGCGAAACAAAAAAAACAAAAAAGAAGCAAATTTTTGCGAATGGAATTGCATGTACGAGTACATCAGAAATAAACCAGTTCACAGCGTCGTCAGCGTCGTCATTCATCGTCATCGCAGAGGCAGAGGAGCACGCGTACGCCCGCGACATATCCATTCATCTGGCAGAGAGATGGGAGACCGTGGTCCCAGAAACCAGGGACACAGACCGAAAAAACAACAAAAAGTTCAGTTTGCCACCAGGGATGACGACCCAATTAAAATTTAATTTACATTTTATTTTATTTTATTTCTTCATTCATTCTGGACGTTGTTTTGTATTTTTTTGCATCCATCTCGCGTAATTGTTTTCGCTGGGCCACAGTGCGGGCTCTGAACGCACCCACCACTGATGTTCATATTTCCCTTCTATTTGTTGATTTTTTTGTTCAATTTTGTGTTTTTTTTTTGTTTAAAATGCGAGGGCTGCGGTCGGTCGTTGTTGTTGTAGTTTGTCATTTGCCGAGAGTAATTGTGATTAATTATGACAAGGGAATGGGCCAAGTCGGGGCCGAAATGGGTAGGCGATGCTGGTCGGGCGAAATTATGTGTGGAATGCAAAAAAGAATATCGTAACTGAAACCGTGAACTGTTTTAAAAAGGAGCAGCAGCTTTGGGGGTTTTGTACTGGAAAGGGCAGTCCATGCCTCTGTGGGTCTGTACGGGTGGACCCTCGGTTAATTAGTGCTCAACCAAGGACCTTCTGCTTACGCCTCGAGATGCTTAGTTCAATGAAATTCTTTGGAACGGAATGCCTTGACTTGGTCGCTTGGATAAGTTTCGAGAATGAAGTCAGTTCATTGTGCGACTGAAGGCTGTGATCCTACGCAAATGGAATTGTTTTAAAGAAAATCTGACCTCCGAGTTCGTGTTTTTCTTTTCGGTTTTTCTGCTTCAGGAAAAATGCCAAATGGTCATCGGTTGGATTGGAAAATCCTTGAGAATATTCAACACAGTGTCTCTTTTGTTTGGGATATTCGTTGCGCAATGTCCGGGAAAATCTCAGATGATTGTCCTTCCGGGGCTGGAGAAAATTAATTGAACACGGCCTAAATCGCAGATTTTGAATTAGAAAGAGATCCTTTGTGACTCGTTTTCTCTGGACCGAGGTTAATGAAGTTGGGATAGGAAACACGTTGGAGGGAGATTAAACATTGATCATGTTGCAGCGAGATAAGGCCTAAGTCAAATCGACGGCAACAATACAAATCTGGGCGTAATGCAGTTGAGTCCGTGTTTAGCTTCAAAGTCAGTCAAAAGTCATTTCGGAAGAAAAGTTCTTCGTCCAACCTTTGATTTGAGTACAATGAGAATGGAAACTTCAACCACGATCTTTCCAGGCCGTAGAGTGACGTTAGCATGAACAACCTCCTTCGAATCTATAGAAAGAAGTGTCTATGTCTTCTAGGCCATGTACACTATACAAGCAGCAAAGTTCTGTCCTGAGGAGGTAGGTAGGTAAAAGTGGCGGTGGACATACAGATCCTGTTTGTCGCACCCAATTAGCGCCGTTTTGATACCACGTTCTATGGGATGCCTAATTTGTGTGAAGAGGGTGAAAAGGAGTGTGCATTCACTCAGATTTGCCTACATTTTTTTTTAAACCACTTCGTGGATTTTATGAAGGCAGCAGACTATGAATGTTTGCCTCCGAGAGGTTTTTAAGGATGTTAGAGAAGGCTTTGCCCAGAGTGCATTGTCTGACTCTAGCTAGAGCCGGACATTTCCGCAGAAAGTGCTCGGGGGTTTCTTGCTCGATATCCACCCGGCAGCTGCGGCAGTGCTAATTAAATGGTATGCCTAGTCTTTCAGCATGCCTGCCAACAGCCCAGTGTCCAGTACAGACCGCTATAATTCTGGATATGTTTCTTCTACTGTTGTTGAGCAGGTCTTTTGTTTTTTTTTTGGTTGTAGTTGGGCCATAAGCTCCTGGATAGGACACATGTTTCCAGCTTGGTCCATCTTTCGTTGGCGATCTTGAGGAGGTGATTGTAGATGTTATTTTTTACGAAGCCTAGTGGAGCCTGGATTTGTTCCACATCGAGTTTGGATCCCTGTTTGGCATTCCTGAGGAGACTCTGTCTTGAAATCAATTGCAGAGCGTAAGAAAGGACAACAAATGGTGCACAAGAGCCGAAGGAGGCATGTACCAAGGTGGCTTGCAACTTTGTTCACAGCTAACGAAACATCGTTCGTCAGTTAAAATGGACCTTCATCTCGAACTCTAGGCCCGCTTCTTAATCCTTTAACGAGCAAAGGTGTCAATTGCCAGTATTTCCCAAGCGTCATTAGAAAAAAATATTAAATTTGTCTGATTAATTGACAGTCTAATATAGTACCGGCTCTAAAGAACTTAGCCTGAATGAGACGTCCGAAATTATGGAGCAAAATAACAGGAAGTCTTCGAGTCAAGAGCATTAAAGGTGCCTCAAGGAAAATAATCCCACGAAGAGGACCAGGCGGTTTCTGTTGTTGCTCATTTCAACTGGAAATTTGTGTGCGTTAACTCATCATAAATAGCAGAAGGGGTGTCGATTTGACGAACTTATGTCTATTCAATAGAGGCAGGAGTCTATAATTAGGCTTCTTAAAGCTTTTGATAAGAACATGGTCAGAAACTAACGCATTTTTTATGACTCCGTTGTTCCTTTTTCTTTTTGAAGTACAGAAGAGTCTAGAAAGCTTGAACGTTTTCATAAAATGAACAGTTTGGAAGATGGACGCTTTTTTCCCATCCTTCATCCAGCCTATAGAGCAGTTTCTTTAAAGGAAAACGTCTAAATAAGTCTGAAACCTCTTGTGATTTTTTTTTACGTAAAAATGAATTGATTTTTTGATATATGCAATAAACTAAATTTCGATCCTTGGAAAGAGGAACAATTCGAAAAGATGAATGGGGTCTGTTTTATATCTGTTCATCTTTTCGAGATTCTACTATATATCCTTCAACAACAAAGAGCTTGCCTGTAAATGTTCATGTTTATAGGTTGAATCTTGAGGAAATCTAATCAATAGAACAGAAGTGACTACGAAAAGGTGAAACTTCTAAATTGCATAAATTCCAAAGTTAATCTTCTCCCCGGTTTAGGTATTATCAACTGGTGCTACTGATGTAAAGACTCGACTCTAAGTCGTGTTCGTCAGCTGAAAAATCGCCGCCGTAGCTGAAAATGCGACTGGCGTACATGCTTATAGGGTTCAGTTGACACAAAAATTGAAGCTAATAGACCACGCACATCACGGTACTTTCGCTGATTGTGTGATGGCAACGAATGGACAATATTATGCCTTTTTGCACAAAATTATGCTGAGGTTCACACCCATTTGTTTACGTAAGTAAATAAACAAAACAGTCACCTCTAGGGCTCCGAAAAACCCAGATAATACAAATAGTGGTACAAATCTCTACGCGGTTTTTGTGTTGGCCGGAAGCTAGTGGGCCGATTTCAATGAATTCTTGTAGACTGCGTTAACCAACAATGTTGAATGGCTATTTGTCTGAAATTGATGCTATGGAGCAAGACGAAGCACGATCAATGCCACAATGCTAGGCAAACAAGGGATCTATTGAGCGATACAATTTCTGGGGTTGCAATTTCTCAAAATGGAGACTTCTATTGGCCACCGAGATCTATGCTTTTTTCCCTCGAGTCTGTTAAAGGAAAAGTCTACGTCAATGAAAACTACTACTGAAGCAAATTGTAGGCATTGTCGACAAAACCCCAATTTTGGAGTTGTCAAGAGAATTGTGCATGTGCTTGGTTTTCCAAGCGACAACACGAAGACAAGCAGCAATGAAATTCAGCTTAAAATTATTATTATCCCCTTCTTAAGGGTGTGACGCTGTCGTCGAGAAAGGACGCACAACATCGACGACTTGGCCAGAACGTCAGCATAGGCAGCTATAACTTTGAGGTAGTTAAGGACTTCGTCTACCGTGGCTCTACAGTAGACAGTACAAACAACATCAGTCCCGAGATCAAACGCAGAATAACTCTTGCCAACCACTGTTTTGGGCTCAAAAGGCAATTGAGTAGTACCTAGAGCCCTCTTTAGGAAGACCAAGTTGACTCTGTATAAGACCTTGACTATCCCAGTCCTGCTTTACGGCGCAGAGGCATGGACAATATATCCCAAGCGGATGAACAGTGTCTTGGACTTTTCGAGAGAAATGTTCTGCGCGCGATCTTTGGTCCTGTTTGCGTTGATGGCATTTGGAGAAGATGGTTCAACCACGAACTATATGGGCTGTACAGCAACAAGAGTCTAGCCAGTCGTCTACGGATCCAACGCCTAAGATGGCTAGGCCATTTAGAGAGTGTGAACAACTTAGCTCCGGCCCGAAGAGTCTTCGGCTCTGAGCCTGTGCTACAACGCAGCAGACGACGTCCACGTACAAGGTGGCGCACACAAGTCGAGGAGGACCCCGGCTTGGTGTGCGAAACTGGAGACAGCTGGCGAAAGATCGTGCTGGCTGGAGAAGCATGTTAGGTGAGGCTCAGGTCCACCTCGGACTGTAGCGCCCTAAGAAGAAGAAGAAGAAAAGGCGGTGACGAAATAGATAAGCTCGTCGAATCCTGCACTAAAAGTCAATGATTCAATCTCGGACACAGGAATACCTCCCTCGAGTTACTTACAATGCTCAGAGAATATCAAAAACTATCAAGCAAAGTTCCTCAAATTTCACAGATCGGAGTCGGTGTACAACTATAATTAATTTCCATACGTGAAAGAACAACATCACACGAGTAGTTGATGTAGGCGATGCCCACTGAAAGAAATATAAGTTATTGCTTTGGGTTGGCAGCCAACTGGTGAGTAAAGATATATGTCCCAAAAGAAAATGCATGGAAAAGCTCGTAGCCGTTTCGGCTCTAATCAATAACAGCCTGTAGGGTAATGCGTTGAAATCGGCCTGGTGTTCAGGCTGTCAAGAGCTAATGGGCAAACCAGATTCATCTTAAAAAACATCAAATTCAGTTGAAAGACCAAAGGAAATAACTCAAATTGGAAAAAAGACCAATTTTTGCAAAAGAAAACGGAGGCAGCCAATGACAAGTAAGTAAGTAACAACGTACAAAGTCCGCCGCAAAAAAGAATTCATTCGCATTTTCTGACGACAGATCATTTCTTTAGACATTTGTGTTCGAAAAACAGAATGACATCAAGCTACCCCTGAAATCCATGAGACAAAATCGTAAAAACCGTTGATACCGACAAGTGAAATGTCCCATTGATCAATTTGAACGCATTGCATTGTCAACATTGAACTGTACACATTTACCCCAGTTTTTGTCCAAAATCTTTCTGTAGAACTCTCCGTTTAGCTCCAAATATATTCAACGGCACAATGATGCACAATTGAAAGAATCATGGGCAAGTAAAATGCGAAATAAAAAAACACTCTTGCTTGTGTTCCATCGAATGCATTTCCGCAGTCAATTCAAGAAACAAAAAAGGAAAAACAGTCTTGACAGCTGAAAGGCGTCACATTCAATGCAGAGATTGGCAACTCACTTATTGTTTACACAGCCAACTAACGAGTCACTCGTTGACAGATCCTTCTGCAGTACTTCCGATTGTTGGCAGCGTTTCAAGAAGCCAATCATTGACAGGTGACAAGATGACGATCACCAACGCGCTGCAATTGATGTCGCATTCTGCTGTGAAAAGTGTCAACGAACCGCCTCAAATAGTCTTCCCTTAGGCAATCATTATCATCCACAGACGTGACCAAGTAGTTGCCCGAAATCACCATCATCTCAATGCGATTGACATCAACTTCCGCCTCAGTCAAGCAGCAACAAAACCCTTCAGATCAACCACAACGCCATTACCTTCACGAGTGCGAAGCCAAAATGGTAATGCACCAGCTCGTTCCAGAACTTGGGCAACATTTATTTTTATATCCCTCTCTGTGGCTCCAAAAACACATCCTCGACCCGTGCAGATCTCCAAGTCCCCCCACGAAACATGCTCTGCACCAGACATGTGCATCCGCCTGGCATCAGGGCATCTGGTGTTCTGCAAGGCGTTTCAACCGGATCCATCAATTCCGAAGGGGAACACGTTCCATGGTCGTTTCTTGGTTTTTGCACGCCACTGTACATTTCGCTCGCAACTTCTTTGCTGGGGGACGGCAGAACGACTGCAGCAGAGAATCATGCAGGAGCATCATCATCATCATTGCCAACATCGCCAGCAGTAAACAGCAGAGGAGACATCTTCATGAACCACATTACAATAAGGGCTTGTGTCCAGAGGAGGGGTGGTGGGCTTGAAGGAGGAATACTTCCACACCAGCTCGCATGTCATAATCAGTCGGGTTCGTCATTTTTCCTTCATCCTTCAGCATCCACTGGATGAGATGCGATGTTTATTTTGGGATGACGGCGACGCCAACAAAGACGATGACAGTGGAGTCGTGCAGCCAGTGCGTTTTTCTCCTTGCACACGGCCACCGAAGACCGCCATCGGACCGGCATCATCGACTTCAGAACTTACATGAAGGGAATTTTAATTCTATAAATACTCGTACCAGGCGAACGATTGTGAAGCATAGTCAATGGAGGCAGCGGCACCATCTGTCCGCGGTAGTATTTTAGTAGCCGCATCTGTATCTCGAAATTGCCCGCCAAAAGTGCAATTTATTCGGTTTTTTCTTTGTCTGCGCCAATGAATGTGCGAAGGGTGCTGAGCATGTGTGGTTTGCCGGTTGATTCATGGCTGAGAACCTCGCACACAGACGTACGCCCAATTGGGGGAGCGTGGCTGGAGTAACTTTCAATTGAATTTCCTGTATGACGCTACGCCTGAGCCATGGGGCACGGATTCAGGAAACTGTTTGCCGAAGGTCTTTAGGCATATTAAGCCGTATTTTTCTGGGGATCGAAGCGGTCGTGATGACAGGTGAAGGGATACATACAACACTCGCCCACGGTCGTGTGAGCAGCAAAAGGCAAAAAGGATTGAAATGTATCAGGTTGCTGGTGGGAGGGTTAAGTTAATCTCTTTCCATTTGTTCAAGGGGCTTATGATTCGGATTCTCTTTTTTTTGCGAAAATTTGACAAGGGTTTTATCGGACGGATGAGAAGAGGAGACAGGCGGCAGCTAAGCTGCTGGGGTAGAGCAGGTCATGAAATAGGGAGTCATATGGGTTCGAATGCGTGTTACGATTTCTGCGAATCGGCTTGGTGTGGATAAATGGAGGTCGCCTGAGGGTGCGGGAGCTTCGGTTTTGGTGTTTGCGGAAAGGCTTAAATTCGGTGTTTGTTGCGCCACGGTAGCGATGCTGGAAATAAAATAAAATGGAGTTCCGCAGGGTTGTGCAATGACTGATGATTGGACACAGTAGAGATTGACTGTTTAAAAGACTCACCAGAAGGGAATTTCTTTGAATACAAGGCTTCGATGACATTGATTTACCGTCATTTTTTAAAAATACGGAAGATATCAAAAGTAGCGCCGTTAAATTCAAGACTAGACAGAAGAAAAAAACTCCACGGAAATGTACCCCAACACAGAAAAATCTTCCCCAAAAGACATAGAATCTAGGCTGATAGCTACAAGATGTCTTTAAAAAATTATATTACTCACCGTTATGTCCCGTATTCGTGATGATAACCCAAAAATCGATAGTCTTCTCTGGGCCCAGCTCCTCGTAGTCCCACTTCTTCTTCACACGAACCGCGCCATTGGTTTCGACCGTAACCCATGGATTTTCATCGCGTATCTTGAAAGTTTCCTTGTCGGTTTCTTTTTCGAGTTGGAAAACAGACTTGCCCTCGGTATCGCCATCGGCTTCGGTGAACTCAATACGTTTTGTTGGACGGACCGCGCGCGTTACCCGCCTTTTGTCGCGACGATGTGAATGCTGGTTCACCGAATCATGACTCAGATGCTGCATGATAAACGAGATGGGTTCGGGTGCAACGAATTCTATGAGAACCTTGGCAGGGCGGATGCTGGACAAACTTGGATAACGCAAATCATGGGCTTCCACGTCCAACAGCAGTTCAGACTTCTCAGGCTCGCTGGCCAGCATCAGTTCTCCCGTCTGCGGGACAATGATGACGACATTGCTTGGTGCCATTAGCCTGTAAGCGACCTTGTCACCATCGCCATCCTTGGCTTCGACCTTGCCTAGGATTGTGAAACGTTTCCATGTCGTTGTTGCGTTGCCATTCAGATCTGTGGCCTTTTCGCCAGCCACCGCGAACTTGTACTCCTCGCTTACGAACACTGGACGGTTATCGTTCTCGTCGAGGATGGTTATAACCACCTTTGACACAGTCTTATCCACCTCATCCATGTCGGACGCCTGCACTGAGAGATCGTAGAAGTGCTTGGTCTCGCGATCGAGTGGCTTGGCAGTGACCAACCAAACTCCACTCTCATCGTTGTTGTCAACGATTATGGTGGCCTTGAGGTCGCCCTTTGTGTGGTGCCTGTCCTGCAGTGCGAACGCGCCGTCTTCATTTCCTCCGATGATGGAGTACTTAATCTTCTGAGCTTCACGGTTGGAGAATGCCTGCATCAGCGGAATGCCTCGCACACGGGTGCCAGCGGGCCGATTCTCCCTCACCTCGCCAGTGGCGTCCAGCATGGAGCCGGGAAAGCGTAACATGTCGTTGCGATGCATCACGTACAGCTGCAGGTTGTGTGTGGACGTTGAGTTGGGCGTCTCCTCGACCACAACCAAATTCACGGGTCGATTGACAAGTGGCGAGATGTCGGATGTCGTCATAACCACACCGTCCTCAAGCACCGTGAAATACTTGGAGTAACCCGTCTCGAGCAGATGGTAGTTGCTGGCGTTGTTCGAAATGGGGACCGTTTTGAATTTCTTAATGCTAAAGCCGGGATATGTATCGTGCGGCAGGACTAGGGACATGTCATTATGACTATCGGGATGTTTGGATACATCTAAAGCGAGGCTGAGATTAACACTACACACGAACACACACAAGATGCTAAGCAAACCGACGGGATGTCGTCTATTTTGAAAACTTTTACCCACCACCGGTGTGGCGGCCGCGTACCGTGTCGCCATCATTAAAATGGGCGACAAGTTCACTGTTTATCGAGAATCCTTTTTCACCGTTATTTTGTATTACTCTTCACTTTGTAAAAAAAAAAACTGTTAAATTGTATTTTTGACTTATTTTGGTTTTTGAATGAATGATTGTGTTGATTTTTTGGCTTGGTTTTACGAAAACACTTGGAGTCAGAACATTTTTGAATTGAGTCCTTTGTCGACGTTCCAAAAAAAATGTTGAATGTGCTTCGGTTGGACACTAATCCATTGTCCTTGGGATGTGTAGCACTAAGGCATCACCTGAAAAAGAAGAAGGAATAAAATAAGTAATCTGTTGGTGAAGAAAATTCGCTTGAAAATTTCAGTTGATCGCATGAGAAATTCGTTCTCTGAAAGAGTAATGAGTACGGGTGCGAGAGGAGACAAACAAATAAAAAGAAAATTCCATACGGCGGCTGAAAGTAAATATCTGCTATAGAAGAAGAGGGTTCTTTGAAATCTGCTTTTGAAATCGTAGCACTTGAAGTGGGATTAATTTGCTCAATTCGAAGAAATTTGATTGACAATTCAAAGGATACTGATCTCAGTTTCCTCAGTCACTTTGAGAAAGGAATCTTCAAGGTAATTATCTTCGCTTCATTTGCCAAGAGAAATGAAAATAAACTTAAAAGTTTGTATCTCTTAATCCGCGGTACATTTTCATGGGATGTGTCAGTTAATTCCGCAGTTGTCTTCTGCCAAGGTTGATAGTCTACAGAACTGTTAAACTAAATTCACTCAAATTCCTGACATTAAATCAGATCTATTTTCTTTGTCTACCGGCATCGCGGCAATCGATTTTGGTAAGCGTTGGTACTGGGTAAAGACTGCATTCATAAATCCTGATCCAGCTTGCATCAGATAATCAACATTCACTACCAAAACACGAAGCCTTACAATATCTTTAAGTTTAAACCGCCATTTAACCTATATTTTGAGCTAGACTTACCGATCGTTTAGAAACTATGGATATTCGTCCAAAAATCGAACTAATTCCAGAAATAAGCGGCAGGAAGCCGGATGTTGCAACACTATGGACCCTAAGTGAATCCAATGTGCATACGTTGGAAGCCAGCATAGCTACCTACCTACCTACCGATCGTTTTAGAGAACTGACATTGAATTTAAAACATTCTGATTTTCCAAAATTCTGAACTAACATTCCTACTTACGTTCAACTACCACAAGGTTCCAAACTGTCACCGCCACTTTATAGACAACATTTGGTAGAAAAGAGATTCTCGTTGATCTAAACCTGAATGGCTGCTTGAGCGCAAGAGCTCAGTCCCGAAGTCGTAAGTTCTTCACGCATAAGAATACACAGAATTCGTCGCTCCCATTGTCGCACATATGTCGCTCTTGTAAGAGTTATGCAAATCTCAAGTGAATCGCACGGCAAGATTAGCTAACAACTGCATACGACACAGTATGAAGGTTGATGGTTCACCGCTTACGAATAAGTTGGATGAATGCACACGATTTCTTTTCTTTGTGTCATTATCTGTCTTATCCATCAGTTTTGGTTTTCCGACTGGGAAAAATAGAAACCATTCGGAAAAGTAAACAAAGCGAACCTTGCGCAAAACGGGTAAAATACAAAAACAATCAAATTTTTATATTTGCGTAATTTTGCCACATTTG
This sequence comes from Myathropa florea, assembly GCA_930367185.1. Lineage (NCBI taxonomy): Eukaryota > Metazoa > Arthropoda > Insecta > Diptera > Syrphidae > Myathropa > Myathropa florea. The sequence continues at coordinate 123,088,111 of OV884002.1, read as the reverse complement.
CGGTTCTACGATTAAGAATTGTTTGGTTTATAATTCATACAGTGCCTCACAAAAGTATTCGGAATTATGTTTTTTTCCTGGATTTTAGAATTGTTAATCAACAAATTATTATTATGTATACAATATATCATAATAAAAAAACAGTTTCAATTCAACATTTATTCTCTGTTAACAAAAAATCAGAAAAAATAATGCATGTTTTCTGTCTGCAACAACAAAAAAATGCAACAAACTAGGATCCAGAAAAAAACATAATTCCGAATATTTTTGTGAGGCACTGTATCATAGAAACTTACGATTACCACGAGTATACTTTGCATAATTTTCGCAAAGTTTGCATTTCCGAATGGGCCCAAAGTTTGCCAGAAGCTATAAATGAGACTCTCTCATGGAAGCAACGATTCCAATGAACTGGGGCCCTTAAAAGTGAAGGACAACACGCATAAACAGTAGAACTACAATAGAATAAGGACAAGCAGTGACGGGTGGTAAAAAATATAAAGAAAAGAAGAGAAAATATTTCGAGTTTTAGATAGAAATAACGCGTTGTTTTCTATACTCATCAGACATAAGAATTAGAACTTCAGTAACGTCACTGATCAACATGAAATCAAAGACAACGAAGATGTGAGTGATCTAGAGTAGGTTGAAAACTGTTTATTTAAAATTTTGCGAAAGCCATGATCCCATCGAAGAATACTATCATTTTAGCTAACGGTGTCGTATGACATCGCAAAGTTGACATAATGAAGTAAACTGACCCAAAATATATTTCAGAAACCAATAATTCAGCTTAACTTGGAAATCGATGAGAACAATATGAAATGAGTGCCAAGACGCAATTCTAGGAATGATGAATAATTGAAGTCAACACCGAAACATCGCAATATCCTCTCAAAGTCTGCTTAGGTTAGGTTAGGTTCGGGGGCTACTAGTGAATTCACCAGCCGTTAATTTGATTCCAACGGCAAATGGTGACTGGACCAGATTTGAAAAATTGTATAAAGGGTATAAACTTTGCTTTTACTGGAATTCGAACCTGGAAAACCCTCTAACTTAGGGCAGGCACTTAACCAACTGAGCCATCAGTCGTTAAAAAGTCTCTGTTTAGTGTCAAATTTGTTGAGTGGGATAAGGAACTACTTAGGACGTAGGAAACATGAGTCGACGCACGAACCCACACGGCCACGACGCCCACGTTTGTATTTTTTTAATATCTTATCAAAATTTGATTGTCCGATCGGACTTCAAATTACCAAGAGGAGATCCAGAAGTAAGCAGCTTCATGCGGCCTTAAAATAATAATAATAATAATGGCGGCGCTACAGTCCGAGGTGGACCTGGGCCTAGCTTCTCACCAACCACTCGTGTTGTGCGCGCTATTGTTCATTCACGAGTGGAGGGGACCTACAGTTTAATGCCGACTCCGAACGGCGATTTTGAGAAGCTTTTTCTAGACAATTATACAGTTGACAGTTGTCAGTGACTCGAAAGAGGTGGAGCCACGAATATTTTTTTTTTTTTGAAAATTTGTTTGTCTGAACTTGGATTCGAACCTAGACTGTGAAAGTCTAAAGCGCGTGTATCGACGCACGAACCCACAGGGCCACGGCGCCCACCCGCCCTTAAAATATGATACCAGAATTATCGTCAGGTTAATTTTCATTCATTGATCTTTCATATTTAGAGTCCGACCGAAGGCCAGTTTTTCGGCTGAAGCCGAACTTCGGCTTTTTCATCACCTTCCGCCGAAGCCAGTCGGACTCTATTTGGAACAAATTTTGCAAGTTGCATTCGCATTATTTTTACGAAATAACCCCAAATTGGATTTTTAGCTGCCATTTTTTATGTTCTTTCTACCTAAAACCAGTACAAATAAATTACATGCTTTTATACAGACCACTTAACTGTTTACCAACTTGCAAATGCAAAATCGTTTGATTTCAAAGCTGTAAACAAGTGCACTTTCAAAATACAAAATATCCGACAATAACAAAACAAAAAACACACCGTTCCTTGCAACTTCTATTTTTACAGAAAACAGAAATCTCAACATTCGGCTTCGGCAAAATCTTCGGCAGAATGTTTGCCGAAGTTGGTATTTACTCGTATAGCCGAAGGTGACCGAAGCCGTTCGGTCGGACTCTATTCATATTTCACTTTGACAATGTGCTTAGGTTGATTCAAATTAAGTCTTCACTAACTCTTAAATTACATGAGTATATTAGATAACCTTATTCGATTCTAAAATGTGTTTGATATTAACCCGTGAGCTGTAATCAAGAGGTTTGCAATCCACTATAAGGCACGAAGGCGGGTCTGTGACGATTAAGGGTGCATTCTCAACTGGACCAGTTCAGATGCTCTACAATTTAATGAGCATATTATGAACCAGGACCTGTATTTGCATATTTGGAGTTCAAATATTCCCTAAAACAACACAAATTTCATGCCTGGGAACATCCCATGCAGAAAGCACACAAAATACATTCATAGGGCTTATGGAATTGTCCCCATATCGAAGAAACTCCAACTGAAAGTCCACTCATCAAGCCAATCAATTTAAGGAATCACAGAAAACAAAATTGGCAAAATCGGGGTTTAAGCTAAACTTGTCTAAAACTGAAATACAGTCGGTCCTGCATATTGGCAACGATTGACAATTGGGGGATTCCACACAAAATACCATCCGGTTGCAAGAAAAAAGCCTAAAGAGATACACGCAAAATTGTATAACAATAAAAACTGATTCTGTTTTATTTTTATTTTTGCGTTATATAAGAAATTTATATATTTTACTTAATATGTATCTATTTTATTTATTTAATGTTCATCTGTTTTGTTTTCGTTCAGTTTTGAATATCTGTTCTTAGAATGAGCGAGTTTGGCTTGGAGTCAGTGTAATTAGAACGTAAAAAATTGTATCTACCTCCACCTCTCGTTAACAGAACAAACATTTCCCCTAAAAAACACCGCCGATATAACTCGTTGCCAAGACGTCTTCAAATTAAAGTTTATAATAATTAACGTATATATCCGCTGAGTGTAATCAATTTCAAAACTTTATATTGAATTACTTCAAACTTGAGTCGTATTTCAACTCCAGTTGGCTGGGCCATTCGTTGAGTCCTTCCTATAATTTGTTCCCATGCCATTGCCGTGACATTTGTAATATAATCCACCTCAGCAAGAATTCCCTCTTTTCGCTAACAGCCCATGTCCTTGCACAGCAAGGGACATTTTTTTTCCAGTGGCACTGTGTAGCCTCGTAAAATTAACGAGATTCGAGAGATGATTTCTACGTCTCGAGTCATAACTTCGCCGGAGGAGTCGTTTTCTTCGCTTGAAAGGAACTTTAATATCCCGGCGATGATGGAAATGATAAATACCCCAGCAGTCCTGCACCGCCGAGGCTGTCCTTTTTCATCCAATATAACACCAAGTCACTTGAGGAATTCCAACCGACAATGAACCCTTAGCTGCATTCACTCAATCATCAGGTTCCATTTGGGTTTCACAACATTTTCGCGTAATTACTATCGGCTGGTGATTAAGTGTCCTTCCTCTGCGGCAGGACGACAACATTCGCAGTTCCCGGCGAATGTAATTAAAACGCGAACACAGGGGAAGCAATCACTTCTCTGCGCCTGCCACCCTTGAATACGTCGAGATTAACAAAAAAAATATTTTTTCTTTTTTTCTACCCAATTTTCCAAACCCTCCACCGGTGAGGCCTACACGTGCCATCTGAGAGTTTCAACGCCTGCCGCAGACAGGGGAAGAGAGCCGGCAACGGCGCTAGACACGATTCTCGGCATGTAATCAATGCAAGTGGCCGGCACAATGCCAGAGAGAAGGGAACAATGAATCCGACTAGGGGTGGTACGCCATGGTTCCCTCGTCGCTGTAGCAAGGTAGGAATTCCCATTTCGGTCGATGACATTGAATGAAAGCGAGAGGGAACGATGAAGCAGGAGATGAAGACCTTTTTGGGGTGAAATTCATTTAATTACATTTTTCCTTTGCTAACAATTTTTGGGTTTGCCCCTAATACGGTGTTTCGAACATCCCTTATCGGTGCGCGTTCTCATCAGATGCTTCTCCATGAAGTGCGGCGCTTGTGACAAGACAGCTGCACATTTCAGAACCTATGCAGGGAGGGGGCCGGAAGGATGCTCTATCGGCGTCGTGCTGATAGATGCTTAGTCGCATTACATTGAGGCATGTGCATATGGCTGTTGCACAACGTTTATGTGTTTTTGAAAAACTAACTCGACACACATGTGCGGACGGGTAAGCCCTAGGGGACTGGAATTCAATGATGATTAGGTTTTGGGTCATAGGGCATAGCGCACATGGCTTGGCTTCGAAATTTGTCAGCACCTTCTGCGATGGACTTGGAATGATGTGATGGGCGTATAACGAGTCATCTGCTGGCAAAGATAAACATGGTCCGTGTAGATCTCATTTTACGATTTGAAAGATGATAAAAGAAGACGAAGACGTTTGGGTGCAGCTTGGACGTCAAAGATGTATTGACCACAGCTACTGCTCTTCATTCAAGAGAAGCTACACGTACACCTTGGAGTTTTCGGCATTTGTTGGAACTAAGAGCCTGCAGCCAAATGTTGTTCGCCGGAACTGAGATTCAATGACAGATCGAAAGAGAATCTTTGGTGGAATTTCCATTTGAATTTGGTATTCAATTAAGCAGATTTTAAGTCATTTCCTTCATCAAAGACTGATGGATGTTCAAGAACCTCTCCCAAAAAAGCGGAGAAAGCTCT